>CM036881.1:15000000-17500000 GCA_020796165.1 Pantala flavescens | reverse complement strand
TTAGATTTGATTAATCTCAATTTCTTAAATTATTAATAAAATTACTTTAAATTTCTTGCAAAAAACTTGCATATGCTTATCATTATCGGGATGTTTATAAAAATTCATGTATCTTATAGAAAACGATGCAATAAGGAGATTGAAAACCATAAATAAGGATACGAGTAATAATAATAAGTTTCTTATCGTCATGACAATCAATGGGCAAAATTAGGGCGATATCAATCGTTAAGGGCTGAAATACTTTTCACGGTATATGAATTTGGCCATATGGTGTGTGACAAAGTGGCCACTTAGGAGAATAACATGATAATCTATGAATTATTAGTTTAATGGATTATTCACTTATCATTCGATGAATTATAAATTTACTTAATTTTATCCATCGAAACTTTAATCAAAATTATTATTAATCCTTTCTATGACCCGTGCATTACTGCTTTCAAAGTGAAGCTATTTCAATACGAAATGGCGTTTACCATGGCTACGCGACTGTTACATCTTTTATATGCTTTCTTGTTTGTGAACAAACAAACATCTCTCGGGATTCATCCAATATCTTCCTCCTTTCATTGCGATTTTACCACAATGTCAACTCATAACGCATTCGTTTCGAAATTCATTCTGATTCGGAACTCTCGAATTTTTACAAAGAGAAGCTTTTTCATTTATTGCCTCCCGAAGTTGTTCGTCTATTTAAAATCAACGTTGATCTATTTTTGTCGTAATTCTTTTTATTTACTTCTTTTATATATTTGCCTCTTTTTTTCCAATCATTCTCTCTTGAGTGAACTTAATTTATTCGCTGTGTATTGCTTTGGTCTCATATTTTTTATCATTATGTACATTTTTCCATTTTTATTTTATCTTTCTTTTCTGAATAAACATTTTCCCTTTCCTCCGTTCGTCATTGGTTTTTCATCTGCAAACATTTTTGGGGATGATTATCTCTCAACTTTTGTTTTCTCAGCTCAATGTCTCGACATTCATGACATTGATTTCGAATTGAAATTTTGGAAGTGCATTGACGTACCATCATCGCTCGCGAAAGCGATTTCTATTCAAAATATTTTGATAAAATTATTTGATTATGTCTCTTGAGTCCATACGATGGTAAACAGAAAGTTTTGCTGTGTTTCTGTCTCTTTTTGCAATCAATATACCAGAAACGTATTTCTAATAAGGTTTGATTTTAATTCTATGCACGTTAAAGGGTGCCCTTTTTCACAATGTTAAACAGAAGGTAAAAATAGCAACATGACTGGGACTCGAACCCAGGTCAGCATACCTACTCTACAAGTGGGAGATCTGGGTTCGAGTCCCAGTCATGTCGCTATTATTCTCTTCTGTTTACGTATCTGCGACGTATTTATAGTTGTTCATATATACGTTCATTTATGCAGGGACACAAGTCTATTGTTTGTTTATCCGTTCTGAAGATAGTTACTTGACCTAAAGAAGTTCTAACAACTTTATCCCTCTGAAAGAACATGGTTTCGTGAGAACCGAGAAGTTTGAGGAAGCAAACTCTGTATAGAGGAGAGGGTACGAGAGGAAAGAGGGCGGGCAAATTACGGGCGATTTCACCATGGTTACTCGGAGTGTGTCTTTAAATGTGATGTCTCCTTGACAGCCATTCGGTTAATTTAAGGAGGTCAACGACCCTCTTGGAGTAGCGGGCAGATGTTAAATGGCCAATAGCGGGGATCCCAATACAAAATACCCCCAAATTGAAGAGGGGAAGGCGGAACCAACTGTCGCGATGGAACAGATGAACATCGTTGCACTTCCGTTCGCAAAATTGGTCTTTCAAATTATACCATCTCCTCCTCCCATTTTTGATTCTCATCCTTCTTAACTTCAGGTGCAATTTTTCCCGTGGCAGGTCACCGTGGACTTCTACCAATTTATCTCTCTCTATCAATTTTCCATCTCCGGTGTTTCTATTCTGGGCTAGTGGAGGATGAGGTGACACGTTGCAGATATTCGGAGGTCTTTAACCTTTTATATTATCTGGCAGGCGGTATAGAGGAATGTGGACTGCAGATGGGAGGGATTAATTCGGCCCAAAACACCTGAATGGCGTTGTCATAACGAAAATGTCGCACGTTAACGAATGACGAGGAATTAATTTTGGTTCCGGAATGGTTTATTAGGCCAAATGTTTTCCTAATGTTGTTTTATGGTGTGTGGAGAAGATTTTGTAAAATATGTAGGGGACTAATGTGAAGTATGTTTAGGGATACTTTTGGTCTAACGTTCGGTATCTTTGAAGATGAGAAAACGTTAAAAAAATACTGCTGTGTTATGAATCACTTGAGTGTAACTTATTGGGTTAATTTATGAGTTCATAATTAAATGCAAAAATCGTGATAGAGAGGAAACAATATACTTATTGAATACTATCCTCACTTTCAAATATAGATTGTAATAAGTTAGGAAATTATAAAATAAATTAATTAAAATAACAAACTACTCTTTCAAATGATACCATTTTCAATGCTTAAGAAATGTTGAGAAGTTGTTTGAAAGTTCTCATAAAGTATCATATTCAAAGCTTTCCTCTTGGTGTAAAGGATAGTCTTCAATTAATTAGCACCTCATAACACATTATTTTTCTACATGATTCTTTAATATATTTTAATAAAATCTCAGTTGGATATTGGAGGAAAAATAGAAATTATAGAAATACATGTATGAGTTAAGTCGTACAGCACCTCATACATGTAAATCTAATTTATTTTAGTAAGTATCAACTTTCATTCATACAATCTGATTAGTTCATAACAATGTATTATGATACTCATACAGTGGATCACCCTTCTAATATTTATAAAATTAATAACATAACCGTGAAATTCCTAATGTCTTTGATTCCACTTCCTTTTTCTCTAGATCGATAAACCTATTATTACAGAAGTTAACAGTTTTGCATCTCATCAACTTACAAAACATCATCCACAGTTATTAGACCCGCAGCTATTTGGAGCTCGTTTTTAAGAAAGCCTCCGCTTTAATTTGAATTCACAAAAGACGTTTTGACGAACAAAAAAGGCTGTCACCGTGACGAGATAATAGCTGATATCCGTTCTCAATTGACATACTTCTTTACTCCGCCCGTATTCGTAACATTCCATTTTCTCTCCGACTCTTTTGGGTAATGAAGCCTGCACACAATATGGTTGGAATTGGTTCGTCTTCGAAAGTCATCCGTTTCTCCACATCAGGAGTCATTCCACTTTTTCTTTCTGTTCATCAGTCACCCTTAAGCCTTGTCTTTTTTTCGCCAGATCGAGTTTCGGTTTATTAAGCTAATCGTCTGAATCCAGAGATACCGGTCGTTGTAGCCGGATTAAATGATGGCTGAAGTATCATTCGGGATAAATGGGTCGTGCGAATTCATCCTTCCGTAGAAGTAAAGGGAGTTTATTGATAAAAATGTTTTCTATCGATAAGGAGAATGAATGTGAATCGGATTCTTTTTCTATGTTTTTAATTCCTCGTAAATTTTGTTTTGTTTTGATTTTATATAGCTACCCGGAAATGAAATTTTGTGCCGAGGGTTAAGCCTGCAGAGCAGAGAGATTTACGTAAAGTTAAACCTTTATCCCTTTATCTAATCACATTTTGCGTTCATGTAAAAGAATATGATGTTATATCGTTCATGAATACTCATGAAAACCTGAAATTAATCTTGTTCGGTTCTCATATCTCTGATCAAACAAATTTTGATAATTTAATTTAGGTCATTCAGGTAAAAACTCGATTTAGTTTTATCAAATAAGTTAGATTGTAGAATCGAATTCATCCTTCCGACGAAGTAAAGAGAGTTTATTGATAAAAATGTTTTCTATCGATAAGGAGAATAAATGTGAATTGGATTCATTTTCTGTGTTTTTAATTCCTCGTGAATTTCGTTTTGTTTTGATTTTATATAGCTACCCGGAAATGAAATATTGTGCCGAGGGTTAAGCCTGCCGCGTGAGCAGATTTACGTTAAACCTTTATCCCTTTATCTAATCACATTTTGCGTTCATGTAAAAGAATATGATGTTATATCGTTCATGAATACTCATGAAAACCTGAAATTAATCTTGTTCGGTTCTCATATCTCTGATCAAACAAATTTTGATAATTTAATTTAGGTCATTCAGGTAAAAACTCGATTTAGTTTTATCAAATAAGTTAGATTGTAGAATCGTTAGTTGTAAGTAAAATCAAATTCCTGTAATATATGTCCATAGAATATGGGATAAAATATATTAATTGCGAAAATCATCTCTAATTAGCTTTCTACTAATTAATTTTAACCTAACATTTATTAAGTTGTAGTAAAAAAATTATTTTTTTAATCCTCATTATATATTTTGTGAGAAAACCCTATCAAGAACAATCTATCTGCATTTTTTTGTGAAATATCTCAATTAAAATTATATTTGTACTTTGATTTTATCTATGATTAAGATAATTAATATACCTTAAGAGCTATTTTCCAACGTTCAAGAGTAGTTTTTAATAAAATTATTTCTTAATTCATGAACATTATCTCTATGATACTCAGCACCGATTATTCAACTTTGATGTGCTTATCTGGGTAGATAGAATCAAGAGCCATTCACGTGAGTGAAAATGGCAGCAAGCGGCGAATCATAGAAATTCCCGCTCAAAGAGGTTTATCTTTCTTGGAAAGGAGAAACGTCTCCGCTAAGCACATTCCACTTAGACATTCAAAGTACAATTTCCTTCATTCATCTCAGAGGGAAATTCACATCGAGTGAATAACGCATGAAAACCCCAAAACGGCACATCAAAGACAGTTATCTACGCTCGGAAAATCTTTATGATAGAAACGATTTCCATGTGGCTGAAGAGGAGGGTCTTAACCCACGCATAGATGAATTTTCGCGTTTGATCCATAAATCATTTCCCCCCCAATCGGCATCTCAATCACGACTCTTAACGACTGTCTATAGGAGTGCGTGGTTTTTCTTCGGCACCAACTGAGCGCGGGGGTTTTCTCCACCGATTTTGCATCCCATAAAAGGGAAGCTTGGAAACAAACTCTATTCTCAGATCTTCTTCTAGGCACTTACCCCACGAGATGTGGAGAGCTTACGAGTCTTTCGTTGCCAAGGGAGTCGTTTTATTTCCTCTCTTCTATGTTTCTTTATCTATGCATGAAAGAGGGATTCTAGTAGCGCCGCGGGGATCCAATCCTCTGCCCCCAATCTCGTTTTTTCCTTTTATTTGCGAGCACAAAAGAGTTCGCGTCGGGTCCATTTTAGTGCGAGTTGTTAACGCCTATTTTATAGTGGCTCCTTTCCCGACCCATGCCATCTGCCCATTCAGTTTCGGGAACTACTCCCACCGATTTCATTGTCGAAGCGCCATCATATGGCTCAAAGAATCCAATGGTTTTTTTGCTGTTTAAAAAGTTTCGAAAGTTTTGTTCAATCTCTAACGCGATTCTCCCGTGAATTCTTCTGAAAAAAGAGCATAACTAACGCAACGGGGGCTCTGTGAAGTATAGAGTTAGTTGTAAAGATTGGAAATGAAATTTCCGGGCAGAATGAAAACAGTGATTTTGGATCGAAATGAGATGTTAGAAGGTAATTTGCTTCATCGGAATGGACCTCAAGATGAGAGACGGGCTAATCCCTACCGTAGGTTGGTTAGGGAAAAGCAGGAGCTTACGTATAACTGTATTCCAAGAAATAATAGATTGATTTTGGGGAGTAAAACAGCTTGTTTTAAAGGATATTGAGGTACTTATTGAAAAATAATAAAATTATTTTGAGTAAAAAAATCACTTCATATAGTAACAAGGAATTAATAGAATATCAAATGCTAAGGCAGTATAAATCAGTGTAAATAAAATTGCGAATTAATGAACGTTTCACTAAAATTCAAAACTCTGTTTCCTTTCACACATCCTCTCTAGAATATGGTCAGATTAAAGTAAGCACTATAATGTACTTTAAGCAAGTATTAGCCTTAAAGAGTATAGGTAAAGGAGGATAAATTTTTTAAATTGGATTTCGCTATATTTTTTGAAAAAGAAAACAATTTCTATTTCATCAACTGAATTTAATACCTATAAACATCATTACTATTATTTTTAAGATAAGAGCACTATTTCTCCGAAAGGAACTTCAAAAAGTCATTCTTCGTTAATTAAAAGTTCTAATAAAGTTCGCTTTCTAGGAGTCAGATGAGCAGTTTTGTGCACGTCATTTCCTTCCAAATACAGTGTTTCCCAGGCCGTGCAAGATGGGACCCTGAACTATCCTTTCTGAACATCTTGAGGATAATTTCCGTATCCTTTTTCAACGTTTAAATCGAAAAATTTCCAATTCCGTAGCGCAGCTTGACTCCCTTTGGACCTGTTTCGTAAACGGCTCGTATCATTGGATACATTCATTTACGATAACCTTTCGGAATCGATTCCCAGGAAAAATATCTGTACCGTTTGCATTATTTCGGGACAAAAGGACTCGCGAAAATTTGTGACGATTTTTTCAACAGTTGCCCGTTTAATGGGTTACTCATCACAGACCAAATTTTAACAACATTTTCGCCACCCGAGATGCTACCCTTTAGAGAGCCGTCGAAGGCGGTGATGCGTGTATTTACGAGTTTCGATTGAGAAAGCCCCGCTCTCGTTTCCGGAAGGAGTTCAGAAGTCCCTTTCAATCGGCCGCCTTTAAAAACTTGACGGATGGCAGAGTTAAAGTTTCGACAAATAACGAGCGGAGGTCGCAATCCCTTTATCTCCGAGAGAATGATGTTTTTATCCTTCCGCGTGAGATTTACCGCTGTTTTCCGTCTCTCAAGTGGAGAGTTACGCGTCCGATTGTTAAAATGTGTCCTCTCTTAAAATGTCGAGGGAAATCATCTACGGGAGCACACCTGGTCCTTTCTTACGCCAGGTACGTAACTTTTGATGGTTCACAAAATCGTAAGGGTGTCTTTTTAACGACCGCCCTCCCATTAACGAATTTTAATGCCGAGTTTATGAGTGCGACCACACCGAGGCGTTCGTAAAATAACAATATACTCGGGGACGTATGGAAACGGAAGATTAACGAAATAAAACGGGTTTACCGCCCGAGAGCCGATTTTGAAACTCACTCGAGTGGGGAAGAGAATAAAATTACGTTTGAAGTGTTCCGGAGGTCTTTTTGACAGCTTGGGTGACCATGGGAAATTTTAACGCTGGAGTAAGAACGTAAGAAAATCGGAATTTCTGTCATAAGGATGATTTTAAAAATTATTTTCCTAATTGTTGCATTGTGATTGAAGGATTAAAAAAGCAGTGTGTTTGGGTTATTAAGATGCTGTTATTTACCCTAGGGAGTCCCTGAATACATTGTATAATTCTAGGCAAACTGGTTGTGTTTGCAGAGCATCTTTCTAGACCTCCATATAAATTTTGTTTGCGTAAGAGAAGTCAATCTATGCAGTTGATAAGTTTAGTATATGGAAATCTATTTAATGTCCTTTAAAGGTGCATGAGTTGGTAGGGTTTGATTGAAGCTATTTATACTTTTGAGTATAACTCGTATGAATTTGACGTATTCTCGTCCAACCATAGTTACTCGGTCTTTGTGAATAATATTTTCCCTGAATTTTCGCTAAATAAATTTAAATAACGTAGGAGTTATTCCATCACTTTCCTATCTAATGAAAAATATTCCGTATTTTATTTTGTTCGCCTTTTCCATCGTTGGTTACGTAGGTTAGGCGTGAGAGTAGTCCCTAGGAACTCTTCTGGAATTCTATTGAAATGGAAACTATGCATTGTTGATAATGATGATTTGATATAAGTTGTGCTTTCAATGAAATACGATCAACTACCATCCGAGGACATGAACTATATAATAAATAGTATAGGGAATGCAATCTGTATATTATCTACTCATATATTCCAACCAAAATGAAGAAATCCAGCACGAAATGTTACCTTGAATTCCTCAAGAGTTGTCTTCTTTGCAAGTCCTGAAAAGTGGTGATACGTACTGAATCGCGTGCTGTTAAAATGCAATCGACTTCTTTATAGTTACGTCAATAATTAATTCCAAGCTTAAGCTTCTCAAAGTACGTGACTGGATTCAAAGCACGCTTGCCGTTTTACGAGAGAAATAAGGGATCGAAACGAGAGTTCTTCCTGATAAAAATTTCATTTTGAAAGCGAACGTTATATAGATGACTACGAGAGGGCGTTCTGAAGAGAGCATACTTTGGAAGCAGTTCAAGAAGAGTCCTTCGACCGATAGTGCGAACCTGCGAAAGCCGGTTTATTGCCCTATCAAGCACTTTCTATTTCTCACGCATGTCGGAGAAGTCGTGCATAACACTTTTATTTAAGGCTCGCAAAAAAATATTTAAATGCGAAGTCTTCGGTCAGGAATTTATCATAATACAAGTGAAAGGTTTTCTTTTTTGGATTTAAATATTTTTACGGCAATCGATCTTGGTTTGGAAATCTTTACCCATGGCTCCAGCGAGCATTAATGTATGCAATGAGAACAGAATTATTCCGAAAATGTATTGTAGTAATTTTAAGGATATAGAAAGTTTTAAAATCGAAATTTATCGGGAAATCAGATCAAAATTGCTGCAATTTCAGATTTTTTTCCTGAGAAAGTAAGGCTAAATAAAAATTAAAAAGAAAGGATTTTAATGTTGCTATGGTTACTCTGTATATTAAGGTTTTCTTTCAGTAGCTGTAATATTTTTTTATGCATATACTACTACTAATGTGTCAGAGGTATGTAGAAATTTAAAGATTGTTTTCATAAACGTTTACTAAGAAATATTAAAATTAATTTTCTAAAATATATGTATAATGTAGTTCTTAAAATCCGAATAGATTATAGGAGAATAAATATCTATCATTAGTTTACTTATTATGTAAATATCAATTCTACTTATATTCCTCTTAACGTTACTTTATTTTACTATGTAAATTTTGCAGTTGAAACAACGGATGTACAAAAAGAGTATTTAGTCTTTCTTCAGGCGAATGAGAGATTTAGTATTCGTGTCTTATGTCTAATTAGGAGTTTTATAAATAAGAATTATCATAAGAAAAAAGATTTAGAATTTTAATTTTAAAAATGAATGTAACGTAATTAAGGTATTAAAATATAAGGGTATAATAGTTCTCTAAAATAAACCCGAATAATTTTGAAAATTTTAGGAATGACTAAAGGAATTATGATCACGCTGAACGATCAATTAGTTTCGCTCCATCGTAAATAACAAATAAATAAATATATAAATTATAACACGAATAAAAAATGAGGGATCAATTTTATCTTTCATCAATCGGACGATCAATTAGTTTCGCTCCGTCGTAAATAACAAATAACGAAATATATAAATTATAACACGAATAAAAAATGAGGGATCAATTTTATATTTCATCAATCGGAGACCAGCAATTAGCACCGAGTGAACTGTTTCTCCTTATTAAAAGAGTTGATGGAAAAAGGACGTAGCGAACTCCAATTCAGACAGGACTTATCTCCACTTCTTTCGCCGACTATTGTAAGAAAAAGACAGGAAAATGATAACAGGAAACGAGGAGTTCTGGAGTCTTGAGCGACGACGAGATAAGAGTACCGAGTACACGATGGAATAGTGAAAAAGATAATGGAGATTAGATGCAGAATGTGTGCATTTGTGTCGAAAGAAATGGAAATGGGAACAAAAAACGCGAAGAGTTCTTCTCGGATGGATGATTTCAAGAAACCAGGAAAGGAAGGGATTTCCAGGAGGAGATTTCAATGCTCTTTCCTGTGAAAAAACGTGTATTTTCATGCTGTTATTATCTCGAAGCATGCTTTCAGTAATAAGAAGTGGGCTCTGGATAAGTACCATGGATTACGAATCTTAGTTAGTTGTTGAAATAGAACAAGATGTGTGTTGAATTTATGAGAAATTAAGTGGTGATAATCCCGTAGACATCTCGGCTCATCTAAATTTTTGTTTGGGATTTGGTTTCCATATTTTAAATTGTATGTAGAAATATTTAAATGGTATTGAACGATCATTCAAAAAATGTTTATTCATTACAGAAAATATAAATCATGTTTTAGCGATGCCTAATAGATATTATTAGAATATAAACTTAATCAATTTCAAATCCACTTCAAACTTTACGAACTTCAAATTATTATTAAAAGAAGTTCGTAATTTCCTTTGTGAACATAAATGAAAATAAAATTGTTAAGTACATTATTCACGAAGTATTGCAGCTGCTGCCGAATAATTGAGATTTTAATGATATACGAATTCTTATTATCTTTATGCTCCAAATTACTATATAAATGCATTTTCGTTCCTAAAAATAAGGCATTTACTTATTCTTATTCAGGCACTATCTTATCTAATTGCTTAACACATTTAATGCCTCTAAAAGTACCTCAATATGCACAAGGCCAATTTTATGAGCCTTAATTCGAGAAGACGAGCAAATCAGATCCAATCTAATGCAATTGTCGATAACATTTCCTTCGTAAACGCCTTTATGTTCGTAAAACATGCGAATTCACAGCTCTCCCTAGAGAGATAGCCATCTGCGGCAACAGCATCCGTTTCCAGGGAGATAAAGAGTACCTTTCCTGTTACGTGATGCACATTCGCGGAGAGCTCGAAGGTGCAAATTTCCTTGCATTTATCGGAGCTCCCGAACTCACGGCGTTAACCTCAAATTTCCTTCCAAAAGAGAGGCCTTGTCATTCGTCTTAGGCCGTCACGCATTCGCCACGGAAAGCGGTGGGAGGGGGTGATTTTTGCTGCTGGAAGCAACCTGTTGTTATCTCACCACGTGACTCGTGCCTGCATCATTCGCTCAGCTGGTTTACCCTCCGTGTGGTCGCAATGTGGCATCCGTGTGTGATCTCCTCTTTGTCTGAAGCCGCTCGCATGACTCACTCACTGCCCACGCTCTCCCTACATTTCGCATGGAAACAAGCACTTCTGAAGGGATGGCGAGGTTATGGTGTATCTCTCTCTTTGAGTGCTTCTTTCCTTCTTACTCGGCCGTAATTTATGTAATGTTATTAAGGTTGGTTGTACCATTTTAAGGATTTATATCATCTGTATTTTATAAAATTTTATGTGATGGAATTTTCTTCAATAATTCTTTATTGAAAGATTTGGTCACACTTATGCTTTTCTCAAAATGTTCCCCTCTAGGAGTAGTACGTATGTGTTAGGAAATCAATCAATTTTGCGTAATGTTTTCTCTATATGTATTTGCCCAATTCGTTTCCTAAAATCGTGGTTTTTTTTAGTTACACAAAATTTAAATATAATACTCTTTCACAGTACCAATAAAATATCTCGAAGCTTCTCAAAAATTTTCGTTAATTTTTTAATGAATTCATTAAGGTTATTTCCTATTATAGTGGTCGTATTAATATGATATAATTTTCTTTGTGCCGAATAAGAAACAGCGGAAGATTTAATTTCACGTATTTTCATCACAATTATCTTCTTTTCTCCAAAAATATCCTCAAGATTACTAATTCGACGATAACGAACTTTTTCTGAAACATAAAATTCGTTCTAATTGCTAATAAAGTAAGAGGCGTTAATAAACGTATCAAATTTTCGAAATAATTTATTTATATAATAATAATTTTCGAAATAATTTATCATCTGTATTTTATAAAATTTAATGTGATGGAATTTTTCTTCATTGATTCCTCTATTTAACTATGGCGTGTTGAACTTCATTAATATTTCCTACTTGAGTTCTTTGTTATCTATCGCAAGATGAATAAAGTAGTATCAGTACTATAGTATTGAATTGGAGACTATTGCACGTAGCAGGTATTATTACTATTATATTGTATCGGAGATTATAGCAAGCTAGTACGTTTCTCGGTTGCTATGTATCGTTTTATTACGCTAATACGGCAAAACGTGCGAGTTATACGCCCACCTCTGTTTCTAAGCAAAGGTTCAAATTGAGTTGACGCTTCTTTTTTATTCCTGTTAAGAGGATCTCCCGTGAATTGGCAGGAGAGCGTGCATTCGTGAGATAGCGAAGAAAGACACTTTGGCAACGATTCTCAGAATAAAAAAAAAAACATCTTTTTTCGCCAGTTAACTATGGCGTGTCGAATTTTTTATAGTCGTTTCTTTTTCGCTACAAAAAACACGTACTAAAGAGTGATCGGATTGGAGGATATTAATTGCGCTTAGAAATTAAAAATGTTTCGAAAAGAAATTAGCATAGAATTCTCGAGTTACATCAACAGTTATGGAGAAAAATAAATCTCGCATGATGTGTTTTATTCACACCGTTGGGAAAAAATAAGAAAATTTTCACGATTGGCCATTACTAATGTTCCGTTTTTATTAGCATCGTTGAACTACTTTCGCTCGAGCTATAGCACATGAAAAAGTGTTACGATTTTCTAACAGATTTCTAGTTCCTATAATCTTATATATATTTAAATTATCTATATTGTTTAAAGACTCGTCAATCGAAGCTTACCGTAATTGTGGAAGAAAATTGAGGAAGTAGAATTTAAGAATGTAAAAATATTGATTGAATATAAAGTTAGTTAATTGATCAATTCAAAAGTCAATTAACTCTCTATCTATAAGTTTATCTTTATCTATATGTGTAATTATAGAGGAAGATTCTATATTATAATTATCTGGAATTAATGATATAGTTCATTTAATCATTTGAATGTCAACTCAATTCATATTTAAATATCGTTAGCTTTTGCCCTAAGTTTTAAACTAATTAATCATTAAAATTTAAATTTTAGTCATTAAACTACTTTACTATTCCTTAACTAAGAGTTGAAAACGTATTATACCTATAGATTTAATTTATTATTTGCTGTTAAGATTAGATTACTGATAGCATTTGAGATAAGAGACCTAATGATAACCGATTTCAACCAAATTCGGAGCTGCTTTCAGCGTGAAAGAGCAGAAAATATTTAAATATTAATTAAGATGAATTTTTTATCTCGAGCGTAATTATCTCCCATCAGATATCGACGGAACAGTGAGATTAAAAAATGTCAAGTTGTCGAACGCAGAGGGTTTTGGGCACCTTTGAAAGCAGACGTTAATCGTGCTTTTGACGCAGATGTTGAACGAATTTTTAATTAATTCCGTTTTCATTTATTTTTATTTGAAAGTTATCAAAAGTTTCAGGAAATATCTAGTCATATATGGTTGACCATTTCCCACACCTTAAAAGTCCGCGTTAATCTCGTATTTCAGTGGTTGATAGGGGAATCTATGTTTCCCACAGTAAATCTCGGACTGCCCCACGATGGATATGCGAATGGATGACGTAATATGATTGCATTCGTAAAAGGAGTCCCATGCCTTTGAATTGCGGAACGCTCGACGCGGAAGTGATATCGTGGGCACCATCGTAAATGGTGAGCGGCAGTAAGCAAAGATGGGTTAAAAGGAAGGGAATTCAAATAATTAACACGATTAAAAATCTAACATGTGCAGATTTCCAATATGGATTCTATCTTAATCATTCTATCGAAGCTGTTTAAGTAATTTAGAGCATAGAAAGCTTTTTAACAGTCTACTAATCGGAAGAAAAGAAACTAAATTTAACAGCTAAGCGTGAATTTTACACTTTATATAATGGTAAACTTTAATTGATAATTAAAACATTATTATATACATATATATATGTGATTAGGTGCTAAGTTATGTTAGGATAATAAATACTTACTACTTACTATATATGTGGTTTAATTCCAAACGTGATATGCGAAAGGGATGAAACTTATTTAGAAGCTTAGTTCAAGCAATAACTGTTTGGATTACTGTGGAGATAAGTTATATCGTATATATAGGTGATTATTATTGATTAATCAAGAAAATTAAGTTCCAAATTTTACACTCAGATTGTAAGGTTTCAAGAGAAATTTTAGCAGATAATTGAAGTTTAGGTTTTATGAAACTCATATTATGGAATAAGCGAACCTTTCGCTAATTAATTATAAAAGTTTATTCCATTTTCCTAAATCGATATACCGTCTTGTAAACATTTTTTAGATGTTAAATTTTCGAAACTGTAGTTTAGATTGTGTGTAATGATTGGGATTATCGATTCGCATTAGTTTCAATGGGTAATCTGTTTGTAAGACTGTAATCCTGTAATATATCACTTAAAATACACTGTTTCTTGAAATATAGAACGATTTTCCATACCCTTCACTGAAACTGAAATGTAAGGTCTAAAAAATACTCGAGAGTATACATTGATAAACGAGCTACACACGCTGGATATATATTTATTTTTTTTTATCACTGTTGCTTCATGCATATTACTTTACCATTTCAAACACTCAAAGTGTCTGTGATAGATCGCATAGAACGGTAAACGTAATGTTCGATAAAAAAGGAGTATGATCTAGAAAGTGTCATGGGATTGAAAGGAGTCTCCCGTTGGCTGAGGAGGAGATGTACGTGAGCGGCGTTTTTATAAGAGGGCTCGATCATTGACCTGGAAGAAGAAACTCTCCAAGCTTCAAACCGCTACCGCCGCCAGAAATCTTCCTCCCCACTCCTTTAATACTCTTAAGCAGTTAACTTTTTTTTCTACCTTTGGTCCATTCCCATTTCCCACCTCAATATCGCGATTACAACGAATTTCCCTTTGTTCCATTCCTGCTTCCTGTTTTTACGACGTCTGAACTCGCTTTTACGTTTTCCTCATCTTTTACCCTTTTGTTTCCTTATTACGCGCTCAAGTCTCTTTTTGGGGACCTATTTTGATCTCCCTGGCAACGCTGTGCATTTGTGAATTGTTGGAAAGCAATGATATACATGTTAATGGGCTTATTTGGATCTCCCTGGCAACACTGTTCATTTGTGAATTGTTGGAAAGCAATTGTATTCATGTAAAGTTTATCGATATACCTACGTATATCGAGATGTATCGATATACTTACGTAACTCCTCATTTCGATACTTATCGATATACCTACGTAACTCCTCATTTCGATACTTATCGATATACCTACGTAACTCCTCATTTCGATACTTATCGATATACCTACTTATATCGATATGTATCAAAATGAGCAATATATCTACTGTCAGTTTTTATTGAGTTCTGTCACATATTGAGATATCGTCATGGAAACGATTTCGAAAGAAATAAATAGGTTTTATTTTCAAGAGTGATATTTAAGTGTAAATTTATGTGATATAGTGCTAGATATAAAACAATGATTAGAATGTTTTCTTATTCCCATCATTAGGAATACCATACACATACCTAAACGAAATGAAATGTCTAAATGTCTAGAGATAAACTAGTTTACAATTACACTTGGAATATTATCTGGAGTGAATCTCATAACTATGTAAGTCGTTTCCCTCTTTATATAAATTCGTAATGTTTTTCGTCGCGCTCACTAGTTTTCTGTGCCTTCACCGCTGTTATTTCCTTGTTCACCATGGAGATGAGTCATAAGTGAAGAGGCGAATGATAAATTAAATGACGTTGCCTTATATTTAACGTGGACATGAAAAACCTTTTATAAGACGGTACTTTTTCGTGTCAGGCTATGTACTTTTGAAGAACACGCTTAGTAATCTAGGTCACTTAAGAGAATTCGATATGATTTCTAGAAGTTGTAACAATATGAACTTATGAAACTGTGTGAAACTTAGTGAGACTTATATGATACGTAAGCATATCACATCTCGGTGAATTCGAAAGCTGAATACTTAATATAATTTAACTCAAACTGAGAGTAAATATATCTATTCAATTTAAACACGATTGTATATTAATGAAAAGATCATGCTGCCATACGTA
Organism: Pantala flavescens; assembly: GCA_020796165.1. Taxonomy (NCBI): domain Eukaryota; kingdom Metazoa; phylum Arthropoda; class Insecta; order Odonata; family Libellulidae; genus Pantala; species Pantala flavescens. The sequence goes on along the minus strand of CM036881.1, from coordinate 17,484,162 downwards.
AATCAAGTTTAAATATTACTAAATACGGTTTCGTTTGAGAAAGTTGAAGTGTTAATATCGAAATTTGTTCCAGTCACGATCTTTATAAAATATATTACAACAATCTAATGCTCACTGACTGGAGTTACCTGCAACGCGTTGTATATAAATTATTCTATTAAAACGGTGAATAAGAATTGAATAGGCTTATTCCATAGGATGGAATAAAAGGAAAATTAACATCTTAATATTCTCATTTCCTTTTGTTAGTAAAGGAGTTTAAAAATTTGATACTTAGTTTATGTTTCTAAAAGAATAGGTTTTGATAAATTTTGATTTTCAGCTTCTAAGTTATGATTTTAATTATATATGCAGATACTTTACACTTGTCATACTATGTATTTCATAACAAAAGAAACTTTTTATTAGACTATATAAGTGCATTCTATTTCACAAGGTTGAGTTATTAGAAAAATGAACTGTAGAGAAAGAGGCTAGGATATTTTAAAATCGATATTTCGCACACACAAATGAATTTTCTTTAGAAGTAATTTTTCTTGACTGATTTTGTGTATTTGGTATTAGATCTGTAAACCAAAATTGAAATCTATTTCTATATTAAACAATGCTTCCCTCCATGGAAACAATTGTTTAATCGCTTGGGGGATTATCACTACCTAAAGCCTTGTTTTTGAATAACCTGGATAGGTTACCTCCATTTAGTTTACCAGTCTTTTTACGGCTCTTCATCATGAGCCTAATAAAAAGGCAATCCAGGTGCATGGCAACAAGACACGGTAGCTGTTCTTTTTCCCGAGATGATGGATTCCCACGAAAAGAGTCATAAAAACCACGCGATCTCGTTTTATCTCCGATCCTGATCTAGTTTGCGTTCAAAGCTCTCTGTGAATAAATTTCAGAAGAGAGATAGAAACGAGATTCTTGTCGTTTGGGCGTCGACTCTGTTTTTTTTTCGGCTACCGTGCGCATGAATAATGAATAACTAATCAACGCTTCCAGATATGCCCTTTAGTTAACTCGATCCTCAAAGCGATGTTACAATGGCTCGTGGGGGGACTTAAAACCTCCTCTCCATTCATAGCAGATTACCATTCAATTAGAACTGTGGGAGGCTTATAATCGAGTGGGTACAGGAATGCTCGTACCCTGGTGGTTTTTTATGAGCTAAGGATTGTATTCACTGAGTAAACACAGGCTAATACTTCCTGGATTATGAAGGTATTAATAATATTTTTATTTATCACGAAAAGGTATACAGAAGCATAGGGTTGGAAGGTTAGCATTTCAACATTCCGCTGACGTTTTCGGTGTAAATACCTTATAAAGTATTATTCAATGACAGACGAACGTATATCCATTTCTAAACAGAAATATTTCCTGCTAGTCGGGATTTGAACCCGGGACTATTGGGTTATAAATTGAGCATTTAGATCCCACCGAGATATATGTAACATTCCTGAAGCTAAATTTTCTCTGTAAATTACTCTCACATATACTTTTATATAATATAATAAACGTATTTCATAAGGACAGAATTTAAATTGTACTTCTTAGCACGTTACATCTTTTTTACCATGTTAAACAGAAGTGAAGAGAAGTTAAAAGAATAAACATATTTATTTTCCGGTCTTTAGATAGAATAATCGAAACTTAATGTTACATGAAGACTATGAAATAAATTTAACGAACTCTTGATATAATTGGCGAAGTAAGGAGAAATATAACGAAATAATTGGAATTAAATACATTACTCCAGTCACAAATTGGTTTGACATATACGTATTTATATTCTTACGTTTCTTTTATAATCATCGCTTCTCTAACTCTTCATTACCTAACCCTTTTTATGCCCATGATTAATTTCCCTTCGAATACGTTTCCCTGTAATTTCTGTCCTGTCGAAATCAGTGGAAATCGTTCAGTGCCATTCCTTTGCAGAGTTTCTGTTTCCAATCAAAAGTTCTGATGAGATTTTTTCCAGCGATCGCCCGGAAACTTTATCGGACGTTCCTTTGAATGTTTCACTTTGATGGCGTCGAACGATCAAAGGAAAAATGGTGAGCGAAAATTGAGAATCCCTCTTCGACAACTTCATCACCCCTTTTGCTCGATACGGCGCGTTCTTTTTTTTTGAGGTCGAATCAATCTGAGGCGTCATTAAAGGCGGACATGTTTCACGTGCTCCCCTCAGTGGTCATTTGAAGTCACGTGTTCGGGATGTAATAGAAGAAGAGCATTAAAGACGAGAGGTGGATGGATGATGTTGTGAAGGCTGCTCAAAAAGTTATCGATGAGTTGGACTGTAAGTTAATAATGTGGAGAAGGTTAAAGGTCATCTAAAGAGTGTAATATGGGTAATATATGTATCGAAACTTCCTAAGGAGTGATACAAACATTGGATTATGAAATAAGAAGATAAAATGTATAGAAAAATGAAAACGTGTTTGCCTTTGATAGTAGGAGTCTTGGCTCAGGAACACGATGCTCGTCAGCTTAGTTGAATACGATTGTAATTTTATTTATTTGTATACATGTGATGAAGATACCTCAATTAAGAATCGTGATGCTTGTTAAAATCAAAGCATTCAATACGTAAGGATTTGAATATTTTTATGAATTTTTATTGCGAAATATTATCCTTCCTGCTTTATATCAAGAATATAATATGAATAAAAGTGGGACATTAGACATTTGATACGAAATAATTTAACCTCAAATATTGTTTGAAGGTGATGAGGATAGAGAGCAACATGAGAGTTATTCGATGACATTCATTTAATTTTGTTAGCGTTCTCTTTTTTCAGAAAATAAGGTGAATGACGAGGAAGTAGAAATAGCTGTTATTACACTTTGGGATTGGAACTTATGGGCAATACAAGAGAAGAGAATGGTAGAGGTAATATGAGCAAACTTCCTAACTGAAAGAAATTGATATTTATTGATGGAAGGTACTTTTCCGAGGCAAAGGAAGGTGAAATTGGTAACCGTTGTAAGTGGGAATCGTAATTTATTAATCTAATTTTCTGTAGAGTATGCTATAAAAGGACAAAAGAAAGATAATGTTTTCAAATTAAAGCAATAGAGTACATTTAGGGTACTTAAAATTGTAGTGCGTTAGATGGAAGATAATAATAATAGCACGCTTTTTATCAATTATTGTTCACTCGCACCGAAAAATTGTAGATGTCTAGGATTTTTTATCCTGATTAGTCATTATAACTGAATAAAATTCATATTTGTGCGACGAAGTCATTGATTTATTAGAAAAATAGGGTAGTTGTGCATTAATGCATTAGCAAAAGCTTTTATAGCTTAGATAATGAAAGATAAATAAAGTTTTATTAGATATGAGATGGATTTTTTTGGATTGCTAAATTTTATATCAATATTAATGATGTGTTTATTTTGTATATGCGCATAAAACTTCAGTAAGAAAATTTTAAATTTTTTCGCACTCTATGCACTATGCATGGTCGGTTCAGGAAATATTTATCGTGACCTCTCACCCGTACATTGCACTCGAGTGACCTTTTCTCGTATTGCAGATGTTCCGTTGTCATTCAACTCCATCTAAATGTATTTTTTACGAGAATACTGCCACGAAATGTCACATTGTGCATTTATCGGTGTTTGATTATGTTTTGGGAAAATTTTGACTTCATGACTGCTCAGGAATATATAGTTTCTATACCAGATTTAAACAACCTTTACGGGGATGATTGTTTCTTCTTTAATTTAACTCATTTATTATTTATTACCTTTATATATAACCTATATATTTAAGATGCATACACATCTTTTATCAATATTATACACTTATGATTTAAATGAGTGATAGAAAATAGACTTTTTAGACTCCAGAATCTCTCGTAAGTGATATAATTAGTTTTTGATTGGACGAAAATATATTTTGATATCGTGTATGTAGTATGACGTTAAGCGATGGCTGAATGTCTCGTAAAAATGATAGAATATATCTCCTTGGATACAGCTATGAGGTCAACAGATGGAGAATACAACAACGACTCGCATTCATACCGAGGTACAGTTATGTCAAGTCGAAATGCAACGAGAAGAGGAAGCGAAGAGAGATGCACGGAAAGAGAAATCGTTGCGTGCTCAGAATGCGAGGCGGCGTAGACACGTCTCGTCTTATAATCACCCGCAGTTGGTGCACTTCTCCGTCACGTGCAAAAGCCCATTGTTGGGGGAGTATGCCTTAGGAATCCCTCGGGTTGACTTTGAGCACGACCGTAATGCCTTCTTCAGATTGCACCGACCCATTGTTTCGTGAAAGTTTTCGATTCCGGAGAGTGAACACAGTCTTTTTTTGGGGTATTGCCGATTCAGTTCGTAGCGGCGAATCTCCAGGAAAAAGGATTATAATTTGAGAAAGCGGAAATGTTTAAGGATGGTCTTGCAGTTTTCTTGTCCTCGGTCAAGTGGTTTCCTAGCGCACTTACTTTGTGTTTCGGTCTGGATATGAATCTGGTTTTTATGTTCGGTGGAGATAACATTGAAAGAGGCGAAAGGGGCCGTAAAAGCTGAATTTTGATGCACGTTATAAAGTATTATAAAAAGAATTGCATATTATTTAAATATACTTGAGACTCGACTTAAAAAAACACTTGAACGTTATAAATCTTTCTTGGTGTGTATGCATGAGTTATTTTTATTGTTGTGCATTGACTTTATCTCTAGGTGAGGCTGGTAACCAAGGTTACCTTTTAGTGGGGCAATTGTTGTAGTCATGTTTATTTATATGAATATTTTGTGCTTGTTTTAATCTGATGAAGATAAAAGAAGTTAGATAAATATAACAATGCTTTTTATATGCTCACGAACAGAAAAAAAGTGTTTATAGTCAAGATAACTTGGATGCAAATACTCCTTTGAGTTATTCTCTTATTTATAATAATATTAATATAATATAAGTACGTAATAAGTATTCATCCATTTAAAGATGACGTATCTCTCCATTTTTCTTTATATTTATAAAATAAAATGTACCCATAACGTCTGAAACAAAAGTCAATTCCTATGAAATGATATTTTATTCAAAAAATATTTTTTTAAATCCACAATGAATTTTGAAATCCGTTTTCCTTTTGATGGTTTTACCCTTAATATCGAGACCTGACACAAGAATTAACAACGTACTTCAGATCAAAGAGCTTAATTCTTTATCTCTCTCAATCAATTCCCCTTTCGATTTATCCCTTTCATTTCGTTATTTTGGAAAAAAAACCTGTTGACATTTTGATTTTTTCTGATTGACTTCACCGTGGAACGATTTTTTTCATTTTAAATGCCGAAAATTTCATTTTCAGAATTCTTATCACACGGGAAATCAAATTTCAAGGGATAAAAATGTTATAAAAATTATTGATGTTCGTAATATTATTTTATTGAATCTATTGCCTTTAGATATTGCCCTGATTTAAGACAATTTGTTATTATCCTATTACACTTTAAAATTTTGAGTTAAATTTTCAATTGTTCGTTCACAAAAATATCAGTTAAAGTACTCGCAAACAATTAAATGATTAGTTTTTGATTGATTGGTGGCTAGGAATAATATTCCATTGAATTATTTTATTACTTTATTTCTTATTTCTTTTGTATATTAAAAGGTAATTAAATCATCGTGACTATATAACTGAACTGAATTTGTTTAATACTGACTTCTTTTATTATAAACTTGGTTAAATTTTTCTTATATACGTTTCAAAGTACTTACTTCTAGTCCTCATCCATTAGCCATGAACTATTTAAAAGCCAAAGAAATATAAAACTTGTATTTCCTGGAAAGTATTATCTCGTATTTTGTTTATGACACATTTATGTATGTTACAAAGTGTATACAATATACTCTTATATTACTGATTTAATTAGGAAGTGGCAACAGTGTTCCTTCATCCCTCTTAATCTCACATAATCGCATAGCGTCCCTGATTATGATGGCTGTTATTTTATCGAGTGGTTGACTCATCCTCGTGAAATAATCTCCTCAACCCTTTGATGTTCGCTATCTTTGATCTCTAAAACTCAAAGACCGATTCCAGGTTATTGTCAATTCATTAGTGAGGAAACCTAAGCTACTTATCCTCCGTCGCATGGTTCCCTTTCTGTGGATTATTGCCCGCAACTGTTGCTCGGAGAAAGTATAAAAGAAACAACCCTTTTGTCATAGCAACCGACTGGCCGTCCGTGTCTCATATTAGCCCAATCAATATCGATGTAATTTCTTCATCGAATTAATAGAATCCCCGCTAGGTGTCGTTGTCATGAGAGTGTTCGTTCCCCTTCGAGGAAAAAAAACCTTTCAATAGTTTCTATTACAGTATGGCAGCTAATATTGTAAAGTTTTGAATTAGCCCCCCCTTATTGGGTTAGGCGGTTTCTTGTATTAGATTCCTAACTGACCTTTCATTATAACGTTTAAAATAATAGTATTTAATCTAACACTAGGTGGTATATCTACCCTATTACACGTGATCTAATATACAGACGAATATATACATCCATTCCCTAACAGAAAAAATCTCTTTGCCGGGATTCGAACCCGGAACCTTAGAGTTGAAAAAGATTTGAAACCCAGATTTAATGATTCCCTAAATTTCTCCGTTTGAAGATAAAGGTTAAATTCTGTCAATCAAGTTACTCAAGTTCTTTGGAAATAAAGATTATGATGTATTCGATATTCATTTATTTATTTTATTTCCTCATTAAAGTCGTCGTTTAGGCAATTTACAGCGATTATACTCATATTTATAGTAATAAAACTAATTCATGAACAGGAGTATGGTAGCTCTGTTCTTGCATAAATCGAATCTTATCAATATTAATATTTGAAATAATTTCGTAATAAATGTTCCCAAAACAGGAAAAGTATTTAGAATCTTTAAGCGAAAAATGTGCTTCTATAATAATCTGAGAAGAAAAGGTGTCACCTTTGTACATTAAATGATATAAAAAGGAATAAGATTATAATATATTTTCAGCTAGATTGGTCAATTCATTTTGTATGGATGCAGTAGTCAGTAGTTTTGTCTTTTAGTAACGTTTCTTCTTTTAACTTTCTTCTGACCTTTCATTCCATCTGATAGGATCTCAATCGGAGAAACTCGGCTCGGAATCGAACATTCAAAAGGAAAATTTGAACAAATTACATCAAGGGAATCATTCATGTAGAACTGCCCACTTGGTAGCGCTGGGAGAAGGCGAAGGATGGCCAGCTGACTGGCCTCCACACAGGGTAAAAGATAAGAGGGGATTGTCCATTAAGCTTTGAGTGCTCGGTGCTGAAGCAATCAGTTTGACTTTGGCAACCCATGCCTCTCCCCCATCCAAAGGCAGCAGCAGCTCGCGGGGGGTTATGGGTAGGAGAAAAAAGGGGTGACTCCTTTTATTACCATTTGTCGGGATTGCTACAAGTATCTCCTTTGTCTCTTCCTGCATGACGGCTGTATGGGGCCGTCACAAAGGGAATACGTTTCCCCTCTTTCAATCCGTGCACAGTTCCTCCCCCTTCGTGAACCGTGCACGCTTCTTAATGCATCCCTCGGAGTCACATATTTGATCATCGGTCCATTTCAAAGAGGTTCCTTTTCAGAGTAATTTTGACGCCTCCTTCTACGCGTTTGTTCTCGATTTTTCCCCTTCGAATTATCATGCAGATTCACTTTTTCCAAGGCCCCACCTCTTCTTCATTAGATGCATATTCATTCCCCTTTTGGAGCATCAACAGTTTTTCGATCGAAGTTTTTCTCTTATGCTTTTTACAGGTTAGGAGATTAGGAAATGGCTAGGATGGCGAGGGAAGTTAATTTTACGTCGGTTCTTTTCTGATTGCTTTTTTTCCCATCTCGAAAAGTATATTAAAGGGTTCAAATGGGTTCGATAATTGTGTTAAGGGGAGTAATGTTTATTTTTTTGAAGGTGATGACTCGATTTTGGAGGTGATTGCCGTCCTTAAAATTTTCATGTTTTAATGAATGAATTTTTAGTGCTTATTTATACCTAAATGGGTCTCTTATTCATTTATGGCGTTTTTATTTTGGCTTTCGAGTTATTTTCTTGAAGCCATTTCGAGAAAAATGTATCTTATAAAAGTGTGATTAATATTTAACTATAATTTTTTGATCCATTTTTAGCTAAATTTATGATAAACGGTTACCTTTCTTTCATAATTAAATGTGCTACGTAAACTTATGACAGTGTTCATTATAGATAAGCCGACTGCATTACATTTTGATATTGTTAAAATTTTACCATTACGATTAAGAATGAACATAAATGTTAATGTTAAATAATGTAAAATATACAAAATTATTACAGGCAGAAACATGGAAATAGTAACCTTAAAGTGTTGGAATGATGAAATAATGCTAACATATATTATTTCAATCAATTTGTTTATTAAAATACTTGACGTACGTAGTGTACAAAATTAGTAATTTTTACTTGGAGATAAGCCAAATACGAAATGAATTAAGTACTTTAAATACTAATAACCATTGCTAAGGGTAAGTATGGGAAATAAATTTTTAATCGGCAAGAGAATCGACTAAAAAAATCGAATAGACTTGAATTGAGTTCAAAAGATTCATTTATTATAAATGATAATGGATAAGGGAACTACAGAAGGTTTCTTTATTTGAAGACAACAAAAGATATCATCTCGCAGAGTAAAAGAGATAAAGAATGCTCAGATCCTCACTTTTTCATCATCAATTCAAAGGAACATCATTAATATTTAAATCCGCTCACATTTTTTTCCAATTTAGTCAACTCATGACTTGGTTCAATCCATTTCGATCCAATTACTCCTCCCCAAAATATCTTATTCATTCTTCACTCTCTCCATCCCAAAACACCTGAAGTTCCGAGTTTTTATTTACAAAGCGAAGTTGAGAACTTTTTGAACTGTGCTTATTATATTAAAGATAAACTTGGATTTATCTTGGAAGGATGTTAAAAATATGCATTAAAGAGATTTAAAATGGAAATATTTTGTTCACTTTTTTTAGCAATACAGTAATCAGAGGGATCCTATACAATCTAACTGAAAATTAACCAAAATTGTAGTTTCTCGGGACCTGAAGGTCATAGAGTTGGAATACAGATTATTACATTTTATTGATTTTTATTGAATTATGTTGATCATATTAAAAAGTAATTAAGTTTCTTAACTAAGTAATTTTTAAGGAAATCTGAACGTTTATAACTTCAAAGTTTGTTAATAATTTATCTTATTCACATGAAATATTCGTTACGATTTGTATAGAAGAAATTTCTAATTTTAATATTATTTCTTTCGAAGCATCATCATTTTTATTTGAAATAACTGTAGTTACTAAGGAAAAGTAATGAAATAGTAAACATTCATGCTCTTGGTTTAAGTCTTTAAGAAAGTAGAAGAATTAAGTCTTTGGTGAATTTTTATAAGAAAATTTGCTATTAAGAAACATTAGCTCGATAGTCGTTCAAAAGCTGCTGTATTTATTATATATACGTGTCGAATTGTCATTCGAACTATTCGACTATTTAAACTCTATTCCAAACTATAACAGCATTCTTTTTTCAGCACTATTAAAATTTAATTCAGACATCTGTCAATGACGAAACTAAATAGAATAGACATACGGTTTTAAAGATAAAAAAACTGATAATGATATAATTCTATGAACACAGGATGTGCTCTGCCGAGAATTAAATGGGGAACTGTATTTGAATAGGTTCTGAATGAATCCCAAACATACTTGCGAAGATGAAGCATTGTGAACGTAGCCTGAATCATCATTTCTTTCATCCTATCTTCTCCCTCCACATTTCCTCCGATTCCATCCCCTCTTTATTTATTCTTTCCTTTACAGAGTTCCCTTTTTTCCTTCGAATCCTTTTCCACTCCCCGCCGAGAGATGGAGGGCGTCCTCCGCGCGGGAAGTAAACAAACAGCCAGAAGGCCTCCGCTAGAAATGGAACAGTGAAAGAGATTAAGTGAGAAAAAATAGTACCATCCAATCAACTCCGCACGCCATAGGGGTTAAGTAAGAGCGGGGTTCGGAAAAGTCCTTTAAAGATAGAGACGATGCTCTTTCTCTCATTTTTCATCTCATTTCTGGAAGCGATTGAATAGGCACGTTAGCACGTTTGAGCTTGTTGTTGTTGAACCTACAAGAGTTGCTAAGAGTTACGAAAAGGGCTGCTATGGATTACTGTAATCAACTGAGTTTCGTGTACTACCATAGACAGATCCAAAGTCTACTGAATTTTCTATTTTGTTTTTCATTTCATGCAATAATCAAAGCAGTGGTAGCAAATATTAACTATTTCTTTATCATATTTTTTGTCAAAAAGCTTAATATATTGTTTAAAAGGTTTACTATTATTTACGGTTATTTTTAAATGTTTTATAAATGCGTAGTGTATTCTAGAGTAGAATATATTGCTTATATCCTCCAAATTTTAATGGTCTACTTGTTATCTATTCAAAGAGTAGATTCCAGTGTTTCCATGGTAATTACTATATTCTCTATTTATATTTTTATCTACCTAAACACCCAAGAGATACTTGTGCAATTAATAAATTGCTAAATTAAAGAAACAGAATTGCTTCAAATTTTTCTTCACAGAGTATGATTTGATTCTAGCGAATCATCTTTTGATTTAATCTCTTTGAATTGAGGCAATTGTTCTATAAAATACTGTGAATGTACTCGAACTTTATCTTATGTTTGGTTGACAACCGTTGCCTTAGAATCAGAAGTCTTTCGTATGAACGTCATATCTAAGATTTTAAGCCATCAATTCAAATCTCCACGACGTCTATGATAGGCAACAGTTTGCGATGTATAGAGAGGAATCTCATTCCACTCTAATTGATGGCAACTTCTCGGAAAAAGTGCCGAATCATCCCGAAGAAGTTTGTTTGTCTTTCACGCTTTGAAAACTATTTCCCCCCCTCGGCGATAGAAAACATCTCCCGTCTCCTAGCACCTTATATCGACCGCTCTTTCTTCCAGAGAGAGCACTTTATCATCTCAAAAGAGTGCCCCCAAACTCAATCGCGGCGAATCGAGTTGATGTCTCAAGCGTTCCCGGTGCTTTCCATATCTGCTCCCGGGAGATTTCACCCTGTGGGATTCCGTATAGAGGATGGAAAGCAGGGTTAGGTGGGGTGAGGAATTAGGCTGTCCGAACTGCTCGTGATTGATTGACCTTCCACGAGTTCTTCCTCCCGCTTTGTTTATCCTCGGTAGCCAGAAAAACCGTAAAGTGAGACCTGCGGACAGCTCTTGTCAACCTGAACGGTAGTTCCTTATTGGAGGACGTATTCGGGTTATTAATGTCGATGATGCATAACTTCCTGCGATAACGCCGCTCGTTCCGTGCGGACGTTGATGGAAACACCAAGTGGATGTGCATTTTAAGGCGATTGCCTCCTCGAAAGAAAAAATATCGATGTGTTTCGACCTATCGTGCACTCGATTGCTTCTTGTCTGGGGTGAATGATGGACAATCTCGTTAGGGTCTTATGGGCTTGATGTTAACTTGATCTAGATAGTGATTGGTTCATCTGTATAGCGATGAATCTTTCACATGGATGTTTTCTTAGCATGGGAATCAGAACCAATGGCTTATATCGTATTTATTTGGTTTTATTGAACTTCCTAAGAAACGCAAATTTAGATTAAGTCGTGATAAACTTAAAAAATAGAGTATATAATAAAGACCGAGAACATAGGTCATCTAACTATGCAGATGTTATTATAAATTAGATTTTTAATGAAGTGTGATTTTAAAGTGTCAAGAAAATCTATCTCTTATCTTTTTACTCATTTTTATCGAAAAATTATTTCTAAGAGTATTATTTTTTGTATACATTCCGTTTGCTCACTTATTATTAAATTATTTATCAAATGTTCCCTATACTTTTTACAAACAATATTTTTTATTTTGTCGAATAAAATATACCTTTTTATAAATGTATTATGACTTTATATGATGTTACTCTCAAATTAAATTATTAAAATATAATGTTAATATAAAATTACTCATTAATCATAATTATTTCAAATTTCTAAATCCATTTTTCTCTCGTGCAGGTAAGGAACGCCTTAACAATACCCATGGCTGTAACTGTAAGTGGAATGTATATTCTTTTTTTAATTAAAAATATTGGTGCTGGTGGCTATAGGATACCTCTATAAATTTTATATACGAAATTGCTCAGTATTCTAAAAGAAACTTGTTCTTAGTGAAAGGAATCGTATGCGTTTATCGACCAATCATTTACTATAGAATTTATAATTTAAAAACAACGCTATTGGTTAGGTTTGAGAATCAAAGTTATAAGAATCATACCGGAAGTCTTAAATATTTTGACGTAGTTTACATGGGTAATATCCATAGGCAAACTTCAACATACTATACAGACATATATACAGACCGCCTATCATCATCCTCCTATCCTATACTGAATATCCACATATGGTTTTCGTGACTTAAAATTTACAGAATATTAATTTAACTATCGTTAGTAGTTTATAGTACTCTTAAATAGATTTATCAGTATTTTATGATGTTTTTAATAACAACTTAGTCTATTAAAGTGAGTTAAATGTGTCCAGCTTAATGGAAGTGGAACGCTGATTTCCATGGTTTGTTGAGCCAAGGGTTGAATTGTAAAATTTATCTAAAAGCTCTTTATATTAGTATGATCCTATTATTCTTTATAAAAAACATTTTCCATGTAAAGAATAAAGTAAATGTTTGTTTTCCCAGCGGTAGGAATTAAAATGCATCCTGAAACTGATACCTATTCATATGGAAATTTCTCGTTGTATGAATTCGTTAAATCTCTATTGTTAATGCGTGTTACACAAAAACGCCCAGAACTGGAAATTCGAGTCGTTCAATTTTCATTTACGACGCAAAATTTCGGAAGCGAAACGGCGCAAATCCATTTTCGTTTCACATTTACACAGAGGCTTTCAATTATTTAAATGTTCTCTCTCAAAACACTTCCTGCGCGGTGATCATCCGCTCCCGAATTCACGCTCTGTGACACTCACAACGTGTAGCGAGTGATCTTCATTACACGCGCCGCAATGAAAGAGCCCTCTTCGCTCCATATCCTTTCAATTCACCCCTCATACTTATGCAACCCAAAAGTACTTGTATGTATCGCGTGCTGCCTATGTTTCACGGCGTTACAACCACTGCGGGGAGTTTCGCCTCCTGACCATTCTTATCTCTGCGGGTTTGATCTCTTACACCCTTTGCTGATTCGCTTTTCATTTCACATTACGCATGGATACTCCACGGATATATAATTGGGGGGAAGCCACGATTTACATGTGCACAAAAGGCTCGTTTTAATACATCTCGAATTGTTTTTTTCTCCGGAAGCTGTTGCTTTGAATTCACGGAAGGGTGGGCTTTTTTTGAGGGATTTTTGTGGTCTTTGTTTTTTCCTACTGTGAAAAGTGAACTAATAGCTGCGAGTGGCCTTGTATCAATGTATCAACAACACGATGTATCAATAATTTTAAATTAATTTTTTACAATGTAACACTATTCCCAATTATACCTATTTGACTAATTGTAAGGTTAGCCTGTTTTCCGAGAAAACTTTCGTCGTCAATTACTTAATGTTTAATTACTTAATCACGCAGTGAGAAGGAGATTTTTATATATACATATAAAAAAATACTATATTTGGTAAACAGGATTTATTTGGGATAAAGAGCTCTTAGAGAAATCAATGTGAATGATCAGTAATTATCTTTTTACAATTTTTTTACGCGATTACATAGACCTAGAGGAAGGGTACACGTATTCGATTTTATACTAACTTATCTATTGTATTCGCATAATAAAGCTGTATTTAATTTTTTTATAACTTATAGTAACACCGATTTTATTTAACTGTCACGAAAGTACCTCTTTTAATCTTAAAAATTAAGCTGTGGTTGCAAATTTTACAGACATTTGTAGGATCTCAAATTTTGACAAAGGTGCATAATAAGGTTGAAGGTTTAACGTTAAATTTTCCCAGAATTCATGAATTTATTTTATCAGGTAAAAGATGTTTAAGTGAACAATCTTAAAAAAGGGTAAAATGTAAGTAGTTTACTCGCATGGAGATAAAAACAATTGATCTAATAAGTCATCATATTTCATAGGAGGGTATGAAAGTTGTCATATAACTTGCTATAAACAGTTGCCATAACTCTTCTGCTATTCCATGTGAAGCAAGAATATACGTCAAGGAGCAGTTTACACAAAGCTTTCATGACGTCGGACAATAGCCACAATAAACAAGTCTGGTATTTTGGGAACAAACATAGTGGGAGATATAGCATAGACAATCGTGCCATAAATATTGACGAAAGATTTAGGCTTCACTTCACCTATCAAACTATATGGCTCCTCGTAAATCCAATTTCTATTCTCGTCTTTGATAACTATCTGCGAAAGTATAAGAGGAAACTTAATGAAAAAATTAGGTTTTTATGGACCTTACCTCTTGTTTATTCCTTGGATTTTATTTCATCGCTCATAAAACTTCGATTTACCGTACTGTAAGAACAGAAGAGTATCAAGTGCTTCAGGTTCAATTGTGAAAAAATATCTTATTACTTATGATATGGAAAGGGGTTTATTTTCACTAAATGTTTAATTTAATTTAATTTAATAGAATTTAATAGAATTTGCTGTACTTGAAAGTGAATAGCAGGATGCTTATTTTAGCAATATCATGGAAATGTAGTAACGTCTGTATTGGGAATGTTAACTTCAAATAAAATTAAAGGAGGAGAGGTACCTTTCTCCTTCATTCAGATGGATTTCCCCAAATATCCTCTGAATCTGCGAAATATAAACCTGAATCAATGCAGGAATATTAAAAATGCATATCAACCTCTATTATTTTTATAGTTATGTTATAAGATTCCCTTAAAAAAATAATATAAGCCTGGTACAGTAGCTATATCAGTTAAAA
This sequence comes from Pantala flavescens, assembly GCA_020796165.1. Lineage (NCBI taxonomy): Eukaryota > Metazoa > Arthropoda > Insecta > Odonata > Libellulidae > Pantala > Pantala flavescens. The sequence goes on along the minus strand of CM036881.1, from coordinate 17,469,152 downwards.
TTGTTCCTTTACATTTCCTTCGAAAACGGTCTTGTTTATTATATACCAATATTATAAATCGTTTTTTTTTAGAAATAAAACAGAAATGATTGTATAGTTGTAGGGGAAGAAACTTAAGAAATATTATTCTATTGATTCTAAAGTATTTATTCTCCTTCAAGATATATTTGTTTAATCGTTCTATTTTCTTTCTACTTTCATGATAGTTTATATTATATAATATATTTTAACTATATTCCATTCCTAGCATAACTATCTTTAGTTCTTGAAATCACCAATACTAAAATAATACTCCTCGCTATAGTACAGACTTTCGTTTCCCAGCATTGATCACACAGGCCAAAATATGCCATTACTGCTATCTCTATTTGGACGAATTTTACGATCGAAATAGGGTATCGAGGGTACTCAGTTTCATGGACATGTTACTCTGAACATAACGTTCTGGAGGGAGAAGCAATCGAGTCACCAAGCGAATTGATTGTGTCCATAGGACGCACCTGTTGTCAGGGAGTCTTTATATCGGTAATAAAAAGACGTGATGGATACTTTACTCTTTTACGATGCACTTCGTCCTCAGCTTCTCACATCGTGTCCGAACCTCGGTTCCCTGGAAACGGCAATTTCTCCATTATTTAGGGACGGAATCGCCCGGCAAACCTCTCACCGCAGAATTTAATATCCGCACGAATCGATTCCCTCGTGCGTAAAGATAAAGCCCTTTCAAAACTACGAATACGATCTCGCATTGTAAGCACGCGGATGGTTGGTCATAGAGATATTAATTAAGGGCCGCAATTATCAGTTTTGAGAATTTCCTTTTATTAATATGCTTTTATCGTTGTGGATGTCTCACTGTAGCCCTGCCTCTTTTACTTTCAATGACACATGAATGCGTAGCGTGTTCGGCCGTAATATGTTCTCCGTGACGTGTTATGAAATAGCACTCATATGTGTGCGGAAGCGGTTGAGTGATTATGTACACCCACTCGTGACAGATGATGGACAGGGAATAATTTGTGTCTCCAAGGGGTCCTTTTCAGTATTTTTGACACGACCAGAACGATCGTTGCACCCCTTACCAAGGGACAGTGTAAGTCTATCCTTCATCTTCAAGTAGAAAGTATGAGTACCATAAACATTACAAAGAGTTTCAATGAATTTATTCTTAACTTAATTATTTTATCAATCCGGGATATTTATGGGAAATGATACACATTTCTTATCGATATCATCATTATTGACCAGTGAACATCATTGTTCATTGGCTGAATTAGAATAGTTTGTCCATAGCAACAACAAACCTCTACGAGTTGATTAAATTTTGAATACAATCATAAATTGAATATATAACGAGGAAGTTTTTCCAATTAACCATGTATAATGGCATATATTGAAATTCAAAGTATCTCAAATTTCATAAATGTTAAGCATAAGTAATAAATTTCAATGTGTCTTACAACTGGGAGATATGGGTTCGAGTCCCATACGAGTCTTTGCAATTCTTTTTAACATTTATGATCGAGTAACTCGATCTCTTCGGGTACAGTTATTTTTATATTTCCTTAATCTATCTTAAATATGTTTAAAAGGCTCCAAAACTGACGTATTGAATTAACAATATAGAAAAATATTGTTAAATACGATCTTTAATTAAAATACGTATTTTAGGGCTATTGTCATTGATACAACACATAATGGATAATCTAGTATATAAGAAAATAATGCAGAATCGATTCCTCCCCAGTATATACAAAACTAACAGGCAGAATCGTATTGCAACATCACACCCATTTAGGGTAACTAAGAGCCTAACTTTCTGCACTAGCTCCGTCTCTATGTATCATCGTATCTAGCACTTAACTTTCCTTTCACTATCCTCACATCTCGATATTCTATCGCTTTTAAAGTCCGCCTCTTCAAGCTTCGCAAACACTTAAACCTACTCAGCGCTTTTAAAGATCTCCTCTTTGGCTCCCAACGCGACTTTCGCCATCCCATACTCCCTCCTCTTTGTTGACAATTGTTGCGTCCTCTCGCTTGACCCCGTTTTTGATCGCCGTGGTGACAGAAGAGCTTCACATGCGCATGCGCACAAAGGCAGCGTGATCCACCGAAAAAATTCGCTGAGCACTTGAGTGTTGTGTTCACGTGCAATGGATGTGGAACGACGGAAAAACATTAAGTGATTCGAAGGCAACATCAGGGGGCGTGGTTGGAGAGATTTCTCTTTTAAAATGCGCTGACGGGAGATTGTCACGTGTTCGTTTATTGCGGGGGGAATTATTTGCATCACAAAAGGATTTCATTGCTTCTCTGTGTATTTGCTGTTTGGATTTCAGAGGTTAATTTGAGTTTTGATGGAGTTTAAGTCAGTGATTTTTTGTAAGGCTGGTTATGACCCTTAAGTAGATCAATCCTTAGAAGTATTATTTAAGTTTTAGTCCGTAAAAGTCATATTTGAAATAGTTCTGTTTAAAATTTCTAATATATTACTTATGGGGCTTATCAAACTTAAATAAAAATATAAATAGAACAACTAGAATATGATTGATTAAGAATTAAAGAATTACAAAAAAATCATATTAGTCCTAACTCAACATATTTTTACGAAAAATAATAAATTTACAATAAAAAAATCATACACTGATAATGACTAGGAATTGTTTGTTTCATCCCAACAATTTATTATTTGTTTCTTTTTATTACAATAAAGACCACAAGTGGTCACCTTGCCAGGTGGTAGTCATAACGTAAGGGGATTATGAATTTATTACTTAAAATAAATTGATTTATTCATGATCATATGTAAATAGAGATAGATATATCATCTATAGGAGATGTCTTTCTTTTGGAAATGGTAATTTCATTGCTTGTCGCATTTATAAAATCCAGGTATCACAAATAAAAGCTTCACATTACATTACGCAGTGAAAGCTGGGAAAAATGAACAAAAGCGCAATGATTACCATTTTAATTTATTCGAAAAGGAAGCCTAGTTTTCGCGCATTGTTCTGAATGGGTTGATTCACAGTTGACGCGAGCTATTCGTGAATCGACTCCCTTCCTAATCGATAGAAGCTCCGTTTCAGCAGTTCCAAAGAATGCTTAGCAGATGGCAGAATTGTTGACTCCAAAATTCTCGTTTTCTATGCCGCGAAGAAAACTGTCGAATGCGGAAAAATTTACCTGAGTTATGAAATAAAAAGCGGTTGCGTCACGTGTCTTTTCAGTCACGTTCGTGACCGTGACCATTAAAAAAGACATCACACGACATGCCGACCCACGATAACCGAATATCACGCCTCTACTTTGCTGATTTATTCACCCTTTCATTTTTTATTGTATGGTGTTCTCATTATCTGTTTTCCCTTTTATTCCAAGGAGTCCATCTTAAAAATGGAAATGTCGACACTGAATGGATATTTCGAGGCATCCTTTAAGATAACGAATGTTCGACTTGGAAGGTTTCCACTTTTAGAAATGAAAGAGTTAGTAGATAAGGCTGACATTTCTATCGAACAACAAAGCTAGAGTGTGAATAGAAATTTTTATTAGGGTTTCTTTACCTCATCTTCGAATTTTTAGTAAGAAAAAAGAACATATAAATTAATAATTTTGATGGAAATAAGAATATTCGCAACATATTTTATGCATTCGTTCCGGCAGATAATTATTCATATATTTATTTAAAACACATTCGCTATGATAAATCTTCATTCTTAAATCATTTTTTAATTTAAGTATGATGACAATGAATTGAATACCAATCTTATTATTTTGATAAGTTTACTATTATATGAAGGGTTAGCTTACTTTAGGAAAGATTTAGTTAATATATTAGTAAATTACTGCGGTATAATATACTACAATAATAATTAGAGTATGATCTATTGAAAACATTGATACTTTCCGTAATCAAATAACATGAACAAATTATTTCTAATGAATTAGAATTCGGTGAAACTAAGTCAACAGCTGCTTAGCTCATTCATTGGTGGAGTTTCTGTTAAATATAAATGGATATTACTTAAAATAGCGATGTTTTACATTAAATTACCAGTTTAGTTGTGCCACTATCAGCGTGCATGAATCCAATTTATTCGCATTGGCAACGGAATGAGATTTCTTACTAGGATTGCTTAAGATTTTCTCCTTCTGCGATAGTAAGGGCGCACGGAGGTTGTCTTTTGTCTTCTCGTCACGTCCAACTCAGCGCCCACATCACGCGCGAACGCTATCAGCTTATCAACATGGACGACTGTAAACATAACTGATCGTTCACTATCAGTGAATCATGAACCTAAGTTCGTTAGAAAAGCTATGTTATCGATACAACTATACACTGATGAGTATCTCCCTCATTAATTCCTGTAACAACACCTGTTTTAATTCATATTAGAAATTTTGTATCTTAAAATAAGCTCCTATTTCAGAATATTTGTTGAGTTTATGTATGAGAATATTTTTCAAGAAAGTTATGGTATTGTTTAGGATCATATACATACGATACACTTATTAAGAATGCTAGACTATTTGTCCGCCTTCAGATTTCTTCTCCATAGAGGTTTATTCAAAAGAGATACGTAATAAATTCTTCTGTATTGACTCAAAGTAAATCCCTATTATTACTGAATCTCATCATTCTATCCTCATCTCCTAAGAATATCTTTGTAAAGTATCCATGCAAATTATAAGTTTCGAAAAATTTTGAATACTGTCTGTCTTAGCGTATGATTTCAATGAGGTTTATTTTTCTTTTAAGATTTATAACTTCAAGATGCTATTCTAAGGGTCCCTGGTTCAAATCCTAACTGATTAGAAATTTCCCTCTCTGGTTATGGATGTTGTCCAAATATTCAATTATGGAGGAACTCAATATAATTGTGTTTTGATCGAATGTTTGTGAGGAACATGTTAAATAAATAAAATATTATTATGGCCTTAAGTTTTTATCAAATAATTATCTAATAGTAATGATAATGAATTTCCGGGTTGTCTGGTATCCCGAGAAAGTTTTACTTTATAGCATTTGCCGAGAAAGAACCAGATCTGTCCAATTATTTATAAGTAATGAAAAATAGGCTAGGTAAAAATATCCACAATTCTCTACTATGTAATAAAAGACAAAGGAATAGAATATCAGACTTCAAGGTTGAATGATATCTTCCTTTTTATATTTAACCATACTTTTACGTAAAAGTATCCTTTCGAAGATAAAATTCTTTCACAGACGAAGAGAGCGCCCTCACGCGACAGCGCCAGAAAGCTCGAAGTTTTGCTCCAAAGATAATACTCCCCTCCCCCTTTTCTCACAACCTTTCATTAACGTCCGAAAAATCAACGCAAGACGGAAACAAATCGTAGATCCCATGAATATATCACGTGACCCTTCGTGAGAATGGTACCATCGCATGCGACCGTAGGACACTCCTTCCCTTCTACGGAAGAAGGGACATAGAGGCCTTTAAATCACACCATGAAAGATGAGAATCGTAAATTCCGCTTGCGAGTGATGGTCGTGCGATAGATCGATTAGCATTCGAGAACGGTATCGCATCAGCGATTCATCGCGACGTCCAATGGACGCGTGTGCAGAGAGAGAGAGCGCTATAGAATGTTTTTTTTCGCGGGAAAAATTAGGAGTGAGGGAGGAGTTCATGGCCTCCATCTATAGGAGGCTACCTGAAGAACCTTTTGGTTTCCTCTTTCGCCCCGTGTAACATACGCTGCTAACTGTTGCTCGCGCGTGATTACCGTCGTGACTTTCAAACGACTCGCCCCCTTTCTGCCCTCTATAGTTGGGCTCCGTAAACGCGCTCACGAGATTTGCCTGCACGCTATGGTCAATTCGAAGGGGTTATTTTTGAGTTTTTTGTTTTGGAGGGTGTTGTTTGCTGTTTAGGCAGTAGAAGAAAGTATGATTAAGGGAGTTTATGAGTTAAGATTCTTTATTAGGGTGATTGGGGAGGGTAGTAACTTAGCAACATAGAAGATGGAATTACCCAAGGTGAAGGCTACGTCGATTGTCTTTGGAGTTAGGAGTTAAAATGAATCGAAAGAATTAAAAGTTCAATACATCTCCGTGTTTGGTGAACAGCAAAGTATTTTGTATGCTTTTATACAGGAATTCCGAATTCAAATTCCATTTTATCACAATTACAATCGCGCAACTTATTATCTTCCATGATTAACAAGTAAACACTTAAAAACTATTGATAGTATTGTAGCTTCAGGTCTTGTTAAAAGACAGTAGCTAGTTATAAATAATTATCTAAATAATTTAGTTAGTTTTGATAAATTATATAAATCCATATAGTTTCTCAAAGGATGATTTCAAGGAAATGAAATAATCAGCATCTGCAATAAGATGAGCAGGAATAGATGAATTTTGAATGAAAAAGATACAGTTTAATTATATAATTTTAATTTTTGACAGATAATATTTAGAGAAAAAAATAATGGTAATCTAAGGCAATAATGTCGTGTACTTAGTTTATCGAAAATTATTCTTATAAAAAAGAGAGCCAACATTATTCAAATCCAAATGCATCCTTAAATAGTACTATACAAAAAACGTGGTGTTTAAAGCGATGGAACGCATTTTATATAACGTAATAATCAGATCAAAGGAATCAGAGAATGTTAAATAATCTTCCAATGCACAGATTCTGACTGAGTCTTGACAAAATCCAGAATTGGAGTTTCTATATGAACCAAAGTAGTGTGGAAAAATTTAAATCCCTTCAATACTCATTCTCAAAGTTTAAGAGTGTTTTCGTATAGTCTCTTTATAACCTCTGTGTAACCCATCGTATCTTTTGTGGAAAAATGAAATTCCTATGATCATCTCAGTTGTATAATATTGTATAGCAAGTTCCTTCGTACAAAGCTGTTTTCATAAAGTTCCTGGTTTCGAAAGAAATTAGAGAATCTATAAATTCCAAGAATAGTATAATTTGAAATTTATGCAAACATTCAAGAAAATGTTTCACCCATTGAATTTTGATGATACAACTTTAACAAGAAAAACCGGTCGTATCAGTATGTTACTTTGGTAAGTTCACACAATCACTTTGGTTTGAGGCTAATGACAGATGATACTTCCTCAAAGTACCTATTAGACTGTCAATATAGAAAAAAGAAAATGAAACGTTATATAATATATTTATGTTGTATCGGATTTACCGTGAGCCTACCAAGCTATTTTATTTTCAGAGCGTATAGTAGAGAATTTAGTATTCTATGTGCCTAGGGTCCAATTGTGCCTGACATTTATACCTGCACTTAAATCATTTTAGAAATCAAAACCTCTTCTCATCCACTTCCTGATTTCTCTCGAACTGTCACTATGTTCATTCTTTTTAAATAACTTCCGATATCCCTTTCACTTTATCACGTTTCTTGTATCGGTTTCACTGTACACCTCACATCTCTAATTAATGCGTAATATCTTCCAGTTCTTTCATTTAATGTGTTCTTCCCATCATACTTTTTCATACCATTCTAATGTGAAATCGAAGCCAGTTGTCGTAGACAATGCATTTGCTCAAATCAAATCACGATATGTTGAGTGGAAACATAAATCTTACGTACAAAAGCCCATACATCACTTCCTGCTATGACTGTCGTGCTCCTTGTAAGTCATCTGAGTTGACAGGATAGCGTTCGATCATATATCTATCATTGCTAAGTACTAATATCGATGTAGGTATCGGACTTTGGTTGTTATTGGAATGATATCCTGGCAGTAAAGTAAGGGAATAGATTTTGTAATCAACTACCAGTTTAGAATACGTCTAAATGTAAACTCATATATAAAATTCATATACTATGAAACATGCTTTTCTTATTATGATATCCTATGATAGTTTTGTGAAAAGGAATGTGAACCTTTAATATTTTAACAGTTTATATTTAATGCTTCTAATAAGATTTACATTGTGATTCTAAATCGAATAAGTAGATGGTGTGATTCTATTATAAAAATTGCCACTTCGGATAATAGGAGCTAGCAAAAAATTTATCTATATAAAATTATCTGATGTTTGCGATTATATTCGGATTTTTGAAGCTCCAATTAATATTTTACGCTCGCTTTAGATGAGCAGAAAATATTTGCAAAAGCAACTGAAACTAGTACTGCGCAATTATTTACCTAAAAAGTGGTCATTATATTTTAATAAGTTTTTCCCGTAATAATTATTTTGATAATAGTTTTTTCGCATATATATGTTGTGAACTGTTTATTTGGATATAAGTTAAAACTACCGATAACTTAAATTCCTCTTATGTTTGAAAATTATACTTAGAATAAAATATAAAAGTGCAAAGTATATAAATATAAAAATTAAAATATAAATATAAAAAAAATATAAAAATTTATTACCAATTTTGAATATTTATAGTTACAAGAGGTTAGATGAAAATTATCGTTTCGATTGTGTGAAATTTTTTACGTAAACACGACATAATAGATTAATGATAAACATTAATTGTCTGGCAATAGATTATAACTGAAATAAATAGTAGTGCATTTGCTAGTGAACTTTATTTTTTATATTATTTCATTGTAACTTTTCTTGTCAATATTATATACTCACGAATAGTATATCTTATCCAATAGAAAAGAAAAACATTTTCCTATTGTTGATGAGTAAGCGGAAATTGTGAATAGATCATGTTATCGGGAGTGGGTGATTCAACTTTCCGTCTGGTTCACTCGGTATCGCTGCCACAGCCGTGCGAATATCGCTGAGTCTCAGTGTAATGTGCAGACGTAAGCCAATCAGTGTCTGTATACGAACACAGCAGGTCGACATGAAATGAATGCATAGGGAATTTAGTGCTATCTCTTTATGTTCACCCTATTTGGTCCTACGAAGCTAAACTATCCTGTAAATAACATACGAAGCAGTATTTAACTCTTAAAGTTCATTTCTAATAATGATTATCAACTCATATTTTTTCGAAGCTTTAAAATTGTATTATACATGTATTCGAAAGTGGTGCTGTTGTTTCCGTAATGTTTGTTTTGAAAGACAGTTTTACTGTTAGAGACAAAATAGTATAATATACGGCTTAAAAGTATTTACAGATATATTTTCTGAAGAAATATAAGTTTTAAAAAAATATATAATTAAAATTACTTTACTGAAGACTTTAATTTGCTTGTTATTTCTATTTTAATCTTGTTTACTTATTATATTTTGATTAATTACCTCAGTCCTTAGTAACTAACGTTAGAGTGCCGAGTATTTTAAATATATGGTGTCTTATTGTATTGAATTATATAACTTGAACCCATGTTATATTATTGGAGCAATATTTTCTTATCTTTATTGTTTTCCATCACTATTTAATTCTCTCTTACATACCTTATTACAAAGTATTTTCATTAGAATACTTTTACGCATATACATCGAGCCCATAAGCATATAGCTATGCAAATTTAAACAATAATATCAGTAGAAAGATTTTCATAAGCCAACAAAGAGCACTTTACGAAATCAGGAACTTACGATGGTGATACAAAGATAAGGATCCATAAATTCCTCCGTGTAAATTTCATCAAAAATGATTCATGGCGGATATAAAGCATAAAGTAACGTTAAATGTATGTGGAAGGATAATATAACTTTATCAAAGCTAAAAACTGTCAATCAAGTACAGGAGAAAGATTAATATCGTCCATGGCAAATGATATGATGATTATGCAGATATTTTTGGAATGGATATGGTTTCCTCACCGAGCCATTAATATAATTGGAATATCCTCTCTTATAGCACATACGACGATGTCATCTTCAGTGTAGAGTTACTCGGGATCATCCCTTGTTAGGGATTGTCATTGAAACAGGAGACTTCTTCTCTGTTTCGCATGGTTAATTCTCGACAAGTGAATCTAGCGAGAATGACATATTTCCAGGAACGATTTTCATCTTCCTAAGCAAGCCATTCTTCACTTGCATCATTGTTTCAATGATATTATGCTCTCATCTCGTGTTCAAGGCTTATCTTAGCTAATATGCAAGAGTAAGAATCAATTATTCAGCTCTTAGGAAGTATATGCATATTTTTTTTACTTTCAGTTGTGAAATATTTCTGTTAATGGTAATATTTAATACATTTTGGTGTATAAGGAAATTTTTGTTGGAGTTTTGCGTTTTTCAACGTAATTATTTCACAAGCTAGGTATTTAAATTTTCGTGATTAATGTTAACGTATTTATAAATCATTAATATAAGATTTTACATGAAGAATAAGTCCAAAAACTCATTGTTTTATCCTTCACACTAGAATATATATACATTATGTTGAAATGTAGTGTTTAACTTATTAATTTCATTACCATAATTAAGTAAAGGAATGCCAAGTTAGAAGATGATATTATCTCTCTGGAAATATTCTTTAGTTAAATATTAATAACTTCTCGTAAAAAGAAAATTGAATATTGTAAATCCATTTTAATAATTCTATAGGTAATTTAGTGCAATCTTATCCTGCGAGATATGCTTCCATCATTCCATATCAGAAATCTATGTTTAGATCGATCCATTCATTAGGCTCATAAAACGACATGAATTATGAATTTTAGCATCGGAAGGCGTTGGCTCCGTTCGTAAATCACATGTTATAAATCCGATTCGACACGTAGAAACAGAAAACGTTGGGCGGAGACATGACCAAGGGATTCGGAAAACTTTCCAATGGGCAGCACTAGGAAATGCAGTTCATCAATCATTGTTATCTCGCGCGAGTGACGTAGACCGCTAATCTGGCATTAAGTCGTGGATGTTCGGAGACAATGGACGCACTCCGGTAATAACAATGCCTCCCACACCACGACCACCACCACCACCACCTCAGGAGGAAGCATGTGGTAAAATTCATTTAACCCAGAACTAATCGGATTTCAAACTAGCCTGGAATTGGATCCAGCATCTAATAACGCCTCCTCGTTTAATAACCAATCATCTCAACTTCAACTAGCCTTGAAGAAAACCAAAAAGAAGACGAAGGAAAAGCGATACTGGCGCCCTAACGGCGATGACCACCACATCATTACGCTGCTCGCTTGTTTGGTTTCCCAACACCCACGCCAGTTCGTTCAACCTCGGAGAAAACGTGATGGATTTCTTTCGGAAAATATAATCTCTCTCCGTACGATAAGGCTACACAACTCTCACCGTCCACACTGTATTGTACTTCTGCACACGTCGTGAATCCCTTCCCATTTTAAATGCATTTGTTTTCTTCATACTTCCCTCGTAGTCCATCGTGAGATAAACCTATCATATTGACCACGTAGCTTTGTTTGTTTGGCGTGAAATATGTTCGCGTATCTGAGGTTTGTGACTTAACTGAACGTAAATATGATTGATTTCGTTCATATGGCACCTTCAGGTCATTTCACATTCGTAAAACATTCGTAAAATTGTTTTTAAATGGGTTTGTATGAAGCTTGTTGTTGTATTTTCTCTTATTATAATTCACTTAATAGTAAGAATTAGGACTTTAAAAATAATTCAAATTAAGGTTCCTCTTGTCATATGTATATATTAATTTGAATTCGCAAATTATTTTTCTTTTTATTTGATATTTCGGGATTACGTTATGGATATCGTCCTTCCAAATATAGCAATGTACGAGTCAATGCTATTGTTATTATAATCATGATTTATTTTATAACAACTTGTTTACAGTTCTTGTTTTTCTGAGACTTCCATTAATTTTCCAATATTTTATTTGATGTAAATTGATGAATTAACAATTGCATTGTTGGTGATTTTAATTTATAATATAATGAAAGAATTCCATGGAAACTGACGACTGTTTCAAATACGTGAAGTTGAGTTTTATTGCTTCATACTTCCCGTTCATGACCTAGAATTGAGAACTGAACATTTTTTTAAATGAAATTTCACCTTTATCGGTCGGTCAAGAATTCATGAAATTCTCAGAACGGAATGTAGAATGCGTTCCGTAATTGCTTTTGCTAGCAATTAGAGTTAATTGAACAATTACATGAACCATTTGTCGCCAACAAAGTAAACACATTATCGTGATTTTATGATTTTCATAGAAAACACATTATGGAGAAAGGTTTAGAAACTGAAACAATAAAATGAATTTAGTGGAAACTGTCGCATACTTTCAAGAACTTAATTGCTAGACAATTTAGACCTCTGAAAATGTTATTTTTGTAAAATCTTTAAGAATCTACGTACCTTTCAGAAAATATATGTTTTCATTGTGTCATTATTAGGATTTAGATGTATTTATAGAAAGTTTTAAACTATTTCTCGTATTTCATTTAGTCATTTGGTGGAGAGATTCTATTTTATCTATATATCTCTTTGACTCTAATGTAATTGTCCTATAAGTGGATGCTTTTGAGCTATGTAAAGGAGATAATAGATAAAAATAATCTCTTTCCTTTATGTAGTAAGATATTCTCTTTATCGGATTGTTTCAAACCTTTGTGTACGGAAAAATGACGATTCAATGTGATTGTTGTATTGCTGTCTTGTATCTTCTTATATTTAAACTCATTTGGTATAATATAGATGTTCATGTTATATTATTAGCCAATAATGGTAGATATTATTTAACAGTAAGCGAATAAGCAAATCAATATCACTGTCACGAATGTTTGCTAATTACTATATAGTAGTAAGATTCTTTTTGGTGGCATATTTTCTCTTTTCGTCATTGTGATTTCGATGTATTCTTTTACAGGATTTGTTAGTGTAAACATATTAATTTGATTTGTATTTTACCTACTGGTAGGTATCAGATGAAAGAATTACCATATTACCGCTTATTAATAATTGAATAACAAAGTGAGTTAATATTTATACTTACCCATACTTTATATACACATACTTATATATACTCTGACAGGTTTTTCTCTCTCTCTTATTCCACTTTCTTTCTTTTCGTAGACCTTTACTATTTTCTCTGCTTTTCTCCTTCCTTTTCCCATCCCTAGCATTTCTCTTGTCCCTTTATCAATTCTCTTATCTAACTCTCTCCTAAAACCCTTTCCTGTCTTTCTTTCTAACACCTCCTTCCTCCTTATCTCTTCCCCTTTCCTAGGCCCCCTCCGCCATGCGCCACTACGCGTGACCGACGGTGCTCGCTCTTCGAAGTCACGTTCCCTCTCCACATCCTCCCACGCACGAAATGTGACTCCCAAGCCACGCCTACCAATCTTTAAAAACCCTCACTCCAATCAACTCTGAATTCCCCTACCTCTCAGCAGGGGAGACTTAAACAGTGTGGTCATCACGAGGAAAATTGTCTCAAGCACAGCGCTATTGTTAAGCCATCCTATCGCTAAAAGAATGATCTATCATATTTTCCACCTGTTACCGAAGCGATTTCATACTTGGATATCCTCCTGAAGGAATTTCCGTGAAGTTATGAACATAAGGTGACTTTTAGTTCTCTTTTAACATGAGGAGGTGTGTTAGGTAACGAAAAATTAGCATTACAGGCGGTTAAAGTAATTATTTGTTTACGTAAATATTAACATTCGTTATGGTGAAATTGTCGTTAGATTACGATGTTTTTCTCGAATATTATTGACGTAATTTTGCGAATTTTTTCTTTATTTAAAATCATTTATTTAATACAAATAATAAACTAAAAGAATATAATATATTTATAAATTATATATTTATATTTCCATTTATTATAATCGATACAAGTTTACGAATCGCTCTTCGCAGAACGACTTGAATGATTCTGCCAGATTATATTTAGGAGTGTAACTCTGCCTTTTGTCGGAAAGTGAAAGTTCTTTTCCTCTTACTCGAAAGTTGTACGTCTTCTGGACGAAAAAATTTCTCGCCCCAGCGATGCCTTCAAAGTGTTTCTTTGAAATAGGGCTAATACGTTATTTATCGATATTCCGAATCGTTTTCTGCCACATTCATACCAAAAAAGTCGGAGATTCTGAGGACAAGTTTCTTAATACCTGCTATCGAAGTTGCCGAAAATTGCCATTTCGTTATTTTCATTTAATTTTCTTTCTCTTGTTTCCCTAACGATTCTGAGCTAAAGTTCTGTTGTGAATGGAATATTATATTATATAATTTTCAACGTATTTTACATGTATTTATTTATTTTTAAGTTTCATATTTTTTTAATAATCATAAATATATTTGTTCACAACGTAATTTCGCTAATAAAATATTGAACCGCCTACCTATAAGAATAAACGTTGACTTAAACAAACATCATAGGTAAATTCAAATACATATTTTCTTTTGCATATATTCTCTCAGTTCTCAAATGTAAACTATAAAAGGGAGTGACTGTTTGTAATTGAATTTCATGCCCATAATCAGAGCTGTCTCAAGGACTCTTAGCACCAAGGTGTAAGATTTGTTTCCGGCCACCGATAAGTATGTTTTGTATTCCACCCAGAATACTGCTCAAGTGATAAGGTTACCTTTTTTAGTGCACCCGCTGATGTGGTATAGCAACTGCACCGCACCATTGGTTGCCACCTATATTCATCAGACTAAGGATTAACTGTTTTAGTTATTTCCTGACATTTAATGAAATCATTCATCAAACCTCGGAGGAAGAAGTTATACTTGTCCTTCAGGAGCCTAAAAATTATTATATAAGTTTTTAAACATTTTTAATTCTAAAAAATTTTAAGATATGGAGCAAAAATTTCTGTCTGCGTTTAGTTTTCAATCGCTCTTTCTTATAATACATTTTGTAAATTCTTCTTTGAAAGATTTTTAAACCATCATTGCAGAAGTATGGATCTACGCTAATTCCACTTTAGTTTTGTTCGATGATTGGTTAGTACCTACATTCATAATACTAATGGTTAACTATTTCAGTTATTTCCGTATATTTCATGAATTTTTCTATTATGCCTCTCGAAAATTATACATGTCGTCAATCAGAAGTATTATGATACGTGATGATTATTATCATCGAAATTTACAATATTTTCATACGATAACAAGTCTAGTTATCGAGTAAAACACCTAAGTTTCCGAGAGTAAGAAACCTAATTTATGTAAACGAAAATTTATCATATTATCTGATTGATAACTCTGATTTTAAGTACTTATTTTTACATATTTAGTAATTCCTCTTCCAAAGATTTATAAACCATCGTTTCAGAAGTTTAGCTCCATGCCAATTACCCTATAGTTTAGTTCCATCATCGCCAATCATCCAACCCAGTGAATTCTTAAGCATCGATTCCCTTTAAACGGTTTACTGTGCGAAGCCATACGATTCGCAACCCACAGTCCTTGTCCTTCGCAACCTCCTATTGACACTCAGCTGGCATTCGTATAATATGTGTCGGCTCTTCCTTCGCCGCTTTTGAGCACGTCCATGCAAATGGCAACCCTTTTTACTGCTTACTTCCCGACCGCATGCTTTTGATGCAATCGATAAGCTCCTCGTCTGATGCAATTCCTTTGGTGAACTCCCAACCGAGTACGTGCCCAGACGTCAACTCTCCTCTCTCATCATTTTTGCGCACAAGGTGACGGAGAAGATGGCATAAATTACTCGTAAAGCCGGACTCTTGTTAGCGTTTTTTACCTCAGCCACGAGAAGTAAGTAATCTGGAACTGTTCGACGTGTTGACTCATCAGTTGCCCTGACAACTGTGATACCGAACCGTTCGCTATAAAGTGCCGTTCACAGGAGTTAAGAGCTGAATATTTTAGCGGTACATTAGGACGCGAATTTTATTGCGGCACAACATGTAGATTCCGTTGGTATTCTAGGACCAAATTTGGTTGTCTTAGTTACAATGCCGTTGCTTAACAGAGTTTGGATTGTTGGTGTTGGTATGGAAACTCGAGTCTAGGGATTGTATTGATTTGTATTGTTATTCATAACCCATGTATATTTTATGCATTTATTGATTTAATTTAATATATTATAATAATATATAAAATCGAATTGTATGATTAAGCAAATATCCTTCTATTTATATGTAATTATCTTACGTAAACTTTTCGATGCATATGATCAAATTCGTTCAATTTCTGTCAATATTGTCTAGATCAATTTTAAGTTTATTATCTTTAATTCGCACAAAATAAACCATGAATATGACTATTTCTCATTAAATGAATATAACATCTATTGTCTTAATATTTTAAATTTAACGAATATTATCTTTGCTTTTTGTTATCACCATTCCTTCTATAGCTATGATCGCTTCACAACCTTAGGCCAGCCTTATACTCTTTTTTTATTCATATTCTCTTATTCAAACTGATAGTAAAATACTCACGCCCGGATTCAATACATCGAAATCGTTTTCCTTCGATAGCGCGCAAGTGTTCCTGCCATCAATCCGCCCCTCATAGAATTCTCGCATATTGAATCGAGAGAAGCTTGTTGTCTGGTTACTATGACATCCTCATTTCCATGCATATGCGAAGCCCGATCGTAAACCGAAGCTACGGCAGTGTCGTCGAATTTCACTTCTCCAGCGTGCTTCCATCTTCACGTGCCATATATCTCCACTCTCGTTTCGAATAGAAGCTCTCTTTCCACATTCCCACTCGTTTATTCATTCCTCTCCACCGAACAAACTCTTTTAACCATCCTCCTGCTTTTTTAGTTCGGTAAACATCACTCGTAATGCAATGAAGGACAAGTGGTCTCTTACGATGAAGGCTGGATCGACAGGGTTCTCCAGCGGAGTAATTGCCCCAGGAATTTTTCATTTAGAGATTTTTCAGGTTCGATTGGACGGAATAAGTTCCTTCCTCCCCCTCCCCAAAGGGACGGAATTTATCGAAAACCTTCTCGTAAGTGATTTAATTCCAAAGCCGATAAAGGTTGACTTTTAACTTTATTTCATCAGTGAAGATTTTTTTGGGATTCTGTCTGTTCAATTGAAGGGTGGTACATGTGATGAAATCGTACTGTAACTGTGGTTACAACGCTAGCGTTCCATACGTTCAACGGGACGAGCTTTTCGTAATGGTATTTTTTGGTTCAGGAAGTGGTGGTGGTGTGAGTACGTTTACGAGTATAAGAGGTGAGGACATATTATTTATCTGAACGTGAAAATCTGTACTATAGAAACATTCATCAACACTCGTTTAATGACAGATTTAGAGTATCAAGATTAGGAATTAGGGTAGTAAAGAATTCTATAAATAATATAATTTCCCATAATATTACTGAAAATACAGAATTATATTTGCAATCTTGTATTATCATCGTAAGAATTGAATAAGCAATACAGAGCGTGAAAATTTTGAAATTCTGGAAGTTAAAAAATAATGTTGATTTGTCTCTAAATATCATGAGACTGATCCTTGAATAACAGTATAATTTTTTCCACCAATAATTGATGGTGTAAATGTTGCATTTTATGATACCGTTAACTGTTGAAGGTCGAATTTTAAAGAACATTAGCATAAAAACTATTAAGTTCCTTCATATATTCTTCAGGTCAGTTATTTCATTTTATACTATTTATTATTATTCATCTTTCTCATCTTATTTTAATAAGTGCATGTCTTATAGTAGAAAATTTCATATACTACTAACAGTGCATTAATCTTAAAGTTAAGCTCCCAGGTGATTCAATTACAAGAAATTATATCTATTCATTCTCTTTATATATAGAGATTTTGGGCTATTGTAGTTCATATTTACTTCACTTCCTTTTACTTTATTTACTTCGCTCCAGATTTGTTGCTATGGAATCATATTTTACGAGTCCCACTATACTTCATTTTACTTTATTTACTTTAATATCCCCTTGTTGCTATGGAACCATAATTTCCGAGCCCCACTATGCTTAACTTACTTTTACTTTATTTACTCTGATATCCCTTTGTTGCTATGGAATCAGATTTCCCGATCTCAACTGTCTTACTTCCTTCTTTTCAGTGCACTTCTGATCACAATTCCTCTCCACTCTTCTTATTGAAATCCTCTCCCGTTTACAATCGAACCCCCGCATTTCACCCCTCACGTGCCAACTTCGAATGTAGCGGACGGTGGCCATAATAAAAAAAATCGCGTTTATTTTTCGTGCCCCGGGAAGATGTATTATTTTCTGTTGTCAAGGATACGTGCGATGAATAAATTATACTTGACCTCTAAAAGAAAGAAGTTTGTGCAGAGAAGCGTGGTAAGTCGACTTGTTACACGATAGAAGGAGAAAGATGTACAGGATGTTGATAAAGCGGACGTTACGTAACTTAGGGAAGGGCAAAACATTTACTCTAATTCTTAAGGTTTCAGTTTTTTAGTAAGGTTCTGCAAGTATTTTGAATTATTTTTCGTAATTTTCTGCCTGTTTTCCTAAATTTTTTGATCGATTGCTGTAAAAGCGCATTCTGAGCATGTTGCTATGGTAAATATATTCTAATACTTTGTGTTTACACGTAAATATATTCGGTCATAAAGGGACAGTGTAACTAGAAAGACTAATCTTCCATTTAACACTCTGGTAGATGTGAACTGAATAAGAAAAAAATAATTAAACTCCTGAAATAAAGGATATATATGTACGCACAAATATTTACCATATATAATTTGTTGACTACTTTTTATTCATGTCATCAAGGATGTTTATCCTTTCTAATACTAAATCTTACGTCTTAAAAATATTCGTTAAACATGACATCGAACTGTCTCCATGCCAACAAAAATACCCAACTCAGCCCTACTCTTTTTCTGACGTGACTTCTGGACAACTGTCATCTTACTACAGTTAAAGGAGTCCCTAAAAACCAAAAAACGGCACATTTCACGGAATTCTAAAATTTGTGAAAAGAAAACAAACGGAATGACAGCCGGAGTTATTTCAAAACACTCTCCTCTCCTGCTTAGACTTGACACCTAGCCAAACTAATGCCTCCTACCGGTGTTGGCAATTAAGATTCAAGGACGGAATAAAATATTCTTGATGGCTGTGAGAAAATACACGGCAGATTTCCCCTATATATTTCAGACCGGATAGCCAATTCCATTTAAACTTGCTTCCATTGTTATAACCCACTTAGACTTGCGTAACGTTTCGGAGTGTCTTAGAAGTTCTAGACTAGCCGTATGAGTAGGATTGATGTACTTTAAACGATTTTACACTTCAACTTAAGCCGTACGAAAATAACAAACGTGAGAATATCCGTTTCGTGTCTACACTCGCCTATTTACGGTAAGAATAATAGCCACCTGTTAGGATTTCAAAAGATCGCTTTAGGAAATATTCTACTAAAACTGGAATAAATAGTTAGGACAAAAACTGTGTCGTATGTGGTAATACGGTGAATATAAGACCGGAGCTATTTCGAGAAATGTCTATAAGGGGAGACTAACCTTCGGGGTTTTTTGATGAAGAAATATTTTTCGACTGTTTTTAAACTGCGAATTTTTTGGAGCTGAAAATTGGTTTTGAAATTTCACGGAAGTTAAGAGGTCAAAATGTTTGTATTTATTTTTAAATTTTTTGACTTTATTTTGGTTTCCACCCTTTTTTATAAAATATTATATATAAAATCCTAATATGTATATGTTATAATCTTGTCCAATTACGAACATCTAAAACAGTGCAGAGCCTTTTCTGCTTTTTGTGTTGGGTTTAAAGGCCTCTTCAGGTTCCCTATACCAGTATTTTACTCCTTTATATATGAAAGAATATTTCCCGATTTTTTTTCCCTAATTTTAGGATCCCCTCGAGCTATGTAAGGTGGTTCCTCTATCCTACCCTATTGTGCTGTATTTGGAACAAATTTTTACGAGACATGATAAGGAAAATAATTTCCGCAGAATCCAGAAAATTATTCCAAATTGTATTAGAATATTCAAAGGATCTGTCCAAATCTGATCGTAGCTACAAAAGATAAAGATTTCCATCGTCAAGGAAATTGGAATCGAAATTTCGATCGATTCTATTTGTCGAAGGAGCGCCCTATCGGAAAGAATCGGAAGCTCTTGGGGACATTAAAAGCAGGAGACGTTTTCTTAGGAAGACGATGGCGCGGAAGGAAACTGCTTCGGACGTATCCACGGCGACGCTAGTGACGCCGAACGGGGGTAAATGGAGACAAATGGAACGGCAGTAGGAAGCTGTATTCCTCGCAATGTGCAGATTCTTGAAGCGGAATGCAGATAAGGAGATGTGACGTGCGGAGGGGTGAGATTCAACGTTACGGGGAGAGGAAGACGGGCTTAGAGGCAGGAAGATGTCTTAATGCGAGAGAAATAAAGGCTAGACAATGTCCTGAGATAAGAGAGGATGCTAAGGGAATGCTAACATTTGTAGTATGGTCTTATTGATCCCTGAAATGTCATCATTTATATAGAAATGCGATAAATATTTATTCGGCATAAAAATTAACAAATACTTTCGTCAAAGATGGAAAGATTCCTGACATAAAAATCGTCGTCTTCTGAAATATTGTAAGCTCTTTTGTGTAAATTATTCGAAAGGTGTATTATGTATGACTTGAATATTATGAAGGAGTAATATTCGTTGTTGAATTTTTTAAAAAATATTTTCGTACGTAATTTTTTTAAGGTTAGGAAACTTACGTATTGTGTGTATGTTATGTGAGTAATTGTTAGGATATGAAGAATAAAATGTTGGTTGACCTTTTCAGTTAGGATAAGGCAATTAATATCCTTCGAATAGTGAAATAAAGATCAAATATAATATATACTAAATGTCATGATTCCTTTTTTGTGATAGGGGTTCACTTTTTCCTGCAAGGTGCACATTGACAGGTGTAGTTGACTCAACCTTTGAATCGTAACGAATACGAACGAACTAAATTATTCATTTACTTTTCACCGCCAACTTTAGTCTGAAAAAGGCCGACATACATATGTACGTAGGCGCTAATATTGAATGAGAAATAACAAATATGACACAAGTTATAAGAGGACAATACATTTCCAACTCTCGCATAGATGGGGATACATGAGGTTATAAAAAAAACGCCTCCATAATGACAACGAGAGGACGTGTTACTTTCACCGACTTACTTTGTGCAAACGGTGCGTTAGTTCTCCTTGAACTATGCTACATGTATGAACATTGAAAATCACCTCGAGTATGCTCGTGATTTGTCTTCCTACGCTATTACCTTAAGTTATTCTCTAACTCCTTTCACTCATGTCAGTTCTCAATAGAATATTCATTTCTTATTTTAACATAAATTTTTCTTTTTTAAATTTTACTTGCTCCTTTTATTTTTATTTTCATAATCATAAATTATTCTCGTACAGTCAATCGACTATTGATAATAATGCGCTATATTTATCTAAGTTAAACAAGAATGAAAAAAATGGATGATTAAATCAGTCATTAAATTCATTATTATAAAATTTTACTTCTGTTTAACTTCGGTATTCTAGTCGTAAAAACTCGTCTTTTAAGGTTATTTTTCATTTTCTTATGCGACTGTATTTATGTATATTAATTGTACATTATTGTTGTTGTTCCTTTACATATCGATGATAAATAAAGTTGAAATGAGTTTTAGCAAGAAATCGTATTTATTTTTCAAAGAAATAAAATGTAAATAACTCAAATAAATAAATTTTTAACTCTAGTAATATGTATAATACTTATCTAATAACTTCATATTTTTCTGTACCAGTTTCCAATTTTAGTTTTCTTTCACAGCTCAAATTACTGTTTGCTGCATTTCAACTTGATAACTTTAATGTACACGTAATACGCGGATGTGGAAGGAAAGATAAGATAACCGTAATGTTCTTCACATAGGATGTAATTCACGTTATTTACTGCGGTTGGAGCATTTTAATTTTCTGCGACGTACTTTGCATGTTTTTCACATCTTCCCTTTCGAAAAATTACTTTAATAGGCGTATCACGAGAATCAACAACTTTCTCTGCTAAACTTTAATTTCCAATACAATTGATTTAACCTTTATAAACCTCGTCTTTTGTTACTTTTCTTCATACTTGCTTTAAATTCTGTTCCAAGTCGGTGCCAAGTCGACCGCGTTTATGTTAAATTAAGGCGTTATAAATCCTAGTTATCCATTTACTCATCAGTTGTATCACTCCCTATTTTACCATTGAAAGAGTTCTTTTAAAGTATACCATTCATATTTCTATTGATTTCTACTGTTCTTTCTGGGGTACATCTTTTTCTATTATTCGAGGAGATAATATTCTTCTCTTGCAGTTGTAATTCTAATAACAAAATAAAGAGTTATTGGCAATGGATAAATGCTATTTTAAAACGAAGAATCATAGTATAATACTCTAACTTGATCATGGAATGTGTAATATATATTAACTATCATTTTTTTCTCCTATTTTTAGTGAGAGTAAGAGATATCGTCAAAGGAAAATGCGCTGTTTGAAATGGTTCTATTCTACCCTTCGAAAAACATTACGTAAAAGAGTTTTGCCCGTACAAGGTTCTTATGATTCTCAGGTTAAGGATCTTGAGTTCAAACCTTCACCTCAGTATTAATAATATATTCTACGGTCGTTTTGAAATCACCGGAGTGAATGACATTTCAACCGACACCGTGAGCGGTAAAGTATCCTTTTAACTACTAGAGGAAATTAACCTATATCCAGCTTAGGAGCACTACTTCATAATAATTCAAACCTTCGTTGATTGCGTCCTATAACCTTCGCTAGAAGAATCGTGAGATTTCAAATGTGGCGAACGTTTCCAACAAAATGTGAGGGCTTAAATTCTCTTGCGTTGAAATGAACTTTCCCGCAGAACTGCATTCGATTCCCAGATCAAATAAAGCCTACTATTGCTCGGTGGGGATAAAAATAGCTTGTTTGCAGCTCCAAGATCGCGCTTCTTAAATAAGGGATGTTAATTGCGACATGGAAAAGTAACTCACCTTGGCTGTTGCGACAGAAGGCTCGCGATTTATGAGTGTATGCAAATAAGACTCACTTTTATGGGCCATCGCCTGGAAGCGAGCACAATGGATTAAAAATGGCCACCGGTTGGACCATAATGGAAATATATATATGAGTAAGATGCAATGAGTGTGCCCCCACATACGGCGAGAGAGTAAATACTATGAGTACTTCATAATAATACTCGATAATCCCTCATTGTGTTGTGATTATATAAGTAGTTAACGATTAAAATATATAATGCGATTTTATTATAATTTATAGAGATAAATTTTAATAGAGATATAATTTATAGATATATATAGCAAGAATTCTGATGAAAATGAAGTGATTGTGAAGTTATAGCACAGTATATCGTATATAAAAGGAATGATATTCTTGGAGAAGACATACAAAAAACGATCAAAAATACTTCGAAAAATATTTTTTAATATTCTCAAGCCATTAACGGTTGCAAAATAAGTATCTTGTTAACTACAAAGATATGTCAATGGAGGATTGAAATAGAAAGCTTAAAATTTTAAATTTATATATGTTTTGATTCATGAAGAAAGAGTGATATCAATTGAAGTATTTCGTTTGTGGAAATTGCTGTATTAAAGGATAAATTCAGGTTGAGTAGATTCATCATGTGTGTGTGGTAATTATAAGGTACTGTGCCGCTCCTAACTGATGTGAAGGAACCGGATTGATTTCAGACCTCTTTCGAGGACATTTTCAGTTGTCCTAGGTCTAGTTCATTGAAGTTGAAAAGTAGAATGATTTCAGAGAAATTTAAAAATATTTATCTCCTTAAAAGTTGTGAATTTTTTGTGGAAATATCTCCATTATCAAAATAATCTTTCCCTATATCTACAATATATGTTAATGTACGCAAATATAGTCAATTGCAGAGATTCGTGGCGTAAATGAAGCTTTTTATTGTAGGTTTAATCGTTGCAGATTGCTAATCGTTGGCAAGTATTGACTAAAGAATTCCCATAATAAAATGGATGGTCTTGGAAGTTATCGTTGATTATAATTTCTGAAGGTTAACTGGTATTCAAAATTAACTGTAGACGAATGGTGTTTACCAAAGAAACATGTTTATGCAATGAATTCGCTATCAATAGATATTTTCATATGCCAAGTAAATGCTGAATTTAGGCATCCGTGTGCAAAGTGATTTTAGTTTCTTGCAAAATTTGAATAACCTTGAAATTTTCCAGATAAAATTGAATACATGCTCAGTAGTTGGTAAATGTGCATTGATTGTAATAAATTCAAACAATAAAGTAAAATGAATGTTACGTGAATTTTTTGTTTGGCTATAAAATAGTTTGAGAAGAGGGAAAATGTTATTAGATTATTAATGAGAATTGATTATTCCATTTGGGATAATGTATATCATGCCTTAATACGATGCGTCGTAAAGTTTTGGGGTTCAGTAAATGTTATACGTATTTCTCTTTATAAAACACATTTATTCGAATTGAAAATAGATATCCACGGAATTTGATTTCATAGTGCACAATATCCAGTACTCCTTTTCTGTTACCATGGATGAGTAGTTAAGTAACAAAATAGGCATTGAGGCACAGTCACTGTCATGGGAATTCGTTGTTAAGGTTATAAATAAATAATCGTGCAGTTTGTTCTGAAGCGTTTGCGGATTTTTTTAGTTCGTCATAAAACCCTTCTCTTGGGCTACACGCCAACGCCAGATGGCTTAGTTTACAATGTATATTTTCCAGTTTTTTTTCGAGATAGGGATTATTTATGGTGGAATTTCTTCGCAGCCTTGGGTTGACCTAATTTAGATTTTCGTAAACATGGACGCATTAGCTTTGTTAATATGCTGTTGGAATTTAAGTTGCCGAAAAGGATATTTATAGATTTACTTTTAGTTTACTTTAAGTGTACAAGTTTCAAACGCGAACTTTCTTTTTGCCAAATATTCTCAAATTTCCTATGACTCGTTTCTTTTTATTTGCTGTAATATATTTGTCCATAATTGAGGATACTTTTGATAGGTAAATTTTAAAGAAAATATTGCATGAAATGAGCTTTATGAAATGCAGTTCAACCGTTTCATTATCTATAATTTATTTACAATTACAAATCATAGCATACATTCAATAATATATTATGATTTTAAATTAATCACTAATATAAGCTTTATAATATTTAAATTCTATTTAGGTTACTCATCTTCATTTGATTTCTCTTTAGCTATAGCATTATAGACTTGCATTTAATCACGTCTTCGTTGTATCAGTTTGTATCACAGTTGTTTATACTTACGTATATATAGTGTTTTGCATTAAATTGCGTGTGTTAAATGTTCACATATATTTTTAAGCATGATTTCATCATTCAATAATGCAAATTATTTCAGTATGACCGCATAGATTCATAATATGTACCTACATATCTGTTCTATTTTATTGAGGTCTTTATCATGATTTGAGACACGAATATTTTCTAATTATTTTCGTCGCCATGCCTATCGAGCTCAAGGTTGCTACGGAGACAGAAAAACAGTCGAATATTTCCGCCGTTTATCTAAATTAATTCCGCATTTTTCTCCAATTCGAAAGTGCCTCATCCTTATAAAGATTGACGACGGAGAAAGGCTCTGGTAGCAGCGACGGTGGGGAGATGACAATTACTCTTCGCATTATGAAACGTACTTTCATTGTGCGAACGTAAATGGGTTAAGTGGTTCGCTAGCGACTTGCAAAAGGTTAAAAGAATATATGTTAGTAAGGCAATGAATCCACGGCAGAATACAAAGGGAAGAGATGATGAGAGGAAGAACAGGTGACAAGAGCAGTATCGGGGCGCGATGTCCTTCGCTCGGAAAGGATGACGGAGAAATGACGCCTCCTGTCGGAAGAAAAAGGGTTGTGCAGAGGACAATGCAAATATTATATCCGGTGGCCTTGTTTCTCCCTTATCACAGGCGAGAGAAAACCCGCATGCTATCCTCGCTTCCGCCATTGTTCTGCAGAGGAAAACACTACTACGCGCGAATGGAAAAATGGATGGATAATGAGCGGAGAACAAAGGGTGGTTATTGGAGAGGCAGCGCAGGTTCCAAGGAGGCCTTAATTTATGATTTTAGAAGTGCATTCGACTTATCAGGTGCAGCGGAAACAAAAGAGACCGAAGCGTTTTGCTGATGGAGTGCTAGGCGACGCGGGTTGTTGACAATTTTATGCGCGAATGTGTTTTGAATTGGTGAATAAGAATATACGTCGTAGATGATTTCCAAAAGAAATATTATTTAATAAAAAACATAAAATTTGTTTATTATTACCATTTTTTGAAGTTATCTATTATTATATTCTATAGTCTATTTTTATGTTATTATAATAATCTCCCCAAATCACATGTTGATCGGAATTAACAATATTTAACGTAAATTCAATTGTTCGTAGATCGATACTGATTCATATTATTATTTATCATTATTATGTTGCAGTTGGACGACTGTCCGGTGGCAACAATATACAGTGAATTATAATATATTCTTACTGTTTTGTTAGCTGGTATTGTTGATATAGGCTACATGTTTATTATGAGATTCATACATTGTTAGGGTATTTCTGATTAGGGTAATCCTGATTTCTGAATAGATTTATGTTCGCTTTTATTCGTATCGCTCAACTATAACTACTTTTAATATCATTGTCGGGCAGTGTCAGAATAGGGTTTTTTTAATTTCCCCTTGCATAACGCAAGATATCTTTTTTCCTGTCCTTCTCCGGTGCATATGTACGTGAGTTATTCTTTATAATGATATTCATTCCGGCCTCTCGATCAGGAATGCAACTAGAAGTGTCCCTCATCGGGTCATTTAATGCAATTATTTGACCTTAATACACTCTGATTCATTGAGGAAATCAAGGGCAATTGATTCTGCTCTTCTCACCTGATTACCTCAATCCATCTCGAAAGCTTTTTGTCGATTTAGGAAGGGGACGATGATTAACCCACTGACTACTGCACAAAAGGAATAAGATCAGCATTGTGTAAATTGTACTTTTTATTCATTTTAATGACTGAATACGTGCTTCTACTCTACGTTTGTTAGTCTCTATATTTCGTCTCTACGTGCGTCAGTCTTTATAATTCGGATATGTATGTTAGGCTCTGTATATGCACTTTTCTACGTTTCCCTAGAAACAACCGTGAGTTCAGTTTGTAGCTGTATACTTAAAGTAACCATATACCATTTTTACTCTACATATTTTAAAATAAATATTCGTAATGAGTTGTAAAAGGTACGTTTGAAGATCATACAATTTATGCTATTATACAACAAGTTATTTTTAATTTATAAATTGTCATTTAGTAATTTTTAATGATAATTGATAGTAATATTTATAGAATATGTTTATAGTTTCGGTACTCTATTCAGTGATCGATCTCAAACTTAAATACACTAGTAATTATTACAATAGATCTCGTATTACGATCGGAAGATTATAGACAGCTACTTTCACTTCCCTAGCAGATCTAATCCCCGCTATAGATCTAGTTTGATTACTCTGATAGAAAAGCAATCGTACGAGCACAGCATGAGTACAAAGCAGTAAAACTCCACAGTCTCTCGCTGCAGGAGTCACAGTGCCATTGTGTTTTTTTTCCATCTGAAGTAGCGATGCCATAAATCTCCAGCAGGATGTCGGCGGAGCGTTTTTTGCATTTAATTCGCAGTGTTGATTCGCGAGAGTGACGCAATGTTTTTTCAACCAGGCGTTTCGAATCGTTGCAGGAATCATCCTGACTACACAAGCGTGACCTATATTTTCGTTAGGACCTCGATCATTTTTTTTAATGCCATCTCCGCATTCCGAAACTTAGAGATGCGCGTTTATCCCCTCCATGAAGATTCTCTCACGCAGCAATGCAGTAAGTGTTTTAGTGTTACTGGGAGACAGATGGACAATAGAAAAATGTCACAATGTAATGAATAAGAATGCAATTTTGTTCATATCTGTTTGGATAAAACGGCTCGATTTGCGAATTATTTAATATTCACCATAGTTTCTACCTAGAATACATTACGTATTTCATTGAATAGCATAACGAATAATTCTTTTAATATGTTTTGGAATTATTTGCATATTTAATATCTAGTTGATGCTACGTCTACGACGTCTATTTTCAGCCTCACATTTCAAAATACCAACTGTAATCCCTTTTTGGTTATTTTATTGTATTTAATTTGAGTGAATTATATGGAATTGATTTTTATTGATGATACCACTGTCATTTTCATAAAAGTATGATTAGCTGTTGCAATATTTCTATTTAAATTTTTAATAGCGTGAGCTACGGAGTGTAAAGATTAAAAAATATTATCTTTACTAATAATCATTTAATAATAATGCTGAAATTTTGTGTATTGATAAAAATAACTTCAATATCATGTGATAATTATCACTTAGGATAAGAATGAAGTACTAAGTATCATTAGGAAAAACATAATTAGTCGGGATTCGAACCGGGAACCCTTACGTTCAAGGGTTAGCACGTGAAATGTTAATTCTAAGCGCTAAAAACAAATACGAAGCATTAATAAATTACGCTAAAAATTCTGCTACCGAATAATCGTCTCAATAGCATTAAGTACTCCGCAAAATTTACAAAAGCCGCGGAATAATCGACTCGTTACACATTTTAGCATCAAATTCCTCCGTGGCATAAATTTAACATTCGGCCCGACTCATCAGCCGCAACGCTTCTGTAATGGATGCGGAAAAGTTTCTGTGATGAAAGATGCGCTCTTGTAAATTTAATTAGTTCGCGTTTGACGTGCCGGGATGCATGGTAATTCGGCTGAGCGGGCAAAATGATAAACTCCATTTCTTCGTTAAGCCGCATGATGCTCCCATATATACGGATTCTCCAACTCGTGTGTTTTATGAACGCAATTTTCAGCGACGAATGCTCGCCTCGTCGAGTGCGATAAAAGTAAAACTTCCCACAAGCGTCGGCCGTTAATTCTTTGATTAAAAAATTCCTCCCTTCCACTCCCGTCATTATTGTTTGCAAAGGTTTTTCGGTTCCAGAGAGTGTTCTCCTCCTTAGCCCTCCTTCATTTGTTTTTCTACTCTTCGCTACTCAGCTTCCTTTTTTTAATACCCCCTCTCAAAACCCTATCCTTTTCTTTTTCTCTATCTCCTTTTATGTCACACTTCAACCTCATTTCGACTCCCCTCATCAGCTTGGTCCCCCTTCTTTTATTTCTTACCCCTTCACACGCCCCTCAATCTCTATGGAGACGAATGTGTGAGTTTTCCCTGTTTTTGTCGGTCAGATTTCCAAGTGGCTAGCTTTTTCGAAATTAGTTTCTTCCGTGATGAAATAACCCTTTCAAAATTTCATGCTTTGAAATTAGACGCCTCTCCACGTTTAATTGGGAATACCCCAAGGTTCAGTCATTGGTCCAGTAAAGTTCTAATTGGAGATTTACATTATACAAAATTTCTCGACAGGAATTTGTATTGGAAGTTATTGTAGTGGAATGTTTGAGGGATCTGTATATTATGACGCATGGACCAAATTCTTCTAATAATTTAATACAGTAAAGCTGAATTTCCTGAGCTAAAAATATCATCCTCTTCGTGGTGGTTGAAGGTTCCTTGAATAGTATATTACTCAGTTATCAGATACTTCAATTTATAAAATGTTACTTTTCCTATTCCATAGCTTTCTAGTTGAAATTTTATAGCACTTAACCGTATGATTACTAGAATTTAACAGTTTCAAAAGCGCAAAGTAATCTTCGATGATGAATAAAATATTCCATAACATTAATGGAACTTATGTGGTATTACCAAGAAAGAAGTTTTATAACGTTGTTTCAGCCTCGCAAAATGTAGAGAATTTGGTCCAATGCATACATATTCCCTTCTGTCATGCTTCATATCATTTCCATCTAGAAACCTCTTTAAACTTTCGAAAACTTATTCATGTTTCTCGAATTTAATCTTGCCATAAACGTTCATGCCATCTTAAGAATGGGTTTTATGGAAATCTCAGTCAGAATATAGGCCTAATCTAATTTAATCCCCGCCGATATTGGTGCCCTAGCTGATGGGTTCCTTCGTCGCTCCAATCACGTAATAAAATATTCCAATATTTTAGTAAGGGTTCCCATATGACACATCCCGTCTGTTGCGAGCGAACCCCTTCTGCCTTAGGGTTTCACTGCCAATCTTTCTCCCCAATATTTCCATGCTATCTTGTTTTCAGGGATCGGATTCTCCCATATAGTATTCTTTTTTCTTTCGCTCGTAGTAAAATCAGGCGCCCCAAGGCACTCCCTCCTCCCTTTGTGTCCCACACATATTTTTTCTTCACCGGTTCCACTCGTAGTCGTTTTGCCCACGAGGTCATCTGAATGCAATATGAACATGTGGCTGATAGGTTTTGATGCTCGAATGGCGAATTTAGTTTTGGAAGATGAATCGTCTCTAGATCGATTTTGAATTTGAATCAAATTCGAGTTAATATTTTATAATACAATGTGTTATGACGTTGCGCATGATCTAAGACGCGCTGTGACATATTGGAAAAGACATGATAGTAGAAGAATAGATTCGTCCAACGTACAATATGTATACAATACGTAATGACTTACGTTCTTTTTTAAACCACAAATTAATTATTATTACCTGCCAACTTTTGAGTTAGTTTATTTTTATTTTCTCTCTTTACATGATGGCATGGGTGAAATGCAAAAGTGAACTTCCTTTACTACTTATCTTTCACGTGGTAAAAATCAATATTATTATTATTACCACTGCATACATTTCTTCTTTATTGTCGGGTATAATTCAGGCTAGGCTTTCCCTTTTTTTTATTTAACCTTAAATAAGACTACAATAAAAAAGTACGAGTAAAAATACCAAATAAAAACAAAAAATATATGTACGTAGAAATAAAAATTCAAATAGAAAAATTAAAAATTATAATTGCAAGAATTAAAAAATAAAGAAGCAAGTACATTCAGTTCAATTCAGTCTACTTAGACCACTCTCAGATTTAACTTAGCAAAGAATAAAATGCAATTGCGTCGATCCCAGATCGATAAAATCCCTAATGACTCGAACCTGAGACCTTAGGGATGCAAAAATAAGAGGCTTACCTCTCTCGATTAGGTTCTAATGATCTTCTCAAATTTGAATTTTGCCCGAAATTGGCTTTGTACATAACTCAGTCAATTCTCAAAGCTCTCCGCGTGTCCCTATAATCAACCCAACCAATAATTTGGCGCCCAGGGCAGATTTTTTTGGTTTCCTTTTTTCCTTCTTGTCCATCCTCTCCAATAGGGCCACTCCGCTCTTTGTCCGCCTCGCTTGTCCACTCGCCCTGAGCAATAGCTTTCTTTCTCATTTATTTTTTCACCTCTTTGTCCGTTGATATCTCTTTGTCCACGCTTTTCTCCTTCATCTTCTTTTTCCCTCTCCCTACACCCACCCAAGAATGGTTCTATTGTTCTCTCACCGAAATACCATTATCATTCGCCTTTAAGTCTTGCTCTCTTGCCCCGAACATTACTATGGTAACGCCCCCATACTATTCCATTCCCCCCTTCGAATCTGTCTCCGTTTCTTCATCGCAAGTCCGTCAATATCTTCGCTTTTAATGCCCCCAATTCTTCCCCCATTTACGCACTCCACTCCCCATCACTTATCCGTGGCATCCACTCAACCTATCGGGTTCCTTGTTTTATCTTTCTAATTCCTCAGCCAAGCTTTATTTCCCCGTCTTATAAGCTCCTTTTTATTCCAATCCCTTTCGTTTACATCCGAAGTACGCAAGAGCGTTAAAAAGTTCCGCGTCGGTAACTTTGAAAAAGTTCATAAAGTATTCGGGATTTGGGAACGTCAGCTTTGGAATGTCACTCATAACTCTCTCTCTCTCTCAGTGCGATATAATTTTCTCGTAAAGTTGTCTCTGCGTGTGTGTGCGTCTCTCGTAAAGTTTATTTGTTTTTTTTTTCGGAACGGAATACGAATACGAGGGGTTGAAAGTAATTGGGGTTTTTAGATGTTCAGATTGGGGTGACTAAGCAACGGCGTAGATCTTTGTGGTTTGTCGTGAATACATTTTGTGGAGCTACAATTAAGAACAGTCGTGTTGCTATGGTTTCAAGGAATTATTTTGATACTGAAAGTTTTTTCTCGCAAAAAAGTATTTCGATATTCGTTATCGTTACATAATCAACCAGATACGAACTGTTATTATATGGATTCGATAAAAATATTACTTCTCTTATGGATTTGTTACGATTTCTATTTTTATCTTTAGCAAGTTCAAGACGAAATGTCTTTTTTGGCTCTTTTAAGAACTGAATGTTATAATAATGCAATTTATTGATGCCAATGATTATCAATTCCTTCGACAAAATAGCCTACATAGAAATAGTTCCCATAGAAACATAAAAATAATATTTATATCACTCGCAGTACATTATACTTCGAGGTTATTTGTTCCATATAATTACTACAATATTTTAAGTAAAAATAATTTTTTGAGGAATTAATGAAGTGTGTGTATAAACTGATATTAAAAATGTTAGTCAAACTTATGTATTAATAGATAGTGTATAGGAAAAGGTATTTTTTTACTTGAGGGTTCGTCACAAGTAACACCAGGAGGAATTGAGCTTCAAGTTTTTGTTTGTCGTTCTAAGAAATTTATTTCTTCTTTGCATAATCTACGAGTTCACTTTTACCCGTATGAAATTAATCCACCTTTTTTGCGTGATTATTCTGCTGATCTCATTTGCATATATATGAGTTATTAAAAGGTCTCGGAAGAGCTCGAATGAATTAGTATAAGGATTAAGAAGATATCATGTTTTGCTTTCAAACGGAGTTACGAACCACACATCCTCTCTCCTTATTCCGCTGAGTGTGTCAAGAAGGGAGACCTTGAAAGTCTTTTTCAGAGAGTTAGTCATCGGTATTCAGTAAGGTAAATACTCATATACATGTTCAAATTGAATTAGGCGTTAGTGTCAAACCTTTTTCTACATATTGAATAAAATGTGTCATGGCCGACGTCCGTATCCTGCATAAGAAAAGATGACTGAAATAAAAAATCTGGAAATAGTCTAAAAGATAAATATAGTACAGTACGTTTTAGTATTGCTGAGTGAATGGACGGTAGGTATATTTGAATAATATGGTAATGAGTAATGAATTTGCAAAAATATATTTTACGTATTTTAAAAATATAGATGAGTGATTCAAAACGATTCTAATTTTTCGTATCATAGATAAATCTATCGAAATACAAATCTTAAAAGAGTGTTATAGTATGATTTACATTATAGGAGTTTTGCATTTTTTTAATGAATGATCTCAGAGTCGTATTTTTCAGTCATAATATTTTATTTTCTTACCCTGAAATACATCTTTTGGAAAGTGAAGATAATTATCACCACTTTTCACGAACTTCAAGGTGTTTTGTAAATGTAATTGATATTTTGACGAAGAAGATGATTTTTTTAGCCAAGAAAATTCTCCTTTACCGTATTTACTTCGTTAACCAAATGAGTACATATATATTATGAAAGTAACCTTGAGGGACATAATTATTTTGGACTGCTGGTAATAAAATCATCAAAATAATATGCATACATATATATTACATTTGAAAAATATAGTGCTTATAGCTATGACATTTCGTAAGACATATGAGACCAACTGAATCTATTATTAAATCACAAAACAACGCCTTCTTCCGTGAAATTTGAATCTATTAATCCTTATCATATTTACACCATCGATATATTTAATGTTTGGAACAGTCAATAACAACCTTCTATTCATCATTAACTCATATGAATATTTCTATACTTTTATTAGGCAATTAAAATAAAATTAGTTTGTCTCATATAACCTTGAATTTTGTCCTTGAAAATAAAGCCCATAGGCAAAATATCGTCACCGATTATTATTTCTGAACGAAATATGTATCCAAGAAGCAGGTAGTTTTCATTTCTCTTGTGATTTATTAGTCAAGAAAGTTCTTCTGAGTAGCCGATCTTTTCTGGGTGGATATGACTTCTCAGAGGGATGAAATATGGAAAATTTATTCATTCAGAAAGGCAAGTAATACTTTTGATGCAAAGGGCAAGTTCGCAAGCTAACCTTCTATTTTATTGTGCTACAGGACTAGAATTATGCACACCAATATGAGATGTTATCTTGGGCAAGACAAAGATGGTAGTTATCGTTACTGCGTATTGAGGATTTAAATAAATAATTGATGTTAATAGTAGGAATCCAGATAGTGAAATAAGAGAATAAGAACCTCATGAAGGATTTTTATTTTATTAAATTAATATTTTACTAATGTCTTACTACAAAATTACCGAATGCTCTTATCAGTTAATTAATTTAAAGTTTTGTACACTTTTAGCATTGTAAAGAGTAATATATCAGTGCACAATTCTATAAGTGAGGGAATAAATATGGAGCAAAGTATAGATTTATAGTATAGCTTCGTAAAATTGTGAACACTTCCAATTTTAGCCCTCGAACATTATCTAGTCTCTGGTACGAGTTGGTACGCTGACCTAGCAACTTCCAGACAACGTAAGGTACTCCATCGAATCCTAATTTGGTTAGGTCGATGGTAAAAGAATTCTCGTTGGAATACATAACAGCTTATGACGACATGTTTGTCATTATTACCGAAAACGATGAATATCTTATAGTAGTGTTGTTGAGTAACCAAACAATTTGTAATATCTAGCATTAAATTAAAGAAATATAATTGAAAATATACTATAAAGTTTAAATAACATGAATTATAATACATTTAAATTATAAATATAATAAATACGTAATAAATATCTACTTTAGAATTAAAATTAAATATTTTTACGTATTATTACCTAAATTTAAATAGCTTATTTATTGTTTCTTTGTACTTACCTTTCGACAGTGAAACATTTAGTTGCTATTAGTAAAATTTACGATTATAAATTATCGAAAATGTATGGCTATAGAAATCAACAGCAATTTGTCTCTAGGAAACGAATCTCCTCGTATAAAATTGGCAACAAATGTTTGTTTCGATAGTGACGCGAATTGCGTCCTCGCGAATGCATAGTGCACGTAGAAGCATACGGAAACTTCCTTCCTGGATTCATACACAATGAATTCTTGCATTCCGGTCGAGACTGCAATTATAAAAATCCATCCCGCATCCATTCCCATCGGATGACGTCTTTGGGCAGTGACTGTGCAGACGTAAATGAAACGGACATGGAATCTGACAAGATATTTCCCATTCAGCCCGTGTTCGTGCTCGTCAAAGAGGTAGGATGGGCTTAGTGGGTGAATTCAAGGTCGAGGATACATCATCTCTCAGTAACATCTTTCGGGTGGGGAGATTTTTTCTCCATGGAAACAAGGGCTCGTTGCTTTGACGTCGAAAAAAATTCAAACCGACATTGAAGAGTACGGTTGCCAGGTGCGACAATCTCGATGTGTGTATTTACTTGGAAGTATTTGAGCTGCATGCCAACTAATATCAATATAGATACGTGACTTGAGAGGGTTATGAATATCGGTCACAACAGGATTTGATGTTTGAGAATTTTTCTTTTTGCTCATAGGTATTTTTGTGATGCTGATTTGATATAGGATAATTGGTTAGGAAAGTAGGATTTTAAATTAAAAATTCGCGAGAAATTCTTTGGGTAAGAAGCGACTTATTTAAATGATAATTAATGTTTCTACTGCTCATGAAGTCAGCATACGGTAATGGTAGGTTGAATTATTATTGATTAGTTAGTGAACCATGTATTTATATAGATGTTTATTATTGTAAATAATGTACGTGTTCTTCAAGGAATATTTCACAATTTGGAAAGGTTATTAATTTTAAGCATAAATTCTCCATCGAGAAAGTTTTATAGTTAGTTATGGTGGATAGCTAAATTTGGCGAATCTATGTATTCCATACATATCCATATTAACATTGCATTAAATCATTTAATACGTTCTATTTTTGCTATGGTTAAGTCTCAAAGAAGATAAATACTATGGAATTCTTATAATTGTTTTATATCTAAATTCAAAATATTTGGTAATATATTTTTTTCTGTAGCGTAGAGCTGTTTATAAAACAAATGTGATTCGAAGAAATAGCCTTTAATTTTGAATCCGTTTGCTCTATTCAGATACGGAATTGCAAGTTTAGAAAAGTGTATGTATTAAAGTAAGAATTCATATAAATATTTGAATAATAATAATTGTCTCCAACCACATCTATTCGTCAAGTATTCACTCAAATATTCGTATATCATACTTACCTAATTCTTTTGTTTGAGTATTCTTTCACGCGGATGAGAAATTTCAAGTTCCTGTTTCATACGTGTTTTTGCGACTTAAACGTTGTCTTAAGTGTTGCAATTCACATCTGCCTCCTTAAATTGACTTAATTGTCACTTTCGTGCGTTGGAATGCGAAGTAAATTGAACCATTTCTTCAATATTCATGCTCTCCTCGTTCCATGTGAGAGAAATCTTTTCCACAATCAGAGGCCTGTTTTCGTGAGGTTTGACCTTGAAACGTTCGCTTTTTTTCGACCCTTCCTTCTTTCTCTCTTTTTATCCCTCCTTTTGATTATCTCCTTTCTCCATCTCCTTCCTAATTCAACCCCTCATTCGCTGTTGCCACTTCTTCCTCTGTTTTAGCCCATCTGCCGTACCCAAATACCTCCTGAGCTGTTTCTTGACTCATTATAATCGCAATTTTTCTTCCACGTTATTCAATTTCCTATGCGTCTTTCGATGTTCCTTTTCCTGCGATTCTCTTACTCTTTATGGATCATGTGCTATTTATTTCAATTATTGAATCACCTTTACTTTATAGGGAATTACTCAAATCGTTTTCAATTACTTTAAGAATTTCTCGACTATGTTTTGAGCATCTGACGTAATGGACTAGAGAATTAAGTTGGTACTGCTAGATAAGAAGAGAGAATTCTTATTGAACTAAGTCACTAGGTCTTTATTAAATGTAGGGAAGAGTTATTTTCTAATCTAAATAGAGCTCCACTAGAATATAAATATTCAAATCCTTCAATGTAGTCTATCATATTACTGTTTTGTTTTTGGTTCAAATTTAAATATAATTCCTACTATCATATCTATGAACAGGAATAAGGAAAATAGAAGTTTAAGATTTATCTGAATAGCATGAAGAAGATGTACTTTTGGGAGAAAATATAGCTGATATTATATAAAAAGGCCTACTATATTACTATTACAACATTACTACATTACAATACGTTTATTCTTAACTTCCTAAGATAATAAAGTTATATACAAAATTGTAGAGTTATTATAAAACCTGGTACTAAATTTCTATTAGCTATTTACCTATGGTTCTGTAATACGAAGATTTGTATTTAAAATCTTTTAATTTGACATCTTAATATAATATCCGCAGCAGCTAATGTTCTAAGGTTTACGAATCTGCACAATAATACATAGTCATATTATTAATTAATTATAATTTAATAAAAAATTATAAGAGTACTTTTTTATTTGAAATTGATTTCAAACCTTTCGATTTCGTCCACATACATCTTTATTATGTATCATTCGATTTTTTCTGAACCAAACCACCTGAAAAATACTTCAGTGTAGGACATGAAAGATAAATCAATTATCTTTCGTCTTCCAATTCTAATTACGGACCTTCACGTACACCTCCATTTCTCTTCATCTCACTGCTATGGGAACGTTATTTTGCTCCCTAATCCTCATGTTCAACACACTTTCTTTTGCCTCGAAATCCTCTCTCTCTTATATTTTCATTCCCAAGTCCAGAAGTCGATATCGAGTCGACAGGTCGAGGGTTAAGAATCATGAATGGAGCACGGAATCGGCCGTAATGTCTTTTTAATTGATTTATCATCTCCAGGAAATTGGCTCCCCTTAAAAAAAGGAAGGAATAGATGTACGAATTGATTTTCTTCCGCTTTATCCTTCAACCTCTCTCACTGTAAATCTTCCACCGCCTCTTTGTGTGCTAGGCGTCTATAATCCGTTCTAACGTGACTTCTACACTCTCGCAGAATTGGCCCTATTCCCCGTGCGGATGATGTATGCGAGGCGATCTATGAATTATTCCAGATCCCTTCTGTTATTTTCTCCTCCTGCTCTTGATCTAAATTCCGCACCGAAGAATCGTCCCGAGAACACGTTCGGAAAGATAAATGGCATCGGCTGATTAGAACCAATGTCACCTTAATTACGTATTCCATTTATTCGCTAATGCTTTTCAATTTGTCTCCCTCTTCTTGCTGATTATTTTCGCACTTGCGAATTGCGTCGATATAGTTTTAGTGAAATTATCTCGCTCACGTTAGGGAACTTGCTTATTTTAGGGAACTTATGTTTTATCTCTTATTTCAGTACTAGGTGACTTTCTAATTGGGAAAAAATAAATTTACGCGAATAACATTGTTAGGTTACGCATCTTGGAACAGAATTTTGATCGGATGTGTTATTATTCGTTGATAATTCTTGTTTATAATAATCTGCGAATAGTCAGTTTTATGAACTACAAAAGTTGTGATATAAGTGGAACGTTTTTACTTTGTGTTACAATTAATAAAAGGTTCATCTCTATTTTCAAATTTCAG
The DNA here is from genome assembly GCA_020796165.1 of Pantala flavescens. NCBI lineage: Eukaryota > Metazoa > Arthropoda > Insecta > Odonata > Libellulidae > Pantala > Pantala flavescens. The sequence continues at coordinate 17,430,586 of CM036881.1, read as the reverse complement.
AAGTAATTGGGAATAATAATTATTTTAATTTTGGAATTTATACACTATATTTCAGATAGAATTTCAAATAAATCATTTATATTTTGGCATAAGATAAAGATCTAGATTAGAGAATTTTCATATTGCATATGCAAATTTGTATTATGCATATTTTTGGCTAAATACACTAACATATACGTATATATTTATGCTAAAGTAATTGATTTGTTATGGAAGCTGTTACTGCTTTAAATGAAGATTTGGTATCTCATATAAGTGAAAGTTAACTGTATTGCGCCGAAGTATATTAATTCAAATGATACTTATTTTAAAATATCATCGTTAATTCCTTCTTGGACTGTATAATATTAGTACCCAGCGTTATATCTTCTAATAACTGTCATATAATAAATATGTAGATTGAATCGCTTGTTACCCGAAACCATTTTTTGGCATTGTTTATGAGAGTTCAGCTGTTACCAAGGAGAGCTTAAGCTTGTGCTTTGCATTGTTCGATGTACTCGTAAACGCTACTTTATTCATGGAGAGAAGGACCCGTTCCAGAGAATGTGACTTTTACAGTTGGCAACGACATAAAAGCAGCGGGGAACATGTTCCCCCATCGAAACTTCTTTTGCGAATACAATTATCACTTCTGCGCCGAATTTAGATAACTTTTCATTCGCCCGCATAATTAGCGCGTTTTTGCCAGCATTATGAGTTTCTTAATTCGCGTCAAATTATATTCGTTAGCATCGCTCAAGTGTAGAAAGCAACCTCTGTGATTTTTCATGCCGATGTGTTTTTATTCTCCATAAATTTACTGCGCCTTTTTAACCGAGAATGCATTAGCGGCGTATTTTTGGAACGAAGATGCGTAATTTTGTGTTTACGAACTGCGTATTCGGTGGTTAAGTAACGAAAGTGGTTATACAATAAGAAATATCGGAATTATGAGTATCTTTAGGGAATTTAGTGTTAATGAATTTTATGATGTAAGCTGTTTGGCAATGAGAGACGCTGACGAATAGCAATATTATTTCAGTGATTTCGAACAACGCGAACTTTATATGGTGAATAAAGGGAAATGTGACAACGAAGTTCAATATTAAAGAAAGAATTCTTTTAATGTTCACCACATTTTGGTTCAAGTATTTCTATCAGTAATACATTTCTACTTTATTAGTGTGCCTAATAATTATAATAAAGAATATTTCACATTTTCAAGGCATATTTATATCCTAAAAGTTCAATGGACATGAAAACTGTATCGTCTAGTTAAAACAAACAGTAAAACACTATCTTCCAATACAAAGTGAATGATATTATGATATAAAATGAAAATATACCCAATGATGTTACGTGGCCTTGTCTTAATTATAAACCAAGGAGAACTTATTCTGTGAATAACACACTTTTGTAACGGAACTCAATAACTTATAAGTAATGAAATATGTATCCTTTATCAACGATACCTTCATTAAAACTGCACTAATTTAATTCTTGTCTATAAAGGAATGTTATAATTCCTTATTGGTGTTTTCCTCATAGATAAATGAATTTGAAAAACAAATATTTGAAGATTTCGAGCGAAGTTTTTGGTAGTTGATATTGTTCTGAAATGAAGTTATAACAACGCCCAAGTAGTAAATGCGAAGACCTTCAAATCCGAGAGAAAACAAATCCTTTTGTTCGTCTCGTTAAGTTATTATAATTTATTTGCTTCGAAATGAGTCCACCGCGAAGAAGATTAGGACATAAAGACAGACCTTACACATTAAGATCGTATCAGTAAGGCATGAAGGCCTTCTGCAAAGGTTATAAATTCCTCCGTCTCCGAAATCCATTTTTAGCGTACCCCATTATCTCTTTCTGCTACATTATGCGACATTCCATTCCGCTCTTTCGGTACAGATCGGCTGACAAAGGGACTCGGCGCCATGGAAACTCTTTCGGTTGTCAAGGCATATATTTATTCGAATTTTTCACTCGCCGCACAGTATTTCAATCTTTCGCACAGATCGGGATGGAGTCAGCGGGACCTTTATTAATTATTGCCTTTAACTCCTCAGCCGAAGTAAGGAGCAATAAATATCTTCTCCCTTAGGGAAAGTATATATGAGACTTTTGCCCCGATTTATCCTCTACGTCAGGACAGGAATTATTCCACTCCGCACCGCTGTTTTCGATTCCAACGTCTTATTCCAGTTTGAATGTCTCTATTTGCCTTGAATTTGCCTATCATAGTCTCTTTGTACATGCCGATCAAGTTTGTGTTGCTCCTTACTGAAGTACTATTAGAAATTATCCTTTATATAGACTTTGATCACAATTTTATAATGATTACAGTAAAATTTAATCTTCATCGCTATAAAACATATATGTTTATGTGAATTATATTAAATTACGTGTTGATTAATTGCAGAAAATGATGTACATATATGTATATATATATATATCCTAGCATTTGATTATATATGTTCAGTACATATTCTTTACCATTGTAATCTTACATAAATTTGATAAATTATAACTATTTATTAATTATGGTAAAAGAATTTGCATATATATTATGAAATCTAGATATTTAATGAAGACAATGTTTCCGTTCGTGCGTTTTGCGAAAACCTTACAGATTGAACAGTCCCACAAACAGTACTTTTCGTATTGGTATTCTTCTTCGTTTGTATTAGTTAGGCTTAAAAATAATTCTTTGGTGGAATGAATGGTTTATAACACCAATTAATCGGTCGTAATGGATGATGAAATATTTATATTGATTGAAGAGCGCTTAATGTCATATTATCCGCCATGAGTAAACTAAAAACACTGCCCTAAAATGAGTTTCAACGTGGGTTTTAAATTTCTGTGTTAAAAAGCTCTTAAGACAGCAGCTCTTAGAGGAAATTTTAACGGTAGATATGACCAAAGTAAACTTACGTTTAATTCTTAGCAAAACAAAACCAAAACGTTAAGAATTACTTATCAAATTCCTATTTTGTGTATCTATGTTCAGTTTCGGACAGCATTGGGTTTGGTCAGTTCACAGCGTCGTTTTTCGGGACTTCGCGAAAGTTGACAACACTGAAGAAGTCACCACGAATTGACGATAACACAGTCCCTACCTACTTCGCTTCCTATTTCTCCTCCAACCTTCACTTAACCTTCACACCCACACTGCCGATTTTCGAACGACCACCCCTACCCGGTTGCCATCTTGAGCCGCGAGTCGAAAACTACCTGGACGACTCTTTGCATAGCCAATTAGACGCACGTGGAGGAGATGGTGAGTGGGTGTCTTTAAGGGGGAGCATCCCAACGTTCCATTAGCAATATTTTTTCCCGAAAATGCCATCGGGTTTTCGATTAGCCGTGTCGGTGGCAATTTCCCCCTTGGGCATCGTATTTAATCCTTGCGGAAACTCTTCCATAACACGCTGGCTTACTTTCGTTTTTAACTTGGAGAAAGGCACGTCTTATAGACACTTTCCTTTGTCAAATTCATAGCAAAACTATGAAACTAATGGAATATCTAATGTTAATTCCTTCGTCTGTATTTGGCAGTGAAATAAATACGAGAGTTAATCGAGATCAATATAAGGGAACCCCGTGGGGAATGGCCTTGATGAACTGATATTAATCAGTTGATTTTAGGAATAAAAAATATACTGGTGTTTGCCTTAATGCTACTGGTTGACCTTATTAAAAATTCAAGATGAAATGAAACAAAGTTAAATCTGGTGTGAACCGCATAGGACTTCGAGATTAACACCATAATAAAAGGAATAAAATCAAACTCCATGAAGTATATTATCCTGATAGAAATATATTTCATTTTCAAATTTTGTGTTCGGAAATTACGTAGATGTATAACCATACGTTTTTGGAATCTCTTTACGTGATTATATTTTCAATTGTATGATTTTGTTTTCTAGAAATAACAAATAAAACCCTGAAAATATTTTAATATTTATGTAATTTTTGAATTGGTGTTTATTTTTTTGTTTTTATTACTTATATTTATATATTTTCTGTTTCTTTTTGTCATTACGCTTGTTTATTTTTTATTTTTTAAAATTTATTGTTAGTTCATTAGTTGTAATTGGCCTTGTGCTGCACGTTGATGTCATACAAATAAATAAATAAATAAAAAATTAAGAAGTGATCCTGATATTTTTTAGATACTTCATTATCATAATGCTTTATGTTTATACGATATAATTTTTAAATTTATTGCAAGTATAGTATTATTTATAGGAACTCTTTTATTTGGTAAGAAGCTGCTAGTTGTTCAGTATGCACGGGTCGTTCCCCTACATTTTCCGCTAACCGTTTCCCACCGTTGTATAGAACGGTCTTCCGAACAACTACATACTGTACGGAGACAATCTTGGCCATTATCCAAGGGCTTTACAGAATTTGCGAAGAGAGATGCTCTTTTTCCAAAGGCTGTAACGAGCACTAATTATTCACAGTTCGCGACCCCTTCCTCGACAGCCATTTTACAGTCAACTGCGTGATTGCTCTTATCTCTTGCTCTTTAGCTTCTCAGATCTAAAGAGGAATGCATCACGGGAAGGGAAGTGGAGGTTTTAATTGGCCCTAAGTGTTTCGCGTAATTAGTACTCCTTATTTAAATTTTATCTCCATCCGCGGTATCCAAGACGACGATTTTTTACGGACTTATCTCGTTTCGCTCGTACGTGAGGCTCGCTTGGAAACAGTGGGCGAGTAATTAACGCCATCGGGAGCGATTTTTTTCTATTCGGTTGCCTAAGAGAAACGAAGAGTGAAATCAAGATAAAAATGACGTTTTATATCCGAAGGAAATAGGCCCTTCTTCTCGCCTCTTACGTACGTCCCAACTAAACGAACGTTTCGTCAAAATTCGGTGAGGATTTTTAAGAAAACAGATCGTTATCTTATTGACGGTTAATTCTTTTCGCATATTCGTGCTTCTATTGTTGTAAGTCACGCGAATTTCAGGTTTGTATGGGTTTGAAGAGAAGATCGGTAGCTTTTTGATGTGCTCTGATCGTTCAATTTATAATGACGGAACAGGAAGTACATTCTCTTTGAGGTGATTTTCAGACATCCTTAAGTACTTCCTTGACTAAGAGAACGGGGATATAATCCCTTCGTATCGGAATTTTTATGAACGACTCCAGGATTTCCGAGCTATTAAATTCGAAAGTAATTCATATAAATGAGCACCCGGGGATTATTTACAAAATTTGCACGTATTTTATGGTCTATGTTAATTGAAAGAAATTTAAATTTAAGAACGACAAAACTGACGTACTTCGAGAATTTATGTAGTCACCTTAGATTACGTTGGATAATCAATAACTAAATGGATAATTAATAACTAAATACATACAGGATATCTTAAAACGATGTCTAATTTTTGCGATACTTATTTTTCTAATTTAACAATAATTCTAATTTTAAATTTTTTCTGATTTAATTTACCATTGATACGGTCTAACTGACAAAGATGTTCTCATCTCATGTTATCATGTACTCATTTTTTGCGAAATAAAAAAAATCGTTTATTCTCGTATAACATGTGATTTACTAGGGTGTGAGTATTCCATCTCTTTGTCGTAAGTCAGATTCTCACACAGGCAAAAGTAGCAACATTTACATTCTATTTATACTAAAGTATAGCTTTAAAATATAAAATTTCTTTTTTCGATATTATTCACTCTATAGCACGTCTGTAGCATAGGTTATCTGTTAAGGTTATCTTAGTTTAATGATCGTATTTCTGATGAACTCTTGTAGCAACATTCTCTACTTTAGGAATACAGAAGGATTATGGTAAATGAGAATAACTTTCAAGGAACGCCCCATTAAATATCCACATTATAATTCTCGTAAAATACGGAACAATGCCTTTTAATGGGACCTGAAACACGTTATGGAGGACCTCTCAGAGGTCAACGCAATCCCCATTTCCTGTAGATGTTCTCTCGTTTGAGATGTAACATCAAACGGCCGCTGTAGATAGAGTGATTTCCTTTCCCTAACGAAATGGGATGCCACGAACCGAGCACTGATGTGTAGATAGCGAGCGGCTACCAAAAGCAATTCGTGGAAGAAGAATTTGGTTCATTTAGTAGACGAGGGAATTGAACTCCCCATTCCGTTGATGTGAATTTCGACCTCGCATATACGGATTTATCTTCCGAAGAGAGAATATTACAGTTTTTGTTTATCTTCTTTTAATCTCTCGTATAATGCATAGATTGAAATAAGGATTGAATAAGCTTAAGAGAGAAAGGATGCGCTATATATACGTGGGCTTGTAATTTATTGCGATTATATTTGCGAGTAATCTAGATAGGATCAAGGAAGTTATTTTTATATTCAAAAGACTAGCGATGTTTTGAATTTTAAATTGAATGCTCGGTTATTCAATTGAATTTGAACTTGATGATGAAAAATTTAGATTGTAAGTGTTAAAATGATGAATACGTAAAACACGTGAAATTTTCCATCGGATTACAACCACAATGTCCTATGAATAGTTGTTGTGAAATTTTATTTTAAAAAAATGGAATTGAAGATATATTCTGGAAAGGAATGAATTATAAATTTAAATTTAGACTGTGGTTTCGTATCATAAATTTCTTTGTATGGCCACGTAGTAATATCACGTAAATTCTCTACACATTTTGTTTCAGGATTTTTTAAATAAAGTCCAATGTTACGTACATACTTAAATAGAAAAATTTCAAAAAATGAATAACTATTATTAAAATGTATTTTTATCTTGAAACACTTTACAATCATGGCTCTAATCGGACAATCTTTACGGATTTTATTTTAGAAATGCATTATTCTCATAGTTACGAAAATAGATTTCGAGCAGTGATTCTCTGGAAGTTGAAATAGTATATTATGTATTTGGAAATAATTCTTTTGAAATCATCCTTTATCTTTTTATTAAATAAAAAATCAACTAGAAATAATTTCCTATATAGCAGGAAATGGAAAAACCCTGACAGCTATCACCTTAAAGAATGGATACTCATCGAAAAATGTTCTCCACTCCTATCAGAATCCACCTTACATCAAAAACTGTCCGAATTTTCACATGACGTACATTCGAACCCAAGGACACCCATTTTCCGCAGATTCAACTCTTTGTTAGCTCATGAGTTTTTTTACTTCCCTCCTCCAACTCTAACGGCCCAAGAAAACCAGAAAGACAACTATACTCTTTCGGTTTCATAACCCTCATAATTAACGTCGTGCCGAAAAGAAACGATCTTTGCAATTCATCACATCCCGCGGAGAGAATTCAGAGGATAAAAACTTCGGCGGTTTGATAATGTCATTACAAGATCCAGTTTGACGATGGCATTACGGAAAGCTTGGCCTTGGAAGTTTGATTCATTCGAGCAACTGCTGAACCAGTTATTTCTTTCGTGGTCTCCAACCGAAATTTAGAATCGAAGTATCCGATTCGGCGGACGACCCAAACCGCTACCATGACGACCGTATCACGTCGCTAAGAGACCCATGGACTAAGGGAATACTTTCCCCTTCTCTTTCCGGTCCATATACGTCTCCGCATCACGCCCCTTCCTGCTAATTACCAACTCCCAACCCTCCCAACTCGACCACTCAATTCATCCATTTTCTTTTCAACCCCCTGAAGAAAGCACTCGTAAACTTCATCCAACCCCCTCCCTTCCTCTCCTTAAAAAACCCCCGCACTTAAGTTTGCTAGGAAATCTTACAGCTCGATGAAATCTCGCCCCTGCATAATTCATACTCGAGTAATCGTTGTTCTTACGGACGACATTGCGTTTTCACTGTCTGGAAGTTCTTCTCGAAGGAGATAAGTCTGTATGAGATTAAAGTCAAGATGTAGATAAGGAGGGGGTTGATTGTGTGGTTCAGGACCATTCTTTCCGTATGCAAATGCATTTCGAGAGCTTTATGTCCTTTTTTAAGTAGCGCAAGAGGCTGCTTCTCTCAAGGGAATTACACAGAAGGGATCGAGAAGTATTGACGTAAGGTTTTCAGTGTCACCGCATCTGTTGTCTTGTTTTAAAACAGCATGGTGTTACTGGGGTATTGTTGGAGATCGCGTCATTCAGAAGTAGTCGTTCAATTATTGTTAGTGATGTATAAGTTCAGATGTTTCGGATATCGGTCGATTTAAATTTTATTTGATCGTTAAACTGAAGATAGTTATCGATTAAGTATTATTATTTCTATTAATTGATTATTTAATCTTCTCAATTTTGTCAGATACGTTAGCCAGTCAGAAAATCAAAAAAATCAAATGATATAATTATTCGGGAACTTAACTTTTAGGAATTATTTTAAATTAATTTTTTGATCAAGTATTTCGAGGTATTTTTATTGATTAACTCTATGATGATGCAAGATCGGCACAGTTACACTAAGTTCTATATACATTAACACAACTAAGTTCTAGGCTATTTTATCAGTCATAAATTGTTAATAGATTACATTATAATCCAAATAATTAATTTTCCTGTTAAGTTAAGAGTAGGATGGATTCAAACATATGACTATATATACTTCTGATGTAGAGTAATTATAATCGTTTTATACGGTTGAATATACTTGCATGCTGTGTATATAATTGATGTTATTGCATCATGAATATCGGAATCTATATAACAGTGCGCTAAGTATGCTAAAAATACGTTCAGTTCGGGTCAATTTACAAACGCGTAGGAATCGTTACTTAATAGTCTTCAAGATTCTTTAGCTTCATAAATGCGGTTGTTTTGCTCTTTGTTCCCAAGATGAAGTGTGTGGTCCTCTTAAGCCGAGGAAATGATTAGGTCTTAAATAACCAATTCATTTACAATTTAATACATAATTTTCCAAATACGCGGTAAAAATTGCATCGTAAAGTCACCTTCCGTACTAATTTATCCTCGCGAAAAAGTGACTTGCGAGAGATACGCGAGGCCATAAAAAAGAGAGAGAAAAATATTTTCGCGAACAGTCCAAATTTGCAGCGTGTTTTTTATCTGCCGCTTCGGCCATGAAGTTCGCCGCTGCGGATGATAAAAATCCCTTTTATTGCGGACTCAAACGCTCTGCGTAAGCGAGAGTTCCTCAAGCAAACGAAGTAAAGCCCTTCGCCAATAAATCCTTCCGCAATTTTTGCAAGCCCGCAATATCTCAAGACCTCCACTTGGGAAATTATCTCCGTTAGAGAGAAAAAAGGGGAATTGCCCCCTCAGTGAAAGGATTAGTTAGCATCGGAGGTTTTTCAAAAAAAAGGAACGAAAGAATGCGCAAATGCGGTTAACCTACTTCGGTGAGGATCTGAGATTATTAAGGCGCCTCACAGACGCGTACAATTCTCTAGGGATTGTGAAAAATTATGTTTTTCTACGGATCCGTACAATTGAAGCGCGCGGATCGTACTAAATGCGTAGCGGTTTACTTTCATTATTTTATATTACGAAAACTGGAATGGTTCAAGGTGTGTTATTGGGTAGAAAATTTGCATTTATTGGGCTGTTTAAGGTTCCCACCTTGTTGCTAAAGAAAAAGTTTGGAAAATCAGTGAATATAGAACGATTTGAGGATAAAATAATAGATAACTAAATAAATAGAAAATAATAATTTCAAAAAATTACTGTTAAGTTGTTTCTTAAGAGGCAGGTAATACGTGTGAAGCCAAATCATGAAAAATTTTAAATCGTAAAATCGTACATTTCAGTATTTATTCATTTATTATTCATATATTTATGAGGAGAAAAATCCGGATTGTTCGATTTATGCAGATATAAATGTTTATATTTCCTTGAAACGAAAAAAAATTAAAATTTTATATTCTATTTATTTATTTTTTAAGGTTACTCTAGCTTAAAGCTAAAGAATAAACTTATATAAAAAATTAGAATTACAGCGTCAAATTATAAAGTATAATGTATTTTGCCAATCGTATCTCAAAAGAAAATATCCATAACTTTAACCGTATAACAGATGAAGAAAATTAATTTTGTAACAAAATTATACGATATGGTATTAGTAACATGAGTATGTTTTTCAAAACGGATCGCTGAGGAAGAGTAAGTACGAGATGAAATAAGATCCTACTTTCAATATCTCTCGCATAAAAATTATTTTCCTCGGCATGATTGGTCCGGCGTATAGATGAAAGAATCAAGGCCAAAGGCGATGTGACGGCTAAAGTTTTATTGCCGGTGAACGTGAAGCTATCAAACGTATAAACCGAGTCTGATTTTATCTTCTTATTTTTGATCTTTTGGCTTGAAACGGAAAAGTTCTACGGCTATGAACCTTCAAGCTTTGTAATCCTATCCTTCTCGAATTATTTTTTATTTATCACCAAACTTAGCTTTATGCATTTGAGTTTTAAAGTCGAAAGATAATGAATAAGATTCTACAGGATATTTTATTCGATATTACGTTATAAATTAAAGATTCTCCTACGAACAAGGCTTTTAGACATTCCTCAATTAATTTACATAAGTTAGGGTGCATTCAATGAAAATTTCATATTATTTTAACTTTAATTTAACTTTGGAAAGAAATTTCATACCTAGCATTATTTGAGTTTTCGTTAAATTATCACTATTTCTCAGCCAGTGCGATTAATTTGCATGGAATCTCGCTTTTAAATTTCAAGTATACCTGACGTAGGTTCAAATATTTACTCGTGTAATTTGAAATTTTATTGAAATATGGAGGGAAATTCTTGAATAAAGAGATGATTTAGCTAGCCATAGATATTTTTACTTCCAACTTTGAGTGGAAGGAGGAAAATGATTTCCGGGAATCCCGTGCATGGAATCAGATAAAAAGGTATCAGATGAAATGATTCTGTATGTCTCGCTCTTCTCCGCGAACATTAAAAAACGAGGTGCCATAAATTTAGTGAAAATGATGGATTTAAAAAGGAAGTATATTTGGAAACGATGATTGTATCTTTCTGGGACGTATTTATGAAAATAGAGGCAAATTTAGGATTAATATTGTAAGTTTTTGTAAACACGGAAGAATTTAAATGTTCGAAAATTTCATAACCTACACGCAATAGACTACCAATCAACGCACACTTTGACTTTGAGTTACGAAATAACGAAAAGTTAGTCGGAGACACCGAAGGATCTGTTTCCAGAGCCTTAGGAAACACTTCTTTGGCATCTCTTTGCCTTTCCCTGTCATCCCCAATTAGCCTCTTGTGCCTTCTCCGACGCCAATTCAACCGGATGAAGATTCTTTCGCAAGATTCCGATGCTTAGAAAACCTATCCACATCGATACGCAAGAATTCCACTTATCTCAATCATCCCATGCTTTCCCAACTGCACTTATCCTGGCACATCGGCAACCCGCGTTGCGCCGAATCGCGAAAAATCCGAATTCCTATCGCAAGAGGCTTTCCGCATAAACAAAGTATCGTTTTACGGAGTTCGATCGCAATTACACATCGTCACATACCGATTCAGGAAGCCATTTCGCTAGCAGGGAGAAAAAAATACAGCGTTTTCCTCTCGGAGCGTGTAAACAGCCTATCGTGTTCCTCGCCATGCATAAACCGCACAAGGTTAGCAGTACGTCGCAGATGAGCCATTGGGTGGTGACCTTGGGAAGAGACTCACAACAATCCTGGCCTTGGACCCTCCCTCCGTGAATTACAAACGTGATACCATTCGCCATGCACGGTGGCTTCCCTATACTTCGACACGAGAATGGTTTCGGCCCCTCGCGTTGTTTTCCTTCTTCATTTGAATGCATTATATGCGACCACGCCCCTCTCTGCTCGATTTACTCAACTTCGCTTTTTTATATATACACCCCTCCGAACGAAGTGTGACGCGAATTCCGAAAATTTTGGAGTTTTGAGGTTTACGTAATGGGGTGTTGTTGTTCCGTAATTGTAAATCGACTGGAAGACAATTTGGGGGGTTCAAAATACGAGTGTGTTTGTATCGAATATATCTGATCATTCCGCGTAAGTGAGCATGATAGTAATTTGTTAGCAAATGAATATAATTTGAAGAGTTATAGAACTTATTATCCGAAATTTCATTAATACTTAGTCGTTCTTAAGGGTAAATGACTCGTAACGCCTATGTTGAGTTTCCAAATTGCTCTACGAAGTTTAGAAAGTTGAAATGTGTCATCCCATTTTGGTAGTTTTATGTTTTACTTCGTACTTTTATGAGTGCTATCATATCTATTGAATTGATTGGTACAAACCCTTACTTAGCTGAATACTCTATTCTTCTGTTGTGGCATGTCTGTATCGAATTATGAGACAAAAAAGTCTAAATTTGAAGTTATAGAATTTCAAATTATTCCATCTAAATACCATACTAAATTAAGAATAGGATCCTTCCCGCTATCAATGATTTTTTCCGCAATTTTATATCAATATTTTCTTAAATTATAATAAGCTTATGTTGTTAGTGGGCTCTAATAATTCACCGCGAATTATCTGTGAATTATGAAGCTACGTTTGCTTAACCTGAATAAAGACCATGTTCGAAATTTGGATTGATAACCAATATTCCCTGGGAGATAATTTGTTTTATTTGTCAACAGGAATTTATTTGTTATTACTTTTTTTAAAGCTCTATATACGGAGGAGAGGATTCTGACACTAGATATATGAAACGTTGCGGTTTTTACTCACGGGAACGATGTATCAATATTTGTCTTTATATCGACCACAAAATGCGCAAGAAACTTCAGGGATGATTACGTCAGAATATAACTATGTTGATTTGAACACACCTTGTTATTCTACTGGAAATAATCAATATCGTTGAATTATTTTCCAGAAATTCAATCCCAATAACTTTTTCTGTGTTAGTAAAGCGTATGTAATGCTTCCTACTTAAAATGTAACGTAAATATATAGAGATAGAGTGAGGCTTCATACAAAATTACGAATAAGCCTTGTAGAGGCGAATCTTTAAATCCTTAAATTCTGAGAAATATAATCTGTACTTCTTACTCTTGCAAGCTTTAAAACTATAATTATTTTACTACTAGCTATTTCTCTGATATGAGTTTCCTAACAAATGAATTGCTCTTGCAAAAAGGACGCAAAAAGTAAATTAAAGAAATGAAAAATAGAAGAGTATCGTAATTGGTGGTTGAGGTAAGAACTTAATATGTGAGACAGTGGGTTTTGTAAACAAATATTGTGAAAGGAATCGTTGCTTCACAGTTTAATTGAAGGCAGGAAACGATTAAGCGGAAGAGAGGGAAACGATAAATACGTGAACGTTTAGATGATTTGAGTCTGATATTTCGTTTCCAGAAGTTAAAATACGAATGTTTAAGAGATATTATGATTCAAAGAGTTATAGATTAATGTAATTATGTCTCTATTGTGTTTCGGAGTTCTTTCGGCTTCGTATTCAACTCTTTCTTACTTATTTTCTTTTCCTTTAAACTCCTCGCCTTCCTTCTGTTCCTATAAATCCATACGTCGGGTTTACTCAGCGCAAAATCGTATTCATTCCCCGCCCCTTATTCCTATAATCTTCTCTTCCGAAAAAATCGGAACAAACGAACAACGTTTTCCGCTCCGACCGTTCCTTCAGTTTACTCGGATTCGGCAGCGCGTGAAACTGAGTGACTTCGCAGGAATTTTTCGTTAACTCCTCGGCATGTTTTAAGGAAATACCTTATAATGGGCGATATGTATGCGCAAAGGGAGTATCCTAGGGGAGGGAGGTCACCCAAGGGTGCGTGCCCAATTTTCCGAAAACTTTCCGTAAAGAAAGCCCTTCCCTTTCTCACCAATCCCGCTTTGCATCACGCACTCCTTCCCCATAATCTCACCTCTCGATTCTTTAATCTATGCGGACCCTCCATTGTTAAGGTTCCCTTCCCGCAGTAGAGGGGGAAGAAGTTGAGAACTTTTCCCTATTTCTTTATTCTTTCTTTCGTTTGTCTTACACTTTGTTCCTTTCCCCAACTCTCAGTTTTCTTTTCGTTTGTCATTTTTCAGGTTTTCGTTTCTTTTGTCGTTTTTCAGGTTTTCGTTTCGTTCGTCATTTTTCAGGTTTTCGTTCTTGCCCTTCAAGTTTATTTCCGCATTTTTCCCTGCTATCGAATCCCTAATCTTTCTCGATGTGGTTCATCTCCCATCTTTGATTCATGTATTCAGCCCACGCAAACTATTAAATAAGCCCCAAGGCTCGAACGCGATGAAAATTAAAAAGGAGAGTTCTCTTAATCAATCTACCGGTCGTTAATGTCACCTGATAAATCGAGATTTTATTTTTTTAAAGATGCTCCTGAGATCGGAGCAATGTTTGCCAGATATCATTGTCGTTTTTTACTCTCTTCTGAGTTTTATATTGTGTATTTTATCGATTTTCGCAGCGTGGTGATTTTATCTGTTTTCGATGTGACCGAAGGAGTGTTTATTTTGAATCACGAAGTCCGGTATCGATGTATTGATGCGTGTTTATCTCATGAAGTATTCTATTGAGGGGCTTATAAAGAGATGTTGTATCTGCTGAATATTTATTTGATATTTGTTTGTGCCGAAAGTTTGTGGATTATATATTCATGTTCCTACAGTTTTAAAAGAATGTATTATAAATCTATTATTTCCTTACTTTTATGTAAGATTAACGAATATTGCATTTCATTATAATAATAACAATAAAAAAAACCGCGGCATATTTATGACTCCATAACATTACAAGGACTAAGATGAGCCAACTATAATATAGAGTATTGACGAGTAATTTAATATTTATGAATTGCTTTTTATAAAACGTGAGTAAATATTTTGGCATTTTTTTGAGATGTATTATAAAAATCATTTCCTTATGAATAACTTTAACCTATGAATATTTACGATCACTTTTTCTCTCATCGTCTATATTACTTGGATTAGGCAAGGCAATTAACTTTCACCTAGTATTTCCTTACTACATTTCTGCTTTAAAATCGTTCTTCTATCGTATTTATGTTTCTTTCTTAATTGGGATATCACTTGAAATCATACATATTAAAAATTCTTTACACAAGAAGATGAATATAAACATATCTATTTTCTTATTCAGGTAAATAGCCTTTGTATCGAAATATAATATGATTCCAATATCTAACTAGACTGACTCAATATACGATGGTTTCATTTCAATTCGTATCCGTAAGTTTACATTGATAGAGTTTTCGTCTCCTACTGCTTCTACTAGGAGAAATACAATTCGATTCTATTATAATAATAATGTAATCTATAAAATTTGAGCGTCCCTGGACTTATGCATTTTACGTAACATGTTTTACGATTCCATTTTATTTCGGGTCTCAAGGCCTGAAAGAGGTCTTTTTTTCCTCTGGAAAAGTATGGACATGAATGTTTTCGTGGTCTCTCAAAATTCCGCTCACAACCTAACGTGCTATCGCGGAGCGCCACCGTGAAGTACGTAAATAAACGGCAGGATTGTGAACTACCATCTGCACGCTAAAGACGAACAGGATGTTTTAAAGCAGCACAACGTAGCTTGTTATACGATATATTATGGTTTTGAATAGAGAAATTAGACATGACATTAGTGGATACGATTAATCATAAAATATTTGTTAATTTCCCGATCGTATTTCGCAAAGATTTGCTAATTAATTTATTTTGAAAGCTCTTCTACCGTAATGTACTTACCTAAATATTGAAAACCAGAAGCAATTATGCAAGATATATAATGAAAAATTTAAAGTTTATAATTAGACAGATTTCACAGTGTATTTGATATAATTCTAATTCTCGTACGAGTAAGGTTATAAAATGATCATTTGTTTGCATGTAAATATCCGCTCTCTGTGGAGGTAATGGATTCTTACACCATTAACTCTTTTAAAATTACCTTTAAATATTCTTTTATATATGTATTGATCAAAATCTAATGTTTTCTTAATTTATTAAGGATTATCTCCACGCATAATTAATAAGATGTATTCTTTTTCGCAGGTGAGTGCCTCAGATTGTACTGCCCCGTAGACTTCCAAATCAGGAACTCTGTGGTGAGTTGTATTGGAAACACTGGCAAATTCTATAGTGAATCGGAAAAAAACAATAATTATAATAACAAAATAAGACTGCAATGTGGAATAGGTGTCTTATTATCTTTGTTTTGAACTGTATCCCAAATCATTACAACCTATACATGTATGTGCATGTGGGGGACTCGGGTTCGATTCCCAGTCATGTCGCTATTTTTCTGTTATACTTTACAAAATATTTGCACGAATTATCATATTAAGATATAAACTATTCTTCCCTATCTCTTTCTAATAGTTAGAAATTCATATTATTTTAGAATGTTTTCTTGAGCACTGGGTAAATATATAATGCATTTTGAGGTAGTATATTGCGTATAGTATATTACGTGCGATTATAGATTAAGTTAATTATTGATCCTATACCGTAAAGGAGATGAAATATTTAAATTTATATGTGACATTGATAGAAGTATAAAGAATTAATTAGCGTTAATTAGCGAACTAAAGCGATTAATTAGACACTTAGATATTTCTCCGTCACCACAACCGGGAGAATAACTTATTCGCCTTTGTTCTCCTTTAACACATCGTATCTTTCACTCTTAGATGGAAATGTACCAAGAAAACCATTTAAAGCAATTCATCCGTGTCCGATCTCCTCCATCAACCGTTACCTATCACCTTAGGACTTCCGCTGGGAATTAATAACATCAATCCGTGTTCGAGAAAACCTTTCCATCACATTATCCTTCAAAAAAGAGTCATTTTTCTGCTAATTTATTCCTTCGTCCGTCGCTGACAACTCGTTTCGTAATATTTCCTGTTCGTAATGATTATAATCCATCTTGGTCTCACTCTCTCTCTCTTTTTGAGTCTAGATTGTTAACTCGCAAGATTCGTCTTTAATTACGTGTCGCACGAAAGCTTGTTTCAGAATGGCATTAGTTAGGGTTGATAATTATTACTCCAAGTGTCTTTGGAATAATTAATACGCGCTCTTATTATCTCTAAGAACTTCTGATGGTATTAATATGAGTGATGGCTATTGTTGAATGTGATTATTGTTTCAGCTTTTTAAATAGGCAAACATACTTAGCCTGACAGGGCAAAGAGGTGTCTCTTGTCCAAATAGTTACACAAACGTATCTCAAAGGCTTTCATATTTTAAGAGGCAGTTATTTTAAAAGTACATGAATCATGATTTAGTTAATATCTTTTTCTTACGAAAATTATTTTAAGAATGTTATTATTAAGGTATTCCCATTGTATATGAAGATTTCACTTAATACGGCATTTCCGATACAATCTTGTAAAGTGTTCTATGGTTCAATTAAACTTTCTGCCTGTCCTTTTATTTTCTTTTTTAGTTATTCTTGTATTTCCCACTGATAGTCTAATTAAATAGCTCTATTTCATGTTTTAATTTTATCCTTGTTTATATTAGATCGTTTAGGATTATTAATATATTGGAATATGCTTTATTAATAGATTTAATGCGTTTTATAATAATGTTCAAATTTTATTTCTTTAAATATTGTCACATAGTCATATAACACTTAAAGTTAAACCGTGATTACAGCTTGATTTAATAGGATATGAATCCACAATAATTATTTCAGACCTCAAAGGTTCTGTGATTTTTCGATATTTATAAAGAAGGTTTATAGTACAGTATTTTATCTGGCGAACGTATCCTCATTTGTATTTTAATCTAAAAAGAATTTATCCATACATTTAAACTCGCTGGTCATTTATAATCCTCAGAAAATTAACCTCTTTTAAACATATTTCATTTATTTATGCTCACGGTTTACAAATATCTAAAATAATATAGAATCGATTAATTAACATACTGTCGACATTCAAACATTCGTTATTATTGTCCTTGGCTTCAAAATAGATCCTTTGTAATAGTGAAAGAAGCTATTCTTAGTATAACAAGTTGATTAAGAAGAGTGTCGATTTGAAACGAAACTTCCTGTTAAAAAAAGTCGTAATAGTGGCCTCAACGGAGGACAATCTTTCCCACTCGATACACAACCAAATCGAGTTCTTTGGCCGTGAACTAAAACATTTACAAAACGTCCTATTTTTAGACTCATTAAAGTCACATTTGCCCTCTACGGTA
Organism: Pantala flavescens; assembly: GCA_020796165.1. Classification (NCBI taxonomy): domain Eukaryota; kingdom Metazoa; phylum Arthropoda; class Insecta; order Odonata; family Libellulidae; genus Pantala; species Pantala flavescens. Next base: position 17,412,472 of record CM036881.1, on the reverse strand, counting down.
CGGATTACACTCTGTCCGACCGAGAGCTTGTTGTATCTCTGGCAAAAGGTGGAAGATTTCCGATTTCCCTCACACCGCAGAGCCTCCCGAAGACCTCGGTCTAGTTTTCCGTCGATGTCCTTAACATTAAAGGTTTTAGTTTCGGGAGTTTCGTAATCCATCAATCCGAACCACAGTGGTTCAGGAGGAACGTGATTTTTCACACGTGCATTTCGGTGGCTCTGCGGAAAGAGGATTGACTTCTCTTGAACTGGACCTTGTCGCACCGAAGCGGTAATTAACCCACTTCCGAAATGGTCTTAATTAGTAATTGATGTGGATGTACGGTGCAAAAAGAAGTGTAGCTATAGGGAGTAATTAATATTTTTTCCCACGAGACTGGTATTACTAACTGGTAATTACTTTTTGCTAGAAGATCTAATTACATTTTTTAAAAATAAGAAGGTATCTCAAAAAGGGAAATTAGGAAATTATAAATTGAATATCTTACATTAATTAGACCATATAATTCAAAGGTCCTAACTTTCTATGTATGAGGTTTTTACTAAATTTAAGTTTCTTATTACCAACGAAATATACTGTAATTTTAAGCGAAAGATAGATTTTTAGAGAATGAATCTTTATCACGAATCTTTATAACACTTCATCAATTTTAGTAGGTTAATCTAATGAGACAAGTGCTGACCGAAAGTTCATAAAATAATCACTTCTGCGAAATTATATCACAATATTATCATATTCTATGAAAGCTCACCTTAAAATGGAAGCTATAAATTTATGATTGACCCTCATGTATCTATATTTCAATTCAATCTCAGGTAACTATGTAGTTTAACAATATCTTTTGTGACTTACGTATGGTATATGTCAAATATGGCACTAGTAGAGTGCCTCTTCAAAATACCTCTCCTTAAATGAATCAATCTCCGTATTAATATTTTATAAATTCATATATTAGTGTGATATAAATCATCATTTCTGTCAGATTTTTCTGAGATATTTGCAAATTCAAATAATTATACGTGAATCTAGGTAATTGCGTAATTAATTAATTTTAATTCGCGCTAATATAAATCAATCGGATGTTCATTATTTATCGAATAAATACTCACGGCCAATTAAATATTTTCGTCATATTTTTATATGATCATTAAGATATCAATCTTTAATATGAATCAATAATACTTTTTCTTTATAAAAATTAAATTAAAATAAAAAGTGTTAATTGAAATCAAATATAAACTTTTTCAATTTTGGGTCAAACTAAAAAAAAAGAATTAATAATAAAATAATTTAATCGCGTTCATAATCTGACGATAGGCTCGCCAAAGCAATTTTTAATTACATTTTTATTTATAAATTTAAATTCATAATTACCATTTTTCACGGTCCGTGCTTCACAGAATAAATAAGCGATTACGTTGTGTTCTTGAGGAGAGGAAGGTTTAAAACACTTTGAATTTGCCTAATTTGTTTTAGAATAAATTTAGGAAATATGTTGCGTTATGTTTAAGCATTAATTCTTCTTTTTATCTTCATCTAAAGATCGACTTGATACGTTGCTGCTGATATATGGGTGAAATATTGCTGCTGTTTACGTATAGCACTTAGGTATACACGTTTCAGAAACCGGTAAAAGAACGTATTTTACTTTGTCTATTTCGATAATTTTTGATTCAAACCTCGACTCATTGAGATCTTTGAGCGTCAAAGAATGAAACAGTTAAAAATGATTTGTACCTTTCGTTGATGGTGTGAAAGAATGAAAAGGAAATTTTAATTAGATTCGGTGTTGTGTAAATGGATTTCAGAATCAGTCAATGAACTCGATTATGCAAGGTGGGAAACTCTAGGCATATTCAGAAAATTAACAAGCGAAAATTCGGTATTATTGTAAGAAAGAGAACTGGTTGCAAAAGCTTGAAAATTTTATTAAATACTCTTTATTTTAAATGACTGAAAGATATACGAGCTTAAATCTACTGCATGAGGCTTAACTTGAAGGTATTCCTTGATGACTTGATGACAAAAATAGCAAGTTCGAATTCGGATGTTAATGTTATGCACCGAAACCTGGGTTGTTTATTACTTTTGTTTTACTGGGAATAACTTGATAATGCCCTGTTAATTTCCCTTTCTTTTTAATTTATCGGATATTAAATAATTTATTCATGTGAAGTTTAGTATTTTCGATTGAAATCGTCTGATAGTGGAAATTTATTTGAAGCTTTTATTTTCACATAAGACTATTGTTAGATTATTACATCACTATAGACTATCGTTCAGTAGAATACTAAATTTAAAATTTTATACAATATATTCTTTCGAAATGTTTATGGAGTTACGTTATGTTGTTTCTACAAATATATGCTTCCTATGGTTCATTATTTGGCGACCTAAATCTGTAGTTATAAGTGTAATCAAATACTCTAAAATCTTTGTGTAAACCGTATTTTATTTACGATTATATCCTAAATTTTGTGAAGTTTCTTGCCATTAAATTATCTTCCAGCTGATCTGGTTCGCCAGATGGGATTTTACTAACTTCCACATCTATTTGAAGATATATCCTGGATCTCTATTCAGATATATTCGGGAATATGTACATTGAACCCGCGCATACATTCACTAAGTTACGATACGGCAGAGGCAGCTTTATCGATCGACTTCCTATCAGAAGCAATCGTCCCGAAAAGCGAAATCGCGTTCACTTTAATGGAAATCGTACCGAATCCCATTTCATTCGACGTTTAAACAGGATTCCCCGTTTCATTTTCGATGCATTCGCCCTCTTTCCCTCCCCCCCCCCCCACCTCCACCTGGAACGTGCACTCTTGCTGGCTTTACGTAAGTAGAACTCCAACGGCCAAAAACTCGCTATTTCCCCGCGAACTAAACTCCTACTCCTCTGGTCCACATCCAAGAGGAAGCTCGTTTTCACTGCACAAAATCCCTTTAGCCTTAGTTGCCTAAGCAACGAAATCCTTCGGCGAGGGCATCAACCTTCTGACCTCGTATGGAAAAGGAGTTTAGCTGTCGCAATTAGCGACTCGTATATTTTTCGCTCTGCCCCCTACCGGCCTCGCATGGAAACTCTCCACAATTGCCTCGATTGCATGCCGTGTATACGGCATGTCACGTGACCACGGGCGCGTGTCACGAGTTGCTTTTTTAGAGTATTACGTACAGCGTTTTTTTAATTTATTCGCTGCGGTTCTAAATAATGTGAGAGGTTTACGAGGACGCGAGAAGTGAATTTTTATTAGGGAAATTACGTTATTATCATTCTCACAATTGTATGACGTTCAAGGGAGTGTGCTTTTATATATATTGCTAAGTACTTTTGCATTTGTGTTGCCATAGTTACGTCATATTTAAATTAGGCAGCTCCCCATAGAGACAAGGAAATTATTTCTTGCATATTCCAAATTTATTTTTACACAATTATACTTTTTTTAATAATAATTTAAATTTGAGATTTTTAATTCTTTTACGTGCAATGAGAGATATGATTAAAGTAGAATTATTTTAAGCATAAGACAATATGAAATCTGTCTAAATATCACTCGTGACATTGAAGGCTTTGCTTTGAGCTCTCTCTTTTCAATATTTAATATTCATTTTTGATAAATCGATTTATATTATTATACTGAAAATTTTAATATATTAAAGATGTATAGAGCTAACAAGTGTCGAGATTGGTCTCAAATCAATTCTATGAAATACCCTTGTAAACGATGATGTCTATACGATGGTAGTATTGCAGGTGGATTTTTGGTCTGTTGTATAATAGCAGTAACTTTCTCTTCCTACCCGGAACAGACGTGAACTTTATCGTTTATATTCTCTACCTTTAATGTTCAAAGCCAATAAGAGTGATTGCAGAGTTATCTCATTTTATCGAAACCACATTTTTACTCTTTATTCCCGAAGAAATGGTAATGGATTGCATATATAAATTCGGATGAATGTGTTGTAATATCGTATTCATATGAACGTTTTCATTATTCAAAAGATAAGTATTAAGTTTTATACTATATTATTAACATATAATAGCTTTTCTCATAGTTACTTCTACCATAGCAGCTATTTTTGTTCATATGAGCGTATATTATATTATTTTATTTGCTTGAATGACGAGCTTCGTTCAAAATAGAGGCCTTATAGTACAAAAGTGCAGCTCTAAGAAAAATATCGTTAGAGAACGTTAACCTAAATAAGTCACAATTGAAAATTCTTCATATAACTACACCTCGTGCACTCTTTACGTATTTCACTCAATCGATGACTCATTTCAATAAACTCCATCCCAAAGCTCACGTATTTAAATGCAATTTTATGTTAGCACTCTGCCATCTCTCATATCCATTAAATACGAACCTCGTCTCTTCCTCATATGGTTGATAACCATAAAGAAAAACACCTCTTCCATTCTTTGGAACACCTTCAAGACCCGTTCGTAACGAGAATCGAGTCTCATCTGTTTTTGGATGAAGTCATACGTCTTTCTCCCATCGTTACGAACGATGAGCAGTTCGAAACAAAACACTGTCGAAAACTTCGCGCATCACTTTTGGAAACCGCATTGTTTCCTCAATTCCATTATTTCCCGGGCAACGATTATGGAGTGCGATAACCTCGATGAAAGGGTCTTTTTTTTATTTCCCCTCGGCCGTTGCACCCAACCTTGCCCGCTTCGTAACAGTGACCCAGAAAACTAGAGAACCTCTGAGGCGTCTCGAAGGACTTTGTGAGCCAGCGAACCAAGAGGAAATAATTTGCGAGGAAAGCGGCGTTGCCGTAGGATATTCTATAAGTTATCTCCCCTCCATGGGAAGGTGGCAAATTTTGAGGAGGAATCGGTTGAAAATGTGGGCGAATTCAAACAAATGCCAAACGTCCCAAATTGGGTTCGTAGAGTTGGTTTTGCAGTATTTGGTTGGGAAATACGTAGCTGAAGGCGAAAAGGTTTTTAATCGCGCGGAATTTTTATGTCGTATAAATCAGTTAATCAGATATATCAGTTAATCTTAATACTTAAAAAATTAATTAGAGTTTTTTTTAAGGATGTTGACCGATATTATTGTTGTTTACTGATAATGGTATCAATCAACTTTTGATACGAAAAATAATTTTTTTATGTTGGTAAAAGTGTATAAAAATGTATGCCCTTATTTTTAAATGACATCAGTTATAATGGACGAAGTATAAGTGATAAATTCTGCTTACTTTCTATTGCCAAATTACAATAACAACCTAATACCGATGTACGAGTTTTATTTTATTCATTATAAGTTGGGTATAAGTTTTTAGGATCATGTATGAATATTTTTAGATTTTGCTACCCTTGTAATCAAATAAGAAAATCCAAGTTGTATTCGATTTATATTAACGTTGCGTTGAACATATATATATATTTCACGTTTACAGTATCGATTTATCAGTCTTAAATTAAAATTGTACGGAAATATGTCAAGCAGGGCCGTATTAACCATGAATTTCGCTGAATATAACTATATAAATAATAACAGAATATTTTTGAGAGATTTCAGTTATAATGTTATTGTAGCAACCTGAGAAACTTCAAAGGTAGCAATGAATATCCAGCTTGAATACTAACTGAGTTAAAAATACAAATTTTGACGATATATGTATTTATTGATATAGAAGGTAGCTTTGCTAATTTGCAAATATACTATGGCTTTTATTTACCCGCATCTATATAAAGTCTTATTAGAAAAATGAAGTATTAAATCAATGCGCTGCTTTAATAAATGTTTCGTGCAATGAAATCGTAAATAGAAGCGTAACAAAAATCGGTTATAAAATTCATTTCTTCATATAAAAGCGGTAGAAATAATTCGTCAGGAATAAGATCTAGAAGCCAAAAAGTATATGAATCGGAATTAATTTAATTAAGAGAAAAAGCGTGAGTCCTTCTTTGAAAGTAAAAGTTCTGAAATTTACATCTTGAATTATGACTTCAAATTCACAATGAAATTTGAATATTCCCTCGGTTTTATATAAGATGCGTAAGGTTTTAGAAAGTGCGTGAGTTTGGTTTTCAACATTCAATTGTATCCAAGGATGAAGCAAGTTTTTATTTCCTCTCTCGAAAAAAAAGCGTACAATGACATACAATGAATTTCGCAAAATTTCGATCCGCTGTTTTTCCTCCTTGTTAGCATATTATATACTTAAGACTTTCCATCCAGGACAACTTTTTTTTCGAGAGCCACTCGTTTCTAACCTCCAGCGTTTGCCTTCCGGTAAAACCGTATCTGATTATGGGGAAGAATCGGCAACACCGAAGGGAAGTCTCGAGTGCATTAAACTTTCACGTAATTTTTTCCTTTCTTTGGGCAACTGCAGTGGGATGAGTTGTTACCATGGAGTTATGCATCAGTGCAGGTGATACCGAAGGACAAGAAGCTTTAAAACGCCGAGTTTTAATGCGAGGGAATTTTGGAGAGCCGGATCTTGTTGTATTATTTTCGCCGGTACACATGGCTCGAATAAAAGAACTGCAGCTATTGTTACCTTCGCACGTACTTTGTTGGAGGACTTTTTCGCCAAATTGCAATTCGTGGCCTCAAAAGATGCATTTCGTCATTTTCGGAGAGAAATCGCGCGAATTGCAGGAAATGCAGGTGGTGTTTTTTTTAAAGCTGGGTTTCTTTTGTGGGGAAGGATAAAGTTTTTTTTGTAATTACTTTCAGAAATTGCGGAAATCCACTTTTTGATCCTGGTTCAAATTGCCCCAAACGAGTTTGTTTAACGACAGGAAAGTGGGATGTGTTTAAGATCCGTAAAATTTTATAAGCCTAGTTTATTTGACAGTTTAACGTTACTTCCACGGGATTGCTACTACTGTATTCAACCTTTTCCTATTTTTAATGTGCCCAGGTTAATATGTAAACGATGTAACAGGGAGAGAAAACAATTTGCATAGCTGTGTGAATAATGTAGAGCAAGGGTGCAGCCTTAAATTTTATTCATTGATTAAAGATTTTAAAATAGCTTAAGAGCCCCAGGTATAAATTAAAATAGAAACATCATAACTTATTCCACTATTTCTTCAGATGCTACAGATTCATATCAATTAGGTTCTTAAAAGATATTTATTTGCATATAATTAAAATACCCTTGCGTGACTCAGTGGAATGCATTAATAAACCTAACAAACCTAGTAGTTTCCTGTGAACATTAGGTTATAGACGTTTTAGATTTGATTTATTTAACATAAATTATAAAAGTCACCATATGCTGTTGGTTATCTCTGTTGAACATCATGATGCAAGAATTCAAACTTGTATATGAGGAAACTGTTATGAATTAAGGTTATAAACAAGTATCCTTTCTGAATGTTGTGTGAAGGATCAGAAATATAACAAATTATCTTATGTTTAAGCTATAAAATACGCATAAAAATGTAAAATTCTCATTAAAATCTTTGTTTATAACATTCTGGACAAAAAATCGAGGGGATTTAAGCTTTAATTTGTCTCATAAGATATTTTTATGTATTATATTGAAATTTTTATGAATATGTATACGTTCTGTGTATATAACACGCGAGGTTTTTCGAAAATATCTCCGCTCTCTTTTCTGATCGATATTAGGGATTTAAGATCAGTTATTATAATCGAAGTTATAAAGGAATTGATTTTTTCTACGTTCGATTATCTTTAATTGATATTCTGACCTTCTTAAATCCAATTCCCATTGTCCCAAATGCAGCTCAGATAAGTACACCATCTATTCCAGGCAGAGAATGTAAGTGAGTGATCGCAATTCATTTCCCTTATCAGACGTTGAGGATTAAAAGCTCAATAAACTCCGCCCTCGATATGAGAGAAGGAAGAACCAGAAAAGCGATTCAATTACCGTAAAACTTATCATCTGCAATAACTCATCCTCTGAGAGACGTTTTGAAATAGTGCGGTTGCAACATCTCGTGAAACGCCTTTCCTTTTTCATTTATTGTGCAAATATCTTCCGTTTCCTTATCTTTAACCTATAATGAACGACGTTTAAGTAGTCAATGCACTGCGAATTTTTAATTTTGCAAATTGATTATCTATATAAAGATATGTGAACATAATTCATTTGCGTTTTAATGGATTTTATTGCCACCATTAAAGCTGCAAAAAATTTAGTTAAGCATATTAAATAATATTTTATACTGCAAATCGCAATATACAGTTATTCTATAACATCAAACATTGATTCGTTATAATATATTTTTTCTGTATGTTAATTGTAAAATTGATTTTATTTTTAAATTTTGCAATGTTTGTAAACAATTTCAAACTGTTTTATAACATAAATACACATCTAGATCTGTCGAAGTCGTAACGTAAGCTCAAATTTTCAATAATTAGATAAATAATTAAGTAAAAATTAACATTAAGCGTAATTCTTTTTAACTGTTTCCATGTCAACCTGTTTTCTAAGTTTGAAAACTGAATAATTCTACGAAAAAAAAATGACTTATTTTTTGTCGTTTTTTGTATCTTTAGGAAACTATGGCATAGCGTGCTAAAATCTGTACTACAGTCTAAAATTTGAGATTGAATTGATTTATCTATTATATAATTGATTCTTAAATATATATAAAGTGATTCTTGAACTCTAGATTGTTTCGTAATTAAAGAATTTTCAGCACGTTAACGATAAGAAGATAAGTCTTTTTAGAAAAGGGTTATCAGATACCAGGTTGAATACTCCAGATGATATTCTAAATAAGATAGGGTAATATCAGAGAAAAGGTTAATCTTCTTCTTTGATAGAAGAAATAAGATAATAGAAATGATTTTCATTAAGAAATATTAATATGATAAAAATTTAGAACACTGCACTCTCGTTTTTCGTAAGACATTAATGTGGTAGATAAAATATTTGAGTTAGAACAACTAAATCAATTTTTCTTTTTCAATTGATCGATTATCGATTATTACTTTCGTATTTTAGATATATTTCGTGTTTCACTTTTCCTTATTCTAGAATATGTAAATGAAAGTCAACCCTTAATATAAAAGAGTAATACCCGAAGATACGTCAAAAGCTACTGAACGAACTATATAATTGTTTCAACTGAATATCGCCGTTTCATTCTCAGGCAGAGAACTTTTCATTATTCGTACATTTAACGATGTATCATCTTTGATTGTTTCGCACAGAGCTTTAATACGTTTTCACCCCCTCTATGATTAGCGATCGTCATTTGTTGTTCAATGAGTATTCTTCCTCTAAATTCTTGTTGATTCGTAAGCACACCAACCTTCCGATGGTGGCGCTGCTATCCGATACTAAACCGAGCCATTAAAAAGTAATTTGGAAACGATTTAACGACTGTGCATCATCCAAGTGAGGAACAAGAACACGAGAGTGGTTTTCGAGGTGTTTGTACGTCATTCATTTCGTCAGTTCGCATTAATATACTTTTTCTCCTTTCGCCGAAAACCTTCTAAAATCGAGATGGATTCGGGAAAGATAAAACGCTTTCTTCCCTCCGCTATTCGTGTAACCGTTCCATATCGATAGTCATCTGCCATTATTCAGCACGCAATTATCGAGATGATAATACATATTTGAGTTCTGCACCCTATAGTAGCGATTTAATCCGAAGTGAGGTTATTTGCGATGGACAGGATATTTTTCTCGCTCTTTCGGATTTTTTTTCGATGGGATATTTAAGCGAGTAACGGTGAAGTGCTTAATTCGATGAAAATTCTAGATTTTTTGGTCGAGCCTTGATGGTCACCGCCATTTCCATAAAAGGGAGCCCAACAGCGCGTGACAGCCACCTTTTGTTATTGGGTCACCATAAATTTTCGGATTTTATCTGCATTGTTTTTTAGGGAAGAATACTTAAGTGGTTTATACTAGTCCCCACGGTGTAGTGGTTGATTCCACGGCGGAATTTACTGGTGTTGCGTCGTATTTATATTCGCCTAACGTTTGCCCTGAAAGCGTAGAGTATGAAGGACTGCGGATTTATACTCTGAGTAACAGGGAAGAATCGGTAATGGTTCTATAACGTAGATACAGTTATTGGGTTCTAAATACAGCATTGATCCACTTGTTCTTTAGTCCTTTCTAATTAAAGCTGTTTATTTTTGAATAAGTAGAGTCTATTCCGTAAAAATACGGCTTTGACTACTTATCACATCTAGGTGACATCTTCTCGAAAAAACCTGAAATTTTTATTTGGAAACATAACACTAAAAAAACGTATAGAATTATTTCTACCGTGTATATTTAAAGTGAAATGTTCAGAATACAGAAAATTGCAGGATATAGAAAAGCTCTAGCTTCTAAGACAAAGTAGTATTAAAGATTTTCATAACACTAGATAGATTCATATCTATAATAAATAAACAAATTTAAATATTTCATCAATCGTATCTTTTAATTAAGGATATTTGACTAAATACAGGATAAGAATTGAAAGAGTCATAGTGGTATAGAATATATAGGACGAGTAAAATTAGAACAGAGATAGATTATAAGGGTGGAAAGATTTCAATATTCAATTATTTTAGTGTCATGTTGGTTTTCTCGATTCAATTACAACTCGGTGTTATGAATTGTCACGCGTACGATTCCTCTCACACTCAACCTTCCGTAAATTCCCTTCCAATAGATGTTTTCGGAAGGAATTCGAGTAGAATAACGAATGCCGAGGATGCGTTCTTCTCTTCCGACAATAAAGTTGGGCGCCTATCGTCCTGACGCCCAAATCCATCACTAAGGAGACGCCCACCGAATGAATAAATAAAATATCTCCAGGGAGAGAGAACATAATAGATATGCCGGCCTTCCTTCGCTTTATTCACGCTTAAAATAAAAGAAGTGCTGTTCTTGGCACTTGTACATTGGAAGGATCATGCGTTAGAGTTCTTTCCATATGTGAGGGCGCTTTTTCGTCGTAATTTGTTTATCCACATGAAAATGATTTCAAAAAGTCTTTCGTTGTAAGTTCAGTCGTCTAAATCGAGACGAGGCACAGGCTTAGGATTCGGAAATAAACGTTTAATCGCGTCGTATACATAAGCTTTTCGTTCCCACTCACAGAACCTGGATCGATCGATTTATTTATTCGTCTCAAAATCGTGAAAGCTTTATTTAGGCCGCGGATGAGTGGAAAAGATTTCATCTGTGTCTATGCCTCACATTTGCCCCCCCGAATTCAGTGAGAGTATTTGCTCCTTGATAGCAGGCAACCACCTAAACGCGTTGGAATCGTAACTAATCAAATAAGCCATATTTCAACATTTTCGGCGTGTAGTTTTAATGGGAATCTCGCCTCGCCAAATATGGCTTTTTCCTCTCGAAAATCTGGAATTGATAGGGTGAAGGTTCTCCGAATGTACAAAAACGAACACAGATTTTCGGAAAGCCTTGAGCTGAATCATGTTTATGAAAGCTTCTCCCTGGCCCATATCATCAAAGTCATTCACCTCTACCGTCATTCAAGCAATGTGAGGGACACATTATCGTATTTATTGATGCTCTGGCAGAAAAAGAGAGACGGTGTTATTAAATTCAATTGATTGAACGGTAGGTTACCAGAATGAGTGGGAGTGATCATAGTATCGAAGGAATATGAAGGCAAATGAGAAAATTTATGTTTTAGTGTAAATATATGCAATTTTTCTCACTACAAGAGTATCAGTTTGTAACGTATTTGTTGATGAATTCATTATTTCATTCTTTGGATATTATAAAAATAATAATGATCTACTATATATTATTCGCTTCAATTTGGTAATGAACGAGGCAATATAAAACCTAATTATGAACCACACGAGTTGCTTAATGCGTATAATTTCAATATTAATTTACGAGAGTTGTGGTCTTTCTTAGAATCAAAGTTTTTTACGTATACGATATGCATATTACCCTTAACGTAGTTGTATTAAAATGAGGTCATCCTATCACCATTTTTTGCACAAATACTTTTAGCAAATATCTTGTCACAAGTTAATTTAACTATAGTATGCTATGAATTGCCTATGAAGGGATTATATGGAAAATTGTTATTTTAATTGATATATATTACTCGAGGAAAATTTGCATGATGAACATAATTGAACGCTACATTTAGAGCCACAAGGGATATTTTTCAAAGGAGTTTTACCCAGAGGATCAAATCATACTATATGCATTTTATACACCTTTTCATACCAATGTATGCTTTAGATTAGATTTTCCATCATTCTATTCATATAAGAGAAATTCAAAGTACAACTTTTGGAATTAATCTAGGTTCAGTTTGTCTAATCCCATCGTATTAAAAACTACGAGATGTTAAGCTATATTGGCAAAACTTGAAAAAGGTAGAAGAATACAGAGGAAAGGATTTCAGAAAATATTTTTAAGATTTTTGCATCTAATTTGTCAGAAAGGCCTTAAAACTTGCTGAGAATTGAGTTATGTCTACAGGAAAAGTTTCCAACTCATGAATGAAACAATGGTTTGCTAGAGTTTGACTTTAGGAGCTTACGAACCTTTTATGGAAAAACTTTCCTGAGCTGTAGCTCCATGTTGGAGAGCCATAAATAAAAATATGATGTAACTAAGGGACGAGATTCAATATGGAAAGTAAGTTAGACTAAAACTTGTTCCTTCAGAGTAAATATCTATTACATATGAGAAAACTTTCCTTTGATATTTTTCCTAAGGCAGACACTTTCTGCTAGTTTCAAATCCGATGAAGAATTTACGTAGCTTATGGATTTAACAACTCTGTTTTTAACGCTTGAGATGAAACTATCAGAGAAAATTTAATTAATTTTAAGGTGCTGTGTTTTCAGACGAAGTTTTGAGGACTGTAAAAAATGTTTCAATATTTGAGAATAAGAGTTAAGTACAAACAAATAATTAATACAGAGTTTATAAAAAATCTTTAATTATAAAATTTACTTCGAGAGTATTTGTGTAATTACATAATATTAATCTATATGAGAATCGTGGTAACAATATCTCTATTCATGTACGTATTATATATATGCTATATTTTTTGTGCATCAATTGCGATACAAAGTTTCATGATGATTTATGGAATTAGAAGATGAACAGCATTTATTATAATTCTTTTTATGGCTTTCCTTGCAGTTTGCCTTTACTTATTTTATAGAATGTATTCTAGAATGTGAGTAAAAGACAAATACACGCATCTTTATAACTGAATAGATATCAATGCACTTTAGGTTTATCAGAATACAAGGCTTTAACCATTGAACCTATAATCATCCATCAGGAATGGAAACTGTGAACTGAGATTTATCATATATTAACTACTGTAAAAATATCTGGATACCACAATTATAAAGGAATGCGCGAAGTATCACCTTCATTACAATAACCACCATCGAGTTCTTATCTCGGAAGACATAAACGTATTTCACGCATCCAAATCGGGAGCGCAAAATGAGAATAATGTCGGAGCATATCGGTTCATAATGATCACCTCTATAAAAGCAAATGCCAATACATCACGATCGGGAATTTTCCGCTCGTTCGCAAAAGCTCTGTCGAGTGCGGTTATATCTTTGCAGGTCTCGGTCCATTAATCTAGCGACAATTAATAGCCGACCGATCCGTCATGAAACCGACAGTTAAATCGAAAGAAATCCAACAGTACAGTGGCTCCGTCACGAGCCATTGGTTAAATAGAACCCCATTGCATCCCCACCTTGCACAAGAAGCAGAACTTCGCTCCGTATCAATTACTCCAATTAGCCGTATTTGTCACTCGTTTCCCGTCTCGGAGAAATGAATGCTTTCGATTCCCGATGCATCTGCGAAACGAACTACTATAATTCCATTACGACATAGTTGCGAAATGCGCTTCTCCCTTTCTTTTTAATTACACCCTATCTTTGTTGGAGTACGTACGATCGTAAATTGTAGGGAAGTAATGAGTGGTCTTGGAGATGAGAGTCTACGTACGTACTTCTTGTCTCCTCGAATGATGAGATAAATGCATACACCGGTTCTTCCGTAGGTTGCCGAAAAAAATACATACATGTCACGTTTCCGTGCACCTGCGTTTTAAGTTGGACACATCGATGGGTGCGGAGAAGGGCGTGTCTTCTTTTGAGGGTTTTGCGAGTCATAAGAGCGTGGAATTGTAGTTGGGCAAACGACTAATACTTCTATCAATTTTTATCGGTAGCTTTGTGAAGCGGCCGTACATTCCTACTGATGCTATTCATTATCGTTGTGAGCAATATATAGTATAAAAGATTACGTAATACATGGCTCATTTTATACCTTCTTCTATATATTTTGCATCTACTATTACTATTGATGACTCAAAGAATAAATTTATAATTATAAATTTTGCGTATTTGAGAAATCTCTAATCTATTTCTTATGAAAATGGAAAAACTGATGCAGTTTTAAACAAAATCTCAATGTAATAATCATTTTTGTGGAGACATTATTGTATTCTAATATTCTATACAGAACGAGTAGACATGACTAGTTACAGTATTCTATCAGGGAACATCTCTTTCTGTACAAAATTTTTTATCTATACATCGTTTAAACCTTATTGTATGGAATCTTTTTTAAATTACTTCAGATATAGGCGCCTTGAATATGATGACGTACGGGTTGTTTTTTTAAGTAAAACTACGATACTTATTCAATAGAATACATTGATATTTTTATTTTTAATTACAAGTCAATCAAACTGTGATAATAGCAATCCTTTATAATAGAACCAACCCTTTGATTTCTAAATCTTAGCATGGAAATCGTGTTGCTCCCCTCTGAGAAACTAATCATACAGGAGCAAACCCATTTGACACTTCAATCTATTGCTTCATTATCGGCGAACGGAAAACAAATGCCTCGTGTTGTCTCTCATTTGCTCCTTCCCAACACTTTTTAATACTCTATTAGCCTTTCTCCAATGCAGCTGGGCATGAGCCGAGGTCACGCCGTAACTTTTAATTTCAGCTTTTTCTCAATGGCAGAAATATGTATCTACTCGTCTTATCTCAATTGCTATGGCTTATTTGAATTGTAGAAACGGTCGTGAGGGAGAGAGGATATGACGTCACGTTTATTATTGGCGATGAGGGAATCGAAGACTATCAACCCAATCCTTCAACTCGCTCATCTGTTCCCTTCCCTTCCAGATATCGTCACCCCTTATCTTATGTTATGAATAACTTGTGCGAACATGCCATCAGAATCCATCAAGAAAAATTAATTAGATTCGTATTATCGTTATCGTTGAAGCACGACCTTTCCGATGTATGGTTCGAGGCGATTTTTATGGCACGAGTTCCTAAGTTGTGTATGAAAAATTTACGTAATGTAAAAGAAGAAAAAATATACGTGTTGAATTAACTCCACTTTGGTAAATGTGAATTGAGGATGACCCATTCTCAACTGGATAGCGAATCGTCGTGTTGAGTGTTGTAAAAATATTGAGCAGCTGTTAATTATTATTTTTAGAGGAAAATCTCCAATATTGTTTACTTCACACCTTCAAAAATGATAAATCCATAGAAAAAATATTGAATATTTATTAATGATTATTTTAAGGCGAAAGCCCCAAAGTTAAGTATACATCTCGGGGTCCAGAATCCTTAAATCCTTAAATAAATACTTAAGAAACTGAAATGAATTATTAAATTATTTGATTTTGGTACTGATTGATTTTATGATATTGTTTATTTGTCGTAGAATAGATTTACGGAAAATATCTGCAAATCTGCTAATAAAAAGGAGTGTGATATTATGAAAATAAGTTCTATGAGCATGCTCCATTTTAATATCATTGTAGCATTAGTAATCACTAATAATAAAGTTAAGTTACGCGAAATTCTTTATTGAGATTAACAGGTTATATGGTAATTATTTTGTATTATATTTACAAATTCAAGCGAGCTTCGTAATATATTATCTCTTTCAGTTTTTTTTGGAATTGACTTTTTCTCCTTAGTTATTTTCACTGAAATTTATTACAGAAAGGACGGTGGATAAATATTTCTTCTATAATTCGAAAAAATATATAATAATATTCTATTTAAGGTTTTGAACGTAAATTTTCTGGAGAATATGATAACTAGCAATTCAATTTCATTTTATTTAGTACTGCAAAAAAGTATTTCAATGAAAAATGACTATGTAAATGCTACAAATCAATATTTTTTTGTTCTATTACACAACATCGTATAATCATCAGCTAATTTAATCGATGCCTTGTTACACTTGAAAGCAACTCACCCGTGTTTCCACGGAAACTGAGATTGATTCACATGGCTTCGGAATCGTGTCATATTTAGGTAAAAATCTGACCTTGGAAAGTTTCCAGCTATTCACACAGTTTCCGAAGCTTTACCTTGACGAAACCGAAGGACATTTTAATAATTCCATATTCGACGTAACGTAATAATTGGTGCGATGTTTTTCACTTTAAAAATACACGATTTGAAGGGCAAAAACATGCTTTTGAAAACCTATTTATATCGTTCATATTCAAGCTTAAGGAGTGATAATGAATTAATTAATGTTTGCTTTAGAAATAGTTATGTCATTTTTACAATGGAGTTCTTACAAGATTAGTCGTTTTGAAGGATTTATCCACGTTATCGTGTCCCCCTGGCGTACGAAATTAGAATTTATAAAGGTTCATAAGGGACCACCTAATGTACAGAACTTGGGAGGAACGTACGCCTTGATAAGTACGAGCCCCTAATCATTATTAAACTTTCCTTTTCAGAAACTTGTTCTTTCGGGACCTCAATGGATCTCTCCGAAATAATTGGCTTTCGATCATTGGTGTGCACTTGAACTCACCATGAAAAGGGAGATTTTTTAAAAAAAGCCTTTCATAAGATTTCGCTGCTCCCAAAGCAACGAAAGTTTTCCATTGAATGGGATTTTATGGGGTACAATTGATAGGACGGTCAAACATTATGAGGGGTTTTCCATGCGAAATAATGAAGAGAATTATATGGCGTTTAAGTAAGAGATTTTTTGGAAAGTAAACTTCGCAGTTTGTAAGGAAGATGTGGAGGGGATATTTGGAAAGTTAATTGCTCTTCGTTTATTTTATTAAATTTTATTACTCAGTTTTCACATTTCCCAACGGGAAGTTAATGCAACAATAGCGCTTTTGATTATGAGGTGGTTTTGGTGAAAAGGGGACTTTAAAGGTTGAAATAGTTTTCAGTGAATAACTCATATAATTACAGATTACAGGTTGTTTACAATGATCGATAGATTGCTATATTTAGCAGCAATATTACTGAATATAATAATGTTTGATAGACTAAAAAAAGTTGCAGTCTAATTTTATTTCATTTTTGAGATACTGAAAGCAATATGGTGACGTACAACTCATACTCCATTTTCGTATAATTTTTGTCCTAGAGTATAGCAGTTTCCGTCAGAATCTATTATGAACACCTTGAATTTATCGTTATTTTATGAGTTCCTATAGGTGTCGTTAACGACATTTAGACCTTTAGAACTACTATGGTACGTTACTTAACTGTATATTATACTTCTTTTGTTTATACTTTAACGTTATATCAGGATTACGGATCACGATTATGGAACGTTTGTTCTTTGCAATTCTGTTCAAGAATGTCTTTTTGTGCTTGTCTATGTAATGCAAGGATATTGAAGAAATTTGTTGTGTGTGAAATGTGAAAAGTAGGGCACATGATTGTAAATGGTAAATGAGTAAAACAAGAGATAAATAAAATGTTTACCCGCAATATTTGCTACATCCTCTTGTGAAAGATAAGATCAAAGAAAAAATAAATTTACTTGTTTTTGAGCTTCTACTAATCGTGATTATTGCGCTTGCCCAATATAATTTAGTGTTATTACTTGTCTCTGTCTTCTCCTAAACTGTCTACAATAAATCCTCGCAAATAGTAGTTAAACTGTGTATAATACAATATTATATGCGTCCTCGTATATAGAAGTTAAACTGTGTATATTACCTTAGTTTCAGTGCTTTACATCTCTCCACGAAAACTTTCGCCAATCTACTCGTTGACAGCAGTTTCCAAACTGTTTTCGAAAGCGCCTGTTTTCACAAAAGAAATAGTTGTTTTTTGAATTCCGTTACGTTTTCATCTCCCAATTCTCACCCAAGTGGTATCCTGCCTTCGATGGCTGTAATGTAAGTGGAACAAGGCATATGGAAAATCTCTCGAACGAGGGATTCGAACTGACAACGTAACAGATAAAGCAAATACGCGCATTCGAAAATCAAACATAGAAAATATTCGACGCAACGCTCGTGTTAAGAATTGGAATAGCAAACACGTCGAGAAGTATTTGGAAATTCAAAAATGCTGCGTATTTGATTGTAATTGCAAACGTTTTTTTTTTGGAAATTTCGCGGGTTTTTTTCATTGCGTAAACAGCCTCGTGTTGACTAACTTAGCGATCTCAGTGTGATCGTACGATGCGTTGTCACGGTGTTTGCTAATCAAACCCATTGCCGAATTAGCGGAGAAATACAATTATGCGTGATATTTTCTTTTTTTTTTTTGAGAGGTGGGATTCTAGAATTCATCCTGAAAGGTTTTGTTGGAACTGGTATGAGCTGGTTTGATCTCCACACTCGCTAATCCGTTCTTCTGCATTATAGAATGCGAGATTTTTTTTTGTTTGTTTACGAAATGGTCAGGCGATATTCCATTAAGGCAAAAGATGACAAAGATGTGAGTTATCCATGGGTTCCTAGAGAACCATAAAAGCTAGAAAACTTGTATGCTATGTTTTCCTTAACATGTGAATGCTAGAAGATGTTGGCCTACTCTATTATCTGTTGTTAATCAAGTTTCTGAACAACGGTATCGTTATTTGATTTTTGCTAACTGTATTTTTATTGGTTTTAAAAATTTTGCATGATTGTTTCAGGTCATATGTATGTTTGGGTATGAATTTAATAGCATATCGTAATATTATTGTGGTTTTGTTTATAAATCGCCTTGAGGTATAAGTGTTATCAATTGAATTACGTAATATATATTTAAAAGTATCATAACTAATAGTACAATTATATTAAGATGAGTAGTGGTTCTCCGTTATTACTATACATATTGAGTTGTTGTTATATTTAATCAGTTGAACTATTTTATTGTGCATAGTATCATTTAATAGGAAATTATAAATAGTTTGGAATATAAGGGAATGTAAATAGTTGTAAATAAATTGTCTAGTATACTACTAATCCTCGTCATTATACAAATATGATCAAGTATTCATCATAGTCCTTTAATCATCATCAGTTCCGAAGACATTGTAAATCAGGCAGAATACTTTTTATTAATTGTATGTATTCTTAAGTTACTTGTAATGTTACTCAAACTTTCTTTGTTAAATTAATTTTTTGACTCTTCAATCAGAACGTGAGGAATTTTAAAAATATGCACCTATTCATAGAGAATAGATATCTTCCACAATCTCGTCATAAACCTAACTATAAGGAAAAGTTTCTCGTCGTGTTTTCGGAGAATAAAAACCGTTTAGGAAAGTGCTTCCTTACTTTCCCCACGAAGGAGACGGATCAATACGTGTGGATGAATCCTCCAAACACACCAACAATAGTGCAGAAGATCCCTCCGAAGGCACAGAAAAGTAGGATCGGAAAAAGGAGCGTGTATTTGCCTCATCCATTCGATAAATCCTTTTTCCTTCCATCAACATTCGGCTACTCCGTGAATCCCATTCACTTATCTGCTTTTCACACTCCCCCTTAGAAACGGGTTTGATACATTCTCGGAATGAATCTCCTTCGATTTACTTTCCTTTGGCGGAGGAAATGCTTTTGGGGTGAAATTGGTGCCCAAAAAACATAAACGAAGGGTTTGTTATTTTTACGCCCTGTCGGCTTACGGAGAAGCCCAGGGACGGCAAAGAAAATAAGGGTTTTTGAGGGTGTTGAAATGCGCGCCCAGAAAGGGGTTCTTTGTTCCGGTGCGTTTCCACGAATCGCACCCTTTTATTTTACCCCTTTTTCACGTATCCAAGAAACCGATTCATGCAAGAGATCTGTAAGGTTTTGATGTAACTAACTACGTTCTTAAAATAGAAAGAGTACACTGAGAGTTGTGTGAAATACTTCTACTATTACCCTATCTGTTGGTTGGTTGAACTCTGTGAAAGATAAAGTGGTATTATCAACTTATTAATGCTTATCGATGAGATGAATTATCAGAAAATTATTTTAGCCAAAGATTATTTTATATAGTTCAATTATTGAATGAGAGGAAACATTTAGAATTACAGAAGCAAAAAAGTCGAGAAAAAGAATCTATCCATCCTTATGATGACTCATCTACAGATTTTTATTGAATCTTGCTTTTTCTCAAATAAAATTGTGGGAAGTGTGACTGCTAGAAGTTTTTAAATTTACGTTTCAATTGAAAGTCATCTGTTTCATCATCATATTTGGTAACTTTTTCGTTTACATGTGCTCAAAGTTAAGTAAATTTTCTGTGGTACTCTTGTAGCCACGGAGTTTGCCAAATAACAAATTACAAACATCTAATCTGTATTTTTTTACTTACACCTTCCAATATATTTTTTCTCATAGAAGAGAGAAAATGTTTATTGAATCTCTTCTCAACTTTTTCTAATAAATTCCTAACCTTTTTATAATATTGGCTGAGTAACAGCTCCTAAAGATTTTGCGACTGACTAATAACTGAGATTGATTGAGAAAAATTCTCACTTTCAAATAAAAAATACACGAAATTTCGGTTAAAACAATAGGCTGTAATAGATTAGAATGGGGCCAATGGGAACCCAAATATTTTTCGTTGCAGTATTTACAGATTCTTCAGCATTGATTTGTCTTATTACAATGCATTTTTTAATATTACCTACAAATAAAGGGTATATATTGAGATAGACAACAGTTATTTTACTTGAAAGCAAATATTGTATGCATTAACTTTGAAAGATATTACTCTAATCAAATCTTACTTGGCAGTCAACGGTTAGCATCGCTCAACGAAGTCTTCTAATGACTATAGTTTTTAAAAATACATAGTTGCAGTAAAAATTAGATTTCTAATTAGGTGTTTGTGGCTTATCAATAACAGATTAACAGATTTTCCGTTATTTTTCTTCAATTTAAAACAGCTAAAGCGGTAGTTTTAGAAGATCTGATGATGGAGCGATGGAAACGTGCCTTATATATCACGCTACGGTTTCTTATTTACTTATCCCTTGAGGTGTTTGCGGGAAGGACGTCGGCATCCGATTGATGTCCTCCATCGGCTTCTTCAAAACGCTCAACATTTGGTTTCCCTAACGCTGCGATTGTTAAGCTGTCTGTTTGCCCTTCTGCCAATGAGGAACCATCGGGAGACATCTTCCACACAAATTTGGTAAACAATTTTTGCGGTGATTCAACACGGAAATATTTCGTTGGAATTCTAACTTCGTATAGGTTTGAAGCGTGAAGGAAAGTTTTGTCCAGGAGTGATTTTTTTGGAATTACGTTCAGCCTATTGGTGGAATGCGAATTATACATGATGAAACGCATTTTAGTATTATGCCATCAAAGAATTTATCACAAATCTGTATGTAGTTTTGAAATTGGAAATTGGCCCCCTTAGAATTAATAGATAAAGTGTTTATTGAGAACATTTGAAAACGGATATATGGCTGATTCTGATATTTTGATAAATGAATATTTTGGTATTCTCAAAGTCTGATCTCAGAATATTTACCATGTACAAGCAGCTACATCAACATAAGCTCCAATAGTCGATACGTTGGTACTAAATTTCCTCTATATTTACTGTTCTTTTTCTCGTATTTTATGGCTAATAACTATTTAAGAATTCTATGAAATTCTTAGCTGCTATTATGGATTTAATATGTCCTTTTGAACTTAGAAAATCCTTTATTTGGCGATGAATTTTATAGGACATCAAGTAGTAATCATGGAAAGGTTCCTGTTCACTATGAATCAATGCTTTGAGAAGTAATATCGTATCATCTACGAATTTTAACGATTTTTGAGTAAAAATATTTGTCTTTACGTCATTCCCTTGGAAGGTCCCTAATTTAACTTTGTCTCAAGCTTTCTCTATCATATTCCGTCCCTTTATTTTCCAATATTCCAATTAATTTGGGATGGACTTAGTCAAAGGCCCATTCGACAGCCTTAATGAGGTGAAAGGCCTTTTCAAATTCGATACCGTTCTTCTATAAATATTTTCATCCAAAAAGGTTCCTTTCGTATCTTTTCCGTCCTATTAAAGTCAATCTTGTTATCATCAATTTATCTTCGCTACATCTCAGAATCTTGTAAATTAATTTCGAAACCTTTTATTCGAAAGCCGATGGACTTTACGATTCATCTCATTAACTCTTTAATTTAGTCGTGGAATAGATAAAGTTATCTCTCAACACAAATTTCCCAATAAAAAAGCATGTTTTTTGAGGAATAATTCTTTTTTGAAGACCCCATTAACAGATTTAATATTGTTTTATCATCAAAATTATCTTGATGGAGATTTTTGAATAAATAAGGATTGATGATCAAGCTAAATGTTGCGTATAAATGGTGTCTTCTCAGACATCAAAGTAAAAGATACGAAGAGTATAAGGGAGCTTAATTATGAACTATCACGAAAAGAGTTGAATATACTACTGATAGAGAGTTGATAATTATATTTCAATTTGAAAATATACTTCTCCTCAGTAAAGTGAAATACAATTAATCTCAACAATATACTTGGTATATCAAATAATTATACCTCGGGTATAATTTACTTAACGGATTCTCTATGCTCAGTTAATGAGAAATTTCGAGAAAATCTGTTTTGAAAAAATCTTCGATTAAAGAACTATACACGTACATCAAATATTTTGCGATCTTTAAAAATTATTCAAGTTTTATCGATTTTTCCTCTCGATGAGAAAATAAATAATTTAGTTATCTATTGTTATATTTTGTGCTTATACTACCTTTTTGTTTGTTGCATTAATAAATAGTCTTGTAATTCATGGAGGATTAGTATTGTTACGCGGTAAGAATGAAGTAACTAAGAGGTAATGATTGACTCTTTCATCTTCGTCATTGCTAAGTTACGTTTCCTCAAAAAAGAAAAAAACGAAACAACAATAGCATCATTAGAAAAAGCCTTCTCGTTTCTAAGGATTCTGATTATCCTCAGATAAAAATAAAACAAATATGCTTTGATTCGTGGAGGGAGACAAATTGGGTCCCTTCAAGACCCCTTCGCTAGGACTCGACCCGGCACGCAAAGACTTCGTTAATCTTTTCGCTTAACCCCTAGTTAATTCTCCTCCATTACGTATTCCCCCTTCCCCTAAGAGCCCTGGAGACTCCACCCCATTCTGTTTTTCTCCACCCTATTTTTCCTTATTCCCTTTCATTTGTCACCCTCCCTTTAGTAGAGGAAGGCTTTCTCCACCGGTATCTCCTCATCCAAAAACTCCTTTTCCCCTGTTGTCTTAGCGACCCCCACTGCCTCCATTATACATAGCTTTCCCTCCGACTATCTTCTACCTTTACCATGCAGCGTTGCCAAAAGGTGGTCGGATTCTGTACATGTGCTTTGATCCGCGTTTAAATGCTGTTGTCGAAGACTCTGTTAATAAAAGCAAATGTATTAAATAAAGAAGTATTCTGATGGTTCAGGCTTACGGGCTATGGGCTTACAATTGTGTTGCTTATCAACGTTTATGATACATATTTCGAACTGCATTGCGCCACATGAAAGATGTAAATCGATTTTACCAAAACCTACTGCTCTCTTGATTTACAAAAATACACAAATTAAAGGACATCATCTCATATTACAGATAGCTACATTCTATGAAGTACAATTTATAGGTTTTAAACTATACGTTGCTAATGATTGATAAAACCAAAACAATGCTACAGGTATCAACTGTAATATTTTATAGCAAACGGAAGGTTATGCGACCGATTTTCAGTAGGAAAGAGAGTGAAAGATTCATACACTTAAACAGTTGCTGAACGAACAGAAAACACATAGATAGCTGATGATTTTATCAGACATCATTTAAAACTGAACTGTAAACTAATGTGCGTGCTTGCGTGTAGTATATTTAATGATTGATAATTAAAATATTGTAGTATTTTACATTTTTTTACGAATTACTTAGGAATAATATACGACCCTGTTGTCTAGTGTATAAAATACTTCTAAGGGAACTTGAAAGTACTGCAGTTTTAAAATGACCCTCGTGGCCTTTCAGTAAAGATTCATAAAAAAGTTTAAAGGCAAAAATTTTGAAGTTAAGAATTTTAGATGAGTTGGATAGAATAGATGAAAACCACTCCGGGGACAATTTCGCGATAAGCCACACAAAAATAAAGGCCAAAAACTTTTTAACCAATTCAAGGGAAAAAGCTTTTTTAAAAAAGCTTACTTTCACTTTTAGAACGATGATATTCATAAACTTCTGCGAGAAGATTTATCGGTCGGGCCAAAAATATTAAAAGCAGTACCTCTTTATTATCCATTTCGAGAGAATTCTTCTACGAAAAACGGCGTGGAACTTATTGCATATCAGGCGAAGAAAAAAAGTAACTTATCTATAGAAGTTGCTGAATTGGTAACCATGGTTCTTTCCCATCCCATGAGAATCCTCCCCCATAACCCCACTTCTACGTCTTTCATAACTTTCTCTCCTTTTTCCCCCACTTTTAGTTATCTTTCTCAACACTCACTAAATTTAACCCTTGGCTTACCCTTCTTCGCCCCACCTTACTTGTTTATCCAAGGCCGCCTTCATTTTTCTCCAGCTTCGATCCTCCTTTTTTGATAAATCTTTCCACGCTCTCTCTCTAGTCCTCCCTGAACATCAAGGGTCTTTCAATTGGGCCGCGTTTTCCCGTTCGGAACTCTTTAAGACGCAGTATTTATGTTGACTTGCAGGTAAACAAATTAAATCTCACGAAAAATTCTCGGGAGTCGGAAAAGTTCCGACTACGGTCCGATTTTGCTCCCTCTCAACGGTGTGGGTATTGACATTAGGCTTTGATGAGACGCAGGATGAAGTCTTTGATCGTAAACGAATGCCTTACGACTTATCCGGGGATATTTATACAGGCCAATTCGTCTTTGGGCAAACAGAAGTTTGGTGTTGGTGGTGGTTGTCGAGGAAAAATCAGGAATTATCGCCCGAGGGACTGTTCAGGGTAATTAAGAGCATATTAGTTTCCGAAGAGAAAGAGATCAATATTTATATTCGATGCAAGAAGATGATTTGTTTTGTAAGGTTTAAACCTGCCTTATATTATCCTCAAAAAGCTGAGGAATCACTTACATGCTGAATATTATTATTAATTTTTGTATTTTTGCCCTGGACTTTGTTTTCTTTTAAGTAAAAATTACCCTGAAGATGACGTTATGTATCCCAGAGCAGAATTATATCGACAAATTTATACAATAGATTAAAATACGCGGTAAAATAGAATAGGTGTTTACACCCCCTGCCACACGCCGAAAGGCGGCTTGCAGGGTACTTATGTAGATGTAGATGTAGAAATTATCGATCTTAAAAAAGCATATGATTTCGTTGAGAAAGTACGATATAAGTAATGAAAATTTTTATAGCAAATTTTTTATATTTACCATATTTATTAATGATTTGTTTATGAACTGTTTTTATATCAATTCATTTTACCAATTAATATTCATGTAGTATGAGAAAATGACTTCGTCCTTAGCGAATTCACTAATAACTGTCATTATAAAGATTGGATTTTTACCTCAGTATACGAATATTATATATATTTAACCACTATTTATCAAATGGTCCAAGATCTTGAAAGATAGCATCTGTTGAACGTATGAAATTTATTAGTTTAAATATTTGTTTCCAACGCTTGTTGATATTATTTGTTTATTCTCGTTACTATGATACTTCTCAACTACCGTAAAGCAATAATCAGCATCAATCTCCCGTGTTTTTACATCTCAAAGTCTGTCCAATTTGCTATCGATAGTCATATACTCATAACTCACGGGCATTGGTCTGCAATAGCTATGCAAATTAGTGACGCAATCCTCCATCAACGCGAAGTTAAAAAAATTGCTCTCGTGACATCTCGTCTCATTTCTCCTCAAGAACATTCATCAGCACTAAAGTGACGGGTGCAAATTGCCCCGAGAGCAGGTTATTATTATTTTGATTCGATAATCCTAATAAAGAGCGGCTTAACCTTGGTAGAGGCACGAGTTGTGATCGTAACGTTAGCAACTCATTCGAGCTCAATGACGGAGGGAAAAAGATAGCCCAACTGCGGAGGGATGATTTGCAGAATTTTTGCATCTCAGACATCTGTGCGCCAGCTTGCGAGATTTTTTTCGTCTCATTTAGCATTCCAATATTACTTCCTACCGCTCCTTTTTTTTAGGGGCGGGTCAAGGGTGCAGCTTTTCGGAGACCCTGGAAATCTGGAAAAATGGTTCCACGCAATTTCATTTCCTCGTCACATTCAATAGGATTTGCAGTTGAGTGATAACATGTGCTACTGTCGTTGGTTCAAATTGGGTATGATATATGGTTGTTTTCGTAAAATGTGTCAAGTTTTGAGCGTAATCGTATTCCATTCTAGATACTGTTAAAAACATTTCCACCATTCATAAATTTAATGAAAAATGAAACTCGAAATTATTGCTTAACGTATAAATTTATTGTTTTTAAGAATCTTTGTTGTTTATATTCGTCGATACGTCGTCACCAGTCGCCTGGAAACCATCAACAACAATATTGTAAATAAAAACGATGCACTAAATACCTTTTTTATACTCATTCACCGAGGATTATGGATCTACTCAACATTGTGGTCTATTCAAACATCGTTTCAATTCTAATAGGTTATTCAATTCCATAAGTTATTGACTTGAAATCTACTTCTAGTTTTTATCATTATTTTATTCGGCGATGTTTGCGGTTTTCGTTACAAATTCAACATTACAATAACGTAGTATTATCATTAGATATTTCGTATATTTATACTCTGAATTCTGAACTATCTTTTGTAACTTTACTAGTCTTTCCATTCATTCATTTTTCATTAGGAGAATTTCATTTCCTCCACACCCCTTACAGCTACTGCCCTCTCGAGGCTTTTGATATCTGACAGAATCCGTCCGTTTCTCTACGCACGATGCCTCTACACTTTGTCATTCTCACTTCCATTACCAAGGCTCTTACAGATTCGCGCTAAATGGACATTGCTGTATCCATCTTCTTCCCTTTTTGCCCTAAACTTCCTCAATGGAAGCTACAGGGGAGTGTCGCCCTCTCCTGAGAAATTTCCACCACGCCTCGCTTTCAACCCCATGCACCTCTGCACGCCATTTCTTACACCTCCCCACTTTATCATACTCTACCTGCACTTTGGTTTTCCCCTTCATCTCTTTTTCTGTATGCCCCACACGTCTATCCCATTGCAGTTTCATTTTTGTAATGATATGGAGTCCATTTCGTGTTCTGTTTATGTCAAGTTAAATTGAAGACATTTTTGGAGCAACTTTATCATACACTGTTCCTGTTACTGTATTCAGAGGAACATATGTTAGTCATACTCGTGAAAATATTATTATATGGTATTCAAATTCAATCTCTTTAAAATAAGATACATTATGATTCGAGACTAGAATGTGATAAAATTCGATAGAATTGAGTATATTCGAGATTTAAAATGCCTGACTTTTCCGGAGAATTAAGGATACTACATTTGAAATAAATTAGAATCGAACCCGAATGAAATATATTATTAGAAGCGCATTTTAATATCTGAGTAAATTGCTTTTAGAAAACTTTCCATAAGGATTAATTTTGATTGGAAAATTGCTTAAAATATTGCTGGAATTGTCGTTGTAGTGAAGGAACCATTAAAATACATTATTAAGATGAACTTTCTTAGCCAAAACTCATGTGGTTTATAATGAATTCTAAAACATAATGCGGATGGTGCAACAATTTAAAGTTCTTAATAAATTTTAGTTCGAAATATATTTGTTACAAATTATTTTACTATCTTCACCAAAAGTTGTTATATTTCTATTTCATCAAATTAAAAAATTTTTCTTACTTTAAATGGCTAACCTTAATCAATATCATGCATTCAGCATGACGTAGGTATACATTTCTGTGCTACCCACTCGTTTTGTTTGGGCTTAAATGAATTATCTGGGACAATGCGGTTCAGATATACCTGTCCTTGGCCATGAGAAAAACTTATTTGTCTTCCGGAACATTTGTTCACCTTCCGTTCCAATGTTGAATTTTATTATTTTCAAATTTCGGAGAGTCATTTCCAAGGCCTGAGTCGTAATTTCATTGCTTTGGCACTCCAGAGAACCACTTGAAAAACCTTTGATCAAACATTGGTTGGCCATCGATAATCATCTCTAACCTCGCTTATGGGTGTTTAATTCGAATTCTGTTTGTCTCCTTTTTCAGTGAGGACATTTAATTTTTGAGGTGGATGTGAATTTGGCACACTGGAAAAATATTACGTTTTCCTCAAAAAATTTATGACGCAGTTTTTTGAAAAAAATCCTTATATTAAGATAATGTCGATTTATTTCTAAAATGTCTTAAGGTATTATTTTTCGGTGTGTCATCCAAGCCTTTTTATACTGATTAATTTCTAGGCCACATAAATATAAATCGAATGATCGGTGAAGATAAACTGTTTCATCAGCTCTAGATTGTGTTGATAGTAGGTTCGTCACGCCATTTTCGCATAAAAAAATACCACTATTGCTGATAAAAATGTTGTTCTACCTTTTTTAAGTAAATTAAAAGGTTATAAATGAGGTATTAAACGTTAAATTTAAAAGCTAAACGGTTACATTATATTTCTATTCTGTTCAATCCCTCACAAAGATAGAAATTATTTATTTAAAATACTCTGTTAAACTTTTTCTTGCATAAGAATTACCAGGGATTTCATTGAAGAAATTTTGCTAAAGATTGTATCAAGTAAATGAAAGAGTACTTTAAACTCAGTACTTCAAACCCTTCTATTTCAATTTACTTGTGTCCCTTTTTAGCCTAATCACGTAAATTGCCAGATTTATTGGAGGCAATATCAAAAATACTTGAACAACATTAAGTATCTTTTTGAATATAGGATAATTTTTATTTGTCCTTAACTTAACAATTGATGTTTATTCATGGGATCCGTTAGCAAAGGAATCATGAAAGAAAATTCGGAACGTATTTAATGAATCGTCAACATAAAGTTGGTATTATTAGAAGAAATAAAATCTTCTTTTGTCGAGAAAAACAAAACAAGACCTTCTACATTAATATACACGTTTCCTTCATTTTTAAACTTTTCCCTCGTCCTATATTCTAATTTCGCCTAGTTGCATCACCAACCCATCTTCATCTGTTATTGCATGACCTTTGTCTATTTCCCTCTCTCTCCCTTCAGTCACCCTTGGCTACGCCCAAATATCCTTTCACTTCATTTTAATCTCCAAGGACTCGCAGCGCCAAATCAACGCTTCGATTTTCTACGGCACGTGTGCAAAACATGGCTTTATATTTGGATATTGAAGATTTTAGTTGGCGCGAAATTATAAACAGCGAATAAATTTAGACATCAGCTGTCAGTTCGTTAAGTATTCACTCAGAGGGCGGTTCGGAGACTAATATCATCCCCAATCAGCATCCACGATTAAATGAGACGCACTTTATTAGGAATGAATTCGTTTTCCCTTGTTTCCCTCACGGAATAAATACTTACTTAAGTGAAGAGAGTCAGTTATATTTAAGACCCGTGAGTCCTATGATAAATTCTTTGAAGACAGAAAATACGTAAAATGACAATGGGCGACGAAAGGGTTTTTCTTAACTCGCTTTACTAATACATCCTTGATGTAAATATAATTTCTTCGAACACTTAACTAAGTTTCCAAAACAAATCCGCATGGTTTTCTTTGGCACCTACTTTGTGTTAATGTTGTGGTCTTAAGTTGAAATGTAGGATGGATAGCCCTTTCTCAACTCGTTACACATTTCTCTTGAAATAGACGTTTTGTAGTTCAGCTTTCTTTAAATTGCTCCTGTACTTTTATAATCATATTCTCGGAACAGCATCTCTCGTTGTACATAACATCGTGAAAAAATTTAAAATTCAAGGTCTTTTAACAAGATTATTAAGTCATTATCGTCAATTTATGTGAAGAAAAAAGGGTCGTTGCCAATATATAAAAGAATGTAATGATTTTAAAATTGGCATATTATGCGTAATTGTTACGTTTATCATGACATTTAAAGTATGCTACTGCTTCGTTAAAAGTATTGACTCGTTTAATATTTACGTAGTGTGTGTCACACGTTTACTCAAACTATATGACCTTGATATAAAGATGAGGAAGTGGTTATGTAGCACACGAAAAAATGTACTTAATGATTAACTACGGCGCTCAATGTAAAGTAGACTATCCTTGTAAAGCTATGAAGAGATAAATTTCAACATTTATAAATAGTTGTTTTTTTATACCTAAAAATGATTTTAAAAAGCAATTACTTGCGATGAATTTCAATTGAAATATAAACTTGTTATTAACGGTACCATATACGTATACTAGATTAATTCTGCTATGAATAAGGAGAAAATATTCATTCTTCAGCTACGCAATACCAATTACCTAATAAATCAATTTAGTTAAGATACTTCGTTTAAATTCAGGGAATAAATATCTACTCATTAATGATTTGTTTTCTCAGAAGTTGGCTTTGTTGATACTGCAAATTATGGCTTATAATTTATACATCAAACGCTGGGATGTAATGTTGGGCCAATTTGTTAATTAATAAGAATGGACTCAAGGCTAAATTCTGATGGCCTTTGATAGGTTTTCAAAGATACGTAAAAAGGAAGAGAGGTCAGAGAATACAAAAGTAATGAATTGACTCATTTAACCATGATAGAGATAGCTGAGTTTAATAAGCTATCTCCATAAAAAGACGCATTGCAACTATACAGCATTTTTCTTAAACAGGCTGTTACTCAATGCTATAAAGTTGTTTGTATCATACCTTTGAAATAATCAACATTATTTATTAGTTTCCAAGGATACCACGTTGAATCTTAAAAATGGAAAATTTAATGAATATTAATCTATACTTAACGCTATCCACACCTGACTCAGTCCATTATTTTTTATAGATTAATTTATGCCAAAAATCTCTTTAATCTTTCTTTTAGTCCTAAGTGCTTGAGACTCATTAATCCATTTTACAGCTCAATTATTCTTAAAACGCAACGCGCAAAATCTTTCGACCTCAAGAGACCGAATTAATCATCCTTAGAGTCGAAAATAATCTCATATTCCAAATATAAACCTTTTCTTCCCAAATTCGAGGTCTTCACTTCCTGAACTTTCCTTGGAGACGCAGTTTTATTTTCTTTCTACAATTCATTCCTCTTTTGTTTTCCTTTGACGCTCTTCCAATGGATTCTCCGCCTAAATCCCTCTCTTTTTTTCTCGCGTACGTTTCGTCCTCAACCCAAATCCTTTCTTACCCCGAATGCCATTTCTTTTCTTGTTCTTACTCGTATGCTAATTCCGCCCCGGCTCCCTCGGCTGTTTATAATTTTCTACTCTCACTTGTTTACACTTTTCGCTCGAAGGCCATTTTCCCCATCACTCTCCCTCGCAAACGAGCGCCGAAATGCGCGACAGAGAAAAAAAAAGAAGATCGCGAACGAGGTCTTACTATTTCCGACGCGCGAAATTTCCCCCCAAAATCGCTCGACTACTTAGCGCGCGGCGATCGGCAATTTTCGTCTGCGTTGTTTACTGGCGGAGGAGAAAGTGATTGCGAGTTCAATTAATGGGCACTTCTTTATTTTCGCACGTCGTGATTCACTCTCGCCCTCGTTTCGCGTTACTCATTCAAGAGCGGTCATTTCATTTTCGTTCTTCATTTTTTTTTCTTCCAACATGGCGTCGATGGGCCGGAGCGTCCCATGTGCCAAATCCATCTCATTGTCAGATAATGGTCTACACGTGCCGAAGAGTTTTCGCTAACGCTCTTATTCGGCGCGTATTTGGACTCTGACCAAGGATGATTTTATTTCGGGATTTTGCGAGTTTCTGTTTACTTCCGTTCGGGTCTTTTTTTGTTTCCATGGAGCCTCTCTTTCTCTCTGATCTTCCATTCACTAAAATAAATCGACATTAAAATAAAATTAAAAGTTCTGAAACAGCTTGGCATTTTACCCATATTTGTTCAGCTATAAAGTTTGGCATCGTTATGAATTTTATAGGATGCAGAAATATAATTAACTTACTCAAAAATTCGCTCAGATATGTTTCCCAAAAACATTTATTTTTCTGACAGTACTATAAATGTGTCTCAATTTATGTTTTGCTTTGTTCAAGGGTGAAAAGGTTAAGTTTGGTAAATATTTTGAATATATTTATAGCTATGGATGGTGAAATACCATTTTAAGATACAATGGAAGAGTATAAAGTCAAATAAAAAAACGTTTTGTGAGTATGAGCATAATACAACATTGTATTGTGCTCATATTGTTAATAATAAAAACAGTAACATGCCATTTGCAATAAAATTAACAATATACTGTTTACAAATTTTCTTTTATCTGCCTTTACATGATATTAACATAAATTGCAATAAAATGAATGAAACTGGAATAATGTACTCTTCAGTACTTAATTTTTGTAACATCTAATAGGTCAAGTAATCCGTAACACTATATGAATATACATGACGAACAGTATTTATTAGGGTTATATATTGGTAAAGCTAAATTAAGGAACAATCAATTTACGAATCATTTTCCATGTTCAATTGTTGATTATATCTTGAGTGATCATTGTAAGTAAGCCTTGAATTCAGTGATGTGATTCAGTGCTTTGTTACGGTTTAGCCATATCGATTGTTTACACATTGAGCGACGAAAGAATCGACAAAGACTTCGAAGTATTCTTGGCACAAGAATGGAAAGCAAGAAAGAGAATGAGTCACTTCTTTGTTTACAACTTAGTAATCTCGATAATTTCAATTAAGCAACCCACAGTCTTCGTTGCTTTTCTTAATCACTACGCTACTTAAACGACAGCGAGGTTTCGAAATAATTTTACTACACCACCCTTATCGATTTGTGTTTTCATCAGTCTTTCGTTTGATTTTGCAAAAGGAGGAGGGGGTGTGGCAGCTATAAGAGCTCCACCTATAGAAGGAAGTGATTTACCCTTTTGCATCATGTTCGAAGCATTCCGCATAAAGAAAAGCACGTATCTCTCAGAGAGTGCAAGTCGTAAAATCTTACGACGTTTCCCACTATGGTTTCTGAATAATAGAAACGACGTCTGTTGTATTGACATTGAAGGCCAGTGACATTACGCATCTCTTTTACAAGTTGGCATTTAAAGGAAGTTGGCAATACGTCGAGTTGCTTTAACCACTAATTGGACTCGTGGTGAGTTTGATGAACTCCTGGCGCATCTATCGTTGCCAAGGGAACACGGAGAGGTTTTATTACGTTCTCTCGGTGTTTTTGAGGCGTAGAAGATTTATCTTGAGTCTCTTTTATCAGCGTCCTGGATACGAAATTAATAAAAGATTGGATGGGAGGTGTTCAGACTTCGGGTGGTTATCTATTGGGGTAAACAACATGAGTCAAGAAAGACAAAGGAGATTCGTTTCTTTAATATTTTGTCTACGGGAAATATTCAATTGGCCAATTTGGATGATTCAAAAATGTGATATTTATTATATACATATGAATATTTAATTTTTTCATTTTATATAAAACATTTGATGATTTTCAGTAAATAATGAATCGTTGGTTAGCTCAAAGGAAAGTCTTAAAAAATCGATAAGAATAAAAATTTTTGAAGGAAGAGTATTTAAGATGTGTTTATACTGACTTTAGAATCAAATATTTTACTGAACTATTAATAGAAGTATTCAAAAAAAGAGTGGATCTTATCGATTATGTTTTCAGATGCACAAGTAGATTGGATTCTGTGGATATGGAGATGTGTGGAGAAATTTTTAGCTCGTTGTTTATTCCTATTGCAATTTATAGTTAATTTCGTAAAGGATTATTGTTCTCAGACTTCGTTGAGAAAATTAGACCATTTGACTCTTCATTATGCGTAAATAGCCGCTTACTTGCACCGAATTCATTGCCCTGGTATTATCTTACGAATTATTCCAATATTGCTTCATTTTCAATTAGATCTCCTTTCGAAAGAAATCGACAACATCTTAATCGCTTCGATCAATTAATTCAGTACAAAACGCGGAAAACAAACATCTGAAGTGCAGTAGAAAAATTATCAGGTTAAAAAAACATGTTTTTACTGAGCTATAACACGGGCGATGAACTATCATCGCGAAATATCAAACAAATAAACGAATTCCGTATCTCAAAAGTCGTTATCAATCGCCTCAAGATGAACGACCCAATGGCATTATCGAGATCAGCTTCGCGTAACACTATCTTCTAATCCTCTCTAATTTTATTGAGACCATGATCCATTTTCCGAGATTCCTCGTTTTCCGTCCGTTAGCCTTTTACCTTTCCAAAGAGCGCATGTCATAGAAGATAAGGCGTTGATGAGTTTTCCTTCCACAGTGTCGTTCACCTCGACTCTATGCGATCCCCAATCTATGTACCACGAAGGACAGCGCCTCTCACTTTACCAAAGGTTGCTCGTTTGCATGAAACAGAGCGCACTGTTTTCCCTTTAACTCCCCTGTAACTCACTACAGTTCAGCGTTTTATAATCAGTTCTTAAGTGTTTTGTCTATGAATGTGTGTAAGTTATTATGTTTTCCTGTAAGTTTTTGAACTTCGATGTTTTAAAAAAATTGACGTAAGATTTTTGTATAATCGATCGTCATTGGGTGTCGTATTCATTAATGGAATATGATAGTTCGTATTCTCCTCTAATTTGATGATTTTTTATCCCAAGCTGGGTTAGAACAAATACGCTGTAAGGGATAGGCGCAAGTTAATTTATATATTTTGTTTTCGCTTTATTGACTGATAAGATAGGAAGTCAATAATTAATAATTGTACTCTAATAAATAATTATAACAACTAAATTAAGTACTATAAAAAAATGTTTTAAGTTAACTTATTCATTCTTTATTCAATAATTAGCGTAAAGTTTGCATAGATTTATTAAACAGATAGATTTTCAAAAGTATTTTATATTTTGATTTTACAGGTTCTATTTCATACGATAAAGCATTAGTTGTTACATATTTAACTGTTTATAAAAGATTCTAGTTTTGATGAGGGGTAATCGTACTACGTCACCCTTGAAAGCCCTAATGCATTTGCTTTCTTAGTTGGGGAGTTATTTTGGTGAGGAATTTGAAGCTTTAGGTCCTAAAAACAATCTGACAGAAAGGAATTTACGTAAGGATTCTGCCTTGAATTGGGCGTAGAACTTACTCATTTTACTCAAACCAATCTTTCGACCGAATGCAGAGCTGCAGTTGATCCAAGGTCTCACCAAATTCGACTCGAGATTCGTCTTTACCAAATTTTACCAAAGCGCTTTGGTTTTACGGGCTAAGAAGAGAATACTTTCAGTTTACTTTCACTAAGTGATCGGTTAAGAGCCACACAGCAACTGTGCAGTCCTCAATCGAGTTAATTTTTTGGAAGCAAACTCCTACGAGCTTACGAATCCATATTTTCTACGCATTTTCTATTAGAATTATAAACATTAGACATTTTAATCTTTTACTATTTCATCAGGGATTTTAACCTCTATCAAAGAGGCATCTAACGTTATTAATTGTGTTGAAGAGGAAGGATATTTTGAAAAGAAAGCTAACAGCTACGGAAGAGAAGGATCTTGTTCAAACAGCTATCTAGGAATATCGATTTTCCAGCTTACGGACTATAGTTTTATTAGTGATATTTCGCACCTGTTCGGGAAGAAGACGACTGTAGTCCTCAGTTGACAATGGGAAACGATAAGGTTAGTAAGGTGTCATCTAATAACTATTTGAAACTAACGTAAGGAAGATTTCTTTCATTTTTATTCGAAAATTTAACTTACTCTTTCTAATGTATTGTAGTTGGATAAGAAAAAAGACTATAGAAAATTCTATAGTTATTATTCTTATAGAATATTCTTCGTTATATTCCAATAATTTGTATTGTCAGAAATATAAAAGTAATTATATCAATTATCTTTTGTCATCTTCCATAAAGTATTGTTTAATCCAGCACGAATTCTGAGATATATATGGATCGTCATAGTTTCAACTTTCACTTTAAAAAATAGGTAACCAATTTTATTGCTCTCGGCTTATTTTTTAGCTTTCGTGCTTTGTGCAAATTGCAGGGACCTTGGTCTCGTGGTATGAATGAAACCTAACTGTACCAAACCTAGTACCACACCCTCTACCGTTCCTCCACTCCAATACCACACCTGTTCCTTCTTAAGAAGATAAATGGTTTTATTACCTCCGAAGTCCACTTCCGGCCCAACTTTAATCCAAACACGTTTTCGCATTAATAACACCTTCTCTCCGTATAACATTTCATTCACCCTGACTTCTGCATTTCGCCACACAATTCTTTCCCTCCGGCGTACGTGACCACGAGCTCTTCGTACGTATCAACACACCCACTCGTCTTCCCCTTACCAAAAGGACGTAGGTCATCCCCTGCTAGCGTGTCCGATGGAATTATCCTTTTTACCTGTCGGCAGTCAATGAGAGATGGACTGGGCGAGGCTGAGTTTCCTTCCAAAGGCGGGCGCCGTAGCCTTCGGGGATATCACATCGGTTTACTTAGTGATTTTTGAAGCAGATTACTATCTCGTTTGATTGGCAGCCGTGATTTCCTCCGATTGAATCTCTCAGTACCGAATCACTTTGTAGATTTCCGTCGTTGATTTATACGAGACTCTCAAAACATTCGCATAAAGTTTTTATGAATGGAATCCGTTGGGAAAGGGCCCCTTATTGAATGGTTATTGAAAGTATTACGTATTGGGCCACGTCTTTATTACGTTTTTTTTTGCTGAAAGTCGTTGGTAAAAAAGATCGTTATTCTTTTGTTAAATGCGAAGTTTTTACGTACGGGTTCGAAATCCTATGATGGATGTTATTGCCTTATCTTTCTATGGTCTGTGATCGTGAGATTGTGGCTAGTTCCGTTCAGATATAGTAGATAGTATATAGCAGTCATAAATATGAAGAATTTACTTCCAATCAAGATGTATTCGTTTCTGTATCGGTGTATTGGATCATGCTCTATAGCTGTGGGTTTAAGCTCTGAGTAAAGATAGGGTTTTGTTGTTTTTTAGCTAAAACTTGAGTATTCTATTATATTAAACTATTATCTTTAAAAATGTATGCTCATGTTCTGATCGCTTGCGGAGATACCTGTACACATCAGTAAATGAATCTAATACGTATTGCTATACATGTTCTTCGGAGATAGCGCTTTCAAGATGTCAAATCGACCGCGAGATAAAGTCATGGACAGACCTCACTTTCCGTTCACGTAAAAGAAGCCTCAGGGCGTGAAACCATCCCTCAAACTATGAATGGAAGACCAAGAAGAGACTAAAAACCCACCACTTCCGACTGAAAAGTCAGCTGTTTTTTTTCTTCCCAGGGTCTTACGCCGGTTGATAAAGGACCTATAGTGGACCAAAGAAAGGAAAGAAAGGCGCATTAATCTCTCCCCATCCTCCGCTACACGTATCTTCATCCTTATTTTTTTTTTGCTCCACCAATTTTTTCGCATCTTATCGCATCTCTTTAAGGGATTGATTTTTTTCTTTCGAAAAAATCTCGCTATTTTTTTTCGCCCTATTATGACGTCATTGAGGGATAGGCTTCGATCAGCGGGGCGTTTAGCATTCGTCACGCAAAGAAGAGATTTGTTAACATCAACGTCATATTACAATTGGCGACCATTTATCGTGGTAGCGAAACGCCTAGATAAAAGGGGATTTGTGAAATGGCAGCTGGCGCCATCTATCGCAAAACTAATGGGTCGGATCACGTGACTGAAATGGCCTCGAAAATCTCTCCATGGCGATTATTTTTAATTTGGATTCCCTTTCGAACGCGATGGATAGCGTTTTCTCCTTTGCCATTGTATTCTAATATTCCGTAGGGAAGTTAAATACGCAAGAGTATTATTGCTTGCAAAAGATTCAATGCAAAGTTTTTAGCGTAGGTTTCATTGTAAGTAGTTCTAATGGGAGCTAGAAAGTTTCCATGGTTTTGTTTAATATGGTTCATGTTTGTATTCATTTTGATAATTTGCCGGTTGCTATGGGAAGGAAATGCGCCCTTAGTTACATTTTAATGCTGTTGGTTTGTAAATGCGAACGCGTGTTTTAAATATAAGAAATTAAAACGTACTTTTAAAACGAGAAGTTTTCTATTCCAACCCGTCAGAATTCTATGAAATAGAAGTACGTTTGTGTTACGTACGTTTTTGGCTTCGATTTTCGTGCAACATGGGGAGTATATTAATAAATTTACATATAC
Source organism: Pantala flavescens (assembly GCA_020796165.1). NCBI lineage: Eukaryota > Metazoa > Arthropoda > Insecta > Odonata > Libellulidae > Pantala > Pantala flavescens. The sequence continues at coordinate 17,373,913 of CM036881.1, read as the reverse complement.
ACGTATATCTACCTTTCTATTTTCATGTATGGTTTCTCATTGATACGTATTTATCAGTCGAATTCTGCTTCTATACTATTTTCTCTTTAAGTTTTAGTTTCATACGTCAATATTAATGATTAATTTTTTATTTTTAAAGAGAAATATCGTCTCATTAATTAAAAGAGAAAAGAGATCCAATTTGTTTTCCACTCCGAATCGTTCATCCTGCACTATTTTCGTCTGTAGGCATTACTTTTCCCTTTGACTAAAATGCATTACCACTCCAAGCGATTATTCTCGCTGACACTAATTGGAGGATCGTGTTATTCCATCATTTCTCAGAGAATATAATTCGTAAATTACGCAAACCTGCCAATGAAAGCGCTAACCCCCCCAAAAAAAAGAGGAAGAATTAATTTCACGATTGTGGGCATAATTCGCCCGAGATTTGGGTCCCAAAACGTGATGAATGAGTACATCGGCAACTGGAAGATCTGACTGGATCCTGTCCTGATGTGGCGACAGCATGTTCGACTCTAAGCCAAGCAGGTGTTCTTGCTGGTTTCTGGCAGATGTTCCCTAACTGAAGAGATTCCTAATGAATTAGGGATCTTGCCATATACATATTGGCAACGTTCGAAATTCAATATGGCAGATATATTCGATTTCGCAATTCTTGTTCCGTGCGAATATATGAAAATTTGTTCGCATTAATATACTATCAAATATTATCTTTATCTACTTGCATCCTAATTTAGCTAGGGAAATTAAAGTTGAAGAACTATCTGTATTAAGAGAAAATTTGGGATCAGAAAAGTTCATAGTTCACCAATACGCTTAAAGTATACTGATATAGATATATACGAATTTTAAAAATGAAATTTTGAATTTCATATTTATAATTTAAGGTAGTAAACAATATTTAATGTTTTCGATAAACGTCATGTACTGGAATTTGACTTTTCAAACAATCTAGAAATACGTTGTAAGTCGCTCGTACAGTGAGTGGATTCACTCACCCTGCTTAGACTAGTATACAATATAGAATACGATAGACCGCTAAATAATACCCGGAGTACCTGGATAATGATTATTTATTAACGTTTATTTCGATGTCTTTGATTTATTAACAAAAACATTTAGCACCCGATGAATACTGATGGTTTATCTAAGAAGAGATTATTTTTAACTCAATAAATCTACACATTTTTCAGTTTTAGTATATACTTATGCATTTCTGATGTAATACGTTTAATAAACCATGAACATTATATAGATCCTAGCTTATACAACTTTACATTAATAATATACAGTGCACTTATTCTCCATAACATCATTATATTTGGAACTTAACAATATTTGAAATACTCGTAAACAATATAAGAATAATGATCATTTATCTCCTATTTTTTCCTTATGAATCTTGGGACATTGCAATTCACACTGCTCCAGAAATATATTAATTTTCTTTTTTGGAATCGTAAAATGATAAATCCTCATCCTCCTCGTAGAATACTATAGAATTTCGCCCATCTCCTTTCGTCCGCATATCATCTTCCAAAGGACGACAAAAAGAGCAGAAGGAGATGAAGAAGAGCTCTTTTTATTCTTTCCCTTTCGTTTCCTCTCAACCAAATCCAAATTATCTCTCCTCTTCCCTCTTTTATTCTCTTTGCAAATCCAGCTGACCGACTGGAAAATAAGATGGAGTTGGGGAGGGACATTTATGAATGGTCTCTTTCCTCTTCGTTTCTTTTTTTTTGCTCTTTCGATTTCTCCTCCCTTTCATTCCAGTTCTGATTTTTCAGCAACTTCTCCTAAATCACGTCTTTTGTGTTTAAATTCATGTATTCTCTTCTAATCTTTCCTCGTCTTGTGCGTCTTTTTCCTATTATTTTCGTCTCTTTTTGATTTTCTGTCTTTTTTTCTCTTTCGTATTTTACGATCTTAAGTTGCAACGTCTTGAGCTGCGTGAGCGATAAGTATCGATTAAGTGCCGATCGCGAAATTACGTATGTTTTTACATCTACGCAAAGTGTTATACGTGAACAGATCCTTAACTATATCTTCCCCCATTGCATCATCAGATTCTCTACTGCAATGAGTTTTGTTTAATATAAAGCCTGCATTATATTTTTTTCATTGTTTACAATTGATTTTAGGTTAAAATGATCATGATATGTCATTATTTTTATAGTGAACAAGTCTTTCGTATTGTAAATTGAACATTTCTCTTGTGTACTATTCCGTATAATTTTAGCCCTATCCACTCTTCATTTATTGCTAAGCTTTTCGTTCATTCATCATCAAATAATTTGTGCAATACGTAGAAAAATTAATTTATTATTCACCAGTCATTGTAAATGCATAATGTTTTATATTGAACGTACTAAAAGTAAATAAAATATATTATGAATAATTTCCTGGGGACATAAAATTTCAATATAACTATTGATTAGTAGTAATTAGGGAGGTTTTACTTTAGGTTTCTCTCTTTCCGAGTACAAATGAATACTATAATTCTCTTAATTACATGTACCCATACAATTATCGATTTAAAATAAAGGATATCTATTAATTTAGTATCGTTTGAAGTAAATGGATCATTGTAATGATAGGTAAAAGTCGGCTATAATATTCCCAAGAGACTCTATAGAGAATCTATTTAAATAGTTTTAATAGTAAAGATAATGATGTTAAAAGTGAAATGAATTTGAGTTGTCATAGTGACATATTCCAAATACTCTCTCTCATCCTGATATCATTGAATTTATTTATACTCTCAAACGTATCGTTTTCACTAGTGTTTCTCATCCTTGCACTGAGACCTGTCTCTGGATCTCTCATCCCTTTCACTAACCTCTAATTCTATTCACATATCTTTCCAACCCCTCTCTTTGCGAGGTCAACAAGACCTTCACGGAATCTCCTCACGGCACTGTTCCAGCTCTATTTCGCATATTCTTTTTCCAAGTCGGATTTTCGCGATCACTGCCAAATTCCTCGCATCGCACTCACCGCGACTTCTCCCATTCATTGTGTTACTTCTACGGCTGTGATATCACTCTTCCCACCTTCAAATCCACTTCAGTTGAATATGCGACCTTAAATCACTCTGCGCTTGGAAGTGTATTCCAGAGAAACCATGCGATTTACAATCGAAGCATGAGTTTTGCATGGTTAAAGGTGAATTGTATTAGTTTTCAAGGATTCCTCTTCATAACTCACTCTAGGTATCTATTCTTGCATTCTGAGGGTTGATGAATAGAGTGCCCTTTAGCTCATGAGGGAAGTGCGTCGATTTATCAAAATCACATACCTAGGTTTCGTGGAAAGCATTGTATAGACTTAAGGATGAAGTAGATCCTTCAGTTTTATCATCTCCACATATATTGAATCGCTTTTAAGTGTTATACATTTGTTTTGAGACAGAACTAGGAATGACCCGTCATGAAAGTATTTTGTAGAATTATATTTTTGGAATATTCTGAGGATTGTAAATATAAGACATAAAAAGAATACGGTGCAGTCCCAAGAACATTTTTTCGGAAATTTTTTTTATGCTTCCTTAAAAACCTTCATCAAAATTAGATTCGCAATCTTTACGTACAAACTAAAAGAAATGAAACGTCCATAACCATGATGATGTCAGATCGGTTGTTTATGCTGTCTTCAGTGAAGACTATTAATGTCTACATTGTTGTTTTATGGTTCCAAGAAAATAGTTTACTTCTGCTCTGTCAGAAAGTTTATTTCTGCTCTGTGTAATGTATGATAAAATATTTTTGGAGGATACACGCCGTTCTCTTAAATATCTTATTTTTATCAGATCCTTAAAGAATCATTTACGTTTCCCATTTTTTATGTGAAATGTTTTATGAGCTTCAAAATTATGTTGTAATTTAATAAAAATCTATATATTTAAATTTTTATCTTCCTTATTATAATTGTTATTTATTTAATATATTATTATAGAGTAGTTACATTTATTTACCCAATCAGAATATTGAAACCTATATTATTTCCTCGTATAAATGAAATTTTAAGTTAATTTAATACTAACTCCTTTTATTAGGATTTCTAGAAAAGGCTAAATGCCTTTTATTGTTTTTTTTCTAATGCGTGGTTATTTTTAACAGTTCAATCTCAGAGTCTGATTATTGACGAAGATAAGTTTTGTATTTAATACCCTTTCATATTTCGGGAAATAACAACATCCCTAAACAAAGCTTTTCAGAGACTTTTATAAACTCAGATTTATTGGTTCATTTACTATAGAACACGGACTCTTTCCCCTTAAAATCGCGCGCTCCGTTCCCAAGGAAACGATCCGTAACGTCTTCCCTCTTCCAATACTTCTATCGACGAAACTAATTTTGGAACCTCTTTCCCCAGTTATTCGAACCTCATAACCCTATCTCTTCCATTCTCGCTTTTGATCTCCTTCCCATCGGAATCCTTTCCATTTTCTACCACCAGAGAGCGCCAGATTTGCCAACTATTTTTGGCTTCGCTCCCTTCGAATTCCTAACCTTCTTCAGCAAGAGTCCGGTCAGCGGAAGAACTTTTCCTCCCCCCATAGGGTACATACGGAATAAGGGAATTGTTGCTAGGAGATCCCTTTTTTATCTCGAAAAATGCGGAAGTTCCGCTCACAAAGACGTAGGAGAAGAAATCATCGTCCGGACCATCCAAAGGCACAAGAAATCCGTGAAATGTGGCCACCGCGAGCGAATTCCGAAGGCGTTAGGGTTCTCGGGGTATTTTTAAATCGGAGGAACGGGGATTTCCATTCTGAGTCCATTCGGTATCCAAGGAAAGAGGGTGTCGCGAAAATAGGCGTATGGATGTCTTTATTCGAATCCCTGTTATGTTGCTATGGCTGACGAGCGGGTGAAATTCGTGGTTTACTGGATTCGTTGGGGTTCGCAGTATTCAGGGAAATAATGGTTCTTTCACAACGTTAACGTGCTAAGTATTAAAATATATATCCGATCCTTTATTGAATATGGTTCTCTTTCATGTTTTGGGAATAGATGAAATATAACTTGTACGATGTATAAAATGGGTTCTGTTTTTAGAGTAGGATTAGGAATGACGCACTGTATTCGTTGTAAATTTTTTTATAGAAAGATGGACTTTTATATTGATTTATCGTTTGCTTACTTTTAGGTTTTATAAATAAAATCGAACCCGATCTTAGTCCTGGCGTCAATGATAAGTTTTTGGTTTTTTATTTCCACGTAATTTTATTAATAATTAGCGTGAAAATATTTTTATAAATTCGTTGAAGTTGATGATAAATATAGATATTTAAATTGATATTGAAGGATTAAAATTCTACTTCGTAGAATGAGATTATTGTCGACTAATTATTGTAAGTAAATTCTCTACAGATTCATTAATGTTAAAGTAAATGTTCTATTAAACACTGTTTGAAAACTATTCTAAATTATATTCTATTTAGATTAATAATGCGTCATAAATATAGAAATGCATTGACCATTTCAGCGAAAGACATAAATATACGTATCCGATTGTACACTGTTTGGTTAATATTATACAACGCGTTCATTAAGGACGATAATTTAGCATGAAACGATGAATATGATGAGAACAACTTTAAGTTTAAATTGTACATTTAATTTCTTTTCTTCCTTCATTATGAAATAATTCATTAAATCACCTACCTACCATTAACTCCCAGAAATCATTCTTTCAAAGATAACTGGAATTGATTAAAAGGGATCTTATTCATCTATACGTAGCGCCTAATACGAATTTCTATTTCCACTGACCTCAATCAATACCGATTCCTATTCCGTCGCTTTTTTGAAAGGAAATTCGTTGGAAGATCTTTCTATAGAAGGGAAAAAAACATTTTTCCTCCGATGCCAAATTACTGGCTACCCAGAAGATCCTCTTGGGATTAATTCTCATTTCACCCGGAATCTCTCGAATTCCCAATTAAATCAAAGAGAGTTCAATACCAAGAAGGGGTCAGAGTGAGGTTCTGTTAGATAAGAGAGGTGGAATTGAAGGCTTCTCTTATCTAAAATATTACTCCCCAGCCGCGATTCTGAACAATTACCAATGGGATGGTGGCCGAAATACAGTTCGGGATTTCCCAAAAGGAATTAGGAAGCAAGATGTACCACACGTATCTATTGGGATGAATAGAAGGGAGTTTCTAGGATTGCGCACGGTCCTGTTTTATTCTGCCCGAATGGAGGTTCGAACGACATAAGCGATCTATGATGGCTTTATATTTATAGGTAATTAATTGTATTTCATAAGTGGATTGAAGTTATTTTCTATCAATTGGAAGAAATCTGAAAATCAATGAATGGTGTATATCCTGAGAGTATAGCACGATATTCAAATCAACTGACAATGAGACCAAGAAGCATGAGTTTCTGTTACTCTTACTATAAAATATTTTTCACTTGATTGCTTTGAGTATACTATGTGAAACGTACATTTCATTTTTAGATGAATGGTATATTTTTTACTTTATTCTCTGTAAACCAAGGTCATTTTTATCTATATTTATCAGAAAATGAGTAACCAATATAAATTAGTCATATTAAAGTTGATATGTATATATTATAATGAGAATATAAAAAAGTGAACTTCCACTTGCAGAAAGACCGTATTTTACATCAATTTCTTTAGATAATAAAATGACAGAGTGATTTTATCTTCAAATGTCTTAATAAAAATTTCTTTCCATTTCAGGTACTTGTCTTTACATCTCTATTCTGCCTCTTTGAAGGATAAGAAGGTCTGTAAGTTTTATGATACTTTATTTAATTGTTCTCGCAACGAAGGGAATCTGGGAAATCATACGGTATATTTAAAAACGATATTCCTATTTATTAACAATGAAGAAATAACTTAATAGAAAAATCACGAAAATAATAAATGAAAGATTTTAACGTATTCAATCCAAACGAATGATCGGTAATATTTTGGATAGGTTTGATAGATTTTAAAGCCATTCCAATCTAAATAATCCAAACAGTTTCTCCTCTACGTATTCCACATTCTTTTCTATAATAACCTAGATTAGTTAGAACTACCCTAGAAAAAAAGTTTCCAGCCATTTCATCTGCAATTCAGCAATTCCCTAAGTAGCGAACCGGTGGTATCCAGTAATAGAAAGATACATAGATACGATGGATTCATTACAGTCGTTAGGCCATTTTGGTTCAATCAGATCGATCCAGTTGATGTATTTCAATTACCATTAAAGGGGAGTCATGGCAACCAGGCTACCGAACAGCTCCCGCTCGCAGATAAGAGGGCGTAACGTTCGGCCGATATTTCATTTCCGTTTCTCCCAATTTATACTCCTTTTTTTCCGAAACCGGACGATCCGCCCAACCAATGAAAGGGACTCTAAATCGGAACCATTCATACTCTTTTTTTTTCGGAAAATCAGCATCTGAGGAAGGCGAATGGTTCGGAATGGTTGCGATAGGAGAAATAGATTCGGTCGAACGGATTCGAAAGAGAGAAGAAAGATAAGCGGGAATTGGAAAGAGGGAGGAGTTTTCAGCCAGAGATGAGGTATGCAGAAGATGCGGAAATTGCCCAAAGGGTGGAGGGAGGTTTTATTTTCGCGGATTCGATGGAATGTGTCGAACTCTCGAGCGCCTCTCCCGGGGCGTTTACGAACTATTTTAATTTCGGATCATAAGAAGTTTAGGCAGTTTTTGTATCTTTATTACGGAAGATCTTCTTGGTTTACGTTTTTCTATCCTTCTGTATTTTTTATTGCGATGCCTTTGAGTTGGTGGGTGAATGTTTGTTTGGTTGCTAAGGTTATTTATGCGTTGTGTAGGTTACGAATTATATATTTCTTACTTCACGGGTTTTCTTAGCTATAATATAATATGACATAGATTAGATATACAATGGAAAAGAACTCCATAATGAGAAACCTACAGAAGATGCACTGAGACTACGAAACCATTGTTGTGTGCTTGTAATTTTATGCGGTTTAGTAAAAGTATCCCATCATAGATATATATTTAGAAAAGGTGAAACAGAAAAGAGAAAAACTCAGGTGTTTAAGATTACGCTTTAAAGTAATTATTCGTCATTATTTTAGGTTAAATTTTAGCCTTAACTGACCACTCTTGTATTTAACCATGTAAAAAACAAAAGAAAAGTCTATTAAATCGTAAATTTGAAAATATATCCACCAGTACTTGAAACTGGGAACCTAGCACACTAATCACTCAACTACCGTAGCCAGCAGAATTTTATTGGTATTAATCTGATTTTATATGTTTAGTTAATTTTGCCTATAATTATTTCATTATTATGTGAAATTATTACATCAACTACAAATTATTCGCTTCATTTTGTTGAAAGAAATAATGAACATTCTGAAAACTATACATTAATTTATTGTATGCCTTTATAATTAGGGAACTTATTAATTCACCTAGCAACGAGAATACAAACAAATAATTCTGGCGCTCAAATAAAATACAAGCTCATATTCGATATTGCATTTTTTTTCTTTAGAAAGTTATTAATCATTCATCAGAAACCCAATGAGAGAATTGAAATAAGTTCAAATGGAAATAACTCTTGAAAAATAATATTTATTGCGGAATTTTATAATAATGAGTATTTTCGGACAAAACGCAAATGGCATTGAAGATGATAACCAATTAAAAATAATCTGGATGTTTCCTCGAAAAGATGAATTGGAGATGATTGAATTCCTTTTTTTCCATTCAGATTAATGTCCGATAAAATTTCATTAGAGATTTCATTTGGGAAATTGGCATTCTGATTTGATTAAAGTGGATGTTTTCATTCTCGCGGCTTCGAAGATGAGGAAAATGAGTTTTTTCGGCGGTTTTGAACACTATCAAACATCAGATAAAAATATAAGTGAAATGAAACTTTGAATGGAAAACATTTAGAAAAGTGATAAAACAAAATTTTATTATGAATACGTTTTGCAGTAATGGTTGTTCATTTCAATTTTAAGACTTGGTCATTAATCATCGTGTTAAATCTGTTTTTTGATATCCTTATTTAGACATCGAATTAGATACGTTACATTTAGAAAACCATACGTTTATTTTATTACCATCCGTCGAAGCTAAGAACAATAAGGATTTATGGTTATTAATTGCATTATTTACACAATTTTCAGGGGACAAAATTTTATATTAGGTATTTTTCGGTTTGAAGTAAAGATAAATTTAAAATTTTATCCGTTTAGAATTATTTAACGCTTTTGATAAATACAAAGTTATTGATCTCTAATATCTAAAAATATCTTGCAATAATAGGCCGCAACGTATTTTTCATATGCTACTCAAATACTGCGTTATATTTTACCCTCAAACTCCGATATTATTTCTGGCGCATTTTTGATAAAGCCTCGCCAAAAGAAAGGGAGTTCATCGTCCATTCACAAACCAGAGAATTCATTTTATAGCTAAAGTGCTATGAACATACATTCGGGTTAACGTAAAAATATATTAGCTTCTATATCAAAATTTATTTCATCGACGGACATGTACTAGTAAAATTTTCCGGTCTTTCCTAGTTTAAGAATAAATATCTACATTTCACATTGCTATTAGATATAAATTGAATAGTAAAAAACACTCATACATAAATTCGCGGTGTTTCGTTGTTTTTTATATACATCTACTTTTAGTAAAAGTTCAAATATCGATTTCAATTTAATGATGAATTTATAAGCGTCATTGTAGGCAGGAATAAATGTACTGAGGGGATAAAATTTTTCCTACGTCTTTGTAGGAAGTATAGAGTTATAAATTCCATTTATGAATGAAACGGTTCTTGTTTGAATTACAATCAGCCATCCTTACAAGAGAATAGAAACACAGACGAAGTCAGTTTCCTGCCGCATTAAAGAACTAATTGTACATCTCTCGTATTTCTTCCGGTTAGATCAAAAGGTCTATCTGTCCCTCTCTAGGATGGTAGAAGAAAAAAAAAGACGAGCGAAATAGAGGCTTTTAAAAAGAGAAGATATGGAGGAAGCGAAGATAGGGAGATGGGGCCAGAAGATAAGAGAAGAACGATATTGGCGCCAGCAGAGACTTCTACAGGGAAAGTGGGGAACCGAGATCTGCTTCTATTTTTCCTGCAGATCCTTAAAGGGTCGGAGCGTGAGAAATAATGCCGTGGAAGGATGGATCGACTAGAGTATCTGGAACGTTTCTCGGTTCCCCTTAAGGAAAAAAAGTTGGATTGCATGAAAGGAATAGGGGAAGAAGAATTTGGGAACGAAAGATGAAAAACAGGATGCTGCAGACTGGGAAGAACGGAGGAAATAAATAATTGGTAGCGGAGAGATAAATGAAGTTTCTATATATAGAGTGGTGGTGCCAATGTTTCGTGATACTTTAGTTATAGGGTTTCACCGGTCGTATTTATGGTGGAATGGGAGGCATGAGGTGTTTTTAGAGAGCAATACCAGTGGGATAATTTATCTCGAGGTTTGTGTAAAAATTAGACCGAATTTAGTAAGGAGGTGAAGTTAAAGTTGTATGGCTGTGTAATAGTAATATATATCGTAATTCTTATCGAAAAATTATTATAATTTCTTTCGAGGTTTATGTAAATTAAGACTATAACTAAATTTAACTACGCGTAAAAGGTTAATTTTTATGGGTGATTGTAAATAAATTTATGACGTAAGAATGGCAAAACTATTATCGTACGTTTTCTTTATATGATGATGTGTTCGGTAAGACTATTGCCAAATTTAAATGGAGTAGAAGATGATATTGTAAATTTCGTTGTTAAGTGATTTATTACGTAATTATTGACAACAATGCACTTATTTACAGTTAGCAACGAAAAACCTTCATATTTTATAGAATTTGTTTTCATAGTTCACGTCCTAGATACACGTAGTATAATTGATCCAATATGGGATTGAGTAATTTATGAAACTCTGAATTGACGTTGGTGATACTATTTATCAATAAATGCTGTTCCCACACAAGATATGCTTATTTTATCCTTGATGGAAACGGATCTTGGCTACTCACTCAAAGCCGGATCCATATGTGAAATCAACATAAGATGGCAAACAAAAATGCGTACAACGACCGTAGATAAAAGAGCACGCCACTAAAATATTTCGATGTATAAAGATAAGATAAAGATTTCCAATTTATAACTCAAACATTTACTGTCTCTTTGAAATATCGGGGTTATTTGGACCGTGCTTCTGCATCCTATATATTGCTTTCAGAGGCATTTATGGCAATCGGCGAAAGAATGCGTTCGATAAATACGAAAGGGGTCGAAACACTCTCTCTGCTAAAATAGAAGTGATAGCCATGTGGCTTTCAAACAACACGAGCCAATTTTCCTCTCTCGGTTAATGTTTATTTTTTGCATCGATCCCCCTAGCGGTGGTCCCCGAACTAAATCGCATTCCTGAAAATAAATTCAATTTCCGTGTCAATCTAAGCGATACTAAGGGTTACTTACGTTTCCATAGCGACTGAAATTTGCCTTTCATATCGCACTCCCGTCAGATTCTCTTCGATATACGTCAGTAAATACTTTGGCTTAATCGAATTCGTTTCTGAGTCTTTGTGTGTAAATACGGGTACATCTCTACAAGATATCCCTGCCCGCGGATGGCTTTCGGTTTTAATGGTGATATTCCTTCCAAATTCATCCCTTTCTGTTGCCCCTGAAATATGTCTGAGAGTTATACTAATGATGTCTTTAGGATACAGATTTGCGTGCTGTTTATGGAATGTTAAACCGCATGAGCTTATTGAAATCATAGTTAAAAATGTATATTTGAGGTTAATTGCTAATATTAGTCTGTGAACTATCTCTTATTTACATTTGAGTTATTTCGAAAAGGTTTAAATTAGATCAGCTATGAGAAGAGTAAAACAATGACTAATAGTTTAATTTTTCCAATATTAAAATACTACGAATGAATATACAATTATTGATCGCTATATTTTCGCTCATTTTTCAATTTATGCATTCAGTTTTAGTGTATGTATATTTTTACGCTTTATCGAATTTCAATCGTAAAGCACTCGAAACTTTCGATATTTTCACTTATTTCGCTGACAATCCTGTTCACCATATCCTATCATGTACATTTTTAAAAAATTGTCTAGGATATTTAATTCCCTCAGCGTTGTATTTTTACTTCACAAGCACTATATTTTCTTATCTTTGCCATTTTACGCTTAAGTGCTTGTTTAAGTCTATATTTCGTCTATCTTCGATATACATGAGATATTTTTAATTTACCAATATACAGAATTATTATTATGTATGATTAGAACATTAATATCACGCGTATTTTTGTTCACTCGTAATGTTCACATGTAAGATCTCATTTACTAATATCGGGTTGCAATCATCATAATCATAGTCATCTCCATCGCTACGATTTTTACGCAAGTGATTCCTTCACTTATCCTCATGTTCTTCGTTACCCCTAACAACCCGAACCGACGCAGAAATCACTTCCTTTTGACGTCACCCAAATTGGTTCGATCAATCATAACGAGAGTAAATTAAAAGGAATCGAGGAAACTGCGTGGAAGACCCTTAAGGGACTGGTTCCAGGATACGCCGAAAGAGGTCTCCTTATTAGGAGAACGCGTGCCTCGAATCGAGTCGTAATAAGGAGAACAAGAATTAAAATGAGAGAACGTAAATCGATCGCGTCTTTTTATATAGTAAAGAGCCCTTCTCTTTACTTTATCTCGCCCCCTTCACAAAAAGATGGAAAAATTTGACGTCAGCTGACGTTCGTGAAAGGGGAGGGTAAAACTTCGGAGGGGAGTGATTAGAAGAGGTTTTTCATTCGTCTTTTTTTGTTGAATGATGGATAGGGCTTTTGTCTAGTTCTCAATGACCCCGATTTTCGATTGTCTTCTCGAATCTACGGTAGTGTGCGGAATAGGGAGTGGAGTGGGTATAGATGGAGTTCTTCTATTTCAGTTGAATTACTACTACTGATCCAATCGGCCGATTTCTAGGTCTAGGGAATTTTCGGAGCGGTTGAGTCAATCGGCGAACCCGTCCTCAGAATCCTCTGAAAGTTTTCCAAACTCGAGATTCCAATCAAAGGGTGGAGTTGTTTAACGAGATGGTCTAAATGGAACGAGTTTGAGTGTTTTTAGAGTTGTCGATAGCGCAGATACGCACGTCTCTCGTGGATACAAGTATTTCGATGTCTCGTTAAAGAAATGCTCGCGATGGGGAGCTAATGCGAATGGTTTGGGGTTGAGTTTAAGGAGTGATGTTGTGGGTCTATCAAGAGTAATTTGATAAAAAATTCGAAGTGCTCGTAATGCGAGAAGTTTAGTAATATATTTTGGGAATCTGATTCGTAGAGTTGGAAACAAAATTTATGCTTAAGGTTATGGAAAAGAATGCTGTTAAAACATTTTAATGTATGACTCAATTTTATGTATTATCTGTCAGATTACACGGAGGAAAACGCTCATGGATTCGGGGTGAACCAGCAGTATTACAGTAGTTGGGCGAAATATAGTCTAGACCTATCTTATATTTAACCCTGTAAAGGGTTATGTACGATATAAAGATTTCTTTATGTTATCTAGGAAGTGCAGGTACATAGTGGAAATTTTAGTGGTTGCTTGATATTACATCAAAGTAAAATAATTTCAGGCATAAATTGTATCTTGGTTTTCAATTTATCCATTCCATACCACAACTCTCTTTTTTATACTTAACTTATTTTAAAAATGGAAACTTATTTTTTCAATAAGGGTACGACTTTATAATTAAAATATATGATGGCAAAGAAATAGCTTAATGTATTAAAAAAGATAAAGGTAGTATTCATTGGTGGTATTCATCATCAAAAAGGTTTTTATCTCGAAGGTATCGAAGTAATTTTAAAAGCGACTAAAAATTACTCAACGTAATATTGGTAATTATTGAAACATTTGTATAAACATTGTGAGTATCCTCTGAAGCTCATTGGTGTACTCCCTTTTACTGATTTTATAAATTCATTAACAGTATATTTCAGCCTTGCCCTTTGGTTTTTAAAAATCCAATCGAATTCCTTTAGCAATAATAAATGACAAAACAGACTCACTTTCCTCGAATGCCATTTACGAGGATAATGACCTTTTCCCGTCTAGAATTACTCCCCAATTCTCTTGTATTAGTAATGCCCTAGCATCGATTTGTTTCGGGTTGAATCTCCTTAACCTCTCAGGTCGCCCTACTGAACAAATTATTGACGAGCCCAAAATAGATCGTAATGAGGTCCAGAAATATCGAGGATCTACAACTACGTCACAGGCATAAATCGTAAATGAAGGGGCATTATGGGTATCCGATAGAGGCAATGAGATTTTAAAATTCAGATAAATGCTTCGCTACGTATCGTCTTCCAATTGGGATTTTAGTGAACCAGATATCCGAAACGAGAGCGATCTATTAATGTAAATTTATGGACGTATTTAACGTATAGGAAGTGAAAAACAAATGAGGTCTATTGAGATAATAAGTTACGGTCATAAACTCCGGTTAAGGATGTTGGAGAAATGGAAGGACTATGGAGTTGAATGGGTAAGAAGTCCACATTCAAGCACGAGCAATAAGTATTATTGTAAAAATTGATACATTTGTTTAAATGTATTATTAATCCTCCATTCTTAATTATTTATTGAAGGTATGGTACCAAGAATAAATCATTTTAAGTAATCTAATTTATAATAGGTTAATTTATATTTTGATTAAAATATTCAGAAAGGGTGGATTTCTTAGTAAGTAAGAAATATGTCACACAATTCAATCTATTTGGAAATATATTGTTTATTATATTCTCATATGTTCTTTGCAACGTTACATATATACATATATTATATTATACTTCTTTAGATATTGTTTTTAATTTCCATAATTGGTGATGCTTTTTCTTTTAGTTGTTATTTTTGAGTAGCTTAATAAAGTTACGTAAAGAAATATATTCACTCCGATTCTTTACTTCTTACCTTAATATTCTCTGATAAGCAAATTTAGCTTTACCTCTGATTCTTTGATACACAACTTGTTCCATAGAAATCCTTGATGAGAAGGATTAAGAAAGAGGAAGATGAAATAATAAAATTTATCGTAAATTTTTTACCAACGTTCAGCATTAATTCTGAGTTAACATCCTTCATTAATGTTCCCTCAAATGAAGTTGGCTTTTCCGTAAAAATATACAAGCGAATAGAAAAAAAATAATCGGTGGAAAATTCTCATGGAGAAGGATAATAGTATTATTTACGACCATAAGTATTTGGGTCCTAATTCTGAATTACTGGAACGAGACCAAATTTTTACAAATTGGTAATCCTCTTTCCTCAATTGACTCATCCGCATTCCACACGAACAGCCACAGCTGAACTATTTCGGGGCGCCATCTACATTAATTGCGAATCGTTCCTCCACTTGTTCCTGATATCCATTTAATGTCTCAAGTAATGGGCTTCCATCCCAACATTTACATCTCCAACACATGCACAGAAGACCTCTTAAGGGACGTAAAAGTCTGCACTGAAGGGACGGCGCTATTTTTAAAGGGAAAAGGGGAAGTGACTGAAAAGGTCGAAAGATGTAGAGGAAGAGAT
Source organism: Pantala flavescens (assembly GCA_020796165.1). Classification (NCBI taxonomy): domain Eukaryota; kingdom Metazoa; phylum Arthropoda; class Insecta; order Odonata; family Libellulidae; genus Pantala; species Pantala flavescens. The sequence continues at coordinate 17,358,278 of CM036881.1, read as the reverse complement.
AAAACATCATTTATTGGGCTTTTTTGACGTCTTGCACATAACCGGGAAAAAAGGAAGACCGAGGATGCGCCGGCGTAAGAAAAGGAAAGATGTATTTCGATAAACGAAAGGAACAAAGATGTATAGGTTTCGGAGGAAGGAACCATTGCCACTGTTTTTAGCTCTGCGGTGGTGGTAAATATTTCTCCGCAGAGAAATGGTTCTCCTGAAGAGAGGGCGTCTAATTTTTCATGATGTCGAGGGAATGTATCCGAGCTGTATTTTATCGTACTTATGTCACTTGTCTTAGGTCAAGGCAGCATTTTATTTGGATTTAGTTGTAATTATTTGTTTAATTCTATTCCCCAATAAAAAATACTAGCATACTAACTTTCTCTTTTCTTAATGTTAACTCTTAAAGGTCCAGGGTTCGAATCCCGGATATTGAAAAATTTTATTAAATTCACTCTATACGAAGATGGAATTGAATTCAGAAGGAATCAAGTTTTACTCAGACGAAAAAAGTTGATAGAAATAATATACTAAAGGCAGTAAATGAGGCAGTTTGCCGAAACCGGTCGTGTAGTTTATAATAAATTGTGGAAGTCACTAAGTACTTTTCTTCTTTCATCATGTCCTTCCACCAAGTGCGGCCTGACAAAATCGAACTTATAGAAATAATATATTTATACTGACCAACGCAAGAATATATTATAGATGTATCATATCAATATATCCTTTATTTTTTTTTAATCGATTTTATTTTATCCAGAAGTTGTAATCTTACTTGATTGATTTGGAATAAATTCTCGGGTACAAAGGTATAACTATCGGTAACTCATCTTGTTAGATACATATTTAGTTGTATTTTTTACTGTTGTTCATTCACTGAGAATTTTACATTTATTTCTCGATTTCCACTTATGATATCGTTTTCATTACAGTTCCTAGGTCATATTCGTGTATTATCTTCATGATATCTCATCTAGAAGTCAAATAATATGAGAAAAATATCCATTAAACTTGGTTTTCATTATATTTTTCAAATCCTTAAATAGTATTAACGATAATATAGAGGTAGAGGTGACAATGTAGAGGTATCCGCATTCAGAGGATCTCTGAGTCGTGAATAATTATTTGTAAGAGTGTTTGCCAAATACCATTTTATGAGAACGAGTACTTTCACTCGTAAACACATCAAGGCAAACCTAAACTTGAATAATGAAAAAAGATATATATTATTTAGAGCATAAGGCTATATTTTAATAACGAATGTACGGTTATTCTAAACTCCATCCTATTTTATTGTTGTGGCCCATCGTCGTAAAGCCTGCACGAAGTAAACGGGAGTGCGAAATGGTGTATAATGTGAAAAATTTCCGAGGAGAGAATTTTTACTGGTGTTGAAAGGGAAAAGATTTTTCCCCTTTCTACAACGAAATCTCTTGATCGTTATTCGTAAGCTCCTGGTACGACCTAAGATCAGGGGACTTTGAACCATTAATCATGCGCTGAGTGCTTCTGAAAATGGTGGACGAATCAGTTTCTTGGCCTAGCATGACTCAAAGTCCTGCTATAAAAAATGGACCTTGAATTTTGGGAGAGAAAGTTGCCTTTAGGAAAGCAGATAAAATAGCACATGTTGCCCATAGTGAGGATTGTTAACTTGATCCTTTTTAATTATTGAATTATTAACGTTGTTCTTTAGATTTCCATAAATCGGCATTGTCTTTAATCTACCAAATATATATATTACTCCACTGATATGTTCCACTCAATATTAAAATAATACTCAGTATGTCTATAAGCTTCCTAATTCAAGATTTTCCAACTTTTATTCAATATTAAGCTAGCAATATAGAGTTCTATACGAAGGATTTTTAGAGATATTTTAACCATAAATTATTCAAATGTAACTCCGTTGTAAGGCATGCTATGGAGAAAGGGCTACTTAATTTTGACCTTTTCTTAAATGACGATTTAAATTAGGAATTTGATCGTTGTCGTACTGGATTACAACCAGCGTTATGCTTCATAATCATCATTAAAATTAAACCAGAAGAAATATTATTAACTATTGAATTAACTAATGAAAGCACTTGGTGGCATCTTCTCTAAATGAAAAGCACAGAAATTTAAAAATAAAACTTGGAAAATGATGCGAAATTTATTGAATAAATTAAAATTCAAAATTATAAATAAATAATACGATCACCGATGAAACTTCGACTGCAAACAATTATTAATAGAAGGAATTGAACTGTATAGCGTAAGGTCTCTTTTTAAACTCTAACAAAGAATGAATACCTGAAAGAGAATATAAAAAGGCACTATGGGAAATTTAATTGCCTCTCTCCCGCAGCCCTAAATAAAATATCGTTATTCAGAATGCGTCGACTCGTTTCGTCAGAGGGGTGACCTCGCACGTACCTAAGAGATCTTCATTTTTTGAGACGTTAGAAAAAGCCTTCCATTAAGCAGTTAAAACAACAAAGAGGAAATATAAAATTAACGTGGATATGAGGGGAGCGCAAGCAGATGGGAGGTGGGTGCGTGTGTGTGTAGAAGATGGAGATGACAGGGCAACAGGGGCGGGAGAAGTTTCTGGAAACAGGAGGAACGACTGCTGAAGACAGGAAACCCGCATCTCACTATTCTATTCTTGGACGATTCACTCCCAACCTCAACAGTTTCCGAATTCTCGAATCTCCTCTCCTTTATTCTCCAGAGCCTTTTTACTCCGAGAAAATGCGACATTTTCGTCACTTTGTCTTCTCTTCTGACGTCCTTTGCAGACACATACCGATCGTCCTTCGAGGGATATTAAATTTACGTATAACGCGCGTCCAACTTGATAGACGTGTGAATGAAACGATCTGACGATAATGGTCGCTTTCGGAAGAAGTAATTGACTTTCCTGTCCGTGAATAAAAAGGTTTTCCGTGTTAAAAAAGGGTGGGATTGGGTGAAAAGTTGGCATTGAAATCACTCGCAGATTCTTCATTATGGGTGAATGTATTGAGGTGTCCAATTTCGCAAGGAAGACGTATGCTAATTTGGGAAGATATTTTTTTGAAGTTTGTGTTATACTAATGCTGTAGTTTTGGCAATTGAAATGTGTTTTAAAAGAGGGAATAATTATTTATCTTTACGACTGTGATATTGAAACGTGACACTTAAATAATCCATTAAACTTAAGTATCAAATTATCTAAATTGCGTACAGATTTACGTTTCTATTTATGTATTTATTTACCTTATCAATATATTGGAGACATAGATCAATTGTTGTTTTGATACCTTATTCAAATTCTATAAAGTTCGTGGTAAAATCGCTATTGAAAGTAATTTTTAAACATAAATACGTCCTTCAAGTGTTTACGCAATTTATAAATTATATTTTCTTCGTGTATCGAATGATGCACGAATATAGAGTCTATGTGAAACCCGATGACAGTAAGGAATGCGCATTTGGTAACTTATAATTGGATTCTATACGTGGTACGAGATGAATATTACGCGCTGCATTGTGCTAGGCTGAGAATAGATGATGAAGGGGTAACTATGCGGTAGTAATGCATTAAACACAATGGCTCGCGAGAAGAGGGAAATTAATCTAAACACGATGAAAGAAGCTCCAGGGCGGAGCAGAAACCTGAGAATTGGAAGATGATGGATGAATGCCAGCATTGCGAGAAATTTAATTGGATGTGTTCGAAATAAGGAAATTCAAGCCGTGAGGAAACTGTTAGCGAAATGTAGCTGTTAATCAATTTCAGGGGATGCATCTTATATCATCTGGAAATAGAGTTTCTGGAAGTCTTCTTTCTTAGGATTTGCCAATATAGCCGGATTTCCACACTTCAATGAGACTGAGATTATTCGCACAAGTTTGTCATTATGAGAAGCAAAATAAGTTAAAATATTAGGAATATTAAATTAATCTTTCATGTATGGACTAAATTTTGTTCAGGGTGGTTGTTTTAAATCACCTGATAACTGTTAAATCGTCATTTTATATCTATTTTAACATTGAATAATTAAACTGATAAAAAAAGCCAGTACTTATGATGTAGATAAATTTAAAAATACATATTATTCTTTCTTTTGGTATCTCCTAATTAATTCTAATGTTTTACTTTAATGAACAATAAAGTCGATTGTGTCTCTGAAAACACGATAATATTACGTATAAATTAAGAAAATTAAGGGGATGAAAGTAATCAATCGGTAAAAATTTTTAGAGGTACATGGTGATGGACTATTCTTGGAATTTTAGCGATACTTGGAAGATTAAAGAGTAAATTGGGAGTCTCATTATTGTAACAAAAGTTATAGGATAGAAAGCAGGAAGGCTAATAAGAGAATATATATATTTCTGGGCGTTCCATGAGCTCGATTGTGCTATTTGAAAGTAATAAGAATCGCCATTAAACCAGGTAATTAGCGCGTTCACCTCGAGGGGGAACTCTAAATGGATACACACATTACGAATCAAAGTCGTTTGCAGATCGATTTTTCACATCCTCGAAAGTGCTTCGGAAATCAACTCCTGCACTTTCGCGAGTAATTAAGAGTGCAATTCTCCCGAACAGATTTTCAAAGAAATGCACTTTCATAGTTCGTGAAACTTTTTGAATCAAAATCTCTCTATATAAGATAGAATCTTGCGCGAAATGAAGAAACCGAGTTACGAGCTTTTACCTTAAGACGAGAGAGATAGCGAACGTTTTTATCTTGAGTTTTAGCTGCGGAGGCCATAGCATCTTATCATCTCCTTCGACCGCACGAAAATCTTCCAGGAAAAGGGGAGTTTTTGTGGCGATGGCTTAGGGGCATCCGGAATCGTACACGGGGGGTTGCGGGTTTCGTCGGGTCTGACGGAGGAATGATTGATTGCATCTATCCTCCCAAACGCCCTTCCATCACTTGATTGGGGATACATAATCCCGGCTTAAATGGAACACCGAACTTCCCTCTCTCTTCCGCTTTAAGGGGAAGGAAAATGGTCTAGGACGGCATTAATCGAACAGAGTTTTAAAAGAGTCCCTTACGAAGAAGTTCCACTATAAAATGTCTCTTACGCTGGTTCGATTTGTCGGCGAAGGAAATGATTCGCGTCCGGATTTCAATCTTTTTAAAAAGTGAATTTCCTTGAGGGAGCGAAGATGATCAAGAGGCGGGGGTGGGTAGTCCTTTGAGGGTTTAACAAAAGGGGATCGGTTTCCAACGTAATGTCGTTATCATTTCTTCCTTCGTACGTAAGAACGCGGGCTTATGGAATATTTGATTATCTAGCCGCTTTCGGGGAAATTTCATTTGGCGCTGAAAGCTTCGCGGAGCAGGTGTTCTTCAGGGTCTAGTGTTGGTACCGATGGAGTTTTTTTCTTCTTGCGAAGGGAATAATTTAGTCAGGAATGTCTCTAGTCCCCCACGATGGATAGAGTGGCTCTACAGAAGTAATATTCAAGAGTGTTGCGAACTACGTCAGTGGCCCAAAAGGATAAACAGTTCGCAAGCAGATGGATTTGGGTATTTTTAGATCGGGTCGATCAGCGCCGAATAAAGTTTATGCAGCTGTTCTAGCTGTTTTCTGTAGTAAAACTAGAAACATCCGTATTTATGTGTTTCTATGGATACGTTTTATAAACTTACATGAGAGCGTAATACTTTGGAATAAGGTGATTTTGAATGTAACACAGCTCCTGACGTTACCTAGTAAATTATTAAAATTGCTTTGATAAGGGTGGTTGAAACTCGTAGGTAGTTTTCTCGATTGAAATGAATGCAAGTAAATACTTAAATTTGGGGTGAATGTATAAAATATATTGTTCTAAACAATCGCGGATGGATTTACGTTTTTCATGCTAATTCATTATAATATTCAATGGAAAATTTGCACTGACATTTATTATGATGCATTGGTAGTTTTGAAAAAAAAATAATTGTACTATTAAATATCTGAAAATAATATAGTTTAAACGAAAACTAAAATTATTAGAAGAATATACAGATTCTCTAAACTTACTTAGTATAGCGTTAGAAATCTCTAATCCTAGAATAAGTTATAATAACTGATAAATTTAATTTTCCACATTTAAATTCCATTCGAGTAAAACCATCGTAAGAATCAGTTATGTTATATAGGGACATATTTTTTTGCCTAAACGGCTAGTCTAACAATATATCTAACTTTATCTATGAATATAAAATATAAATTTATGAATCTCTGAATATATATTCCTTTTGTAGATGGAACATTTAGAATGCTATCACCAGTCACATAATTCATTCCCTAACACGATGCTATTCACGTAATAACGATACAGTTTTTCTGCATCTTAATATCATCACACCCTCATAATACTATTCGCTTCAGTTCACGGCGGATTTCTCCGTTAAATCACCCTACATAACCAGAATTCAATCATTACTAATACCAGTAAGATATTTGCTAGACCATACAGTCGTTATTCATAATTCTCTTATTATTTACCTTCAATCCTCCGCAGCTGTGGGAACCTTTACCCTTATATATCGCTCCACATCCACCATCTCCTTTGAGTACCGAATTTCCGGTTCGTCCTAAAATAACTCCAATAGCAAACGTCGCGAATCCAATATCGCTCGCGAAGTGGAACGAAAATATCCGCAGAAATTCCACCCCTCATCCAGAAAAATCATCAAATAAAGCTCTCGCAACCTCTCCCCGGAAAATGCGTTAGAATATCCTCAGCGCGGTTCCATCGCCTTCTACTTAAGCTTCTTATCTCCGACGTAAATTTGATATGGGCTTTCATTACGGCGGGTTTCTCTGTCTGTCGGAAGGCGGGCCCAGTGCCAGGGGGATGCTGGATCCTGCCACGGCGAGATGAGAAGCGATTGAAAATGACATGGGACCCGAGATATTTTACTTGGCTCGAGGTAAAGAAACTATTGCCGAGATCTGTGAGTTCGTGGAAGGCCACCTACCATATGCAACGCGAGATCCGCCGGAAAAGTTTGTCTAGTATGTCAACGTTCATTTCCTCATACTAGTGCCGTTCCAGTGCCGGGATGAACGTGATTCGGTTTGCCTTCTGGAATGTCGTACACAAAGTCTGTTGACGTTAGTGTTTGATGGGTGATGGATTCGGTATGTTGGAACGTCTTTAGTTTTTGCCTTTGATGTCTTCTTGAAGTGTGACGGGGCTTGGTCGGGTACGAGTTGGTCGTTTTTCGTATGTAAGTTGTTCAAATAGATCTCAATTCTCTAGGGTATAGTTATACGAAATTTTTTCCTATCCTTCACTAAATCGTGAGTGAATTTACTGAATATTCTCAAAGTATAAGGAAGACTTACTAGACCCTGGTTATAGCATTTAAAAGGAGAAATGCTAGTACTACCAATTCTATTGTATCTTTTGAATTAGTTACTTTTGATTCTTGTGAGAAAAATTGATCTCTTCTTCATCGTATATTCTGACTATATTCACCAGCCAATAACCGTAATTATCTCTCTGGGTACAGTGATTAATCTAAATATGTCAAGTATAAAACCCATTTATAATATCCAAGTATACAATACAAATATTCCAAAATCAATATACATTATTGAATATTAACTTAGTGTCAGTTATACCTCCATCAAGGGTCATCGAACGTATTTATTAAGAATTCAAATCAATTTAGTTTCAAGATCTTTTATTTATAGCCAAACGAATCTATCATTGGGGGACCAAATGACTCGAAAACGCTCTCACAGCAGGTAAATAATTGGCTGAATCCTCCAATACAGCCAGAAAGCGTTTTAGAATACGTCGTCAAAAATATGTAAATGTCCCCACTCGGAGAAATCATAAAATCATTCCCGCGAAGTAAAATTGGAAGCTCCCCACGGAAAAAAATTTGAATGACAATCCTCTCTAAGTACACGGTAAACCTTTTCATCTGTCAACTACCTCGTCTTATTCCGGATTCTAAATCTCTCGAGAACAAGTTCCCTAAGAGTTTTTTGAGAGTCCTTGAGCCAGGGTCCATAATAATAGCTAATGATGCACTTCCGCATATTCAATAAGCGGAACTATAGATTCCACGGATTAGTCCCAACCGAACGACAATACGTGTATCCAGGATACGCCGCCATGTTTGTCGTATCTCTTCGCTGCATCCATAAAATTTAAACTCGAGAAATACGTTAGTTGGCTCACTCAAATCAATCAAACGATTAAACATCTGCTTCGCCCCTATGTGCTATAGGTTCCCCTAAAAAAATAGGCTTAGTAGGTGAAGGGGAGGGTGACGTAAGGCAGCGTGGGTGGGTCGCACAAGGATAGATTGGGATAGGGCTTTAGGAGAAGAACATAGGGGGAGTTAATGAGAGAAGGGAGGTTGGTTGGAAGGGGAGAAGGATCGCTTTGTGCGGTTGGGTTCTGTTAGATCTAGGATGATTATCGCAGAAAAGGATGGGGAAGGATGATTCGGGATACCTTTTCAGCTGGATGGTGATAGGATCTCGTACGAGAACTTCCGCTTCCTTCTTGTAGTTTCTAGGATTTTCGGCTGTGCAGAATATGCTGTCGTTCGCTGTGGATTGGTTTTGGAAGCAGGAAATTACGAAACGAAAATGTGTTCGTGTATTTATGTTGTACGCCTTAGGATGGTCGATTGTTTTAAAGTTACCGGAAAATACGAAAAGTATACGTGATCATATTTTCATGCATTAAGAGGAAAAATTGTATATTTGCGAAACATTGAAGTTTTCAAATATAGAGATAGTATAGAGATAATGGATTGTCAAAAAATCTTTAAAACTAAAATACTATGCTATGTGAATTGAAACACTGCTTGTTAAAAGTAAATTACCTAAACCGATGGCTTTGAATGATCTTCAATTACATCCATTATGCTCCTATAGAGTAATCAGAATAAGTTGAGGGTACTACTCCATTGGAAATGCAATTTGTTTTCACATTTGTAGACTTATTGGTGATAGGGAGAGTGTGGTAATCTTTACCACCTGCATAGCGTTGACAGGCGGGTGAAATATTTTTGTGCAGAACGTGATATTTTCGACAGTCCTAACCTCGTTGTCCCAATGTCCTCAGAACTAACACAATGATGTTGAAAAGATAATCGTGGTACAGTTAAATCATCATCAAAGACCACGTCTATTTATGTTCTCAATTTGCTACTCAGCAGGATATTGCAGAAGGGTGGATTCGCAAACTTTCTATGTTACTCCTCTTATCTACAAAAGGAAAAGATTTCGCTACTCCAGGTTTCTCATTTATAATAGAGATTATCAGTTAGCTTTACGTCTCTCGACATCCAAATAATGTGATGAAATACCACCGATTTATAACTGCACTGAAATTTATTACTTCGATTCGAATTGCATCTGAGGAAAGAAGGTACTTAAAAAGTTAAAATAAGGGTTGTACAGGACAAGAGCACTATTTTCTTTATTTATCCTTAACATTCGGGTGATACTGTAAATTGTATTGTTACTCAACCTATTTTACGTATTAATTTATCATATAATGCCGTTCCGAGATATATTTCGTCAGCTGGAAGCTTTTTTTAATGAAAGGTATAAGAAAAATATTAGATTCGATACGACTTAAATTCATAAAGTACCAATAAAGGAATTAGATATTTAACAACGTGTACGTATTATTCACTTCGTATTATTATATTAATCAGATTTTATGAAGAGAAAATGAATGAAAGATAAGATGAAAGCCTTGAAAAAGGGTTGAGTAGTTAATAAATGAAACAGACAAACATTTAATCGATTTGTATGACATTTGAGGAGCCTTGGCTTCCATTATATGCGAATTCCAAAGACGAAGATTCTTTATACTGTGATATGTAAAAATATGAAGATTCTCTGAATGATTCTTCATAATAAAAATAACTCGATCCATTCACATATCTGTAAAAGTTTCGAGGGGGAGTTGCTTTGTAAAGACGTTCTTTCAATAGCACGACTTATAAGAGAAGTTTCCCGCAGTAGTTAATTAAAGAAGAAGTTGCACTAAAAACATCCCTCGTATCCGAAAAGATCTGAAAGAAAACATGCCTCCCTTTGCTAGAAGGAAAGTTCGTAGAGATTGAAATTGCTGCCAACTTTTCTACGTCGAAGGCCGCCTTAAGGGTCCTCCGAAATACATTTCCTTCACTCGGAGTCTTGTATAGATTGCTTTCCTTTGGCAGCCCTAATACATACGTTTGATGCAAAAGATTTTTAAAAGATTGAGAAAGTCTTGGGAAAGTGTATCAACCTCTCGCTGGAGAGAAAATGTTCATTTTTCAAAAGAGGGAATGAAATTTTTTTTATCATAAAAATTCTCATTTCAAGGTTTGAAAATGAAACACGAAAAGTTATCGAGAGTCATATTTTATACTTTCTTATGATTATAATTCTATCGTTACTTTTATATTTTTTTATCATGATATGACGCATAAATTGTTGTTGAGTTGAATAACAGTAGTTTGAAGACATATCTATGTTCCATTTTATTACCATTTTATTCTATTCCACTATTCAGAAAGGATAATTCGTTCTACGATCATAGTATATTACTGAGAAGGTATACCTATAGTTATTTTCTTACCTCTATCCTTTGGGCGAGGTCTAAGCTAGTACGTATCTTTAGGAGAGTTGTTGAATAATGTAGCAAGACAATGGATAGAAGACTTTTTTGTGTGGAAAGAACATTTTATTTTGTAATGATCATATACTTAAGATAACACAAGTTAGGTGAAAGTATTGGCTTTTATAGAGTACACTATTTTTTTAGACCATCTTACAAATAGACTAAAATTTACGTAGCTTGACTTTTATTCATGGAATCAATTACCTATTTCATAGGTTTCCTCTTACCACGATTCTCATTATACACTCTTTGCTGTAAATGGAACAGAATTTCCTAAAGCTCTAGCTATCGGGTGATAAAATCAATATGACCCGATATCGTGGAAAGACTTTAAATAAATAATGGAACACTTTTCAGAAGATTGAAAGTTTTTAAAGTATTGGATTATAATAGAGGAATTATTAATCGGTAAAATAAAATTTACTGTACTCTTTGTCGTTAAATTTATTGAAATAAATTTTATTTTCAGAGAAGTACGATATTGATTTAAATACTGCATTATTGAAATATTTATTTTAATTAAAATTTTGACCATTACGTGATAGTGTATTCAGCTAGATAGGATGAATATTAATGTCTATAACTTTAATCATTGATGATAAATGCGTTGTTGAAAAGAATTACACAGTTTTAATATTGTCACACAAAAGGGGATACTATAAAAGAATCTATCCTAAATCCGCCGTTAACTAGCAACCCTATATCATCTTATCTAAGTTATAGAATTTCAAAGGGTGTGTATCGTAAGACACGTCTTATCTCTCTCCCTCAAGTCAAAACTAACTCTCACACCACCTCGTTAACCCTCTCCCAAGCGATCATGGTTAATTAGGACCAATCTTTCAGACCCCTCCCCTGCAATTACGTAATCATCGTGATCCCACATCAAACGCATAACGAAGCTGAGCGAAGAATACCAACGATTATTCTATTCCGCATCCAATATCCCACCGAATGGACCGGCACAGATGTACGTTCCCTCCCCGTTATAAAACTTTTAAGCATCTCCTAGGAGGCAAATCCTATTGGTCCAGCGGAACGGGTAAAGATCCGTCGAGGTAGGGAGGGTTTTTTTTTCTTGGTTTCTTCTCCCTTCCTAGAACGACGTTTTAGAGCTATATGAGGGATGAAGGAGAGTTTTGAAGAACGGAACAGGTGTAGGGAGATAAAATAGGGTAGGAGGTTGCGTTAGATGAAAGGGAAGTGGTTTTCGGAGATGAGAGACGTTAGGTTTACAGAGTCGAACGGTTAAAAGAGGTGGGTTTTTTTGTGTTGCCAAGGAGAAGGGGGTGTTTCTCCAGCGACGAGGGTGGGAAACGTCTTACTAGTCTAGAGAGCGATGGATGTGAAGAACATATCCGTCTTCCACACAGATATTCTATTACAGAAGCTATAAACATTCGCGGGGTTTTCAAGGGCGTGGGAGGTGTTTTTTTCGGGTGAGTAATTTTGGAGCAATGGGACGCATTCATCTTGGGACAATTTTTCTCGCTGCCATGCCCACGATCGTCTCAGAATTACTCTTCGCCTTCTGCATATTTTTGGGTGGGGCGAATATTATCTGCGGGGTTCGTTTCCTTGTTCTTAATCACTATAGAGTCCTCTTTTTGATGGGGCGATGTTTTCTTGTGAATAGGAATAAAAATCTCTTCTTGACGTCCTCGTTACTGAGCCCATTGCCAACTACGATCGCTTCTGTATAGCAGTTATAGATGGAATATTGTTTGTTTAATTTATTTATCGGATTATATCGTGGTTGATACATTTATTCGGTTTTGTCAAATAAAATTAATACCCTTAATAAAGAAAATGGCTATGATTTTCCTCGCTTTTATCCTGAGAAAGGTAATTTATTCATTCTCTAAATAAATTCTGTTTCTTTATTGATTATTATGGAATATATCCGAACTGTAGAGTGTATCATCTCGTTATGTCAAATATCAAATTAAAGAGAGTTTGATTTCAGTCTAGCGCATTCAAAAATTCATTGCAAAAAATAATTACTATGTTGTGGGTCCTGATTTTTCACCTTCTCTTCATCCTGTAGATATTATTTGACGATATATATATGAATGTCTAACTATTTATCTATTAACTATTGCTGCATATAAACTTAAATATCATTTGCGTACTATCAAATCAAATTCATTTACTTAAAGTATTATTGAATTAAGTGTATGATCCTTCAACGTTCAAAGTACTTTATGATTTTCTTTTCCAATAGTAATTCTTTTCTTAGAGTTCATGACAGATAAATATACAAAATAATTTAGAAGAATTCAGTGAGTATCATACTTTTTTTATCATCTATTTTAAGTCGCTTGTTAAAGTCTCCATGGGTAAATGAATTTCATACAAATAATTGCTTACGTAAGCTATCACAAAACCAAATACACCATCGACGCATTATAATATATTCTCTCTGCCAAAAATTGAGTTCGACAGTTATCTCTATATTCTTTGACCAACAGAGGTGTGAATTACTGCGGTGAAGTTGCTACAAATACCTTTATACCCTACTCTCGAACCAAAAGCACCCTTATTCCCAACTCTAGACCTGAATCGAGACGAATCCATCGAGGGGCTCCTAAAATGGACATTTTCGGGCATTCAAATACTTGGCGACTTATAATGCGCCCATGTGTGGCCCTGGTCGATTTACCCTCCTACCTTCAGGAGCCCAATATTGATTTTGAAGAAGCCTTCCCTAGTCGTCTCCGCTTGAGTAAATCCTCAGTCCCCCCCAAACCACCTCTTTTATACGAAAGCTTATGCTGCGAGGTGGGCTAGCATAATATCGGGGAGACCGTCTGAAGATGCGTGGGTGTAAGAGGGGAGAAGGTGGGAAAGGGGGAATGCTCCCATTGCTGTTGGATTGGTCGTGTCAGAGGCTTTGACACTTGGTTGCCCTAGCATCCATTCCGTCTTCGACCCTTCCCACAACCAATCGATCTTGCTCCGGGTGTCTATTTCTCTTCAGGTCCCTCGTGGGTGCTCCTTCTTCCATTCTCTTCCCAATTCCCACTTCCGTGTTTATTTCACCTTCGGTGTCTTCCACATCCTCGCATTTTCCATTACCTTCACGATTCCCTTGCTTTCTTTTCGCTTCCTTTCACTTTTTGATCGTTCTTTCACTTTTAAACCTCCTTTCGCATTTACATTTTCCATTATTTTCACCATGCATTGCAGTTCGATCAGAAGGTAAAGAAAAGGGAATGATAACATTTAAACGTTCCTTTGACTTGAATGCTAAAGATTTAGGTAGTGAAAAATTAGGATGTAACTGGGACTTGAACCCAGGTCCTCCACTTTTCCCACATCCTCTACAGTATGTATCCTGGGGGTTTGGTGGGTGAAGTAGAGTGCTTGAGTTTGATTACCACTCATATCGCTGTTTTTCATTTTTATTTCATCTTTGCGGTCGAGTCAGTTTCAGTTTTCTTTATATTAACATTTGAATTTTTTTCGTTTCCACGACAACTTTTTGGCAATATCTTGGGAAAATAAATTTTTACTATGATTCCTTGGGCGTGTATAGAATGTACGTAATTTGCAATTAAAGTTGTTGAGATTTACGTATGTGATTATTATTATTTTTCTCCTTTTATATCCTATTATTCTTTTGTATTATTCTAAATAAAATTTTGGATATTTAAATTTTCCTTTATATCTTTGTTCATTTGAGTCTTCACCACTGCACACCAATTTGTTTTACTCCAACAGATGTAGTCTAGGATTAGTTATCTTTCCTAGAAATTCGTAGAACAAAATCGTGCTAAGATCATGTTTCCCGAAAAATCAAAACGGACGCAACATTAATCTCTTCTCTTCCGCTATATTCTCCTCATCAATTACTCTTTTTGTATCTCTGTCCATCCTCCCCCTAGCAACCACTCCTTCCAGCATCCAATCCATTTGTATCACTTCTTCCTTCCCCAACTGACCCTCACATTTTCGTGAGGAATCCCATAACTCCTTCTCAATCTCTCGTCTAAAAGTTCACTTTTTCTCCACAACACCCTCCCTTCCGAGAAATCTGTACCGCGTCTGATTCATCTCCCATCACCTTCGCCATATTTCCTCGTCTCGCCCAATATCGGTGAGAAATATCCCACCTTGTGCGGTGAGCATCCCAGGAGTTGTAGTAGTAGTAGTGGTAAGCTTTTTGGTGGTTCGATCTTTAGTATGATGATGCCAGTTTCCAATGAGAAGGAAATATATATTTATGCCGTTGTGCAATTCAATTCATATATTTTTTTTAAATAAATATATTTTAAAAGAACGAAATTATACGTTCTAAAATTAGAATTGTACAATAATCTTACAATTTTTTGATACTATCGGTTGATAATCATTAAGAACCGACTATATGCCGTAATAATTGCAAAAGATTCATAGTAAATTATTATTATTAATTATATTAGTTTTCATTAAAATTTGCTTAGTTTTTTGGAGGCTTATATATATATGAATACACGTAACTGTAATTTCAAAGGAGGTTTCTATCTTATTTCAAATTACCTTTATTACTGCTCTACTTCTACTTTTCTACATCGTCTATTCCTTCGGGTATTTCTAGAGAAATATCTATTTTGTTTTTAATTTCAATGCCTAAGCATTTCGCCTATCACGTTGAAAAATTGTACTGGGAGTGATTTAAATCTAAGATGACCTCCAAGATATATTTTACTGGCAAAATAACTTCTTTTTACTCTCTATTTGTCTTTACAAATACCCTTGGCCGTGTTCGATTTAATGACAAAAAACCTAACGCATTCATCCATGTCAGTGAAAGAAAAAATGCGGTAAGGATTATGGCCAAGGTCTGATATCCAGGCTAAGAATATTTAGATAAATTTGCCTTTTCTTACCATTGATTTATTTGATTTATTATTTATTTATTTACCATAGAGTATTTACGGAATTATATTTCGGGTCGATATTTCAGACTTACATCATTACTCTCTGAACATATTATAAAATATCAATCATATATCATACGGGAAGTATTAAAACAGTATCGAAAAAATCTATGTCAAACAATTAGTAAATAAAATAAAGAAACGTTTTTTCTTGACGTACTTCGTATTCCTGCTGGAGTTCTTTAAAGTAAAACCATAACACTATGAGTTTATTTGAGCTATGAATTGCTATACAGCTTTTAAACTATTTTAGATACACTGCATCTCATAAAAAATAAAGTCAAATGCGACCCTTTTTCAAGTAAAAGTGTATAATATTAAATATAAAACTAATTTAACGCTGAAGCATGTATCTTCTCTCTGCTTTGCAAATTAAGTGTCTTTTATTAAGGCTTTTTGCAAAATTCGGAACGTAATGGAAAAAGGAATCTCTTGTCCGAATGCAAATGGGGTCACTAGAAAATGTAAGGAAGATTTTCTTTGCAGATAACGTTTCCTCGTTCGCTTTTCTGCCATCGCATATTTTTTGCGTTATTTCGGGGACTTTCCATTCCAAC
The DNA here is from genome assembly GCA_020796165.1 of Pantala flavescens. Taxonomy (NCBI): domain Eukaryota; kingdom Metazoa; phylum Arthropoda; class Insecta; order Odonata; family Libellulidae; genus Pantala; species Pantala flavescens. The sequence continues at coordinate 17,342,181 of CM036881.1, read as the reverse complement.
TTCTCGAAGGCATTCATTTCGACCCCTTTTCTGAAAACGACGAGCGGATTCCGTCTACTTGAGTGTTTTCTTCCAAGAAGGGCTGTTTTTGCCGTAGAGTAGCTGGAAGGTATTAATTTTCATTGTTTCTCGAGAATGTATTAGACCCTTTGTTCCAAAAGTGATTCCATGAAAAGGGAATCTATGACCTTTTTCTCTTTCAAATTTAGCAGTTAATGCTTCTTGTTTTTTGCCCGAAATTCCTCTATAAAAGAAAATCTCCTTGGAATTTTATACTTTCCTTTGAAGTCGAGGTTGTGAGATACTGTTACTTTTTGCAAGACCTAAAAATTTCATTTCCGGAGATCTTTTTAATGAATCAGCTGAATTGCACTTGAAATATTAAACTTTCATTTCGATTTGGGAATAAAATTTTAATTCTGTAAGTCGGACAATTATTCCTACGACGTATTAAAAGATCGAGAAAAAATTATAATATCACGGACTTACACTGATAATATTTTCCTCAAATAATTGAAATTACAATCTTAGATTTACTACTGCTTACTCTTAAAAATATTATTAAATTTAAATTATTTTTCCTTGACGTAATTCTTCAGTCTATTTTTACCCACCGGTCCAGTCTCTACTTCTCATACCAGTCCTCTGTGCTTAAAAGTAGGATATCTGTATTTTAGCAATATATATATATATATTATTTTTCTTGCAACACAGTTTAGAGACCTTTTGGTTTTAAGTATAGCATCTCTTGTAGATTGCCGCTCAATATTTCATATTTCTCTCTTATGTGGCTAAAATGCATGGATGGTATTAATTGAAGGAAAAGGAAAGTGCTTAGAACTTTAAAATTAATTTTAATATAGAGTAAAAGCTTTATATGAAACATCAAGTGAGTCGTACGTCAACCAAAAACATCAAAACCGAAAAGATTCTACAAGAAATTTCTACTAAGAAAATGTCTATAGATTCACACAATTCTATTTCATAATAATATTATTTATAAGCTGAGTTGGTGGTATTTTCAACTTCCCATTCTTATTTTTATTTAAATACGTTATTTTTCAAACTCCACAGAAGCAACGTTGTCATAGAGACGTGAGGAAATACAGTAATCCACTCAAACATTTACAAAGTTATCTCGCGCGTCCATCATTGCCACTTCTCTTCTTATTTTCTGTCATATCTCTTCTGCTACTTCAAAATATCGTCCCCTTTTTGAGATGACCGTTTGCTTCCTTTCTTCTCACGCCATCTTATCGAATTATTTCATCACCCCTGTCCGTTCCTCAGTTTGTTATTCTTGTCCCCTTTCTCACCCGAACCGTCGTTCCTTCGGCAACGTCAACAAGAAGTTCCCCATTGTTGCAGACCTCCCGATATATGTCACCCGGGTTCCTTTATTCCGTGGTCTCCTGGACAAACAATCCCACGGAGTTGATATGTATATTTTTCTAAATACCCCGAGAGTTGGATTCATTATACATGCGCAACTTTCCCCTTCATTCGCGCATCCCTACGAGAGATAGCGCGAGTAGGCGCAAACAATTGAACTCTTTCTTCCGAAGAAGATGGTAAATAGGAAAGGGTTAACTGAGAGGGACAACTCCGTGACCCCCGACAATGGGAGGAGAACGTGTTTGTTTATGCAAATTGAAATCTCTCATTTTTCCTTTTTTGTCTTCTCCCCCTTCTGCGGCGACTCGGATGGGAGGCGGTGTTGCAGATGGTTTTATTGACGATGTCCTTCCTACGCTCTGTTGTCTTCTGGGGCTGACATCTCAAGCAGCGGTCCGTCCCCGGAAATCTCTACTACCCGTGTGGCTTTTGATACTCTTTGATAGGGAAAGTAAGGGCTATCTGGATCGAATAGATGTTGATTCAGAAATACGAGGAAGATATACTTTTTATACATAGAGGTCGTCATCTTTCCAAACTTTTTGCAGTTTCCATTAGATTCTTTAGTAGTAGATATCTTAAGTTTAAATTAATAACAAGTAATAATTCACCGATAAAGAATTTTATCCATTATATTTTTATAAATATTTATTCCTAAAACAATTCAATAAAGTTGACTTATTTCAATTTTTATAGCAATTTTGGTCCATCTTACAGGAGCAAACACGAATTTGAAGTCTCATTATCATCTTTTTTAAACCAACTTCATACATAAAGTCGAAACTATAAAATTAGTTATAATAATCAAAACAACTGATTCAAAAGGCATTTATATGGATGGATAAACTTTTACTTTTTGGCAATATAACAGTTTCATACCGAACAATATACTGAGCTCTTGAAACCTAAAATGTTGTTGTGTATTTACCACATTCTATGAATTTATTTTCCTTGATAATTTCGTATCAGGAGAGAATTTAGTAATTAGAAAATTATATATTATAATACATTATATGTTGTATAGTACATCAAATCGTTGTGCATCACATCACATGAAAAGAACAATCTTTTGTTGAGAGGAGAAGTTGCTGATAAATAAACTTTCAGTACACCTTCAGAGTTCATTCTTCGGTGTGTTATTTTCATTGAGGATCGTTAAATTATTTTAAAATGCTGGAAAAAATAAATAAACTTTCCGATAGAAAGAGAGAAATTTTACTCCTCATTTGATCCAATCAAGTTCGACTCGACTCAAAGACCTCAAACGATACACTGCGAATTTAACAAAACCCAGTCTCACGTCTCCAAACATTCTAAAACGTCATCCGGTTTATTTTATTAAAAACACAAAGAATGGTCGTCCATCAGCCTTCTTGACTTTCATCCACAGCGTGTCATTGGCCCCGACTCATTAATTTCATATCAAACTCCACCTCTTGACATAGAGGTCCCATTTCTTTTCAACAGAAAGAGCGGTTTTGGCACTTCATACATCCAAGTTTTCATTCTTCTCCCGCCTCGGAATCATTTTTGTTAAAGGTGTTAATGTTTTCGGAAAGCTTCATCGATCACCCATCGAAAGTAATACCCTCGGGCCAATGTGATTAGAACCTATCTGTCACACCAAATCCACTCCGGAAAATCCGCGTGGGGAAAAAAAGCATTTTTGTCACCTTTTGGGGGAACTGTCAGCGGAAGAAGAGGCTGTGAGTAAGAGATGAATGGTTCAAAGGTTGAGGAAAAAAAACAGCGAGAACGTATCGTCAATTACAAAGTACATAGGTGGACAATCGCAAGACCCCATGCATTCAAATCACCACTTTTCTGACGCATCTGCCCCGGACCTTTGTGGCCCGTTAGTACACGAATTCCCCAGGACTTGCGCTGGTAGTTTAGGTTCAAAAGATTTGTTAAAAAAGGGACCGATCCTTCCTCTTTTAGCGGAGTTCCCTTCAGTGCCGTTTTGTTACGTTCTTTTCATCTCAGAAGTTAACGTTTCCCAACTTCTTTTTCTTCCGTACTCTCCCTGCCCGCTCCCCCCCCCCCCCCCTTGGGATTCCAGGGACCAAATCTCTCTCTCTCCAGCATCTTCTCTATCTGCCACAAGAAGCTCATCCTTATTTATCCGCCTTAAAAATATCCATTCCTGAATCATCCGGAGTATTGGAGGGAATTTGCCGAATCGGATCCTGGTGTGTATTGGAGATGGGGAAGTTTTGATCTGACGATATCGACCCGGGATTTGGTCGTCTTAAGAAGGATCGTACAAACCTCGAGAGTATATCGGAATCCTACTGATATTTTAACTCCTCGTGGGTGTTAGGATTTTGATCAAATACGAAAATTTGACTTTATGAAATTGATTTACGTATTTTTAAGGGTATTCGTTACATTTTTGGCAATGAAAATGTTAAGCTATCTCTCATAATCAGTTATCTTTTGAGAAATTATTGGCTTCTATTGTAGTAATTTCTAGTGAATAATTTGATTAATTATATATGCATATATTTATATATATTTATTGATTCACGGAAGTCGTAGGTATATTGTTGAATGTATTAAATAACCACATAGGAACAATGATTTTTCCTAAATTTTAACGTTTACTGTCATTTAAAAACTTACATATTAATACTTCTTCGAAGATTCAATAGAATTACCTTAATATTCATACCTTATTATTATCATAATAATTTTGTTAATTTTTAACGGATTTTATATATATTTCTTATATAATATTTATATTTTAATTAATAAAGTCCAAAACCCGTTAAAGAACTGTTCAAAAACGTAACCTTTTTTTGTAGTGTCAAGGATTTTTATTTTAACATATAATATTCTAATCAAATTATTATGATGGCAATGAAAGTATGATGTGTATAATATGTTAACATCTCGGAGTATATTGTAGTAATTTTTTATCTTAATATGTTAACTTAACCATCTATATAGAATCTCTAACTTTTGGCCATGTTATAGGTTAAGAAATAATAGTTGTGGTAGGTTGTCTGAATTATTCTTCCATAGAAACCTAGCACGTGAAATATCCTAGTAAACGAGGGGCCATCCTATGTGAGAACAAGAAGATCTATTCTTCATCAATTAGAACATTCGATACCAAAAATTGGCACATTTAGAGTATGGGTACTAAAGAAAATCATCCAAAAATGTCATGATGAAAATAGGAATATTTTCACGCTCACACAAACCGTTACATCTCCCGGATTTCCATTAATTGGCACATGCAAATATTCGCGAAAACTCTATTCTGTTTCTCCTCTAACGATTGACCTTGTCCAATATATCCTCCTCGTGCAAATATTTTCAACGTCTTCTTTCAAGCGCATCTTCTTCTTTCGGCACAACGGAATCCTCAAGGTTGCACGGAGATCCGCTTCGTACAAATAAATCGCGCTTCTTTTATTTTTTTCCCGAATTCCGCTGCCGTTTTTTTTTCACGGCGCCACCATTCTTCTTCACTCCGAATATATTTAGAAAGGGTAATTAGAATGTCTCTCGCATGGCACCGTAACCGATTTGGCTTACGGACGCACTTAACATTCGCGTCTCCTATTTACCCTCCGTAGCCCTCGTTACGGTTCCCGTTGTCACGCAGTGCTCCCTTCAACTGTCATCTTGCCCTCCTCTTCTTCCCCATGGACCATTCCGTAAGTTTCCCTTCTAATCCCTTATGCTTCCTTTCTCTCTTCACAGCTGTCATTCCTTCCATCCCTTCTGCATTCGACCTCTTCAGAGGCGTCCATCTTTCATTGTCACCTGTCTGTTAAACAAGGCTTCCCTTAATTAATATAGTGTGGGTCCTTATAAAGACGGGCGTAATGAGTTGCAAGAAATCGTAAGTTTTCGTTCGAGAAATTTTTCGGGATTTTTTTTTTCGTTCAGAAAAGGGGAGACGTAATTATTTCGGAGTTCTTAATGACGGTCGAATTTGTTTTAGCGCCGTGTGATTGGATTTTTGTTGGATTTTTTTGAAAGAGTTCTCTTGATGAGGAGATGGTTGAATGCTTCTGGATACAAAGGACAAGTTTCTTTCAGTAATTTGGGAGTAAAGGAATGTGCGCTATCATGATTTGGAAGCCGAGCGGTTTTCCGGTTAATTGAATTTTCCTTGTCTTTGATGATAATTTGATTTTAAATGCGATTGAAATCGGGTTGGTATTTATGGGAATTATACTCAAACGAAATAAAGGATGTTTAAAATGTGTTTGTTAGGTATTGGCAATTCAAGATAGAGAGAAACTATTATAATGAAGAACGTTGTGTAATGTAGTTACAGAATTAAAACCTAGGACCCCTTATTTCCATTTAGTATTCATACCCAATGATATATTATTCTAGATATTCTATATTACGTTGGAACAAGTAAAACGAAAGTAATAGGGTTGAAACACAATTTATGACGTAAATTGAATAAGGAAACTTTTAGAAAATGGTGTTATTTATCTTCATAGCAACCATAAAAACCCTGGGAGAGTACTGCAAGGTTTGCCTCGAGATTCTTATGGAAATAGCGGAATGTAATGGTTGATCATCATCCTCTCATTCGTCCTTTTGAATAATGTGATTTCGAAGATGATTTGGTCCCCTTGTTAAACCCTTTTGATATCCCAACGATATCTTGTGCCTCTAAGCGATTCTCGTGGTTTCCATAGGCAACACAACCGTTACTATGACCCCCGACAAGACATCGTGGATTTGAAAAAGACCATAATTTCGGCCTTCCCAATGCAAGTGTCGAACTGTGCACGTGTGAGAGTAGATTAGTCGCGGTGCCAAATATACTCGAGACGACGAAAGAAAGCGCCGATTCGCAACACGCCTATCATTCACGGCTCTCTTCGAAGGCGAGGTTGTTACCCACGCATTGTGTAAGTGCCTCATGTTTACTTCTATCGTTAAGCGACGGAGGTTTTTTTTTCAAAGCATCGACAACCTACATGACTCTGCAGAACTTTTTTCGAGGAGTACTTTTGTACTCCGTGATTTATCTACTTCTTCTCCGTTCCGCACCTGGTTTTGTGTCATGAGGTGTGCTTCGCCATTTGTCATGATTAGCATCTCGGAATACGTTGGCGACGCGAGATTCTTCTGTGCGTTACCCATCGGAAGCTCTTGGTGCAGAATGCGTCCAATAATGATTCGGCTGCAAATGCCGCGATGTTGAACATATTGCGTGTTTTTGGGGTAAAGACAAGGAAGAAGAGAATGGAATAGTGTTTGATGTTTCATAACAGCATCAAATTTGGTTAATAATCTAATGAATAAATAATTATAATTACTTTTTATCATTATTTTCTATTAACTGTTGTTATGATTTTGTTAATTTGTAATTACAATGTGTTGTTATCTTATGTTTCTTTATCATTCGTTGTTTGTCCTGCTCTGACTGTGAACTGCCAATTAGTGCTGTATGTGGAACTTAAATAAATAAATAATAAGAATTTACATACCTCTGAAACTAGTACACGTAATCAGCGCTAGGTATAGACGCTTAAAGAATCATATTCAAGTGAAATGAGTCAAGTATGCGTTGTATTCTTAAGTAGAGCTTGCAGCACTAATCTATCTCAGAATCAATAAGTACTTTTCCAAGATATTGCTAGTATTAATCATGGTACGTAAGTTATTTATTGTAATGAACTTTTATAAGCATGTTTAGAAGCCCATATTTTTAACTTATTAATTAAGTTGACCCTGAATTATACATTCACTCAATATTTAAAAATGAGCCAACGCTTTGTCACCAGCGAATATATCCCATATTGAATTTCAAGGTTAGTTAGCCTGTTGTTTTATTATTTTATCGTTAATCAAAAGGTTAATCTATATACGTGATGGTGTTAAATTTGCATAATGAATTTTTTTTAATGTAAATAAAATATAATTCCATTCAGTATATGTAGCTCTATTTAATTTCGCATTATTAAGTGTCAAAATTTTCATTTCAGATCGCTATTTTGATTTTTATCTTATGAATATTCCGTAAGTGTACGTTTTTTGATGTTCAATTTGATGTTCAAAATGTTCTAAAAGAAACATTGGATAGAAGCCCTTGTCTTCTTACCATATGTTGGTTGATTATTAATTTTCTATGGATAATGTGAAAATTCTGCTAGAAACATATCAGCCTTTCAGAAATGCTCGATAGCATTTTTATGGATGAATATAATAAATATTTGTTCCCTTACAACTGAAATTAAGACAATTTTACCTTCTGTACTCATTTCTCATTGTACATATTGGTATCTTGGTTGGATCAATTCTTAATTTCACCATTTAATAGGCATTCCTGAGCCAGTTGATGGAAAACTCTGCCGTTCTAACAATTCTTCTAATTTTACGTATTCTTTCTCCAACCCTATCTTCGCAACGATATACGACAATAGAATATTTCTATGAAAAAAGTAAATTTTATACAACTCACATGAGATTTGCTTTCCTTATAATATCAATGTATTTATGTTGCTAAGAGCAACCAACTAATGTTATTATTGAAATATCTTATCTTCTAAAAATAAGTTATTTACTCATGCGCAATAGTTTTATCGTACATCTTATGTCTGTGTGTTCTTTTGTTTATGATCGCAAACATCCCTAACGTCCTACCGTTTTATCTTTGCAGGTGAGTGCCCTGGCTTAACCTCTATATGACCATGATCAACCGCCCTACACTCGCCTCGCTCAAGTGAGTTATTAGACAATCTTCTATTTCTGTACACGCGTGGTGCATCGCTGCATAGGCGGATGTAAACATTTTCCTCGCGCTAAACTTATTCTCGGGCTTGATTATGGTAGCGTAGGCTCAGTCCTACATTTAACCTTTCAGATCCGGGCAGAGGCTGCAATCATCCTGTCTGAAATTCATCCCGTCATCCGCATCGTTTTATTGGTAACTTTACTGCGGGCTGCAGTATTTTAGTTCGATTCTATAAATTTTGCTTTTGATTTCTGCAGACATGTGGTTAAGTGTTTACATTTACTCTCCTCGTATATCTATGGTACATTTTATCGTATATTTTAAAACAGTACCGGGTCAAAAAGATTACGTTGTTCTTTATTTATATGTTTATTCTGTTTGCGGTTCTTGTCTTTATTAAAAGAAATCTTGAATAACTCAGCTAGTCAAACTTCACTTTGTACATTGCTGTTTTCTTTACTCATTGATTTAGGAAATAGAATAACAAAATCTTGTGAAGTTGATTATTTTACTTATCTCCTTTTTTTGGACTACTATTGTAACACTATTCAATAGGGTTAATTTAATAATGCTGTAACATGGAATTACGACAGATAGCATTATAATTAATATTTGTCATACATGTATGATACAAAATAGCAAATACTATCATAACAGTTATTTATTGATCAATCATTGTTCGTGTAACGGAGTAGAAATTTTCTCACTGTATCTTTTAATTAATGGTTGAAATAATGATCCGTTTAAGCCATTTTTAGAGGAAATCTGCTTCTAAGGCTATCGCTCCTTGAGTCCATGATAAAAATAAAATTCTTTCGGTAATACGGAGTTTATAACAGTGTAGCAGATAAATGCTGAAGTAGTTTCTTAGTCTATTATTTATAATCTTTGAATCTTCATATCACTTATTCACGTTATTGGGTTTCTCCTTGCTGGAAAATATACATAATCAATAATGTATACATTCTAAAGTAATGATGGATATGGGTGATGGGTGCGATATAGACATGAAAAACTGTTGAAAAGCATAGAAATATAATTCACTTTTTTAGAAATGGATCGCTGTTTGTAGTACATGAATTTTGTTCCCAAGAAATTGTCATTATCGAAAACCGAGTGTTCTCCCGCATTGGGCGGTTCGCGCATGGTTCCTATGTGAACGTAAGTCATTGTCGCAAGAAACAGAGGGCGACAATGCAATTTACGTTCGCCTCGTTTACCACATCCAAAAGTCTTCTCTTCCAACAGCATCTTTATCTCCGAATTCATCATTCCTCACACTCCATAAATCCGTCCGAACACTTTCTCTGTCTTTCACTTATCGCACTTTTACTCTCCGCTGTTTGCTCATGGAGGCAGTCTCACTGCTCCTCGTATATCAAGTCACTCCCTGAATTTATGTCGGATATTTTCGCCGCAAATAGTACCCACGTAAGACTCCTTTTGTGTCGTTTTCCAAGGAACCACAGAATTGGAAATTCTGTAAATGGCCCGTGACGGACTGCCCTACCCTCATTCCGTGTGGTTCAGCGGCTAATTATCCGCTTCTTGTTTCTGTATTTTTTTCGTATTAAAATAGAAAAACGTGTGGTCAGGTTGTCGCAAAAAATGATACGTATTTCTTTTTTAATTTCATTATAATGAATTAAACCTTAAGTACTTTTCTTGAAATAAAATGTAGCAATTAATATGTTTTCATTAAAAAATATATCGTAATAATTGAAGCTTACAATCAGACAAACATTTTTATATCAATATATCGTAATACGAAGTTCTGAACTAATAATTTAATTGTAAAATTTTATTCCTTAAGGAATTTTCTTTTTAAAATTTAGCTTCAACATTTTTAACATCTTATCCATCGTATAATTGTGTAAAATTTGCAATTGTAAAAAAATTCTTTAAAATTAAAGAAAGCCATATCGTTCAGTACTTGTTATCATATCCATTATCTAAGTCAGATGATTCATTTTCACATAAAGTATTCCTTTGTCGATAAAACGAAGATAAATATTCCTCTGTAAGAAATATTAGACATAACTCGTTTTTAATTGCACTAACTGGACATAATTTTTAAGAAAAAAAGGATTCAAACATAATATGCCACTGCTGAAGTTTCTGCATGTACCACCATCAAAAAAATTACACGTCCTGTGGATTACATGTGGATATCATCTACTGTGTCCTTGAATGGTTATTGAGAATGGCTGAAATTTCTTATTCATCCAGTACTGCATCATATGTACTACTGTACATATTTCCCCAAAATACTCAAATTCCGAGGTAAAAATTTATCTCAAAGCTAAATACGATTTTAAAGACTTCTAGATCGAAAAACAGCATCCCTCGAATTTCGGTCATGTACCGCACGTTCTCAAATCGTCCAGTTCTCGATTTAATACATTTCACCTTCACATGAATCGCCACTGGAAAATTCCCTTCCTGTTCCTTTCTTTTTTGTTGATCTCCGTAAACTGCCGCCAGTGCACTGTTTCTGCGTGTATGATTATCCCTTCCAATTGCCTCTAATAAAGCCCGTCCACCCCCATCGTCCACCTCCCCTCAAATCGTCCTTGAGACGGTCATGTTCCTCAATGAAGCCTTGTTGACGAGGGGTTATAATCAAAAGTGGGGAAGAGAACCTCCTCCCATCATCCTCCCACGAACCCAACTCGCACTTTCAAACAGAGCTGCCAAATTGCAACTTTTTGAGGCTGTAACCAACGGGGAGAGACTGAAGTACGTCGCGATGGTTTCCAGAAATAAACAAACGCGTAACGAAAGGGATGATGTGGAGAAGGTGTTGCTATGATAATTCAGGGTGTGTTTAATTATGAAATAGCGTAATGTTATTGGCATTCCAGGAGAACGAACCGAAGTGTTAAATGTTCTCTATCAATTAAAGTTTTTGTAACGGAAGTTTTGGCACATTTTTGCTGTTTTTATGTTATTATTTTCCTATATACGTTATAGCTTTTTATCGTAGTATATACTTCAGAATTCGACTATTTGCTGCAGAGTGTATGTAAATTCCAAATGCTTTCATAACCTTTTCTTGAGTTCTTATAGAAGTAACCTTCGCTATATTTTTATCGAAAATCAATGAATGGTAATGTAAATATAATAATTAATTATTAAATTACTGCGAAACCAATTTGTAAGCATAATTATATATTTGCTGTATTATTTCGTTCTCATTCATTCAGAAAAAGCTTAACGTCTTTGTTTTTGTATTGTACGGGTATTGTATTTATATAGTTATGTACATAAATTGTTTCTTAGTATTTATAGATTACTTTTAGTGAGAAAATTCAACTTGTTTGGGAATATTTTACGTAAAAATTACTGTGGTATAAATTTATGCTCCTATAAAAACATAAAATATTTAATTGATTTATCTAAAGAATAAATGCCAAAGACAGTACTACTTTAGATATCTATAACGTATTTTTACAATTATTTACTTATTTCGAAGTCAATATACAATGATATTAATGATTTGACCACATTAGATACGATATACGATAGTTATACAGAAGTTATTTGTAACACCAGGATGAAAATTTTTATTTCCAATAAAACTATTACGTTAAATGACATTTAGGAAGCATCAGCGTATTTTAGAATGACTCCTGGACGTGAAACTATTTCACACACTTTAAAAATACAACATTCCGGTGCCGTCGCCAGATGTTGAGGGAAACGTCGCACTGGTACTACTCCAGTCGTCTCCATCCCACGCCATGTTAACTCTTTCTTTCTCTGTCCTTCCTCTTTTTCTCACTTTTCTGACCTTGTCGCCACCTCCTATTCGCCTCCTTCAATTGTCCTTACCCCATTTTTCTTCCTCTAAAACTTTTTCTCGCTTTCCTCTCCTCACCTATAACCCCTCTCCTTATTTTCATCGCGTGTTTGCTCGCTCTTCTTTTTTCTATGGAAATCGGCGACTCGATTAGAACAGAGGTCGAATCCCGGTTGTGGAATAGGAAGTTTATGTATCTCCATGGATACTGCCCTTTTTATTGGCCTCGTGTAACTATAGGGAAAGTATTATTGACGTAAATCTTCGTATTATTGACGGAGAGTTGATCGTTTTACGTAATATATCTCGATGATTACTTTTTGAAATGTTTTTAGGTGTATAAATTGCTATAACATTGCGTATAAATTCCGTCTATTAGAACTATTCTATTTCATGAATTAATATAGGCCCTATAATTATCCACTTTTGGACAATTTCAGTGTAGTGCTTTAATCAATAATTGATGCACTCTAATAACCATTTTGTAGCCTGTAATATGCTAAACCCTGCGAGGAAATCTCCTCCTGATCCGGGATTCGAACCCGGGACCTTGGCATTAAAAAGTAGATGAGATAATGTGATTAAACTCTTGCTAATTATAAATATGCATCGTAAATAAGTGTAGTACTTTCTATAACGGCTAGTATTACGAGCTTAGTGCTGTATCTAGATAATTATCCAAATATAAAAGTATTTCGATTACTCTATATTTTGCGTTGTTTGTTCTCGTTTGCAAATAAATATTATTTCACGTTTATCAATTATATATTTTTTGATATATACATAATTAAACTAAGAAACCTTTCATTAAAATTAAATTTTCTCTTCTGTTAATTGTGTTCTTTATTCGTATGTATAATTTTAACTTCATTTCTTTGGTGGAAGTTGATCATTATTTTTTGAAATGGAATTCCTCGTACGTGTTTCTCTTTCGGGGGAATTTCCCTTTCATCCTTTTTAGCCCTTTTTCTTTCTTCTTTTACGTCTCTTTCTAATATCTCTCATCTCTAAGCTTCCGAATACGAGGAACGTATAATTAAATTAGCTCAATTGAAGGAATCACTCTTTTTCCCATCCATTTGAGATCTTTTATCTCCTTAATTAAGACTGAGTCTCGTAGATAAGCAACATTTTAGCCCAAATGGGAACTATGTTATTCTCCGCAGTTAATTAGAATTAAATGAGAAATTCCGCTGTTTTATTTTTGATGGTATTCTACGTAATTGAATTTTCTAGGGACGTATAAAATAAACGGATTTCCAGCAGTGACAGATTCCATTGTTGTGAAACATTTCGTCTTTATCAGCTTGGATTCGTTTAGTTTATAATTCATATTTGTCCATAAAAGTCAATACAATAGTACAATAATAGTTCAAGATTAATATAGCAGTTTATGGTGGAGCGTAAAAGTTTAAATTTAATGAGATCAGTTTTATATCATTTATTCTTTAATTATCACGTGGTTTTAATAATAACAATAAGTGGTAATAGTTTTTTTTTAAGAATACGCAGTAAAGTAATAAACTATAAGCACGAAATGTAATCGATTTTATAATTTTAAAATGAAATTTAAGATAGATAAACGGACTGGTGAATTTGTGTTTTCCCATCTTCACGACATAACTATGATATACAAAAGGATGCATGAAGCAGTGAGTTGGTGAGCCGCAGGAAAATATATATATTCTCTATTTACAACCTGTTTACTGTATGTTTTTGCTTACTTCAAAGGTTTTCTGTTACTATTTGACTTGTTACATATTATTTTGGCCTCATTTGTTATGAATGAATCTCTTTTTGTCAGAAGAATGATGATCATACTATATCTACGTAAACTCATGTCACCTTCAAAGTTAATTTGACAATTAATTTTCAAACAGCAGAAAAACTTTCGACCATCATAATATCGCAAGGTTTATGTGCCCATCTTTTAGCAAATTGTTCTCTTAGTTTATTATAGAGTCGGAGAACATTAAAGTCTCATCTTTTCCATCCAATTTGTCGTGCCAAAATCCTTTCCCTTTGAAAAGCAAACACCTGCGCCTTGTGTTCGCCCTGCGTTCATTAGTTGAGCCATTTGTTGACTTATTTTCGCGAATCTATTCTTCTCCATTCGTGAATCTTCTATTTCTTTCTTGACCTTGGTCTTCTTTCCAAGAAGGCTATTCCCCATCCAATTGACCTTCGCCTTTACTTAGCCACTCGTAAAAATATATATATCGAATGCGTGCTCTTCAACTCAACTTAGGCGGCTTCCGAGAAAAGAGTTTTTGGAAGTTGTCCCTCATTCGTTTTTGACAGCTCCTTGGGTGCCCATTTGAGAATTGAAAAGCATCTTCGGGAGTTTTTTTTAAATTGCAACCTGATTTCATTGAGGATGCTTTTAAGGGGATTGTCCAAGAGAAGAATGTATGAATATTTTTTTTAAATTTAGCTTTTTGAGAGGTTTCAGGTCGGCATTATTCTATATTATATTTTATGCTGAATTTTAAAATTAGTACCAGTACTTTTGAGCGTGCATATTGAATCTGTTCAGCACTTTTTCATTTTTGCTATTTTTACTTTTAATATTTTTTCTTTTAATTATATTTTAATCTTTATCTTACATCATATTGATATCTAACAATGTTTTAACTGTATGTTACCATTCCTACATATTGTGTGATTTTTTCTGATTATTTTTTATTTTGTAATATATGATCGTTTTCTTAGACTCATTATTACGTAGATTTCCTGAGCATACGCAATTATAATGATAAATAACTATGGTGATTTGATTGGAAAAAGACGTTAAGGAAAGTTTTATGCTTCTCGGAATGTGATTTTTCACGATGGAAGTCATAATATATTGCAGCATTTATTTAAATAATACTTATATTCTATAATTGTTGATAGTATAGGAATAGACTGACAGCATTTTCTTCCCTTTAAGCATCTTCTTTCTAAATGTAATTAATTTTCTATCATATCATATTATGATAATTATTTTATTTTTCACTGGTAGAGCTGTATTTTTCGATATAAATTAGAGTTTATTTAAATTTAATTTTTTCTGGGGAAAATTATTCCCCTGGGAAATTAGTTGCCTAAAAAATATAATTCCACATCATATTCCAGAGGGTATTTGAAGGTCAACCAGAATAATTAACACGTACATTTTGAAGAACAGGATGGTTATTTTTGGTTGAGTAGAGCATTCTCTCAAAATTCTCGCTTCATGTTTACGTTTACATGGATACACAGCAAACCACAGCGCGGCGCAGAGGGATATAAATATAACTATTAATAAGTCCCAAAATATTCTTATTATTATTCGTCTCCGTGATAAACAGACCAGGTATATGTTGTGGCAATGATCACATGACATTTTTCGATACATTCTTTAACCCTGCTGGATATAATTAGTGTCAGTTATACAAGCTGATTACATTGACGTATAAGTAGAGTAATTGTATAAAAAAGTCTTAATGAAGAGTCTACATTGAAAAATGCTTGCGAAAACTATCTTTCAATTCAGTCAATTAAATTCATATCGAAAGGTAGATGGGAACTGAATATACGCATACGGTCACATGTACTTTCAGGATCGGTTCCGTGCTATTCCTGCAACACAACTGCTTTCCCGTAGAATTCTCTTCTATAGATCAATCAATCCGGTTTTAGTTCTTATATTATCCATGACCCGTTTATTGTTTCCGATCAGAGTTCATATACAATGAATGAGTAGGAAAGATCAAAAAGTCAATCTCGCTTTATTTGGATCGCTATATCGGTTTCTGCCGCCTTACTTACGGAGGGAATTTGTTTGTATCTCCTCGATCGTTTTGTCTGTCTTTCTAGTTCAAACAGGTTAAGCCAAGCGGCCAATGAATGCTCTTCCATTGATTGAATTGAAAGCCAGACAGAAATATAACAGACGAGGGCATCATATGTCCCATAATATGAGACTCCGGGAAGGTACTGTTGTTTTATCCTAAGAAGAGATACCAGATCGTTCCTTATTTTTAGTTATATTACCAAAAGGAATTCTGATTTGACAAAGCGAAAATTGAAAAAAATAAGGTTTAACATTCACGATACACTTGCTTCGAAATTCTAACATTAGCGCCAATGAACGGTTCGAAGATCTTTTTTATATGTAAACAGGGAAAGAAGTCTCAAATGTGTCTCTACTAGCAACGCTTTAAATAATTATTCTTAAAGGAGGAAACATTCTCCTCCAGTATCCCAGTTAACCGTCCAGTATGTTTGGATGTGAAAAATCGGTTGTAGCTATCTAACGTAAAATTCATTCCTCCTCAAAAGTAACATTAATTTACGATTTATAAATGGAATGATCAGTTTCTAGCGTTCTATACATATAATTAATCCTAAAATAAAAGGAAAAGGCAATCTTACTGGATGATGGTGGATACCGGAAGTATTTAAGTATGTAGTGCTTATATATTCTCTTCTATTCAATATGTCGAGATCAAACGTAAATGAATACCATCAGTCATTTTTCTTTTACCTATCATGACCCTCTCTGTAGCGTTCTTCCTCTTCTTAGGCTGCTGACCTTAAATACGGGGAAGGTAACTAAGAAAAACGAATGAACCAATGTAAGAAATGAAAATCAATATGAAGTTTTTTGTGTAAGTGACAAATTTTTACGTATCAAAATGCTGTTTTTTTAATTGATCTGGATGAACTGGTTTGAAATCTTACGTTAAATGGAGTTTGTTTTGATTTTAGCGTCATTACGTTGAACAGTATTTTTAAAGTAAAATTTCTGAAATTTTAGACTCAAGAGTAGAATACTTTTTTAAAACTCTTTTAATGAAGTTAAATCTGTCACTGTCTAACTACGATTTCAATTTCTAAAAAAGATTCGTGAATAAAATTTGATAAAATAACGAACTGCTTAACATCAGTTGCGTCATATTCAGAGTTCAGCATCGGAGTAGAATCTAGGTATTTTCCCTTCTTGTGGTTTGTTGTATTTTGTATCTATTCTAAGCCATCCAAATTCTATGGACACCATTGTTAGATTAAGTATGTATTCTTAATCTATAGGGTCCAGATGATTAGCAATTAAGCGTCGTATAATTATATTAGAACTTCATTTCATTTTACTTTGATTAGAACCCTAATATCCTCTAATGATTCCAAAGGGTTCATTGTTGTACACATACCCACTTCGACTGTTTCCATACCCACAAAAGATAGAATAACTCTGTTAATAATGGTCAAAAGTCGGTCATTACTTCAATCGGAGATGAAAAATCAGCATCTTCCGAGACCTTTGTGAGAAATGAGCATCCCTTTCGAACCAATCACAACGGCACTTTAAATTGAAATCCTGGGCGATTAAAAGAAGTAATTAAACTCTATCAGCTCCCTCGCTTACTTTTCTAAGAACCTCTCGTGTAGTTCTCTAGCGAGATTTCTGAAAGGGACGTGTCTTTGATTAATAGGGTAACAGCTCAAACTCTCTCTCGATATACATATTATCTCAACCATCTTGACTCCCACTTTATCTTCATCGACAGCCAATTTTCAGTCCAAGGTTTCTTTAGAGCCACTGCTTGTCTATTGGCCGCTTCTCGTGCGTCAGCTCGCCTTTCATCCAGGCCGCGCACGGCTTCTTTTGTCTCACGTAGTAGCGAGATTTCCAATTAGCCTTTCGGAAACGGAGATTTATTGGAAACCGATTCAAAATGCGTGCTGTACAATGAAACACTTGTCAAGGTGTCTAATCGACAGCGTAGTGTTTCTAAGGTACCGAGGACTGAAGAATTACCTTTTCCGTTCTAACATTTGCGTGTTGCAAACGGATTTGCTATTTTGTAGATATATTAGTTTGAAAGTGGTGTGAATGTTGCAGAAATGTGTGACAATGGAATGGATATTTGGTCTTGCTGACCTACACCTCATCGTATGTGATAGAAATATTGTTAAGTTTGAGAGGGGTTCAAATGATTTTCATTAACAATCACCGAATTAAATATACGCCGACTTTGGAATACGTTACGAATCTACATAATTTATTCGATGAAATGTGGACGTTTGATTCAGCATTTTCCTCATTTTTCTTCCTTTTCTAAAAGGCAATAAAATACGTTAAAATATAATGCAGATTAAAAGAAAATATAAAGAAAAATCATAAATAAGTCGTATTATTAACATAGTTCACTAAACTTTAAGCAGAATCTAGTATCTCTTACAACATAGCATTCCCTTTAGTATATGTATAACTACCTTTAAAAAGTCCAAATTCTCAATCACTTTCCATAAATTTGTCTTAACTGTTAGTATTATTTTATAGAAAAGACCTATGCTTGTGTATAATTGTATAGAATTAACATCGTTTTCTAAAAATTAGGTAAAATCCACAATTACTTTAATCTTTATAAGTAAGCTATTCTTATACTTAAGCTGGTCTCCATTTTGCTATGTCAACAGTACTGCAAAGACTAACAACGATAAAAAAAGCCTTGATAGGATTCAGAGTGATATTCTAGTTTTATCTGCCCCTCATATGACGAGAGTAAACTGTAGATCCAGCTGCAGATACTCAAACTGTATTTACCACACAAAAATCTTTACGTGGATTTAGATATCCACTCCCTGCCCTCAACTTATAGGAATGAAAAAAGCTTTTCAAATATGAGATAAATTTTGCTCGCTGTATACTTATCCTCTCTAACCTTCCCGTAAGTTCGCTCAAAAGGTGAACAAATAATGTACAAGCTTATCACTAGAGTTGCATGTTGCTTTTACGGAAACGGTACTTGATTCGAAACTGTTGCCATAGCAAAGTTTGTTTGGATGAAATAAATGTAGCCAGTAGAAGGGTATCTCCATATGCACGATATGCAGGATGCTTTTTTCCTTTTTGAATGTAATAGGATGTATTTTTAATGATTTCTTTATAAGAAAAAGTGTTTATGTGGAACTTTATTCATTTACTTGTTTTCTATGGCAAGAGGAAAATTATGACTGAAGGAAAATTAAAATTACATTATTTTATCCATCCAATAAACATAGGCTCAAGTAGTTACAAATTTTGTTATTTATGTACGTATGGTGATGTACAAGAAAGGAAAACCTACAAAATATGGTTCATAATTATTTTATGATTTATTTCATATTTATTACAAATTTATTTATAATTCAATCCAATTTGGAGACTATATTTCCAAGAAATAGAATCTGAAACAAATGAAACATTCCAAATCTCATCCGAATCTTATATAATCGATATTTTTGATCAGAGCCAATCAAAGGCACGTGTCTTCGAAAATTCGCTCCATATTTTCCCCATATCCTCTCCTTTGATTGGCTACTTTTCTTTCTTTCCCTCAATCACACAGAAATGGGATAAAACCATCTCCTTTTTCATCCACCCCCGCCTACGTAACGAAATTTCCTATTTCGTCCACAGTCGTTCGACAGGGTTTTCCAAGGTTGAATCCATGGCAACCGAAGGGAATTGAAACATAAATCTTCCCTCTCGAGACGGTGCCTAGGAAACGTGAGTGATGATAGCAGAGATGTTATCCGGAAAAAATGGAAGGGCAAGTTTTTATAATGGGACAAATACGTCTTCCGCAAGAGATACCTTTTTTATGATTTGTTTTTCAAAATTTATCGCGGATATCTTCACCACGGTTTCCGAATACGATACTTTCCCGAAGTATTGTTTTTCTAAGGGATGGAGATTTTATTTCGAGGGTACATCTTTTAGTTATTAATGGTACTGTTTCCGTAAAGGGAAAGAAGATACGTTTATAAATGATATAGAAAGGATTATGTTCTATAATTTAAACTAGGAATTATATCATGCAGAGTAAAAATCGTATCTTTGGGGGCAATGAAGTTTTTAATTTACGGTTGTAACTTTTCAATATCATTTTTCAAAACCGAATTTTTCCCCTCACTTTGAATGAAGACGTTATTCGTTTCGAAAAACGAATCCACTGCCTCTGATACGTTGGCGTAATGGAAACAAGAAGGCCTTGAGTTGAGCGTTCGATCAGAACTCCGTTCTTCTTTGATAATAGCCTAAATTATTTCACCCTCAAAGAAAGTTGGTAGAATTTTCTCTCTAATCATGGCTTCCGTTCAAAGAAATACCGCCGAATATCATACAGCCATCCTTGAATTTAGGAGCAATCTGCAATTAAGCTCCGTAAATTGGTGGTTATTCTTCCTAGCGTGATTTTCTTTGCGTGCGGAAAGTGGTTTCCATGTCCTGTAAGAAGAGAGTAGTACGTATCGCAATTATTCGTTAATTGAAGGCCTCGTAAAGTGTAATGTTTTTGTGAGATGTAATAGAAAAACCTAAATATTCCATACGCACTGAGGAACGGAGTGGTTACATTTAGAGTCAAACCCTTTAGCGTTATAGGATCAACATCTTCGTCTAGCAAACATTGATTGAGACACCCGTTATAATATACTTTTCATCGATAAATAAGCCTGAGAAAGTTTTCGAATAGCGTCGTAAAACTATACATTATAATAAATATATTATAAAACGATTTCGCAATCTGGCCAGATGACCCAATATATTAGTATTCTAAACATAACTAAATAATCCTCATTAGAACTGTATGAAATGCAACTATCATGGATTGAATGTTTCATGACATTATATTGAGTTATTGGGCCATAAAATAAAAACACACCTCACAAAAATATTACTGGACATAAATCCACAAATATTTTCAGTGATGATAATAAATATAACTCATACTGAACGCGTTCTATAATGTAACGAATAGCAAGTCATTTTACCTGAAAATCTAAGTTAAAGCTTTACTCATATATGTTAAAGAGATCCAAAAAGAACACATACGATAAAGTTAAAACACTGAACCTGATTATAACCAAAAGAAGGAATTACGTCATTGTTTATTATTATATAAGTGAAAGAACTAGATAAACATACGTATTAATTATTAGATAATCAGTTTCACTGATGGTTTACAGTAACTTGTTATGTTCTCCCGTTCTGGCACTTCCATCGCATTTCATTTCCTCGCCACGGAATTTGGACAAGAGATCGCAAACAGAGTACGTGTTTTAGCGATTTATTTGTACATCCGAGAGCAGGTGAATTGAAGGATGTTTCCCACTTGACGACTGGTCCCAGAATGCGGGTCTCAAGTGTGGGACACCACTGGCCTTGGAGCCGACACCAAGAATCTCCGCAACGTGGAGGAATCCTTTGGCACCAACACGCGACTTCTGACTCCTCCCATCTTCACTTTTGCTCTCCATTCCCTTTTATTCTTTCAGTCTGCGATTTTAAACCCGAAACGGATTCGATGCTTCTTTTTTTTTCGCGGGGACATCTTTCCGCTCACCTGTTTCTTTTGCCTGAGGGGAGCAAGTTCCATTTTCGTGTTTGCTTTTCTGTTTTCTTTTGTTTCTTTTTTGTTCCGCGAGGAAGCGAAATTAAGAGATGAAAATTTTCTCTCGGATAAAGTGCGTATTCATTAAGGTTACTCCTTTGATTAGGGTGCCATTAAGTAGAGGAGGGTTCGTGAAGTATGGCTGTTGTTTGTTATTTTTATATTTATATTTACTGTTGTTATTATTATATTTATTGTTACTTCAGGGTTACCTAGGTTTGTCAAAAAATGTATTATCAGTTTTAATAGAAGGCTAGGCTCTAAGTGAAGGTCATTCGAGTTGCTCATTACAAGATGGGCTCCTTGCGTATTTATTTTGGCACGCTTAGCCTTGGAGAGCATTTAGCGTCTAAAAAGGTTGACACTTTTGTTCATTAACAATATATTCTATTTATTTATGGTCGATATATTTCAGGTTTAAACACAAGAGGGCGATTCACGGTCTCAATTTTGTCCTATAAAAAGAAGTATTACATTCATGGCCTTTTGCAGTATGAGAAGTGTTTATAGCGTTATAAAAATATCAATTTATAAGGAAATGTACATGAATAAGTTATAATCTCGATCTTGCATTTAATGTTCATAACTTTTTATTAATACTAGTTTGTTTTTTTATTTTAAAGAGGTTAAATCTTCCAACTTAATGTACTACATAATATGTATGGACGATAATGATTTATTTGAAGCCCGTTTAAGGAAAGTTATGATAATAAACAATTTAGCAAAATTTATTAAAATCTTCACTGCTATGTAACCGTAGAAATTAAATGGGAGATCTTACAAACTTTAATTTAATTATGATATATAGAACCAATGGGAGGACATAATATATATAATATATGTTATTATTATGTATATTTTTATACACACCAAAATATTATAAGATATATCTTGTTATTCATAAACGAGAATATATATTTCACGATAATAATTAATCAATTTTCAAAATAATAAAATTAATAAAATCGATGAGTATGAATCGCAAAAATTGCTTCTTGGCTCCAATCCAATCACTCCTCCTTGATCATGTACCGAAGTTCGTGTGGGCAACTCAATTTCTGAAAGCAGAGTAATCGATGCGGAAATCTTTCCTTCGAAGTGCTTCGAAGTTTCTATCGCTATGATAACCTTCCATTGGAAGTGCAGTTAGATCTCTGAAAAGAGCTTTTTGTCGCGGCGTCGTTGCCAAATTTGGTTTAGGGTGACCCTCATGGAACAGTTCCTACGCACTTGCCAACTCCGCGGCCGCAACTTGGAAAGATGAGGGTTTTACTCCGAAGAACATGCCAACAGATCCGTGGAATTCATGGTCGCCGATTACAGCTAGTTGAAATCTTTATTGCCTTTGATTACACTCGGTTTACCTACGATCGTTCCAGAAATAATTAGGAGTCCTGCGGAGGGCAATTTCTTCCTTTTCAATTATGGACGATTGTTATGGAATAGATCAAATCCTCTTACGTCATCGTCCAATTTATATTACGCTTGTTATATGAGTTTTGTTACTCATATTTGCGCAAATTTTTATTCAATTTACTTTCGGTACTGGTATCGATGAAAGAGGTAAAAGGCCAAGTGAAATCGAACCATTCACTTCCTTCAGCCCAGGAGTCGATGTTTAAGATTAATGAGTTATTTGGAGCAAGAATCTGAAACCCAATTGAATTACGTTCGATGTAAGGCATTTTTTAAGGGACCATTTATGTGGCATTATATTTACCCCATCGTTTCAATTATCGTTTATTCTCCATGGCTTAATGTTTTCCTGACGGGCCACTGAGCGTATCATTCATGTATTTATATATAATTAGTCTACAGTTTCTCTTACGTGAATTTCTCGTATTCTCAAATGCAATGTACTTCATTTGGATACAATTGGGGACTATTCGTTTGTACGCTATTTGGATACAATTGGGGACTTTATACTACGAATCTCAACTTTGATAAAGACGATTTTCATTATGGAGAGGAAAGAGCTGTGTAAAAACCCTCAAGAATAGGGTGGTTATGAAAATCGTATGCAGGATGCATATAAGCTCCTTTACTTGCTACTGAAGATTCTTTTAGTCATATAAAAGAGAGTATAATACATAATTTTTCTGTTTAGTCAGTTCTATTATGTATAGGAGAATATAGTGATGGTTACTCACTCCGTCCCCAGCAATCTGCGAATCACAGCTTGAAATTATCAATTGTATTTGAATGGTAATCGACCCATTCTGGATTGCACTTTATTCATTTTTCATTTCTTTTGAAAAGAAAACAGCTGAGATTATTCTTAAAAATCAATTCACCTTACTGTACGTACAAAAATAATGAAAACGGTTTTCTTCTATCTTATTCCCACTAATGAACGAAAAATATTTTCTCAACTAATATTTTCTAATTAATTTCACTTCTAATTCCATATTTCCACTTCGCTTCTTTTTGACCTAAAATAAGATCTTTTTTTTGAAAGATGGCCTCTTTAATGAAGTATTTACGTTGATTCCGGATCCCGAAACCCGAGCGAAACGTATATTTACAAACACTCGAAACAAACGAGGAAAAATATCCGAAGGCACCTCGGAGAGAACTCAATACCACATGTAACTGACTCATAATCCGCTCTAATCAAACTCTTCCTGTGCAGAGATCCTCGCACAATTGGATGACAGCATCCTTCCCCAGGGACCCTCAAAAAGCTCCAGGATAAGCTTTCAAAAACTCTCTCTCGGAAAAACCCTAGTAACAGGTGCTTGGCAACGCGGAGCCGAGAATCGTTCCAATTCCTACTCACGTCCCATCTCTATCTCTGTAGAGAGAAACCCATCGCCCGAAGATGTTCATATTCTCCCCCGAAAGTTTCTCCAAAAGTTCATTCTTTCGCGAGGGTTTCCAGGAAGTATATTTCTCTTCATCAGCACCACCATCCAACCAGCTCAGCACCATCCCACCTTTCCCCAATTCCTCTTCCATTCATTATAACAACGCGCCCTCTTCCGTTGCTTTAATCCCTTCCCATCCAGATCTTTTTCATTTGCGGTTTTCAAACGTTCCGCCCCAACGAAGTCCCATCTTCAGAATTCCCGAGGATTTCATTTTCTTCCCGAAGGAGCGTTTGTGAGTCGATCGGGAACATAATACGAAATAATAATTAGAAACGGAGGGGATTGGATTAAAGGAGCTGAGAATCAAATCGTGCGTGGGATTCGGAAGATAATTCGAAAGGGAATGAAGAGATTTTGGTACGTGATTGCGAAGTAATTCTGTCAATTTTCGGACTCGAAAGATTTTGAAGGGAAAGTTCTTTTTTGGGATCTCTCTTGGTAATGTTTTTGAATGGAGAACGATGATGAATTCTGTTGTAAGATGTGAGATGCTTTTAGGAATTGAAGAATTATTTTTTAATATAAAACGGATGGTATTGCTATTTTTATATATCCACCGTTGAGCTGTTACAGTTACGTAAATATATATATGTTTAAAAAATACCATATATACATATTTTCTTCGAAACATTTCTTAACATTTCATCATTTAAATATTAAAAAAGATCTCTTAATTTATAGGAGTAATACATTCTCTCAATTAATGTTCAAATTAACTCACTAGAACTGTTTTTAAATATTCATCAATTTTTAAAATAAATCAGGTAAAAAACGAACGTAAATTTAATTTACTTGAAAATTAAGTTTTTGTCACTTCATTCAGAAAAGAGTAATTAATATAGTACAAATATCTTTTAAGCTAAACAGAGCTTCAATTATGAGGTTATGAGGTTTTAAAGAAAATTGTAGAATGTTATATACATTTGTTATCTAGGTTATAAGTTTCATTAAATACCCAAAACTGATAAAATGATTCTATCATTTAAAACCGGCCTTACGTAAGTAGTTTCTCAAATTCAACAGTCGATTATTTTAGAATCATCAAATTTAATCCAGAGTTAAAGAATGGTTTTGAACTGCCATAAATTTAAAAATGATGTACGTTTGATGGGACTTTAACCAAGTTTCGGAGTTGCGAAAATCTAATTTATACTATCTCAATCGTATTTACGATATTACATTTTATTCAGTCTAAATTTCCCATTCAAAACGCACTATATTGAATAGTTTGGCTTTTGTAATATCTATGCCCAACTCGCAATATCCCCTCTCTACACTTTCATTCCCATAATGCATTGCTCCTCATTCTCCCCCAAATATCCAACGAATCCAACGGTGACAAATATTCGTCCTTTTACCGCAATAGCTTTTAATCTTCTCGCTCCCTCTGAAGGCGACCTTTAATTAAAGTCTTCTTCTCCTAAATTGCAAAAACTATGCTCATCTCGGGCTTTTTCATCTTCTATTCCTCTCCCATAACCACTGGAGAAGCAGTCGTCGTCTTCTTGTAATGGGATCGGAAACTTTATGTGCAATTTGCAGTAATATCAGAATGATTAGAATCATATTTTCTCAGCTCAGCATGTAAATATCTATTCCTCTTAAGTAGCTCTAAATTTATAGTCATCGTAACATAAGAATAACTGTTCATAACAACTACATCGTAACGCAACACAACATGTTTTAGTGAATTTATTTTGATAGTTTTGAAACAGAGAACAATAGTTTAAATCAGAGAGAAATAAATCTGTATAAAAGAGTATATAATGTAGGTCATTTTTTCTGGACTTGTAAAATGACTAGAAGAACTTATCTTTTAAGTTTTTATAGTGGAAGAAAATCCAAAACGTGTTTTTTATATTCGGATAGAAGTTTAACCAAATTATATACGTTCTTTTCACAAGAAAAATAACCTTAAAATTGTTGCTATCCTGAATTAAAAGATAACTCCATTTTAAATACCTTTAAAGGAGTATGTAAATGACTCTCTATAACTCTGACTCAGTTATATCTGAAGTCGGCATTGAATTATTGAAACACATCAAAATATAGTCTAATAAAACTGAATTGCATTACGCAGGACTTCTATTTATTAACGCAGAAGTTCTTCACGGAACTTCAGCGACTGTACCTTTAGCTCGCAGTATTCAAACGAATGTTTCTTCAAACTAAGTATAAACTTGGGAAATACGATAAATTCAACCGTCGAAATACATAAGACAACATGAGGAATAAACCACTTTTCTCTCGTGGAAACTTAGTTCCTATGGTTACCAGTCCGTCGCGGGTTACGCGATTCGTTAACGAAGTGATTTCAAGGTGAGTCTAAATCATTAGTTCTGCTCTGAACAGTCGGGAATGAAACGAGACTTTGGAGAAAACGTGGGAGCTTCGGTTGTCATTGAAAAGAGGCTCAGGACGTTTCACTCGAAGGAACAATACACAAGAGGGAATCTCCAGGAAAATTGCATCAAAGTTTCTCTCCGTATGAATCAAAAGATCCGCTTATGAGACTTTCTAAAAGTAATTTCCCCTGCTCAGGCAGCGATGCATGATGTATTATTTATTCGATCACGTGATATTCACGAGTGACCAAGGAAAGGTTCGTGATTAAATAGGTGAGTTACTCCTTCACGGCGTGAAAATGTTCTCACCGTCTTTCTATAACTACTCGAAATTTCGAAACTTCTACGAGTGTTTGTGTGGAGTCCTATTGAGTCAAAGTTTAATTTAGTTCGCGAGATGATACTTCATTCTGAAGATGGCGATGCTAAGATTCAACTCATGATTCTAAGCTATTATGAATGTTGGAGAATACTTCTCGAGTTGAATGACCACTAGGAGTTTAAGGAAGAAAACTTGACACACACCCAAGGTATACTTGCTGAGCAAGGGTGGTCAAAGTTTACCTAGATGGAAGAATAAATTAAGGAAATTAAAACGCAGGTAACATTAAAAGTTTTCACTTCAGAGAGTATAGGAGAAATGAAAAACTTCGTTTACTTCACACACACACGCTCTGAAATATCCTTCCACGAAGTAGCACCTGAATATATAGATTTTGAAGTTTTCACTTATATGTTGATATGGTCGGATGTCCATCTGTTTTACCATATGATTCAGGCTACAAGCCCACTCCATTTCTTTAAGGCACAATATATGATCAATAAAAATATCGTAAAGGTACATAAAGTTTCCAGAATGATATCCTTTTATGGTAGCTAATAAGTAAAAAAGGAATAAGACAATAATTGTCAGAGATTTTCACTTTATTCTTCTATGAGATGTAGGGCAAATATTTCTTCATGCTATACTTTTTTGCTTCTTTGTAGTCACGATGTTTAAGGCTTAATTTTTTTTCATAAGGTTTTAAGTTAAAAGAATAAAAATAATACGAAAATTTGGCTATTTTGCATTGTTCTTAATCATAATAAAGTTATTGGAAACACTTTTTTTTTGTGGTACAGGCGTAAGTTCGTCAAATTGTATGCAGTTTCATCCTGACATATTTTTTAAACTTATCATTTCGTATCTTCTTTCCCCGTGCAATGTGTATAATGTAACGAACTATAGATATAGCATTATTTTTGAGCTAAAGTCTGCCATTTTTGTGCAATATATTTC
This sequence comes from Pantala flavescens, assembly GCA_020796165.1. NCBI lineage: Eukaryota > Metazoa > Arthropoda > Insecta > Odonata > Libellulidae > Pantala > Pantala flavescens. The sequence goes on along the minus strand of CM036881.1, from coordinate 17,314,371 downwards.
GCATTTAATTATCCTATTTCAGTCCACGTGCCTTTCATAACATACGTCAAGTTGAAGAGACAGTGAGCTATTGGAAAAGTACCGATTACGATATAATTTCTCGATATCCGTTAGCTGAATTATAAGACTACAAATTAACGTACAATAGAAAACAGGTGCAGCCGGTTGCTCCGATCACTTCATGGAAATCCAGTCTCCATTCATCAAAGAAATCAGAAGGGCAAAGAGATTACGTGATCTCACATTTCATTGAAGTAAATGCACCATTAACGGCACGATTTCGTGGGATAAGTTTTTTCTTCGGAACACATAATTAAAAGTCACGTGACGTAGTGGAATTATCTCGCGTAGGAAATCTTGAGCGAGCACGGAGAAAGGGAGGAATAATTTCCCAGGAAGTGAAGGGCTAAAGAAAAGGGGTTAATATTTTTACGCAAAGCACCCGAAAATGAAGAGTAGAAGGGGGCGGGTTCACGACCCTCGGCCCCTCCCTCATTTCTCAAGTAGCGCCTTCAATTCGGACCCTTTAATATTAGGGGGCCTTCTAGGTCCCTAGGACGTTTTATTATTATTATCCCATCTTTTGCCCTGGGAGGATCCCTTTGCAGTAATTGCTGCTCCACAACCCAACATTTGCCCTTCAGATCGTCTGCGAGCCGTAACACGCTGTCGCCTTTCCCATCTTATAGCTGGGTGAATTTGACATCCCAAGGGGATCTCCTTCAACTTATTCTCACAGTGCGGTACCGGCTTCGGGGAAAGGGCAATCCTCCAGCGCTTATACGATCTTCAAATGCCACAGCTTACATTCAATTACGACTATGGTCAATTGATGTATCAATACATACTAGGACACAATTGTTATCAAGAATACTATGTAGTCTCTTTGTCGCTATGTACGATTTAATTTAGCATTGAAACTGTATCGATTCGAAATTAAGATATGTAAAAATATGTCTGTTTACCTGTGTATAGACACGAATGCGAGTTTCAAATTTAGGTTAAACACTAATATCCAAGCTTTATTAAATTCTTATGCTAAACTCATCGTAATATTATATTTTGATAGTTATAATAAAAGTTTAATAAGTTTATCGGTGTAGTTAATATAATATTAAGTACGTTTTAATTACAAATTGTGTTTCACATATGTGTTCTTTTTCAACTATATCCAAAAAATATTGACGTAATCTATGTTTCATAATCACTATTAATAGAGAAATTCAAAAGTTATTTAAAGCAATGAATATTACATCATTACACCGGAAGTATATTGTAGAACACATTCATATAATATATTGACTAATTTTAATTGTAAAATATCCAGAATGGAGTAATATTTAGTACCTTAAAGCTATCTATTACGATAATGAACATAACGCTACAATATTCCGAACTGTAATGATACTATAAGTTAAAAGGTTTCATGAGAAAATAAATGCGGAAAACTTCTGTATTTTCAAAAATGAAATCTAAAGGTTAATATTAAAACAAAAGAAGATATATATCCCAAGCGAAAATAAACTGACAACTGAAAATTTCGTTCACAAATTAACAGAGCAGAGAGAAAATTTTTCACATGGATACCGTTGGGAGCAGAGGCAGTAGGGGGAGGATGCTTCTGGCCGATGACGTTATGCATGTATCCCTCTTTAAAAACATCTGCACCGTGTTGTTTTATGGTCGCCCTCTTTGATTACCGCACCCCCTGGCGGTTTCCTTACTGACTAAAGCCAGCCATCCTCTCTACGCAGTCATCGATCTATTTTTTGTCGAAACAAAAGTTCGATAACGTTTATTGATTCTGTCCCTCGCAGAGTATGGCTGAAAAAATAGATGTTCCGAAAGGTGCAGCGCTAACGAAAAATTAATGGAATGACTTCAGCGGTATACACCCTCCAGGGCCTTCCATACGTGTACACAGTTGAATTTATGATGGGAGCAAACATTCATCGAGTATCGGCCGATTTCTTTGAGGAAAAGGAAAATATGAAAACTTATTAGTGGATCATTAAGCTAATAAGCCCTCTCTCGTTTATTCATCGCCTCGTTAAAAAGCTTAAAGAGCTGTGTTGAAACCCTGATGCGATGAAATGTCAAAGTTCCTCCCTGGTCGTTGCGGAGGTGCGAATATGTAGGGTAAAGACGCAGTATGACTGACGAAGGCTAATAATTTTTCACTTGAAAGTATCATTGTATATATAGATAATATTCATCAAAAGAATTCTTTTGAAAATTGACACGATTATTGTTAAATACATTAGCTAAGATGAGATAAAAGTAAGACTAAATTTATTATGGTTTTTCACAACTATTTTTACTTATATTTTTGTTATTCCTTCTCTAAGGAAACGATTAATTAATACAGATTCTTTGAAACGAGGAAAATAAAATACCGATTCATTCAAGGTATTCAAGAACCAAAAATCAGGGAAAAGTTTTCACTCTCATTAAGCTGATTAATTAAATTCTTCAAAAGTTTCCTCGGCAGATTTTTTATCTTTTCAAATATCATTCCATAATTGGCTATATTATTAGAGAATAAGAAATATTCTTTCTTGGAAAATTTCCTTGAAGGAAGGAAAAAGTAATTACCGTGTATTTTATCGCTTTGCAAATATTATACCATTTCCTGTTTACTCTGACGTGAATGCTTTAATATTTTATAAGATTCCGACTCAGAAAGTCGAATTTTACAAAAAATATTTAAAATAAACAATTAAGTGTCAGTAATGTAATTTCCAAGTTTATTTTTCGTGGAATATATTTTATGTAACAAAGTTCTTTATTCCTGTCATCTCGTTTTATAATTTTCTTTTCTATTCGTAATTTATATATCTTTTTATAAATATTTTACGAGTTTTCAGATAAAAATGTTTGCACTTCATCTGCCAACTTTTCAAGAGTTATATATCGTTCGTTTATTTTCAGATCGATCTTATAATGTCTGATTCGTATTATAAAATTCAATATATCTACAAGTTAAATTTTAAAACAATTTTCATCCAAAACATTAAAACTTAGTCTATATAAAAGATTCAGCTAAAATAATCAAAGAAAATAAAAGTATACTTATATGGAAACGTATGCTGATGATTTTAAACAACGAGTTCTAAAAAAATTATATTTTTATCAGCTATTGATTGACGTCGATTTAAATTGCCATATTACCTCTGGACAGTTCCGTCTTTCGTTCTCTTACTGAAGTTGTCAGAATTACATGTCTGTGTGTGCGGCGTCAGTCACTATTAGTTGACCACTGTTTAGACCTGAAATTGACCTCTGAACCGAAAGTATGGCAAAAACTCATTAACGCCTCCGGGCACACCGGATTTTCTCTTTTCCGAAAGCCCTCCAGGACATGATGTCACGTATGGAAAATGATTGCGGTGAGTTCAATGCACCGAGAGATACAAAAGGGGAAAGATCCGGGTGTTTTCTCTAGAGTTTATTTAGCGATTTCTATTTGTGTTTACGGACAGGATTTTCGGTATTTATGGATAGCATTTAGTTGGTAGATTATTCGTTGTACTCAATTATAATGTAATCATATTAAATTTTCATCTGAAGTTGGCTCTATTTTATTTTGTTATTGCAAATAATGGAAACGAAACTATTATATATTTACGTATTTACATGTATTTACGTAATTTTGAAGTTAAAAATTTTAATGTTTATTTATTAGAAATTGCCTTATGCTCGTTTTTATATTTGTTATGACTACTATATATGGTATCCGATCGATGTGAAGTCACCTAATCTCGGAAAATCTGTGTATTTAATGAATTAGTACTTTTTGTTTTATATTGAACTAACGAAAAGAAGAAAAACGTTCTTATTAATTGAAATCATAGCTTACTTTAGTTTTTTATACTCGTAGTAAGAATTTTCGGGAGAAATGCATGTTCGAAAGCAATAAAAACGTGAAAAATATAATGTAAGATCGATTTTATTTTTATGAATGTTAGATAAGGCTTAAAATAATAAAGTTATTTACAAGTACATGCTATGAAGTTGACTTCTCAAGATAAGTAATTTATTCACACTCGAAGTAATTTTTTACTCAATTTAATTCTTTTTTAATAACGTTTAAGGATTTATGAAAAGTAGAGCGAGCATTCTCTCCAAGAAATGATTTTGATTGCTTGTTAGCTCATGAATTGGTTGAGTTATACAATCATAGTGAAAATCTTCGAGGAAAAGTTGGCCCAATTCACGCAAGATTTCCGAGAAATAAAAAGCTTTTTCTTGTGTACACCACGCGCGACCTTAAATCGGCGGTCAGCAACCTCAAAACAAATGATGGACCTTCCACAATCTTATTACGTTTCTGTAAAACAAAATTGCTTATAGAAATGAAATACAGTTGGTAGTTTTTTTGCTAGTATATACTTAATAAATGCATTCCAACTTTAGTGACGTACTTTACTATCCTAGCACAGGATAACTGCAAAAATAAGCTCAATTGTAACCATACCAATTTCAAAATAATATCCCATATAAGTACCCCCGACCATATAGTTGTTCGTTACTGACGTCTGTTTGTCTGTACTCGAGCACGTTAAAATCTATAAGAATTTTGGCGTTGAAAGCAATTCTATGTCGAACTAAAACCACCATTAAAATTTTCTTTCTTTACGATTCCACTCCCTTAGATCACGTTCTAACTTAAGATCCCCTTTGCCCTTTTAAATCTTAACATACTGATGATTTACGATTTGGTATCCCTATCTGAGGAAATTTCTAGTAAGTTCTTTTTTATGACAGTAGATGAAATGACCCGACTTCTATAATCAGTCTTAATGGAAGCGGTTATTTTTAAATTTAATATTTAGTAAAAGTATTTATAATTATAATATTTAAAAGGTTGGAAAAACTTGATTAATTAGAGTTATACTATGCATATTTACTAGCAGTAGAAGATGATATCTACAGTCTGATGGGTATAATTTCCGAAAATTAAGAATATATTTTAAGAACCTTTCAAGAGGACTTTATACTGGCACCAATGTTATCATAATAAGAAATGATAAAGTACTTGTTTTCCTATCTAAAAGCTTAAGCATATTTTCTTGTTGTTGAATCTGGGTGAATGAAGCGAACGCTGAATTTGATATAAGATAAATCTTTTTCTAACCAAGACAGTCCTTGTTATTCGCTAGCGTCACATTCATCATTTTTAACTTAAGAAAATTTCTTCCAATGTAAACAGCCTTTGCCCTATTTCTATGGCACGTTCGGTTACAACATGTTTTTGTGCGAAATAAAAGTAAGTTTTTGTCCGGTTTATCTACTCTTAGAAGTTGATTTATTTTCAGATTGAGCGTTCTAGAAAAAAACGACTCTCGCGTAACTTTTCTCGCACGTGTCGTAGATTCGACCCTTATTTAAACACATACCCGTTTATTCGTCAATAGGTGGAGATAAGTTCTGGAGATACATATATCTACGTTCTAGTAGTGGGTTCATTCATAAATTTGGGAACCAGTAGTGTCATTATCTTAGTTTGAAATTTATATCGTAATTGCTCGAACGGTGAAATCTGCCCATAAATCTATCCCTTTTGGATGAGAAGTAACATTTCGTAAAATGGAATTTCTTTATTTGGCTAATATTGAAGGAACTGTTAAACGAGGTTTACTTTTTCAGAGTTCTATTTTTTTATTCGTACTTTTTTGCTAGAAAGTTAATGTTATGGTTCTTAAATTTGTTAGATTAGATTTGACTCTTAATCATTTCTAGAATTGAAAATGTTTAAACTCAATTTTATTCCACGTAATATTCCCAGTTTTATATTACTTTTAGCTACTCGGTTGAAATTCTTTTCCGTTCCTTGAATCCAATTGGTTTCCGAAAAAATTCTATCAATTTTAATATAAATACTACGAGAATCTTTCTATTTAAAATTAAAGCTTAGAAAAATTTGATAAAATATACTATTTTTAAAGAGATGCTATTTAGTTCTATTTTTAAATAATGTATGACGGTTCCTGTGGAACCTTTATAGTAGAATATTAAGAGAAATCTTATTTTTTTACTAAATCGTATTATTCTATACGTCCCTACATACTATAAGGTAAAGGTAATAAACAATTATGAAATACTTTACTCACTCCAGACCTACATATGCTTCTAATCTCTCTACGGTAATGTATAAATAAATTTTAGATAAATTTTATTAATCTCTAGCTAACCCTCTCGAAAAAAAAACCTCCAGCACGCGTTGCTATGCGGAATATTCCATAAAAATCACGAAGGATCTAAAGGAATCCTTATCGCGTGACCTTAGGGAAAACAGGATTCGCGGTTTCCCCGACTCACGAAAAGTGTAACAGGATGCTCGAAGGAGTTTCACCTGAAGAGAATTACCGGCCACGAACTCTTTCCCTTAAAAGCGATGGAGGGTTATGAACTCCGCCCATATCAAAGGAACCGAACCAAAGCCCTTCCCATATTACGTAATTTCCCCGCGAAACACCTGCTTTTTTATCACCCCGTGGCACACACTCGATTCCATAAGGCGAACGAAAAAAAAAAAGACAGCGGAAAGGGAAAATTGAAAGTGTTTCTCGCAAGTTGAAGTCGACGTCATCGTCCACCAATGGGATTCGAAATGACCTCATCGTCAGCCAATGGGAGGGCTGGAAGAGTACCGGCTTTTCGAACGTTCCAACGGACGATTATACGAGCGAGGAATACTTGGTCGTGACCTCGAGCTGTAGAACGAGGAAGAAATACGTTAATTCCAATCCACTTACTTTTCTTGGATGAAGACGTGGTTTTCCACCGAACACGCTATCTGAATGATTTCGGATGATGACGAATACAAACATGCGATATGGGATATGAAATTATTGTCTTTTGGAGTGTGTCCCGGGGCGTGAATTTTCTGTTAAGAGGAATGAAGATTGTAGGTTTGAGTCTGTGAGGGTAAATAGTAGTATGCCTACCACGGAAAGGCAATACGATATCATTCAAATATATACCTAAAGATTAACTTTAATTCGTTTTTTTTTCATTGTTTTGCTCACAAATTTTTGCTATATTTCGAACTTTCGTTATGTACGTATGTTATATATTCAGAAAAATATTAGACTTTGATAATTGTAAATTCTTATTAAAAATAGTGGAATTCTATCTAAAATTACAATAACTTAAAATCAACTTAATTAAATTAAAATTAAAATCAATATTGAGTAGCTACCTGCTCTTTATTCCAAAGAAGAAAATCATTTTTAGACCATAGGAAATACAGAAGCTCTATGTGAATAATCTAAGTTATACTTTTTTGTTGCTACTTTGTAATATTCTAATGTCGTGGTACTAAAAGTTTATTTTGAGAAATTGTAAAGTATATATAGTTTTGACGTAATAATGCGGAAATTTCTGTAGTTGTTTTACAACTGAAGTTCCAGCTAGTAAGTTCGATTCATTTTTACTCTAATAAGAAACAAAATTAATTTTCTATTTGATCCCAGAAATATGACCGATTGATTGATTTTGTGAACATTTATGAAACGTAGGTTTCATTGTTAGATAATGCAATATATCTATAATCTAACGCCAAAAAGAGGGAATTTCTAAAATTTAATAATTTTAATACTTTATAATCATATAAAAGACTCTAGTAAATTTTCAAAATCTTATTTTGTTTGAGTTGAGTATAAAATCCAAATATCGCAATATTTTTTCAATAAACATCGTAAATAAATTCAGGTTTGATATGGTTCGAGCATGATAAGTTAATATACTCTTATTTTTTAACCACCAATTTTATTGGGCAACTTTGTAAAAGGAAATGAAGTAAAACAATCGTGGTAATTTTCCACGACTCATTTTATTGATCCACTGTATAGCGCCATTGCAATATATATTTGGTAACTGGTCAAGAAGGCCATGTCCACTGGAACAATCATTTTCTTTTCTTTTGAGCCATTTGCAATTTTATGGCTGGCTTAAAGGATCCTTGTCTGGAAACAGCTCCAAAATATTTGGTCCACTCTTAACGAGTCACTGAGCATGAGTTTTGCCGCCTCTGTTATCGCTTCGAAATATAGAATTAAGGAAAATGATCGTGCTTCCGCCCCAAGGTCAATCAGAGTCATGTTATGCAGTGTACCAGATATTTCAGGACCGGATAGATGTGTATATCTAATACGATCTTTTGGAATTATTTCGTTTCTTATTGCAGAAGAATTTATATTATAACCCAGCGGGGAGTAAGGTAGTTCTTGAGCGATGATTAAGTACAAGGATGTAGTCGAACTAAATAATGGCATAATATAACAGATATTTATAATTAAATTACGCTTGAAACTCAAGATTTTCTGGTCTGATATATTTGAAATACTAAAATACGAAGCGCTCTTTTAATTTAATTACGATTCCAAGATTTCCAAACTGCTATGGCAATGATAGTAGTAAAGAGGTACTATTAATGTTATGAGTTTATACCACTTGCTCCAGGAAAAAACAAAATAACCACAAGTCAAAGAAAAAAGATAAAATTAATGCCATATTATATTGAAAATTTTTTACAACTGTAAATGAAAGTACGGGTACATTATAAGGTATCTAATAATACGTAACTTATCTTACGTATTCATGTAGCTATAAATTTATTGAACGAATATTTACGGTAGAGAAGATACTTCTTAGGAGGCGTAGCCAAGCCAAGTTGTAGTGCATGTGGTAGTATTATAAGTAAATGATTTGATTAATATTTTTGAAAGTAATGTTTAATCAGATGTAAAATAAATCCTCTCAGAAATTTCGGGACGATTCTTTTTTGTTACGAGGTATTAGTTTTCGTGATATAATACTATCTTTAAACTTCTCGTTTAGCGAGTAAGCGTATAATAAATATAAAACCAAATTGGTTTGGATGAAGATTGGGTAGTATTATAAAATCCGGCTCGGAAATATATAACTCTCTTCTTGAAGTAGAATAAGTTAAACTATAACGAGATGTGGCATAGACGAAAGTGAAATCGTGAGGATAGATTTGGAAACGTTGCAGAAGACCCTTTTTGTTGGTCCGTGAGGCGCCTATAGCGAAAATGGTTTGACCTTGGAGCACAGCTCCGGAGAGAGTCTTTCCTATCTTTTTTCTCCTCTGGCATGAAAGGGAGAAGCTGTGCTCTTTATTTTTTTCCCATCCCTGCACGACGCCCACAATTTTTCTGGGATTTGGCTTCTTGCGCCGTTTGTTTTATTCTCTCTGCCATCTTGGATATTATCGTTTTGTTTTTGTTCCCCTTTATTGCTCTTACCCCTCTCAACCGATATCTTTTACGTTTTCCTTTTCATTCCACTGTCACTTTTCGCTATCTTCCTTATAAGTCATCCCTTACTAAGGCTTTTCTTATATATTTTATTCCCAAAAAAGCTCTTTCGTTCTCTCCTTCGCCAAGAGTGATTTTTTTGTACGCTTTCAGTTTTCTCCTTTTTCTTTCTCGGGTTCACCTTCTTTTTTCCACGTCTTTTCGATTCGTTTTTGTTTTTTCTCTGAGAATGGCCCAAATGTCAGGGCGCGGGGTCTGATTCGATATCGTCTCTTTTGTTTCTCGGAATCGATTCCACGAAAGGTTTTAACTTTTGTATTTAGGGGGAGTCTCAAAAGGGCGTGTTCTTTGTCGTCTTAATTATACCATGCATTCGGATAAGTGCGGCAAAAGAGTTACTTTGTTCCATCGTCGACTTCATTGTATAACTTTATGCCCCGATTGTATGAAAGTTTGATCTGGTTTGTTGAACTCTATTCTATAAGTACTATTTTATTAAGAGGTGAACCTAAAATTTTATTCCAATATCATGTTTCAAAACGATTTATTTTTAAACCATCCTAAGCGTAGATTTTTACTGTTAATATGAAGTTTTAATATAGAAATGCTTGTCTATTAGAAAGTCTTTGTTTTAGATGGATTGTTTTGTTATTGTTTGAGTTTTCTGTAGAATATTGATAAAAGAAATATTATCTCGACGAATTGTAAAATATAGATTTATGATTATTATATATATCATTATATTGATCATCGAAATCATAAATCTATTTTTTCGTAATCGATTACTTATGCCCAAATATATATAAATACATTAATTTACAAATAAGCCCATTTTAGGAACTAAATCATCACATTTCACTGCGGTGATAAAAATAAAATAAATGTCAATTAAATAAAAGAAAATATTTCTACTAATCATAAATCTCATTATTATTTGAATAAATTCCTAAATTTCTTTATGAGAAACTTTCTAAAAAGTAGTATACATGTAATTAAATTATAATTTGTGTATCTCGATTACTCATAAGTGCCATCGCAATGAACTACTTTAATTTTTCAGCGTGATAATTAAACTCGTTAATTAAGACGAAATTAGAGAACGGCGAACGAAAAGGGCTTCCGAGTTTCTTTTGATATAGCCCTCAATTGGGAAGGTTATAAGGTTATTTTCGGGTTTCTTTGACGAAGAAATACGCCCAAGAATTTTTATTTTATTTCGTTCGAAGAGAGCTCACGAGTAGTCTTTTGTGCAGCCTCATTCCAAGATGTTGTTGGCAGTTACAGAGGCGCTGGCATCAAATTTCGAACAGTGCAAGAACATTGCATAAATCATAAACAATGGACTTCAGAAGTTGGTTACCAACGCAACTCATTAATATTTCATGTAGTTTCAAACGTAGCAAAGGCGTGTCGCTTTAGGATCAAATTCATGGGATGCGGTAGAATTAATGAAAAAAGCTATATATTTCGTCGGAAAGATTTATAACCGTACATAGATCTTGATGCAGAGTTCGTCATTGTGTGTAAACCATTCCATTAACTCTGAGGTAAAGTAAACTCTTCTTTTACTCAATTGTACGCCTCACACGTATCCGATAATCAATGGTTTGATTGCTGTATACGTCCCCATCGTATCTGTTGAAGTTCTCCCATTGTGCCATGTCGACAATCATCCGATAAATTCATGACCTTGTATCCTCTTGAAAATGTCAACGCTGGAATTTTTTTCGAGAAACCTCGCGTCTTCCATTAGCATTCATTAAGGTCCACATATTTGCTTTAATTGGTCGCGTGCTGGCATGGTAACGTCATTGGAAGCAGCAGTAAATAAAGTCTCTTCTGCGGGTTGTTTACTATCGAACGCTAAAACCGGCCCTCGATTGTGCGTTTAAGGATAGACGCAGGAAATGAAGAGAGATTTTACCCCTAGGATGTGGAAACTTTATGTGGGATTCGTTTTTAAAAAAGTAATGATTCATGTATTCAAAGGTGCACCTGGCAAAGTGGAGGTTGTCAGGGTATTGATTATTGGAGAAACTACTTTGAAAAAGTGAGGGAAATTTGTCTTTTATCTCTCTTAAACAAATTTGTTTCCAGGAACGTAAGATGTAGAACTGTGTATGGAGGAATATTTTATATCCTAGTGTTTGATCTCTAGTTCAGTTTGGCTTGTTGTGAAGTGCGATCGAAGCTATCCCATACGATAAAAAATTGTTGATTTCGTAGATTATTCTATTACGATGACTATATGAAGGTTTTCATTGGAACTGCTTGTAGGCTAAGCATAGTGGCAATTATTTCTACCTACATATACGAACAAGTTATAAACGTAGAATAATTAACATACACATAATTAACTATCAATAAATTAATATTATAATATATAAATGGCATACACACAATTTCAAAAATATGGTATTTCTGAGATAAAAAAACCTAATCATGAATTGTATATACTTCGAATGAACGTTTACCATCTGAATACTACTTATTACATGAAGATTATTCTCGAAATCTTCGTAAATAATTCATAAATTAATGGTTCACAATGATTAATTAATTTCTATAGCAACGTTATTACATTCACCCCAATCTCAACCATTAGTTAAATGAATACGTCATTCTACAACTGTGCGATTTAATCTTTGATTCTTAGTCTAATCGTTAACCTTTGCCTAGCATTGTGTGCAGATTTTATTATACGTATAATTTAATTGAGAAACAATATCCATTTGTTTACATTGTTTTGTCTTTTTGCCTCAAACATCGAACATCGCCTATATACTCTTGTTTCTTTGTACTAATGATGTCTTCATAATAACAATAATGGCGAATAGTAAATTTGATTGACCTTGAATTGTATGCAAATCAATTCTCTTCGAAACGTTCGAATCGCCTTCTCCACGGAATCATTCCCTTTTCATCCGGAAATGGGTGTTCCTATTCAAGTCCTGACCTTGGCCTTTATCGGCACAGTAACAATTTTCCGCAGATATAACTCCGCCTGAGAATATGGAACCCCAATTCTCTTTTATTGAGCGTGTGAAAATCGATGCGAAGTTTAACGACACGAAATCTACTAATCTTTATTGTGCCGAGATTGAAATTGATACGAAAATAAGTTTCAGAATTTCTGCCGAACTTTTGTATTATGTTTCTGTTTTACAGAGATGCCATAAATTAGATTATCGTGAATGTATACTTTTGTTGGCGGAATTAGAACTTTTGAAGGTCATGTCTATCACTAGCAAAATATCATTGAACTATTAAAGTTAAGTTTTGTTACTTTATCCGATGAAGTAATAATAGTAGAATGTAGTAAATTGAAGGGTTATTTATCGTCACTTATTCTTTTACTGTTCATTTTACTGATCTTATAAATGAATAAGTCTAAAGTGCATATCTTAGTTAACCATTGACTTTCCTCACCTTATTTTCTTCATAATAAAGTACCTAGTTACAATTCTCCATTTCCGGAGGTAAGTGGTGGAACTTATCTGTAATTGCATAATTGAAAGCACTTATACCGAGATTGCGTTGATTTTACCAAGGGTACTTGTATATCAAAATACTTGGTTACTCGCAAACCTGAAAACTTTAATTAAAGATGGAATTCACTGAGGCCTTAGCTTTGTGGAGTTCCGACATTATTACAATCATCTAATAAACAGATTTTTCCACAACGTGAATTAGTTAAAACTAAAGATAATTAAGGTTAAAGATATGAGGAACTAAAACTACCATGAGCTTTATTAAATAATGCCAAACTTCACTTCTAAGTTTCCAATATAAATTATCTACATCAAGATGTATATAAGAATGTATTTGGGAACTTCTGACCGGTGAAAGAGATTCGACAAAAAGAAAAAAGATTTTTAATTTGATACTGCGATACTTGATAAAGAGATACAGCTGTGGAAAGGTTGCTGTGATCTATCTACAAAATACACTCACGCAGAAACGATTCGAATCGTACAGATTAACTTCTCGGATTGCGATTAATGGTTAGAATAGGAACCGTTCGAAATTTTAGCCCGAAATGATTCCAACTTTATTACATTCCGTATCTATAGCTTCGCCTCTTGCCCGCATAGGGCACGCGATGGTAGACCACCTCGTGAGAGCGTTGTTCACAACCGTGGAAATTCATTGGAATATCACAAGCTCCCTCTAATGCTTGCAGAATCTACGCACGAATCCCATCATCGGAGAATGCCTCCTAAATCTTTTAATTGCTCGTTTCCTGTTTATAAAATTGGGTCCAATTGGAGCAGTCGATCTTGAACCAAGTAACTGAATTGACGTACGTTTTGAGGGGAACAGTTGGTACAGTTTTTCTGACTGATGCAATTTCGTTAATCCTTGAGCGACCCGTATAAAAAGTGGGGTACTTTCGTGATATATTCTTCTGGTATCATACAATGTAACCTTTTTGAATTGCATCAAACGGTTCTTAATAGTTTTGTAGAGATGGATTCTATAAAGCAGTTGGTAGTTATAATTTTGAAACATTTTTTAGCCTAAGCTAAGTGCTTTCCAAGTAACTAGCGTTTAAAAATTAGGTTACAAAGTAGTTTGTATTATTCCCAACGTATGGCTCTAAATGATTTTAAACCTGTAATCATCCTATTATTATATTATCTATTTTCATACTATATAATTAAGTCTTTTAGCGTAGCATTAAAGTTCCTATTGTTATACGATCGGGGACAGTCCGTTTCTAACAATGAGTGGAAAAAGTAAGGTTCATTTTACTATCTCATAGAGTATTGTCTATCTTTACCCCTTCCTATGCCACCTCCCCCTCTGTGACGCAAATAACAGTGCCATAAAGTAGTAATCATTAATGTGAAGAAAGGGATTATTTATGAATATAAATCTTACGCAAAGAACCGTATTTCACTTGTTGAACGTCTTTCGATGCAAATATTTAACCGTATCGTTCCTAATTTAAGCTGAGACATAATTACAGACTTTAATTGGTATAATTACTGTTGATTTATTGTCATTTTGCATTTAATGATACAAATTCGTTCATACTGAAAGAAAATGTTTGGATTAATTTATTTATTTTTCACTGGAAAAAGTAATTTACTCTTCTGTAAATTATTGAAATTTAATTTCTGTTTACGTAATTTTTATTTCCTCTTCGTGAATACGATTCCACGGTGATATTTATTATATCACGATTCAAGATACAACTTCAGCATTTCAAAAATTAATGCTCGTAAATTCACTGATTAATTTCTCTTTTAATAGCCCTCTGTAAATCGTATCCTTCGTGTTCAAATAAAAGATGGAAATATCCTTGCGAATCGAATCTTAATGTTAAATGTGTGTAAGGAACCTATCAGCATCTGATCGCTTAACACGCAAACTCAACTGCTTTTAAAGAATAGGATTTTTTGCTTATCACAGAGACGTTCCTGTTGAAAAACGCGGATGATGAAAGTTAACCTTAAGAGATTGTCACTGAACGCTCTGATTCTTTCTCTAGAAGTACTCGCGTGACTTTGAGGAAATTACTTTCCATATCGTGTGCATCGATGAACTTTCCTGAGAACATCGAACCAATTTTTCGTGCCAATAGTTTTGAATAAATCTTCTTCTGAATACGTTGACTCAGAACTGAAAACTGAGTGGGTAAGAATTATAGCTTACGATCTATCAAAAGGTATCTTGTTTAATGTGTGTTTCTATGGTTATAGAGTGAACTTCAAATAGTAAATAGTATAGTAATATAATATATAATAAAGTTTTTAATATATTATATAATAATTCAAAGGTAACTATAATAGTATATAGTTACCTTTGAATGTGTTATCGTAAGAAAACTTGAAGTTGATGCTGTGAAGTAAATTAGATAACGTTTGTAAAGTATAAAATTTCAGTGGCTATCATAGCAAACGTATCTTAACCCAATAAAGCAAAATCTACATATTTATCCTTATTATAGATTTTTATCAGCTTTTACGTTTAATTTAACGAAATAATTTTTACTCAACGTATAGTTAATCTTTTTGCTCATTATTTCGAAACATTATTTTTAAAACATTATTGTAAAATGAATCTAGTTATATGATATTTACAATGTAATTGCAACAATGATCACGTTCAACAAAGCATAATTTTCGATGTCTGTATGATTTAAGTTTATTATAATTGTTATTGTTTAAATCATTGTATTATTTATCAACTAGGGGAAGTGTTAACAAAGATAATAATTTATTAATTACCTGCATGATTTTATTTATCAATATTGATTAGCAGCGTTTCTATTATTGTTATTATTATTATTTCGATTATTATTTTCTAAAGCTGAATTTCTTATCTCTTCACCGAACTCCTGATGTCTTAGTAGTATTATCCGAAGCAAATGGTGGCACTTAAATTCCAACCCAATTTAATCCGGATGGATGGATGACCGCACCTCCAAAAGAGATCCGAGTATTAATTGGGCGTGGCGTGTTAATTAACAAATCCACTTCGCAGAGTTCCGCACGCAATCCCAGTTCGACTCGAGAGAATATCTTTTCTCGAATTCAGATTCCCTTTCCTCTGACGTATTCGTTAATCCGAATTAATATCGCTGTATAATTGCCGCCTTTTCTTCGTTCTGTTGCTATGCAGGGGGAGTCCGTCGCTCGGAGGTAAAAAGATTTCAATGCATGAATAACCCCTCTGTGCTCTTCATGTATCAGTGAACATCCTCTCTCTCTTTACCATTCGTTAACGGAGGAATAACTTTTCATGGAAAGACTGTTGCTTGCGAGGAATATGATGTAAGTTTAAATGCATTTGTGTTCAATTCAAGGACCACCGGATTTTCCTTTTGATACGATTATATCTTTTATTTATTGTATACTTTATTGCTATGTGGGGAATCGGAAAAAAATGCTTATCTTGAATCATAATTTTTTTATTCTATAAAGAAACCCTAACTTGGTTTACACTTAGTTAACAATTTCTATCGAAAAAAACTTATGTAATGCAATTTATGTCAACATTAATTGTACGAAAACACTAATTTTTTCCTCTACTTTCTTTTTAAATATTTCAACTGTATAGATTTTTTAGGATCCAATTAATATTATTTAAAAACCTTTCTTCAATTTATCCACATTACTATCCTCAACATTTTCCGTAACATAGCTTAAAATATTAAAATCTCTAAGAGAATTAATCATAAGTGTACTTAATTGTTTTTTATTATTGAATCTTAAATATTGTCTTTACAGATTGTAGTATCTCACTATTTTATAGGTCGATTATTACTTCGTGAAAGTATTTGTGAAAAGGTATTTAACAATCGTCGTCTTTGGATTTTATTCAAATTATGGTTGTAGCTAAAAATTATTATAAAACGTTGCATCTTTATATTACAGCAGCGAAAGCTATTCGTTTTAACTCTTGGGAAAATAATACATTTAGACGTATATAACGCTTAAGAAGAGAGTGTAAATTGAACTGAAATAATAAACAACTAAAAGTATTGTTGGAGTAACCAAGCAATACGTTGATTGTGACGTCACAACAACCGCCTACAAACGAAATAAACACTCAAAAGTGTACTTTTCGAATTGAATCTACTCGTTTCCTTTCCTCTGAAAGTGCCTTTTTTGTTTCTCGTCGTCGGAAATCTTTAGCCGCTATTTCATTCCCTCGCCACGCCCTCTCCACCGATTTCCTACATTTCCACGAAATTATGGAGACTCTCTGCGCTTTGAATTTTTCATGAGATAGTTTTGCCGCACCGAACACTTAAATCACTCTTTCCATTTCTCTCATCCTTTCCACTTTCACGATCTTTTACTTGCGTCGAGAGTGACGCGAAATAGTCGTAGATTCTGATCTAGCGTCGTCTATATATTTCAGATGTTCTACTGTCTTTTTAGAGTTAAACGTGTAACGTACAATAAGAGACCACTGTTGCTATGATGAATAGTTGTTACTAATGCTTTTGTTATTGTTGTTACTTAAACGTTTGTCCTTCGTAGGAGTTAAATGTAAGATTGGTCTTATTAGGCTATATTTCGTACTGAATTAATGAAGGCTTATTATTATTATTAATGTTTTATTATTTAATTGAAGGCCTATTTTTATTATTAATCTTTAATTATTATTAATGTTTGAACATTGCAAACATGGATAGTTAATGAACAAAAGTAGTGGAGATTAAGAAATTGGACGAATGTATAAAAGATATTTAACTTAGTAAATTAGTATTTCTAATTCAGTCAGACTGAAGAATTTGAATGATGAGTATTGTTTTCTTTTTCAGGTACAGTTGCTGTTCCATTGTATCTCTCTTCTTTCCTTGACAAAGTTTGGGTAAGTGTTTATAATCCTGTATATGTTGTACTCCATAAAAAAGGGAAACTCTGTACTTACGTCTCCAAGGTACTAAATCAAAAACTTATTTCTTATAACTCCTAATTGTATGAAGGATTAGAGGGCATGGTACAAATTACATATTATACGAAGAAATTGATGGGAGGTAGGACGAAAGATACATATTCTACGTAAACCACTGTAAGAATTTTTTATTTGATGTAGACTTCTCAGACCTTGACGATAGTCTTAATGTATGAATAACATTTTATTATAATCCAGGCTTACTAATATATTTATATAGGTTTAATACCAATCTGTTAAGAATAAAGCGAAACAGTATTTAAATGAACAATAATCACGAAGTATTTCAACATTATAAATTAAGAAATTTTTTATTAAAACTTTAAACGACGCAGTATTATTTAAAGACTAATTGATGTATAATGTTAATTATAATCATTGTACAGAATTTAAATTTCGAATGCGTAACTTTTCGTAAAGGATTCTTAATTAGTCGCCTCATCTAGGTAATAGGAAAATAATCCTCTGCAAACGGGAACAAAAAACTTCAAAGTCTACGATATACTCCATAGGAAAGCATGATTAGTGGAAAAGAAAATTTAATTCTTTGATCTTGAAGCTTAAAAACCTGTTATTAGGTAGGAAACTGCTTACTCACGGATTCAGCCGCCGTTCGTTTCGTTTTTTAAATTATATATACGTGGAAATGGAACGAAGTTGGTTGAATCCTCATTTGCAGATGTATAAAATGTACGATGGGACACGAATCTGCTTTAAAATGAACGGATTTATAGAAGTTTAAAGCTTGCGGATGGTAACAGAAAATTATCTGTACCACAATTGTTTATTGTATTCTAAAATTTTTATATTAATTAATGCATCATCAGAGGAATGAAGAATTTGGTCTGGACGAAATAATTACGAATCAAAATTGAAGTTAATGCCTAAAGGATTATAAAGAAACCCTAAGTAGATTTAAATTTTGAAGGAAGGTACCCTTGGTCGATGAACGATGTGAGCAAACAGTTAGTAGTAAAGTGGAAAGTAAGTTAACGCAGGAGTGTAATAATTTTACGACTAGGTTTCAAAAAATTGATTCTGCGGTGTATTATGGTTTTCTAATACCGAACAACTTTTCTACTGCTTCAAGTCTTCTTAATTAGAGAAGCTAGCGCGAAACTAAAAGAAGGATGTGGTTTCATCGTGTAGGAATACAGGAGAATTTAATGAAGCCACATGATTACGCGTTTGAAACTCATAATTCGCGATAATAACAGTCGACTCGTCTCCAAGAATTTGTTTTCGCGATAGACTACGACTTGCAAATTCCGCGAAATACGAATAATAAACGGTTTCCTCCCGATGTAAACATCAACAGGTTCTTGACAACGAACTATTCAGCCCGAGACAGTCAAAGCTGCAGATATAGAGATAATGCGCGCGGAAGAATATTCAAATAAAACTCATTCCGTCGGATATTCTTCCTCTCGAAAACATGTTTATTCGCCTCTTATCTGACTTCTCCGCAGCTGAGTAGTCCTCGAAGCAGCTTCCTGGAAAAAAGACAGAACGAGAGAAAGGGATTTTTGCGTCGCAGTTTCCGAATTGCAAAAAACACGTACGAGGCCTAGTTATCTCCGTCGCCTTTAATGGGCCATCAAGGGAGCTTTTGAAAAAAATACGGCCGGAGCTCGTCTCATTTGTTTTTCGCTCAAAACAACCCCACGGACAAGCGAATTCTCCGAGACGACACGTATTCAGTGGATGTTTACCACTCCGTATCCCCTAGCGACGACTAGGCTTCGAAACGGTCGTTACCGAAACGGGGTTATTGTTTTGTTTATAGTTTCGTCAACACGTGAAACTGGGAGTGTCCTAACTCAGCAGTGGTTTGGTGGATTATGGCTTCACGGTTCAGTACCACCCTCGAGTTCTCTCGGCTTCGTTATCCTTCCCACCGACTGTGGAGAATTTCTTAGCGGTGGTCCCCGCTACCAAATTAGCTTCATTTCTAACGTCGCGTTCCTCAGGCGGGTGTATTTTTTCTCTTTTAGACGTCGTCTACCATCCCTCTTCTGGTGCAAGTGTTTAAAAGTGACCTCGTTTCTTACTCCGTTGCATAAATATTCCTCGTCTCCCACGACTTATTTTTGATCTCGCCTCCAGCCACTCTTCGCTATTTTTTAGTTAGACTCGATAGTGTTTTTTAGCGTGCGCTCATGCAGTTTCTCTTAGCGGGTAATTAACTCACAAGAGAGGTAAACAAACTTTTAGCACAAGAAAGTGTTAATTTTCATTTACCAAAACATCGGAGTGTTTAAGTTCTTTTGATTAAATTGAAAAGCGTACCCGCTTAACTCATTACTGTAATTAACACGCTTGTCTCCGCAAATAAATAAGGCCTTCGTGCTTGATCTCATTGTAAATTAGACATTATTCCTTTCATTGTAATAAGTATAAACGATAGCTTAATAGGTTGTTTGTAATAAAGATATCGTTCCGTAGCAACTGTAGCTAGGGATAGGATATTTAGGTGCCTAGTTATCTTCTCCAGTGTCTAATGTTAATTGCAGATCCCTTTCTATAAAGAGAATGAGTTTTAATAATTTCTCATCCTCTTAAATTCATGATACAAATTTACCTTTGTTGGTAGTTTAATGTTTAGGCTTATCTTTGATACAATTTAAATAGCAATATAACATTACCATAGTAGATATTCTTTTTGTAAGCAGAGGCGGTACGAGGTTTTGAGTTCAAAGTTTACCTTAACGTACGTAGTTATGGAATGGATCAAAATGTTCCTAAAATAGGGTTTCAGAAAATATTGCATCTGAACTTAAGAAATTTTAAAACTTGAACCACCATCATTATTTATAAATTTTATGTTGAATCATATTCTTGAAATGATGCTAAATGAGTAAATCCAACCATCGTACATATCCTTGCCAAGGATATGTACGATATCCCTTATTAGTTATTCATCCCCACAGAATATAAAGATAAGTATTCTGCTATTTTTGAATGAATAATTCATTTCTGCTTAAACTCGAAAAACCATGACATTGATGACTGAAAACCTTCCGCATTACAGAATGAATAACTCTTCTTCTTGGTTAATGTCGTGTTGAATTAGTACCAGGATGTGCAATAACACGAGACGATTGCGGCTGACTGTACGGCCGTTATCGTGGGAGTATCAAATTCACGATTCACTAGAAATGAAGTAATCGCGGTGACAATACCGATTATACTATCGTGTCACCAAATCCACTCAGTCTGAATCCTTGAACAGCACATGTGTTTTTTGCTTCCTTGATTCCTCGAAAGTATTTAATCCTTTACGTTATTTGAAGAGGATCTGACCACATTGTACTTTAACATGGAGAGTATAGAATTAAATTGTTCATGTCACCATCTAATCGGTGACTAACGTTGTGTGTCACAATACCTATCATTAGGGAAACTCATCTATATTATGTCTAACTTGTTTCGTTTTCCTTTGATGTATAGGATTCCCTCAATGCTAATCGTACTAGAGAAACTACTTTTAACTTACTTAACTTACACAACCTTAGATTCTTGTTCAGTATTACTATAGTATAGAATTACTATTATGTAAGGATTTTCCGCACATTTATTAAAATTTAGATCTTTTTCCTCCAATGTGAAGATTATGATACTCCGTAATTCTTAGTGTTCATGTTTTACATGTGAACGATGAAACGTTTTGGTCGAAGTACTCCGAGCACCCTATCAGCAATCGATGTTCTTTTAATTAGTTGTTTAAGTTTTTAAAATATCTAAATTAATACTTATAATTAGTTAATACTTAAATATTATCTGCTTTTGATGGTTTGATTCCATATGTCTAAAGAATGAGCAGAAGAAAAACCTGGAAAGAATACCTTTCGTTTAACTTAAATGCGATGTGTCGATTTTGATGATGAAAGCTCGATCCAAAGTCACCTTCCATCTCTATCGTAGGGAGTCACCTTTGGGATGCTTTGTATCGGCCGAATTAACATCACTTCCATTGTCCCTAGATAAGAGCGCTGCCAACAATCGGAAGGTCACCGAAAATATTCCCTCTTACCATTGGCGTATCTAAACGGAGGGGAGTGAATCGCGTTTTCGAGGTGACCTTTGGAGTCAGCCACGCGTGCCCTCCAAAAGTGCAGCAAAACAGCGTGAAATCCGCGCACTGTGCAACTCCACCCATAAAAGACATTCGAGGGTTGGCGATGTCTCCGCCCGTGACCGGAATCCCTCATAGGGCCTCGCGTTGCCAGGTTTTCGATGCGGGAAAATAAATTGCGGACGGAAAGCTGTTTTGGAACGAGGATAAATCGACTCCCGACTAAGGCATAGATTGTGATCGAAAACGCGTCTTTTTCTCCTTTCAAGATGTGGATTTTTCCGCTTCCAATGTATTTATAATGTGCTCTAGTATTTATCGGGACGTGTTGTTGGTTTCCTTAGTTACAGGAGTAATTTGACACATTGTATGCAGTTTTGTTGGTCTACCTTCCTTTACGTCAATCACTCGAATTTGTAGATAATTTTTACGTAATAAATTAAAATTGGATAACCGAGACAATGTATTTCAATCAAAATTATTAGGATTACCAGTAGAAATTTTCCACGACGATTGTTGTATTTTTCGCAGAAATATTACGCTCTGTTCTAAATAAATAAAGTTAAATACTACTATTGTAGCTAATTATAAACGTAGTAAGTGTATTTAACGTGTGAAAAAGAAGAGATTGGGCGGTCAATCTCGCCTAATATTGATGTAAATTATCGCCCAGTTTCTCTCGATTAGAATCTACTAACTTTCTAGAATCCTTCGTTCAACACAGGTTACGTTTCGAAATGTTAACGCATATTTAGTCGCCTCTAGGCCAAGGAAATCGAGGTGTTTCTGGGCAAATACAACCACGCGTGAAGATAAAAATATTGTTCGTAAGAAGTAGTATTGTATACTACATAGTTATTATGTATTTTCATATTTATACAATTATTATACTGAAAGAGAAATTTTAGGTATTTTTCTTCTTTCGTAAATAGTTAATATACATAAAACTGATATTTAAATATAGTCAAGCATTTAACGATCTTGTTTATTTATAAATCGATTCAGGATGGTTTTAATTTAAATTAAATTAAATAGAAAATTGATGGAATCGTTCGGAAACGAAAAATAAAAAAGCTACCCCTTGTTCGGGAGATGTACGCTGTGACAAAATGAATATTCTCGTGACAAGAGGAGTGACAGTCCGTGAAATTTACAACCAATTGTTCAACTTCTCTTTTAAAGACGCCATTCTGATGGAAATTCGAAACCGTCGGGATCACGAATCTGCAAAATAAAAAAGTGAATCGCTTGGGAGGGGACGGCATTATTCAAAAAGGAAGTTGGTTGGCAGAGGGTAATTGGTGAAGCAAACGAACAAAAGAATGGGATCGTGGGAGGGGTTACTCAAACGGTCTTTAATCAAGGATCGTTTATGTAATTGCCGAATGTTCTATTAAAGCGTTGTATTTGCGTGGGAAGGAAGGTCGCACATTATTTAGATAATAGAGGTAGAGTGTATAGATAGAGAACACGGGTGGGATGTAAGGGGGTTAGTACTACTTTTCTCCGGTTTATCGCGTATATAGAGAATAAGATATGCTTTATGAATATCTATTTTGTAACCGCTATTTATTTCTCTAACTATATGTAAAGTCTGTGCTTATTATCGATAGAGAAAGATTCTTAAATTACTACTTTATGTCCTGCAATTGGTCCAGACTTATTTACGTGTATGATTATATGAATAATGTGTGCATCTGTTCAAAGGGTAATCTGTTTACGTTAAATGATAATGTTCTATAAATGTTTACTCTCCTTTTAATATCGAAGTAAGAATATCGATTTAAGGATATAAAGGGCAATTTTTAGTCTTGAAATATATCAATTTTATTTTAAATACGTATGTGAACGTATGTATTGACTTATTGTTAGATTTAAAGGTTGCGAGCATTAAAGAAGAATTACCCTAATCTATTTTCTTTAAAATTCTTAAGGTTACCAATATTCTAGTCCGTAAGTGATTGAAATCAGGTTAGGGAATATAGATTTCTATTCCTAAAATTCTTTCTTCGAATTATAGATCGACTGTGGAGTGGAAAAGTGAAATTTCCGCATGGAAGTAGGCTATTTAACACCTTCCACCCATTATTCAAATATCCACCAGTTTTTCACCTTTTCCTAGGCGTTAGAATTCTGACATCACGAGATAATTAATTGAATATTTAAGCCGTCAAAATTTCCATTTAATGATAATGAGACAGAATACGTAACAAAGCCGTGGCTCGTTTCCTATCAACAAAATTACGCAAATCTATGTGATTCCAACAGGTATTCTTCTTGCTTCAGAAGAGACGATAAGTCTTTAGAAACATTAATGCCCTTAATTAAACTAAGATTTCTTCCCTAATCGATTTCCACCATTAAGTACATTAGTGCCCGAAGTTAAACACGAAAAAAACTTACGGGAAGGAAATGGAAAAAAAGAGAAATCGACAATTAGTGTGCTAATATTGAATTTCACCGATTTGAATGATTGATTCATTCGTGGGAACATCATTATCTCTATACGTACGGGTAGTACTGAAATTAAAATGTATGCGAACCTGTTCAAGGATGATTTAGACAAACCTGAACCGTGTTTGCAATTGTGTATTTATCTTTAAGTCTGATTATTAGAGGAGAATCCAGTTTTTTTTTTTCGATTAATGCTAATGAGTTAGTTCAGGTACGTTTCCTTACATACGATGTGTGTTAGATGACGTGTTATTTCCTCAATTAACTAGTTATTTTTCATTCAATTTGTCATTTGTAAATGTCTATTCATTTTATTTGTATATCTTTTTACAGTTGCTTTCCTTTGGTATCTTATTCAACGTCAGTCTGTGTGATAATTCTTTTAAGTATCAATAATTGATGAGGCTTAGCAGATGTATAAAATCGTGAATTTTGTGTAAATGTATTCTGTTATCGTCAGGCGTATCCTCGCCTAAAGATGCAGGTGTAAAAGAAAACAAATAAAACTCGTAAAACCCCTTCCTGTGACATTTTTACTATTTTTTCGTCTCACCAGCTTTACGACGTTGCATCGATGCGAGGTCACCTTTGAACGTGTTCCGTAAGTCGCCTCTGTAACCAACTCTTACGAATATCTCGAGTTACCTCGAAAAAAATATATGAGCGCGACATTGCGGCGATTCTTTTTTGTTTTGTGCAGGACCAGAGAAATGCGTTTGCGAAAACAAACCAGATTCTCTTGGGCTACTTAGATTTCGGCCTTAATTCTGCCGTTATCCTGCATTCGTCCTTCGCTTCCATAAATGTTTCTGTAGCAGGGTTGAAGTTTTGGTCCGTTTCGTACAATGATTACTTCTTCCGTGTTTCAAGAATAGACGTACATCTCGTATTTAAGGTGTATGCCTTCTTTGTTGTTATAATTAGCGGTGGGATTGAGTTCGCGATTGTTGGTATGATCTAACTCACGCGTTATTTACGGATGGGAGTTAAAACGTGGACCACGTTTTTGTATACATAGTTTTGTATAACACTGCCAGTTGCACTACCTTTTAGGGAAGACATGTATGTAAAGTGATTCTTTTGGTGAAATAAGAGCATACCGAGCCCGCCTAGATTTGAATCTCTGAGCATTTCATCTCGATAGGACATAAATTTAAGAAAAGTATTCTGAGCACTTTAAGCCATTCTTCCTTCTACCAATTTCTCCAAAATTGGAATACTTTTATTTTGGAGAATTTTAATTCGTTCATAAGGACAACGAATTCTCTTACTCAGTAATTGTAAAAAAGTGTAAAAATGTTTTTCTATTAAATTGCACTTTTGAATATTCTTTTATTTTTTTAATAGTTGAAAAAAAATAATAATACTATATATGAGTTAGGTTTCTTTTTAAATGATAATTTTATTCATTGGAAAAACATTATATTTTTCGAAAAGAAACCTCGCTTCTCATTTACAATGATTTCGTAATTTTACGTAAATAGTGAAAATTTTCCCTCGTCAATGTATTTTTATTTAAATTTATTTTTTATTTCATTTTATGCTTTTATTATAAAAATCCACTTCTAGAATAAAATGTCGCTTTGAGAGCGTGAATAGTGTATGCGTTAACAAAATCTCTTTTTCGGTAAAATGGATTATATTTAAATGTTATAAATCGAAGTCAAGTCATAGTTTCCATTTCAGCCGTACTTCCTTTGTTTATATTATGCGCTCTTTCTGTAATAGTAGTTATTCCTTCATCGGCAATCTCACTAGATGGCATTGCAGTGACTTTTGGTCTATCATATCACGTCTATGTCTTCCGTCCATCATGACTCATGTTCAATGACGTCACAGAAACTTCTTAGTACTCAATCTCTCAATATCTCGAGGCATAGAACCTCGATTCCTTTGAAAACTTCGGAGTAAGAATTTTGATTTGTTTTCTTATCTTAGATTTCAATAGAAAATGAAATTTAATTTATCGTTTCACAATTTATTTAAATTTAAGACAAACACTGATATATTAAATTTGAGATCCTTAGTAACTTGATTAAGTAAAATTTCATCTTTTGAAATTAGATTCTTGAATAATTCTAAGTATGAAAATTATTTCTTTCTTATCACTAATCTTTATATTATCATTTACCTTTACAAATATTTCTAAAAATTTGAATTGAAAAGAGTTGTTTGAAAATTAAATACATGCAGGTACCACTATCATCCTATCAGAATAATTCTTTGGGTGTGATTTCTCATTTGGTTCTCTTTTATCATATTTCTCGTTTATAGTCTCCCAAAAAAACCTTAACACCAAAAATTTAGTATCCATATTACTCCTATTTTATTTCATCTCCTTTCTTCCGTGCATCGACATTTCCTCCTGAAACCGCTTTCACCAACAGCAGCAGCTGCTCTTTCCTCGAATTCTCCAAATCCCATTTCGCTATTCAAGACCTCAACTCTTTCATTCCTGCACTGCCATTCCTTATCTCCTCACAAAGGAATCGCTTTGCGCATGCGAATTTATCTTCGCCTTTGTTCGCTCCGTACGTTGCAATTGCTTCTTCACCCTTTGAAGATTCCCCCGAAGGTGGTGTTTGCAGAGCGCCCCTTGGAAAGTTGCTCTCCCCACAGAAGAGAATGCATTTAAATGAAAATTACCCGATACGAGTTGTAGCATTTATCGGAAATTGAACTTGTACCGATTTTACGCTAGAGATAGTAGCATTTACATGGGACGTGTATATATGCCTAAGAAATAATTTTCGAACGTAGTTCCTAAAGCTATCGTATCTAAGTGCAACGGAAAAATAGTTGTTTAAATTAAGTATAAAATTTGTGCCGATTTTACATTTGAGGCAGTAGCATTTACATGAGACGTGTACAAATTCCGAAGAAATAATGTTCCAAACGTATTACCTAAAGCTATCTAAGTGCAACGGAAAAATATTAGTTTAAATAAAGTTGTAAATTATTTCTTATTTTTATTATTCCTCTGTCTCTGAGGGCTTACTTTTAGTATCTATTATTTACGATAGAAGGATGGTCAAATGTTTTATTAATGATCGAACAATTTTCAGATTTAAAACAGTGGATCGTAAATATAATTATATTAACTTTATTAAATGAAAATTTTGTAAGGTTAAATTCGGTATTCTTTTAGTCATCTTCGTCTTAAACGATCTTTCCAATTTCGATGAACAGATGAACTTGTCTCTCAACAGATTATTGTTAAAATGTCGATTTCTCTATAAATTTGATTTTTATCTATGTTTGGAAGTGTGAAATACAAGTAATTATTACTAAAAATTGATTGAGTGAACTCTTCAGGAGAATGGGATGACGTAATTTTATACATTAATTATAAGAAATGATGATAAGATGAGATTACAAAGTGCTCACAAGTATCATTCTGTTATATAGTAAAAGAGTGAAGGATGTGTCATACGATAAATTATCTTATCAGACGTCTCCGATAAAATTACGTAATTAATAGCTACGATATATATTAAATCCCCTTATCTCCTGGTTTCCTGAATATTTCTATCGAATATTTTCTGTATTTTGGAAAAAGCGATAAGGTTATGGAAATTTAATTACTTTCCGGACGGAGCGTCACTCGTGCAGGTAAGAACTAGTGTCACGGGTTGCGTATTCTAAGGCGCACGAGGACAGCCTAAAATCTACAGGCAGGAAGGCAAAAGATTCTTGAAAAAAGGATTACAGCATCTCCACATAGAATTTGGATTTTTAAAGAATATTTATGTGTATTTACACTGACATTGTTATAGTATGTAAATAGTATGTAACACTATGCATACTATACTCGTATAAATGCATTAATTCTCCTTGACTTGAGGCCCTTACTTAAAGGGTCGATGGGAAATGAATCTATCAGTCGTTAATCATGATATATATCACAAATAATCTAATATATTTATATTTACGAATCCTCATATCTGAGAACGAAATAATCGCTTTAACTAACCTATTTTTGATTTATCAGTTGCCAAAGAATGACTCAGGTATCCAATGGCAGTTCCTAATGCTAACGTACGGAAATATTTTTCACGTATGAGATACAAATGAAAGCACCACCTTGGAGAAGAATTTATATTATGCTTTTTTCAATCCGGAACCAATTATATCGATGACACGCCACGCCTCGAACGACTTCCAGGTGTTACGTACTCAACAGAAATACATTACCAACGATCGACGAACTGAGGAATCCAAACAGCGCATTGTAAACTCGTTTCATTTCGAAAACCAACCGCCTTCGGTGGTAATTCACGTCCATCTAATTTTCAAACTCACTCTCTTATTGCACTTTCACCGTAATACACGGCACGAGCCGTTTGCAAGGAGGGTTAATGTGCCAAAGGCGGATCGCTTCAATTATACGGAACAAAGTAAAGGAAAAATAAAGTTTGAGAAATGCGCTTGGTCATTTCTGTTTTCAGTTTCGCGATCTTAATTTTCTTTCGCCTTAATCACCTATGGTTTCGCGTAATCGAAAGGGTCTTTGAACTCTTGATGCACGTCGTTTTGCAATGCGTGGTTTGGACTCTTAACTAGAAGCCGAGAGTACCTGAAGGAACCTGAAATGCCTCTGTGATTGTATTCGTAATGAAACTGGCATCGATTATTAACAAATTGATTAAACGTTACATACATAATTTCGATGTATATGTCATTCAAAGTCTTATTATTCAAAAAATTCGTGTTCGTCTTTGAAAATTCAAGCGTATTATCGAAATGTTAGGGAATAACTATTTATACTAATATGAGCTGCAAATATTTATTTATAATAATAGTTTTTAAATCCATTTATTCTCTAAACAATATAAAACTAGTTTGTTTATTTATTCATGTAATTTAGTGGACAATCATCCGGTGGCAACAAGTATTTATAGATATATTAATAAAAAGATATTTATACAACGAATATATAAAGACAGTCATATATAATAGTTAATAATTAGATAAATTAAGAATTATTATATATTCTATGCTTTTTTAAATAAGTCCTCCATTTGCCAGAAAACCTCCTTAAAGTGAATAGGTGAATTCAAACCCACTTTCAAAAATCGTCTCTGATTATAGGTCATAATTTTTACCTTTTTGGCTCGTTTCCCGGTGTTCCACTTCTATCACTTTTACAATCGACCATTCTCTAATACCAGCCTTCGATTCTTTTGCCCATTTTCTAACGCTTATTCTTTATCGCTTCTGCGGGATATTTGCATTAGTTAAACAATGCGACACGCTTCCCGCCTCTAATTTATTGATGGATTCAGAGTGAAATAACTCTCTCTCTATCCCTGTAGCGTTTCACCGCGTTAAATGATAACCGTCTCGTATTTTTAGCTCTCAATTTGAATTCAGATATATACAAATTAGCGCTTGAATATTCAACGCGCCTCTCTCTGCCATCCATCGTCTCCTGTGGGGATGGTTCCAAAGCTACAACAGGTGATCCGCCTCAATCATTCGACCGTGAACAACTGTTTCGTCGTGACCTCGCCTAGGTGTCTTTATTGGCACACCCTGCGACCCGAGGGCGTTGGAACCTGGGGTCAAGCGGGCGATGGTATGCAGCGAGGAGGAGCCGTAGAATAGTTTCATTCCACTCACGCGGTGTGTAAGGAGTGATTTAGTGCACATGTGCATCGTAGGGCAAACGATAAACCTCGCAGGTAATGATGTGTCGCCTTGAATTGCCAAAGCGGTTAATACATGTATGATTCGAAGTCGTTCATTAGTTTCCTACCGCGATGACGTACTCGGAATTGCATTGTTATTAATGTATGCATTGGTTTTGGTTACGGTATCTCGGGAAGGATACCCTAGAGACAGGGATGTGTAAAAAAGAAAAGAGGAAAAGGATGTCTGGGTTAAATGAGCGATAGGTACTCAGTAAAGTGGTGTGTTGAAATTGATGGTTTGTTCTTGTGTGTATTTAATAACACGGCAGTTATTTATAAGTAAAATTAATTGGTCATGATTTATTTTGTGTTAATGGTGAAGATACTGCTATTTATTTCTCGTTTAAGTTTATTCTTCTGAGTTTATTTTGGGAATTAGAGAAAATTCAAACTAAATACATATGTCTAAAATATTATATTTAAATTGTGCCCATGAAACGACTTTAGTTACTAATATACATATACTTTTTATTTTGATTGACTTTTGATTCTTAAATATGACTAATGATAAACATCGTAAATATATGGCAAGGCTTGAGATAAACGATGATTTAATATTTCTTATTTTTGGTGATAGTTTCATTGCTCTTAGAGTCACATTCACTCAGACTTTTTTTCTACTTTTTATGTTACGTTTAAATAATGTAAATAGTATATCAAATATTTATGTATTAACATTACTTAAAAAATTAGGTACTATCAGGAATTGGTTGTCCGTGTAAAGACGATATCCTAAATGTTTGCTGTTATAGCTACAACACAACTGAAAGGTAATTTTTTAATTTTGTCCTTAAATGATCAGATGATTTATAGTGTATATTTAAGAGAAAATAATTCAATATCACTGCAATGTAGAATACAGCTCAACTAATTTTTATCCTTGCAAACATTATTTCCTTCTTGGATATAAAAATGATACCCACATTTCGTCATTGATTTATATAGAATAAACCCGGTTTTTCGCTGATACTTATATCACCTGTATTTTATCCTATTTTCGCGTCCTACGTAACCCCATTCAATGTCACGAACTCCGCTATCCATGCTGGATACAGGCGAGAGAACTTGTTGAAGCCTGCGAGATGCCCCATGACATCATCTAAGATAACTCCTCTTTTTCGTTTTGTAATTGGTCGAGAGTGGACGATGACGTAATCTGTTTATGGATACCAATTACGAATTAAAAAGAGAGGCGAGCGCGGCTCGTTTCGTGTAGCGAATTAAGAGGAGGGATATTAAGCTTATCTTTCCAGTTGGGATATATATTAAAACTCTTCTTATAAATCCTCATCCCCTTGGGTATTTGCTTCAAAGCAGACCTTCGCATGGTGTTTATTATCACCCGCGCATTCCATAGACTGTGACTCTCGAGCAATCTTTCATCGGGCAACATAAATTAGGGGAGTATTGACGTATTTAAGTTATTAATGCTCATTATGTTAGATCGAATCTCGCGCTCATTTGGGATGCAGTGAGTTGAAATAAGAAGAATGTCTCAAATTATCGAAGCCCTTAAGAAAGTGGAATAACTCGGATTAATTCAGTGAATTAAAAGTATATGATTTTGGGTATAAGATACTCCGAGTAGGGTGATTTCCTTCAAGGCAGTGGTTTTATCAAAGTTAAATCGACTTACAAATAAGTAATTATAGTGTTGTGCATTATATCCTTTAATGTTCCTAGATTTTATCCATGACGAATAATTCGGAGGAAGTAAATTATGTTGCAATAAATTATTAAGTGATGCTGGAGCGCCTAAGGGGATGTTTCAGTGAAATCTAGCGGAGAAACTAAGCTAATGGGTGATTCTTATAACCTGTTTTACGGCTCCTTTATTCGCTATGTCTGCGATGCAGTATACTTTCAAAGATTTTGGATCTGAGTACTTGCATTTTTGAAAAGTAATGTTTGTGAACGAGAATACAAAAAATCAAATTCACAATAATTTACATATCTCTCTTGGACAATACTTCCTACCATATAATACTTAGAAACTAAAAATTATAAATAATAATTTTAGCTAACTATTATCCCCTCTATATGATATAATTACATGAACCATAATTTACAACCCCGTCCGTACATTATTCTCTCTATTGATTTATTTTATATATGGTCTATTAAATACAGATACTCAAAAATTTAATGATCAGTCGTAAAATAAAAATAAAACTTTCATACTTGGTAGCCAATCTCCATAGCAATTGAATAATTAACCATCGAGTTTATAATTACCACCCCAAAGGTCCACTGTTATACCTTAATTTTTTCTCTTGTTCCATACGCCAATAATAAATTATTACCTTTATCTATCATTCAATGGAAGGTATGGATAGTAAGTGGATAGCTTGCTGCATGACTTACATCTTCGGTTTCCGAATTCCTAAACCAATGTAAGTGTAAGATGATATACGTAAGATGACGTAGCATTGGACAAGAATCTTACATAAAGTATAAATTGGGATATTATTCACGCCATAAATACAAAACTGATCACGAGAAACGGCTTTTTCGAAGTTTATCGGTAGAGAAACATCCCCCATAACATTTCCCCCGATTCGGTGACGTTATAATGTGCACATCGCTTAAAATAGTGTGAACTTAAATTCGATGATAAAA
Source organism: Pantala flavescens (assembly GCA_020796165.1). Classification (NCBI taxonomy): domain Eukaryota; kingdom Metazoa; phylum Arthropoda; class Insecta; order Odonata; family Libellulidae; genus Pantala; species Pantala flavescens. The sequence goes on along the minus strand of CM036881.1, from coordinate 17,281,831 downwards.
CTACCTTTTAGATACACTACATTACACATTTATCTATGTAAGTTATCGCATGACTTTATGACTATCCTTAATAATGCTTTTACCAGAAACATTTTCCCGCTTAATCTATTTTAATTATCCACGAAGGGATAAGTATATCTCACTGCTATAGATAAGGTTTAATTTTCCGTACCAAACCTACTTTGCATTCTGATTCATTTAGAATGCATTCTGGCATTATTTCAATCCTCATGGTAACAAAGTTCATTAATGCGGCTGAGAAATTATTGTAATCTTAAACGAAGCTATTACTTCTGTTGGTAAAGTATCTCACTTTACTTTAATTTGGAATAATCACTCCCAGCCTCTGCTTGCTCAATAGCTCAATGTGTTTTCTGTCTCTATATTAATCGACGGAATTCGTTATTGAACGACTTTGATGAGAAAACGTGCGACGTTACTTAGCAACCAAGTGAGAAGTTGAAATGGATATAGGAAAAAGCATTGATATAAGGTCGCGAATCCGTAAAGATACAGTGATGAATAAACAGGAAGCCGAAGATCGATTATTTCCTTCATTTTAATGCGAAAAAACGTGTCTAGTTTTACTCTAACGTTTTATCGAAAGAGCGGTTACCGATTGGAACTTTGCCAAGTCCCTCTTGCAGCTTCTTCCAGTGCAAGTCATCATGTAAATGGGAGCAAAAAGGGTTATGATGAGAGTTACAGTTTTCCTACAATATCTACCAAAAGGGCGAGACGTGTAGTTTTTTACGACCTACATCTGCGTCTGTGTTGAAGATGGAGAAGTTATCGTAAATTTCGGATAAAGCATACCGGATCTAGTCAAAGGAAAATGGGGGCGATAAATCCCGCATAATATTTTAAAGTCTATATAATTTATTGGCGATGAATCACAGGGCGTTGATCTAAGGATAATCCGAAAATCACTTAACCTAGTTCAGTGCTCATAAGAGGTATTCATGTAGAAACTCATTCCACTCGTGAGCCGAGGAAAGCATTTTCTTCAATTTATTAGCGGATCGAGGTAGCTTTCAGGTAAATGTGAAAAAATAGAGAATGAACTAAATTGAGTTTCCCAGGAAGGTAGTAAAATAAATCGTGGTTTTCTGAAAAAAATGTTCAGGTTACTTTATTAACGCCAGCTTAGAATTATTCCTACAGGATACTTATCTGAATATGCAATGGTTATTTTTAGATTGCTGTTCTCACTTCAGGAGAGGGATACCCGCTCGATGTTTAAGTGCATTTGGAAGTTTCCGTAAAATATTACCTTACAGCAGATAATTATAGGTGTGCTTTTTTTGAAGACGTATCTAAAGTTAAGATAAGACTTAATTATTTTTTTTGGAATGATAATGCATATTCCAGTGTCAGAGTATGATCCAAAATAGTGAAAGAACAAGTATGAATAATCTTTCTTATGAATATTACATTATTAATTAAAATAATTATATTACGTAATTTATCAATGACACTCATTCTTTAAATCATCCGAAGTTCATCATATGTCATAATATCCTCAATTATCTTTTTAGCTCGTCTCCAATTCTTATCCCTTGTTTTTGCTTGAGAATTTTATTTTTATCTTACAAACTTTGCTTTATGTAAAAGCCATACGTAGTCCTACTCATATGAATACTTCAAAATATTTGTACTTTTTAATACTTTTGTATATATTTTATTTTTCAAAGTAAACAGCGGAGCAAACCACTGTGGTATAAGACGCTGCTCACTGATTATTCATCCATGAATATTATTAAATTTAATGCAGTGTTCGTTGCTCCTTTTCAATGCTACACTCATCTCCTTATAGAAGTAGCGGTCTTGAGCAATTCCCATCTAAGCCATGTGCAAGGAGATAAATACGATTAATGACATTGAAAGGGCATCATTGTCTTTCTCCCCTGCAGATGAAAAACTTCTTGAGAAGCGCGTCCGTGACAGTGCATTCGCCTAGAGCCCTTCCATACAATCATCCTCTCCTTGACTTTTGGGAATGCTAACAGTGAAAGGTTCACTTTCGTGGATCGATAATGATTTTTTTTTCTTCTCCTTGAGTTCGGTTACGGTTGAAGCAGTAAAGAGATACGAGAGAAATTGAGTTTCTTAAACTTGGAGTTTTAATGAACAGTTAATTTTGTTTTTAAGGAAAATTTGGAGGATAATATTTTGAGGCATGATTCCTTTATGATTGCCTCATCTCCTTCAATCATTCAAATCTTAATTAATCGACCTCGAATAAAAATAACAGTTATTTAACTTACTGAAATTGAAATGAACTTCATTATTTTCCGTTTTTAAATCCCCTATTCAGTTCACATAGATCTATTACAGAAATTGATTATAGTTTCCTTTTCCTCTTATTGTGGGAAAATATCATTACTGATATACGTGTATAATATTGCTTGATGATAGCTAGTATTTCATTTACCTACGGTGACTAATTAAAACCATGCTCCCTACGTCTTTCGTAGATATCAATAAACAGAAGTGTAGACTACTCTAACATAATTTTTTGAATGAAAACTGCGTACTTTCCTCATATAAATCTAAAACAAATAATAATTATCTGTGGAAAGTACATAGTTTTTCATGATACCATGGCTTTCATAAGAAATCACGCCTTATAATAGGGTTTTTATTACTTATTTATTAAAGAACCTACTATTTACATTGATATACAGATTGTAGGTTTTCTGTCAACGTCTGTTAACTACGACAGTTACCATGGAGAAGAATAACCATTACGTTACACAGGAATATTTTTCGTCACTTGCCCTCTTATCACTCCATTTTGTCCCGTGATTACGTGAGAGTGCATTGAAAGTCACGATCCAGGTCCTACTCTCTTAATGGCTTCTCGAAGGTCACCCTCGGTATAGACCCTGAGAATCTCTCCTTACCAATAGATCGTCCACGTCAGCCAATCAAAAGAGAGTATTCCGTAGGCGATCCATCAAGGGAAGGGAGGGTTTTTTTTTCAACAAGGAGTAGATTAAGGGACCCGAATCTTCTCCCTGAAGCTGATTGATTGTTCCCTGCCTCTTTACCAAGTCTTATTTGCCCGGAATAAGTTTTTCTCCTTCAACTCCTGAAATGATCACCTCATTCCCATCGTCTCATACTTTTTAATGATGTTAATGGATCTTTTAAACTGAAGGGGGGTCCTCCCAGGATGTTCCTCGAGTCTTAGAGGGCAGTATGTCGTTAGGCAAACAAGTAATTTGCGGCGAACAAACATTCCTCGAAGGAAAGGAAGTAAGATATCTCCTCGGGAGAAATTAAGCCTGAATTTTTTTTGAATTCATTAGTTGAGATGCGATACCTTATCCGTTTAGGGAGGAAATTCTTTTTTTTTTCTCTTTTTTAATTTCCTTCGCAGATATGTAATACGTAATGTAATTGGATTACTTAAAATTCGTTTCGGTCTGATCTGCATTTATGTATTTTAAGTCCACAACTAATTGTACTTTGTGTACTTTTTCTTTATGGTATGATTCTTTCTTATATGGTTTCAATAACTTTGTGGTCGTGTGTAAATATAGGAGGCAAGTTATGGAATTCTGAAGAGAAGTAATATTTTTTAACAGAGCGTATTTTTTAACCTGTATCCAAGTGAATACTGGAAGACAATGAGTCTATACTTTGTGCACTGGTTGGATGTAGATTGTAATAGCCCACTAGAGAATGATTGTATGAAACGAATATTATTAACAAAAATGAGACTTTTGCCCACCTTTAAACTTTGTCTCTTTCACACGTACATCGACCTTACTCGAATTAACTCGAAAACCGTAATATCGTCAGTTCGAAACATCTCTTTAAACAACCTTTAACGCGATTCAACAATACGTCTTCCTTTACTCATTGTTTACCCATTAAATTTCTCGTAGCAAACAGCTGTTTGAAGGGAAGACGCAAGACCACAAAGAAAGTCTTTTAAAATTAACTCCTCGTGACGGAAACATCTAATGATTTACGCAATTACGACCAAGGATGGTAAATAGCGATAAGCAATTTGTTCTCAACTCGGATAATATGGGATTCTCCTACAGCTTTCAAAAGGGTATGCTATTCCTATTCCGTTTATTGCCTAGCAATGATGTGCGATCAGTCGTCGGCTCGCGATGTCTTAACAGGTCCGGAAGGAAATCTGCAAGATCTCCAAATTAGGCGATGGTTATCAGGTGCGAATCCGCGATAGGAGGACGGAGTCGAGACAAATTAACACGTCCAAGCTTCAATGTCTCTCCAAGTACTAATATGTAGGAACTCCAGAGTTTAATGATCGAGCCTTCCTTATATGGCAATGAGCTTCTCCAGCGAGGAGCATTAATCAATGCCTTTATGTGGGTGGATGATAATGGAGAACTTCCGAGCTAAGATGCGAAGCCGTAAAATGTTGTTTAAATGATTTTCGATGGCTCAAACGCTGAATTCTCGCTAACTAATGCATAGGTGATTTTAGCGCCTCTATCTTTATAATTCGAGAGCTGATAGACTTGCAAAAAAGTGTTCGCAAATGGAATTGTGTAATGGTTTGCGGGAGGAATAAGTTGAGGTGTTTGTGAAAGCGACGTGTTTCTTTGTTGGAAAGCGAAGGAAATCTTCCAGCGGTATCTATTTAAATTGATAATGAGCCAGTTTTATGAAAGACCTGGAAGCTATAGATCCGGGTTTTGGAAGAAGGCTTCAATGTTTTATGAGTGCTCAATGTAGGAGTCGTGTTATACTGATCCAGTTTTTAGGCCAAAGGCTAAGGTTTGGTCACATACTGTTATTGAAGGAGGATGGATTAAATTTACTTCATTCAGTGAGAGATTAGCAGGTTGCAGTATCAAATCTAATTATTGGCATTATATTCCAGTTAATATACATGTAGAGGTAAATCTTGCATCTTTTCCTCTATTATCCAATCGAAGGGCATCTGGACCTACTTAGAAGAGCTTTAATACAATTCTGTTTGTAGTAATATTTTACTTGATATTCGATAAATCTTTCCAAAATCTTCATAATTATTCATCAACGAGCTTTAATTAGTTAAAATTGTTTCTCGATCATTGAAATATTTATTTTCTTTATATGCATTCCGTAATTCTTATTTATTTATATCTTAATACGTAAAGGAATAAGCGAAAGAATGGCTATTTATAAATTTAAAGACCAAGATTGGTTTAAATACAAACTTACCCTGGTAACTACTATACTCTGATATTTGTCAATTAATTACTCTCGTCAAAATATTTTTCTTTCTTAGGCAGAATGACAGCTGAAGACTGTTTATTACTAATTCCATTCTAAATTTTCGTTAGGTTTTACTGACTTGAGGCTTACTCAAAAATATTTAGCATAAACATGAGCACCGATGAATATTCCCAGAGATAATACGGTTACTTTTAAAACAGTAAATATTATGGTGTGTTCGGTAGGAAATTTCCACGAACTGCGGCAGAGGAAGTTGGAATATCAAATCTAAGAAGTTCCTGATTAGTTTTGGCCAAGAAAGAGAAAACATTCAAGAGTCGGAAATCACATGATAAACAGCTGAGAGTGTGGTCTCGTTATGTTTCATCCACGGTCCAAAACATAGCTTTCTTGGGAATGAAACTTTGTCTCCATAACTACGAGTAAATATTTATATTTGTAGATTTTACTTTTGAAACTAGTATTTTCGAAATTTCTTAACATGACCATAATACTGATCGAAGTATACAAATATTAAAAATTAAATATAAATATATTTCTTTAGAATATAATAATAATAAATAGATGATGATTTTAACTATATTAATGTGATTAAAATTATATTGCATACATTATTACATTCGTAATTTCTAAGTACGCAAAATGACTAATATTTTTTATTGTGATAAGAGAAACAGAGCCGGATGAGTTACAAAGTAGGAAGTTAGAGTTCAGTAACCTTAGAAGATATCCGACCTATCTCTATACTTGCGGTTTAGAATTCCATCTCCCTGGAAAATGCATAGTGCAATATGGCTCTTAAGCATTTTAGCTTCACTCATACCCATGTGGAAATTTTTATCGCCCGAAAATCATTTTGCCCTCATTTCTCGAGATCATCCCAGATGGGATTACGATTTGGTTTCATGGCTGTTAATCTTATCCCTATTTTGGCATAATTTTTATGAGATTAATTCCTCACTGCATTTATATTTTTGTATATAGTTCATATCTATTTAGAAGAATCTTTAAATAATATTATAAAACAACTTTAAAACGAGCCCGATGTAATACGTGGAAGATGATTGGCTTTGAATGTTTCTTACGACCCTTCCAAAGTTCATTTGTCTTTCTAAAAGAATGGAGAGGCTTTCTTTGGTCAAATAAAAAGGTTAAGGCACTTTTCGATTAATTTTTACTTATTAAATTCTTGGTTTTAATGATTTAGAATCAGAAAAATTTATTTACTTAATTTATCAAATCAATCTAATAAGCCTTAACTTCTTAGTATTCATGGAAGAATTGTGAAATAACTGAGTATTAAAGTAACTAAATACTAAAATATATAAACTAATAATAAATAAATTTTATGGTAGGAAATAGTCGTGTCACCATTCCAGAATTTTGTATAATTTTTCATATTCCACTGAGATGCTATTGTGAAATCTAATTTATAATATATACGTAGAATGAACATTATTTTCCATTCCCACATCGAATTCTTTTTATGGAATCGAAGTCTCTTAGTAGAGCTAAAGTACATATAATTTCACATAATGATGAAAGGGAATTAATTTCATTAAATGCTGGAGAGTAAAAATTTCTTATAGTGAGGAATCATCAATACTCAATCTTTATGAACATCAGAAAAAAATACATATTTCATCTCCTCTCAGATATGTGGCTTCAGATGTAATTCAGTGCTTCGAGGCAAGATCTGTATTTGTTGGCCTTCGCTTCATTCAACCTCTCGATTATAAAATGTTCTATCACGATACAATCTGTTTCACCGCCTAAGTGCGAAAGGAGGGACTTACATCCGAGGACGCAATTAATTTCGAAGGGAAATCGTGAACTAAACTACCCACGCTCTGCGTGTTATTGAAAAGTCATATTCCGCGAGTGAATGATATCTGCACGGAGGTTAAATTGGCGTAATATCCAATACACAGTATCCGAGAGATAATTAATTGCCAGTGATATTCCTTTAATTAAGCGAAAAGATAATAAAATGTTATACGAAAATGTTCCCTTATAGTTTATGTTAGATCCTCAATGCAAATATTCATCTGGAGAGGGATTTGAAATTTATTATCGATGGTTTTTTGGGAATGAATGAAATGCTAAGAAACTAAATTAGCCACGATTGCGTTTTAAGAAAATTATTTATTCTAAATTGTTTTTATGAAGCTTAGAAATTTAATGTGAGAAATATAGTTAATTAATCTATTAACCTATAATTCCTTTCGAGAAATTGTTTTTTTATTCAACCCACAGAAGTTCTGGTCTAACTTTCATTATGTTATTCTTTAAAAATTTATCTTCTTCTTTGATAACTATCACCTAGAACATCTTTCAAAACTATTTAGTGCATTCAATCCTTAATCATAGAAACTATCATCAACCGTGATTCAATTCTTTATCTATCGTTGAAACATTTATGCCTATCGCGATCTAAAACATACCTATGATTTAATCAGAGATACATACTACTACAATCTTCATATCCATTGTTTGTTTGGCTGAGAATCAATAGATTAATTGGCTGGATGATCTAATAGAAATGGTTCTGCAGCTATATCACTACCATTCCTAGTGTCTCATTTTTTCGGATAACAATCGGATCTCATAGCGACGTAAATCAGGGGTGAACACCTGTGCTTTCAATCCTCGGGGACAGAGAAAGGTAATATGAAGGTCATGGGATTGCAATGCACGTGCTGGAATTAATTATTATGTGATACATGAGCTATGAATATTTCCTGTATAAATTATGACAGTGCAGTTAAGAAATTGAATGTTTAAATCCTGCTATTATCGAAAGTAATGGCAGAATGGTTTCTACATTTTTAGGAACCCTGAATGAGATGTATCACGAGGTACATGTTCCGATTTGTAACTGTTTAATAGCTATAAATTCATTTAAGAATACTCGATAGTTATTATCGATTATTATTTAAAGATATTTTAATTTTACTTCCTTCTACGATATACTCTTGGGGTTTGATCAGACTCTTTGTAAATTTTAATAAAATTTGGTTACAATATTTTAAACGTTTTATGGAAATTCTTGGACTAGACAAAGGATTATGCAAATTGATGTATAACATTATTTTATGGACTTTATATAAGGAAATGTAATGATTTTAAATCCCCATCGGTTTGTAAAAGTAAGAGTATAATTTATCGTATTTATTATCAATGAAATATCTCTCTTAATTACATATAATTACTATTTAATGTTTTAAAGATATTAGATATTTTTAAGAATTACCTTTACTATGTAGAAAATTCAATTCTGCCATTCAAAAATTTTTATTTTTCTAAAAGTTGTGGTTATTTAATACTATTGGAAATACAGAAAAGCTAATACGCATTTTAACTTTAGATTGTCTCGTGCTTTCCCATGATTGAAAATCATGTGCTTTTTCATTATTTCATTGAAAGGTAACTATTTACGTTATGTTGCCTGGAAACATACAAGCTAAGCTGTTTTGAGTACCGTAGGACGTTCACCACGGTCATGTATGCATTTTTTGTTGATTTAGCAACGAGAATACGCCTAGATTTATGAGATAACGTGTTGTTTAATAGCATACATTTTCACCTATGCGCAATTTAGCGTTCGTTTTAGTAAAAGCTGCGCCCATGTCGTGCAGATGAAAATGTTTAGCGCAAATGGAAGGAAATGGAATTGGCGAAATGTTATTTACTGCTCGTCGTTGTACCAAATCGAGTTTCATTTCGCTGTCCGTATCAGAGGTGCCTCTTGTGTAATTACCCTTTATGGAATATTACATATCGAACCCCGGATTTCCCTTGACCTATCACGAAAATTGATTTAGCATCGTTCTTACACTCCACAAAAGTACAGAATCGTTGGAAAAGCAATTCTTGCTTGGAAATCCATTAGCTCTCTCTGTTGTTTTGTGCTAGATTTTACTCGAACACATACTCGTTTCTCCCTTCTACTTTTCCAGATGGTATATCTTATGAATTTTCATTTCTACGAACGTTATTTACTTGTCTCTCTGTCTTTAGAGGCGTTTTTCTTCTGAAGTTTTATTGACTTGGGGTTAGGAGGGTTTTGTTACCTTATGCAAAGAACTCATTCGTACGAAAATTCGATTTGTCCGTCATTCTATAAAATCATTTCATCATCATACATTTAGTGTGTAGTAGATATTCTAAAGTCAATTATAGTTGTATCAATAAAAAATATAGATATAAATAAAGACTTTAGATTTACCTGTCGAAAGCGCTTGTTCTTATAAGGCAAAAAGTATTACTGAGTGTGTTTATTAGTGTGTAAGAGTATAAGTGAGTAAAACAATTTTCTTAGAGTATGGCTTTGGGTGTGACTAGGTGGTTATAGATCTAATAAGATGAAGAATGAAAAAGAACTTTTTATAATAGTACAGAAGAACTTTCTTATAAAACGACTAAGGTTTTGGCTAATGAAAAAAAACTTCAATAAAAAATTAACTGACACCACGAGTAGAAACCTTGGTCGAATGATCAATAAATTATTCTGCTACATTGTAGATGTAGTTTTTTCTCAATTTTCGTTACCTTAGAGCATTTTTCTTGGGACCAAAGTTTACGAAGTCATCTGCATCCTTTAATTCGCTATAAATCTCGAAATATAATTTTTCTCTTTCGCATGGGAAATTAATTTCGTTAGGTCAATTTCAATCATACATCTAGCTGAGGAGATGACAATTACATATTCACATTAACATAAGAAACACTTGCGCTTCACATCAGAAAAGTAGGTCGTCGAATTCATTTCCGCAAACATTAAAAATTAACGATTGAACTCATCGGTCAAATACCACTTGTAGGTCAGAATATCTATTTGAAACCGAACCTTTGGAAGGAGTAATATTTTTCGGTTTTCATTAATGCGCGTACCGAGTGAACTTTTAAGATAAGCAGACATCACGAGTATATTTTTATCTCTTGCATGCGCTCTCGGAAATGAAATAAATTAATATTAATGTGATACTGAAATAGGAATGAAAAATTTTTGAAGTCATTCATATTCAAAGATCAACGCGTTTTCCTTGAAAGATAAGGGCGAAATCTTTCCGATGTATTTGTACATTACCACATAGGATATCAGTATTTTTGGTTTTGAATTCATTTTGGGTTTTGCGGAAAGTTATTTTAAATTTAAAAAGGATTACTTATAGATATATTTCGATGCATAATTTAAGTTAGACCGCCCATCCTTCGATGACAAAGCAAAACCAGCTGTTTATTCTTCAGATCATGTGGTCTCCTCGTTTTCAAAGGAAAGGAAGAACCACTTAAATGTAATACGAGATTGTTTATGCTATTTTCTGTATTATATGCTGAAAATGTTCCCTTGTGTATGGTAAGAAATAAGTGCGATATTAAAATTATTGTTTCTGATGGTAAATATTTAAAATGTTTAAAATTATTTCTCCAATTTACAGTGGCGTCTTTTAATCGAGTCTGGATTCGTGATATACTTGAATAATAAATAATTTAAGTCGTATTTCTTTTAGAGAAAACTAGTTATACCGCTAATTTGTAATATGAACGGCATAAATATCATTTAGGATTCCAGATGTAGATAAAAATTCGAAGACATTATTCGGATTGGATGTTTTGAAGTATCTTTCTATCTCTATCTGAAAATTATCAATAGAATTAAACTTTCTCTGATTCCTTCGCAGTATAGATTGCATCAGCTTCATTCTTCTCGTTTTTCTGAATATGCATTCTCCTTTTATCACCAAAGAGTCCGATTTTGGGTCGATAAGGACGAGACAGTGGTCCAATTCCGATAAAGGTCCAAATGGAGGTAATATTTAATGCAATCTCGGTCGGGAGAACTCGTTCACTCCGGTTTCCTTGGTAACTCACCACTTTTTCAATCTCAATTGTTTGCGCGTCCCGTATTTGTGTGCACTTTGCGAACAAACAAGCTACAGTATCCGGTACGTACTAGATCTGCTTCTTAATCGCATGTGGGGTTTATCTCCATTCCAAACCCCATTCCACTTCCTTCCAACCCCCCTCCCACCACTTCCTCCGCTCTCTCTAAAGTCCATTCCCCGAGCGATAGTTCTCTCCGCTTATTGGAAATGCAACAAAGATGCTATTACAACCTGCATTCACATCACGGATTCGGTAGCTAGGATACAGCGCTCGATTTATCGCGCGAAATTAAAATTTTCGATTACAATGCAATTCTCGTATGATGCATAATTTTAAAGGAGGAATAATTAAGTGGGAAAATTTATACACAATATTATCCATATATTATTAAGGAGGGAATGAACTGGTTTGTTCTTAGCTGTTTTTAGTCAGCCAGCTTCTGCTCATCGTTTCGAAGGATGCGACAGCATACATCCTTCTTTCCATCTTACCTCATGTCTGCTTTTATTAATAATATGTATCAGTAATCGTGAAAATAAATATCATACTTATTCTAAACCTTATAATTGTTAGATAGATATCCCTTGCCGTAGATGTACGACTCTAATATATATATTTGTAGCTGAAAACATGAAATCTACCCCAGCTTATCTTTTGAATATGGAGAGATATATGCACTACTAAACTGAAGACCGAGCTACTACTAACTGAGCTGGGTGTGAGAATATATTACAATTTTCACTTCTTAGTGCACTTTGATAAATAATGAGTTTAGGATATTTTTTTCTGCTTTTCATAGAATTATTTTTTTAATAAATTGAATAATATGGAACTCAAGGTGTTTCTTGAAGAGTTATTTAGGTATCCAAAACCCCTTAATAGGCTATTTTTCAGTTACGCCTGCAGCAGTTCAGTTAAGACTGAAAATTGGTTTCCTTCGAACACATCTCTACTGCGCAGTACTCGGAAGTATTTTCATGTAAATTCAGCCAATGTCCTCTCATTCGAGTAAACAACGCACTTGTTGTATCTTCAAACAGCGTCTTGAGTAACAGTCTTTTGTTTGCGATGAATATCGTGATTCGTAATGGGGCACGAAACCCTTCCAAACAAACTTTGTTGTCCATCCAAACATCTTCCTTTTGACGACATGTCCAACTCGAATTCGAGAAGCTCCTCCGTTTCACCATTTCCTTTTTCGGAATGATGAATAGAAGTACTTTTCCATTCTGATTTTGTTTGCTTCCGGAAATGAAATTTCATCGCCAGTGAATGGAAGTTTAGTAGCGTCAATGAATATTCAGAAACGCTGTATTCGGAGCTAATCGCGTGGGCTTCTCATCGCCGTTGAATATACATCGCACTTCGAAAGATTCCTCTAATTAGCATTCATATTCGGGACAATGAATTTTCTCCTGCGAGCATTTCTAGGTGATCCCTTGCAGATGTTGATGACCTCAATGAATCCTCACTCAAGAGTCGGTCTAAATTGAGGATATGAAATTATATATGGTTTGTCGTCTTTCTTTTTCACTATCGATGTTAATTTTCCCACGAGTATTGATTTAATGTTAAAGTTAACTTGTATGTGAATCGCTTAGAATTGCATCTACCAGATGTTTTCAATGAAGGGATTTTTTCGCATTCACAGAAGTTATTTTGTATTGTTTGCTGGGAATATCCTGCTGTAAGATAGAGATTCAACTCATTGTAGTTTTAAAACATCACTGAACTCCCATTGACGTAAGATTTCTTCTGAATTAAATATGGTGGTAAATTTATCTTTAAAGTTTCAGTTTTACCTCCTTTGAAGTAATTTATTACTTTTTTTGTAATGAATGCATAAAGTTTGAATGGTTAGCATGCTAATTTTCTAACGCTGAGGTCCCGGGTTGAAATCCCGGCTGAGGAGGATATTATCCTCTCCGTCTGGATGTCCGTGACGTCCGTTGTTAACTTTACGACCATACTGTAATTGTCTCGGAAGAGGATGTTTGTGCGGTCTTTGTTATTAAATAAATAATTAAGAAAGTAATTGTTAATATTGATGGTTGTATTCCCTTGCAATGAAAATGCAGTACAGTATTAATTAATATAAGTACAGAATTGGGCCAATAAAGTCGAATTAAACATATTATAATTATTAATAATTAAAGACTGAAGTAGTATATTTAGTATTCACCAAGAAAAGAAAGTTGTAGATTGTTATTTTCTACGTAAAACTAGTAAGAGTAACATTACCATCCTCTTGAATATCAATTTTTCTGTGATTGTGGGTTATTTCCAAATATTTCAATTCAACGCATGATTTTTATTAATTAATTGATCGGTAATTAATCGAATAAATCGATCATTCGCAGTAACTTTCGGAACAGGAATTTCTCCTGTTCATTGTTCAAATGATATCTAAATTTCAACACGATTCCAGAAATCATCAAAATTATTTCTTTTCGTTCATCTCTGGAAATTAACGCTCATGGAATCAGCCATAAAAGTTTCGATGCTATTGTAAACGCTTCGTGAACATATCATTAGAGTAATTAAACCAGGAGGAAAAAAATCCTGCGATAACACCGCGTTGTCCTTGAATTCACATGCGTACAGACCGGTATCGTTAAGTGGAAATTTTAACGCGCGAACGAAATTAGCAATTTCACCCACTAATGGTTTCCGTAAGGAATTTCAACCGTCTCCCTGAATTGGAAGATTTGCCGATGGTTCGGGAGCGCCTTCGACCTTTGACTCCTCTTCTCTCTATTTACGTCACGGGCATCCTGTTTCTCCTCTTAGGTATCAAAAAAGGAATCCGTTCCACAAACACGAAAAACGTTCCTCGGGGTGACGATGTCCGATTTTTCGTTGTTTATCTTCAGTCGGCTTCCGAAAGCATGATAACGCTGTTGTGTGCACAATTTGATGTGTTCGTTTCTCAAATGAGTCCAGGAGATTTTGCCGCCGGCGTCTCACCAAGGATCAGTTTCGAAATAGAGTCTATAGTAGGAAAGGTCATTTCGGAGAGGATTCAAACACGGACCCTCCGGAACTTATTTTAATCCATGCCACAGGACACGTAACTTGCATAGGGATTAGGGAATTTTCCACTCCGGAGGTTTAGGAATCTACGTACTTAAAGGTTTCGAATCAAAGTACGAAACTTTCTGAGGGTTTTGAGGGTAGGGATGGGTTCTGAAAGAGAGATTAAAAGTTTTTGTCGGATTGAGGTACGATCAACGAGGTTAGAACATTGTAAAGAAATTCGTTTGGTTTTTCTTTAATTTAAGCACAAAGAGTTTGATGGATGAAATTTGCTCTTTTATGGGAGTGATCGTTACTCAATTGGGTTCCAATAAAAAGTCCGTTCTTTAGATTAAAGAGAACTTAATCCTTATAGTCGATGATAGTTCGTTTGTATGGGATATCGTACTTTATCAAAATCGAAAGATAATATTATTTTTCTGTGCACGACAAAATGTATACATCCTAAATATAGTTTTATGTTTATTTATTCTCCATTATTTGTTGATCAACTTATTTGATTATACTGTCTTTATTTACTGAACTTTAATACACAGCGATAGCTGCCCATTCGGAGTAAAAGCAAAAGAAAATTCAGAAAAACGAAACGATCTTCCCTACGCATATTAAATCGATCTTTCCAATTCTGGTGTTGAATAAATAAAACGTCATCAAGTACAGCTTAAACATTCTTTTATTATAATTAAAGTGGATTAACATTTCAAAGGGTAAAGTACGAACAGCGACTTTAAGAGTAGCATCTCCGCGAATGTGACGCGCGTAAGTGCAGTCTATTGTTCGTGACGTAAGTGCTCGCGTGATCCAAGTGGTGGCCTCCAATATCAGTCCGATTGGTACTGAGGCGTGCGTCGGGTTCTTAATGGAATCTTATAAAGAGGCGGTGAGATTTATTGACCTTCCCATAGTCCCATAGAAGAACGAATTCGAAGAGGTCATCGGGTCTCCGGCCTTTACCAGTGGCCGATACTTTTAGTATGCAGCAGACGATATGTTTTTGAACTGGAGTTTTGGTCGGATTCTGGGATCTGAAAAAATGTCGTTTTGCAAAGTACAGTAAAATTTTAATCAGTTACGAGTTTATATCTTCGTAAACTGTACTTTTTTAATTGGAAGATACGAGCGAATTATATTTTATAGACTTACGTATCTTCGAACTCGTATTATCAATTGGAAAACATACCAAGAACTTTTCTACACTTCAGGGCATTATTTCCTATCCAGATTTGCTCATACGCTTACATCAACTTCAGAGTTAATTATATAAATATTTTTTTCTTTTTCTTTAACGTTTTAATAATAAAACAGAATATGGTTGTCATATCAGCTTTAGTACTTTATTTAAAAACTGCCTATTTGCATCTAATTATGATTTGGAATTTTCTTTCTACCAACAGTCTACTTTTTGTTGAGAAACTATAAAGGATGTTTTAAGTAAGATATCATTTAATTAATAAATTACATAGACATTAATATTTTACTTAATACAACCATTTATGAAATATAGTATAGTTGCGTATTTACCGCAAAATTCAATTTGTTTCAGTAGTATATTCTTTCAAAGAAACCATGCTAAACAATAAAACAGGAAAAGGAAATATATATATTTGAGGATTTAAGATTATCAAATTAGTATGTAACTCGTCAAGTAATTTACTCTCAAACTTATTTTTAGGATGATTATCTATATGATACTAAATAGCATATTCGCACTTAATATTAAATCTAAAGGAGTTTTCAACATCGAGTATCAACATAATTTTTTGAAAACTACAGCTCTGCAGTTGTAATGGCTACTTTTTTCAAATATTACTCTTGGAAATGAAACTTATAAATTGAACTTTGGAGTAAAACTCATAGCTTTAGAGGAAGATAAGATAGAACTTCAAACTAAATAAAGCATTCATAAAAACATCCATCATTCGCAAGAATAAAAGTGTTATTATTCGAAATGAAAGACGAGAGATGAACAAGTAAATTTAGAGCAAATAAATATTTCACAGTAACGCATCCGTGATAAACTTCGTCACACAATCATATCTCATTATAAATTTACTGTTCTAACGGCAAGCAAATCACAGGTTCCTTCCCCGTATAAGTATTCAAACAGGAAATTAAATTCCACTTCCTGGCCACGCTGGGGTCAACATTCTGTTTTCGACTCCCACGTATGTGTTTACGTCACAATCCCTGAAAAATTTCGAACTCCAATTTTAACTCGAGTAAATATCCTCTGTTTGTCGATACCGTCAGCTCAAAAAATCGTGGCCTGATGAAAGAGAAAAAAGTAATATTACTCTCATAAATTCGGCCATAAAAACATAAATCCCTCACTTAGAATATGACCAGTATAAATTTATAACGCATCTCGTTATATTTACGTCTGGAGAGACAGAAATATGAGAGAGACCACCTCGTGTCGAAGAAAATAGGATCCTGTTATTTGATGTATCGTAATCTGTGTTTGGTATATCTTCCGAACAATACGTCAATTTATCAGTGTTGTTCGCCGTCCTTGAGGTCACTGTCGTAGCATGTGTTTTTTCCAGATACCTCACTATCTTGTTTACCGAATGACCCAGAAGCTTTACGGGTATAGATTTTTGTACAGTCGTCAATCGGCGGATGCGATAAATCTGGTGTTTTGGGACTATTGCTCACGAAAGAAATTTTACGATGTTTCCAATGATGTGCAACGATATGAAAACCTGATTTGAATTTTTGAAATCGTTCATTGTTGAAAAAGTTCGTTAAAATCGGTTGAAAAGGAGAATTGGCTTATTACACACATTAAAGTTGTATAAAATACTGCGAAACGAAAAATTTATTGACGTATCGTGATAGAAAAAGATGCAGGTTAGAGTACCTTTGGAATCTAGAATCTTTTAGCCTGTTCATCTAGAAATTTTCTTCGATATTTTTCCTATAATCATGTTGAAACTAAACCCAAAACCCATAAAAATTCATGTATTTATGTTGATTAACAGTATTGTTATCTTTTACTTTTCAATTTTATGTAAGACAGTCTTCTTATGATAGACATCTTTAATGACGCAATCTTATATCGTTTAAGTTCTTACGTCATGTTTATTCTTGAAAAGTGAAATAATTTGACCTTCAATATTTCCATTACTTACGTCATGGATGTGATTTTTTTGTTCATCACTTCTATTGCCTAGTAGCGCAAAAAAAGTTCACTTCCTTGTAATCACTAATTACATTTTCATTCAGCATAGAGGTAGTATTGACCCATTCTACGAATTCTTTATCGGAAAGATTTATGTACACAATCACCTTGGTGGGTCTTGTTTTTCCGGGGTGAATTCGATTCTTACAGATGAGAAGTCTCTCAGCTCACGAAGTGAGGTTATGAAATGAATTTTCATCTCGAAGCAAGAGCTTCGATAGATAAGGAAAGAAAATGCATGGACGACTGCTATAGGCGATTATCAGTTCATTCGCGTCGGGTGCAGCGACCCCAGCTGCAAGCAAAATGTTCCATTTCCTCATTTTAATTCCAGCTGTCACTCTATCGCTTCGTGAGGAGAAAAAGGCAATTCTAGATGGACTTAATTGAATGGTGGTCTTTCTCTAATTGCACGCACAAGTCGTATTCGTGAAGTTTCGAACTTTTTTATCCTCTTTGGGTATGTCGAAATTAATTCGACGATGGTGCGATGGATTTTCAATTTACTAGGGAATAGGGTTGTTAATGCGAAGTGGTTAGGGAAATGTTATAGGGCTTCAAGTAAATGGGTCATTATTTCGCAACTGGAAAGAAATATTATAACCATTACAAAAAAGACTCTCCTAAATGTTAGTTTTTTTTTTCAATTTATCTATCAAAGTAACCTCTCGACACAGCCATAAGTTCGTCTTTGAAAAGTGAAGTATATTTCGTACTTTTTTATTTACAAACAGTTTATCTCCTGAAATACAGCTGCTCTTCCTACCAAAGGTGTTCCATGGACCGATCGCAAATTTCGAGGACATTACGGTCGCACATGGTTACCTCTTTTTATTCCTCCAACACTTCAATTGTATTCTTTCTCTGTACCTTCTGTTGCTTCGTCACCCCAAAGCAATCCGCTTGTCTCCGTATTTCGCACACGGATTCGCAAAATACGACATTTTCGTCACGACGACGAATAAGATTACGTTTCGTCCGTTGCATCCTCACACAATATCCGATACGGGGAACGTTTGGATGTCCTGGCGCGATACCAGAATCATATAACAGAGCGTCGCTTTAAGATTCCTCCGTGGTGCAGTTCCAGAATGTTCCGGTTAGGGCGAAGGGCGTACTCGGGTGTCTATATGCACAGGGCGGCGATGTCTCGGAGGATCTTTATCTAAAGATGAGGTGACTGTTTAATGAAGTTTGGTCTGAGGAACGGTCAAGAGATTCCGATATGGTGACGGGGAATTCGGTGGTTGGGGATCACGCAGATAAGCTGCGCACTGACTGACTTCTGGAGCTAACAAAAAGTTAGGATAGAGATCCGTCTATCTTGTCTCTTCTTTGGTTCATCGGAAACGAAATTTCTTATATTTCTAATTTAATAATTTTCTAATATTTCAAGTGGAGAATACCTGTTGCAGTCTTTACTTTCCTTAGTAACCATGATGCGGTCAGATTTCTTCTGTAAGACTGTGCTATGGCTCCAAAACTAAAGGAAATGAGCTGATAATCCATTAATTATATTTAGCTTTATGTCTTCACATCATCTTTTTACTTTTATGAAGTATTCAGAAGTTTTTTTGTACATTTGGGGTCGTATATTTTGAGACAGTAATATTATAAGTGTTTTACCATTAATTTTTCCTGATTCTCTAAGTTATAAAACTGATCGATTGATAAAAGTCAAGGGTTTTGAAGAAAATCACATATTTCTGTTTTCAAATTTCAATATCAAACAATCGAAAATCTATTTTTCAATTTAATTTTTCTTTATGATACCTTTTATGATTCAGAAGCTAGTAGGAAAGTATTGAAAGAATTTTAAGTAAAAACAGTGCATCAATTTTTACATCGCAACTTGTAAATATTTCATCATTGCAACAAAACAACCCAAGCTCGCTACCAATTGTTGCCTCTTCTTCCCTAAATATTTACGCACAGAATGGTGACTCACGCACTTCATTTCTGCTCTCTCCTATTTTTAAAACTTTCGTTTACACAAGGGGAAAATCACGAAACTAGGAAAAAAACATTTTTACGGAAACATTTGCGTACTTTCACTCATGAAATCGATTCGACAAATCGTTGGATTATGAAGCTTCGTTTCAATTCTCGCGGAAGTGGGCATTTGTGAGTTTTAATTAAAATTTCCTCTTCTTCGGCTCAGCTCACCGGACGTCCTTTTCAGCAGAAAAATCCAATTAAACGTTTTGATTAGAAAAACGGAGTAAAGAGAGCTTTTTTAAGCCTTTCGGAGACTCTTATCAGCGGATGAATTATGCGGATTCGAGGCGGAAGTTGCCAAGCTGTCTAGCGCGCGAAAATGAGTGTGTCGTGCCATTACGTGACGGATGGCATTCCTCCGCGAAACGTGAGGCATTTCTCAGAACCACCGGTATAAGATAAGTCAATCATAAACGAGAGGAAAAATCAAGGAAAATCGAACCGAGCGGTACTTATAAAAGGGAGCGATGGTTCGCCAGTTATCCGTAATCACGCGTGTCGCAATGGATAATGGTGGCTTTTATTTTAAATGATGCAACAGAAACGATCTCAATGTCAGATTTCTCGTATTTGTAGACTTACGAGTTGCGTCACGATCTATAGGAATGAATAAAAACCGCGACAATACGGACTTTATTAAGTGTTTATATTCTCAAGGGCGTAAATCTAGATAACTTTTAATTTTTCTTCTGAAGTTGGTTTTTTTTAACATGTTGCGCGTCCCAATTATTCCCTTAAGATATCGGAACAGTCAAGGACTCCTTTAAGTTCTTAAATAAACTCCCAGCTGTTCGAACAATTTCCATATTTAGAGCTTACGTAATTTCGATCTTCCGTCACTTTTTGTCGGTTCAAAAGTCGGTTTATATCGAAAGTCAAGTTTACCTTGATCGGTCTCCGATTAGTATCCTCGGTGAGAAAGGTATATCTTAAACAACATCAGTTACTGCTGAATTTTAATGACTGCACTTTCTCAAAACCAGCCATAGTGCATCCTATATGAAGATGCATTTGGCCCTTATTTATCCAACTCTCTTCATTTGGTTGCAACGGTATCCTGAAATGACTCAGCCACTAATTTAACACACTGATTTAAATTAAAAGGTGAATGAATTGAAGACAGTAAAATTTACGATTAGTTTAACACGACCATTTAATTCATAGGTGCTCTAATTTGAATAAGAAAAAACTCAAAATCAGGAATATTGATTTTAAATTAATCTTCGAAAAATACTGAAAATATTAATATATAAGGTCTTTTTGAACGATGTTGTTCACATGATTGAGGAACGGAACATAAGAAGCCAGTAGAGGAATAAAAGATCTTAGAGCTCCATGAAATGTGATTCATCGAATTCCTTACGAAGATAAGCTATATCAGCCCCTTGGATGTAAAGCAAACAGAAATCACCAGTTTCAGTGGAGGTAAATCAAACTTTGGGATATCGCGTCATTTGTTCCAAATTTAACAATAGAGACAATCGTATTTTATGGAAATTTAAGGTTGATATTGGGTAGGGATCTAATATAAAATAATTAATTACCATGTAGTTCAATGAAGAAGAAAACGTTACATTCATTATATCATAATTTACTATTTATAATATAACATTAATTAATTAATTAGGTTTAACAATATATATTGTATAATAATATATCAATTTTAGCCAGCCATTCACCCTCTTTTCGAATAAATAAACAAGTTGAAAATAAATGAAATTTCCTAATCGTGTAAGCATTAAAATCTCCTAAACCAAGCGTTGTCCAGAGGAGTTGGGTTGCTTCCGTCTTCACCTTCCGACGAAGAAATATAAACATTTCTTCATCGTTAGTCTAAAAGTTTCGAAACTTAGCAAAGTTAAGTCCGTTTTATCTCGCAAGCTCCTCTATCTATCTTCGGTTAAAAACAAATGAATGCTTTTGTTCCCCATCCTGCTTGTTTCATTTTCAGTTCAAGCAGATAAAACGATAGAGGTCATGATTCCAATACATTCTTTAACCACCATGTTGCAACCGTACCTTCCGTCGAATTGCGTCTAATAATATTCTATTGATAAAACGAAATTTGGGAAATTTTGATTTTTTTGTTCGTGGACGATTAAAGTCGAATTTCTACTTTCTAGATAACGCCAAAACTTTCTTACTAAATAGCGAACTATTTCTATCGATGTTTCTGATAAGACATATGAAGACTTCTAGGATCTAAGATATCATCAGCAAAATGAATGAATACTTATGCTTTTTCTATTTAAAGATTGAATATTTTTAATTCATCAGCAAAGGTTTCTTGTATAGAGATGGATAAATGTAAACTGTATCAACCCTCATTATATCTTGAAACCCTTGGCACTTCTTTCTTTCTGATATCCAAATTCTTTCTGTATGTTAATTAATGTATTATATAATTCTTTCGTTGGTATCTTTAATGCATTAATATGTAATTATTTTACTTATATTTTACTGCGTATGTCATATAGTATTAGATTTTTCTTTCTTTCATTTAGTTCGTAAATTTGATTTGAGACTTATGAGGTTAGGTATACGAAAGGTCTAACCAAGAATCATCTCGCATATTAAAAAGTCAAATAAATAAATTCATTAATTGGTGGGAGATTGGCACCCTGAAAACGCCTTCAGAAGAGACACAAAGAGCACTGAAATATCACACTTATATTTTCCTCTCATCTGCCCACTTATGTATTGTCGAGCCAGTTGGAGAATATATACCAAAGGAAGCTGATATCACCCGAGCACGTCCATAAATTTGCAGCTAAATGCGTAAGCTCTTCCGCTTAGAATCTGGGTCAAGATATAGCTTATTCAATTTCATTTAAAGAGGAAGTGGGCAAGGAGATAATATCTGCATGCACTGGCGACTCCGTTCCTTATTTTTGTGCAGCACGTGGTCGCATGCAGCGAGATATTGCCCACCTTCCACCAGAAGGCATTTCTCTCGGGTCGCCGTTACGTCCTCGCGAGACAAGTTTACATTCCTCCCTTTATTTAAACTTTATCTCTATCTTAGTGGGAGATGAAAGAATCATATTTGCTGAGTCGTCTCCCTAAACCAGTAGACACTGGTTCGCTGCACCTGGCATCGTCACCTGGTTTGGTCTTTTTTCCTCTTATCGGATGTTTGAGGATGGCAGAATGATCCAATGAAGAGGAGGCGGCTGTTACATTAGCCTCGCTTTGGGATGTGCCGATTAAAAAAGTACTTCCGCCTCGCGCATCGGTCGGAAGGGAAATTTATGACCTCCCAAAAATATGCGATAAGGGCTCATTTGGAGGAAAATTCGCCGTGCCCCGAAATAATTACGCGTAAGGGGCACGTGTACCGAAACTAGGCTAACGGAAAATTCATAAAAGCCTGGGTTGTATCCGTAACTGTTCTGTAAGATTATGCTTACATTGTGAATAATTTAAGAGCTCTTTTAAGTGTTTTGATTTACTGAGAATACTTTTTGGTCGATTCAGGAAGCCTTACGTAAGCTTGAACCATATAGCCAATGAATTGCAACAATGTAATCAACACGGAGTGGATAATTACACTGGTCGCTGTAGGGAAGATACGTGATAAGTATTTGGTGATATTATATGCTGGCTATCATGAATTCTCACTTATAATCGTTCGATCGTTTTCAGTAATATAGATTCCGATAAGATTTGTCGATTTATATGTATTTCAATTTCTTATCTCGTATTAAAGGAATGAATAATCGAAGTAAACTTGAATATTAAAATTGTAAACCTATTAAGAGTAATTGATAAGGCTAAATTACTTTAAAAGCTTTTAATAGTCTAGAAAAATTAAAATTAAGAGAAAATTCTCGGTATCACTTAACTTAAGATGTTAAGATATAACAATAAGATATTCTCAATACATACAAGGATGTATCATCATTGATAGATCTTCACGATTTCTGTGACTGGAATAACTATTTAAAACGTCTTTTTCATTCTTTTTTCAACTTTTTCTTTTAATATATTCATGAAATTCATGGGTATTCATACTTTTATATCGAGTAGTTTAGTTTCAAGAGATATTCAAAGGGGGTATAGTTTTGAAAATCCTCAAAGATTTGCGATAGAGTACTTACGAAACTAACTGCTACGAATTCTTTTCTGAAGGAGGAGACATTTTTCAAGTCAAAATTATTTATTTTTTCTTTAAATTCGACCTATAACTTCCAGAGCAGTTGTTTGGGAAATTTACTCTAATTGAAAGCTCAAACATTTTTACTTTACTCGCATTTTTGCCCCTCTGTGATATTGTTGCTAATAGAATAAAATAAAATTAAGACTCACAAATAACATAATATAGTTAGTAATAGATTGCGTTCAAAATGCTACTATTTATTTATTTTTAAATATCTGCACAGAAGTGAGATCTGAGGCTACATTCTCTCCTGTTTTTTACAGTAAAAATACTGATATCTTGCTTTATGACGTTAATATAATAAATATATAAATTCAATGGATTTATTAACTTGTTTACATACAAACAAACATTACCAATGCTACTGAACCATTTTGCAATTTTATTGCTACACTCTCTCTACATGCTTTGAGATATACCAAGATGAATACCAAGACGTATCCATTGTAAAGGAAAAATTTATCGTCTCATTTCATGACAACTACTTATAAATGATAAAAAACGTAATGTAATAAAAGTAATAGTGCCTTTATTTGGGCGAGACCTCTTCCATCGAAATCATAAATAACAGTCTTAAGAATCATTACTTAATGAATTATGAGCCCAATTCATAGCTCATTATCACAGAGTGCAGCCGATGTAAATATCAACATATAAACAGGCTCTTCATTTTCATCCCCTTCAATGACGTCCATTGATACTGATAATATATGCTGACGATAAACTGACAGCACTGATTTCAACACATCGCACAGCAGTTTCATCATTTTGATTCTGGCTCACAAAAGATCGTGCGTCAGCTCTGCACGAAAATTTCTTATCAAAGTTTTCTCGAAAAGGGTCCCGAGATAAAACGATAATCTTCGGTTTAGAAAATACACCTTCCCTATGCAGTAAGCATATCTTACTTAGAGACCTTTTAAAGGAATTCATCTATCCCGGTGATTAATTCTAGTCAGGGTTGCAATACCTTGATGCCTTTGGAGAACGATGTTGTATGAACTGTTAGTCTATTTCATTAGCTGAGGGAATCAAGATTTATAGAGTCTGTTAGATGCTTAATTCAATTATTATAGGGCTATTATTTTTAAAAATTATAGAGCCACTGTTAATTTATTGATAATTGAGAAGTGGTCAAAATTTTAAAATGGATTGTTAATTTGAATACAAGCGCTCATTGTTGAATCAAATGAATGTGAATGAACGATCGTTACATTTACGTTAAACAATAGCTGCTCAAACGTTTCCGAGCTCAATAATGACTCAAGTTGACAATTAATTTATTCTTCTATATTCATTATTTATTTATCTAATTAATTTATCCAATAAATTACTTTAATGAAGAAAATACCTCGAAAATTAATCGAATGTGTACCGCACATCTCAATCGGTTTCAGCTACAATCTTGAGGGATACCTCGTCAATATTTACAGTTAACATACTTAAGTAAAGTGCATTCTCGTTAGTCATATCCAAAAATATTGGTTTTATCGATGCGAAAAAATTATTATATACTTTCTGCTTAGTAGGATTAAAATTTATTAGTCTACCTGTATTGTTTCACCATAAATCACGATGTGGCAATTTACGAGAATGTCTGAAAGCATATTGTCAGCTGCTTGCCATCCTCCGCAATGCGTCTACGTATTACATAAGGCTGCTGTCACGCCGTATAAAAAAATGCTGTTTCTGCATGTACGTTGCTAAGCGCGTCAAACACGGATGGATGAGTGGTAACAATGAAGACTGGGTAAGAGAAGAGCCAAGAATAGATGCCTCCTGCATTTTCGCCCCAACTGATGACGGCCGCCTATGCATTTGATATTTGAAAGACGTGTGCTTGCTTCCTCGAGAATGCAGAGTTTGATAAAATGCGCTGAAAGCACCCTAAGCAGTTACTCTTTTTTTCATTCTGACAGCCTCAGATGTTTAGGAAGCATACTCGTAAATAAAATCTGTACGACTCCATAAAATAGATCGATAAAGTGGCTTTTTTATTTTCGTTTGAAACTATGTTTGATTTATATGGTGATAGATTATAAGGTGATGAATAGAGTCTTTTAAATGCTATATCCGCTCTATTATAGTTAATATTGGTGATAATTTAGAGGAGACATTGATGTACACGAAAGCAAACGTACTCATTTGAAAAGTCAAATATTTTATTATATTGAAACGAAATTTACGGTAAAAGGCATAGGTAGAACTGAAGAAGATGCAAGCTCACATGTAAAATCGGTCGTAAAATAAATTCTCTGCGAAAATATTCTACGCATTTCTCTGTAATTTAATTATATTATATGTTTGTAAAAACACTTATTTACTATTCGAAAAAGAGTTAAAATTTCATTAATCTTCTATGTAAAATATTTTTAAAGCATATTATTTTGTATAGTTATTAACAATTGTGGGAACACCTTTAAATCTCAAATTTGTGCCTCAAAATATAAAAATAAATCTCAAATGCATTACTATTTTAAAAGATATATAACTCAGGTTGTCATTCTGATGAATTAGTAAATATTTTTTATTAAAATAATTTCAATCTTAACAATAATAAAGAAACTTCATATTCACATCTACTTATAGTTTCGTGAAGTATTTAATGTTACGACATATTAATACTACATTAAGACCTTGAACGTCTTGATTTCTACCCCCTTTTATATTTCAGCTGTTTTTATCTCTATCTATTCTAGTTAGTTCTACCGCGTTAATCCTTTTTATCCATTCCTTCAGCAACACTGACCTACTTAAACTATCTATTCAAAAAGGAAAATAGGTAATGCTTTAGATTCGTTCCAGTGGGAAATGCAATTTCTTTTTGAATAGCTCTCATCTGGATAGCTGCAAAGATGCTAACCCCTTTGGCAGCGATGTATCTTTCAAATAAAACGTTCTAAAACTAGGAAAAGTTAACTGTAAGTCTACCCATTTCGTATTGGTGTTTTCTTCCGATAGTTTGGAACTGTTTATCTAGGTTACAGAAAAAAGTTTCGTTTGGAGTAAGCATCGTCTTTTATGCTTAATGTACCGATTGTATACCTCCGAAACTTTGCCGTATACTTCTCCTTAATATTAGTTTATTTATTAAATACTCTATTATGTTATTTTTTTCACGATTTGTATTTTAGTTTCGGCTAACAATTTCTCGGATTTATGTTCTGGTGATATGTAAAACGAATGCTTAAGTACTCGATGATTTATCTCGCTCTTTCGCTACCCAAGTCGCTATGAATAATGGTTGGTTATTTACTCAGATGCCATTTTCTACTATGAGTTACTTTTTATAACGCGATAAGAGATGTTTGTCTTCTTCTGCCCTCATTCCCTCACACCCCCCTCCATCCCTACGCGCATCTCCATGGCAATTTGCCAAATTTCTCAAGTGTTCGAATACACCGAACTGCTTCAAGCGGTTAAATTGTATGCACAGTAATTTGATTTGCGATAAGTACTCGCTGCGTACATTTTTTGATAAATAATAAATAGGATGCAGATGTTTTATATTCATTGAAAAACTTTCTCTATCAAGCTATCGTAATAAATAACCATGGAGAAATATTTTCACAATTTTTATCGAACGCTTTTAATCGAATATTTTCCATCTGCAGATATTTAAATTGGCCAAATAATTAAGGTATTTATTTTCCATTTTCAACTGAATAAAGGGATGAAATAACTAATATAATGGATGGATATAATACTTCTTTAAAATTTAAACCCTATTATTCCATTATCACTTATAATATAATATAGTATGATATTAAATTTAATTAAAATTTTAAAGAAAACTCGTTATAAATTTGACGAAAGTTTACTACACTACATGCTGATCCTTCTTGTAAAACTTTTTTCACTCCTGAATCAGCGATTCTTTTATATTTGATATTTCTAGCATTTCGTATTTTTCATAGTAAAACCTTAATTGCTAAAATGCATCCTGAGATGAAAACAGGAATTGTAGATTAATACGTTAGAGAAATTAGATCGATTTATGAGGACTCCTTAGCATAAATGCATTCGCAAACATTTACGAGGCCATCCGTTCTCCTTTTAAGAGAGCATAAGAACAGCTGACTTAGTTAAATGTATAAGATGGTTCTCTTCCGTTGAGTGTCGTAACTGGGTCAAGATAAACTTTATCGAATTGAGTATTACGAGCGTCGGACGCCGCCAGTGCCATCTACTAAACGCGATCGAAATATATATATGTATGGGGTCAAACACCGAAGAATTTTCTGCATTACCAAACAATGAGGATGGCGTTTTACGAGAAACACGTTGCCCCAGGGGCTTCCGCGTGTCGCCTTGGAGATAATCACCGCGGCTTTCGCGAATGTGCATTTCCTCTTCCGATTTGATTGTGTTCGATTACGGTCTTCGACCCTTTCTTAAGTTAATACTATGCTCTTCACCATTGCCTGTTATATCCGCAACTGTTATATACGGTGCTCCCGTAATTCGCGGTCGGTATCTACCATCTTGCGGTAAGCTAAATTGCGATCCAAATGGTGTAAAGTTGTATTTTCGTATTGGAAGTAGGTTAGGGACGATAAAAAAGCAATACCCATGAAATTTGAGGCATACCACATCCTTGTTAAATTCATATGATTGTATTTCCCAATTGTCATAAGAATCAAGAGATTCAATCATTTTTTTTGCAGACTGCTTCCTCTTGTTTTGTTTGATAAGAACTTACGCTTGAGTGTATAACTGGTTCTGTTTTCCTGATGCTGATGGAATGGTATGAACGTAGGTTTTTTTGTCAAGGAATTTATAAACGCAAGAGAATTTCAAAAACGAGGAAGCTCCATTTCATTACGTTAGAAAAGAATAAGGTTGTTCTCTCGAGTATGAAATTTCTCTTTTCATTTCCTGGTATAATGATGTAAAAAGTAAACCGTATGAATGTAAACTATTGAACTTTCGACCGTGTAGCATCAGGGTTGTGTTCATAAGCTACCGGGTCAACTTAAGTGTGAATATTATACAGTTGAAGGAAAATTTTAATTATTAGAAGAAATCGTAGAAAATATATTTTGTGATTACATTTAAGAATTTTCGTGGATCCTCTTAAATTTATCTACTTTTGCTATTCTTTTGTGGTATTGAATTAAGTTATGTGTATTGCTCAACCATTTAAAGTATATTCCAACGAGATATGTTGAGAAATTGCCTTTTATTTATTAAATTTTATTTCTCATTGAATTTTTTTACGAAACGCTTGAGTGGGTTCAGACGTGACTAACAGATATCTTTCTTGCAAAACTTGGCCCTAGTTACCGTTGTTATGTATTGTTTTTGCTTTAACTTGGCAACCGCTAGCCGAAACTGTTTGCTTGAGATAATGTCTTAAGAGATACGAGTTAATAATAAGTTATGTTTATACTTTTCACCGTTCCAAATTATAATCAACCAAAATATGATGACTTGCGTTATAATTATTGCTGTAAATCTTTCAAAAATACCGGAAAATTGATCATTTATAAAGAATTAAAGTAATTATGTCCCTTCTTGTTATTATAATCCATGCATTCATTTTATGCATTTTCTATTCATACCGAGAAAACAATACTAATTACATTTCAGTTGATTAAATTTTCTTGCATTGCATGAGACGCTACGGGGCATAATGGATCGCATATGCATATCTCCAACGGCACGCCCACCTAGAGTTTATACGAGTTCACATAAAAGGAGGCTGTTTTTACTGGCTTTTACGAAATTGCGTGTAGATTAGGTGAGCCTATTTTCCTAACAATATACCCCATCGCATTCCATCCGGGAAGCAACTTATCGTCGTCAGTGGGTCAGGCACCTCGGTACTGCTGTGGAGACACGCGTGACTGTCTCCGATCGCTATCTGCGGACGGCGTGCGGCGGGTGACCTCATCTTGATGCACTCCTTCAGATAATGTCACTCGGTCGAATTTCCTTGGTCCGATCAGCTGGCAATTTGCTGAAGGACTGTGGTGGTCATGGCTGCTAACTTATAGTCCACTCGCTGTAATTAAAGGAAAAGGAAGTGAGATATTGTAGATTATAGGCATAAAATATGAATTTTTATTGGTTACGTACGTACGAATTTTCAAGTTTCGAATTGCCTTAAAAGAAGAACAGTTGGATACTTAACGTAGATTATAAGCATTTCTGTACGTTTATAAATTTTTCATAGGCTGGTTTTGAAAGATTTTCGTAAGGGATAGAGGTATATTCCTCCCTCCATGTATTGTATTTAATATTGAATTCTTTATTTTTATATCGAAATGATTTTCTATGGATCACGTTACTTAATAATCTTTGCTACCTAAATCTGATTTTTTCTAATTTTATACCCCATTTATTTCCTTCAGTACATTGTTGCGAATTATTTGATCGTATGTGTAGGTTACTCTCCTCATGATACAAATTGAATAAAAGTTTGAATTTTATACAGTTATTATACATAATTTGAGCAGTTTTTTTTTAATTTAATTTATTTATATTTAAGTATTTTTCTCTTAAATTACTATCAATGTCAGTTTTTCTCGTATCTGTGAAGAATTTTTAATCCTGGATATCACTCGTTTATGTGCTTAATTTTATTTAATTTTCAAATTAACTTTTGCTCAATCATTGTGTCGTATTTTTTGTTGCCTTTTTTCTCTTCCGTTTCCAAGGATACCATAACCGACTTCGGTAGACCGATTGGCGACTGACGAATGCTTACACAATCCCTTATCACCCCATCGTCTTTTCATATGCCCTTTCTCTTTATCGAATTGCATGACTTCCTCTCGAGGAAGAGCTTTCAGAAGACACCGGAATTTCCTTATGGGTTCTATCGAAAATGAATGAAGTAGTTGATTTGCCCTTATAAACACACCGAACTTTACGTCAATTTCCACGAATTTTAATTACAAAGTCGAATGCGTTTGAAGCTGTTTGGTATTCCCGGTTGTTTCTGCAAAATGAGAACGTCTTCTGCAATTTTTGGCTGAGAAGGAAATGCAGCGATCATCGCTTTCTACTCTTATTGCCGTATGTCATCTTTCTCTTCGTACGATGCATATTGACTTGTTTGTAGTTGAAATGACTAAGGGTAGTGAAAGGAGTAAAGTAATATTGTACTCGTTAGCACCGACGGAAGTAGCGGATTGTGGTTGTATTTTCGTTAAAATACTAACTTTCATCATCTCCTATTCATATTTCAATTGCTTATTGAATTGCTTATGAAATATTAACATTTTCTTAACAGGGTTATTTTAAATATAAATCACACAGTTACGTACACAACGCTTAACGACAAAGATTCTTCTAAATATGACTTTCTCGTTAAAACTCGCCTTTCCAAGTACTTCTTATATAAGCGTTTGTTTAACGAACAGAATAAATAAATAGTAATCACTGCTGTTCATGATTCATGTCAAGTAGCCTAAGTTCTTATCGTGAGCGCAGCTATAGCTATTTATATAGTATGATTGATTTTCGTATTTAATCGGTAATTTATTCTCGTGAGTTTAAATGTAAGACTTCACTTGTTTGTTAAATATTTTAGGGAATTTTTAAATCAATGATAAATTTTGTGTAATTTAATTACGCTTAGTGTCCTATCAGCTATTATCTATTTTTTTCTTTTTATTTTATAACGTTTTCGCGTAAAAACCTGTCATCTGTCATACACCGTGGCGGCAAAACGATTGAACTATTAGTTGAAATTGCTGCTTTGCTAAGAAAGGAAACTTTTTTTTACGTATTTAAGTTTTGGATAAAGCAAAGAAGTTACATTATTGGAAATCTACCTAAATTTAACGCGTACCAATTTAGAGATACGAGAGTTCATCGTTACAGTTTGTCCTTGACGTACCCTTGGATATACGGTAATGCATGCTCATCATCTTTTTTTATGGTAATATCTCCATTTACTCTTTTCACCTCATTGGAATTTAATGGATCCATCTCTCCCGAGCATTGTGCCATTTCTTCCAGAGCATTTGCTTAATTCTTTCGTCGCTCCGTTTGAACTCGTCTGCTTTATGGATAGACGCATCCAAGGCGGTCACATCCCACATCGCGAAACCCGCATAACGACGCACACGTGTATGTCCTAAGGGCGGAGGCGATGGAACTCACGGGCCTTCCTTATCTAGCGTGCGTCGACTTACAGGGACGTGGTGTAGGTAGAGCTTTTCTCCATACCCAACACCTCCATACAGATCTCCAAGTCTTTCTTCTCTCTCGAGGCATAAATAGAATCTCCAGGGTTACATCACATTGTTAGATGCGAATGGTTGCCTAGAATAATTGCGCTCTCGAGGCAAATATAGATTTTCCATATTAGACGATCGAGAATTACTGTAGTGGATCAAGTGGTACGTCAAAGTTACGTAAACGCATAAAGAATTGCATTGATTATTCTTTGCTCGTATTCTGCATTTGTTAGACTTCGATTCTGGAAAGTAGTTGAATATAATTAATCTAGATTATGCTCAGTATTATATATGCTGGTTTCTTATATACTTCTGCAATATACTCTTTCTATCAAGGCTATCGTAATTTCTAAACTGTTATGGTAATGAAAATACGACTTAGTTACTTTATGATTGAGTATATGAGAAACGTGTATTGAATAATACACGCATGTTTTGAATGAATAAATAGTTTAAAAAGATTTCGTTGATCGTTTTCCTTTTTCAACGTAACTAATAAATTTTAGAGCTAAAAAGATTATTTAAATATATAAAAGGATTCATAAAATTCATTTTCAAATGCAGAAAATTATCATCTCTCAATTTTTTTAAATGTCAGAAGGTTAGCCTGTTAATATTATGATCTTCTGCAATTACTGTACGTAACCTATGGATAAAAAAGTTCAGTATATTTAATTTAATTAAACTTTATAAATTTCTTGAGGATTTTATTATAAATGTATTTTTAGGTTTTTAAATTCGCAAGAGGATCACAAATTTCGGAGAAATATTTTTGATAGAATAATACATTAGAAATGTAATGCCGAAAGGGAATAAATATAATGCTTCGTTCATATTGAATTCGATCAAGGAGAGGTGGACATAGCTTTACGCGATGATTTCGTAAGGCTTAGATACAAAGATAAAACAGATGTGAAAAATAGCGTCTTGACTGGTACTCGAACCCAGGTCTCCCACTAATGATGAAGCATACCTCTTCGGAGAGTGGGAACCTGGGTTCCAGTCCCGATCATGTCTCAATTTTTTTGGCTTTTTTAACCTTGAAAGTTTAGTGGATTTACAAGAGCGTACGAATGAACGATCTTATAACATACAGCACAATAAATTGTATTAGAACAATAGAAAAACTATCTATAGCTCGCGAGAAATCTTGCGCAAATCTCTCTGCTTAGCGATGCAACGCGGGATGCAGTTTGATGAAGAAAAACATATGACGTCCGCTCTTGAATTTTGAACGCTTAAATTGCTGACCGATATTCTCCTCTCAATAGGCAGCCGATAAATTGCTTCAATCACGAGCACCAATCGTAGCATCGCCGCGGAGAGGCGCGGACGTGATCTCGTTCACATGAGCGCCGCTTTCCGCTGCTCTTTTTTTCTCGGAAACGCACACTCGGGATTCGAGTCGGACATTACCGTTCTCGGAAATTTCCGCGCCGTCGAATGCTCAAAGGAAAAGATTGCGTGTCTATTGAAAGCAAATGAAACCAAAGACGGAGATTTCATGTTCTCGAGGATTCCTTGGAAAGGAAAAAACCGAGTTCTTTTAATTAGTCTTCTCCCTCCTAAGAAACAAATTAATGAAGACGTAAAGGTCTCTCTGGTTTTCCATCTACGTTCCTTTGCTACGAGGCGATTATTTGGTTGCTATGGATGCTCGGTTTTCAACTCTCCTCCTCTTTTGATATTTCCGGCGCCACTTTTAATCATTTCCTTATCTTAAATTAGAGATACGGACACGTTTTTCTCGAATAATATGTGTGTGTTGGTTCCCTATGGATACGTTCCAATTATGTTACATTTATACTGAATTGAGTCAGTAGAGAGATCTCTATCAGCGTCACGATTGAGATGGTGCGGTGTGATAAAATTAACGATTTGAATTGAAAGCTCAATTTACACCAAATATATATCAGTGTATCGGTAATTGTGATTCCACACCCTATATATTTATGAGATCTCAATGCTTCCTTAATTGAATTGCTCAAAAAATATTTCGTTCGAACGAGATAATATGTAAAAACATAAGGAAACTGTTACGCTATATATGAATATAATAGGAATAATGCAGTTCAAATTTAATTTCATAGATATGTTTAGATCATTCTCAATCTCTGATAAATAATGTTTGTACTAAATTTTTATTGAATTTCAACCTCGTATTAATTCATGAGTGCCAATGAAAAACCTTTCGCTTTATTTTTAAAGAGGATTTATTTGAAAACACTATTAGTTAATATATACTTTAAAATTGTAATTAACGTTTAAATGTAAGTAATTTTCTTAAAGATTTACTTTATTAAATCCATTTCCTCTCTTTTCAGGTGAGCCATGCCTCTTTTTGCTACTCTATTATCTATTAATATCTGCAATATCTGTGGTGTTAATTCATCGATTGCAAAACAAATGACTTTGGTATGTATGAACCTCTTCTCCCAACGATTCAAGACTTCTACTCGGTTTATAATTACGCATGAAAGAAAAAAAAATTCAATACGAATAGGTGATATTTGTCTTGTGAGAAGGACAAGTTTGTAAAAGCTTTGCAAGACTTTACAACTTCTCCCTGTATAAGCAACGAGCAACTCTCGATAAAGTAATCAATAGTAGGTTCTGAGACATCATCCATACGTGAAGAGCATCTGCTTTTAAAGTCTAAGAAACAAATTCCAATATTTTATAGTAGTACAGTAATGAATTGTATTGGGAATTCTGGGTTCGAGTCCCGGAGCAATCAGATTTTCCATTTACCGTCTGTTGATTCCTGAGTTAAGATATTTATTGGTTCCTCTATCGTTTACCCATTATATATTTGAAACGTTTTTCATTATAAAATATTAGTAATCCATAATTACTCATTACGCTTAATAAGAGAAGTCCCCTTCTTCAAAAGGTATAATCCCCTTTCTATATATTTTTGCGGTACCGAAATTCCTGTTTCGACATTCGGCAATCGGCCTTCCGTATCTGATGTCTCATTGGTGCGGAAGGGCTGAAAACATTAGCAGGAGTAGCAACGCCCTCACACACAAAGCTGCGGTTTGTGGCTGGGATGTGGCTTTGCACAAACATTTTCCCCTCACGTCCGCAGAATGCTTCCTTCGCATCACCCAACCGTTTTCCGCTATAGATGCGAAGTCATGGAGATTCCTCCCTTATCGTCACCATGAGCAACGGAGGCGCGGTATTCCCCCGAAACGAGCCCTTGTACGGATGTGAAGGAAAAAGGGGCTATAATTTCGTCAGGGTTTCCGAGAAGTATTTATGCAGCTGGGTGTAATTTATTGTGGGAGGAGATCCCGGGGTCGAGAAACTCATATCCTATTGTTACCTTATTACAGGAGTTGCTTCCTCTCGAATTCGCGGAAGTTGATTTTTGAGAGCGTTAGTGAACAATTCATTTCAATTGCAGCAGAGAATAGGTATAAAAGTGGCCGGCAAGTGATTTCACTCCCAAGGAATAAAGGTTTAGGAACGATAACTAGCCTAATGGTATCGTTTCCTAAGTCATGATTCTCGGTAGAAAGATAAGGAACCAATTATGCGTTATAGTAACAATAAACTCTGGTTGATATTTTTTAAGCCTGGACTTGTAAATTGTAAAAAGCTATAAATTAATATGACTATAATTGTAATGTTATAAATATCTATATGAATATGTCGATAGATTTATTATCAAATATGATGGTGGATTTTATTATTGGTACAATGATAAAGCATAATTTAAAACCTTTCATATAATGTTTCTATCTCCAAAATTGGGAAACACAATCTCATTGCGATAAGATTTCAGATATCTGTGAAAGGATATGGCACTGAACAATAGTACGTATTTCATCATTAAAAAAATAAATGTCTAAAGCATTAAGGAAACGTAATACGCTATAATCGATTAGTTCATTTGATTAAAATACCAAGTTAAAAAGATGTGAAAAATAGCAAAATGACTGGGACTCAAACCCAGGTCCCTCACTTGCTTGGCAGGATCGTAACGGTAATGATTACATTATGGATTTGAGTACACACTTTTGCTCGTATATTGGTCATAGTGCTTCAAATTTCAAGTTCAAGACCATTACTTAGATGCAGTCAAAACGTAATAGAAATATTTTTTAGAGTTTAAATTTGTGACGCTTGCAATAAGGAACCTAATAGGCGGTTAAACCTGTGCTCACGGCTAAATTCAAAAATCCACGTAACCGATGTTTCCCCTCAGGAAGAACGTACGTCTTTGTGCAGTAGCGTATCTTTTCCAGAAAAGGAAATGGAGATTTGGAAAAGCGAAAGGCACAAGGAAACACCGAACATTGCCCCAGGTCATCGTCGTTCCAATCGGAAGGTTTTTAGACAGTCGGAATTCCCTGAGGAAAAAAAAGAAGGAAATAAAAATTCTGCTTAGGTTCGCGACTCTCCTTATCTGTAAACGTTATTTGCGGAGTCATTTGAGCCGGAAAAAGATATTCCAAGTTTGTAGAATCCGCGTTAAGTGAAATCATAAACAGCTGATCATTTTATCGCAACACCGCTTCCTCACAATCTTACGCAATATCCTAGACCGACTCGATCACCCCATTCGATTAGGGGGATATATTCCTTTTTATTTCTTTTTTAGTCGTTGTTTGTAATTTAAATCCTAAATTATGTTTAGTTGCGAAATTTTGGCCAAAAATTATCGATAAATATCGTTAAATTGTTTTTCGTTTCCATGACGAAAACTTCAATTTATTTACGTATATAAATATTCATCATGGTCATATCTATGAGCAAGGCTCAGCATAAAGATGGAAAACATCTGCGCGTAAATATTTCTAATGGAGCATTGCTCATACGCGCAATGTCATCGATTCGTTATCGGCCATGTTTAGACTCGGATGAGCGCGTAAAATAATATTTAGAAAATCATCCTTTTTTTGCGATTATTTTTCCGCGAAGGTCGATTAAGTCAGCGAATTTTGCAACTCGACTAAAGAGCCAGTTTTAATGTTTGATTATTCGGTATCAATTTAATTCCTCGTAAGACTAGTCGTCCCTGAAAAAGTTATCTACGGCCGAAGGGAATGAATTTCTGTAAGAGCCAGGTGCACGGATAAGTAACAATGCAAGAGGAATGATTCATGACTGCAGCTTTCGATTTTCTTTAGTCGTTTTTAAAAAGTTATCGCCGAATGAGTCATGGGTTCTCGGAGTCACGGCCGATGGAATCAGCTCAGGTAAACATTCTCTTGTGAGCCAATGCGGGGTAAAAATTGCAGCAGTGACCGCGAAATGGAACTTTGATGACCAGTCCTCTGTTGTGGGTCGTTTTGCATACGGTCGTCGTTGGAAACGAAAGGAGTTACTAAAGAAGCCGATTTTCATTGTCTATGAAGACGGTTTATAGATTTAACATTGTTTTGATAGCCGTTTTTCTTGCTCTATTTTGTATGACTTGCATGAT
Source organism: Pantala flavescens (assembly GCA_020796165.1). NCBI lineage: Eukaryota > Metazoa > Arthropoda > Insecta > Odonata > Libellulidae > Pantala > Pantala flavescens. Next base: position 17,244,728 of record CM036881.1, on the reverse strand, counting down.
TCAAGAATGCCGAAGAGTAGTAGAAGCTTTTCCGTATATTTCTTTGACAATATTATCAGAGGTACTGAAAGGTAAAAATAATATTAGATATCGATTGGGATAGGAATTCATAAGGGAAGATAGTCATGATCATAAGATTAAAACTAGGCAGAGGACCGACAGAACATATATATCGAAAGTATTCCATACTAAATAGGAGTATTATGGAATGCTCAGAAGTTACCTGGATCATTTTTAAAGCCCTTACCAGAAAATACTATGAAGTTCAAAAATATTAAAAATAAATTACCCTAGGAAGTCTTGTTTATGTAGGCATGACGCATCCAGTAGGCTTACTGCCAATCAGAATATCGTACTAAAATGTTATTTGGGGCTATTATAATTTAATCGGAATATATATTTGAATTTGAATATATAAGTACCAGAGGTTACTCATTAATTAATATTTAATAAACAAGTTTATTTTTTGTATTCTTTTGAACTAACTTTATCAATTCACAGAATACATGTTCACATTTTCTGTATTATTCCTTTTTAAATCTCCTTATTCATACAAAAATATAACTACGAGTATAAAAATTGTTTTTAAAATTTTCATTATAGTATTATTTGATCATCCCCTATTTCTGCAATGTATCTGCATTTAATAATTTATCACAGACTAAAAACTGTCCATAAATTGTCTAATGTCAATAAAACTACGAGGGCTTCTTTCGTTAACACTTTCTGTGAGAGATAATTACGATACTAGCGGATAAATGTCCTATTTTTTATTAAAGCTAACATCATTTGAAAAAACCCTCCAGGATTTTAACGGTCGTATAGTAAACAAGGAGCTGCATTTAAAAAAACAAAACAGTTTTTTCATCAAACAACCCTCTCGTCAATTCAGCTGCTATCTCAAGATCAGCCGCCGATTACACGCTCAGTCCTAAGTCACTCCTTTTTGCCGTGACTTTGCAACTGGCGTCACCACTCGGAAATCCAATGTCAAATGTTATGGAGATAAGTGGGGTTGTGCGTGAGAGAGCTCCTTCATAGTCACGTAGTGTATAGAAGCAGCTCCTACGTGATTCCGAGCAATTGCTCCGATCGGATTACGACACCCTTTGAGAGAAATAACGTTATGACGACCAGAATCGCATTTGGGTATTTCGAGGGCGAGAAGTTTTCTTTAAGGGGAAATTCCTTATCTTTCGACTTTTCACGCACTCCGCGAGATATATTACGCTCGATTTCTACGAGGAGGGTTAGTTGTGAGGAAAAATCGATGTTTTACGAACCCAAGTAGGTTTTCGTACGAAACGATGCTCAACTGTTATTTTTATTTATGTATTGTCGTATGATTTTCTTGCCTGGAAACATTTTACGTCTCCTAGCAACAAGGAAATTTGAATTAATTTTGGGGTTTTTAAATATATTATTATTAGATAAATACGAAAATATGATATACATAGACAAACACAATACATTTTTATTTATGTTTTATCGTATTATTATTTCCCTGGATACTATTTTTGTCACCTAGCAACTAATAATTTTGAAACAATTCAGAGGTTTCTGGATATGTTTTAGTTAAATACGTAAATATGCTCAACTATCATTTTTATTTTTTGTTTCATCGTATTATTTTTTCCTGGAAACTATTTGTGTTCCCTAGCAACAAGTAACTTTTATACCATTTTTAATTTCGGTTGTAGTCTCTCGTATATATTGATTCTCCTATGTTATATTGTAGCTTTCATGATTTTTTTATAGTCATCGCTTTAACCTCTTTACTTACTGCTCCGTTTAATTCAAGAGGTGAAGGTCTTTCTTATATGTGAGTCATAGGGGAGTTGAGTGGATGTCCCAAATTTAATTTCAATTACTGAATCATGAAGAAAGAATTCTGCAGCGTACGTTCACCAAGGACAACTAACTGTTGTAATTAATATATTCATTAGATTTTGATTTCTTTCCCGTTTCAGAATGTAGGTCATAAAAATACTTCCTAAATACGTTAAATTTCAAGCAGTACCTTCATTATCAATGTGCTATCTAATATTAACCCGAAAATATTAACTGGAAAATGTCAAGAAAAGAAGAATATTGACTTCTACGCACGCTTCTGAAAATTTATTCAAGTAGACTATATTTAAAGGGATATTTAAGAGGATTATAGAGGTCCCGGGTTCGAGTCCTGGTGGATCGGAATATTCCCTGATCTGGGATTGGATGTAATTGTGCTCGTCCATGTTAGAGGTTAAATGTGAGAGTAGTCTTATTATACTAATTTTCGTCCTGATTCAATTAAGGCATATTATAATAATCTATCAATATTAGCGAAGAATTTGACAATATATTTTTAAAAAGACTACCAACAGCTTTTTTGTTTTGCCTCCGTTAAGTAATAAGATTTATATTACAAATTACGTAATCATATTGAAGCAAATTCATTGCTGTATCCATGAGCATTAATTACTAGTATTGTTGGAATATTTAGTTGTTTTTTTTTAATTTTCTTAGGCGTATTATTCCTTACTTTTTTAGAAACAGGTTGGCCTATGTCGTTGGGTGGAATACTTATTTTCCACGTATGTTACGGTCGGATAATCCGACGCGAATAGGAGGTCTGCATTCGAGTTGTTTTCGTCCGCCGTGAATAAGTGCGGATTTAAGATACAAATCTCGTCTCAAAGGAAAAAAACCACAACGCCCAAATAAGAAGCTCGCGTGTGTCACGCCAAAGCGGGAGACTTGTTTTCGAGATGAGCATATTTAATGCGCATAATGAATCGCTTTTAAGAGTTTTTCTTTCGTGTCGCAAGCCGTGCTTAGCAACAGTGCGATTGAGAAAGAGATGCGAAAATTGCTTTCGATAGTCTTCCGATGTACGTGACTGAAATCGCGAGTCCACGGAGGAACTCTCGTTACCTTTTTTTCCTTTGACGATACACGGAATCAGCTACTCGATGCGCTCCGTGAAGTCTTAAATGTTCGCTTTCATAAATTGTTGAGGGTTTAAGTCGTTTATTAATAATGATATGAAGTGTTACAAGGTAGAGAATTGCCTGTTTATAAATCAAATAGAATTTGAATTAAGATTTGGAAGAGAGAGATTTAAGGAGGAGATATGTTCGAAGAAGAGGAATTATTTTATAGGTTGAAGATATGTTCCTTCTCTGTGAGCAATCTTCACGTCTTCTGAGACGAAATTTGACAATAGAGAGAGAATAATAAATGTGAAATCTGACCGATACAGATCCAATAAAAATCTATCAAATTATTTATAAGAGAATCATATAATATAAATAATTTCAAATATAACTAAAATGATGATAACTGAAGATGAAATTATAGACATTTTTGGCTATGAATGAATGAAATCGTCGAAAAAGAGTTTACTGGAATATAAATTAATCCTAAGTCCTTTCATGAAAGCATACAATACGGAGTATAAAACGATTGAGTGAATTCGAAAAGGAATTACAAAATGTATAAAGGAATTGTAGAAAAATAGAAATTATTTAATTGACAAATATTTTAAAAAATAACAGTTAAATAGGTAAGAATTTTGAATAAATTGTTCAATTATTGAAAGAATATTAACTATTGAATGATTGAACAAAACATTCATCCTTTTAAATTGATTATCGATATGGAAGAAATGATTGAAATCTAATGAAATGATCGCTTTTTTAGAGGATTGATAATTATAAAATAATTTACTTTTTCCGAATACGAGTTTTCTGCCCGTACTGGTTGCGATGGTTATACAGTCCAACCATTCGCTAATTCTTTATATTTTCCGTCGAGTAAATTTTTCAGTGGAATCGGAATATGTTATTATTTCTTAGGATTTCTTATTTGAACCAACTCGAAATTATCGTATGTATTAGAGATTTTGCTTCCTCGAAACCTATGGTACTTATTTGACACAGGCCATTTGGTATTTTCCTGGTCGTACATATTGGGTCCTAATTGGTCTCTATGTACCAAGAATTAATTGACTGGGCTCTTCTCGAAGTGATAATGATCGGACGATGTTCTAAAATGGGGAAGTACCAGCCGATGATGATGACAACCATATCGCAATAATATTTCAACCGCTGATACGTACAAGTGACCACCATCTACCACTGCCACATGTTTCTTTTTTGCAGTGAAGATTAATTTCCTTGTGTACCTCTTCCGGAGTAATGAATATGCACCGTCAACTAATATTATGTAATTTTTCCGTGCACATAGTCATTCAGCGCGTGCCATTCCACGTGTGTCTACGTGACAGTACACGCGGTCTTCCATTTACGCCAAATTGCACAAGAGAGCTTATTGTTTTAATAAACATACTTCCCCAGCACCTTCAATTGCAAGATGAGCGCATTGTTTTGAAATTCGATAAATCTCTGACGCTATTTGAGATGATATTTCATAAAGGATTTGCCCAAGATTTTACTTCTAGAATGGTTCATATTAGTTTTTGGAAGTATTATTAATCTAACTATTCCACGAATTTTTTCTCACGTCTCGTAATTTGATAGAGGTATCAGTTTTTCGGAGGTTGAGTCATAATATCAAGGCTTTGTATCTAATCAAGGAGGAAATATAAAGATGATAGGTAGAAAGAATATGCTACTTTCTTGACGTACAATTTTTTTCGTTTGTTTTTTGTCCGTCGATTATAAATTCTGCGCTATAGTCTAATGAGAGCAGTAAATAAAATATAAATAAAGCCATAAGAAAAGAAATTATCGCGCTCTTAATTATCTCTTAGACATAAAATATGATAACGAAATTCATTCGCCCATAGCTTTGAGGAATTTCGCCCAATTCCATTGATAACTGATTAAAAAAAGGCTTTGAAAACCCGTGCAAAAATACAAGGTTTGAAAATTAAGGCTTATTAGTTTCTCATTTATTTTATAACAATCATTTACGAAATAAATTAGCTTACGAAATGTCATATTGAACATATATATTCACTCTTATATATTTATATAAATTCATCCATAGATTTACGTATCAAAATGTTGTAATAAAAAAGAATAGATCCTTTTCACGTCTAAGGAAATCCATTCAATCATTATTCGTGGATTGGAATCTCCGTTTTCCAATTCGCCTGTCCTTGAATTTGATTCGATGTGTGCATAAATTCTGAATGTCGCTCCGTATGAGGAAAAACACGATTTTATGAGATTATAGCGGAAAAGAGTTGGAAAACGTGCCCTGCTCTGAATTGTGTGGGCGGGAACTGTCCATTTGAATGACTCTAATGAGAGAGGTGACTCATCATATCGGAAGAGGAGACATTTGTATTGAGGGTTTTCAACTTGACAGCTCCACTTGTCATCTATTCTTAATGGAGACATTTCGAGTAATGTCGTTCACAATCGTTATCAATTTAGTTATGTACCCACAAGGAAACCTCAGGGACTAGTCTATCTTGAAATTGAAATAAAAAATCACCTCGTATTTGTGTATTTGTGGGTCTTGGCAAGGTGTGTATTATTGTTTCTTAGGCCTACGAAAGGAATAGATTACTCAAAACTTTTGTCCAGCTTATTACCGATATTCACATCCTTCATATTTGTCAATACATTCTCCTCTATTTTCATCTTTTCTGTTTTTATCCTTCAAAGTATTCTGAGGTTTTTGAACACGAAAAATAGCTCTGTAAGAATTAATCGTGTAATATTGTATCTAAACTTCTCCAAGTTCTCTGAATAACTTCACGGTGCTTTCTGAATCTTTATAACCTGTTTAATAAATAGTATGAGATCTTCAAACTCCTACAGTCTTATAAGTTTTACTTCTTTTGAGAGCTACATAGGAGAATGATTTACGTATTAGAACCATAAATTCCTATTTTTTATTCGATAATTTAAAAGGTAACGAATGCATTGTTATTGTTGGGTTATCAGAATGTCTTTGGTAGCTTATTAAATTGTCATTATAAACATTGTAATACATTGTAACAGTAGGTACAATTTTTATTAGAATTGAGCGATTTAAAATGTATATTTCCTTCTGTAATCCATCGTATAAATTATCGATTAGTATCTTTAAAATGCTGCATATTTCTTCCTTATGCTCTGACCATAGAGTATCTTAAGACATCGATTTATTGTTCACGCCTCTCCATAGATGGTTGACAACACTTTTGTTTACCTCTTTCCTCACACGTTTTACTATCGGTAGGACATATGACACCGGCGGTTTCTCAATAGGGTTCGGCAGCAATATTTAAAACCTTCGTGAAGAAAGGAGCGTATTGCTGACCGAGATAGGCTGACTAATCCATAAGGCGAAAATATTCCGTAGTTCAAGAATCAGAGATTCGACAATAGAATCCTTTTTTACGTTTCTAAAAACTCTCCCTCTTAAATCCATTGCAAAAGACGTTTGGGTGTGTGCTTTTTTTGAAGACGGAAAGCACGAACCATTCTCTAGGCCTTCGATGACAATATCTATCGTTCGAAAGTCGTCGAAAGAGCCCCACCTAGACAATCCCCATTCCCTCAGTCTATAAATTAACGTAATAGCTTTCCTCTTAAGATGAGAGAGAATGCTCGGATGTCATTGGTGGAAGTCTCCGTGGTCTGAGGATTTCGTCGTGAAATATAACGGTTGTACCCTTTCCTATTTCCAATGAAGGCTTTTTTTACGCGGCTGTTTATTACTTTGAGGATTTCCCTCTACCATTTGGGTCACGGCCTCACAGGATTCTTTTTATTCTGGAAAGAATTGGGAGTGTTTAGAGTAGGAGCCCGAAGATGGCGTGCGTACTACAAGAACTGGTTGGACCTCTCCTAGGAGACGGGTTTGACGTCATTCACGATTGGTGTCCGAAGTGTTGAATTGATGGAAGGCGGTGTTTTAGAAAGAGGGAATTTAATTTATGAGTTATTGCGGAATTTTACGCAAGTGTTTGTGAATTTGAATGCATTGGGATTCAGAAAGTCACGATTTATGTGTACTAAAAGTATTATTTTAGTTGAGTAGCTAGGAACAATTTTTGTTTACAATTGAAGAATATAATGAAATTAAGGAAATAAATAGTCTTATTCTTTTTCTAAAATCGAAATTTATTGCGAATTTAAGATACTTCATGGAATTATTATATATTGGTCTCTATTTTCTAAATAAAAATCAATTAATATTTTTTTAAAATACAATATTTATCATAAAAAACTCGTAATGTACGGATATGGCTATATAAGTAATACGGATGCTACAATTATTGCCCTAAATTTTTTCATCTCAGTAAACTAATTGTATTATTGGAATTCTTTGTCTGTTTAAGCTTTGATAAACAGATCTCAGATGGAAATATCAATTAAATTTTTGTATAACTTTAGGTGGATAACTAAGGTTTTCCGAAATTGAAACATCTTATTTGAATATTTACATCTTAGGTCTAGTGTGTAAAAGAATATATACTTATGGTATATAATACAACGGTTTATGGTGTATAATCACAACGAATACAGCATCAGAGTTTCTATCCACCACATAATGATTCGAATATATATGAGACATCTTGGAGTAAATATCGGTCGAAACGCATAAATTGTATGGTTAAGGAAAAGAGAAAAATTCAGTTCTGAATAAAATTCTCCTTCCAGTAATACTTCTGTAGTCTCCGAAACAAGTTATGGCCCAAGAAGCTGATTCCATTCTTAGAATAATTAAAATCATCATCACGGAAAAGATTTCTACGTACAGTATACAGTCACTTCGATAAAGAGCTCTCTAACCCATTTCGCTGATCATTCACTTTTCGCAACTGTTTACGGAAAACGCGTCACATAGTGATAGTGATAATCAAACGGAATGTCCGTATCCATGGAGACTAGCAATGGTTTCAGGAAAGACCTCCTTAAGAAATACGGGCACTTCTACTTTATCGTAATTAACCATCCCCTCTCACACAGTTTTAATTTATTTCTCCCTTCTACGGACGATCGACCTTTAGGGTTTAATATTCCTCTGGAAGACAATTCGGTTCCCTCTTTTTATTCCCGTCGAGCGGCCATTTCGATGCCCTCTGTTTGACACAGCATTCTTAAATGCATGGAGTTGGAGGGGGGGTTCCTTGGAAGGCGTTAATAAAAAGACTTTAATAGGAGAAACGTCTCCGTGATGAATAAAGGAGCAGCTGGTTAGGAGGAGGGGAAGGTCGCTTATTAAACCGAAGAACTGTGGATGCAATACTTGTTCGCATTCCGACATCATTAATTTTTTTTCTTTAAGTTTTCTCGGCATATTTTCGCAACTCAATCTGCCGCATGGACGAAATATTAAATTGAAGATTGAAATGAGGCGATATTTACCCGTGTCACGAGTGAGTTAAAGGTCGCAAGACGTAAATAAATTAATAATTTATGGTACGAGTATTAATACGAAGTCAATTCGTGCTCGATTACATTTATAGAAGTGTAAATTTAGACGTAAACTGCTTTTTCTCAGTTGTAGTTGATCTAAATATTTCGTATTTTTATTCTAAGCTTAATATAGTCATACGTCTTCACCTGAATGAATGAATAATGTATTATAGTATGTTTTTAAGTACGTATGTTATCCTTGTTACAAAGATTCATATATGGCGCCTGAAAGTACTTCTTCCATTCCATCGCCTGCACGCTCACATCTATTAGTTAAGGTCTCTGCGCATAGGGGGAGAGTTGTAGTTTGGTGTAACTAGTTTATTTCAAACGGAAACGAAAGTTTAGAATATTAATTTATTTATTTAAAAATGTGTTCCATGAACAGCAGCTAAATTATCGGTTTTTATATTTATTCTGTGCGTCTTTGATTGATTTTGAGTCCTAAGCGATAAAGACTAGGATGTTTTTCTTTAATCTATTGTATATGTACTATATCTATTATATATATTCTATAAATGTAAATTTGGTTTACGACATTTAACGATAATAACGATGATATTTTAAGCAAAAATTAAATTTATTGTATACTTTTATTGAATATTTATTATTTATTTACCGACACGGTTACCATTAGGCACCTGGCCTCTTGATATTCCTAAAATCTATATAATAAATAAATTTAATGTTCTCTTTCATTTCTAGAACGTAAGTTACTGAAAGAATTTTCTTACTCTGAAACTTTTTTTTTCAATATTACCTTATTTAATTTCTTGACTGTTGTCTGATAATGAAACTGGAGGGAATATATACTGAATAAAAATGTTTTATCATCATATATATTGGATAAAATTCTTACTTGGTCTTCAAGTTTCAGATATAAAACATTCATGATATTCCTATAAAACAAGTTACATGTTAAAAGTTTAATTAATTCATTAATCCATTTGCGTATTTAAGATTCAAATACGTACGAACCTCCCATTACATCTCTCAGTGTAACAGGTATTCACTTGTTGTAGAAAAAAGAATTATCAAAAGAAAAATGCGATTGGTTTGCTTGACCATTATGGTATTAAAGGCTGCCAGAGCATCATTCTTTTGGCATTCAGTTGATTTTGGTATCGTGACAAATCCTCATGATTAACCCAGTCTTCCAGCGAATCACCCCGCCTTAAATACCTACCAACTAATGCAGGAAGGGCCTACGACCTCCTTAGAGCTAGAGAACGGTATAGTACACATTTTTAGACCGGAAAACCCCATCAGTGTTTCGGATACTTCGAGCGAATGTCATCAATTGGAGAAATGCTGACTCTTTTGTCTAAGAAGGTACAGAAATAGTTAGGGACGAATCTTGGGAAAATACATTATATCCAAATTCATAATTAACCTCCTAATTTCTAGTATTAGCGTTAGACGGTAGTACATATTGCTTTGAGGTATAATATTACGTACTTATTTCGTAGTCCTATGCATACAGCGTGTACAGTGTTCAATTAGACAACCTGCCTTCCATATTGGCTTCGTTTGTGACCTTCCGTAGCTCCTTATGGTAGTCCCAAGAGACTACCTCATTCCCTCATAATCCCTAGAGGCGCTGTATACCTCGCGGGCCATGAAATAACAAATGGGCAACGATATTTTAGGATATGTCTTTGATTCCCTGTCCTCTATTCGTCCTTCCATGTAAGACTTTTACGACCAAGTCCATTCGCGTGACCGTTTTACTCCATCCATGGCACCCGGGAGTCCTAAAATATGAGTGAGCACACGCGTTATGCACGCGTCTTTCTCCCATGTGCAGGTCCATTCCGAACGTTATAGCATTTATGACCCCCAGCGGCGAGCAATCGAACCTTTTTAATTCCCTTTATCGCCGGTAACTAAACTTCCGGATTAGGTCGCACATAAAATTAGCCTTGCGATCATTTGGGATGGCGAATAAAAGTTGATGGTGAGCGTAAAAGTTTTGATTGGCGATGGAATCCCGAAGACTCTTTAGTTAACGGATACGCCTTCGATTTGGCAATACGGTTGCCATTGCTTTCCGAATCGTTCCGAGCAATAAATATATTTTACGAATGTTGTTGTTAAGAGGGGTGGATTTGTTCCAACATACGTGTGATTTAGGAAGATATATTTTTACGTTACTTATGATGATATCTCATATCTTTATACTTGGATATTAAGATTGATTTTTACCGCTTAAATTCAATATTTGGATTTAAATTACTAATAGGTATTTTTACATTTTTGAAGTCGTTTTGTTAAAATGAAATATTTCCTTATAACAAGGTTATTATTTTTATATATTATCATTTATATATTATATTGTAGCGCTAGTTTAATAATTATTAATATATACTATTTTCACTTTTTTATAATATGATTTACTATTTTCAAAAAATCAGTGATATGTCAAATATATTTAGGAAATAGGTTAATTATTATAAGGTTCGAAATGTATCGTACAAAAATAAACGTTCCAGAGCCCAAGTTCTTTTATCTCGTAGCTCTAACCCTTACTCAATGTAACTACATTTCTTCTTCGTCAGAACAATTGTACTTCAACACCTTTCTTTTTTAATGATGACTGTAGTTAAAGTGTACTATCTTCTATTGTGTTAAAGTGAAATGCTGAAAAATAAGAAATAGACTGCGTAATTAGGAAGTTTTTTACGAACAGAATGCAATTACAAGATCCTTTGAGCCTTCATTCTCTCACTGAGACATAATTTGGTATTCTCTTGAAGTCTATCGTTTAATTTCCCCTTTTTTAATTTTGCTGAGAATTTTTTCTTCCGACTCGGAGGGTGGAAAAATAGAACGCTTTTTCTCTGGGCAATCGTAAAGGAGATAGGAATCATAATTATCGTGTCTCACGTATTCCGCTTTGAATTCTGAAATATACATCCTCTTACAAAGGGGAAAACCATCCTGAAATTTTTTATAAATCATTCTCTCCAGTTTCACATGGCTCTGAAAAATTCATAGGGTTTCATTTTATTTTCCAACCTGTTCCGTTTTGGTTGTCATGGAGATTTCGGTGCACAAGTACGATTCTTATTTATCGTGAACTGATAATGAATGCTTTATGTGATAGGATTAAATCAAATGGTCTTATAGCATGTTAATATTCTATCAGGTATAAAATATTAGATAATAGTATATTATTATGTTAATATCCATTAATAATGAAAGAATAAAATACCAATAATTTATTAAAAATATCTTATTTTTATATGAAGTCATTCAAGCGGAAATAGACCCAGTTGAAGCCGATTATACTAGGAAAGTTTTTGGTAGTAAAATATGTAAATTTTGCTGATTTATTTAGGATTTGTTAAATAATAAAAAAATTAAATTTTTTTCATTGGAAATATTTATTTGTGTTGAATTTGCTCTTTATACATCCCTCAAATGATATAAATAAATCATAAACTACAATTTCATTAGTACTTGTGTATGTTGGAATAATTTAGATAGGAAGATGCAAAAATAGGAAAATTATTAAAACTTTTATGATGAGGAATAACTTTGTGGAAAGCCATGTTAATAGTTTGAGAGATTTTGTAATTTTACACTGATTTTTATTCGCAGAACCGATTTCGTAACTTCTTCTAATTTCAGGTCTCAAAGAAAAAAAGTTCAGCAATGATTCTCCTTCGAAACTTTTTTACTTATCTCCAATTAAATAGGGAAAGACGTAATCTTATAGAATTTATCTTTTATGAAATAAAAAGAGTTGAAATGATACTGTATAGGAAACTTTGGCTACCATCAATTTTCTTATGATGGGTAAGTTCTCTGGAGCCTTGAATGGCGAACTCTGCCCCAGTTAATCTAATACATAAATCCAATAAGAATTGGCCCTAACCATTTGAAACTTTCCAACAGCCCTGTTTCATTTAACGAACGCTCTCAGAAGTCCGTAATCAAAAAATAAAGAGCAATAGTGAGTAAACGTCTCTGCTGAAATAAGGTTTCATTGGGTACAATAAATGAGGTGATAGTATTGGAAATTACATCTTTCTCCTGAAAGAAAGTGTAAGGATTTTTTGAAAAGTGAATGGCATAAAGAAATAAGTAAAGTTGGGTAATTATAGGCTATAGATTCAAAGATGAATGTATGTAATTGGGCGAAATAATAATCCTACATATATACATGGGTCTACACATCATGTTGTAGAGGAATAACTTCTGTAATATGCTTTTATTTACGAATGGTGATCAGGGAGACCATGTACATGAAGTACTTAAGTATCTATCGAAGCATAATCAATTGCAAATCACATAGCTAAATTAAACAAAGCCAGCTACTTTTATTTATCAAAAAATATTATATATATATCCTTCATCCCTTTATTGGCTATTGTGTCGCAATATTATTCTTGTTTTTACATATTCTTATAGCTTCCGTTTTTTGCTAGTGTTAGGTTTATAATCCATTGTAAAGGCTTAGTGATTTAATTCAAATTTAAAGGATGGTAAAATGTTTAATTTAAGAACTATTTATATAATGAATTTTACTAACTTTTTCCAATCCTTGAATATTCATAATTAAATATTAAAAGTTCACGGTTCTGGTGCCATTTCTTACTAACTACCTACGTAAATTAGTAGGATAATCTTAGTAATATTTCGCCGTAGTAAAAACCTTCAGCAAACGAGCGGAAAAGAATAGTTAGTTCTCCTTCCTGCAAAGAACTTCCCTTCGCTAAGTCCGATTAAAAGCTCTCAGTACGCTTTCCCGTGGATTTATACATATATATGTCTTTATTAACCTCTCCCCTTAGCCGGATCCGGCTTTCTTTTATTTCTCCGGCGTGATGTCATAAAACTGAAAAAAGGGGAGTTTTTATTCGTCGGGCGTGGATTGGACCCTGGAGAGAGGGCGTAGGATTACCAAGGGTTTTGGAGCGGTCCTTACCCAGGGTGTTACATTGGGAATTGGGTTATGGCAGTAGAGGAACTCGCAGATGCGTGCGAGAGATTGGTTCGGATGGGAAATGCTTTTAAAGATTTTCCTCGGTGAGGAAATGAAGTGAGGGAGTGGTGGATACGTAAGGAGGAATGAGGGGAAATAAAAAGGCTATATTCCAACGAAATTGGGAGATGGAGAAGTTTTGCCTAAGGGAAGCCGGAAGAAAAAAATTGCCGACTTCGGATGGAAAGAGGATATTAAGCGTTAACGAGAATGATTTCCGGAATTCGATAAGGGAAATCTAACGTTCATTATGTAATAGAATGCGAAGTTTTCTCGGATGAGATTTTGGATTGGAAATACGAAGGCTTTCGAGATTGTGTTTATTTTTTTTTAGAACGGATACGGAATCAATAATGTGTTGCCGTGTCATACTCATTCCTTCACCCGAAACACTGTCAATGATATGAAGTTTAGAATTTTATCTCGAGTTTGAGGAACTTTCCCAAGTTTGATATGATGTCATTTCACGTTGGTCTCTAAGTATCGAATCCTTTTAGCTGTATATAAGAAGTCTGTTTTATCGTCACCATGGGAAAATAAGAGTATCATTTCGGTTGTTATTGGATGCATAAATAACTCCTATATTTGGTGGTAATAAATTAGACCAGTTAATACATACGTTGATACTTCTATATAATATTTTCTGAAATAATAACTTGAATGCGTTCGTAGTTCCAAAAATTATATAATTTTACTTAACGTCATATCCTTTGCTTACTGAAGAACCCATATTTCTCCCTTTTTAAATAGAAATCGAATTTTTCAGAGTCGTAAGAAGTTACTACCTTAAAACCTAACGTAAATTATCACAAAATGTAGGAGTATAATTACGGTAATACGTATGTGGTAATAATGAAGAGGTTCTGTAGAATTTTCTAACTTTAAAGCGCTTAAATGTCTACTCATCATCGTGTATCCATTCAATTGTTCAAATAGAACTTAAACTTTATTTTTACTTTATGAAGTCTAAAACCTTTGAATAATGCTTTAAAGGAAACTTTATCACTGTACGAGTACATCTCCGACAGAAGATCCATTTGCGAACATAACTTGTGGTCGGTCACTGCCGCGCTCGCATGTCTCCATTCCATCGGGGAAACATGGCATTAGAAACCGGATGTTACAACGGGAAAGCTGTGTTTCTACTTCAAGTTTCACCGCGATTCCAAAAAAAGGAGAGACCCATTACGTATTCCCATCGAGACAGAGGGAAAATAACAGCGAATCACGATTTTCGAAACTGATTCTTCCGCAAATGATGGAAACATCCTATTCGAGAGAATTGAAATGGCGGAACATTAGGGTTTTCGGAAAGACAATACGGATACGAAGAACTCAGCGATATCTCACGACAATAATGAGTAATAAGGATGACTGAATTGATAAATCGAGTTGAATTCAATTATCCTACGGATATAAAATGAGGAAGATATGAGCAGTTACGTATGAAACATTTCATTTCATCGTTCACTAAGGATACTATTCAAAGTTAATCATCCCTATATTCCTCTAATCAGTGTTATCATAGAAGTCGTTACAGCTTGGGAGAAGTACCTAATACTATGTCACCCGATCTTTAGTAAAATATTAACAATAAGAGTCACTGAATTATATAACTGAATTGAAGATTGAAGTATAGTTTCTTACTAGTTAAGCCTCATAGTTACATCAGCTGCCTTACTCTTGTGATATCTTTCTGTTACACAACTCTGAGGAAGGGTGGGTACATCGTCTCTGAACTTCTGAACTGAATTGAAAGACGATTCACTTTATCTTTACACTGTCTTACAATATGAAGACAAACATAATTATAGCTTTGTGACACTTCTTATTAATCATGTCTCAATTTTGTACGTAATAGAACAGATGATGGCAAACTAGCCCAAGTGCCGGGGAAGTGGGAGACCAGGGTTCGAGTCCTTGTTTTGTTTTCTCCCAAAAAATTTATAAAATTTTGGGAATTGAATTGAAAGATAGTTCTTGAGATGTTAAATAAATTTCCGGCACGATATTAAGGAATATCAACTGGACGTTTTGAGGGGAACATAAGAATCCCATTTTGGATAATGTATTATCAAAATTTGGACGATGAGCTGCTGTAATTCTATAGGAAGACATGCTCAAACAGGTGAGGGATTTCGCACGCGTGGGTAGGCACCAGGATTCGAAACCCTGACCGCTCTCACCGAAAGCGACCGCTCATCCGGGATAGGAGACACGGAACCTCAAAGAAGAGGAATTCACACATGAGAATCGCAACTTGACATCATTTTCGTCACGGTCCGTGGGTGGAAAAAAAAGCAGCGGTCTAAGCAGGATGTGTTTTTGGGAGTGTCTCCGGAGGGAAGAAAGGGGTTTGGGAAGATCCATCCTCTTCGTGTGAATGTGTTAATGCGCTGCGAAAAGAGACAGCGATATTAACGCCATCGGACGCTATTTCAGGTGAAAGTGGCGTGGGTGGAGAAATATGAGGATGAGGGCGTTGTTAAGGTGTTCGTCGCGATAGCAACCGAAGGGTCCAATGGGAAAGAAGGAAGAAAAAGACTCCTTATATATTTTTCCCTCCCCTGAAGGCTTTCAAGGACAGGAGATAAAGGCGGAAGAGGGGACGCGCGGCGTTCTTCTTTTTTTCTTTTTTTATTATTATTACTATTCCCACCCTCGCTTCCTTTCGCTCGAGGACAGTTGAAAGTCGAAATGACAATTTTTCTCAGGTGTGAGAAACGTGCCTCGAGAGCTCGGTCCCTTTGGGGAACGAACACAATTACGTTATCGCGTCATCTGTCTGTTGTCTGCACGCTCCGTTCATGTTAATGCGGCGCTCTTCGAGCGGTGAGAGATGGAACTAAAAATTTCGCGAGTTTCGTGGTTTTAGATTTCGCGATCTTTATGAGTGGGTGCGCGTCTCCGGGGAGCATCTCTCTTGGATACGTAATTCGTGCGGCTGTTTGTTGCGATCGGTTGACATTGGTGGCGTTTGATGTTAGGATAGTTTTGAGCCATATTTTATTGATATTTAATATATAGAAATTTAGTTATTTTTAGTGATATCGTAATGCATTAATTATTTATTTATCTTATCATATTTTTATTTTGCAATTTACAATTTTTTTAAATCTCTACCACTACATCAAGAGGATAAATTCTTTCATCTGGAGTATCTCCGAATATACATACATACATACATACATGGGTCTTTATTAGGCGAAATGCCAATATATGCCAATGATTAATATTGCTAATTCCATTACCATACTAATACATATTTTCTATGCCCTATTATTCTATGTCCTATATATATTCAATTTCATTTACAGTATCTTCAATGTTGAATTATCTGGTATCCCTCAAAGCACCCTAGGAGATTTTTATTCAACCGTTGCCACCTAGTCCTAGACGGAGTCCTATATTATCATTGCCATGGTATTCCCAAAGATTACTAAAAATATAATTCTTTAAGATGAAAATGTAAAATCTGTTTGAGGTTATAAGGCCTCCCATTTGGTATCATTATACACAAATAGCACATTAGTTATCGTAACTAATGCACACGCCTCTTCGACGAAAATGCCTGGAAACAATTAAAAAAACTGAATTTTAACGCTTTCACGTGGGAAGCTTTATCTCGCGCTCAAAACTTCCATTTCTTCCTCTCAAGAGAATATTTTGATGCTCGTTTGTTTTCCCGAATTTATTTCCTTTGTTTTTTATTTCCTGAGGCGTGCTAGGTCCAAGGCGAATGGGTCAAGCATCATAAAATAGGAAAGGAGAAACTATTTTTCGTGTTAAACGGCGAAGTTTGAGACCTGTCTTCCATGATAAGCGTGTGGCGAAATTGCTAGACAATCGGCTGATTTTCGGCTTTTGTCTCCAAGGATACCTTAGCGGTCCATTGTTTATACAGAAGAGGCGTTATCCTTGAAATTTTTAATGTTTCGCATCAGAAAAAAGGAGGTGTTTCCTTTCGTGTCAATCCATCTTAACCAATTAGCATATCGGTTACTTATTGACAGCTATCCTTTGAGTCACGAAGGGAATTCATTTTGGAATTCAATCTTTTCCTGAACAATTGTAACTTGACAGTTTTCCATTGTTTCTTTTTATTGTTTCATTGAGCTGTTTATTACTTTCTCAATCTTGTTATGACTAGGTTTTGTTAAATGATCTAGTAAATCAGAGATAAAAACCGATAAAAGAAATTTCTTGATTTTTATTTTTTGATTCCGTGCTGTTCCTTCATACGTGCGGATCTGAGTTCCGAGGAACAACACAACATCGTATTCTCTACTTCAATTAAGAGTTAAATTTTTAGCTAATAATTGAAGTAGGTTGTATCCAACGAGTAGAATGTTTGCTGAAGCATTTTGTGAAAGAAATTGTGTTTAAGTGTATATGAAACAGAAAACATAATCCTTATATCTTGATCGTTTCACAAGACTAACTGAAATTCAAAAGAAGGGCATTTTCGTATGCTTATTAAAGATTTCAACGAATTTTAATTTTAATTATCTCTTTATTTGAATTGTTAAGAATATTTAGCAACACATTTTCTATGACTAGCAACTGTTCGCAGTTGATCATAGTATTTTGGAATTTAAACATTATTTTTATGACCTCATTAACAAGGGGATTTTAGTGGAATAATTTCATTGCTGGAATAAGGATATACATTCCAAACATACCTTCAAACGCTATGAATTTGGAATCGTTAAAGAAAAATATGCTATTAATATTTCAATCGTACTTAAATTGAAACTCTTTTTCGAAATTCCCATTTCTTCTAAATCATCACAAACATCGGAATATTCTTTCCATGACTTTTCCTTTCTGAAAAGCACATATATCTTTCCGAGATACTCTCCCGTTCGCTCGCTTTTACAGCACTTATGACGTCCGTCCTAAAAGTCGTAAAGCGATGTTATGGTTTCACGCCCGTGCGGTATCAATTTTTGGCTCGAATGGATGCTGTTAAGGATCGGTATCTTTTCAGAAAGACACCACGACATCGTGGCCTTCAAGTTTCACTTTTGGTACCCACGTCGTGCTTCCGCCCACTGTCGAAGTTTTGGCAGAAGGCTTTATAACGCTGTCACTGGAATTTCGCGACGTATCTGCATAACTAAAGGCCCCATTCACTTTATCCCGAGCGATTTATGAGATGCCGAATGATATCCAATGACGTTCATTAGTGGCCTGTCTCTCACAATCATGGAAGAAGGAAATATGTCGTTTCTATGGTGTCTTTGGAAACAATCGGCCGTCGCGTGGATACGGTAGAGATTTCGAGTCGGATACGAGGAAAGTGGGTTGTTTATGAGGGTTTTTGTGTGTTTTAGATGGCGTTCATTGTGGATTTTTAAGGACTGAGAGGTCGTTGGATACAACTCGATGTGCACTTTCCATTGCGAAACGAGTGGTTTATTTTTTGAGTGGATGGAAATCGTTGGTGTCTCCTGCGATATGTCCATTGTCACCTGTCATCAAAGCAATCCTTATGCAAGCAGAGTATTACATGTATGGTTCACTTACTTTAGTTTTTTCTTCAACGCCCATCTCGTTCTTTCCGCATTTCTGTTTATCTATTTGGATTAAACGATTTGTTTGTCGTCAGTTAAGGATGGCGGAAATGTATTCTCCTATTACTCGTTTCTCAGCATCGCTTATGTGCGTTCACATGTGAATGACTAAGGAATAAATGATGCAGAAATATGGCATTCATTTCAATCACTCCTAATTGAAAGCTTTATGAAAGGAATACTTTGTTTTTTTTATATAACCTTGGATGTTTTGCTCGTTTATTGATACCGTAGTGTTATTGAAATTCTGTTATTTCTTCCCTTTTTTATACAAAATATATTCACGTACAGAGTAACTCATTAGTTTTCAATGTCTATAAAACCATTACACTGTTATCTCATTGCTTCATACACATAATACAATATTGTATATTCCATAAAATGAAATTCTTTTTATTTATAGACTTACTTTAAAATCTGTAGATTGATAATTTTTTATTCTATATCCATATTTGGATCAATTTAGCTTGATACGAACTAATTCGATGAATGAATTTCTCTTCAGTAATTTTTTACGTGTGTTTTATATATTTATAATTCTTATAGATTTTTCTAATCAATTATAATTCAAATTAGAGTGCCTTATCAAGATTAGGGCTATGGAATACATATTATGCCTTTAACTCCATAGTATTTTAGTGGGATCAATTGATTGGGTATATTCCTCATGAAAATAAACGTTTGGAACACGGTTGATTAAATTTCAACTTTATGTATTTAATTGCATGATGGGAATAAGTTTCTTTTCAATTTATCTTCAAACTTATAAGTGTTAATTAAACACGAGTCATTCCTCTTCCATTATGGTAGGTATATTTTTGAGACTTCAAGATTATTTTTTAACATTAGGACTAAACACCGACAGAATGACTTCATCCAGAAAAACTTGTTAGCCTTCAGTTTTCAACCTCAAGGAAAAAATCTTCAGAAAAGAAAGGTCCATCTGCCATCCTAGTCCATCTTAAACCATTTAAACAACACCTTGACAACATAATCCATCCCTTTCGGAGACTTCCGAATTACGACCGTAAAAGATTTCTTTCTCCACAACAAGGCTCTCTTTAACAAACGGGGCAAATCTCTCTTTTTAAAAGGAACCCTTTTTTTGGCAATTAACACCCTTCGTCGGACGGGCGAACCCTTTCCAGCCGATGGAGTACTTTTCCATCGCAGAGTAAAGCGTCTGGAAAGAGGGGCAGTCGTGATTTGGGTGAGTTTGACCGTAGAAAGATTGATCATCCACTCATTGAAGTCTGTTTGATTGATGACTCCCCGGAGTCCGTACCAATGCTTCGTTCCCTTCCCCTCCGCGGCACAGCATCCCCCTCCCCCCCTTCGCAACCCTCCCCTAGCAACAGTGAGAGAAACGCCGGCCCAGCAACAAGATCTTGTTTCCCTTAAAACTTTCATCTCCCTTGCTTCTCTCTCATTTCTTCTCCTTCTTCCCAAGTTTCTGGTTCTTCCGCACGCAAGTACTACTCCAGTGGTTCTTCATAAACATCCGGATTCCCTTTCCCTGTGGAAATGTTTCCACTCTCTTTTTCCGAATAAAAATTTTTGGGAGGTCCCTTTTATTCCCTTAGCAACACCCTCTGTGTGTTATCTCCGCAGAGCAGTTCCTCCCTCTCTCTTTCTATAGAAGGCGATAATACCCTAATTTGATTAGAGCCAGAGTTGAGGAGAAGGGATGTCATTTTACTTTTGGTTGTGCGTGATGAAAAGAAGGTAAATGATGCTGGTTGAGAAAGGGATGGTGATTAAACTGGGCGAGATGTGAAGGTCCTTGAAAATTCTCTTTGTGAGTTGGATATCGTAAAAATTCTTCTGATTAAAACAATAAAAATAGTATTTATTCTCTTATAGACTAATTCAAAAGGTGAATTTATTATTGATTAAACTAATGTTGACTTATTAAGTGCTAAATTAAGTTTCTATATTAAGAAATCCGTGTGTTAAAGTTGGTGTTTAAGTCGCTGAAACATATATAATAGCTAATGGATGAAGCATAGTTCCTTTAACAAAAAATTACGGTAATTAGATAAAAATTTGAAATGATTAGGCTAATATTCTTGTTTTGGAGCATTTTTTAAAATTTCAATTTTTTTCTTAGAATTCCGTTTTTTACGTCATGAAAATGTAACTTATTAAGGGAAGAAAAGCCACGAAGTATTACTTAGATAATTTTCTCTTCATGCTACGATTCATTTCCTATTAATATATTATATAAACAAATATAGATTTTCATTACAAAGTTTTTAATATTAAATTAAAATTTCATTAAATACTTCAGTTGATCCAATTTCTCTCTCCATTTCAAATGAGTTACCGAACGATTCAAATAAGGTTCTACTTTTATATTAGTACATCACTATCATTAAAATTCTTTCTTAAAATTTATTTATGCCAACCCTACTGGTGAAATGATTATTTTTTTTAATTTCAGACATCTCGTTTGCGTATTTCTTCATATAATATGGGCATTAATATATCGACAATTTAAATTTATTTTCAAAATTATGATCTGTGATAAGAGAACAATTTTTTAGGTCAAAGTTGGTACGTAAATACGGCCTAGTAAGATTGAATTGAAAATGGATTCATTCCAAAATTAAGCTTTTATGTAATATAACGGACGTATTCGTAAAAATAACTTAAAAGTTCAAAAGAAACTTCTGGAACAGTGATAAAATTCCCTTTCCTCAGCATGATGCAATTCAATTGTAGTTTACCTCCACTCCGTTATTGCTGGCCTCATTCTTTTATTTGCACAGCTGCATCCAAGATTTTCGGCAAATTAGACCTCTGCGCTTCTGCGGAAATTTTATGACTGTGTGTTTGCAGTTTATTGAGCCCGAGTTATGGTTACATGTATACGGCAGGGGAGTTTTTTCTAAGGACAGGATGCACTTTATAATTTTGAAGAAAATAAGTTCGCAGAGCTCGCTTTTAGTTTTATGCATGAATAAATTTACGACACATAAAATTTTAGAGCTTCGAATCCGACAATTTATAACTGAGATATTTTTTTGGAATTTATTACGCAGTTTGTCATAAAATGGAAGCAATGGATAATACTTCGGAGCGGAATTTCGATCATTTCGATTGAACACCAACGGTTTTCGTTTTAAACTCGAATGCACAATTGTTCGAGTCGATTTGTACTGTTGATCTGGAGGTATGGGAACTTGTGCTAAAAGGACAATATATTTAATTTATAAAGAGCGTTTTACGCGCAATAATTTACATATTTGATGCTGAAGATCATATATCCTCGTAACAGTACTCCACTCCATCAACTATAGGTTCAATGTTTTACAATTAACGAAAATCATTCCTAATTATCTGATAATTAACATATAACGTTATTGTTATTACTGTGCAGAAGTCTATATTGCGTGATAATTACTATTTTATTGCTATCTTCACTTCCTTTATTAATGATTGAAATATTTAATAATATACGGTGAAAATTTCGCTATGATTCAGTATGCAACGTTAGGTTATTTTACTAAAAAATGAGTCGTAATTACTCAAAAGACTGTAGTATATATTAAAAAATGTTTAGCCGCATATTTAAAAAGTGATCATTTATCAAAATTTTAACGATAAAAATTCTCCAAACCTTTTTTAACCTTTGATGAATGCTTACAAACAGCATCAATGTACTTACCAACACATATGGCCTCCGGTGACTAAAACCCGTCTTCCAGAATGATCGCTATAAATCGGTTTTTCATTATAATTAAAACAATTTAATCGGATGTGTAATTAAAACTTATTAAAATTAAAAAACTTGAATAAGATCGTAAATAATGCCTTCATAATGGAATATTTTTTTTCAGAACCTAATGGAAATTATATGCTTTATATGGAAATAATATGCTTTTAAAACTTAAAAAAAATCGAGGTTAACGTTAAAAGTATCTCTCTTAGCTTTTCATCTAATGTTATCTTCAACGCAAATTCAGATTTCTAGATAGCTCAAGGGAAAAGGTAACTGGAAGTCAACATCTGTGAGAGTCCCCGAGGACTTTCATACAGTTCTTTTTAAGAAAAGGAGAAATCTTTTTGAAATGCAATAAACTGCCTCCAGTTGTACAAATGAAGTCCTTTACAAATCTGAGCGACTATTACTTTGAAAGTTTTCTTCTGAAAGGATGCCGGCTCCAGATTTTTTATTGCATCTTCGTGCTCATCTGAATTCTGCAAGGGCGATTAAATTACCCTTATACACACGGTGTAAATACTGATTGCTTTATAGTGCTATAAAATTTTCGCACGTTCGGTATTCATTGAGATGTGTTCAACTTTTGTTTTGTTTCATTTTGTCGAGAAAACAAGGAGCAATCGACACGTTTTGAAAGTTCCTTTAATAGTTCGCTGATCAATCTCGAATAAACTGGATAAATTAAAGAATGAATTAAAAATTAAAATGTTCTAAATATTAGTGGTACCAATAATCAGAAATTTTAAAGCCTTTTTCCAGAATTCTCTTACGTATTTTTTAAGTATAACATATTTAGATATAGAGAACATTCATTCTAAGAAAATCCCTCTTCATTAATGAAAGTTTCATTTATTCGTCGTATAATATTGAAATTATTATTCGATCAATACCCATAAAATAAGTCTTCATAGAAAGTAAAGTAAGGAAATAGTATGTTTTATATTTTAAAATACTGGCTCCAACCAACAACGTAGAAATTTTTCGTATCAGTTTCGTAGATAATAAAATACTCAAATTTGAAATAGTCTTCTTGTACATTCTTCTTACAGTAAGGGCACACCATACACATATATAAGTACATAAATAGTACTCGTAACTATCTAGACTCAATTTTAATCATACATTCCGAATGAATATAAAATTAATTGGAATTTTATTTGAAGCGTATTTCGTAAAGTTAATAGTACAATGACTAGGAATAAAGGTTCTTCACACGATGAGACTATACGACTGAATTACAAAGGTTAGCAAAAATGAAAAATGACTGGGACTCGAACCCAGGTCTCCTTCTTTATCAATAATTATTTAAGTATGAATTAATACAGATAATATTAATATTTCGTGTAAATAGATAGTGGTAATTCTCGATATGACTATTGTTGAAACTCTTGCTTCTACAATTGTGCTAAACGATTCCGGCGCGGGTGGTACATTGTATCACATCTGGCTCTTCGATCACAAATCTGTACCAGCTCTATTTTCCTAAGTGTCTCTCATCTGTTCACAGGAGACACTCCACCGAAGCGTCAAAAAGCCCTCGTTACTTTGATTTCTCGCCTTACTTTCGGCCCAACCCTACCATTAAGAGATAATACCCTTCAATATCCCGACGTCGGTTATGCGGGCACATGCACTTCCTCCTTTATCATCCGGAATTAAAAAGCAACGCATCAATCTAGCCGCCCCGCATTTTTCAACGAGAGATGCACACCCGCGATACAGTGCACGTTCTTTTTGAAATGGTCACGTCTTCAGCCGAAAGAGACCCCCATGCTCGCCCCCAACGTCGGTTGGGAAAAATTCGTGGAATCGGGAGTCGTAAATGACGCACAGCTGCCACATGAACCTTTTCCCTTAGCCGCGGTGTGCATCCACCAAAAGCATTACCAATGGGCCCTCCCACTCCACCGTCCCTCTTCCCATTGGCTTGTGCATTTAGACATCCGAAAAGGCGACGATAAGAGCTTTCCCCCCCATCCCCGGTAATTGCAGCTTTACCATTTTTACCGATTGTACTTGGATGGCCGCACGGACGGCCGGGATGTGCCGCCGTGAATGGGTTTCGCAAGCTGTGAATACATCTGCATGTTTCCGCACCGGAGTTGCCGAGGGTCAACAGTTGGCGAATTACGGTGATGGAAGTGCAGTCAATGCGGTGAATATCCGGAGGCTTAATTGATTCGCTCACGCAGTTGAAATACGGACAGAAGTATGCGGCAGCTGAAGATGTTCCACCCGAATTACTACCTAGAAATAGAGCCGAATTGCATCTATATAGTCCTATTTATACCGCCATTATTAAAAATTAAATTAATTAATTACATTTATTAATGAAATACGTCGTCGTTTAGTTTATTATTATAATACGTAGATATGGCAGAGAATAGTAAAGCAAAGAGTGTAGGTTGGGGGTATTTTGCTCAAGCCATATTCTCGACAAATAAGGTGAAATGTTTGTCATGAAATATGGTTTTACGTAACAAATTTATGGAATGAAAACGTGGTACTAGGTGCCGATATTCAAAAAAATTTATTTAGCTAATTATTAGCTGTAGATACTTAAATTATAAAAATCTATTAAAATTTATCAGTCGAGACCAGGAACAAGTAACAGCAAAGACTTATCCTCCGAATACGGAATTTATTTTAATAAATATGACGACATTAAAAGTTTCTATTTTCTATAAAAAGCCTTCCGGAAACTACTGCTTAAATATTTTATCCATTTATCAATAGCACAATTTAATTTGTAAAAAATATATTATATATATTTGATCAGGGAAAATTAAACAATATTGATCATATTTTACTATAAATTATAATAAATATTAATTCAATTCCATTAATAAATTAATTCAATTAATCAAGTTCAATTATCATCTGTCTATCATTGAGGTATATGTGAACTATTTCTACCTTGTCTAAACATGTCGCTGAAGCGTACTATGTTAAAAAAAGAACAAATATAAATGCTGACTTCCATAACGTATCCTTTCTATTCTACTTTGACTGTAATTTATTTTACAAATTCATTCGAAAATTTCGAAAAACAACGGCCGCTTCAACATATGGCCGAAACATTATCTCCATGCCGTGCGAAAACCGAAGTATTCTCGAATAAAATAAATGATTGGAATTCGGCGGCTCGTGTTCAGCTCGTAAACCTGGAAGGGTATTTTTTTTATGCGAACGGAAGGATCTTCCGTGACATGTGATGGAGTAAGTTGCCCCTTGTGCCGTGGGCAGCTGCCCCTCCGTGGATAATTCATTAGGGGACTTCTGTGAACTTGCATTCGGGAATGGTCGAATTTTTACGGCACACATTTCATATTCATATTCCGCTCTTGGCTTCGAGTACTTACTGCTTAATTTACTCTGGGTTTAATATCCAAGGAATCGTTGCCTAGCAATTAGAAGTTTATTAGGAAGAAGTTCGTCTATGATTTGCTTTCACTCTTTGATGGATGAATATAATAAAATAAAATTAATAATAATTTATGAAAAATATTATTAAAAAGCGTATATTCTGAAATAATCATCCGTTAAATATTATGACGTAGGATTAGATTTATGATTATTTAAGAATTTTCTCTTTTATTATTATTTATTAATTATTATATATAATGAAAAAACTTTGTAATTTCCACAGAAAATTTGCATTACCAGCGACCGGTTTCGTAATTTTAAATTACATCTTTCGTCATACTATGGCTTTCCACGAATTCACGCCTTCTTATATTGATTTCACAATTATAATTTGATTATCTACAACTTAATAAGGTATTTTTCTGTAATTAATTTGTGATTAATTCTTTCTTAGATATGCTATGTTTAATTTTTAATACGAATTTTTAAGAGAATATGTTTTAAAGGTATAAAAACTGTATTTACTAATTATTTATAAACGATATAATTTGTTGATTAATTATTTACTGATGATATATTTTGACTAATTTTTTATTACTTTAATTTTTTTATTTCAATTGCTAATAACTCGTACGCATATTAAATGAATAAAATGTAGAATTCTATTGGGAAAGGAATTTGCAAAAATGATTTGCACATGCGCATTTTATATTTATCTTCGAAATTAGTTTCCTCTATTCTGGTAATTATTTCGCCCGGCATAATTAGTGTGCGCGAAAACTGACCTCAACAGGAACCATATGGAAGTCGTAAATTTTTCCCCAACTCGCATGTCAATTCCTCTTCCTAGTCCCTAAGAGGGAAACCAAGATTAAAGGAGAGAAGAAAAATCGCCACATCACGTGATAGATCCTCTAGAAACTTCCTGCAATGAAAAAATTAGCTTCCGCTCCCAAAAAAATTCCTCCCTCAAGACTGCAGTTGCGAAAAAAACCCCTCATCCGGTCTTGAAAAACCCACTCCCGACCCAACCACCCCCCTCGAAAGTGCATGGGGGCTAAGAGGACCAGAGGGGGGTATGCATGCCTGCTGCATATTTTCGGTGTTGCTAGGACAATAGCCCGGATCAATAAAGGCCTCCGACACGCGTCGAAACTCAGCTGCTTGGGGAAAGTTGTGAAAACGGCAATTGCAACCCTTTTAGGCCTCACAACAATACCGCCCGGAACGACACCCACGCTTCAAAGGGTACACAATTTCTCCTTTTCGCATTTCCATCCTTTCCGTGGAGCCTCCTGCGGTAGAGTTTCCGGCGATGGGCTTAAGAAGTCCTCAATTCGACGGTGGGCACGTGCAGGTAACATCTGGGACCTATTCTGCAGCAATGATTCGGCGAGTGCGCATGGTTTGTGCATATGCCGATGGCAGGAAACGTGCGAGGAAGGTTTTTCAGGGGTTGGTGACCTGATTTTGGATACACGATATTTTGGGGTTCATTCTTCTACGGCTAACGGTAGCTGACACAAGGGGGTGAACAAATATCGAGAAGCGTGCATCACTCACGGTTCTGCGGGTATCGGTTTGGGAATTATGGATCGTCTAAATATTTGGCCAGAAATTGGTATCCATGCGTGTGATGTTCGGGGTTTGGTGGATGAGGATTTTTTGGGGTGTGGATGCGATTTGAAAAATGCTAGGAATTCTTTTTGCAGTTCGCTAATAATTTCGGAATTCCCATCGAATTATTTTAAATATTTTTGGCGAATATTTGAATAAAATTTCTTTCAATTCAATCTCCCCTTGTTTCCAAAAATATGCTAGCTTTATCCGGAAAATTATTGGAATTTTTATGGTGATGAGTTTGAAGTAATGAAAAAAATTTTCTTGTTTGTAAAATTAACGCTGGGTTCGAATCGCGGGTGAGGAGAAAAATTTTCTCGCGGCGAAGGGATGATGGCGTACGTCTGCTGTTAATTTGAGTTCCTCATAGAAATGTTAAATGAGAGGATGCTTCTGGGGAGTATGTTAAATAGATAAAATAAATAAAAAATATGCAAGATGTATTTATATATGAGATCATGTATGAATTTAAAAAAATTAAACCCAAAATATTTGCTATCTTTCACAATGTAACGTTCTTCCAACGCAGCGAAGTCCTTTAAGTAGAATCTAATTAATAATTTTTAGAGAATATTTGCCTTGTCAACTGTTACCAGATTAACAAATTATATAAGAATTCAATCGATATTTCTTCCACTATTCGTGAGAATATTTTAGGGGTATCTCCCCAATTTCAAATGTTCGACATGCTTGCGTCAATCTAGTTCCCCCTATCTTTCGAAAAGTGTTGACCCGGAATCTTCTAATTAGCTACTGTCTTAGTACGGCTTCTAAATCGACTTAGATATTTGCTGTCTTTTCCCTATTCATTCAAAATACATGAAATGTCGAAGTTCGTATCACTGAAAGAAGATTACGTAGCTATTGAAACTTACATACTCAAGATGTAAACACGAAAATCTATGATGAATTGATTTTTATAGAGAATAGTTATGGAAGATATAATTTATTATTTTAGGAACGTAATTTATGACTATTAGAGTGGTTTCCTAAGTATACCGAATGATTGATTGGAATGGAATTGATTCACCATTTCTTCTCTCTCTTTTCTCTTTCCCGATTCCTTCAAGAACAACGCATTTATCCGATATGTTCTTTTAGATATTCGAGTCGATTCCGTATTAACCTGCTCCAAAGCGAATACTGAGAATAAATCAAGTAATTTCCGCGATGCAATTCTATCACGACTATTGTTAGCGACGGACATGTTAGACCAGTTAATGTTGGGAAGATTAAAATCTCCTCCTAGGAAAATGGGTGCGTGCGGCCTACTCTTTCTAATTTCATTTAGCGACTCGTGTAGGGCCTCGATGGCATCGTTTTTTTCCGATGGATTGAGTCATTCCTAACAAGTAGATGCCAACGCGTTGTCTTGGATGGTGTTATTTCCGACGAAGTAAACGTTACATCAGGGGTTCCCCAGGGCAGTGTTATTGGGCCGGCATTGTTCCTAATTTATATTAATGATATCGTAGACAATGTAAAGAGTAACATCAGACTCTTTGCGGACGACACTCTAATATACAGAAAAATACAAACCGCGGAAGATCAATCGATACTACAGCGTGACCTGGATATTATCTCCAAATGGTGTGAAGACTGGCAGCTCGGGTTGAACGTAGAGAAATGCGTAGCAATGACCATGACGCGTTCCCCTACAAATTCTTTAAATATATCTCCCTATCAGATTAGCGGCGTTAAATTAGATTTCGTGAACCACTACAAATACCTAGGTGTCGTTTTCAGTAGTGATTTATCGTTCAAAACGCGCATTCAAAGCGTTGTAGGATTAGCTGATAGGATGACGCGGCTATGTAACCGCATCCTTAGAGGCAGTCAGTCGAAAGTCAAAGAGGTGGCTTACTTTTCACTAGTTCGTCCTCTGCTGGAGTACTGCTGCGCGGTGTGGAGTCCGCACGAAAAGGGTTTAACCTTAGAACTAGAGCGCGTACAGCGAAGAGCGGCTCGTTTCGTTAAGGGAGACTACGGGTTCGATAGCAGTGTATCAGAGATGATTAAAATCCTCGGCTGGACATCTCTTGAGGATAGACGAATCGAATATAGATTAAAACTTTTTGAAAAATTTAGAAACGGTGATTTATACAACGAGATACGCGACATCATAATTCCCGTAATTAGCGATCGTAATTTTCGGAATCAAACATCAAAGGAATTACGTGAATTTATCGCGCGTACGGAAAGTTATCATCGGTCTTTTTTCCCGGATAGTGTTAGAAGAATTAATAGGATAGATAAATAGTCAGAGAGATTGGTGTATTGACACCCCCTGCCATACGCCATAAGGCGGTTTGCGGGGTATTTATGTAAATGTAAATACTCCTCGTCTATCAATTGTAATACAGTCACTCTTTTTCCGTGTACCTGAAGTTTTCATTTCCTTTCTTCTAATAATCGCTTCGATTCCTTAAACCCTTCCTCTAAAATCGCTCCTAAATATGGTTCCTAGAGGCTGACATTGATCCCTGAAAATTTTTTATATTTATGTAATATTTAATAGGATTTCATTTGTGTTTATAAATTAATATATTTTTGTTTGCTGTTGTCACTTTTGTTTTTTATTTTTATTTATTTTTGTTTTTATTATTTTTAAATTTTATTGTTTGTTTATCATCAGCTGTAATTGGCCTCATTCTGTATGTAGATGTTATACAAATAAATATATAAACCTCTTCGTGCAAGAATTAAGTTTGAATCCCCAGCACTTTGATTATTATAATTCAATTCCTTCTGGACCAAGGAGGAAACTGCTTGCAGATACGAAATGGACGAATAAACGCTCATGCGAAAAGGACTGTCCCAAGAAGAGGGAGGGTTCTTATCGCCAAAACGCACACAAAAGTATCCCCTTGGCTCCCAATTCGGTTTCAGAATTCCCTGTTAGGTATTCACATATTCGCGGGCGCCACATGTAGTAGAATCGGCACTTTTGTCGATTCCGAGAATCGGTCCCCCAAAGGACCCCACGTACAGCTGCCCAAAGGGTAAGCTTTTCCTATTAATAGAAACCCCACTGCAGGGTGTGTCCCCACCCCGAATGCCCCCCGTTGCCCCACACCCCTTTTACCCCCCGCTAACCCCTTTGGTAAATCCCCATGATATTCAAACCCTAGAATTCCGGGAAGAAATTCCGCGGTATTACCCACGCTAGATTTCCATCTACAACCATGGTGACAGTTGTTAGGTCTTATCTTATGGGAAAGTTACTGGTGGCATAGGAAAGATTGGAGGATATACCCCGTCAATCTTTTTCTGCATTGTGACAGTTTTTGCAATATTATGGGAATCTTTTCCGTTCGACGAATACGTCTTTGTAATAGTATTCATCAATATCAATGTCACTGTGTCATTTCTACAATCGGAAAGACGGATATTAAATGGGAGTAGAGATAGGAAAAGGTAGGCTGTCCTATCTAAATCGAAGTGGATTTAATATTTTTCTTCTGTTAACAGAAAACTTATCCAATTGCATGTTTTCATAAGAAAAAGTTTCGTAACTTTACATCGTTGGGGTATAGCACGATTTATTCTCAGAATTACATTTAGTCAAAAGAGCTTTTGCTAATTTAAATTAAATATTAGGAACATTGGCTATTATTTTGTTTAAACTTTACATATATTTTCCAAAAGTTTTTATATGTATCTCTAAAGAATTAAGATATCTATCAATCTAAAAAAAGGCATAAAAATTACTATTTGTAGATTTCGTTATTCATTCTAATGTTATATCAACGTGTATAATTTTGAATTAGGTTTAGATACATGCAAGCCGAGAGAGTTTACATATGTAAGAGGATAATTTTAAATATAAAATTTATAAATCATGTAATACACATAAATCTCTCAAGAATCAATAGCAAATTTTCCTATATATATTCCAGAATACATCTGCTCGTCAGGTAAACTTCAGTACAATTATTGCGTATTCTGAATGGAATTCTAAGGAAATGAAGAGAGCGATAAGGAAATAGAATATTTCTTTGCCCTTACTTCTCGTAAACCTCGCCTCATTAGGAATGAACATGAAGTAAAGTTTGGGCGGTTCGTTAGCGGAAATTTCAGTTTGGTCGACAACGAATAAGTTTCCAAGGCACTCTCTCTCTCTCTGAAAAGATATCAGATTACCGTCTTAACGAAAAACTAATCAGCACATGCCACTGACAAAGGAGATGAGATGACTTAGTAATTCTAGTTCGTTTCCAGCTTAGAGAGAATTTGGATTGAAGTTTTAGAAGGCGACGATAAAGGGTTTTTTCAACTTTAAACATTATAAAATACAAAAGGTATTTATAATTGGATCTCTTAAGTGATCTATATAATACAGACCATTGTAGGTTGATTATATGATGCTTCTATTTCCAATCATGGTTTTATGTAGTTTTATGTCAATGCTTACTTAATTTTGTTTTGGAATCATGGTTTATTAGTTCGTCCATAATTTACTAATAAGTCCATATATCCATTCCCTTATTTGAGAATTTTACGGAAGTAAAAGACGTAAAATTTAGCGATATAATTGTATCAACTCCTGAACCTCCACTCGTCTCGTAAGAAGCCTACTAGGAGAGAGTTGGGGGACCTGGGTTCGAGTCCCTGTTTATTTTTTATTTTTCGCTAATTTTTACTTTTGATTTACCTTTCTTTAAGATACACAAACTCACCGTATTAAGTTATTCTTACCTTTCCTTAATCCATTATGAGTTTTGTTACTTAACAAGTTATATTAACAGCAATGATTTGACAATTATTTAAAAAAATAGTATAATTATTTCGGTTATTTTATGATGTATAGTACTTGAGTATTTTTAGTGTATGCACCCCCTTCCACACATCGAAAGGTGGCTCGCAGGGTACCTACATAGAGATAGATCGAAATATTAATCCATCGAACTTTCATTCTGGCTCCCACGATCGAATTTACTTGTTAATTCACGGAAAATTTTCAAATATCAAGATCCGACGTTACCATATTTTTCAATGGAAACTTCCGCCTGCAATAACGGAGAACGGTACCGTAATTTCGCCATCTTCCTTTCACGATAAGGGAACCCGCGAAGCTCTTTTGTGCCCCTTTTCAAACGAATCCCTCCGCAAAGGGTTTTTCCGGGTTTAATTGCCACGTGGAATTGCCCTCTCCGGGAAGCCGCGTTCCTAACCACTCTTCTCTTGATGGGACAGTGAGATTTGGTGGCCATTGTAACCACTATTCGCGACTGCATTCAAAGGGACAAAGAGGAAGTACGTTGAGGGACCCGAGTGACAAAGGACTCGCCTCCCAAGAGGTTTATATTCTCTCACATTTTTTCTTCTCTGGGTTTTGCCCGTTCATAAAGCAACTCGGTCATTAGCATGAGTTCTTGCAGTTTCTGGATGATTATAGTTCTCTTGAAATTCTTCCAGACGTTTCCTCTGATCTTTTCCGAAATTTCTGGGCGATGAGACTCAACGGCCCATGTGTTATATTTTGTGACGATTTGGAATGCCTGCGTGAAGCATTTTTTTCGTTTTAGTCGGTTGGGAAAATGCTCGTAGATAAATGTGTATTGGTTGTAATTTTTTTAACCCCTGTTCTCTACTTGTATAATTGCCTTAAGTGAATGCTTAATTAGAGTTGAGAACTGAAACAGCACCTGAATTGAATATTAACCCTATGATCACTATTAATTTACAAGTGTTATCAAAAGCAATGTGATCTTTCTAACCTACATCTGTAAAAATACGTATTATAAAAAATCGTCTTCTTTCGTGTTAATTATTCTTTATCGTACTCGAATTGTTTATGAGTCATTTATCGCAATTTTTTATAGTTTTTCTGCACCTGAGATGTAATTCTATTATATTTTCACTTAGATGCAGAGATATGAGTGTAAGTTTTTAAATTATTATAGTTAATATTTTATCGACCGAATGTATATAATATGATGGCTCCCCGGAACATGCTAAAATATCAATAATTTTATGAAAATTTATAATTGTGTTAAAAGTTTGTTACTGGTCAAGCGTGTCGAAGAATAAGTTATCAATTAAAATAATTTTTATTTAAGGTTATATTACGAGAGAAAATTTAATGAAAAACTTTAAATATGACTCCATTTTCCTTAACATTTCTTAAAACATAATTGAACTCAGTGAGTTAATATAGATGACTGACAGAGGATTATTTAAATACTAAGGGTATATTGAATAAGTAAATCTCAAAACCAAAATAATTATCTCATAAACATGTTGCATAATCCATCCCAAAAAAATTCTCAATAACAGATACTTAAAAGTGTAATCTTTACAACTGGTGCTATTCATTTTTACGGAAGGCAGATTTGATTTCGCAAATCTCTCAGCTGTGCACAGTGAAGTGAATTTTACAGTCACTCATCTTGCAAAACCATAGATAAATATCGCAATATGGAAAGGAAATAATGACTCGATTATTTATAGCACTTTTGGTTAAGTCACATGAAAATTATAATTGGTGGCGTTGTTGCGATATCTTCTTACGTTAGTCATGCAAACATCCTGTACGTAGGATGATAATGACAGCCTTGGGGCTTCTTAAGATATAAGGAGGGAGATTGCGTTCATACTTAAAAATAAATTACTTATTTTATGACTCTTCGTGAAAATTTCGTTTGGTTGAATGTTGAGTCTCTGCTCTGATTATTCAAATCTTATTTTTCTTAACTATTTTCTACTACTAAAATTGTCTTAATCGATATTTTAATAGTCACCCTTCCTCTTTTGCTATTAATCTTTGGCTAGACTGATCATATTCGTCATTTAATTCTCACTCTAAAATAATTTGAATTCGTTCTTTCTTTAAAATGGATTTCTATATTATTCTGTGCGATATAGCATTTAAGAAAATCAAAGTATTACTTAGATAACTTAATTTCTTATGATTATAGTTTTCGTTGTAACTATACGTAATTTTAGAGCTAAAAGTTGCTGTTATGTGATTGAAAAATCTATAAGATATTCGATTGTTTAAAGTTAATTAGAAATAAGACGTAAAGAATAAAATACCTTTTCCAAAGGCAAACAATTATTCCAATGAAGAAAATGATCCATTATTATCAGTACTTCATACTATAAACCAACCATATTTATTTTAATCATCTATTAGATATTATATTGTTAAGATCACTTTCAATTCTACGATTGCCCTGTGTGTATTTGTAACCGAACTGTTTATTTTCTATGCTCGCTCGAATCTTTCTGTTCATTTCTTCAGTCCAATTCACAATATATTATTAAAAGACATAACTCACTCAAGCATTAAGTGGTTAAATTAAAAACACTTCAGGCTCCGAATTCTTCTCAGAATAACTTTTAATAAACGCTGCCTTATATGAGATCCAGTTTAGAAACAGGCTATTCGATTGCCTAAGATTTCTCTGTAATTTTGTGCCATTAATCGGTAGCAGACATCAGTAGCTCTGGGCATCGATATGAGGTCGATTCGCCGAAACGAAGTTTCCAATACACAATTAGAGCCCACGTGCCATTACCGATTGCAGATTATAAAACTAGAAGGATGCTTATTATGTTAAATGACGATAAAGACTGGACAAGTTTTGGAAGGGGTGAGTGACTGATCAAAAATTTACTCTTCCCAAAATATTTCGTCTTTCACCCATAATAAAATCCCGCAGGATATCATACCAATTGACAGTTATGGTCACCGATTGATCCTTTGTCTTTATTTCAGTAATATAATTCTTTCTAGAACTTATGTTGGATTGATAAATGGACAATCTTTGAAGAGAAAACCAATTTTCGAAATAGTATATAAGGTAGAAAATAAAAAATATTCGATAATACTGTTTTACTTTGACGAGAAGAAATAATTCTATGCGGGTTCAACATTCAAAGGTTTAATAAAAAAATTACGATAAATTTAGATTGATAATAATTTAGTGATAAGTATATATTTGGATTTGAGATTCTATTATTACTGCATCATTTCTACTGCTGGTAATTTTATTTACTTCACAAATAGAAAAATAAATCTTTTACTTAATTAGTGTATGTAGTAATAAGCGGATTCTTTCACAAGAATTGTTACATGCATCGACTTGAAAAAACTATCGCATTTTCTTACAATAATATAAATTATTTTGTTCTCATTCGATAATTTACCTTGTCATGTTCCTTCTGTAAATTAAAATACTTTCTTTTTTATTTTCAGGTAAGGTTCCAAACAGAAGTACATCGGTAGTACCTAAGGTAAAAATAGCCTTTTCTTTTTAATATCACCGTATGTTACTTATATACGATTAAGCGCGTATTAAAAATTATTAACGTCGATATGGCTTACCTATGTTTAAGGTACAATTAACTGCTGATAAGCTTCACTTTTGTATCAATCGAAGAGTAAATTTATAGATGTAATGAAACGGTAGTTTAAAGAGGATAATTTCGTATAGAGTAAATATCTTCACTTTGATGTAAGTTTTAGTTCATTTGGTCATAAACTTTAGCCTTTGGTATATTTTAGTAAGGATATTATCAAACTCTTATGTTACTGCTAAAGTATACCTCACTTCCCTTAATTGTAGTCCAAACCAGGAGTATAAAAGTGTCATGAAATTCCGCTCAATGAGAGTCTATAGTCATTGGAGAAAAAATAGCTACGAAGGGGAGAATGGCACAGTTCATTTCCGCGAATATTGAAAAGGAAACGGGAGAAATAAATTCCTCTATATTTTTATCACTCACTTTTATTCTTTTATCCACTCGCTTCCGAGTTCCTCACCTTTGAATCTGGAGTCTTCTTTGAACTTTTCACTAGAACGTTTCCGTCCTCCAACAATATGGCACAAATGAGGACGAGATACTGTTAACACGAGGGATAAAAAAACAGATGGGAAGTATATCCTTAGACCCTCTCTTTCCGTATCCTGGCGGAAGGAAGCCGAGCGCCGTAGGTGATCAGTAAAAAAAGGGAAATAAGCCGACAAAGAGAACGTAAGAGCTCGGAAAAGTATTGTGGTAGATTTCAAAGGGAGATTTTCCCCGTATGGCGTAATTATTTCAGCAATAGAAGCATTCACGTTCGTTAAAAATTCCAAAAAAGGGTCGTGTGAAAGTCATTGTCTTATTGTCGTGAAGACTTAAAGTCGTTATGATGCAGTTTGATAGCAACTGTGTGTTAAATTAGATGTATTGGCTACTGGGTAATACCATGGCAACCAACTCAATTCATTGCTCATCTTCTTTTATAAGTTCTCTAAGTATATAAGTAGCCTAATTTTGAAGGAAACGTATTCTTTAAATGCGTATCAAACAATGTAAACTACAGGCTTATGGGCAATTGTTGTGGACATCCCAAATCAACCGATAGAAATGAGAACATTTTTAAACGTTTCCTTTTACTTTCATAAATAATACAAAATTATTCCAAGAAATTCTTACGAAAAGGAGAGCAAGGCATAGAAAATACAGCATAAAATGCTGCCGTATCACGCTTCAAGATTTGCTGAAATATATTGGCACTAAATTAAATATGTACTTAAAGTTGTAACTACGAGCCAATTTTATGTATAACCTTAAAAAAGATGGGGTTATCCTACTCCTCACCCAACACACTTTGTCAGTAAATTTTGCAAAATTCAAATATATGGGTCTGTTATAAAGAAGTTCTAGGAAAGGTGAAAATAACTTTATACAAGTTAGTGCTACTTGCATGAATCTATTGAAAATAAGTGAAAATAACTGTATGTGTAGGACTCGAACCCAGGTCTCCATAGGGTTTTTCCCACTGGTTCAGGTTTACATATCGCAGCGGAGCTTAAAAGTTCGCACAAGGAACATGGTCGTCCTTCATTACTATCCTCTCTGAACAAGAATAAAATTACTGGAATAGTTCCAACGATCAGTTACCTAGCGACTTTAAAAAATGGATTCAACTTAAGAAATGCGCTCGGTTATATCTCTGCTCTGTAATGCTTGTGTTTTACGTAGATAAAAATTCACTCAGTATTACAGAGGAACTGTTCTACCGATCTGCCATTGGGAATTCACCTTCGTGACTGTAGATCGTGAAAAAATCTCCATGCTTATGTTACATCGTATTCCCTTCCTGCCGTAAATTCTCTCAGAGGATGACATAACGAAGGAGACGAAAGATGCAACTCTTTATGGCGTAGGATATATATACGTACGTATTTCTTCGCTTATCATAATTAATAAGATCCCTAATTCATTCCTCCCACATTTTAACGTCTAGGCCACGCAATTATGAACACAGGAGGAACAGAGAAATAAATTAAGAAGACGTGGACATAAATTTCATTTGGATTTTTTAAAACGGAATCCTGTTTTCCACGGTAGCCAGACGATCTCTCCACTCGGATGGGAAAACGCCTCTCCAAATAAAATGCGTCCATTGAAATTTTCTCAACGTACTTTTGTCTCCTATTCAAACTTTCTTTTCCAGAGTAATTTATATCTGAGCGAATCGGGATTCTCGTCTCTGATGTGTATTAAGGATCGGATTGGGAGAGTACGGCAGTTCGTTACGGAATGACTTTCCTTGCCCTTGCATCCGAAAAGTAAATCATTTGCTACATCTCCCCGCTTTCTATATCCTTGGATAAAGAAAGCAGATTGTCGAGATAGGGTTTTCTCTTGATACGATATCCGTGTTATGCAACTATGCTGATTCGGGATGGGGAGCTGATGTTACCAAAGAATTCGTTGTGATTTCTTAGTCGATCATGACAAAGTTTTGTTAAATAATTCGGGAAGGCGGCTTTGATGGAATCCATAATACTATGACGTATTTTCGATTGAAGTTTTATCATGTTAGCAACTAAACCTTTAATTTTCTCTTATTATCTCTAAATATAAGAATACCTTGCGAAAGACCGAGAATGTATTTTAATAATAACCCCTGTTGCGAGTTTTTTCTTTGTATTTCTCTGACAAGTATGAGCGTAATTAATCTTAGTGTGTAATCGAGGTTGCGTCCTTTTCGGGGTGAAACGGTTAACGAAATGTGAGAGGAAAGACAAAAAGTATTGCTCATGATGAGGTTACCAAGGAATTGAATACCTGAATAAATATGCATTCAGCTTTCACTTTCCTCTCAGGAAATCTCAGTTCAGTTTATCTTACTAGTGTGACATTGTTTTTCAAGTCTGGTTGATTCTGAGGGAAATTGTTATGAACGTTTTCCTTTCCCTAAGAGACGTAATTATAAACAGTATATCTTAATTTGGTTCAGTATTGTTTATCAGCGAGAAAATATAAGCTAATTTTAGAATTAATCTAAATTTAAAACATTAATAAGATTAGGATGATGTCGAATAAATTCAATTTTTCGCATTTTAAATTTAACTAATGAGTTCGCTATTTCCGATATCTTGTCATCGAATCCCACGCGACTACCTCGTTAACGTCGACGGAAACCCGCCTTCACTCGCCGCTAAAGTTAAATTCAAAAACGGCCGTTGGAACACGAGTCTCCGCTTCGAAAACCGCGCACCTCAAGAACTCTCCAGTGGAAAAAACCAGTCCTCGCCGTATATCCTTCGTCAGCCACTCCATCTACATAAACCTCTCCTTCTTTTCTATCCCATTAGTTCTTGGTCCCTTCCTCTGCTGCACTCGGGATTACGTAAATAAATAAACAAATGAACCTCGCTTTATTTACATTGAAACCGTCGCTACGGACCGATTATTCCTCTCGAAGCAACCGGTTTCAACCGAGAACTCCGTAACCCATAGATTACACCCGCTCTACGGATGATTGATTTACACTTTTTCTAATCCCATCTCTCGTGGCTCCATACCGGTTTTAAGACGTCTTCCTTGGCCTTGACCGTCTTGTGGAAGAGTCAGTACACGTGTCCCCTCCCCCCTCCTAAAAAGATCCTCAACTTCCCCTTTGACGCCCACTCTCCTCCATGACCGACCTCCTCTCCCGATGAAGCGGCCATCGCATCCCCCTGCAGACAAATCCAATCGGTCCGCAGACGTGTCTTAGCCTGTCTCCGTACGAGTCTGGACTCGTCTCCAAAGGCTCTTTTTACGACAGTTTTCATCCCAGCCTTTGTTTTTCTCGCAGCTAAGGAGTTTTTGCCCATTGTCCCGAGAGCTGACGCCACCCTCGGCTAATAGTTTCGGTACGCTCTGGTCATTGTCAACTCGGTAGACCTCCATCCAGAATGATGTATATGACTCCACGCCCAAGTAAATAAGTCTAGCGTTTCATCGTCGAGATATATTGCTGTCGTTTAATGCTCCGTTGGTCGTATAGCATTTGACTGTCGTGCGTTGAAATTTCCGCTGAGGAAGGGGTTTTTTAGAAGTGAACTTAGAGTGGGTATAAGTAGCGTGTCCTAAGAGAATTCTGGTTTAAATTCTGATTGAAAATACAGGACTGATGCTAAGTAAATGAAATATTGATTAATTGCCGTTGAATCTAGGAGAACCGACTTGAAAATATTATGTATTATCAATGGTATATACTTTTGATTTCAGTACAATTTTATGAGGACGAAACTCGGTTTGTTTTCTTATTTACAGATCTAATTTCCAAGAAGATGGAATTTTAAGTTTCTACCCAATAATATTGGACAATTAATACAATTGAAAAACAATTGGAAAAGATTGCAGAATCCTATTCGTTCGTGTACAAAGTATATGTATAATGCTCTGCATAATTTCGTATTATTTCGCCAAGTATCGTATAATGTACAAAATTTTAACTAGCATTGTGAATGTGAAACAAGTAGGAAAAAAATATTTTTCATGATAATCCGTAATTACTTACGAATTATGTTTTTACGAAAAGTTATTATAAAAAAATATTTTTCATGATAATCCGTAATTACTTACGAATTATGTTTTTACGAAACATTATTTATGTAGTAAAGTACATGTGAAAGATCTGTATATAGCGACCGAGTACCATTTCCATCGAATTCGAAACAGATATAAATCGTATCGTCCTCGTTGCATTATGTTTAACGTTTTTACTGTTGGTCTGATGCATTTCCTTCGAGAGCTATATATTTCACGGATCCAACTTCTTATACTGTTATGTTTCAACTTATCCCAAAGGTTTTCTTCATTGGCCCATTCGTTCACCTCTCGTCCACTGAGGGCATCCTCTCCTACAATAAACCCTATAATTCATCTTATCTCTACCATTTTCTCCTATCTCTCCATCGCTTCTCAGAGATTTATCTGTGCCCTTTTTAATGGATCGTAACCTTTTACCCGATCTTCTTCTTTACCTAACGTGTTTTCCCCCAAATCTCTACTCCTTTAGTCTCTCCGATGCATAAATTTTGTCTACTCGCTATTTATGCATGTGCTTAAAACGGCTGTCGTTTCGAAACAGCGTAGTTTGCGCCTTTGTTATTTGTAACCTCTATTTCTGGATTCCTCAGAATGAATAATAATGAATATGCTAAGAGTCTCATAATTATGTAGCGCCAAAAAAATAATTTATCTTTTGTTTCTTTGGAGAATTCTGAGACCTTACCGATTATTTTCTCTTTGATTAACGTGAAATATTGCACTTATATATAAATATCTACACATAAATACGTACATAATTGAAAAGTACAAAATGTAGGAAATGTCAGTTTATAGAGAAAGTTAAACAAATAAATTGGAAAAAAAGATGACAACGAACTATGCGTGTATATAAATATATTCGAATATTTCAAAAATTAACAACGAAGTAACTGAAAATTAATAGAACACAATGCTGAATTATAATAATATAATTTTAATATAATTAAAGTACGCGGTATTGCTGTATTAATCCATTCATATATTCCAGAGTTTACGAAAGTGATATGCATATTGTTTATTGGCCAGGCACTGATTCCTCGATTGAAACAAAGAAGCGAAGTTTTACGAGAAGTTAAATATAAAATTAACGATGGACAGTTATTAAATAGGTTTCGTAAAATAACTAATAACTAAACATAAAATTAAAATGGTGAAAATACTTAGAATTAATATTATTGTAATGAGAGACGGAAACACGATTTGATAATTATTTCAGGGTATGTTGGAAATTTAGTTGGTGTTATAACTTTTGCTGCTTCTCATGTGAGCAAAGAATCAACCCTCCAGCAATCGGATACAATATCAATTGCTTTTGTCTCCCCAAAGTCCATTTTACATCCCTTCTATTTTGTTTAGCCCCTTAAAATCCGTTCTAACGATAAAAATCACTGGGATATCTTTCGACAAACACATCGCATCGCTTTATCCCTACAGAACTTTTCTCGCGTGTAATAGTCCCTGGTTTAACCTCCTTACCCCATTCTGTTCTACTTTTAAAATCCTCCTTCCTTATCTAACACTTTCTCGTCGAAGGGTCTCGCAATAATAGTACAGCCCCGAAAGAAAACGTCCCTGCCCTCCTATTTGGCTGCAATAACAATCTTAGGTCTCCTCGCGCCCTTGAGTACAGCTTTATCTCAAGAGTTATAAATGTCTGTCTGCCAGTAGGGCTCGTCCCAGTCTCCGTACGTTTTTTAGCTCCTCCCACGTAGTGAGACGTCCAGAAAGAGATCTGAAGGTTTCTCCCTCATTTGTCAAGATGTAATCGAAGTCGTTTAATTTTAATTTGCTATTGTAGTACGTCGTATCAATGTGAAAAATGACGTAGCTTCTAGGTGTTGGAATATTGACGTTTTGTTACAATCCATGATTATATAGTGTTTTCAATAAAGCTAGATTTGTGAATACGACAATTGTGCCTTTAAATATATTCATATTTAGTTTTATTGTGCATTGAAATATTCTTCAAGGTTACTGTCTGTTTAATGGAAAACTTTGATTGTTATATAGGTTAATCATCTCGATAAACTAAAGCAGTAACACTATACGTGTATACATACATCACAGATATCAACACTATGCAAGCGTTGATGTCTCCTATAGTAGTGATAGTAGTAGTAGTGATTTTGATGTTTTTTTTATATTTTCTATTGATGAATCAAAAATCCCCAAATGTACTACCATGTTATTGCATACAATTATGTATTAGATAGATAAAATTTTTGTTCTCACAAATTTATTATTCGTTCGTTTATATTATTTAGCCTTATAATTTTTTATCGGTAGAGTTTGTAGGTTTATGTATGTATGTAGAAAATGTACAGGCTTAGTTGTCCGCTTATAATCACTGAATATATGAATAATTATTTCTAGTTATTAGTTAGATATTTTAAATCAGATTTTATTAATTATAGAATTTTTAAACTCCAATAATGATTGTAATTTAAAGTTGGGGAGATGTTCTTAAAATGCTGAAGATATTTGATGTAACATATTGCTTGTACTTTATGCTGCTAATAAGGAAATTAATTCGTAAGAAAAGGAACTCTGGTTTTTAATTCGTCAAAATAATATTTATTATTTATTTTATCCTCGGTTTCTCAAGCAGTATATATTATTCAACTTATGGAACCAAGAAACAGTGTTTTCTTTACCTTAACAACGATATGGAATTACACACAGTGATAGCTTCGTCAATTGATATAATTGATAGTATAAAACGATCTAAACAACGGAATTCAGCGTATTTTAGTTACAGCCTACTTTATTTCGTTAATGCAATTTTTGCTTAAGATGAAACGTATTTCTAGTGCTCGTATTCGCCGCCTTAAACCCGTCTTACGCCTATGTTCCGGTAGAGGCGTTTGAGTCGCTGTTGCCGAGGTACGCCCTGAAGAATCGCTCCAAGCACGCCTCTTCACAAAAAAAAACATCCACGGCGTGCATATTTCATTTTGATATCAGAAAAACGAAGGTTAAGACCCACGGAAAAACGTGAAACTCGAGCAGTTAGAAATAATAATTAAAGACGATGGTATCGCGGACGAATTAAGACTTTCTTATTGCAGCCGAGATGAAGGAAAGGTTCCCAGAAAGCGTCGGGAAATCTTAGAAATTATGGGATTATCAGTTATCGTTAATTATTACCCACGAAGTTCACGCTTCAACGTTCTTGGTTCGCTTCTGAAGCTTGGTAGAAAATTCAGACGGATTTATGCCGTATGATAACGAAGAAACCGTTAAAAACATTCGAGATGGATTAAAATATAATTCTAATGCTGTATTAAGTATATATACGTATTTATATGATGATAACTGATTTCGTATATTGTTGAATTTTTTAATCTTAGACTATTTAAAAAATTAAATTTCATATTATATTTTTAACTAAAAGTTAAAGCAATATTTAAAATTTTCATTGATATTCGTCACGTTTTTTCAATTATTTGAGTTTGTTTACCCATTAAAATGTTTCAGATATTTTTAAAACTAAATACTCGTAAACAGTTTAAATTATTCAATGTATTTATGTACTCTTTTTGATATCTCCCTTGGTTTCTGAAACCACACGTTTTTTTGCATATTAACAGAGACTATAATAGGATAATAAAACTAATTATTAGCACAACATAACTTCTATTCATCATCTACAGTTGTTGTAAAGTTAATAGTAAATACGAATTATACAAATTGAACCAAGTTTATTCAAATAAATACGGATATTTTGCTCAATGTAGGAAGATTACGTAAACTGATATTTTGAAAATGTAGTGAAAAGATACGTATATCAAAAGTATCGATCATTTCATACCCATAATAAATTCCCTATCAAGAGGTCACATCTTCCCTCTACCTTTGCTACAGCAACTCTTGGCTAGATAGAACAAACGTTACAGCGTAAAATTTCCTTTAAAATCGAGATATCATCGAAAAAAGAGTCGTTCTTAGAAGGAACACAATTCGGCAAGAGTTTTATCACGCATCGTGGATCTTTCCTGATTTTACGAAGCTGACTCAGCAATGGAAAGTTTCGACCATCGTTTGCCCAAAATATGAAGAGGTTGTGGAAGCGGACTTAATTGTTAGCTCGAAAAATTTTGAAGCTTCGCTTC
This sequence comes from Pantala flavescens, assembly GCA_020796165.1. NCBI lineage: Eukaryota > Metazoa > Arthropoda > Insecta > Odonata > Libellulidae > Pantala > Pantala flavescens. The sequence goes on along the minus strand of CM036881.1, from coordinate 17,200,146 downwards.
GTTTTTTAAGACTTTTCTTTTTGGGCTCTCGAATTTTACGCCTCTTGGACATCTTCACATCTTTGACGCATCAAAATCGTTCTTGGTGAATAATTAATGTGTTTCGTATTAAGAATCACAAAAATATTTTCGGTAAAAAGTTCAAAGCTCCTTTGCTGATCTTAAAACCCAAGAATTTTATCATGAAAAAGTTCTTGATCGGTTAAGCTAGAAATATATGATTTCCTTTCGGAAATATAATCGAAAAAATTGTAGTACATATGTATGCAAGCATTGCTCTTATATATATCTAAATTACTTTTATTATAGCAATTTTTTAGGGCACAAAGACACGTCCTTCGGTGTGGTTGTCCTGTAAAAGTTTTTGGAGTAGTTATCATTGAATTGCTGACGATCAAAAGATTTTTATTACATTTCTTCTGATTCTGCATACTGAAAAGGTTATCTCGTAACTTTATGAGTGTTTCGATTTTTGCTGTACGAGAAGGATAATTAAATAACCATCCTTAGCTTATATTTGGAAATTATTATTGGATTAAGTCAGTATATCTAATAAATCATTTAATCTTTTCATACATTTTAATTAATGTTCAGATTATTTATTAGCTGGATCGGTATTACCAGATGCTGTTATCTCATCAGGATAGTCATGTTTTATTCCCTTGATTTTTCTTATATTATTTATTTGGTTTTATCAAAGTGATTATAACTCAAGTACAGGTCGTATTCATTTATCGTTTAATTGGTTGCACTGAATGATTTTTCAATTTTCAATCACAGTTGCGAATTATTTTTCTGGAAATAATTCCTTTAATTTCCATAATGAACTTAAGAATGATACAAAATCTTATTCTTGATTCTCCTGATTACTTATATACTCTTGACTTATCCAGAAGATACTTTTCTTCGTGGTTGAAAGATGAGACAAAACATCCTTCGAAGTTCTTCAGTAACCAGTGAGGATGTACCATAAGTGAGTTCGTGAACCCCCCTAAATGCGAATATTCCTCTCCATCGCGGAATATCTGTGCCATTAGCGTTCATCAAAACATGGCACAAGGGAGTGCTTTTGTTGTGGTTTCCTTCGCTGAGCAGAGAGGAATCGCTTCTCGACTTGGCAACCGCAGAAAGAGCCGACAACGCCGCACCACGAACTCTTCCTCCGCAAGACCCACTATACCTCTCCCCTATCTCCGGGCGTATTCCTAATATTCGTTTTATGGGGCTGAGATCTTCTCCAACACACACTACTCCCACATTTGGCCGACGCCTCGAGGCACACAACCCACCGTTGAAGTCTCCGGAAAGACTTCGGTAAAAAGTCACCGGGCAACTCTTTCCAGAAGAGATACCCCCACCGCGACGACCCTCCTCCTGCATCCAGCCCCGGGATCTGCCCCCTCCTTTTTTTATTCTGTTACACGCTTCCGCCCACCACCTTTGGATAAAAAAAAGTGCTCGGACCACATCATCCGATGCTTCGTGCGTCCCATCCCCGGCATCGCCTCCAGTCTTCCACACGATCTCCGTGCATCTTCCAGTCTTTATCCGTTCGGCTACCAAATCCCTCTCTACCGGCTCCTCCCCCTGCTGGTGGCACTATCTTACCAGAAGATCTTACGCGACTCCCGATACTTTTACCAGCTCCCACAATCGCCCCGAAATCTCGGGAGTCATGCACGTAACCGAGAGGTTCTTATGCAGTACGCGGTGGTATACCTGAGTCTCGGAAGCGAGCTGTTCGTAAGACTTGGCCTTTTTGACTGGTATTGCGTCATTTTCAATTGCCATAGTGATATCTTCTATATGAGAATGAGGTTATTTTAAAGCTTCTACGAATAAATACGATTTTGGTGCATAAAATTGGATATCATATTCTAGCGTCTTGTCGTATAAGTTTTGAGGGAAAAAGCAAATAATATATCAAGCATTACTGTCCTGTGTAATCTAATTTATAAGTCAATCAAGAGGAATATTCATAAAGAGTAATATTCATTTACTTCGTACATTTTCTAGCCATGAGGCGGAGAAAAAAATGAGCTTAAATTACGTGAACAGGTCTCTAGTAGTTACCGGTCATTCGGGTGAATAGTAGTTGTTTAAATACGTTTTACTATTTCTATATACTTATAACCAAGCTTTCGTCAGTAGATTTCCCATTTTTACGAGAAAATTTCTTTGGAAATGAGGACTACATGTCTTCCAGGAATTATCCTTACCATTTTTTAGTATTTTTGTTTCTTTATCGAGTCAAATTATTATTATTGAGTACATGACAATGAGAAATGCATACGGTAAGGTAAGAAAACAACTTTTTCCCAGCTCTTTGATTATTTTGGGAAAAAAGTTCATTTATACTTTCGTAACGGTTTGCTCTCTCGATTGCTGGGTGGAAAAATCTTCATTCGATTGTTCATTTGTTGGCATTTTGCAGTCTCTCGATACGTCGTTGGTACCGTTCTTCGGAAAGAATACGTTATTGTGTTTAATTTAATGGTAATGTGTACCTAAAGTTCGAGTCCACGAGGTGATGCTGGGGTATGATAGCGGGTCTCTTTCCTTCGGAAACAATGGACCCTCGAGGCTACGGACCCTCTCAAGTGCAAGTGGGAAAGTGAGCCGTATCTCGGAATCAATGTGCTTCTTATTGCATATCGAACTTTGCCTTAAAAGGCGATGCTTTCTCGGTTGTACTTATTCGTATGAATATTCAGACGGATTCGGTCGATAAGTGAGTTAATGTACAGTGTGCCTACTCCCTTAGCCTTGAAGGTAATATTTACGATCTCTCGCTGTGAATTCGACAACCGAAGGCGATGCATCGTAAAGGTCATATTGGTTAGTGGTTCTGGCTATGTTTTCCTTTAAAGAAATTAAATACGTACTTTAGGAGATCTATTTAGTAAGGTGAAGAAGTTGTATTATCGTTGAAATAGTCAGGGTAAAGTTATCGCGATCACGTCATCTTATATTATCGTAAATTTTTTAACGCTGTATTCAATAAGTGTAGAACAATGCGAAGTGTGTAACTTGAGTGATTGAAATATACAAGCCACAATAACGTATTTAATGAATTAAATAAATGGAATAAAAACCCTACTCAAAGATGCTATGTGATCCATGGTACACTTGAAATTCGTTGTTATTCAGTTTCTCCTGAAGTCTATCAATCACGTTAACGAATATCGATATTAATTTTTAATTGAGTTCGATTCCCACGGATGAACGTTCTCATAACATCCTCATATAGGTAAGGAAATGACCTCACACCGGGACTCAAACGGAGGACAAACAAATTCATACTTATTAAGTACCAACATCGTAGAACGACATAGCTGTATCTTTCCGCCGCTATGATCAATCAAGGGAAGGGTTAGTTAGTAAGGATGGCGTCATCAGGAAGCATTTAATAACTCAAACTATTAAAAAAAAGATCGATTAGAGAGAGAAAACGGCCGGCATACTTCCTATCCATAAGCGTGGATGGGTTTGGCGTGACACTTTTGCAAAACCTCGTCTTTTTTCGCGTGGGCTACGATCCATCTGGATGAGTCATCCTTTTCATCACCTGGCGGTCAGAGGGGTCGCCCGCGGCTCGTGGGTTCGCATCCCGTTCGTCCCCTCCCCAACGCGAATTTAAATGCTAATACGAGATTCCTCTTCCGTTACCACAAATTTCCTGCCCACGTACTCGCGAGCACTTTACCTAAATTTCCATCCGCATTAATAGGTTTTCGTCGCCTTCTGGGACGCCTCCCGGCTCTTCTTCTTCTTCTTCTTCCTAGCCCACTCCCATCTTATCTACTCCTCGAGGGCACTTCAGTAGCCCTTACTCCCACCCATTAAGGGGGACATAAATTTCTCCCCCTATAGATCAATCCTTTTTTTCTGACCCCCCGCCCTCGTTAAAGTAATACCCTAGGAGCTCTCGTGATGCGAGCCAGTCCCTTTTACCGATGCTAAACAATCCGTGCATCCTCACACCATCTCGGTTGCCCACGCCTTCTTCTCCTCCTCGGCCATACCCTCATCTCCTCCTGGTCCACCCGAACTTTCTCTGCCAGATGTGTTTTGTGCCTCTTTTACTCCTGGATCCGGAAGGCTTACGCATCCTCCTCATCTGCCGTTTACGATTTCTACCCTTTTTCACGGACCTTTAAAATTTTTTGCGACCCCCCCCTTAATTGCGTTAGCTACAGAGTTGCGAGAAGCGATGGGGATTGTCGATATGGCGAATTTACGTCTTTACGAATCGAAAGTTTCGTTTGGGAGTACTCTTTTGAAGGAGAATTGTATGTCCCTGTTTCCAGAAGGTCTCAGGAGGTCCCGAGTTGCGATTAGAGTAGGTACGTAGGTCGCGCATGTCGCGGAGTTCAATGAAAAGGTTTGTGATCGCCCTTTTTGATTTGTCGAAGCGACCGCTTCGGAATCTGCGTGTACTAGTAACCTATGGATCATGTTGTTAGGAGTTTTTGGAGTCGGTGGTTCCTTGCCCTTTAAGATGTGAAAAATTCCATAGTTTGTGGATGTTTTTGGAAAATGTTTGATGTTTCTTTAAGGCATTGGATATGGTTCAAATTCCTCGTTCGAATCTTTTCTAGGGTGAAGCGGTCTTTCAAAATATTACGCCTAACTATGTTGATTTAATTCCTCGTTATAAAAGAATTCGTGTTTAAATTTAGACGTAGAGTTATTTCATAACAGGTTTTGCTAGTAACTGATGGCTCATTTCATCCCTACGCAATCATTGAGGTGGGATATAGTAATGAATGGAACGAAAGTATAATTTGAGTCATAATCATAATGCTGTTGCTTTTTCAACTGGAATATTTCTAATGTTCATCGTGCATTTAATTAAAAATTCTAATTCAGAAAATTTCAATATTAAATATTTGTCCATATCGCAATTTACATCATTCTAACGCTTATAGTTTTAATTCTGTATCAGAAAGTGGATCATATATTTCGTAATATTAAAGGTATTTTATTTATTCAGCGAAGCGTCTCTGATTCGTTGTTTCACACCTCACGTGATATACTTTTTATAATTAGTGTAATTTTATTCGATAAGAATAATGCATAATAGATCCCTACTTGATTAATCAAGCAGCATTCTAGTTTGCTATTGAGTATTCCCCGGAAGCTGAATACGTATCTAGTAATTCGTCACAGAACATCGACTAGGATACCTAACTCAACCAGAACGGAATCGGTGATTGAGTTATAATTCCACCTTCCGGCTTACGAAAGGTATAATTAATTCCAGAGGCAGAGTACAGTTACGCATGTTGATCAAGCCAATCCTTCTACTGCATTAGTGCAGTCGTATCTATAATCTATCCTGAAATATCGATTTCTGTCTCACATATCGATTATGGAAAATACTTTCTAATTCCATGAATTATTCGTCTATCTGTTTTGCATTTACATTTACAATTCATTTGGTTTTAGCTCCTAGCTCAATGGACCTCACTATGAAGACGATTACCATTCCGATTCGGAGGTATTTTTTACTCCAGATCTCTTTCGATTGTGAATGCCAGGTAGCTGGAGTGTAGTATGATTAAAAATGTTAATCACTCAACCCAATATGAACCCATATTTACTTTATCCCAATATCGGATATTAATTCTACATATATCTTCCTACCCTCGCATTCTAGTTCATCCTACCATTTCTGATAGCATATTTTCCGTGGGATAATTTCCCTATATATTCATTACTACCCTCCAAAGCACTTTTTTATGCTTATGTATTAGAAATACGTGCCCTCAGTCCATTTCCTATCGTCCCCCCTCTCATTTCTCTTAATACTTCTTTTCTCTTGGGGGCCCTCCTTTGGAGCGCTTTGACCATCATTATCGCCATAAGTTAACCTGCCCAATATATTACGCGATTGCGTGCCCCATCGCCGCCTTTACATATTTATTACGCACCGCGTGAGTTATTTAGGGGCGGAGAGCTTGGGAAATGAAGCTTTCATTCCATATGAACTCATTGGTATTTTTTTCGTACAGTTGTGTTACTGTGCAGGTAGGAAAGTGATTGGTCAGGTTGTGATGTTCGTTTCCATGGTTGTGTTAGGTTTCTAAACGTATTTTATAATCTATTGGGAGTAGAATAAAATGATGAGAGTATAAATTGTATTAATCTCTGTCTTGGAGAGCTAGTTATTCTTGGATTTAGGAAGTAAGAAAGTTTTTTGTGCGAAGAGTTCGTTAGAATTAAATTTATAAGTTTAACAGAAGTGAAAAAGGCAAAATAACTGGGAGTCGAACCCAGGTCTGCAGCTTACCTCAGCAGAGGGAACATTACGTGATATAGTGGTGTAGTAGTTGGCATATGGAAAAAGGAAGGGGACCTGGGTTCGAGTCCCAGTCATATTGTTATTTTTGACGTCAATTTAACCAGATTTCCATGTTCCATATCCTTAGAGAAAGAAGAATGGAGGGTAATTCGTATTCATGAATATTTTCTGTCAAAATCTATTCGAAAAGTATAAAATTAAGGAAACTGAGAGACCAACCTTTCCTTAAAACATCTCCGTAACGTATTCTTATACCCTTTTTAACATATTTGAACAATAAAACCGTGATGGCTGCAATCAAGTAAACGTGCGTGATTCCCTAACCGCCTCGGGAAAAGTATAAAACTCTATCATTCTTTTATTCACTCAATCCGAGAACCTTCGCACCCAAAGGCAATTTTAATTTCCGCGAAGTACAGTTACCCTGTGTTTTCTCGTCCGAGATTACCCAATTAAAGTCCCCGGTCCCTTTGAGATCCGCCCAAACCCGGAAAAACGTGCCGCGAAAAAATTCGATCCTCAAAGAGAAGGTCCGTGACACGTGACGAAAAGGAATTAAAATTGCAAATTTTTCCTCTCTGTACGCTTCTTTACAAAGACTTTTTCCAGGGGCGGAGATTTTTTTTGTCTATATGCACGAGTCTTACGAGAGAATTGGGTTTCTCTAGATCCTGAAACTAGATACGGGATGAGAGAGAAGGAAACTCAATCCGGAGGATGCTCATACACCAGATGCCGCCGAACGGAGCTTTCTCAGAATCTCGTATGGTGTGGAATCTTTCTAGGAGTCACAGAAAGTCATATTCCTTCATTCGTTATTCATCCCGAGGCGTATGGCCTGTTGCTACTGAGTTTAAAGAGGTTTTAATGGATGGATGGATATGTTGTGTTCTTGCAAGGAATACTGCGTATATTTCCATGGTTACATTTTCTGTTTCGATAAATCTAAAGTAAACTTTGTGTGCCATGAGTGTGAGTCTCTTATATTAGCATAAACAAGGAAGGAATATTACCATCTTATTGTTAGATAGAAAAGTCTAATAATACCTTCGAAGAGGCACGTAAACATCTTCGTAATACTAAGTCATAACGTAAAAAACCTAATAATTAATATTTTTATAAATATATACCAATTTTCATAATAAATTTAAAGCAACGTAATTAATACTTCATTGAATTTAAGATGAAATCTCGTGAGGGATAGCTTTAGATGTCTGTCCAATTCGATAAAAGAAGTGGAACTTTTTCCCTAGTTTGCTTCGTAATTCTCAGTTTGTATCATAATAAACATCTCCTATTGAAGCAAATTATTGCATTCAATTAATTTATTATAGTAGTACAGATAGATTTGTAGTATCGATAATCATTACCCTTTTTAAGCAGCTGTTTAGCTATTTCACAATGCTATATTAGAATGTCGTTTAAGGTCATAGTGTTACTTAATGTTACCACACGCCGAAAAGCGGCTTTCAGAGTACTTACGTAGATTTAGATGTAAAATTGCGCGAAAATAAGCACTTAAGGGATTGATGAAGACCGTTTCAATTCTCAATGAAGGCGATGGTCACCTAAGTTTGCAGACCCTTCCTCTAGACCGAATTCGCAAAGTCCTCGACCTTTTAAACCGAATTGAGACCTTTACGCTAGGGATTCCATAAGAACCACAAGCAGGTGTTCCACTCAGTCAGTGGCCATCGTTCTCCGAATAAAAGCCCTCCGATTCAATAACGCCAATCTCACAGAAATAGCAAAACACCCTCCCACGTAACAATCAGTCATCAAAACCAATTTCTTTCGAATGAAAAAAATCCGTATTCTCCTCTGAACAGACAGCTGAAGCTAATTCTCTCCCTGCCACATACCAGAACAAGTGTAACGGATGAGGTTTTTAGGGTAAAAATGGGCTTTTATTTTTTTTCTAAAGGGTCTCTGAATCCATAACTCACACCAGTGCGTGAACCCTCCGTGAAGGCGGTGGGATGGGATGGTATAGTTAAAGGGAAGGAGTCTGAGGCAAAAGGGTTCCTTAGGCCTTTTCAGCTAGCTTTTCACGCCTTCAGAAAGGCTCCACCTGTCACGAATTCTTCTTCTAGGGTTCACCCCTTCCAGAGCTCCCATCCGAATCCGTGTGTCCCTCACCCTCTCCCGTTGAAATCACCCATCCCACGGTCCCTTGCGAGCCTTTATTCCGCTGGTCCTAGAACGACACTTGCGGAACCACAACGCTTATGCCTCGGGAGCATTTCGTGGAGCTGACAAGTGGAGTTTTCCACCGGAATATTCAGACCCTGAGGAAGGGAATGGTCTAATGTCTTTTATTTTTTCGCTTTCTCAAGGTAGGAGTCCCTAAGCAGAAGAAAACACGTCGAGTTTTTTTTTATCGTCTTGGAAAAGGATTTTGCAGATTTGTCACCTGTGACAATGGGCACTGTCTGACTGGTATATTTGGGTTACGACCCCACTTTTTCTCTCTGGTTTACAAGAATAGAACCACTCCTGCCTAAGAAACTGGCCTTTAATTGTTGTGTTGGGAATGACTCGAAGGTGGGTTTTATGTATTATTAGGAGGTTGTCCCAAGAAAAGACAAATTCGTGAAGCCTATTCATCTTCAGCGGTAGTAATTGGTGGCTTATTGTTGATGCCTAACATATTGATTTTCAGATCTTTTTCCGCATAATGTAAACGCAATAGAGAGATAGAATTTTGAGCTGCCTCTTGAATAACAATTTGGGATCCCTTTATGAATATTCTATTGCTGAGAGTTATTTATAGACTTCAGTCATCATTGTTTATCAACATTATAATTTCTGCATAGATTTTATTCGCACATATTCAGCTTATGTATGCTCAAATATGAAAAAACATTTGATTGGATGCCACAATATGTTTTTGAGAGCGTGAGTAATAAGTAGCATTAAGCCCATGGTTCCTAGGAAATCCCTTAATAGCATTTTCGCTAATTCAAGTCCCTCGATATAGTCTTACGTAAGTTGAGAAATCCGATTTATTAACGCCTTTACCTAAGGCAGGGCTTATCTCATTAGCCGGCCAATACGATGTTTAGAGGTGTAAACCACGGTATTTTGGTCTGTCTAACAAAAATTCGTCATCATGTTAACATATGTTGTTTGTTTCTCTGATTAGAGTTCGCGGCTTGTGTTCGTTGTTGACTGTCGAAGGATGAGGCAATGCGATAACAGCGAACCATTAGACACCCCGCCAAATGTGTCATCGTAATGATTTTAGATCGACTGTTTTTTCTTGAGGTGCAGTTCACTAATTTAAATAGTAATTTATGCAGATTTTGATTTGGAAAAATTTAACTCAGACGGTAGTTAAGCCTTCAGATAATGATATAATACGTATGAGCACGTATTTTGATGTATTTCGCCCGCTTAAAATAAATCAAACTGAAAATTAATATTGATTGGTTACTTAGAAATATAATTCTTACAATTGTTGTCATACAGTGTAATAAGTATTGATGGATGGAAGTGCTGCAATGGGGTTTCTTTGTGAATTCATTGCCTTGATGGAATTCTTATAGTAATAGTTGCAATTATAACTAATTAATTTAAGATTATGATTTAATTTAAGAGAAATTAGATGTATATAAACACATAAATAGACATATCATTGAGTCCTCTTGACTTTTCATTTAGGTAGGCTCAAAAATTATACTGTTTTGCACATCACCAATCGTTAATTAATCTCAGAATAAGTCTAAAAGATTGCGCACATATCAAAGCACAAATGAGTTTTTAATGGAATGATAACAATGCATTCATTTCCTTAAGTGTATCCTTCGTACCAATGACACTCCATCTCCAATTAGTAAGAGACGAATGGAACAAACTAATTTCCGATTTTATAGCCAAGGTTCGAATTGGCAACGAACGCGTGTGCATCGTGATGTCATGAAGTTGGAATGATACGTGTGATCGTAAACATACCTTTCGCATTCACATACAATGTCTGAAAAGGAGTCGCTAACCACCCTCCTTTTGGATGGAACTATTTCTAGTCACACCATCGACGTAAAGCATTAATCAGTTGTGCTTTTAATCCAATTGTGGGCATATGATTAAACGAAAGGATTATGTAGAAATGAATATTACTTTATACGATGAGTTCGTCGGACTTGAACACATAGGTTATACGGAAGTGAAAATAGCTGTATGACTAGGAATCGAACCCAGGTAAACAGAGGGTATTGTATTGATTACTCATATAATTTTATTCTCCTCACTTGTCAATAAACAATAAAATATTTAGTAGTAATAACTAATAATGGATAAGGAACTCGAGTTTTGTTATTAAATTTTCTAAGCAATTATTTTAATTATAAGGAGATATAGTCTCTAGATGTTTGCAATATTTGTCACGTAAAGTTCAATTGGAACAAGAAAGTCTAGAGATTTTAACAATTATTATTACGAAGAGCTTGGGCTATAAATTTACTAAAAGCCTTTTGAGAATCATAACTATATAAACAATATTTATAGAGCTATCTGCAGATACATACTACTTTCAAACAAAGTTAAAAAAACTAGAAGGTAATTACATATTTAAATATGACCCATTATTTTAGATCAGGTTCAACCTTCCAATAAAATCGATTTATAGGCAGTTTGAGAGCTTGAGAATGTTCAGCCCTAATAAAACCAAGTCCCACATTAATTTAAGAAACGTTTGGGTGGGAAAACGTTCGCGGCAAAATCAAATGACAAAATACTGCAATTTTCCGGCTCTGGCTTGATGAATAGCCCCGTAAAAAGCGTGCAATCGCCGATCCCATCCGTTCCAATTTTAAGTGGGAAAATCTTCTCCGTAAGAGAGCTTTTAAAAATCCCTTTCCGAACTCATTAGCATGAGTGCCACGTTTCTTTAACTCTCACGAAATCTTCCGTCGCCCTGAGCGATGGAGGTCGCGCAGTTCGCCACGCTTTCTATCAGCCATTACAAATTATAAGATGAGGATAAGCGGTCTCTCGTATCACCTCCTTTTTGCTCTTTCGATATAAAATTCACGAATTTCACACTCTCTCGCGTTAATTTCGACATTCTGCTCCCAAAAAACGGTGAAGGTAGTTATTACACCATCGATAAAACACTAAACGGATCTTTCGGAAATGGACAGCTACCCAAAGGACACTACCAGTTTGAGAGGAATATATGTATTAAACTGTCCATAATGATTTCGTTCCACTAAATCAGTAGATTTATGGTTAAATAACGAATAATACTGAAATAATAACGATATATACTGAAAAGAATGCTGATAGGATTATGTATAGGAGAAACTATAGCTATCGAAGGTAAGAAGCGAATATGCATTTTAATTTTGACAATTGATAATAAGTGATTTAGCAAGCATTTGTTGTTTAAATATTGAATAAATATTGTAGTAGCTGGCGTAAGTATTTGCTAACTTTTGTTCAAGTTGAAGTTTAAGGAAATGAGCCTGTGGAAGTATAAATAGAACATTTCTTGAACATTTTATAAATGCATATATTATTAGTAAAAATAGCGATATGACTGGGACTCGAACCAAGATCCCCCACTTTCCGAGTTAATTTTGAGATTGATAATATATATCTGATAATTGACCAGGAAGTTAATTTGGTACCTGGGTTCGAACCCCAATTATGTCGATATTTTTACTTCTCTTTAACCTTTGTGTCCCAGTGGCACTAACCAAGAAGGAGGCAGAAGAACGCATTGTAAAGTTATTTCACCTTTCTTTTATCCTCTGACGTCCTCAATGGTTTAGAAACAGTTCTGTATTAGAGTTCATCATCATCGAACGACATTAGATGCATCTCGCATTTTCACTTAGCGTATTCGATACATACGCATACTAAAGACGCACACACAGACCTCCCAACCCCCGTTGGTTATTACCTGAGTGCCTCCAAATGAGTCTAATCATTACCATTTCTTCGCTAATCGCCGGCGTTTGATTGCCGACGAGAATCAACAAATGGATGGGCAATATGGCGACGCATTCACCGGAGACCTCTGGTTAACCTATCTCTCTATGCTAAACGCGCTCGTGCCATGTTTTTGAAGCTAATACGCAACGAAATTCACGGCATCATAACAAGATACTGGCACGTGAACCAAACTTTGCAGTACAATGAGGCATCTATGCCCTTCCTATGTCCTGAATTCTCACACCTTTTCGTTATTTAGTTATCACTTGGTGCGTTCATATAATTCTAGGCGTTATGCTGCTCTAAGCCGCGTTGTTTAGCAACAAATAAACAACTAAGGCTTTTTTTGAATTCAAGCTTGTATTTATTCCATAAGAGTTCTTTTTCTCTATTTTTTAGCTTGCGTATGTGAACATTATACGTATCAGTATGTTTATTGTCCATCTATACTTTGGTCACATTCTTGGTTTTTCTGCTCTTTTTTGTTATTTAATATATTTAAGAGTTGTTAATTGAAATACGTTTTGTTGCTGTCGTAGAAAAATTCGCAACCGTATGCCCAGCTACATGCCTTCGTATTTGTACAAGTATTAATAAAAAATACAAAAAATATTATTGCTCATTATATCATTGTAAAGAGTATAGTGAAGATGAGTAGGAAATTTCTCAATTGCATTTGAAGCTTTTGCTACTATACTGTTGGTATTCGAGGTAGCAGTATTCAATTCTAAATCCTGAATGGATTGAGTCAATACCAAGATTGATATTATCTTATTAATCGATGTTAAAGTGTAAATATAACGTTGATAGATAAATATTGTTTATAGAAACCGGTTGCTATAAACAATATTTGCTGTTATTTTAACCTGAGATGTGAATACGTAAAGAGTTGGTCTCACGATTCGTTTAGAGATTTTGAGCGTATTTCTTTCCGTTTTAAGTGCAATTTACACGGTACACGAGATAAGATTTGCGTACACGATCTTTTAAAACGTTTATTTTTCAAAGCAGATGGTTTTCTTCATCTCGTTTCGAGCACCTTGTCTCGTCTTGACATTCGGACCGAGTAAATGCATCCCTCCCGCTAAACAGCATTACGTGGAAAAGGTTTTCCAAAAAGGGGATCCATAAAAGAGACGTTATTACTTTTCTCTTTTGTTTGCGATCAGAAATATCCCGAGTTTAACTTCTTCCTCTCTCCAGAAAGTGTGTTTCCCCCATTTGCTCACACACCTCCGATTCGTGGAAATTCGATGTGACGATGCACGAGGACAAACGTCTCAACAAAAGATCACAGGTCCACCCTCACGTTTTTTCTTAAACGTCATCCGAGCGCGTTCCCTCGTAAGACTTGTAACAAAACAAAGGAATACTTATTTTTGGCTCGAAATGAATGTTTTCAGAAATGAGCGGTTTACCCGTATTTGTGTCTCTTTACACCCATTTCCGTTTTTATTCATTCCGTGCCCTATTCATTCCCGCCCACGCTTCCCACACTGTCTCTCTCACTTTGTCTCGTTCTTTGCTTACACCCCTCACTTCCGCTTCCTTTCTTTATTACGTCTCCTTTTCACTCCGTACGGTTTTCTGCAGTCAATTAAAACCCTCGCTCTTTAATGCTGTCCACTCATTTTGTCCTATCATTAGGGAATTCAAAATAGAGGGGCTTTGGTCTACAGCAAATAAGAATTGGCATTGAAAACACACCAGAATCCCCCAGGTCACGCCTTTTTTCTTTTCTTTTTACTCCTAAATTTATTCCTTATCACTTGTTTACGTTATCTATTGTATTTTCTCGGTCCTATATTAACACACTCCATCTGTAAATGGTTATGTGCATGAAATGTTGGACTGTACCTTGTGGTAATAACTTCTCTAAAATAATCATATACATGATACGTTAAATGCCGCGTTTTCATTATGTTTTATTTTTATATATCTTATTAATGAGTATTTATTTGTATTGTTACATATTTAATTAATTATTGTATCAATTTATGTTTATAAAAAATTATTTATTGCATTACAACATTTGAGGTATTACGTGGACGAAATGGACTACTGAGTGTATTTTCTATTTATAAATTGTTTTCTTCTATGGAAATAAGCAATTTACTTGCGGCCTTACCCTCTGTACAGGTCTCTCATTCCTTGGACTCCAAAGGATGTATATATAATAGGTTTGTCTGACGTAAAATATAGTGATGTCCTTAGGACACGAACCCAGATCTCTCCACTTGGCAGGGATGCTATATGGCAAGTACCTGGGTTCGAGTCTCAGTCATGTCGTTATTTTTCATTTCTGTGGAATATTTGTTAATCAGTCAGTTAGTTCAGCTAATCCTGTATAGACTTCTTCACCTACCCTTAATCCTTTGCGAACATTTTTTCCGCTTTCCTTAACCCTTTAATATTTTAACGCAGCATAATTTAATTCGCACGATCCAGTAGCTTTCGGGGTCACACTCGCGTTAATGAGAAAGTACCATCCGATGTCCGAAAAAGCTTCGTAATTGAGTTTATTCTTCTCCTCAACCACCACACTCTCCTCTCATTTTCTTTTCTTCCACATCACCACTTCCGAAATCTCCACAGCAGAGGACGTATGGTTGTCAGCGTAAACAAAGCCTCGTAGTGTGGGGCCTAAGAGAGAAGGAAGGTCCGTGGTTGATGGGCCTAGAAAAGGAGGAGGTTTTTTAGGAGGATGCTTAGAGAAACCTTTTCCTTCCCTCGTCACCTGACCTCTGAGGGCACATGTGGGCGTTGATCCCAAAGAGGAGATCGCATCGCGAGAAGAGGGGGAAGAAAATTGAGAGAATAAGCTTGTTTTCCAGTTTGGTGACAACAAGGAGAGAGAGAAAGAGGAAACGAAGTGTAATTAAGATGGTCCGGAGATGTAGGAAGTATATATACGGCCAAATTACAGGAAGGACTGGGAGAGATGTACGGTCAAGGGGGTTAAAACCCCTAAGGAATAGCAATGGTGGTGGAAACTTCCATGGTCCGGTGGTTATTTCCTTGATTATAATCCCTTAAGTATCGGTTATCGCCTTTTCTTTGGTCCAAATGAGTTTATCTCTGGGTTTATCGTATTGGGTGTATTTTCGTCTATGTATCTGAGATGAGAGGTTGCGATTGCAACACTAATGAATAGCAATTGTTATTGAATACGTTGCATTATGCATTATATTGCATTATTAGAATACTACAACTATTCGTTGAGCATTTATGAATCTATGAACATAAAGATGCTAATCTGAAGTATCTCTCTATATCGTATTAGCTTTTTTATCAGCGATTTTAGACAGGGACACTCAATTCAGGTTAAAAGGTGTTAATTTTAGTATCTTTGCCTTTAGGACAGTTATTTCTCTTATTGTTATTTCGTTAGAGGTTTGAAAGTTTTAAAATTTAACATATCTGCCCTTCAAAGTATTATTAGAATTATTCAATTGATTCAATAAATAACACGTAAGAGTGCAGAATATCAGGAGAGAGAGTATTTTTCAAATAATGTTCGTGGTTCATTCCCATAAATCGTAATCTCTAACTTTATATATTTATCTTAAAAATTTTGAATGCACATCCACCCAGAGATGTATTTATTTATAACTATGCATTATAATCGACCCAAATGATTTCATTGAAATTAAAGTAACGAACGAGATGTATGTAATTAGAAACCGTCAAAATACTTAACGACGGAAAAGTGAGCTAACAAATAGCTCATGCGATTAGCAACAGACATGAGGTTGGAATAGAGTAGGAATAAGTTACATGGAGAGAGAATAAGTGGTAAAAACGAGAGATAAAGAGTCGTAATGACCTGGTAATGGACGCAAGTGGACTCAATTACCGTCCGCGTGACCAAATTGAAAAGAGAGTTTTACATTAGAACATGGGATGAATCAAATGAGAATGACTTGGACGGTGTAGAGGTCATCTCGGGATAAGACTGATAAAGTAGAAAAAATAGAGCCGTAAGAGTTTTTTAAAAAGACGTAAGGAAAGAATTGTGTGTGAGTCATGCATGATTAATGATTGCAAGAATTAGTTGCCTAGGATACACGTCACCAATAATGGAAACGATATCGAGAACAAAAGAGAAACAGTGCTAATAAATTAGTATAATTTCATTGCGTTCATCACATTACTTAATATTATTAATAGTTATATTAATCATTATTCTAGGTGAGCACGGAAACCATACTGACCTAATTCATTATCGAAATTTATGCTTCAATTTGATATCTTGAACTAGAATATTCTTTCGCTGAAGAGTATAACCACTGCTTTATTCAATACCGTTCCATTATCGTGGTCAATAAATAAATATTTGGAGTCAAGTTAAAGGGATGTTTTAACCAAATCAGCCTCCAAAACTCTAAACTCTTAAAGTGTTTCTAATAGATTGATAGAAAATATAGGATTGTACTCGTTTAGGGCTGGAAATTCTCGAATGAAGTGGTTTATCAGTATAAGGAATGTGATTCTGGTATGTAAAAAGAGATTAAATTAATGGAATAAAGGGGCATATACATTTTGTAGTCGTTTAATTTCTGTGTTTAACTAATGATCGTCTAGGCTTAACGGTGAGGTAGGGAATGATCTACGACGACAGAGAGAGAAGGCTGTAGGAAGGGAAATATCCTAGATTCCTTTGAAGATTACTTTTAATGTTCATTCTCAAGCATTTAAATTTATAGGTTAGCGGAGAATGTTCAAAGAGGTAGCTGAGTTTATCTGTTATATCTGTTGCTTTTGTGTTTTAAAATGTTTTCCGAATTTCTTTCATTCCCTAAAATAATATTAATATTACTATTAGAAAAATTTTTAAGGGCATTTCATACATCATGATGATTTTATATACGACTCATTTTAGTATTATTACAGAGAGATATGTGTTCAGTTATGGCTGTAATATACGTAATTTTATTTAATGTAATGATGCAATCAAGCAGTTATTTGTAACTTTCATTCCGTTCATAAAACCTCCAAGTTCTTCTGGAAACCTACCCTACGTTATTTATGCGAAAATGTTTTTATCATTTGTTATTCCTTAATCAAATTAACGAAAACAGTTTAAAGGAAAATAATTTCGACTTAAAATAATCTCTTGTTTGCAGTAGTCTCCTTCAAATTCTAAATTATCGCTTAGATTAAAGGATTTTTTTTGTTTTTCACGTAATCAAACGACAGGCTAAAACACGTTCAAGTGGAATGAACAGGAGACGTAACTAAAGTGACTAAATTTCTGACTCACGGTCATGAAGCATCTTTTTTTCGTCCTATCGTCGGCGGAGTGAATCATAACAAAACCAGAAGTGGAGCGGTCCCGTTCGTCTGCATTTACCTCCACCCCCTGAGGTCAGTTCTGCCTTCGCGAACTGGTTTCGAGCTCGATCAAAACAAAACTCACTTCCGCCATTAATCAGTCGCTTCGATTATTCACTTCCACGTCCATATTCAGGTTTAAAGAGTGACCTCACTTCGCCATGGGAACGGAACGAGTCAAAAGTTATTGTCCACTGGTCTGATGACCAAGCTCCCCCAATTAGTACCATTGTACGCTTGCGATTCCTGAAGAGAAATTATGCAGAACACATACGGGAGTTGAACGTCTGAGTATGATTAGGGGTATGATTGATCACTATGGCAACTGATGCCACGGATGAATATGATTATTTTAGAAAAAAAAAAAACGAAGTAATAGAAGGCTATAGTTTGATGAAGGGTGTATTAGAGTCGACACGTTTTGAAAAGAATCGGTTTTTATGAAGTGTAAAGGAGAAAAATTTAATCATGCTTTATTAAAGATTTTTAATGGTTAAAAACTAGCGAAAGTTCAGTGTCTAGAGATGCTAGTTTAAGACCGATGACCTTAGTTAAAATAATGGTAAAATTCATCTAAGTGTTATGAAATTTAAAAACAAAAATCGTTGATTTTCTGATAAAGATACCACCTGACTAGATGACAACCACCAAGATAAATCCTTACTTGCAGTCAAATTAAGTAATAATAAAACAACCTTATCGTATTCTTGTATTCGTAAGTAACTTGTTTTTTCAACCTTCTATTTTGCGTAATTATTATTAAGTATTATTAATTATTATTAAGTAAGTATTATTTTCATATATTACTCTTATCAACCATCAAATAGCCCTAAATAAATTTAAGAATATCATCTTCTGTCTGACATTTTTGTTTTAGTGTACGAAAATTCGGTTTTTAATTAAAATAGCTCACAATCTATACAGATGTTTACCAATTTTTCATTCATACGTAGCTTAACTAATAAAACTCGAAAGAATTTTTATTACATAATTATCTGCTGTTTGTCAAAAATTTATCGGAGCTGTGAGCAAATTATATTTTGTATATTAGTATCGTATCGGAGAAAAACCGGTACCTCTTCCGATACCATCTGGATCCATACATTTGCCAAAAGAGGTATTGCGATTTTATAAGCTAATTAAGTCCAGGATCGTCGAAACGGTCTTAAATCGAGTTCTGAATCGCGAAAGCAATTTCACTTGCAAATCAATCTCCCGGAGATGATGGTCCGAAATGAGGCAGAAGAGGGTAGTGAGAGGCAAGTGTGTCTGCACCTGGTACTATCGCCTGCTTCTGATGGGCGGAAAAAATATATATAGAGAGAAATTAAGGTCCTCAGTTAACCTTGGATGATATTAACTTTGCTACTCGATGAGATGAAAATCTGCTAGATTCGATTTGGATTACGTTCTCTCTATAGAAATAGTATAATAGAATGGAATCGATCTAAACAGTCTGTATCTCATAACGTAACCTATATCTGTTTCTTATTTCACAAGTCTTTTTTCCGTATTAATATTAGTGTTATTTATTTTTTAGATTAATCTTCGACATGATATAAAATAAGTAACTTTAATTACAGTCATAGTCGTGTATAACTCCGTACCCATTTATCTAAAAAATATAATATTTAATATAATAAAAATAGTTTGCAATACATTTAAAAGCTAGCAGCACTTTTAAAGCAGTAAAAATACTTTTGGAAAATATTTATGAAAATATAAATATACGTATTTTATAAATATTTAGTAAAAATTTATATTTTAATTAATTTATTAAATAATATATTATATACGTAATATAAAAGTATTACATTATATTTATTCTTTGATTATTTATAATCCCTTTTATGTCGCTAAGATTTTTTATCTAGCATGAATAGTTTGAGTAATTGGTTATTATTGTGCTTCTAACACTTTTGTGAACTTATGGAGAAGAATTGACCGCTTAAGCTAAGCGATTTAAAGAAAGGACCCGGTCTCAGATGTTTAGGAGAATATGAGGTTAAGGAAAATATCCCTGACCATAAATTTCGGAATATCACCGCAAAATAGCAAACCCTAACTTATTGCACCCTCACGGTCAGTTGTTTGTTGGCTGCACGGGGTTCCCATTTTTGAGTTTCTGCCCAGATGTTTCTGTCCCGATCCTTGGGGATGTTCATCTTCCAACATGTCCAGCGAAAGAAAGAAAAGCACCGACTGCTCTCTGTTTTCGGAACTGTCCTTTTTTCTCATCTACAACCAGTGATGGCAATCCAGCTACTTTATCTTGTCAGTGCTTGTGTTCATCTCTCTTGTGTTACAGTTATGGTCGGGCATATGAGTCACAGAACGCATTTTAGCTCTTTCGTGAGTGATTTAATTGGCTAATTTTAAATCATAAATAAATCGATATTATCGGAAATTATTATTGTTAAGATATTCTCCTTCGTATTAAACCGAAGTTATATTTCTATAATGTTTCTTTCGGGGTAAACAGAAATTTGAGGATGAAAAAGTTTTGTATTGATCCTTTGTGATTATTCAGCTGTGATTAGTTTCGTGCTGTTTATTGATGTTTTCTGATAAATTAATAAATAACCAATATGCTATTTAGGTATATATTACGTAATAACTTCTTAATTCTCCTTAATCTAAAAAAATCATACGTTTCGTCCAAAGATCCCTTATTGAGAATAAAGTTTCGGTAATTAACACGTCTATATTATGCTAATTTAGATAGAAGACTTCTTCCATAAGGTAATAAACGTTTCATGACGTAAGAAGATCCCTTTTATACATCAGCATGAAAACATACATAGATTACAAAATAACGGAAGAGTACGCCTTCCTCTGGAACCATCATCTGTACGCCTCTCAGATATCCATGCCCAGACGATTAGGATGCTGGAAGACCTACTCTTACGTGTGGAGATAATCATAACTGCATCATCTCCAGCGGCTCTCGGTCGTATTCAAGATCTTATATGGTAGTTCCAGCTACCGGGGTCGCCGGTTCAACTCCGTGCCCTACAATATGGTTACGAGAAAGTAGACGCATGTTCCCCCCACCGGTGGCTTCCAGCGATCTGTATGGTATGTCACTCCCTCCGCCGCTTCACGAATCTGGAATTTCTAAACGTCCTAGATAGAGGAGGAATGTTGGGACAAGCAGGAAGATGGGCAAGAGAGCCAAGAATTATAGCGAAAGGAAAAATACTTTCCACCCCATCTTCTGTAAGGAGTGCTAAAGCAGCCGCTGTTGTTCCCTCACAATGGTCATTTCCCCGCCGCGTGATGGTGGTGCGGGTGGCAGTAACTCGTCCGGACAGCGAAAGCTGCCCAAGAAGATTCACCACCTCTGCCCCAAAAGCTTTTTTTACTCCGCACTACGTCGTCCAACCAGAGCTCCTCTCTCTCAAGAGTTCGAGATCTCCTATTGTGACCCTTTTAAGTAGTCCGTTCGTATATAAAAAAACTCGAACGCCCGCACTCAGGTTCGGAAACGGTCGGGTAAAAGTTAATTTGTGTTTTGGTTTCGGGTCTGGCTCATAGTTTGAGATGTGGAGTGGCGAGATGGATATGTCACGTGTGGAATCGAGGAGGGTTTTCGTGGAATCCGGTGGTATGGAATGGATGGAATTGCAATAAAGGAAACTGTTCGGGGAAAAGTATGAGTGGATGGTATGCGAGGGTATTCGATTGGAATAGTTGTTGGTGGTTTTCGCCGCTGGAATGGCGATAATTATCGATAACGCAGGGTCGAACGCCTCACCCTCAGAAGAAGGTTTCGTAGAATTGAAAGTTTCATCCTCCATCTTCCAACCTACATCGCTTTACTAGAGTGTAAGGAGTCTACTATCAAAATACGCGGTTATTTTTTCGTAATGAATCCTAGATTCCTTTGGATTATAGATGAATCCCATTTGTGTAAAAGAATGCTCGAAAAGATTTTACTGATCTTTCATGAAGAGATTTCTGGCTGATTAAAACAAATATTGATGCAAAGGAAATGACTGAAAATTTCTTAACATAATGATAATTTCTTACGATTATATGAAGAGTTTATTTTAAAGCACGTAACCAATTTTACTTGGCTTTACAAAGGTGCTCATTATTATTTATTTATCAGGTGTACAAGGTATTTCAGTGATTTCGATCGTAAATATCTCTAAAGGAGCATAATAGACACGAAGTATTATGATATTGATTATATTATACATGCTTGTTTTACTTAATGTAGATATTGGCGTTTACTTGTAGCTTAAGTTAGTTTGCCTAATAGTCAAGCGAAACAAGAATTTGACATTGTCATACCTAAAGCTATGTACAATATCTTTGCGATATTTAAATCAGGGCCTATCTTTTAAAAGGTGAAGATTATTTCCGTTTTAAAATTTACTTTCCTAAATGTAAAGGAAATATCTCGATTTCTACCTAAGCTTAGTCGGCCCAAAGTCTTGGGGCCTTCCTTATCCTCTCAACCTTACGTCTTGGGCCTTCAGGTTAGACGCCCTTAGCGTGACGAGCCATCGGAAGTCATGGGATTATCCTCACCACAATTGATCTGGGACACGAAAATACACCCTCAGTAAGCAGCGGTCATTTTGACAGTGAAAGTTATTTGAACTTGAAAGTCTCAACCACGTTTGCTCTCTCTCTAGCCATCTTAAGTATCTATTTTTAATCGGAACCATAAACATATTATATTTTCCATTATCATTGGAAAGCTAGAAAGCGATGACTTTCGATTACACCGCTAATAATCGACAGTCGATTCTATTGGAGAAGTTTCGATTTCGAATCGGAATCGATTTGAGCGTAGGTGTACCACACGGTCCAGTAATCGATCCCAAGTTTTTCTCGATGTTTGATACCAGTTCTCCCGTAACCTTAGCGACCTCATCAACTCTATTTTGCGGTCCTTCATCGGAATCGGATAGCTCTCTTAGTGCATTAGTGAAAATACACCTGCCCGCACAAAAACTCCACCCCAAGAAATTATTTATAATGCACGAAAAGGAAGTCGGGCGGGAGCATCGCGTGTCCGTACTTTTTCCCTGCTTCGATCGATTCGTATCGTCCGAACGTATTTCGCTTTTGCATTAATTAAAGAGGGACATTAAAAGCTCGCTCGTCACGTCAATAGCTTCTGTTGATTAATTTTTAATCGGCATCCATTAAATTTACGTTCTCGAACTCATTCGACCACGTTCGCTTTCGGATCCGCGTTGGTGGTGAAATATGGCTCAGCGGTCTCATAAAGTTTGCTGGCCTCGTTGGCGGAGTGGTTAGAATGCTAATGTTCTAATGCTGAGGTCCCGGGTTCAAATCCCGGCTGAGGAGGAAAATTTCCTCTCAGGGTCTGGATGTCTGTGACGTCCGTTGTTGAGTTTGAACTCCTCACTGTAATTGTCCCGTAAGAGGATGTTTGTGTGGTATTTGTTAATAAATAAAAAAAAAATAAATAAAAGTAGTACGCAAAAGTTATGTCTGTTGGTAAAAACGCCCTTATCCCTTCTTTAGGAGAACGTTTACTCTTTTTTGGGGATTAAGCGGGAATTTACGATCACGGCATACGCGATCTGTTATGAATTAATTAACAGTTTCTTGCGATCGCCTTCGTTAGCGGTCTGCGACAAAAAGGGTAGTTGGACTTTTTGTTGCTTCATGGTTATAATTTGGGCTGA
Organism: Pantala flavescens; assembly: GCA_020796165.1. Lineage (NCBI taxonomy): Eukaryota > Metazoa > Arthropoda > Insecta > Odonata > Libellulidae > Pantala > Pantala flavescens. The sequence continues at coordinate 17,176,896 of CM036881.1, read as the reverse complement.
ATGGGGATTCTTATGGAGGTATTGGGCGGTTATATATGTGGTCAAATATATCTTTGGGGTAATATGTTCGAACTGGAATCAACAGAATTATGGTCTACCAAGTACTATGTTTTTTTTTTAATTACGCCACTGAAATTTATATTATTCGAATGTATTAATTTTAAATAATTTTTTTGGGAACTGGGAGAATTTGCTTGGTTGGAAGTAATTATCTCGTCTTGGGAAAGTTAAATTATAACCTTAAGTTTGATCGATCTTTAGGAATTTGAAGGTATGTCATAAAATTAAAGAAATCATCTCATTTTAAGGAAAATAGCGACCTTTACGCGTCTTACTATTAGTCTGAATTAAAAAAAAACATCTTCTAAGTAGAGAATGATTTATAATGTTAAATTAAGGTTTATTCTGTTTATAAATCAAATAAAATATAAAGCTACGCACTAAAGGGGGTTGAAAGACGATTATTGGAGTATATGCAAAAATAGTCAATTATTTTTCATTTCAAATATCACATTAACCTTAACAACGTCCCTTTTTTGGATCCAATATGCGTAAATAACTTAAGATTCGCCTCAATCGGAAGGGTATTTTTGCACATAAAAGACTCATTAATCACGATTGATGGTCGTGAATTGCTTCCCTTTATTACCCATCATATCTCGATTCGACGTCCGGACATCAATTCACAGCATCTGGCAAATCGTCCCGAAACACTCGCTAATAGCCATTCTTTCACATTCGAACGACGTTAACGAATACTTATAGCTTCCGAGGTATTTATTCTGCGTAGCAACGGAGAGGACGAGACAGAAAACCAATCCCAATTTAATGCAAAAGAATTGAAAGTACCCCTTGTCGACGTTGGCGAGAGAGCGTTCGGGAAGCCAACCAATTCCCTCCAGAGTTGGTTTTTCAGCGAAATCCCTCTTTATAAACCATTCATCCACTCCGAAGGCCAGGGAAACCCTATTCGACAAATCCCTCCTCAATTTGGATGGAGAGATTCGCGCGTATTAGAGCCGATCGCCGCGCCTCTGTTTCGATGCGTTTGTTGCCAAGCAATGCTCCCCTGACCGGGGTCATTTGGGACATGAGCCCGGTTAAAAAAAACGACGTGAGGGTGGCATGAGAGAGGTGGTTGTTTCGGGAGTCGGTTGCCAGGGGGTTGAGATGGGGCCCTACGTGAGGGTTTGTTCCACACGCCCCTACGGAAGAACCCAGGCGCCTGCTGAGGGTTCTTAGGGGAGGGAGGGTCTTGATGGTAGGACAGGCATGGATATGAGGGGAAAAGGGAGTAGTTTAACGTCGTCAAGGAATATCTCGCGTGCGATTCTTAGGGAAAAATGTCTCAGATGGGCATGCGATTGTACGGGGGAGGATGTGTGTTATAAGGAAACGGATCGTCAATGTAGCGGAATAGACAGGAGTCCGTCTGTGGAAGGGTGGCTGGTCACGATCCTAGCTGATAACGGATCGATAGTTTTGGGGTTGTAAGTCATCCTAAAAGTTGGTAAGTACATTCCGGTGTGCTTGATGTAAGGGTTGGTATTGAAAATGTAATCTTAAATTATTAAGGTTTAAAATAGGGATTGGGAGCGTGTTTTCATCTACAATTCGTATTGAATTAGAATCACTGATCATAGTCGACCACTATTCAGCACTCTAAACGTTCGTTTTATATATTCGTATAATTAAGGAGTGTAAATGGATTATTGTCTAAATGGATGATAATGAATCCTCTCTGGTATTTTATTGTGCTAATGAAATGTGGAGTTTCTAAAACTCTAGAAAGATTTACATATAAAAATAAATGATGAAGCACATACGTGTATATATTTATTTATTTATTAAAGTTAAGGAAAGGAGAGTTATCAAATTTTACTGGATAAAGTGGCAAATTTGTCAATGTATTCGGCAAAGTCAAAATAAATGTACTTTAACGATCTAATGGAAAATGAAAAGGTTTGGATAAAATTATAAATGAAGACTATTTTGCGATAATTTCTAAACTAACGCAAAATAAACTATTTTTAAGAAATGTCAAATGAAGACGAATGAAATTTCATGGAAGTTTGAAAGATACATGATTATTCATCCACTTGATGCATGAAATATTAGTCTCTGTACTAAAGACTAACTGAACATAATTCTAACTAAAATCTCCATCAAAGTATGTAGTTTCTTATCAATAGAAAATTTTCAAATTTGGATTATGGAAAGAAACCATACAATGCGATGTAGTTTATCATATATTTAATAATGCACCATATGCACATAGTTTTAATTCACTAAGAACTTGAGTAAAATAAGCATTTTCAGTCAATCAATCTTTTTCTCAATAATTGTAAATCATGCTAGTAATGATTTCTTTTCACGTAACACGATTTAAGCTATGGTGGAAGCACACCTAAGGAATATTGATTCCTGAAATAAATCATTTGGCAACCCTGGGTTGCTATGCAAGTAGGGGTGATATACAAGTATAATTTAATGATTATTATTATGTTATCAGGGATTTTATTTAAACCATCTATATATTAAAATTTGACATATATATGATTTATGCATGAGAGTGTTAATATTCCGACTTGTTGTTAAGACATAACATCCATTAGATTGTTGCATATGATGTCATTATATCTCTATTCAAGAGATAGTTTTACCTCTGCCCACCTCTATCATAGCTTTTGGTCTATGGATGGTTCACAAGATTTACTGCCAAGTCTCGTTGTAAGTATGGGTGGAATCGTCTGCGAATGTCCTGCCCCCTCTTGTTAGAAACTCCTAAACTAGAGGTTACGGAACAAGCTATTATAAGGGATAGAAAACGACTGGCTGACCTTGGTTGACCCTTAGCATCGAGGTTTTAGAACCTTGAAGTCTTAGAACTCACACTTATAAGGAAACGTGCCTTCTCTATTCGGATTTTATTGAGCATGCACTCTTAAATAATTGGCATTTTACAACATGAGATAAATGGACAAGGATTTAACGACTGTGATTCCTATAGATACTAAAAGAAATCCCTTTGTCACACCAGCCAATTTAAGGCTTGTTGTTTACTGCAGCACAAATCAAGTACTAAATACAAAGTGAATGTCGGAGGTAAAATACTCTCGTATTCATTGTTATTTTATGAAGGAATTCGTTGATTGTAACGAGCCTAATTTAATTGTTGAGAAGACAATCCTTTTACGTGTAGATATTTTTGTATAGCTATGCTTTATTGCTGTATTGTTGGATCGCTCTGATTCTTGGGGTAGGTCAAGGGGAGTATAACTTTGAATATTCTTGAAAAGTTTTGTGGAAGGTCAGTATTCATTTATAAGTTTTTACTCCTGAAATATTCGATAAAAGTGAAAAATATACATGTTTGCAATATTTTTCATCTTTCTAATGTAATATAACTTCTAAGTTATAGGAAATGTATAATTATTAGGTTTCTTGATCGAGAATATCAAATGATTGATACTATGAATTGGAATTTTGTAGATTAAAAAGAGAGCGTTAATTAAGTATTTATATAATCAATTCGATTATCATTACATTTAGTGATATTGATTTTTGATTGGCATTTTTAATAATATGATGTTTATTCACAGAACTGTTGGTTTTAAAGGCTTAAAACTAGCCTTATAAATGTTTTATTTACGTGGAAAATATAAATTTATACGAAAATTACTTATTCAACTTTTACTAGTAAATAAATTTTATTGCGTATTATTACATTATGATTACGTATTTACAGATTAAAATAACGTACTTCTTTAAGAGAACTTATGATTGAATTGGATTGAAAACAGATGTTTGGACATTTGCGAATTTTATCTAATTTTCATTTTAAGAAAGAACAAATGGAATACTTCCACTGCATATGCAGATATGCTACATATGCAGCCCATATAAGAGAAGGCATTTTCGTATCCCGGGTCGATCGCAATGCATTGCCCTATGACTAAGGCAATCTTCTCCCCCGAAAAATATGGTGACAATGTAGAAACGAAAACGTTCGTAAAACTGTAACATCGCTCCGTTTTGATTGTTTGCCTTTTGCCCGCAATACCAAACGTCCTTTGGTCCCTTCTTCTGCTCCTTCGTAATTTCCCGTTCATTGGTCTTTCTCCTTTTCGCCTTTCTTTTTCTTCTCTCTTTATCTCATTTCCACAACTTCCTTTCCTTAAAGCTTTTGGCTCCTCAGCGTTTCTCCTTTCTTTGCCCAAAGGCAAAGAAAGGAGAAACGCCTTCCCTTCCTTTCCTCGATTTATATTCTTTACTTCTCCTTCTCTGCGTTATTGTATTTCCTCTCGTATACGCCTTCCTTTCGTTCCCGATGTATGTTGTATTTCCACCTCTTTTTATATAGATTACAGCTAATGGTGTCGCTCGTTGCTTTTTGTAATTCTATTTGTCAATGGAACTAATGTTTTTGGGATTTTTTAATCGTGTTGATTCCTGATGATCACAAATGCACCTTTGATACTTCGCCGTCTACTTCTCGTATTTTATTTAGCTATGGTTCGTAATCGTTTGTTAAAATAATTATGTCTGTGTACATCTAAAATGCTCGTTCATTTCTCCATAACGTTAAAGTGGTCTCATTTGAGGATTAAGTCTTGCTGTAAAGTCTCAAATCAATCTGCATTGGAATTATAAAATGGCTTGAAATGTATCTTCCTTCTATGAAAGTTTTTCTTTGAGAAAATAAATGCCACAATTTATAGTTGATACGTTTTTATTGTCAAAAAATTTCTGATTTTCCTGGCGATATGATAAGATACTTGTAAATTTAATGTATGAATTGAATATCTCCCTCACCCTATATTAATCTATCCTTTTAGAATAATTAAGTATTAAATTATTATCGTAATCCACAATTTATAATATAGTATAATGATAATTAAAATATACCTACTTTCACCGTTCTCGTTAAATCATCAAAAGAATAAATTTTGGGAGGCACTGGTTTCGTCTGAGAATAATGAATTGCATGCTCTATTTTTAGACAAGTATAGGACGAAAATAAATACTTTTCAAAAATATTTGTCATTTGAGGCTCCATTCATCGTAAACACTTTCCAACTCTGCGACCATTTTGGGTAATAGTATCTGTCAAAATTGTATGCATATGTAATCTTAATAGATATTCGGACAACACGAATGTTGTCGTAATGTTCTGTGTGCAGACCTCCCCTAAAAACCCTCAATACTTTGAAGCTGATCAAAGTCACGTACTGTCTCATTGAAGGAGCACTTTTTACGTTGAAAGATTGCATTGATGGATCCTTGAGAACGAGTTTCGAAAGCAATGCAAATTAATGGTTTCTCAAGGTATTGGAATTATAAAGGACAAAAAGGTGGAGGGAGCTGAACCATCATTTATTTCCCATAAAGGTAAAAAATCATTAATTCATCCCTTTGGGCAGGCAATCACGGGTTTTGAACGCTTTTACAGGTCATCACGTGTTCCTGCAGGGCTGTTTTGAAACTGAACTTGAGAATTGCATTCTGATTTGAGTTATTTAGACTTAATGCATTTGAAAGTTTTTTTAATGGCAAGATTGATTTTTTCCATGTTAAAACTCCCTCATAAAAAAATTGAATTGTTACACGATATGGATAAGTTACGTAAGTTTTCGTATATAAGAATTTTTTAGAATATTTTATTTATTTTAGAATATGTTTTTTGATATATTTTTCAATTAACTCCTTTTAAGGGCACAAATCAATCCACTTTGTCTTACTAAGTATTATGATATTTATTCTGTTTGATTACTGGGGAAGTTGATTCGTTTTTCACCTCTAAAATCGGAATTAATAACTTTGTATTTAAGTACCTTTCATTTCCTTAAAACTCAAAATCATTATTATGCTCGCTATATCTTTTTCATCTTTCGTTTTCTTATTTGAATTTTATTCCTCGGGTTAGAAAACCATACATTTCGCACTATGTACATCGAAACTGTGCTTTTGCCCAAAAACTAAAGGCATAATAATGACTGAAGTAATTTATTTAGTATGTGGCAGCAGAGAGTTGCAGGAATTAACGTATTCTTATCAACGAATAACTCCCAAAACATATATAAAACGTATCATTATGCAGATTCAATCTACCAACTCAAGCTTTTATAACGAACGCAGACACATGTTTCTCGCTAACATAAATTTCCTCTATAACATTTACTGTTTCCATCTGCTGGAGACAGCGATTGCGGTTGAATATTTTCCCTTAATTTTCATCTCATTTCCTTCGCTATCCCGTCCCTCCCGTTTTCTAGACCGATTCGTTGCCATGGAGTTCATAGGGAACGAATTTTATAAGGTTGTCCCGGTATTTACTTCCGGTGTGACTTATCTTGTCCCCAGAATCAGCTTCTTTGGGCAAAAGACTTGTCTTGAGGGAATATATTCCTTCGCTCATGAATACGTAAAGTTCTACTTAGCGATTAAGGATCCAATTTTGAAGACGTTCTTACTTATCCGCATAAATAGATCCGCATCAATTTAGCGGTAATTTCGTCTTTTGCTAAGAGACGAACCAGTAACAAGGCTGATTGGATTATTGCAACGTTATCTCGGATAACGTTATTGTTGGAGTGCTATATGGCAATGGTCGGCTACGGCTTGGTTTTGCATCGAAAGAAATCCATCGGAATTCTTATGAATTGCTCCTCAAGTTCTTAATGTCTGCGTGGTAAAATTTCTTATATAAATAGTTCGTTTTAGTTTTTGGTGAAATATTTCATAGTCATTTCATAGTATGAGAATCTACGTAAGTAAATTGGTATTCATACCAATACCAATAATATATAATATATATTAATATATATATATATATAATATATATATTATATATATATATTATATATTAATATATATATTATTATATATATTAATATATAATATATATAATAATATATATATATATAATATTCATACCAATAATATATAATATTCATTGGTCTTTAAACTTGGTCAGTAAACTTTAGCTATATTTAAAAAATAGCACCAGAGCTTGTGACGTTGATCAATGTATTGAGTTATAAAAGGCATTGTTAAGTAGACATTTTATACTGATGATATTTATTTACGGTGATATTTTTTTATTCTTGCATATTGCTTCCATAGAAACGAATTTTAATGTGCCCCTTATTAACAAATTGAACGATTAAAAATATTAAAATGGGATTTGAAATATAAACCCTTTACTGGTTAGCATTTACGTCAACTGACTTAAATTTCGTATTATCTTCTGTCTTTGGTTACAATAATAACAGATTTATCTCATCACTAGCCCATTCCATAGATACTATTTCCTTTACGTTATTATTAAATAAATTTTCTCCTGCATCCTTTTTTATGCAGTCAATGAGTTCTTTCTTTCTTAAGTTCAAATTATGTTAAGCGAACGCTGTCTTTCGAGTACTTTTCACTTCGGCTGCACTCCAATGGCCTCTGCACCGCAATAGTTCCTCCGACTGCATATCCTTCACTTTCCCGAGATTCTCTCGTTCTCCACTACGTGGCGCTACGCTACCTTCGGTGGAAGGGAGGGGTTGCAATAGGGGTGAAAGGAGTCCATCGGCAGTGGAAAATCACCGGACTGCAAGATCAGCTGACGATGAGTCGATGCCGAGGGTTGGTCCCAGCGAGGGAGGCCCTTTTTTTTGGAAGTTTCCCCTCCACTTTTTTCGTTTTTCGTCTCCTTTTCACGGGCACATCTCCTGGATGACAGGGAAGGTTTTTTTTGGCAACGGGCGAAGAGGAATCGATCGGAGTCCTTTTGTTTGAGGCAAACACGGCAAAACTCGGCTTCGCGGGATACTTTCTGCATGGCAACCCCATGGTATTAATCTTCATTCTGTCAAAGGAAAAGAGATGAAACGTTCGCTGTTTTAATAGCATCGGTTTACTCTCTGAAAGAAGTGATACACTCCCTTAAATTCGTTTGCCAAATTGAATTCAGCGCATTAGAGAGTGCACTCTATAAATTAAGTCGTACGTGAGCAGGAAAGGTTAAGGGTTTTAAGATATATTTATTGATGGATAGTTTTTAATATCTCTATGGTGATATTAGCGTAAAATTACGTAAATAAATACGTATTTATTTGTTTTACTGTATGTTACATTTATTGATTGTTACGCGTACATGAGTCATCAATTGTAAAATATATGATGTACAATTATCATCTAAGTTAATTGTCTCAGATATTGAAGTATTCTGAGATATAACAGTTTTCAATTAGGATGATGGATGAAGATTATCCGATATGGGTTCTAACTTTATAAGTGATAGAGGCAGATCTTTTTAAATATCTCGTTCAACTTTGTAATGTAAAATTATTTTACGAAACCGGTCGCAGAATAAACCTCAGTGTGGAAAATACAAAGTTTTTAATTTCATTTCGTTCAACTTTCATGAACAAATAAATACTGATACTATTTTATTCTGCTGGCATAGACTCACGAAAGAATAAAGTTTCTCACACAGATTAGATATAAAATTTACATTGCTTTTATACCTTTATTCTGAACCTTTCTGTAATCGCTGTTCTCCTTCAACGATTCAGTCACAAATATGCACGTATTTATTCGATATTTTTAATACTCACGAACTTTTAAATTCGTGCACGTAATACTTAAGATAATACCAAATGATTTTTCGTTCGAAAAAAGGACACTGAACCGACATTTATTGTGCTTTAATCTTGAGGTATCATGTTAATCATCTCAAGTAAAGTTACTCTGCTTATTATTTCTTTCCCAAGCATAAACTCTACGGTAACCATGGTTTTTAGGTATTCTAGGATTTGCAGATGTACGAATGTTTATTAGTTTTTCACGAATGAGATTCAAGTCATTTCCCCTCAGTCACGTGAACTAATATTTGAATATTTTCGGGAAAAGGATTTGTAGTGTAACGTTAAAATGGGTAAGCCTCCAAAACTCGAGGACTATGTAGCATTAGCCTGACATTGACATGAGGTTCGACCATTCCATCTTAACCACCGGTTGTTTTCACTTATGGCCTCTCCATCCCAGCAAACACACTTTCGAATTATGAATAAAAGGACCAGCTGCAGTTTTCATGCGAAGTGCTTAGAGCAATATCGCTGCTCATACGTTTTCTTGTTTCACCCGGCGCCCGCTTGAGAGCGTTGTCTTCGCAGTCACGTATCGACTCGACTTCTGCACATGGTGAACGATAAGGAAGGAATGTCGCATCGAAGTTTCCTTTTGGAAGTTCGAAATTATCGGAAAAGGTGATTAAATTGGTCAATTAGAATGTGCGTGTGTGGGGAGTGTTAGCACGATAAGGAATTGGTTGTAATTATATTTATTAGGTGTTCGTTTTCCTAGCCTTGTACCTCACGAGTGATTATCCTTTCCTATGGTGGTAGAATAGTAAGCGAGCTTCCACGGCTGAACTAACGGTGTTCAAGTGTACCGGCGGTTTTATTGTAATATCTTAAAGTTCAAAAGAAATACCTTTACGTTTATATCAGTTAGAATCCAGTTAAACCCAGCGTGATTTGTTTTTGCAATGCTCACCACGTAATCTTCGTGAATTCGATGGGTTCAAGGAATATGATTCATTTCGTACCTTGATACCATAATTTTAAGTAATTTTAACCTTATTGAATAAAATCCTTTATAAAAACCTTACTCTGTCGGATTCAAATACAAGAAGCATAGTGAATAACTGTGTGAATTGTTAAGTATGTAAATCTAAATTATCTTACGGAAGAATGTATCTACATAGAAAATGTGTGCAGTAGTAGGAGTGGAGTGTTTAAAATTTTGATCCCCTTTCTTCTTCTAATATCAGAGACTACAAAGTGGTTGATGCATAATTGGCTCTGGTTTTTGGACCGAATACTTACGTGCATACGTAATTTAGTGCTAAAAAAACTCAGGGCAAATCACCGTTTAATATTGGCCGCATTAGTAGCTTCAAACTCAAATAGAATATTTCGCGATACAAGAATCTTAAAATTGACTTTATACGAAGAAGGATTCATCATGTATAGCTTCATATTTCCATCGTGCATCGCTGTTATCACACCACTTCATACACGTAACGAGAAAAAGTTAACGTTTTTAAAAAGGTTTCTCTTTTTTGTCGGATTAATTCTAGCCGGTTAAGAAGTTGTTACTCATCACCTTGGAATACAGGGTCGTCACGCCACCATTTGCTTATTCTGCTATAAAGTTGGTCGATTCCCTTACGCTCTGTGCTTTAGAAGGATTCGCGTAATTATTTTATAGTGAATGCACATTTTAGTTGCACAAGTTCTAAGTCATTCGATCGTTGGAAATGAAAGCATATGTATGAGAATCCGAAATACAGATACTATTCATCTATTTCTTAAAATTATTCAGCCCAAATGCTGACTAATGTATACGGAAATTTTCAGAACGGCTTTGGTGGAATACGAATGTGGCATAATGTATGAATAATAATCAAGGCATTTATTACTTATCGATTATGTACCATTATAATTACTTTAAAGAGAGATAATTTATCACCTTGAATAAGTAATTAAACTACATAGAGCTCCATAAATACTGTTTGATTCATGTATATGATTTTCTTTCCAATTAGTCACACTCGTTAACGTACGGAATGGAATTGAAAGATTAGCGTTTTTCGCCAAGTAAATATCTGCATCACATGATTTTTTCGTGTCAGAATAAACCAGATTTTCCACGTAGTGTTTTTATTTAAAACACAAGCGAATATCAAAGAAATTTCCATTGTATGAATCGCTGAGATAACATTTCCAGTTCTGTTGTTGCTATGACTCCGCTCAACGATGAAACAACACAAACACTCATTGAGATAAACAATCGCATTTTTGTATTTCAATTTGAATGATACCGAGCAAACACGTATTTATAGTCTGCGATTAATGTACTTGATATACTTGAAGGGATGAGTAACAAAATAAGAGACTTGGAAGTCGTCGTGTCATCAAATTAAATACGTAAATTGTTAACGGCTAACGTTCTTAATAAAGGGAAACCTAGCTCTTTATGTACAATGTAACACAATGTAGTGAGAGCAGTAAATTTAATTACAAAGTAATAGTATAAAACGTCCCTATTGAGTAAACTTCGTAATATAGAATCTAAAGAAATGATATCTCAAGAAGTTCGAGCACCAAACGTATCTTTAAGCTAGTTTAAATCTCATTTGAAGACTTCTTTTAAAACGCATGTAGCTCATTTAAACTAGTAATTATTCTGGGAGAGAAAAGTGAGTTGCTTTAACTCCTTTTACGTCATGAAATGGGAGAAATCTACCTTCGTATGAAGATTTCGAGTAAATTATCAATGTGAGTGGAAAAAGTGTTAGGTAACTGCACATTATCGTCCGACACCTTCTGCTTGTGGATGTAAAATGGTAAGCGATTCATAACAACTCGTTATACGCCGTAGGGTAAGGGATTGGATTTCAATTGCCAGAAAAGGAGCTATCATTAAAAGCTGGCGATTTTGCACCAAGAGAAGGGATGAGTTTTAATGATATAATTAGATAAAATAGAGTATCAGATTTTGAAATACCTCTCGTATTAAGTAAAAGTGGATTTATCTTGTACATCGACAGATAACGCGTTCTGTTGCCCTTAGCGGAGTATATCTCTGAAGTGGCTGATGTAATGATCGCATTACATCCGCACGCGAATCAACTTAGTTTCCGAATACCTGAGTGAGCTACACATTTGCATCTAGTTCATGCTGCCCTCGGTTCGGTTACCCTATGGCATCCAAGTGTGCAGCATGTCTTTAGATTCCCTTGTAATTCAAAAAGTATTCCTATTACCTTTTGATTTCTTATAATTTTTCCTAAGTTTATATCTTAGGCTCTTTATAAAACCAAATTAATTGTCTTTATTTTTGAACTTATTTTTCTATTTAATTTTCTTTTTTTATAATGTCACAGGTTAAATATAAGAAGGTATTTCATAGTACTAATCTCACCGGCAATAAAGATGATTTTCATATTGTTAATGAGACTATACTTCATAAAAAATTTTCATCTAAAATAAAAAAATATTAGCCACATTTGAAAGCACTTTAAAGATAATCTAATGGTAAAACTAGAGTGAAACAGTAAAAATAATTCTAACCTAACAAAATTGAATATTGACTGATATAAAACGATGCGAAACGTATTCCTAAATTTAGCTTTCAGGTTTGGTAGTGAATGAGGTATATTAGGTTGAGGTAAAACTACTTAGTGGTTATTAAAAAATCTATACTACTATAAAATACTACTTTTTACCAATATATATTTATGTAAAGGTAAAGTATTTATATAAAAGGAAAACGATGTACGATACGATGTATAAAATGACTGTGAATAATACATCTATTTCATCAATAAATAATTAATATCATCGATGTTTATAATTTTATAAAAAGCGATATTTCCTTATATAATTTATATCAGAGAACTTTGTAGTCAATCAGAGAAGTCTGTATACGATAAGTATGTACATCGATTCTAATATCAGTGAGGCGAAGTGAAGTTATTCGAACTCTAGAAATGAGAGAAAAATAGATCATGGAACTTTCTTCCGCGGAATGCATTTGCCAGAGGTTAATGTGACAAGCGTGTAGAAATGTGAACTGAATTATATTTTTATTTGCTCGCATCATTAAAGTCGGTGTTTTTCGAACGAAATCGAGTTTCGTTCGTCTGCATTTCTTGTGACGAAAGAGAAGGGAAATTTATAGTTTCCACGAGCGAAGAATGCGTTATTTTTATGTTAAAGACACGTTTCGTGAAAAAATCGAGTGAGGAACACGCGTACGAAAAGGAAGGATTAAACGTTCTAGAAAGTGAGATTGAACGTTCAGAAAAGACGTCGGGAATGATTGCCGTATATTCGTTTGAAATTATTATCTGTTGAAGGCAATTTTTTCTTAGAATTTATACACTTTATGGAACAGGGGTTAGAACAGTTCATACTCTGACTTCGAGAAAAAAAGTTTACATTTGTAAAATTATCTTAATTGTATTAAAAGGTCGCTAGTAGAGCTCTATTTCAATTTTGAATTTTTGAAATTAATTCCTTTTTAGATTATACCACTACGGCTATTTTTATCGGAAAGCTGAAACATCGATACATTAGCGCTCTTTCATTATACAGTATATTTTTAAAGAAACCTCATTTCGCCAAGTTTGTTGCAACAATAAAGTATCTGGGAATTTTTTTTAATTTATACAATGTAGTTTAAGTTATTCAGTACCATTTTTCATATAAATGTTATTATTTAACTCCTAACATATTTGATATTGATGAACTCACAGTACTAGCACTGATGGTACGTATAAATTAGTAAATTATTTTAATATTAGAGAGTTCCCTTGGTACCTTTATGTTTGAATAGTTAATTATATTTTCACCACATTGTTTGTTAACTACGACTAATTAGAAATAGAAAAAAAGAAAACTCCTCTTTTAGAGTTCCTAATATTGTTTACAAGTATACAATTTACAAATTTACAAGTATATATTTCATGAAACAGTATCTGATTACACATTGGAAAACCTCTCTGCTAGAATCATATACGTACACCCTATTCATTGCGGTGATTTGGAATTTAGGAGCCAACTATGCCAGACTCCGTTAATAAAATCAAATGAACTATATATGTATCATATTTTATTCTTGGTGTATTTTAATAAGGGAGTATATAGTATAAGAGGGTAGTGTATGCTCAAAGTGAAGGGAAATGAACCGGAATAAGCGCAATCAACTCGCTCAAATAACCTCCGAACATGAGTTCATCATATGCTCTCCACTGCACCATTCTCCCCATGGTTTTCACAATTAGCATATTTATGGAACGTGCTTGCTCTGCTACATCGATCTTTTTGAAAATCAGACCTCCGAAGGAACGAAAAAATACTGTGCACCACACCCACATACGCTGTTATATTGGCCATTGCTATTACACAGTTCTCGATGGCTGGTATTTATTATCTCGGATAGAAATTTACGGCTTTTAAATCTAATTTTTTATTAATATGTCAAATATGGCTGCATTGTGACTTAATTGAAACATTATAGACGGCGAGTATTTATTTATTTTTAATTAAATTTTATGAGTTAAATTAATTTCGATTTAAATCCTTTATATAGTTATCAGTATTTCATTATTAACATAGTTTTTAATTTTATATCAAAAAATAAATAACTATAGCAAAGAACGCGGCCGTATCAACTGAATATGTACATGTACAAATGTATGTACATGTATGTTTCGCTAACATTTATGTACGTAGTTCAAAGCCTTACTCGTACGAGTATAATGCAATGCATGCTTGGTTTAACATTTCCGTCTGATTAAATCATCGTTCCGATTTTACTGATTAATTTCCCATTTATACGTATAGTTACTTTATGTACCATTCCTGGGATTAAAGGCAAGCTTCACCTGGTTTCAGTCGTCTGTTAAACTTGTCGTACTTCAAAACTGGAATTAATCCGTTCATGAATCCCGTCCCGTTACTTTCCATTAAGTTTTAATCCTCTTGGTATTAATTAAAACTTTTTGAAGTGAATCATCTGGTCTGAAACAATACTCGCTCGGAGATTAAAAAGTACACGTACAATCTACTTACGAAAAGTGGAATACTGGGTAGATACGTATATTTTCTTTATACGATATCTCCATAGTTACCTTTTACCTGCTAAAAAAGTTACCATGCAATAGATATGAATCGGTTAAAACAAGTAGTAAATGCAGGGATCATTATTTCATACCTACATGGTGTTTTTTATTTTGAGTGAAAGAGATTAATACTTAATCGTTGTCGCTAACATTTTGCAGCAATTCAGTAAGATATTTTTTCCTATAACAATTTTATATAATTTGAAATTTCTGCTGGAAACAAAAAAATATGTATCGAGAAACTTTGGAGTAAAACGTTTTCAAACAGTTCGATTATAATTCCTTTGCTTCAAGCTTTCTTATACTGCCAATTTTTACATAGAATAACTTCACTCTATTTGGTAAACTAGTGGATGGAATCTCGCGGCTTATAAAACATCGAAACTTACAGCCAATATAATTGTAGCGCTTTTGTGTGGAGTAAATGTCGCATTGTACGTGGTAACGATTTTTTGTCCTTCCATATCTCCACGCCACATTTTCCCTTCAACGCTATCTTAAAATCTCGAGAACAATAAATTCACCAGAATGGGAAATGGTATTAACTCGCACGAAATGCATTTCAACGATATTCGCCGCGACCCAAATTAAATCCCTTAAATAATGTGCATGAGTGGAAGCCATTTGTAAACAACTCGTGCATACTCGGTGCATTACGGTTTTACTTAGCGGATCAAGGTACGAACCATCAGGCTCGGGAAAAATGGAATAATTTTCGGAGTTCTCTTAAGCTAACGATAAAAAGGTCCGTCGGTTACACCGTTAATCACTCAGTGCGTTAATTCATAAAGGAAATTTGCCTTTCCAACTGAGCGTGTTCACTCGAACTCCGCTCTCTCTCCTACGGCGAATTATTTTTATTCTTTTTCGTTTCGTAATTTGTTTTTACGTTTGAATTTTGTGCTCGAAATTTTTGAGTCTCTTTCAAACGTATCTCTCGAAATAGAATTTTTTTATACGTCACCGCAACAGGCTGCCACCAATCCGTGAAATTAGATTTTCACGGACTTTTTCGGTGATCCTTATTTTGCCTTCACTTCGCTGTTATTAGCTTATGCACTGTAGCAGCACGTACGCGTCGTAACATTTTGTCATTGCGTGGTTTTACGGGTTTGGTGTTGGGAAATGGTATGACTCAAGCATTATTCAGCAATGCATACACTCTCCTGTAAAAGTATTCCTTTGTTTTTGTTGCTGTATTGCATAGATCAGTAGAGTAAATCACTGCTTGGATTATTGTTGTCATAGCTGTGTTTCGTACTAAGTTTTACGATTATTTATTTCATCCTAAGTACTTGAATATACTTAGTACTTAAAGTAATTATGATGCTATAAAATTTCTTTGAAAGACTTAACCTCTTTTAATTAGAATCTACTTATTTATAAAAAGTCATAAAAGCAACAAAGGAAAGGAAAGAATGAACGTGAATGCTTGATATTATTCTTCATACAGATGGTTAATTAAACGTATAGAAATCCTTTCGAAAATTAAAGTGGTAATTAAGATCAGAAACTCTAGTATTGTTTAATTAATAACATTGAAATCTTGTATCAATTGAATATTTTACACTTTCAGGATTCGTTACTTGCATAGGTACATTTTTATCTGCAGAGAATATGATATCAACCGGAATAACTAGTTTAACAAAATATATTTTCGCACCCTAGCATTTCTTTGTTTTTCCTGATCCTCATTCATAATTATATGTTTCTCTCTCTTCCAAAATTCTTGCTCAAGTTAATTTCCTAAATAAAATCTTCCAGACATGTAACTCTTGCCCCTGATTGCATCTTCGTCTCGGAATATTTTCATAGTTCCGATGAATATTTACCACTCACCGATCCAAGATAATACTCTCTCATTCCCGATATTATCTCCTGTTAGTTCTATTATTCAAGGTCTCTTCAGCCAGTTTCCTAGAGAACGATCATCCCATACTTTCTACGCTTCATGAAAGTCAAGCGAGTTTTTCTAAGCGACTAAACGAGTTGGTGAAAGCAAAGTGATAGAGAGACCATGTTAGGTTTCCTTGGAAAAAATACTAAATTTTTTCAGACAGTAATAATAACGGAACAGTTAATGATTGAGGAACGTTTCAACAAATTTGTGATCGAAATTATTTCGATCTTTGACCTCGAAATAAAAAAATATGCAGCTACATCAACTCAATAATGTTAGTCATATTTTATTGCTTGAAAATATTCGTCAACAATGAATATTATTTACTGGTTGCTAAGGGATTTTGAAATGTTTATTATATCCAATGTTACGCTCCTACGATACAATTGATTTAAGTAATATAATTATTAATTAAGGTGTAGTTGGTGACCTGAAATCATTTTCGTATGGTTTTTTTTACGTATCCAACAATTTGAAACGTCCAACATGAACTTTATTTGTTCTAACAGTGTTGAATAATAGCATCATCTACTAGATTAGCCCAAAGACGTGATTTATTCTCTTTTTTGCTCAATCGTCATGTGTATGCATGAAACGATGGCTACCTCCGATTTCTTATAGCTTCTAATGGTTATCCATGACTTTCCATCGCGAATCGTTTCTGCCTTAAGGGTTCATCTTCTTAGAAATCTCGAACATCGTTAAGAATGCTAAGAGTAGGGAGTCGTAATGGAGGTTCGATAATGGTTCGTTTATAATGAACTCTAGATTTGGCTTGTTTCTTCTCCCTTATATCTATCCATGTAATCATCATCATCGCCATCTTGTTACATCGTGATCAAGTCTTCCTTTCTCAGAAGTATACTTTTTTCTATAGAGGGATATATCAAAACTGTTCCTATTGCTGTTATTTAGTTCTGACGTTCATTTTCGAATTGAATGTTCGTCGAATAACGAAAATTATTTCTTGCAAAAGTATGTGTGTTATAATTTAACCTGATGGACTTTCGTTAGACAGGATTATATAAATGATTGTCAGAATATAATTTGTTAATTTTATACCATGTTCTAAAAATAAATAGAGTGATTAATAATGATAACTATTTTAATATTAAGAATTGTGATTAATGTATTTTCTGGTAAATATTAAACACTAAGTAGGTAATACATATTTCTATACTTCGTTTCGAATATTAAGTGCTTAAAAATCGCTATTTTGGTACGTATTAATACCTTTATATGGGCTATTTATTACTAATTAATAATATGCTATGAATTGCTTTACCTTTCCGTGGGCTAATGACCAAAATTGCTTTATTTTCTAGTTACGGACTATTATTTTAAAATTTTCCTTATTTTCATATTAATAAATTCGTCTATATATATTCAAGTCGTCTATTAGAAACTACGTTTGTTATATTTATTTTTCAATAGTATATTTAAAGAATCAGCACAACTTCGAATCAATAACTCTCTTCGTCCGCTGTCAATAAAGTAAATACTGTGATTGAAGTTTAGTTATTTATAACTGTATGCATATTCTATATATCCCTTATTCAATATTAGAAGAGAATGAAATATTCCACACTGTCAAATGAGTCCTCTCTTTTCATTAATTCAGAGTGCCGGAAACCGTCGAATGCCCCTTTCAATTAGCCTTGTGTCCATCCCTTTTGTCGAGTTACCAACTATTCATTTCTTCCATAAAAATCGATGCTCGCCGCCAATCTTCCAGGACGCTCTTGACCGTAATGTGAGTGACAATGTGACATGACTCATGAATGTCTCTTCCCCACGTATTTTGGGTGACATGAAATAACGTGACGGCAGTTCTTATCGATTTTCATGCCTGCCATTTTGCCAGCCATCTAATTGGATGAAGCTCCCACGCTCACTATGAAAGGTACAAATAATAAGTGTCCTCAACCACTCAAGATTACACTTCGAAGAAAACTATGGCTTGAGTTCGGTCATCAAAAATAACTATACGTAACTTTTATCTGATATGAGGTTACAAGGTAATTTATGTAGAGAGCAAGATATTACAGCGTGTTTCTATATTTACTACATTCATTTTGAAAGCACCTTAATATTTTATGGAAAATGATTGATCTATCATATTTCAAAATCGATTTATAATATGTATCGGTAAATTATTATGAGAGCGATGAGATTTGATTCGTCATAGATATGATAAGTTTTCTATTGTTTTTGATTATTTATTGTAGCAGAAACAACTTGCTAATATCTCGTTTGATTTTATAAAACTATAATGGTATATGCTAACGCTAACTCCAATTATATCTCCAAATTTCATCCATGTAAGAGAGTAATAATCTTATTCTGTATTCTACTGATGCAAGGACGGGTTTCTATCTTACAAAGGCCTTATTTACAATGAGTTTAGATGTTAATATAACGAAAATAACCAAACCTAGATCAGGAACAGAACAGGTCTAAGGCGAACACTGAACACGCAGTAACTATGGTAAATCTTCCCAAGAGATTCATCATAACGAGGGAATATTTCGATAGAGGCTGTACGAGAATAGTGAGGTTAGGTAGATTAAATATCAAAGAAAAATTCTCTAAAAAGAGTATGTACAATTAATTATTCATAAAGTGATATTCCTCAACGCCATAGGGGCTATTTATAGGCTGTAGTCCTAGTAACGATTGTTGATGAACTGATAAAGAAATATTTTATGAGGATGAAATGCAGTTTATATCCATTGGAAGCTGAATTTAATGGACACTTTAATTGACTAATTTCGTATTTAGAAACTCCTAAACGATTTTTCTAATTTCATGGTACTCGTAACACACCTTACGATTAAGACTCTCCGGAAGTAGCCTAGAAAGCATTTGGAAAGCAAATATTAATCATTCATGAACTCTTTTTCCCGTGTTTCAGTCTTAAGTGTGATAAGCAAGCCTAATTATACCCTTTTAACAATACAGGCGATTCTTTTATAAGTGCGGCAATCCTTTATTTAACATAGACCATCAAAGACGCAGATGATAGGGTTAGGAAAATTACCCACGCTGACCCTTTCCGTCCGTTTGTTGCGCTTCCGGAATTTTTACTGTTTTGTGTAACCGCCGTCTATAATATTGAGCCTATGGTCGAAGTACTAATTATGTACCCCTGGACTTTGTGAATTTATTGCTAGGTTAGTACTCAACCTACAGGAATGGTTTTCACATCAAACTAAGCGTTATATTGTCTTCTTTAAGTGTGATTTTTTTCACTATTCCAGATTGAGTAAGTAATTTACCGTAAAAAAAATATATAGACTAAGGTCCGCAAAAAAGCACTTTTTCCGAGTTCTGTCATTTTCGCGATATATAAAAGTCAATTGCAAGGAAATGGTACGACTTAACAACAATGCAATTTCAGACAGAGTTGCATCTTGACTAGCTCCTTGCGCTAAACATTTTGTATTTTTTAAATATCCATCGTATTGTTGTTAATCGGCATGAAAGTTTAAAGTCGATCTAGTCCTAGGATTTCGTTTAAATGGAAAAATAAATTGCCTCATCGTATTCTATGCCTTTTTTAAAACTTTTCTATCATATTCGTGTTGTTTTATATTAAGTCGTCTTAGATATCAAACCGACCTCTATATAGACGTATCCGAGTGAACCGGATCGTAATGAAACGCATATAACATAAGACGAAAACGTTCTGACGCAATGCCGAAGAAGACGAGCGGATCTTTCTTCTGGTGCGGGCGATGGGATAAAGGTAGCTAAAGGGGTGACGGAGGAGGCAGATGGCAGTAAAGGGACAAGAAAAGAGATTATTCGATATTGCCCTCCTCTATTATTTGCATGCATTGGTGAAAGTTTCGCAAAGCGTATAGGGGGCGAGAGGGTCTATGGGAAAAAGGGACGGTGTCACGTGTGCAGAATGGGGCCCCGAACTTAGGTTACTATTCCTTATAGTGACGTGGTAACAGTTCGGTGGTACCAGGGGGAAATCAGTTTGCGAAATCTGGAGCTGTATCTAACCCTACATAGAGATACAACAACGCTGTGTTACGATTCGATTAGTGCAGCGATTCTATGGCACAGTTGTGTTTCCGTGATTGATGTTTAAAGAACTGGACCACTATGGGGTGGGTGTTTACCCTCATACGTTGTTCATATTTGTGATATGCTGATCGTATACTGATTGTGTTTGTTTCTTAAAGTTATTGCTTTTATGGTATGTTGTGATTATTCAGGTACCAGTTTTATAAACTTTTTAAGCGAGCTAAGTTGGTCATGATGCCATTTACCTGTTGTTCTCTTTTATAAAGTCTTCTGATTCGGAATAATCCATACGGTAGGGTTTTCCCCATTATGAGTAATAAAGAACACTCTATGAAACACAAATGTTGCATTCCGATATTATTCCGCATATGGAAGCTTCCTACTCGAGGATTTTACTACAAATGGGAATACTGGATAGGAATCAATAGAAAGTTATGTACATTAGTCATTCAGAAGATACGATCATAATTATTTTTAGCTTAATTTGGCAAATTTCATTTCATTACTCTTCGTTTTCACGATTAAAATTTAGTGTTAATTAACCGGGAAGTTTGTATAGGCTTTCACTCAGTTGGTTTAATTAGTTACCCTTTCAAACTTTGCGAGGGTGGGAATTGGTTAAGCCTCGTAAAACTTGGAATCCGAATTGGTCGATAGTGGCCGACATCAGTAAGGGTAACTATAGAGAAAAATATCAACGGAAACCAAATTTATCATTTCCTTTATTTTCATGAGCCGGATATAAATAACAGGTATACGCAACGGAGGAAAATTGAGCTATTAAAAAGCCAATTATATACAAAACATGTAGAAAATTCATCTCAATTTACCTGACATGTATGCTTTCTTCAACTAATTTATGCTGAATGTCGTAATCAGCAGTAAATAAGAATTAAGGTTGTCCAATGTAGGGCAATTATTTGTTAACTATAAAAGTACATGTATACATACATAAACTCTTAATTAAAACTGTAATATGACAGTAATAGCTTAAACTAGCATATGAAAGAATGTCATTTCAATCTGAAAATGTTACAAAAAACACATTTAACCCTTCTACAGTTTCTTACTGTAGACTTCGTGCTGATTAAATGAGAGAATTTCACATTGATAGGGTTTTTAATTTTATAAAGAGATTCAAAGGTACATAATTGTGAGGGAAAAAGAATTCTAGTAACGCATGAAAATATTTACGAAAATTTTTTTCTCTCGAGTGCATAATCACGATAGAAGAACAACTATAAGAAGTAACAAGAATATAGGGATATAATTTGGCATTATAAGAGCCTACCTCCAACAATTTATCCATAGACTTCCCTTAAAAATATCTTTTATCTATAAAGAACGTCCAATTCAGGCATTAAACTCTCCTGATAATAATAAATAACTCTTTCCAAAAGCCTAGATGTAATACCAAGCGAAAATTACTGTAACGTACGATTCTGAGGCTTAATCGGTTAGTTTTTGCGAAGGAACAACCCCCACAATTTAGACGAGAGATTTCGGAGAAAGATTCGGCCGGAAATTTCATCGCGTAGCGCTCGCAGGAGTGGTAACTTCACCGCATAACTCTCTCCCCCACAAGAGAGAGGGCAATCCTCGCGCCATTCCCCAGAACAGGATCCATGCAAATTTCGTCCCTCCAGGGATTAACGCGATAGTTCCCTCGGAATCACCGCCCCTTACTCGCGGCTAAAGAGAAAAAGACTGTGGAAACCGGTCCACTGTAAGGACATTCGAATTCTCATGGTAATGAGGCAGCAGTCAGATGAGGTGGTCTTCAAGGAGGAATTACTTCTGAATTACACATGCGCATCTGAGCGTGATTTAAGGAAGGGGGTGAAATGGTGCGTGGAAGGAAACTAAAGGCTTGCGTAAGATACGAGCGAATTTATAAGAAAGGGTTGGCTAAATTGATTGGGTCTCCTCTGCAAGGCGGTTCTTAACGATGACAGTTCTATTTGCCCCCTACCACGGGTTCTCTCTTTGTCAAGGGGCCTTCCCCATAAGCCCTCCGTAATTTTACCCCCAAGACGGGTTCCATTTCGGAGTTTCAAAACTAATAGGCCCAAGGAACCAGCTGGAAAATTGTGTTAGATAAAGTTGGACTCCTGAAGGGATGATCTGTGAATCTAAAGGGATGTGTAACGTTGCAGCGGAGTATATTCATGCGGTGATGGATGAGTGAAGTTTATCACCTATGTCCCCGGTGCAACTGAATTCTAATAATATGACGTCTGAGTTTCACAAGCAGAAATATTACGTATTGAGAAATTATTCTATCCCTTCGTGTAGTTGACATGAGTTCTTTGTAATGCTTTTTCTACTTGAGCGTTAACGGTGGAGGTTGTACATCAAAATAAAAATGCAGTTAAGCCAAGCAATTTATTCCAAATTTATGCATTTCAGTTACGAAATGCGGTTTTATGAAACCCTTAAGTAATGTTTATCGCATTCAATTTATATGGCAGGAATTTTGAAATTGAATATTATTATAACATTGTACGACAAAAAAAAATTTGGTTGTCAGTCTGTCTTTTATCCATTATATTAAGTTCTTAATTTTGCTAATTGTCTATAGGCTGTTTTAATTTCCTTTTTCTAGTTTATATTCTTCTTTGTTCTACATTCAGCGTAAATTTTTAATTACTACTGTATGTGAAACATAATAAAAATAAATAAATAAGCAAAGTGAAATCAAAGAAACGAACAAAATTGTAAATTATGAACTAAAACAAAGAAAATTATTATGATTAATTTACTAATGGAAACATTACTTGCCAAAGTTTTCCACTTTTCTTTCTATATTAAAATTATCTTCTCTTTTTGCAGGTTGGTGTTTTTTATATACTCAGTGCTGCCTTGACGAGAGTGAGTACTTATCACAATCACTAGAATATATACAAATTAACATCGATACTATTCCTGTAAGGAGCATTATTCATATTTTCCCTACCCTGTATTTTAATATTTCGTTTCTTCAAGATTTAAACACATATTTGTTTTTAAATAATTATATTCATAATTTGATCACCCATTAACATTACCTTCTGATGCAAAAATACAATAATCAACTCGCGTTTACAAATATTCTAGGCACTCACTTCCATATGGACTGCATACCGTAATTCTTTCTTGCCCATGCAGCGTATTTTCTTCTTTATTCATTATCGGATTCCGATATATTGTATAAGTGGTAAGGAAACGCAATATATACGTCTTATGCCTTAAGGCTTTAGCCTATTTTTGATTCGCTTGCATTTCCTTCATCATTATCGGCTTCTCTCCAAAACCCCCCTCCGATTCTTCACTCTCAAGAACGATCCTTCTTTATTTTTCATACACGTCTCTCTTCTTTTGTGAAACTCTGCTTCCCCACGCATCTTCTTTCTTTATTCTTTCATTCGTTTTCTTGTTACGAATAATCTCCTACTCTCCCTCGACTTATCTACCTTTTCCATCACTTCTTTCTTCTTCTTCACCCTCACGATTTTTTTTAAGGGCATTCCCTCATTTCGGAGCCATGACATTTTCCAATTCCCCCCGTTTCGAGTGATGAAAAGGCGATAATATCAAACCCCGTTGCAGGTACATTTTAAATTGGAAATGTGGGGATTGTGCCCAGCATTTTGTTCTTTCTCAAATATGAGTTATTCTCTTTCGAAAACTGTTTCAAAATTTTTGACCATTAATCACATCGGTTTTGTTCTTTCATTCCCTCGAAACCGTAATACTTTCCATAAATTACTCGATTGTTCCCTACTGCGTTTATGTACGGTATTATTAATCTTTAATATTCACCTCCTTTTCGTAGTTATTACGCGTATTATGCCTATTTTCAATCCGTTATGTTAATTTAAGAAGCATTCGTGAAAAAGCTTTATGTGTCGGTCATAAAAAGAATAACCTATCTTACAACCGGACTATTTTGTGAGAATCTAATTTACTTCTTAACGTTAAATATTACAAATAATGAAACGAATATCCACAGTGAATGGAAATATTCTTCTCGAATGAGGAACTCTGATTTTGATTTATATACATGATAGATACGTAGATACGCTGCTATTCTAACGTATCCAACATTAGATCCATGTATATATGGCGACACTCGATTAGACTTAATGTAAATAGTATTATACTCTAATAATATAGTAAATGGTAAGAAAAGCTATTATTTAAATATAAATGAACGTTGAGCATTTCTAATCATAAACCAAGCTGTTTCACTCATTTATAGACCACTTCACCCATAATTATCTTCAATACATATACGCTCTTAATTTCACAACCAAAAGTTTAAAACTTTGTCAATCACAAGTCTTATGGTCTTCCGTGTTTGTACATTTAGGAACCGCATCGTTTTGACAGCATTCGAATTCTATCACAGCTACCATATGCCCTTCGAGATACCTTCTACACACCCTCCGGCATCATTATTGTTTGCCGATTGCGTACCGATGTTAGAATTGCGTTTCCAAACTCGGCAGTACTGTATAAGAGTCGTGGTCACCCCTCTTCGTTTATTATCCATCCTCTATTCCCTCAACCCCTGCCATCCAATCTCTCCTTCCCTTAGCAGCAGCTTGTTTTCTCCTCTTTTCATTATTCATCAGATTCTCCGTTTATTGGGCCGTCATGGCGATCCACGCTGCAACACTGATTTCCTTGGCTCTTCCATTCAACCTCCTTCACAAAAGGGACTCTTTCTTCGCCCCCGGTATTATCCGAAGAGTTATCTCTCATATAATAAGACAAGGAGGTTCTCTATCGAGGGAGTGAAGGCTCGACTTGTGTGAAACCTCTTCTCCACGAGATACGAATGTTTTCCGTGACGCGTTCATAAACTGGTCTCGGTCGTCACGCTCGGATTAAGCCGACGAGATCATTGGATCGGGAGTGTTAGACAAGCGTCCCATTGGCCGAGGGAATGAAGATGGGTACGTTGTCATTCCCTGTGAGGAAAGGGATTGAAATTTCAAGCAGTCATGCCCCAATCGGATTGATGGATACCGACCGAAACCTGTTGTTGGTGAAGTCCGCGGTTAGAGTTGCGATCGCCGGCTAATGTGCTATTTCTAAGGGTATAAGGTTGTTTTATTCTTTGAAGTGTCGCTTCTACGTTAGAAATCCCTTGTCGTTGGCATGTGAAGCTTGAAGTATAGAGAAATGACATCGAGGAGTAATTTTAGAAAAATCCTGTTTGTACGAGTACATAAGTACTCTGACAGTCCCGGATCTTCCAGTGCACGCTTGTACTGTTATATTTTTCGATTAGACTGCTACGGAGGTTACTTGCAAGTAATTTATGCCAGGAAAGGAAATGCTAGATTGTTTTTTGAATCTCTTACGCTGATCAGAATATAAATTAATTATATCTTTTCACGCACGAATAAATATGAAGTACAGGGTTAAAATCTCCTTACCTCAATCCATTAATATATGAAGTTAAAGAATGAATTGAAAGTAACTTAATTATTATGTATAAAATTTGTTATGGGATATGAGAATCTTAGTGTTTAGTTGTTTCTTAGTTTCCTCAGCTTTTAATCTGATGATGACTGAATTAATGTTGCTTAATTCGTTTCTGTCATTTTAAGATTCATCTCATTATAAAAATATGAGAGATAAACTTACGCAAATCTATAATTTGAACTCTCACAGTGAAAAATTCATTGAAAGAAAAAAATGAAGAGAGATTTTAGAAGCAAATGAGTGTTACCAAAGTGAATTACCTATTCCACCTTTTTAAAATGAAGATTATTAGCCCTAAATTTTGTAATACTTGTTCTCTATTTAATTTATAAAGTTATTATGATATAATATGATACGTATATTATTAAAAATACTTTTTAATTCACGATGTGTTCAAATCGATATAACAAATATAAGAATTCATTTTAAGTAACTGACTGAGCTGATTTGCTGCACCAAATTGAAGAATTATCCATTATTTAATTCATGTTCCCTTGGACACCATTGTTTTCGAACAAACATATATGACAAGCAGTTGTTCCTCAAATCCCATTTGCTAGAATTTCCAATCATTTTTTAAATTTTACGTGTCTATACACCGTTTCCCAGTCCCGTATCCAAGGAAGATTTACAATCAACCTGTGGACAATTCGACCTTTTCATTTCAACGCTCTTTTATCAACAACAACCTTTCCCCCTTCCGAAGGCTAATAGCGATATTCTCCGATCGTTTTAAATGACGTGACACGATCATCGATTCGACGTTAATTCATCGCGTGATTTTCAAACCGCGATGGCGATAATTCGATATTGAACGAAGCGTTGGTAATGAGATAGGAATTCAGTTCAAGGTGCTCCATCTGTCATCTCGAGATCGCTTTTTATCCATTCCATTTTATTATTCCGTCCACCTTTTATATCGCCAGCGTTAATCATTTGCAGCCCGGCTGTATCTCCTTACGCTGCAGCAGTAAGTACGAAGACCTTCACACACTGACGAAAGAAAACAGAAAAACAGGACGTGGTGTTCTCGGGAGGTGATTTTTCTCGGGGTTGCTCAGAATCATTTTTACTCGTCGAAAATTCTTTCGCTAAAGCTTGAGTGATAAGTGTTTTGAATGCGTAGCAATACCATAGTTACGTACTGTGCGAAGTATTATTGAATTCGTACGTGTGTTTATATACGTATGTGTATAATCTCCTCTTGAAACTTGTATTAGGTACCGAAGGTTAAAATCGAAAATTTCATTTAATTAATCGAACTATTGCTGCTTTTTATAATATGGACTATTTGATAGAACGATAGGGGCAGTTTTCGTTAAAATTTTTATTTGTTAGCTGTTTCGGTTATTTTCAAATTAACTGGCCAACAAATTTGATACGAACATGTTCAAATGTGGAATGGAGCAGTATTGAAAGAATGTAAAACTCATCGTATTTTTCACCGATCAAAAATAGTTACGGAAAAAACGTAATGAAATTTTTAAAGAATGACAAATTGAGTAAGCTTTGCTTTCACATAGAAATTCCTAAAGAGCTCGAAGTCAGGTTTCCAATTCGGGAATAAACACGTAGAAACTTTCTGGTATGGAATGCAGAAGAAATGTTACACTAATCGCTTTCAGTGCTTACGACTAGGATACCTTTGATCATATCTGAACTTGCTACCATATTTGCTGCAAATTTTTTGTATAAGATGCCATTAAATTTCACTGTTCTAGTTGCATGTGAGTATTCCGTAAATTATGCTTATTGAAGAGATGGGATATCTGGATAATTTAAATCTCCGATTCGTGTACACAGATGCTTTTAAATTAAAGAATCCCAGTCAGAGTATATTACTTTAGCTGGATTAGATAAATGTTTGTAGAGTATTCTCTTCCATCGTTTAATAGTTTCATACTTCGATCAAAATATCGTCTTATTTGTATAAGTTACATTAAGATTACAGTTTCCCAATACGAGACATTTCCAATTCACTCTTAGTTTACTTTTAAATGGGTCGAATAAGAATTCTGAATATTAATTATTAAATTGCACAACTGTTATAGATATATCCTTAAAGTATAAGTAAACTATAAAATCAATTCATCGTATTATTTTCCTTATTAAATAAACTTCAGACTTAAACTAAAAACATCAGAAAACAGCAAAAACTAAAGCAGTTTTCTCATAATGAATCCGGAATATATTGATGATAAATTTGTTGAACACATATATATTTTTGTACGATCATTTCGTTGCATTCGTAGATTGGCATTTAAGAATCATAAATCTGAGTCTATCAGTTTCTTACCTTTAATTAATAGCTCCAGCTTATGAAAAAGCTAACTCGATTCCTTTCGCACAGAACTGTAATCGGTTACCCGATCCTGGCGGAAACCGCTCCTTTCGCGAAACCTGAAACCGATCATAACCGGAAACCAAACCTTACCGGAAAAGCAATCTCTCGGATGCACACCACGAATCGAACCGTATCCAAAAACCTTGAAACCACATGGCTCCACGAGTCATCCTCCCGAACCGGTTCCCACCCAATAATCCCGCAATTTCATCAGGATTAAAGCCATTAAAATATCTTCGTCTCTCTCCCATGCCTTACTCACGAGGACCCTTTCACTCGTACAAAAAAAAATTCGCAGGAATTCTCTTGGAGCCGTACGTCACTCCGGAGTAAAAGCAAACAAATCTCCTCCAGAAGGGGTGCGTCAAGGAAAAAGGATTAAGGGATGCAGCTATGGAAACGAGATGCAATAGGGGCGATTCGGGTCGTCACAATGGCCCAGGGCCGGCCTCCGTACCGGTGCGTAGTTGTGGAAACTGTAGCGTACCGATCCTCCCCATTGTTGCACCTCTCGGCTGACCCGTGTTGCAAAACTTGTACCGCGGATAAGAGTAGAGGAGCGTACGCGCTGGATGAGGGAAAAAAAGAGCTGTTCCTCTTCAAGCTACTTGCGTATGGGAAGCTGATATCAGAACCACAGCTCCGGTGTGCCATTACGAAGCGCTCGAGAGGTAGCGTTCCTGCGATATTTAGAACTGTGGGAGATTTAAATGGAACGGGAGGGGGTTTTTTAAAAAAGGTCAGGGTGGGATTTGGTAAGGAAGAGCGAATTAACGTTGATTGGGCTTAACTCCTGGGTGTCAAACCGCGGCTATGAATGGCATCGAGATTAAGGTTGACGGAATGTATTCTGGGATATTCTTCTGTGTGGATTTGCGATAATCGTGGTTGTCCTATTTATCCCAAAAGGGCTGATACGTAGATGTGTACGGTACCTTTAATTGAACACGATAATAATGATTCCAAGAATAAGTTCAAAAATGACCAAAAAACTTGGATGTATAGTATGATAACGAGGGTTAGGAACTTCTGGTGACATTGCTTGACATCGAAGTAAATTTAATTCCACTGTTATGTCATTAGAAGTTTTGGAACCCTTTTGAAAAATATTGTATTTTTTGCAATAATAGTTTCAGATTACGTGTTTGAAACTTTGGATACATTCTCAAATATATATGTGTATTTATTTGGCGCTATTTCAATTTTAAAGCGTTTAATAGTCTCACTCGAAGGATGACTTATTCATCTCTAAAATGAACGGATATGACTTTACAGATTTCAATTCGTTTCTTCCTCGTATTTCTCACAGCTGTCGTCTTTGTTGAATCCACTTTACAATGATTATCGTAGTGGATTCATGAAATATTTATAGTAAGTGTTCAGTATACAAAATATATATGAAAGAATTACGCCACGTGCATTACAATGGAGTGAATAGCATTATATATTTCTGATTAAAAATTGAAAACACTGATTATGTACATTTTAAAACAAATGGCAATTGGAAAATGTTGTTAATGCCTTCTTCTTACAGCGTAATATTATTTATAATCGAGAGTTTTGAGTTTTAAACACTCTAAGCTAAGCAACATGAAAAAGTTTTTGTTTCTAAATAATTTCTATGTAAGGTTGCTAAGGGAACCAAGGGAAAATCTAACGTAAAGAAATTTGAAATCTATTGTTGAATACGATTTCATTTTTCATCTCTAATGTAATCACAGCTTTAAAGAGTTATGAAATATTAAACGTGATTAATCGTGAGTATAAAACCACGATTATAAATCCATGCATTTCCTTTAATCCTCAGCTCGTGAAATATTCCACATCGATTTTTACCAGTCGTAAACTTTTACATCGCTTTCTTCTCCTTTATGAGCAATCATCCTGCTGTTTTTCGACCTCCTCATAAAGTCCGTAACACAGCTCTTATCTTAGTTTCCCTCACCAATTACCGCACTCCACCCTTTCCCCGCTCATCCTCACATTGTTTGCGTTATCTTCCTTCCACTAACTTTACCTTTCTTTCGTAATAACCCACAGCAATAATTCTGGATCTTTATGCACCCGCATGCACGTGAATATTTCTCCCTTCACAGCGACCACAAATCGTAAAGACTTCAAACGCTCGTAATGGATTCGTTCGCTAATTTCACACACGGGGCCAGATAGCCGCACCGAACGCGAATCTGGTTTACACATGTCGGACATTCTTAATACCCTTAAACGACGGCGTATGTATAAAAAGTACACGAACTGTGTAACCTTTTAAAAGAGACTTGGATACGGATAAGGCCACGAGGGCGTTTCCAAGGAACGTTACCCGATTCGCCATAAAAACCGATGCATTGGAAATGACTTCACGGCTACCCCAAAGTAAAACGGCTTCAAATGAAGTATGATGGGATCAATGGCTTTGGTAGCGATGGAAGTGAACGGTTCTCACAATGTCTCCAATGAACCGTAAATCTTTATTCTGAAAATTTCTTTCCAGACTGAAAATTACTGGGGATTATAGAGGCCCTTATAATGGCTGTGACTGAAGGATAAATTTATCGCTGTGATTGGTGGATGTATTACGTCGTTATTAAGGCGATAAAACATGTGATGGTGGAGATGGGAGCTTGAATTACACGCTGAACGTTGTTATACGTAAGCTAACATCGTATTTTCCGTCGATACATTTATCCAAGAACTTACTAATCGCAATATACTTTATCGTAATACTTTAATCGATCCTCAAGGTTATAAGAATATAATTGTGAATCGTTCTTGTATTTTAATACCAAGCAATGGATTCAAAAATCCTTCTCCAGTCTCAAGCAAAACTTACATTTATTTATTTATTTATTTATTTATCAATTAATCCAAAAACAGCCATTAAGGCCTATTACATTGGATCATAAACAATAGTTAGAAAGAATTAATAACAGTTGTTATATATATATATATATATATATATATATATATATATATGAAACAATCAACAGAAATAAATAAGAATAATATAATTAGAGTTAACAACAATAAATTAATACAAAATAAATATATACAACGATAAAACAGGTTACAAAAAAAGAACAACAACAACAACACACCATTAAGCGGAAGAGTGGGGAAGTCATTAATTTAATGAAGAGAGAATGGAATTTATGGGAGAGAAAAGTTCAAGGAAGGGATTTATTGAAGAGAAGGAGTTAAACAATTTAGGAATGCGTTGAAAAAGAGATCTTTGGGAAACGGTTATTGAAACGGTTCTTGATGAACATACGTAATGATTTAGCTCTCCAAAAATATTATTAGAAATTCATTCATCCTCAGGCTAAACCATGTTTTTCGCTAGATTTGCAATGCACAGTTACTTCACACTAGAAAATAGGGCACGACAAAGGTTCCTTTCTACCACCACCACTGCAACGTTTTGAGTTTTTCAGTTAATGCTCCGAGCCAAAATACTTCGCAGCGGTTCTTTCTAATCGTTCCAATGGAGTCTTTGATTCCTCTGCAGAACAACGGTACTGTCTCTAGTTTCGTCCTCATCGTACCGTTCTTTCTTCTATCTTCACATCGGCGTACCGCAAGGTAGCTTTCTAGCGCCTCTGTCGTTTCAGACGCCTTGGCACCAACCAACACCCGCCCGCGGCGCTCTTCAGCTGGCAACAGAACGTAATTTCTAAAGGCGGAAGAAGTCGGCTTTTGGAAAGTACGATGGAAGGGTGAACGCGTTAAACTCGTGGTTGATCCTCAGGAAATTCGCCTAAGCCGATTTAGCCATCAAAGAGTTAACAAAGTTAATTACGAAATTGCCGCAACAAGGTTTTCCTTTGCCTTTTCTCTTGTCTGTCTAAAGAATTCTTAAGCTAATAATTAAGCACGTAGAAGAGGGATTATGCTTTAAGAGTGAGGTACGATTAAGCTTTTTTATTGCGTTTGGATACAGCTGTTTGAATTCTATTTATTGTTTAAGTTCATGATAATTACTCAATTTTTATAATCTTTTTACTTAATTGCAGTTGTCTGTAATTGAAGATTTAATATCCCATTTATTTTAAATATCTTCAATTGGAAAATATCTTTACATCGAAATGGACGTAAAGATTAATTTTTAAGATTTTTATAGCGTAAAATGAAAATATTTATTTAAGGACTTCTGAGGGAAACGTGTTTTAAATAAAAAGCTTGTCTGTCTCAGCTCAAGGGATATTTTCAATATATCGTACAGTGGTAAACTGAATCTCTTTCATATTTTAAATACCAACTACTTAACTAGATTTTCCTTATCCTTATATGTATTTCACCTACCTATAATTTATTACTATTAATAAATTTTATACATTTCAATAGCAATAACCTTGAGAGATTTTAGATCAAAGGTCTAGTAACATTATCGGAAATACTTATTGAATTACCTTAATAATTAAAAGTCAAGTGGAAAAAATATGACGGTACAAACACTTCTACATTGTAGTTAATGTAGAAGCACACGATAAAACGAAAATAATAGCCTCAATTCGGTCATAAAAGTTATTACAGATTAGGTCGTACTTCTCGAAAATCATCCATAAGAATTTGATTCGAATTCTACGATATCCTCCCAACCATCTCTCCATAAAAATTTCTCCCTCTCCAAGGATGAATACCTTTAAATAATTATTTGATCTCTTTACTTCAGTTCCAGCATATTTGAGGAGCACTCACAATTTCAACTTTGAACTTACGAACCCATCTGCCTTCGGGGCATCCTATACGGAACGAGATTAGAGCTTTTCGAAGCGAATATTCTTTTCTCCGTGTTAGGATACGAATGTTTCACATTAAGAGGAACACTCCTGTACCGAAAGCTGTCAAAGATATGGAGTCCCTCTTTCCTAAATATCGAGTGAAATTAAGGAGAGAAGCAAGTGAACTTTTAAGGAAAAGTGGTCCGAAAAGGCGAGCATATGGCTCGTAGAGTGTATCGCGATAAGGGAAAACCAGTGTGCGGCACGAAACCCATTCATTTCAACTCTTCTTCGACATTAGCCTCCTTCAAAGCACTCTTCCTTTGATGCCTTTATCTATATCCTGCCCTCAGCTTATTTCAGGCGCCATTTTCCACTTCACTATCAATCTCTTTTGCTCGTACAAATCCCTTCATAACTTCAGCCCCCCCCTCTCCCTTGATCCCCTTCTTATATTTTCCATTCCTTCTTCGATAGCTTGCTTCTTTCTCTCCGATAACATTTGGCTTTAAATAAATTCCAAAGCCCCATCTGTGCTATTCGTTGTGTTACCATGGGAACGTGGCCTGAATGTAATATTAATTTTATTAATTTCCTACGAGAATGCTACTATCGTAAAACAATTATCTTTCTGTTGATTATTTACTTTACTTTTTTAGATATATTGTGCTGAATTCATGCACGGTTTTCTGGACCGATGATGACATTCAATTGTACGTACTGACTTGCAAAGGAATTTGAGCCAGTTAGAATTTAAAAATTAAAATAATGTAAATAATCCATCAACTATTCAACAGAAATAATTTGAAAATAATTCTAGTCGTTTCACCATGAATATCCTCAACTTTTACGTGAATTGTTTCAGTGGGTGTGGATGTAAATGGACGTATATTATTATTATGAAAGACCTAAATACTATTTTAAATATATATGTCGTATTATCTTCCTGTATGATTTCCGATTGTCTATGATAAAAAATACATAATTGATCTTCGAAATATTCCGAATGGTGTCACGATTTTACAATAGTTGAAACAGTTAATTTTTTCAATTTTTATAGCAATTCTTTTTTTGAATTTAGATGTACGATAAAAAATATAACTCCTGGCTGAAGATTTTTAGCGAGTTTAATCTTCAATTATTCCCAACGTATGAGATAGTAAGGATAAAATATTTAGTTCCAAAAGAGCATACGCTTGGAATTGAAATGGATAGCAGAAAGATTTACCATACAGTAAGCACCAGATTTTATAAAAAAAAAAAAACAAAAATTAGGATTCAGTAAAAAATTAACTCTCGGCTTAGACTTCTTTAATTTATTAAACTTAGTTTTGAAGAAATTTTTAATGACTCAGAACAAAAGTGAAAACACCACGAACCAAAGAATGAAAAGCATTCCCCACTTCCACGAAATCCTCGGCAGAACCCCCGAAACCGTTTGTCTTTGGTAGCTCACATTTTTATCGACCCATTTCTTCGTTTCGCTTCAGAGGATAAACTATTTCTGGTTAAATCCTCTCATTCCACAAATCGCTGAATATCTACCATTTTGTGAAATTCTCCGGTCCATTTGCCATCCAACAACCTTCCAGATGTTTAGCTCCAAAAATACTAACACGAGAAATATCTCGAGAAGAGAGCGAGTATTCGAGAAGAACCGAAGCGGTTGTCCTCTGATTCATCCTTCTCAGATCATAAAACCGATTTATTGCTCCGAAGATCCTCCTAGCGACCGAAAAAGTTTAAAATAGTTCGCGTTTTACGAGTCTTATAATAAGTCCATAGATCGCGATTTATGCTTCTGGGACATCAAAAACGGAACGCCCATCTTTTATAGAATTTACAAAAAGGAAGGGATACAAAAATCAACAAAAAAACCTACTAGGGGATGATCCACGGCTTCGGTGGCCATCAACACATTAAAAGATGCGACCCTCGCAGAAGAATTATTCAATAGTTATAGACACTTAAATTACCTTCCGCGGCCAATAAAACGTTATTTATCGGCGGATGGAAGGGGCAGAACACACACACACACAACGCCCAGAGGTTCGGACGCAACAATGGAATGGTAAAAAGGAGCATATGACAGAAGAGAACACGGGATGACAAAAAGTGTAGCACGTACGGATCGGTTGGCACAAAATGGAGGGCAGTCCGGGAGAGTGGCAGGGGGTGACAAAAGGAGAGACCAAGGGAAAAATCCGAGGAGTTCTCGAACCATCGTATTACACATGCACAACTAAGCAAAAGCCAAGTGGGGACTTTTGGAGATCCAAAAGGGGAGGTATGTGAAGGAAATAGGAAGAAGGCTAAAGAGTTATGAGGTGTGGCGTGGATTGGAAAAAAAGAGGAGGTAAGGATCTGGACCTACAGAAAAGGAAGGAATTGTAGAAACGGGAGCAGATACAGAAACTTCTCGAGTGAGGGTTTGGTTCTGCCGTTCTTTTGCAGCCAACGGATGAGTGCGCTAGTGTGAGTGAAACTTAGGATTGCATTTGGAAGAGTAAGAAGGAGGGCTGTTACAACTATGCAGTACTGACTCCATAAGATTTTTATTCCAAAATACAATTTAAACGTACCAAGAATCTTTTTTATCCTATTCATGTTACAAAATTCAATTAAACACAGCTTTCACCCTCATTAACCGTATAAATTCCGAGATTTCATGTTACAATAACGTAATATTCGATTTTAAAATCATTTCTCACATTTTAAGCTACATCCCTCTTGCATTCAACGTGAAATGCTTTCGAATTTAATGCTAATACTTTCACGTATAAAATGTATAAAATAATTCAGAATTGAAATACGTTCCCATCCGAATTCTACGTATTTAATTGGTTGATTTCCTTCGCTTTTATTTTTGATCGATATCTGGAATTTCTCAACGATTATTGTGCAATTTCACATGCACAAGAATAGGTATTGTAAATGAATGTTCGTACTTTTTAAGGCACAATCTCTGTGATTATCGTTTTTTAATTTAAAGGTACAATGATGACTTCCGCGTGGTATTAACCAACAAGGAAGGGTATTAACCGACAAAAAGGTTATTTTCTCGATTTATAATAAGGAAATACCTTCGTATGATTTTTCATATAAAATTAATAAGTATACAATACATTGCTTTTATCAGATAGATGCTCTTTGTTTAGTTATCTTTCTTTCACCACCCAATCAGCCATTGCCCAAGATCAAACTTTCGTAAGATTCAATTTCATATCTTATTGATTCGCCATTTAAATCGATATGATTATTAAAGATTTCGCAAGTTTCAGTACTGTATTTCCAGTAATGGTTCAGGATCATTCTTCAACTATTGGATCGTAGCGCCCCTAACGTGTTGTGTTTGAAGTTTTTTATTTCGTCGATTGCCTGAAAATATTCGCAGATGGCGCCGTAATAGACTCGTGGGATGAAAAGCTTATCATTTAGACAGCCTTGCCATTAAAAATGCCTGACATCCGTAAGCTGAAAAGTCCCCTTTATCAATGAAATAAGCTTATCTCAGATCCTTCGTTTCGTGTTTCTCATTAAAAAATAATTCTCTTGCCACTCAAACAAACGAAGAGAGAAGCTTTTTGAAGGAAGGTTTTCCGATCGGAAAAAATGTGATGCTGTATTCCCATATGCGAAATTTTAGTGATGATTAATTCTCCCTATATCGAATGACATACATGTAGGTGTTTTTACGGAGTGAGTGTAATCCTATTTAAGAAGTGTGAGCTCTTAAACTTCGTTCACTCTTCTAAACTGTAACGTAATTCATGCGATATTTCAGTTACGTTTTATTCATGTTGTAGGTTTGGGAAATGATAAATAAAATAAGTGTTTGAGGAGGTAAATATTGGATAGGAAATTAACTTAAGTCAGTTGAAGTTTTATAATAATTGAAGTAGTTAAAGAACTTTATTTCAAAGTGAAACCATTAAATTTTGCGTGAATTTCAGTGATTTAAGTAAAATATATAGCTTAAGAATTATTAGTTTAAAATTATGATAGAAATCTGAGAGAAGGCGTATATGATCAAAAATATCATCAAAATAGGATTGTGATGCACGTAAATGTGAAAAGAGATTTACTAAATGTTATAAACAAATTCTACGCTGTTCGTTTGAACTATCTGAAAGGATATACTGAATTATGTTATAAATATAGATTAAAAAACTAGGCAGTTTGGAACAGAAGACGTCATTAAAATTCTTAACCATTATGAGTTTAGAATGATGGATGTGTGAGTAGTATTTATCTACGATATAATATTGTATATAAAATGACCGAATTGTTAAAATACATCCATCTTATCATTGGAATCCTATTCCAACATAAAAACGTAAAATCAGGTCTAAGTATGGACTGAATTTATACGTGTTATCTCTGAACGTAAAATATTATATGGTATTTAAACTACATGCTTTTTATCATAAGCAGACTTTTAAAAACCATTAAGAACCGTAGTATATCATAAATGAGTTTTTAGCAGTTTAATTTTGAATTATTACTGCATGAAAGAGTCGGTCGTAAAACAAAAACAGTCCGTTTCTCTCATATCTGACGCATTCATCTGTTTTATAGTCTCTTTGGGAATAATGAATCCGGGTTCTAATTCATCTTATCTCGGATTGATAATATATTCTGCAAACATCGGAGTATCTCCTCTGTCATATAAATGACTCTTTTTCTAATACGCGCACAAATAAAAGTTTAATTTTGGATTCGAGATAATGAAATCGATTTTTACTGTTTTCTAAAGGTTCAAAACGTGGATGCTAGAGACTTGAGATTTCTCTTATCTTTGACGGAAATTATAAGCCTATGTTTTACCACGTAACTCACGTAGTACATGTGGATATTTGTCACACAGTATTAACAAAATTACGTATCATAAAATTTTGAAGTTCAATTCTTACGACTTGAAAATAATCATCATTCTTAAGTTGATCGACTTTTATGGATATTTTGATGATTTAGAAACTTCTGTATAAAAATATAGTACATCATTGAATGAAAAAGCAATCACAAACGTTAAATTATATGATATTTTTACCTTTGCTAGTCGAGTTACATCCTTTCTCTCGCTGAGTTTAAAATGATTTCATCAGTCCCCCAATGAGAAGGATTGTGTGCTGAAGTTAATTCATATATTCATACGAAATTTTATCCTGAGTAAATACAAGGAGCAGGAGAACAAACTACGATGCATGACAATAGGGATGGATTGACGGAAATGGGTGGTTTCATATTAAGATTTTAATGTATGCGCGAACAGAAATATTTATCCATAATTAGTATATTTACTTTGAGGAGTTAAGTTAAAACATCTGTCAAAGAATATTTGGGCGTCAAGAGTTTTTGGAATAATTTCCCTGAATAATCATGAAGAAAAATGCGTTGAATTTAAGGAAACATGTGACTATGCAAAGGAAGGAGAGTCATTACTTATACTTATTATTATTATTACTAATATTTATATGATTTTTTGTGTAACTCTTATGATCGTTAATCTTAATGGTGAAAATCAACCCTCTAATAATGTCTCAATATTTACGATTTTAAATTTTCAAATATTTTTAATAAAATTTATTTAATTAGTGTAGTAACTAGGAAGTTAACCTGGCCATTATCAGGTTAACTTACGAAGTACTTTTTCCTTCAACTTAGATTTTGTAGTTTTAAAGCTATTTTATTGTAAATAGTTTGATTTTTATTCCTACTTAAATTATGTATTCTTATGATGATTTCTAAAAAATTCAAACAATGTTCTTTCCATCCGATGTATTTTTACACGGCAATAAAAACTTTTCCTTCTATATTTCTCTGAATCACACGCTCACCAATAAATATATACATTCCGTTCCATAGATTTATCTTTCATGATTTTAGAATGACTCACCGATAAATCCGCTACCTCTATCGCATAGAGTTTGTGCTCCGTCATAAATTTTTATAGTTTCCATGGCAATATTTTGATGGAATATTTATATAACTTCCTCACCAGCATATGCATCGCCGTCAAGCGCCATATATTCCGATACGAACGGGGATACGAACGTAAAACTTAATACTGCAACTTCACCGATCCGTGAAGAAGTTCTTTATTCCGCGAAATATCGCCTTCAAAGGTTGCAATGAATACATCCGGAACGACTTCGCCCGAAAGACCTTTTTACCATATCGCATCGGGACACAAAACCCCGCGCGTGGCGTTGACAGCTCCCGAAGAATTTTATGTTTAATCCCGATCGTCAAAAAAAAGCGATTCGTCGCGCACCAACGACGTATCGAAGCCCTCAATACCCTGGAAGCCCATTTTAAAATGCTCATTCCTCCTAGGATTTTTTTTACGACGTCACACGCGAATCGGAGATTTTTTACTACCCGAATGGCTAATAAAACCCACCCACTGCGACGTACATTACGCACGTCTTGCAGTTCCCGAAGACTTCATCCACCTTTCGGATGTGACGCGATAATCCCGGCGTAAAAATTCTCCCCGAAGAAGAATCCACCATTATTTCCCTCGGGTTATAAAATATGATTGCATTGGGTGATGCATCTTGCCACGTCCTGGCACCGCCCCACCCTTTTTCGGGGGCCACGCGCCCTCTCCCTATCTCTTCCAGTCTGTATACAGTGTGCACGTCTTTCCACCCCCGAACCCTTAAAACCCTGTCACACTCTCTTGGTGGGGTGGCGGGATCCGCCAATGAGGAGAGAGATGGGCCCCTAAAGAGAAAGGAACGGGGGTGAGGGTTACCGGGGGTAGTTTCGGGGAGGATTCCGGGAGGGGGTGGTGGTGCAGCGACGGCCATTTTCTTTTCCCCCAACCCTCCTCACGCTTTTATATTAGAACCCTCGTTTCATAGCGGTATTCAGGGGAGGGTAAGGAGGGTCAGAGTGTGGTGGGGTTGGGTTTCGGGTGCTAGGGCGTAGTGGAAAGTTTTTCGGGTTCTCTAGGGTCGAATCGTGGGGTGGGGTAGGTAATGGTGAAGGCATATCGACCGCAAAAGGCGTAGGTTTTCGTGGGTTTTGGAAGGCCACCGCTTCGATGCCCGTGGAGTAACTCGAGTCGGAGGTGGCCGAACGGTTCCCCAAGGAGTCGTAACTATGCTTATGGGAAATGCCGAAACATATGGCTGCGCTAAGGGTAGAGGTTTGCTTTTTTGTCTTCGGAGGTGGGGTGATGTGTTAATCAGCGCAAAGTCGATTCCAGTACTGTCTTTCGAAGTTGTTTGTTAAGGTTGCGTGAAGTATACGTAGTTTTTGGTTCTGAGATTTTTTCCTTTAAGGTCTTCGTCGGTGTTGCCACATTCCTCATGGAACCGTAAGAAATTAGAGTCCATATGTACTGTTTTGGATCAGCTGAGTGCGAACACGAGAGGAAAGACGTAAGGTTTTAGGGGGGAATGGAGATTTTCATGGAAATAAGTTGTCGATTGTCGTGCGTGACCGTGAAAGTTTGCGGATGACTTTCGTATGGAGGAATTGGTTAGTAGTATATTGTTGAATTGTCCTTATGCTTTCGCATTGATTCGATTATCCGAAAGCCTCAAGTTAGCCCAAATCGATGGTACGTTAGGGGAGCAGTTACCGAGTTTAACCCTTCGTAAGCAAGTTAACCGTCCCCAGCTTAGTGTTAAGGGAATGAGATGAGTTACATTTTCCAGTGAATTAGATTTCGGACGTCCTCAAACATGGCTAATCAAATGACACGATACAGGGATAATACTATGTTAACCTTTGTCTAATTTTGAATGGACGTTTAGAATAATTCCAATTTATAATCTAATAATTTATGTACATCTTGATATTGAAATGATATTTTAATATAATATTTTATAAAATATTCCGTTGAGGTCCTGGAAGAATTTATGAGATGGTTCGAACCTTCGAAGGTTTATGAGGTACAAAAAAGGATGGGTCTAATAATGAATGATTAACACATTTTAAGAAATATGATTCTTCGTGCAGAATTCTTATTGCTGCTAGATTTTTGAAATTACGTATTTCTAATGTGTGATACACTGTTACTATAGCTCTACAATACCTAAGGATGTTTTCTTATCTATGAAAGAAAACTCAGGAAAAATTTTTTAAAAGTTGAAATTTAATAATTCAGTAAATTATTAATTTTTCCTTTATTCGTCATTTATTTCAGTTCCAGGATTTAAGGAATTATTTAATTATAAAGTGTAGAAATTTCTAGAAATCCTCTCAGTTCCAACCTCAATTGAGGACTTACGGTACAGTCATGAACTCAGATGTAATATGCTGGAATTACAGTCGATTGTATCACTTCAATCCCTTGAATTAAGAACATCTTGACCGATCGCCAGTTAGAGTGAATGGTAATTCAGTTTACCGCTTAATCCTGAGGACTATTGCTCCTCCTACACCAAGTATCTTCCTGGATGTAAAAGGATTTCTTTGTATGGATAGCTATAATCGAGCTCTCTGCCCACAAGAAAATTTCCAACAGTTTCATAAACGCCGTTCGCGCATACTCCCAATGACTCAGCTCAGTTCATTTCCGATCCCGTTGCACGCAGCCTCTCGTACTTCGGAGCCTTCCAAAGCAATGGAAATGTGCCCAAGGAAAAAAAAATCATCCGTTGTTTAAACATTCACGAAGAGCCAGTTGGGGAAGGGAAGGGTGGAGGCAAATTTCCATCGCCTATGACAACACAAGTGTACCGATTCCGTTTTCTCTGGAAGTTTCTCGTTCGCAAACCGGCAAGCGAAACTTGGCTCCCGGTACACACGGTGTGAGAGGCTCTAAGGAAATCGCATCGCCGGGGTTACTGGGAACGGGAGATTTTTACGACCGTCACGGAACGAAGTGCGCTCGCCTAGGAAACTAGGCGCACTACGCTACCGACCGGTTAGTTGCTATGGGGAAATGGAAAAGGTTTTGGGGTAGGTCCTTGCCTTGCTTAGGAAGGGGATGGTTTAAGTTTAGGGTACGTGGGGGGGACGGACTTAGGACTACGAGGGGGGAGAAAGGATAGTCGAGGGAGCTTTTTCTGGAAGCCCTCTCTCTCACCCTCCGCTAAGCACAAAGGGCCCGGGATACACGGGATAACAGAAAATTCTAGATTAAATTTTTAATTCAATCTCGCTGGATTTTTTGGAGACGTGATTCCATTCTACCCGAGAACGAAGTCTCCTTGTTCATCGAGATGGAAATTACGGGGAAGGAATCATATCGGGGTGTTATTACCGATAAGGAGAGCGGGTTTTTGAAAAGAAGTCCTCCCCGGTCATCGGTTGAGTCAGGTCATGGAAGGTCAACTTTTTTTTAAAACGAAAATGCAGCTGCACGTGACGTAAGGGTGGATACGAAACGGTGAAACTGGATGCAATTACGGGAGATGAGATATGTTAGCGTAGATGCGTGCGATTTCCGACCCGGGATGACTTTCCTTGCTCGCAGATTATGGGCCACTAAGGACGATTTGCAATTCATATCTGGATGGTTTCTCCCCAGGAGTTCCCTGATGGAGTATGATGTGGATCGCCATCGCATCGTTTCCTGCCATCCCTCCCGGTGTCAAATTCGGACCAATAAATAATTTTTGGGGAGGTCGTCGTCTATAGAGATTTACGTAAACATGAGGAACTAGTTTGCTTTCGTGTTAAGGTCTTAGTGTTAGACGAGCGGAAAAGGATGTAAGTTTTCAATCTATTCTGGGCACGGGTCTAAGCAGTGTGGAAAAATTGTTTCGCCCATGAATTTCTAAGGAAATGAAGGCTCCAGTTTCTCCTCTGAGACCACACAAAAAGAATGGTTTTTT
This sequence comes from Pantala flavescens, assembly GCA_020796165.1. Lineage (NCBI taxonomy): Eukaryota > Metazoa > Arthropoda > Insecta > Odonata > Libellulidae > Pantala > Pantala flavescens. The sequence goes on along the minus strand of CM036881.1, from coordinate 17,133,938 downwards.
GTCGCTCCTCCCGAAGATTTTTATCGCGTATGTCTAGCGAAAACATTATTCCGGGTCTGTGAGGGTAAATGCCTGAAATTTGAATTGCGTTATCTTTTTTGTGTTGTTTGGTTTTGTAAAATGTGTAACATTAAAATTTATGAATTGTATTTTTTGAGGGTTGTATTCATTTGATGGAGTGGCATTTTTTTATTCGAATTGTACCCTTATTCTTTGTATTTTGTATTACCTAGTACTTATTTACTCGATATTTGAGTTTTTACGTAATAGAAGCGACTAAATAGCAATAATCTGCTCATATCGTATTTTTCTACTATTTTACCATTCCTAGTAGACTATAATCTGCATTCAACTGTACTTGACGAAAAATTCTTATTCCAGCTTTAACCTAGAGCCAAGGTTTTCATAATTATTGTCTGAGAGTCTTACATATTCGACTGACTATTTTACTTGATTTGTATAATTCTATCTCCTTTTTAAGTGCAAAACTTCAAAGGAAATATAGTTCAACTCCAAAAAAATGATAATTGGACAGGAACGTAATATAAATGCGAACATAGCATTAAAAAAACTACCAGAACAATATTACAACCAGTAAATTTCCTAATCGAAAAAACCCTGTGATATATTCCACTTTGTCACCCCTATATCGACCGTAAAAGCGATTTTAGTTCAGTAAATTCCCTCTAGGTTGCATGCATTTTAACTCAGGACTCCTTCAAGCCCATGGCATTTTAATACCCCTCCGTTTCACTTTGTTCCACAAAAAATCCACCTCTTATTTATGAAACAACCCGTAAGGATCACGACTGTAAATAGATAGGAAGATATCCATCCATCCTAGATTTTCGGTGTTGAAGATTTTCCTCATTTACAATTTTTCACCGGAGATATCCCCTAACCCGACCATAGAGGCACCGGTTTCTCTGCAGTCGTTCGTGAAAGTCTTCTTTTAACTCCCAAGTCTATGTCGTGAGCGTAATATATTCCCAGACATCGAGGTTAGTTACCGTAGATTTCCATTCAGTCTGCATGAAGGTCTTCCCATTTCATCCCGTCTTGTCTGGTTACCCGTTTCGGATATTGATGGTATTACATATTCCTAGGCTTAGATCTTCTTCCTCCATCGCCTCGTCAGATAATGGAAGACAAAAAAATGGAAAATAGTGAGGAGATGATAATGAATTCAACTCTGAAAGCGTGAGGTTGTAACGGGAGAAGAGCCCTGAAAAGTTTTTACTCGAAGATTTCCTCCTAGACTTCTTCCAACGCAGACCGGTTTTTAGTCTCTAAATTATTGCTCGAATAATTCGAATAAAAAACTTTCCGAGAGTGGACTTGACTCTCTAAGTTCTAAGAGCACTGCGTACATGAATCATACCTAGGAAATTTTTCATTCGAAGAATTGTTTTTACTGTAATTTTTCCGTTGAAGTTCAGGAACTAGATCTATGGTTGGAGGTAGAGTTACTCATAAATGTCATAAGCATGTACTGTGTCTGGTAATAATCGTCATTAAGTTGAGGTTGATTAAAGAACGTTATTAAAGACTTCTTAAAGTTGTTTTAATGGTAGAAGGAGAATCATTTTTACCCTTATTTATGAGAAAATGTTGCAGATATATTTAGAACAAATAATAGAAATTTCCTACCATTGCAGAACGTTTATTTTCAAGTTTCGTAAAAACTATATTAATTTATGATATTTTTCTACGAAGAAGTTGAATATAAAATAAGCATTTTTACGTAAACATTAGTATTTAATTCCTACTATATGTATGTAGTAATATATAATCTAATTTCCTATTTTTATTTTTTAAAAATTTATGTTTATGTACAATATGTTTTGTTATTTAAATAATAATTCTTCTCTCGTGAAAATTATTATTATTGTAAACTATTTAAATATTTCTATCCATTATACGATTCCTTATACATTCGTTTATATAATTTAAGTTTAATAATTTAATTAATAAGTAAATAAACAATCAGTTGCTAGGGCGTAAAACGTAGATTTTTCGATTCACAGATACATAAACATTTATTTTTCCTTTTTGTATTTATGCCTGCTCTTAATATCCATCTTGATTAGTTTCGCTTTTGAAGTAGGAAGTTGAAATTCGCATCTCAGCTATCTGTTTAAATAATTACACGCTAGCGCGCTGTCGTGAAAATCATTTTCCGCAGTTTGTTTTCCGTTTAATACACTCAAACGAGTCGATGACTTTGAGGAACAGAAAGTTAATTGCAAGAGTTTCGTTGTGCTAAATTACTAGCGAACCGCGAAGGCTGAAAGTGAGTCATCGAGCTTTCAAAGACTTTTATGCAAGACAGGAAGCAAGAAAGAGCTCCACATAACGCCAGTTACATCCTTTGATGCCTGGAGCTGATTTGGGGAAATAGAGTTTCTTTGGACCGTGGGTAACTATGCAGACTCCTTCTGATAATAAAGGGAACGCGGGTGAATAGACTCTATCTTCCTTCTAATGTGCACTCTTTCACACGGAGCTTGACGAAACAGGAGCGTATTTACATCTTCGGAACATCACAGTACGAGTGTAATTCAATTTGAGGATGAAAGAAGACATTTCTGAAGTACTAAGTCGGTGATAACATTTTTACGAGCTTTGGAAGTTTCCCTATTTTTCCATTCCTGAAAGCTTACGAGAAAAATTACGTAAAAATGAGACTAGAGGTCGTTGCACTAGGTTCGTGGTACTTCCTGCACCGGTGGGAAATATTGTCGTTAGGTAGACTGGTTTGCAATCTTAATCTCTCTAGAACTCTCTTTCTCATACGGATGTATAGCCTATTGTGGCGCCACCGTACGGTATGGAATGGAGTTTTAATTGTTGACTGAAAATTGAAAGTATGAATAATGGAAAGACAAATGAACTCGGAGTCAGTTAACGGGCTTGCTTCCTGTTCTCCTACGAATAATCAATCCAGATGTCTTCGGCGAGTGCTAAAAGGTTGTTAACCGTAATTGCTGTTTGACTGCAAAGCGATCTTCTTACGAATGCTGTAGGTATTGGTGGGATGTGTTTTTAAATCTGGAGTATTGTCTTCAAACTGAGAATCTTTGAGAGTAATTGAAGGTATTTTAGTTGAATGAACGAGATTAAACTAAGTTTATATAGAAGTCTCAAACATACGAAATGTATAAGTTATTGTATCAATATTGTTGTGAGGAATAGATAATGTAAGCTCAACTTTTAGGGGTAGTTACTCTTCGTTCATTGTTATCAATGATTTGTAAGAACTTGAAATAATGGACGATTGTTTCAATCTAATAATTTATTAATTACTATTAGTTAACATACGAAACGAATCGTGAATTCAATAATTGTTTACGAAGTAACACTTTGGGAAGTAATAAGGGGACGAATAATATTTAATATTAATATATATCATGAGATTGAAAATGATTATAATGAGTGAGTAGATAAATTATTTGGCTCAATTTTATATGTTCATTTTATTATAAACAACTCTATCAATCAAATTGAGCGTATAAGCTATACCACCACCACCCTGTCAATCAATCTTTTCTTACGTAAACCTTACTGCATCAATATTTGCACCTTTGAAGTTCCCATCTGCTCATATAAACAACAATTCGTCACCCTATCTTCGTTGTCAGGAACGTCACAATGTCTTTTAAGATAATAGTGTCCAAAACTGTGATACCAGTCTTTCGAGGTTACGAAGTACTCAATGATATTGCATATCTGTAACAATTTATCTCAAAAGGTTTAATTTTTAGTAGGATTACCCTAGGAATCAATATTTTCTCAGATTTATTGAAATAATTGAAATATGCTCGAGGTTAAGTTTTATGTATTTCCGTTCTTACAATAAACAGAAGTATAAACTTAATTTTATGTGAATTATTTGCATTATAAGCAATTTCTTTATAAATCATTGCAAATAATGCATTTAGAAGTTTTTGACTACGTAATTTCCCGTAAAAATAAAAATTGCCTAGTATGCATTAATATTCTTATGATTTTATATCACTTTTAAGATCGAGAATCTTTCCGTATTATGAAGGAAGTTTTTGTGCAAGGAAATTCGTACTTAAAAATTCTGATATTTGAAAAGACTCAATATTTGATTAGAACAAACGCCGAATTTACGAACCAAGCGAAAAGTGGAAACCAAATTTTACTGTGAATCTGTACTCCTATAGCGAATCCTCTGTATGATAAGAAATAATATGTTAAAACGTGTTAAAACAATTCTTAATCAATATTCTTTCCTATTAAAGAGTACATTCGTATATTAAAAACTATCCAATATACAGAGAGTCAATAAAATCAATAAATAATCGAGGTCATCTATATATTAATGAAATTAAATCTATTTATATTATTTGATTGTGTATCTTCACTGGGTATTTTTTTGAATTCACGTGTTGAAATATAATAATTCCAAGCCGGGATTAGTTTTCTGCATTATCTATCGAAGTTTTTTCAACCGTATACTCCGCCAGGTTAGAACCGTTTGAAAGTGCTTTCTCATCAACTAATTCAACAAACCTCTTCGCTTTCCCTGCATCGACGTGTTCCGATTCCTGTTCGTACTGCAGAAAGAGTTAACTTTTGATTTTCACCTCTTTAAATCACCCTTTTGCATCGTTCCGATATTCTGCCATCGATTTATAAGCGTTCGGTCATAGTTTCAGTTGAGGAAGTCACTCAAAGGACGTGGTATTGATTGAAGCGAGCTCTAGGAAGATTAGAGGAAATGAAAATCAATGAATATTTCAGCGAGGTATTTTTAGGGGTAATTGGGGATCATATCATGTGACCCCTTACGGAACAAATCCGTTAGGTTACTATAGTTTCAGAAAAATATGATGAAATGCATAATTTTATACCATCTCAATCCCCTTCTCTCTTCGTTAAATTAATTGGTTCCCCCACCCTTTTTATTTTCGCTCCCAAATAGCTTCTCGTATGTTACTTTTTTATACTTATTGTTGTTATCTCAGTTGACGTTATTTATATTGAACTTTGTTTTCTCCTATTTTCTTATTTTTATTCAGTGTTGTCACATGTTTCATCTATATGTAATTGTTATTAATTCTTGAGACATTGTTTAAAACTGATGTAATAGGACTGAATGGCTGTTTTTAGATCTATTGATAATAAATAATATAGAAATGAATCATCGAAGTTCACGAATCAACATAACTGTAAATTCAAAGTATTCAGTTTTTTAGCTCTCACTCGTTGGATTCACATTATTTTCGTGAGCATATACGAGGTCTCTTTATTGATTTTTGAATTTGTGTTTATTAGATGGAATATCGCATGGGGACTACTCCCCATATTTAATATGCTCCGTTTATTCAAGAATTAAATGAAAATGTATTTATTTCTCCTTTATTTATTTATCGCATTAAAAAAATTCCTATTTACGTACATCCATAGTTTTGAGAAGATAGTAAGAATATTCTTCTACTTTATACGCTCTTCTACGTATTACACAGTCATCTGGAGGGCATCTTTTTGATCTTTGGACCAAAAATACGAACAGACAACTTGCATTACCTCAGTTTACTTAAATTTAATGTCTGTAATGTGTTTTTCAAAGGAAGGAAACTGAAATTTAGGTAGTTTCGTCTCTATTTTATGTATTATAAAAATCAGGAATATCGGACGAAAATAAATATTTCCAAATTAAATTATTCTTGGAACTTCAACCCCTCCATCATTATTTTCAGACACTTCCTAGGATGTGTGGGGTGTGCGAAGGAGGTGAGGGTTGAGACCTCTTGCCCTTGAACTATTCTCAGAGATTTTTATGTTTAGACATATACCCTTGAACGGTGTGTAATGACACTATGAGTAATGGGTTTTTCAAAGTTCTCAGTTTGTAGCGGTCTTGGGTTCAATCCCCTGCGGATACTTGTCAGAGAAATGACCAAGACTACCCATTAACTTATCTTTATACGACTAAGTATCAATTTATACGGGAATGGTCTTTGAGCACTTGCTCGCTTTCGTATCAGATTAACTTTCCTTTAACCGTAGCTTTAGAGATGATGAGAAAAACTTATGTGACGTAATATAATTATTGAAAATTTTGCTACTGAAATCATTCTGAAAAAGAACTCTTTATAGGAAATTCATTAAATCAAATCATCTATATTAAAAGGAAAATTATTAAAGCAGAAAAATAACATATTTACACTGTTGTTTCTGGAAGAGGAGACTTTCAAGTCTCAATTTCGCCCTAAATAAAGACGATGTTATTATTGTTTCTAGTAGATAAGTCTTTCTGTCTTTCTATTCTAAAACATGTAGGCAAATTAAAAAAAGCATTCCTTTTCAATAACCTTGTACTAATTTATTTAAAATAAAATCTCCCTGCTGAGTGATTTATATTAACTTGTGCGCACTGTACAAATCCTTACTTACGCTGAACAGTGTAGGTTATTTAATTTTTCTCTTCCATTTCTTCCATACAATAATAAATTTAATTATTTGATACTTAAATACCTTTAAAGCACGGGAAAAATCGCTCAATTCCCTAGTTCCTTAAGTCTCAGAAAGGTACGGTAACTAATGTCACAACATTTACAATAATTTGCGAATAATTTTTAATTTAAATATCCTTTGCACCACATTAAACATCGTTTTATTGTCTTTTTCCTTAGTCCATCTAAAGGTACGTAAATATGTTTTGCTGCAAAAACAGCAGAATCACGATTATCAAAACTCATTATTACGAAAAACATTACGTTTTTTGAAATCCGTATCATTTAGCAGAAAAAAACGCCAATGACCGTTCGAATTAGAACATTGACACGGAATGGGTGTAAAAGCGGTGGCAGGGGAGCTGTAACCCGGTGGCCATAGAAAAATAAACAGTGGCAGCAGCGTCACCTATAGTGCATAATGACAGCGAGAGTAGAGAGAGAGCGCGCGGTTCATCGTACCTCTGTAAGAGGGAAAGGGGATGGGGGCAGGAGCAGGGATCCTATTGGTCGGATGCTAGCTGGTCGTGCGAGCCAAAGATCGATTGGGGGTTAGTGGAAAATTCCGCTTGCTTCTCTCTATATCTCTCTCTAAAGGGGTGGGGGGCACACCTTCTGCATTACCTCGGGAATCAGCTGTGCCGCTGCAGCGATGTGCAAAGATAAAAGAGAGTGCGAAAGGTAGAAAGATGAAGAAGGGTTCAAGGAGGAATGGATTCAGTGGGTAAGGAGGAATGGTTTTAATGGATAAAGGGTAGAAGGTGTGTGTGTGTGTGGAAGTAGAGAAGAAGGGTAAGAAAGTAAGAGGATTACAATCAAAGTGAGCCTTTTAAAAAGGGAATCTTATAGAGTTATTATACTTGTCTTAATCAATAGAGGAGTTGTTATGGAATTGGAAGTTAGATGAAGGAATTTTCGCTGATTACTGGGTTTTTTAAAGGGAAGGAGGATAATTGGTTTTAGGGTTGGTTTTTTTAATAGAAAGGGATATTGATTTAATGCAAGTTAGATGTATTTTTCGAAAAATATTGTGGAGTAGAGATTTGTCATATTCAATGATAATTTACGAACAATAAGAAATAAAATGGATATGCCACTATCCCTTGATATTAAAGATGAAATGTCACTTCTATTACAGAGATTTATTGCATTTGATGATAAATAAAAGCAAAACGAGTGCTAAAATTAGAATTTATGGATTTACGAGGTATTTAAGGTAAAATTACACTTTTGTCAAAAAAATTCGTTCTGGCTTGATAAACTATGCTGTTTAAAATATTCGGAATATGACTTCGCTATGAATTTCTTTGATAAAGGATTTCTTAAAGTTTAGCCAAAATATAGATTGATAAAGATGCGTGATAATAATAATATTTTGTTAAAGAAAGTGAAGAGTAACAGAAAAAATGATAAAATATTGAATATTATGTATTGATGTATAATATACGTATCAATATCGTAATTATCCCAAGTTGTTTTCCATTTCATATCGATTTTAGGATTCTCCTAGGGCTCTTCACTTTTCCTCATCTTGTTCCTCCCGTTGCCACGTTACTTCTGAGTAACCTCCCACTTCCATCTGCATTTCGGTATCCTCCCCGGTCTCTTCAAATCTCTCGTCCTCCGGTGGAAAACTACTGATGCCCATCGTTTGTCCTTTTTTCTCACCTCATCATCTGCCCAATTCCATTTCAGTTACCGCACATTTTCAATGATAACCGTCATTTCTGTCGTCGTCATTTTCCAGGTGTTCCGAATTGTGTTCGTTTGGAATGGGTGGCATTAAATGAGCGGTGAAGTTGGCAAATTGTTATTTTATGGCCATTAAAAGTACATTACTGATGGTTTACTGGAAACTTGGAAGAGGAAACGTAATATTTTCAATTAAGAAAATGGGTCAGAAGAATTATTACGTTATATATATAATATTTTATTCATATTATTGTGTATGTATACATATATATTTATTGTTGTTACTTGGCATTGTTGGTTTCTATGGAGATGTGACTTTCAAATATTAAAGTTAGTTTTAAGTCCGTATCCTTGCCAACAGAGTAATGCTCTACTTGTAAGGTTTTGTTGTAAGGATAAATAATTCTACGATAAATATAGCTACGTTAACTTCAAATTATAAGCATAGAACTCTATATATCTGCTCTTTATTGATTTTATCGACAAGCGTATATATTTGGTGCAAAAAAATCAATCAGTATACGGTTTCCGTCGAAACATTAATTACGTTTTTTATGGATGGAATATACAAGAGCAATTTCCAAGTGAAGTACGATCTTCTCAAATAACCAATCCTTTTTAGAATGGTTAAAGGGTAAGGGTGATGGTTAAAGGGTAAATCAAATCAAGAGGTCCACCGTGAAATCCACTCTTGAATTTCATCATTCGAAACGGAGTGACTTTCAAAGCCTCACCGGTAGTCGAACCCGGGACTCCTGCGAATATTTTCAGCCCAAACAGATGTAGGGGGAGGATGGCAAGGGGTGTTTAAAAAGGAGCAGTAAACAGCAGTAAGAGAGGTAACCGGGATGTTCAAGGGCTGTTGCAGAGATTGGTAGGCCCTCCTCTACGCTCTCCTAGGACCCCGTTAAAAAGGAATGTCGGCAGATGCCGTGCGCTCAGTACACAAACACTCTTTTGCCCCCGCGTCATGTGTTTCGCTTCCCTTAAAACCTTTTTTTCCCCTTCTGCAACTATCCCCAATGAGCATGTACAGCATTTTTTATAAAGGGCTTTTGGGCGAAGGGGTACCCCGCTCGATACCCGGGCCCGTGCTTTTTTTCCCTTATCCGGTACTCGTGCGCTAAAGGGTGGAGAAGTTGGCCGTGCGTGGAAATTTAATAGGCGAAGTACGGGAGTGATTCACGAGGAAAATACAAAATTGTTTTTGCGGATGGGAATAAGCGATTTCGCAATGCAAGTACGTGCTATTTGTCGCGATGTGTGTGTTTGTGTGTGGAGGTGGGATTAAGGTGAGATACGTATATTCCTGCACGGAGGAATATAATGTGGAGGATATGGTCTGTGTCACGTGGACACGTGTACGTATGTGAAATATAAATGAGGTACAAGGAACTTCTTATGGAGAGAATTTATGCGGTTGTTCTATTTGTGGAATTTCGCAAATAATGCGATCTTTCAGTTTGGCTTTGTCGTTGCTGAGTGTATCATAGACTATAAGCTGTTTATTTATAAATGAACTCGAATAAAGGTACGTTGGTTTCAATCGAATACTCTTGAAATTTTTATAGCACTGTTTTTCAGCGTTTGGTATTTTAAGATATAGAGAATTTTGTAGAGTCAAGTATATATTCGCAATTCTCAAGTAGGTTACTAAATTCACAGTGCATGCACTCCCTACCGCACACCGAAAGGTGGCTTGCTCAGAATGACTATAAGATTCCTTTTTTCAAGTAGATTACTAATCTATTACTAATTATTTTGTGAATTACTCATCCTGATCGTAATCTTTATTAATTTTCTCAAAGTGCTCTTGAATTTTGGAATAAGGATCCATTCACGTTTTCTTTATAGGTTTACTTGAAACTTTATAGCTTATACTATGAGATTTTCTTCAAGTAAGTTTTTCGTCCGGATGTTACAATTAAGTTTTTGTATAAGTAACTCGTGATATCTAGCTTATGTCATCACATAATAAAATGTACTATGAATAACTATATTGCTGAGAGTAATAATTTAATTATCGTAAGAAACTAATTGAAGGAAATGACTTTTTGATAAGCACTACCACTAATAATAGCCCGCAATGTAATGAATTAAATGAATATTATCAGTCACGCCATACCCTCGGTGAGTAATCAATTTTTGTCGTATGCTTTATGCTGTAAATTATGCTATAGAATTCATTTTGATGCACAAATTTTACGCCTCCGTTCCTACAAAATATTTCCTATCGTTGAGAATTCTGTATTTTAAGATATCTTAAGATTTTGGGTTTTAGTTTATTGGGCAGTTGAATTGACACCATATTTTGTATTTATTCGCGTATATAAAAATATCCTCGATGTATATACGTTTGTATAGTACACAGCAATAGTTAACGAGACATGACAAAGAGCAATCACGCCTAATAATGACGAATTCACAATAGGAAATGCAAAAAACGAGTTCCGTTAGCTGCTGATAGAAATTCATCCCCTTAACGCTTCGAGCCAAATCCGAATTCTTATTACGTGATCGAGGACAATTTCCTGTCATTTCAATCGTATACTTTCATTTGTCGTCACCTGAAATAACTTTCTCCACCGGTTAACGTCCCTCAACGCATTTAGCCGATCGTTGAGCACGGATCCGCATAACAAGGAAATAATCGTTAATGTCTTTGACCCTTCGACAACTCTGCAGAACGTCTCTCTCTCCCGATGAAGAACAGAACAAGGGCATCCTTTTTCACGATTAATTATGCACCTTTCAAAGCGGTCGCGAAAGTTGCAATAAGGAAGGATTTTCTATCTCTCTAAAGCGTCTGAATCTATCCAAGATTCCTTTTAGGAAAGTGGTGACCGCTGGAAACTGATTGAAAATTCTGAAGAAGGAGGGCAAGTACACTAACGGATCGTTTACTTCGTATTTGTTCGCAATCCGTAATGAAGACTTTTTCCTAAATTTCGCTACCGATTGGAATTGTAGGGAAATAGAGACACTTTAGCACGTTTCGTTACGTACGTTTAATAGCTTTGTATCGTTTTATGGATAAATGCAGCGCCATATAAGGTTCATGGGAATTGTTAGAACGATTTAACGAACGAGTTTGTGGAAAGGAACGTTCAGAACTTAAAATGTATGCGGATATATTCGAAGGTGGTGATTTGTAAAGTGATAAAAGTGGCGTAATTTCGCAATGTATTGGGGCTGTATACTCTCAAACCTTTCGCCATAGTTTTCAACCAATGATGAACTGAAAAATAAATAACTACTGATATCAAACGTACTCGTTTATAAGTTAGAAAGCTCACATTAAAGGCTCCATGAATTTTTTTAGACTTATGTAGAATTTTTTAAAAATTATAGAGCATATGTAAATGGTAGAAAATAATTCTAAATATTAAATTGGTTTCATTCTATTCCTCAGAGTTTAGCCCATATTTGTAATGAGATTTATTCTTTTTACTCTTATTGTATGTTTTAATACTAGCTTAAATCATCTAAATACGACAGTGTGATGAAATTACTGAAGGATAATATATTTTTATAAATATATTGCCCGATATCAGCCGCAGCAGATACGATACTACTAATTTAACGTCTTTTTGATGGAAGCTATAGATAAGCCATTTCTTTTACATAACCAACCTCAAGCAATTTTACCAAGATAAATTTGGTTTTGTAAAAAATAAAGGTATTTTATAGATAAATATAAATCGACTAGATAAAAAATTATTATAATCTTAGAGAAAAATTCCTTGTATAGAGAGCTCTAACCTAACCAGAGAGTACTCAATACTCTTGTTTAAAGCAATTTTGCATTTTGAAATAATATTCTGATGTTAAATTGTCTGAAATTTGCTGGTCAATCGACTTGAAAAAAAAAGTTGAACCACTTAATACGAGACAAATGCAAAAGAGGTCGAACAGATTTGAAATTTTATGACCAAATGCAGTCATTCAAGTCAAAATGATTGCTGTAAAATTATGTACCATTTTTTTGGAACCGAAGTGCCAAGGTCCACGCTCCAGAAATCCCGTACGTAAGGCGGTATTTAGTGAGATCATTTTTTTACAAGTTCTCTTTTCATTAAATGAATCAGCAACGTATAGAGAAACCTGCATTAGGTTCAAATTTAATGGAAGAAGAAGAAAGTTGAAGGAATGTGGGCCCAATTAACTCCGGTGCAGAAGAATAGAGAACAAAAGTTCCCACGAACACTTCTCACAGCAAACAGAATTCCAAATTTGTTGGCTGCGATGCGGCTAAGTTATCCATGAAATGGGATTCTTGAATCCCATCCCATCTTGAGAAAATACCTTTTGGTTTTCTCGTGAGGTTGAAGTAAAACAATCTGGATTATCACACATCTCCGAGCTGATGTAACAGTACAGGCCAACGACTTCGTATCTATGTGGATTTAATTGGAGATGCAGTAGATACCTATTTGTGGGAATGCACTGGAAGTCGTTTACACTCTTTTGTTGCTAGGTATATATCCTATTAGTACGTCCTATGCTATGAAATATACATAAGAATTTTTTAATCTACCAAGTTTGATAACAAGTTACAATATATTAATAATAAAAACTAGTTGCATTACACAGAAAGGCATAGTATAGTATAGGGAAGATTCCAGATTCCTTCCTTTAATAATAAGATTACTCGTATTTGATTTAATTTTAAATATAATTACTTTTAAATTTAAGTCTAAAATACGGTGATATAATTTTAATTGTGGAGCATACAAGCATGTGGTACCGGTACAAACATTGTATTCTATTTTTAGAATTACATTTTCATTTATATAAATTAACTTATTATATCAAAGAAATATGACTATCGAGATAAATACTTGTCTTTCTCTTATCAAATTAAAAATTATATTCCATTTCTTATTGAATTTTTAACTCATTTAATTTTAAATTAGAAAAATATTAACACTAAATTCAATATTGCGAATACTTTTCGTGAAATATCAGTGATTTCGATCTCATTTTAATCAGTTATCGTTTGTGAAGTTCAAATAATCAAATAATAAATAATTATAATAATAATATTAATATATATTTAATTGATTCCATGATAAATTCTCTCTATACAATTTAAATTCCGAAATTTAATTCCGTAAATAATATAATGTCATATTATAATTCTTAAAATACTTCGCAAAGCTACATTTGAATCAGCAGTTCTTATTTTCGCGAAGTTTCGCAAACCCTATTTGCAGCGAATGCTTTATTTACCAGCAAACGTTAAAATACCTTTGATCCGAGATAAGAGTTCAGTCCAAAGAGAATCTCAATATTTCACTCGCATCTCTCTAAAAAAGAAGGAATTACGGCCCTACGATCAAATGTTTGCCCACCGATTCCGCATCTAAGTACCGGAGGCAGGATGAAGAGTAAGAATTTTATTCTCCGAGGGTATTAAGATTCGCTAGGGAGAGAGAGAGGGACTTTTATAATCTCCCCCCGTTATGTCACTGTTTACACGACAAACGACACGTTTCCTAGCAATTGTTTCGTCCGTATATCAACGGGAGGTCATGCAATAAGGTGATCGTAAAAGAACCAATAGGAAGGTTCCCAGAGGTGAACGTCACAGCTACCTGCCTCCTCGTAACGTCAGCTGCTCTAAGACCCATTGCAAATCACAAGCGAGATGATTCTCAGCGGACAAATGAGACCACCGTGCGAATAATTTCGAAATGAATACGCAAAGGCGGTTGCTAGAAAAGGTACGAAACGGAGTTAGGGCAGAATGGAGGCAAATACGCGATGATTAGGTTGCGAAACCGAATGTAACCGGTGAATAAGTGTGGGCAGATTATAGGAATGGGTTTTTTCTTTAACGGGTCGTCGGGATGTTTGGAATTTTACGTTGCTTAGCAACTTGCTACGTAAGATTGATTTGTTTAGAGGTGTGCGAAAGTTTACGGATACCTCCTTTTATTTATTTTATAAGAATGTTTTCCTAATTAAAAATTTAAATGAATAGGAATTAGAGGAGGGTCCTATTGAATGTCTTAATGAATATGATAATTCCGTTAGTTGGTTTATTTTTTAATTTATTCTCGTATAGTAAACAAATTCAATTAATTTTAGGTATGTTTTCAATGTTTATTAGGAATCAGTAACGAAAAATATTGTCAAATTCATAGAATCAAGTATCAATACAAAATGTTACGAGCTAAAGGTTTTTTTAAATATATATTCTATCAGTATGTTCTGTAGCAACATAATTGTGCTAATAAATTAGAGAAACTATTCAATATTAATGTATACAATCCTATTTAGAGCCAAACGTATATTAATTGGTAAAAGCCAACCACGACTATCCTTAAACCTTCCCTTAATTTGTGTTGTAAACAAAGACAATTTATAAATAAAAATATTAAATCATTATGACCGGGCTTCAGTCATGTTCTATATAACTATTTACAAAGAAATGTATAAATATTATTTTCTACTTGTAAAATATCAAAGGAGAAATATAATAGTTCTGAATATATCACAGTTTCTTGACCTAGATGTGCTGTCAAATACTTGAAATGAAATTTACATCCACTTAAACCACACAAAAGAATTATGAAAATCGTGGTCGTACCTCAGTAGGAATGCAGGGATTTAAAATAAATCAGTGACTGAGAACGAGTTCCAAAACTTTCCCTTTGTCTCTCATGAGAATGTGCATATTGATTTTTTTCAACCCCAAACTTGCATTACCAGACCCCCACTCTCTCCTCTCGACTGCGTTATTTTCGTAACAAGGGGCGGACTTGCATCGTGGGTTGCATGACGACAAGGGGCAGATACCCTCTTTTTCCGAATAAGCTCATATTATTTTCACTTTCCAGCGTATGAGCGTGGAAGTATTGACATTTTGCAGGGCATACGTTCTGATTTTACTCAGAATATAATAAGGTTTCTCCCGACTTTATTAGGATAGAGAAAGAGAACTATTTTGTAATTTTACTAAATGTATTTGTTTAAGTTGTTATACCGATCTTGGGTACTATAGGAACTTCGATCTTATTGAATTGGAATTTAGAATTGCTTTGCTACGTATTTCTAGTGCCAAATTTCACGAAAATAATTCAAATTGGCAACGAATATTAATAATGAAAATAATTCAACACAGCAATTTTTTCATATGATCATTAAAAAATTGTCAGATATTACTAATTAAATTTCTAAAAATTACAAGGGCTGTTTCAGTTACATTAATATTAGTTTATAAATGAACTTATATTCGTTATTTTTCTTCATTTTTCGCCTTTAACTTCCAAGATAATATTTCCATTTAATTTTATAATGATTGACTTCGTGCTGAAGTATTTTTTAGTCATTCTTATTTACAGTTTCTAAGTAAAATTTGGAATATTTAGTTGCTAAGTTTGAGTGAATCGACTGAATAAAATAATTGGCATTTACTGCGAACATTTTAGCGTATTTTATGGAAGATACATATATGGTTTCAAGTATAAATTTCTCTTTATGTGACTCACCTTATCATGATCTATTGCCGACTCCATTTTGGTTGGTGGCTTCTGAAGAGAAGGAAAGTTTTTCAAATCGATAATCCAAAATGGTTTACCCAAAAAAGGTATATTTTTAGACGGAATGGTTTTCTGAGAACTTCGTGAACTTTTAAAAGCGTACAGAATTCATTCCTTCAACATCCAATGATGTTTCTTTCGTAACTCTTCGAAGACCATCCATCCAACCTTTATCCTCGTAAATTCTTGAACAGCTCTTCTTCGATATAAACTTTCGCCATTCACCCCCTGCGCGTGGACACCGCTGTGACCTCCCGTACGCCCTTGAGGGACCTAGAGCATCCAAGTGCGCATGCGCGGCCAATCCAAACTCATTCACGGTCACCCCGACCTTGAAACACAGGAAGCACTGTGTTAGCGATTAGGAATCCAGGCGTGGTTTTTTTTTGTTGATACGAAGGATTTGCATTTCCTCGTGTCTCCAAAGTCACCCCAGATGAGAATAATAGGGCAATAAAAAATCCGCAACACGGCCAATTTGCGACAATTCGACCGAGCACAAAAGGTATCCCTATCTGCGATCTTGCGTGATATTTATTGCTTTCCACGAACCGCTTCCTACCGAATTGAGAATTTTTGAGTGGCGTTGAGTTTTTTACCTTTTCGCTCGGTGGATCGGAATTGCGTGTGCGTGGGAATGCTAGGTACTGCGGGAGATGATTGTTACGTAATGTCGTTTAATGTTATTGGTTTTACGATTATGTTATTTTAAATTCACAACCACGAATCATCTACCTTCCAATCCATTTATTCTCGTAATTATTTGTTTTTTTTTTAGAGATTTTATATCGTAAAATTTCTCGTCTCGATTTATTAGACTTCCTTTTTAATTCACATAAGAATTTTTTTAGAATTTAATGATTAATTCAACATAGAGAATAAATGTAATGTATATTATTAATGCCTATTTCTGAACATTTTATTCAAAATATTTTATCGTTGCTTGAACCTAATTTACGTAAACGTAAAAGATATCTTGGAAATAAATTTCCTCCATCATTCGTCAACACCTAGGAATATCTTTTCTGTTGCGAAATAATAATCATATCTTGAAACGACATTTTTCATCTTACCTTAAAAATTCAACATTCTCTTTTACTATTTTCTCTCCATTATATGTTAAAATTACTTCTCCACATCTGACATACTTTCACAGACCTATTCGTCATGCGAAAGCAATCAAATGCTGTTTCTATTCGTCAAAGGAACGACCATGTGTCTCATATGCATACGGCTTCTTTGATTCATCTCCGCACAAGTGGGCGTCTTAGAACATCGACTCATGACGAAAGAAATTCAAGTTCTCGGCGTTAATAATCTGTGACAGCATGGGGAGGTGACGAGGGCATTCGCCAATATTAGTGCAGTGCCCTTCCGCGTCGTGCTAGACACGATGCAAGATCGCTGCATTACGAATTCGTTTATCTTTCACGATCACTTGGAATATTTAAGAAATCTCTTTGGGTCGACAAAATGAATTGCATCTCGGGAAGAGAGATTTATGGGTCGTATTTTTAAGTCCGTGCGCATTAATTCATAATACTTTCAGATTATTTTCGAGTTAAGAGGATATATTTTAGGAATAAATAAGGTGAGAACCAAGGCCATATAATATCTTCTGGGGTAGGTTCAGGTCAGGATAGCTGAAGAATGAGGCTGGTGGTAATAAGTACTACAAATTATACGCGTAGGCTCCAATCCCAAAGACAGGATAAGTGAGATAGATGTCCAACGTTTCCTTTTACCCCAACGGAGCAACCCCCACGGAAAAAATACGGCGTTTTCTTTTCTTACCAGCTGAAATCATCCTTACAAAACTCGCTTGAAGTTCGAAAGTTTCGCTATCTCTTTATATGCTTTTTCAAATTCATTTTTGGGGGTTTTTGCCATAGTAGAGATATGTTTTACGTTGAAGAGTAACTGTTATTTTTGTACTGTGCTCTTTTAAAGTATTTTTTCCAGAAAATAATGATTTTTTTGTTAATGTTATTTCGCTAAGAAATTGTAGAAAGAGATTTTAAAAAGTAACTCGCCTACTTATATGCACTCGAATGAAATTTTAGTGCTTGGTATGACTGAAGTACAGCTTTGTCATGCACCGACCCAACTCTGTATATTTGGATTTTTTCTGAAATATATTATATATATGATAAAATATCCATCATAGTTAATCTCAATCACTCGCTTATTAAAGAATGGTAGAAACGTAAAAATAGTGGACTTACTGTAAAATTTTCCGAAGTTGAAATATCATAAACAGATGACCCAAAATATTTCATTTCCTCAACAAAATAGTTGATAAATAGGGTGTATTTACTTGCTTCGCCATATTATGAAAAGTATCAGAATTTTTTATTAGTTGTTAATTAATTTTTTATTGCAAAAAATGTAACATACGCTTTATTATATTTATTTGTATAGTCAGCTATTTCAGCGTTTTACGCATTATATTTATTCCCGGCCAGCTAGTTTTTCAAAATATTACTTACATTAGTTAACATACTTGTGTCTATTTTAATCAGGAATACTTTTACGGAGGATCAATTTCCTGAAAAGAATAAATATAATTTGTTTCTTGTCAGTCAAAGCCAAACGTAAAAAACCTGCCATCAGTACGAGAAAGGTTTGAATTTTTTCATCGAGAAAACATAGCCTAGTATTGTTTTAACTTCCGGTGAAGTGCAATTATTACTTCAATTGGCACGTATGCTAATCATCATCGTATTACGAAAAATACTATATTACGAACCTTGGAAAATGCCTCCATTACCTTTCATTAAATTCAGAAGCGAAATTTGGCAAGTGTGGTCCTTCTCCGTTGTGTTTGTCCAACCACTCGTCTCCTTACGTGATCTCCGAAATGAGATGTTAAGCCAACCAATTATGAATGGAATGCCGAGGACTGGTGTCATTCGCATGACCTCAAGTTGTCATTGAGACGTTTGAAGGGGGAGGTTGTTCAACCCTCTTGCTCCGAGCCATCGCCTGCAAAATACGTTGTGCAATAATATGAGTGAATAAGTGAGTGTTGAAGTCATTTATAATTCCGAACGTAATTTCGAAATGATGGATTTTTTTCTCACCCGCTCTTCATGAATGAGTATCATAAGTGGGTTAGGAGACGAATTTTTTTAAACGCACTTCGTCAGCGTCAGCTGAGATGATTCTCAACAGTTCTGTGATCTAATTGTTGTTTTTTCGTACTGCGTCGTCAGAGTAACCTAGAAAAGTATGGTAGAGCTGAATGAAACCATATTTAGACATCTTATGATATGAGTGGAATGTTCATATTTTATACAAGTATTCATATTATAATATTTTATTCGTAGATATTATATTTTATTCAGTGTATCGATTATACCTGACGCACTTAATTAGGAGTGAATAATCTTATTTTCTCTTGATTGTTCATTTATGCATTAATTAACGGTGTTTAACTTACTTAATTTCTAATGATATTTTCTTACAATTTGAATAGCAAAATTTACATCACCACTGATAAAGTATTGATTTTCTTTCTAAATGCATACAATACAAGCTTAGGTGTGAGTGAGTAATAGGTATACATTCAATATATTCTATTTATTCTATGTATTCTATGTATACTGTATATTCTCTATGTACTATACATGTATAAACACACGCTAATCAGACCCATCTATTTCCTTTAATGTAAGGTTTCAAATAATACCGAGGACAAAGACTTCATGCCTAAGGTCGGAAACCCTTGAAGATTTCGACTAATTATGATAAAACAAACAACTTTTTTAACCCCTGAATACTCCTTATGTAATTAAAAAAACTCTTAACCAAAATTCTCTCCGTAATCGATAGTATTAAACCGTTTTCCTTGCGTAAATCGTTCTTCGATATTTAAAACATAATTTGATATTGAATGCTTTATACATAAAATGTGAAAATGATCGAACTATTAGCTTTAATAATTTATGAATTGGTTATAATGATATTGTATGAGATACATTGTTAGGCTAGATATAAATTTAATGAATTTTAAATGCGTTTAATATAAAAATGAATATATATTAGCGTTTTAAATAACAAAGCTACCCTTAACATTATGAGATCAATTCAAAAGTCATGTAATATATTTTTGCACAATAAGGAAAGGCATAAATTATGCTCATAGATTTCTAAAAATGAAAAATATGCTTTTTATCTACCCTCGGAATCGACTCCGATAAAACTCCCATGTGATGATGTAGTTCGCAATGAGAAAGACTCCCCTAAAAAAATACGAGATCTCCCTAATGACAGCCATCGATTTCACATTACGTAAAGTTGAATTCCTCGCCGAAGTCATCCCCTTCTTCTCTACGCTTCATCCACTCATTAGAAACCACAAAAAAGCCGAATTTTCATCGAAAATATTCCGCTCAAATCCAGATATCGTACCACCGATGGCGTGAGTAGTAAAAGACTATTCAAATGAACTCGCCTTGGGAACAAGGGAACTTTTCTCATCAAAAACTTCGCTCGAAAGTCTTATAAAAAGCTTTCATCCCGCCAGCGAGGAGGGTTTTCTATCGTTTAACAACGCAATCTTCCCAAAAGCGTATCTTCTTTAGGTGAAAAATTCCCATAAAACTTCGTTGCCTTCGTCGAAAATTTCGTTTCCCTAGCAACGCGCCCGGTGATCCGTCACAGAGCTCGTGTGCCCCTTTTTTGTCTTTATATTTTTCTTCCATTCACCCTTCGACGCGAAAGCGTTTATTAATAACTTAAATCAGGCCTTTCTAAAAATAAAGAAATATCCGCCAACGAAGTATTTTTCGAGATTTTTCGATAACTGTGCCGAATTACTTTTCCTCTCACTTTTGCCCAAAGCTTTTTTTGAGAAAAAGTACGGATACATCGCCGGAAATAAAAGGACCGATTCAAGCGCCGAAAAGAGGCTAATTAGCAGCTTCGAGTGCTCATTGAGAAGGTTTTAAAGAAGCCGGATTTCCCATAATGCTTTGATATGATGCTAAATAAAAATCGCATAATTTTGGTAATATATATTATAATAAAATGAAGCAACACGGTTTAATTGCTATATTAAACAGAAATACATCAAAAAGTAAATGGTTTATTTTAAATATAAATTCGATTCAAAGCGTCGTTTCACTTTGTAGTATTATTATATTGTAGTATATTATTGTAGTACCATGACGTGTTGAAAAACATTACCACTTTTCTGGACGAAACTGGTGATTATATTCGAAATATCATATCTGTCGTGTGCATTGTAGGGAGTTTTTGTAGCATTTTAGCTATTTTTTACATCTGGCTTATTTTTAAGTTATAAGATATTATCATTTTTTTTAATTTCTGTTTTTAAAACTATCAATTACTAATAAATATTTTATTTTGATCGTTTAGTCTCAGAGTTTATGCTTCGATGGCTAGAGGTTCATACGAAATTTAAATTTGCATTATTAAAAGTATGTTTCAATTTCACGTAAAATATTAATTAATCGAATAATGTATAGTGTATGAGTGATAAATTATTCAGCGGTTCTCCGGATTTCTAATTTAAATTCAGAGCTTATTATTTTGTAAATATTTTACCTTTTAACGTAAATTCTTTTATTTTTATATTGTCTCTGGTCAGATAAGCAATATTGCTAACGATTATTGATGATTATTCAGTCAAAATTCTCTCAACCATGCGGAAATTATCATATCTTCATACATAAAAGAAAACTTCATTTTATTATTATTTCTTTGTATATGCTCAAGGTAAAATTTACGCTCATGCTAAGGTCATGGTAAATTTTAAAATTTATTTATTCCAACTAATAACGAAGGAATATAATAAAACCACTAGTTCCCTTCCGATGCATCAAGAACTGTTATTTTTAACGAAATTAGGAAGCTTTTAATTTGCTGAACAATCAAATTTAAATATGTACACACACTGTAAGTAGCGCGTCAATTATGTTTCCTCAAAATGACAGTTGAGCACCGTCTCTCCGCAATATCTGGAAGAAAAGCTGCCATGGCAGCGAAGCAAATCCCTTTTCCCTGGCAACAGTCAAGCAAACTCTCGAAGATATTGAGTGGCGGAATCAGTTCCTGCGCTTGTCAGTCTAATGATAAATGCACCTCCGGTGAGAGCACAAAAAGGGAAACATTCGCGCCAGGGATAATGCGAAAAACGGCTCCTGGTCTTACGGCCGTTCCTATGGCGACGGCTAAAAATAAGGGGAGTAGGAATAATGGAGTATTGTGTACGTGTGTGCATTTGTGCGCATCCTTACGTGGGGAGGAAAGGAGATGACAAGGATAAGAAGAACGTCTTCTTTCCCTTACTGAGTCACGCAGACGAAATTTTTTATATCCGCAAAGACTGTCCCTTCTGCCGAGGGTATCATTTCCGGTAAAGTGCTGATGTAATGTGCATGGGGAATCATAAATTTACCGTACAAATATCCCCGTGTGGAAGCTGTACAGGTTTTCATTAATCAAATGTACGAATGGAAAATTTTTCGTCTTTTTTCTCGTTTCCGGTAGCGTTTAGATGCTTATGGGTTCGTTAAATATACAATTATTTTTCCTAGTACTTAAACATGATAAGGTATGGTTAATATATAATATAATAATAATATTTTAAATAATGAATCCTATATTATCGCCGGGAATCTTTGAAATGTCATTATGAAAGATATTTTAATACTTATTCATTCTTTTTGAAATAATTGTTAATTCTTCCATTAAAATCTTGGTCATATACGTAAGAAAAGACTAGTATATGCTTTCTTACTATTATTATTAATTCCTCTATTATTTATTACCTTTAGTATTATAAATATTGTTTTATCAAAGTATTATTATTTACAGCTGGGCTTATATATGGGATAAAGTAAAGCCAACACCTGATTCTCATTTCTAGTTAATTCTAGGTTCATTCAAGGGATAAAAGGAGTGCTAATTATGCACGGATTAAATAATTAGGCAAGGAAAGGCGAGGATGGAAATATGAAATGGTTTCATGGTTTAATGGGATCCTTCCTTGAGTTGAAAGGTTTTCTGTACCCCTTTTGGTCTAGTGAAATGAAAGCCGTTGCACAGATGCGTACAGATATTTCCTGAACCTTCTTGTTCATATAGAATGGCATAAAATATATTTAAACTATAAAAATTTTCGGGGAAAAGAGTGAAATAACCAGAGGAAGGTTAGTCAATATTTTGTATGATCGTAATCCAAAATTTTCATTGTACAGAATGTGAGAATACATTGATTTTTGCTAAATAAATATCCATATGATATTAGTAATATTGCTGGGTTTATTGTAAGTAAGTAAACAGTAAGGTAGATTTGCATGGGACAATTTAACCTCAGTACGCTGCATAGAGAGACTAGTTGAATCTACCTATATCTTGTTAGCGTTGATTTTACATTGTTTGGACAACTGTTGGAGTCGTTTTTATAGATCCTTACTAGTAACATTCAGGTAGTTTAGCGGTTAGAACATCTGTTCTTCTGAGAGTGTAGGACCTGGGTACAAGTACCAATAACGGTTATATATTCAAATTTACCTTAGATATACGTTCATCTTTGATTTTTATACTTATTCATGTTTGACCCAACCTCCTAGTGGTCCAATGTTAAAAACAAAAGGTCAAAAGCTACAACAAATGTAGAGGAGAGAGTGGAGAACAACTTCAAAGAACATAGACGGAAGATTTTCACACCCCTTAGTATCATCGTTCATGGTAACGGGTCTTGTTTTTCAGATTCTTCCACACTGCGGTCGTTAAAAGTCCCATCTATTTATACATCCCATATTTATGCTCTAACATCCTTTGGTGTTCAGAAACTTTTCACGGCGTAAAGCATTACTTCCAGCCAGTTGGATGTGTCCATACATCGCCGCGCGAATGCATTATAAATTTCGAGCGAACGCACCGACATAAAAGACGAAGAAACAAATGGCCGTATATCAAGACTCATACTCGTCGAACAAAGTCTCTCAACTTTTGCGTTTTAAACATAAACTTTTTCGAGGAGTGTGTGCAGAATGTTATACGGAGGCCGTGGGCATGAGCAATTCTCACGCGCCTCATTCGTCTGCAAGGGTCCGTGTTCCCTTGTCGTTGCTCACTCGTGAGGAAGGGGTTCTCCATCTCGAATCGTGGCTGACGCCTTCCTTTGTGGAGACTTCTGCACGATCGATAAATCCCGACTTTCAGTGGAACACTTTTGGGTTTTCCCTAAGAAATATTGCGGCAAAAGAGACTCATTGGAGGGTTGTGAATGGAAAAAATTGAACGGAATGCTAACGTATTGATACAAGCAGCCAAAGACCGGGTTGATTTCGATGGGAAGTTTTGCAAAGTTGGTATTTTCTAGTGAAAAGGTGGGTTATGTTACATAAGTCGTGCTAGATGACGATCTATGAGGGAAGTTTCTACTCAATAACGACTAGAGTTCCAAAAAGTGTGCTAGGGGATCTGGGTTCGAGTCCCAGTCATTTCGTAATTTTTTTACTTCGAGTTCATCATCAAGCTGAAATCACACGAACTCTACATGATGAGTTATATTCAGCTTCATATTAATCTTGAGATCTATTTAAATAAAGTTAATTTCTGATATAATTATGAATATTTTTTATTTGACCAGAATTAATGTAAATAATTCAAGTTATATAAAAGATTAAAATATGCACGAATATGATCCATGAAAGTTCAAGAATCTAAACTAATGAACTACTGAATAATGCATTTCAAGCGGAATTTACCTTAATTGAATATCTTCCTGAAAACTAAAATATTCTCTTCTTAATGTTCAAATTGCTACTTACTACCATATCCTAGGTATCTATAATAATCCGAGTAAGGTTATTGATTCACTTATATCCTTACAGTTTTTCATCTTCCTTTTTTGCATTGAAAAAGGGATTTTACATCTATTGATATACACGTATACATGTATACGTAGTTTACATCTTTACGCTAAAATGTTTAGGATAATTTTCTACTGAAGGTTCCAGGTTCGTTTCCAGATTAATTTTTTATACTTATATATTTCGTATCAGGGTTATCTGCCTATGTTCACCCATTTTAGGATCTCTTACCCATAATCTCATATGGAAGCAACAGATCTTAATATCCATCCGCGGCTGTTCTTGGGGGTAAATATGTGTACATAATTAAGAATCCATTTAAATAAAACCCTCACGAGTGTTCTAGGGAAAATCGGCCAGAAATATTTCCCCAATAATTCTGATGATAATTGAAATTTATCGCCCAATTATGAGAGCCCTTGGAGGCATTTATTTCAGGAGGCCTTTACAAAATTTTTGACCTTCCTGAGGAACGTCCCCTAAGCCTCAGATGATTGAGCACCTCCTCCAAAAATATTTTTGAGGGAGCTCTTTCTATTTGGAGTGTCTCGATAATATCTGAATGCCTCGAGGATTCTTCAAGTAGTGGTCCGAAATACCCAAGGTCTCAAGAATGCTCATCCTTGCGTTGAAAGAAATTTTGATGGGTGCAATTACGCAGTAAAACGTCACAAAAGTGTGTATGATACGCTTGGATTGAATCGTAAAAGTTGTGGAGCGATGGAACGGAAAATATAAAGGGTTTTTGAAGAAGAAAGAAATCAATGAAAGGTTAAATTTAAAACATACTTGTTTACTAAGGATGAAATTTTTTGGAAAATATTGCTCTAAAATTGTACTTAAATGTCGAAGGCTAGGGATGAGAAATTTTTATAACTAATCATATTTTGTGCAGTGAAATAATTGGAAAGGAAGTAGAAAAGGTTGAAGGATTTTAAAGGAGAATGAATAAATGAAAGATTAAGTTTAATGCGTTGGCTAAATACAAGATTTTTCGGAAAATATTTCTGTATAAAATTTTTAAAATTTCGGAGACGAAGAAAATTTTTATATCTTCATCATATATCAGTGCATTAAAATAATTGTTTCGTAGTAAATTATTTATGCATATAATCATTAAATTTCCTGCTACGTTATTATTTTATTCATACTGTTTTTACGTAAACCAAATATTTTTATTCAAGTCGTTAAGGAATGAATTATCGTCATAAAATTACATTGCCAAGAAAAATATAAGTTATCACGTCATCAACCATGATAGGGTTTGCTTTCGATGTATACGAAAATTTGTTACTGTCCTTTAAAAATTTTGTACTCAGAGTCAAACCAGATCCAGGAGATACGAAAATGTCTCCTCAGAGGTTTGCAGAGGTACTTTTCCTTTGACTTGGCCAAACGCCAGGATTCTCCCTCATGCGTTGTACTTCATGCCTATCTTAGCGTTATCGCGAGGTATTTTAAATTTTATTTGTTTTTGGAAGGGTTGAGTTATTTCCGTTGACTGTAGTCTACTTTAAGACTTTTCCTTGCGCTCAGAAATCCGTGAAAACCGTGTGTCACATGCTGTACTCGCATTCAAGGTGATGCACGCACTGCAATTTTGTTTCCGACCGATACAAAACGAAGCTTTACAAACCAGACTTACTGAAGTTGAGATTTTTTAAAACTGAGAAATAAATATCGCTTTTAGTGGAAAACAAATTATAAGTCATACACTGTAGGCAGAAAATTTATAGCATTTATCGCAGAATTTCTCTGAACAAACAATTACAATTAGATCCTCAATAACAGCACTTTTTAATCCTGGTTAACATTTTGTTAATTTTAAAAATATGGACCATCTTAGGGAAAACTTTCCCATTTCTAGAAAGGGTGGAGGTCAATTTAGTGTAATATAAGATATAGAAAAGGATGTCATGAAATTTTCGAATAAATATTTAAGTTATTTATGTAATTGATAAGTTAAATTTGTATTTAATTTCCAATGATGTAAGTTATTTTAAACATAAATAAAAGAAGCACAATATTTAATGGAATTATAATCTAAACTGCTCAAAATATATGAATATTTTTATCTATAACTTAATAAATAACTAATTTACTTGCTATATAAATGTATAAGAAACAGATTGTCGATGTAGATATAAATATGTTAACTTGGACCTTCTTTAGCCCGTTAAAAAAGGGTCAACCTAAAAATTTTTAACCTATAAAATATTTAGAAGTAAAGCTGATAATAGCACTATGAGAGAATGAGAAAATATTATTGCGTTACGAACATTCTTTAACTGTATAACTCAGTAGTGTATAAACTGGAGATAGAAAAGAACATTATTCATCGAAAAAGGCAACAAAAGTCCTTTCTTCAATTATATCCAATAAAGGACGCAGATACCTCTTAATTCCAATTCATTCCTCAAATATAACGGCACCTTTATAAAGGCAGTGAGTTGGCATCCAACATTATAACCATAAATATGTTTATGAATACGTTGCGTCAGTCAATGGTCGCCCAGGGCAACGAGAAATCGATAAATCGTCTTATGATAAAGAAAGAAGTTCACAAGGCTTCACTAATATCCCGAGAGGCAAAACCTTTTTATCCAACAAGTTTCCTTTTTATGCTCCATTGTGGCATCAAGGGATGCTTTTTTTAAAAAGAAGGAGGTGGTGTACCAACCCAAGGAGGAATTAGGCCCTTAATATGGCTCCATTTCCAAGTTAAGCGACCGCGTTGTTCCGCGATATAGGTTCTTGTTTACGCGGAGGGTCTCATTGTGTTAACGCTCCGTTGGGCCTTTTGTGAAGGCCCATCAAGGGTGTTTTCCGAACGCGCCTATGATTTAAGGGAGACGTCAGCGATATGGAGGAAAGTTTCTCTGACAAGATCTTCTCTACGCCAGGTATGGAGTCGTTGTTTTGCTTCTTCAACAAAGAGATTTTCATCGTTCTGAACGTTTTGATATCCAGCTCACCGCAGTGGGAGGTTTCCTGGATTTAGAAGGTTTTTTTCTGGGGCTGTTTCTCACACTCGTTCACGCTATTTTTTTGAGGGAAGGTTTTGGGTCGATTTTTCTATTCTATTTCAATCGAGTGTAAGCAAATAAGCATTTGAATTTGAATCGAGTATGTAGAATAGAAATATGTGCCCTGGGGGGATTAAAGTATATTTAAACTGTCGTTTATCGTAAATAAAAGAGATCGATTGCAAACGAATTACAATATGAATCTTATATATATATTTTTTTTACTTGGTTTTTGTGTGGTATATCTACAATAAAGAAAACAATAAATAATTAATATCTTTCTATTTTAACCGATAATTTAGATTATTTTCCAGCATATAAATAATTCAGCATTGGATTAACAAAAGCGAGGTTTATAAAACGCTCAACACAATATGATGTAATAATAATACTATCGATTCATGTAAGGGTCCGCATTTTGAAGTTTATATTTGAAGCCCTGAGAAAATTCCTTCCATGATTGTTGAATATCGAAGAAAAATTGCAATACGACATTTCTTAAGCAGCTTAAAAGTACGGTTGGGTCAGTATATACTCGTATTAAAATGATTACTTGTGAATACAATGTAAAGATGTAAGAGTTTTCGGGTACCGGCAAAAATATATGAATATCATTTATCCTGTTTAAAATTTTCTTTAATTTTGGATTTAATGTAACTATTATCACGTATTATATTCTTTCCCGCGATTTTTCTGTCGAATCATTTCAACTGTTGCAGGATATAGTACTCGCATCTTTTCGTAGATAGTTCTTGGATGATTCTGTAGGTGGCAGATATGTAGTTTATGTATGTTCTCGAGCATACTGAGCCGCATCTTTCGCAGCCTCTATTCCATCCTTTTGAATACTTTTGTAGCTCCCTTCAAATATTCCTAAATTCTTCCTTTGCTCTATTATGTGAAATAATTATCGCGCCGACATCTTTCAAAATGGTTTGGCAGTTAAATGTATAGATCGAACGTGATTCGACAAAAATTATCATGAATAGTGGACAAATACTAAAGCTAACACTTCGTTAGAGACATGATACAGTTAAATAATAAAGACCATCTAAAGAATGTATGATTTTATTAAGATCTAACATAAAGAATTGAAAGATATATTTTATTCGTATTAATGATGTGTTCTTAAAACTGTATATCATACAATATATTCGAATACAAATAATGGGCATTTATAAATAAAATTCTGAATAAGAAGATTAATGATTCCTAAAAACGTAAAATATATTAAGGATTTGAAATAACGAAATTTCCATAGAATTGCTTTCGTTGTGAAGGAAGTCTCGTACTTGTTTATAGCTCAAACTCAAACGAAATGTCGTAATATTTCCATAGCAACCGTCAACTTGTTTTAAAACTTTTATTTTAGTAAACGTAATTCATAAGATTTCACCATCAAAGAACCGTAAAAGAAGTTAGTTTCCTCAATTGGGAGCATTCGAGTCAACGGTATCATCAGGTGCAACGCTTGAGTCGTTCTCATTAGTCATACGAAGATTTCACTTTCCTCGAAAGAAATCCCGGACGGAACCTCTTCATCATTAGTCGAATTTCTCAAGGAAAAAATCGGAAGGGAATCGCCCGTTCAATGTCCATTGCGCTCAGTGAATCATCGCTGGTGGTGACTAACCTACTCCAACAAGGGAAAGGCTGATTCTCCCTTATCGTTTTCAAATTCGGCATTTTTATTCGCCGATAACGGAGCTCATTTCCCAATCCTCCTTGGGCAACTTCCTTCTGGTGCGAGACCAAGGTGTTGCGTTTTCCGGGAGAAGATTTCACCGTAGTTACTGGAAGCAATTATCTCTCAAATGTGTCACGGGGTTTTTGTGATACGACTTGATGAGGATCGTGCGATTATTTCCTTTAGAGTTAACGGAGCGGATTTATTCCGTTGCTTTAAGGTTGATAGGTTCTTTTGAGTCATCTGTTAATTGTTTGGAAAAGCTAATCTGTTGAAGTTTGCGGTGAAAATGCGTGAATTTATACTTCCAATGCATTTTCAACAAAGTTGTTTCGCGTATAAGTATACGTAACTATGTTTCGTTCGGTCTGATCTTACAGAATTTTTAAATATTTGTGTAACTATGGATTATAAAAGAAACGATATAAAATAAATACTGAAACGATATAAATACAAATAGCTCCATTATTATAAAATTGGGGTAAATTATCTATATCTATGACGTCAAAATACTTAATTCGTCACCATATTTTTAACAAATTAATTATCTCAGGAACACATACTTATTCATAATGATAAAATTTTGCACATAAGGAGAAACTTGTACCATTAATATTCCCTGAAAGTTCTGCAGGTACATCTAGATATATGTCCACAGTTTATATCATTTGCTGCGAGGATCAAAGTTTCAGTAATAAGCGCTTTTGGGGGATAAGACTTTTAGGGGGTTTAGACGAAGACTCTCCAGTCAATAAAATACCTATAAATCATGACCGCTGCTCCATCCTGAGAAGGATTGGAGGGTCTTCGATCCATATGGCGAACAGCTGCACACAAACCCTTGGATTGATTGCAGAAAGAGAAGGAAGGTCCTGAGTTTTGGAGAACGTTTGCAAACCTATTTTCTACTGAAGGTTTGGTTTTGTTATAGTTAGTGTTGCCTGTTAAATGGACTTAAAGAAGTAGTAAAATAGTGTCAGGTGGAGATCAGTCTGTTAGAATTATACGTATATCTAAGAGTATGATAGAAGTAGCTATTAAAAGAATTTAGTAGAGATGTTTGCAAAATTCTCTCTATTGTATCTCGTAGGGAAGTTTATGAAAGTGAATTTTATTGGATTAGAACTTTTCACTAGAATTCATTATCTAAAACCACATTTTCTGTCAGTATTCAGTGTATATAACAATCTTTTTTGACTATAAAAGCGAGTTTCGGTCATACGATCCATTCTAAAATCTGCTAATTTGCAAATTCTAATTATAGATTTAATACAATACCATTCTCCTATACGTAGCAGGTTTGTCAGATTCGCAGAGTGAGCAATTCGTTACAGCAACTCATACATTACAGCTAATGTGTCCCATGGAAGTCGTATCGGAAGTGGAAAGTTGGTAGCTATACACCCCCTGTGAAGTTCAATGTTGAGCCATAACGTTGATGAGTTTCTCTCAGTTTTACACGAAGTGGTATTGACTCTAACAGACTCTAATAACCACTCATACGCATATGGGGTTTCATTATGTCCTCATGAAGCGGAATCACCTGAGAGTAATCCAGCTGATACTTTTTCTTTACTCGTTCTGCAGTCATCTGAATGAGTTTTGGGGAAACAGTCTTATGAAACGGTTATTGCCACACGTTTGATGCTGCGTACGATTTTAATATTCGTTTCGAGGAAGATCACTATGATGCTGTATCCATTCGGAGGGATTAGTACCTCGATGAGATTAAAGTCGTATTGCATTTTGTCATACAATTCCCGATTAACGAGCGATTCTTTCCGTAAGAGTAAGATGCATTTTATGGTGAAGTTGAAAATGCATACAGTAATTTCCTACGTAGACTTTAGTTTCGAGAGTAATTATAAATGCTGATGAGCTTTGGAATTACAAATGAAAGAAAGCAGGATTCCATTGAGACTTTATCTACGTGGAAGTCTTCGCTGGGTAAGAATGAAACCTGTGTTGAAGTATGGATAGAATTATAGTATACGCATCAGTATAGCGTAACCTTCCCAGAGCAGGGGTTTATCTATGAAACTTACGAATTTATTTCGAGAACTTACGAAGTTTATGCATACGTATTTTTATTCTTTAAAATGCTCTTCACAGATACCCATTAATAGAACAATTACAGTGAAGTTCTCAGCAGTGGACGAATGGACATCCATACCCTGTGAAGAATATTTCCAATTAAAGGGGATTCGAACCCCGGACCTCTACATTCTGAAAATTTAATAATTTATCTTGAAGACAGTACGAGAAAGACCCAATCTCTCGATTTATCTCATCACTTTTTCATCCCCCTCGCATACATCCATCTCAAGAAAAATCGAATTTCGATGCTCATTTGTCCCCATTACGCAGCGACGACACGATGAAAAAAAAAACACGCTCAACGGGCGGGGAATATCGTTTCCTCACGCAATATACATTATTCAAAATAAAAAAGGCGTTTCCATCTTTTTTACGAAGGAAATTCGATGTACGGGACCAGAAGCGACTCGGGTCCGGAAATGGGTGGCGGAATGCGGAGGGTTTTAAAGGGAAGGTGGCGGATGCAGGGCGGAAACATTACAGGAGTCGAAAGGGGTATGAGGATATTAGAAGGGGAGGATTTGGAAATTAGGGTGGGTGGCGTCGAATGGGGTGGTTTTTTCTGTTGGAATCGGCTGAGTTCGGTGATGAAAAGTCAGCGGAAGGGCTTTTCAAAAGGGTTGGAGAAATTTGGTAGCGCGCGTTCGGATATGGAAGGACAATTAGGTGAGTTAATTGCGGGACTTGGAGTTGAAGGCATTGTATGCAGTTTCCAAGCCGCGGCTGATATTAGTAATTTGGCTTCCCAAGTCGTGCGGTGCGAAGTTCGGTACTTCCCCTCCAAAGTAAACATTTTCTCCGAAGGGAAAGCGTTGCTCTGTCTTTAACAGCGGTGATTAAAAAGCTGATGGGTACTCTCTCCAAGGATGTCATTAGGTGCACCAGAGTGCTGATTATCGTGCGTAGGTGGTCGCGCCTTTGTGAATCGTCCGTGATGCACAGAATTCTAAGTATTCTGAATATTGTTGGTCTCTCTCTCGAAGTTCATTCTCCCTCAAAATGGTCTGTATGCTGCTCGTAAACGGCAATTTGAGTTGTTGAGTTAGTTTTGGTCCCACCCGTATCATAGCCCGAGAATATTATATTCCCTAGTTATACTGGGTTATTTAATGAAAGAATGATTCTGTTATTCTATGTTAAAGAGGAAAATGTAGCCTTATTACTTTTTTCTGATCTCCAAGGTACCAAATAAGTTAGGAATAAAAGATTCATGAAAAAAATGTATGGTTTATCCTTATCAAATGTTAGAGTAATTTGTGTTTCTATTGATTGACGATACTGTTTTTTTTTCTTAAAATATGCCTCATCATAACGTCAAATAACTTTCTAAAACTTTACGGTGGAAAAAAATCTCTTAAAGATTACAATAAACATACGTTTATTAACATATTCAAAATGGAATGAATTTCTTCGGATTTAACATTTGAGAAAAGATAATGAGTATTAAACTATTCATTATATTGTTTCCTGTTACTTACATTACATTTAGATTCATAAATACTTTGGTTTCTTCAAAAATATTTAAGACCCATTAAAAGGATGAATTTGCAGAACATTTTCTCTTACTTACATTCACATTTACAGTTTAAATTATCCAATTATATACGAGTTTACCCGCTCATAGTGCAGTCGTATAAATCCTGAGTTGTGAACAGCTTAATGTTTTACAGCCATCAGATTTTTAATTTACGACCCATTAATTTACTTCAGAATTAAAAATTCATGACTAAGCAGTCTTTGCTATTCATACCCCGTAAAACAGCCAGTTAATTGCTTTATTTTGATAATATCGCCTTCAACCCTTTATATATACGGGAGTTCAGCTTTGTTCCCCCTTTTAAGAAGTTGTTACAGACAACCATTAACCGATTTTAATTGCTGCAATTCATAAAGTTATCCCCGGATTCATTTTCCGCGTTGCTTAATAACGCTCGGCACAAGCCGTGAGCACAACGAATTCCCAAATCAAGCCGCAGGGAGTTGTAACAGAGAATAAAGTTTGGACTGATTTAGTGGGGGCGTGACATTACATAGAAACAACGCTTTGGCAGCACGCGATGCGAATACGTAAGAAAGGGAAAATTTACGTCGCGTACGGAATTTAGCGCCGGATTAATTCGTAGCGAGAGAAATTAACTCGCAAGAAGCTGGATGGAATTCGGGTAAGAAATTAATGCCCCGATCTTTTCTCGCGGAAATTAATTTGCTCCGGGTGACAGCGAAGTTTTCGGGGGTGGTTCGGAACAGGGTGGAAGGAAATTGGTTGCGGAGGGGGGTTGGAAGGAAACGGAGGGCGGTTGATGCATCAAGATAGAGACGGAGGTGGGAAAAAAGGGGTTGGAAAGATGGGGATGAAGTACGAGTAGGCAGGTGCCGGGGAGGGTGGGTTTTTCGGAACCATTTCCGCACCCCCCTCTCTTTTTCTATCTGCTGCAGCTCGAATAGATTATAAAGGGGAGATGGGATGGTAGATCGGGAATCCTACTAGAACAACTTCAAAACCCCGGAACTGAGTGTTCCGGAACTCTGGTGCCTGCACCCGTTTCGCTCCGTGTTAAGTATAGTTTAGCGGTGGGAAATTTGTCCAGCGTTCCGTAGGTCGTGCGTAAGATTTTTAAATATATAATGTTGGGTGGGATTGGTGGAAAGTACAACGTTCTTTCTTTCTTGTTGGATGCGTGGTGGTCATTAGATTAGAGGAAGTGGGAGGAATAGTGGTTGTCAGCGATGGATTACAGGGCTTGGTGGTTAAATCTGTCTTACCCGAATTGTTTTACGGTAAAGATTTAGTGATAGCGCTGGAATTGGTTTAGGTATGGAGGGAGAAATTTTCTGGGTGTGAAGCGATTTTTATTCACGCTATTCCAACAGATGGTTGTGTTTTAATAGGTTAATTCACGGAATCGCCAAGGAAACTATACTTATACTGATTCCCTATCGTAGCACATCGTTAGATACGAGGATTTCAGTGCGTACAGTGAGACAAAAGGCGTTCTGAAATTATGAACCTTCTCCCAATAATATTCAAGGTTTTTAGATCGATGGCGCATTTGAGAATGGTTAATATTTTATATTAATACATCCTATACTTCCTCACGTTCGTTTGATTGAATGTTTACACACACGCTAAATTGCCAATTCAAGGTTTTTGAAGGAGCTTAATTGACCGTCTCATCATTGCGTATTCAATATTTCTTTTTCTCTTTTCAATCGGAAATCACCTTGGAAGAGGATTTTAGCGAAAGAATATCGCCTCAGTAAGGTGAACGGATCCCTCTAATGAATTTCAATAACACAGTAATCCACTCCTGGTCTTGGAAGGAAGTTTTGCGGCTTCTGTTACGAAAGGTTACGTAAAGCGTAGCTCATGCTTCTCATACTTCGAGGTCGTCCCCAATAGAGTTGAAGTAACTCTTGTGTCGGTTCGCTCTTACATACGCATGTAACGTAACAGCACTGTTAAGTTATTAAGGATTTACTAGTAATTTTATCAAATACAGATTGCGATGTTTTCTTTACCCACTGAAGGTTATTAATATGGAATAAAAAATGAACGATTATGATTTTTAATTCAGGAAAAAGAATTTAAACTCAATCTCGTATTTCAACACATAACGCTCAAAATTATTCTTACGTCAATGAAATCGATTTCAAAAGATCCGCTTCTTGATTCACCATTTCCCTTTCAGAAGCCGTTAAGTGCATATAAACCTTCAGAGATATCTATCTTCATATCTTATACTCGAATTTTTGTTTGATCGTTCGTAAATTAAACACATTTTAAACTATATTCATTCCTTCATATTATATTACGTATCGAACGAAACTCTTAGTCATTCCACTAAACACTTTTCTGTGAGTTATAAACCATCCTATCATGAACAAGTTGAATATTACTCAGATATTTCAGATATCCTGAATTTCAGCCTTAGTACGTATATATAATTTACTGAAATTACCTACACTTGACGTATATTATTTATACGAGTAAAGGTGTGCTTGCTGACAGCAAGCAATCGGAAATATATATCTTTTAATAAAACCTACGATTTTTCGAAATATTAATCGGATAAGTCATGCTAAGCTTTAACTTAAGTACGTTTTCGCAGCGTGCATTGATTTGATTTCGATTTCCATTGCATTTCTTACCGCAGCATTATTACCGCCCTGGCGTCGAACCAAGGCCATTCAACGAAAATCACTGTCATTATTGGCTTGAGTATGATTGACTTTATAAACATTCCGAATTTGAAAAGAAAATTCATTCAGGAAGTACCTTAAAATGAGTCCTTAATTCCCAATGCATTTCTTTCGAAGGTATAGTTAACACCCCCTAGAATCGAACCAACGACCATTTACGACATAATTTCGGTCGCTTTTAAGTGAGAATGGTCCCTTTTATGGCTGTGTGAAATTTTGAACCTCTGCGCGGTTGGGAAGTGTCCTAAAAAGCTTTCGGAAAAATGGTCAATGTATTTTAAACGGGAAAAATCGAGATTACGGGACGCTCTGAAATCGAACTCGTGACTCATACGTAACTGTTGATTTTTTCCGAAGTACATTATGTAAGTATCTATACGTGTAGAAAGTTTGAATGACCTAAGTATCATATTAGGAGAGATACGATTTTTCAAAATTTGAAAATATTTTACCTCCTGGCATCGAACCCATGATCTTTTATGAATAATTGATAACATTTTTGTGTAGAAACGTATATTATCTATAGCCACATGAAATTTCGTTGTACTACGTTCCCGGAAAGTATTTTTTAAAAATTGTCAAAAATCGACTCCATGCATTCTTATGGAGAAAAATCCGACTTTGGGGACTCCCAGAATCGAACCCATGATAGGTAGAGTGGGTTTTGGATTTTTTCCTAGGTCAATTTTAGATGGCCATTATGCAAAAAAATCGGCGAGCCCGTGGCCTTAGCAGTTTGGGCCAGACATTTGTATCCTCAAATTTTTTTGACCCCCTAGTTATCTATATATAATAGATACGAAGATCATCTGTGATTGAAATTTCCAAAGTAATTTCAACGCTCGACAGAAACATTAACCCCCTCAATACTCCCCGTTGATGCATTTAAATATATATTCCCCTCCAAAACGATCCAACTCTGCATGTATCGATCCCTAAATGAGATACCGTACAAGTCCTTGGATCGTATGCGAGGAGCGGAAAATAGGATAGACTCGTATCCTGTTTTCGTAGTCCAGTGGAAAACTCTCTTCGGAAACGTTCGTGACGGATAAGACTGTTGCCAGGTCGGCCCTCCCCCCCAATGATCGTCCTCCATCCGCACAGTGTAGCACAACATGGACAGATTACGATCTGCACCCTCCTAAAGAGAAATCCTTGGTCAGTCATCGAAGGCTATTTCCCTTGGATTCTATATTCCCCCGCACCCCCCATACTTCCCTCTTTAAACCCCCTTACTACGGTTATTTACTCCTTTTTTATGCCCTATCTGAAAGCCTCCCGTCGCGTTCCGGTCCGAAAAACTATCCCATTTGTGATTCTCCCACGCAAAGAGGTTCGATATCCCATAGATATGCCGCCGCAGGAGATAGCAACGCCACTTTACTAGACGTGGTTTACTTTTCGGTGTATTGTCCCCATGTCTATCGGATGGCTAATCTTTTGGAGAGAAGAAGGGAATCGCTTTCGGATTAGTTTCCCGAAGGTTTTTTTCTTTGTCGTGGTTTTTACGCGAAGGATTTTCTTGCTTCTGTGTTAAGCGAAATGAGGATAGAGTGTGGTTACGGGTACGAAGTGTGAAGTATTTTCGACCAGGCTAACATTATAGCTACCCTAACAGGTAAGCAATTTCTTGAGGTATGCGAAATGTTCGATGGGTTTGAAGTATTCGATCAAACAAAAATTGCAATAAAGAAATGGGTAAATAAATATGCTGGATATATTATTAGATACCTAATTTAGGGTACTTTCTACAATATATCTTTCTCCCTAAAATATATGCAACGAAATTAAATATTAAATTATTATTGTAGTAATATATTATATTAAGTTTCGATACTGAACAGAAATACGTCATCTCACTAAAGTCGACTTTTAAGAGTCAATTATACACTCCTCAGAATAGAATTCGCTCGTAATTGTACTATACATAAACATTTATTCTTATTCTGTATCTGTATTTTTGGAAATCTAGCGGCACGTAAAAACTCCTGTATTTGAATCCATTTGATATAGTTGTTCCATATTAATCTCCCATCAAAATCCCTCGTAATCCTAAAAGATCGATTATAAACCCCTGAAAAGTTAATCGACATAAAAAGCAAACGGAAGCGCTAAAGAACAGCATCTGAATACGTGATCCGTATCGCAGTACGTAAGGAATAAATTAGAGTATACTCTCTGCAGCAAAAACCCTTGCGTATCGGAGTGTATCAGAGAACCACGTAATCATGAAGATTAGGTGTATTGGGATTCTCTCCCTCCCCATCTCACGGGTGGTTTCTTGCCGGACTGTTTTTGCTGTATCGCCACGTAATGGTGGTTTAGCTTAAGAGCTGCAATACCCCTGTACGTATTTCATTCCTAATGAAAAGGGATTTAGATAAGAGAAAATTCTATTGTTTTATAAGTCTGGCATTACTGCAAGCTTAGTATATAGACTTTGAAATGAGTAAGGAGGTTGATCTTCTATCTGAGGATAGGTAAATCGGTCTTAGAAAGTATTCAGCAAACAAATTCAGCAGTAATTTTGGGATAATTATTGATATAAATATACCTCATTAGGGTTAAAGTGGATGGACATTATTTAACTATCCTCTTCAGCTGCTTCGAACATCCATTTGCAGCTTAGCGTGACGATTTTCGAGAATGCAACCTAAGTATTCACAAATGTCATGTGATCTGGACGTAAGATAAAGCAACCTAGAACCTTCTTCCATCAAAAAAAGAATCCCAAAACCGAACAGCAAAATTCGCCCTTACATTTTTCTCCGGAAGCAACCCCACCACCACGGCTGTCCCCAGGGGAGCCGTGCAGGGCGAGAGAAAAAATGAGTAGAAATGGGTCCGTTTCGATCCGGCTACTTCCCTTATCCTCGAATTCTCTCAACCACAAATCCTCGCCATCCAATTCCCACCCCTTCAAAAGCATTGATTAAATC
The DNA here is from genome assembly GCA_020796165.1 of Pantala flavescens. Taxonomy (NCBI): domain Eukaryota; kingdom Metazoa; phylum Arthropoda; class Insecta; order Odonata; family Libellulidae; genus Pantala; species Pantala flavescens. Next base: position 17,095,413 of record CM036881.1, on the reverse strand, counting down.
GTATCGAAATAAGTTGGGTGGTGGCTCTTTGATAGCTCTCTCGAACGATAGCCCAGGGCCGACGTTTTTCACGCCCAGGGAGGGCTCATTTCGAGGCGAGCGAGGAAATTGCTACTTTTGTATGCTCTCGGATTGCTCGAGGCTCTCTTTTCTCTCGTCCGCTTTCGAGGGCTTTTGGGAAGGCGAGCTGGGGAGATAAAGGAGTAATTGCGCGTGTACGATGTGAAAAAGGGAGATGAGGAGTTTTAATTCGGAAGATTCTGCGTTCTCCGGTTTTCTTTCATTAAGGTGGTCCCAGTGCGATGCCTTGTGGTATTATCTGGATGTGCGGGTGAGGATTGCGATTTTTGAGCTGTGAAGAAGAATTGGAGGGCTTAATGGAAACCCACGAGGGTTCTTTGATCTCTCTTAGTTCCACAGAGCGTAAGTGTCTTATGATTCCGCTAAATTTTAAAAAATATATCTTATAATTGACTCTAAATTGTATCCATAAAAGTTTGAATGACAAAAAATTACAATTAAAAAACGATATAAATCTATTTAAGATCTAAATAAATAAATAGTATATAGAATATTAAATAGATATCGTTTGAATTTCTATAAAATATTAGATAAATATATAAAATATAATATTGTACAAAAAAGGGTATTTAATTGCTGCTATAGGTCTGGAGAATGCATCTTGGTATGGCCCTTAATTAAATAGAATAAATAATTAAAATAAGTATAGTCTTAGAATTTATGAGTCTATATAATTTCATAGTATCATATCAAGGAATTTAACGTCTATGCCAAGATTTGTTCTTAAGCTTTAGAATATGAGCTCAATTTGCTATTTTATCAAATATACAAGCACCGACAAGCAAGGATTCTGTCATTGGGAAATATTACATAATAGCTAAAAACTCCTCTTCTATGTTTCCTGCGAATGAAAATGTATGATAGATGAAGGATCAACACTATGTTATGTTGAAAATGACTATTTTGAAAGTCTCCGTATTTTAATCTTTTAATCCTGTGTTTCCAAGGTACAGTACCGCTTCTATTTGCTTCGTAACTATGATAAATAATTGCGGTAACAAAGCGAAGAGCAAGTACAAGAACATACTGAAATGTATCGTTTGTCCTTCTTTCAGGAAAAAAGCGCTTTGAGATTAACATACTTTAGTGTAACCGAAACCTTGAAGTATTGCAACCACTGCGACTAATATATGAAGGCCGCATTGTAGGCATGAAGTAGATACATTAAAGACGGAAAACAGGTGATTTTAAGGGAAATACTTTAATTGTATACGTTTAGTGGCGATAGTAATTTACTCAATAAATGAAGCGTAGAAAACTAAACACGATCCCTTTGCTTATATCTTCAATTCATCATATTTTATAATTCATCACCCCGCAGATACTCAAAAATGTATCATCGTGTTGCGGTAATTTTATTTTCGGGAACCATATTTTAATCAACATCCGACAATATCTTTGATGGCACTGTTTAATTCTTCATCACGAAAGAAATTGCATTGGAATTGGTTATTACGTGTGCAGGTAGAAATGGAAATGAAATTTTCCTCTCTCTCATTTCATTCTGTTGAAAATTTCGTCGTTCGATGAATTAAAAACGTTCTGCATGTTTTAAAAGGAAAAAAACTTTCTAAAAAATATCTGCGCTGAACGAAACATACATTCATATTTGATTTCGAGTTTATCTGATTGATCGCAAGAGTTTAATTTTTTGTTTCCTGCGCATTTTCTCTGGTAGAGGTAGGATTAAAAAATGTACAGTCGTTGCCTTTCATATGCTCGGGAATTTTTTCCGACTATGTATCGATCCGACGTGTACATAAACACTTGTAATCTTACTGCAGTATTGCACCAGTTACACCAGCCAGAAGTTTTTTGGCGGTACTGTTCTTGTTTAATCAAGCGGGGTCTTTCTATTTGATTTCCAGTCTTTAGCGTAAGACTTTTGGAATGCTATGTCTCGCGGAGACAAAATGGAATGCATACTCTAAAAATTGTAGTTCTTGATCACTTAAAAAATTGAAAGAAGATCTTTGAAGCTCTTAATGCATTGATGCAAATCTATAGATATCAGATTCTTCGAAGTTTTTTTGCTGTTAAAATTCTGTCGTATCATGAAAAAATCAAGTGATAAATTTCTTTTAAGAGTTTAAAAGCATATTGACCAAGGAAATTTAAACTATTCTTTTGTGGTCTAAGTAGCGGATAAATTTTATTAATATTTAGATCAAACTTAGTTATGTATTCTACAATAAATGAATCACAATGAAAGTTCAAGTATATATTATGATCGTACGATATTATCAAATATTTATTTGTGACGTAATTGATTAATCTATTAATTGTTTACTAGTGTGAATATACCATATTTTAACGGTACGATTTGTAGTAAAAGCAATCGTAAATATCATCTTATAATTACTTTAACAACCCTGTCTTGTAATCGCATATTTTATGCGCTCGTAAAATTAATCCTCTAAACTCGCGTTGCTTAGTTACGAAGAACGTAATTTTCTCCAATAAAGACTTTTAAAAGGATTTAATCTTTTACTACTTATGATTTATATGGTGTTTAAAAAAAGATATCCAGTTCTCTAAACAACGCTTTCGCAGACACTAAATTTTTTGCGATACCTGGGGATATATATAATTAAACTGTCCAACCCACAGATGAAGAGATATTTAATTCATAAATCAACGTCACGAGGATTGCTGCAAAACGCGTCAGAAATTTCTCCAGCAAGCCATATAAGAAGAATGCTCGGGAGGTAATTGGATGTCTCAGAGAGAGAGAGATTTAGCACTGATTCGAGAACCTGGAGATGCAACGGAAAAATGATGGAATTGATGCGAATTTCCCGGATTGACGTATCCGGTGCGAAAGTTCGCGAAGATGAACTGATAGACACGACATCCGGCCTGGAAACCGTCCCGATTGGGTAGAACTTATTCTCGGCAAAAATGGTCGATTGTTTTTTCAACGATTCATTATTTTTTTCCTCTTTGACAAGCGAATGCAGCTTATACCATCCCGCAGGCGATTTCTCCCCGTTTCAAAGATGAAAGTTCTCGGGAAAATTTTCCACTTTCTTTTGTCTGCAATGGGCTTCGATAAAACCGATCTTGGAATGCGCGCCTCTTCGGGCATCGCGTTTCATTTTTCTCGGAAATAATTCGCGTTGAAAAGCGAGCAGCGTATAAGGGCGTATGATACGCTTAATGTGGAACGCCCCACGGTATTTTCCAATTCTACCTAATCGATACGTTATTGAAGGGTGAAAGTATGTGCTCGTAATTTTCCCTTATGAAGTATTCGCGATTTTGTTCTCGCCATCTGGGTTTTATTACCTCAATATTTCGTTGAATTTTATAGAAAGCTGGTCCAGTCTTTCCCAGATCGATTGCTTTGTTTTATTGTTTGGTGCATCGCTTTGCAACAATGCTCCCAACGCGTGTCGTTTTGTGTATTCGTTAAATTCGTTTCCATATCAACTCGTGTTATAGTTAACGTCAATTAGTAAGCTCGTGAAGCGAAGTTCGAAGTCCACACGTGCATTATCAGCGGCCTAATTAGCCTGCACGATCTTTTTTCGAGATGTTTCTATCAATTAATATCTAATGTTCAATCTTATCGCTTTCAGTTGACTCACTGACTTTACTTAGTATGAAATGGAACTCACGTGCTCTCAATAATGTAATCGATCAAATTGTATGTGGTTTAATGAAGCTTTTAATTAGGGTACGAATAACCAAAGAGTAATTGTTCTTCTGTAAGAGTACACGGTTTCGATTCTCGTTGTGATTTCTAGTATAAATAATGATTGCTACGGCCAGTGATTTTTAAAATGTCGCCTTACTTGAAAATCTAAAAAGTTTATTTTTTTATTTTTATCTACTTTTTTTCTTTTTTAAGCTATATACTAAGTTTCACGTCTCTATTAAACTATTACTTCGTGGGTAAAATGTCTTCTCCCATATCCCTTTTCCTTTCTCTTCATGTTTCCCATCATTTATCCAAGTTATTTCTTGCCATACTCCTACGCTTCGATTAATTTCCTGGGAAATTTAGTTTCATTCATTCTATAGAAATAATGAGTTCGTTTCACCTGCGATTACTTATCATCTTAACAAAAATGAGCACCTATTGGAGTTTTCCCTGGAATACCATCCTTTGCCTTTATTTCAACAGTAATTGACCTATGATCTTCCGAGGAATGGTTGTAAGAAATTATGAGAACGTTATCTCATCTGTCTTCTATTGGGACTTGATATAAGGTTGAATCATTTGTTTATATATCATACGTTATACGATACTTTATTAGTATTGTGAGCAATTTATTTTTATAATGTCTGAATATAATTTTCAATCTGTTTACATGTTTGAAATTTTCTGTCACTTTAGAAGTGGGGATTTTCCAATCATTTAGTTTCATATCTGTTTCTTTTATTTAATTCATATATTTAAAAATTTTTAAATATAATTTTATTGTATAGAATTTTCATATAGAATAACATATGTAACAAATATTGGACGATATCTAAATAATTTAAAATTTTAATCGTAAGTATAATTTTTTTCCTGATTAATAAATTACTATGAATTGTCTCTTTTGGAATAGTGTCTTTGATACGGAAAGACAAACTTCTACCTCACCGCATTGCTAAATTTGTGCACTTTGATTTTTGTCCTGTAGATTTCTGCTAAACTCATGGTCTTTAATTTTATCTATGAGATAACTCAGTGATTCACTCATTATATCAATCATCATTAAATCAATTATCTCAGATTGTGTTAATCACCTACTTCATGGAAAAAGTATGCTTCTGCTGAAACAATGATATCTATACGCTGGAACTTATCCAATAAGACTATGAATGGCATAAAATGTTATGAGTTCTTTGAACAATTCTGAATCTATTGGTATAATGATTTATTGACCAAACATATACTTTAGGTAATAATTTTTTTAATAATTCCTTTCCAATTTGTAAATTTTAATTTTAAATAATTATGTATAAATTTTAATCACAAAGAATCATCCATATAGTTGATACACTCAAAGAATAATTTTATTCGTGACAGCTAATTGCTTTAATGAATAGTAATTTATCCCAATTAATATATTTATTAAAAATACGTAAACAAATTTACATAGCATAGTATCATTAATTTTAAAACATCTTTCATCTGATTATTTACTTTCAATCTTCTGCAGCTAGTAATGTAGACAGTCGTAGTACATCATCATCTATTAACGAGAATGCAATTTTAAGTTGTAGATATAAAATCATTCTAATTTTTAGTGCTAATCATCATTATTTAGGTTTTCATCGCGAAATGATGTGAAATTTCGCATTTGGTTATTAGTTTCAGCGGGAATGACACTATTGTACGGAGTTTCAACGACATAAAAACCAATTAGGACGTAATATATCGAAACACTGCTACAAAAAATTGCCCCATTGTATTGCAGCCGAGATCGAGAATTTATTGCTCCTTAGCAACGGCGAGAGAACGTATTTCCATTCTCAGGGCAAATGTATTCGGAGTTCCAAAGTCGCTCTAAGTCCCGGATTCCGTCTCGCGCGTCATTAAGGATAACAAAAACGCATCGGCACATTTGGAGAGCAATGGCACACACAAGGGAGGCCATTTTCCTCTGACGTCACAGCTATGAGATCTGGTGAAAAGCAGCTGGAAATATTTGAGGCATCGTTTACAAGGGGAATGCATTTTTTCTCCGGAGTCCGAAATGAGACAAAAGGCTCAGCAGCTGTCCGCAGCGGTCGGACTATTATAATTTTTTTCCGAGAAATTTTCGCCTCCCACCATTTCTCCCTCTAGAACTATGGGAAATTGGGTTAAGCCGTGTATTACCAGTGGGTATCTGGGTGTCGGATTCCTGTCGATTCGAACCAAGGAAAAGCCGTTAAGTTTCTCGGAAAAGAAATTTCCTCACATCCTGAAGACCCTTTCACTTCCTAATATAAAATAATGGGAAATTGGTGCACTCTGATTGAGGGAACTTCTGACCTTTGTGGGGAATTGGTCTATAAGAAGAAGTCTATGCGTTTTTACTGTGGTAACGACCTCACAATTCGTCGTAATTACTCACTGATAAGATGTCAATCCTAAGCATCTTAATGTAACATATTTTTTTAATCGTTAAATATAAATGGAATTTATTCTTCTTCATTTCTTACGTGTGGTAAGCTATTGCAATTAGAGATCTACTGGGGATGGTCAGTTTTATATAGAGGTTATTAATTAACAAACATTTTTTATTTTAAGACTATTAATTGTCTTTCTCCATTGATTTTTTTATGAATAAGTGAGTATTGAAGCATTAGAAAATTCTTCTTTTCTCTCTACAGAATTTAAAAGTAATTAAATGCTTGTCAAATAGATTCGGATGCAATTTGGTTGTCAATGAATAAACTGCCTAGAACCTAAATTACTTCCGAAAATAACGAACTTTTCTTTAATGATTTGTGTTCATTTTCTGTTGACATGCAGTTCCTAGCATCCTTATAATCCATATCTTTACGAATGGAGAATCATCTTCCAACAATGACTCTCGATCGCATGAGTTCACCTTCTTATTTATGACTATTGGTTATCAACGTGTATGCACCTTTGAACATCTCTTGTTTCTTCAAGAGATTTCATTCATTATTTCACAATGACACTTTAGATGATTATATTAAATCAGCTGTGTCAGTTGTAAGATAATTCCACGTTCGATCATTGTCTATGCATAAGTACTAACTCACTTCTTTAATTGATAGAATAGCCAACTTGAAAATTGTCATCATACTTGATAAATTATATGGAATCTAAATAAAGTGAGAATGATCAGTAACCAGAAGAAATATCATCGAATACAATGCATTGGTTAGTAAGGTAGCTTTTATATCAGAGAGGATTTTTTTTGTATACTTCCGCATAGATCTCAAATCACGAATCCATATTTCTTCCTTGTTCCAGAAGTTTCCGTATATTCTTAAAGTTATCGCCCTAAGAATATTTATCTGAGAGAAATATATCATGTAAAATGATCTTGCATTGTTGATTGTATTGTTGATTGTATCAATAACTCTTATATTTCTTTTAATTTATCCTGAAATTTTCTTTCCTTGTATTTCGAAATTTTAATTAACAATTTCATTTAGATATTTTTTCAGGCGATAAAATATTTACTAGATTAATAAATCAACTTTTTTTGAATCGATAAAAAGCCAACAAAAAGTTATTTTTATTTAATGAATATATGGATAGCTGTTTCCATATTTCTTGAGTGCTGAATCTTGTTTAATATTTCAAAGATCCATCCAAAAAGAAGCCGAATTCGTCTCCGTGTATTACATATATTTTAGGAAACGAAGAAGCTGAATCAACCGATACGTATTTATTGAGAGTGACGTTTTATTAGACATTAAATTTGACGTGGAACAGAAGTGTAGTGGTTATATTGGAGACAGTCATGTTGAAGCCCGAAACGGGTAAAGGGAGACGTCGTCCTGCAGAAGAAAGAAACGTAGAAGCAGAGATAATGAGCCAAATGGTTCGTAATGACATTATTGTCGTACCAATTTGAGATGCTCCCTTCGGAAGAAAACAGTTTTGTCGCCATGGGGATGTTTGCTTCAATTCTTAATGACATCATTGACGTAAGCTACCCATTTACCCTCTTTCGCCCGTACGTAGCGAACGTCACGTATTAATATCGCATGGAAATACGTCGTTCCTTGACGACTGCGTAAATGTTTTCGAGGAAAGATGGTGATATTTCTGCGAAGAAAAGTAAGGCAAGAAAATAGCTCGTTGACGCAAAACTTACGTAACGAAGTCATTTTGATATTCTTTTTTATGCAGCGTGTTTCGGTGAGATAATCGTAAACAAGATTAAGCTGAGGCTGGAATGAATTTTTTACGACATAAAATTACTGCTTAAGTCATAAATTTTCATTAATTTCTCTTTTAATATTAATTTGTATAAAAGTTTGAAAGATGTAAGAGTTTAATAAACTATATTTTGATACTTAGTAGGGATGTTTTGCTTAAGAGTGGAAAACATTATACTATTATTGTAGGATACTTGAGTTGTTAATACCTCTTAAATAATATTTATACATCGATTTTTTTAAAATATGGCTTTATTGTAAGAATGATTCATAGTTTGGTTGAAAGATAACTTTCTACTATCCATAAATTGCATTAATAATAACTAATAATTAACTTTTCAGTTATTTTTCTACTATTATACGTACTAATTCTGTTTATTTATGTATTATAATGGTTAAAATATTTGATGTAGTTACTCGTTTAAATATATATTTAGAGAAATGTCTTATTTACCTCGTTCATGATTTTTTTTAATTTTCGGAGTATTATCGAAAAATATTAACACTCTTTTACAATGGATTAGGTATTATAACCTTCTCATTATGGAATGAATTAACTGATACTCCTTTGACGACTTCGAGCTAAAATTTTACCGCCAATCCGATCAGATGTTCCAAAGACTTTCACCTGTTGTGCAGGTCATGGTCAGGAATTCTTCACCAGCATTTGCATTTATATTAATACCTTACAAAAGTCCTCGTGCGAAAGGGATGTATTTATCTTCCATCCAACGCATATACTAAAGGCTCGAGCGAACTTCTAAACCGCCTTGTTTAAGAGCCTTCCGTCTTTTCCCAAACTGAATGTTAAAAAGAATTTATATACCCAAATTAAGCGGCCCAACTGGCGTCTAGGACTACTAACTGCAACACCATATGTTGCCTAATTAGAGGCCCTGATAAGAACCTCTAACGCACTTTCCGTTGACCCTTTTAGCCGTATCTTCTTAGAAACCCTGATGGCATATCCCGAGGCGCGCCTAATTTATGCACCATAATTTCGGTTGGCAGAAAAGGAAAAAAAGGAGATATCTAACTGACCAAGGTTTATCGAGAAAATATGTGACTAGGTCATAAGTTATGCACATAAGGGTGTTCCTTCCATGCGTATCTCCTCTGGGCCAATCTCTTCACACGAAGCTAGAATAATTGGGAGGGCGGAAGAGACGGAGGGTGGTTAGGTGGCGAAGTCAGCGCTGCGTGAAGAGGGTGGGAACACCCCCAATTCCTCCACTTCCACCGCCTTCTTCCTGAAGGCGTATTGACCAAAAGTAATGCTCCGTGTCCAGATGTATATCAGATCCATACTAAATTGTACCGAAAGGGTTGTACGAATAAAATTGTTGTAACCCTAGGCAACAGGAAATTATCATGTGGATCATATTCGGTTTAGTAAAAAAACGTTTTTTTGGTCCTATCTGCCCATCCGTGCATGCTCATTTTTATTTCAGGTCCTTAATTTATTGTGTCCACTTGTTGTTACACTATAATTTTTGTGTAAAACCGCTTAAGATCTAACAGCATGACTACGATGACGAAATTTAGTATTGAAGTATTCAAGGTTCTAATTTAATAGATTGAATTTAAGATATTTTGGGATAGATCTATTTTCCGAAAAGATCTTGCACGAAGTACATTCTTCAAACCCACCTAACATATCTAAGGTAAAACACCTTTTTATTTTTTTATGAAGCCCATGTACGTAATAATCCAGGGAAATATTTCCATTAAAATATATTAATATCAATAGTAAACTATGTATTGTATTACTTATATTTTTATTGAAATAATATTTACTATTAATAACAATACAATGCACATAAAATTAAGGTTTTCTCATCAAAATTCCTGTAGCTTCTGTTAATATTTTAATTATTGATGTAAAGAAAAGAGTTATAAAGAAGTTGCAATATTACGTAAAATAGAAAAAGGATACTTTAATTAGACGGCAAAATAATCTATCGTTTCACGAAGTTAGGCTATTTTTGGTGGCGCTAGGAACAAAATAATACAAATAATAATTCCTCTTTATTTATTTGAGACGAAATTTCGTCCCGAACCAACCACTCTTACTCTCAACCCTACATAAAAACACACAATGAGTCGCAGTTTTCAATAAAAATATACCCCCGTGCGAAACTCATAATTAAGACTCGAGACCGGAAATTCCATAAAGCCAATTAAGATATCGGGTTGTAACATCCGCCAAAAAACGCCGGACAAATGTTCCGATTCCCGGACTGTCCCGGACGTGTCGCTCGACTGAAGACCTTTTCCGTGGCGCCACCGAATTCTCCGGAGAACCCCCGGCTGTCGTGCCCCTTAGCGGAACGGTATCCATTTTTCGGGCAGTGTATATTTTTTCGGTAGAGGAAGTCGGGAGCAGGTGAGGTGCGGCAAGAAGGAAGCGGGTGGGAAGTATAACTCAGTTCCGTTTTGGATGAGCAATGACCGTCGGAGGGTGACCTTCTCTCATTTCCACCAACGTCCTCGAGCCGTCTCTTGACCATTCTTTTCTTACCGAAAATGACCCGTCTGCGACGCCTGGCTCATTAATCCTCTGCAGGAGGGTAATGGCCCGAGGCCCAACAGAGAGCCGATCAGCTGTTCCGGGGCAGATCCCTTCTGGAAACCGTGCAGAAGTTTCCGGTGTGCCGCGGGTTCTGTGAGAACCCCAACCCCAGAGGGTCGGTCCGCCGGTGTTAAACGGTGTTGCGGTGGGACAAGAACGATTTATCTAGATGCCAAGAGCGATGAGATCACAATCAACTGAAAAATGTTCCAATATTTTGCGAGAAGGGCAGAATCCCTTGTCACCACTGGCGGCGAGGCATTTTGGTACTTCATCGGACTCTTTCACGCTATTTATCCCGAGCTGTTGTTAAGAATCTATTTCGGTGATGTTTTTATAAAGGTGATTTTTCTTCCACTTAAACTGAATGCAGTCTGTCCTTTCGCAAGTCTTATTATAATAAAAATGTCATTTGCCATCTTGTTCACTCGGAAAGTCGTTGATGGGTATTGGTAGCGCGTTAGGATTCCAAATCGTACCGAAGCATGGAGAAGTCTCATCATTACTTTGACATGATTTGTGATAGTAAGTTCGGGATCATTTGAGGTGAAAATCTTTTATTTAACACCCGTATCTGATGACGAAGATATATCCCTGGTTTCATTGTGGTATGCTACTGGACTTAATGTGGTATTTATCAAGTGTACGAGGGGGCATTACTCCGAACGTAATGAAATTGCAATATGTTAGAGTAGCGAGTTTTATAGGAGTGAACTCCAGAATTTCTCTTGTTATTTTTATATAAACTTTTAGTGTTTGTTATCTATATCACTTAGTTCTGGTTTAATAGAATCTGTCCAATTGAAATATTAAATATAAATAACAATAAGATATAATAATTAATAAAATAATACAGTATAATTATAGATAAAATTTAATAAAAATAGCTAAATCGTAAATACTGATTGGAAAAAATATAGAGTTCTTCTAAAAAATTAACAAATTACTTGAATAAAATTACAATATAATAGAGTAGCAAATTTTATCTAAGTTATTTAATTCCAGAAATTTTCTTGTTATTTTAACCTGAGATGTTAAGAATTTGTGATCAATAACACTAAGTTATGATGTAATGAAACTCTCCGATTGAAATATATATCTATAATTAATAATTAAATGCTATAATAATATATTAATATATATAAAAGTAATGATAAATAGCTTAATCGTAAGTTCTTGATTGGTTGAGAAATTTAGAGAATGATTCTTAAAATAAAAGAAAATTTTGACTTTCTCTATCGTGTATCCCTTATCAACCAAGATACAAAATTAATTTTAAGAACTCTATTCGAGAATAATGTATGCACTATTCTTCCGAAACAATAAAGATATTGTTTTCCGAGATAGGAACTCAAAGATCTTAATCTGAGAAGAAAGAGCAAGCTTCAGCTTTTCTTCTGTATCTTTGCCATTTTATCTTGTACAGATAACCATGCTCTTTTAGTATTTTTCCGTTGCTCCGATGAGTTTAATCTCTCTCCTTCCAATTTATCTCAAAGTTAAATTTTTTTATGGTTATAAAGGTTATATTACCGCCAATAAATCTCGAATCTATATCGTTCTTATCGATTAGTCACAATCGATGATAATAAATAGGAAGTGATACGTTAGATAATACGTTAATCATATTATAGCTTTCGTCGACAGTGTCAAGTGTGTCACCTGATTTTGTGAACGCCCTCAAAGTTCATGATAAGGATGAAATTGTAAAGATACTTGTAAAAAGAATATCTCATTCAGTTTATTTCAGGTTGCTTTCATGTTACGATATTAGTACTGTTCACTCGGAAAGTAAAATTTTAATAGTAAGTGGTCTTATTTGTTATTCTTCATCAATAAGAACTCCCTTTCCCAGCTGAATAGTTGTTCCCAATAAGCCCCAATGTATAATGAATTTCTTTAACTAATTTTCAGATACATTTTATGCCAACTAGTTGGTTTGATTAACGTTATAGCAACAGAATAAAACTATATAATAACAATAAAAATACTGTCTGTATATTGGCGATATTGAGGCTAATATCTTCTACTATCGTCTATCTTTCAATCTAACCCATTTATATTTTACAATTTCTTACGTTAAACGATATATGAAAACTTGATATGTGAATACCTAAAAACACCTAAGAAATTTTTAGGTAAAAATGATGATTCTACTGCAGGAAAACACCTACTAAGAAGAGGTGTTAATAAACGACATCCGATAGGGTAAAAGAAGATTTTAATAAACAAAAGAGATCGGTATTAGCGTAGTTTATTCTAATCTATATACATAGAAGCTCCTAAGTTCCTGAGAAGAGGTAACATTTATCTTAAACATATTTAGAGGGTTAGGCATTAGGGTTTTTCACGAAGATTATGTGGATAATAACGTATTTCAAAAGTATTTGTAAAATCATAAAGCAATCGAACAATTAGGTCTACATCTATAATAGGTAATACATCGCGTGAGAAGTGCAGTTAAATTCCTATTCTAGTCTCACAGTTTTAGGGCTACTGCATCACTTCCCCGAATATAAAAATGCGAGAACACGGAGGTCCTACTTCCCGTTCCCAGTAACCCCTTGACATGTAATTGTCTTCCCTTTCGTGTCTTCCCTACCTTTTCAGCGGATCCGTTTTCGTACCATTCAAGAAGACCGTTTCGCGTAGATGACCTCTCTCCAGCCATCGGTCACTCACGTGGGATATCCCCCCTTTGTGCGTCTCCCCCAAGGAGACTTAAACTGCCCACTGGAAGGGATTATCCCTATTCTCCATTCATCCCCCTCTCGATTCCATTCTTTAAGAATTATTGCTCCGTATCGCCCTCTTCTGACCACCCCCGAAAACTACAGTTATACCCACCTTCCAAGATGAGGATACGAGAGAGGAGATGTACGTTTCTTCCTTCTAAAGTACCTATAACTTACGTAAATTGTACTAGATGAGTCTGCTTGTGTTTAAGCTTGGTTGCTAGGTTATAATAGCACTATAATTGTTGTTTGTTTCTTAAAGACGTTGCCAAGCATGTGAGAGTAAGTTTTCGCCCTGAGAGTACTGAGCTTAAATATCGTAAGAAACCGTAGATTAGGAACGGAACAAAATTATAAATAATTCGGGTAGATCAAATGGATATAGCTGTAGATGACTAGAACTTTCAGTTAAATTTCTGAATTTCAGAGGATTACTTTTCGTAGAGGCGAAGCAATGCTTTATTCAAATTCTATTCCATGACACTATGGAACGGTATTTTTTTCCCTTCCTTCAACCCTGTACTGTGAAATCAGACGAATACTAAAGGGTGTTTTATGAAGCATTCATTTCTTTATGGACATTTTCAAATACGCTCCAATTTACGAGTATCAACAACAATCATCAAATGAGATTGGCGTAGAGTATTTTTTAATTTTACAACCTAAGCTTTTCCTCAATTTTTTAAAACCATGATCTACAAAATATTTCTTTTTAATATCTTCCTGTTTTTTGATCAGTTCAATCAATAGTAAGGAAGTACATAGTTATCTGTTAAGTGAGCATATCAGTGTTGCTCTACATAATGGACGGTAAAGAAACTTTTCGCATAAAATATCACATTGCATCTCATTCCTATTTACACCTACTAACTCCACTACCAATGATTTATTGTTTATGGAAAATTTGTTGTTCCTTGATGCATATTCCAATAGATCCTGAGACCATTTTAGTACACGAAAACGAAGATTTCCCCAGATACTACACTCTTATTTAGTTTCCTCGGACTCTCAACTACACTGTTTAACTTTCCTATCCTACCGAACCATAGTTCCGAATCAAAGGAGTGGTTCCTTTCAAAAACATACAAGCATAAACGTGAAGAAGATGCGAGTCAAACCGAAGGCACACCCAGCGTTTTGGCAAAAGGGAGAGTAAGGTGGAAATTCCTCGTCCATTCTTGATCACAAAAGCCTCTTCCTTCCTCTCCCCTTCTTTCAAGAGGGTCTTCCTTCACCTGCTCCCCCCTTTAAGGGTGCCTTCCCCCATTCATCCCGTTTTCATTGAGCCAGAGCCCCGCGCCTGCGCCCTATGCAACCCCCCAAACACACGTCCCATGGAGAGAAAAGGGTGAAAAAAATCATTTCTTGTTTTCACGGTTTTAGCGAGTTTGCGAGGCTTCGGAAAAGGTGGATTATGATGGAGTTACGGCAGAGGAAGCCTTGAACGTTTTCTGTACACGGTGCGTTTTTGTAGAAGTTCCAGGGACATTAAAGTGAATAATAAAGAGGGAATGAAAAAGTTTGTTTGAGCATAACTGCAGCGTTCGTCGTCAAGAAATGTTTCTCTGGCATTATTTGTGCTTGAAATATTTGTCATTCTGTTGGGAATATAAGCAAAGGAATGATTTCCTATAGGAGTCCATGAATGAAACCCCTAACTGTCGAGAGAAATTGTGCATACCTATCGAATGATTTTCACATTTATTGAATATATATTGAGCGTTCTCAAATCATTGACTGTTGCTTAATTATAGAATATTATAGTTCGAAAATACGATACTATACCAAAATTTATTTTATAAGTTTAGTTATATTATTAGAACCAAAATTTAGAGATTATGGTCAACAATTTTGAGTTAAGAATCATTAAAATAGTAAATGGTGGAAAGTATAATGCGTCCACCTTGTTATATAGGCTGATCGGATAGTGCGAGAAAGATCAGAGAAATAGATGCGCGAACGGAGCGTTTTAAAAATTCATTTTTTCCGCGGACTATTCGCGAAAATAATTGCATAGTGAAATAGAGTCATGGTGCATGCACCCCCTGCCAAACGCCGAAAGGCGGCTCGCAGGGTAAATATGTAGATGTAGATGTAAATATTGTTATGCTTGATTTTTTTTTTAGATTTTATTCCTTGAATCTTATGAATTTGTATTAGAGTTGGAGATTTTTAAGATTCGGTAAAAAGTACAAACTTTCTTTAAAAAGATATAAACGACCTGAATGTGTCTTTTTGAGGGTGAGGGTATTTTACGTTTTATTTTACTTATTGTCATTTTATTTAATTGATACTATAATGAATAGTCTACACCACATTTCAGCTGATTATAAATAACGATAATTTATTTAATATTATACAGTATGTATCAAAAACTGTTTAAGACATATATTAAAGAGTGACCTAAGTTGTTAATTTATAGAATCAAGACTTCAATTACACATTGAAACCCCTCAGCGAAAACATTTCACAGTATTTAAACCATGAGCGTCATACTTACTGAATTCATGCTCTAATACTACTGATAATAAAGCTGTCATAAGAGCTGGAAGTACGCTACGTTACATTGACGTTTATCCTAACCTGGACAATCATACGTTTCTTGTTCTCAAAAATTTCCAATCAAAACTAGTTGATCAGCAAATTGGAGTATTCAATCCGAACGAATCAACGGAAGCAATTACCTGCAATTAAGTTGATAAAAAAAACCTTGAGATTTTTTAATCACTATTAGTTTGCATCTACGTAAACTTCGTGGAATTAATATGGTATAACTTACGTCAATCGAATAGATTTATGTTTGATAATAACACCTGAAATTTAACTACCAATTATATTGCGTCATTAGAAATACAGGTCTAAGATAACAGTACAAATAACTATAGCCTTGATACTTTCTCCTAGGATGTGTTCAGACCTGAATATATTACCTCATTGATAACGAAACAACTAATTAAAGTAATCATCTATTACAGAATATGTTAGAAATGCCTGGTATCATATCAAGCTGTTATTGTTTGCGCTTCTTGCAACAACTTATATCTTCAAAGAATAGGAAGCGAAGGTTAACAACGAAAAACCTGCTATGAATGAGAGGTTTCAAGAATGCTATGGGTCTATAGAACAATGTGTATAATTTGTTATTTCTCATAGAAAACTAACATATGTATCATACGAAGTTCTATAACCTACATATTCATTGAAAGTATCTAAATGAATCAAGGGTTTTTGTTCTTGGTGACTTTACGAAAGGAATGTTCTCAGTCCATCAAAGCAATACTTCTTTTTAATAAAGCGCTTTAAAAGTTCTTCTTTTCGATTTTAATAAGTGTACTAACAGTCTCCAAATTAAATTTTATAATGTTTAATGAACCCGTAATAATGATATAAAAGATAAATGTTATGTATCTTATTGTACATCTATTACGTATATTATATCGAAATTATATTCTGAGGATTTAGGAAAAAGATCCAGTCTGTTCTATAGAGTATACGTAAAGCAATCAAGCACCTTTCTTTCAAATCAAAACCGCATACTTTTATTCTAGAATATCTCAATAAATCTCTATTTGTACAAAGTTTTATTGACACCATTCCATTCATAATTCGATAAATAAACCCTTGACAACCAGAGTACGGATATATGTATATTGAACCTTCCGCACCTCCAAGTAAGGCTGCAGAAGGACTCAAGAGAGGAACAATGGGAAGGTTTCGCCAGCGATAAAAAGGGTTACTTTAGAAGGAAAGGTGCGGCATTCGGCAAAGGGACGAAATTTCACTCGTGTGGGTGTGTAGCGTAAAGGAGAGAGGGCACAGGATGTGAAGGAAGTCTTAGGAACGAGGTGTTCTTATCTGCGGCTCCCGAGGAAATCAGGGTAAGAAGGCTGCGGTACGCTTAAGGCTTGGGAATCGTCGACTATCACCTGTTCACAGTTGGCCATTTCTCGTAACACTATACCGAGGATGTGGGATTTCTCATCGGAAATTTTTCGGCAGTTCTCCTTTCAGAGTGGTCAATTCGCTCACCTTTTGCATAGCAGTTGATGGAAATGGCCTTTTTCGGAGAATTCCGTGTTTTTTTGGCCCGAGAATGTCCTCCGGTGGGACCTTCTCGAAGTGGGTGTATCTCCTCTCCATGGACCGGCTTGCACTACGCTGCAACCAAAGGATCGCCTTTCACGGACGCCTATTCACGGCTCGAGACTTCCTTCTTCTTGTCATGTGCATGAAATCAAGGAATATTTAGACTAAGAAATGCCACTACGATTGTTTTAAAGAGTGTATCTGAATGTATTGTTGTATACTTGCGCAAACGTAGGTAGCTTCTGTACGATGGGGATTTGGGTTGCTAATGCGTTGATGAAGTCGGAGTTTTAATCCTTCGAAGGTCATCCTAATAATCTTTAGTTCTGTATCGATCTGTAGTGTATAGGTGTATTTTTTGTATTGTAATGTAATGTATTTTTTAATTGCTACTGTTTATTATTGGCTATATTAATGGATATTTTTAATACTCCCTGTATGTTTTTGTAGTGTATTTATAGGTTTGAAAATATAACTCTTCCGTGATTTTGGAAGTTAGCAATTAGACTATCTATCGGTTTTTTGATTTCCTTTTCGTAGGTGTCTTTCTGCAGTATTAATTTTATTGTTCAGTTTATAAGTTAGTATTTAGTCAACCAGTATTTCCCTTCTTTTTCTAATTGTATGTGTATCTACTCTATTTTTAATTCTTATTTTTTAATGCCAAGGGTTAGATGTAAGAAGGGACTACATAGTCCCAATCTTTCCCATATTTACGAGGATTATTATATTTTTTTACAAGCTAGGTTTTTAATTTATTCAAAAACTACATTTCATCCATTTGCTTCGATCTACTTACTCAATAATTGGTATGCTTATCTCTGTAGAGTTTTGTTACGAATAGTATAATAACTTAGTTATCTTTTTTATTATTTCTGCCTTATTAAAATGCATCAAAGAACGCTCTTATGATTTCATGAACCTT
Organism: Pantala flavescens; assembly: GCA_020796165.1. Taxonomy (NCBI): domain Eukaryota; kingdom Metazoa; phylum Arthropoda; class Insecta; order Odonata; family Libellulidae; genus Pantala; species Pantala flavescens. The sequence goes on along the minus strand of CM036881.1, from coordinate 17,077,169 downwards.
GAAAAGCTATCTCTATTTCATAAGGAAACTAGGATGTAGTTTATGAAGCACTGGAAAAGTAGTTGTAATCGTTCTGACCGATAGTTCGATAGATATCATGTGTTGACATCCTCGCATTGATAAGATTTAATGAGACTTCCTCGAGATATTTTTAATTCAATTAAATGGATTGATATAATCATCTAGTATTTCCATAAATTTCATAAATATATTTATGTGGAATGGCCAGCCAATTTGGTTAATATATAATGAATTTCGTAATATCTTGTATTTCTTCAGTCATCGAGCAAAATGAGTAAGTTTACTTTTGAAAGCAAAAAAAACCACAAATTCAGTATTTCTTACGTATTATAATAAGCCGCTATTGAAAAATGTTTTAGTTATAAATAAAAGTGTTTATTTCATTTTTATAATGTTTAATTCTATTTTATTTACTTACAGGTAAGCAGCTGTGTTGCTAGGAGAGGAACGTGATAGTATTCGGTAAGGATCAAAAGTAGAGCTCGCTATAATTTGGCAACGCCGCGTGAATCGCCAAAATAAATGTATCAGTAGGTTTTCGATAGCGCCTTCAAGTCTACTTCCTCCGAGGCCTTGAACTTGACATTTCTCGCAATCTCTCGTGTCTATGGAAAAGTATTCCCTCCAGAATGCGATCAGACCGAAAGGAATTTCTTACGATTATGAAACACGGAATCTTTCGATCTTCAAATGCCGGAACGCCTTCGTGTGTTTACAATTCCACGCGAGTGTCTTTTTTTATCTGCAACTATAACCTAGACCAAGAGCCCTTCCATGATTGCGTAGTCTATTACGTCCTACTCGCTAACATTCAACCATTACGAGATATTAAAGAAAAATTCATTTATAGAGACGTATTTAATTCAATTTTATATATTTACTTTATCGACTAAATTCGGAAGTTTTTAGAAGTTCATCCAGTTATAGTTTATCTTATGTTTATTGTATTTATTTTCAAGGAATATCTAGTTACCATTTTGAGCAATCGAAGTTTCGCAACAATACAGCTGGAATCGAATTGCTTATAAACATTTCGTAGCAACCGAGAAAGTGCTATAGGAACGTCATTTTATTAGCAAACGATGGCTGCTATTTCTTCGAAAGATGACTAACCACGACCTTCAGAATGTTTTATGGCAGAATATTGCCTGCGACAATTCAGAGCATTCTTTGGAATGTCATAAAAATTCATCGTTTCTCGTAAGGTATGAATTACAGATTGAATTGAGTAGATAATAGTTTTCCGAGTATGAAGAGTCTGCATGACACGACAGAGCGATGAGGTTTTTTTCCATTTCCGCATGACCAGTATAATTTATTTTATAAACAAGAATTTTTTCGAGATAAAAACTCGATTTTGTTCGAATTATCTATCAATGTTAACTAGCCGGTAACACACGGAAGCAAGTTTTTTTTTCTCAAAACTTTCCAGGGTAAGATAATTGGAGGATTTTATCGACAATTTTGCTTATGAATTTTCTATATTTTTTCCGATAATGTGGTTCATTTCACAGCGAAAACATTTTCATTTTTGATAGCGCGAAATCACGGTTGACCTTGGAGTGACCGGATATTTTCACCGACTGACCTAATCACGCACAGCGAAGAATAACCGGAAGCAACGAAAAGAAAAAAAGAAATCCGGTTATGGTGTTTACCGAGCATTATTCCTCATTGTTTACCCGCTCGTAATTATTCTATTTGCTTCTCCCTCAGTACCTCCGTTATCATATCGACATCCTCTCTGGTTGGTTTCCCGCTCACACACTACCCTATTTTTTGCCCTTCGAAGAACATCGATTACCCTATCACCGCTTCTCTTTTATTCACCTATCTACGAGGTAATTGCAGCCTACCAAAGCCTCCGATGACGCACGTTCTCCAAATTGATAAATCCTTTTTTATCCCTCGCAGAACTAGCTTCCATTCAAGTCGATCGCGTGTTTTCAGATGACGTCGATCTGTCGCTAGGGGCTAATTTGTTTATGCTCGACTAATCCTTCGCATTTCGAGTTGATTTGATAATGAATGCGGACGATTTTTCGTTGGGTGATATTCTATTTGAAACGGGGTAGGAATATATTTCGCGAGAACTAGTTTTTTTTGCGGAAAATTGCCAAGAACACGTATTCATGGTGATATGTGTGTATGATTGCTCGTCTTATAAGTAAATTATGGATGATACAATGTGATATATTTACCAATCGATAGTTATATCTTAATAAATTATTCAAACTTGTTTTAAAAATTAAAATTGCTTTTCATGATGAAAGCATTATGTAGTTTTTCCGAAGATTCATTTTCTTTCAACAATTTACCTTATTTTAAAGGTATACTCTGAAATATAAACGGATGCTACCTGTCTTAGGATGTCAGTTTGATCTATTTCTCATTCGTGGTTGATTTTATGAATGTCTGATTTACATTTATGCACGGCGTTGCCATTCATTTAATGCAACAATTGTAATCATTGAAATTCAACGGAGAAATCTGAAGTTTTTGAGAAAGTGATTTTTAATATCAATTTAATTTTTAAGAAGTACCATAAAAAGTACGATTTGATTTAAATCATTCTCTCTGAATAAATTATTATTATTTTAAAATTGAAATTTAAACTTATTATGCTTAAATTTAATTTTTATTACTTACCATAAACAATTGATCAATCACATTATCTCTATATATCTCTATTTCTTATACTATTTTTTACATTTTGAGGAATTTAATTCACTTTTTCTATAGGTATCACTTTTGCCTTTTCATTTATGATTTCATTTATTTTTACCACTAGTTCGTTCTAGTAAGTTTTGTGTTAAAGCTTATGTTTGTCAAAATTAATTTGACCTAGTCCTCCGTTACTATTCCATTGATCAATCGAAGAATGACACATTTTTTTGTCTTCTTCCTTGTTGTGATTCTTTTCAATAGCTTGGTTCGTAAATTTATGCTCACTACGTCAGATGATGATGAAAGCACACAATTCCGTTTCCTATTTCTACTCCTGCATTTTCGTTCCAATTTACGACCAAAAACATTTTTTAAGGAATCCAAAGTAGAACCGATTTTAGAATCCGCTCAATCAAGGCCTTCCAATGACGATGTAACATTCAGCATTACTTATATACGTAAGGAACGACCGAATAAAGAAAGTACAAATAGCTCCACCAATCAGAGAATCTTATTCCGATTCGAGATGCACGAGACACCGAAACACGTGCAATGAAGCATTGACTCGAGTAGCTATTTTAGAACGACGTATTTTTAGCCCAGGCACCTTGTTATCCCATTGGTTCTCTTTTAGTACGTTCTTTGACATTCCACTGATGACCTCTATTCAGCAACAACGAGGTCTTTTCAAGAAAGCCGCGTTCCGTTCGAATTAAAGATGACGTTTGGGAATCGAAACGAACATGTTTAATCTTACTCAGGGTGGATTAAGTGGAGGCTCAATTCAGATGCACACAGGCATCTCGCTCGGTAAACAAGTTAACCAGATCCACTTTTATCCCTCCCACTTCCATATCTAATGACCTCAAGCGACATTCGCTTCCATAGATTCCATTAATCACATCCGATGCGGGGAGAGAGGGTATATTATGCTATGAACCATCTCTTACTTCATTCTCCAGCCAAACAGACTCGGTTTTGGAGTTATCGAAAAATTATCTGTGCCCTTGACGTTTGCTATTTTCGTCCTTCTGAGATTCGACAACGGATGTGACACAGTTTTATTTGCTGTTTGATACAGCGATGAAGATGGGTTGTTTATTAATATGACCTTAATATTCGTACATTGTGGAGGATTGGGTATATTTGTATAAGTAATTTCAACTATAAAGAGTGAGAGTATAGTTGTTGAAATATGAGTATCATTTTTTTTTCCATCGATATATTTTCGTATATAAAAGAATTGAGAATTTGAAAGTACTTAAGAATCATTAAAAAATGTTTAATAAGTGCAATAAAAGCTTCTAATTGATCAGTATGATTTCAAATTAAAATGTATGTTATTCATTATAAAATTACCTCATTTATTAATTATTAAATCTAAGTAAATTCCCATAATTGGCTAAATATTCGCATTATTCGCAAATAATGACATTTTGATATATTAATTCTTTTATGTCCTTCAAAAGTTCAATCTCTCCTATCAGTTGTTAATATCGATTTATTATTTTATGCGATGCTATTACATGATCTAGCGCGCATGCCACCTCTTCTTGTTCTATGGTTTTGCAAACGACTATTGCTCAAGTATTGCGGGACGGAGTGATAAATACACGGATGTATAATTATTTGACCATATGTTGATCAGATGTAAGATTATTTTTCTATCGCCATTATGCGATTATGACGCGATTCTACTGCTGCAGATGACCTCCAAGCCATGTTTGTAGAATAGTTGACATATTTATGAGATCATTCGTAGTCATATCTCCCTGTGATAATCTTTATTATTAGATTACACTTATTATATTAAGTGATTTAAATTTATCGGTAATTGGAAGTTGAGGATATTCATACTTATGTTTTGTTTGAGGAATAATTTAGTTAGACTTCTTGAGCCGCGTGTGTTATAAATATAAAGTAATTTTACGTATGAGTATCTTGATAAATAATTACCTAATTTTTTCTTTTCTCATTATAGTAATAAAGATTCGTTTTAGAAGCGTTTGGGAAAATTAAGGAAGGTTAAAGGTAACTTATCAGAAAGATTATTCAATTATATTCGTAAATGAGTATAATTTATCATAATATTTTAAAAGTTCTTTTTTCTCATTTACTCTATCCTAAGTGAGTATTAGTTTATTATTATTTATAAACCCGGTATAAATTTATTTTCTCTAAATCGAATCTTCTCGCGTGAAGGTTTTTAAACACTTATTATGGAAGATTTATCATTCCTTTGATAAATTTTCAATTAAAATATTTTCAATTAAATTTACTTTTTTAGTGTCTTAAATTTTGTTGAATATTTGCGGTGTTCATGATTTCTATGCTAAATGATATCGCACCACTTATGATTTTTTATGTTATAAAATTATGTTCATGTTTATAGATTATGAATTCGTAACAAAAATACGAAAATTTGGATTTTTTATGAAAGAATCGCGTAATTAAACTATATATCACGTAACTACGTGTATACAATTTTAAATCATTTTACAACCAATTATATTTAATTGTAATGTGTGATGATTAAAAGATAGTTGAAACCTGTTGCGAAACTTCAGGTTTATGGATATTTCGTAGTTTTATCAGTTCGTTCAGAATGTTTTCCACACAGTCCGGTTGTTATGATCGAATCAAATACATGCTATAAATTATATGGTAGTGTCACAACCTGTATATCTTCTTTCAATACTGCTGTAGGAATAATTTCATATAGAGAAACGAAAAGTTAAGTATAAGCTACATGTTTCTGAGTTTTCAGAAATTACTTCAACTTCTTGGATTCCTTTTCCACTATATAATTAGCAGAACGCTCAACCATAATTGTAGCGTTATCCTAATGCACGTTAGCGTTAGTCATTACGAGCTGAGTGCTCTATTGCTCTAAATAAACAAGAAATTAGATTATTCGGTTTATCTTCAGAGCGCGTGCAACGAAAAAATGACGTATGACCACTTAATTACCTTGTTTACCGATTTGTTTGGAGGACGGAGCGTCTTTTTTGCTCGCCATATTTAGGCAAATGAAGCTCTTTGGAATCCCGATTGATATAGGCGCGCAAAAAAAACTCTTTCGCAGCTGCCAAATCTCGCACAAGGCAGCGGCTTTCACTCTCAACGCATGGCCGATGAAAAATAGCTCAGCGTTCTTATCATTGCTTCCGGGGCCCACTCAGAGTATCGCACATTTGGTCGTCCTTCGCTAGTCATTTGGAATCTGCGAAGGTCCTCAGCTCGCAGCCTTCTTCGGCTTGTTTATTTTGGTGTTCGCTAACGGATGAAGGTTCTTCCTCGACTTTAAAAATAACTAAAGAACACGGAAGTTTACGCTAACGAATTGTAATATCATCTTCTGTCCGGAATTCGGTTCTGTTAATGTGTGTCCTATCGGATACGGAACTACGAATTCTTGCTCAAATTTTACGATTATGCTTTCGCTGGCGTTTTACAGAGTAGTAGTGGTCCATGAGAAGGATAAATAACATCGTTCCGAAAATATTCGTTATTCCGAATGCGATCTTTTTAACATAATGCGAATTCAACATGAATACTAAAACACAAAAGTTTGCATTTTTCATTTATATGAGAGCTAATTTATCTCTTGTTAGACAATAAATTACGTTAAATTATATGATATTTGCGTATCAATACGTGTCGTTTTATACGTGTGATATAATAATAAACAATGCAGTTTCTCGGTTAATATTTATTAGTTTGAAATTGAATTTGCCTAGTTACCTCTAAGTATTTGTTTATTTCTCTGTTTATTGTATCCTTCGGTCTTCTACTTGAGGACTTCAAATTATTTGCATCTGGTTAAGGACTATTGTTGTCCTACGGTTGTCCTTTCATCTCGATAAATGACCTTTAATTTCAAAGATTTAACCTTCTTGATGAAGTTCGTTACTTCTGTCATATTTCTCACTCGATTGTAGCATTTTATATCCCTCCTTATAATTCCTAACATGTAATATCCTTAATGAATATAAATATATCTTTTCAATCCACTTTGTCCTTCAGATAGAAGGTTTAGAGTTCATTGTTTCAATATGTTCTGCAAATATTAATAACACGTCACGGAGCTGGAAACTGAATACAAATAAAAAATATACATTAAATACCTGGAGGTTTGAGCCCTATCGATATAAGAATCAAGGCTTAGATCTCCATACGAACACGAATGTATACGAAGTCACGGACGGTGATCTTGTTCTCTTCTAATTAAAGTTAAATTAATTGGAATGCAATTGAGGAAGCCTCAAGGCGAAGATGAAGTAACCATTTCGAATTATTCTAATTGTAACAAACGTATCAATTGTTCTGTCATAATGTTGCCATGGATAAGGTAATAGTGATATATCTAAACAATTACCCATTTTAAATAGTTACATTGTAGCTCTTCTTCTGCAGATCTATGTCAGCGATTGTAATCGATGTCCCTCGCATGCCATTTCCTCGTTGGCAAATCGCCCACTGCGAGTTCACCAGTTCAATCTTAATATCGTCCGTTAATGTCCGTCGTCTCTGAAAAACATTGACCGGGTTAATAACTAGGAAGTACGATAAATATCTGCACATACCAAAGAAGACTTCGAGTAGCATGCATTACCGGTCATGCATACACTTCCATAATGAACCTGATGACATTTATCGAACATCATTAGAGACTTATTAATGTGGATTGTGTGCTCGTCTAGTTAAGAAGGTTGTTTTTTGCTCTAGAAGTACATCCAGTGATTATCGAGTGAAACTTGGCTAAAGGAATATATGTATAAAGAATTCCTATTATAGTTAGTGTTTTTTTTCGTAAATTATCGTTAACAATGTAATTCAATCATGTGTATCTATGTACTTGCTGGGTATTGTAGTTAATTGCACTTAATTTAATCTCCATTCACAGTTTTAAATATCTTAAACCGTCTTTCCGTATTTACGAGTACGTAATGAATAAAACGAGAATTAATTTTAAAAGGCAATAATTGTGTCTAATTAGGAGCTATTTAGATTAGATTAGATTTCATTCATTTTGTAGAACAATTTGAATTGGGGTTACTGGAAACTTCCGATTAATGTTATTTCAGATACATACATTTAAGATTTTGATACTTAAAACGATTACTGCGTCAGGAATACATGAATTATTGATTGGTTGTCGCCGTTTTTCTTTTCTGTCACTCTGTTCGTACTTCGGTATTGATATATTGATTATCTCTCTAAATATTCTGAGGTCTAAATTATTCTTTAGGTATATCAATCTTATCAGTTGTATCTCTTTTGCTGGTAATTTTACTTTGCAATGTTGAACAGTAAAGGGAGCTGGGTAGTTAAATTACGTACAATAGTTGTTCTTTATTAACATCAGTGTAATGGTGCATCGCAAATTTACTATCGTAAAAATATTTTTAGAATATAGAAATGTACCTCTTCATCCTTATTGTTAGTTTCAATTGCTGGAAGAAACGATTTTTAAAAACAACAATTTCATGCAATAAAGGTCTACCATGCGAAATCAACATAGATTTTCTTTCTTAAATTTAAATTCTTAAAATGTATTTCGATCCTTAAAAAAATATTTTTACGGATTTTTTTATACCTTAATATTATTATGTGTTCTTATTTTATAAAAAAACAACTTTGAATAGGTTTGCATTGCTTTCAAAGGATATTTCAGTTCAATTGAGTAGGAAATATTTTTTAATTAAGTAATGTTAATTACTGACTATATTTGCTCAGAGTAAGTTACAATTCTTAAATAGATTTATCAATTGCCACCATAAACTAATTAGGCATAATAAATTAATTAGTCATTAAATAATTTCTTTATATTAAAAGCGAAAATTCTTTGGTATTAAAGAGCCAATAAATATATACCTTGATGAATAAGAAGTAAACAGGTTATTACATTTTTTAATATCTCAATATTTTTTTTCATCTGTACATTAATTTTTTTATATCTATCAATATATATACATTATTATGTCAGGATTCCTTCATTTTTTTCTCTGTAACTAACCCTTATCGAGCTAAGGATAGGTCGGCGTAAAACAACTTCAGGAAATAAAAAAAACTGCTTTATTAACACAGGAGCTTTTGACGTGATTAGACGACCAGGTTCAGGGACGCCGAGCCCGTGACTTTGTTGATAGGAATTGAAGGTCATGCGTGCATCGTGAAATAAGAACGGGAAGGAGAAGCTTCAGAGCAATTAGTGACGGCTAATCGATAATTGCCTCGCAACCGGTGTTGTGGACCTTCTTCAAACTACAAACAGAGACCAACTCCATCCCGATGACGAATGAAATATATGTTCATCACGGTAACTGCTTGGGGAAATAAAAATAAAACTTATACTCTTTTTATTCTCATATATTTAGATGGGATTAAATTGAATTCCTTTGCTATGTGCACTCCCAAATTCCATTCGTTTTACCTTAATTTTTATCATCATTAAAATTACGTTATTGGAGTATGGTTTGAAAATTGAGCTTCAAAAGAAGGTCTTGATAAAGTAATTAGAGTAATAATTTGTATTAAATAAAGTAAATAGCTATAAAAAACAAGAATTAAATTTTTATATTGTGTAATATGATTTCTATCTTTGCCAAACTTACTTGCCACCAACCTCAGACACTGCAAAAAGTTTTCTACTTGTTTCCATGTATTAAATGTCCACTTTGTCATAATGTTAGCTTTAGAGGTTAATTAATACAAGAAGTTCAACTTTATTGAAAACATACCATCACAGCTGAAAGCAATACAGGTTGTTTATCCGCAGATTAACTCAAGTTTACTCGTCACTAAGGTTTCCTTTTGCTTAGAAACCAGTGAGTTAGACAGGTCGATAATGGCTCTAATTAATTTAATTGGCTTGTTTTCTGAAAGCTTATTCGAGATATATTCTCCACAAACATTTTTCCTTTTTGATACCATCAAGGGAAATGAAACCATTTTATTCGAGTGAAAGATTCCTTTATGAAAAAGTAAGGAGTAAATTGAGTCGGAGGTAAAGAAAAATCGGTAAAAACAAGCAGTTGGTAACAGAGGATTTATTTCACGTTTAAAGAAAACTTGTTCGGTGTTTTTTTTTACTTTTCTGTTATGGCGAATGGCCAAGAAAAATTCGATTTAATGAAATGATAATGCTTTTGAGGAGATGGCGTGCTAGGGATTGTAGCCTCTAATTGATATAACAAATTCAAGTAGAATTTTCAGCGTGGGAAAACTGAGTTCAATTCTTGGTCACGCAATTATTTTTACGATCCTTTCTTGAACTGTATATCTGAATAGCAATTCACTTTTATAATTGTATACGCAAAACAATATAGGCTATGATAAGAAGTTTTCATCAGATGTCAGCAAAGAGAAAAAACTAAATGCTGAATATACAATTTACAGAAGAGAGAATGTTTAATAAACGAGAAGACATATCTAGATCTTATGTCATTCATTCGTCTTTCACGGTTTAGGAGCTGCGGAATCTAAATGAAATGTGAAATCGTTGTCTATTCTATTAGAACCCTGTCATTCAAAAGAAAACTTCTCTAAATCATAGGAGGTTAGTTATCTCAATTCGGCCGTTTGAGTTTTTAAATATATGCATCTCTTAAATTGTTGAATAAGGTACCAGTTTTCCTTGTCTTTCCGGAACTGGATTGTCGATGTAAAACATGAAATAAATTCAGATTAGAATAGGAATATATTGGTGGAAAGTGAAGCAATAGAAATAAGAACATCTTCCGAGAAAGCCAAGTATTCGTGCAGTGGAAAAGTATCTGGTATACCTTTTCTACTTTCAGGAACTCGCGACGGGCAAGTTTCGTGAAAAACCCACGAATTTATGCGTATGCTCTTTGGTAAAATAGTTGTTATAACTCAATAAAATGAAAATTTCAACACTCGTTAGTATTTGTGATTTTAACCTTGAAATAATTTGGAAACAATTGTAATACTTAATAAGGAGAGACAAAAATTATGAATGAGCATATATTTCTTATATTCATCAAAAGTGCTCGAGAATTATTTAATTTTAACTCAAGTTTTAATAAAAAGACGTAAAGTGTGATTATACAGCAGGAAACTCATAGGTATTCGTTTAGTTGGTTTGTACGATTAAATTTCTATAAGCAAAACCTTTAAAATTATATTTTTAAATTCAAATTTCCGATACATATACATGCCGATTGCTCGTTTGTGAAAGTGTATATTTGATATTTCATTTATCAATTAACTAATAAACTTAAAGTGTTCATTTTTATTATTCGTCTTTGAACGACTGATTCTTAATTTTTAAAGCGGGTTCGTCCAATATTATTTCTATTCCAACACACACATTTTTTCTCAAACCAAGAGATTAAATTTATACGTAACTCTGTATTTGCCGACTCATAATTTAGTAGATTATTCCCACATATAAAATCGCTTTCTGAGCTAGAAAAACATTCGCCGTCCTTATCTGTGTTATGCCGAGCAAATATGACTTTTATTAGGCTTTTTCAGGGTTGACAGATAATTCCTGGAGTCTGTTGTCTGTTGCCCATTTTAGTCCGTGAATTACCCTCCACCCACACACAGCCTCGCACTTGCTTCACAAGGACCACGGAAAACATATCTTTCTCTGTGTTTGTGAACTGGTTGGGTCAAAGTGCGGTGGAGATGAACTAATCGGAAAGATTTTCTAAAGCAACATTCCCGTCTTATCATACCACCTCCTACTCATCGGTGTTTTATTACTGCTCTTTTAACTCCGAAAGATGAAAAGTTGAGGCCGACCGATTCTGTGAAGGCAGAGGTTGTCATGTGATAAAGCAGACGAAATACAAAGGACAAATTGTGTGGTTTGGTTTGAGACGGGATAAATCTAACTAATTTATTACCTCGGATGTTTCCATATGGTAATCATTGTTTTGAAATTATGCATTCTAAATGGATATTTGTTTATTAAAAGAAAGAATATAATATCATCACTCATTGAAGTATCACTTTTAGCGAAAGAATAAGGGAACAACAAATCCCTGCTAGAAAATATAAGTACATTGCATATTTTCTTTAAGTAGCCATCTTAAATTATTTTAAATATTAAATACTGTAACAACTAATATTGCCGTGTGTTAAAAATTCCCTAGTTATTCTTTCATCCTATATATATGACTGAATAAGCTTACCTATTTTTCTAAAGAATATTGTTGAAAATATCACCGGAAACGTAATGCATCGACCTATGCAATTTTCACCGTGATGGAAATTAAATGAAAAATCTTACAGAATTAATTATTCCTGGGAGTGATTCAATTCCAGCTTATTTTAAAATCCCTTCTGACTTTCACTACTGAGCGGAAGTATTTCTTATTAAAATAAATTAGTTTTCTTTTCATTTTCACGCTTCATAATGCGCGAAATAAATGCAAAGCTGAAGCTTATTTCGAGAAGAGAGAAGCTCGCGAGTTTGAGGAAAGAACCTCCTGCAAGGAGGCTTAGACAAATCTCTTATGGAGGTTTCATCAGCTATCACAATTGTGATCGAACACTCATTCCTAGACAGAGTGACATAACTATACTTACATCACCGCATGGAGACGCATTAAAATTAAAGCACTAAGGAAAATAAGAGTATTATTTCCTTTTTCACTGAACTATCAACGAAGTAAACAAGGTTAGAGTTAACTCCGTGGTTTTTCTAAGAGTTTATTCAGCTCCGGCTGGACTTAGAGAAAGCTTATACTAACATTAGATAAGGGAATAGCATATAGTTTATTGGATAGGAAGATACTGATGCCACTTCTCCTTGGATATAAGTAATTGCTTCGGGAGAAGACAGTGTTCTACAGCCTTGAGAGTCGTCCACCAGGAATGCGGTGTCCCTCAAGGGAGCGTTTTTGGACCTCAACCAAAATCTCACACGTATCCATATTCAGAGATGACAAAAACGGAAGAAAGAAGTTCAAAATCCCGCGATACCGAATTCGTTTCCAACGGAGATATTAGAGTTGCTGACACTTGATATAGTTGTTTTCCTGGACTTATCAACTTTCCGTGACCTTGTATTTATAGCCGTTTTGATCTTTGAGGGCGGATTAACGAAGAAATCTCAAGATATAAGGAATTTATGACGATTTTTAAATGTACGCTATTCAATAAACATTCTTTATGGAATTTCAAGAAGTACTCTTGCAAGGTGCGTAGGAACGTTGTTGTAGACAGTAAGGCTGTGTAGATTATCTCTAAACTGTTACCACTGTTTGACATTTAGATGAAAATTAACCTTCATTTTTATTTCTTGGAAATAGTTGTATTCAACTTTCCTGAGGGTATTCAGTTAACAAATACTCTTTGGAATTATTTGACAGAAGGTTGGAGGTATTCTGCTGGTAGACGTAGTACAACTTACCTTTCTAATAGGAGAATATCTTCATTCTAAACCACAAAGGGATTTACGTTTTACAAGAGAGACGTACGCAGACAATAGAGCGACGCCTCACCAAAATGGTACCCTCTTGGAAACAAAAGTTGTGTGGTATATCATAGTTTTAATGGGGTGGTTTTTTAATTTCCATTCTGTACCATTCCCATTTGCTAATGTGACAGCAAATATTAGGTATAAATCACTCAAAATCGAGCTTTAATAACCTCCTTGTCATTCCTGTAACGTAAGATTAGGATCTTTATTGCTGGTCTTAGGGTTCAAAATTTCATGAGCCAGGGATCCGTACTGAACTCGAAGATATGTCTTCTGGACTGGACAGTGCAGAAGTTTACCTCAAGAAACTTGGTCATCAATTCTGCTTGTAGAGAATAGAGGATTGCTTGACTAACGAGGATTCGAACTCTTAGGCTGGAATTGAGGGTGGGACCCCTGCAGCGCGAGGGACAAATTCTGTAAGTAAAGGGACCTGGATAAGAAAAGGTTGAGCCGGGTCTCGCAGCAGGAGATCCCGAGTGACCACAATTCCAATTGGCCAAGGAATTGGAATTTTCCTGTTTGGCCCAAGTGGGAGGTAGAAAATTGTTATCGACTTAGTGGGTGGTTTAGCATTGTTGTATCGCCAACAATGATAATTCATTGTAAGTGTCTGATTCAATTGTTAACTAGAGGAACTTTATGAGACAGATTTTTAAGAATCCTTTTTTCCATTGTTGGAATTATTGGTAGCTTTAAACAATTCCATTCGACATTTTATTCTTAGTACGCTGCATTGTAAGGATTTTGTTGAATATTAAAAGGTGAAATGAATGAATTAAGAAAGAACATCTATCTTTACGCTTTCGAAGAAATTTCATTGTTGCGACATGTTTCGCTAGTGTCCTAGAATCATCAGGTGATTGAAATGAATGATTATTTAAATAAAGAATTTAATCAGGAGCTATAATCTGTTTCTTAGTCGAATTCATAAATAGAATCGTAGAGAAAAACTTTGCATCTTTGTTGGGAAATACCATCCTATTTTATATGATATTGTTAAAAGAAGATTGGAAGAAGCGGGTTATAAACCTGCTCGATACTGACTGAAATATCGGAGAGCATAAATATCTACTCTTTGATCCGAGATTTCGGATTTATATATTTTTGTTACTCTCGTGGGAACCTTATCTTTCCAACACCTCCCCAGCCAAGTCCCTTCCACCGCTATATTCCAAGGGTTTTTTTTCCATGAGCCTTATCCATCGTATTTTTCTCCATCCCATCTTCTTCAACGCCATACATCTTAATTCCGCCTTTCTTATCCTTTATGCCTCTAATATCTTTTCCTTTCTTCCATCGGTACTTCTCTCATACGAAGTCAAAGAAAACAGATATCGAAGATCGATATATCGGATCTTTTCTTTAATACTTTCAGATATCTACATTTCGGCGATGTCGTTACGAGGGACGCATCGATATTTTATTTTCCCTATAAAGAGTTTTCCCTTCGCATTTGCTGCGTTGCCGGAATTTATGTTAATACCGGAGGGAATCTGTATATATCCCCCTTTTCCGATTAGGTTATTGGCATCATTCCTTGGTTTTTTCCCATCCATCGATCAAAGAGATTAGGAATGTGCTAACTGCAATTTATTATCCGAAACCTCATATTGTTCTGACGTTAGCGGTCCTCCAAATTCGCATCTGCTTGATTTAAAATATATTTATGTTGTTCCATAAATGCTGAGGTATGCAGAAGTCAAATTTTAATCTTTATCTCAGTTTTCTCACAGTTCATTTATAGAATAAATACGAAATTGTGGGAGTAGCATCAAAAGATATTACCTTAAATGGTGACATTTACTTGGTGGTGTATTGATTAAAATACTCTCACGAAAACATGGGGACCTAGGTTCGAGTCCCAGTCGTGTGATAATAATTCATTATTGTTTTACCTTCATTCTTCTCCATATGTCGCAAAGCTGTTCGTGGGATGTTTATGAAAAAGTGAATAATTATATTTGAGTTAAAATGTGAATAATAATTCTAGATAACGTACACACTCTGTTTCTATTAAAACGCATGGGATTCCGAGTACTCGATTAAGACCCTTACGTCATGGTTGAACAAATCCATAGTATATTTGAAACTAAATATCTACTAAATTGTAATTCAGTTTGTGATTTTCTCTTATTACTAATTACTTGTATTTTAATTTAGTCTAATTAAGCGGACTTGATCTGCCTCGATTGTTGTAATGAAGATTATGAATTTGGAACCAAGGGAGTTAAGATAGATAAACCTAAGAAGACTTAGTTTAGACTATTGCTTGCCGCATGCAGGAATAGACCTCATACGTCAGTACGTTAAATATTATTTATTTATTCCGGCCGCCCACGTTCCTCGGAGACGAATACATTATTAGTCTTTCCCATTCACAGAATCCGTACTCACGGTATTTTGGTGCTCTATGTTGACGACGGACCAGTGCATTCATGCTTGCCTTTAACGAGCAAACGTTGTTGTTAGTTATAGGGAGCTCCAACGTCCGGCGGATAATGGATCCTCTACGCGCAAGGGCCCGCCGGGAGGGAGTGTGTGAGCGGGTATCCTCCAGGTGTTTACCAGGAGGAACGATCCCTAAGGTGACGAAGGAACTGAGAACGGCAATCGGATCCACAGGCTGCTCCGAGTTACGGGTGTTGGTGCACGCGGGCACTAACGATGCCTCTAAATTCGGGTCCGAGGTGATCTTAGATTCTTTTAAGGATCTGATCACCGAGGCTTCCCGTGTTCAGAGTGAGTCTGGTGTCCGTGTGTCACTAACGCTTTGCAGCATAGTCCCGCGGACGGACCGTAGTTCCGAGGTTTGGAGCCGTATTCTCGGCCTAAACCGAAGGCTATGGAATTTCTGTAGGGACAACGGAGTCGGCTTTGTGGATCTGAGGCCGGTCTTGGATTCATGTAGGAGTCCCCTTGATCGTTCTGGCGTCCATTACACTGCCAGGGCGGCGGAGATGGTGGCTAATAGGATATTCGAGGGAAATAGGGTTTTTTTAGGTTAGACGATAGCGTAGAAGTGCCACCTCGCGTAGTTTTAGAGACTATAGATTTTGAAACGAGTAAAAATAGTACTAATAACATAAATATAGGCGATAAATACATAAATCGGTCTGTAGATTGTGCTTCTAAGAAAGTAAACGTCAATCCGGAGAAAAAATCGCCACCTCATTCAGTTATAGATAAAAAGATTAGCGAGCATGTAATGGAGCTTAAAAAATCTACTTTTAATAATAAAAACGTTAATTCGATAAAAATATCAGTTAGAGATAGTGAGAAATTGCGTAGCAATAAATTTAATCCCGTTTCTCAAGTAAATAGCGAAAATGATATTAGATTAGTCGTAGTAAACTGTAGAAGTATTAGAAACAAGCAAGCGGAATTTTTTGATTTAACAAGCAAAACAGGAGGCGATATAATACTTGGTAGTGAGAGTTGGCTTAATGATGAAATAGCGTCTAGTGAAATATTTCCTCCGGAATACAAAGTTTATCGTAAGGATAGAGACCAGAGATTAGGGGGAGGAGTATTTATCGCAGTGAGAAATAATCTTATAAGTCAGGCGGAAGATATACAAGGCCAGCCAGGCAGTGAGATGATTTGGTGCTCAGTGTCCGATAGGCGCGGCAAAAAAACATATTTCTGCTCCTTTTACCGCCCTCCCGATAGTAATGACGACCCAATAGATGATCTGCATCTCGCGCTTAGTAAACTCAGAAAATGCAAACCGAGAGCCTCGATATTCATAGGAGGTGACTTTAATGTTCCAAACGTAAATTGGACAAACATGATCGTCGTCAGTAACAGTCGTGAAAAATATATATCGCAGAAAGTCGTCGATTTATTCTCGGTCTTCGCCCTTGAACAGGTCAATCTAGAAGCGACTCGCACGACTTCTCTCGGTAAAAGTAATATTTTAGACCTTCTAGCAACTAGTGAGCCCCATCTTGTAGATAGCATCGTTGTAGAAGAAGGTATATCAGACCACAAAATAATAACCGCCGTGCTAAAGATAGATGCAAACCGATTGCTGAAGCCCCCTCGTAAGATATACTTATTTCAGAAAGCCAATATCCCTGCGTTAAAAGAGTTTGTTAAGGGAGAAAAAGAAGCCCTTATTCGCTTCTTTCAGCTCAACTCAGTAGACGATAGTTGGAGTGAGTTTCTCCGTATCCTTCATGAAGGCACCTCGCGATTTGTTCCGACGAAAATGGTTAGAGATCGTAAAGACCCGCGGTGGGTCAAACCTAAATTACGTTCCCTCCATAGAAAACAAAGAGAGTTTCATTCCCTAATGAAGTCCTTCCCACGCGACAGTAGAGAGTACGAAGAATATCGACGCAAATATTTACATTTTAAGAGCGCTGCGAAGATTGAGGCTCGTAACGAATTAGACTTATATAGACGTGAAACATTACGTGAATCGCTAGAAAATAATCCGAAGGAATTTTGGTCGTACGTTCGAGAAACTAGAGGGAAGCAATCTACTGTTACACACCTCATCGATAGTAAAGGTTGCACCATTACCGAATCTCGCGAAAAAGCTAATATTCTTAATGAGCATTTTAGGAAATCTTTTATAACTGACAACGGTCGCGTCAGCGCTTTCCCTCCTCGTGTTTCGAAAGAAATGGGAAGTTTGGAGATAAGTGAGACAGGCGTCAGAAATCTTTTACTTCAAATAGACAGCAAGAAGTCCCCCGGGCCAGAAGGAATACCCGCTCGCGTAATATCTACCCTCGCGCATGAACTTGCTCCCCTTCTCGTCGTACTATACAATAAATCCTTAAGCGAAGGTATTATTCCATCCTCATGGAAGGAGGCGCATATCACCCCAGTACCGAAGAAAGGCCGTAAAACAAAGCCGGACGACTTCCGGCCGATATCCCTGACTTCGATATTTAGTAAAATTTTAGAGCACATAATATGTAGTTATGTTATGCGTTTCCTCAGCGACAATGCTGCTATTACGCCGAGTCAGCATGGCTTCCGCAAAGGGCGCTCTTGTGAAAGTCAGTTAGCGCTCCTCCATCACGACATAATGAGATCAGCCGACGAAGGTTTTGGGACAGACGCGATATTCTTGGATTTTAGGAAAGCATTCGATACTGTTCCGCACGCGAAGTTACTTCATAAACTAAAAGCCTACGGTGTACATGAACATATAATTCGCTGGATTAAATCCTTCTTGAGTGGCAGAAGCCAACGGGTGGTTTTAGATGGCGCGTTTTCGGAATTAATAGAGGTAACGTCAGGGGTTCCACAAGGTAGTGTAATCGGACCAATTTTGTTTCTTATTTACATAAACGATATAGTAGACAGTATCGAGAGTAAAGTACGACTATTCGCGGATGATACCCTTATTTATAGGAAAATTCAGGATAAAGAAGATAAATTAATATTACAGCGCGACCTGGACGCCATTACCGAATGGTGTAATGATTGGCAGCTCGAACTAAACGTAGACAAATGTGTAGCAATGAGTATGAACCGATCCCAGAATCCAACCTCTAGCGAAACTCCTTACCTCTTAAGCGGAACAAGACTAGAATTCGTTAGTCAGCATAAACACTTAGGAGTCACATTCAGTAGTAATTTATCGTTTAAAGCTCACATTCAGGATATAGTGGGGTCGGCCGATAGGACACTCAGACTCTGTAGCCGCGTTCTCAAGGGATGTCAACCCAAAGTCAAAGAGGTTGCTTATTTTTCGTTAGTTCGCCCCTTACTTGAATATTGTTGCGCAGTGTGGAATCCATACGAAAAGGGTTTGATCGCTGAGTTAGGACGCGTACAGCGCAGAGCGGCTCGATTCGTAAAAGGGGATTATAAATTCGACAGCAGTGTATCGAAAATGATTGAATCCCTCGGATGGGATACTCTAAGTATTAGAAGAAACGTGTATAGGCTCAAGTTATTCGAAAAATTCTTAAGTAGCGACTATATTGATGAGATAAGAGACACTGTGATCCCCACGCGTAGCGAATATAATTGTAGAATCCAGGCATCCAAAAAATTTCGTGAGATAATCGCTCGAACGGAAAGTTATTATTGGTCTTTCTTTCCCGATAGTATAAGATGCGCAAACAAGAAAGAGTAGTTAGGGACTTGGTGTCTTAGCACCCCCTGCCAAACGCCACAAGGCGGTTTGCGGGGTAATAATGTAAATGTAAATGTAAACGTCTGTCTTTCTCTGCAGGGAGGATATGTCAAAGGAAATATTGTCCTAAGGACGGGAACATTTGGACAAGACGAAGGCAAAGACGATGTTGGTATCACGGTGCTAATATAGTCTCGAATGGGCTGGGCTTATCGAGGTGAAATTCGGGAAGTTGACGCGTAAATAGGAAGGGTCACCATAGATGGTAACCAAGCAAACAGACGTTTGAGGATGAATTGAAAAATTCATCCCTCTCGTAGCCCTCCCAAGGCTACGGGCGTCTCTTTTCTTTGATTTTGTTTATACTCCCAATCTTTCGTCCGAGATAAGTTATCGTCTCCTTGCTCTTTACTGGTTTTCTCTTCTTTAACGTCCGGTTTTTATTACCAGTCGCTGTCCCCACAGCGTGGTTCGTTCATATCTTTATCCCGTCAATAATTCATTCATGTCTCCAAAAAGATGCGAATTTAAAAGTATAATTTAGGAAGGTTTCATCAGTCTCCGTAAGCCCACGGAGGGTCAGTGTGTTCGAGAAAGGACACTTTTCCGCGATTGAAGGATCAAATATAAATTTTTAAGTGGCTGGAAAAATGGGTCAAGGTATATAGGTGTCTCGAGCTAACGAGATGCCTTAGATTCGTGTGGTGAAAATTTTCCTCGTCTTGTCTCCTATTCCGTGGCTTACATGAATAGTGGGATTTTTATTAATGAATGCCTATTTTTGTAGTGAAATCTTCTTTAGCTATGTGACAGGAACGGATTTCTATGAGTTAAGCTGACAATTTTTCAGTTCGTTTCGATTCTTATTCTGCCTAATATTTATTACGCGTAAAAATTTTCGCGATCCTGGCGTAAAAATGGTGCGGTGAAACAGGTTCCAAAGATAAAGTATTGTTAATGCTTCTGATGACCTACTTATGAGATAAAGGACATTAAACTATGATGAAATGATAAATGCTTCTTTCAGATTAATTCGATATATTTTTTTGAGGAGTAGCGGTAATTACGTGATTAATACATTAAATTGAACATTTCATTAAGTCGGAGAATTCAACAATTACTTGATTGAAGCATCAAATTTCTCACTGGAATTAATTTAATTCAAGATGAAATTTTGTCACTTATTGTCTATAACGTCGCTTATATCTCAAAATGTATCTATGCTTTGTTTTCGAAATTTATTTTCATTGTTATCGTGCACAAAATCAATAAGAAATCACTTCTTGATTCTTGATTGATATCTGAAATAGTTCGTAAAGATCGATCGCAAAAAAGAATTATATTTAATTATAATATTATACTTAAGTAAATGAGTAGCAATGGATATTAAAAGTGTGATTTAATTGTTCTTTCTAATAGTAATTACGAATTTTAGGTAAATATATAAGATTAAATTATCTATTTCATATCTCTTGCTGAATCTTGCATGACGTATTCGGTTATTAACGAAGAACGACAGCGTACACATTCGCTCTTCATTTTTTATTAATTCATCTCAGTCCGCCTGATCTAATCTCTTGCAAATCTCTCACACATCTTTCTCATTCATTTTTTCATCTCCCGCGTTTGCGTTAGCCAACTCTCAGAGCGGATTGCGTCATATCTTTGGCGGAGCGCTCTTTCCTACGGAATAAAAAACACAGCTTCCTCACACCCGTATCTTCTTATTCTTGCTCATCTTCACCGTCTTTCATCTCTCTCCACGTCTTCTACTTCTTCTGGCAGCTGAGACGTAATCGCTCAGATGCGATGGTATCGCTGGACCAAATCGCGAGGCTGATGCGTTACACTCCTGAGTTATTACCGAAGTGAACTCGGCGTGTAATTTTCGGGGTAGCTCGGTGTAGTGGTACTGCTTCGCGCCCGAGCGCAATACGAGACACTGTATACGCATCATTTTTTATCTCGCTTGAATAATTGCGCCCGAGAATTTCGTTGGCGGGGCAGTAATGAGCCCCGATTAAATATCGTTGCAAATAAATTCGGTCGGAATTGTCCAGGGCGAAGTTCCTCGAGGTGCTCAAAGTTCATGGAGATGGATTTTGAAAATTTCGCCGGCAAATGTAAGCCGTGATGCAATGTTTGTCTGGCAGAATCGACCTTGAGATAAGGATGCGGTGCTGGGCTGGAGGAATGATGATATAACGATGTTTTTTTTATCAAGTACGGAAAATTATGGGTATGTGCAACGTCTGTTACTCGAAGCGTATTTTTATGTATTTCTTAATGATGAGAATGAGAGGTTCTCTTCGCTCTCGAGTCGGTACGGTATCGTGAATGTTTCTTATGTTGTTGTGCGAATTTTTACCTGGTTCTATTATCTATTTAGACATATGACGTTTAGATCTGTGCACTGTGATGTAGGCGGCTATACATATACGGCGGTTTCCCTATACGTACGAGTATATCATGATGCAATTGTATTGTACTGCTGCGAAGGTATAAAATAAAAACAAGGAAAATATTTTATCATATAAGTCTCTTATCACTTTCGTGTGCATAAATGTCTGTTGTGTAATTTATAGTCTATTCTAGTCGGTTGAATTTAATTTATTCATTTTTTTAATGAAACTGAAAGGAGAATATCAACTCACGTTTTGAATTCAATTAATCTACTTCTTATTTTTGATATCCGTTATTATTTTTTCAGTAGGATAATTATCTCGTGCATAATAAAGACTACTATTATTATTCTTCCACAAATTCTGTTTTTGTTTTCAACGTTTAAACGAAAAAGGGTGAACTTCAAGGATCGATCCAGTCCTTGATCCGTGAGTGGGGGTATCGATATACAAAGATTCGTTATTCATCGACTTTCACGATAAATTATAAAAACATGAAAAACGACAGAAATGATTTCAAAAATTAAGTTTACAGCTCAAGCTTAAAAGTTGCCTTTTACTGGAAACACTCTGTGCGCTTGTTTATTTTTCCCGCAGATAAAAGACAAATATGTTTTTCGAGAAAATATCACGGAGGCGATAAATACTTGTACTCTTATTTGTGACTAATTTTGAGAATTCTGAGGCAATCGGAACTTATTCTGCGTAAGACCGATGTGAGGTTTATTGAATCATAAATTGTATGCTTCCGTGTGTCTATAGTGGCTACTCTGCCATAAGACACACGGTGGTTTGAGGGCTATCCATGTTAATGTAGGGAGGCGTTCACCTGTTTATCTTTGGCTGTATATTGTTTATTATTTACCTTAGAAACTTTAAAGTATACTGTTCACTTTACTATATACCTACCTTTTTCGTACTCATATCATTTGGTAGACCATAAATTACTTTAATTTAACATCAGAGAGTATGATATGCTTAAACGTATATATATGTATAGTACGGAATGGCGTCTCACTAATCTATTGGTGAAGACGTTGAATTCTCAACCTGGACCATCTTAAAATAGTTCATAATGACCTTTTGACCTTTTATAATTTGAAATTACAAATTTTATAACTAGAATAGGATATGTAGCTCGAGTTTATTAAGATTCTCAAAGGACTTGACTATCGTTGGCGTCTAAAGATTTCAGTTTTAAAGTTTAAACAACAGTTAAATGTATACTTTATTTTTATGATAGTAATAAAATTATTTTTAAATTGATCTAAAACTATATGAACAATAAGAAATTCCATTATTATGTAGTCAAATCTCTAGTTGTTTGGATCATAGATACGGTATCCAAGAAGCCAAGGTTTGAATAAATTATACGATTATAATTCTCCGAAAAGCTTTAAAATATCATTTTAGAATTCCCCACCTATTTCTGAATCTTGAGCAAAGCGACTTTCTTACAAATCCTTGCACTCGCGTCCTAAAATGAAGCGATAAATCTTCCCTCTTAAAAATGAAACGTTGAGCGATTCTGCTCGGATCATTTCTTACTGACGAGAATAACCACGGGGGACTTCTTTTACTCTCTCGCAGCTGAAAATAAAGGGCGACCACAGAATCGAGTGACTTTGGCACCGAAGATTTCTACTCTCAAAATTCTATTCATTTAGTCTTTTCTATTTTTATGAGAGATTTGGTTCATTCACCAAAGCACTGCTCAGAAGATACAGCTAGTTTCTGATACCATTACATATTATAAGCTCCATCTAAAATACCTGATCCTGAAAAATCATATCCTACTATTCTTAACTTTTCTAACTTAAGTGTGTGTTATACTGTGGATGAAAAATATGTTTCGAACAAGCTTTCATTATACGTATGTAATCGCGTAAAGTTTTCGGTGTGAAAAAAATGAAAATTAAAAATTCACCATTCCCTATTATCCAGGTATATTCAATAGCACTTTCAAGACAATTTTGCATCAAATCTCTCAAATTATGTTCTTACTTAATTATAGAAACATATTTACTCAGGATCTTCATTCGTATTATAATTGCGAAGTTCTTTTTCAAAGATTTCAGCTACTCTACTGTTGGTTTCTTCAGCTTTAACTATACATATTTTTTACATTTTAATTTGCTTAATGGGAAATAATTAATTTATGTACTCTAATTTTGTCAGTTCTGAATTAATTCTTAATTTAAGCACTTATTCCTAAACTTTTTCTTCCCTCTCTCTAAGCAATCATTCTTGGGTATAGATCGTGATCACTAACACACAAAGCCTCCGTTATGAAAGCATGTTACGATCTATAAATTCAGAGCTCTTTTTTCCTCCATCCATTTTCTGGTCTGAAATCTTCATTTTCCAATTTTATCTCTTAAATCCACTTCTCCAATGCCTTCGTAAGGAGCGACGGGTTTTAAATCCCTCATCTCTTCGATAACTGTTCCCAAAACTCGAAACAAATCCCTTATCCGACCTCATTTTTCCCATTCCTTGCCCACCTGCGTCGTATCAGATTTATACTCGCTTTGTTTCTTTTTCCTGACACATTGTATTCGATCTGACCGCCGTTCCTGAATACCGAATCACCTTGACAACGCAAACCCGAAGGTTTCTGGGTTTCGGATTGTTTCTAACCGAGAGATTCGTTCGCGTGATGCAACAATGGTTCTTAAGTATCATTAAAATCGCCTGAGCTGCTTCACACCTGTGGAAAGTTAATGTATGAGGTGCGTAAGGAGTATGTGTGTGTCGCTTTAAGGTACATATTTAATTATATTGAATTTATCTTCATTCGATTCTCATATAGAGATATGCACCTTGAATGATCACATTGAGTGGACTCCCACTAATTATTAAGTATGTCATTGATCTCAATTATTTTATTCCTGCTTATTCTCATTATTTTTAATTATTGGATAGTGATTTCCTCTTACGCTTAATCACTGATTGCTTCTTTGAACTGTAGTTATGACGACCGATATAATAATCCTTCCTCTTAACATCGAAAGCTCAAGAAATGAAAATTCTTCTTAACATTAGCCTCTTCGTACAATTTTAGGAAAAATATTGCTCTTTCAATTATATATATAGCAATTATTAATAAAATTGATGAAAAAATTAAATTAAATAGATCAATTCAATTCTTAGAAGTTTAATCTAAAAATTTATTAAAGAAACTTTAACTTTTTTTATTAATTTTAATAGAGGAAACTTAATGTAAATCTTAAATGGTATTATACTCACGGGATGTATATTTTTGTGAAAAAAGAACTATATAATACAAAGTCCGAGTTCTCATTTTTGCAGTTTAATCCAATTTTATAAAAGCCTATAAAAGAACTTGATAAGAACATCTTCGTGATATGTATATGTCATGGAATATTGTGTGTAATTTTCAAAAGATTTTCTGGCGTAATATTCAATTAAAAGATCCATAAATTATTTTAGTTACGAATTTAAATGGCAATTAATTTATTATTCGTAAAGCTTAAGAAAGGAGAATAATAGACTAAGATTATTAAACCAAGAAGTAAGATCGATGTTATTAGTATTGTATTAAAATCTCTAGGCAACGAAATTCGACAACAATGATCCAATTATATGACCGTAACTATAGAAAGGGTTCAACGTGAGAAACGAGCCTTACTCTTTCCCAAAATCGAGATCACTATTGTGTGCTCATTCCCATGTCCTCATCCCCCGTCACGTATCGACACTTCCCGGAAAAGTACATTTACTCGGAAATGAGAAACCGGTTCTTCGCTTAGTGGGATGAGCGGACGTGCTATTCCCGATCACTAACGCGATTTTACTTTTTGGTAATTGGAGTAGAATTCCCCGTAACGACAGGAAGGGGATCATTTGGACAGGGATAATGCATATCGCGATAAGTAAGTGGCGGGTATGCATCGGAAATGGAGGTGGGCTAATTAAAGGATTTCTGGGAATGTAAACCCTAGAGCATGAATCTGTCGTGGGGACAGGAAAAAATCGTGCATGACCTCCTTACGCGCGTGTACCATTGTCACGTACGCCCCGTCCGCTTTCCTCGAAAGGTTTTGGGGAAAATACCGAAACACGTTTTCCCTTTTTAAAAAGAAGGAAAAATATATCAAATATTGTAATCCGATGCTCATGTCCCAGGTTTAAGTACCTAGGGATTAATTACAATGGCTCCATATATGGATGCAAGAAGAGCTATGCTTAATTAATCGATTTAAGAAGTTATATACTTATATATAAAGAGAAAAGCCAGATTTAGCTACACAAGACAGTGAAAATCACGTTGATTTATTAATGCTATCAATGTTGAATGGTTTATAGCATTTTAATTACAATGTTCACATGTTTTTGTACACAATTTTATTAAAATTCAATTCATTTTTATTAGATTATTCATTGAATAATGGTTTCTAATTTTATACAAAATTATTTTTTTCAGCTAAAGTAGAATAAATAAGAAT
The DNA here is from genome assembly GCA_020796165.1 of Pantala flavescens. NCBI lineage: Eukaryota > Metazoa > Arthropoda > Insecta > Odonata > Libellulidae > Pantala > Pantala flavescens. Next base: position 17,051,048 of record CM036881.1, on the reverse strand, counting down.
TTTAAGAATATGGTCTCCCGACCACTTTAAATAAAATAAATTCAATAAATTTTTAATAAATCACCATTTAGTTAATGTTCATATCCATACGAAAGAATAATTTACGTTTTATAAAATGAAGGATTTAGGATTTTATGAATTAACTTCTATTTCAATAAATGGAACTTTTTAAAAATCAATTCGATTAGGCGTAACTTTGCTGAAAGCCGTAATAATAATTTGAGATACTAAGAAAATTTCCACTTATTTTTTAATATACATTATCTAAGAAGCTCTAATAATTGAAAATAAGTAGAACATTAATAAGTTTCTTATATTATTATTAATAGAACTTTCATCATGTCAACTATTCATATCGAAGTATTTACCGAACACTTACATTATAATTTTGAGTGAAGGTACATTATAATGATGATGGAACGAGGTTTTGATTAAAGGAATAAATAGCACTCGATATTATTAGCAACACCACTGCTGTTGCAATTTTTTAAGGTCGTTTTCCGTATTTATTTACCTTAGCAACTCTTACGACACGATATTTCACCACAACAATACCCATCCAACTTTAATTATTCCAGTTTCAAGGCATTTAAATACTATTAACTTTTGATGTAACTTGGCAAATCATTTTCACGAAGGAATTGAGATTAAATGATTCTTCCAAGCGGATGACAATTTTCCATGACTCATTGCCATTCCTCGAAGATGCCGGCACGTGGAGAAGATATCCCAATGACATGAAGGTGATTTATGAAACAATTTATCAATGATGCTCAGATGGTATTAATTGGTATGATAAACAAGGATTTCACGTTTTATAAACGTCCCGAAATGTTGCATCTGTCTTCGTGTATATACTTGACTATGTAAGTGTTGTATTTTCTATAGAAGTTTGTTCCAACACCGATATCCTCTTCAAATTTTCCTTTACTCCCTATTTAGCTAGAGAAACGATAAATTGTGTGTAGAAGATTTTTCTGTATCAGATTTTATTTATTGATATTTACCTTGGGAATTTTTATAAACTTTATGCACGAAAGATTTTTCTTTACTAGCCAGACCATAACAGTGTTTCTGATTTATGGATCTCCATTTCACAATTTTAAAGTTGCATTATATAATGACAAAGAGGATAAGAACTTACGGAATCCAGAGGTAACGCCGTGTATGAATAATTCACAGCACTTGCATATTCAAGGTCCATTGAAAATAATTTTGCGTAAGCCGTGAGATGAAAGGTTAGAAGCAAAGTGTTTCCTTTGCATAATATATAAGAATAACAACTCTGGAATAAACATAATACGACTTTTTTTCCTATTTTCCATTTCAGTGGCAATCCCACTGTATGTATATTCTAATGTAATCGAATGGGTGTGTACATGTTTTGAAAATGTGTGAATGTTGTTTTTTCAAAATGCTCGAGCTTTGAGTAGAACAAGGGTTTTTAAATATTTTTAAAAATTTTATACCCCTCTATCCATCTCTTTTAATTTTAAATTTTAAATTAAATGCCATTTTCTTTTAAACATGGAATGATTTCCAATATTCTTGATTAAGTATTATAAAGTTTATCGTTGAAATTCATTTCGTATATTTTGTTGCATTTGGCTGCGTTTAATATTATCCAAGAGTTAACACGCTTCTGAAATTATTCAGCAAAAATTCTGTTACTCGCATTAAGTAAAATCATTTTGTCCTATACTCTCTCGAGAAATAAATTGCAAGCATAGCACTAAGTACTCCTGTGATATAATTTTTCAATTAAATCACTATATAAACCTTCTTAAATTATCTTCAGGTGCATCATTTGGTGCATGCACCCCCTGCCAAACGCAATTTTCTTATTTGTTTGATCGGTTAATTTCGATAGAAAGTTCCAACAATAATTTAACATTAGCAACCAGTGTAACTCTTATAAATATCTGAAAGTTATTGATATCACATTAGTTACCTTTTCAACAATAACCATTCATAACTGTACCAAGATCAAGGAACATAAACAATGCATGTATAGTAAATGCTTACCCTTTCTGCGATAACATTACCTTACCTCAAGAAACGCATTGAATGGACCGATTCATAATGATACGACTTACGTGAGAGGCCTCCTATCTGTATAAAACCGTCTATTCTGCGGTTCCATGCATATCTCCCTATCAACGCATCTAGCCTTAGATAAAAACACATCTGCCCTCTTCTCGCTATCTTAGCGACTAGGTCGTTGGAAGCGTTTTCAACTCCGGAGAGCTGAGTCGGTCCAGTGACAAGGTGCAATGTGCTGAAGGGAGATATTGAGTCAGCAAGGACTCATCCACTTTCTTTGTTTGTATACCAATCCTTATCAAAGGTAGACGATTCCAAACCGATGATTGAAACGTGTTGCGTAACCTTCGGCGAAAGATATATATGTCCCCGCCATTAATAAAAACATATACTTCGGATAAAAGTGGGAAGATTTCATACTCCATCAGACTCAACGTGTCTCACTGCACGTGCGAATGAGTCATGCTAAATTAATTGTCTACTCTTCTCAAAATCAATTAAGATTATTGTCCCGGAAAGATTAAATTTTTAATTTCATACAACGATCATATTATCGTGAAGTGCTGAGTATGCATTACTGGTATCAATGTTTGAGGTTGTGAGGCTGATTATCATTGCTGTTGAATGCTCTCCTGGTAAATATTTCGAAGACGAGAAAGGGCATGAATAAAAATATAGCCTTTTTTCTCTTTAAATTGAGTCGTTATTGATTTGTGAAAGTATAATATCAGGCTCGTGTTTTTGTTCGGAAATATGTTTCGCAAAATGTTTACCAATCCACTATTGCTCAAAAGAATTTGCTAAGCTCTTCGTATCCTACATCTAAATATCTCAGTTTGCTTTAGTAATTAGAACAAATTATCCGCTGCTAAATGTACTTAAAATTATATGCGTTTCGATATGAGAAACAGACGTGTTTACTTTAGGAGTTTGCTATCAATGCAGTACAATATTTTGATTAAATTTTTGTAATTCCAAATGTTTTTCTCAGGTTTTGAATTTACTCCATGAATAAAACTGATATAGAAAAAGAATCGATTTAGTAGAAGGAAATGAAAGTTGTTTTGAATTGAGAAACGTCGAAGCTTCGATTTGCGATTTATTTACGTAAATCTTATTTACAGTATCACTTTGAATATCGACTCATTGACACCCTAGTGAAGCTCCTGGAAAATCATTTAACGTTCTCAACCTCACAACATATATCTTTTGCGTTTCGTACACTCCAATAATCCACTCTTCGAGCTAAATACGCACATCAGTCCAAGTTCCTGGAAACGTATCCCAAAGCAAACGTCGCGGATGTTTTGACACACTCGGTAAATATATTGTCAACCACGCAGGTCATTTCTTCCAAACAAACACTTACCAAAAGGCTGTTTTGAAACGTAACGTTCTCTCGCCGTTGCGCATTTCGCTTCTCGGAGAAGAAGATGCTACTGCCAAACACAAAAAACGGAGAAACGGTCCTTTTAAAAATTTTTAAGTGTTACGGAGGTCGATGATCCAAGTCGTCCCACGCTTTTCGTCATCGTAACTCTAAATGACCGCAAAATGTTTCCGCAAAGTACGAGAGTGGCGTTTCTGAAATACGAGTAAATATTTATCCTCGGGAGTTATATGATGTTGCCAAATGTATAAAAGGGTTTCTCAACAGAGTAATAACGTCTCAGGACGTTCACGACGGAGAATTCATTTAGAGGTTCAATTAAGGCGATGAAATGAGAGATGTTAAGTATTTCGTTTTCTAGAAAGAAAAGAAATTCTTTCTAAAATCGATCTCTTTGTTGGATGGAGATGAAAAAGAAGGGTATCGCCTGACAGGAAATGGTGACCTAAGTCAATAAACTTTAGCACAGCTGCGATAAATTTCACACAATATAGCAACTGTTTTAGAGCTAGTTAGAGATTCATACGGTCGTCTCTTCTTTTCTGATTGTTTCGTGAAATCCAAACAATGTAGCTTCTTCCGGTTGGATTCACTTTTTCTGTGACATGGCAACGGAATGTTTGTTTACTTTTGTTTTTGTTTACAATTGATTATATTTTCATCAAAATCAATCCGTTCGCATTATATTCGGTCGAATTCCATTAGTAATTATATTCATCATTACCTTGATTCGTTACATTCCCACTTGCTAAAATATTTCAATATTTTGTATTATTTATATTCCTAATCTATCTTGGTTCTACACCAGTGCATGTAAAATTACGAAATGCAGTATTTTTCTAACTTTTGCCCAACTATCTTTCAGTTAGTCATTAACTTTGATATATTTTACTTTCTTTCATTATTGATTTCTCGTTTTACCTCGTAGAAATATTATCTTATTTTATATATAAATAGGAATCACAAATTTAGGACTCGAATTTATAATTAACTTCTTTATTGCTCTATCTGCAGTTATTTCATCATGCTTTTAACACAGCATAATAGAAATACATAACACTTTTATGAGCCTATTGTGTAATTTTAATATATGTTCATACATTACGTTACTAAACCTAGCTTTCGTATGAAGATAAAATGAATTACGCAATTTAACTCTTACTTTTAGTTGGTTATAAATAACGTATAATCAGCTTACGTACGAAATAGAACTCTGGATAAATATGGTAAGATTCATTTCTCTACAGATGAGAAACACGTAGAAGGCAAGGATGGAATCACGTTCCATGATTTCGCCTTTGGATGCTATTTATGCGGCTTTTGATAAATCATTCGAAAGATCTTTCACCTGCACAATCACCTTTGCCTCCCACACACACCACTTTGATTAAATACGAAGGCTGAGTGAATCCAAGAGACGAACTGGAATCTTTTCAAGACGTTTGCCCTCCTGCCCACACCTGTTTCTGTGCATTAGCAATCAGCGAACCCCATAAAGTTAGCGCTCTTATGCCAGCGAGTGAATTGCACAACCACCGTGCATTCAATCTTTGTGTGCACATGTATTACTACGCCAGTGCAGGGCCTGGATTAATGCTCAGAGACAAACAAAGGCGTGGCATATGCTCACGAGCGAGCTGTGCAGGTATGGGTCCATTCACACACGCGTAAACTACGCATCTTGTTTTCCTTCGAATAATGTGAGATTATGAAGTTCTCTTTTTAACGTAAACATCGGCTGATCTCTTTCCCGCATCTTATTAACATTGCTCCTCCATAGTTATTGATAATAATTTTATTGTCTAATTCTTTCTTGCACTAGCTTTAGATTATTTATATATAATTTAAATAAGAAGTATCTTAAATTTTTCTGCAATTCTATTTCCATTTATTCTCTTCTCAATAGAGTCATTTCTATATGGAATTATCAATAAACATGCTTTGAAAACAAGGACTGGAAGTCGTTCACCATGAGATGTCAGTTGTCAATACAACAGACGATATTGGGAAATGAAGTAAATAGCTTAATCATTCCATTAATTGCTGTCAATGAAATCTTTCTTTTAATTTTTTCTTAATACTATGTATTATATGCCATATGTTGTTATAGCAGCCACAATGTGTCAATACTTTGATGAATTTTTTTTGTACTGTATTGATCATTTGAAGAAAACTTCAATAGCAGACCAACTGAAATCAATGCTGCTTATAGTTCTCTTATAAAAATTATACGCATATTATTCTTATTCTTCTTTAAAACTTCCTCAAGGGAAATTTTATTGTAAAAATCATAACTAAATTGAACTGTCTTTGACAGTATCGCAATGTTATGTCCCAATTTCTGTCAATAAATAATATGTTGCCTTAATATTCATACTTTCTGTATTATGTTTACATGAAAATGAGATCTTAAGTGAAAGGAAAATATTTTCATTGAATTTATTCTTGTAATTAAAAAAATAATTATGTATCTTAAGAATGATTCTGAAAGTATTTTATACTACTGCTCGATTTCAATGCGCAATTCGTTTTTATACATAGTGTTATTGAAAACTATGATTCGTTTACTATATTTAGCGCCTCAACCGACCTGCATCTATAGGATAGTTGTGCAAACCATGATCAATCACGTTCTCTGCAAATATCTTAAGTCCTTTGGGATGACGAAACGGCATTAGTGAGCGACGAATTAACGACTGATAGAAGTGGTTTATTAATACGAGCTTATTTACATGTCACTCCGCAAAACAACTGGGCGTGTACTGCTAAGTGAGAGCCAAGGAAATCTTGGCTAGACGGAATAAATCTCTCCTCTCCTTAATGCTCAGGTGAAGGATTTCAGAAAATAGTCGCATTTTATCTTTGGAAGACTTACGCTAGACTGAGTCGGTCGTTTAGTTTTGAGAAACACTACTATTCGTCAGTGGAGACGGTGGGGGAGGAGTTTTTACGCAACGAGAGATTCTTTGCAGTTCATAGCTTATGAAATGTGAGGTACAAGCCATTCCATTCGTACGATTTATAGATGATTAATCGTTGTGTGTCTATGAGGTATTATTTGTTCATGGTACGTATGAGTGAAGGTGACGATAATGAAATCGTTACGTATTTGAATTGGCATTCAGAGGTGGGTTTGACTTTCTACATCACAGATATAAACGTTTCAATAATTTGTTTTTTTCCGTGAACTATACGCGAAAGTAATGGAGTAGGTGAATAGAGTCTTGGTTCATGCACCCCTTGCCAGAGGCTGAAAGGTGGTTGTCCGGGTAATTACATAAACAAATGCAGTGAAGATGTCGTTAGCTGTCGGGGTAATATTTTCCCTTTTGATAATATTTTTATTTTACTTTCGATCAGTAGTAATATTGTTGATATCCAAGTTAATAACATATCGGTTGATCGCCTATGAATTATATTCATACATCAGGTTTCGCGGATTTTTTTTTCATTTTTTTCCGATCATAATAGCATCAGTTTTTTTCCGTGATTTGATTTTTTTATTCTACTACCGTCATCGACCTACTTGCTCCCGTTATTGGTCTGGGATATACAATTCTCTTCATTAAATCCGATATTTTCCGAAGGCGATACCTCCGTTTATTTATAGCTCATTTCGTGAAATAACTCATCTACTATATAATATCCTATTTTTACGCAGAAGGAAACACCCGTGTCCAAGGCGGAATACGAACCCGCGACCACAGGGTTGGAAGGCGAATACTAACCACTACACCGCCGAGGACGAATATGGCCGATACTCAATATCGTCAGTCATATTTTTCATCACATTCATGAAGAGTAGTAGTAGTGCCGTAGTCTTTTCCTAAGCCAACTTATATTTCGTGTTATATTAAATTTTTTTCGCGTTTGAAAAAGAAATTTCCTTATTTAATTTATTATAATCCCAATAATATTTTGTATAATAATTATCCTCATATGATATAAAGTAATCAACTTAAATTTATGATGAATTAATCGGGAATCTTTGATAGTGAAGAACGTGAAATTATATGGCTTTCATTTAAGATGCTATTCGGTAAATGTTTACTTTGTCATTGATTAAGACAGAATACAGAAAATTTAAACTATCAAACTGAAAATTCACTTTTAGAAAATACTCGTTTTTTCCACTAAATTGCTTATTATACGAGTTGAATTTTTAATACGTAAAAATGAATAGTAAAATGTGTATAAGTACTGTTTGTTCCGTCATTTACCATTGCACATGACGTTTAGGCTTATTATTTCACCAGGAGAAATTGGAGCACTGACTAATCGCCTCATATACATCCTAATTTGAACACGATGCAATGCGATTCGTTCCTTAATATCCAGGCATGCCACGGCCACTTAACCATCCTCTTGAACCATAAATCCCGCAGGTTTAAAAGCGACGAATCCACGACGACGTATTCCACCCATAATGATGGTCGAGGACGGACAATCCGTCATCCTCTGGAGCATTTATCCCACATTTTGGCTTCTTCGCACCCAGAATTTGGCATCTCGGTCGAGATGTCTTAATCTCTTCCACGTCTTCCATAAGGTTGCGACGGTAACGTAGCCGATGAATTATCGGGTGTACCTCCCACGTGCGTACTCGCTCCATTTCCCAGGTAATGACCCATATACGAGTACCTAAATGCGAATTTCGGACGCGTGCATCAACGCGTAATGACCTCACGACGGAACGCATTTATCGCGTTTTCATAACGTATTCTACGTCGGTGCAGAAACTCGGCCGGCACCTGTCAACCTCGCGAGCGTGCCAAGGAGGTCGCAGAACTCCGCGAAAGTAAATCTCGCGCGTGGAGTAATTACTCCGTCAGTGCACCAGAAGCAACGAGGCGCTTTTAAATCTACGTCGCTAATCTGTCGTTAAAATAGATATCGATTTATAAAAGGGGGTTTATATTTCGCAATGACGTAAAGATAGATTCAGCGGGAGTTTTACCCGTGATCCACGGACGTTGTTTACCAACTCTTTCGGGTGCGTTGACCTGTTGGTGACGCTCATATTCTCTCTCTTCCCTCTCTCTTCTGTAACCCCGTTCCCCCGATGCCTTATGCGCGCAGAAGGGGGGGTGGGATGGGAGATCGTTTCACGAGAACGCGAAAATGGGATGGAGCTAAAAAAGGCTTTTTTTTACGAATTTTTAAGAGAGAGGCCGAAATTTTTTTCGAGAAGAAAAATTGGGGATGAACCAGAGAGGTCCTCTTTTTCATTCCCCTCGATTATTTACGATGAAAAAGGACCCCGAATATCGCTGGTCCATATTGTCCCAGCTTCGCACCAGGACGCGTCGTTTTTCAAAGCGAGGTCGATGGCCTCTTGGTCACCGTGTATCTGATACGGAGGCTCAGGGGGAATATTGATATTTTGACGTTCTAATGCCACTGGTTAATCCTTGCGTTTGAAGAGTCCAGTCCAGCATCGATCCTAATTCGGGTCGACAACCGCCGCACAATGCAGATAATCTTCCGCGCTCGATGGCGCTTTTGCAGAGACTGAATGGCGATGGGTGTCAAAGAGATGTCCGATGGTGACCCGGAATGCTGCTTATAGGACGGTGCTCCGGAATCTACCGGAGTATGGCCTCGCTGATGGGTGAAGTAAAGTACAGCGGAAAGCCGTAATTTAGAAGAATTGCCGTGCTTTGAGGTCTTACGTTAGTATATTCCAGTATAGGATTTATCGTAGCGAGTTCACTGTTTTTTTGCGTAGTATTTCTATTGATTTTGATGGATATTTTAATGTTCTTAGTGACACGTTTAAATGTATACTAAGTATGTATAGGCAAGGGAAGTATTGTCTTGGTAAATGAGTTGAAATGCGTTGATGAAGATGAAGAGATGACCAACACTGTGTTATTTGTTAAAGTTTGTACGAATGAACACTGGGCTAAGATCTATACTTTAAGGATGATTCATTCAAAAGCTTTATTAAATATCCATTTTTTATTATATTTATATATTTGCTAATTAAGTATTCAAGAATTGTCAAGAAGACCAATTACAGTAAACCATCATTAATAACTTCCAAATAAAATATTAACTTGAAATATAAACGTAAAATAATAATAGATCAATAAAAAGCAGAAAAAGGAAATACTGAAAATGATAACATATTAATTAATAGAAGGAGGTAGAGATTTTAAGGTAATAGGGGAATGACCTGTCTTGGTATATGATATAACAAGGATCTTTGAGAAATAAAGGTTAATATCAATATTTGTTGATATATATTAAAGATATTTTCAACACATTTTCATTGGAATTATTATCATTGAGTAAAGTGAAACTATGTAAATGTCACAAAATATATCACCTTTTCAGGTCATTTCATTTGGCGATGAATACTCAAAGAAGTTAAATGTAAACAAGTTTTCGTTGTTAGGTCGAACTTTTCGGGAGAAATACGACGCAAAGTCGGCAGTTTCAAAACAAGGGTTGTGGAATTCAGGGAAAGGAGAAAACAGGAAAAACTGGAATAGAATACAAAGCAGGAAGAAGACTTGGGAGGATTAGTTTGGGAAAGAAGGAATGAGATTTCACATCTTTACTCGGTCCTTTTCTGTTTCGTTTCTGCTTTTATTTATCTTTCTAAAGGAACTTCTCGGAAAGACGTTTTTGTGAATGAATACACACGTAGAAGTTAATTCATTGGAATGTTTTTTATTCGTTTGCAAAACTGAAAATCGTTCTAAACTGGTTGTGTTATATATGTGTAAATTATATGCCCTAAATAAATCTTTTATAAATTGGTAAAACAATACGATAAATAGATGAATATAAATTATAATTATTATATTGAATTCATGGAAAATACAGGCTCCTATCTAAATATATAAAACGAAAAGTAAGGTTTATGTTTATGGATATTGGTAGGTCATGTGACGAGGAATAAGGATAGCGATTGGTCATCGATAGCTCTGAAATAGTCACGAAAAATATGAAGTTAACGTGACAAATATTGTGTAACAAATATTCCGAATAGAGAAAATGAGTTTGGGGGGCTTTGAAGGTGAAAATATTAATTATTTAGTCGTCATCTATGCTCTATTGCTCTTCTTTGTGATAGAGATTACGTTAGGAATATTATATTTTCAATGAAGGAATAAAATTTTGTTTTATGCGATCCCTACTAACTTAACAATGCTATCAATGTGCTCATGAATGTACTCAAGAGCGTAAATTGGGAATGGTTGATATGGTAACGAACTTTTGAAAGCAGGGGATTTTTTTCAAAGTGGAACGAGCAATGGAAACGAATGCAAATTCACGAGAGGAAAGTGGTTAGTACAGTTGGAAGAGATTCCAAAGAGTAAAAAGGATCGGGAGCGAGTCATGTCGGAATCCAAGTGAAGCAAATGAATCTAAAGAATGCTGAGGCGTAAGCTGAGGAAGAAGGAAACGCGAATGCTGGAGGAAATACTGAAAGAAAAGCGGTAAATGGGGAAAACTTTGGAGAATTTCTTAAAAGGGAAACTTTGTCCGTGGTACAAATTTCCAAGGGATGAAATCGAGACTATACTATAAAGTCTCGTCTTTATCCTTAACAACGGAAACAGGGAATCGCTCCTGGAAATGCTATTATGCCGTTGCTAGGAAGTAGTTATATGGGATATGGGATAATTTAGGTGAGAAAAGAGGCATGTATATATATAAAAAGGAGAGGAGATTGGAAGCAGGAAGCGTAAGGGAATTTATGGGATTGTAAAAGGGGTGATTGAAGGCGTGTATGGAAAGGTACGCAACTCGCCTTGAAAGAAGGGAATTTATTTAAGGTTAGATTTTTATAATGAGGGTGCCGCTGTGAAGGAGATTTTGAAGAGTGGATGAGTGGAAGGAAATTTCGGAACGTTGGAAATTGAATTGTAAGGGAAAGGAGGATTTATTACGTTTAAGACCTTTTCGGGATCAAAATAAACCTTGATTATTCTGGAATTTAGAATTTATAAAACTTGGTATTGCCTCCATATTGACGTTGAGAGAGTATGTAAAGCATCGCTTTTTATTTTAGTGGAAACATTTCTTAAAATTATTTAAATGATTGTTTGGAAGAACAAGTAAATTTAAAGAAAGAACATGATGTTAAAAAGGCAGAGAATATTGAGAAAAATTCCACTGCAATTTTTGCTTTTTAAAAGAAAACGTTTTCTTGATACAAGGCTGTTTATCATAAATTTCTTATCATTTCTTTAAGTTTTGAAGTTGTAAATAATGTTTATCTTTACTCCTCTAAAATCCTGTTTTCATCTCTTTGAAAGGAATGGCGATAACAGAGAGAATTTTATAAACAACAACATTTTTATTGGACTCATCTCCAGGTGTAGAAATGAAAAAATAGTGCCTATATATAATGCCAAATCATAAAAAAATAAAGAAGAATGTTATTTATTAGATAAGATATTTGGCGTACAGACAGAAAATAATTCTGAAAGAAGATTTTGCAGCATATCATGTTCTCATTCAAATTATATTAGTTTCTATTTAATTTATATAATATTTGAATATTTCCTCAATTGGGATTCGAACCCAGGATCTTAGTATTAGAAAGGTAACCATTCTGTAACTGAGGCCGCCAATTATTGCTAAAATGCATCAATTACGTAATTTCGAAATAAAAATATTAAAATTATATATATATATATTTAATATTATTGTTATATTTAGTTTTATTATTACATTTATTATTCTCATATTATATTATTATTACTTGCATATTTATATTCGTATATTTAAAAAAATATTATTATTAAATTTCATAATTGTTAAAAAGTTATAGAAGGATTGATAGAAATATTACGTCATACATTAGGTCATTATAAGTATATTCGGCTGACATATAGCGATTATTGTGAGTAAAACTAAGAAATGTGATTGGTAGAACCAACCCCTCTCTGCACCTATAACATATACCGAACTCTGATTATTGTAAGACGGGGAATAAAAGTCGCTCATAGGATCAATAGTCAAAATATAAACATTTCTATGCTCATCACGCGTACGGGTCAAACAATAGTGGAACGAGAAAAGTGCCTGGATAAGGAAAGGAGAAATTGATACGATTCCCTCGGTTCACAGTATCTGGATATTGTGCCGAAAATTTATGGGACAGCTTTGTCCGTGTTTGTCCCGTAATTTTTCCTCCCACATTCCGTTCCATTTCTACGTTTTGCCTTCTTTTCATTTCCCTCGTGATCCTTCCGTTCGGAATATAATCAGAATTTGCATCACCTTTCGCCTATGAAGACTGCTTTATATTTATTACCTCATTTACAATATTTCATCTTTTCGTTTTATCAAACGGAATATTTGAATGCTTTAGTAATCCATGACGTTGAATTATGGTATGAAAGTTATTTATAAGTCGACAACATCAGTGCATTTGGTCAAATTTCCGTTACCACTATCGCGATAATGAGTTAATTAAGCGTTTATATGTAAACTTTCACTATCTATGTTTTGTTCTTGTATATTAGCCAAATTTAGCTCAGGTGAAACTTTTTTTTAATCTTACCTTACGGTGTTTTTTAATTTCCTAGTGTACAATATTTATAGTAAATGTAAATGTATCGTATTATTATTCTACGATACTAAATTGTATTGTCAAAAAAATATTTTTGAGTCCTTATCGGGAGTTGAAAGCGTAACTTAAAGTATATTTAAGTACGTAATGTAACTTTTATATAAATTTTTATATTATTCTCTTCACAGATCTTCTTTTAGCTGATTACTTTAAGACTACTTTTATGCTTAAGATCTTTTTTTCGAAGAGGTGTATTTTGGAATGCTACAAAAAGATGTTTTAACGTCATCACGCCATTTTTTCCTCTTATCCTTCATCCTGAGTGTGAGCTAAATGTACTGGAATATTTCATCGAGTTTTCATTATTGATCGCAGGGACATCTATCTCAGCTGTCCCGTTCTCGCTTTCATCAAGACAAATCCATACAACACCATTACCGCTCCATAATCCCCTCTTTCAAAATATCCTCCACTCCCTCTGGGCTTTCTATCGAACGAACCGAAATGCATGATTCCGCATTCGATTGATGAATTAATTATCGGAGATGGACATTGAACCTTTGAACATTTCGAGAACTAAACTCATTTATTTCGAAACCTAAACGCGATCTTGCTTTTTTACTCCTCTAGGAAAGATGTTCCGAGATAATAGACTTAATCAGAGTCCATCACTTAATTTGAATCAAACATACATCCTAGTTGTGTTCTAAGAAAAATAATGACGAAAAATCTTATACGTTAATCTCTAACAAATACTAAAGTTATAATCAGTTCTAAAGAAATGGTAAGGTTTAATTAAGGAAATGTCATTCAGAAAAGTGAATAAACCTGAGTTATTATTAAGCAGTTATAAGATAAGGTAGCAAAGGAAAAGAAGTGAGTAACAGCCTACATTATAGGTTCAGGACCTCAACTTTAACGCCGTGGATAATTTGTCGTAATAATATGAATTTTTGATTACTGCTGGACTATTCGAAAAGTTTAGGTGAAGAAATATTTTACGAGGTTCAAATAAAAAAAATATTCTATCGCGAAACGTTTCTTAGGTGTATGTCAGTAGTAAACAAATTCTCTCGTCCCGTCCTTTTTAGAGAACTTCTGTGAATCCATTATTAATCGTAAGATTTCCCAATGTTAGAATGATACATTTCGTATAAATTCCATCTCGGCGCAGCCCTACTCCACTCAAAATAAGCCTCTTCAGGAAGGTTCCGTCTTGAATCCTTATAAATAACGGCGGATGTATATTTATATGAACCAGAAGGCAATTCATCTTCGCTCGATGGGAAGCTCTTTCTTCCTTATTATTGGTTTTTTTTCGGTTTTCCTTTCGTTTCCGGGGGCCTGGAATGACTCCAAAGGATGCTGTTCGAAATTTATCCCCTTCCGAAGGGAGCTGAGACGGTGGATCGGGTTTTTGCGTGGAGGGGAAAGTAATGCGGTGAAAGATACGAACCTTGTGGAACACCCATATTCCACCTGAAAGAACACTGTTGTCGACGGCTGAGGAATTCGGCCTAGTCGCGAATGTTTGTTCCCAAGACCTTTTGTGCGATGATACCGGAAGAAGGCCATTTTTCTCTCCGTATCTCCTTTCCTTCCTCCCTTTTCCACTCTTTTTTTATTGCGTTTCGCGCTATTTCTCGATTAGAGGGCTTCCCGAAATTTGTCCACCCGCTAAGGTCTTTTTCCCTCCTCATCTCGTTTCTGTCGAATAGCGATACCCTCTCTTAATACAAAGGTTGTGAAAGTATTCGTATATATATTTCCCTTTGGATAAAGGAAATTCAGCCATTGTGAGTGGAATTGAGAACCGACGTTTTGGAAGTTTTTGGAAAGTTCGGTTTCGATTCGTTCTATAAAAAATTTTGTGAACTAAGAAGAAGGGAGCGCTGTGTGTTTTTGTCTTCGAAACTAATCGTTTTGTTTTTATCGAACTTTGCAGCAGTTATTGTGTCTGCAGCAATATATGCTCATTGTCAAATAAGTCTGCTAAGTTGATGGTTAATATTAAGAACTATTGACAATAATCATTGAGTGTAAAACGTTAAAAATTCTTCTTTTCACTAACGATAGAATCGTACCTGAATAAGTTTACAATAGCCTTTCTTTTAAGCTGAGCTTAACCATAACATTTAGTTTCGAATTCGAAGTGTTATGTTTTAATTTACTAGAGGGAAATTATCAGTTAATATAAATAAAAATATATCTACAGTATTAGGTTTTCGAAGCATTTTTAGTGCTCATACTAATAATCACTTAAGCCCATTTAAAACCTAAGTTTTAAAAATTTTTTGAGTTATATTTCGAAAGGCTATTCACTTTTATAAACTGGAATTGTTAAACGAGATTTTAAGATCATATTTGGGTGGTCTTGTTTTAAAGTCTACTTAGTTTTCTCCCAAAAATTAAACACTATACATTTGAAAGTGAAAGTTTTAATTTCACCCTTCCATAATCTTCATCTTTTCATTTCATCACTTATAAATCTTATTCATCGTCATAAATGCATTCGTCACACCGTCTTTAATACAGTTTGTGCAAAAAGACTTCCTCTTTATGAAAGACCATAAACATTTAATGTCTAGCGCCGTTGTTGTAGATAAACTCAGCGACCTCGATAAAATTCATTTCAGTTCTGAACTAAACCCACAGGTGCATATGTATCGCGAAGGACTAACTTTATCATCCCGATTCACTTAGTTTCATGACGGTTGACGAAGGTTAATATCTCTCATCCGGAAATAGTAAGTACTTCCGGGCTCCCCAATGAGGCACAATATCGCATGTATCACTGCATATGAGTACAATCCGAGACGGTTTGTTTACCTCGTCATCCAACTGCTAAAACGGGTCTTATCGTCTTTTATCGTTGCTATTGATCGAAAGGCCAAAATGGATCAGCCTTGGACGATGATTCGCCCGCCACTCGATGATTATGGACGGCAATTGGAAGATATGGAACAGCTCTCTTGGATATCTCGACGAAGGGGAGGCGGAACATGTGAGGTAAACATGTGAAGAAAACAAAGGAATAGATTCTAATTTCGATGAACTTATTTCTTTTTCGTTGGAAATGAACACGTATGTGGGTTTTAAAGTGTAGCAGTTGATGTTGGAAGTAGTGTCTCGACGAGTTTAAGCTAGGAGTTATT
Source organism: Pantala flavescens (assembly GCA_020796165.1). Classification (NCBI taxonomy): domain Eukaryota; kingdom Metazoa; phylum Arthropoda; class Insecta; order Odonata; family Libellulidae; genus Pantala; species Pantala flavescens. Next base: position 17,034,925 of record CM036881.1, on the reverse strand, counting down.
AGAAACATTCCAATTTCAATATTTTTACGATAAAAATGAATTAACATATGTATATTATTGTAAATTACAATAATATATAAATCTATAATATAAAGATTTAATAATGAAACTGAAAATGTATAAAAATATAGCATAAATATCGATATAAAATAATTACTCAATGGAACATTCGTTCTGTTCTTTTATCGATAATGAAATTTCTTCTTAGTTAGAGTCTATTTTTTCGATATTAAATTGAATTTTTATCGCTTTAATCAGTGAATATTTACATGAAATGGTATTAATACTTATTTATGGAAATATACATGTGTATGGAAGTTTACAACCTTCCCATTTTTTAGTTCCTTTTTCGAAAATCAAATGTAATAATTTTCTATGTGCGTATCGGTTTTAAAGATGGTATCTCATCGCGTTCGGAACCTCTATGTTTCTTTTAAAGTACGTCTATCTTCCTTTCATTCACACGTATCTAAGGTCTATTCACTATTGTATCGTCTCTAAAGCAGATTATCATAGTGTTCAGGATCTATTCTTTCCTGTGTTGGTAAGTTTTTATCTCCTCGTTTCCTTCGAATTATAAATAAACGGTTGCTAGACTCAATTTATCAACAAAAATGGATTTCTTACTTATTCGATCCCTAAATAAGTAGACGTGGATATTTTGATGTGTTTATCAAGGCTAAAAGTTTTTTATTATGCTTCGTAAAATGTACAAATAATATTTTTTCTAGTTAATTCTCCATAGATAAAAAGAAATAGTTGAAACGAGTAATATAACTTTCTATTAAATCGTTCTTTTCGTAAAGAATCAGAATCGCATACGATTAGTACATACTAATCTCGACAACAGATGCCAGACCCTTAATTCGACCAATATATCACGTGATTCGAAACGTTTTAAGAGACCTTGGTCGACGTTATACGAGCTGTTGAAACGAGTGAGTCACATTGTTCAGCGGAATGCGAACAATTTAAAGTTTGCCACAAAATTTTTATATCCTCCGTCTGCAGCGTAGATGAGAGTACTAAAAGGATAGAATCGAGTAATTCCGCCATTTCAATGAGGCTATTTGAGTCGTTTACGGTCTCGAGTGAGGGACACGAGGAATTGCTTCGTCCTTCGCCGGCTACGGCCATACCAACCGTAGGAGAATCAAATGTGCGGAGGCAGGATTTTATCGTTTTCAGAGTATTTTCCCCTTCGCTGTGTCCAGTAAATATACTGCTGCGCAGTATTTGAGTATTTACCTTTCGAAAGAAAGAATGTAGTCCCCTTAACTCTCAAAATACGGGAGTTTATTCATCCTTACTCACTACGGAGTCATCCTACTCTCAATCCAGTTTACTGGTGGTGGTATCTCGTGCGTTGAATTGTCATTCTAACAGTTGTTGTAAACTAATATTAATTTCATTTTCAAATCAGAATGGGCTATCTTAATTTGGATAGGGTAAATTCTCGTGTCCCATCCTCCTCGTTTACTATTCACGTGTAATTTTAATGTTAGTTAGGAAGAGAAATTTAAAAATGGAAATTTAGGTGTAAGAGTGAATTCGTTATAAAATTTTGTGATAGAGAAAAAGATTAGTTCTGTAACATTTTCGCGACAAATTGTATGGGAACTTATGGAAATATACTCCATGGGGATTAAAGATGAAAAAATGAGACCTAAGCAAGGTAATACGTGTTGGTTAAATTTTTTAGCTCTCTATATTAGTCAAGTCTATACCTTTTGGTATAAAACATTATTTTTAAGATTCCTGTATTCTTCCGTTTATTTTATTTATTTATTTCAATCTCGGTTATAATATTTAGTTCATAGATCTATTAAGGATGGGAAATATTACGGAATATATATAACTCATGTCGAATGAGTACACCGTGGCAAATATCCTTGTGTTCAGCAGTGCCCAAGTATGTAATGCCATCAAGAAAATAATATTTTATATGTTTTTATATATTTTATCATATCAAGTTATCAATAAATAAAGTCATCAAGTTAAAAATAAATAGCAAAATAGTGTGAGGCATTGAAGGAATTTAATTAAGGAGTAAATTTAAATAAATACATAATCATTCATTTATTTAGCATATACGTATATTAGCATAATTATTCGCAATATCGTTCACGCAAAACTGAATTTACTTGAAAAATATTTAACCTAAAAATACAGAAATCCTACCGTAATCGATCCCCTGAAATTCCTTATTTTTCGCAGAGACGTAGATTCGCATCCACCTTTTGCGAAGGTTGGGAATTAAGGAGAGCAAACATCCTTCGAGATCCACACAAATTCGCCAAAATCTCTCGATTCGACAACGTTAGTTTCGCAACGCGTTGTAAAACATTAGTAAATATTCAGCCTTCACATAAATTATCTCACTTTAACCGATTCGAGGAGATTGTGAAAGAACGCGTGTGTGTGTGTATCAGGTTTTTGGGACGTAACGACGAGACGCCATTCTCGCGAAAATCGGCTTCTGCGACGCACTCTCTTGGGACGACAAAAAAAGAAACAAAAGAGGATCGCGAGCCGTATCAAATGAAAACAATAGATAAATAATCGGGAGTTCGGAATTGAGGTCGGCAAAGGGATTGGCTCGTGCGCTCTTCGTTTTTCTACTGTTTTTCCATCGAGTCCACTCTCGGTAAGAGACCTTTGCAGTAAGGAATGAAAGGAGACGAAAAAATAGTCTTCGGTCGCAATAATTTAACCCATTCTCCGCGCCGTACATGTTCTCGCACTCATACGGTACTTACCCGAACGGAGATATTGCGTCTCTCGAGTGCATTTCAGTGCGAGGTGAGTGGTAAGACCCGCTCAAAATCTCTCTAACTCAAAAGAAATGAGTATCAAAACAACGGTGGAATGCAACCGATCCGGAATTCAAAAGAAGGAAATTTCTCCTTCGAATTTTGCGGCTATTTTTCTCGACTTATTCTCGGTTGAAGTCTTTCGCTGCTTATCGTTCGTTTTATATCGATATCATAAACCCGTCATAAAGTATATTTTCCGATGTTTAAATACGTGTTGACACGTCAAATCTTCCACGTGGTTTGAGATGAATAAACGAGGATATTTCTTGAGGGAAGTATTATTTTTTGAGCTAAGAACGTATTGATATAACATCGATTATCTCGAAGGATAGCGTATATTAAATAAATAGGCTATCGATGAATGATATCTTAAATTCTGGCAGCTTTTTAAAGCTGATTATAGGTTTTTCTCGTCGGTTATTTAAGGTTTACTTTCAAAGTACGTCTTTTTATTACACAATGAATGATAGAGATTATAATTGAATTTATTATCATGCGCCTATTCTTTAAATCGCTTAAGATGAAAATGAAAATCCGAAGTTAGATAAATTTATCACGGACGATTACTCATTTTACGTAAGAGATGTGTGGGGACAAAATTTTTTCGAAGAAACTCGTGTTTAAAGGTCAGATTTACGAAATGGATATGAATAAGGTTGCGTGTTCTTTAACTACTTGCAAAATTATGTTGTGTGTGGAAAAATCTAACGTAATTTACAGTTAAAATGGTATTATATTAATAAACATATCTCTTGTACGTGGATTAAACATTTGAATTGATAAATTATGCACACATGATGCGGATATGATATTTATTTATAATTATTATCAATTACATTTTATAATTTAGAGCTATTGGATATATATTCTGTGTTCGGATGTATTTTTCGTTGCTTTTAATCAATAAACACCCTCCTTAGAGACCATGAAAGTTCGATAACAACGCACAAACACCTACGATCATTATCACTTTCAAAGCTTTTATGCAACCGGTCATAACTCCTGAAAATTAAATGGATTCAAGAATTGGAATAAGGTTTAGATAGAAAGTAAAAGAAATAAAGGAGATAAGGAACGGCTTAGCGGTGAAAGGGAAATGGAAGTCGGTTCGTAGTGGTCCACCAGTTCAAACCAGATCCATCCGCCGAGCGATTCCAATAACAAGTCGAAAACAATGTCTCGAAAGAATGTGTGAGGAAAAAGTTTACACGGAGATAGCGCGTCACAGATAGGATATTCTCATCATTACAAAAATAAGGTGCATGGCGATAGATACGAAAAATTTTTCTCGAAAATATATACGTGTATATATATATCCGGAGCGAGTTCTTTTTATTGAAAACTCACTCGAAAACGGACACCTGTGCTTTGCGAATTACTTAAGAGTCGATAAAGACTTTTAGCACTCCGTAATGAAACGTCCTGCTACAGACTTTGCGAAATAAATTCCGGAAGGAAAAGTTTTTGCCATCCGCGAATTTGATTACTTCAAGTTTACATCGAATGTTGGGACAACAAATTTGGAAAAACTACGTCGCAGGAGAATTGAATATTTTGGGTTTCGAAGTGCTATTTTAAACACGAAACTGAAGTTTTTTGTGACTTTAACGTAAACTTTTTTTCAGCTTTCATAGCAATGTATGATTTAGGTTTTGTTATATGTATATGAATAAAAAAACTCGAATTTTATATGATGATTAACGAGTAGGAGTAATTTATCGGTTCATTTTTTCGTATTAACGTTATTTATTATAATTTTATTGTATTATGCGTACTTTATAAACAAAACCTTGCGAAGTTTTTCGGACCAATTTGTAAGCTTGTACCGGTTAGAACCCGTAAGCACTTACGTTGTATAACGTTGAATAATGCCCTAAAATCCCACTCAAAGAGATTTTTACAGCATCTTTACTTCCTCCGCTAAGATGCCGTATCTCTCCGGCTTAGGTCTACTGATTCGAAAGGAAATTTTCTCCCTCAAAGAAATTCCGTTCGATTCCTTTGAAAATTTACTCTTGCCTATAGGTTTTCTCTTATTATCAAGACGGTTTCACTTTTTCCCTTCCAAAGGACTTGTCGAAGCGATTTCTCTTCTGAGATGGCAAGATGCACTTCACGTGAACACGATACGGGTTTTCGGTTCCTATTTGAGGAGGGAAAAGGTTTTGTGCGTAAATCAGACACTGGAATTGCTAAGTGGGCCAACCTTTGATTTCTGTTAAGGTCTCGGCAGCCCATTAATTGGGGCAATTTTTTTGCGTGTAATGCACGTGTACCGTCGTTACTTGATTTGCTACTTTGTTCCGAGTGTTGTAAGGTATTTTGAACGCTCGGTCCTTTCTGGGATGCTGGAAGTTGGAGGAATGATTACGTTATGGATAAAGTAGACCATCAACAAAGTTACTTAAGATTCATCAATTCCAGCTCTCATTAGTTAGTGAGGTATGCATATAGTAATTGATATGATAGAACCGGAAATGTTTGATTAATGGATGGATGGCATATTTAGATAATTGTTATCTTAGAATTGAAGAATACTAATTTTCTCATTACATGTAAAACGAGCTAAGAAGACAAGCTGTTATCTGCTCATGTAATTTATAATATAGCATCATCATTGGATTTATGATAAAATGTATTAATTATTATAATATGATAGTAATAATAAGCATGCAAACATCTTAATTAAGCATTCAGGCGTCATAATATATAAAAGTTATATTTACACTTCATTTTACAGTTCGTTACTTTAGTTTCGTAAATACTAAAACCTTGTTAGGCGATGAATTGAGTTACATAATTTCCTATCATGTCGTTCATTATCATTTATAACCAACTGTTATAAAAGGAAATCATCAAGTATATTTAGTTGATTAAAAAAATGTAACATCTTTCTGAATACCTTATGTGACATAAAGGGGATGCGTTTACCTTGAACCGCTTTTCAACTGCAAATAACCGATGCGCTGAATAGATTGCAGATAATATACTCTTTTAACAGCTCATAAAGCAATACTTTTTCATTAACTTATTTTTCACATTGACTTATATTGATCCAGCTTTTTATAATCTTGCAGTCGGTATTGTTTTTAAATTCAGATCTTCGCTCTAATTAATAAAGGTGTAAATATGTACCTGAAGTTATTTTTGATTTCTGTACCCTTTACTATTGCACAGTGTATTTAATTTCTTCATATAGACATCATATATTGCTATTAATGTAACGAAAGTATAACGAAAGCATATCAGTATTGGTAACTATCATTTGGCTAGCACAAGAGTACAATTTACTCCCCCAACTCCATCAACGGTGCAACGATTCAATGATGCAACAATACAGACCGTAGATTTGGTTCGAAATCGATAATGATTCAAGAGAATCGGCCCGAATACCCATTCACCTTGTTCCGGGAATACACGTCGCAGACAGTCTCCCTTCAATTATTTTCCCCGAATTGCGCTCAATTTCGCACCTTCCCGTAACGGAGAGTCCAAACCGAATTCGTCAAGCGATGACGCAACAACGATCTGTGAAGCGGTCACGATTTTAGCCGCTGCACAATTTCCAGTTCCGTGAAAAATTTCTCCTTTTTTTTGAAACCCACTCCGAAGCGTTGACCTCGTGCGTTTATATTATAATTTATACGATGGTTTATAAACCGAACGCCATGCGCACGAATCCACTTAGCAGCGGATATTTCTCACCACGAATCGTCGTTAAATATCCCCCGAGATTTTTATTACATGCTAATGTTATTGATGGAGGGGCGTGAGGAGTGGACTGCGATATGAAACTGATCCGGAGTCCATCACGATATTCCTTCGGCGAAAATATCCCATTACGGAAACCGTGTTGATAACTGTCGTTTTAAGTTTGCTGATGTCGTAAAATATTTAAGGGAAATATTCAAAATTTATGATTAAATGGACTTTTCTGTATTTCATCTTTCTCTTAAGATTCGTTTGAAAAATTCTAAAGATGTAAGAGGGATGGAATTGAAGAAATATCGCATATAATTTAGAAACAAATGTTGTTTTTATATTCTATGTCATTGAAAATAAGATGTAACCATATTGTTATTTAATAAACAAGGATGGATGTAATTCAAGAAAATATTTTATAAATAAATATAGAGAATAATAATTTCAGTTAAGATTTCCGTTTATAAAATATGTATTTTGTCAGACTAGGAGCGAATAATTGTTTGACCACTGCATAATTTTAATTCTTTTTACTCGCAAATTAATACCTGCTTACTAGTGAAGCAATATAGTGGATATATACATGTATGTTGTATGAATCTGTATGAGTAATGACGAAAAAAGAATTTAGTTAATTCTTTTTCATATATTTTTTCGTGAAGTAGTTATAGTGAAATCATGAAATCGTATTTGGTGTATGAAGATGAATATTCTAAATCAAAATAATAATCTAGCTAACAAACTAATATTCTTATTAGCTAAGAAATTCAGTTTTTAATATACCTATTGTACAGTGACTACAGTTGTATGTTTTTATTCCAGAAATAGTAAAAGATTTAAAAAAACATTCTATGAAAACGTATGTGATTGATTAGAAAATCTGGTCAATAAATAGTTTCATTCTCAAGATATTTGTGTTCTCTATAATATTTACCACAAGCGAACTTTGAGATCTCTTGTTTTCCAAACACTTTTTTATTCTATCAGTTGTCTTTGTCAGCATAACAAATTTCTGATGTGTTTTCGAATGTATATGTTGTCTGTGGAGATAGAATAATGATTTGCCCTCAACTTATCGTAGTGAAATCTTTAATCATTAGGTATATTGGAAACGAAGCAAATACCTTCAGTTGATCTGCACAGCGCACGTGTAATTCGAGGACATACCTTACCTCCAGCATTTTCTTTCTACGTCAAACTTTTATTCTCAAGTTTTTAATCCATATTTGAGAATATTCTTGCGGTGATATTATACTGCGACTTATATTATGAAAGCGTCCTGTCATCGTTGCTATTCTTAATAAAGGAAAATAATGGGTATATGTTTAGTCTGAGGTAAATATTTTTCGAACCATAACAATTTTTTGCTCGGTGCTAAATGTTGTTTGCGATTATGAATGTTTTTATTAAGACGTAATTATATTACCTCGAATGAAAGTGAAAGATCTTTTCGTCTCTTGTTTACACCGTTTTCTTGGAAGAGTTCCATCGGCTTAACCTTTCCGTTCATCATATTTAGCATTAATTGAGCAACTGCAAAGTGCGAAGTGAGATATGGAAAATACCGAGCTACCTGAATCCTGGGTCAAGGTTTATTCGACCATAATTCATCGATTTCACCTATGGATTGATAATTTGTCACGTACATTTTGTTATAAGTGTGATGCTATTTTTCAAGGATATTTGATGGAATTTTACTGTATTTTAGGTTCTGTGCTAATTTTAGCAATTCAATTTTTCTAAACAATCAGGATCGAGGAAAATGTAGCCAGTGAACATAACGTTTAGTAACTTATGTCCTACATATTTAATAGTTTCTCTATAATTGATTTAACTTTTTATGTTGCAATGGGAAACCTAAGTAACTCCAATGCCAAAATATGAATCTTCCTTTTCCAATGTCCGTTTATACTCAATAAGTCAGTTGAAATATTCTTTTAAAATATACATCATCCACTTAGTACTAAATTTTAATTAAAAGAAATTTCTCATACGATAGTTTCTATTTATTAAGTTTAATTAGTTTGCGTAATCTATTGTGTAGTTTATACTATTAGAATAGAAAGGTTATAATTTCAAGAAATATCGTATAAAATTAACTGACGATTTTTAAGTTTTCAATGGAACTCTACTCACAATCAGATGTAATTCTATGCAGATGTTCATAAAAGGCTAAAATAATTATCACTTCGTGATGAGAATCTTTGAGTAATATCATTATTTAGAATCACTTTTACTTTTAAGTGTTACGCCTGTTCATAAAGGAACGAATTGTGTACGCAACAGGATGACATATTTATATTTCTCCTCCACACTTTAATAAAAGAAGAACGAAAAAACAATCGCGTTCTTTACCATATTGGGATCAAGGTTACTGGATCAAATTGAATGTCAGAACACTCATTGCTCCTTTATATGTAGAATAACAGAGATGTATCACTCGTTCGGTATTTTCACTTTCATCTCCGAGTTGAACGTTCTCTACCGAAAGCGCTAAATTGTTCATCCGATCAGAGACAACGGGTTCAGTCAGTTTACGAAATATAAAACAGTTGTACACTATTTCGAGGAGAATATTCCATATATTTTCTTCGAGTGAACGGGTATCGAGCGACTATGGAAGTGAAAACGTTTTCTCCTTGGAATCAGAAGGGATGTCGAGTTTCGCACGACGTGAGTAATGGCTTTGTTTACAGTTTGGCCCGATAATATCCAGAGGCGAGAGGGATGGCGGGGGTATGGGGTGATCGGGAAGTTAAAGGAAGTGATGGACAGGGGAAGTGAAAGAAGTTGAGAGACAAATGAAAAGCGTGTAGATTATGTCGCTAATTAACTCGTTCGTTGCAGTATATTTAAAGGAGAAGGATAAAGATTTAGTAGGGGTAACAATGGTTTAATGCAGAAGTAACCTTTACGTCAGAGACTAGTGAAAGTGCGTTTACCATCAATTAAATTCATGTGACTAAATTGTATACCTTCTGCGACCTAATGCGACCTTTGAAGTATTGTAGTTCATCACGTATAATATTAGAGGAACTTTATGTACTTATTGATGATTTAATTCTCTCTCCGATTTCTATTATCAACTTATCTATTCAATTTTACTATAGTTTTTGATAATAACCCTAGTCAACAGTTTTCTGAAAGTATTTTATCTACTAGTACTAGGAAAAATTATATGATTTCTAACTATTGCAAAGATAGAACAATTACTCGACAGTAAGAACTCATAGATCGAGTACATCAACAGTGAAATATTTGACATTTTTCCATACTGTTTTGGTTTAAATACTATCTATTATTTATTAATAATTTTTCAATGTTTAATGACCACGTACATTGTTTGTACAAGGCCTCACTACATTATGAACAGAGTAGCTAATTTCAACAAATATGTATACATCAGATTGCTAATTAGGTAATTTAAATAATTCTTTTTTACTTAAACCCAGAGTAATACTCTCCGATTTTAGTAATAGCCTTATGAAGTTTTCTCCAATTTATATTTATAAGTGGATTAGGAAAGCTTAGGAAATATCTTCTATGTACAATAGAGCAATGAAAATACCATAACGAATAAAATGTAAGTTTAAATCACTAAACAATAAATTAATTGAATATTTTTTCTCTCAAACTGTGTGCTAATACGTCACTTTGTTGTAATGCCATTCGGATAATGAACTCCTTGCACCGAACTATTGCAGCGTGAGAAATGGAAGTGATAAACATTACATAAGCCAAAATAACTGCACCCAGTTTTATGCGGAGATTATTAGAATAAATAAAGTGTTCCCTTTTACGAAACGTGGCTTTTGGACTCCACCCATCGCACGAAAGGAGCTCCCTTCCGCCCACTAAACGAACCTTCCTTTCCCATCATTCGAGAGATAGAGCGCAAAATATATATAAGCGTGAAAAAATTGGGTTGGGTATACGATGGACGAAATATGAGATACCAAAGTGGTGGTTTCCTCTTCATTTTATGCATATCCCTGAAGGGATTTTCTAGTTTTTTCCCGTTTTCTCTTCCGGCTTATGAAAGGTCTCAAAATACGACACAAGACACCGGCCTTTCCTCGTATTAAGACAAACAAGAGCAACTCCGCAGTTGTCTCGTCCAAAATAAAGAAAAAATTAGAATAATTTTTATGGATCGAATGCTTTCAACTGGGCTTGAAATATTTTACTGTCAATTTAAACAATTTAAACTGGCATTTGTAATAAATAAAATCAGTAATCGTTGCGAATAATTTTCTTCTCTTGAATGCGAGAAGAGTATTATAACTTTAATGCAAATAGGATCGTGTAGGTTATATCACATTTCGTAAATTCATAGTTTTCACTATTTAAAGTAAGTTAATGTATTTTAATATGCTAAAATTCATAATCTTATAAATAATGACTCCCCTAAAATATAAGAAATTATTATTGTAATTAAATAATGAACGAACGTGTTTCGAAACTATTAAGAGTCGGAAATGGGTTTTTAATATCATTTTCTTATGATGTTGATTCTTTCTAATTCTGAAGTCCAGATTTTTCATAGAGGATATAAATTTTTCCTATAAAATAGAAATATTTCTTTGATTTCAAGCTGTAGGGTCCCTGGAATCTGAAATCGTTAAATTAACTTATTTTATATTAGAATTAATACAAACGTTCATTTAATTTTTATCAAATGATTTTAAAATTTGCTCATGTTCTTATTCATATAAATAACATTGGTGCCATCATCGTTTTTATCAATAATGAACGCACATTTTTTTCCAATCGTTTTGCGTCTTATTTCTTCGGGTAATGTAAAGGTTTACATTATGTTACTATTGACGACCGATAAATATATGTACTCAAAACTTTTGCGTCTCGATCAACTTATATTCTCACAAAAGCTCTCCTGTTCACTCATGTGTGAGGATTAGTCACCGTTCTTATCAGGAATGGGCTGAACTTTCTTGTGTTTCAGCGTGTTCCGCAAATATTTACTCGTCAGAAATAGAAATAGGTATCAGCTAAAAACCCTCGCCATTGCTAGACGTTGATTTTTTCAGGTGTTTCAAAACATAAAATGACTGAAACTGATTTTATGGGAAATATAGGACAATTTTTGTATATAAATGGCATGGTTATTGAAATTGTTTTTGACAATTAAATGATGAATACGTAATAATACGTAAGAATTAAGAACATAATACGTAAAGAATAGGAATATAATAATATGTAAAGAATAGGATTATATTAATACGTAAAGAATAGGAACATAATAAAACGTAAGAAATAACGTAGTTTCGTTAAGTTAAACAAATAAAGTTTCCTGCGTAATGGATGTTTATTTGGGAGGTTAACAAAACAAAAGAATACTTTCGCTGACGAGTATACGTGGGCGTCTTAGGAAGCACGTGATGCGTAAAAGATGGTCCCACTGTCCTTCTATAAAACACCCTCGTCCTTTTGCTCGAAACCCACCTGTCTTAATACCTCTCCTCTTCCTAAAGGTCCTAAGGTTTGATGGAATTCGATGGTTAGGGGTGATATCTGGTCCAGTTCTATTTCAGACCCAAGATTTCTTTCTCATGTGGGAGAGGAAGCCAAAACACAACTTAAAATACAACAAAAATCACTTATAAATTAACAGGAGAGACTAACTAAGTAAATAAGTTGTGGTTGTGTGTGTGTATATATACGTATATCTGCATTAGCACAAATGACACCCACAACCCTCACTTAGTAATACTACTGTATTATATATATTTAATATATTAATTATATTATAATAAATGATAATCATTATAATTAGTTTGATATATAATAATTATTATTGCTAATGTTTCCATGGTAACCATTCCTAGAATTAATTGTGGTTTTAATTAAATTACGATAGCCATTCGCGAAATCTACGTCGTTACATTCCATGAAAACAAATACCTAAAGTATTTACCCGTCGCTAAGATTCCACCTTCGCATTACGACATTCACGAGCTCTTAAAAAAATAAAAAACTTTCTTTGCTTCCTCCTTTTTCCACCTCGTTCGAGATAACGAAAAAAGAGAAAAACAAGTTCCGAGAAGGAAGACTTGAAAAATTGGTCCAGGGGAGATGTGTTCGAGAGTATCTTGTTCTCATCCCAACCTCTCTCACCTTTTTGGTTCCATTGACTTCGAACGCGTTTTCCTTTTTGTTTTTTTCTTTGACAAAGAGTCGCGTGAGGTTCTCCAGACGTTGTTTTATGATTTATAGAGTCCGAGTTATCTCAAGCAAACTGCGTTCGTTCGAACTGGTGAGGTTGATACGCTTTCATTGATCCTTGTTGTTTTACGAATTGTATCCAGTTTACGTGGTCTAGCTTGATCTTGATCTTTTTTAGTATTGAATCATTTACGTGTTGGAACATATCTTTATTTCTAATGCCTTGCTATTTTTCGTATTCACAGTAGGGCGGGGCGCGCGCGGGTGAAAGCCTGAGGCTAAACAGTAGCTGTATTACGGTTCACGAACTGTTATAATTCGTTTCCTTTGCGTACATAATTTGTCGAACCAAAGATGGAATGGAATAAATATTCTCGAGCGATTCTTGTGCCGTTCTATACGCCGGGAAAGAACCAAGTATTTCTGCAAAGATGGATTATTCGTCCTCCATTAAACTTTGTTTACGTCATTTCCATTGTAAGAGAGACGTATTATACACAAGCATTTTGGAGGTCTTTCTCTTTTTAACTCAAACATTTTCGCCTCCTTTGAAGCTTTGTATTTGTCCGTCTTTTCTCAGATATAGCGCCGTTTATTCCTCACTGTGGTGATTCTAACAGTCTATTTCCTTCAACGACCAAAGTGCAAACATTGCAGCTCTTTTGAGAGAGATACAATGCCTCGAACAAACATCAAATAAAAAGAAAAATATGAAAGGAATGTTGACCAATAATACTATTAATGAAAGAATAGTTTCTGAAAGTGTTGTTGGAGACATCGGTCTATTGAAGGATTAACGTACATAATAATGTGACTCGAAGTTCTGTGATAAAAGTAATTCCTAGAAAAACAGATGTTCCAACAATTAGTAATGCTGATCGCAATTACAGTATCAATTTTTAATTGTCCATCATACTTTTCTAAGAAGAAAAATCTCCTTGCAAAATAAGGACGAATATAAAATGAAAAGCACATAAATGGTAGCAAAATACCCCTTGTTATCACTAAAATAATAAATATCTTCCTCGGATTGAGAGATGTTGATTCTATGAACGGTCATAAACGTCTTCATACTGGAAAACATGGTCGTAAAATTTCATTGACTTGGAGATGAAATTATTGGAAGTTTATCGTGCATGGCATAGAGGAATATATAGACCTTAAAAATGTTGAGATTTTCAAAGAACTATAGTTGTTTTTTTCCTGTCATACTCGCTAAGTATCGATTGAGTATACAAGAATAGAAAAATTCGACTTTTTCGCAAGTTTTTCTCGTTTACTACCCACAATCATTTCCCTTTTCCACGCAATATTACATCGGAAAGAAAATATAATAAATATATAAAGGATACGCTTTCCTTAGAAATGTACCCATGGAGACCCCTGATAATTTTACGAGCACAACCTGGGTTAATTTTTCTTCTCAACATTATCATCCTACTTTCCCAAACGTCTGAAAAACGGCCACTGATTCTACCATCCGATCGTTAGCCGTACGTGTCGCCGTGGCTTATCTGATATTCGAATACGACCTGAGTCGATATTTATCACAACCTCTCTCTCCCGTTGTTCTTTAGTCGCCATTTCTTTTCCCTCCTTTATCACGTATCTTCCTCTTCTTCCTTTATTTCCTTCTTTCCCACGTGCGTCACAGTAGGGCTAACCTCCGAAAAGTTCCACCGTCCAAGACCATACCCGGCGTGGTCCATGACGCGTTCGGAGTCCTTCATCAAAGAATTTCAGGGAAGTATATATATTTCCGACCTGGAATCCGTCCCGCGAATAGGAGAACAAGGAATTCGTATCTAAGCGACGCAATAGCTAAAAGGTGAAAGGGATATGCGGTAGACTATGCGAAAAGAAATTCACGTGCGTGGAAACGATTCTACGCAGCGCCAAAAGGTTTTTTAAACGCTCGATTAAAAACATCACGTGAACCGGTGAAATATGGAGGCCAGTCCACTTTTTCCCTGAATTAATGATCCCGCGGAGGAAAGAAACAATTAGATTCGTTACGCCCCAATGGATGCGCGCGTATTGTCTATTTTTAAAAGTTCCCGCCGCGTTTGTTAGCCTCCATAAAGTTTTTTCTCAAAGTGTTTACTGCGAAGAGTAATTATCCTTGCGTAAATAAGTTTGGGTGATCGTGAGAAGCGAATTTACAATGTGGTGATTAGAGGAATTAAAATGCTCGATAGTGGCATTGAAGGTATTCGGTTCTAATGGACGTTTTTCCCTTTCGACGCGTAAACAATGTTTGGCGTGCTTCGTGGCGTGAACAAGCGTGTTCTTACGGATGGATTAAAACAAAAGGGAGTCTAGATAAACATTCACGTCAATGCCAAAGGGGACTCCAATGTAAACAGCTGCTATTAATCCATCATCCTCTTGATTGAAAGTACTTTATACACTTAATGACTAACTGATGGCTTAGAATGTGACCTGTCGGATGATTGTAATGGGAATCAACGCGAACGAAGTTTTTATAACAATGTCATGTAGGTTTCAATTATCTCGTTACATTTTAAGTTTTACTTTATTCAGTTCAAGGTTTCTTTATATAATTGCTTAGCGTACATAGTTATATCACGAATTAAACTATGAGCTAAGGAAAAGCATTTGAAGGAATTCAGTTATAAAATATCGTAGTTTTACCTCACTATGTATACGAACTTAATTTTATCTACAATCTTAGCTTCAACTCTCGAAACTTTGTTTGTTCCTTAAATCAGTGATTGCGTTATTACTTTACTTATTACGGAAATTACTGGTCTTTCGTTGATATTCAGTGTATTACTGTCGGTCGAATATATTTGCCTAATTTTTATACATAAAAACTGTATTAAGATCTAGACAATTAACAGTCCAACACAGATTTAGCTTTTAGTGTTTTCATTGTTATTTACATCTGTAAGAATCGTATTTGAGAATTCCCTTTCAATCTTATGCAACAGAGAGAGCATACACCCAGGCAAGCTCCCGCCCAAGTATCACGTGACAGGTTCTCGCAAAATCCGCGATGTTTCCACGAAGAGGACGTAAACAAAGGTTTTGTGTACCAATAGAAGTCGTCTAGAAGCCGACGGAGCCATGTGTCTTGTTTCAAACGCCAGCACAAAATGTGTCAATAGCAAAAAGGCGGTCTGGCGCCTAGCAAACTCTGATCAGCGGCTCCCATAAAAATACACAGGCTGTCGTCCGATGTAGGTCAGGTTTGTTGAGTGTATCAGGCATATTTCAGAAACGAGGCCACGTGTAGTTCGACATCCTCTGGAAGAGGTCTGTTTTTTTGAAAGGCGAAATTACTCGTTCAATCGAGACATATTTCTCAATAAGGAAGGAGGAGTTCGTTCAAGCAAATATCGAGAGTGATTGTGAACGAGACATGATATTTACCGCTTCCACAATATTATATCAACAACGCGCGGCCATAAAAATCGGCAGCACTGGGTCACCTGATTATGAGCTCTTATATTTAGCGAAAGAGGTCAAGCTGCTTTGAATGAGATGCCAGATCGAGTTTATTTTAGGATTCGCATCGAGAAATGGAAAGCAGTGGATCGCATAAAATAATCAAGTGTTTTCGATATCTCGATATGCAATGAAGTGCATTATTAACACTCGTTTTGAGAAGGAATAAATTCGATATGTGTGTGGGGTCGAATCACATAACGAAACGCAATGAGTTATGAGCCCGAGAGATATTTTTCAACGTGTTTATCCTCTTTCGTTATTTGAGAGCTTGAACGCGATATATTTTAGGATTAATGATATATTTCACGCTTGAAAAATATAAATTGTGAGTCGTATATAACGGTGAATCATGTAAAATTAATGATCTGACGCATAAAATAAATGTATTCACAGTCGAACGTTAAACAGAGATGAAAAATAGTAATATGACTGATGTTATTCGAACCCAGGTTCACCTTTCCCGGGAAAGTATGCTGTGGGGAAAGTGGGAGACCAGGGTTCGACTCCCTGCCATTCTATTTATCATTTCTCCTTAATATTAATATCCAACTCGCATGAAATGTTGAAATCTTAGTATAAACTCTTATCTCCTTTCTTTAACCAACTATTATTAGAGTCATTGAACTTATAGGTATGTAACTCACTTATGTATTTTCAACGTATTTATATATCTTTCTTTTTCTCTCTTTTTAGGTGAGTGGTCAAGTAATTGTCCGTCAATACTTTATGACGCAGTGCTGTTGGTAAACAGGTAAGAAAGTACATGTTAACTGAAAGGATTCGCCGAACTGCAAAACTAAGTTGAGATACTGATTATAAATGGTTCTTGGTCATCAGATTTCACCCAAACATTCAAAAGATTCTTAATGTTTTTCGAAAATTAACCATTATACATGTATGTACACCGATGATCATAAGGAGAATTGTTCTGAAATTGAAGTTTTTGCTATGCTGGAATAGAGGCAGATAACTAAAATATGTATCATTTTTAATTATTCGTTTGTTGAAGAACAAAGGAGTGTTTGATTTATTCTATGTTAAGAGGGTATTCTGTAACTATTCCTAATGAACTGCAATTGTTGGAAGAAGTGGTACTAATATAAATCATTCTTTGTTGGTCGACAAGTGAGGTAGGGAGCTTGAACTTTGTTGCCATTTCCCGTTCCTATTTAGGAACAATGACTCTCATTGCAGCGTTAAATACTAGAAGTAATTCTCTTCTTACAAAACATTCGCGAAGTAAAATGCCAAGTTCTCGCACAAGAGAGAGAGAGAGTACCAACGACGCCATTCCGCTCTTTTCGGAGTGTACCAGGGTCACGCGCTGCGACCTTTAAAATTGTAAAAGAGAACGGAGAGCACATTTTAAGGCTTTGTGGCGCTCCTCCTATTGGCGGCGAATTAAAAGGACCACGAAGGACGACATATTCGCGATGACGCAAGCTTTTGGTCTTTTCTCTCTCTTGAGGAAGCGGGTTTCTGCGCAGGATGTTTACTTCCTCATCTCACCTTGCCCGTGCTAAAGGTAAAGGCGAGCTAAAGAGAGCTCTCCAAAAAGATCTCAAAGGACTTTGCCAAAATGAAGGATCACACCACCCGGTCTTTGCAAAAAAATTCGCTCTGTGGGAAGGAGCTGCTGCTCAAGCCGAAAGCTTCTGTAAACTTTTTTAAAAAACCTTTTGAAGGACGATTGTGTTGGTGATTATCGCGTTATTTATGCGATCAAAGGAGTTTTCAAAGTCGCTAATCTCCAAAGCGTTCGCGAATAAACTCGATAATGCTTAGAGAGGCAACGGAATGTTTTCCTCAACGGCACGTTGTGTATATAAAACTCTGAGTTTACGAGATTTTCAGCTGCGTTCTCATACGCTTCGGAGTGGTGTTAATCCATGCTCATGTAGAAGTACGCGCGTTTAGGTTATTTGTTTTTGTATGAGTAAGTGAAAATTTTTAATTGCTAAGCTTCTTTTAATTGTAGAGGCATTATTGGTGGCAACAAAGACCTATGTTTTAATTGTCGGTTATTATGTGCTCAGAACCACAACTGTTTTCAGATTCCACAACTTCAGTACTTGTTCAGACGTTATGTTAGCCATTTTTAGTGAGGATCATATAATTATAGTATAATATAATAATAATTTAATGCAATATTATATATGTATATATACCAGTGAGAAAGTGTAAAAAAAAGTTCTGTATTTCTTTCATCATTTATTCAATTTATACTAGATTTACACGTATAATCGTCATCTAGAAAAGTCTCACTAATTAAAAACTTCATCATCTGTACATCTTGCAGTAAAAATAAAGTGAAATATGCTGAATCGAAAAATTCTTGATAAGCACATT
The DNA here is from genome assembly GCA_020796165.1 of Pantala flavescens. Lineage (NCBI taxonomy): Eukaryota > Metazoa > Arthropoda > Insecta > Odonata > Libellulidae > Pantala > Pantala flavescens. Next base: position 17,016,401 of record CM036881.1, on the reverse strand, counting down.
AATTTCGAGGTCAGCTATGAAAAAATTATGCTTAGTAAATTATGTAGTTCACAATATTTTGTAGTTTCGCTCTTTTCAAGGAATACTGACATTTAGAAGACTGATAGGGGAAATGGAATGAACGATTTTTATTCAATGGTTGAATTAGTTTGTAAAGTAAAACTTCAATTGTATTTTTCATGTGTTTACGATAATATTTCAGTGATTTTTTTTAACTCTGTGAACCACTATTCAGAATTTATCTCTATAAAGAACACATATTTTGATATTATTTGTTTAATCAATCTTCATTGTTTTATCGTCCGTTATAATGTTACTATTAAGAGACTGTTTTTTGTCCGGTGAAATAAAATTTTTTATAACCCATATTTATTTTCGATGCAAATAACTGCCCAGAATGGTATGGCAGTAAAACCACTTCCGTGAGATCAATTAGTAAGTGGAATTTGCGAAGTTATTTATTCCATGGACCGGAAAAGGTAGGTATTTATGGATTTAATAACACCACATGGTCCATTGAGCGCAATTTAGCAACGAGATCAAAATAATTTAACGATGTTTTTTGTTTTTATAATTTTTACTGCCACGAAAATATTTGCGATAGCTCCTTGGATCCGAACATAAAAGACGTTCAGTTTCAGTGGAACAAATGGCGAAAAAATTAAGTTCCCGCCAAATACGTTGAGGAGGAAACGCGCGGGGAGAGAGGATGTAGTTAAAAATTGCCGTGGTTGGAGAGCATCCAAAATCGGGAGGATTCCAGCGCTTCCAAGCGAAAACAACAACATATAACGATTCTCATATGCGTAGTATATGTTTTTTTTTCGTAGCTCGTTTGTTTTTTTCCGGGCTTTTGTTAGAATGCCAGAGGTGGCGTCTTAGAGTCGACTTCCTCAACAAAGGTGCCTTTCGAACGGTCTATTGTTGTCCCCGAAGTTCTCAGGAAACGATGTTTATTTACTCTAAAAATTTCGCGCGTTAATAAAGAAGAGCAACGTTCCTAATGTGCGTGTTTTGGAAATTCAATACGCACACATATCGAAGACCCTATAGCTTCTTCTATAGGAAGCTTCTCTTCTCTCTAAGTGCTCCGATGCCCGAGTTTTGTGTACACGCAGTATTTTCGTGGGCGTTATGTGAGGTTTGGGAATGTTTTTTCGGAACCAAAATCAAATAGAAAGTGCTGATTTTTTTGTCATCTTGCTTTGGATACCCGTTCTTAATTTACGAGTAAATTTACGTTTCCATTCAGCACATATCCCGAATCAAAATTAAGGGACCTTAAAGAATCTTGAATTGACTTATAACCGTACGATAATTCACGTTTTGAGATATTTTATTCACCATACGTTTACAATATTATACGAAAGACGAATGCTTCTATTACAGTAACAAATTAAACGTTCGAATTATATGGAAACATAGTTGAAAATGTTGGGAGCTGGGTTCGAGTCCCAGTCATATTTGACTTACGTGCGACAAAACTCTTTTTGTGTAAGAAATTGAGTTTTTGCTTCTGAGATTGAGGAATATTTGGTTTTTTGTTACGTATTAATGATAAGTTACAATAAAAGTCGTCGTAAGTGTCCCTTTCTTACATCATTGGGGGAAAATAAGTGGACGAACTCGAGGAATTACCACAAGAGCCACATCGAGATTCAATGTCTTCTCTCACCAACTTCCGTAGCATCTTCAGTTTCGGATAATGAGGCGCGAAAATTAAGAACTAACATCCCATCCTCAGGGTTATAAGATCCACGCGGAAATCGGCCCTTTTCAAAAAAACCCTCCTCCTTGGGGCGGAATTTGAAGACTCCTCTAAGAGCGTCTTAAGGTCGTAAAAAGACATTGAGAGTTCATTAGCAGGTCCGGGGGAGCACGTGGCGGTGATGACCGAAAGAGTATTGTGCCCTCGGGAGTTGGCTAAAGTGCATGCGGAAGAGCCCTTAAGCATTCCCGTATGTAGTTCATGACTTCCGTTCCATTGAATCGATAAGAAATGAAGTCGTTGCGAAGCGGTCGATTACGGCCGCGTTACAATGGGAAATTGAACTCGCTCCCTTAAAAAAAATTGCCTTTTTTATTCCCGAATGATCTCCTATATTGGTTCGCCCATAGCAACTTACGAATCCTGCGGCTTCTAAATCTATTAGAAAGCTCTGGCTTCCTTTCGTGGAGTGCTCCATTGCCTTAAAGCTATTGGTATATAGGAACCAGAACGTAATATTTTTCCCATCGCGGAAAGATAAATATCGTTTGATTTCTGTTCGGATACTGGGAATGGAGTGTTTAACCTGGATAGCAGAGATGAATAAAGGATGCTTTCGTCCACGAGCATGATTTGTCGACGTATTAAATTTGAGGATGAGAAAAATGCTGGTTAAATTAGAATATAAATTTTCATTTTGGTACGTGAAAATAAAGGCAATATTGAAGCAAAATTAATTGGGTTTAAAATTCGGTATAGTTAGAAAAATTATTTGGCGGCTAAGCTGTAATGTAATTAATCTATGTTTCTTGTTGTAAATCATGTACAGTACAATAATATCTAAGATTAATTCAGGGTTGGTTGTCAGTAAATCAAAAGATATTTAGATTTATTCAGTTTTTAAGATTTTTTCGGCAAAAAAGTGAATATTGGTCGAAAAGTTTAATGCTTTCTCTCTCCACATTCTATTTAGGAAAAAATCCAAGAGATTTTTAAATTTATCTTAAGATAAAATTCAATTTTGCTGAATTTTTTAGCTACATTCGATTTGCGATAAATAAGGGGATAATCTCATGTATACATGTAAGTACTTATGACATGATTTTTCTGTTTCGTTTTTTGAACATTAAAAATAATCATTTTTCTTGCTTTAATTGATATATTACATAAATAATAAAAAAATAATCAATGGGTTTTATTAGGTTATCATACTATGATAAAAGTGCTACAATTCTTTTGAATTATCTACAATTGTTAAAGTAATCCAATCCAAAGTCACCTATTCTTTTGCTGTCCATTGTTGAACATTCCAATTTTTTGAATCAACTCTCAATTCGTTATCATGTCTACCATCACCTAAGTGTCAAAGTCACATCCCGTATCTTCTTTTATACCCCAATTTCTGAAATCTAGTTCGTACTGGTGCAACTCCTGAAGAAATATTTGCCTCACTCTTTACATTGCCATTATCTGGTTGTGAGGGGAAAAAATCAATTCTTTGATTCACGATGCGTTGATTCACAAGATCAATCCATTTCCAGAAAAACCAGTATGATCCTGAATCTTTGTATGGTCAGATTTTAGATCTATCACAACGAGATGCACGTATATGTACCGTCTCGTACGAAACCTGGTACTGCTATGCTAAGTTTTTTAGGTACGTGAAGCATTGAAAGAGTGCATGGAAGTTCTAGCTGTTTAATATCGATATTTCAGCATAGAAATACTAATTATAAGAGGTTCATATATTTTTCCGCAAGTGAAAATTTAAATTTTCATTTTATATTGATTTAAATTATATTATTTTATTTATTTTCATATTTGCATATCATATTTTCGACACGTTTCCACATGTCACTTGTTTCTCAATAACTTAGTTACGTGTTTATTTCGTAATTCCTTTCCATATTCTTCGTTAAAGAAATGTGGTGAATCAACCTAAATAGTTTACATTTGCATTCATTGAATTGCTTCATGAGCTTATTCCATTAATGCATTCCCTATACATCGTTTTTCAATATCCCTAGATAGTCTGCATATTTTAATTTAATTAAATTCGTTAATCTCCTTATGAATGCGATAAGATGTTCCATACTCCTTCCAATTTCTTCTTCCTTGACCTTTATTTGTGCTTTCATAATTTTTACCTCCGCAACCCCTTTTAGCGGAAAAATTTTCGCGTAAAAGGTCTCTTTATGGCAGTTCGTTACCTAATTAAACACCATTCACGATATCTCTTTATAACTATTCACGGAAATTTTGCCATCTTCGACATAATTGACTTTATAAAATTCCCCGCTATTCGCCTCTACAGATACGAGTTTCTAATTTAATTTGCACAGAGTTCAGATACAAGGAAGTTCAACGGCCTTCTTATATTCTCATCGTTACTTAACACCCGCGTACTTTTAAGAGAAGGTTGAGGTGATAAACAAGCTAATCTAAAGTTGGGTCAAACCTTGGTTTGGTTTTAAGTCCTTTTTACCCCTTATGGCTTCCTCTACTGCAGTTGAAGTTTGCTGAAATGTGAAGCAAGCCTTTTGTATGGATAGTTGCCGCATCACTTCCTATATCCTTTTTACTTCTTAGATTGTAATTTTCAATTCGCTTATTGATATTGAGCGTTTTTCTTATCTGTTAAGTGCATAGGATGTGTAATTCAGGTGTATTTCTGTTTCCCCTCTCACCTTTCCCGATGGCATGTAATTCTATGAGAACTTAATGTTCCCTTGACATGATTTCACTAAGCACGGTACTTTTCATGGACGATTCCACCTTGCAGAGCGGTGAATAACTTTATTTGGAGCGTCCCGTTTGAGGAATCAAACGAACAAGGTAAGGTACGATTTCCACCGAACAGAACCTGAAGATTTTCCGTAAAAAGAAGTCCGCGGATCTTTTTATTCCGTAGCTCGGGTCAACGGCCAGCCGCGAATGAGGCCGCACTAGACTGCGAGGAAACAGTCCGTACGGAGAATGATTATAAATGCAGTTTGGTCCGTATTTAAAGTATAGGTATATTAATAGATGGCACTGCGATGTTTTGTTTTTGAATTGAATGGAGTATTGTGGTGGGCATCCTGTTTGTTCTAGGCTCAGAAGTTTCATGGATCGACTAATTAAAGTTTAATAAATCAATATAGGTGCTAAATATTTATTTATATTTCGATATTTGGAAAATTTAATGGTCTAAGTGTGAGGTAAAAGGTCGAGTGTATACTCACTGACCAGCCCTATAGTTTAGTTAGATACGACATATGGTACTGTGTAGTCTCAATAAATTAATAATGGTGTTGTTGCTATGGTGAATGCTATTGTTAAATTTGTATCAATATCTTGGATTAAATGATTTCCACATATATCGATTTAATACCAGTCAATTTCATTCAATAATTACTTCATGATAAAGTATACCTTCTCAAACTCGAAACATCCGGTAATTTTGTTCTCATGTGTAGTTTTCTTTATTCCACCTTTATTTCAATGATTTATGTAATATAAATCCTAGTGCTTGTTTCTCATTTAATGAAAAATACTCGAATACTGAATCATGATCCTACCGCAAGAGTAGAAAACAGAAAGATAATCACTCGTTTACCCTGTGCATAAGTCATGAAAAGTCAATTCAGTTTTAAATGCTAAAGTGCCATAGATCTTCCCCTTTTAAGTGCTTTATTAGGTATCTTAACGGTGCTAATAACTTTATGCTAGGAATAATCACGTACGACATAAATACGTAGTCACGAATATCGTACAAACAGATTTCGGGAAACTGTGAAGGAATCTGTTCCCACCCCATAAAGACGAATGCAAGAACTATTTCTCCATCTTATGTCTTCTGTACGTACTATGATCGTTTGACTGTGTCATATCACACAAATAAGACGTTCTTATAGTTTCCTATATTGTATTAAGATAATTCATGTATTAAGATATCATTTTTCCATTTCGTTATTATATTTTTCTCTCGTTTCTCTCAATAGATACATATTTTCTCTCGTATCAAATGTTTTTGCGTTTAAGGAAGCTCTTATGTCTTAGTCCTTACGAAATGATTCCACTGACTTTGCAGAATTCATCTGTCCTCGGTCGGGAGTTACTCCAAGGCGAAGCTAATCCTTTGAAAAAATCTCGTACTCCGCAAAAACGAATTATAATCTTCGAAGACTTCAGTATCGCATGTTCGAGACCTCGCCTCCCTTCAACAATTTATCTTCGAGATGAATTAACTCTTATCTAACCAAAGCAAACGAACTAACTCTTTATGTTCGTACGGAATAAAAAATTCAATCGAGGCTATTGGATTTGTATGTTCGAAGATACGAGACTCTAATCTCGCGTCAAATTATCTTCGAACGTTGATTAATAGTTCGAGTTTTTTTTGCACCTTCTAACGAACTTAGTCTGGAACAATTTCTTCTGAAATACGTCTCGTTTGCCGAAGTTTAAAGTCACATGGGATATCTAATAAAATAGTACTTTGCTAAAATATCAGATCATGAAAAGCTACAAAAGCCAATTCGATTGAAACAATTTTGGAAGATGAATGTTTTTTTGTAAACCAAATTGTTACTACGTAAATTATTACGTGAACAAGAGACACACAAATTATCAGAAGTGAATATAAGTAATGTATTAGGTTTATAAAGTTAATTCGTAGATGAATTATTGTGAGCTCTATATCGTTATTTATATTCCGAATCTTGATAATAAAGTCAGGTTCCGGGGTAGGAGAAAAACCTAACTAGAAGTATAAAATTGAATCCGCTTGAATCCAACGTTCTTTGCATAGGAAAGTTCAAACTCGCCTCCAATTGGCAAGTGCATAGAAGGTTGGCAACCATTCGTGCAAGCGATCGAGTTTCTCTTTAGGCCATTAAAAGCTCGAGTGAACCGGAAATTAGATTTGAGATACACCTTCCTGAAGTGCAATTTCCTTCCCCATTGGCTAAACAACCGCTTTGCCTAAACGCCTACCATTCTACGTCCCAAGGAATTCTGCTCAAATAACGTAACACGCGGAAGTATGTTTAGTATCAGCGCGAGTTCATTAATTTCATTTTATGAGACGTTGATCGAAATTAACTTACGATATAGTTATGATTAGGTTACAAGAATGGGTAGGGATGAGATGAATGTGCGAAGCCTATTTCGGAAAGGATAAATTATTTTTGTTTTATCATTATTACATATATCATATTTTTATCACTATATCTCATGTCTGGGGATGCACTTTTCTTTTAAAAAGTACGTCAAAGTGAATGAAAATTTTAACTTGCCATATAGATGCCTATATTTGGTATTATTTTCGTAATATCGTAAATTAACTGTAAATTCAGACTCCTTATCTTTAATAAGTATATTTTATCTTTAATTTTACTCTCACTTCTAGATTCGACTGTAAATTATTGTATTTCGTCTTTCAAAACTGAAATTTTACGACAAATATCTATTGATCATCATTAACTATACATATTCGATAATACTCCTACAAAATGCATCTCTTCATCTGTATACTTGAGAGAGAACATTTTTATGAGAGGAGTTACACGTGCGGATCAGCAAATGCTAAATTATTCTCCTTAGCATGATATTCATCTTCACGCCCTGCATACATTTTCATGCTAATTGCCTCTTAAGGATTTCCCAATTATTTATCTATAAATCGTCTTAAAATTTTTACGAACTTCCTTGCGTAAAGTGATTAATTTAGCATCCGTTAAGACGATATCGTTCGTATCTCATCTCTGGAATAGAGATGTTAAATGTTTGATTCTACTATAGTCCGTTCCACAAAAGCTGGCAGTACGGAGGCTTATGGGGAAATAAATGCACGTAAATTCCCATAAGGGAGCAACCTAGCCTCCCAAAAGGAGTCAGTTAATTATTTTTGAGTTACTTCTACGGATGAAATTAAGATTTTCAACTTAGTTTGGTGGATTTTTTTCCAGTTTTTTGGTGAAATTTGGATAAGGAAGGATGGTTCTATATATTGACGGAGTTTTTTCAACATTTAAACAAAAGAAATAAATTTTACAGCGGAATTTAAAAAAAATGGTCACCTTACCAGCCGTGAACAATACTAAAACTGCCATTTCTCTCATCCTATCTAACGTAAAGTGCTAGTTTTTTCATAGATTACTCATTATACCTTATGAATACATAAAAGTCGAATTGTATTAATTTTTGAGTGATTATATTTTAGTAAAAAATAATTTAAGTGGAACGCAACCTCCGAAAAATTGGATCATGCAGTCAAATTTATACATCGCCTAAAAATTTTTTGTTTCTTACGTTACGAAAAACTTGTCGCGAGAGAAATTGAGATAAATGTTGTTATTTTCATTTACAGGTTATTCTGAGTCGATATCTTGAATAGAACTTTAGTTTTTGAATTTTATAACCGAGGGAGTAATTGATTTAGCGCTCCGATTGCTAATCATTGTTACTTATTGTTCGAGACTAATAGACCCGTAAGCGTAATTCGGATTGATCCGGACCCGCTCTCGGATATAAAATTCAAAAACTAAAGTTCTATTCAAGATATCGACTCAGAATAACCTGTAAATGAAAATAACAACATTTATCTCAATTTCTCTCGCGACAAGTTTTTCGTAACGTAAGAAACAAAAAATTTTTAGGCGATGTATAAATTTGACTGCATGATCCAATTTTTCGGAGGTTGCGTTCCACTTAAATTATTTTTTACTAAAATATAATCACTCAAAAATTAATACAATTCGACTTTTATGTATTCATAAGGTATAATGAGTAATCTATGAAAAAACTAGCACTTTACGTTAGATAGGATGAGAGAAATGGCAGTTTTAGTATTGTTCACGGCTGGTAAGGTGACCATTTTTTTTAAATTCCGCTGTAAAATTTATTTCTTTTGTTTAAATGTTGAAAAAACTCCGTCAATATATAGAACCATCCTTCCTTATCCAAATTTCACCAAAAAACTGGAAAAAAATCCACCAAACTAAGTTGAAAATCTTAATTTCATCCGTTGCGAAGGCAAATTTTGTGGATATCGCGGATATTCCGGAAAAATGACCTGGCGTACGAGGCTATTCGATTTCTCCATAAGCCCCGTACTGCCTAGAAAAGTGGAACAGACTATAGTAGCACCTAATTGATCTGTTTTTTACTTAAGTGATTTATTGTTCTTGCCAGTTTTGATTTCTCTTGATTTGAAGGAATATTTATTTTTGAATTAATTACGATTAATCCGAAATTTTCTCCAAAGCTTGCCGGAATTTCAATCTCATTTGACCCATATTTGGTTATGGATAAACGAGGGTGAATGAATGTTACAGAAACTGCTTCGAAGTATACACGTGCGCTCTAAAAAAATTCCACTAAGGCTCAGATTCAAAGGAAAGTATCTATTCGCATATTAATAAAAGCAAAAAACATCCCTTTAATAATTTTCGTTTCGGGGTAATGACTATTCCCTATGAATAATACATCTATTTTTAATAAATCTAAAAATTTTAACATAGAATGTCGTTATTAGTGAAGATGAAATATTCTGCAAAAAAGATAAGGTTATGATATTAAATGAATGCCTAATTTATGTATGAATGATAAAATACATTCTATTTTATTTATATGAATTATGTTTACAATCCATTTATATTTACAGTTAAAATATACTTGTCCAGGCATTACTTCGTGGAAGGACATTTCAGAGCGTATTGGAGAAATGACCAACTTCGTTTATTCCCACACTGTTTTGTGCGGTGTGAGTGAATAGTGTGAAATGAAACAAAGTTTGTCATTTCTCCAATAAGCTCTCCAATATTTTATAGTATTAATACATAAAGTATTTAATTTAAAATTTGTTTCTAAGAGTTTTAATGTTTACCAACCAAAAAGGAATAGGGAAAGCTAATCCAACTACAGTACTAAGATATTCCGTATTTTGAAAAGTATGAAAATAGAGTTAAGGAACCCACATGTCGTAAATTTACATTTCTATCACATCCGCTGCTTGTTCCCATAGCAACGTTTTTCAATAGTTGGGAATGTAACAAGCACAGTCAGTATGTACAATGCATTTCCCTCCGTCGTGATCGGTATCTCATCTGCGACCCTTTAAGATAAAAAAAGTGATCGGTAATTTAATGCTACGAGATGTCAGTGCACTGAAAGGGAAATGTAGTGTGGGAAAAGTATGGACCGCAGTACGTTACATCGATACGCAAGGCAGCATTTTTTGCTTCGTAACCGCAAAGGAATATATAGAGATTGAACCGAGGCGAACGCATGTGCGTCCCGAGTCGAAAATCCGGAATACAAGTCCTTTTGCGTATGTCTTATATGCGCATAGATCACCATGGGAACGGCTCGTGCGATGTTCTCCAATGGAAACAGGTCATGTGTCTTTGCAATGTGCTGCATTCGCGGTTGTTTAATTCCTATGTAATTAGAATTGAGTGACAGAAATTGATTATACTGTTTATGTTGGCTTATCATCATAGCATATTTCACATGATAAATGACATAGAACTAATAATATATTCTACAATGTAGTTATGGTTTATTATCCACATTTTTTACCCAATGTACGTACTATTTACGTAGCTTTCTGGTAAATGTATAAGCCTCGCATTGTCTTTATAATAACAGGGACTGGTTGTAAGGCTCAAACTAAGGGTATTGAAAGTTCTTAATTGTCCGTAAACTCTGGAATGGATGGAATTGGAAATAAGGATGATTGAATAATGAACGGACGACACTTTTTAAAGATTCCGTACCCGTAGAAGTTTTTACGACTTTTTCAAGGCGACTAACATTTCGTGAACAACTCGAGAGGTATTTTGACGTGTCCGATCAGTTATGATTCCTGGTTCCGGCAGAGGAAACGCACAGTGAATTGGCGGAGCATTAATTCTCGTGCCCAGAACCAAAACATCTCAAGGGAAGAGGAAGTGAATCTTTTTCTTCGCGGAACGAGCAGACAACTAGACACCACAATAGCTGGAGGTCGTGATAAGAGCAGTGCCAGGTGTTGACGCAGCCCCCTTTGAATACGCATCGGAAGTGGGGAAGAGTAAAATGCGTGGGAGTAAAGCCTTGAATGGTCGAACGCGTATCGAGGGAATTCGTAACACGCGGAAGCATTGGTTACTCGGGCAAGAACTGCTTTTACGGCATCTTTCCGAATTCCGAGAAAGAATCAGGAGGGAATATTCAGGGTGGTTTATTTACGCGTCCCTCCCGCGAGACGAATGGATGAGATGCAGCCACGTTAGGAGATGTTGTGTTGGGGTTTCGTGCTGGTTGTTTGCGTTCCACAGGGTTGTTTATCTCTCTCCCTGGAAACGCTAGGGAAATTGAAAGAGCGTACGGAATGAATAATGAAAATGAGGTTTCAATCTGGTGATATATATTCATGCGTTCGATTGTCGTTTGTTAATGAGTTGGATGATTTTTCGGGCTAATTCGAAATGCATTTACTCGTGATTTTAATGATTGTTCAGCGGTAATTGATCGAGAAAGTTTTAGCGATAAATCGAAAAACTTTTGCGTTGATATTCATCATACGAAACACGTAGACACACATTTGGGAAATAATTTTGACTGTAAAAAAGATGAAATGGAAGTGAGAAATAAGGACATGACCGGGACTCGAACCCAGGTCCCCACTTGCCGAACAGGATTTTCAGCCTGTTATTGTATCTTGTAATACTTGTATTGTTGTGGTCAGCATACTTGTATGGCAAGTGTTGAGGGGACCAGGGTTCGAGTCCCGGTCATGTCGCAATCCACACTTCTTTTTAACCTTTGTGAACAAGTTGCAAGAACTTATACTTTAAAAGTTATTTTCTCCATTCTTCATAGATAATTGAATGACGTATTGTAAGAGTAAGAGATTACCTGACGAAAAGAATGTAAACTAATCCAAGGTTCATACTCTATCTGACTTGTAAATTGATATAATTCTTGATAAAACCTTTCAATGTATTCATCCTTCTATAAAGCATCATGATAGCAATAAATATTCATCATCCAATCCTTCTATTCAAACCTATTCAATTTCAAAATGATGTACTAATCCTGGGCTTTGAGATCCCTTACCGGCCCCTACCCGTAATCCGCATGGATCCTTGCCATAAAAAATATTTCTGTGGGTCGGTTGAAGTTGCACATGCTGCTCGCTACCAGAAGGGCCACGTTGCCTCCACACAGCCTACAGATCCATAGAATTATGGGTTCATTAAACGGGAATATGGTCACAGGATTTTTGCATTTCTTTCGCCCAAGCTAAAATTTCTAGTAGTTGCGGTTCCCGGCAGCTACCGCAGAAGGATCGGGAAGCGGGCACAGACCAAGGGCGGAGCTGCTAACTTGTCAACGAACTTGATTTAAGCTTATACCTTTATTCGTACGGTTGAATTTATTTTTTTGTTTCGCATTTATCTTCCATGAACGTCAATTATTGTGTTCTATAGCGAAAATGAAGTCATTGTGAAGCAGAAATACGATAGTAAGAAAGTTATATTGATGGTCAGGGTGTATGGATATTTGTGTGGTATCTCGATTTTCACATTACCTATTTAGTATCTTTTATTTAAATCTATTCGTTATATCCGAGTAAGTTTTTGTATATAACATCAAGGTCTCTTAAGTAGCCAAAATTTTAGAATTATATTACATACAATTACATTTAATCAAAGAAATTTGGTTTTGATAACTAGTATAAACTTATACTTAATTTAAATTTAGAAGAGTTCTATAAATTTTATATTCACAATTATCTCAATTTAATGAAGTTTATTCCTCAGCTCAAGAAATATGTTAATTTGTGCCTGAAAACGAAATATTTCGTCTATTAAAAATCAGTCTTTGCTTAATCATTCTATTTAGATTTTTGTGTTCATTTATCCATTGTATTACTAAAGCTTTAATGTTTAATTAAGTACGGAGTATTTATAAGATCAACCCTGGATAGTGGTTGATGAATTTTTCAAAGACAAAGATTTCAATGTATTCTTCAATAAAGACGGTACAGAATTGTTAGGGAGGAATGATGGAGCGCAGAACAGCATTTAACCGAATAATTTTCAGGAATTTCTTTATGTTCTTACAGAATTACCTCAAAATTACAGATCAGTTCTGTATTGCATGTAGAATTGTATGCGTCTCTTTTTGACATTTGTTATATTTTAATATATAGAGTATTTAGTATATTATAGAAAGATATAATAACTGAGGAATATATTGATATGTTCTTTGTGGTCAGACAAGTCGATCGAGAAGTGCGGGACAGCGTTGCATCTCGAGTGGGGCAACGCCCTCTGTCCAAAGCGATGACGATGTATCAGTCGACTGATTTTCCAGAGAAGCAACCAAATTATACCATTTCCTCTCATTTGAATTCCGTTTGGAATGCTCCCCATCGGTGAATCACTCCCCCGATTGGCCCTTTAGAAATCCAAGGCGCGTATCTTGTTTACTCCTTTTATCTCTTAGCAGCGCTTCGGAAAATGAATGTGCATTTCAAATTGCAAATGAGGTACAAATGAAAGGTAATGATGCAACTCACGAGGCGCTTAATTTATTTCTAAAGCCCGAGAAGAGGTAAATATTTAAATAAAAGGATGCTACGGAGGAAAACAACAACCGAGATATCTCACTTTCGTAATTTGAAAACTTTTTTGTAAATAATGCAGTACATTCATGCGGTCGATATGCGCTTTCCAGAAGATTCCAACGTATTCATTACCGGGTTGTATTTATCGAACCCATTTTTTTCTTTACCTGAATGTTAACGTCCGTGCGTGAATATGTGTTGATGCTGGTCTCACGTTCCGTCTCTGTATTTGATGGGTAGCTGCATCCTGTGTGTTCAGTCCATCGCCATTACCAACGAATGTCGAAACATATGTTGTGGTATTTATTTTGATTTGAAACGTTTCAATGAATACTCAATCACTTTATATTTTAGCGTTTACTCGAATTTTATGGATATTGATAATTCCCAATGTATGATACGAAATAAAGTGAAGGTAATGAAGTAATACGAAACCCAACTCGTATGGGTATACTATGCAGTGTTATTTACGTAAAAAATGAAGCTATGGGATGAGTTCTGATAGGACAGCCATTTCCTTGGTTAACTAAGTTAAGAACCACAAACATATTAAATTATAATAATTTATCATTGGTATATGTACCTTATTAACCATACTTTCCATATAAAATCTAGAGAGAAGAATACACGTATATTAGTATGTTTCATTTAGTACATTTAAAAGTTCTAAGTCCAATAAAGTTCTAATCTAATTTAACGAGGAATTATATTTTACAATATTAAATGACACCAATATCTGAATTAGCTCTTCTAGAAATATAAGAGAAAAAATAATCATATCTTTTATCTGATGATATAAATATTATTTATCTCTAAGGACATTGTATATTTGTAATTTTGGGCTTAATGTTTAATGAGCGATTCAATTTATAAGTTAGTGAAGTATGGTAATAAGTATATTTTATTTCAGGGTAGATAGTTATCAGGTGATTAACTGTATGAAACACAGTTGTCGTCATGGAAAGATATTTTCAATGCGACATCCGGGTTCTTTGAAATAGCAATATATATATTTTTCTACGTAAACACGATTCCAGTTAATACCGGGTCAATCATACCACTCGATACACAATGAGACGTTATCATGGAAGCCGTAAGTGTCCAACGTTGATATCATCTGGAAGGACGTTTAGATTAGGACTCCAATATCCCACACGTCCTTCGATAAGCTATGTCGATATCAACCACAATCACACCTCTGGTACTGACGACACCAAGGTTATCTCATTCGAGTGGATCTTCTAGTCCACCTGTCCTCCTATCTCATTCTATGAATATGTTCAGCACTTTATGAGATAAAAGCTCCTTTTATTGGTTTAACTAATATCTAATTATCGATTAGTATATACATTACCTAGAATGGTCGTATCGTTCGATTAAATATTAAATGAGAATTGTTGAATAACTTCATTTGACGAAAAGCAATCAGTGCTCTGTGCAGATAAGTTTTGTTGGAGAATAAGTATACATTTATAGAAACTTTATAGCATAACGTATGAACTTCGATAATGATTTTAGAAAACGTATTTTTAAAACATTTAAAGTGGCATTCACATGAGTATTTTATTTCAGCGGATTTAGAAAATATGAAATAGCTTTAAACCATAAGTTAGTGCGTTTTGAATAGAAAGGTTAAAAATAGAAGTGAAAATTGAAACATTACTGGGACTCGAACCTAGGTCCTAGGTTTTAATTCGAATAGGAGGAGTTCCCTTACAATAGACAAATATTTAGTAATATTAAAAAGCAGACTTTAATAGTAATAATTATTTAGTAATAATTCAGTATTATTAAATAGAGCAGATTTTTTTAAGGATAATCTAAAATTTATTAATCGTATCTCATAAATTATACACGATAATATATTTTATAAAAAAATCAACACAATGGTGTTATAAGAACGTAATATTCAGGCTGTGTCGGTAGAGAATATCCTCCATTTCATCAAGACTGGAAGCTTTTAAGACCGTATGCATCTCAAAAGAGAGTTCAGATCCGTTTCGATAGCAACCGTTATTCACAATTCCATTTTACGTATTTCGCTAAATGATAAAACTTATAATCCGAAAGGGTCGTCGTGGTCTACAGAAGCACGTGTCGGGCCAGATCCACTTATTCAGCTGGCAAATGACGTCAAGTCTGAGGAGTGAAAATTTTGTATTCACACTCCAGTTCTCTGGTGATATGCAGTAATTTCTCCACATTTATTACACGTGTGACCTTTTTTGTCGGGTCCTAACCGCGAGGCGGATTTTGTTTACCCCGCAGGAGATATTCGGATGGCGAAAATCTAGCCTCCGGTGAAGTTGTCGAAGGAGAGAAATTATAAACAGAGAGGCCAACGATTTAGTTTTCGAATATCGATCGTATTTCAGGAAATTCCCATTTCATTTTTTCTTAAAGAAAATATCCCGGATGATTTTAATTAGGATTAAAAACGTTACAAGTAAGAGTAGCTATAATTTTCTAAAGCATTATATTTTTTCTCTAGGTAAGAGTTCTTAATTAGATATATATTATATTTATCGCTCCTTAAAGGAATTATAAGTTTCACAAAATATGTGCAATAATTAATCCAGGGATATATTGTTAAACTAGATGTGGATATTGCAGAATAGCAGGTTTAAATAGCCTTATTAGTTTATCGAGAAAGTAGAATGTATTCGAAAATTCTTTGTTTCTGATTGTTTGGCAAATTTTATATTTTATAATAGTTTTCTCCTACACATCGTAATTCAGAAAGTAGTTAATATTCGATTTTTATTAATCCTATCCTTCTGCATGAATATAACAACAGTGAAAAATAGATTTAGAAAATAACACCAATTTTATTATTTGTCTCTTTAAATTTAAGAGAAAACATTCAGCTACAATCAGTTAGCTATGGACATTTATTTTTAATCTGCTGAAAAGAAAAGTAAAAATGTATACCTATCATTTCTTTATAAATGGTGGTTCCTCTTCATTTGTAAGAATATAAAATATGAAACTCTAAAAGGATCTTGCAACCGTGGATTCCTATCAATGCTGAAATTTTAAGTCCCAAATTTTATGCCAAATGTCTTTAAAAATGTCATGAATTTGGATCGTTCTAAATATAGTCGCGTCAAAGGTCACACGACTAACGAGTCACCCATTCCTCCTGAAGTTTCTAGACAAACTTCCGAGATGATTAATGTTTATCTTAAAAAATACGTAACTTGCAGCGGTTAGCTTATCTCTTGTGGTTTCCTAAATTAATTCAAAGATCTTCCGGAGTTTTATATGCCACACTAACATTATAAACTCATTTCTCAAGATTCACATATCCCTACTCATAAATGTTAGTTTAGCGTAATTCTTTATTACGTATTGCAAATAGTGAGTATCGGAATCTGTTACTATCATATGTGAATTATCGTTTTCTATCACAATTAATTCCAAAAGTGTATATCAATACAAACCTCTCTAGATAGAAAGATATTTTAATTAAATCAAGATGTGGTTTCATATTATTAATTTTATTACGATTTATTTATTATATTCCACGTTCTCCACTTTCTAACACACTCTTCGAGTGTGTTTCTTCATAAGGATATTTACATTTCTGGAAGTTTGTAATGCACGATCTCAAAGGATTCCCCTTTTGTGATACAAATATAGATCAAAGTATAACTGGAAAGTGAAAACCGACTGATGCTATGTTTACCGGTAGGAAATGTGTTCAAACAATTGGTCCCTTCATCCTTTTTAGACAAAAATACCCACTCTCTACATCTCCCGATACAAGTAACATTACACATCACATCTGGTAACTTTTTTCACGTAATCCATTGTATCGTTTTATATTTAAATCTGAGTTGCGTTTGGTTCCAACTTGGATAATCGTTTTAATGTAGTACTTCTGAAATGTTATAATAAAAGCTTGAAAGTTAAAGACAAAAATTTAAATTTTACCTAGGACCTAAGAAAAGTGTGTGACTGTAGTAAAATATTAGCTAAAATTTTTAAGTATAATAAGATTGTAAAATATACTTAATTCGCATTCCAGATTATATTCTGATACATTTTTCAGACGTGATATGAAATCATTAAAATTATCGCTTATTTATGAATCAATTATTAAATTATCTACCTCTAAAATTTACGACTCAAAACATTCTTACGCTAACTTATAAAAATATCACTCTTGAATCTTATCTTCGTTATTGCTAAAATTAAAATTGTTTCCGTAATGGAGATTTTAATTAATCCTCATTTACATCACAAGTAAATATTCGGCGATCAAATACCAGGATAAAATAGTGTACATGTATGTCTAAACCTAAAGTAGACTTACATATTGTTAATGATGTAATCGTGACATCCGAGTAATATGACGTACGCATCGATGACGTGCATTATAAATCATAGTAACTGGACCACTGGAAGCATGTCCTTGAGACACAGATGACAACTTTCGCTCAACTCAATCAACCTTGAAGTGATCACTTAATCTCCAAATCTTCTTCGTGGATGCTGTAGAAAAAAAACTAAAGAATTAAAAGAAGCGCTTTCCGTATCGGAGTAAAAATAGTGAATTGGACACGGTGATACGTGATTAATGGTGAGTAGCGTTCGTTTTGTGCTCCTTCATTCTTCCAATCATCCGTGATTTGTCTATATAAAGGGAGCAGTGACTGTGCAAGAATACAAAAATCTCTTTCTACACCAGCGCTCAAATACCCTTACTTCCCACTAAAGATTTTTTCATGCCATCCTGTAACGTTAGGAATTTTTTTTCTGATGATAATCAAGTCATCCTAAGGCAAGCTTTGCGTATAAGAACATGGATTTGGTTTGTTGAATTGCATAGAAACGTATGCTTCTGGATGTAAAATGTAAGCATTATTTTGTATTACAGTTTTTCATATAGAACAGTTTTACTTTTACGAATAATGTACAAATAAGAAGATTATGAATTGGATTAACTGGGTGGATAATAATTTTCATATTCCCAAATCTATCGGCAGTGTTGAAGATATTGTATACCCACTGAATTCATAGCATATATATAAAATCTTAACTTCAAATTCATTTTAGACTACTTCTAACTTCATTGGATGTACGTTTTGCCTTATTATAGCTACCGAACGATGTATTCCATTAAATGATCTTACTTAATGGATTGCTTTCAACTTTAATTAAATTCTCTATAGCAGGACATGAATCGGAAGTTATTTATCTTGTTTCAACGAATTTGAGGCAGGGACTAGAGAAATTTTTTCTGTTCTGGGAGAAAATTATAAGTCAATATGAGGTATAATGACAGCCGTAGAAAACGTAGAATTTCAAGTAATCAGCCCGTATTTTTTAAAATTTTATACTCTAATTTGGTATGTTTTAAACAGTAATAGTGCAGAAATAGATCATTATATTCTATAAATAAACGTACCCATAATTCTGTTTGAGGTAAATAATATGTTAGACACAAAATTATTTCGAATTTTTGCGGAATTGTATGCTTGCGGAATGCTTACAAAGTTCCTTAAACTCATAAATATTCCCAATCATGTTCATTCTTATAGACCTTCACCAAATAATAATAATACTACACAGATATTAAACTAATATCCTCATCTCTTGGCTGGTTATGGAATTATTTCACGATCTAAATTTCTCATTTCCCCATATTTCTCATAAGCATTATACTTCGCTTTTACCTTCCGCCATCAGTGAAGAAATCTATCGTGCAATTCATTTCTATTGGATCCGAACGATATGCAGAAGCAGCTCATTTCATTGCCATGAAAAATCGATTTTAATCTGCGATAGTTCTTTGTCACGTGCTTCCCATGCGAAGGCACGTAGGTACGAGTTGGAATCCACACTCGTGAATTACGAGAAATCGAGAGGAATATTTTTACGTAACGCGCGTCCTAAGGAATAATTCATTAACGCGTTGAAAAGTAAAGGTGTGATTGGGATCTTAACTTCTGCACGAAAGCGATTTCTGGAATATAAAACTCGGTGCGTTTCGAAATGCCGAAGATTTCGTGGGGAGTTAAATTTTTATACGTCCTCAGATTCTGGAGCACTTTTATGTTTTGAAAGGACCAGTCTTCTTCACGGCCAAGAGCGTTCTGTTAAATTATTGGCATCTCTTGGATTACATCGATCGGCGGTTTCAAGTTTCGGGTTTGACGTAGAATAGCTGTAGTTACTGAAGCTGCATTGATGGCTGAGTGAACTGTAACGGCTTTTTGAAGGACGAAATTTAAACTGATTATATATCCAATCGATTTAACATTATCTATTTACGTTCACATGTCATTCTACTAAGTATTATTATTCTAACTTCCATTATCGAATAAATACGTACAGATATCTATATGTAAATTACACGTACATCGTACAAAATCAACCAAAATTATTTAAGATTCTTCAAACAGTTTTATTCACGTATGATCTTTCGTGATGTTTTTTCTTGCAACAATATTGATTTATTTCCATTATTGTTGCTAGAAATAAATAAGATAGTGTGGAAAACGTTTTCTATAAGAATTATTCAGTTGAAATCGAAACCAGTAGCCTTCTCGGATGTTTGGACAACCACTTGGATTGAATCTCCGTGTTTGTATTTCGAAATTTTGACATTGATCAGAATTCGCGGTTTCGGGAGGAATTGGTAAGATTTCATCTTCCTATTAGCTCATATAAAGATATAGATGAAAATTTATTTTATTTTCAAGCGATGTTTGTATGCACGTAACAAAATTTCTAGATGTGTTACTTTGGAACAGTGAAGTGTTCTTTTAATTCGTTTATGATAGATCATTTAAAATTTTTTGACTTTGTACGCTACTAGGTATATGATCAAAGTATACGTACAGTTATTTACTTGAGTTTATAGAATTGTATGAAATAAGAAATTGTATAGACCATCTGTATATCAGGAATGTATTTAATTTCATCGTAGGGTGTGTGAAGATATTCCAATAGCTAATTCGCAGTATCGTATTGCCAATACTACTTTTATTGTGTTACATTCACAATTCTATCGTAGATTTTGGTTGTTTATATAGAATTAGTGTTTTTTGAATATATAGGGAATTCTTCATGAAAAACAACCAGCCCACTTAGTACTTTATTTTATAATTTACTACGGCCATTAATGGTAAACCTATTGATGAATTGGGTTAGAAGAGTGTTAAGAAATGAAATGGACTCCACTAGCGTCAAGCACCGCATCATATTTATTAGGAATGTTGTTTACGCGTTCATATGGAACTCTCCCATTTCCAATTGATCTTTCTCTTTTATCTTCGCGTGCATTCCGAACGTGCTACGAAAGTTTTAATCCGACAAGTTAATCCGCTGTGAAAGAAATGTGTGCCCTTTTTTTACTGCTCTTCTGGAATTATCTCTTCGGCTTTTTATATTTAGCTTAAGCTCAATACGAATGACTGTTGGGAAATTCGCCCTTTCCTTTTGATAGAGGGTTGAATTTTATTCTATTTGAAATGGTTTTTTAAACTTTTTAGTCGCATGTTTTTACTTGCATTTTGATGAAGTGATACATAAAATATTGCGGCCTTGATTAGTTATACAGATGAAAAGTTCTTTTACGAATTGAATCGTGCCATGGTTTCCTATTCATTATAATCTTACTATTCTGCAGTTTCTAAATTTAATATTATTTCATCCATAGCTTTAACTTATCTCTATATTTTTATTAGAATAATTGTATTTACCAGTTATTCTTTCGCTATCCCAAATGAAAACTTGCCCTATCGTCTGAAGATGAAACTAAAGATTTCATTATTGTTCTCGTACAAAAACGTGTCTGTATCGTTTTCTTTGCATGTTCTTCTTGATTTCTCCTGGTTGTCACTTCAGTTCACGTAAAATGAGTGGCGAGGCGAACGAAGATTCGACAAGGGAGGTTGAGAGTCAGTTCAGTAACATTTCGTCTTACGCTCGAATTTCTTCCTTGTTAGTCATGGCTCCCTTTTATGCCAACAAGTTTTGTTAATTTATATTCAGATATGATTTGGTATCAAATGCACTCGCATGCCCTCTGCATGGTTGAAACTTTGAGGGTTTAACTAGCGTTTTCATAAAACGAATTTCTGCAACTTATTTCGCATGTATAAATCTGTAAAATCTTATTTATCTCGTCTTTTGACTTTCATTTATGCTATAGACTGTTAGTATTCTTCTAAAGTGCATTACTGACATTCTGATAACTTTATTTCGTACTGCTTCACTCGAAATTACAGTAGAATTTTTACATATCTTCTCTCCCATTAATTTCCTTAAAATAAATAGAATTTATATTAAGTTTTAAGTTTGAATAAAGGAAATGGATGCCACATCTAGTACCTCGATCCTTTGTATTGTGCAATCCTTTGATATTTCAGCGTATTAGTTTCCGTGAACCTTTTTCGAAATTGTTATTTCTATGGACATTAATTCTGAAGAAATTCTAAACAGACCAACGGATTGTTTGTAAGAACCAGCGTGTGCCGCGGAAGGAGAACCATTCTGTATAAAATTTTGAAGCTGAACTGACCTCGTTCGCTTTTGTTTTCGCCCAAAGCTTTCCGTCGAGTCGAATTTAACATGTTTATTGGTTTTTATCAACAGCTTTATGGCTTTAAAATTACAAAGTCTGAACGTGTCCGGGCGGAAATTTTCTCCGAAGCCGTAAAGGGATAGTAATTGTGTATCCCTTGGAAAGTTTTAATGAGAAAAGTTGTGCATCGAACGGTTTAATGGGTTTAAAGAAGCGAAGGTTTTGTATCGCTCGAGGGGCTCATTGAACGTTCGACTCATTGGATTACATCCAATTCGGATATGAAAGAGTTGGTAAAGAGCCGACGCGCTGCAATATATCTCAATGGTAAGATTTTATCCGCCGACACCCATTCTATAGTACTCTCTGTGCACATATCTTCCGCTGGTGACATTCGATGGTAGGAAGTATATCAGACTGTTTACCGAATCCTATATGAAGGTTTAGCAACCACGATTCCATAAGTTGGATTTCTTTTAATTTTTCAAATTAGTTTGAGCGATTCCTGTATATATTTTTGGGGGGAGATAAATAATGGAATTAATAAAAATAATTGCATAGGTTAAGCTGTAATGAAATGTAAGGGTTTTTAATGATAATGCAATGAAAAATAAACCTTTAGTTAATGGCTAAGTGAATAACCATATTTGATAAATAAATGAACACTTATAACAACTGTTGCCCTGCCTTTTTAATCTTTTAAGTTTATAATGTACATAATAATTAACTATTACATTTTCTTTCTATAAAATTAAATCCAAAAGAGTCTGAATTATAAGAGTATCTGATTGATTAATTCATATCAACGCATGTACTCTGAAAATATAAGCTGTTTTTGTATATGAATGATATATTTGGTTTGTGATGTCAGCAATTATTCTCTAGAAATATTTTTGCAAGCGACTTTAACTCGTATTAACTTCAGAAGATTTGGAAGAAACTCGGAGATTTTTAGAGATCGTACGTGGCATATTGGTAAAGCTCGCTTTTAAGTAGTTTTTTGTCGATCTTCCGCAAGAAAAATCACGAATGGGAATAGCTGACTCTTATAGAAAAAGGTCTTTCTACAAAACGCATAACGCCCTGCGCGACCGAGCGTAAACGTTTCAAAGCACGAACCATCGGGTTTCTCAAAAACCTTTGTTCTAATAAAAACCTTACCTTCCTCCCGCGAACCTCCCTTACGATCGACTTTCACAGGAATGAGCCCCATTTGATTGCGGGCACATTTTACACCTCCAGGGTGTGCCCTCCGCTTTAGAATATCGTTATAGGGAGGTGGAGTTCGTGTGAAAGGCGAGTGAAAAGGAACTCTGCAGTCCTTCAAGGATCAACAAACCTCATCTGTTTCCTGCATTTCTTTGAACGGTCGGAGAACATCGCCGTGTCTGAGATGTTGAAAGACCATCCACTGTAACATCCAGTCGTGTCTTGACGCCCCAGTCCCCACGGCGAGATTGATAACCACGGGTTTTGCTTTTATTTCGAAGAGTTATAGAACCAGAAGGTCTCTGGTCCCCGGACTGGCGAAATGATGGCCAGAGACGGAATAATTGAGGAATGGAAAGGGTTGAGGGATTAATGGACGAGATTAAATAATGAGTGGGGTTGGAAAGGGATCGGAAGTTTTGGACGGAAAGAATTGGATTGAAAGGGTCCTCGTGTTGTCGCACGGGAGTGTCCATTGAAATATTTACTGGTTATCAAAAATTACAGAGGTTTAGCTTGATTGAGGGAGGATGTAGCGCTTCGGGTTTCGGACACTAAGAGTAATGGCTATAGTCGCTGTAATGCATTAATGTAGAGGACGCGAATTTCGTTTTAGAATGCTTTTCACAAGGGATGCCTTTTAAGTGTTACATCCTACGGTACGAGTACCTATAAAATTCGTAAAAAATAGACACGTTTTTGGGAAATCAAATAAGGTTTTATTAATAGATTTAATATTTTGAATGTATAATAATTATATCTAAATTATTGAGTTTAGTTTTTCGAATATAAATACCACTTGCACTTGCTCTTTGAGGAGTAATGTTAATTATATTATAATGAATTCTCTTGACAGTTGGAGAGTTTTGTTAGAATGGTACGCATTCACTTTTATCTTATGATTTTATGTTCATTTTATTCGTCATTGAATGAAAGTATATTATCTTAAGTTGTAACACGCATAGACTTAAAGTTTAAATGAGTATGAATGGTTCTATATCTCTTCTTGAAGTACGAGCAGTACACAATAAAAGGAAAGTTACTTATTTACTTGTTCACAAGTTATCGTATCATCATTTCATTTTATGGTTTCAAAGCCACACGATTTACATAGAAAAGGAAATTTACAATATTTAAATTAGTCAAAATACAGAAACAAACCAAACTATCGAATGCCATCAAAATTTCTTCGTAATTTTTTTAACGGATCGAAATGTAGAAATTTATTTACAATTTCGCTAAGTCGTACGGCAAAAAAAACTATTTTTCATCGAAGGACATTTTCAAAAGATCCTTCCCTGATAGAATTTCCAAGCAATCCGCGCGGAGTGATTTTTTTGTTTGCATCTGGAATCTTCACTTTTCTTTATTCATTTTTTATTGCTTCATCCATTTCTAGCTCTCTCAATCCCCTCGTGAGAGGCATATGGACTCGATTGGAAGGAAAAAATCCCACTCCTTATGTGGTTCGACTAGGTCTCCCATCAAGATTTGCTTCTATACACTCTCTTCACGGGAGATCAATTTTTTCAATCACGTTCGTGGCCGGTTTTCGCCTTACGCCAGCCATTGTGTCCGACAGCTCGATTATATATATTGGGGAATGTGTTCTTGTGAGGGTCGAAGCTGGTACCCCGCTGGACTGATACCGTTTTAAATTTCTTACTATGTAACTAGGAGAACACTAGGAAAATTATTGGGTCTTAATATCAAAAATACGTGTAATATCAATACGTATATACGTCTTGTTTCAATTTACTTCCAAATTCTCTCTATTAATGATCAAATACATATGTTTTGATATAGCCTAGAATACGTATAAAATTTATAAGATGATTTCAGGTCATATTCCCGAAACATTTCAATTTTATGTTGTTTCAAATTTTAAGTAACGGAAGATCAATATTCTATTATTCTTTTTCTTTCTTTACGATTCTTAAATGCTAAAAACTGTCCTTGACGTATCAATCCAAACTCGGGTAGTACAATACCAAAACACTCAAACTACATTCGACGTAACGTAACATCGGATGTATAATAATAGCAATGTATTCGATCGACGTGGTTGATGTAAGTTGATGTTCCTTGAATCGATTTACGTCAATACTATTGATATAAAAATATTCGTTGCGTTCAGTTTCGGTTAAACCGGTTCCCACTGTTGAAGTCATGATGTCTAACCGGTATAATGAAAAGAATGAAACTGACTTTATTTATTCATAAATCAACGCTGCCGATAATGGCCTTAGCATATCAATTCCATCACTACGTACGTACCATGGTTAAGGATCGCTTTAGATTTTCTATATTCAAGATCACTATTAATAAAAGACTTTAATTGTGATAATAGTTGAATTCTATTTAATGTTAAAGTACCTGTCCATCCAAAAATTCGTTCCCAAAACGGAAAAAATGCAAGTGTTTACTGTGGAAAGTGTATAGTGGAATGTGTTTTGGCTTATCCAATACTAGATAGTACTTCCATAGGGTTCAGCTACGTAAGAAAGTTCGGAATCGGCGTACGTAAAGAAAGGGATATTTGCAAAGACGGCTAGAAAGGGAAAAGTGATTTTTTTCCCTCCCTTTAAAGGGCATCATCATCTTTCATTGTGGTGCGTGACCATGGTGAGATGCGGCAAACCATTAAGGCAGATCTCTTTTGCATTCCAGAACGAGGAAAAGTTGTTCCATTAACTAATCCCTATAGCTATTTCATCCGATGTTGGAAATGGTTTAAACCACGCTCTCCCACGGTTCATTTTCGGGATGGTCGTTAAAACGTAATGCGGTCCAAGTATTCCTCTCATCCGAGGAACAATTAAAAGCGGTATTTATTAGTTCCAATCTCTTCCCGTACTTTTTACTTTTACGACCGATGCGCAAACGTACCTCGGGTTGCCTCGGAATATATTCCCTACGAAAGTTTAACGTTTTTCCGATACGTAAGCTTCTACTCGTGCGATATTGAACGTTTGGTTGTATGTGTTTTATGGGAGTTTCTCTGGATCGCTTGATTTATTTCGTAATTAGGTTGGAAATGGGTCGCGGTTCTCCCCAGTGTTCGATCGTTTATTTTCGATTAAGGATTTTAGCGTCTGAATTCGTCCTTTCTATAGTCATATAGTGAATACGTATACAGTTTATAAGAGCATTACACGATAATATGTAATTATTAATCCCAGATACTATCCGTAGCTCTTTATTGATAATTTATAAATGATCATTGATAACTTAATTCCGTAAAAATTGAAAACTTATTGATATTTTCCTTTAGGTGTTTAAATACGATTAATTGCTGTCAAAATGTTACAGTATAACGTAAGGTAAATTGTTATCGATTGTTTATTGCCAATCGATTATTATCGATTAATGATGTCGTCATTGTTGAATTTCCGATCCATCTAAACGCTAATCGATTGTTCTCGATAATCGAAGTCGCCATTTTTAAATTTCTGAGATGCTTTATATTCATTGTATTCCATGTTATTTTCTTAATACCAATCTATACTCGCTTTAAATCCTACGATATTGAAATACATTCTTACGTAATCGAATAAAAATATTTATTTTATTTTGAGGAACGTTCTATCGATATGGGCGAGCGTTATCGCTTCTGGTTCTTCAGTAAGCAGTTCCTTCGCTCTCCTCGTATGCACTCCTTAATAGTTTCCGTATACATTAGCTGCATCCAGACGTGCAGAGATGATGAAGTGGACAGTCCGGTAAGAGCATCCCATCTGTTAGGTGTTTGGGTCATGCGAAAAACTGCAGGCAACGGTCGTCGAAGGGAGTTGATGATCCTCATCGAAACTCGCTTGCGAAACCGACGATTCGGTGGTCGGTCACGTACAGGGTCCGAAAAGGGTCCTTTCCCACCATATGCGTGCACTTGCACTTCACACAATGTAGGTCAATCCATCACGGAGCAAATGACAGTAAAAATCGACTTACCGCAAACCAGTATGGATTTTCAGCGACATTTTCCAGAACTCGCGATTACAGTAGAACTCGTAAATATCTTCAACAAATTCGTAAAATTAATATCTACTATGTATCAAAATCCTGTTTGACGTGAATTTCTACACGAAGATTAAATTATTCTAATATTAAATGACACGTTTGACTAAGAACTAAGATTATATTTAAAGATTATTGATTGTATAGTGATATGGGGACGTATATTTATCCTTTAAGTTCATTCCTTTTATATTTTAAGTCCCTTTTGTGGTTAAGACTTCGATAACTTCGAAAGAAATTATTAATAGGATTCAGCTTACTAATTATAAAATATTCTCCGTTCGGAATATCTTAAATCAATCGTAACATGCTCAATGTAAAGCTAGTAACAAAAAATTACTTTTAAATTACATTATAGCTCGTATACGTATGAATATCTAAATATTCATGCACAAAATCGACGATACTATACTATTAATAAAATAGTATCGTTTTTATGATTTATTACAGTTTATAATACTTTTAAATAATTTAATGTAACTCGTTATTCTTAATGATTTCTTTAGACCATTTTATTTTAATAAAATCGCACTGAATCTATAATGTCATCAATTTATCTATCTCTTTATCTATCATTTATTTATCGTACCTCTTGCCGATACCTTATAATTAAATCTCCTACCGTATCGTATGACCAATTCACTATGATTCATGAGCTATGTCTCACCTATGCACGTCATAGAAGGAAGCTGAATTAGCATTGCGATGCACGTCGTTGTCACTAAATAGTGCTGAATCGTGTCTCGCTTCCGCACGATTTTTGGCTAGCTTTCGCTCGCTCACAAAATGGCGTGGGTGACTAAGATAGGAGTAGATTTATGGATGATTATCTAGGGAAAATCTGAATGCTGAATTTCTCTCTTCCGGGTCAGTTCATTCACGCTGAATCGTATGGAATATTAAATTATTAAGGCTCTGCCAACTCATATCCGTTGTTAATGGTCTAAATTCAATTATACTTGAAGGTTAAATTGAAACATCCGATTAATAATGTTACTATTTTTAGGTAACATTTAATTTGTTACGTAATAATCAAGTTAAAATTTCAAAAAGAATATAAATTGATTCACGTATTTCTTTCGTACGTTAATTTCCATTGTTGCTTGGATTCAAATCATTAATTGTTAATAAAACTTTAACGTATTGTTGCTTCCACACTGTTAAAAAGTTACATCAGAAAGAAAAGAGACGAGCTAGTTCCCGCTAGAATATCTTTTTCTAGCTCAAAGATCCTTTCAATCATATATCAAACATGATAAAACGAACAAAAATAACTCTTCCGATAAAAAGGAATAAATAATCTCCTCCGATAATATTTGTAATTCAACCATGTTATCTCAAATTCGTCGAGCCACGATGAAGGATATCGTTTTCTATTTTCGTTGAGCTAAGCGAATAAATGATGCTCATACAGTTTGATTATAAATCACGATTTAAAACGAACGAATCAGTTCAGCGATTTAGAGTTTTTTAACGATATAGATATAGAATATTAATATATTTTAACGATACATAATTTTCAGTCAGTTTTTCAAAGATTGGATCCTAGCTGCCTACAATTAGCATGGAATAAATTTGACAAATATTTATTTACTTATTGAAATACTGTAATATTCTTTATGGAGTAGTTGTGGGCAATGCTTTCCATTAAGAATTTCCATCGTATTTCAGCTTTGCATGTAAAACCGATTTGACCCTTGATCTCTGTTCATTCTTTGAGAGCCTAGCGATACGAATGGGTGCATAACAAGTGAGAACGAAGGTTTTCTTAATGTTTCGTCAGATTATTAGAAAGGCTGCGAACGTAATGTTATAAATTAGAGCTCTTAAGAAAGACCTATGATCCATTGCAGTTCAGAGACGCTATCAGAAACGTCTCTTAACCTACATATTTAAGTACAAAGTGCAATGTATCAGGTTAAGCCGTTCAAGACTCAATGCAAGAGGGTAAATTTATAGTTTAAATGAATGGAAAACCACACAGTTATTTCATAAAGTTGTTTTTAACTGAACCTAAGTGATAATTTTAAGATATTTTTTTCCATTACGGCAGATTTTAAATATATCCTTTTACGTAATGTTGATTTTATAAATTATCTCTCGTCGACCACGTAAGTTCACGATTTAAAGATATCCTCTGCCATGATATAAATACGGCTTTCAGTTATTAAATAGATAAATAAATACATGGTATTAATAAGACACTCTTAGAAGTACATCAGATTCACTTAAAAGCAAATAGTTTTTCAATATTTTTCGTTCCTATACAAATGTACGTGGTGAGATTATTGTTGATATTGATAGAGTTGTTATTGATATTGTTGAGAAGAAACGCATTCAATTGTTTACGCTAAATCGAAAAGAAGGATATACCGCGAACCGCCTTAGATGATCGATGATATCCGTGAATGCTTAAACACTTTCTCTTCGATTCCTCACTTTTATCATCCGAAACCTCCATTTATTCGAAAACCTCATGCAAAGCCCTTTTGTTAATGCCTTCCCGACATTACTCATCCATGGCGGCCTCTACTGTCACTCCCTCTTGCGACACTCGACGACAAAAACAAAAGAGAAGCAGTGGGCGGAATGGGGGAAAGGCAATGCACTCATTTAACACCAGCGTTAATAACTCACCGCCTTATATGGAAGGGAGGAGACAAAACAAACAGGAGATTATAATTATTATAGCCGGTGTTATCAGGAGAGGCATTTTATTTTCACGCTACACGTGGCCAAGTTTTCTGCACGAGTTGGGGAAATGTCAGGAGCTGAAAGAATGGACACGCCTGTCTTATCTCTTCTGATTCTAAAATATTTTTCTTTGGCAAGCACATCTCTTTCGTTTCCTAGTTTACTAATCCATGGTTTCGTAAATAAATATTATTTCTAATTTATTACGTTTGCAAATATCGGCTGCTTCGCAAACTTTTTCTCTAAAAATCTTGGAAAATATCTCTTTTATCATTTCCCACTTACTACCATAAATTATATTTAATTTGTTAACTTTAAAGTAATCTACACTTATTTTGCATTCCTCCGAATTTTTTTAAAGCTTCGAATTTCGTTCTCGCAATGTGTTGGGAAACTGAAGATATTATAGTTCTTTAATAATTTCGTAAGTTATAAAAATGGTGGGATTTTAAGTGGAAACTTTTGTAATTTTTATTTCCTTTAATTTGGCCTTTCAGAGAAGAAACACTTCCCATATTTATCCTAAATTCATTCGCGTCCCACATGTACTTTTTACATTGAGAATTTTGTTTGGAGAAAGTCGTCTCTCCTAAAGGAATCATGGAAGACAAAGATACAATGATGATTGTTTGTCGATTAGGTGTTATTTACATCTTAAATCTTCTTTGTGGATACGTATAATTTCACTTTTGGCATTGAATATGCCGAGTTATTACCAAATTTTCCATTTCGACCACCCCTCTACATGAAGTCTTGAAGGAGAATATTCGTGATTAAAATGACGTAATGTTTTGTATTCCATTTGTATAATCAACTACTAGTACATTAAAAAGAGCCCTTAGTCGCTATCATCTCAAAAACAACACCTATACATGTAATGTAGGAATGGGATGATTCCTTGGATTGGATCATAGAAGAAGTGAAACACGAGTAATTACAACTTCACTTCTAACTTCCATTACAAGATAATCCTAACTTTCAAATTATGCGGTCTTAACCATTGTAAGGAAAAAATCCCTGCAAATGGCCCACGGCTTGGAAAATACGCTCCGTCCCATTTGGCCACTCGGTTTGTTTTTCTAGCTCGGCTGCCCTGTTCCACGCATCTCGTCATCTGTTTTTTATCTCCCTTTCGCACTTTTATTCACTCCCTACTCTTTTCTCCGCTCCATTTACATATTTTTTCTCAACCGACGCACCCTTTCTGCTTGTTTGCCTATTTCCCCCTCTTATTCACATCGTTCCCTTCAGGGTTTCACAGAGACGCACCTCGCTTTTGATTTCGGAGTTTTTTCCCTCGGCCTTTATCTATACGCCAGCGTTTAAGGGATTTTTGCTGATGACTTCTTAAACTCCCTCGCATACTGTGCCCGTTGTGAGATATGCATACGTTCTGTCCATCAAATTGGCAGTGATTAGTTCGTAAGCCACCCGAGATGAGCGCTGCTGTCGATTAACGTAATATTTAGGAGAATTTTATTGATGATGGATTATGGTTGGTTTTTCGATGTGCTTTCAAGGTTGGTTTGGAAATGTAATTCGGAGGTTTCAAGAAATTACTCGGTTGTTTACATACGCTTCTTCTATATTACTATTTTTTCTCCGCTACAGTAACATACGTCTATTTTGTAAAGTTTTACTACATGTTGCGGTTTATATCTATATCTTTTAAGTTTTATAATATATATATTAGGAATAATTCTTGATAAACCACGATTTGTAGAATATTCTGAATTAAATATTTAGGAGAGATTTACGTGTAACTCAAGTAAATATTAGATTATGACGTGCAATTCACTGGTATGACGAAACAAATTTTTTTAAGAAAAATAAACTTATTCATCCATCGATTAAAGCAAAACTAGTATGTTAGCTTACTTATATCTTTAGTTAAGAGAATTAATACTATCTAATACTTGTATCACAATGAGAAAACGTTCGAAAATAATCTTTTTCGCGTCCTTACTGTTTCTTAGCGCAGTCCTTGAGTATATCTTTAGTTGATTCATTGTTCATCAAAGTCCTATATACTCATTATTTGTACACTTCGTCTGTATAATTATTACGGTAAATCTCATGAGTTAAGTTCATGAAAAACGTACAGCCGTTTCCACTCTTCCTTTGTATAGTATCTTTTTAACGGACTATTTTCGTTCAGCCAAACCACGTCATTAAGCGATAGCCACGGAATATACCATCACGCACATCGGCTGTTGTTTGAGAAAAAGATCTTAACGCATGCATGGAAACGGGAAATCGGTTGTATGTTAAAAGGGAGAATATACACATTATAATCTCCGAGTTAGTCGGGAGCCATGAGGCGAGTTTTTTTCACCATCTCTCGGTCGAAAAAACTTTGTTTTCTCTCCGTAGCAGGCTATTTTCTCGCGCCATCGGGAATCGTTAATGTTAAGATGATACACAGCACTCCATTAATGCATGCATGCCATAATCCTTCCAACGTTTTTTTCTGGAAATCATCAATGGTTTTCTTTCAGGCCGCAAGTGCTGTACCCTTTCCCCCCCCACTGCAGCTCATGATCGCTCATGATGAATCCAGCCTCCGCATTCTTCCTCAATGGTTTTTATGCACCACTCTTGTTGACATAAAAGTCCTTCTTCGGCTCAGTCGTTATTCCTTTCCCATCTTCTATTCACCGATAAGTATCTCCAAACGCCAAACGCTGATAGGCTTAAGTTTCAGCGCTCAAATGCGTAAACTTCGTTACGAACTTTTATGCGTTTCGTCTGGTATTATTTCCGATTGTGTTTCAGCGTAAATGTTTCCTCCAGCGGTTATGAAACCTCTCGGTTTCTTACGTTTCGCGTATACTCGGATAATTACTAGCATTCATTGGGAAGATTCGATCGTAGTTCGTTTCCATATGGATAGATATTATCGTCTTCGTCGGAGAGTACATACGCTTGCAAATACTGGAGTTCCTCCGATGAAATATGCTAGATAGGCTCCTTTCCTAGAAAGATTAGTCTCCTGTTGAGAAATGCGGATGTAAACATCATTACGGTTTTTGATTAGTTGCAGTCTTTAATCCGAAGCGAAGGTTTTTGTATTTATTCAGCAGGATTCGGAACGAATATTGCTTGTTAGGTCATTCAGTATCTCAGATCTTTTCATCTAGGATTTGTGAATGGTAGTAAATATAGAACTGCTAATAATCTAGAAAATTCAGAAAAAGTTTTAAATTTATACATTTTGCGTGAATTTATATCTCATTAAAATTTTATCCTTCTATTTTATATTTAATATCGGTTTTGATTTTATAGAGAAAAAATATCTCTTTAGGAATTAATTTAATTTAGAAATGTCATCTATATTATTTGTATGGATGTATAAGCTGAACATTGAAACGAGCTCTAATTCTCGATTTCTTTTACGCTTAAATTTTCTCTCTACATCTCGAATGCATTAGATGTAAATAATTTAGAATAAAGTCTAGGAGTATCGCTAGGTAAAATTAAACCCCCTGAGGTATATATTCCATGAAAAGAGAAATGGCTCCAAAATAAACAAATTGTACCCTATTTAGAAAGGATTTGGTTATAGATATACAGAATATAGATTATACAGAAATCACTTGTTCAGAGATGGAAATAGAAGGGGAGTCGAAAAAAAAACTCCATCAAAGCTAGGAATCTTTTCTAGAACATTCTGAGAAAGTTCCCGGCACTCTCTCTTAATCTATCATCCATCCCGCAGCAAAACCTGCCCTTTCCGAACACCAAAAGGTTCTGTTTCATAACATTTCTTTCAGCTATCCTATCATTCAGCGTCTCCACAGATTATACCATTTTCAATTTTTTCGAACATCTCTCATCCTAGAACACTACAATCTACGCATTAGCATTTCAATATTTATTAAGATGCAGTGTTTCCTGGTTTCCAAGGCAATAACTCAGGCGAATCTATTTGTGTTATCATCAGAGGTGGAGTTTTTACGAATTTATTAATAATACATTCTTCGAAGAGATATGGTGAATGTGTCACTTAAATTTCCACTCTAAAGGAAACGATATATTTTACAGTAGATGTAATGATGCGTTTGAAATTAAAATTAAGAATATTTCGTGTATAATTATGAAGTTCTCGTGACTTGTATTCTATTTTGAAATATTCTAGATAGTATTTTTTTATTCTGCTATAGTTTTCCACGATGTTACGATTACCAGTATTGATTTCTGTGCATTAATGCTTAAGCTTATGTACAGATATTTCTTACATGGTTATATATATTTGTTGATATTTAATAGATATTTATTTTGTAGATATTTAGATATTCTTATTGATTTTATATATTTTTCCTAAAAGTCTGTGTTTTAATTTAATGAATCTTTTTATAAGATTAGGAGAAGGTTGTTTGCGATTTCGTAAAATTACGGAGTTTATATTCCGCGAATTAAGTTTCCTTATATTACTACCTATTTACTATTTTTTTCACTATTATATCCCTCTCTATCAACGATAAATATTGTCCTTTTTAAGTAATAATGGGGTACAATAACCTAAATCAGGTCAGAAACACGAGTGACTATCTTCCCTGTAATCAATTCAGTTCTGTTCCCTACGTTCTTGTTTGCCACCATATTCGTCACTCACTTATTTTCTCCCTCAACTCTTTATTTTTCACTCTCTTCTCTATAATGCTGCCCTCTTTTCCCCCTTCTTTTGTTTACACCTCTCCGATTTCCGTTTCTTCCCCCTCCCTTCCTTCCTGCTGGACCAACCGATCAATCTTCCTCAGAATCTCCTAGTTAATTTTAGGCACCCATTTCTGAAACCACATTCTCTTATATTCTGGCGCCCGATTTTTCTCTCCACCGTCCTTTTTTCCAGTTTACGGTCTCCGTGGAAACCGGATGGAATTAGTTTTCGGACTGGTCACCGTTGCCGTCATTTCGACCACTTGCGATTCAACGGTTCAAAATTTCCGGTCCGAACGATTTCGGAATATATTACAGAAATGCGTAAAGATGAGAAAGGCAGAAGTGGATCCACTATAGTGTCGGGTATAATGAGGTGTGCGTAGACTGATTATTAGGCTACGGATTAGAGGACGGACTTTGGGTTACAACCTTCCAGGTCAAGATGATGAAGTAGGAGAGTTCTTTCGAACGGGTTATTTTATGGAACTGTTTTGCCTTTAAACTGCCATGTAGACTGACATTGAAACTGATGGGTAGAGACTTAGAAAGTAGATAATCATAGTGCTGGAATGAAATTTCCACCGTAAAGGATTTGGAAATGTACATAAGGTGTGCTTTTTGTAGAGTTTATACAGTTCTAGTAGCATCTGATTGTTACGAAATTCTGAAAAATCTTACGTGATTCTTTTCTCTGTATAGATATCTATCTATATATCGAACAGGATGTAGATAGTAGCTGTAAATTAATTCTATACGAAAAAGATGAAGATTTTGTCTATTTGGATGCATAAAATGTTAATTAATTAATTGTAATGTCAAAAATATTTAATTATTTGCAATTATTCTTATTGACACAAATTTTATAATAAGGAGGGGAAAGATTATTGAAAAATTTTCGGGGTCAAAAGCGAGTACGAATTCTTCCGAAAGTCGTAGAAGTATTGTACTTTCTTCTACCCGGAAATATTTGTTTTATTCAGTTTAAGAGATATTACATCTATTTTATATCTTTCAGTTGTCTTAAAAGAATCTAAGTTCTTTTAATTTAGATTCTAGTTCTAGTAATATTGGGTAACTTGGAAAAAGAGTTGCAAACGCTGTTCCATATGGAGTTTAATTTAGAAATTAATTTCTCTAGGTATTCCTCGAAGTGAGCAATCGATAAATACTTCGATTTTTAAGAAAGTGATTTGTATCAAAATCAGACAATCTTATCTATAATATTAAATGCTGAAACTGATAAAATATGATCCACCACCTTCAGTAATAGGATGATGATATGATCCTTTGAATTTCGCACATAGAGGACGTCTTCCTGTCATAAGATAAAATGTCTCCTTGAAATTGCTCCACATTCCTTCATTCTTCTTCCTCCCCTTCAAACCACGTCTCTTGCGAAAATACCTATTCCGTGTCGTCATAGAAACATCGCACGTTTATTTATGCTAAATGAGCTATTTACGTCAGAGTATCACATCGTCAGATTTTCGTAACGAACAAAATCGATCGGTGCGAATTTATTTTCAGACGTGTACTTTTCATAAGTGGCACGCTTCATGAAGTCATTTTCATTAGAATTTTCGTATGTTCACAAAATTTCTCTTTGGAAAAATAATCTACTTTCGTTTAACCTCATCGGTAAACAATTTATGTTTGTCGGAAGAGGAATTGAAAAAGTAGTATACAGTGGTTGACGTCAATTCTACTGAAAGCACTTTTCCGATTGTCATATTCCGAAGAAAATATCAGAGCATATTGAGCGTAGAAGTGGATTTGAGTTTTTTACTTCAGAAAGAAAATGTTTTAATGTTAGATTTAGAATATGCCATCATCTATCTGAAAACATAAACAGTAATGCATTTTCGGCGGAATCATCCTTGTTTATCGTTAACAAGCGTTATGGATGATGATTCAATTAATCCTACGAAAAGCTAAGTTTATGTCGAGTACCAAGAATTCTATCTGTACCAAATACGATTTGCAGATCCGTCTTTGAGAAAAAATAAACTAATTTGAGTTATGATTTAACTATTTATTCGTCTGGAAACATTGACTTTATCATCTAAGTTTGAAGATCTTAATAAATCAAGGAAATATATTTTTAAGCATGAAATAATGAACGTTAGTCATTAATAAATATGTTTGGATGCACTAATAGAATGTCATCCTTGCCATCTTGATCAAATTCATCAACATGGAAAGGAAGTAGAACACAAACTTTGAAGAAAGAACAAATTTTCCAAGAAACACTCACAGAGCTTTAAGAATTTTATGGAGCCAAGAAATCTTTCATTGCTCTCTTTTTAATGTCAAATAATTCCTCCAGTTCCTCAAACTTGAGATCATTGTGACCTTACGTAAACAGGAGCATGCCTTCGCCCTAGTGTAACCTAAAAAGAACAACATAAAGTGTGTCAACAATTCATGGAAGTTTGAGAAAGAACTCACTCATTGGCATCATGTGCTCTTGAAACTTGAAGTATGCACAGTTACATGAAGATTACATAAAATTACGTCAGACAACGCGTTACGGAGAGTAATCTACGGTCTAAAAAAGGTTCTCCATCAAGCGAATATGTAAAACGACTCCGAATCGATTAAATTAACGCGTTCGGAGTGAAAGGTTGATGACAGGGTTTCAGTAGAAGCTTCCGATGGATCGATATGAACCCGCGGGATGACGCAACAGCCAGAAACTGTTACATTTCCGCTTTATGCCTCAGGGAGTCTGCAATTCGGTCCCAGGTAGTAAAAGGTGCAAGTTCGGGAATGTACTAGAAGTTACCACGGGACAAGTGTTGGTAGATTCGGAAAGTAACGGTACGTGAGGGATGGAAAATTCCCCAAAGTAGACGTACTTAAAGAATCCTCAGCTGGCTGTTTATTCATGCATAGCAGCTTTATCTGGTGTCCCTTTATCTTGTTAAAGTCTTTTCCTTCCTTCCTTTTTTGATTAATCATCAAATTAAATGTTATTTACCTGTGTAAATTGAATTTTACTGCATTATTTATATTGATTGTACACAATCAAGTCGTATAAATGTCATGCGGTAAATATGTAAAGCAAATCAACTGAAAGCTTGCTACAGTTAAAGAATATGATTATCTTTCGTACTTGAGGAATATATAATATATTCTCATGCAAATTAATAATAAATACTTAAAAATTGTCATTTATCTCTTATATTAATACATTAATTATTTCAATTTAAAAAATTGATTATCTTTAGTAGTTTTGGAATATATAATATGTTCTCTTGCAAATTAAAAATAAGTACTTGAAAATTGTCATTTATCTCTTATATTGATATATTAATCATTTCATTCCCATTAATCTTGAATATTCTTCATTAATTCCTCATTTTTATAGTCGTATTGGCAAATTAACCTAATTCTCAAGCAGGAAATGGTCTTTGCAGCAGAATGATGAAAATTTCACCTTGACCGATTCTTGGAATCGACGTTGACCTCCAGACAAGATAGCATTCAGGTAGCACTAAATCAATTCGAAGAAGTGGTAAATTTAATCAAATAAATTGCATCATTTTTGTAGATTTTAAAAATCATTCACTCCAACAGTCGAACTTCAAATTGCTTCCAAATAACGAAATGGGAAATCCAAAAATAGCTTCCATTGATTATTCATCTCATTCTTCGCCTAAAGATAGCAAATTTTTCCTCTTACATCATTATCATCAATCTTTCTTACAACAGGTGGCTTCGAATATTCCAGCGTAGCCTTGTCCTTTAACAATTGTCTCCTTAACTTGACCGTTTACTCGTCGTCTTGCAATGTCTCCCGTTGACGCATGACGCAACCTCGTTCGCCCGTTGCAATACGAATGGGTGTATCTGCAGCGGCAGCATTTATATATTCGTACTTCGATGACAAATTTCGCGAAGGCAATATTTTTTATGTGATTCATTGTGCTACGTTCGTCTTCCTTTTTGACGTACACTGAAATTCATGAACTATAAATCATCGTGTTTCTGTATACGTCGTGGAATGGGTTCCTTGAAATTGTTCCAGTATTTCTTTTCGTAGAAGTTAAATCGATGACATTGGAGGGTAAAACTTCTTGAAAATCGTAAGTAAAAGTCTTTTCTGTCATTTTTTTCAACCAAAAATTCTTGTGTGAACCGTTTGATTATTATGTGATCTGGGATAACCAGCGATGGAAAAATGAACATAATAAAGATTCAAAGAGGCCCATGAGATAAACAATAGATATTCATCTACATTTACATGAGTACACTGCAAGCTGCATTTTTTTGGTGCATCGAATTGTTACTTGTCTTTATTGCTATCATTACTTGTCTAATCGAATATTTTCACATATTTTAAAAAGTTATTTTCGATAATTTTGCGGCAGTCCTTCAACTTAAACTCGCGTTGTATGAAAGTATAACACTTCTAATTGACATTTTCTCTGTGCATTTAATATCAGTTTTTCCTCCACAATATCAATTAAATTCTTTCTTTCATTTTTTTCTTGGACTTTTTCCTATTGCCTCACTCTATAGAAAAGGTTAAATGGCAGATGGGAACCTTTAGTTCTAATTTCACCCAAAGGACATTTTATAATTAATAATATGTCATGGCGAGCATATAATTTAGGAAATATCTTCTAAGCATTCGTTAACTCTGAGTATATTAAACTAATGTGTCCTTTGAATCGATGTTCAGAAGAGTAACTTCCTCCGAAAGAGTAAATTAAAAAAGTAAAAGTCTTATGTAAAAAAGACGTACAATTTCTATGCTCCCAATCTCCAGCAGCTGTTTGCAAGATAGAGAAGTGTACCCAGAGATCTAAATCCAAAAGTTGTCACCGAAATTACCTTGTCGTTCCTTTCTTACGCACACATGTTCCCGCAAAACGCAGAACGAATCGGCCAGCATTCCCTTGCACACTCTTTCATACCTCATCCGCATATCATCAGTCTCATGGACCGGGAATGCCATCACATGTGATCGGGAAGGTCCGTAGGTGATGTGCTTTGAAAAGCCAAACCGATGTCCTTCACCAAACACTTACCTCACCCTTTTCTCGATGTCCTATAACAGGGGCATTCAAGGGTATTATAGACCGGTTTGCTGAATGCACCCACTTCCCCACCCATTCCCCTCCCAACTTTTTTTCTACCCCTACATAGGACCCCCGCAGCGAGTCTTTGTACCCTGGTGCAGAGCTCTTACCCACCAACACACACTAAAGCTATTCCTCATGGCTTCGGGTTACAGCATTTTTACCTCATACACTTTATCTATCTTTGCCCTTTGAGAAGATGTGGAGGAAGTTGGACCCAAGAGTGGAAGAATGCGGTTTTCAATAAGTCCATTTTACAATAGGCTGCCGAAAATAGTCTCCTTTCATCTCGTCCGATCCTTTGGTGCACTCATACCTCTGCTTTCTCTTAGGTCATCTGTAACGCGAGTTTAAAAAATACGGTAGGGCCGCGTATTTTTCCCACGTGGTGGACCTAACGTAATTACGGAAAGAAATTCGATATCTGGGCTCAGTTAAACTGTTTGTTTGCTGTTGTCCGTAGCGATTTACCAATTCCTAGCTCCCGAAGGATATGAGGCTTATTATATTATAAAGTGATGAATTTTAACGTTTAAGGGTTCCTATTTGACAATTCTCAATTTAACCGGATTAATAGATCGATATATCTCATTATATCGAATTATTATCGCAGTAATAATGATCAAATTATAATTTTATAATGTATACAGAATAAAGATCCTCTTAGATATGCTGTGAATTTTTGATATGTGTATTCAAGTTCAAATTTATACACAATTAATTGAGTAAGGAACAATGGATAGGGTTGTTGCCAACTGTCGATGTACTAGTTCAGTTACTAAAGTTTTATGGTCAAAGCGAATTGAAATAGACTAATTAGTGTAAAGTTACGTCCAGATTATAAGTGGATAACCCTTAATTCACCTAGTTAAAGTACTTTATGGTCTTATTTAAGTCGCGGAGGGTTCTTTTCTTGCAAAGAAGGAATTTGTTGTTAAGTCGTGAGGTTGTTCAATCGGACGAGAACAAATAACGCTTTTAAGAGGTTTAAATATTAATGCTCTGCTGACAGTTGTTAGGGATGTGAAAACTACCATCGCTCTGGTGGAATCTAGGATCTATCAGCATAGTTAAATACCTAGAAAGAGAAGAGAGTTCTCATGGCCAACTGATTAATTGGCATTATTTTTCATTGTCCAACTCTCCATGCTCGCTTCTGACCTACGCATAAATTTCTGGTACTTGATTAGAATTACTGCAACGGTGGCATAGGAACGGAAAATTCCGTTCCCCTGCACTTAAATGCCGCGATTTCGAAATTTCGTTAACTTACGATAGTTTTAGATGGTGAGGGCGAATTTTTCCCTTGTAAATCATCAAAATTGTGAAGTAAGGGAGAGATAAAAGTATTTTGATGAGAAATTCATTAAATTTTTAATAATTTCGTTAATCGCATAAACAGCCAAGTCTTCTTAGTATTTCTGATCAACGTTTTTCGCTTAATGTACCTTGTACTCATACCTAATTTGTTCTCTGACAACTTTTCAGTCTATTTCTTAAGTCCCTTCTGTATAAGTAAAAGTACTTCAGAAGTGGTAAGAAAACAGTTGATGGTTGAACAGGTTTTCCTTACTTTTTCACAGGATTATTAGCTCTGGGAAGTTGTTTTATGCAATGCATTGACTAACTGAATATAATTATGAAATACGACACTATATCTAACGGTACTATATTCATTTACTATATCTTAGGTGGAAAGCACAAAATGAGCACAAGAAGCATTCGTTCAAATAATTCTGGGTTTTATTTGGACCCTGGAATGAACGGACTGAAAAAAGTTATTAAAAACCGGGACTCGAACCCAGTTACATTAACCGATTTTTGTTTTTGTACAGTCTCGTACTGCCATAGAGAAAAAAGGCATATGAATGTTATAGATTAAAACTCAAACCGAGTTGCTGCTTGTTTATTCTGTCAATATATTCGATCGTAACACATCTCATTTGTGATTCTTCATTCCTGTCTACAAAGTTCTTAAGTTGCGTACCCATTCTACGTTTGATCGTACGTAATTTGTTTATCGTTTATCTCCTCAGAGTTCAGCGTGCAACAAAGTAAACCGACAGACGCCGCGGTGTATTCAATCGCAAAATGTAGCGATGTAACCTTTACATTACTATAGAAATCGTGTTAGAGATGCGGGACTTCTCTGCGTGAGGTTATCGCTCTTCACTTGTCATTGTTCTCACGTAGTGTATCGCAGAAAAGGGATTCTTCGCAGCGATTGGAAGCAAACTCAATTTCCCTAATCTGGGGCCCTAGACCCTGCCAGCAGATATGATCTGTATTCTGGCGATGAACGCTCTTTTCCCCTTCACATGCTCTCTCTTTCATCAGCGGATAAATAGATTTCTCTGGAGATGTTGTTGGAAACGTTTTCTTTTGTTTTATTATTATTATTTTCGTTCGTAAAAAGTTTGCGATTTTGACGAATCATTGGACGAAAATAATTGAAAAATTTTGCAGTTCGATAATATTTAGAGAAAATCAATTTAAATACGTTTACATCTTAAATTGAGATGTTACAATTGTATATAAAAGTCAGATGAACCATCTTTCCTTTCAGATAGAAAATTAACATATGATGTCACTAACTGATATATTTTTCTATAAGTATACTAAATATATTTTGTATTTTATCCGACGACCACGAGTTTTTCGTTTGTTTCGACACATTATGAAAGTATCAATCACTTTACCTTCCTTACTTTCTTCGGGGAGATTCTGATTACCATTGGCACACGTATTCTATTAGAGAAATTATTATAAAAAGCGTATAGCTTATTGAGGAAGTGTGTAGAAGTAGGAAAACGAAGGACAATCACTTTAGTTCAAGTACACTTTCTAATATCCTTCGATTTAGATCAATTAACGACTCGATTGAAGTTTCGTGTTTTCACGCGGAAATTGTGGAAGTAAATGTCTGAATTCATTAACGTTTCGAAGTGAAGGGATTTCGCCAATAATCAGGATCGGTAAACGAGCCAATGGGAAATTAATGAATGCATTCAGAGTGTATGTACCGTAAACTGACTGAAAAGAAAGGATTTCACAATATCTACTCAGAGATGCAAATTATATCCTTGGGTGTTAATTTTATCATTGATGATATAAATATTTATGCTTAAGTACTATTAATTTTACATATTTTTTCCTTTTAAGGCATCAATTCAAAGGGATAAAAGAATAATTCGCCTCTAATTCTTACAGCTAAAATACATTCAGGAAGGTTTTCATACCATTCTTAGAGTGTTTTCATTCAGTGCTGATATATTTCCAAGTTCA
Organism: Pantala flavescens; assembly: GCA_020796165.1. Lineage (NCBI taxonomy): Eukaryota > Metazoa > Arthropoda > Insecta > Odonata > Libellulidae > Pantala > Pantala flavescens. The sequence goes on along the minus strand of CM036881.1, from coordinate 16,973,601 downwards.
TCACTAAGGTTTTATTTAAAATTCATTCACACATTCCTTTTCCCTTACTTTTAATTTGACGTATTCTTCATTTTATCATTAATTCTTACTTAATTCCTTATAATGATTTATATCTAAGAGACGAATCTTATTTCCCAATCTAGCTCATAATAAAATTTAATTTTATTATAATTTATTATTAATCCATCCAATGCATATGAACACACGTTTGATTTGAATCTTAGTAATTTTTCGACAATATTTTACGAAATTATTATCTGACAATATCGTTCCTTACCTTCAAGGTATATTTTTCGTAGTCATAGATCGATTAATTTACAATCAAAGAAGGTGAAGTATATATATTTTAGTGCTATCGTACCTATTTAAGTTGGTTAGACTTTCCATTTAAGATCGCTTGATTTGCCGGCTTCCGACATCGATCTTAGAACATATGACCTCGGTCTTGAAGCATCGCAAATTTTTAACACTCATCTCGACTTGAAAGTGCCAATGGTAACTTTAAGATCAACCTTGTCTTCGGCTGATTTTCCTTTCAACGGAAGTCTTTGGAGTAGGAAATGAACAAGAATACAGAGATGTTTACATTCGGCTCCCGAACCAACCCTTATTTGCTTAAAGCCGAAATGTGTTACATATTTCAAGGATGTAACCTTTAATAGGCTCCGGAGGTTAATAAATTACCTTCGGATGTACGGAAGATGATGGTACAAGGTAATTTTACCTTCCACGCCAATTATAAGGCGATAATCGTTTTTGAATGAGTTTAGCATTATTTAATCGTAGAGGTTTCGTTAGGAAATTTGATTATAAGGGATACGAAAAACGTTTCGATATTCAGCTTGTGGAAAATATTAAATCGATGTTTTAGTTTAATCGATGTTTCAGTTTAATCGATGTGAAAATGAAGTAAAATACGATAGAAATTACTTATATGTTTATTTTATCTGTATTCAAATTCTTCCAAAGTTCCAAAATATATAATGTAAAGGAAGTTCCATTTTTACGTATTTGGGTGCACAGCTATCGTAGAGAAACGCAGTGGTATCTTGGCTAGCGACGTCGTATTTTTCGTTCGGTTCCTATCTTAGAAACTGTTAGGTTTTGTCCCTAGGTAACGGTCTTGATACTAATGGAGCGGCCTATCCACTTCTGCCCCACTTCTATACGTTTTGTTTTTCGTTAGAAAATGCAAGAAATCACTTAAGAACTTAAACACAATCTCAAGGCATTTGGTTTGCCATTAAAATTAATCTCGTTTGAGAAGCTATCGATACCTATCTTCGAGGGAAGTGTGTGCAACGTCTTCTATGCTATAGTTACCGGATTATGTGTATCACGCTTATGGTTTACCTTATAAACAGAAAGGAAAACGTAAAGTTACATCAATCTACCATTACTTACACATTTAGAAGTAAAGCTGGAAATTGTGACGATCAAAAGGTTTACTTCTAAGTTTTATTGATGTTGAAAATACAGATTTACGGAATTTTAAAATATTTTTCAATTAGTTTAACTTTTATATTCAAAATAACATTAAATTATTAATATTATAAATTTAAATTTTGAATGTCAAAATTAAACAAAATTCTCCGTTAATATTTTTCTTCTTTTACACTCATTAATTTGATTAATTCTTTCTCGTAGGTTTTTAGCCCTGAATTTTATCTTCAATTCAAACCATAAATTAAATGTTTTATTGAAAAACATCATTGCAAGCAGAAAACCGTTGTACCTGTATGATATGACTTCAAATAACTCTATAAATCTTATTCTTTCAAAATCGTGACTGGAGTTCTTCTTCTTGATATACATTCATATCGAAGATACAAAACATAATATAAAATGGGAGTAACAATCATCGAAGATAATTCTCTTTTCGGAACAAAATTCTTTGATCGACCGAGTACATTACGAAGCCATCGCACGATAATCAAGAGATCAAGTCTCTTATCGCGAAAGTTCATAAATAAATCTTTATCGACACGTATGAAATTCATAAACCATCCTTCATCTATCAATCATAATTTCAATTCATCCGTTACCAAGTGCCTATCGAGCAACATGTGTCTCTTTCGAAAACTTACAGGTTGCCGACCTGTGATCTAATTACCTCCAAACGAGATTCATTTGTTTAAACTCAGTTCACACATATGACGTTATTGGATTAAAAATTTTTTAAAAAAAGGGAGGGAAGCCGGATAAACTACTCAGAGGAATTATGTGGAACAAAAATCTTAAAATAGAGCGTAGAGATCATCGGAGCGGGTTTGATAAGGTAAATCAACTGAAATTAGAGCGTCCCTTAACATGATCTACACGACCGAGTTTTAGGTCGTGACCCTTACGCCTTAGAGTCACTGTTCTCCATCGTAACATTCTATAGCTTTACTCGGTCTGCGAATTTTCTTCATCCGATTTGCTTCTTTCAAAGGAGAGTGTTGAAGGGAATTCTCCATGGAGACGACTCGGAAGCTATGTGCTTGTGCTTTGTATTATGTGCGTGTTAAGCAGTACGGCATTTATCGAAAGTAAATTATGTAATAGACTACGTGCTATGCACTACTTTGTGTGTGTAAAGTATTACGACATTTATCGAAAGTATATTCTGTATCAGACGATAATAGGAATACCAGAAACTGTGGATGGACGAGGAGCGATCCATTGTGGTCTGATTAAGTTAAGTTCATGATATGAATATATAAGTTTTAATGCAACCATAATAATATGAATACTTCGGAATTGAATAATAGGGGTGTTTTATGCTGAAACGAGCATGATATATCTCGAATGAAAGTGAATCTTTTGGGTTTTTCTCGGATATTAAAGTCATCACGAAGACTAGAGCTTTGTTTTTGGTTAAGGAAGTCAATAAGTTTATTTGACAACAAATTGGTGGATGGCTTGAAGATCTGTCTAGGAAATAAGTTTCATTTCCCCAACTGTATCTTCACGTATGTTAAACTTTTATATTTGCTCATTTTATTAGGGAAATAAATCACCGCTATACTTAGGTAGGTAGTTGTGGAAAAAACATTATTGGTAGTTAAATAAGCGCCTATCTATATAGTACGTTATCTTATTTTGATTATGATTATATACTTAATTATTGTACTTATATAATGGACTGCTCCTTTATATGTTGTATAATAATCTAAGAAATGCATATTTGTAGCGAAATATTCTAAAAAGATCTTAAGCTATGATGCTACGTTGCACAAGGGTTACAAATATCTGCGAGATAATACATGTACGTCTTGTATTCTTGAGTCAAGAAAATGTAAAAATAACTTTACCCTATGGGTTCGTGCAACTTGAACGCAAAGGTTAAACGGAAGCAAAAATATCAACATGACTGGGACTCGAACTCAGTTCCCTTCATATTTCCAGCAGGTATATTACACCATTATACAAACATTCAGCGTCTGTTCTGCTTATTTAAATGAGTTAATTAATAACTCACTCCACAGTTTGTACATCACGATACAGATCTGATACAACAATAGGCTCAAGTTAAATGTCAGACTGAATCCGAATGACATTTCGCGGATGTAAACAAACTTTACGTTCGAAGACAAATCACGATTCGAGAAGTCATTTATTTGTCCGGAGCGTATCGTTCAACTGCGACCTCATAAATATCCCTTCGATACACGCCCTTTCACTTTCTTACATAGGGCACATCCTCCCACGAACAAAAAGGAACGTATTCCCCGCTTTTTACTTATCTCTCAATCCTATCCACACCTTGACATTTTCACCGTACCCTTCCCGGCGCCGCGGACGGGAAAGTGACGTCATACAACAATAACCGCACGACAGTCGAAAATTTTACGATCGGATGAAAACGCCATTTTATCGTTTTTCTTTTTTTACGACATTTTTCTTTCGTTTCTCGGAACCGTTTCCTTTTTACTCAGAGTTCTCATTCTTTATTATTTCTCGACCATGAAATTCGATTTTATTGCATTTCTATTTTTTTGCGGATCTATCTGCCATGTGCGACCCTGAGGTTTGCGACTGTTTGGTGATTGACTGAGGCCCTTGGATGCGTGAAAACACACCCGAAGATGTTTTTCGTTTTGGAATGGAAATTCAATCAAGCTGGAGATTCATGAGTCCATCGTTCGGCGTTTTGACAGCTGAAGATGTCTGAATATTATTGTTTTTTTTACTAGTGTCCTGCAAAGACCATTATGCCCAAATATACTGGAAATATTTAACGCACAAGCGTCAACTTTTGCAGAAACGACTGATCTAATCGAAGTATACACGATTGGGAATTGCATTATTTCGCTTGATGGCAATTAATATGGTAATTTATCTTTGTGTTTTTTAGAACTTATTTATTTATTTAAATATAACGTGTTTACAGATGAATGTTATTGTTGGATGGTTTCTCTAAGTTGTCGTAAGTTTCTTTGAAATTAAAAAGTCGTCTTAGGTTTCGTAAATGAGAGCCCTCGAAGAAGTTTATGTAATACTAAATGTTAAACAGAATTAAACAATTGCGATAGGAGCTAGTACTCGAACCTAGGCCCCCGAATGTTCGGACAGGTACGCAGTGGGAAGGTGATGGACCTGGGTTCGAGTCCCAGTCATTTTTTTACTTCTCTTTAGCCTTTATGGTCAAGACTCGTGAACTCATCGTGCATACTGACATATTCTTAAAACAGTACAATTATCATTTCCATGATCAATCGACAATTCATGATATAAATGGATTATTCAGCTGATCTTTGAAACTAGTGTGTTACGTAGTTCCTGGAATAAGATTAGCTTAAAATATTCAATAAAATATTTGCATTTGCTAAATTATGGTCTAACTAATAATTTTATATTTCATAAAATAAACAAAATTATTATTTATTTCAGTAGGTAATTCTTATCATTCTTTAATCTCTATGAGAACCTTATAAATGTTTCAATTGATATCGGAATTCAAATAAACAGTACTGCTACAAAGTCTTTTATCCTAGCGAGTTGGGATTTGGGATAAATAGAAGAAGCATCCTCCCACGGCAGATATTTGAATCGATTCCCTCTTCTACTTCTATGAATGGCTTAATTAATAGCTCCAATCAACACTTCCGCCTCCACCGAGGGCAAAGTCTCTTCCACGTAACAGATCCTCCAGTTCACGACGCACCGAACATTGCAACTGATTCACTCTTCTTTCCCATCGAGATGCAAAACACTCCGACGTCATAGACAAGTCATAGATGTGAATAAGCGACCTAGATTTTTTTTGCTGCAAGTAAATCGTTGGGTAACGAATCGAAGGCATCATCTAGATACTCAAGTGGGTGGTATATCGAAGGGAACGTCCTTAACGGCGGTGTGCTGTGATGTGGAAATGCATTGGAGTGCAGCTCTCCCGATCACGAGTTGAATTATCGTATGCCGATTTCGGGTTGGACAGCTCGCTGGACCAGGGACGGTTTCACGGACACGTACTCTGTATTTGGTGCTGTTCCAGCTTCCAATTAGGGAGGGGTTTCATTTCCTCGTTCTTTGCATAAATGTTAGGATTCGGATATCATGATTGCCCTTGCGAGAAGTTAATGATTTATCTATGTACGTTCGCGTACTCTATTACATGTACGTGAAGTTAAGGATTATGCCTACTTTGAAACTTTTGGTTGTCAGTCGCTAAGTTTTGTTTATATAATATAAATAGTTACGTCAAAACTTAGAAATAAGTGTATATTATAATTTCTATGCTGTTTTTAGCTCTTATTTCGATGATAATTGATTATTTTACTCTTTCGGTGTCTATTTTCTTCTTGCCATGCTTAATTTCTGCTGTTTTGATGTATTTTAGATAGTACTACGAGTAGGTTTATGCAAGTTTTTAGGCTCCCTTATTCAGGAATGTTTTCCTGAAGTGGAATGGAACCTACGCTTCACATAAGTTTTTTTGAACCCGCTTATAAATATTATTCGATTTTATCTAAACTATAATTACTTTTAATATTAATGATTATTTTTAGAGTTGTTATCGACAATTGGCTGGGTAAAATTAGGAGAGAGGTTAAAGAGGAAACTTTCTATTACAAATTTCGCCCTAAATGAAGGTTTTATTATGATTTAACATCATTAAACTTTTATACCGAACATTCTTTTGCAACCTTGGTACATAAGTGCCAAGCTATCGTAATTCACGAGTGTTTTGGCGCAATCGTAAAACCTTTCTACGTATATATTTGAAAATATCTTTTAAAATTGCACTAAAAGAAGGTCACTTATTTCCGTTCTGGGAACAGATAGGCGTTAACGGATCGCCATACGGCCCCGTTTCATTACAACTCCTGACCTGGCTCTCTCTCTAGAGAAATAATAAACTCGATCGAGTAAAAAATAGAACAAAGCACTCTCGAAGTCTTATCGCGAACTTCAAAATCCCCCTTTTCTTATGGGGACCACTTAAAAAGAGCTGGCGAAAACCATCTGGAGACAATCGGCGTGCAGAATTAACTCTTCGCGTTAGGCACGATCTCTTATAAGTCTTTTATGCGTGATTTCTTCTCCAGTGGTCATCCTATGGAGCACGTAATGATGCTTTTCTTTCCACTCTCTTCATCACTCTCCACGACCAGGGATGACGGTCGGTTCTTTTCGGGACTTTCCAAGGACAAAACTCCTATACAAGCCGTGGGTCCACTCTGGGCCCTAGGCCCGGCAATGAATAACGAAACTTTATCACACGCGCGATGTGCCTCGGGCCAAATAACCACCCCACGTCCTTCATCTCTACAACCCATTCCCCCTCCCACACAATGCACCCTCCATCAAGCAGTCATCTCGAGCTACACACCAAAAGCTCGCTCTCTCTCGCTTGGTCCTCGCATCCGTGCCTTCATACGTTTATTATTCTCGCTTTCTTTACGCGTATGTCCGTACATTTACGCTTTATCGCTTCGTTTTTGTTTTTCTTCGCGGTGATTTCCCGAAACGAATTCTTCTTTATGGTGCTTTGAAATTGTTCGTACAAAAGGGTTTGGATTTACGATTTTGGTTTACGTAAGGTGTATGTAATTGGGTTATAACGGTTTTTAATTTGTTCTTATCAGGTAACTGATCAAAGAAGGAGGATGTTTATCATATTTAAGTTTTTCTAAGCGTATTTCACCCACATACAGCGTACGAGGTGTACTAGAAACCAATGAGATGTGTTAAATGATTTTTACTCAATTTTCTTAGCTATAAACTCGTTAAAATGAATATATTATTAGGATCCTGTGCGTACTTGTAAACAAGAGCAGAAATTCCATATTAATTCGAAAATATATATTCTTAAATTGTGTCGAACCATCATCGTTCTTCTTCTAGATTCTGATAGTATGCATTAAGTTGTATTTACACAAGCTTCGAACAATTGTAAGTAAGAATCTTCAGCATCTTGGCTGACTTTTGTATGTGATAGTGATGTATCTTAAACTTTTCAATTAAACAGCTTTGAAGGAACAACGTAAAGTTCTGTTTATGAACCCTATAACCTTACTTCTCCACCTTCCTTCCTAAATATGCTTCATATTCATTATAATCTTATTCCCTGAATGTATATATAACTCACTGCCCCTTTTTTATATCTTTCTCCAGATCTACAACGCCTTTATCTTAATTTTCGTAATCTCCCAAAAGTCTTCCCATTTCCTGATTTATATTCATGGTCCATTCAACTTTCTTCGAGTCCATCTCTTCTTTATTCCGATCTTTATCTTCAAGGTCTCCTTCTTGGAGTGTTAGTTCCATCTTTATCCAGCTACCGTACTCCGCTTGTTTGATTTTCTTCTTGTTTTGGAGGCTGTAAAAAAAAGAACGAATTATAAAAAAAAGTGTCTAGGAGAACAGGCAGCTATAAGACTTCACGTTGACAGTCTTGAGCCATGATTCTCTTCTCTAAGAATCAAATGGATACTTGAACGTATATTTAGTGGTACCTTATGCTATACGCATGGTATTTGTTTTATTTTGTCCTATCTTTCCTATCCAATCCTTTTTTGGAATCGTTTCATAGGAATTTCATACGTCCGATAATTACCCGAACTCTTCACGTTAGAATAATCGTATTTTTTAATTCGTCAACTTCGTTTAATCTGCGTAAATGTTTTTTAATTTCAACACTGCTATTTAATTATTACAAAGCACTTTCAGTTGTAAATAGGATATCTGGATCATGAGGTTTATTCGAATATGAACAATATACTCTTTTTTTCCATAATATATACATCTTTCCCTTACTTTTTCAATCCTTCATCTCCATGGCAACCTTTTCCTTCATTTCTCTTATTTTATTTTTCCTTTCCTCAGCTTCTTTACCCACTCAAGTCACTCTCATTCCCCCTCCAATCCAACCCCGTTTATTCCCTCGTCTTCCAGAGCTTTTCATCCTTCCATTTCAGATTTAACTGCCTTTTATTATTCTTACCGGCTCAACGACAAAATCTTCAATTTCATTTAAGTTTCCTTCTTTCCTCCTAGTCAAGTAGTTTCCCCATCCGTAATAGAGTGCTATTCATTCTGGTCACTTAAAATTTTAATAAATATTCGAATCTATCATATGAATATAAAATACATTGTAAATATAAATTATATATAATTATAAATATATAAATAGAAAATATTACTCTATAAATATAATATAGTCATTAATTTTTTGATGAAAACGTCAAAAGTTTTGAAAGATTCAGATTACATTAATTCTCGTCAGACAAGATCCTGATGAGGTTAATAGAAACGTAAAGCTTCGGGTTAAAATAGCAAAATGATTAATAATCATCATTGAGCAATGGATCTAAGAATCTAGACGCGAACTAGTCCAGTATACCTCTGGGAATGCTATTAACACCATGACTAGAAAGATTTAGAAAATTTGGACCATCCTAACGAAACCTGCTCACGAAAATAGATGACGCAATGGTTTGGTATTAATGGTAGAATGTACTGATCTTAGATACCATTCTATCCTAGCCGGTACAAATGGACGGAATGAAATGTTACGTAGTTTTTTTCAGAAAGGTATCCAAAGAACTGAGATTTATAAAGCGAGTGTGGGTGCTTGTATTCCACCTATTCCAATGCATCGTTTTTTTTCCTCCCCTCTACCTAATCCCATTCCATTCACTGCTACTGGACTTACCGAAGGATAGGAGGCCAACTGCTGACGGAGGTTGCTTCCAAGACCGGTTTTCGTCTCCCAAGAAAGGAGTTTGATTTTTTGGACGTGGTGTCTCTAGTCTTTTTTCTATCCTTCCTCATTTATATCTCTGCCCTTTTTTTCTTTTTATTCGGCCCGAATCATTCCATCCTTCCTTTTTTGGGCCCTCGAAGTCTATTTAGACCAAGCCACGAGCTGAATTTTCGTCGATAGGACAGAGTATCCGATTAAATCGTGGCTGAGGTTTTTGGTGAGCGATACAGAAGATGGTGAACCAGGTGGTTTTTTTTCTTAGAGGCTACCCACTTCATGCGTTCGTAATGTAGCAGTTGTGTCTTACAAAACGGTATTAATGAGGTAAGCGACAGGATAAGGCATAGGTTCGATCATTAGCGTGGAACGAATTTGTTTCCCGTTCGAGGTCCATCTTCTATGAGGCCTATAGATCTAGAAATTTCTGGTTCCAAAGAACGTTTTGTGTCCCCCTCCTATTCAAGAGGTTGATCGATTGTATCGCAATCGCTCTTCGATATCTCGAAACGGATTATTATAGTGTTGGTGAATCGATTTTTAAAACGTTGCTCCCTCACTTTTTACACGAAATGTAACGGTGTATTAATCAAAATGCAACTAACAATCATTTACAGAGAAAAAATATAATACTTCGTTTTATTTTCTAGGAAATGGTTAACTTTGTATTCTATACAATTTTTTATTTCCTTTGAATGAAAATTATCTTGTTTAATTGAAGTTTATTTATTATATATCCAATGAATACGTAAGAGATACTATGAAAATATAGTCACGCCAACAAGTCTGATTTCAAACTGTATCGTTTCCTATAGAAGAATTTATATATTCTAGAATAACTGCTTTCGATGATATTTGTAGATAAAATTTATTATTGGTGTTATTTTAAGATAAGTTCCTTAATTAATACAGTATAGTATCGTGTTTCAATTATTCCTATGAAAAGCAGTACGTATTGGAGTACCGATTATGAAGAGGAGTTAATATCAATTCATTGAAATTTTACGAGAAAGTGAGGATAGGACTTACCGTGCCTTATATTAAGGAAACTTGCTCTCTCCTTTTTGTGGAATGGTGTAACTCCTTATAAAATATAATACCATAAAGCTATGAATATATTAAGCACGTCGGTCGAATACGATACGAACTGTTCATCCTCTAAGAGTTGCGATCCCTTCTGAGATACATCCAGTTCCCTGAGGTCATTGAAAACTGTATTATGCCCTCAAATTCAGCGATGGCTTCAGCCCAACAGAATCAAATGTCCGAGGAAATAGATGGAATGGTTATGAAGCTAAAACATGTGACGTTATCAGTTACGTACGCGATGGCTCCGGCACACCAAGAGGGAGAAGAAAGGGTACCCAAGGGACACGTCTCATTTTTTCCGCTTATCCTCCTCCGAAGACCGCGTCAGGAAGGCGGTTGCATTGGCGCCGATGGATCTCTATCCCAAGAGCACTTTCTCGTCTCTCGCAGAACATTTTCCACTAACCATCCGCATTTCGAGACGTATACCATTAGGACGTTAGGTATCGGTGACCCTTAAACGTAAACATCTTTTCAATTGGGCTTCCTGGGAGGGTTTTTTCTCCTCGTTAACCGTCCAGGAAGTACCTGGTCCGGAACCTCTCTAGAGAGAGAGAGAAATATAAGGAAATTGCTAGAAAAGGGAGGATTTGGTCCATTCATCTTCTCATACAGAATTGCAATAATACGACTATTTTCTGCAACAGGATACTTTTGCTCGCGTTACGGTGTCGTGTAGAGGAACTCGTATGTGAAGATGCATTCATTTCTGCGATGTATGGGATTTTGCTTTAGTAATAAGTGTGTTAAGGATATATGATTCTATAGGTTTATTAGTTTATGAGTTCTATTTTGTAATTTTTTCCACAGTACCCTCAGTATATATTTTTCACGCGCAAACTTTGCGTTATTTATTTCGGAAAGAAATTGAATAACATTTCAGATAGTAACCCAATGGATATATTAAGCGACTATTATCTAGCAACAAAACATCCGCAAAATTCAAAAAACATTCCATACTAGTATGGTTAATAGATACGTACGTAGACGTAGATATTTTATTCAAATTTTTATCGAGTATAAATTTCACTTGTAGTTTCTCTCATTCGAGAAAATATTTGATTGTTAATATTTATGTCGCAAACAGGAATACAACCAATTGTATGGAATATAATATAAATTGATGTAGAATAACACTAATTTATTACTTTCTCGGGCATAATTCAGCTATAACCGGAATGGGATACACAGTACGTTTTGAAGGAAATGAATGTACTCGAAAATCGTACGTGATTTCTTAATAAATAATGAATCGGTATCCAACGCATTAGGAGTACTTACCCAGAAGTTGAGTTTAAAAAAATTCTAAAAAGTATAGAAGAAGGAATGATTTATCGAAGTACTTGTTACTGACAAACGTAAGTTACTCTTCTCGTATCACGTGACCCACTCGAAGCTTTTTGGGTGGACCTCTTTCTACGACCGATTTTTTTTCCCTTCGTGTTTTTCTCTCTGCCTTCTTGATGATGGCCACATGGCCCGAAGCCTAAATCTTTCCATTCGCCTCATAGAGAACTCAAGAGTTCAAGAGGACGACTGAATTATAGAACGAAAATATCCGGGAAGTGTCCATCGCTCATTCCACAGAAGATGTTTTCGCAACCGCGATATATGTATTTTTTCTCGAACCCTTAATCTGGGATTGGAAGCCCTTCTTTGGAGTTCCTTATGCAGTACCGATCGCGGATCCGTAATTGAAAATGCCTTTATCCTTCGAGATGAGAGACATTCGTAGCTTTCGTTCGTTCCTATGAAGAGCGGTGGGATGTTTCCATTACCAAAGGCTTACGCGGGATTTTACAGACCCAAGAGAAATTTATTTCTGGGTTCATATTATACATCGGTGGACGGGGAAGTTTTGCAAGGGAGGGTTTTTTTTGGAGACTCCGAAATGTCAAAGTTATCGTTCGTCAAGTGGGGACGTCAAATTTTTATTCACCAGGACGAATGTGAGTCGGTAAGGTGAGATGCAAGTACGAGGGGATTTTTCTACGTTTCTGGTGATGAATCCATATCTATATTACGAAGAAGTTTTATTCGAAATTCATACGAAAGAATTGCATTCGATGGACATAGATCCTATTTATACTCGTATTGCAACGATAAGTTCGTGGCATTTACGTAAACATAAGAATAATGATAATTTAATTGAATAATTTTTGAAAGCTTTTTAGTTTCCCAGAAGAATGTAAAGAAAATTCAATCGCTTTTAATGACTTTTAAGTTAGTTTGGATGTTAAAGAGATTCACCATTGCTTCAGATATCAACCAATTAATTCATGGACAATACTTATTTCGAATTTTTAAGATACTTTGATCTGTTATTTGAAATATTTGTCTTTTATTTATGTAAATTATTATATATTTACACAGGATTAGCGACTTACTTCCTAATTTTTATATAATTAATAATATGTATGTAATATGTTAACTTCTTATAGTATTATGATCGTCCATTTCCCATCCTTTGGCACAACCACGTTACATACTTATTATCACCGCACAGGAGGCTTCGTGTATCTTTTATATCATCTTCCTTCCTGTATAAAAGAACACGGAATATATTCGTACTCACCTGGACTCGCTCATTTACACCTTTATGTCCATCTAACATTTTTATAGCAGGTTCAAGGTGTTCGAGAAGAATTGCAAGATACCCGTTTTTCGTGAGTGGTTCGAAAAAGAGTTGAGTGGCAATCTTTTTTACATTTCTGGATCTCAAATCCTCAAATAATCCCTCCGAATAAATATCATAAAGGTTGCAGGTGGAAAACTTTGACTACAGGCAGTGGTCTTTGATGTTCGCCGCAGTTTCGTATCTTAGAGTCGGACCAGGTGGATAGATAGGCGTTCCCAGAAAAATTCGCTTCAATATTGGATGTTCTTGCTAGGGATAGATAAACCGATGGAATCCCGTCCATAAGCATGGAATGAGATGGGATATTTACGTAGAGTATTTAAGACTTAGCAAAAATTAATGAAAATACGAAAATTCTGTTTCAGCCATGGTTTCTCATAATTTTTTTTAGCATTCGTTATGTTTCTAAAGCTAGAAGTTAGCCAAGTAGTGCTATAATTTCAAAAATTACGAACGTAAATCTGTGAATTACGTAGTCAAGTAAAAAGTATACCCTCGCGTTTCTCCTGTTCAAGACGCGTGTACTGAACTAGGGACTGTGATTTGATTCGTAAAGTTTTAATAGCATAAATAGATTCCTATTACTAATCATCGACCAACAAATGTTGAAGAAACTATCTATTATTTATGGTGATTCGAGTCCCTGTTCAATTAAATCTTTCTTTTTTTAATGCAAACATTTACATTATGTAGCATTGATTAATTGAATTAATATTCACACTTAAGTATAACGAGGTTAATCTTCCTCGTATTGAGTTTAATAAGTTTCCTTCTTCATTACGATAGATCGTGATTACTGTAAGGTGTCCCTCAAAATGCTATTATTATCTATTGTGAAAAAAGGACGTTAAGAAAGAAATAATTGAAAGTGATTCAGTTATTCCTACGCAGCTGTTCCATATTACGGAATAGAATCATATATATGCATCATTTTTCCTGCGATGAGGTCACTATTTGCTGGGAGCTTATTCAGGGCAACACACCGATAGAAAATTGCCGAGGGACAAAGGAAGACAAGGAATAAACGTGGAATTGAGGAAAAGAAAGGAACAATCAGTAAGGATTTTTCATTTTATTAAATTTAAAACAACATTTTTATGAATAATCTTTAGTATTTATTACCTGCATTTTTTACCGATATTTCACCTTGAAAATGAGTATTTAATTCGCGATAACATTCGAACTTGGTTCAAAAATTGAACAGAGTATTACCGATAAAATTAGCATATTTTTTATTATTATATTAGTATTTTATCTTAATGTATGTATGGTAAAGAATCATAATTTTTTTAGTCGTAATTTATTTGTCTAGAGACGTTTTTACATTCATGTAAATTTTTACGTACTCACTGTTCAATTTCTTACGGCACCCTACGAGGCTTATACATTATTCCATCGAGGAACCCTTCGTATCCCTTATGGAGAAACGCTGGCCATCTTTGATTGACAGAACCAATTTCCACGCTGTATCGAAATCGAGCCAAGTTATTCCGCTAAGCTTTTATCAGATGGGCAAATTCAGCGCTGAAAACCCTGAACTTGCGATAGTGCTGCCTCCGATCGAACCGTCGGGGATAGAGAGCACTAGAAAAGGATCATTGTCGCACCGAGATGTGATAGCGGCAGAAGTGAAGGTTACTCGAGGATAGCTACACCACGGGAAAGTGAAGCGAGATTCACGAACCTTCATTCTACAGGTGCCGATGTTCTTTTTTTCCGCTCTCAAACTTTCAAATGTTAACCTCCACCGAACGTGCAATCATGATGCATCTATCCAAGGACACCACTTTCATCGTCTTCGTTCTTGTAACAGATACTCTCTGATATGAAGCTTTCTATTCGGATGTACCCCCGAGAATATTCAAAGAGCTCAAAAACCGGTAAAAAAGCGGCAAACGTTTTGAATTTTGGGAATTCAGCGAATTAGGGTACGATCTGGTTACTTATAAGATAAGGATACATGGAATCACAGTCGAGGAGCTCTATTGTTTTATAAGTACCAGATACTATAATACCGAGTAATATAAATAAGAGCAACGGTATCGATCCGTGAATGAGGAAACTAACAACATAACTTAACGTACATTTACCTTAGGAAGTAATTTAAGTTTTGTTTTATATGCATATTTGATATCTTATTATTACTTTTAAAGCTTCAACGGGTTTTTATCACTATACTTAGGATTGAAATTCTCATATCACCATCATTGTATATGGATTCTATATCATATTCATGAAAAATAGTTGTAATGAGTTCCTTCTAGCTTATTTAGGAATTTCCGAAAACTATTTTGCTTTATCTTATGAACAAAATCCTAAGAGGATATTTACGCTAATCCAAAACCCAAGTTTGATTGCCAATTGTCGGAAGTGTATATTTTGAAAGAATATCATAAAAAAGGAATAGCGTATGCAAGTACATTAATTAAGAAAGGAAAATCGATGCAGTGGTATTAATTCACTCCTTAGTATAAAAGGGAAACTTTAATCATATTCAAATTTTTGTCGGGTTTCCAATTCTTCTTGATCGTTGTCCTAATCTATCACTAAGTGATTTCAGAACGATGGTTAGTTGCGAAGTAATTCCATACAATGATCACTATAGTTACTTCACGCATTTACCCAAAAAAATAAAGTGATTTGAGGTTCCATGTATCTTCCGCGTAAATGAAACAAGTATCCTTAACACGAAAATTATTTTAACCATTAATTCCAAAGTATCATAATATATCATTTATGTATTGTATAAAGAAAGTTGAAACATCGCTATTCTCTATAGATATCTAAAGTATCCCCGGGAATTTGATATCAGGGTGTTAAATTTTTATTGCCTCGAGTTATCTCGAAGGGATTAATTTTAATTAGGGAATCCAATAGTCTCACTAATCGATTTCCTCGTCACAATCGGGCTCATTGTCTCCACTAATTAGGACGAAGGACTAGGGAATCAACCCTACGATAGAGGAAGCCTTAGCAGAGACAGTTCTGAGGACAACCTCTCGCTTAGCAACAAAGCATAACTCGACAACAATCGATACGCCGAAACAAAGGAGGCGAGATGACTCTACCAGCGTTTAACCTCCCAAGCGAACCTTCGCCTCGACTTATATCAAAAGCCCAAGTTGTACCTCCAAACCCGCACTTCGAAATCTACGTAATCTAAAACCGAAAGTTCACTTACCGTTTGGAAAAAAGAGATGTTCGAACGAAATTCGGCCGTTAATCAATCCACAAAAAGAATAAGAGGATGGGAGCAACGGATATAATACGTCTTAACACCGATGGAAATTTCAACGTATTTCCCGGCCGGCATCACGAGACGAAATGCATCGACGAAGAAGCACCAGCGGAGGCACTTACTGAGGAAGTACAGAAGCTCCTAACGACCACTAACAGTTGAAAAAGCGCTCGCTGTTACCAGCGAGCAAAACCGTGCTGTAACTTGCGCATGGAAACAACCTACACTGCGAAATACACCGCAAACGGTGGGACGGATGGAATCTCGCTTCCATAACTCACTGCAGTACTCTCGAATTGTAAGTTTCCTCCTTCCTAGGCCGCATGCACCCAACTACGGACTATGATTTCAAAACTCGCCGCCAGAGTCCGCCAGGTTCCTGACCGTGTGGGGTTGTCGGTGCAGGGGAAGAAGAGTTGGGCTCCGTGCGAGGGAGAGGGGCTGGAGGGGAAGGGATTTTTTTGGGGAAGGAAGTCTTCCCCAGGGCGCTTTCGTTGCTAGGCGCCTGCCGAAGCCCCCTTACTGCTTCTCCCACCCTCTTTTTCACCTCAAAATCCCTCAAACCCCTTCCGCTACTTACCCTCAACTTTCTCTCTTTCCCATCTCCTTTCTTTCTCTTTCCTCTTTACTTTATTCTGCCTTCTCTTATGTGCTTATGCAACCCTCACGGCAAATTTCTAACGGACCAATGGCAGGACCCGCCCGGTACCTCCTTCACCGCCCCTCCTAACTCATCCCACTTCCCGCACGCAACTCCCCTACCTTCCCTTCCTCCGTCCCCTTCTCCTTACAGCCCCTTCCCCTCAACCCCCTCCCTGGAGGGGGAAGGCGAACAGATGATTGCCCGCTTGCAACTTGTTCTCATCAGTTGGTTTCGGGAGCTCATAGTAGGAGGACTATTTGAAAACCTTTTCCTGCGCTCTCTACCACTTATACAGTCTTTCCGCGTATCTCAACAGTTAAAACTTCGCTCAACCGGCTTTCTTAGTACGTTGAGCTTTCGAAGCGAAGTAGACCGGTGATTTGGAAGGTGACTATACGGAAGACTCGTGGAAGCCAAGCGAGAGGAAAAGTTCCATAAAAAAGTTGAAATCGCCGGCGAAGTGACAACACCGCTGGTGGAAGATTTTTCGTCCCTAGAGCTGCCAATATAATCGGTAAAAACGGCGCTCTCCGTGGAGAGGATAGTGGGAATTGAACCCGGAGGTCTGGCGTCCACAGCGACAACGAGGCACCCGGTACAGTCTTCGTCGGGAATAGCACACCGTCCTCCGGACGGTGATGAACCACGCCTGGCCGCTGTGCCGTACCCAAGTGCCGGTTGCTGCCAGCCTTTCCAACATAGGAGACCGAGGGCCGTCGTTGTCGATCCGACGGCTAGCGGCGGGAGGAGGAACCGGCGAAGAGAACCCGCCAAGATTCTTCTCGCGAGCCATCTAGAACCGGAGGTCCTGCCGGTTCTACCTCCAGGAATTACGCCCTTAGAGGATCCAGAAATCATGGGACAAATCGGTCACGATGTGAGTAATCAGGAGGAAGAGATGAGACGTGGGAGTTTGGAATTTACCGGTTGGTTCGACTTAAGCGGTCGACCGTATTCGCTTGTGTTCAGAATGTGGTGATTTATGTTTCGAATCCGAGATTTGTGTTTGGCCATGTAGTCGACCCGACTATCGCACGCCCTAGGCTTATATTATCGTTCGTTTCCGATTTTGTAACCGTCTTAAAAATCCGGTTGACCGGCTATCGTGAAGTAGGAAAGAGTGGACGACTTAAAAAAATATATTTTTTTTAAACCTCCGCTTCTTTCACATATCTGCTTCCGTTCGTATGTCGAAATGTGTAGGAGTTTGTGCTTGTTGTGCCGACGGAATATTTATTGTCGGGCGAATGAATCACTCAGCAAATGTTTCTCCAAGAGAGGGAATTTGCGGTGCTTTTGAATGTTAATCTACGCGATTGAAGGATAAGGTAAGACAGATAAAAGTATTTATTTCTCTTATGGGATTTGAAGCTTCTGGAAAATATTTGCCTTCAGCTGGTAAGGATCTCCTCAACTTGGTAGTCGCTGTTGTGCTGCCAATCGCTGTAGTTCGGCTCTGTTACTCCTATGTCTATAATCATCGGCCAGTTCTGAAACCTATCTTGAATTTTTTATGTGGCCACCAGCTTTAGTGTAAACCACTGCTAATTGCTTTTAATCTCTTCGTACTCTCAAGAACGGATGATAACTATTGAATCCTCTGCTGGTACCCGCGGATTGATAATATTGGCTGAAGGCACGGTAACACCTATGTTTTTCTTACCATTGTGGATTGAAACGGTTGAAATACGTTCAGATTTATGAGCCTAGAATGTGCTGGTACTTAATTCAGTACTAAATATTGATATAGTTTGGCGTTTTATTGCAATAATCACGTTGCTGATGTAGGAAATTTTCTGGGTGGTACTTTGATTACCGGCCGGCAGGCTCACAAAGCCGGACTTACAATTTTTGTCATCCTATGATGCACTTCATTTATTTTAATTCTATCGGTATTTGGATATTATGAGTAAGGAAGGTTCTGGAAAATAATTTTACTTTAGATCAGTGCTTCCCCTTCTTATGTCGCGACTTAAACATAGCAGGATTGGAGATCACTTCTGTGAATTCTTATTGCTTACTCTTGTTTATAGCACTATTTTCTGCATTTGGAAATGTTTTTTTCAGTATAATTATTCTTTTCTGCTCTAGTAATATTCTGTGGTCACTCGTTGTGTTATGCCGCTCTTACATTTGCTTTTTTGAGGAATGAAGTGAATGTGTTGTGGATAGGGAAGCACTGATCTAGGGTATGGTGTGGTGTTGGAAGTGTAGTAGTTGGTAAGAAATATCTTTTGTCAGCTCGGAGTAGTGTTGCAAATGGGCAACCGCACAGGGCTAAAGGCAAAGCACCGCAACCTTGGATAGCAATATATCGTCACCTCCCGCATTGAAAACTGCTGAGCAACTAGAATTGTCTTGTTAAATCATATCGATCGATTCACTGGTAGCGTTAGAGTAGAATTAGTTCGAATCTAAACGTTCAGTTAGTAGTGTTTTTTGTTTATATCGGCGCTAAGGACTTCTTTTTGAATCGGTATGCACTTGGCCGTTGCTTAAGTCTAACCGCCGACAAATTTAAACGTTAGTTTCACTCATTGTGTGACAATGTGTGTTTATTTAGTAACATTTTTGATTTCGTATCACTTTATCACACAATGTCAATGCTTTGATTACCTTTACGAACGAACCTACACGTAATTCGGTATCCCTCGGTGGCGAGTTCTGGAACTTTCCTTAATGACAAGTTGGGACGTGTTCGAATGATTATATTGTAGCTAAAGTTCATTTCGAGCAATAATCGGTATTCGGTTACGTGATACAATCAATTTCATCGCGATTTATTCACTTTTCATTCTGTTGCTATGCAGAAGTTCGCGCCGGTAAGCTAACGCTCTCATGTAATTACAGATTCAGACCGCTGTGTTATATATGAAAATAATATCTCGCTCCCTTATTTTATCAGTTCACCACGATTAGGTAATGAATAAACTTTTTTGTATGTAACATTTTCTTTGGAATTATACGAAATTGGTCTTAATTAAAATCTTCTTTTAAATTAATCCAATCTCATCGCCCGAACTCCCGTAAGTGCTATTTTAAAGTTACAAAGTACGAGTCATACTTAATATTCGCTGTGTAGTAATTTTTCTGTCTCCTCAGCAAACTCGACTTCTACATCGTCAGGTAATATTTAGTTGCACGTATGAGTAATGGATCGTGACGT
This sequence comes from Pantala flavescens, assembly GCA_020796165.1. Taxonomy (NCBI): domain Eukaryota; kingdom Metazoa; phylum Arthropoda; class Insecta; order Odonata; family Libellulidae; genus Pantala; species Pantala flavescens. The sequence goes on along the minus strand of CM036881.1, from coordinate 16,953,637 downwards.
AGCGTTGAAGCGCTATGTTCAGAGTACAGAATATCTTCCCGAGAATTTTTTTTCTAAGTTTGAGTAAGTGCCAAGCGCTCGCCTGCTATCGTCGGATGGACGGAGATTTTTAATGCCGGGGGATAGGTATACCATGTCCGAGGCCGGCTTCTGACCGGGCCTTGGCAAGATTCAATTTCAGGTGTCCCTGCTTCGAATGCAATGAAATCTTCATCTCTCTCGGGTTTGAAATAACGCGAAAGGTTTGATCGTTGCAGCTCGGTTCATTAGCAGCCGAAGTGCTGATATACATGAATTTTTAGTGTCCTGCGAAGATGCTGGGAAAGGTTCGACGGACATCAAAAGGTTCAAATTTTAGTAATCAACGGAAATTTAAGGTGGTGCGGGTGGAACGTATGACGGGACTACTCGAATCGGTGCTTGTTTAATTGTTGCATGGGATGGGATATATTTTTATTGGTTTTAAGGTGTTGATTGTTAGATTTAAGTTTGGGAATGTTTTTCTTCTATTTTTGGTTCGGTTTTTATTTCCTTACTTCCAAGTTATTCGTTGATTTTTTCGTAAATTATATTCGACTCCTTCAAAATTGGAGGATAACGTTTTACTTTACATGTTTCAAATTCAATCGTATGTTCTCGAATTGTGCGTAACTTTGTCGATGTTAGTAAAACGTGCAGAGCAGCTGCGAATGTAAGTGAAGGGGAGTAGAAGACCATTGAGATACTCAGCTGTGCCTCCCCACCCATGGCGAATAAACCCCTCTTGTTCCATCTCGGCTTCTTTCATTCCTCTATAAACTTCTCACCCCCCTCCCACTTCCCTTCCCCCCCTCTTCCGTACTTTTCAACCCTTTCCCCCCACCCTCAGTTTTTTACGACCCGAAATAATCGAACGATTCTTTATTCTGTATTCTGCTCTCAACGCGTTGGCCTTCCTTTCCTTATGTATGCATAAGATGTCCAGGGAAGGTAGCTAGAGTCATTCTTCGATCAATGGATGGACTGCCTATACTCTGCATCAATCTTTCCTTCTTCTTAGCATTACCGATCTTTATACGTTCTTGTCTTATGTAAAGGGTTAAAATTTTCAGAACATTTTTAAGAAATATTATAAATTTCTTCAACTATTTTTTCAGAACTTACGATTACGATTTTTTAGACTTCGATTCTATCGATTGTCGAATTACGTTATTTCTCGAAGATGGCAGTTGAGTGTTCTAATAATTGTGTAATGTTTTAAAGGAGGAAATGGATCGATTGGCCGACTGTCTTTTGTTCCCGATCCCTTCCGTTTCAAACGAACAGCTGACGGATGTTTTAAGGAGCAGTTTCAGGTGGATCGATGAGAATAGCCCTTTAGAAACTAATTGATTATGTAATTCTATTTGTCGTCTAATTCTCATTTAACGTTACTTAGGGATGTTATGAATTATGGTTCCACATTGGACGAGGTGTCATGGGAGATCAATACTATATTTTCGTTATGTAATTAGGGTTCAAGTTTGGCCGAGCCGTAGTTTTTTAGAATTTTTTACTGTAAAACTTCAGTCAGTCACGGCGAGCAATACATTCAATGCATTCACATGTACTTGGCCGTTGCTTTTGGACAGTTCTCTTCATCGGGGCGAGGCCTAGCGATTTTTATAACATCGTTAACTTAGAAAAAGTCACGGTCACGAATCGTACAGGACGATCCATGGCCAGGTTGCCGCCTTTTTTGAACTTGTCACGTGATCGCGAACTAACGGTTACTGCGGGGGGCGGTAGGAGACATGTTTTATAAGTGGGAGGAGGTCAAACTGGGTCGTGATGTTGGGGGCATGCTGTAGCCTCTGGAAACCAATCGGAAGGCGAACGGAAATGCAAAATAATTTACCTAAAGCTAATATTCCAGCTGTTTAATGATTCCCATTCCAAAGTACTGAGCCCCCTACGACATTTTGACATGATTGTTAGAGATTCGGCCATGTTTGCTTCCCATTGGCTAATGAATTTATCTCCCAGCATTGTTGAACGAATGAAGTACTTTGAATATGTTTGATTTTCGACGTTCAGTGCGTTTTATCGCTCGTCAGATAATTTAGAATTCCACTCGTATTTGTTCTCTTTTCAAGCGACCGATAAGTTGGACGATGGAAATTTCCACATTGCGGGAAGTCGCTTGAGCGGCGGAAATCTTCACCAATTCGTTTTCCGTTCGTTTTTTTTTATATTAACTTCGCGCATGTTTATTCTATCTGAAGTACTTTCTATCGAGCCAATTCGTGTCAGATGCGTTTATTCTGCGATAAGGAGTCTTTTGTAAATCGGGTAAGATATAGCACACCTTTTAAAGCGTATCGAGGTTAGCGTTCTTCACAATATTTCAATTGAACGACATCGTTCTTTCGATTGGGTAACTCGTTCCTGGAAATGTTCAGTCGTTTCTTCGAAAGGTGAGTGTCTTTCGTCTATAGCGGTTTGATTTTATACGAAGCGGGCGCCCTCTGCTGTACTAAATGTGTACTATTCATAGTCCGTTATCTCGATTTGGTCTGGCAGGGGAATTTACTGATAGGAGCACTATTTCGGTGATTTATAGCCTAGGGATATTTAGATGTGTGGCAAATTACTACATTATTAATTCAGGTTTTACTTTTAGAATGATTTAGGCGTGTTTTCAAGAAATAACTTAATGTTACGTTAAGGATAAAATTTCGTCGTTGAACTTTACAGAAATTAAAGTTAAAGTCAAAATATCCAAGTAAAACTCGGTTATAAATATCCAATTAGCTGTCACAATTTAGAGTCAAGTTCTCCTCTCGTTTTCCATAAGGCACGGTCTTGTGCATTTTGGGAAAGGCATTGTGTATGAGGCGTTAGCCTTCGTTCTTAGCAAATGGAAATTTTTTGCTCTGGGCTTCATCTGCCCCCACTTAACCTCGCGAGGAGGTGAAACCAACCTGCTTGTCGTATTTCTGTCATCCTCCTTTCAGGTCGACCATAATTTTCGAAATTCCTTTTAAAAACGTTGACGATCGTAGGGAAAAAGAACTCGTCCGAAGTGGGACCATGGTGCTTGCGTCCGCAACTCGTTATGCGGGAGTAATGACTCGAGCTGCCATCCCATTGTGACAAGGATCCTTTTTCCCTAGAGTCGAGGACTAAATTTTACGCTCTCGTACCTATTTTGACTCCTGTTTTCCAACCATAGAAAGTTGTGGGTTCCATTTTTCTTATCGTTATATGTTTTAAGTACGTTGCGCTCATAATTTATCGAGGTTCATTTATTCTAGAAACTCTCAATATGGCCGCAGAGGTGTATTCAATGAACACGTGACTCAGTGCGCTACTTTTCGAGAATCAGTCGCTTGATACAAAGAGAAAGAGGTCGGGGAAACTTTTTTAATTGATTCGTCCACCTCGGGTCGCTGGCGTTAGTGCGGTTGTAGACTTCTCTTGTTTCAGGCCGTGACTACGGTGTTCAGTTTAGCGAGTTATAATTGTAAAACATTCTTCTTTGGTAAGGTTTTACGAATGATAAATGATATGTAATAATCATACTATACGCACCAAAAGAGATTTTAAGTAAGATTCAGATGTTACTATAATAAAGAGGGTCGTTTGTTGAAGTGAAATCAATATTGGACTCTTCCCTGAGGAACAGAACTCTTTCGCGTTCGGATTGCTCTAACATTTTCTGCGAGCAACGGAAGGCGATCATTTGGACCTCTTACTTCACAAGTTTCCATTCCCCAACGGCGCCTCCGAATCTCTCTAGATTTGGGTCGAAGGAGCTGCGCCTCCCATCACACCAAACGAGTAAAATACACAAGTTTCCCCCGAAAGAATTTTCTCTCCGATTCGAAAATTGCGGGTCGCATCCTCAGCGCCTTGCCTTCGCGGCGGCGATCCGTCTAACTAGAGTCCGTGCTCTTCAAAAACGCTCGTTGAAATTCCTATTTGCTCCCTTTGTTTCGTTCAGGGTTTATTATCGCGATTGTTGCGTCACACACATAGAATCGCTGGCCCTTCTGGAAAGAGGAGAATAACTTTATATATTTCGGCCCTGACCTACCTCTTCATGAACCTTGGACTTACGGTTCACTAGTCTGGTGAAGGTGGCTCATTGTTGAGTGCGTGAGTAATACTAACCTCTCATTGTATTCCAGCTTCAATTATTGATATCCCTATCGCGTAACTATACGATACTTAACGAAGGACCACTGGTTTCTAATTAATGTTTCGTATTTCTATCCGGCCTATTTTTTCACGAGGTTTTTTCTCAGCGCGCGAATATAGAACGCTCGGATTTGTTAATTTATCCGACACGATTACTTGTTTTCTTCAAGTTTCAATCTTACAGGCTTACGACCTTGTTACCACGCGTTGCATCAGCCGTCTGGACTTTTCTCTTGTATGTAGGCTACCGAGGGCCAACATCTTCCCAAGACATCGGGGTCTAGAGGACAAACTCTTCTTCAGTATCTTCCGTTTTGAAAGTTCGAGAGAACTGTGAAAATGGTGGAAGAGCTAGTTCCGGTCGAATACGTGGATCTCATATTCATCTATTTCAGTGAATCGATTAGAGAATATAGTTAAATTAAGCTGTTATATAATATATCCGTTCTAACATTATTTTATCGCTTTTAAAGTCCAAGAAAAAATTTGTCAATTATCTTTCGATTGCGTAATGTCGAGATACGTTCCCCGGAATAGAGATATTTAAATCGAAGGAAATTCAATTTATTAATTTTGGATTCGTTCCAATATAATATCATTTATCTCGGTCATATGCCTCGAACTTTTCGGAATCCGCACTGGACTTTGGTTGCAATCGTACGTGGCGTGATCCTCAATGAAGGAGGGTCATAAATCCAAGAAAGAGTATAATCTTGCCGTTTCCTCCGCATGAACTTAGCGTCTGGCTTTAATCAGATAAAACGCCGTCTTTCCGTTGCTTAGTCACTGCCTTTCAATTGTCACTTCCTCATAGTGGCCGCGGGTCCAAGGATTTCTCTATTTTCGCCTCCCATTCGTCGACCGCCATCTTGATCGTCGCGTCATACATATTAGGCCTTCCAATGAAACTATCCGTTTGACGTCAAAGGATGAATGGGAGGGCAATTTAAAAGCGGTGGATTCACACTTTCCTTCTGGAAGCGGATCTGAATATCATGAGATGACGCGTTGGTTTTAACCAGTTCGTAATTTCTGGTTCATTTTTCAAGAATGCTTCCAGATTTCGCAACTTACAACTCACGTCGTTACGTAAGTGGGGGTGATTCTCCCGCATCGAATTCTCATTTTTGGAGGCTCTATACGAGAGGTTACTCAGCGTGCTGGTGGCGTGTATAAATCCGCGTGTACTTCAGTAGTCTATAAGAGGGGTCGCACACTGGATTAGCTTCGGTATGCGCTAGAATTGGATGTGGGGCAGAAATCTCTCCCCACGGGCGTACAGTACGAGTGACAATTCGGTTGACTTCATTCCACAGAGAAGTTTTCCCCAGTCGGTCGTGCAATAAGGAAGTTACCAAATTCGAGGAAAGTGACTTCACCCTCATTTGTGGTATTCCTCCGTGGATGAGTGGTGATCCGTGGTAGTCTTTCGGTCGCGCTCCGGAAGTCCGAGTGATTAGCACGGCATTCCCGCGTTGTTCAGTTGTCCTTTTGGCCTCCACACGGAACAGCTGTTAGTCAGTCTTTTTCTGGTTCTTCAGAACGTCTTCTTCTTCGTTTGGCCGTGAATTTTATCTGGTTTATCCTTTTTCTCAATGGTTATTTTTACCTAATTAATGATATCGTTAGCTTGTTTCGGGATTTGGTTCGTAATTCCCGCTCAGTTGTTTTAAGCTTGCAAGTTTTTCCGCAAAGAGGGAGCCTTAATCCCCGGATTTTTCGGGATTGCTGCGGGCGGACGTCTGGCATGCACTCAAATCGATGAAAGAGCTTCTTTAATTACTTCGGTGCATGTCGCACTTTTTTTGTTCGCCGGCCCCCCTCCTCACTCCCCTTATGCACTCTCTCCCAGGCACTACATAGTCCTCTCGTAAAAAAATCCGTTCGCTAGGTCGATATCGCACTCCCCCGCACTCCTCCCCCATTCCCCTATGTACCCCTCGCATTTCCGGAGAACTCTCACTTTCATACCCAGTTCTATTTCCGCTGTGCCTTAAAGGGTACCCTCTTTAATGTAAGAATTCACTTGCGATTTCCTTGCGCAGAAGGGTTCATAAGGATCGTCCCCCTCCCTAAGGCCTATTTATAGAGTCATTATCCTTTTTCATCGCTGGTTTTTAGGAGATGATAAATTCTAATTATTGCGTACTTAAGGATTGTTCCCCTGTTTCCATATCAACAATGATCGTTACATTTTTTATCGCCGATTCTAAATACACGCAAGTCTTCCGCGTCCTGCGTCCTTGGAATCGGACCAAGTACCCATGCGGACTATTATATTCATATCCCTCCCTGTCCGCAGGTTTGGCATCATTTAGCACAATTTATTTTTTAACATTATCTCCAGTCCTCATTTCCTGCCGAGGCAGGAAGAGTTTTGTCACTTAATAGTTCCCGGGACATTTTAGGACCAATTCCAATTTTTTTTCCGAATTCCCAAATAAAAAGCACTTCGGGAGATGTTTTGCCTTTTGAAAAGCCCTTGGACCATCTTCTCAAACCGCACTGCGTCGCTATAATGAGTCTTGGCACATGGGTCTACGGGATGTGTAGTTTCTTTGTTTATCGCGGGGGTTATAAATATTGTCGGAGTTGTTTTTCGACCTCTAAGTCGACTAATTGCGAGTTGTGACTGATTGAAGTGCGTGGGAGTAAGTTGTTGAATCTGTTGTAATTAATAATCCACGGTAATACGTATTTTTATATTTTTCAAGTTTTTTTTGTTTCTGAAGATGAGCTATCGCGTATCACACTATGGAATACCTATCGAAATGGCATTCTTTAGGCTATGTAAGATCACTGATACCCCGGAAGTCCAAACCTTGACCGTTTGACACGGCTTCCACTACACGCAATCCTATTTTATCGTGCACCCAACCACGTGTGACCATCCATCTCTCTCCCAAATACCTCACCTATTTCCCGTATCATCTGCTTTGTCTTTCCCTCTCTCTCTTGTCATTAAGGCCGTTTTGTCAAGCGGGGCAATAAAAAAATACTCCCCCATAATGTTCATTCGTGGAGAATCGATATGAAAAGGTTCTGCTTTCATCCGACCGGCGCGATGGGCGCTGGCGTCGCACTCTCGCCTCAGCGCTCAACCGTTGCTGTTGCCAAGGAAAGTGAAAGGGGCATATATCGCTTCTATTTTTGTTAAATAGCGTACGTCCATTGATCGATCGAGGATTCTCTTCATGGCTTACTGAGGATTGCTGCATTGTATGGCTTTGAGTCGGTGTGGCATGACTTCAAAATTGGCCATGTGAGTGTACCGGTTATTTTTTAATTACTTTTCATTTGCCGGCTTCTTTTGTTGTTTTGCATGCTGAGTGCACAAAAACAAGTCATGCCTGAATTACGATTGGATTAGCGTACGGAGTTGTGCATCGGCTGTTGGTAATCGGTTGACGGTTATATGTCACTGTATAATACCTCTAAGAACTTGATACTATTACATCAGCTCGCTGTTACGTGATCTTACAATTTTCTCGCTGCAGTCGATATCTTTCATTTGTTATTCGATTGATTCTTTTAAATATGATTAGTAAGGATCGCTTTGGTAGTATGACACATGCTTTACTGGTTATAAACGTCAACCAAATCTCTCTATATCCTACAGCAAAGGAGAGTTCTGGATTTAGAAACGGCTTTAACTTTTCCAAAGCATGAAACATTAGGGCTACGGTCATAACCCTCCGATTTTATGAGGGGCGAAGCATTTGCGTCACAGGGGTGAGAAGTGCCCCTTTCATTAGAAACCCCTTTTTCCAGAATCATTTCATTCTTGCGGAGGCTCCAAAAAATTCGGTCGGTATTGATATTTCTGTATCTCTCTCATGCCTACGTCAAAAGAAGAGCTAAAAGAGAATCTTCTCTTCCATCCCATCTTCCCACAATGCTTTTCTTCTCTCTCTGATGCTTTTTCAGGGTCACCCTGTCCTTCCACCCCCACTTACTCGTCCTCTAGTCCTGCCCTTACAGAATCCACGTTAGAGGTGCCTTTGATGTCCATGAATAATTGGCCCTTGTTAATGTTTCCGATATATTCTTTTATTACTTTAAATTTAATTATGCTGCGGTGAATGATTGATGTTATTTTTCTCGTAGTGTATCTTATGGGATCGTAATGGCAAGTGTTAAATATTATTTTTATTCCGTTTAGGATTGCCCTCATCGATCTAATATTCACTCATTTATCGTGCTGTTTTTAATGAAATGTTTCATACAATTAACACAGTTAGTAAATATATTTGTAGAGCAACGGTGTATAAATAGCCGAGTAAAATTGCCTTATTTCCGAAAATAACAGTATGCGAGTTTAAAATGTATTATTTACGACTATTTGGTGAATCAGATCGAGTTGTTTATTACGTGCGTATCTTCTCTCATGTCATCGTTCATATTTACTTCACCGATGAGTTTTTTGGAACTTTTCCCAGGATAAAACGATCAGAAACACTTTGAGGAATTCGCTATTTCTGGATGACCCATCTAACCCATTCTTGTTTAGCTTGGCTTCAATTTATGTATACCAGATGCTCCTTAATCCTACCGAGTGTAATTTCGCAAAAAGTTAGTGATCAAAGAAACTTTTACGTATTTTTCTGGTCCATCCTTTACCGTACGATTTTTATGTTAGAAGATATAATCAGGTTAATGAATGGCACCACTTTATTACTTCATGGGTGTTTCATACGTATTTATTTATTATTATCATACGTTAACGAATAATTTTGGAATCTGGTTGTGTTGGATACTTACGAAGGTTAACTTCATTGTGTAAATTTCGACAAGGTTCCGTTCCGAATTCCGCAATCTTGTTTACATTAAAAAAATCGCTCCAATTTTTCCGAAGGTGTTAACCGGATATAACTTCCGCCGTCACATGCGTCACATAACGTCTTATCGGCCGCTACCAGTCTTCCACGGCTCTAGTCCCTTTGTTTTTCTTAGCAAGAGAGTACTCCTCCCACACCGCAGTACTTTTTAATCTGCTTCGGGGGCGGCGTGGCTCAAGTCCCTGCCAGATGTAGCTCGCGAGAGAGATAACCCGGCAAATGTGAAACCCTGCGTTTCTTTCATATTTTTTCAGCTATCGTCTTGTAAACATCTCGTCGATCAACAACCGTGTGTGTCGTTATAACCAGGGACTTTCCCTATTCCCTCAATTTTTAGTGGGGGTTGTAAGCAGTAGAAACGGGGATCCTGAATCCGTGGACTTCTTAGCGTACTTAGTTCGTTGGCAGTTTGCTGCGGTGCAGTAGAAACCTATGTACCGAGGAGAGCTATGTAGGTTGCTGGTAACCTCCTTTTGTTAGGCTGTAATTAGAAATTGTGGATGCTCCGTTGATGTTTGTCCAAGGAAGGAAGTCTGCAGGGTATCCTACATTCTGGTAGCAAACATGTTTTCGCTAGTGTAGAACGTTCCAGAGTCTACTCTTTCTTCCGCGTCTAACCATAAGAAAAATACACTTTCTCCCTTCAAATTAGCGGTTTTTTAATTCCTAAATGTAAAAATCGATTTCCAATGTTCGAATGCGAAACTCATGCCTGCACAGCATGGCGAATAACTGGTCTCATGTAAAATTTATATTTCCCTAGCCAATAAACGCGATGAATATTTGATGAAGGGGTTAAAGAAGCTTACGTTTGTCCACCTTTTTGGCGCTCGTTTCTTACTCTCGACTCCCATTGGCCGGTCATCGCGCCTCGGGTATGTGGATATGTGGGTTGGAGAAATCGCAGCCAAATCCAAAGAAGTGGAGAGAGAGACTTCTTCAAAGTTCTTTCTCAGCGGACGCCATCTTGTCCATCGGTTCTTCCACCGTTTGGTGTCTTCGTCGGATTTCTTTTCTGGTATAACGGGCACATCCAACTCCGCGCCAGGATTGCGTCAGCCTCTGGGAACGGGAGGATGGACAAGCGTGTGTGGTGGATGATAAAAAATATCTGAAAATTTCGTTCACTTCCGCATGGGTCGATGGTTTTCTCTCGTCTTGGAGAAAATTCCACTCTTCGCCCATCTTGTCCAATATGTTAGATAGGTAACAATGTACGTAACGTACGTAAGTAACGTATTCACGGATTGAACGTACGGTCAGAAATTTTCCTGTTAATGGTAGTTTAGATACTCTTACAAAGATATAGTTTGGTTTAGATTATTTCAAGTCACTCGGTCATCGCCATCAAAGTTAAATTGTCGTTGAAGATGTCTTTCATTACCAGCGGATGTTGGAAGCTCACCAAGTTATTTTTAGGCGGATGACCGAGAAGGAGTGGGTTCAAAGACGCGAACTTTTTGCCAGTACGACAGCCTCGAGTAATTCCTGGCTTGTGAATTGTCTACGTGTATTCATAGCGCGTCCTCCGTGGTCTTATTTCTTTTGGTAAAAGCGGCCGATTATTTTCTAATTTATTCCGATCTCCCTTCATTATCTCCCCTAACACCTCGTAAAATTTTCACCTTGTTTCGTTGGGATTTTTGTTTAGCGTGTATCAGAATGACTGTTTCCCTTTTTAACTCCCATTTTGCCCCATTTTATTTCGCTCGGATGACTTCGTACAATTCCTTGATCGTGCGCATTAGCCATTCTTATTATAGTACCTACTCGGGAGGCTTCAACTGACGGAAGTTTTCTTGTATTTTGAATATAAAAAATATATCGCTTTTTGATGGATTTTATTTGGTTCTGGGTTGACAAGCCTAGAGTTAAATTATTATTGGCTATCTATTTTCTTTTAATACCGGCATTGTCATAATCTTTTTCGGTGAAAGCTACCCATAGATAGTGCCCTACGTGATAAGGAGTGATATCAACGCGTTCTTTGTTCCTATGACTCCATTTTATCGTCTCGTTCGAGATATAATCTCGATCATGAGTAATATCGGTCGGAGTAGCACCTTGGAAATAGGTCATCGGTTGCTATTTGGCGCGATTAGATAATGATATTCCTCACAATGAAGTTCCTCGTCCGTTCGCGCGAGTGTAGGAAGATCGAGCCACGAAAAGATTATCTACGGAGTTTCAAAGTCGATCGATTTTTCATCGAAGCGGCTGCTTCGTCTGCGGCCATGAGATTATTCGCGAAGGGTGAACGGATCCGAACAAGGTCCCCGCATTTAAATTTCTAAAAGAGTAAAAAAGATGCTCTCAGTGTGGAGCCTTTTTCGCCGGTTTGCTTTGGAGTATAACCCCTCGCGAATTTTTTTTGCTTTTTCCGTTTTCGAAGGGGTCATTCACTGCGCGGGCACGTGTGTGTGCCGAATTTCTTTTATCCCTTCTCGAACCTTCCCTCCGGAATCGGTTCGATTTTTTTTCTGCCGCAGTTTCCGGCGTCCGAAGATCTCCCCGCATGTACCCGACACGCGCACCGCGTAACGACTGCACCCCGAATGGATTTGCAGATTCTGTTTCGCGAAGCGGTCGCTAGGAGCGCTGTATCGTACGTTTAGGGTTGACGTTATTTAATAATAAGCTTTTTCGTGGTAACAGAACCCATTGAGGACTCCTGAGGATGGTTTTTATTTCCAAATTTACTTCCACATTAATTTTTCTGAAGGGGATAAACCATGAGTGATTTTATTTCGTATTAGATAGGTGAAAACATTTTTTGTTTGTTGCCGTATTTTCTCAGGAGTAACTTCGAGGTCCTCCTTGAACTGCTAGTAATAATAGTACTTTACAGCTTCCCTTATCAGTGTCCAATCCCGTTTTTCGAGATCCTTAAACCCTTTCGCGCCCAATCCGCGACTTCCCGCCCAAAATCAAAATCACAACTCGGATCCTACTACAAGCTCCTTACGATTCAAGTTCGAGATCCATTAACACGTATGTCGCCCCCCGAGGAATAAATTTCGGCCATTTGAGAGTCATGCATTCGTCCGAAATTTGAATACACTATGCAAATTCGAGTGCTATCTATTCCGTCCTTCATGAAAATATATCAGGCTCGTGTAAGAGATTTGGCCCCGTCATTGTTTTCCCGCCTATCTGAAATTAGAAGCCAACGGCGCCTTGTCATTCACCACTTACTTTGCCTCGAGAAGTTCAACGCCCTAGTTTTTCGTTCGCACAAATATATCCAATCCCTTCGCGCCTTTCTAGAAAGTAATCCGAGCGTATTTCAGAGCTACCGCAGAAGCCTAAGATCGACTCGAGTTTACCCCCAATGGAACCTTCCAGTTAAACTTCTGCGCATTTCTTTACCAATTCTTCCTGGTATGTTATGAACTCAAAATGCCCACGGAGTAGTTACTTTTTGTATTATTTATGTTTCTTGCTGAGAGATGAGGACCGGAAAGTCCGCTTTCCACGAAGCAACTAGTTCTTAATCACGCTCTGCCCTTTGGCTATCTCGTGCCTCGAAGTTGTCGAAGGGATTTTCGTGTGTCGTCGAATTATCGGGCGGGATTTCTCATTATCCTAAGCAAGGGTAGACAATTAAAGGCATTGTTGTAGTTAACCTTATGCGTTGCTAAGGGCAGAGATGTTTATTGATAATTTAATTCTGACAGTTAAACTTGTTACGATTTGATACGGGCTTAAATTAAGTTTTCGTTAACATAAAGCCTTCGTCGTAGAGTGCTATTTGTTTGTTCATTGCTGCGATTTCTAAGCACAGGTCGTTGAACTCCGTAGGTGAAAGATGGGTGTCAGGGACGAGCGATCGAATGCCTAACTGCCAATTGGAAGTTCTCTTCATGGCAAATTCTATAGGCGAAGCCGGGTGGGGTCGCCGTATCCGATGTAGGTTACGGCAGTAAAGAACCTCTCTAGATAGAGCGAGCGATGAGCGCAATGCCTTAGTGATGGGCGTGATGGTTTATTGCTCCCTCCACTCACGGAGACCATTGTCGTGCCGTTTCTCCATCCCATTGTTGCTTTCGATGTGGGGTTGGGGAGGGGGGCACATCACGAATTGCCCTCCCCCGCTCGCAATCATTTCGGCTGTCACCCAATCTCATTGCACCGAGCCGTTATTCGCCGTTTTCAGGCCCCATGAAACTAATTTTCGTTCCGCCGTACAGCTGATTCCCTCGAAACGAGAGCAGTTCCCTAGGTGTAACAGGAGGCTCTCTGCCTTTGTTCTCACCCGTGGGAGGTGACTGTGAAGAGTGCAACAGCTGTTTTCCAAGAAAGAGGGACTTTCCGGAGAGCTTATTTCTGCACCGGATGTCTTCTTGCATGTTTGCGGGATTGTCCTGTTGACGGATGATTTAGGAACGTGGGATCGGGGCGCCTACAAGTTTCTTACGGTTTTTAAGGCTGTACATTAAACTTTGCTTGTCTTAGCCTCAGTATTTAGTTGTCCCCTAGTGGAAGGATTCGGTTTTTTATTAGCTCTCCCCCCGTAATGGAATCCTTAACTCGGGGATGATGCGTCGTTCCCCTCGTGCACCTGTTCTTACGCTGCGAAATTCTCATAAATTGTCCCTCCCCAAAAGGTCTTTGAATAGGTTGGCGATTATATCTCTCGTCCGGCCCCAAGTCGAAGCAATTTCCCCATTTCCAGATCGCCGTTTTTAACCTGCGAAATTTCTAGACGGTACCAATCGTCTCGTGTTACTAACGGGTCTTCCGGATATTTCCAAAAGGCATTATTTGGGTTGTGTGGACGAGGCGAAGCAGGTGTAAGGAGCGGTTTCATAACCCCAAGAGTTTCTTTTCAATTCCTCTCGAAAGGGAAAGCTCTCTTCCTTTTGTGCGAATGGTCATCGCCCGCATATCGGCCATAACCCCCGCAGTTAAGGGTGGGATCTCCCTGTCTCACTGTTTGCCCTCAGACGGAAAAAAAACCCCAAGCATTTACACGGATGTGTGCGTATCTATCGGATGACACGGCGGGGGTACTTTTGCAAATCCTCACCTCCACGAAGTTTCTAATCTTATTCCGTTCGTTAGGAATTATAACTCCTTAGCATGTAGGTAGCAATACCATTGGTAGCTTTGGTATATGAGGGATGTTTCGCAACTAAAAATTCTACACGACATAGTGAGGTGCAGGTAGGTAGGAAGGAATTCTTTTATTCCTACCATTTTAGGGGGTCAAAAGAGGTGTCGTGGCTGTAATTAGGAGGACAAACTTATTCAAAACGCCTTAAGACCCTTTTTTATCGTTTTCGGATGGAGAATGCCCCGTAAATTGCTTCGAAGAGGAAGTGGTTACGAAGGTGGGACGGGGTTGAAAAGCTTCTCCTAAGACCTGAGGAAGCATTGTCTCCCGTCTTCTTTTCTTTCGTTAGCTCAAGGGTTCGGTAAAATGGAGATATATCCGTAAGGTGTGGAGTCAGGTAAAATGGATACGTCAGCTTGATAGTGAAATGGTGTCTGGCTCACCCAGTACGAATTTGTCCGAAGTGAATTATGGGCCGCAAATCTTTATTCCGGCGGTGATCATTTTGGAAAGGGTTCTGCGGTGGCTGAAGTCATTGTGGTTGGAGGAAATGGGAGAACCCTCTTCTTGTCAGTTTGTTTGGGGAGAGGAATACATTCTCAGGCATACAAAGACGTTAGCATGGGGGGACCGTTTGCATTTCCAAGTGCACAATGGGAGATTCTTTTTCAACTCTTTCGATTGCGAAAGATCCGTGACTCGATGGTAGTTTTTTTTATTATTCGTGCGCGTGCCGCACGCGGATAGCTTACGGTGGGAGCGATTTTAAAAACGCGCACCCCGCCCGTGCCGATTGGGCAACAAGTATGTTTCGGGTGCCGGCCGGCATTTGTTCACGCTCAACTGCTCCCTCCGTAAAAGTTCACGATTTCTCTCGGAAGTTTCGGCACGTCCGTGATATTTTACGATTTATCTTTTAGCATATCGCGTTTGATAGGGTTGGGGGTACGTAAATGTTTGCGGGTAACGTTTTCGCATGATTGCGATCTCACGGGTTACTATTGAGACTTATGCCGTCAAATAATGCCGACCGAAGCTTCCTTTCCCCCCACGGATTTCGGTGAAAGTTTTTCAGTGTCATTCGCCGATTAGTGCAAGAATCAGTGGGGTTATCAGACCGTGGAGGTAGCCACACTTAAAAATTTCCTGCCGCTAGTATTCAATATATGGGATATAGTATTCAGTTTTATGGGTTAGCTTCGTTTACGAATAGGCAAGTTCTAGAGAAATGATGTTTATCAAATGAAGTTTCTGTCGTATGATAACTCGAGTTGTATTTAATTTTATTTTTCTATTCTGGGCACAAGTTCCAGTTTTCCTTGATCGATTCCATCCTCCATCACTTCACGCAAGGCTGGCAGTATATAAAATAAGGAGTTAGCATTGGGTGGAGGCCTGTTCGCTCGTTATTTATTTCGATAGGCTCGTGGACAATCGGAAGTGGTGGAACTCTTCATCACTCGGAAGTATTGCAAACCTCCGCTTTTAACTATAATGACGAATAAGTTGTGAAAACGCTTATGGTTTCGCAACTTTTTTTTCAATGCCAATTCGTTCAAGACCCGTTTCGTGGTTCATTAAGAGGAGTAATTTTTTTCGTTTTTCATGATTCCCATTTTACGAGGACTTATAAGCGGATATCGACAGGTAATCTTTCCTCGTATCCCGTCCGTGATTCCAAGTAATTCACCCAACTAGAAATCCTATTCGCCTTCCCAGAAGCACTATCTTCGTGTGTCTCATGATGTAGGGAGAGTTGAAAAGATTGCGAAGAGGCTTAAAAAGCTGTTCACCTTGGAAGCTCTCTATGTTCTCATACCTCCGCACTGTTTACTCTTCCTGTAGGTATGTTCTCTCCCTTCACTTATGGGACTCGTTGAGGACAAAGAAATCTCTATGCTCTCCTCCGATTTCTTACACCTTTCCTATGTAGTTTCCATTTCCGAAATTACCCTTCGCGTGGTACGTATGTACGTATTCTTTTCGTGAGCGTAAATTTTTCGTGGTCACTATTTAGTTTTTTAATAAAGTATTCTTCAGCATTGAATTGTTTTATGCCCATATTTTTATTTCATCGAGCTCTTTCTGGTGCAGCTTCCGTATCCCGTCCTCAACGGATGTTTTTTACGTGAATGTTGTTCACGCATTCGAAGCTGAGTATTTCTTAGGCCGCGTCACCGCTTGTAGGTAGCGTATTTGAATTTTATAAACATATTTAATTCTCGATCTGAGTCACCTGCGCATGTCAGTGCTTATTAGGAATTCTTAGGCGCAGCTTGCCTTAGAACTTAGCATTGGTTGGCCTCCTTACACTCACTCGTTCAAATAATATTTCTTCGCGTCGAGCAGTATTTTTTTCGGGCTCATATGAAGCGTAGAGGCAGGAAGTTGTCGAGTTTCTCGCGTAGTAAATGATTGAAAAAAATCCAAGGACAATTTCGCGAAGGTGGTTTTGAGTTTCTATAGCGTTCTGTCAAGTCTTAAACGATAGCTGGATTTCTTTTCTCGAGGTTATTTTACGTCTTTGAAATGAAACTTACACGTGCGGCTCTCATTAAGAATTGTCCACTCTGATTTACGGAAATTCTTTTGGATTCAAAGGATTTATTTTTCGTATGGGTACAATTTCACGATTTCGGTTAATTAGTACCGTCCCTGTCCTAGTTCTGTTTTGTTTTCTGTTGCGAATACTCTGGAGACATCGGGCCAAAGGTCTAACATTTCTCGTCTCATACGAGCAATCGTGCCCCAAAGCTACTCCGCTATTGGCTGCTCGAACAGCGCAAATTCACAGTGTAAATTTGACGTTCTCATTAGCACCTCCCGGAATATTTTTGGATGGTTGCTTTCGAGCCTCAAAATTTCACAGGCGCGCTTAGCGTTGGAAATCATTCTTAAGCGATAATTGGCCGTTGAGGAGGCGATATTTTTTTTTCGGGAGGATTAGGATGAAATAGTTAAGATGGCGGACTTTCGCGTGGCTTCGACGATTAAAGTTCTCGAAGGTTACGCATTCATCTCGTCGTTGGTATTCGTCACGTGTCCTTTTTTAGTAGACGAATACCTGCCGGGACCAAATCGTGAATTCTGCAATCTGCTTTGAATAGAATTGGTTAATACTCAAGGATGGATAGGTTGAATTTTATTGTGTCATCGAGTATTAGTTATTGCGATATCATCGGGTGGATATAAGTAGCAGACCGTCTGTAAGTTTATGTAATGATTATCTCTCTTCTATCTTGTTCGATTAAAAAGACTTCATTGAGCTTCAAAATCCGAAGGGGTGACCATTAACAGTTTCACCGGCTTCCAGAAGATTCCGCATGTACCAAGGAGTGTGACTGGGTGTCGTGTGACACAGGGGTGAGGAACTCATGAGATGTCTTACGTGGGAAGTCTCCAAAAACCCGTAGGTGGCCTAGGCTGGTCCTCTACTCCATCTTATGGCATCTTGGTGGTTCCACAAAGGACCGCGAAATTCGCTTCCATGGTAGAAATAGATGATAGTATAGATAGTCTTAATACTAAGGGGAATCTCATAATTACTTCGGTGGTAGGAGGATTAACAATAATGGATGGGAGTAGCTCGTTAGTTAGTTGTCGTCGGCCTAGCGTTCTTAGCTACAGATGAATTTAATTTCTCCATCAGCGTTCGCGAGGTGAAAGGTAGCTTTTGATCGTGTTTGCTGTGGTTTTGGAGGACCTTTTACGCAAGACTGGGATGGTCAACAGTCTTTTATCTGAAGGCTAAGTTTTCGACTTAGGTATTCTCGTTTAAGCGTATTTCACAATTTTCTGTGGAACTGAAATTCAGTTTTGTGCGTTTAGAGCTGGGTATTTGTGGTCGTGTTACTAACTCTCGATTATAAACAGATCACTGTCTTGCTATTCATCGTTCCTTCCAACTTGATTTGAAATAAGAAAACTCTCTGCGGTTTGCAGACCATTTAGTTAGCTCGCAGTCTTAGCGGAACTCTCCAATTAAGCCACTTTATCGCATCGTGTCAGAACTTTTTCGTTTCCTACTTATCATCTGTACAAGTCGTACGCAGTGGGCACAAGTGTCGTTCTCTATTTGGTTTTCAACAGATTTTCTGTTAAAAAGAAATCTGGTTACCTCCAAACATCCCGGTTACGTCAGCATGCCGAAATATATCGATGATATCAGTTTATAAAGCTTTTCTACGGATATCATCGCTGAATTTGGCATCTTCCCAGTTATATTCTTCACCGCGCGAACATGTCTCACGTGACGTTCAATTGTTTATTTCGAACGGAGAAGACCGGCTGTCGAATTGCGCGTGGTGAAGACTTACCCGTACTCGGTGGGTCTTATGGGCTTCATCTTTCACAGCCGAAAGATAACTCGGCGTCGCTGGTATCTTCGTCTATTTAGCGCAAGCTTTTTTAATGGCAGTGGTCGCTAGTTTTCTCCCGTCAGGCGGTCAACGCCCCGATTTCTCTACTTGCGCTTCGTTTTGTAAGACTTCTCTCCCACTCTGTTTTTCCCCACAGCCTCGGTCAACTCCATCGAGGTTTTATTTATAGAGTTTCGAACGGTGGCTCTTGCTCAGTTCGTTCGACCTAAAGCGATGAAAATGTTGAATAAGTTCACTTCTGTTGGTCGTCTGTTTTATCGAGGCTAAGGACATCGGTTGGGAGCGAGCGTTGTTCGGGCTGAAGAGTTTTTCAGTTAGAAATGAGCATATGTCGCCTTTCTTGGGGAGTAATTGGCCAGTATTCCTTTTAAACAGTTGGAGGGTGACAGCTCCATCGGTGCATGATACCGATTCAATACATCACATTTCCCTTACCTTGATATGATGACCATTAAGCATTTAGTTCCATCCCAATTATTCTTAATATATTGGAATGCTTGTGTCATTTTTTCACCGCTCATTTTCGCGAACGCGATATAGCCTTTTTTCCTTGAGAATTTCATTCATGTAATGTTTTCCGCCTCTTCCAAAATTCATTCCAATTAAAAGTCTTCCATTGTTTTCCAGCGGAGTTCTCAAAAGGTCTCGCAGCCCATTGTTATGTAAATAGTTTTCCTTACGTCGCAAGAATACCGGTGCTCTCGAAGTAATTTCTAATAAGTTGTTTCCTCTTACTAAAGTAGAGGTAACAGTTTTTTATTAACAATTTTCCTATGTTGCTGCATGATTACAAGATCGAGAAAGAGTAAAGATATTCCTTTCCCTTCGATTTCCATTCTTATCTCATTATAGTCGGTGGAAAGCTTATTGTGTTATTCGACCACTTGCTTGGTACATTCATTGCCTTGGTAGCTAGAACGAATGTTCTTAAGCTAATGCGTTTCGTAGCGCTCATGCGCCATATTGGGATTCCCTCTTTTGACCTTCAACTCGTTAAGGGATGAGAGGTAGTTGGTATGGGGAGTGTGTTAATTCTCTCGGCACGCCTCGTTGCCTTTCCCCCCTTGACTATTTCATCCTCCCCTCCTGGAACCTCATCCCTCGTCCACGTACCCCCTTCCTTTACGTACCATATCCTATTCTACATTTGCGGGCGATTTAATGAATGGTTTCATCGAAGTACAACAGAATTTTCGTATTTTTCATATGTTTCGTGATTTTTTTTTGGTTTAATCAATTTTGATTCCACTCTTTTCGACTTTAATTCCTAATTCCGTTGTAGTGCTCTAGATGTTACTCAAAAAATGCATCTTCGCACGTTTATTTATTCGGAAATGCCTTATTAGTTCTCAAAATAACGAAATTTACAGTGAGATTTATTTAATAAAAGAGCTTTTAATTATATTCTTTCGGCTTCTTTATGTCATCCAGCTGGAATTTTGAATTCATTCATGTTGAGAAAGTTTTCGTGTGGCGAAATTCCCCGACTTTCTTGTTGGAAACCGTTCGCATTATACGTATAATTACTTGAGTGGTTTCCGTAAGGAATAATCTCTTCCCGTAAGGTTTAAACCTGAAATTATCAACGGTATTTTATTGATTACGATTCTTTGCTGGTGAAATGAGTGATTGGAATCTCATGAATTGATTACCATTATATAAAATGAATACCCGCCCATATGAACAGCTGTACTGAAGTACCGGGTGTTGTAGAAACGGCAGCTGCCGCACCCCCTAAGACCCACATCCAGTTAGGGTTCGCAAGTGGTGCGGGACCTCGTTACGTATCTTTCCCTTCCGTAAACCCTTCCCCCCCTCCAGGTGGATGCCATTCAATTGTTATCGAAGTTACTACCTGGTGATGATGTTCTTCAAACGATTAAGAGACAGGAGCGGTTTTCGGGAATAAATTTGGACTACATGATCGTATTTGTTTGTGTATGCTCTAAGAAGCTTTTTAATTTTTATGAATATAATTATCACCGGTAGAAATACATTCTGTTTATGTTCATTATGAGCATAGTATATTATTTGTAAGCTTGCACATGGGCGAGATTTCTATGGCCAAATAAAAGTTCTCTATTATTAATAGAATCAGTAATATTGAAATTTATCCCCATAAGTTATTATTTTTTTTCAATGTTCTGTATACTCTTAGTTCTAATAATTTTTTATGCATAAACCGCATATATTAATGGACTTTTTTTATCTTTTCAGACTCATATGCTGTTCATCGATGCATTTCTCCAAAACAACAGGCTGGATCATGTGACGCAAGTGATAGGATATCACCCAACATATTTGGATGTCTTCCTTCGTACGCAGAATTTCATTCTGCGAGGAGATGGACCTCTGCCATATGACTACCGCCATTTCATCGCTATCATGGTGAGTTCATTTATCAATTAAATCATATCATTATTCAATTAAGGTTTTTCTGTTCTTTTACCATCTAGTTTCTTGTTTGACCATAACAATAACATTCCGCATCATTTTTCTTAGGCTGCTGGAAGGCATCAGTGCAGTTACCTAATAAATCTGCAAAAGCAGGAGTTTCTTCTCCAAGGTGGTGATCCAACATGGTTGAAGGGTCTTTCGCAAATACCGCAGAAGTTGAGGGATTTGTACGAGATCAACAAAATCCTTGCCCACAGGCCATGGCTTCTAAACAAGTCACATATTGAGGTTAGTTCCTTCTCTTATCCTCAAGAAATTTACCTCACAATGTTATCTAATTTATTGGTTGATTTTATATAATTTGTTGATAAATATTTAGTACCCACTCACTAATTTCAAATTGTTTTTTATCAAAATCTGTAGAAGCTGACTAAAGGAAAGGATAGCTGGTCTCTTGCGGAAGTGGTTCATGCCATAGTTCTCTTGGCACATTTCCACTCTCTGTCATCTTTCGTCTTCGGCTGTGGTGTTAACGAGGAGCTGGATCGCACCACGCTGGCGTCCCCAAATTCTGAAGACTCTTCAGCTACACACGTAGGAGGAAGGATTAGTCCCTCTTTACCCACTGCCAATAGCGAACATGTCAATTCCACATCATCTAATGTACGTGATGCATCATCACCAATCCCAACTGGATCTCCTAATTCATCAGGACAATATGGACCTGCTAGATCTCCTATTTCACATAATGGTAAGTTAGCCTTTAAATTTTTCCCTAGCATAATTAAATTGTCTTTGAATTATTTCAAATCAGAATCATTTTTACTTTTGATAGTAGTGTGTCATTAAGTTTTTTAACCTTAATACTAACTGTGCAATGAGTCTTTGCAAAAGACAAGAAAACTAATTAAGTTCAATTATTTTTGATACAGGAGCAGCTCTCTTAGCAAGTGGCAATGCTGTTAGTGGTGAGCTAGAAGCAGTTGGTGTAGAAACCTTGATGCAGAGGATGAAGTCCCTCTCAGAACGAGCGGAAGAGTTCTCTGCCGAGGAAAGGAATAAACGCTTTGAGCACGTAGAGTCTCAAAGCGCAGAACTGCTCCTGTCTCCTGCTGGGATGCTATCATCGACTCAAGTCAAGGCCGACATTGGCCAGTTTGTCGAAGATCCCACCTTCCTATATCAGGACTTTGCCAGGCGTGGAGAGATGGGCGACATCCCTACCTTCAGGGTTCAGGTTAGTACATAATCAAGCCTTGATTTTTAACTAAAGTGAATGGTACTATTTAGCATCATTCCAATACTTGTTCAATATTTAACTCCTTATCTTTTAATTTCTACAGGATTATTCTTGGGATGACCATGGTTACTCACTAGTCAATAGATTATATAATGATGTTGGCAACCTATTGGATGAGAAATTTAAGACTGCATACAATCTCACTTACTACACTATGGGAGGCATGAAAGATGTGGATACATCCAGGTTCCGCAGGGCCATCTGGAATTATATCCAGTGTATGTTTGGCATTAGGTAAGAACTCATTTTTTTATATTCTATACAAGGAATTTTTCCACTTAGGTTATAAGCATAACCTACCTCTACCTGATCGATGATATCTGATATCATCTTTCAGGTAAAGGTACTTTGAGAAAAATTTCTTTTGTTCTATAACGGTTGGAATGAATTATTACTTTCTTGCTTTGTTTTATCTAACATATTATTTTGTTCTCTTTTTGAACAGGCATGATGATTATGATTATGGAGAAGTAAACCAGTTACTTGAGCGATCTCTTAAAGCCTTTATCAAGTCTGCCTGCTGTTTCCCTGAAAGGGTGACTAAGAAAGACTATGACAGTGTGCTGAGGGAATTCAAGCACAGTGAAAAGGTTGGTTTCATGTTTTACTTAATTGAATTACATTCTGTTCAATTTTACGTCTATGATCTCCAACACGTTGATTAATCAAATAAAATTAAACGTCTTGAATTTTTTCACTTTTCAATATCTTAATATCTCTTCATATAGTATACTAGCATTTTTCGAGTATATCTGAACATCATTTCATTTTAATATTTACACCTTTTATATATATAGATTGTATTGTTAGTTTTCATACTTTGAACCAGTTATTTATCTCATTATTTTTCTTTATAGGTGCATGTAAACCTGATGGTGCTAGAAGCTAGGATGCAAGCAGAACTCCTCTATGCTCTGAGGGCTGTGATGAGATATATGACGTAGAGGTTCGACATGTGTCCGAAGGGTCAGAAGTTGGGGTGCGTTAGTTGCGGGAGGAACCACAAGGAAAGGAAACAAGAAGCTTGTTCATCTATGTTCAAAGACAGTTAAGAACTAGTGAGAAGATATTGTGGTCTCAAGGGATATGGAGTGAATAAAGAAGGGCCTCGACTGAACTTCTGTCAAGCACACTACCCTCCAGCTCAAAAGGGAGAAAAAGACTTATGTGCACAGATAGAAAAATTTGCGTAAAATATTGGATACCCTTGTGTCACCCATAACTTTCTTCTGGTCCTCAGCTCCCCTTATTTGGTCGAGGTTTGTCCGATAGACATTATTTTCAAGAGAATGGTCGCAGCAATTTGGGGGAAACTGAAACTCTTTCCTCTCTTCCAAACTTCGTTGCCACCTCTGTTTGTAATTGAAAAGATGATCCTCTGCCAATTGTTGTTTTTTATATAGCCAACTTTTGTCCTGTGATAGAATTATTCCCATCGATGATCGTCATCTCCTTTATACATAAATATATAATATATATATATATATTATAATACTGGCTTTGTGTGCCCCAAAGAGTATAATATCCAGGTACATGCAACCTGTTTTTTTAGACATTTTTTATTATATTATTATTTTTTGAGTTTAGTCTGTTTGGTTTATATTGACAGACTCTTCCATCTTCCATCTTGTCATGTTATCATTTTTCACGTCTCGGAATAATTTTCATCGATCATGCGCGAAGAACTACAAGAGGAACTTTTCTCCACTTCTTAAAAAGGAACTTTTTAATTTCCTGTTATCATTCTCAAAAAAGAGCCTTTCCTCAAGAGTGCGCATCAACTTAATATGACAAACGGGACCTTGAAGAATATTCGACTTGTCGTGTTTTGTTGTGGAAGTGAATGGCTGTACTGATAAATATAAAAAATTTAAAATGCAAGGAGGACCTCACTTTGTGCTAAGGAGCGGTGTCCTTGCACGTAACTTTACTGTGGTTGTATGCTGATGCTGACCCCGTATAGTTTTTGCTGGTCATTGATTGTGATTTTTGTGGGTGTGGCTTAGAGTCACACAAGTGTTGACCTGATATCCTGTAGCCAAAACGGGATGGTAAAGTAACAAGTAAGGTTTTTTGATCCCTACTGCCAAGCTGGTGATGAAGGAACCAGGGTCAGTGAACCTGATTACAGGACAGCTATACTGTGATCAAATCAATGTGAAAACACACACCCACGTACCTCCTAGATAAAAAAGAAATATATATATATATATAAGAATATAGATATATTGAAAAAATGTTTTACCCTATTGCAGGACGTACTGGGAACTGCTTATGTGTGTGATATATAAATAAAATTAATATTGATATTAAAATAAAACTGGCCTTTACATTTAGTACACACCTGCCTAACTGGGGGGAAAAGATTGTGATGTTATTATGGTTTGTTTCTATGGCACAAAACTTTTTAACTGTTGAATGACTGTGATTTGTTGGTCCATTAGATTCTGTTGGCTCCCAAGATTCACGGTAGGCTGTGTCTTGTTCTCTCCTTGCTAGTAGCATGTCTGCTTACAAATCCTTTGCTGGAAATTGACATCCATCCTACTTTCCCAACTTACTCGATGAATTGTAAAATGAACAAAGTTTTTTTGTTTTCATAATGTAAAATTTTTGCCGCTTTTAGAATTTGTTAAAGTAATCATTTTTCCCTTTAGAATGATTGGACCATTATTCCTTATCGGTAATGGTACTCAAAATTATATGAAATGGATGACTGAGGTTCATCTCTTTTGATATGGATAATAACTTCATATGTGTGATACGTGTAATCAGTAGGGCCACTTGAAAATGGATTTTTCCTGCAAATTATCTGAAATTAAAATTAGAATTGCTGTCATGGTGTTCATTTTTCTAGAAATGTGAGGTTTTATTTGATTTTTGGTATTAAAATTTTAACTCAATCTTTACTATGAAGGAATATGTAGCACTTGGTGATACTTTTGCTACAATGCCTGTGCCAAGAAACTTGGGTTCCGACTCTTCCATTTAGGGTTTGCCAGTTGCCACTTCTACTGAGCTTTTTACTTTGCCTATTTATTTAACACATATATTGCTTCAGCGAAGCTTTTGTGTGAATAGAGACTTGAATTATGTGAAAGTACTGTGAGTTGAATAAATATCGCAATTTGAAATAAATCTGTAGTTTCATTGTCTTAAAAATCCCTTACATGCTTGCTATGCTAATTAGTAGGCAGTATTGGCTACACTGGTTTCAAAAGCCAGGGACAGAAATCTGTCTGTCAGCTTGCAAATTATTACATGAGAATAGAAGTATCATTCTTGCCAACTGGCTCAACTTCTGAGGAATATTACACAGATCTTCCTCAATTTCTTTAGTAATTGATTGGCAGTAGACTAATGCATTTTATGACTTGTATCGTAAAGCCTTTCATAGAAATAAATGGAAATGTTGGTCATCTTTACAGAATGAATAACATAAAGCGTAGCATGGGCAATATCAATTTAAAAATCGACTTAAAATATCTCCAAAATTGTTTTTATATGAGATAATCCTAGTTTCATAACACTCAATTAAATTGTCTAAATATTCTCATATTAATGAGATCTTTCTGCACAACTAAAAAATTGAATGCTACTTCAAACATACTTATAATCTTACCAAACACAATTTACTGATGTACAGTGTAAGATGGTACACAGGAATAGCAGTGTTAATATGAATGTTAAGTTAAGAGTTTAAGAGTTTATACTCTAACTTATAGTAGAGAATAGGAGTCTTCCTCCAAGGCAAGTCATTATTGACAAATGAATATATCAATATAAATAAAAATTAATAACAATTATTGATTTCTTAATGGTTTGCATAAAGTATTCCATGATGGCAGTAAAATTTTATGCAGATTTGATCAAAGATGAAGAAGAACGACCGCTTTTGTAAATGAAAAACAGTTCTGCTAGCTTGCAGCTCTTCATTATTCCTCAGTAAAAGATTTCATAATGATTCAAAAATAAACCTTCCAAAATATTACACATCAGCAGCAATAAAACTTATTTAAGGTATATCAGAAATAGTGCTGTAAACATTATGGGCCATAAAGACCCAAAATCGAGTAAAACCTGACTTCGTTCTCGCTGCAGACATAACTAAGTTAACTAACATGAGTTCCATAGTAACTAAAGAAAATAAAGAGTTCAAAAGAAAGATTGTTCTGAACAGTCGAAAGACTGGAGTTGTATTATTCATAAGAAGAAAATATTTCCATTTATCCACGGATGGCATATGACATCTGACGTAAGAAAGAAACAAAAGTAGTTAAAGATTAAAGTGATTCGTTTCAATTGCTGACTACTACTTCAATGCGCAGGGTGGAAAGAATCAAGTGGATAGGTGGCAGTGCAACTGTATCAGCTGTTTTCATGTAGGTCACTCCTGAATCAGCTGTTTGGAAAACAAAATATTTCATTCTTTTTGCTGTATCATTCGCTTGATAACGTCTTTAATATAAGGTAAATTTTAATCTTTATCACTGATTACGTTTGATTTAATTGATTCAAACATAGGTTTGTGTAAGAGTGATTGATGTTTTAGTATATTCACTGCCAATATCGTATTTAATTACTATGTTTATGTTCACTAGAATTTAAATAGAAGGTAAACACTCTTAGTTTTTCGTATAATTTTAACATTCTTTATAACTCACTCCCGTCGTTCGAATTATCAAAATGTCGAGGACTATTTATTGCATCTGGTCTATTAATGCAATGTTGAATTTCGAATTTTAATTGTCTTACGATAAAATATGCGAATTCCGCTTTAATTTAATGCTAATCTAGTGTCTTATTCTCTATGCACGAATAGAATCAATCATTTACGTACGATTTGTTTATCCTGGCGTTAATATTTATAACATTTCCAGTACATGAGTCGCATGATATATTTCAATAAATTTTTAAATTGCATTTCGATTCGAACCAATATCAAATTATAATCAGGATCATGAAAAAACTCTTTTAATATTTCGTTAACTATAAACAATTCTTTTATTATCTTCGTGAAATCTCACTTTCAAGCAGAAGTCGATCTGTGATGAATTATAATAGCTGATTACTGAGCATATCCATATATCCGATTCATTTTATTATAATACAAGATATACTTACATATAAATATGCGCATCGTATGTTTTCATAGTGATTTAATCCCTAATTATTTTGAATAATAACTTTTAATGGTGATTTTTTACATATTCTTTTAAACTAGTTATCCTTCATCTAATCAATTACTTTTAACTGAAATCGTATGTAAGTAGTGCAATTTGAAATTTTATTTTGTAATGAAGAAGGGACATTTTGTCACTTTCAATTTATTTTCACTTTTATTTCAGATTTTTCGAGCAGACATGTTTTTTCCAAGGACATTTAGCGTAATAATTAGACAAATAGAAATGTCTAGCGTTATCAGTATCGATTTTTAAGCTGTAATTTACTTAGGCTAAGATTTGGCTTGTTCTTTTAATACAATTACCGTTGCTATGAAAGGGTACTAAATTTTTAGTTCGTGCCAGAGATAGGAACAAAACACAATGATTTCTCTTCCCTAGGATTTTGTTAGGGAGAATCATTAAAGAATAAATAAAAATCTCAGTATGTCAAAGTAGCAGACAGTACCCATTTTAAACTTAAATTGACCCCCTAGAAGAAATACAAATGACTGCTATATAATATTTCTAAACAGATTTATGCATAGTAATCAAAAAATGAGGGAAGATTTAAGAGAATAGTTTGGGTATTATTGAATCATCATAATTAAAAAGCATTTGGGTTGATGTTTGGTAAACCCAAAAAATAGCCCAAGTGGACATCTGTGATACATTTTCTGCCTGATTAGCAGAATTAAGCATGGATGATATTGGCGAAAACTCTCTAGGAGAGAACAGTATGATGGAGACATCATGTTATTCTTGCCATGCAGATGAAAATGAAGCAATTGATATACAGGATGGAGAGGTGTTCAAAAAAGACAGTGAAGGAAATGAAAGCATTGATGATTCGGAGAATGCTAGAACTACAGAAGAAAAAATCACCACATTGGAAAATGTGTCAATCCGATGTGATTTATCTGAAGCAGGTGGCATTAATGATGGTGCTAGTTGTTCCAGAGTAGTAAATGTTTCTACTGTGAAACAAGCTGAACGTGAACTTGAGGGAAACAGTTCTCCGTCTGCCTTTGATATACCTCTGACAAAATTTGATGATTGTACTGCCAGGAACTTAATGGTAAACCATGTAAGTATTATGAGTATTTCCTTTTAGTTGGAGAAAATTTGGCATTTACTTTGTCTGGTACACTAGTAAATCAGTTCCCTCTTAGAGACAGCTGATGATTATCTAAAATTTTAAATAAATACTACCTTTTTATAGCCCTTAAAATATTCAAATTAACTTAATTCACTATTCTGCATTCATTTTTTGTGAAAACAATTACAGTAATTAAATTTTCACCTTGTTGGGTAATCGAATTGGTTCGAATGATTATATAACTAACACTAATACTCATTAATCATCAGCTTCTCTAGTTTTACTTATGTAAGTTTTAAATGATTTTGTTTTAAGTCTCATTATTTCTTTTAAGTGAGTATGGTTTATTGAAAAATGGCTCTTGAAAGATTTTCATTGGTAATCTAACATCTGCTATTGTAGGTTTCAGAATATATTATTATATATGTGTGGTTACTGCTTTTGGGGAAGCTCTCCTTTTGTCCAAATGCCTTCAGTGTGATTATAACACTCGATGATTAAAAAAAATTGGCTGACTAACATTTTCATACGTGTTGGAGTAAATTTTTAGGGAGGATGGCAATTGTTATCAACTTTCAATGGATCTACCGAATGCCTGACACTGCAACACTCATTCAATTTCAATAGATTATCAGTGATTATTATAATTTTGGTGAATTCCTGTCATATTAATGCATGTAGTGCTAAGATGGATCAAAATCAAGATAAATAGGGCAAGAGGAAAAAGGAAGCAGGATTCTTTCAGCAGATGCCAAAAAGGATGCTTTCAGTTTCATTCATAGTTCTATTATTTACTGAAATTACACTAATTTCTGTGTAAAGTATCTGAATTAGTATTAGACTGTTTTCCTGTTTCTGCTCATTATAGGGTATTGTTGGGGACATAAAAAGTATATTTTATCCCACCGAAAAATTGACTTGTTTTGCTGCCGGTCTTTTATGTGTTAGTCCATATACTAGTTTGCCATGGTTGACATGGTGAACAAGGGACTCATAAAGAGATATGAAGAAGAAAGATTTCAATTTATGGTTGCAGAAGAAGAGGATACCTAATGGATCAGGCAGGAGGACAAAATGTAGCTAATAGATTTTGACATTACCAGTAATTCAGTATAATCTAGTCTTGCATGAATCAGAGCTTCCTATTTGTAATATTGCTAGAAAGTATTTAGAATTGTTTGTTATGAAATGATTTATAATAAATTTTGTACTGTTACCCTTAATATCAGAAATAATTTTATAATTGTAATTCTCATGTAAGTATTATGTAGAACACTAAATACAATTGGGATATCTTCACTAGTATTGCTGCACTTTTATTGTCTCTAATCAGGAAAAGAGGTTTTTTTCTTTTCTTATTCCAATTTCAATTGAATGTTTAACTGATTATACCGTTTGTCACAAATTTTTGGAATGAAAAGGTTCAACATAAGGCTAAGAAGCTCTGATTTGAGGCATAATCTATTTTATATGATAAGGATTATTTTATTGAAGACTGTACGATGTCCCTCATTCTGTAGGTGACTTTAAAAACAATACAACATCTGTTATTTAGATATATATATTTTGATTACATTTTTCTCAAAGGTTTTATTTGCCTAGATGATTGTTATCCTGGAGCCAATCCAATCTATACATTTTCTATGAAAATCTCTTCATTAGAGTACATATTTTACTTATGAAAGTGAGTGCCAATTTTATCTTGTAATGCTCAAAATTTCTGATTATTCTCTCCATAAAGTATTTGACTGTCAAGGTGAGATCAAGATATATTCTGTATTTATAATTTCTAAATTTGGTTTGAATATTAATCTTTAAGAGAATGTAATTATGAATTAGATCTTCGTTTCTCCTCTCAAACTTAGTATTATATTTTTATACAGGATGAGATTGTAATGTCCAAATGCAAAAAACGGAGCAAGGCCATGATGACTGTACAGCGTCAGCATTCTAACAAACTGATGCAATGCATGGATCGAATGAGAAGGGAGAATTTTCTCTGTGATGTAGAGCTTGAAGCAGCTGGAGGAGTTGTTTTCAAGGTCTCTTTTATCTTTTAATAATATTTTCCTTATACTTATTCTTTCCCACATTATCATATTTTAACCTTTATAATATATCAATATGGTCTATAGTGTTAATTTTATTGAACTAATCTATTCTTCTTGGTCACCCAACTAGTGTTGATTTAATAAAGTCAATGGGAGATACCTTAATTATCTATAATCCCATACTGTTTGAGGTGGCAACTAATTGTGCAAAAGTTCTACAAAAGTATTATATGTATATCTTTAAATGTTTTGAGCATTGTCAAACTACAAGTTGAAAGTGTAAGATAACAACTTGTAGTGTGAAACCAGTTGTCCTATTAATAAAAACCTCTTGGTATTTTATTACAGTTATTTGTATGCTCACTGAGTACAGAATTTATTATATATATAATTTTCTCCCTTGATATTGAAGCTTTATAAGATATAAATAAAAATTTTCAGCTGTATGTAATACATTTGTATGTAATACATCTGTATGTATTACATACAGCTTTCTTTTATTCTAATTATCAGCCATTTTATACACTATAGTTATATAATGCTTTTATTTTTGACATCTGTATTTTACCATAAATTGTTATCAGGTATTCTTGTTTTTTTTTTATAAATTTCCTGCAAGTACCTTAACTCAAAAAAGATGATCATCATAAATTCATCATATTCTGCACCTTGTTTCTTAAAAACGAATATTTCTCTGTGAGATTGAAGCAAAAAACGTTTAAGTCATGTTCATAAGTTTAATAAATGATGATGATAAATAAGTTCATATGACGCATGATATTTTGCTTATTATCAGATTAGTAGGTATAAGAATCACAGTATAACTCTTTACTGACTTACAAAATATTCTTACCTGTATATTGTAAAAAGTTCTTTGAATAATGGTTAACTTTCTAAATTTATCAAAAACCCTGAAGAAAAACGCCATTATTTTTTTGAAGTTAATAGGTAATACTTCCAGTGTGTATGACACTAGTAATTTTTGTTTTATTCTTAATTTTATGTTTGTTTATTATCTGTTTGGTTTTTTGGGACATTTACCTTGTAAATCCTTCTCTAATTTAAGAAGCTTGTATTAGTTTGAGAGGGTAAAACATCATTATTTCTCTTTTAAAAAATTGAATTGCTTTTTAAAACTAAAATATAATAGAACCTCTTAATTTTACAACTACTAGGCGCATCGTTCTGTTTTGGCTGCAGCTTGCTCATACTTTCGAGCTATGTTCTCATCTGGACTTTTAGAAGGAAAGGAATCTAGAGTAAAAATGGCTAACCTATCTCCAGAGACAATGTCTACCATTCTGGATTTTATTTATACTGGTGAGTTATTTTTTAGAGTTTTGAAATAGTGAAGCCATCTATGAAATTGTTATCTATGTTCTATTCAAAATTCTATCCTTTTAATTGTATACTAGTGGAAGTTCTTGTTTTTTGAATTGATTTTCTGTTCATTTTAATACATATCATTTATATTTGTAGGATTTAATTTTCTAAATGAAAAATGATAAATTATTTGCCCAAGAAATTATATGCTTTCTTCCTGATTGTATCCAAGTTTTGTTTATTAGGGAAGAAAATACACTGCTTCTTTATTAAACTTGAAATTAATTAATGCTTTTATTGGAAAGTAAATATTTTATATATATTTTTTATTTCCTCTTAGCCATTATATCACAATTCTGAGTCTTACAGATCAGTTATGAAAGTCATTTTTGTTGATAAGAATGAGATTTTAGAATATTAGAATTAAAAATAATACTAATTGCACCTTATTGATATATCTAGAAGTTTTCACAGGTTATGTTTTATAGATACGAGTAAAGGTGTGCTTGCTGATAGCAAGCAATGTAATAATATAGAATCAAACCAACGACCTTTTACGACAATCTTAGGGATGTTTTATATGAGGCTTTGTGAAATTTTGAACCTCTACGCGGTTGGGAAGTGTCATAAAAAGCTTTCGGAAAAATGGTCAATGAATTTCTAATGAGAAAAATCGAGATTACAGATCGCTCTTGAATCCAACCCATGGCACATATCAAGTGTTGATTTATTTTATAGTACAATATATACGTATCTATAGGTTTTGAAAGATTAGATGATCTATGTAGGATATTAAGAGAGCTACGATTTTTCAAAATTTTAAAATATTTCACCTCCTGGTATCGAACCCATGATCTTTTGTGGATAATTGATAACATTTTTGTGTAGAAATGTATATTATCTATAGCCATATGAAATTTGGTTGTTATACGTTCCCGGGAAGTATTTTTCCCGGGAAAAATCCGACTTTGGGGCCTACCAGAATCGAACCCATGATAGGTAGAGTGGGTTTTAGATTTTTTCCTGGGTTAGGTATAGATGGCCATTACGCAGAAATATCAGAGAGTCGGTGGCCCTTGCGGTTTGGGCCAGACATTTGTATCCTCAAATTTTTTTTACCCCCTAGTTATCTATATATAATAGATGATTATATTATTGCATATGATGATGTTATTAATTGGACTGTTGTTTAAAAGAAATGGGAGCTAGGAGAAAAACTATTAGCCTCAAACTTAAATAGTGGAATGAATTCATTATCTTAAATTTGATTAACTGTGTAGATTATAATAACTGGTAGTTAAAATTTGTTAATTTTATACCAAAAATAGAAATTCTGTATTTTCTTATTTCTTTTCTTTAACTGCAGGTAATTTGCAGGTTGGTTTGGAGGAAGTTCAAGAGATAATGGTGGTTGCAGATATGTTACAAATGGAAGATATAATTGATGGATGCAGTCAGCTTATGCAAGATGAAATAGACCCAACCAATGCTCTCGGAATATATAGGTAGAATACAAATAATTATAATTCAATATCTTTTATATAATTGAATTGAAAAAACCTACCTTTTTTAGACTGTTTGAAATATTTATCCTCATTTTTCAGCATAAGTATATAAATTTTGGAAAATATTTAAATGCATCGTTCTCCACGTGTCAATTATTAAAAATTTATGTTTATAATTTCAGAATATTCTTTTATTGCTGCTTTTAAGTTTAGTAAATCATGAAAAAATAACTTTCATATCAAATCGTAAATTTTTTCATGCATAATTTTACCATGAAGTTCTTTTATATGATTAAATTTTAGTGTTTAATTTCTAAAATTAAAAAAATAATTATAAATCCCTGATCCATATGAGTTTCACTTTACATGAAGGTATGCATTGGAAGGACTTATGATATGACAGCCTATGAATTATAGAGTGTATATAGGTTGCCTGCAGGTTGTATGTTATAGAAGAGATGGATTAGAATTGATAAATATTTTATCATTTAAAACTATATTTATTTTGATTGCTAGATTTCTTAATTAAAAGGATTATTGATAAAGGAAATGAATAGTGATGCCTGTTAGGTAAGTATTGAATATTAGTAAAAATCTAGTGGAAGAAAATATTTATTGCTTATACCAGGAATAATTTTCAGAAGAAATAACTGATAAAATTTTCTTCTGAGATTTTACGTTTGAAGTAAATTTTTTTGTTATTTTTAAATGTATGGGTGTTTGTTAAATGTATTCATACTTAAGTATATAGAGAGAAAGGAATTATAATAGTCATATAAAAGATATTAAAAATGGAATATATATGTATATGAATTCCATAATATATATATTTTATATTGTAATTCTGCTTATAGTAATTGAATATCACATTTACTTTGAAGATTTGCAGAAGCCCATAACTGTAGAACTATGTCTGAAACAGCTGAGTCATACGTGAAACAAAACTTTGTAGAAGTTGCCAAGGGTGATGAATTTTTATCTCTTCCCCTTCCCACCCTTACTCATTTCCTCTCATCCGAGGGTCTTGAAGTGGACAGTGAAATGCAGGTAATTTTCGATCAATCCATAAAATTACTGATTCCACCACTATTTGCTTTCAAGAGAAATTCAAAAGACGTTTGCCAAGCAACTAGAAATATCAGCTTTTAATAACTGAATACATAGTTATTTATCTATTCATTATCGAGTCGTAATTGTTTACCTTTTGTTCTTGATAATGCTGATATTTTCTATTCCTCAGGTCTTTGAGAGTGCAGTTAGGTGGCTATTCCATGATCCTCCTCAGCGGAGGCAGCATGTCTTTGAAGTGCTCAGTCATGTGCGTTTAGGCCTTCTGCATCCTGGCCTCATGTCTCTAAGAGCATCATCAACCATCTCCGGAAAAGATCCTCCTCTTGGTGTTGCTCTAGCTTCAATTCGAATGGAAGTTGAAGAAAGGGTTAGAGGACAGGTTTGTGTTCATTGTTGGTATACTTCAATATTCCTCATAAATGGTTCTGTAGAAACATTTGATTCTGCTCTGAGACTGAATGCATCTATAATTAAATATTTATTTCCAATTCATGGACCACCATATTCTTATTTTCTAAAATCATGTTATTTAAAATATTTTATGCTGCAAGTTTTGGAAAAAAGTCTGAAAGTGTAGAAATATATTTTTAGAGTTCAAACAAAATGAGAACATAAATAATGCTGTGACAAGCATAGGTGAATTTCCTTGAAAATTTCACATATTATAATGTGCATTAGAGTTTGACAGGCAAAGATAGTTTTAGGTACTTGGTTTATCATTATTACTTTTTATTGTAGGCAGTGCCCAATTATCAAATTTATAGTGATTGAAAAATATAAAAATATATCATGCACATGCACAAACATAAAATCAATGAATATTAAGGGATGAGATAAATAAAAACAGATATATTTACTGGCAAATAGAAAAACTGTCATATTAACTATGTGTAAGTGAAATAGGATACGGGAAATACAGGAACAAAAAACATTAATTTAATAAATAAAGGAAAAACAATATCATAAATATTTGTAAACTAAGAAATAAAGCATCACATATATATTCATTTTGAGTTACTTTTAAGCTTATATTTTAGATAAAATGTATTTTCAAGTTATTCTGTTTTGATGCAGTCTAGTGTCTTTGTAGTATAGTGTCCTTATAAATTATATTTGGATTTATGAACCTTCCATTTGTATGTATGAGGTAGGTATAGTTTTTATGTCGATGAGAAATTGAAAATATCTCTTCTTATTACTCTTTCAGGAACATGATAGTCCACAAATTCAAGCAAATTTCCATATTTTAATCACACTTTATACTGGAAAATAAATCCTACCCAAGCTCATCTTCTTATTACTCTTTCAGGAACATGATAGTCCACAAATTCAAGCAAATTTCCATATTTTAATCACACTTTATACTGGTAAATAAATCCTACCCAAGCTCATCTTGCTTCCAAAGTTTTAAAATTCAAAATTGACTTAATTTCATCAAGTTCA
This sequence comes from Pantala flavescens, assembly GCA_020796165.1. Taxonomy (NCBI): domain Eukaryota; kingdom Metazoa; phylum Arthropoda; class Insecta; order Odonata; family Libellulidae; genus Pantala; species Pantala flavescens. The sequence goes on along the minus strand of CM036881.1, from coordinate 16,917,852 downwards.
GTACTACAAGAAACATACTGTTTCTTTTAAACATTTCTTATTAAATAAAGAAATTTTAAAAATTAACTTGTAATATACTCATGTTTTACAGCTTTTGCCATTATGTTATTTACACAATAAGTGTCCCTTAATATTGCAGAGAAATTAAGATGTTTCCCTGGTCAAGCACCGTAGGAGAACATGATGAGAAAAAAAACTTTTGTGTAACACAGAGATTTGGTGTGTCTTTCTTTTCCTCATTTGAATGAATAGTATTATACAAGCTTTGTTATAAATTATTTACGCAGAAGTCCCCAATCTATCTGATTTTTTCCTTTCTCAGCCTAACAGTGCCACATAACTTTTTCTCCCTATCTAAGCTGTCATTCTAAGTTGAATTATTCTAATTTCTAAATGTGTCTGTCTTCTCATGTAGTTTATAAATATGGATATATTCACTTATAGTCTTTGATTCTCAAGTACTTCTAGTGTAAATGTGTGGCAAAACTAGCAGAGGCTTAAAGCTCATTATAAGTAGTATATCATACTAATATTAATTCTCTCTGTTGATAACTTCTTGTTGCATATGGATTTTATCATTTCATTAGATCCCTTGCTTATATCTTGAAAATAGTATGATTATATTCTAGTTTATCGATTAGTATTTTGTGGACAGTAGGATGAATGCTGATATGATAATAACTCCTTTGATTATGGTCTTCTATATTTCCTTTCTTTTACTCAAGGCCTTGAATTGTTATACTTCTCATTCCTCAAGCCAATCAGAATATAATTATGCATAAGTTGAGCTATCTTCTCAACAATATTCTGCCAACTCATAATCTGGTCTTCTGCCATATCATTTTATCAGTTTTATCACTACAATTCTTTTTGAGTTGGTCATAAAAGTTGTTTATTTCTTCTTGCTTTACATCTACATTTTTAATCTCAAGTATCATTTGGAAGCTTTTGGAAGTGCTCTATGACTTTCATTATATATATAAAAGAGAACTATATTTAAAATTTCAGATGATGATGGTGGATATGTGCAAGTTTAGTTTTTTCAGTTCTTCAATATATTTTTTATCACAGCACACATCTGGATATGAAGATATTCCAAGGCGTGGAGCCAAGAAGCACATTGTTGTACTTGGTGGTTGTCGTCGTGAGCCAGTACCTTCTCCTTATCGCTCATCAACTAGGTCATCTGTTTCATCATCCTCTCATCCTGGAGAAGTCCTTTGTGCAGCCGTGGAAGTTTTTGACGTTTTTCATAAGAAGTGGTTGTGGCAAGGGGGTGAGTTAGAATTACTTTCTAGGAAGCTTGGAGAATCAATAGACTGTTTTCAACTGTGGAAATGAGAAAATATATGAAAGGAGAATCATCATCATAGTCCTTTTGGTCAAGAGAAACAGTGAAGTTTATACTTTTTCCTGGTAGATGCTGAAATAAAAAGTTTGAGAATGAAAGATGAATTATTCAGTTTTGTTTGTGCTTGAGTATAATAAGTAGAGTTTTTTGTTTGATTATTATGTAAATATTACCAAAAACTATTTATGATTATTTGAACTTACAATATCCTTAGTCCAAACGGTAACATCACCTTTATGGTCTACTTCATCAAACTTAAACTTAGTTAGTCAATTGAGACTAGATGTAGAGATGGATGAAATTTTGGATGTGGCGATGGAGCTGCAAATTTTCTTCTTAAATCCCAGTTTGACTTTGTTTGAGAAATTATTCTTACAGATATTCAGACTGATTGTAAGATTCTAACCTTTTAAATTAAATACATTTTAAGTAAATTAATAAACTATTCAATTTTCTGTGTTACATTTTATGCAGAATTTTTAAATTGATTATTTTTTAAGAGTAGTTAAAAATAATAAAAGGATAAAATCCATGTATTATTTGTTGATGAATATAATTTGGCAGACATTAGTTGAATCATTTTTTTTTTTAGATTCTAACTCAGTTGATGCCATGGGACGTGGACCTCCACCATTGCTCAATCCTCGTATCCTACCTGGTGTCTCCACAATAAGAGGCATAATATATGTGGTTGGGGGAGAATTTGAAAGTCAGATACTTGCCAATGTAGAAGCACTGGATGCAAGAGCATGCATTCTTGGTGAAGGTAATTATGAAATTCTTCAGCACAGAGTTATTCTTTCATGAAATGGTTCAATTTTATTTTTGCACAATTGGTTTCCTTCTTTTATTATGCATCAAGAAGAAGTATCATCAATATTATTCCATCTGCAAATCTTAAGAAGAATTTTACTGTTTTATTATTAAGATTTATTAAATAATTTGAAGTGATTCTCAAAAAAATAGAAATTTTGAGAGTAACTTAATTTTTGTTTGCTGATGTATGTTGTGAAATATTGTCATAGTAATTGCCTCAGAGATACAAGTTTTATCAGAATTTCCACTTGTAATTAATCAATTGTTGATTTGTTCAATCTATAAATAAAAAATCATTTTCTTTAATTGATTTTTGAGGGACTAAATCTTTTATTTTATACAGTAATGTCTTAGGCCTATTGTAGAATGACAAACATATAAGTATTTATTATATTATTTATGTTTTTTTATTTTATTCGATATAGGATTTATGAATTTTTGCTTTTGTGTACTCTCATGTAATGATTTTATTTCTTCTTAGGTAATAAAACTGTTGAGAATGAAGGGGAAGCAAGATCAAGTGAATCTTCTGTGAAGGTAGACAGTGGGCAAAGAGATAGCCCTGAAGGGACTAGGGAATCGGATGAAATGGAAAGTAAAGAAGAGATGGAAGGAGAATTCTTGGAGAAGGAAGGAGAAGATGATGGAGATGGGGCAACAGTAGAAGATAAAAGGAGGAGTGACGAGGGATGGAGAGCCAGGAGAAAGAGAGGTAGTAGAAAAAAAATTCTATAATATAAATTAATAGAATTGACTTGGCTTCAAAGTTTTCATTTGAAGAATATAAACCAATTTGAGATTTTTTGACGAAGCTCATCAAGTGCTTAAATATTGATCCTTAAAGAAATGGTAATCACTTGTTCATGTAGAATATTAAAATATATTTCCAATGGTACTTATCCGTTTGAATTGATTGTGATTTATAATCAGCGGCTCTTTTCACTACATTTTCCTTCTTAATAAATTCAACATTACAGTTCAAAGTAGGAATGTCCATGATTTGTGCTTGTTTTGAAGATAAGAATTTTTTGTTAGTTTTTATAAAGTTTGGTTAGTGGATTTACTTTGTTTTATAGTTTATTATTTATATAAAAGTAAAATAAATTGAAGATATGTATCCATAACATTGTTTGTGGATTATTGTTTTCGTGTAATAACCTTATTATGAAGATGAGGGTTACAGTTATCATACAAATATTAGGTTAGATGCAAGAGGAGACTTCATTGTCCAAATAAAGGATTATTATGATAATTATACATCCTATTGTGGATAATTTAATTCTTCTATGAATTTTAGTGTTATAAATTTCTAAGTAATGAAGGTTCCATCAAATTTATTTTTAATAAATCATATCTGGTTTTCATCATCATAAGTGATAATCTCCATTTCAGATAGTTTATTACTGATGGTAAAGCTTATAAAAGTCCTCTGATTTAATTTTCTCTCTATTGTTAGGACGTCACCCAGACCCAATACGGTGGGTCCGTGTAAGCAGTATGATTGTGCCTAGATGTGAATTCGGTCTTTGTGCTTGTGGAGGTAGACTTTATGCTATAGGTGGCTGGGTAGGATCTGATGTGGATTCTAGTATTGAATCATATGACCCTGTTTTGGATGAGTGGAGGAAGGAAGGCTGTCTTCCCAAATCATGCAGTGGCATGGGAGTTATCTCGTATGAAGGTAGGGTATTTCAATTAATCTTTTGCTCTACTTCTTTTTTATAGTTTTATATGTCATATTTTGTGATGGTTGTGAACTCTAATTAATTAATATCTCTATTAATACTACTTAAATATCTAAGAAATCAATGGTATGTAAAGGAAGTCTGGGAAATCCAACTCATGTCAAGTATTTCCTGAACAAATATTTCACTTAATCTTTGGGCTAGATAATGATATGCACAATTTAAGTCTATTCTTATGCAAGAAAACTTCCTGATTTAACTTAAATAATTTTTTTTTAAATAAGCAACAAAATTCTTATCTCCCAAAAATAACAATACTTCGCTTAAAAAAGTCTTATGGATTTTCATAACTTAAATTGTCACCAGCCTCATAGGTGACTGATCAATGTGCTAGTGGCACATACTTTTGAGGTCCTAGCAAATCAGATTTTTCCAGTCTGTGATGGTGTTTGTCCTTTGTACGGGTTGATGTAAGAATGGTCTGATTAGACTAAATTTAGTTCAGAATCTATAAAGTTAATTTAATAATAATTATTAAAATGTTTAATTCTTTTAGTAATTTAATTGAATTATTATTTTAGGTCTCATATATATAGTGGGAGGGTGTACACATCATAGAAGGCATCTGTCTCAGCTTCTTTGTCTAAAGCCCCCTCAGGGTAACACCTTTAATCCATCTCAGAAATCTTCATGGTGTTCAGAACCTGTCCGCCTTGCCTCAATGGTCACTCCCCGTTCTCAAATGGGAGTAGCTGTTCTACATGATTCTCTATATGTGGTTGGAGGCATGAATGAATCAATTGATGCTCTTAGATCTGTGGAAAGGTACTCTTTCTCTGAGGTAAGGAGGTGATTAAATAAAATGTATTTTTAAAGTAGCACTATTATTTTTGTTTAACAATTACATTTGTAATATATGCTACTTTTATTCAAGTAATCCTAATTTTATTTGCATATAAAAGCTCACCCTCTGTATAGAAACATGGAAAGACTTATCATAATCCACTTGATAACCTGAAAGTATTTTTATGTAGTGAAGTGTTTCCTCTAAAAATTATTGTGAATTTTATCTTAGTTCTATTAGGATATCAAATTTTTATTTTATTATATTACTTCTTCAGTTTTGTTTTTATATTTCAATAGTCCTTGGTGAGAGTATAATGCATTTCTAAGTTAAATTCTTTTGAATTAGTTCATCTTTTAATTACCAGTTAAATGAACGATGTAAAATGTCTTTTTTCTGAAGATAACTTTAGTAGATGTATTCTTGTCTTTTACTGATCATTGTCTGCTTAAAATGACTAATGTTTAACTTTCTATCTGATATATTTCCCATTTTAGTTTAATGCAGAAATATAGATTTAGAGTGTACATTTTTCAAATATATTATATCTTTATAGCTACTAATCATTCATAATATACACTAATGTTAGCTGATATTTATACTGTTCTAAGGTGAATTGTGATACTTAATTGTTTTCTATACTATTATAATAAATTTCATGTTTACTCCTTTGAACACTTTTAAATCTGTACATGCTTTTACGAGTATAGTATGGGACATATCTCACATAAATATTGTATTTCGTGAGGTTTTAGATGAAAAATTTTGTTTTAATTTGGTAATGAAGCTGAAACTGATTCAAGAATGTCTCTTTTGAGTTACCTCATAAAACTCAGATAGCATGATTTTTGGAACATGAAGTGATTATTGCTTTTGATTGAATGATCCATTACAGAACAAATGGTATGAGGTATGTCCCATGAGAGAGCCACGGTCCACTCCCTCAGTAGTTGCTCTGGATGGTCATCTGTATGCAATTGGAGGTACAAACTCATACCATTGGTACCATTATCAGACTCAGGTGAGTTTAAGGATTTCTGTGGTTGAATTAAACCTTAGTTTACAAATTAGTTGGTCTTATACTATCAATCAAGCACTTACATATATAAAAATTTTAAGTTTCTCTGATATTTATATACCATAAATTATAGGTTTCACTCAAGTCTGTGGAAATGTATGACCCAGTTACTGATACATGGTCATCAATGCCACCTTTACCTCATGCTCGAGGAGAAGCAGTGGCTGTTGTAATATAACCGAAAGCATGATGGACACACTAGAAATTAAGGAAAATATCCATTTTGTACAATCTTACCTTATACTTTTAGGTATTGAACCTTTTTTTTGTTTTTATACTTACATATACTTATGACATTGTGTATTAAAAAGAGATTTAAGTTATATGATTCAAAGCAACATTTCAATAATATATTTCACATCAGATCACAAATTGCTGGTTACATTAAGGTAAAGCTTTTCCTGTGTTTTTCATGGAATTGTCTCTTCAATTTTCATTAGATATCATGTCATAATATCATAACAGGAAGTTGGTAAAAATGAATTTCTTAATACCATGGAAAGAAGTTCTTAGAATTGCCTTACATTGCTTTCAGTTATGTGAGCTTCAACTAGATTTGAAATTGCAGCAAAACTTCATTTTTTTGTAAAATTAATTTTTTAAATTTTAATGAAAGATGAAATGAAAGTTCTGTAAGTTCTTTTATAATTTATTTTAAATACCCAGTATTTATTTTTTATGTTTATTTTTTCCAAGGAGATGAGCTTTATCTTCAGAATTGAATTAAGTTAAATGCAATATAAAGCTAACTTATTTGTTTATTAACTTCATCACTGTATCAGTTTCATGTGAGTTTATATTGACATTTTACTCATTAAAGATATTTTGACACTGCCGAAGAGCTTTTTGTAATTATTCAGTCTCAATCTAATTCAACTTATTTACAGCAATAACCATCAATATCATAAGAGCTCATGCTTTATGTGGTAAAAATATGCCTTAATGATCTACCTACTTGAAGATCCATTCATTCATCTTCATTATATGTGATACCAATCTCATCATTTCCATAGATCTTATAAAATGCTTTTCAAAAAAATAATGCAGAGACATGATCTTATCAAATTTTCAGATTATAGAAAAAGACAGTGATTCAACGTAAGAGTCATTATTAAAATGGGCTGAAATAAAAGAAGGGAAGAGAGCCAAATAAATAAAAAATATTTATTAAATAGACCACACAAATGAGAAGACAATGACACTCACTTGTTTAGGAAAGTAATTAATATCAAAGCACTTCAATCCTTCTCCTTTTTCTCAACTTCTGAGGAAACTTTCATTTTTTTTGCCTGAGTCCTCTGCAACTCACGGAGTTGATCAGCTACACCACCTGGTTGACCAGGAGTCCATAAAGAGCCACGCACAAATCTAACAGCAGCTTGTTGATCTAACCTTGCAGCCTTCTTTCTTTCAGCAATTAGTTTTGCCCTTTCCAATGCTGTACGAACCCTCTTCAACTCATCAGTCACAGGATGTGGTTTGTCTGTGTCACCATCCTTCTCAAATGCGAGAGGATTAATACCTGACGTCCGAAGGTAAGTCCAAAATAAGGAATTCACTGAATAAGCAAGAAATAGATCATGACGTGCTTTGTCTTCCAGGTCTAATGATGAATAAAATTCTGGACCCTCATTGCAGATTGCATTCAAATGCTGCCCCACTTTCTCGATACTTTTTTCAAATAAACTCATTTTCAAGGTAACATCTTCATCCAAGGGTTCTGAACTCATCTATAATAACAGATCATAAATAATAGTTTTTAGTAGAAGTATTAAAAAAATTATTACAGGTAAATAGAAAATTTTCCCTATGCTATTCTTACAGTGATTGGATAGTAAATGCCTAATGTCCATTATATGATCTTGTACAATTATTTAGAAAATACTTCCAAATCGTTTATTCTCTCTCTCTCGATTTTTGCTCAGAATTTTCCATCAATGTTACTTAAGAGGAACAATATCGAGGTTGAAAATTAAACCAGTTACATAATCATTTTTTTTAATCATTCAGTTCGGTATAAATTTTCTTTCTGATTATAATCCTAGAGTATAATATATAATAATACTATGGCTGATAATTACTAAGCCTATTGATTTCCAATTGTTTCATATCCAAGTACAGAGTTTAAAGGCATCGAAAGATAATAACTAGGTTGGGAAATGGAAAAGAGAAGTTAAATAAAGCACCGATAATAATTATTTATGGTGAATTTAAAGTATTCAAATTATACTTGCTGATCAATACGATATGAAATTACAATAACCGTTGTAAAACAGTTGGATAAATATGCTACATTGCGCCAATATTACAAGTAATGAACCAGATTCAGGAACATCAGAAATTTTCGACGACTAATAATAATATTTTAAATTAATAATATTTTATAATAATAAAAATATTTAAATAAATAATTGGGTTAATAATCATTTGAACATGAAACATATTAGTTGAGTGAGAATTGTTCAAAAACATAATAATTACAGTGAATTTAAAAGATTATGTAATCGTTGGTAATTTATGTTGTATACTATCTGAAGAATTTTCCAGAAAAGAATGCAAACGAATCGTAAGCAAAATGTAATAAGCAGCTATGATTGCAAATCAAAACGTTAATGAAATAGCTGTAATAAGCATCGAAAATTCATTAAATAGGTAAAGGATAAAATCCATGGATATAATACAATATCACACGCTAATCGATCAAAGGAAAGAAAGTTACCTTGATAAAGTACTATATGTTCATCGATAATACGTCTTCAAACGTAATTCTTTGAGTACATAAACACAGTTTCCAAGCAAATATTATTCAACGTAGAACTACACAGGACACTTCACACATGGTCTACTACCTCCGATACGAGAATGTGTATGCTCTATCGAAGACATTCAACAGAGAGAGTTAGAACTTCAGCCAATATGAGTCTTTGTCGCCTTGGTGTTGGCGCGCATTTGAAATTTCTGCCAAAAAGGTAAGTAATTGGTATTGCCGAAGTAACTCAGGAAATTAAGAAAAATTTAATCGTAATTTTTTGAGAAATGGAGGATTAGAAGGATTTAACTTCAATTCGCGGAGTTTAATAATTCCTAAAGAGAAGCCTGAGCTTTGCATATTATCCGTGGAATAACAAAGTGTAAATATCTCACAGACAGAAAGTAGAAGAATTCATCGATAAGAATAAAAATATAGGTAATCCATAGGCTATTCATCTGTCAGTAGTATGAATATGTGAGAATGAATTTAGATTTCAGTATTGAGGTTATTGTTTGCTAAAGTTAAGAGATATACTCTCTCTGAGAGAAATGCTCTCAGTTTTAGAATTGATCATTGAAAGAGAAACGGAACGCAGACTTTTCTCCGTCACGGCCAAACGGACGTGTCCTAGAAATCTGGCGCTAGAAAGAATGAAGTAGTACAAACTTCATCCACATTGTAGTATTTCTTTTTCCCTTCCAACAGCGTATTTCAATGTTTGGAGTACGGTTTATCTGAAAACAAAAGAAGTTTGAGATCCAGATTCCGCCGAGATGCGTATGGCGGCATTAATCTACATGGAATGAGAAGTGATACTGTTTTTGAAATTTATCCTTGCCCTATTTACTTAATTATTTTATTTATCAATGATATTATTCATCGCTAAGAAGGAGATTATTTGATTAGTTGAAACATTCCTTGGTATGTTACGTTATTAAAAGTGAAATGATTGTCATTAAGAATTTCTTATCTATTGTCTTAATTATTCTTTATTTGATCAGCAAAAAAATGTCGGAAAGTACGAGCTCTCCGAAAGCCAGCCCAAGTCTTTTAAGTACACTAAGAAAATTTAGATTTCAGCGAAGCTCTCGTATTAGTGGAAACGTTGGGAATGAAGAAACACATGAAAATGAGAAAGGTAGTGTTGTTGTATCATGGTTTAGTTATTGTTGATTTTTATGGTGTTGATCTTCTATTAGAATAATCTCTATTTTCATTCAGCATCAAATATAGTAAACAATTCTGAAAAAACAGAATGTATCCCTGTAAAAGCGACCAAACGTCGAGTAATAGAATCAGATTCCGATGAAGCGGAGGAAATGACTATGGCAGATTTACGAAAAGAAATAGCGAAGGTAACCATAATTATCATACGAATGAATATGATGAGTTCTTATTACGTTCGATGACCTGAAATTTTCCTTTTCAGAATTTCGAGAACGTCACTGGAGGACTGAACAAAACTCGAAAAAGTGGTAGCGCTACGAGTGATACTGAAAGTGAAGGTTTCGATAAAACTGACACGAACTTAAAAATTCTTGCTAAGGAATTTCCTGACATGGACGAGATGGTACTTGCCATTTTTCTAATGCTCTGATTAGTTGACCTATTTGGATTATTTTCTGTAAATGTGAAGGTCGTAACACAATCCTGAACATTTCGAACCTAATCGTTTGACACAGCAAATTACCATCGCCAAGTATTTTGTTATTGATATGTATAATTATTATTTGTTTGTGTTCTTTTTATTTCCATGACAATAATTGTCAATATTTTGTGATTGTTCGATAAGAACTGTATATTATTGCCCTAGTGTTTTGATACTTCCTCACAAGGTATTGCTATTAGCGGACATTAATCTTCGCTTTCGTAACATAATAATATAGCTTAATCTTCTTTAATATCTTAATCTTAATATTTTAGATGGTTTTCTGGTGGTGATTATATCTTTTAAAAATAAAGCCCATTAAATTTTACTTAACAATTTAATTCATTAACAGTTTTGCTATTACCAAAAATAGATGTCATGAAAAGTTTTTTATTTGCATATAATACACATAAATAAAACTATGTGCACAATTATTTTGTTTAATATTCAAGTGCTGTTTAATCTTGGTCTCATCCTTATTATTACAACCAATGCTATATAATTGATCAGTTATCTAAGGTAAATATTTTCAGGTATAGATTATTTATGTCTTTATAGGAACTTCTGGATGTTTTAGCTAGAAATTCAATGGATATGAAGAGGGCCTTAAATGTGTTGAGAGATAATAATTACAAAGGTCAGAAGGAAAAGCCTAAACCACGTGTATTGCCTAAGATTGATGAGGATTCCACTGAAACCAGCAAAGATGATCTGAATGGTACCATTAGACGTCAGTGGAAAAGAATAAGGAAAGGTAATTTCTTATTTTTCATTTCAATTACCTCTAACCTTTCCTAATAAACACTATATTTTCACTCTTAAATTTTATACTTTGCATAGCTCCCTCTATTTAACATTATTGTGTACTTTAAACATTCTGGTCTGAAGCACCTTTCTCTGTCTTTCAGCCAAAGCACCATGAATTTCTTTAATCACAACTCTTCAAAATAGATTCTTCAATATGTAAATGAATATGTATTGACTATGTATTCATATTTCATAAGAATTTTGCTTGGTGCATTATATAACCATTAATTATGAAGGATCCTTGAGAATTTAATCAATAAATAATATTAATTCAATTCTAATTAAGTCTAATATTCATTATGACAGATAAATTGACCCCAAAGAAGGCAGTGAAGAGAGTGAAAAGAATTGATAGTGAAGATGAGGATGATGATGATGCCAACCCTTTTGCTGAGCAAAAAGTGTATGAAAGGTAAGGTAATTCTTATGTATTAGTTATAAATCTATGTAGGAAGAAGCATTCAGTTTCTTCAATTGGAGAAATTCTCAAGCACCACTACTACTAGTTATGGTTTAGTTAACCTTTTAGAGTTGCATCTTTTATGCTTGTAATTTGGTAAAATGTGCTTCTAAAATCTGAAGTTGTTTGCTCTTAGATCTTTATAAAGAAACTAGAACTCTTTTCTCTAAAGTAATATTTAAAAAATGGATTTATATTTTCTATATACACTATCAATTGATTCCCTTGGTATTTGAAATTGTAATGGCATGTCCATAATAATAGCCAATTCTTGTAGATAAATGTAATTATAATTTTTATTTTATATTAATTAACTCTGATTTTTTTTGTGAATTCAACTATTTCTGTTATGTATTTTGTCCACAGCGAAGATTCTGATGAAGAAAATGTAGTGGATGTTGATACTCTTACTTCTGATAAGTGTGCTGTCCTAGAGTTTTTTGAAACTGCTACATTTCTAGAATTAGCTGCAGTGCCAAACTGTTCAAGAAAGAAAGCAGAAGCCATAATCAGTCTTCGGCCATTTGAATCCTGGGCTTCTCTTGTATGTTAACAGCTTATTACTCATTTCAATATTATGTATTTCTTTTTAAAAGATGTAGAAATCTTGTACTATTCCAAGAGAGTTTCTCATGATACTAGTTGTTTTGATTTTATAGTTGTATATTTCCAATTATTCATCAGTTAAAAACGTTTTGGTTGCAATCTACTTAATCTCAAACTGTAGTTTCAATAGTACCTCATAACTCATAGGAAGGAAACTGTTCCATTATCCTTTTAGACTTTAAATTCACTGTCTCATATATTTTATTTCATCTCATATATATATCTCATCTCATATATATCATACATTTATTTTTGCTCCTATTAAATTTTTCCTTCTGATTTGAATGATAATTTATAATTCTTTATCTTGTGAATAGGTCAAGAAACTCCAAAATAATAAATCCTTAGGACCAGAATTGCTGAATGCATCACACACTGTTCTTCGTTTGAGGCAGACAATAAATCGCCTCATGCAGCAATGTAAAAATCTGTCTGCAAAAATGGAAGAAATTGTGCGAAATGTTCAATCTGGGGAAGTTAAAACTGCTAGTATCAAAGAGCAACCCAGGCTGATACCATCACAGTAAGTTGATTATGATCCTATATGACTAATGTAAGTTATTTTTTATATTATTCCAATTAAATAACTCTGAAATGAAAACTAACAATCAAATTTCAATGAAAAGATATATCAGCCATGTTCTTTCTCTAAATTATTAGATTTTTAAATGCAAAAATTCTTTGTGATTCTTTTAAAAGTTAACTGTATTATAATATATATATAGCAGCAAAGAAATACCAACTTAATAAAAGCTTAAAGTAATTTCTCTCAGTCAATGCATTATATATTTTGAATTTCAAAAATCAATCTTTCCTAGTTAATAGACCAACAAACAGTCAACTTCAATAAGTACAGAATTGTCAGAATGTATTTTTCTGCACTGAGCTTTAAAAATTTAGTCTTTAGACTAAATATTTTGATTTACAAAAATGATTTTGCCAAGAGCTGGAAATCAATGTATTTATTTCCGGTAAATTAGACATCTAATCATCCTTATTTAATATGAGTAAAAGTTTGCTTGCTGTGAGCAAGCAATCGGTTAATATATCCAAAAATAAATTAATGAAAGTTTTTGCAATTCCTAGCCTAAATCAATTGTTATGTTGATTGCTTATTTTAAAAAAAAAAGTTAATTTCCCATGCATTTCTTATAGCAGCAATCATCCTGCCCGGGCATCAAACTAAGGATATTCTGTGAAAAATATTTTCATCATTATGTAGCTACATATATTAGATACCTGGTTTTTTCTATTCACTGTAGATATGTCTTTAGGTATGTTCAGAATGATATTTTTATCATCCAACCAATTCTGTATCATTCTTGAAGTTATGATTTTTGAAAAGTTGAATGAGGTAAATAATTTAGGACACAAAGTATATTTTTCTCCTTTTTAGTAAATGATTTAACTTGCTCAATTTCAGTACTTTTTCATTTTTATCAATTTTTTTTACTTTTGTTTTCTAAATCTTTAGCTTGAAGCTTGCAAGTTACCAGATGATAGGGCTCAACTGGCTTTTCCTCATGCACAAACAACGTCTTAGTGGGATTTTAGCAGATGAAATGGGCCTTGGTAAAACAATTCAAGTAATAGCTCTTTTAGCTTACTTAAAAGAGAGGGAAATGGATGGAGAAAATTCATCTGATGAAGATGAACAGGAAAAGCAGGAATCTGACTTCGATGAAGATGCTAAAACACACCTTGTGGTTTGTCCATCTTCTACCTTGGGTAAGAATTTATTTGTTCAAATAGATTGCAATATATTGTATTCTTACTATAGAATTATTTGTACAACCTAATTAATTTTATCTCTCTAATAGAAAATTGGATCAATGAACTCAATCGCTGGTGCCCATCATTTAGGGTAAAAAAATATTTTGGATCTCAAGAAGAGCGTCAAATGATTCGATACCAGTGGATTCAAGAGGGTTTCAAGGATGTCGATGTTATTGTAACTACGTAAGTTGGAATAATTATAGTTCATATACCTTTTATATTTAGTTCATATAGTTCAGAATAAATTTTATTTTAAATATGGTTTTAGCTCTAACTTCTGGAATATCTGTGTTTGATTGTGCTGGATAGTTAGTTCTTTGGATAGAGCAATTGGATGATTCAAAATTTGAGTCTTTTTCCATCAGACATTTTTCATGTCTGTTAAATCCTAGTTTTATACGATTTTCTGTGACAAGATTTAAATGCAACTACTTTTGTTTTAATGTTTAAAGATAGTGATTATTTAATGATATCATTTCAGAATGGTGCATCTAAGAATTAACGAAGTAAATGATCCTATATATTCATTTATTCCATGCCTTTTTTTTTTCTTTTAAATATTGCAGTTATCATATGGTTGGAGGCTCAGGAGAAGGTAAAATATTCCGTAAGCTTCCTCTAGATTATGTGATATTTGATGAAGCTCATATGCTTAAGAACATGGCTACTCAAAGATATGAAAATCTCATTAAAATCAAGGTAAGTTATTTTATTTTTTTATTAATTTTTAGATAAAGCATATGAGTAATGAATGTGATGCTTGGATCAATCTATAAAATTATAATATCTTTTCATTGATTAGAAAATCATCATTACTCTATATCGGCTATTAGGATTATTAACGTTTTTGACACAATAGTCAACGTTTATTTCTTTTTTTTTTCATTTAAAACTCATTGAACAGCTTGGTAGTATTGGCCTTAGGAGTTCATGAGGCAATGATGCTATGGCAAAAGCAATGCTTGAAATGATTTTTGTTTGAAAGCAAAGGACGCTATTTTTATAAACAGTATGTGTAATTGTTTTTGATGGTTTTACGCTGGGTTCTATATTGAATGAGAATAAAAATCATCAAGATTATGTATTTTCAGGTGGTTCTTTCCTAATTTCAGTAACTCAGGTGTAGAGATAGATCACTTTTTTGCTGTCTACTCTACAAAATTGAGAGAGTAATATTAAAGACAAAGTTAGACCGTACCTTTGGACTTAAAATCTATTTAAAATATAAATTGTAATTGTATATAAACTATTTGGGTTGGGTATGTTATTAACTAAACTGTCCAATGTAGATAGAAAAGTAAATGAATTTTTTAAATTAGTATTGAATGTTTCACTTTAAAAGATAAGTTTGATAATTTTCAACACAGTGGATTAATATTTATCATGTAAAAAGATGAAAATGACTTACAAAATGAGCTCAGGTACTCATAAATAAATAAGTTTGTCTTTCATTAGGTTTTACATTAATTTACAGATTATATTATTATTATTAATTATAATATCACTGAAGCAAGAAATTTTTTGTCCTCACATAATCAGATGAAAGAGAAGGAAGTCAGAAAAATTGGTTCAATTTTCTCATAGTAAACTGTATATGATACTTATAATCACCACTATTTCATCAGTTCAATTAATATGTTTTAAAGTTATCATTCAGTTTTTCATTGTTTAAATGTGCGGACTGCGCATTTCATGAAATGTTAAATGTAATATCTCTAGCATTTGTTTGCATAAAGTGTATATTTTTTGTTTATTTGCAGGGGAATCACAGAATTTTATTGACTGGAACACCTTTGCAGAATAACTTGGTGGAACTTATGTCATTGTTAGTATTTGTGATGCCCAATATGTTTGCAGGAAAAAAGGATTGCTTGAAGCAACTATTCTCCATGTATCCAGTGAGTAAATATGTTGAATTCATGTTATAGGGATAAATTTGCTTCTCAAATGCCAGTTACATTTTCAAATTTTCTTGTACAAATTTTAACTTTGAGTAATGTAATTTCAAGAATTTTGACATAAATCTGCTGTTAGAATTTGTTTCATTTAATATTTTCTCTAACAATTTTCTCAGAAATAAGTTGTTATTAACTGGCAAAAATGATTAGGGGTATCATATATTTTCATTATTATAAAAATAAATCATAAAAATAAATCAGTGAAATGTATTTTGAAAACTAAGTTTTACTTTGTATTTTTGTGTCACATGAATGAAAAATAATATTCAATATATTTTCTGGATTAAAGATATTTTTCATTGTGATATCTCTATATTTCATATGAATATTTAAATATTGTTACTGCATTCTTCTTAGTATTACTACAGTTATTATGCTATCAATTATTCATTTATCTTTATATTGATATTTCAGCGCCCAACTACCTCAAATAATTCATCTAACCTGTCCAATCCAAGAGATGAATCAGACTTTGAAAATGAGCAGCTTAGACGTGCCAAAGAAATAATGAGGCCATTCTTCCTCCGCCGGTTGAAAAAGGATGTTCTTCAGGACTTACCCAAAAAAACTGATAAGATTATTTATGTTGATTTAGCAGAGAAGCAGAAGGAGCTGTACCAAAGTATAATAGGGAAATATTCTAGAGATGTTGATGAAATAGTAAGTTGTTATTGCTCTAAGTATTTATTTTATTTCTGCTATAATTACTCTTTAAGAAAGGCAAAGAGCATTACATAAATGGAAAGTAATAGTTTGTTTTATTTCTACCATCTTAGAAATTACTTCCAAATATGGTCATCTATTAGTTTTTAAATTGGAATTGGAAATGTTTCTCAAATTGTACATTATTTATTTTTATACAGAAGAAATGTTTTCATAAATGTTTAACTGTTAGGATCACTGATTATTTTCAACTCTCAAGGTGAATCACATTGGTGATGAAGAGGAGGAAGTAAGTGAATCTAAAAAGAAAAGGCCGAGGAAAAGTGAAAAAGAAGTCCCGGCTAAAAATGATGCACCAAATGGTATGTCAATTATGATGCAGTTGAGAAAGGTAGCTAATCATCCTTTGTTACTAAGAACTCTCTATGATGAAGCTAAAATAAGGGAAATGGCAGCAATATTGCAGAAGGATCCCTTGTATCAGGAAGACAATCTAAATTATATAATAGAAGACCTTGAAATTCTTTCAGACTACGAACTCCACAGGTTGTGTTTAGGATTTAAGGTAAGTTTGTATGAAATTCTTATTCTACAATTTTGTTTTGAGAGCAGGCATATTTCATGTTTATATATAATAGTACGGTATATGAAATGCTGTGTTAATGTGTGAAATCTGTGTACAAAGGTACACATTCACATTATATATGATTATTTACATATTTATATAATTATATACAGCTGCTTCGGGAATAGGAAATAAAATCAGCTTAATTATGGGGCCATGTGATTAGATTTTTTTGTTTGTGGTATAATATTCCCAACCTCACCTAGGAAAAACTGAGAAACCAACCCTACCAATCATGGGTTCTATCCTCGGGGGTTCAAAAATAGGCTTTTCCTTATAAGAATATGTTCACCCAATTATTTTCCCTCAATATATTTTTCTAAGTAAACCTCAAGCTTTGACTTAAAAATTTTTGGGTAATTAGATGAATGCTTAATTGTGTAAATTATTTTTCAGAGCATATTGAAGTACAAGTTGGAAAAGAATAAGCTGCTTACTTCAGGGAAATTTCAAAAATTTGATGAAATCTTCCCAACTCTGAAGAAAGAGGGGCATAGAGTTCTCATATTTAGTCAGTTTATCATGATGATTGATTTGATCGGTGATTATCTTGCCTGTAATGGATTTAGGTTCCTTCGACTTGATGGCTCTACTCCAGTTTCTGAAAGGTAATTTATTATTACTATCCCCATCATTATCTGTATGAATGAGAACAATGAAAGCTAATTATACCAGCCTGGGAAAGACTGCTTTAAAGATAATGGAAGTACATTATAAGGTTTAATGTTATAACCATCATTTCCCTTGAAATACTATATTTAAAGGGTTGATTAATTATTTCATATATGAGAACAGTTCAATTAATCCTAAGAAAGGATTTAGAAATTAACCATTTTGGCTAATTTTTTAAAATAAAAGTATTTTCCATATGCATTAGTAATAGTAATCTCTGGTCATCATTTATCTGTTGATATTTATTTTTTGCTGGTTTTATGTTTATCTCAAAATACAACTTCCATTTCTTATATTTAATTGATTAATCACCATTTTGGACTTATTTCATTTTTGTAACTATTTCAATTCTCAGAATAACCTAGTAAGTTCTTTTTGCCTTCCTTCAAGATATTCCGAAGATAAAAGTAAAATTCTCCTCATGATAATGTATTATATAAATTTTAAAATGATTTCAAGATATTGGACAAACCTTTGAATATAAGGATGATTCAATGGATAGATAATGGAAAATTATCTTTGTTGATTCCATTCCTACTTGACCCTCTATCTATCTATATAGTCTTATGTAGAGAATTAAAAAAAATGTAGATCATTTATGAATAAGAAGAAAAATGTGATCTTTTGTCATTTAATAAAATCAAACTTTGTTAAGATTTGCTTCACAATATGTGTAACATCTCAAGTCTCCATGTATAATATGATCTTATATCTTTGAAATATGTCTTAATGAAATTGTCTTTCCTCACTAATTAATTTTATTACCTTTACAGACAGGCTTTAATTGATGAGTACAACAAAGATGAAGATATATTTGCATTTATGCTGTCCACAAGAGCTGGAGGTATGGGTATTAATTTAACATCTGCAGATACTGTTATCATTCATGATCTGGATTTTAATCCTTATAATGACAAGCAAGCTGAAGATAGATGTCACCGAGTTGGTCAGCAAAGGTTAGTAGGGTTATTATTTTTCAAAGTTCAGGTACTTTAAACTTTTTATAATACACTGAAATCGAAACTTTTGGAATGAGAAAAATTTAATAAATGTGTTGAATTAGGTCTTACAAGAAGTAAGACCTGATTGAAATATATGTATACCTTATCCAAATTCATGATTTAAATGTTCATTTCAGAGATGTGACCATAATGCGATTTATTTGTAAGGATACTGTTGAGGAAGGAATTTATACAATAGCGCAAGAGAAGCTTAATCTAGAGAAGGAGATCACTACGGGGAGTGAAGGTATGTGGTACAGTTTTTCTAGTCCTCACAGTATGTTATTCTGCTGAAACTATAGTACTATTAGATGTTTTAAGTTTGTTTTTATTGAAAATAAGTTAATTTTTATTGAAGTTGGTAAGTTTTTAAGATAATTTTAAGAAGTTTGCCTGGGACTAGAATTCCCAATTAAAGATTCAAAATAATAAGTAATTAATTTTTAAGTAGTAGGTGTTCTTTTTTAAATTATAAGTTGATGTTAGCGGGATGCTGGTGAAGGTATAGGTATTACTAGTATATATATATATATATATATATATACAGTAGACTCTCGATAATTCGAATTTATAGGGACCAAACAAAAAATTCGAATTATCGAGTTTTTCGAAATAGCGAGAGTTCGAATTGAAGAGGGGCTGAAAGTAAAAATTCGAATTGAAGAAAGTTACATTTTATTTGTCATTGTATAAGATTGTGAATGCTGGTAGAAACAAAAATACATATTATAATAATACATGTGGATCAATTTATTTATTTTAAAAAAGTTGTATCATTTCTTCATAAAAAAATCGGTTATTTTCGGTTGGGTCGCTTGGTTGGCTGCAATCTGGTCCACAGCATTTTCCAAAGTGCTCACCGCTTTAAACACACAACCAGATTGGATGTTATTCATTTCGGAATGTTCGAAAAAACGACGCAACCCTCTTAAAAAAAGATTGCTTCCTTAGAAGACACCATCGGAACATCGTCGTCTTCATCTTCACTGTCAGAAATCTGTTGACCTACCACAATTGACTGTTTCATAATGTCTTCATCAGACAATGTACCCGCTGTGACAACATCATTAATTAATCAACATATTAACATAATCGCTAAAAGTTATGGGAACTTCTGGAAGTCTGTTCCAAGCACTCTTCAGCCTCAGGATAGTTGATAAGGTAGATGCCGGAATATTAAAACGAAGAGCTATATCCTTCTTTTTTCTCCTTCTTCAACAGCCGCGATGACTTGTTTCTTTTTGGAGAGCGACAAAGACTTATAACGTACAGGGTCCATTTTAAGGCTGAAACTGCACTAAAGCATTTCAGGGGTGGTGTAGCATGAATCATAGACATTGGAGGGAGGCAAGTTCTTGGAAAAATTGCCTCGACACTTTCCATGAAATAAAATAATTTTTCGAATTGTGGAGTGGGCCGGTCTAGCTTCACTTCGAATTATCGAGGGGACCAAAATACATTGATTTTCTTCGAATTATAGAGGTTCTCTCGGGGGACCGAGGGTTTTCTTCGAATTATAGAGGTTTTCGAATTACCGAGGTTCGAATTATCGAGATATAATTATATATATATATATTCGAATAATATCGAATTATATATATATATATATATATATATATATATATAACTATATAACTTATAATTATATTTAACTTCTATTTACAGCTATTTATTGAATTTCAAAAACTTAAATTCATTTCAGGTACTGGAGATGTCAAGGATAGTAAGAATATTGCATGGTTGTTGAAGCAAATCATGAGCCATGATACTAAGGCATCCCAAGCATCGTAACTTTTTAAAACATTGAACTGAAACAGTATTTTGGTGATGCCGCATTGAGAAAGCTCATAGATCTGAATAGTTCTGTTTCAAAGATAATTATCCAGTGTTGGTATGATGTAACTTGGAATTATCAAATGCATTTTATGACAATTTTCATTTGCACTGTTCATTTAATGTCCATAACTGTAAATCAAATGAAAATCTGCCAATGTCTGAATGTGATAGTAGTTTTATAATATTATTCCATGACAGTGTTTAATGAAAGTTTGATGGTGGTTTTTATTGTTAAAGCAAAGTTACCTTAATGTGCCTGGCATTTTAAGAAGCTATGCATCTGTAAAAAATGCATCTATTTAGCATTGTTAACTTTGACATACCTGATTGATATTTAAGAAACTTATGAACACATAGTTACATTCCTTTTTGTATTAAGACAATTTATTTTTTATTTATCGCAAGAGCTATTTTTATTGATTTAATCTAAAATGTATCTATCTTGAAAAATCCTGGATAAATATTTTCCATCAGTTTCCTGAAAAAGCATTTATTTTAAAGTATTAATGCCATGAAATAATTTTTATAAACACTTAGTTTTTCATTACATGAACCACAATTATTTCCTTGTTTTCAAAAGTTCTTTGTAAAAATTTTTAGAAAATTATCATTTCAGGAATATTTCAGTAAATTGCTGAAAAGTATGTGTATTCATGTCATTGTAGTATGATATGGCTCACATACCATACTTTATGATATACATAAGAATTATTATATTTCTTTGGAAATAATTATGAAAAAGGTTGCAAGAATTGGAATCCATATTGGATCTTGAATTTCTTTCTTTTTTTTGAGTGTTGTCAAAGGACTGTTACAGATAGGTATAAATAACTGATGAATTGAAATAGTATCCTCCATCAATCTTTGTCACCTCGTTGTATAAAATGATATTAAATTATTTAATAGTGCAAACTAATTTTGTCATAACTTCTTGTAAGTTGTCTATGTTTCGTACAAACTGGCAAATAAATATGTGATGTGTACATAAAATTATCATTTATTTGAATTTTACAAAATGTTGTGCTTGACTTTGCCTTATGTTAATTTGAGGTGGCTTTTACTTCAACCTTCCTTAAGTATATTCTTTTGTTAAGTTAGTTGTATAGAGTCAACAAAGAGAGATTTTTAAGGGCACAGGACCCCACATCGTGCTTTTCTTCTGTGTATAATAAAAATAATTACGATATATCATTAAAATCCTCTAAGAGCTTTAGAATGCATAAAAATGCATTTGTTTATTTTAGAGTAAAATGAACTAAATTTAACTAAGGTACTGTTACTACTAGTAAGTGCTTCTGTTGCTTTAAGTTATCATAACTTACGTTTTATTTACAATTTTAATAAGTTCTACTTCCTAAGTTTCAAATGGGTAGCTGCTTTTTATCAACCATAATCACTAAAAATAAATGTTATTAATTTGTGTGATGAAATATTTGAACTTCTCTTTTGTATTGTAATTCCACTCATTTTCATATTCATATTCTGAAATTGCTTGTAAATATGTAGAGGAAATTTAATCAAATTTTGCTTAGGAAAACCATTTATAAAGAATTACTTTTTCTAATTTAACAGTCCAAGCTCTAAATATTTAAACTTAAAACTGATCTTTAAATATATTTACAATCAAATAAATAATACTAAACTTCAGTTATCCTCTATTCAATTAAAAATGTGATAGGAAATATATCATTATATCCATTATCAGGAAACTGAAATTATTATTTCATAATAGCTCCCGTATGGGTGAATAAAGAATTAGTAAAGTCAAATGAAATTGTACTGTAAATTCCTGACAATGAGATATTTTAAAGTCTCTCAGTTTAGATGTATATACACCATATTTCCCCATGTATAAGCCACCCCTTTTTTTCCAAAATTTGCAAGCCCAAAAAGTAGGGGGTGGCATATACAATGCAGGTTAAAATTTTATGCGTGAAAAATGCTTTTTCAGCCGTATGTTGTTCTTTTTTGTAAGTGATAGCACAAAACCTGCACACCTGAATATTACAAAACGATGTCTGGCGATATTAAAATAAAAAACATCAACAAGCATACCTCTTGTTAACCGTTGTTTTTTTGTAACCTGTTTTTCTAGTAAAATATTTTTTCCAAAATTTCACAGTCCAAAAATGATAGTTGAATAAATTGTCATTATAACAGGGTTGTCTAATTAAGAAAAAGCATATTTCATTTGGACCTTCAGAGTAAGAAAATGAAAGGAAAGCCTTTAGTGTAATACAAGAATCTATAATGTAATATATGTATAAAATTCAAACTATATCACTGGAGAGTGAAGCAACTTGAATGTAATATCATCTCAAGATATGTGCAAAAAATATTAAGTGGATTATTTTCCAAAGACAATATGATCTGTTCTGATAGCCTTAGGATAAAATTTGAAATTCTTCTTTTGAATTTATTACGTTTTTTAATGGACATTTGAGATGGTGCGGATGATTTAGCTAATCTGACTCATATCATATGATGAATTTGTAAATACTCAAGTTTTTTTATATAAATGGTCTCTCATTTCCACGCTTGTCTCCTGAAATTCTTGAATTTTATTGATCATCATATGAAGTGATAAGGAAGGAACCGAAGATTTCTCAGTTACGCTAGTGATATTGCTCATATCTAGACAGGATTTCTCAAGATGTATTATCAAAAGGTATTTGAAATACTTGTTGGTCAATGCGATCAATCTTCCAATCTATCTCGGAAGCCTAGCCAAACCGTTTGAATGATTGAATTAATTTCGTATTCTCTAGGTCCGGGAATATAAGAATTTGAAATTTTTAGAATAGTATCCACGTATTAAGGGACGAACAGTGAAAATCTTTATTCTTTCGCGACGTCGTGATTTAATACAAAAGAAATATGAAATTTATATTTCAGACTGAAAAATGCTAACTGACTCAATGATTCCCCCGCGAAGGTATATTTTGTTTAAAATATGATAACATGATTTCAAAGAAAAAACGATTCAGTTGGACTAATATGTTAATTTCCGAACATTATCATTGTCATGAACAGGATCGATATCGAATATACAGGATGGATGGTACATATAATATTAAGTACTCTTTTTTTAAATCTACAGAAGAATATTCTACAGCAGTAATTAAATATGGTACGGTATTTCGAAAAATCAAATCCAAACTGCATCATAGCAGTTTGTATATAACGTATATACACATACATGAACAGATGAATATACACGTAAAATAAATGAATATGTGTGTTTGGAAGGAGGCACAATCTCAATTAATGTTTGTTTAAACATGTTTCGTACGTCTGGATTCGGTGAGCGATACGGTTGAGGATTTAACTTAATGTAACTATTATGAGATCGTTAACTCATATTTCCTTTTAATTTATTTCGGAAAATCATCTATGTCTTCTTATTAAATTTTCAAGGCTCGAGAGCTCGAGAGTTTTGACGAAACGAATATATCGCATATACGAGAAGTTTTGATAGTGAAGAAGATCGACCTATCGAAGACCATCCGTGACTTTGACCATTTAGATGTCATTTCTCTCTCGACTTTGGATGGAGAAGCAAATGTGAGTGTTAAAGACTTTATCTGTAAATTACGCAAGCATGAATGCCTCATTGTGTTCTTGTAACTTTTATAAATCATAGGCCATAATACAGTAAATTTTAATGTCTTTTAAGGAAATGGAAAATGCATTGTATTTATGAAATTTTTAATTTTGTGCATGTAATTATTTCCCTTGCAGATTCATCGCTTACCATAGCTCTAGGAAGTTACTGGGATCATCTAGCCAAATACATCACAGCTTATAGTTAGCAGAAATATTTGAATATTTCGACATCTGAAGTTTCTGATGAATGGAAAACCAGTCGATTGAGGTGAGTGAATATAATATAATATTTTAGCAATGCTTGCACGTGTGTGAAAATTTATTTCTGTTCTAGGATCCTCGGAAGACAAATTAATTCTTAGTTTCGAGTTCAAAAAACGTTTAATGTCATACCATTCGTTCATTCCATCGAGCTAGTATTGAAAATAGTCTTATAAAAAATAGCCTTCTCTGAAGTGAGAAGAATGCTTTCTAGCTACATTAAATACTGAATGCATTGTTTTCATCTTATTTAATTCTCAAATCCCTGTTGTAGATTTATTATTATTTATATAATTATATTATATAAATAATAAATCTATTATATATATATGAGATTTATTATTTTTTAAGCATTTAGCTGGTAGTAAAAAAGCACTCCCATGGAAAGCTATTAAACTATCATGACCAAAGATGTACCATTACCTTTAGATAGCAATGAAGAACTATTATTTTTGGGGATATGAATCGCTGAACTTAAACATGAGGGAATTGCATTGATCAAAGATTATTATCATTCTCGTGAAAATATTTGTTTTATAGAATAGAATATTTATAAAAATAAAGAAGATAATATTAATGTTGGGAATTATTTAAATCTGAAAGTTATAATCTGGCATTATTCAACTTCTCTTGGTACTTTCACTCACAGTCGCTCACCTAGGAAGTGTAATTAAACATTTTTAGTTAGAGATGGTGAAGTGAGTTAGTGAAAATTGGGATTACAGGAATTAATTTAATTTATGTGCAATTTAATTAATGAAATAGTGAAAGCATAAGAAAGAAATCCAAGACATATTAGAAAAGAAGGTTAGAAATCTTTGCAACAAGATGTTTCAAAAGAATTGGAATAATGAGTTGGTAGGGTTTGAATTTCACTACTGTGAAATAGTTTGGGAAATGAGGTCACTGTTAAGTAGTATGAAATGGTTTGGGAAATAGATGCTTAGAATTAATTAAGAGAATATGAGATAAAGAGATTTGGAAGTAGGGTTGAGGTTATCAAGAAAAATCATTAGAAATTGTTTTAATTAGTTGTACATGAAAAGGCATTGATGGAAAACATCTTACAATCTTGTTTGATGTAGTACGTCTTAGGAGATCTTTCTTAGTTTAGTTCAATTTTCCATCATTATTTTAAATCTATAAATGCCGCAGAGTTATTCTTCAAAATATATATATTTTTAAATTCTATAAAGATTTTTAGTTTTGAATATTCAACAGATTTAAAATGTTTATACATTAATAGTTCTAAACTGTTGAACAGAAATCATTTGTTATCAGTGAATTTGTCCTATTGCTATAAATCAGTGGAAGGAAATGGATGCAGCAGAGATAATATTTCTTTAAGCATGGAGTGGCATTAACATTAATAAGATATTAATTAAATTCTGAGAAGTATTTTAAGCTTCTCATCTTTTCTGATATTATGCCAAATGAATCATATCCTGATTAAATTCAGATTGAATGTAGTGAATCTACAGATTTATTTTAAAGTTTAATTAAATACTGTATGTAATGGGGAAATAAGATTTCAGTTTTTTGATAGTATATAGTTAATTGATATGCAGGTTTGTTATTTAGTGTTAGGTTGTGTATTTTATTTATTATCAACAAATCCAAAAACAGCCATTAAGACCAATTACATTGGATCATAAACAATAATTTAAAAAAAGAATTTATAACAATTGCTATATATATAAAACAAACAACAGAAATAAATAAAAAAAATTTGCTATATCAAAGAGTAAAAGAAAAATTAGTATGGTTGGATTTTAAGATGATGCTTAAATAAAAATTTCAAAATACTTATAATAATAGTACTAATTATAATAAAATGGCTTTACTTTGCAAAAATATAAATTTAATCTATCAGTAAAATTCTTTCTGAAATGCCAATTCTTTTTGTTTAGTTTAATAGTTATGTTGCTATTTGAAGGAACATCAATGAAATACTATTAATTTGAACTTGCTTCTTTATTCACAATAGCAATTTTCAATTATTGTAAGGTTTCATGATCCAGTTCTGGCATTTAATAACTAGTGCTTAGCTTTTCTTACAAAAGTTACTTAACATTTATTAATAATATCAAGTTATCTTCTATCAAACATGCCATTAATATTTATTTCTATAATTTCAGACCTTCCTAGCTGGCTGGAAAAGGAAGCTGAATGAAATCAGAGCCATTGCTGGTGACCTTGTGTGTATCCTTTAATTGAAAATTTATCATACATTAAGCTATGTTTTAATGCTTAATCCCATAAGATATTGAATTGGTTAAGTCTCAGTCTGATCTCTAGTTCAACGTAACTAATTTAGAAAACTGGCATGTAAAGAACAATGTTTGCCATTAGACCTATGGTTTTATTTTACTGCTAAGATCAAATTAAATCTGATTGCCATTAAGTGCTTAAAATGATAGGTCCTGGTTATAACCACGGCTATAATCAGGGTCTTACATTTTGGGTGTAGGAATTGGATTTAATATGCTCCTAGCAGTAAAATATAACAATAGGTCTAATGGTAAACATTTTATTCCAATATACTTTTTTATAAGTTACTCCATAATTTTATTAAACGGGAGATCAGAGTGTGACCTAACCAATTCAAAATTTTGAAAGGGGAAGAGTTCTAAGTATGAAAATCCTGTCATCGTACAGGACATTCATACTTAGAATTTTTATTTATATATATTTAAAAACTGAAAAAATGATTAAGTATATGTATAAAAATGCTAAACGAGAAATAAATAAATGAAGTGCTGGACTTAGTTGTTTTTTTTATATTCTCTTTATTCCTCTACATTTCCTTCTTTGCTTCCATTTTTATTTGCCTATTCTTTGTTTTCATATATTCCCTTTTCATTTCTTCACATATCATTTGTCCATTCTGCTCACTTCTTTTCTTCCTTCCCTTGGTACATCTTCCCATTCTTCTACTTGCATCTCTCTCTGAAAGTAAAAGCAATATTTTAACATTTCCAAAAAAAAGTTTCACTATTATTTGCAATGACACTGTGAAAAATTGCCCTGCATGTTACTTGCATTATAAATTCTCCTAAAAAAAACAGCATTCCTCTACTTTCAAATGAAGAGTACCCTGCAATTGAGTGGAGACTTGTAATGACAATGGTAAATGAGAAGTCCCTTACTGTAGTACTGTTTCTGCATAAATACTTGAGACAAGTATTGATAAAGAAACACTATCATAGCTAGCAATTTCTCATTCACCATCGTATTTACAAATCTCCACTGAATGGCATTCTTTACACTTCATTTGAAAGCAGGGGAATGCACAACTGTCATACAAGTAACATACAGGGCAATGTCAATACTACAACAGTAAAAATGAACACACTGAAATCCAACACACCTGACAGCTTAGTCTATTGTTGAATGTTAAACAATTTACTTAAACAACTGTCATCAAGAAATATGAAACAAATAATTAGCATGAAAGTAGACTGAAAAACTCAACATTAGGAAGTTATTGATGATCGTGCCAAATATTTTCAGAAGTTATAGAATGCTCAAAGCAATAATTTGACACATTTGCACAAGGAAATATTACTATGCCATACTGAACATTAATTTTCAACAATAGACTAAAATTTTAAGATATAAATAATTACAACATACACAAATTCATGCTATTATGAAGTAATATTGACTTCAAGAATTCTGGAATCCAAAAAGTGAACCCTTTGAATCACAACTAACATTCATAGCAGAGAGTAAGTAGTTGATAGAAATAGAATGTACTAGGTTTGCTGAAAATATTACTGTAGTGGCAGATAGCAAACAGAATGCCAGATAAATATAGAATAAAGAAGGAAATAGCTTCAGATACTGAGATATTTCATCCAGTAATAAGGAAATATACTCTGAGAAGGGATTATTTAAGAAGAAACTACTGACCAAGGATTGATCTAGCTATTTAGGTATTCAAATTTTAACGTATTTTCATTAAATTTGCAATTAAAAAAGAGGCATAATTAAAAGGAAACTATCTTTGTTGTGATCAATTATGACAAAAATTTAATCCATTGATTAATCTTGAGCACCATGATTAAAATGCAATTAATTTTTACTAGAAGCTAATAATAATAGAACTAAGTCAACAAAAATAGTTTATTTCAGAGAAGCATTTAGAATTTTATTGTGCAAATATTAAATAGAATTGGAGGTTGAAGATTTGCAACCAGATAAGATTCAAAATTTTACTACTCCCAAAAAAAATCCATCTACCTCAAGGAGAGAGAAGTAAAAGAATGTAACAATATGAGAATAGGAAGAGAAAACCTGCCCGCTGTTAACAATTTAAAATCTGTATATATATAGATGACCTTTAGGGATATCATAACAAGATGAGTGGCTAAGAAGAAGATTGCCAAATTAACACCTAGAGTATGTCACTTGGAAAATATATGGGAAGATAAGAGGTTTTTTCTAAGATGTGTAGAAGAATTGGCTCGAATGATTGTTAAGAGGAAGACGAATTAGTTAATACACCAAGAAGGAGACTTTGGTAAGAATCATGTTACAATAAAAGATTAAACTTTCAAACTGGATGCTTTCTACAATATAATGTCCGAAGTAAAGAGGAAAAATGCAACTTGAAATTACATAGCCAAGAAAACACAAAATTTCCCTTTGTATCACAACTCGTGCACAATTTGAAAATAACAGAAAATTGGCTTTTATAGCAACACGATTCTCAAAATTAATTAAACCAAAAAGATAATCAAACTTGAAGCCAATGTCATCGAATAGAGAAGTTCTCATAGTATGAATAACTTTTGCAACTGAATATTAAAACGAATAATTCCTCGTGTCACATGGTTTTCGGAATGTCTACCGTTTCGAACATTAGGTACGTAAATTTACAATTTCAATATTCCACGAACTAACTAGCATTAAATTTGAAAGTATCAATTTCGCAGTTTTAAACAAGAAAAAAATTAACTTCTTATAAAATAGGTAAGTAAGCTTCTAGAGCGAGAGTAAGACTGAACAAAAATCGTTATCATTCATTAACCGGTATGGATTCTTTAAAATACAAATTAAACAATTTCCGAGCCTTAATACTGTTTCCGAAAGCTAAATATAGTGCTGATAAAAAGAAATTAATTCCATAATTACCAATTCAGCAGGTTGACGTTCAGGTCCTCCGCCCCGTCCAAGGTCTCACGTGGTTCTCGAAGAACGACCGTCATGACAAATGGAACAATCGATAGATCGAATTTATTCGGTCGCTTATAACAAATCATTTTTTCGAACAGCGATATATATTCGTATACGTGTTACAATTGTTCGCTCGTGAAATGGTATATAACCCGAACTGGAAATCGATCTCCTTAAGAAATAAGTATGCACTCATAACAAGCTTCATCTCATGCAATAAAATATATCTTAATATTGATATTTCCATATCCTAGTACAGTTTTTAATGAAAAATTTTCAGCCTAAAAGACTTTTTCGCAGGTATGAAAATTTCTTTTCTCAACTCTCAGAACATTGTTGGGGTACAAAATTGTTTATTCAATCTACTGTCGCGCCTCATAAAGCAGACAAATAAAAGTTCATTAGAGGAGTTTTTCATCATTTAAATAGGTCCGGAAGGATTTTACAAGAAGGGAGAAATCGGTAGTACGCCAAGAAAAATTCCTTTTATAAGAATGAGAATTTATTATCACTCAGTTTACAAACCGAAAAAAACAAGTACATGAACGAGGTCTCGTGCTAAACAGATACAAAAACCCGTTAATAATAGAACAGAACGACATAAAGTCACGAGGTCATCGCGCTAACTCTGGAGTTCATTGAGGTTGGCCGCTGCCATCCGATTTTTAAGCAAGATGCGCAGTCCTATCAAAGCCCTAAAACAGAGTTATTCATATTAGTTAGTACATATTAAAGTTTTTCAGGCACAAACTCGGGATGTCGTCCCGTTAGCCTAGCAAATTCAATTCATTATGTTTCAAATATGATGTTAGTTGATAAAATATGTTTGGATTATACGAATTTTTAAGTGGTATAAAACGATTCACACAAGTACGTCGTCCCGAATATGAAATAAATTAGTTACAAACTTAAACTTAAATTTTCATGTTTTTGTCAGTATTAAAGTAGTGACAACAACAATTTAAGGCATTTGAAAAACATACGGAATGATAATTTTTTTTTTAAATTATAGCACAGGGAAAGGAAACTCGGGTGCATTTATCGAGATACATAAATAATCCTTCGAAGAGACGCATGTGGCTCGCGAGCCGCAGTTTGGTACAGACCATTTTTCATACCAATAGTATGTGTATGAATATGTTCATATATATGAACGGAAACATGATATCTGAATGCAGCAAAAGCTCAACGACGTCAGACCACTCAAAGAAGTATGTTCCATACTTCTGCATGCTTGGGATCACGAGAGACAGCGTATTTATTATTTATCTTCCTCGCAAAGGTGAGGAAGATGACAGAAGTTTTTTCGACACAAAAAATAATCAAATGATGTTTGTCCAGCACGCTCATGAAGAACTAAACTTAGATCTTGGAAAAGGACTTTTACGGTTGCGGCACGGGGTACTGGATGAAATTAGTATGGGTATATTCCTTGATCGATACTAATAACCTGAAAGTAATTTAGGCCAACTTCCTCCAGTTACCTAGTAACTAACGTTATTATTTACAAAATTGGGGGTCCATGAATTAGAAAGGAGGTCCACGATAGTGCATCTCAACATACACCGATAGCACCTATTTACGTACTATCTACCTATATTTACCTATTACACTATCTTATCACCCACGTAAAATGTTTGTAATTAGAAGAAAAATAAGATGTTAGAATTTCTGAATACTAATGATAAATTTTTAAAAGACAATTTACTTAAGAGGAAAACAGACATCGCCTATTCAACAGATTGTTCACAAAATTTAATATGGTAAATTTGCAGTTACAAAACAAGAGTCTAAATTTGATTAAAACAAAATCCATCTTATCAGTGTTTCATGCCAGAGTTAAACTTTTGAATCAAGTATTGGTTTATTTTATGTTACATATATTTTATATAACAGATACAAAATTTTATTTTCAGTAATTTCGATTAAAATTCAATTAATAAATATATAAAACTTAACACGTGTTTTTTCTTCAAGTTTTTAGCACTAAACTTCTCTACAGTTACAAATTTACGAAAATTCAGGCAAGCAGGGCGTCTACCGAAAACGGATAAAAGTGGCAAGGGGTCTACGACGCAAAAAAATTTTGGAAACCTCTGGTCAATAACATAAAAGGAAAATCATTTTAAATAGTAGTGCAAAATCTGTGAATAACTACTCTTGCGGATAAAATATTTTATTTTTTTAGTTAAAAATTATATGAAGGATTAAAGGATAAAATAGAGTACCTCCTATGAAAACATTTTAAGAGATAAGATGATTACTGAAGAAAAAGAAAATAAACAAAAACATTAAAAGATGGAGCACGGTTTCCAACCATAGATTTTAATACAACAGATTTACACCTTATTCCGCCCCCATATTTAATTATGATTTCTCGCTGCTACACCGGTAGATAAATAAGCAGCAAACGGCTAAGGACGATAAATGAGCCGACGAGGAACTGTCGTCTATTGCAGACAGTTGTATGGAAGATTACGTAGGAAAAATAAAAAAGATGCCTGAAAATGGCTTTTATCAGTAAAAAAAGATACTAAAAGAAGATAAGCTATCGGTACATCCAAGGATGAAACGGAGATATATAGGATGAGGGAATAGTTACCCGCTTTACTTAGGAACTAATTCCAACTTCATGGATCAAGTTTACCAGATCAGCTTAAAAGTGGCTGTTGGGGCTGCAATAGTAATCTCAGTCGTCTATTTCTCCCTTCCTGCCCCTAAAACTTTCGTAACTAATTTGGAAAATGTAGGAAGTAGCTTAGGTAAAAGTTGCAGCTGTCAGTATGATTCAATGGGAGTAATATCAAATTGCACAAGGATATCCAATCCTGAGCTCTTGACGGACATAGATAAGGTTGTTGTCGCCAAAGAGAGCATATTTTTCATAGAGAGTTCGTGCTCGGAGGACCTGAACTCGCGCCAGAGTTGTGCTGTTGAGTCAGCTTCTAAGGCAAATCCAGAAAAACAGGTATTATATGTGTTTAACAATTTAGGGAAAGTGTATGTTTTGCTGTAAATAATATGTATGAGTAAAATTTAGCTTGTTTACAGCAATAGATTTATAAATATAATAAATAATTAATTATAAAGTGTTTCCGAAAGATCAATAACTATAATACACTTATCAAACAACAAAGTCGTTACATGACCGTATTGTAAATTTAGTTCGATATCTCATGTCTCATTTCTTATGTTAGCATTCTTTCCGTCAGGGCTTTAACTAAGCTCAAACTAGGACGAATATTTAATTTCCATAAGTATCATAGTTCTTAAAAATTGTCAAAATAACAAGTTTAGACCTCTCAGGAAGTGCCTAAAAAGACGTTCCGATTTTACCTTCTGTGCCTTAATGAGAAAAAGTGAACACCCGCTAGAATCAAACTCATGACCCAGTGCGATACAATAAACTTATCATTGAAATAGTATTGATATTTGCTTTCCCTATGCAACTTTACAGCTGTCCATCTCTCAGATAATAACCACAAAAGATTTAATCAAATTTCTTTCACATGTATTCGAAATGGGGGTTTTACAAATGAGCAGGGCATTGAACGGATGTTAAATTGTGAAAAATAATACTATTCGTATATAGTGATAAATAGGATATTTGAAGATACCTATTGTCTTCATATAGGTGTATGAAATTTATATCTTCAATATCTAATTTGTAAATGATATAATTGAATTGATCTAAATCAAAATCATTGACATCAATTATCTAATTAAAATATACCTGTAGCTGATGTTAAATAATTATTATTGTATAAGGCTCTCAAAATCTGTCTCTGATTATTTTACCATGTTTTACTTTGCATTAAATATCAAATCAAATTGTCATCAAAAGGATAAGCTTCAATGTAGCCAAACTTCTCCATCTATATAGCTGATCCATAAATATAATATCATTCTCCCCCTGCCACACACCAAAGGTTTGTTGCAAAGTATCTATATGAACATAATTTTTGGATTACAATGGAAACAGCAAGGCATTGGATATTGGTAGATTATAAAGAATAAGAAGGTGTTAAATTTTAATTAAATATTTTCATTTACATAGGTTTTGATTTAATTAAATTAGGTAATATAATCTAAAAGGTAGCTCTTATACAGAGCAGATTCTGAACATCATATATATTCCATAAAACAGTATCTATGGAATGGTTGGTTTTAATGTATACCACATACCTTTTGATGTATCTTTTCACAAGATCTTAATCTTTTCTCAGGTGGCAATACCAATTAACCGTAATTTCACTGCATGTATATACATATGACATTGCATATCTTATATTTATCTTTGATTATTATTATATTTTGATTGAATTTTCACAAGAAACTCAAAAGTCATGGAAGAGGGAATACAAAACTCGTCTTAGGAAAGAGTTTAGGTTTGTTGGTTTAAATTCATTTACCCTCAGTTATGTGGTATTATAAAGATTATATAGACAATTATCAAAGTAAAAATAATTGATCTGGTCTGCTGTTAACTCCATATGCATCATCAAGGATAATTTCTCCTTATTGAAATATTTATATAGATAAGTAAAATTGCATACGTAGATAAGTATTCAAATAAAAATAGATTGCATTAAAATTTTCCATCAATAGCTTCATAAGGTTCATACTATTAAGGTTTAATTTTCTTACTCTTATCAAGAAGGAAAAGATCAATTTTCAAACAATACCATCTAATTAGGTGTTAAACTAATATTGTAGCAAAGATATTAAAAAAATTTTTTATACAATTGTATTAAATATTGTGTGATTTTATTTAATCCATCATGACCAAACCAATCCAACTTAACTGTTCAACAGCTGTACTCTCTATTATTTCATGAAATAATTCTTCTTTCCAGGTATATGTGCTATTCATTTCTCCAGAAGCAAGTTTTGGACCAGGTGGTGGACAAAACATTAAAAAACTCAAATCTATCTACACAAACATACACTTCCATTATGTAGATATAATTAATTATACAAAAGGAACCAAAATGGAGAGCTGGGTAGGAAGCCAAAAGTTAAAGACATCATCTTATAAAGTGGCTCACCTATCAGATGGTCTTCGACTACTCACATTATATAAATATGGTGGAATATACCTAGATTTAGATGTTGTTGTGATGCATTCCCTGATGAACATGAGTAACTTTGCTGGTGATGAATCAAAGGATTTATTATGTAATGCTGTAATGAGCATGAAAGCTAATGGTAGCCTGGTGAAAGCATGCCTAGATGAATTTGTAAACGACTTCCGAGGTGACATATGGAGTTATAACGGGCCACATGCCATAGAGCGTGCACTTGAAAAAACATGTGAAAAAAAAACAAGGAGATTGTGGAAAAACTGTGATGGAACTTTTGTAGTATATCCAACTACAGAATTTTATCCAATTCCCTGGCAAAATTGGAGAGTTTACTTCGAAGAAGGTGATGATGAGAAAGTAGCTCATCTATTTGGTAATTCTACCTTAGTGCATGTTTGGAACAAACTGAGTAAAGAAGGTAGAGTTAAAGTTGGTTCAAATATTGTTTACGGTGATATTGCAAGAAAATATTGCCCTCTGTCATACTGGAACTCAGGGAATGTCTTTTGAATATGTTTCTATTCAAAAATAAAACATGGTATTATTATTGGTAGATAGTATTCCACTATTATACTATTTACAACAACACTGAAACCAAAGAACTCTTTACATTTTATTGCTATTCGTTAAATTTACTCATACATTTACACGTACATTATATTTATCCCATCACTCACAACTATATTAAGTATAATACTTCATCTGACTTAACTCCATTCTGCATATTATTTTTATTATTCATGTTACATTTACGAATAACGCAATAACGCTCTCTTATTTACGCGCCAACTCCATCCAGTCAATAGATTACATTTTATAATGACCTGGATAGAATGATAATATTCATGAAATCTAGTTTTCCCTCTAACCCATTTGTTTAATATCTGAAAATGGCTCTGTAACCTTATGTGTTTCACTGAGGATGATGAAACTGTCTTTTAATTTTGTCAAATTTAAAGCTTTTTCAATATTCCTGGTTGTAGTAAAAAGCTTTCACTTGCCATTTTTTATACAACTGAAGTAGATGTAGACAGTGTCTACAGCTTACTGTCATAAAATAAATAGTTAATATTTGTCAATAGTTTGCTATAATTTATTAAACTTCTTCTATGTCAGGAATTTATTTCATACAAATAGGTCTAGTTCAATTCAGTCTGATCATTTTATTCTAACCTATCATTAAGGCTTAATTCCCCAAGCACTTTCCAATTCATCTATTCTGAGCCATTGTATTAATATAGAACAAATTAATCCAGTGATATAAATATATTGTTGTAAAGTCATCATATTGATGAAGTTTCATAAACCTTATACAGTATCTAAGTCCTAAGTATCTTTGATTACATTGTCTACGACCAGACTTGGTGGCAGAGTTGTTAACATGCCAACTTTCTTATGCTCAATTCCTGGAATCTAAGACAAGCTGAGGGGGAAACTTTCCTTTTAGGGTACTGATGTTAGTGTACTTTCATTGTTAATATAATTAAATCATAGAATATGTCCATTAAATGTGTGAGTGGACTATGTTAAATAGGTAAAAATTTCTCTGTAAAATTAAAATTATGCATAACAAGTTGTTTTACAAGTAGATACTTAAGAAAGAAAGTATATACTTAACTACTGTACCCTCTTTTTCATTAAAAGCATTGGTAATAGAAAAAAAATATCCACAGGAGAAATAATTGTAGTTTTTTAAAAATTCATAACTTGGACATAATGAAAACTATTGGAGGAAAGAAGTATATAGCATTATATCTGAGAAAATGGATTCATAATTAATTGAAAGTTACACAATTTTAACTATTTATTAGTACAATAATCAATATTCAAATCAACGATATTAGAGAGAATTTCTTAAAGGGTCAGCAAATATGTACTTAAATAGAATCTGGATATATTGGAGAAATGATAAACTTGGTTTCATCACCTGGTGATTATTAGTCAGCTGACAAAACTGGTTGCATAATAAAAAACAGTGAGGAAGAAAACCACAGTTGTCACTTTCCCAATATGCTCTGAAATGTCCTTCCACAAAGTGATGCTATATAGAACATATATATTTTATAAATAGAATCTATTTGATCTTGAAAAAATGTATATAATTATACAATAAATTTTATTATTATAATGATAAATACAATTTTTCTCTTATTCTACTCCTGTTAATCATTTATAACAATTGAAAGTAAAAGGTGTTTTAAATGGATTGTGTACTTTAAATATTTAATATAAATTTTCTTGAGTTGAATAGGGGAAAAGAATTTATTAACAGAAAGAGAACAATCATGATTTCGAATATACATGGATGGTTGGTTGTCATGTGTTAGTTGGTTAAAAAAAGAATCAGGCATATGAAATTTTTTACAATTATGAAAAAAATGAGGTTAAACCTTGCTCACCTTAATATTTGACCCTTCTATCATATCTCCTTGTTCAAATAGATATATTTTTTAACTGTGTCATGTAAGATAATCACTAACATCATCAAAAAATTTTCCCTTACAAAACAGTACTGATTCATAAAGGAAGTAAGTTAATTTATTTCACTTCCATAATTAATGTGGAATATGAATTTTAATACTAATATGTTTGCAAAAGTTAAATTAATTAAATAAAATTAACTGCAATTATAAGTATCCAAATATAGGTCACAATACAGTATCCTGTGAGCATTATTGCATCTTTCAGCTATGATCCATTCCTTTATAAAACTATTCAATTAAGTAACAATAATCATAAATTTATCAATCAGGAAAAGTTAAGAGAAATAATTCACTAACAAGGGAGAAGCCTATTTCTTATAACTTCAGGAGATTGTTTCATAACTCGATAACTTTGATAAATTCGGGAGTATTACCACTAACGATGAAAACATTAATAATGCACAACTAATACTTGTTCAAATATGTTTGCTGTATCCTGATTGATGGGTTGGGAAAACCCACCCTATTTAATCTTATGATATCAAATGTATACTAATTTCATCGTTGAGTACAAGAATAAATTGAAATGTGCCTTGTTTTTTATACCCTATCCATCATAAATATTACTCACTGTTTGTTTTCTTTTCAAGATCAAACCCATAGCGAGTATTATATATATATAAGTAAAGGTGTGCTTGCTAACAGCAAGCAATGCTATAATATATCTTTAATGAGAAATAAATTTTTTTCGGAAGATTACTCTGCTCAAACATTGCTAAACACAAACTAAAGGATATTATTGCAGCTGACAATGCACTGAATACGATTTCCCATGCATTTCTTACGGCAGTATTATTCCCACCCCAGCGTCAAACCAAGGTCATCCTGCGAAAATCACTGTTTATCATTGGGTAGAACTATAAATGATTTTAGAAGTTTGGTAAAAAAATTACCAAATACAGCAAACAACTACATGTTTGCCATCTTTTTAACCTTTACAACTAAAATACATTACCCAAAATCATTTCCTAATTATCACCGCAGTAATTCCCTTCACATCTTGAGGAAATAGTAAACTTGTAGATAATTATTTGAAATAAAAACAAAGGTTACTATCTTACAAAAACTTCTCTCTTTATTAAATTATAGCACTATGAAGAATAAATTATAAAAATCTCAAATAGATTTATCCAAAATATTAGAGAAGGAAAATTATGAGAATAAATAAAATATAAGCCATTAAGAATAACAATTATTTTCAAAAAAATAATAGCAGTAAGGCACTTTCAGTGGCAGTTCTTAATTTTACAATAATATGCTGTTCTGACTCATTATCCATTGAAGATCTTATTTTCAACAGTAATTTTAAATGGCAAGTAAAAAGAATAACAATATTATCATAAAATACACTATGAAAAGGAGTTCTAGAAGAAGATAACTTGACAGTGAATTATAAAATACCAAAGCAAAGTTAATTTCCTGCATCATCTTTTTCGTACACCTTAAATTCATACTTCACACCATTTTCCTCCTGTTCTCCTTGAGGGACCTCTGGATCCCTAAAGAGAATATTGAAAAACATTAGAAGCTCTTCTCATTCATTCTCCCTCTATTATGAAATGTGTGATTTTTCACCTAAATTTATCCTAAAATCTTAAAACCTTATAAACTTAGATTAACTTAGATTAACTTTAACAAAGCATAATTTAGTTTCACTTAATTGTTTTTCCATGTTTCTCCCACAAAAATATTTTATGAGTTGATTAGAAGTAATCCTTAATTAAAAGCTAATTAAATTTAAATTAAAAGTAGAATACTAACTGTAGCAATTTAAAAGGTGGCAGAATTTCAGGAAAGAATGTATCACATTCATATAATGCCTTTACGTTGGTAAGATAAATCCTATGACATTCAGGCAAATTCAAGCTCTCCTGTAAACAGAAAGAAGAATATTATATATAAAGGACCAATTTTCATTAAATTTAATTAAAGAATATAGAATGTTTTCTAAAATAAAGATAAAATGTTTTCTAAATTCCATCATTTGATTGAACTTTAAAGAGTATTTATGTATCTGAAAATAAGTTTAGTTTTATTGTAGAAATGTTTTACTTTAACTTTGAATAATGTCAACTAAGACTGAGTTTTGATGATACATATTAGTTTATATTTAATTCTAAATATAAATTAATTAATAAAATTAAAACATAACAGGTAGAGAAAATTTAATTTTTTAAATTTTTGAAATGGTTTTGCTTTTAAAATATGAAGCCAATTTACGCTCAAATCTTCATTTTTTTAAACACTTACTTTCGCATCTATTTGCCAATTTAAACTTCCTATTCTAATCTTCATGTAGATATAAATCACTTAGGATATGTTAAGCAGAAGTAACAGATTATCAAATTTTAATAAGTAACATAGAAGGGATTAGCGGTTAAAATTATTTCAAGACTTAGCCTTATCAGTTAATCAGGATATATATTCTTACCTTGTACACAGAACTACCACCAATAACCCAAATAGTTTCGATTGTTTCTCCTAATGGAGGCTGCTGAAGTTGAGACATTGCCTCCTCCAAAGATGAACATAAAAGAACGCCATTATCGACTTCACTATTTAAAAAATTAAAGAGAACTTAAAATCATGAATGGGATCATTTTGTAGGAATAGGTCCCAAGAATATGTTACAAGTCCTACGTAAGCAAATCATGTTTACGACTTTTAATATTCAAAATTTTGTTTAGATAATACGGGAACGATAATGAAGATTAAAACTTATAATTAAGATGAGAAATTTTAAAAACTGAAAACTAAAATAAATCTCACATCTTATTGCTGGATAGAACCACATTGACACGATCTGGAAGCGGCCGAAATTTGGGAGGTATTGACTGCCATGTTTTCCGTCCCATTATAACAGCATTTTTCTTGTTAGGATCTTTTGTTTTTGATGTCATCTTTGTAAAATATGCCATTTCTGATCTAAGAAGAAAAAATTATTAGATTCATAAATATCCTTACATGAAATGAAATACAAGATTAAGATTTTCAAGGACAAAATTTTCCCGCGAAATCAAGCTATCATGTAAGGTGATTTCTATCTTGTTTCCAACATTTATACTTGAAATAAATTACATTCAGCAAAGAGTTAGTGAATCAGTAATTTGATCACATACTTAAGCTTCCATGGCAGGCGACCTTTTATTCCAATTCCCATATTTTCGCAGGCAGCAGCAATTAAGTTCAAACGTGGCCCCATTTTGAAAAGAAATCACTATCTTCGCCGATATGACATATGACTCATGGTAGAGCGCTGCTGCGAACTCGCTAACTGCAGTGACCGAAGCGGAAGTAGATCGTACTACTTATTGTAGTTTTTGTTTATATTTCTTAACAATGAAACAATGTGCGTACTTCAATGAAAGGATAATCATAAATTCAACTACTCATTGCAAACAGTAGATCTTTTTTCTTGCAAGCTATGTTAGCTCTAGATCAACGCATTCCTCTCAAGAATCGTCTAATTATTATAATTTATCTCATTAAATCATGAAATAAAAGTAATTCCTTATGATTATTTTTTCTGATGTTGTGAATTCTTGTAATTCCATCTTTAAAATAAGTTCTAGTCTACTTTACGAATTTTAATAATATTATCTATTTCTTCATACACTAAGGAAAAATTTCCAAGAATTAACTTCTAACTTAACTTGTAAAAGAATATTAAAAAATTAGTTTACAAATTATAGATGGTGTTTACCTTGACCGAAGTTATTCTTCTTTGAGAAAACTACGAGCTTAAAAAGAGTAGGGGAGTATTGTATTTATTTAAGAGTTGTTCTTTCTGAGATTATTGCTAGTTGGTGAAAGAATTATTATGTAAAACTCTGTTTTCATATTTTAATTCTGAATATGTTACATGATAAATATCATGGATTGATCGTAATTATAATATTAGAGAGCAATTTAGAGGATACTAATTGTCCCAATATACATAAACGTGTTGTTTTTCAAAAAGCACAAATATTAATTAAATTCAACGGTCAGCATGAATGTTACTGTAAAGCCAATGGTAGGTCAAACATTGAATATAGAATAATGAGAAAGAAAAACGAACAATTTCAGTAAATTAAAATAGTTCCTTGATTGTAACTGGAAACAACTATATCTGAATGTAACAACTGGTAGTGTTATCTCGGGCAAAAGTACGGTACAAAATATTGTCGCGGTTGTCGCCTGACGCCCCCGTGCTGCATCCTGGCGGCAGGGCTAGAGACCCGGGGGCAAGGGTAACGGGACAGTAACAGTGACGAGAGCCGGGACAGTGAGAACTGTGTGTCGCGAGAGAGTGTGTCGACAAGCGGGAAAGTAAGGACTGAGCGCGGGAGGCGTGAGAAGGTCCTTAGTGCTTGTGCGTGCGACACATAATTTGGTGTCAGAGGCGGGATTGGGCCGGCATCACGCCTGTGAAATTTGTCACTGTTTTTTTTTTGTGTCGTTCGTTTTGAGCGTTTTTTAATTCTCAATCGAGAGGAAATTGCGAAGGCGTGCTCGGCACGTGTGGCTTCGTTCGGAAGAATCGTTATCCGCGAAAATCCATCCCATCGGAAAGCTATTTGGAGTGTTTTTTTGCTTTTCCCGTGTTTTCTAGTTTTTTTTATCGTTTTGGCCCTACATTTCGTAGTCCACGTTTTTTTTCCCGTTTCGCGCGCTTTCCCTTGAGCGTCCTTCCAGGGTCGTTAACCTCAGGCAAGGTTTGGGACGCGCAATGGGAGAAGTGGGGGCGGACGTCTGGTTGCTTATGGAAGCAATGAGGGAGGCGGTTCGGACCCTTAAGTCGCACGCTCCTGCATCGGCAGCGCCTCAACCGCTGAGTTTGACCAGCGTGGTCGGCATTCCCCCTTTTTCGGGGAGTCCGCAGGAAGACGTGGATAAGTGGATCAGGACCATCGAGAATGTTGGCTACCTTGCGGGTTGGGGTCCGGGAGAGAAGCTCCGGGCAGCCGTTTATAGGCTGATTGGAACTGCCAAATCCTGGCAGAGGACGCTAGGGGTCGCGTTGGTCGGCGACTGGGACCAGTGGTCGGCGGGCATCAGGAAAGCGTTCAAGACGCGGCTTGCATTTGAGGCTCGTATGAGGAAAGAGATGGAGACGAAGAGGCTGAACCAGGAGGAAGTCGAGGGAAAAGAGGAAGATGAAGATAAGAATGAGCCGACCATAGATGAGGAGGAACTGCCTACAAAGGAGAAAGGGAAAGTGGACGATGATATCGAAGATCCGACAAAGGAAGTAGAAAATGTAACTATTGATAAGGATGATAAGAATGGCAAAAAGGAGAAGGAAGCCAAGAAACCTAAGGCTGAGATTAGTGATGAGGAAGTGAAAGTCAGCTCCGAGAAACCTGCAGCCCAAAAGAAGAAGGAAGATAATGACGATGATGAAGATCTTGATAAGTTGCTGGCAGAACTACCCGTAGAATACTCAGGTGGTGCGAAGGAGGAAGCAACAGAAGGGGCTGAAAAAGAACATAAAGTTGAGATGGAAGAAAAGAAGAGTAAAGCAAAAAGAGTGAAGGAGACAAAAGAAGCAGAGGAAGAAGAAAAAGAGGCAGGGGACGAAGAGGAAGCTGCTGAGGAGACTAGTACCGTCAAAACTGCTGCACAGAAGAAGAAGGAGAAGAAAGAGAGAGGGAAACAAAAGAAACTGGCTCTTAAGAAACGTGAGGATGCCAAGAAGGCAGCGACAGAGGAGACATTGGAAGGTAAAGCCGATACAGAAACTATGGCTGCAGCACCATCAGTTAAGGTTGCAGAAAAAGCCCCTGTAGAGAAGGCAAAGGGAGCAAAAGATGCGAAAGAAGATAGACAAGAGAAAGAAGAACCAGCAGAGGAAGAGGGTGCTGATGAGAAGGTTGAAAAGACCGAAGAGTCATCGAAAGCCGAAGGTGGGAACGGCTCCGGAGGCGCTGAGTCTCCGAAGGAAAATGGAGATGAAAAAGCAAGGATGTCTGCAGAGAATAGAGACTCTGAAGAAACCACCGCTAGCACCAAGAGGAAATCTGTTGGTGATGGAGATGCAGCTGAAGGCGATAAGGATGAAAATGGCAAAGAGGACTTGGGGGAGGATGAAGATGGTAAAGAAGAGGGCTTGGACGAGGATGAAAATGGCCAAGAAGAGGCCTTGGAGGAGCATGAGAACGGGGGAAAGCGCAGGCGGAGAGAACAGAGATCGGGCTCCGTCCAGCGGCAAGAGCTTCTGCAGATCATTCATGCCTCTAGCGGAAGACATTGCAACCAAGAAAGCAGGCACCACTATCGCGTCAGTTCAAATGATGCGTCCCTTCGGAC
Organism: Pantala flavescens; assembly: GCA_020796165.1. Taxonomy (NCBI): domain Eukaryota; kingdom Metazoa; phylum Arthropoda; class Insecta; order Odonata; family Libellulidae; genus Pantala; species Pantala flavescens. The sequence continues at coordinate 16,874,368 of CM036881.1, read as the reverse complement.
CAAGCACCGATCTGACCATAGACAGCAGAGACCTCCCTATCGCCATCCTCAGACCCTGGGTTACACCGAATACGGCAGAAACCACTACCCCGACTCTGCAGGCTACGAGCAGTGTACCATGGGAGAACACAAAGGAACCGGAATGAGGTCAACCCATCACCATCGGCAGTCCTCGCAGCACCAGCAGCCTACCTATGAAAAGTTCCAGAGTGGAGGAAGGACGTGCCCAAGAGGTGACAACAGAGGCCGCTCACGTCCTGCATCGAGCCAAGCCAACCATAGGGTAAGCGGGATGCCGCGGATGCAAGGACACCACCACAGATCGCGCTCCTATGGCCTATCGTGGCCCATCCCTTACCATGTACTAGGCCGGTGGACGGGGGAGGAGTGGATGGAAACGAGTAGGAGATGCGATGGAGTGGACGCTGACAGCGACGGAGATAAGGAGGATAAAGATGGAGGCGAAGAAGAAAAAGGCGGTTGGCAGCAGCAGGAGCAGAGAACTAGGAGTACCAGGGATGACAATCGTGCGATAGGACCACTCGGGACGAGTGGTACGTCAGGAGAGGCCGAGTGTCGCGGTTGTCGCCTGACGCCCCCGTGCTGCATCCTGGCGGCAGGGCTAGAGACCCGGGGGCAAGGGTAACGGGACAGTAACAGTGACGAGAGCCGGGACAGTGAGAACTGTGTGTCGCGAGAGAGTGTGTCGACAAGCGGGAAAGTAAGGACTGAGCGCGGGAGGCGTGAGAAGGTCCTTAGTGCTTGTGCGTGCGACAATATACATAATTAATATGACTATGAATAGAGAAAACAAGAAGACGAGAAACAGCCACATGCTGATCTGTGTGATAAACTTAATTCGCGTACGATGGTTGCTGATTTGCTATTCAATAGAGAAATCAATATAATCAACGTTCCTCAGAAAATTCATTTTATTAATTCGATGAATGAAATGGAATCATCTAAATCAAGATGCTGTTGCGATTCAGCCGTCTCAAAAAGGTTTAATAGTTATTCATCCATGGAACAGGATTCTTTTAGATTAGCTGAATAATAATATAAATTGCCATAATAATTCATTATGTCGTGAAAAGTAAGTAGAAACAAAGGAAGAAAAGGGACATCTTTTAGTCTCTTTCAAATTGGTACGGTTCCGTTGTTGTAGATAGTGGCGCTAGTAGCTATATTTCTTAACAATAGAATAACCTCAGCCGTACGCTTAGAGTAAGCTTAAAGCTCAAGACGAGCTACATCGTCCATTGAGAAATTATCTGTGCCACGGTTGTCATCTACCTCATTTCTTTAACTCATTTTGTCAGTTTTAATACGTAACAGAGGTAAAATATTTTTTATTTTTCTTGGGAAGTGTTTTGTTTGATGAAAATTGGATTATTGATAGCTTTTAAAGACCACATGTGTAGAACTGGGACCTTTCAGTCGACTTTTCTTTTTTTAGATCTACGCCCTTTTTATTTTCAGCTGCTACATATTTTTAGTACATTTTATAAGAAATTTAAAAATACCTGTGTACGAATTTTATTTTGCCTTTTTGAACCGTAGATGTCAGGCCGAGAAGGTGGAAAAAAGAAACCATTGAAGCAACCCAAAAAGTCCAAAGATGAACTTGATGAAGATGATCTACAAAGAAAACAACAGCAGAAAGAACAGCAAAAGGCATTAGAAGCAGCGAAAGCTAGAGCATCTCAAAAGGGACCGTTAGTTGGTGGTGGCATTAAAAAATCAGGAAAAAAGTGATTTCGTTGTTTAAAATTTGTTTTGGAAATGGTCATGGCGGTATATTACTCCTTAAATAACTTTGAAGAAGGAATTCGTTCTGCCAAATTAATTTCATAATTGTTATTGGAAAATTGTGGTTTATAAAAATACTTGCCTTCTATTTCACATGATGAGCTATTGACATACTGTACTTTGAGCATTCCTGTAAAATTTTCGGATATTAAAGGCAGAATTATTTAATCCATGTAATTATTTTCTCGAAAGATGAAGAGGACTTGTATGTATATATATATACCAATTTATTTAATTATATAAACGAAAAAAACTGGAAAAATTACTTGTCGTATGAATGTTTTTCTTGAATTTTCCGACATATGGTTGAATGCTTTGAATAGAATGCATGAAGTCACAGAAATTTTTAAAGCTTTAAGAAATCATATCATGGTTGGTGCTGTTTGCTTTTTTAGAGTAGTCTTCCTTTTATTAGTAAATCAAGAATATATAGAGAAATTTTGTGTCTAAATGGTATGCAGACAAGTACAGATTTCAAACCAAGCAAACTAATCATAGTGCATTTATTTTAATTGATGGAAAATAAAATATAATGACCGCTTCTAAAAATTTAAAAGTTATATATGTTGGAGATTTACTGCTGAAGGAACTTTGCCAATGCTTTAGGACTGATGAGCTTCCATAGTTAATATAATTCTTCATGTGGATACCAAGTAAATAATTAAGATGAAATAGAGATTAACAAAAGAAAATACTCAACATTTAACTAATGAACTGCCTTCAACCCTCTCATCCCTATTCTCTCTAGATCAAATGAGATATAAATTTCTTCCTGCATTTTCCATACTTTACGTAATGAATCCTTTTTATTGATTTTTTGCTGCCATCTGTGTTTTTAATAGTAACTTATTTAAACTGTACAACGAAAATACTCTAACTTTATTTAATTTTCATTCTTCTCATTTTATAACTCCTTGGATATATACATTTGGACATACAAATTTTATCTGTACTATCAATATTCAAGTTAATTTTGAGTTGAGTTTTTTATGATTTATTACAGTATTTATTTTATGATTTTTAGCTTGTTTGAAGAAATATGTGTATTTTAGCTGCATCAATCTACTTATGCAAAGGAAATGTGCATAAATTTTTCATCAATTCATTTACATGTACATCCATCCATAGTGAAGTAAAAAAGTGACAACCTTGTTAAATTAATTGTTACTTGAAATTATTAGCAAGACTTCTATTAGTATATATCAAGTAATTAAATTAAATTTTTATACATCAGTATTTGAGTATCACAATCCTTTAACACTAAAAAGCAATCCAACAAAAACTACCTTGTAGTATGAAAATTAATACAGCTGTACACCTAATAGTAGGATTAATTCAGTATAAGTCTATGCAGAAAGTTCTTTCAAATAAACTTCTGATCTAAAGAGTCATTGATAAGTTAGTTAGATAGTTAATAGTAATTAGACCTTAGTTATACTTACAAAATAGAATTTGTAGAATGTGGTCAAAAGTGAAAATAAATATAATATACAAAAAGAGTAATATTTTACATACTATAAGAACTACAATTTCAAATTAGATGTTTCATTAATGATTGTAGAATGTAAAGTATTGCAAAATCATATGTATGTGTGGAATTAGAGCCACATATGTGAATGTACTTTGAATAATGTATGAAGAAAAATACTTTCTGTTAATAAGGAAATTGAAATGCTCCTCAAGGTAGTAAATGAAGAGTAAGATCTACATTAACCTAATTTGGCTCATCAGGTGGTTACTCAGATTAAGGAGTAGAGTATCTACTTTATACGGTCACCAAAACAGTTTAAAAAAATTACAAATCTTGAACATACTTGAGTAGTGGTTTTATAAAGATAGTTTTTCGTTTTAACTTTGGTCACACTTAAACATTATAAACTTCAGATCATTTGAGTATTTTAGAAAAATATTTCTGGTACTGTTGCCTCTTGTCTGTTTTTGCTTTGGTGATTTCTAAAATAAAGCACATGATAGGTATCTATTTTTCTTCTTTTCTTAAATTTTTTGTCTTCTTCTTATTTTCCTTATTTGATAATTCTTATAGTACCTGTTTTAATGAAATAATTATACTGCATTATTATGCAGGTTAGAATTTTCCAGGGGAAGTATACCTAATATGTGTCTTAAATTTCATGCTTTCACTTAAAAATTACTTCAACTATATATAACTTTAATTCTTGATTTAAAAGTAAAAAGTTCCTTTGTATATATTTTGCTGGTGAGACTATATGGAGTGATAACACCATCAAAAATATATTCTTCCTGAGCATGATAAATCAACAAATGTTTTTCTTTAAATGAAGTCGTAAATATCATAGTACTGAAAGCAGACTTTCCTAGATTAAGAAGTTACTATTTTGATATATGTAGATTATATTTCATATTACTAAGAAAAATGACATCTATATATTTATAATCATCAACTTGGTCCAACAGCTAATATTGATAAAGAGATTCATGTCAATATGTAAACAATAATGGTTACAACCAAATAAGGTAAGACATTTCCATCTTTCTATTGAAAGCCCATCTAAAATCAATGAAGATAAGGATAACATGACTATATTTTCTTTGGTATCTTTAATTTTATCATGACCAGCCAATTCATTTTCAATTGAATTTAATTCACTGGTTATTTCTGAGATGGAAGCGGGTTGAATTACAGTACTTTTACAGAACTGATTACTGTCTTGATTTCATACTTATTTTTAAATTTACAAAATGACTTCAACAAAAATAAAAATATATTATACTAAATGATAAAATGAAAGCAAAAGATGTCTAAAAGTACATAATAATATATATACATACATACATATATATATATATATATATATATATATATATATATATATATATATATATATATATATATATATATATATATATATATATATATATATATGTATGTATATATATATATTTAAATTTTCAAAGCTTATTCAACCATACAGGAATAGAAATTGAACACAATTAATTGTATTTTCAATAAAATATTATTACATCAATTTCTACGCATTTATTCTGAGGGTCGTGATGAACCAGTTAGAGGAATGCAAACAGCGCTCCACAAACATTTCATGATTTGATGCATCATTCTTTATTCATTATCCAAAAGAGAAGATTAATGGCGTTGAATCATCTTAAGGCACATATTAAATTTACCGCCTCTTTTTACCGTTTCAAGCTTCGTTTGTTTGAATGTTTACGCTCGTGCTCAACGCAACGGAGAACACGTGTGTTCATTATACTGAAGATCTGCACTGAATTTGTAGTAATGAAGCCTAAGTCATCCAATAAAAGCAATACCAGTAAGAATTCTAAAGTAAATGGTAAAAAGGGCAGTATTCACAAGAATGACGACCCTGATGAAAGCATTGGTTCTGACAGTGAGGAAGATTTGTCCGGCGAAGGTATAGTAAACAAATTTTTCAGTATATTTTCATATCCCAACAACGATAACCTAAGTCATTCATTTTAGATTTAGGAGATGATTCTGAATCTTACGGTAGCGATGATGATGATGCGGAAGAAGATGAGGAGATGGATATTGAAGGAGAGGTTGACGAAGACGACGCAGATGATGATGAAGACGACGAAGATGATGATGAAGATGACGAAGACGTATCTGAGAAAGACCGCGTTTCTTATGCCGAAGACAAGGAACATAAAAAAGCCTTGGAGAATTTAAAGAAATCTGACCCAGAATTTTTTCAATTTCTTCAGGAAAACGACAAAAAATTATTACAGTTTGATGTATCTGATAGTGAATCAGAAGTTTCCGAAGAAGAGGGCGAAGATTCGGAAACAGTCCATGTCCCTCCAGAAAAATTAGAAGTATGTTTAACGGAATGAAATGAAAATCAATTTTTATGTATTAAATACTGATAGTTGAAAAAATATACTTACAGGGTGATAGCGAGGAAAGTGACTTTGAACCAGAAGAAGGAATTCAGACCATTCATGGCTCTAATAAAGTTATAACGTTACAAATGGTCGAAGATTGGCATCAAAAACTTCAAACTGATAAGTATGTATATTTTTAATGTCTTTGAGGTAGTAGGAAAATTGAAAATTAATTAGTGAATGATATCTATCATTGTTACTTCCATTGTATTATTATTACTGGATGTGATTGTAGAGTTGAGGTTTATTCAAGGAAAAATTAACCCTTCCTCATTATACCTGAATATATACTTTTTATACTGTTATGTTATCAGTTCTTGCCTTAATCCTTTTTGATTAAAACCATCTTTCAGAACAGTCACCACTATACGAGAAGTTGCCAAAGCATTTCATGCTGCTGTTGCGAGAGTTGCTGCTGATGAGGAAGGAGACAGCACTGAGTACAAAGTAGCTGGCAGTGCAGGTAAATCTTATTGTTAAAGCCATACTTTATTCTTTCCTTTATCATTTGATAACTTTTAGATCTCGTTAAAGACTTAAATGAAAGTCTTAAGAATACATCTGTGGAATATAAGACTAATTTTATGTTGATGTTTCTATAAATTTCTCCTATTATTATTATGTTTAGACTTTATATAGTATATTCTTTCAAACAAATATTTGAATGAGAAGAAACATGCATTTATAGATGTTTGGTTGTGCTTTTTTACTAATGCAGCACTGTATAACTTCATAGAAAGTTATCCGCATATAATTAGTTGAGTTTTCATTATTCTATGAATGTTATTGAAATCTAAGTTGATTCTAACTATACTTTTCTTGTCTCTTTATCAGAACACTTCTTGAAATATTCCTTTTTCATGTTGTTTTTATGAAGTACTTCTTTGTTTCAGAAGCTAGTTATGGATTTTTTCTTGTTTTATTTTATTTATAATATTGATTGATTGCTTTATTGCAAATGATAATTTCATAGAACATGCCTTATTCATTTTGCAGTGTTCAATGCCATCATCAGGTTATGCATTGTTGATCTTCAGTCTGCAATAAGAGGGGTTCTCAAACTTTCACCAGATGCTACTCACTTTCAGACTAGTAAATGTAAAAAATGGAAGAAAGTTAGGATGATTATCAAGGGATACTTAGTGGATTTACTTAAGGTAATTTAAATCTTAAGGTGCTAATATATCTGAAAAATTAACATATGATGGAAATTTAATATTACTTTTAAATACCATCCTCTTTTGTCAAAAACATTCTTTTGGTTCAGTATTATTTTACTGTTAAGTTTTTAATTGTTTAAGATAATTTGATTGGTAGTTGAATATCTAAATCCTTCTCTCTCAATGTACGCAATTGTCTAAATATTACGCATCTATCTTGTAGCTTATCATGTTATCTGTAGCATAACCATTTTTGAATTTTTTCCACAATTGAATTTACTCATTGAAAAAATTTAATTTTCAGCTGCTTTCAGGAGTAACATCTGACCATATATTAAGTGTACTATTGAAACACAATCATCAGATGATCATGTACTGGTCTGTGTTTTCATCGCTAAAAAAAAATTTAGTGAAGCATATGGTTAGGTTGTGGAGCACCTCTAGTGAAGACTCAGTAAGAATTTTGTCCTTCCTATGCCTTCTTCGGCTCAATTCATCAAAGTCTATGGATCAAGGTGATGGTGTGGTTCCTCAGATATATGAAACAACACTTAAGGTATAACTGATTTCTATTATGAACTGTTTTCCTCTTCTACAAGGAATATTAGAATACAGGAGTATCAAATTAAAGTGTTTAATTAAAGTTGTAATTATGTTAAGTTTTTGACTAAGAATATTTCTGTAATAATCAGATAACTTGTTGAAAAGTTTTCTGCTTTCCATTGTTAATCATCATTATCATGGGGGAAGTTTGCTTTTGTATTCTTTCCATTAAAAATTCGATATATATGGTAACATATAAATAATATATGAAGTACTTTTTAGAGAAGGCAAGCAATAATTTATGGACTTAAATATTTTCTTCTTTTAATCTCCCTTATAATTTTCATTCATTGTAATTAGAAAGTCTTCAAACCTAAAGACTTAGAAAATTCAATAAAGTGACTTGGAAATATTTGATTTTTAATGGAGGTATTATTGTTATAGGAGATTCAAAATGCTCTGTTTTTCTTTCAGGCTATGTATTTGGCTTATGTTCAGAATACCAAATTTGTATCTCCATCAACATTGCCTGGAATAAATTTCATGAGGCAGTCTTTAGCAGAAATGTATGCTCTCAATGAATCTGCTGCTTACCGCCATGTTTTCATGTACATACGTCAGTTAGCAATCCATTTGCGTAATGGCATTACTCTTAGCAAGAAGGTATTTATATGATTTTAATTCAATACCGATGTAGCTTCAATAAAAAAAAAAAACAAACAAAATAACTTAATATTCTTTTATTACTACAGGAAAATCTTCAGACTGTATATAACTGGCAGTTTGTGAATTCTTTACACCTATGGTCACATTTATTTTCTATGACAAATGAAAAATCACCCCTTCGACCTCTCCTGTATCCTCTAGTTCAAGTAAGTTTAAAGATTCCTACCTATGTTTTTAATCTTATTTCATAAAAAATTATTTTGTTTTATGATTAATATAATATTCATGTTATCAGCTTCAAATATTAAATTATGATTCAATCTGCAAAATGGAAAACTCTTTTTTGCAAGAATTTCTTCAGACATTACAGCTTCAATATTTTATGCATTTTATTAATCTTTGATTGGCTCCTATTTTTGCTGTAAGTAAATTATCCGTAAACTATTGCATGTAAAATCTTTATTGTATCAATTATTCTTTTTCATTATAGGTTGCTATAGGAACTATAAAATTAATCCCCACTGCACAATATTACCCTTTGAGATTTCATATAGTACGAATTTTGACTCATTTAAGTTCTGCAACTGGCATCTTCATTCCAATCCTACCATTCCTAATTGAGGTAAGAGTTTATGAAGTTTTTTTGACAATTGATATTTTGACTTAAATCTGTTGTAGGCTTTTGGTTTACTTGGCCGATTGACTAAATTCAATTTACTCCTTTTAATTAGTTTTAAAAATTTACCTAGTCTAATGATTTCTAATGAACAATTTATTAACAAGATATCTTATTCAATAGGTTCTCAATTTCAATTTTAACAAAAAACATACGAAAGTCTCTATGAAGCCAATGAATTTCACATGTATTTTAAGACTATCTAAGCTTCAAATGCAGGAGAATGGATTCAAAGATGCAGTCATCGATTCATTATATGAGGCCTTATTTTCTTATTTGGCCATTGAGTCTCATCGAATTGGTTTTCCTGATTTAGTTATTCCTCTTGTTGTTGAGGTATGTAAAGTTTATTATCACATTTTATTCTAATGGTAAGTTCTGCATATTAGTGTAAAAATTGATTTTCTTATGAATTGTCACATTTTTTGGCAATACAGTACGAAAGTTTGTGGCTGATCAGTGTTGAGTCTTTTAACCATTACTTGTTAGAATCATTTTTACCATAAGATAAATCGTGATTTCTATACTTTTAGTATATCTGGTGAATACTTAGACTTTAAATTATTGAATTACAATTTTCTGAATTTCTTCTTTGTCATTTTTGAGAAAAAAAACCCCTGAATTTTGATGTGTTCTTAAAATTTTATCCAGCTTAAGAAGTTCAACAAAACATGCAAAGTCGCCAATCACTGCAGAAAAATGAAGCAGGTTTTGGAGAAGATAGATGAAAATATAAAAGCAGTTGAAAAACATAGGAAAGTTTCTTTCCAAATTAATAATCAGAAAGCTATACTTGAATGGGAGACGAATTTCAAGAAACAAGGTACTCCACTATCCAAGTTTTATGAAACGTGGAATAAATTGAACAAGCAAAATGCTGCAAAGAAGGCAACAGGGAGAGATAAGGTATTTCCATCATTTCAACTCAATCTATCATTGTGTTATTAGTTCAGAATAATTAATACATACGTATCTTCATTATGCTGTGAATTGTTGAATAAATCATTTTCAAGTTATGGTTGTTTGTTTCATCAAACAGGATGATGAAAATGATGACATACCGGTAATTAAAAAATTCAAGAAAAGCATCGAGAATAAGAAGTCTGGTCCAGTTGAGCTTTTCCCATCTGATGATGAGTCTGATAAAGAGATCAATTTCTTGTAAGTATCGTATTTCCATAATATTTTGTGTATCCAAATGGTACCATAAGTTACTTAATTACAATCTCTTAAGGATTTTGTTTATTAAATATAGCATTCACTCATAAACATTTCAACTAAGCATGATCATGTATACTTTTGGGGAAGTTGGTTGGCATTTAAATTTGTATAAATAAATTTGGTGAAACTTCAGTGAATAAGGTTTCATCTGGACATAGGAAATGGCTGTATGTTGGATCGTATAAGTAATTTTTTTGCAGATAAGGAATCAGTTGATCTGAATGCTTTTCAGTAACTTCCTCTAACAAGATAGGGTAAAACAACAGAAATATCTCTAGTTTCTGTACCATGTGAACTATTCCATAATAATACATGTTGAATTCTAGAGGATCCATCAAACATTGCACAATCAGAAGCCCAAATAGGATTGCAAAATCTTAACCATCATAAAAGAATTAGTAGATTCAATAATTTTGATTGGACAAGATAAATTGAATGCTCTAACTGCAAGTTACTGATTCAATCCTTTTTATTACGCCATGGTATTTTGATTCATGAAAAGAGCTAAAAACGTTTTTTCAGTTAGATTGAAGACCTAGCCTACACAGAAATTTCTCCTCTATTTATCACCTAGGTTTCTTTATACTGTACTTGTGTACATTTGTTCTTATTTCATCTTTATCCTCTATTTCAGTAGTGCATGTACATTATATATATATGTATATATATTTTCAAATAATATTTGGAAAATTAAAAAATAAGTCTACAATTTTCATCCACAGGCTTATATTTTTATTACAATTAGAAGTTGTATAGTATTATATATTATTTTTTTGTACACTATATTGTCCATGATTTTTAAATTTAATGGCTGTTGTTTATTTTTAGGGACGTGGAAGAAGAGGAGGTTAAAGAGGAGAAAAGGAAGAAGCCAAAAAAACAAAAGCCTAAAGAAATGAAATTGAAAGAAAAAATTAAGGATGAACCTATGGATTTGTTTGAAGATGATGTCGCAGATGTTGTGCAAGATATAAATATATCAGAATATGATTGATGCTTGTTTTAATATACTCTGAAAATAAATCTTTGTTTTAATACAGCATCTTTTATTTACCCCTCGATTCTTTATCATATTTGAGGATCTTGTTTTTAACTTATTATTAGTTATGCATTCTAATATTAAAATTAATATGCTTGAAAATTCTACCATTTCAGCATTGATTATTATCTTATTAATAAAATATATACCACTACAATTTGGCCATTTCTCTGGTTCCTTTCTAATAATGCGCAGTTTATTTCCAAGGTTATTTATTCTTTTTTTCATAATGAATCATATTAACATATCCTGATGTTTTCCTCATTATTGTGTGAATGACAAGGGAAGTTCAAAACTTGTGCAGTTACTAAATATCTCTAAATATTGTTTTGAGACAGGCAAAGAAGTAATTGCATTAAAATTAAGAACGTTGCTATCAATTAGATGTTAAATTATAAATACTCGAACGTAATACCTCGTTAAGTAGAATTGAGAAACTGAATCTTTTGTAATGTTATTTGAAACCGATAACGTTTTAGCATCATTTTCATGTTACCTTATGCTATGTATAAATTTAGTTTTTGATTCTAAAGTTTCGTTTTCCCAAAAATTATCGCTCTAGTATAAGTAATTTGAATCAAGGCGAGCTAAAATATTAAACTAAATTTATTTCAAATGCTGTTGATATAATAGAAAATTTCGTAACGTTATAACTAAAACTAAATAGAAGAGAAAAATCTAGTGTCTACACTAGATTTTTATACTCTACAGTCGACTTATCTCTCAATTTATGCGTTAAGTTTTTTTCTGTTCAATTCAGTTCCCAGTAATTTCTTCCCGCCTGAGTTTATTTTTCTGCACATGAAAACAAATGAAATTTGAAATGTCATCGCGCTCAGGGTGAAAACCGAAGTTGTATCGAAAGTAATGTTGAATCGTTATTATCTCACCTCAATTAAGGCTTTCAAATGCTCTCACTCTGGTATCTTTCATCCTCATGGATCAGTTCCAAGTATTCAGTTACGTTCTGTTTCACTTGGTCAGTTGCGCGAAGATACTTCGTCCCATTCAATTAATGTGAAATATAGAAAGAGCGTACTGAATAAGTCTCTGTTCAGTGTTTCTTCATTCTACACACGTAATTCTGTGTCAGAAGAGTTTTTGAAAAATCGAATTACTTTAACGTCAACTAGATCTTTTTCTCTGCAATCTGTAGCAGAAGCTCAAACTAATTTATTTATTTACTTATCTCAAAGTACACCCGCATTTTATGCCCAAAAATATTTTGAGACCGTTCACGATTTTACACATTTGCCATGGTGGGGAACCATATTATTCTCCACTATATTAGTTCGAGGTCTCGTTGCCTTACCACTCGCTGTGTATCAGGTAAAATAATGCAATCAAACTATTGATGCTCGGTAGTTTCTACAATAATATATATTTTCCTAGAATTACATCCTTGCAAAATACCAAAATTTGCAAGTTGAGCTGGTTGACATCTCCAAAGAACTACGGAAGGAAGTAGCTTATGCGAGTAAAAAATTCAATTGGTCTGAACTGCAAGCAAAGCTGCAATATAGACACTCAGTATGTTTGGTATGAAGCTAATCATAACCTTAATCGCTTTTCCTATATTTAATAGAAATTTGATTCATTCGCAGATGAAAAGACAATGGGATAAACTAGTCATACGAGAGAATTGTCATCCATTCAAAGCTAGTTTACCAATATGGTTTCAGTTACCAATGTGGATATTTTTATCTATATCCCTCAGAAACATGACTTTTATGCTACCTCGTGGTGACGCAGGTATTACTTTAATTGATAACCATTATAAATGGTTCATCATACATGAATTTCTGACTGAACGTATTGGTTTTACAATTGGTGTACTTCCTTTTCAGCTGCAGAAGAATTGTATTCGCAGTTGGCTGTGGGGGGCTGTCTATGGTTCCCAAATCTGATAGCAGCAGACCATACTTTCATCCTACCAGTCACTTTAGGATTGCTAAATCTAGCTATTGTGGAGGTATCTTTATCATCTGACATTTATAATCTTCGTTATTGCTTATTTTCGTGGAAAAGATTTCCTTATGAAAGAAATTTAAATAATATAGTTGTTTCCTCAGAATATTTTATTTAATAACTGAAACATCTTGTGATAAGGTATTTTAATATTATGATTTCTTTCATTTCAAAGAGCTAACACAAATTCCAGGTTAAAGTTGTGGATTTTGTTGAAAACAAGTTAGTTGAAAGTAATATTGCTGATAAAAGTTCATTTCAAATGCAAGTACAAAGCTCTGTATTAATGGAAAATCCTTTAATTCCTTACATTTTAAATTTTTTAGCTTCAGACAATGACAAAAATCAGGGAGCCAACTAGATTCCAGAGATATCTGACAAATTTTTTCAGAATATTGAGCATTGCCATGGTTCCCATTGCTGCCAATGTTCCCACAGTGAGTATTGTCACCACTATATTTAACTGCTCCTCTCATTATCATTTCACCATATGTCTTTGTTATTTATTCAGTGCATGAGTCTATATTGGGTGACATCAAGCGCTTGTGGTCTTGCTCAAAACCTGTTGGTTCTTTCACCACGTCTCAAGAGGTTGGCCCACATTCCAGAAACAAAACCAATCCCAATGCCAGATCAAGGGAAATCAAATTTACTTCCTGATTCTTCATCTTTACCAACTCCTCCTGTAAATATTGGACTGCATACCAATTTACAGAATCATCCTTATCGTCATATAGCATTGCAAATACAGGTTCGCATCAAGAGCATCACTGGTAAATTTGGTGGTGGGAAAGTAAGGTAGTTTGTGTTGCTGTAAATGTAATTTTATTTTATTAAAAAATAAAGAATTTAATAGACATGAATATTTTTATAAAAGAATGACACCATGTGATCTTGTTAACTCAAAAATTCTTTATCATCTAAATTATTATCTGAGAACCATTCAAACCTGTCTCAATCCTTAACTCTCTGCTCAAATTTTGAGATTTGATTAAAATTTCAAAATTTATTGAATTATACAATCATCTTAAAAATAATAAAGATTTTGTTTATGTAAATTATTGCCAATAATTTGATAATCACAATCAAATACTTGATAATACTTAGAAAAAGGGTATTCTTTGAAAAAATAGGATACCCTTTGATCTTTTGTGTAGGCAGTGGGGTAGAATTAAGATGAATGAAATCAAAGAATGTCCAGGAAGGTTTACAGTCACATTTGAAGCTCAGTATCATTTTGTATGGAGAGAGGTCTTGCATAATCTCCATCTTATGAGAGAATCGTCGTAGAGATATCCTGTGTACTATTTTTATGCACCAGCAGATATCATCACAGTGACGAAACTGGTCATGTCCAGTAAATTCCTATGGAAGTAACTAAAAAGTTTTATTTTCTTCTTGTAGATGTCATTCAATGAGGTGATGCTTGATTGCAATAATTACAATTACAAGCTTTACATCATGTCATATAGCAAATGCATCTTGTGAGAAATATAATATGCACTAAGCACTTTCTGAGTCAGTTAATATCTCACTTACACTATAGTTTCTTTAAGATTATAAATTTTATTGTAAAATAAGCTTCTAAAGCAAAGCAAATTGTCGCTTCAAACAAGGGAAATAAGCAATCATTAATTTTTTACTAGGAAAACAAATAAACTCAGGTAAATTATCAATTGCTTACTAGTGTCCACCATTGACAGATTTCTAGCAAAATATATTTTTAATGCTAGCATATACTTTAGATAAATGTATTTATGATGTAAACTTTTTTTTTGTTTTCTCACCAGGGACACAATATTTCATTCATATTTTCAGTCATCTAATCCTATTAAAATTTTTGCAGGGGTCCCTTAAGCCATTTTTATTTTAAGAAAGGGCTGCCAACATAATGGAAATTGATTGTAGATCATTACTCTGTTTATCTTGCTATGTTGGCAGGCATATAACCTTCTCTATTTGTTACAAAAAACCAATTTACTCCCAACTTAATTCAGAAAAAAAAATAGAATGAATTTATAGCACATACACAACTCACTCACTTATATTGAACATGTGGATGTTCCCTATTGAAATACTTTTCATCATTGCCTCGCTTTTTTCAAAACAATCATGAAAATCAAATCCATTCCTCCCTTGATGAGAAAGAATGCACATAAATGGTCACTACTTAACTATTGGTTTCACTTTCAAACATTGTATGTAAACACTGTACGTAACTGAAACAACTCAGAAACAAAACAATAAGAATGTCACAAAAACACTGAAAAAGTCTATGAAAACCTGAATGAGACCTTCCAAAATACTGTCAGAGGTTATGGGAGAATAGAAATATAAGGCAAACCAGATGTGATTTGCAAATACAAGAATACATACACGTACTAAAATTACAGTTTTATGCAAAGTTGTTCATAAATGTACTTATGTAATTACTATAATGTGTATAAAACTAATACCTAATTATTTTTGAAGATATGGTTTTTATATCTATAGTATTTTTGGATTTTTTGAGCTATTTCAATTGATTCTTGAAACATGATTATGCATTAATTTATGAGAAACATAATCCATAGAGGTTTTATTTATATTAAACAGTTAAAACTTATGTAATTTACACAAAATTTATTAGTGTCACATGAAAGATTTCCAAAATTTTCAATTAAAATTCATTTAAACAAAGTTCATAACAGACAACAATTCAGCTAAATAACAAAAGAATGACTTTAAGGAATATGATAATTTATTCTGGAATCATCCGACAGGAAAATAACTTCTAGTAGACATGCACCATACCGTAGAGGAATCTTACATACATTTAAGGAAAACTGAAATTGAACAAATATATATTCCACATACAATTTAAAACAATCATATTTTATAATGAGCCACGGTTATGCTGCACCCAAAATTACAATCTTATCAAAGATTTACATAAAGAATAATCAACATTGTATACGATCTAAATTCATTCATACATTAAACAACTTTATCGTATAATCAAACCTTAGAGTTATATAGTTTATAACTGGCACACTAGCATGATAGTATGATTAATTCTCAAAGAGAGGAATAATAAATATATATCAGTATTAATATCAGTAAGACTAAAAATAATACAACTGCAGTGAATATGCTAAAAGTGTCCCTTATCAGCCCATTATTGAACATAAAATTACTCTAATATTTAATTAAACTGTAATGTCTGTAACAATATATAAGAATTGTAACATTAGAGGAAAATTATAATTTTGGACACAAGCAAAAACATAATGTTAGAATTGGACAGGTAATTTTCAAAAACATTGCAATCTCAATTAAACTTTTGATCAATAAAAAATTAGACTGTGACATACTTTGAAAATTAAATATTTAAGAGAGAACTATTCATCATAATATCCATTAATAACATCATTACTATAAAAATTATCTCACAGGCATAATGCTGTATCACAATTAGATCCTAGTTTCATTTAGGTCTTTTAAATATTTTACTTGGGCAAATTGACATCCACAGCAAGATGAAAATTGAGTCAACATACGACAAGTTTTGATATCTCACCAAAAGGGAAACGTCAAAGATAATACTATCTTTGACGTAATCATACTAATTTCCAAGCTTACATACTTTAAATGTAACTGCTACAATATATTACAATATATGTATGACCAAGATAAAACTCAAGGACAGAGTATCTACTGAAATTACTTCAACTTACCCAACTATAATATATAATCCTAACTTAAGTGATATAATTTAAATGAAAGTTTCCTTATATAGTCTACTATATTATATAGTCATTACCTGCACTCAAAAATATCAGATAATCAATTGAATTTCATCCACATAACAATTAAAATTCACCCCTGAAACGTAATTTGACTCTTTGCAACTTAAAAAGGATACGTCCAGAATAAAACATATGTCTGTAAATGAATAGTTAAGGAAAACTCCATATGAATCAATTTTTTATAGATTACCAAATCTTCAGTACATTTTAGGTTATTGACAAATTAAGAAGAAAACAGAAAGGATACAAATAGTCCTCCAAAGAAGCCATGGGTAAGAATATTTTTCCGGCTTATAAAATATTTCTTCCACTGTGATCCAGCTTTAATTAAAATTAATCCCTGAGAATTTGAGATTCGATACAGTAATTAAAAATATTCCAGCCAAATAAAGAAATATTAAGTCAAACAAAAACCGATGTATACAGCATAATTATTGCTTACCCAAAGACCTACTACTGCAAAAACATAAAAAGCAAAACCATAGAAACTTGTTAATCCAAGAAGTCCAGCAGTACCTCCGGACAAAGCTGCCATAGATGTTCTACAATATTCTAACACAGCTGCATTATTTCTTACGGCTGCTTCACTGTAAGCAACAATTTCTGACGAGAAAGAGATACGAATTAAAATCATGAAGGTATTGTAAAGAATAAATCATTAAGATATTAATCATAGTATAAATAAACCATATACCTCCAGTTTTCTCCAATTTCGTTTTGACTCTTCCTGAAGCCATGATAAATAGGAAGTATATATCTTAAATATGAATTACGAAGGCTTTCGGCGGTCAAGTCTAGAATTAATTTTTAATTACATTTAGTGAATGATTGATATAAATAATATAAGGAATATAAATTGCGTATCAACATGAAAAACGCTTAATAACACTGATATGAAACTCACGGGATTGTTAAAACTTCATAACAAGTAACAGAAACAGATTGCAAAGCGCAAGATAATTTCGGTCCTCAATTCCCGTGATGAATTCCAGCGGAAGTTTAATAACCTCCGAAAGAGAAAATACGCTATTTCCTGGACCAAGGATTCCTCTTGCAGTAAAATTATTGCCAAAAAATATCGAAGGAATTTCAAAGAATGCCTTTAGATTATTACTTCAGTGTATGTGTTGCAAGCATAAGTTTATTTATTGCTAAAATGTCTGATATAAAACATATGATTTTCTTAATTGTTTTTTAACTATAACGTAACATTTTATTGCCCCCATTAAATCTATTTAGTGGTAGTCAATGCTATAGAAGGAAGAGTTACCCAAGACGGTTGTTTGGATAAAATCAAAAGACAATGTCTACTACAGAAAGGACAACAAGCACCAGAAAATCTCGACGAGTTATACGCTGGTATACATGCCGTAGTTCATGCCTTTCTCCGTCTTGTTCCTGGAAGCTTAAAACCTGAAGTATTTGAGAATGATTTACGCGATCTTAAGTAAGTAGTGTCTACCTGTTATGACTAATATTTTATTTTACTACTGACATTTTATTCAGAGAAAGTATTCTTATTTTTATCTAAATATTGTCTAATGTATTTCATTTAGGGGATAACCATTCATTTCAAATTAATGCGTCTATTTGTTTTTCTGATTTAAGCTTAAGTTATAAGCTTACATTTGAAACAGAGATGTAACTTAGTACCGATTAATTATAATATGTAGGAGCTTTTTTTGGTAGAAAAACATGTCTTTAGTAAAGTAAAATGTAACTTTGTAAGTTCCACAGAAGTATTATCTTACTTCACAATGTGTTCACGATGTGTTCCAATTTATTTCAGTTGCATAACAATAGATGGATTAAATGTAAATTTATTTTTAGATTTCCAGATGAATTTGTTGTTGATATGGTTGGAGTTCTATATGGGCCAAAAAGGGCATCATTGGACGTAGCATTGCTGCGGGAACCATCAACACCTCACCTGCCACAATTGGAGAAACTTCAGTGGCGAGTGGATGTTATAATCTCTTCTAAGTATGAAAAAAATATTTTTCTGTTCCTAAATTAAATAATTTGTTTGCAATTAATCAGTCAAAGGTATTTTTGAGTTTGAACTATTATATATATGCAGCTATAAATATCTTAAACTTTGAAAACAATCAATAAAATAGTGTTTCTATTATCAGTTGTGTCCATGTGTATGTAAGATATGAAATGATAGTTATAATTTATGAAAGTTGGTCACTTGCAAATGCTTAGATGGAATTAATTGTATGTTGTAATCAAGCTACAATTTGTTTAATTAAGTTGTTATTTCTCTTATTATGCAAGTGAAGAGTTTGAAAATCAATGATAATTATTGTGAAAATAATAAGACATGTATATTTCTTAGTCTCGTCATAATCCTATATTTTGATTAATAATTTCTATAAAAACTTAATTGTGACATAATTTTCTTCTTTCCCTTATAATTCTGCCATTATATGTAAGCAAAGATCCAAATGTAACATTTTAAGTGACTAAGATATGCAACTAATAATGAAAAATTACCATTTTAGTTGTTGATAATTCTAGCCAAAAGTTAAGATACCTCATAATGATGCATTTACCCATTAACTATTTATAACTTTAAAAATATTTAAAATAATAATTTTAACTGAGAGTAATTCATTGGTTAGCAAGTATATCAATTCCTCCCCCTTTCGTCCTCTTAAATTAGTTAGATAATGATTATAACTGAGAATAATCTGAGTTGGAACTTATTGTTTCTATACTTTATATCACTCTCTGTATTTCATTCCTTTAAAAATCATGGTCTCTTTTACTATTTCAATATATTTTTGTTTCAGCTCACTTTCACGTGTTCTGGAGCCTAGCATCCAAATGAGCATGGTGCTTAGTAATGGACAAATATACAATTTCTCTGTATCACTATCACGATTTCATCAGCTGAGACATGCTGTTGCTGCATTACTTAGGGAGATGGGTTTACTTGAACAAAAATCCCTTCTCAAAAGCTGAACATGTATTTGATTGTATGGAATAAGAAATGATTGGTTAAAGCTAGCAATCTATTGTTAATAATGCTTCTCTGGAAGTGAAAATTATGTACAAATTTATAATCTGCTTTTATATATATTAGTTGAGATGTGTGTAAAATGTAATGGAAAAATCAACTAAATATTGTATAAATTATTTTTATCTATCTATTTTTTCTTTCTAAGGTACTAAATAAGTTACTTATGGTTCATATTAATTTCATAAAATTAATTTTAATATACAAGAGCTTGAAGATCCCTATGTGATATTAATGGAAAAATTCGGTTAAACTATTTATTCCATGATTTTCTTACATTATAAAGTTATTATGTATTAAAAAGGTTTTGAAAAATCAATTATCTGTTTAACATTTAGCCTTAAGCTTTGATTCTGTTGTATACCATAGTAATATGTATGAGTTAAAGTGTAGGATGTGTATGTAATTTCTACTGCATACTATCTTACTAATAAATTTCAGAATTACCTTGTAGGTTTTTATAAAGAACTTTTTGATCAACTTCAATGAATCGCATTTTATCATAACAGTGTTTGGTTACATAATTTTAACACAGTTGTATTTCTAAAATTTGCTCTCTATTCAATTTATTTGCCTTCAGTTGAGGATTATAAAGAAATAGTCTCATTTTCCTTAATAAAAAACTATAAAGACTGATGAATGCATTGTGATTCATTGGACTTGTATAATTCCTTAGTGAGTTACTAAGGGTTGTTCATTAAAGAAATAATCATGTTTAACCATGACAGAATATATATTATTTCTCTTCTTTATCATTAGGAGAATAAACTGCATCATGTGCTATATTACTATTTATGGTGATATATTTCATCATTGGCTTTGTTTTACCAGTGAAATAAATAAGATCCTTATTGAATCAAAAGTTTATTTTGTTATAAGTTTAGTGGGAGTTTGTTTCAACAGTGATGGATTAAATTTATAGACAAGTTTTCTGGGAAGGTTATAACTTCTTGGAACAGGTAAAAGCACTTTTCGCTGGTAATATGTCCTGAAATAGGAATTTCTTATTAGTTAAATTGTTTCTTTTTCTAGATAACGATAGTTAGATTTTTTAAATCAGATATCCATTCTAATACTTATTGATGACTAAGTACATTTACTAGGTTTCATATATTTTGTGAAATTTGAGTGTAAATTGTAAAAAAATGAGAATCCAGTTCTGTATTTGATATTCCTCAAAGTGAGTATTTGTGAACAAATTGTCACTGCTTGGTTGATTTATATGATTAAAGGGAAGGATAAAATCTTGTTAAAGGGGGATTTAATTTTGCTTCATTAATGCAAGCTAATGTTATGTTTTATGATACTTACCTCATGGCTCTAGACATCTTTTCGTATGTCATATTTGGATTTTTGTGCTGACAACCCCATTTCCTTGCTAACTCTGTAGTGTCAAGGATACGGAAAATTCCATTCTCTCTATTGATCCAACGCAAGCATATCGGGTGTACCCTATATATTTTATCAGTTCTATCTCTTATGATTATTTTCTCCTCACATTGCTGATTGTCATGAATCTTGGTGCGATCTTTTAACTCACAGTCAGTCTGATTTTGTGGCTTTTGATGACAGGATAGAAACCTTTGTTTACATTGATTTTCTGTTTCATCTAGTAGGTTGATAAGGAATCTCCATAGAAGTGTTCTTTTTTCCTTTGATTTTGCTGTAAGTTTAGAATTTTTTTATTATTTCTTGAAGTAAATACTTCTAAGATTTGAACACTATTATATATGTAAATATATTTGCTATTCTTTATTGTTATTGCATCCATATTTTTAAGTCAAGCATATTTGTTATCTCCAAGTAAAAACAATACTATTGTTCAGTTTCTTGTTAAGTAAATGCTGTTTCATAGAATAAAGTAGTTTAAATGGAATCCTAATGATCATTTACATTAAAAGAGCTATTGCATCCTAAAAAGGAATCAAGATTTTAGAATTTTTGTTGAATTAGTTCCTACACTAAATTCTATCATGGATGGCTGCACTTAGTGGAACAACATTTTCAAATCAATGAAAAAAGAAGAAGTACTCCATATTTTCCACAAGATTAATAAAAATCTTATGGAAATTACGAAGTACTTCTTCTTTTTCCGTTGATTTGAGTTCCTACACTGCTAAGTGTAAAAGTTTCTTTATCTAGGATTCATCATACTCATATTTAAAACTTCTTCTCAAATTCAGACTTATGAAATCCACGTTAAATGGATTACATGAAATATAACAATTCATATTCTAATTTTACAGTACAAATAATCAGTTGGTACAAGTACCTATTATGACATAGATAAATACATTTTGAATTTCCTTGAATCCCTGTTGTAAAATTTAAAAAATTTTCTATCAATTAACAAAGAAGTAAAAGTTAGCTGTTAAAGCTAGGAATTGCCATAGTCCTTAGAATAATAGAACTTAAATACTCAGAGAATCAAGCCATAATAACAATATAGTACTTGTTAGGCCATGCCTAATAGTAATTTATGTGTATACATATATTTTTTAATAGAGGTCCTCATGCCCTAGGCACCTCTATTTAATTATCTTAAAGGCTTGTGAGAAAAAATGAACTTCTGATGTGGATGAGTTGCTTTAATCTCCTCTGAACTTATTAGTACCTTAGTGGAGGTGCTTTTACCTGTTCCATAAAGGGGATAAGTTCGGAGGTGGTTGTAGTACCTCATCAATGTTGAAAGTTAATTAGTTGGGGTTAAGAGCCACTGATGGTATTTGAATTAAAGAATTGGAATGTTAGATGAGTCATAGAAGGTAAGTATTTAGTGGTTCGGAAAATTTCCGTCGATTTCTTCTAGGCAGCATATAGTCTGCTGTAAAGGCTGATCCCTTATTATCTTTATTTTAAATCACTTATTCTGAGATTTAGACGGTTTTCCTCTGTGTCTAAATCCTATCAATATCATATATGACTCGAATGTTTTTTTCAGTTCTCCGATAGTCAATGCGAACAAGAAAGCCTATTTCCGTCATTTAACGAATTTTATTCCCAGAAAGACAAGAATTCTTCTTAAGCCGCAAACAAAATATGTGGTTTATCTAGGGAAAATGTAGTAAGAGAATAGAAAGTGGCCGAGTGCACAGTGAAATTCAGGCAGGGTGAATTGATGTTAAAAATCGTCGACGCCCAGCAAGCCACTTAATACTCATTCCCAAAAAGTTATGAACTGCTCTGGTTTTTTTTGGTAAGGTGTCGTGCTCTACGTCTTACAACGAAACAATAAACTCTTAGAAATACTTTGGTCAGTTAGATTTATGGAAGGAATTAACCAGAAGCAACCTGAGCCGGCAAATCGTATAGGCGCTGTTTATACTGTCCGCCATGATAACGCCAGAGCGCGCGCGACCTTATCCACATAGGAAACATTGTTTCGCCTTAGGTGGGAAGTTCTAACTCACTCTTTATGCAGCCCTGACTTAACCCCCTCGAACTATCATATTTTGTCTCCTCCAAAATTTCCTTAAAGGTTAGGATTTTAATTCCCTAGAAGACTGCAAAAGGCACCTGGTCCAGTTTCCTGGCAATAAGCCAAGGCTGTTTTATGAAAATAGGAATTTAAAACGTATAAAATATGGGCATTAGTCATTGAACAAAATGGTAATTATATTTTAAACTACATCTGCTATACTGTATTTTTTGCATTTTCCTTAATTTTCCTTAAAAACGGCTGAAACTTTCCAAACAACCCAATAATTTGAACTCTCCATTATTCTAGGCAGTGTTAAAAAGAATAGTTCAGTAATGCAAGTTATAGTATTTTATAAACATCTCATTTGTTACAATTTATGAACACAACAATTATTATTGTAACATATCTAAAAGGAAATTTTATTTTAAACTTTACTCACCATTTATGCGTTTACCTTCAGTTTTTGGGGGACGACCTCTCTTTCTTTTTCTAGTTGGCTCTTGAGCATGCATCCCCTTATCAGATCCAGCTATTAAAAATAAATGCGTGTGTTTTACACTTTTAAACTTGGCTTAGATATGAAAATAATTTTAATATATATTTATAAAATTTGTTAAGATGACTTTTAATATAGTAAGAACTTTAACCTGATAAAATTGGTATACCTTCTTGTGCTTGGGGATGATTTTCTTCTTTCTGTGCATATTTGTGATCAGGAGGGTTTCTTTTTTCAAAAGATTTGGAACTACTGACTAAACCGTCTATTAAGAGTTGTTGGTGTGGGTGTAACAAATAGTTTGGTCTTCTGATAATTCCATTGTTTAAATCCTCATTATCATAATTTTTTTCTTGATTGATATTTTTATATTGCTCTCTTACTCCCATTGTTTGGAGTTTTGATTCACCTTTAAATTTTATTGAGTTTATTTGTTTGCCTGTTAATTTCAAATCCATCTGTAAATAATTTTATTTGAACTGTCATTGTTATTTTCAAACATGTGATGAACACCTACCATGATTTGGCTATTTAGAAAATGTTCAGGATGTAGTAATGATGATTTTTATAACATATCTACTCCACTACTTTCAATGAATAGAGACATTTTTAGCAATATAAATAATAGCATTTACAATTATACAATCCAAAAGAGTCATTGGTTTAGTATTCAATTATAATTTGTCTTAACATAATGTTAATTTCAACATGACTTTTTTTCTTTTTAAAATATTGGTATATTTATAGGAGTTTTAAAATTGATGGATAATGTTTATAAAGATAATAATATGGGTGATGCTTAATTTTGTCTCAAAGATAAAAAATTTCCTATTATACTTACCAAATTAGATGTTTGTGATTCTGAGGAAATGACTGAGGAAACAACTTTTTCCTGAAGAATATTGTCCAGCTTCATTTCAAGGTGTGCTATCTGAACCATAGAATTATGAACCCCCTCTGGAAAATAGGCTCCATGTTTCCTTATGCTTGGCATGAGGTCTAATAGGGAAGGAAGGATGAATTAATAATTTTGTTTTCAAAATATTATATTTTTGTCAATAATTAACAAATCAGAGCAATATATTCCTTAAAAGTATGGCTAAATCCTTTTCACTCAAAGTGTATCTCTTGAATATTCAAATAACTGTCCTTATTTTGTGGAAAAAAGTACTGGATGTTGTGAACTAGAACATATTCAAAATTAAGTACAGAAAAACATATTTATACTTCCATAAAGCTCTTATTGATCTCGATTGTTGTGAAATTCATTTAAAATTTAGTTGCAAAGAGTATCCCATTTAAGTTTCTTCTGTTATTACCAGGATTTAAAGGATAAATATATCATTGTATACCAAACGAAAACCCATTTTTCATTCTTCCCTTGTATTAAAAACTGTAGTCTGTGGTATAAATTCTGAATTGCTACTAAATCTTAGTAAAAGTTTAATAATATCAGAACCACATATATATTCCTCTTATAGGTGAAATTGAACCTCTCATGATGTACTACTCTGTGTAGCCCATATGTCTAACTATTGACAAGCTTATATTCACATGACATAGACTGATTGCCAAGAAAAATTTCTGGAAAAAATTGTTAGAGTTTCAATTTATCTTTTAATGAATCAATATATCGATTATTTACGGGACTAGAAAAAGGCTACTTTTCATAATTCTGTTTCTCATTAAATTATTCATAGCATGTTTCATTTACTGTATAGCACTTTTCTCACTACTGGAGATGGATCATTAATCTATGTGATCTCTACGTTGAGTGTGTGGCTTAAGGCTCACATTTTTGCCTCAACACACACATAGTTCACACATTAGGTAGGTACTGATCCATGAAGAACTATCAAGTGATTATCAATTATCATGCTTAATTATGAATTATGTACGATATACAACTCAAAACCTCTTACCATTATGGTAGACTGAAGCAACAACCTGAGTCAAAACTTCTGGACCTCCGCCTGCCAATCTGTCAGATAGTGGAGGACACATATTCAGCAAACAGTAGGCAAGTTCATAAAAACTCCTTCTTGGACGACATTCAGAGCAACCACATGAACCAATTAGTGCACTGAGGAGATCTCTGACTGGTATTTCACTCCAGCACTTACAGGACTGCACATCGGATTCATCTGCACATGTGGCTACTCTAGTGGCTGAAGATAGCCTCTCTGAACCAAGAAGAGCCCACAGAAGAACTCTTACCTGTTCCTGCAGGAGCTCAAGTTGGATCATCTCCTGTCCAATTATATTATATTCAGTGAGATGTAAGTACTCTTTTAAAGCAACAAAATATTATTTCTCTAAGTATAAAGCCTAGTGTAAAAAGAGGATAAGTTTAATCGTGATTTCAGTTTCCTCAAAAATTTGAATTTTGGGTTTCAACTCTTAGATACTAAATAAAATTAGGGCTTTACATTTTACATTTTCTATTCCAACTCTGCTCTAAACAATTTACTCGTATCTTCAACTTTTTTTGATGAGTAAACCCCGACCAAAAGATAACATTTTCATTAATATACTATAGAGTCTGTGATGATTCATTCTAAAATCCTCTGGGATATTTGTATTTACAAAAATGTAATATGTATAAAATAAGGAGATAAGTGGATATTCATTATTTCCTTATCTTAATTTAACAACTTTTGGTTTATAAATTGAAAGATATTATCTTCAGTATAGGAGTATTAGTAGAGTATGTATGGGATAAGATTGACATGGTAAAATGTTCTTAATGAAATCAAAATCCGAACAAGGAGAAAAATTTTGTGATTTTTTTTTAAATTTATTAAATGGTAAAGGATTTAAATCCCATGAACTTTTGAATTTAAAGATGAAATTTTAAGTGAATATTCATGCATTTAAATGAGGCATTACTGTAAATATGAAAGACATGTTCCGGTTCTTAATTCTACTGTTTGAAGGACGATTTTTTCAATGACTTACATACTTATATCATAGGGACAAGTATTTGAGAATTCTATAGGACTTGGGAATACTTAAAATTACATAATTTCTATCTTTTACCTTGTGTGTTTTGAGAGTACATTATTGAACATTGACAAACACATATATTTCGACGAATTTCTTGTTTATACTCGATTATGGCAACATGAATATAATATATCACCTGTGATTGCAAAATAATATCACACACAAGCTTTAATAATAATAATAAATGTATATAATGCACGTAATATGTAATAATAACAGTCAAAAACAGGGAGAAGATTCAATGCTAACAATGCAATAGAACAGTTGCGAGATCTAGAAATAATACTATTGTTACCTTTTCTCTGTCGCCATTGTTTTCCTTCACATCCAATTCCGGTTGTCTGCTATTCCCCGGTACAATTTTTTCTTCATTAACTTTTCCGTCTACTCGTACATTCTTATTTCCCGAACATTCAAACGCTGATTCGTCGTTCCTCGCCGTTTCAGAGCTATTAGAATCATAGGAAAATCCAACCTCTGGATGATTTTCCTTAGACTGCGGGTGATAGGCACAACATCTTTGGTATAAATTGGGGAATCGAAAAAATTCACCGTGCGGGTGGGTATTTCGAGAATTATACAAGCGCCTAGAGGGCTCGGATCCTTCTTTAACTCCAGAACCCTCAAGATACGATCCATGTTGTGGTTTGTTAACATTTTGATTTGTTTTGATTACACTCACGCCGGTTTCGGGATCTTTTGATTCCATTGTGTCCGGTTTGTAGGTGGAGCAATTGGCACAGCACCGGTTGTTACCGAATTGAACTAGTTTTGACTGTGTCAAACCATTAGGGAGATCGAAGGGTCCGGCAGAAGTGTGTGTTATTTCTCTGGAACCCTCATCCATCGTTGTTATATCGCGAGGCGTGTTCAAACATGCGCTTACCGGTCGTTCGATCAGGTGATGGCTACCTCCACTGCTGTAAGGTGTATCCGGGTAGCAGGAGCGGAATATTTGTGAATTGGGATGGATCGCCTTGACTCTGCTATGGTTGGGATAATGATGATGAACCGATCCAACGAAAGGAATAAAATACTCGTCCTCGTTCCTTCCCTGTGAGATCATTCCAGCTCCTGGAAAGTCGATGTTCGAGCTGTACGGTGTTTGAGGGTAATCACCGGAAGGATTGGATGTAAATGCTTCAGGGTCGTTATCAACCACCGTCTCCAAATAATCGCAGTTCATGATGTGCGAGGTATTCGGGTGGAAAGATTGTGTTCTCGATGTATTAACTTCCATTGCAATCACAGTTGATCACTGCACAAAGCACATCTGTGTATGGAGTTCAGCGGTAAAGCGGCTAGGAACTACCGAAGAGATAAAAATGACTTTTTAGTGTTGTTAATGTCCAGTTTTGTTGTAGATTCAAACAGATTTACTATATGTTTATGAATAAATGCTACGAGGGAAAAGGTATTAAATGATTGTGCGGCACTTGTATACTCGCAAGTCGATTTAGGGCAAAGGGAACTCTAGAACAAAGGTTGTTAGCTCGTTTTGTTCACCAGCCCGTTTTCTTTCGACTCAGTAGAAATATATCGGAACCATCCTACATTTAAAAATAAAAACCGAGGGAAATATACAAATACACTCTTTAAATCTTATTTTCAATGCTAACACAGAAAGTACTATTATTGACGATCTTCAATTAGTTTAATCCTCCACAAATAGGTATTTTATATACTCCTGCATGCAATCAACTTAAAATTCGTGAAAATTTACGAAGAACTGTTCTAATTACGATAACAGACAGAAAGACCATAATGGAATAAGGACAGAGTTGGTAATCGACGAAATGAAACAAAAGAAAATCAGATGTGTTATACGAAAGGATTCTGAAGAAACGAACACCAGACGAATTTACCTTCAAAGTAGGAAATATCCTGAAAAGCGAGAAGTCAATGAACAGTCTTGTCACCGATACTCATATATTTCTGGTTCATTTAGTTTCAGTGGATAATATTTCCGAATTTAAAGATTCCAGTGTCGAAGATACACGAATGAAAAGATACGTGGAGATAAATATATTGAGATACAGTTTGGATAAGATTGGGAATTTCTGCGAATTAAAAAGTTGCGCAACGATTATGTTCGGATAATAATTGTATCCGAATTTTTTAGTTCGTTTTTCCTTCATGTTTTTCGATTCGATCCCCTAAAAATTCTTAAATAAGTAGAGCTTAGAAACCCAGTTCGTTTTCTAAATGTATTTTTTCCACCAAAATGTAATCCTCCAAACTTAAGAAGGTTATAATGTGTATGGGATCAGTTATTTAGCTGCCCTATTGTTCACGAACTCTTTTCACTCTAAAACTGCGCTATTAGTTTTAGTATGTCTATGAAAATAGAGGCAAAAAATTATAGTTTCACATCGGCAGGTGTAAAAAACTTCTTATGAGCTATTTTTTAGCTTCTATTTATTTTCAAGCTGTTGATTGCGTTTTTCTACTTTTAAGCAAGAAAGTTTACGACTACTCATTCAGGAGTTGGTTTAACTGATCGACCTTTTCAGTCTATTTTTTCAGGATTTGCTATTATGTAAGGTGTAAAAAGTTTAATCTTGGCGAGAAAAGTTTGAGGAATGCCTCATTCTTTAGTAAACCCACAAGCGTTGATAAGATTAGATAAATGCCAGATGATCAAAAGTTTAGATTGCCTATGATCTCTTATCGTGTCAAATCAAAATTAGATACAATCCTTTGTATAGTTACTTTATTTATAACTTGTTTCTTAGAGAAATACTATAATCTCCTCTTTCCATCATTTCTATGTCGTACTGAACCGAAATTAAATTTCACGTATTAATTAATAATATAAAAAAATTTAAAAATACAATTTTCACGTACTTACTTTTGACAGAAACTTATTTCAGTTGAATAGCAGCCACAAATATTTAATGCATGTGAGCATCATGACTGAAAAACGTAATTGAAATAGAAGTTTTTTATGATTAGAAAGTCAGATAATCTTTCAATTCATTTGTTTATTGAAGCAATGAAGAGAGGTTTTTGACAAAAATTAATTAAACGTACTTATAAAGTTAATTAACTCCTCGAGATACCATTCAACATCGTGTGGTATTAGTGAATTGATACGAATTATATGTTGAGCAGTTACCACAAGCCACACCTTCAGATTCAACTGTTTTTGCTGTTGGTAGCATCCATATCATACGTGTTATCTCTATTACTGCAGGGATGCGCAACCTTTCCGCTATTGACGGCCGCACTACAGACTTTTTACTTTAGGAACGGCCGCCACTAAGTCCAAGTAAACTTAATATTGCTTTATGATTTACGTAAAAATATAGAAATTTTACATTAAAACGGAGTATGATATATGTGACATATTCAATTTATTGGTCTACATATGTAAAAAAAGTCTCCGTTACTTAATATGGTATAAAATAAAAGTTTTACAACAATTGTCCACACATCCACGGCCGCCAGAGTACTCATACTTGCCGCATGGGACTGTACGGCCGCAGGTTGCGCTCCTATGTCTGTAACTATATGTTGAGGGGACAAATATTTTTTGGTTTGAAATGATTAGGGAACAGGTCAATGGAAAGTAATTTGAAACACTTGACGATAGTTTAAACTTTCCCTCGCTATAATTTACACTACAAACAAATAAATTTCTAAATATATTCGATCAATAAGGTCTTAATCTTAAAAATTATGGTTACCAATAATCCTTCTAGTTATAGACGCGTGTGAATTGAACTAAATCAAAAAGACCGTCAGGAATTGCAAAAATTTTCGAATAAACATTATGCTATATTTATCACAAAATAAATTCTACTCTATTCTTTTATTGTAGCATTATTTCATGTGCGGCATCATAGCATTGTAATATACTGCTTTTAATCCGGTTTGTGGTGTATTAAATAAGCAATCCGAACAGCGTGGGACCAATACAATTGAAGTTTCTTTAATTAGGGAATAAAATAGGTTAAAATACAATGAAAAGAATTAAATCCTCCGCTCATCTGACCTAATAACGAAATAAGAGCTTTCCTTTCATTTTCAATGGCAGACGCTAGCCCAAGCGAATTCGTAAGGATTTTAGCTGACTACTTGTAAAAGCATTCGGCTTGGACGAATACGAACCTAATTTATGCAACGTAGACTTTATTTGATTGATGAGTGATCAACAAGGCGTTCACAATAGAGCGAGTAGTTGCTCACTGTGGTATATAGATTTATACACCAAAAAGCTGTCAGAGCCGTATGGCGCATGCATACATACATACATACGTCTTTATTAGGTAATATATTAGGTATGGTTAGATTGGATAGAGTGATTTTACAAAGTTATTTGAAAGAAATACATAGCAACTAACTTCTCACTCCGACCGTCGCACAGTGGGCTAGAATCGAAAAAAGCTGGCCAAAAATACAAAATGCGTTTTTTCGAGTGCGGACTTTGAAATTTCGCATGGTAAATCTCAAATAAATTTTGCATCGACTGTTAAAGTCGTTTGACTTAGTTCCCGCGCAATTAAGTTTTACAAGGGGTCAAAGTTGACCAAATTTCGGGAAAAACGGCCGTTTTCGATTTTTCGCAGAAATCTTCAATTTCAAACCAACGCTGAACCAAAACGAATAAAAGGATCGGACAAAAAACTATTTCATGTTATAAATATATTCTTTATGCTTAATAGTACTCAATTTGGATGATCATACTTGAAAATTTGCCTACTTTACAGTACAAAATGGCGGACCCTTATTTTGGATGTGATTTTTGCATAAAGCGAGGAAAATAGTTGTGAGGGACATCGATGTACACGGAGTTACTTATACCACAGTACTCGTGAAAACTTCCTGCAACAGGATCTGAAATAAAATCCTGCGCCTTTTTGCGCCATTGGAAAATAATTCGACTTTTGTACAACGATGCAACGACGAAATCTGCGCGGCGGAGCTCCGTCCTCCGTGGCGATCTAAGTTTCCAGATGGTATACGAAGCAAAACGGTTTTTAATATCGCTTTATAGGATAAACAATATACATTTTACACTATTAAAACTATATTTAACAGTTAGGATAATTTTGTTAGGTATAAATTACCCAATTTCATGTTGATAAATATCTCTTTTTTTGTTACATCTAAGGACGCAAATTTTATACCTTACATGTGTAGTATCGTTCTAAATGATGTATACTTCGCATTTATCCACATCCAAAATAAGGGTCAGCCAATTTATCCTGTAGAGTTGGAAATTTTCTCGAGTCTGATCATTTACATTGAGTATTATGAAGCATAAGGAACAGGATTATAAGATGAAATAGTTTTTTTGAAACTCATAAAACGGTATGTGTATCACCTGGAAACTTAGATCGCCACGGAGGACGGAGCTCCGCCGCGCGGATTTCGTCGTTGCATCGTTGTACAAAAGTCGAATTATTTTCCAATGGCGCAAAAAGGCGCGGGATTTTATTTCAGATCCTGTTGCAGGAAGCTTTCACGAGTACTGTGGTATAAGTAACTCCGTGTACATCGATGTCCCTCACAACTATTTTCCTCGCTTTATGCAAAAATCACATCCAAAATAAGGGTCCGCCATTTTGTACTGTAAAGTAGGCAAATTTTCAAGTATGATCATCCAAATTGAGTACTATTAAGCATAAAGAATATATTTATAACATGAAATAGTTTTTTGTCCGATCCTTTTATTCGTTTTGGTTCAGCGTTGGTTTGAAATTGAAGATTTCTGCGAAAAATCGAAAACGGCCGTTTTTCCCGAAATTTGGTCAACTTTGACCCCTTGTAAAACTTAATTGCGCGGGAACTAAGTCAAATGACTTTAACAGTCGATGCAGAATTTATTTGAGATTTACCATGCGAAATTTCAAAGTCCGCACTCGAAAAAACGCATTTTGTATTTTTGGCCAGCTTTTTTCGATTCTAGCCCACTGTGCGTCGTTTTAGATATTTACATCACATCTAATTATGTTTATGTTTTGACATAGTTACATATATGTAAATAAATAGGCGTCTTCTGCCTTGAATTAAGCTACATCGTAATTTGGCTTCGTCAATAATCACCTTCAACTTATTGTAAATCCCTTAAATTTGTTTATTCAGAATTCCTTATCTTAGTTCATCATAAATACTATTTTCAGTTCCTGGATATTTTATAAATAATAAATATTGAGGAAAGTAATCGGTAACCTGATCAGTTGTTCATTTATGTCACACACTTTTGGTTTAGTTAAGTTACGCTTATCGTTAAAGCTCGAGTTCTTGCAAAGATGGATTGGGTGTTCAACAATGCGGACGATACTTTGTATAAAGCTTAACTATATAAAGCTTATAGTTAAGGAGCTTACTTATTAAGCGGTGGTTAAAAAGATTTGATTTAATAATTATTTATCTAATTATTGCTTATCAGAGAATGTCATGTAGAGTTCTATATTTTTTATTATTTCATCATGAAAATGGTAACTGGAACATTTACTTAATATATCTCATGGAAATAATATTTTAAAATTCGATTAGAATTATGTACAATTGTTTTACAGAATATATTGATCAATTACTCTCTCGGATAAAATTCAAAAACTAAAGTTCTATTGAAGATATCGACTCAGAATAACTTACAAATTAAAATAATAAAACAAATATCTGTCTCAATTTCTCGACCGACAAGTTTTTCGTAATGTAAAAATCAAAAACATTTAGGCGATTTATAAAATGGACTACACGATCAAAAATTTCGAAGGTTAGGTTCCACTTAAGTTATTATTTACTGAGATATGGCTACTCAAAAATTAGTATAATTTGCCTTTAAGTATTCATATGATATAAGGAGTAAATTAAAGAAAAACTAGCATTTTACGTAGGATAGGAGGAAAGCAAAGGCAGTTTTAATAATGTTCTCGCGCAGATTTCGCAGTCATTTGTTTAATTTCGCTGTAAAATTAATTTATTGTGTTATAAAGTTGTATAATCCTCATTAACGTGTAGAAACATTCACACTTATCCTAATTTCACCAGAATACAAGAAAATATCGACCAAAAGCTATAATAAGCTAAAAATCTTATTATATCTGTTGAAGAAGAAATTTCTGCGGATTTTTGCGAAAAATGGACCTGCGTACGAGGCTATTCGCGTCCCACAAGTACAATACTGACTAGAAATTTGGAACATAATATAATTTTTTGCATTTATTATCTTCACAGATCTCTCTATCGCTATGAGGCGAAATCATACTTCCTGTTCTAATAAGTATAAATCGTATTGGAAGTAAACATTAATGTCACTTCTTATAAACACGGATGTTTCCAAAATCTTTTATGAATTATTATAAAAAATCTTTGTTTATTCTTAATTTATGAAAAATAAGGTTACTTCTCTGTTAAAGGAGGATTCGTTTGCATTACCACTATTTCTCATCAATCAATCGTACCTTAGCGCGATCTGGCTGAATTCGCGAGACTAAATTCTTAAATAAAACCGGTACAATAATCCGTAACAATGTCTTCCTTATATTCATCGCATATTGTTTTCTTACGATAATCTAACATCTTAGTCTTTTTCGATACTTAATTAAACTGCAAAATTTGTTAATTGAGATATAACCGAATTCCATCCATTACCTAAGTGAGTGTATTAGTGAGTATAATGATGCAGAACGTTACCAATCTATTTATGTCGGAACTAGTACGTTTGCGCATAAGTTACGTGTGAATATGTGCTATAAATAGCTTCCTCTAAAGAGGCAACGATATTTTGATGGTAGAGATAAGCCAACTCCTTTAATGTATTAATAGTCCTCTGGTATCGTACTTAGAAATAAAAAAGATTTACCTCTTATCAGAAAACAAGTGACAACCAACAGCGTTCCCAAGTAGGAACATAATTTCATATGTTAACTTAAGCACATTTGAGCTGAGAACATTAGCTCGCTCCCGGAATTTGAAACAAATTTTCATCGTATAAAATCAATGCTTAGATCCCAATCAATCCGCTACAGATCTATTTTAACGAATAATCCGGCATTCCAGTTTCTGTCGCTAAAGAGTCTGATGTCATCGAAAATGTCACATGAGACGTTTCAGAGGCAATCAGAGCGCGTGCTTTTATGTGCCTCCTTCCCGCATCCCCCCTCCCCGCCTCTCCAACCACCCATGCAGATTGCACATCCTAGCCGTAGGGCGGCGCGCGGAGCACTTTCCGTAATTCATTCTTTTCAAGAAGTCGTCCCATAAGCTGCACTCGGATAGGTCATATAAGAAATCCGGATCAAAAATTCCGTTTTCGGTGGATTTCTAGCGCCGATGGTCGCTGGATGACCGCGAGGATCTCTCCGCTTCCAGTCGTACCCGGAAGAACCGCTCCCGCGACCTTTGAACCGGCGGGGAAGGACTGTCCAGAGGTTAGGGGACCGAATCGGAGTAATAATTTCGGTGATATATCTGAGATCCGGGGTCCGCCATTTTGATCCGTGATTTTCTCTCCATGGGTAGCGATTAGTTCGTGGAGAGAGACGTAGGTGGTGCGAGGGTCTCAGGTGAGGGTGTGCACCAGTGGCTATTTGCCCAAGGATATCATTCTGTTTAATCGGAGACAGAATTTACCTCGGTAACGGGAGGAAGAGAGACATGTCGTCACAAGAAGTCCTAGAACAGGATGCTGGTGAGTTCTTAGGTCTCTCTCTCCTTATGTTTATTTCCGGTTGGTCATTGGTTGTTTATCGCCTTCCAGTTGTTTGGAAGCTCGGGATTTTTTGAGCGTTTCAGAGGAGAGACTAATGAAAAGAAGTGAAAAGATCGAGTGAAATATTTTAATAAATCTAAAACAGTTTGTCTATTCCCCCCAAATCTTACCATACGAGTAAATCGTATATTAATTTAGAAGACTTGGCTTTAGGAATTAGCTCTCGACAGCATTTTGATAAACGAAGAATTTATTCCGAACTTATTATGGAATTATGCTCTTGCAGCCAACATTTTTAGATTTATGTTTCAATAACAAGAATACTTATAAGTTATCATGCGAAAGATTTTCATATAAATAGTCTGTCCATGCTATTGCTAAACTCAAACTTTTTAAAATCAGTATTAAAAGTATAATTTTGTGTTTTTATATAGGTACGAAATTGTGTACAGTAAGAATTTCTTGAACTTCATCTTGAACTTGTAAATATCAAATACATAAACGTTATTATAGCACGATTACCGTAAGTACAGAAACGCTTAAATGCATCTTTATCGTATTAAATCACTAATGTGCATTATACTGAAACCTTCTTTTTCAATAGATACGATAGGTAAGTTAGAACATAGAGAGACAGTCTTGGACGTTATAACATCCTTTATGATGAGAAACTTCATCATTAATCAGATCAAATATTTTCATGAAGAGCTTTGAGTCAACGTTATAAGGATGTACATATTTGAATTCAGATGAATGCGTTATGGGTTAGAATCCTTATACAATATTGTTTTGTAAATCATCCACACTTGGCAATTGCGATTTCAATAATGGATTTTTATTTCTTTTAAAAATTTCCTTTTCACTTATGGATTTTCATCTCTTCTGAGCAATCCTATTTAAGGCTTCTGATAAATGAATTATTTTCATTGCCCGCTAGCAATGGGCAGCTCTGTTTTCAAAGTTTCCGTTCTGCAAGCATAAGAATGAACATGTCGGAGGAAATGTTTTGCAATCCTGAGAATGAACGCGGCTTTGCGGGAAGGAATGAGGTTATGATTTCAGAAAACGACAAACCAAAACTCACGTCATTTATTCAATTTATACATTGGTGATGGATGTCGTTCGGGTTTTGCTGGAAATCCCAGAGTCTCTGAAGAGGATGTTTCTTAATTACATCTCGCCGCGGAATACCATCTGTTAGAACGTCTTAGCGTAATTCACAGCTCATTACTCATCTACATTAAAACGTTGCATCCTCCACCGTGTACGATCTTCGCTGTGAGTTGAAATAATAAACGAGTTTTCAGTGAGATTTTCTCAAACTCATTTTCATTTTATTCACTAAAATGCTGTCGATCAGTTTAATATCAAATTATACTGATTTGTATAGAGATATATTTTCAAAGACCTGATTAGCGTATTAAAAACTTCCATTAATTTCATACATTTCATTAAATTCATTTATTTTCACATTAAATATTAAATAAAGAATACAAGAGTTTAACAATTAATATTAGAATAATATATCATAAATATAAATAGTATACGATGAATATAAATAATTTAACTTACAATTAATATAATATACAAATGATATATTTATAACTATAAATCGTGAATATAATTCCTACC
This sequence comes from Pantala flavescens, assembly GCA_020796165.1. Lineage (NCBI taxonomy): Eukaryota > Metazoa > Arthropoda > Insecta > Odonata > Libellulidae > Pantala > Pantala flavescens. Next base: position 16,837,347 of record CM036881.1, on the reverse strand, counting down.
ACAGTGGTTCATATTACAGAAGTTCAATGGGTTCCCAAATTCAGATATTTCCTTCGTGTGAAGTGTAATGAACATCCGAGAGAACTAATACTTGTGAGTGTCATCTTACACTCAAATCTTCGTCGGCATTCGTAGTTCCGTCTTCTTATTATGAAGAGAGCTTGGCAGCGAATTGATAAGGTTTTAAGAATGAGTTCCTTAGCAGCGGAAAATCGATAAGAACAACTGTTTTATGTTAATCTCTACTTCAATTATCTGCTTCCGCCACGTATTACTCCAGCAAACGAGCTTCATATTTGTTTTCTTCCCATTCATTGTTTTGTATACTTATTCTGAAATTTGTACCTCGTATTCTTTCAGATTTACCTTAATTTCATTCACTTTTTAATATAAATCACTTTTATTTGGATTGAGATTGACAGGTTTAAATAGAAGAGGAAACTTATAAGTCTCAATTTCGCCCTTAATAAAGACATTTTATAATTAATATTCTATTAGCAATATACTCATCTTTTACTGATAACTGGTTTTGTGTTTGAATTGATTGTCGAACCTGTTGCTTTCCAAAATTACTCTTTTCATTGGAAGTTTTCAAGAAAGTGTATCTTGTGTGAATGGATCTTTAATTTATTAGATCCATTAATTTTTGTATGGTTCGTTGTAAGTTTTTGATCACTTAGGTAATTAATATTACTTTCTGTCGTGTCTTGATTAGACTCGACTTCTTTATTTGTCCTTAATATTAAGTAAATTAGGGGACGCATACCTTCCAAATTGTTGCCCTAAAAAGAAACAATTAATTTGACATATTTAATAATATTACTGCTGAAGAATGACATTCGTTTGACTAGATGTTGTTCTTATCGTAATAATTAAACTGTGCTTTAAGGTAGCTTCTTACCACTCCATAACAGACTGATACGATATTCGTTTCATTAAGGTATGGTCTCATTAACATTATTCTGGATTTCCTTGCATATGTTGAAGATTCATAATATTGAGTACTCATCGTCCAATAATGCACTACCTGTATAGTGAAGGTAGTTCTTTCGCCAGTTTTATAAACTTCACTCATCGATCGATTATACGTCATCCATCTACCTGAAGAGGAATTGTTTAGAATTGGATAGAATTTTATACAACCGAATGATAGTACAGTATATTACTCGAGTTTATTATCTATTCATCAGTTTCACTAAAGGTGATATCAGTGCTTCACAGAGCAACAAAAAGCTGAGTACAACACAGAGCGAATCAAGAAAATCACAATATTTAAAACAATATTTTCATAAATTATTGCTCATTTACTCTTATAATTGAATCGATGAGAGCGGTGATCTAGTATCGGTAGAGGTTTAATTCTTATTAAATATTACGCGAAGTCAGTTTCATATGTGCTTAAAGAGGTAATGTAAAATATACGTGGTGGAATTTAAATTTTAGGTAGTTATTAAGGGGAATTTAATTAGAATATTAAGTAGCAATGGATAAGATAGTTTGAGATTTTTTCACATATATCGTCTATTAATGTCATAAGTGACTTAAAAAGCTTATTGGGTATTTTATAAACGCATGTTAAATCTACCCTTCATTTTAGAGAGATTACCTATACCTGTTTTCCTTTTAGTAGGCAATGTTTCATGTCATAGTGCTGTTGGTATATTCATAATCTAAAAGAAAAGATAAATTTTAAAGGAAAAAGATAGGTTACTGTTTGCAATCTTTTTTCAAATGTCATGCTCACTATTTTACTATGAAATATTACTCATTTTTACTCAAATACTAAATATATTAAATTATTTCCATGCTTTTTATCATGAATATATTTTTTTATGTTATTATATATTATTTTGTCGTGAAAATTAGGAAATTCAATAAATTTATCTAGAATGAGTATCAAAAAAGGTAAAATTTAGGCTTTGACTGAAATAAATACAAAGATCTGTTTAGGAAATACATTCCTTTTAGAACATAATAAATTGTAGAGTGTTCTAAAATCGTTCTCAATTTATTTAATTTGAATTTAAACTCTCATTAAATATCAGCTACGTAAGATTCTGAATTTATAAGTATAAACGGATATGGCACAACTCTATTCCCGGAGGTTCAAGAATTTTATATCGCAACTCTAACTCACGATCACTTGATAGATATTACCAAAACACTTAAAGATACTCCGTTTAAATATTAGCACTTATCGACAACTTGATGATAGGGAATGGAATGTACAGCGTAGGAGAAAGAGATTTATATTGTGTCCTTCATACTATTAAGTCTTTCACACCAACAATGAAATATTTGACTGCTTATCGCTCAAGAACGAGCCTGAAAATAAGTTATTCCAGCATTCGTTCGAGTAGCGATAATACTGTTTGGTGATCGGGAAACGTAGAAATTCCATCGAACCTCTCAATGCAACCACATGGATTTCCACGTTGGAAATGTTTGCAGCGATTGTTTTATAAGTATAGGAAATATATAAATATAAGTATAGGGCAAATAGGATCAAAGATCTTTCCCAATTAGTTCATCTTCAGTTGCTGTCGGAATTGTTTACTCATGCTGTGCGTCAGACACGTCTCTCTTCTGTGACATATTTAAAGAAAATGCGTCACGACTAGCCGGTAGCTTTGCTCCCTATGTATATTCCACAGCTGCTATTCGTCTACGAGGGAGATTGTTTATTTAGCAAGACAATTAAAACATTATGAGCACTCTGTATATGGGTCAAATAAAAGTGAATATTCTCTAGTACTAATACTCTAATACTAGTCTCTGACAAGAACCATAGCAATTAGAGGTTGAGATACTCTATACCTAGTCCAATAATTGATTATCTAGGAAAAGAAAGAAATAAATAAGTTTCCTGCAAGGATAAAATTATATATGGATCAATAAAGTAAATGATAAGTCTAGTAATTTTTTTTCAATCTGCTTTTACATTTATTATTCAATAATAAATTCTCTTTAACTATAGAATAATGCACAAATATTGTAGCGTCTTTAGGAACAATACTAACAAATACGTATAACATAATAAATACGGTATGATTAGGGCTTCAATAAAAATAAGTAGGTGATTGAAAATTATCTTTTAGAATGTCCAAATATATTTACATCGTTTCTCACTACTATATAGAAGGATTCATAATGTAGTTAGTATTTTAAGGTAACGATTCATCAACTCATTAGATTAGAGAATGTTATTTCAGGATCTGTTAACGGAGATAAATTTATATTACTTCGTTTTAAATCAGTTACCTAATTTATAATCAGTTTCTTGTGCTTCTTGTAACATTGTAGTGTACATATTAACTTATTCACTATTTTTGTTTTTACCGATAAACATGACTAAATATAAAACAAATACTTTAGATGTAAAAGTTCTATTATTTTTAAGCTTTCCATTATTTATTCATCCAGGCGCTTTCAATTAACGGTTATTATCTACGGGATGAAAATGAAACTTTTAAAGGCTGAACCCATCTAAATTATAGAAAAAAAGAGGGAATTTTGAACACTATATGCGAATAAGAACTTCGTATTTTATCCAAAGTTACGCCTTTTGATATTTATCTCAAAATGTGTGAATTTTATCAAAATAGTTACTCATGCCCTGAATCCTTCTACATTTAACTCGAGCTAAGTTTGTTGGTTGGTCTAATATACGTGATATTTTCTTTACTTGATTTTATTCTCGATTGTTAGAATTTCTGTTTTATCTCCATCGCTAACCTTTATCATGAACAATCTCGCATTCAAGAAAGGTTCATTGCAGAACAATATGAGCTAATTAGAGCGTTCAATTCATAAAATTCGATTATTATTACTGTAGTTCTCTTTTATTTCATATTTTGTGATTAACAACGAATAATTTTCAATGAACGTATATTCAGACACTTTTGAAATAACGCATTTACGTATATAATAAAACCTACAATTTTTATAGCGGTAGACACTATTTTTCATGCAAAGTATTTTATGAGTATTATTTTGTGAGAAGCAAATGTGGCCCTTATAAAATCCTAATAGTATTGCATATCTTCCTCATATTGTGTTCTATTTTGGTGTTCGTTTGGTTTAGTTTTCATAACTGACATAACAGCAATGCTCTGTATTTTTTATACAGATTTCTCCCTTGAAAGACGTTTTGAGTAATGGCAGTTTACTTCTTAAAACACCTGACCTAGAAGTGGGTATCTGGCTGTCCTAGTCTTGTCTTCATATTTCACTTCTCTAGGACTTTCATGCCATAAAGTGGGACCCTAATCGTTCCAATGGTTTACATTTTGCTTTCATGCTATAGTTTGACCGAAATGACTGACCTGAAATTATAATATTTTTCCGGGGAACATACATTGAAATTAAAAAAGAAATAATGTGAAAGTAAGTTTGCGATATTTGGTAGAAATTCATGAGATAATAGCCAGATTGGAACTGATCTGATGATAATTTAATTGCACCGAAATCGGTCTACTCAAGTTTTATATTTATCTGCGACATTTGCACAAACTGTCTAGTTTTCTGGTTGTTAAAATAGGGGTTTTTAATGATCCGAAAAAGGTAGATTTCAACTAAAATATTTGCCCTTAATTTTTCTGTCTCATATATATCATCTAAATATATGTATACGAATTAATGCCATTTTTCCGATCATAGAATGCGATAACTTTAAATTAGCAAAATTTGAACTAAATCCTTTCTTTATTTTAGTTTTAGTACATTTTATCCTGAGTTTGTACCCATTTCGAAGATCGTTCATGACATTATATTAGTGATCCCTAATTAAAACGTAATGGTTAGCGTTTTTAGTCGATTAAAGTACGTGATATCTAGTAGTTATTTGACTTATCTAAAGAAACATCGATATAAAGCGTGGATATAAATCGTAGATACTCCCAACTTTATCGATACGTAATCCACAATGAAGCTACGGCATTAACGAACTCAAATGAAATGATATTCGATACCAAATTTGTAGGAATCTCTCCTGGGAGGAAAAATCATTCAATCTGGAAGGCTGTAATAGTTTCCGCGTTCAGAAGTTTGATCCAAAAACTGTCGCATTAATTCTTACGAATTTAATCATCTGAATTATTCCCAGAATGAACCAATTCACTATCCTCCCCACATTCTAATTGCGAAACTATTACTCTCGTCGCCGTGATGTCCGTCTCACAGTTTGCTCTCCAAGTCTGGGTGGGGTTGTGTGGAACCAAAGCATGATGGGAAGGCGATGTTTTGCAACGGGGCCGAAGTCCTTAGGCGGGTCAGTCTCCCTCTACGCCCACCCCCGCCGTGCCCCCGTCACATTTGCCCTCGAGGCCTCGCTTTCGGGAAAATAAAATGTTTCTCCCGTCTTGTGAACGCTGAACGACGATTGTGTTGCCAGGGAAAAGAGATTCCATAGCACCAGTAAAGTCTTCTTACACAGGCGCCAATCAGCCGTGGTTTATATCGGAATTATCGATCGAAATTTTCGACGGGATTTTATGAATGAACGTAGCGATTTGATGTTCGTCAGGTGTTATCTTCTCAATCAATAACCTCTTATATGGAAGGAATATGTTGAATAAAAGATAAAATATATAACTCATGTTCAGTACTCCTCTTCGGATATATTCTCATGTTTTATTTCTCCGAAGTTTATGATTTATATTGGGCTGCTTTCTTCCTAGCTTTATCATAATGTTTGATATGCATTATGCTTATTTTTACTCACGTATGAAATTTCTAGTCTTCAATGAGTATGAATTGAAATTGAGGAATACAATCTATATGATTGAATTATGTCTGCATAAAATTATTGTATAATACAGAATATGGTTGCTCTTTTCATAAGTACTAGTTTTTAAAGTGCTTTTGTTGAGCATTTGAGTTATATTCTCATTATACGAACGGTATTTTTCAACTTTAGAAATTTCAATTCGATCAAAGTTTTCTATTGATTATTTCATAAAACCGATAAAAGATATTCATGAATACAAAACACGAAAGTTTTAAGAGCAGCTTATTTGAATGAGGGATTAGATGATGAAGGAAATTAATGGAACGTAGCTAATTCCACCACAGATTTTCCCTATTTCATAGTTCAAGGTTGCACTGAGGCGGGAGAAGAAAATATGCACCGAGATGCAACCCTCTGCTCCATTGCATTCCCGGATTTTTTTGTCACGGCGCTATTTCAACATAATGTCACGATTATTACAATTATATGATGTGTGTGAAAACTTGTGGTATGACTTATATACCTCAGTCGAATTTTTCCATCCAGAGTTTATAAAAGGGTTTTCATTCACTTTCATCTGAACAAATTTTCGTAATTTCATTAATAATTTGTGGTCAAAAAAATAAAATTTATAATAAATCGGTGATCATTTCAATATTCATTTATATTTTAGTGGTAGAATTTAGATAGGTTCAATTTATAATCCACGTTGAGGACAAATTGAAAAATCTTTGTAACTTTGTACAATGTTTTAAAGGAAATCGAGCTTCATAAATTTTCTTTAAGTATTATCCTTAGCTAAAATCCGATTAGTATTTTGAAAGGTATATTATTTAACATTAATATATTAAATAATTTTTAATCCATTTAGGAAGGTAATAGCTATCCGCTTTAATTTCACCGAATTTTAGTTCAAATGGACATTGTTGGCGATATCGAGTCCACCAGCTTGACACCAAATATGTAACTGAATTTTAGAAGGTTATTCCTTGATTGATACATATTAAATGGAGTCGTACATAAACTCTTAACTCTATCTATCGTCAAGTACGCTTGATTTTATATAGAGTAACTTGAATATAATACGAACAATATTGAGAGATTTTGGATTTTCTTTAACCCTTATGTTTATACCTTTTTTCCATGATATCGTATCCCTACTTTGATGAGACATTCCTGTATTTAAGAGCGGAAATCTTATGAGCAAACGGGAAAGAAAATGAAAGAGAAGGGACAACTTATTCCTGATCCCCTACTACTTCGTCAACGTCCAAAGTCCGACGTCTATTTTCTCCTATAGTCGCTCAGCTTCTGTAAATACCATTCGCTGTCGACCGGACAGTTAGCTGTAATTCGAAAAGAATTGTCCCTCTCAGTGAGTGAGGTGTTTTCGAATTGTAACGTATTTGTTTGCGGAATTTCGACGGATGTTTGAACAGTCGGTGCAACGAACTTTAAGGTTATTATCTCCGTGCATTTATTGACGTATTATCCGGAGTCTCATACCGCCCCTTTCACTGCATCCGTCTCCATGGATTGTTGGTTGAAAGTGTCCAGGAATTTTGGTTTGTGTCATTCGGTTGTGAAACGTCCCTGTGTTAAATGAATTGAAATTTCTCACTGTATCGTTCCTGTATGTTCCTAGGTCGGAAGACGGATCTTTGTAGAAGTTTCTGTTCTATTATGTGTTTCAATTTATTGTACTTTAAGAAGGGATGCTAATAGTTGGATTATAGTGTTACTTACTGATGGAAAATTAATGGAAGAATTAGTTTACGTAATGAATATTGATTGACAAATATCGTAAATATCGAAAATTTTATTTTTTTACGTAATATTTAATTGTCAGCATTACGAATTTTGAATGCTACAATATGATTGAGTGAAAATGAGAGATGATAAATTAAAATAGCCTTAAATATCTGGAAATCTCTCCTTGATTTAACTCTATATAAGAGGATAGCTGTCATGCAAAAATTAATACAATTTTCTTATTCCACGAAAGAAATTATTGAAAATTTTTAAAAAACTTAAGTTTTTTAATTTTAATTAATAATTGTGAATACGATTAACATTTAACATTATCGTATACCATCGATGTGAAATATTTATAGAAATACTTTATAAATATTTATTTATTTATTTATTATTTATTTATTATTTATTTATTTATTTGTACTTAATTACCACAATTAGGCTCCAGGCCAGGTGGTAGTAATTTGTATATAATAGTTTTTAATCCTTCATATTTGTATTTAATAATTGCAACACACTTTCAAAATTCTACGTAATATCTTCCTCTATAAGCTCTTTTCATTAAGTTATTTCTAACTCCGCATGAAAGATGCATGACCTTGTTATATTCCTTACTATGCCTGATAGGGAAGGAATTTGATGATATATTACTATCGAGAAGGTTTCGTGCAGAAAAATTATACGTTACGTGTCATTTATGTTCAGCTGCTTTACATAGTTAAGAAATACTTTAAGTACGAAAATATTCATTAAAATTTTTTAAATAATCATCACAGAATAGGAATAATACTATACATGAAATAATCTAAAGGTAATAAGAAAAGAACTCGAACCCACATCATTCAATAGCCAATGTTTTGCCCTTATTTAAGCAATGAGAGATTCTTCTACCATTACTTTAAGAAGTTTTTCATCTCACTGGGAATCGATCTAATGCTAATTTCTTGAAAGCATTGGGCAAAATGATACAATTAGTAAACATGAAGATAGAATAAATGAATATGTCCAATTATTCCTCGACATTATTCGATGTAAAGAGAATCATTAATAGTTAAAGATTTAAGTATCTTCGAATATACTCTAACTTCGTTGGATTATAATTTCAATATAACAAAAAATTTTCACTTTATTAGGCAGAAAAACAGCTTTTTTAAGCCTCCGATAACTCTTAAAAACATGACAAATTGAAGCCGAAAAAATTAGAGAAAATATACGAAGATGGGCATGATAATTTCATAGGCAGATAGTCTTCTGTTTCAGTGTCGCCGTGTTCTTTCCTATCGCTACATTGATTATTTTTTCTCTGTCGGAGGGATGTTTTGCATCTCCTTGTCTCATTTGCCTCAGAGCTGAAATTGCAAACTGTGGTTAACATTTAAGAGACGATGCCGCGCAAAATGTCGTCACGTCCGGCATATTCCCGCCGAGACTTCCCGCGTCATCTCGGGAAGCGGCACGTGGCCACGCCCTCCGCGGAGGGTCGCTCTCTATTCTCGAATCGTTCTTCGGGAATCAAAAATGAGGTCATTCATGACGCCATCTTAATTCTCCATGTAACCTCAGATATTCAGCTACAGATCGTTTGCAAAATACAGCATCACCAGAGATACGAATTTGAATCTTTACGATACATATTACAAATATCGAATAAGAATACCTCTTAAATATCTGTGCTTACTTTTGGGTGGAATTATTATTATGATTATTATTTATGTGAGGAGAAAACACGTGGAAAACATCTCACGTGGAGATATATTTGAATTAGCAGCTACATTAATTTATTCTAGGTATAGATGAAATTGATATACTATTTAATCCATAGGATAGAAGTTGAAGTAATTCCAGTGTTATTTTTATGACGTGGGTGGTTTGAAAGGAGATTTTCTATTTAGTTTGCTTCTCTTTTCAGATGATTTACTCTAAAATTTTATTTTGTTCGTGTTTATTTTTAAATTATTCATTTCAATAAAGATCGAGGTTTTATCCTAAATAGAGCAAGTTTACGAAAAATATTATATTTTACTTAGGAACGTGATATTTTTTAAAATGAACCCGTAAAAGGGTGATATTTTTATTATGTGGAGAATCAGCGCCTGGAAGAAAGGATGTTGAAGATGTTAAAGATAAATAAGTATCATTAAGAAGTATATTAAGTAACTTATCCTAAGAAAAAATCAGTAACAGAATAAGAAGAGAATTTTGCAAAATCGATACTATTGATAATCTACTATCCTGATATTGACAGCTTGCATCTTATTTTAAAATAACTTTTGATACTATAATATTTTGTCAGAAACAAATTCCTGAAAAATTTAGGGGATGGGTTGTATAGGTTATATAGCTTGTATTTTTTGTACTTCATTGTCTGTTGTTGCTCATCATTAGGACGAAATTTATCATTATTTTCAAAATAATTTATCACATCTTCTTATAAGAACAGATCGATATGGATATCATAAGAGTTCGTGATATTTTTCTGCGTTAAAATACAAGTGAGTTGATGGAAACTCAAGTATCCATGGAAACATATGTTTCCGTACGGTTTGGAAGATGGATACTAACAAAGTTCGCGTACCAGACGTAGATTCCTCTTTACCGAAAGCTTTTAGAAAAAGTCTCGGAGATAAAAGAGAATTGGAGCAGGAATGTAACGGAGAGAAATGAGAAGTTTCCCTTCGTTATCTCCATCCATGGGCACCGAGCTGTCTGCCAGTTCCGCCATCTGCTGATTAGTTATCAAGGTGTCGTAAATGTGAAGGCATATCAAATGAGTTTATAATAGAGATAATGGAAGTATTCTATGCGTTTTAAGGTCGTTTTATTTGCAAGCCGAGGATGCATCCAGTGAATGAGAACTTATCATTGTTTGTATTTTTACGATTGGAATCTAGGTGGCGAAACGAGCTTATCGACGTAGTATTCGCTCTGAATGGATCTTTCGTGTAATAGCAACGGAATTGTAAATAAATAAACTTACTTCAGTGAAATTCGAGGGTTTTATGAAGCGTAAAATTCAGATAAACACAGGAGTTCTTATATCGAATGATGCAATGCGGAAGAGAGATTACTGTGGAATAAAAGGGAATGATTTTTAATTGAAGAAATTGTGATCAAAATAATTAATCCTTGGTGATCTATTCAAGGATAAGCTATCATCTTCAAGGTTTAATCTGGAAAGTAAATGAATTCAACCTTAAATATCAAACTTATCATTAGTGATTACTAGACATATACATAATATTATTTAAGTACATACTTCAGTCTTTTATTTTATTATTATTAATTTTTAACAAAAAAACTGATCCAAATCGTATGATAAGATCTATTATATATCTTTACGAGTAAGTCATACGTTTAATTCAATTTCATTACTTATACTTAACCTTATAATTGTCTTATGTAATTGACATTTTGCCTAATAAATACCTTTTTTACATTAAAAATCGATCTATATAGAAGTTCAAAGATGCGTTAGAAATGTTTTTTTTTGAGTCACCCATCTTTCGTTTTCTTTATGGAATTTTTACGTAAAATCCCGCTGAAACCATGGGAATTTTGCGCTGTGGTAAATGAGAGCATAGGCGTCTGAAATTTGCGTGACATAATTTATATTTCTTTCTTGATCTTTAGAAATGTTACCCTTGTTTGGATCAAGAATCCGGTATGCGAATTTAAGCATCTCTGAACTCAGTTTGGGAAGGAAGTGTTTAATTGGCGGTAGAGGAAGAATCAAATTATGAAAAAATAACGCAAACTAACTTGGAAGGATGTATGGTAATATATTTGGGGACGACACATGATTTCGGCTGTATCCAACGAACTTTCGCCATCAACAATAACCATGACTATCGACGGATCTAAGATATCATATAGATGATGCTTATTGTTTTATAGAAGTGCACCTAATGTAAACATTTTTAACTCAATTTTTGTCTTCTACGTAAATTTTACTCTCGTAAAATAACTCCTAGGATATATATATCTGTTACGCATCTCTTTTGATGACAGTGAACCATAGTGTGGGAAACTCGTATCATAACGACACGTTACATTCAGTTCGCTTGGAAATTCAAACCTACAAGTTTCCGTTGAGCACCGGACATGTATGTCGGAAGGCAGTCCTTCCGCTTATTTCATTTCCGTGGCAATCCTCCGACTGCGGTGCTCCCATGGCGGCTACCACTGCATCGCGGTCTTCCCTTCCTTTAGAAGCGGCAATGGTCTTGATAGAAGAACCCTTCTGCGGCTTCTTTGATAAGCTACAAAGAGCCTCTTTTCTTAGTTACGTTCCCTCGATACAGTTTCGTAAATAAAAAAAGAAGTGCGATACTGTTTCGTGCGCTGTTGGTAAAGGTATGCTAATATGCCGTTGCCTGATGAACTGTTTTAGAATGATTCCTTGACTGGTTTGTAATAACTGTATTAATAAAGGAAATAATATCTAATTAAAAGTTAAGGTAAAGGGGTAAAGGTTAACTTATCGCGAACCTCTCGTTCGGTTGGGATGATCCTTGGATTTAAAGGGCGTGAAAATATTTCGACAAGACCGGGACTGGAACCTGAGTCTTCTAATGCACGCTCGGCTGATGTATTTGTAGCCAATTCCTATATAATCATCCCCCAACACCTAATAACTTTGTTTCAGTGTACTTTTGTCTACGTACCTTGAACGTAAGATAAGGAAGCCGTAAAATTTGCTATTAAAAAACTCGACCCTGTCGAATGGTTTCCCGAAGTCATAATAGAAAGATTTTTAGGTTCGTTTGGTACTTATTATCTTATCTTCACCCAAGTCGACGCTTTGCGGGGAATAAATCATGGAGTAGGCGTAACTGACGTACTAACTAAAATGAATTTGTGGTTCCGAATTTCCCCGCATCCTGTAGCCATATGACGAAGGATATTTTCTAAAACTCAAATGTTATTATAAACATTATTTAATATAGATTATTTTAACAATAATATATAAATGTAAAAAGATGATAGGTAGTAATGTTAGGGGTTATCTTAATCGCTTCATGATTGAAATATATTTCTATCGCTCACGGTACGTGATAATGTTATCTTGTAATGCTAGAGTAGCCATCCATTAAATGTTGCAAAAAATTTTTAAAAAATTTTGGAATATTGCTCAAAAAATTCAATGCACATAGGTTTTCAAAACATTGTATGTAATTAAATAGAACATATTGTGTGGCCCATTACTTCAACTTCCATTACATTGTAATGGCTTTTCCTATATTTCCAATGAGTATGGTTGAATGATATTGTTTTACTTTTGAAGGCATATGGGAACATAATTATTAATATTTGACTGAAAAAGCTTTATTAATTACATCGATAGAACTCGTTAGACAACGAATATTCAAGTAACTTTACTTTTAAATGAATACCTCGCAAAAAATCGTATGACATAGGACAGGAAATGTTAATTCACCAATTTCCCTAAATATACATCTTATTTATGGGTCTAATTGCTGTGTGGAATATGAATCCAGTAGGCTATGTTACGAAACTGTTTCAATGTCTTGTCTCGAAAATTGCTTTCGCTAAGCACTGGATTTATTATGCGTACGGTAATGAACATAGCGGATGTAAATTCCTTCAAGGATAAAATAATTATCCGTTTTTGCATTTTTGTCATTCTATGGCACTCACTTAATTCGATAGTTTATTTGAGGGTTGAGGTCCGGGTCAAGGAGAAAGGCTCAATGCCAATATTTCGCAATCCACAGAATGATCGTCAGAAATGCCACTTCTTTCAGCTTTCACGAAATTAATTGCTTTCAGTCAACTTATACTACAAACAACATATAATTGGATTAAAACAGTATATTTTCATCTCCAAGCGAACGAGATAATGATCGTGCCCAATGACGAGCGTGTTTTTTCGTGGATCATGGGAAATATTTCATGGAGTCTTCTTTTACAGGATTTCGCATATCAGAATTGATATTAATCTCAAGGCTAATATAATACATACATAATATAATGGAACATGATAAATATTATTAATAATCTTTCGATTGAAATTGAATGTATCAAGGTTATGAAATATTTTTGTTGAATGTAAGAATATAGGGTTTATTTATTCGTATCAGAACACAATAAAAGTTACTGTTTTTTAAAGTACGTATGATTTCTTTAATTAACTATCAAAAAATTTTCTTTGGCAAAAATGATGGCAACATCTACATAAGGCTTTACCTTCTGGAGTGCCTAATTTTGTTATTGTTCAGTTGGTAATCTTTTTTGTGTGATAATAATTTTCTCTTACAAAATACAAAAATAAATAATTTTTAGTGGATGAAGTTACTAAGTACGCGATTAATTTAACCCGATAGATACTTAGTAGTCACAGAAAACAATATCTTATATTGGAATCGAATTATATTTAAAATTATGCTTTCGAATAAATTCGACATTGAATTATTTTCGTTTATTTATCATACATAAGAGTGTATTATGAATTATCGTGATGTTAAACCGTAAATAATATTAAATCAAAGATATTTAGAATTAGCATGTGTAAATAGTTATGCATATCCAACTCGGATTTTCAGTTACCTTATTTAATATGAAAGGGATAGTCTTCTGAAAATATAAACCTCTAAAATTAAGAACCTCATTGAGCGAGAAGTAAGTGCTTGAGCACCGAACCGCACGAACTTCAAATCCATTGGTGTCAATAGATTAGCAAACAGGCTGGCCTTATTTTCCCTGATAATAAAACGTGTTTAATTTAGCAGTCAAGCTACATTCAGAAAATAGACCAGCGAAGGATGTTTTCTGTCATATAGCGAATCCTAGAGGTCTAAAGGGAGTGTGTGTTTCATAAACAAATTCCCTTGTTATTAAACGCTTAAGGAAAACACTTGCATCATTGATATTTTCTTTTCAGGGTTGAGTCATAGTAAGGAGCTGTAAACAGCTATATTGTGCGATATTTAGTGGAGGATTCTTTCTCTACGTTACCAGCACTTTGCACGTGTTACTGTTGAGACGAAACCATTGAATCATCTTCACTTTTAATAATTTGGTTACCATGCAACTTATTTAGTAGCACGATCGACAAAAATTATGCTTGTTTCATTATTTCATCAACTTTAAGGTAAAGGATCCTATCTGAATGCAAGAAAAAACTAATAAAGCAATAGACTGAGTTCTGGTATACTACGTTGGTAGAATGGTTTTCCATTGGCGAATAGAAAAGTATATGAGTAAATGAAATTTAGATTGGCTTTCATTTATTCCTGAGATTCATTTACGTAATTATCTAATTTATAATTATATTAAAAACATAATTCGAAGAAAAAGAACTTATGAAAGCACGAACTTCATAATCAGACTTCCGCAACTTAAAAGCGGTGAATGAATCTTGATCAAATATAGAGATGCATGTATTTTGTAAGAAAGCCTTTAGTTAAATTAACCTGTCCTACTCTGAAAGTTGCGAATAAACCATATCTTTCCTTTCCAACATTATCAAATAATATCCGGTCATACTTTTAGTGGTTAACATCGTTTAAAAATTCAAATAGAGAAAGCATAGAATTACTGACAAAATATTCTTATTATTTATTGCTAATTTATATATCTATTTGCTGATTTATATTATTATACTATTAATTTAAACGTGAATCGCTAACAACTTACTCTTGACTCGTGGCTATTCTATAGCATAACAATTCTGACGCACTTCCTTACACAGTCACTACCTGCAATTTTGGTCAATAGCGTATAGATGTTTACCTTCCTCCTTAACCGGGCATTGAAATCCCTACCCCAAAAGTGTAATGAACTCAATCAGACCCTTCTATTTTCCCCGATCGTCTTAAGCGATGCGACCCTGCTCGTCAAACCTATGCAAAACAAATTAACAAAGATCTGCACTAATCCTATGACTAACTGCAGTACTTTTTGGGCGGTAAAGACCGTTCGTACCGGAGGGTGCGTCATCCGGGCATTTACCTCTTTCGGGAAGTAAACATCCCGCCCGCGGGGGCAATAAGCCATTCATTACGACATCCCGACCCCAGTACCTGCAGACGGACGGAAAATTTGTCCACTTCATCGTTCATCATTCGCTAGTAAACAATGGCCTCAAAACTGTTGCCCGAGTTTGTGGAGGACGCGACTTTGTCATCCTGTGCTTGTGTGCCTTCGTTGGTTCCCCTGAAGTGAAGGTCGATTGTCGTGTTTGCTCTGCGACTAGTATAGCCCTCACCGGAAGAGCATATGCGCGCAGGTCTGCCAACCGAATAGAGATGAATTTACAACCCTACAGGTTTCGATTTTTTTCGTGAAAGGAAGCCGAAATCAAATTTTTTTGATGTGGTAGAGAAAGAACTACGTAAATCATAATAGGTAATGGGTAAAAATCTTACCTGAGTCTCTCTAAATGTTCACTATCTATCGTGCAAAGTTTGAAATGAATGAAAGTAAATACTTTTTTACCAATTAACCTTTATAGGAAACTCTACGGTCAATTATTTTCAAGTATAGCTTAGAAACAAACTGAAAATTTCGTTGAAAACGGAGCAAAACTTTTAAAGAACTCAAACTCGGTACAAATAAAACAACATACATTTCTATTGTAGCAACGAAAGAAGATCAAATAATCGTTGAAAACGATGCATCGTAAAGATAAAGTTTTAAAGTAGAAACAGCGTACGATAAGAAAAGAGGAATGGAAGTGGAAAAAGGAATGTTTTTATTGGGAAATGAGTGGTAAGTTAAGCTTCAGTATGAAGATAAATACAAAAACTCTTTCTCGACGGAAGAGGTAGAATTTTAACTAGAAATGCATCCTTGGTTCGTGGACAATATTTAACGTTCGTCATCGTATCGTGGGCGAGAATAATTTTAATATTATTTAAAGCAATAATATAATAGTGGTTATATAGTTCAAATGTCGTATATTTCCTACAGAACAGTCTATGATGTGAAACGCGAAATTATGAGTAGAGCTTCCTAGAAAAACGTGTCATTCCGTTACGCAATCTATTTCTCAGAGGGAGCGGGGTCACCTGTGTCGATGTCGGGCTTGCGTAGCGCAATAAACTCCAGAAGAGGAATTCGCAGTGTGGCACGTGCCGTGACAGCCAACCTGCGCTTGTTTAGAGAAGAAAGTCACGTACACAATTAAAAGGGGAGTTGAGAACATAACTTCTTATCTGCCAAGTGTTCGCTGCTCATGCCAGCGTAAGATGGAATATCCTTTTCGGTAGGGAAACGCCAAATGAAAACTATCCCTTCTGGATTTCCAAGTTGTCAAGCTTACGTTATATTTCCTTCCATCACTTAGGTATATTTAATAATAATAATCTACCTTTATTGAATCAGGGCGAACTTTAGTCTATATAGACCACTCTTACAGTTAACCCCTACGGAAGAACACAAATACATCCCATCCCAGACATGAAAATTTTCCGATCCTGGGCTCGAACCTGGGACCTCGAACACTAGCACTCAATGCGCTACGCACTCTGCTGGCAATTTAGAGAAAAAATAAAACAGTGCTGTTCTATATCATCTACAAGTATTCGTGTGTTATTCATACCAATGTGTCGTTCTATAGGCTTTGAAATTATTTTTGGAGGATTATTCGAAGAGAATAAAGGAGTAATAATAATTTTTTCTTTAGGATATATTTATCGCTAGCGTTCGCTGTTGATAACGCCAAGACGTAAATATCCCCGACTGTCTCTAACTACCGCAAACTAGAAGCTTATCTCTCTTTCATGGGTTCCCAACCTGCACCAATTTAGAATACGCTAGCTCGCTATTCTGTGCTAATTTATTGCATAGATATTCCTCATAGCAACCGACGATAACTTATTTATATTAGCTTACTGAGTATTTTTACGTCATATTCCATTTGTTCATTATTTACAATATTTATATGTAGGCTGAATGATGTCTTAATCAATAAGGTCATGAAGACAATTAGGTCACAAACCCTGATGCTACTGACTGAAAAATTTCAAATAATTCAATAAACCTTCCTATAATAACAAAAGTATTATGTTATGAAAGTGAATTTAAAGCAAAGTTTCCTAGAAATTTCATGTATTTTCCTCTGTAAGGATCCAGTTAAAATTTATTTCCTTGTAGATTTTAATACGTCAAAACTTAACGTATAGAGCAACGATTTCAATTTTCGCACAACTAAAAGCTATTCGTCGAATTCAGCAATTTAAGATTTCCGAATTTTATTTCAACATGACTTAATCTAGTGAGCAAATATATCCGTATACATTATGTGGATATCGTAACGATTGTGTACATAATTTTTAAATTGTATCCAAAAATATTTCTTGAAAACGAAACGAACTGATTCGAAACACGCAATGTTTGAGAATTTGCGATACAGCGGTTGGAGAGAAAAATCTTGTTCTAACCGGCTAAACGCTGGCAAAAGGAAATAAACTGGAATTTCTAAGTTCGGACACAGTTCATGTTTGATAACTAAAATTGTAACGAAAACGAATGGATAAAAGTGAAATAAATAATTTAAACACGAAAGGTATTCGAGCCCGGTTTTTTTACGTATTTGGATATTAAATTGAATAATCATTATGATGATGTAACTATTATAATATTCCCTTGTCTACGTATAAATTTTGTTTATTTATTCATATATTGAAAAACAAAACGATTTCAAACTAGCATTAGCTTTTCAAAAAAAATAACGTTTTAAGAAGTATTAATGGTAGACCAATTTAATAGAAATTGTGCTCTTTACTTCTAATGCTAAGTAGCAATAGCAAGTGAATTCAAAGAATAATAGCAAACTTTTGAGTGTTTTAGAAAATATACATGATAAAAAATCGTACATTAAAATTCCATCTGTTCCTCACAAAACTTACCATTCTTGGAGATCTCATTTTAATGGAATGTTAAAGCAATGTTTTGCTCATTTCTTGGTATTCGCTAATTTAGCGGGAAGTGTTATGTTTGGTTTACAACGCGGCACTTCTAAGGAGTTACGAGGAACTTTCTTTTTCTTCCTCCACTGCCCATTCTACGGTTCCCCTTTCTGAATGAAGTGCTCTCTTAGATACAGCATTGATATTTCCATACGATTCACGTTGAATAACTTCAAGTCCACTCAATTGTTTCTCGTTTTGGCTTTTTGATTTGTTGGCAGGTTTATTTAGCCAAATTTTAAAAATTACTGTCGTGTATTTATTAAGCTAACTATTAAAAATGCAACTGTCGCGTATTATAAAATATTTTACGATTATAACATAATATTACTTTACATTATAAATTGGATTCTGATTTATTTTAACAGTACTATCACGATGTATATGGTATATCGTTATGTCTTTAAAAAGTTTTATCTCTACGTATATCGCAAATCTTTACTACCACGATGTATCGTTATGAGTCTTTAAAAAGACTATCATCATATACTTAGGGAAATAAAGAAAAATCATTTTCTTTGACGTAAGATAGAAGCAAGTGTAGTTTCCTCGTGTTTAAGCATAGAATTCGTTAATTTTCCAGCAATAATAAAATTTATTTTAAGAAATTTAGATTAAGAGAAATAATTTTAAACTCCATTTCATTCGTAAACGTTTAAAATTTCGTTTGAAACACGTTTGGAAGAGTTTTTTTGTGACACTTCGTATCCGCGATTCCTCGAAATCCGAAAATTTTCAACTGACATTGATGCTTCACTTTTTTTTGGTCACGTTATTTGCTCTAGATCGAGGCCAAAAAAGGTTGTTTGAGTTCTTCTCACTTGTTTTTCCATTTGGGCATTAAGGACCCCTTATGCCACCAACAATGAATCCTCCACTTCCTCCACCCACATCGCAGACCCCTTCAAACACTTTTCACCACACACACTGCCGTTTTCAGCGTAAACATCCCTTCTTCCAATCCCCTCATCTGCTTCGTCTTAAAATCATTTGACGGATCTTTCACAGTTTGAAAATGGGCCATCCGCAGTTTCAAACTCGTTGAGAGGTCGGCTTTTCTTTCATCGCAAGGCGACAAGTTTTGAGTTGTTTGGGAGATATTTATATATCAAAATATCACGTGGTATTTGAGCACAAATAAATGTCCACTGACCCTCTTTATATACGCTATATTTCGTATTACTTTCTTGCAAAATCCCAAGCATTGTAATGCATAATTCAAACCATCAATATTAAGAACGAGGAATCAGAAGTATTGTTCTTTTTTTTTCGTTTAGTTACGAATTCTCCAAAAAACTAGCATCAAGATGTTTTCCAAGAGATGCGAATGGATGGGTATTTTTATTATATTAATATCTGTGCCTATTTTATTGTTGTATACTATTATTTTATCGATATATATATACCGTATTTTATTCATATACTTCCAGAGGGTAGAAAAAGTATATTGAATCACAATAAAATTGCTTGAGAATTATTCCAAACGTTCAAAATTTGCGTATAATAAATGAATTATTATTAGTTTATTATTTATATATGTGAAAAATTCAAATGTTTAATTTGTCATGAATAGATTTTGACGAATGAAAATATAATTAGGATATTAAACGTAAAAACTATCGATTTCAAAAACGAACTAAAGAAAAAAGTTCTACTTTAATACTACCTACATTTTGTGGAAGCTACAAAGGATTTTAGTCTATTATTATAGTCCCATTCCACTGATTCGAGCTAGTTAACATAAGAAGTTCTACTGTTACAATAAAGTATGGGTTCCAGATAAAAATACTATACTACTTAATGGCTTATTAAATAATTCCACCAAATCGATCATCATGTCTAGTTCACTTTGTACTTCACAATTTCTCTTGTTAGGAACATAACATGTTGCCTCTAAAAACTCGTTGGCCTAATCCTCAGTTGAACTGTAAACATCTCTGTTTTTTCCGTTCCTCTGCTGCTCCCTATAAGGAGAGGAAGTGAGTACGGGCGCCGTACCAAAACCCTTTTCGCAAGTACGATAGTAGGCGCCACTCTCGTAATATCACCTGTTAGTTGCGAAGTGCTCCACAAAAATCACTTCCTGGAGTAGGTGACGATTCCGCATCCTCTTCGCGTCAGCAGCCTCTTCCTCGAAGGCACACCTTCACTTCCTTCCCCGACTTCAAAGCGATCCCGTTGAGGACCGCCAAAGCGTGCAAACATTTCCCCACTAGGGACCAGACCAAGGGCGTCTTTAGGTGTTTGAACTAAACCGCTTCATAAGAGAGTTCTTCTTGATCCCGCCAACTCTCTCTAAGCTTTCGAGACGAGATACCTATTGAGGATACTTGAGGTCTCGAGTGGAAACTGATCTCCCGAAACCCTTTCCGGAGAGGCTAATTATGTACGAAACAGGAGGAAATAGTTTCTTGGCTATCCGAGAGAGTAATTGGCTTGGCGCATCGATTGTTAATCGTTCTTACTTTTATGTTTGAGACTCGTAGACCAGAGAAAGTAATTCAGGTTGATCCGAAACTCGCTCGGATTTAGTACTTAATGTGATATATCGTATAAAAGTCAAAAATTAGAAAACTGATTATGTACTGAACAGGAATATGCATCCCTATATTCATCTCGCTTCCTTAATACAAGTGAAGGATAGGATAGGTTTTTCATACTTTTCATGAGAAAGCCTGTGGCTTTACAGTAAGATAATCATAATCTATTATCATCATTAATATTAAAAAACCTGATCGAGAGTCGTATATTAATTTCCCCCATAATGTGGTAATCAAGACCAGTTACCGATGTATAAATAATAGAATTGTAAGGGATTTCTCGAATTTATAAAACAAATTTCGTTACTTTGGTTTAGTCTGATCAAGAATTAAAGCTAAGTATCAAGAGTTAATACGATATTTGGTGTTTCTCTACGGAATCGAAGTTCTATAGCCTAATAAGATTAAAATTAAAATATCGATTTTCGTTTATATAACGTAATACTTTATGGTTTGAAGGAAGGCTTGAGTGGTTAATATGATTCAAACCTAATACCTATATACACATGTATTCAACAGCTACTCGTAATAACTATAAGTTGTAATTTAAATTGAAGGATAGCGTGATACAGTGGAGTAAAGAAAACTATCAAAAATTGCTTTTGAGTAAATAGCTCGAAATAAAATTCTCGTGTATTGTACACCAATATAATTAGAAATTATGAGCAATAATGATTCTTCGGGTGTATGTAATCTGCGGTTATAATATGCCAATATTTTTACCAAAAATAACTGTGATGAGGCTAAGCTAAGTTAAGAAAATACAGCCAATGTAAGAAGTACAACTGTTGGAAAATATTCCTTGGATTTTGTCTTCTTCCTTAACATATTTCGGGCCCATTTTCAGCACGTCTCACACGAAGTGAATCCTTCTCAGGGTTTATGACAACAAAGTTGGAGGCTCATATTTATGATAGGTTTAGCGACGTTCCTCATGTACTTGCATTCCTTTTTTTATTTTTCTCACGCTCGCTTTGCAACAAGTTTCTTGCTCACCACAAAATAGTAGAAGTTCTTTTGGAATTTTAATGTATCATTTAACATATGAAGCAAATTCACGCATGTCCACCTATTGTATGTGTTCGATAGAACACGAGACATAGTCTTTCTTCAATATAGTTCTTATATTAATATATATTTTTACCATAGTAATATAAATCGAATCTTTTTCTTTACCTCTTTAGTTTTTTAATGATTGGTATAATTCAGTTTACTCTAAGAATTCTACTCGTATTTTCTATTGTGAATTTTATTGGTTTAAAATTTTTTGCAATCTTCCTTTTGGATAGTTTCAGAGACATTTCTATATACCATCGTCTCTTTAATCGTTCATTAAATTTATCTTATTCGCATTTCATACAATCATTTACTTCGTATTAAGTTTATTACCCCTTCTAAATATGTTGTTGTTAATTAAATGTTGAATATTGAATAAAATTATTTCCTTGATTTACAATTTTAAAGTAAAAAATCGATGATTTATTTATTGTATGAAATATACTATATATTTTAAATGTATATTAATGTAAATTTATTAGTGTTAAGAGTAGATATGGGTTAATAATTATTCCATAAAGATAAATCTTTAAAAAAATATAGCGACTTAATCTTCCTCTATGAAGTATCAACTTTGTATGTACCATTATGGAATGTTTTTATTAAGTCTAAAAGTATTGCTATTTGTTTAGGTTGTCTCAGTATAATATTGTAAATAGTGTATACTCTTGGTTCAACATGATCTTCTAGCTTGTCTGCATCCGTTTCTTCTTATGGGTCCATTGAAGCTTAAAACTAGTATTCAGAACACATGATGACCACCCAAAGAAAGGCATATATATTCGTAGTACTTTTATTTTTTTCAAATTTGCCATAATAATGCTCTCCAATCCGCCATTAGTGTATGATTTATTAGTCTGGCCCGTTGTCACAATGTGCGATATGGCACATAAAAAGTAACTGGAATGAGTATGCAAATTTTAGGGCGTAGAACGCCTCGTGTTCACATTCCAAGGTCTTTCCCCCTACATAAACGTTTTTTTTCTCTTACGGTCTATTTATTGAGAGGAGTACGCGTGAGTGATAATGTATCGTAAAAAATCGAAGCGATAATTTTTAATATAATTTGATGGAAAGAAGTATTAGAATGAATTCGAGAGAGAGCGATAGATATTCTCAACTCAAAATTTAAAAATAGGAATATATTCTGAGTATAAAGAAATTCAACAATGATGAGGAAGCTCTGGATTGATTTGGACTCTTACTTTTTTGTTTCCACGAAACTTAACAATGCGAAACAATTTAGGAGTCATTACTTTCTCATTGTATTGCATCAGTTTTTATTCTTGACGTCTGAAGAATGTTATTTGATAAGAATTTCACAGTGAATGAAGATAAGTGTAAAATAGAACGTTTGAGGAGAGTCATCATAGAACTACAGCACAGTAATTACTGTCGTTAGTATTACTCTATGATGGTCCCCAGAAAAGTTAGGACTTAAAATAATCGCAGAAAAATGAATTCCGAGAAGAAGATGATTTTGTCTATAAATTTTTCTTGTCGGTTACTCCTCGGAATATATCCTTATTGATATTTCGCGCCAAAGGAAACCGTAGCACCATTGGTAAATGAAATTCATACTTTACCATCGGAATCAGTAGTTTACCCTATTAATATCATATTGTTATATTTTAATTTTGTTTAGAATTAAACAGTTTATTAATGAATAAAAATTCTAGTTAATTTTTCTCTGTCCCTTTCGTTTACAGTCATAGTAATTTCTCTTTGCAATCGCTAAATTTTAATTGTAGTAAATATATTTAATTGATTAAAAAATATATTAACTGTGGAGTTGAGTTAGATAAGCGTACACTAGTTATCAAATGTTGACATTTGTCTCGATCTGCCCTCTCTATAGTCTTTCATCCAAATTTCTTTGTAAACTGTGAGCAAAAAGGAATTTAATATGAACTGATACCTGATGAATAAATAAAGCCATCGAGAGTTCAGAAGCTCGTAAATTCATTGGCAGAGGTAGGTTTAAGAATTTTTCAGCAAAAAAAAAGATTCAGCAAAAATAATGATACATTATGTCAAGAAAATTTTATTTAAAATAAACTCAATACATGATTAAATAAATGCACTATATTATTAAATAACTTAGAACAGAGAAAAGAACATAAATATCATAAGGGAAAAAATGAGCGTCAGAAATTGTCTTAGCTCAGATGTTGATGAGCATTCTGGAAAGTTCGTCTTCGAGATGTACTCGTCCTCTTATATGCTTGATTACATTTTCATCATTAAAAACACAGTAATTAATATTTGATACTTATTAAAGCATGTCTAATTTTCCCTGCGAACATGTTGATTTATTGTGAGATTTGAAACCTGGCAGGTGAAGAATATATTCGGAATGGAACATAGTTGGTACTCTTTTCAGTCTTATTGTCCTCATCAGGGTAGAAAAAGTTTTAAGTCTTTATTAAGGTTTATAAGTCTTCATCAGGGTTATAAAAATAAATTCTCCTAGCAAGCAAAGTCACTTGGTTCGGTAATACTATAAACTTTTCCAGATTTCCACTTCCATATTTTTAAATTGAAATTAGAGCAGCCAAGAAAATGGCAATAAGTTCTGTTGTCCTCATCAGGGTAGAGAAGTTTGAATTCTTCTGTTAACTGAGTCACTTTAGTTAATTTTTATAAATTATCAATATCATATTAGGCATATTTCAGTTTATATGTCTTCATCAGGGTTATAAAAGTATATTCATCGATTGGCGAAGTCAAGGGGCCGGTAATTCTAAAAAATACGTATCCCTTTCAAGTGATGGTCCATTTCCATATTTTCACATTAAAGAGATACGATTCTCTTCTTCAGATCAATTCCTTAGATTAATATTCCATTCAAGAGGTAGTCCACTTCCATATTTTCCCATAGCAACTGGAGCAGCCAGGAAAATAGTAATTCACGACCGAGAGGCGATTCTCTTATCTTTAATAATACATCATCTTTTCCTTAGCAACGGGTGTGTTAGGTACAAGATTTGAAATAAGGGAGGAGAATAAATACTGATGTTCATAATGGCACATATTAGGTGCTCTTTTTCAGTTTCGTAGTCTTCGTCCAGGTCACGAAAGTTGATTCTTTTATTAGCACAGTCAGATGGTTCTGGCCAATAAAAAGAAATTCAACTCAAGAAATAGTCTTCTTTTTTGATTAAAATTTACACAGCCGGGATATGTGGTGTTCACGTTGGAAATGTGATCGTTTTATCATTAATTGTCGTTAAAATTTGATGGATTTAACGTGATTCAATCCTGTGATATTAGCAGGAGTTATAGTAAGATCGTTGGTAACTTTGGTATTTCTTTGTTCATTTGGATGTCTTCTCGAGTATTGATAGAATATGTATCATCCATCCAATACTGGCAGTTAGATTGCCACCTTAAATGAAGAAGACCAGTTAGAAATACGGTATAAATTGATGCAATTAATAAGAAGCCAAACAGAGATGTACTATGGTGTGTGCTCACATTTATTGTCCAAAGCCTTTATTTATAAGAAGCCACTCACATTCTCTATTTATCTTTGTTTTCAGTGGGGCCTGTTAAAAGAAATGTGTGGTTAAAATTTCGTTTAAAGTAAGGTAGATATGTTTTATAGAGATTGGGGGCCATGATTAGTATACAGGTTACAAGAAATTCCGACCGTATTTCATTTAATTTTCTCTAGTAATTATAGATTAATGAAAAGATTCCTAAATGGTCAAGTATTCCGCCAACTTGCCTCATATATACCGTACACTCTCTTACTCCTCGTCTTTCTTAACATCATAGTTCTTCTAGTGATACCCTCGCCATCCGATACGATGGGAGCAGGGACAAAGCTGAGAGGCGTTATACAGCTGGGAGGTGGTCGAGAAACCCTAAATTAGAGTGAACCACGCTTTAATTACCTTCTAATATACATTTTGGTCCGTAAATATTATTGTTTGGATATAAATACTGTGTTTAATACGATATCTAGGAACTACGTTCGATCATCGCTTTGTGACAGATACTACTTTTCGAAGTATGCGTGTCTATAATTGAAATATTCCCGTTTACCTTCGTTTGGGAGGTGGCATTTCCCCGAAGAAACTCATAATACCGTAAAACAGTAGACAGACAGCCATCGTACCGTATACGATATCCATATAGAACGTCGCAAAGTATTCCGCAAACGCATTCAGTGACATTTTGTCCAGAATGAGTTCTAGAGAATCCGTTGCTAAGGACAGGGCATTGTTGCGGTAGCCAATTACGTCACAGGCATCTGGTTTTGAGGTGTAAATGGACCCAAATGCCAATCTTACGTTATTTATCTCTCATAAATATCGAGAATTAGTTAGTGATATCCTATTTCAATTATTTTTTAAGTAAAAATTATGTTTTTTCTTATTATTTCCTTTAAAATACCAGAATCGTTGCATTAGCCCCTGACGTTACTGTTTCCTTTTTGCTCAGGGTAGGAAGTCCTTACATGATCTTAGGATATTAATATTTATCTATTTCTTTATTATTCAGTATATTTTACGGATATCTAAGTATTTCATAATCTTACAATGACTATGTGTGTTGTTTTGAATTCCTCGATTTGGTAACAACGGTATAGTTAAATAAATTATTTTGTAATAAATGAGTTTATTCATCTTATTTTTATTGTTCTAAAATCTATATTGTGTGGAAGTAATCCACTGATATATTTCTACTTTCCTTATCAAATTGCAGTCTCTAGTTTCTTATGAGTTCTAAAGTATTAAAATGATGTGATAATTCTTGATGTGTTTACTAGTTTCTCAGTTAGTTCCTATCGAAGCATGAATTTTTCCCTGCGTTATTATTTCCCCTTTATGTTCAGTATTGGAAGTCTTTATATGATCTTAGGAGATTAACAATTATATATTTCGTAATTTTTTTTTAAATTTACAAAGTCTTAAGTATTTTATATTGTTAGAATGACTATGGGAGTTGTTTTGGGTTTATCAATTAAGTTACAACGGTGTAGGGAAATAATTTCTTTTGTTTCATACCCTTTTCTTCGTCTTATTTAAATTGTCTTAAAAACCATATTATGCTGAGGAAATCTACCGATGTTATTTGTGTTTCTTTATCGAAAAACTGCAGTCTCTATTTTAATGAGAGTTCTAAAGTATGACCCTGATTTGGAATGATGTGTTTATTCGTCTCCTAATCGATTTCTATTAACGAATGATTTTCCACATCTTTTTTCCCGTTATTTCTGTTCATCATCGTTCTAGATAAATTCAAATTATTTCTGATAGGTTTGTTTTATTGAGTTTATCATTGTATTAGTAGCGCTAACAAGGAAATTTTCCGGGAAATCGATTTTTAAAAAGATATATTTCCCTTATTATTTTCATTTTCTTATTTTGATTTTTCAATCATTTTGAATTTTTCCGTTTGCATACAGAGATATTATCGATGATGCAATAATAGAAATTTTCAAATATGTTAAAGCTTTCCTGACACAAGGAAAATTATTTGAAGTTGACAGATGAGACGTTGCCAACAACGGATACATCATTAGATCATTTGTTTTAAGTTTATTATTGTAAATTAATTTTGATAGTTTACAGACTTGCGGATGCACATTATGGCATATTATACAAATTTTTTGACTAAACGATGATAATAAAAGTTAAGGAACCTATATACTCTTGCGTGTTTCTTACATTTTGAGGAATTGGACTTTTAATCTTTGCTATAGCTTCTGTTAAGGTTTAGGTTTTTTGTGTTTTATTCTTAGTGATGTTATTGACAGGATTTTTTAGCGCATTGCTGATTCCGTGAAGAATATCTCGATAGCTGCGTATTCCTGGAATGCCATATTATCTTGAGGCTTTGAGCCTATACTTACCGTATATCGAAATCCTAAATTCGTAGTTTCTGTTTTACAAAAGAGTGATAAACTTTGTCGAAGATGTGAAAATGTCCCGATGGGTTTATTCATTTAATTTCGTATAAAATTATGATGTCCTCAATAATTTCCTGTGATATTACTGCGCGTAAACAATCAAGATGTACATATTTTATATCTTAGAGGTTTTATATGTGCAACCAATAATTGGACAAAAGCCGTAAACGATGGGAATTTCCTGATTTGTTATGAACTGATATTTGATTAATAAATTAATCGGTAGAAACTCTAAAAGGACGTAAATTTATTAGTAGAAGAATTGGTAGGAAGGATTTCAGCCAAAAGAGATCCAAGAATAATGGGGCATTATTTTAAGAATATTTTATTTAAATTAAACACAATACATGATTAAATAAATGCACTATACTATGAAATAACTCAAACTTAGAAAAAGGAAAAGAACATTAATATCATAAGGGAAAAATGAGCGTCATAAATAGTCGTTGCTCGGATGTTGATGAGCATTCTGGAAAGTTCGTCTTTAGCATGTATTCGTCTTCTTATATGTTTGATTACATTTTCATCATTGAAGGCACAGTAATTACGATGTTTGTCTTGTATACAGTATATCTGATTATCAGTGCGAAGATGTCGAGTTCATGTGACATGTGATTCTAGGAAGGAAAAGAACATGTTCGAAATAGAACATAGTTCTCCTTCTTCAGTTTTGTTGTCCTCATCAGGGTAGAGAAAGTTGATTTCATTCATGGACGGAGTCAGTTTCGTTATTAAATTAATTACAAGTATCATTTTAGGCACATTTTAGCTTCTTCTTCATCTATTCTTCATCAGGGTTATAAAAGTTTGTTCATCGATTGGCGAAGTCAAGGGGCCGGTCATTCTAAGAAATACGTACTCCAATCAAGAGGTAGTCCATTTCCATTTTTTTGTGAGATGCCATTCTCTACTTGTGATTAATTCTTGAGATTAATATTCCATTCAAGAGGTAGTCCAATTCTAAATTTTTACATTTTAATTGAAGCAGCCAAGAAATTAGCAATTCCTGATGTGATTCACTTATTTACAATTGTCAATAAGTGTATCTTGTAATCCTTGGAAGCAGGTGTCTTTGATGTAAGACTTGAAACAAGGGAGGCAAGGCGATGTTGATCTTCCAAATAGGACATAGTATGTAATGTCCTTAGTTTAGTAGTCTTCATCCGGGTTTCGAAAGTTGGTTCTTCTATCCGCGCTGTCTGATGGTTCTGGCCAATAAAAATAAATTCAAGTTTTCATCAGGGTTATAATAGTAGATTCTTTCATCTGCGAAGTCTGTTGGTTCCATAGTACTAAAAAGTTCCATTTAAGAGATAGTCCATTTCCATATCTTTTCATAGCTGCAAGAGCAGCCAAGAAATTAGTCACGTTCGAAATTTGATTCATTCAACTATGATATATAATCTTATTCTTCTTGGTAACGGGTGCGTTTGATACAAGACTTGAAATCAGTGAAGCGGAAAAATATTGATGATCAAAACGGGACACAGTTGATACTCTTCCTCAGTTTAGTAGTCTCCATCCGGGTAACGAAAATTGATTCTTCGAATGGCTCCAGATCAGATGCTTCGAGCCAATAAGAAGAAATTCAACTAAAGAAATAGTCTTCTTTTTTGTTTGGAATTGACACAACCGAGAAATGTGGTGTTCATGATTGTGATTGTAATGGTGATTGTATTATCATAAATTGTCGTTAATGGTTGACATATATAACGTGAATTACTCCTGTTATAAATATCATATTTGGCATATTTCCGTTCATAACTCTTCATCAGGGACAAGAAAATATATTCTTCGATTGGCGAAGTCAAGGGGCAGGTAATTCTAAAAAAAAAGGAATTCCTTTCAATAGATAGTCCGTATCCATATTTTCACATTAAAGAGATGCGATTCTCTTCTTCAGATCAATTCCTTAGATTAATATTCCATTCAAGAGATAGTCCACTTCCATATTTTCCCATAGCAACTGTAGCAGCCATAGATTATTAGTATATAATAGAAATTCACGACCGAGGGGCGATTCTCTTATCTACAATATGACATCTTCTTCTCCTTAGCAACGGGTGTGTTAGGTACAAGATTTGAAACAAGGGAGGAGAAAAGATACTGATGTTCAGAATGGCTCATATTAGATGCTCTTTTTCAGTTTTGTAGTCTTCGTTTAGGTCACGAAAGTTGAATCTTTTATTGGCACAGTCAGATGGTTCTGACCAATAAAAAGAAATTCAACTCACGAAATAGTCTTCATTTTTTGATTGAAATTGACACAGCCGGGAAATGTGGTGTGCACGTTGGAAATGTGATTGTATTATCATATTGTCCTTAAATTTCTTATCATTAATTGAGTTAAACGTGATTCAATCCTGTGATATAAGCAGGAGTTATAGTAAGATCTTTGGGAACGTTGGTAACTCTTTCTTCTTTTGGATGTCTTCTCGAGTATTGATAGAATATGTATCATCCATCATTGCTGGCAGTTGGATTGCCACCTTAAATGAATTACTATAGTGAGAAACACTGTATAAATTGATACAATTATAAGAAATCCAAGCAGAGATGTACTATAGTGTGTGCTCACAATTATTGTCCAAAGCCTTGATTTATAAGAAGCCACTCACACTCTCTATTGATCTTTGTTTTCAGTGGGGCCTGTTAAAAGAAATATGAGGTTAAAACTTCGTTGAAAGTAAGGTAGATATGTTTTATAGATATTCGGAGCCGTTATTAGTATACAGGTTACAAGAACTTCCGACCGTATTTCTTTAAATTTTCTCTGGGAATTATAGAATAATAAAGGAATTACTAAATGGTTAAGTATTCCGTCAACTTGCCTCATATATACCGTACACTCTCTTACTCCTCGTCTTTCATAACATCATAGTTCTTCTAGTAATACCCTCGCCATCTGATACGACGGGAGCAGGGACAAAGCTGAGAGGTGTTATACAGCTGGGAGGTGGTCGTGAAACCCTAAATTAGAGTAAACCACGCTTTAATTACCTTTTTATTTACATTTTGGTCCAAAAATATTATTGTTTAGGCATATATAATGTGTTTAATACGGTATTCAGGAACTACGTTCGATCATCGCTTTGTGAGAGATTCTACTTTCCGAAGTATACGTGTCTATAATTGAAATATTCCCGTTTACCTTCGTTTGGGAGGTGGTATTTCCCCGAAGAAACTCATAATACCGTAAAACAGTAGACAGACTGCCATCGTACCGTATACGATATCCATATAGAACGTCGCAAAGTATTCCGCAAACGCATTCAGTGACATTTTGTCCAGAATGAATTCTAGAGAATCCGTTGCTAAGGACAGGGCATTTTTGCGTTAGCCAATTACGTCACAGGCATCTGGTTTTGAGGTGTTAATGGACCCAAATGCCAATCTTACGTTATTTAACTCTCATAAATATCGAGAATTAGTTAGTGATATCCCATTTCAATTATTTTTTACGTAAAAATTAAGTTTTTTATTATTTAATTTAAATTACCAGAATCGTTGCATTTGCCCCTGACGTTACTGTTTCCTTTTTGCTCAGGGTAGGAAGTCCTTACATGATCTTAGGATATTAATATTTATCTATTTTGTTATTATTTCGTATATTTTACGGATATCTAAGTATTTCATAGTCTTACAATGACTATGGGAGTTGTTTTGAATTCCTC
The DNA here is from genome assembly GCA_020796165.1 of Pantala flavescens. Lineage (NCBI taxonomy): Eukaryota > Metazoa > Arthropoda > Insecta > Odonata > Libellulidae > Pantala > Pantala flavescens. The sequence goes on along the minus strand of CM036881.1, from coordinate 16,805,743 downwards.
GATTGGGTAACAACAGTGGTGTAAAATAATTTATTTTGTGATAATTGAGTTTCTTCATCTTATTTTTATTGTTTAAAAATCCTAAAATTCTAAAAAAATTGTGTGGAAGTAATCCACTGATGTAATTCTACTTTCCTTATCAAATTGCAGTTTCTAGTTTCATATGAGTTCTAAAGGTTTACAATGATGAGGAAATTTTTGATGTGTTTACTAGTTTCTCAGTCAGTTCCTATCGAAGCATGATTTTCGACGAATATTTCCTGATATTTCAGATCATAATCGTTACATATAAACTTCAGTCATTACTGAGGGGTTTTATAGAATTGTTCATTGTATTAATAGTGCGAACAAGTAAAATACCTGGGAAATCGAATTTTGAAAAGAAATATTCCCATTGGTATTTTAAATTTTCTTATTTTAATGGTTTTTATTTTCCCGTTTGCATACAGATTTTTTATCGATGACGCAATATCAGAAATTTTCTTTTATGATTAAGCTTTCCATTGATAAGGAAAATTATTCGAAGATGAGGGATGAGATACCAAAAATTACATCTGTAGATCGTTTATTTAAATTTTGTTATTATAAATTAAGTTGTTTGTCGCAGACTTACAAATGAACATCAAGACATACTATACGAACTTATTTTTAGCTAAATAATGATAATAAAAGTTAAGGAACCTATATACTCTTGCGTGTTTCTTAAATTTTGAGGGATTGGACTTTTAATCTTTGCTACAGCTTCTGTTAAGGTTTTGGTTTTTCGTGTTTTATTCACAGTGATATTATTGACTGGATTTTTAGCGCATTGCTGATTCCGTGAAGAATATCTTGATAGCTGCGTATTCCTGGATTGCCATATTATCTTGAGGCTTTGAGTCTATACTTATCGTATATTTTAATCGTATAATCTTAGTTGCTATTTACAATAGAGTTATAAACTTTGTCGAAGATGTGAAAATGTTTCATTGTTTATTGATGTACATATTTTATATCTTAAAGATTTTATATGTGAAAACCATCATTGAACTAAAGCCGTAAACGATGGGAATTTCCTTATTTGTGATGAAATATGTTTTATTATTAAATAAATCGGTAGAAACTTTAAAAGGACGTAAATTTATTGGGAAAAGAAGGGCTAGGAAGGATTATTCCACGAGAGTTTCTCGAGTAATGAGTCATTATTTTAAGAATATTTTATTTAAATCAATCGAGAGTTTAAAAGGACATAAATCCATTTACAGAGTCAAAGGGCTAGGAAGGTTTTCGGCGAACAGAGATTCAAAATAAATTGAGGCATTATTTTAAGAGGATTTTATTTAAATCAAACACAATACATGATTAAATTAATGCACTACACTATGAAAGAACTCAAAAATGTGGAGGGAAACGATTTCCTAATCTTATACTTACATTTCTTCGTCCTTTTTAACGTAAAATAAAATACATATTACTCGATGTACTCCACAGATACTATCCGTTTATCTTTATCGTGAAATCACAGTTTCCATATTCAAAAGAGTTCTAAAGTAAGACATTTATGTGAAAAGTTCCTTTTGAAACATGAATTTGCACTTCTTTTTTCTGATATTTTTGTTCATAACAGTTCCACATGAATTAAATTCATAACCGAGAGGTATTTTTAACGGAATTAATTCATTTTATCAATGCCACGATTAAAAGAAATTCCTGCGAAATTAAATTATGGAAATAAGTATTTTCTTATGTATTATTTTATTCGAATATTAATGGATATTTATTTTTCCGTATTTCACTTATAATCGGTGATTTTATCGATTACACAATATTTCAAGGAATTTCTTTATATGTTTAAGCTCTCCTCATTTTAAGGAAAATTATTCGTAGATGAGATATAAGGCCTAGGCACCAACTGCTACATAATAGATCGTCGATTTTAATTTAAATTTAAAATTTGATTCTAATGAGCATTCTCTTGCAGACGAACAGGGTATATTATATAACCTCATAGATTTGGGATACTTTAACTAAATAATAATAAGTGAACTTTAACTAAATAATAATAATAAAATTTAAAGAACGTATATACTGTTGCGTGTTTCTTAAATTTCGAGGAATTGGATTGGAAAAGAGATTCAGGAAAAATAATGATACATATTGTGAAGAAAACTTTATTTAAATTAAACACAATACATGATTAAATGAATGCAAAATACTATTAAATAACTCAAACATAGAAAAAAGAAAAGAACATAAATATCATAAGAAAAGAAAATGAGCGTCATAAATAGTCAATGCTCAGATGACGATGAGCATTCTGGAAATTTCGTCTTCAGCATGTACTCGTCTTCTTATATGCTTGATTACAGTTTCATCATTAGTGAATGAGTGTTGATATTTGAGTCTCGTTAATATCATATCTAATTATCCTTGCGAACATATCTAGTTTCATGTGGGATGTGAAACTTGCAAGGGAAAGAACAGGTTCGAAATGTAACATAGCAGGCACTCTTCAGTTCTGTTGTCCTCATCAGGGTAGAGAAAGTTTTAAGTCTTCTGTTAACTGAGTCACTTTAGATAATTTTTATAAATTATCAATATCATATTAGGCATATTTCAGTTTATATGTCTTCATCAGGGTTATAAAAGTAGATTCATCGATTGGCGAAGTCAAGGGGTCGGGAATTCTAAAAAATACGTATTCCTTTCAAGAGATGATCCATTTCCATGTTTTCACATTATAGAGATGCGATTCTCATCTTCAGATTAATTCCATAGATTAATATTCCATTCAAGAGGTAGTCCACTTCCATATTTTCCAATAGCAACTGGAGCAGCCAGGAAAATAGGAATTCACGACCGGGGGGCGATTCTCTTATTTTTAATATGACATCTTCTTTTCCTTAGCAACAGGTGTGTTAGGTACAAGATTTGAAACAAGGGAGGAAATAAAATGCTGATCTTCATAGTGGCGCATACTAGGTGCTCTTTTTCAGTTTTGTAGTCTTCGTCCAGGTCACGAAATTTGATTCTTTTATTGGCACAGTCAGATGGTTCTGGCCAATAAAAAGTTATTCAACTCAAGAAATAGTCTTCTTTTTTGTTTGAAATTGACACAGCCGGGAAATGTGGTGTTCACGATGGAAATGTGATCGTATTATCATAAATTGTCCTTAATTTTTTTATCATTAATTGTCATTAAACGTGATTCAATCCTGTGATATAAGCAGGAGTTATAGTAAGATCGTTGGTAACGTTGGTAGTTCTTTGTTCATTTGGATGTCTTCTCGAGTATTGATAGAATATGTATCATCCATTCAATGCTGGCAGTTGGTTTGCCACCTTAAATGAAGAAGACCAGTTAGAAATACGATATAAATTGATGCAATTAATAAGAAGCCAAACAGAGATGTACAATGGTGTGTGCTCACATTTATTGTCCAAAGCCTTTATTTATAAGAAGCCACTCACATTCTCTATTGATCTTTGTTTTCAGTGGGGCCTGTTAAAAGAAATGTGAGGTTAAAACTTCGTGTAAAGTAAGGTAGATATGTTTTATAGATATTCGGAGCCGTTATTAGTATACAGGTTACAAGAAATTCCGACCGTATTTCTTTTAATTTTCTCTAGGAATTATAGAATATTGAAAGAATTACTAAACGGTTAAGTATTCCGTCAACTTGCCTCATATATACCGTACACTCTCTTACTCCTCGTCTTTCTTAACATCATAGTCCTTCTAGTAATACCCTCGCCATCCGAGACGACGGGAGCAGGGAGAAAGCTGAGAGGTGTTATACAGCTGGGAGGTGGTCGTGAAACCCTATATTAGAGTAAACCACGCTTTAATTACCTTTTTATTTGCATTTTGGTCCAAAAATATTATTGGTTTGGTATATATAATGTATTTAATACGGTATTCAGGAACTACGTTCGATCATCGCTTTGTGACGGATACTACTTTCCGAAGTATACGTGTTTCTAATTGAAATATTTTCGTTTACCTTCGTTTGGGAGGTGTCATTTCCCCGAAGAAACTCATAATACCGTAAAACAGTAGACAGACTGCCATCGTACCGTATACGATATCCATATAGAACGTCGCAAAGTATTCCGCAAACGCATTCAGTGACATTTTGTCCAGAATGAATTCTAGAGAATCCGTTGCTAAGGACAGGGCATTTTTGCGTTAGCCAATTACGTCACAGGCTTCTGGTTTTGAGGTGTTAATGGACCCAAATGCCAATCTTACGTTACTTATCTCTCATAAATATCGAGAATTAGTTAGTGATATCTCATTTTAATTATTTTTTTAAGTAAATTTTTTTTTTATTATTTCTATTAAATTACTTGTATCGTTGCATTTGCCCCTGACGTTACTGTTTCCTTTTTGCTCATGGTGTGTAGGCTTTAAATGGACACAGGTTACTAGTATTTATATATTTCGGGATTTTTAAATATAAATTACCATATTTCAAGTATTTTTATTCTTAGAATGTCTATCTTAATGGAATTAAATTCATCTAATAAGTTCTCACGGTTTAGGGATATCATTTTGTTCGTAATATTTACTTTCTTCGTCTTATTTAATATTTACTAAAATGCATATTATCTCGAGTTAATCTATTGATACAATCCGTGTATCTCTATCGTAAAATTGTAGTTTGTATCTTTAGTACAATTTTAACGTTTGACACGCATGTGGAAAGTTCCAGATGTGTTTACTCGTCCCTGAATCAGTTCCTATCGAAGCTTGAAATTTCTACACCTTTATCCTGATATTTCAATTCATAATACAGATAAACTTTATTCATTACTTAGAGGTTTGATTAAGGAATTAATCATTTTATAAATGAAGAGGTCAAAAGAAATAACAGGAAATAGAATTCTGAAAAGAAATACTTTCATACGTATTTTATTTTTGAATTAATTATAGATTTAATTTTCCGTTTTGTGCATAGTGATTCCCTTGATTCCGCAATATTATAAGGAATTTCCTTGAATGTTTAAGCTTTCCTCAAAATAAGGAAAATTATTCATGGATAGGAGATGAGACCTGGGCACCAAGTGATGAATCTGAAGATCAATGATTTTATATTGTAATTTTGAGACTTAATGTTCTCTCGTACGGATATATGATGTTATAAAACCTTCCATAATCAGGATGGGAAAACTATAACTAAAGAATAACATTAATAAAAGTTAAATAACCTATATGTTATTGCGTGTTTCTTACATTTTGAGCATTTGGATTGTAATCTTTGCTAGGGCCCCTGCTAAGGTTTAGATATTTTTCGCATATTATTCCTGGCGATGTTATTAATAGGATTCCTCGCGAAATGTTGAGTCTGTTAAGAATCTTTCGATAGCTACGTATTTCTGTTATCCCATATTATCCTGATGTATTGAACCGATACCTTTCCAATATCTTTATCGAGAAATCATAGTTTCTATTAACAATAGAGTTCTAAACTTTGTCAAAGATGAGAAAAAGTCCCGATGTATTTAATCATTTCAGTTCGTATCAAATAAGAATATTCTCAATATAAACTTTTTCCTGTAATATATGCGCCTAACCGATCAAGATAAACTTATTTTATATCTCAGAGATTTTATATGAGCAACCTATCATTAGCCAAAAGCCATAAACGTTTGGGAATTTCCTGATTTGAGATGAACTGATGTTTGATTTAAAAATAAATCAGTTGTAACTTTAAAAGGAAGAAAATTAATTTTTAGAAGGACTAGGAAGGATTTCAGCCGAAAGAGATTCAAGAATAATGAGGGGTTATTTTAAGAATATTTTATTTAAATTTAACTCAATACATGATTAAATATTAAGTATTAAGTTTAAAGATTGAGTATTTTATATATTTAACCATTCATTTGTTTAATGCCGTAAATGATACGAATTTCGGGAAAACTGAATTTATCTGTCGGACAGCCTTTCCACTCACTTGTGCACAGGTGTCGTAGATCCATAAAAAAACTCCCTCTTCTCCTCCTGAAAACTCCTGCTGAAATTTCTAGACAACTCGTAGATTGTCGAGGGGTGGTTTTCTATTCGGCGGGATGTTTTGGGTCGGGGGGGGAAGACATCTCCTGTCGCATCCATCGAAGACGCTTGGTAACGCGTTGGACTTGGACTCTGACCTCGGATCGGTGACCGGGAGGTCACCACTGCCTCTGACATCCGTGGGGACCCTTAAAAATAAATCTCTCCGTTCCCCTAGACTGCCCTCTCTTTCCCCCCATCCTCAGCGAAAGAGTGTTAAGCTATGGGTGCCTGATGGATACGAGGAAACGTTCCTTCCTACATCACCAGGAAGTATACACACGAGCTAGTATTTTTTTTTGCTACCGACCGTTTTATCCCATAGGAAAACAGTGATTCTGAAATATTGGTCTGATAAGTGATGGAAAGAGGTGAGTGATGACGATATGGAAATTTTTTACGGCTACTCCGCTTTTTTCCTTACTCATTTATTCTTTTCCGATACTCATCTACCCAAGAAGGCTCATTTATCTCAATAAAGGGAAGGCGATAAGAAGAGATAACGTTTTTAAAGAGAAGTTGCCCGAGAATATTTATGCCTCCGAAGAAGTGGTTTGGTTTCACCCTAATATTCCTTTTGTTTACTGCTTTTTTTAACGGGAAGGGCTTCCAACGGCAGAACTAGACGTGAATTATGGCCAAGGTTTGAAAACATATTAAATAAGTCGTAGTTTACTGTTGGTTGCGTGTTGCTGAATTTAAAAATACAAATTTTGGGAGGGAATACGGTGGGAAGGTTTGACCAGGCCGATTGCATCCCGGACCATTCAGTTTTGAATGTCTTACGTGAATGTTTCGTATCTATAAAAAATGGTTAGCTGATTACTCTGGTGAAACAAGTACAGTTTGAGCTCGATGTCAGGAGTAGTACAACCGCCTAATAAATTTGTTTCGAAAGGATAATTATTTTTTTTAGATAATCCCTTATGAACGATTAAATTAACCTTAGTATCATTTGCTTAACTAAATAAATTTACCTTAATATTAAATTTAAATAATTAAATAAACCTTACATTTAACCATAAATTCCAAACACCAATTTCTTAGCTGATTTCTTTGTATGTATTTCGATAGAAATTATTTGATTTTATGTAGTTCTTACGCGCTATATCATTACAATATTTATACTATGCTAAAATAGGAGAGAAGATACAATTTAGGCATTTAAAAGTATCGCTAAATATATTTTCTATCCAAATGTACGTATTATTTCAATAATATTAATGAAATGTTTTACTTAATTTTGAATCTAACTAAGTGTCTTCTGTTTTTACGAGAGATTTTGGTTCCAAAAGATAATTGAGCAAATTTTCAGTTTGCTATATTACAATACTTATCTTCAAATAAAAAGACTTAAATGATTTTACTCAAGTTGAATGGTCAATTTTCAAGTAGGCGATTTGACTTGATTGATGTATAGAGAAATTGATGTATAGAGAATCATTATCTTCATGATTCTCTATACATCAATTTCTCTTACTCTCCTGATGATTATAGATTATATTTTTCACGCTGAAACCAACGCATTGAAATCTCTCTCTATCTGTTCAGCAAATGGAGATGAAAATGGTCAAAAGCATTTCTTAATTGGGGCGTTACATATCTCAGTACCATCACCCGATAATTCATGGAAATTTCTCTCAAAAATTATGAACCTCCAACGCTTAATAATCAATCAAAATCATTAATTTCCAAACATTTAAGTTAGAACGTCAGATAATTCGCGTCTGGGAGAAATTCGGGGAAATATTTGCAAATGAGCCACCAAATTCATTGCGTAATTTATAGGCTCCCGTTGCGTCAATACATTTCTCGTTTCCTTTAGCTCATAATTAACCTACGGGGTGCGATAAAGCTGTCTGATCCCTCGTGAATAATTCCCTCGCAGCGAGTACTGAACGCATTACGATAATTGGCCAATCCCATATTTCCTTTTGTCGAAGGTCAATTTGCATGTGATCCCGCTACTGGAGGAAAACAAGCTAGAATTGGGGTGATTAAGGTCGCCTCATGGGTTATTTCGTCCCGCAAAGTGCCTTCTAAAATTAGGCCTTCTTCTTCCGATCGAAAGATCGAATCCTTAAAGCTGCTCAAGAGAGAGAGGGTCAGGGGTCAGCCGCTTTTGGCGAAAATGGCAAAAAGAAGCTCGATTTTAATTAAGCGTTGCCGAAAGAAATCTCGGACGTCAAGTTTCTTTATGGTAAACGTCTTCCGATGCTTTTTTGTTCCGCGTACTCTCTCTCTCTCTCTCTCTGCAGACTCAATCCAGCTTGATAATTTTTTAGCGCGTGTTTAGTATAGCCGATGGGAGACGTTAAAGCTAGTTAAACTAGGATGCCAACGAGGTCGAAAATTCGTTATTTTTTTGTTTCTCGCGTGGTTTCTTATACGAGTGATTTCTAACGGATGATCATAACATTTTTGGAGATTATTTGGCCTGAAACACGTCTCGTTTTATTTATTTAATTAATTAATTTATTTATTTATTATCAAAGACCGCACAAACATCCACTTTCTGGACAATTACAGTGTGGTCGTAAACTTAATAACGGACGTCATAAACATCACCAGACCCCAAGAGGAAAAGTTCCTCCGGGATTTGAACCCAGGACCTCAGCATAGTTAGAAGATTAGCATGCTAACCATTCTGCAAACGAGGCCGGCAAATTTATTCTTACAAAGTGGATGTATCATACTAATTATAAACGTATGCATAAAAATCCGAACTATATAACTTCTTTTTGCTTTGTAAATACATATGATATTTTACGTTAATATTCTTCGTAGATTTCCTGATTCGCATTTTTTTTGACGAGTTCATTTCCCGATCTAAAGTTTTCACGGAAAAAATTATCGCTATTCCATTCACAAGTTCGTAATATCGGAAAGGAGATTACTTTATCATCATTTCTAAAAAGGAAATACGCCCGTTTAATTCTCGAATAGGGTCAAGTAACTATACACTGATTTATTTTCATGGAGCATCTCGCTGCTAAATTGATACTAAATTTCGCGAAATATTTAATTCAATACTTGATAATGTTGTTCCGAACTTAATAAATTTTTTTGTGAGATTTGTCAATCTCAGTTTCCTTTCATCTCGATTAGGAATTGTTTCAAATTGAGAAATAGTTTATATTTTGATCAAGTTTAATATCATGATATGGAAGTTTACCGTACTTTTATTTGCACAATGCGCACAGTTCAGTTTAAATGTATCCAATCCTGAGAAAAATGTAAAAATATAAGGGAAAATTTTTGTCAACACTTACAACATACAACGCTGTAGATCGAAAATAAATTTAAAACTTTTTAAACTTTACTTTTAAATTATTCTTTATCATGGTCTTTGTTGAACTCTCGGATTTTTTTTAATAGAGAATTATTTAATATAATAATGCATTATTTCAATTATTGGAAGTCATAAGATGAGTATTTATACCAGCAGCCAAATTTTGGAGTCTGAAACACTTTTTTTGACTGAAGTAGTATTTTAATATCAACCATCCAATTAAAGACAGATTTTATTGCTCAGAAATGAAGTATGTGCCGCGTACGAAACACAATTTTCATCTGGTCCGATTTTCTGTCTGTCATTTTCAGTAGATAAGGAAGATGAGTGATCAAGAAATTCTCAGTCAAAAGGACCCACGAGTTTCAAGCCTTTTTCCAAACCTTCTCACGATCTTACCCTTTTAAATCACCCGCCTCTATTCCCTTCTTTTCCTCATTTCATTCATTGATACTATCGCTACCCTTCCAACTCTTATCAACCCTCAGAACTTCTCCGAGTGCAACTTGCAAGATGACAGTCGTGAGGTTTAAAATGAAGATATTGGGGTCGTGTTTTTCTAAGGTGTCAACAGCCCTATTCATTAATGCTTAGCTGCTAACCAAGGGATGAAAACAGGCTCCCAGTTCCATTATTAAAAGAGTTAAAGAGGCTGAGAACAAATCGTGTTTTAGGACAATCTTGGAATATGAGGTACAAATGAGGTATAAGACCCGTGTGAGGTTTAGAGCGAATCATAGAAGAAATACATAGAAGCAAAAGCAAGATTCGTACTAATTCGTAGGTATACAAGTCTAGATAATGTAACTCAAATGCTTGTTGAAATAGGTTGGAAGGGTCTATCATAAAGTATACGCAGGAGTTACATCTTTAGCGGAATTATAAAATAAAATTACCAAAGCAAAATTATATGATAGAAAGGACCATAGAAATAAAACTAAACTACAAAAACAGAGAAATAAATTTTCCTTTTTAAATTAAACTATTACGTATTGGAATAATTTGCAAGCAAGAGTCTTGGAGATTCCCAAAAAATAATAGAGAAAACATTGATAGGTTAGGTAAAATTATTTTGGACGAGTGAGCTTGTCAGCGAGTACAGGTGGAGTAGGGGACTGCCTGGTAGGGTGATGTACTGTTGGGGCTTGTCCATGGGGACCGCTACGGTAGCCGTGAAGTGCTATTTGCCGTATATTGGATCCCTGAAAATAGGTTTATTATAAGGGAAGTGAGATACTTAATATTGCTATGAAATAATAAGTATATGGTTTAAATAGGTTTAAAGATAATGCGCGTATGAAATGTATTTATGTATTATGTTTTGCCACAGGAAGATTAGTCCAACAGTTACATATATCTGATGATGCAATAACAGTAATCATAATAATACCCATGTTTTAGACTAAAAATACTGGAATGGACATCCGGGCGTTTAATAACCTCGAAATTACGACTGGTTGCATACCGTTTTAAACAAATGGTACCCGATTACGCTAAAATAGATTGTGGTGTCAATTTGTAAGCCCAAATTATGGTAGACCATTAATAGACTTCTCACAAGGGCATGAGAAAATTTTTCCCAGCTTCCGAACCTCATCTCGAACTGTAACCGAGAGGATTCAATAAATCGGACTTAAAAATTGGATTTGAAATATTCGAAAGCAATAAACAACGTGATACTTCCCCCACCCACTCTTCTCCTTCCCTTCAGCATCTCGGTGTCAAGGATTCCCTCTTGGTCATAAAGTTTAACTCTCCCCGCCTTTCGATCTTGCTTTATTTTCTCCCATAATTCACTCGGTCAGAGGTCACTTTGCTCTCGTTTTTTCCTCTCGACAGCGCCTCTTCAGTCGGTATTCGGAATTATGGGAGACGATGTGTAGCGGGGGTGGTGTAAGAACTAGGGAGAGCAGAAGGAGACAAATATGACGTATTAGCGAGCTATGGATGGGTCCAGGGGAATTGAGCAATGGTTCCGTAGAGGATGCTTTACAGAATATCGGTTACACTTCTATAAATCCCGACAAGGAATGCGCTCTGGATGTTAAATGATGAATTCTCTTTGGAGATAAGGGAAGGTTTTTCTTTCCTCGTACGTTCCCATAGGATTTGATGTAATTACTACGTTTCCAACTTGTTTTTTGACGACCAAGATGATTATGAATTTAAATATTTAATTTCGATGCAGTTCATTCTATGTAGAGTACCCAATATACATTAAGTTGTACGAAAGTGTACTAATTCAGTTTCCATTGTTATGATGCATTAATATTGAGTTATCATACTCATGGAAACTGATATAATAATTAAAGGTCGATATTCATTTATTTACTTTAATTCTCGAGTGAACTCAGCAACAAAGTATTTATTAAGGCAGTTTTCTATTTACATAAGTGCACCAAAATCTCAATCTAAAATTTTACGCATTTGTAATGCGAAATACTCGCTAGAATAATATTATGTTGCTAGACTATTACGTTCATTACCGGTTTTGCATTTTTGTGATGGAATTTCGGGAATTAAATCTACCCACCCAAAATTTGTTTTACTTATCGTACTTGAATTAGGAATACTTACGCAAGATTACAATGTATACACTTTATAACCTCTTTTGTATAAGTTACTCGCATTCAATTCAAATAAGGATTTTAATATTCTTCACTATGGGCATCTGATGAAAAAGAATGGACCATGTTGATGGCCCGAATCGCACTAATGTATATGCTTGTTCTTCTATGAAATCTGTTTAAAGTAATTAATTGCCCGAAGAAAGAGCTGTTCAGTTGAATGAATCATTACTAACCTGGTACGAATATGCATAGCAAATAAATATTATTCTTACTTCGGTCAAATAGTTTCAATTCACTCAGGTTGTAGTCTCAGGTAATAGTCTAAAAGCATTAGACAAGCACAGTGAAAAGGGTAATTCAGTTCAGGCAACTAATAGGAAGAAAATTTAATGAATGGATAATCAATACATATAGATATAAAGTACATGAGTGAAAACCGTAAAAGTCCATGGAAAAACGCACGATTGCATAAATGTCTGACATCCGAGATATCTGTCCAGTAGCTCTGCATGGCTCGTTGAAACTCCAAATCTTCCTTGTGAAAAGGCGTTTATTTTTTGAAAACCCATCGAGGGCAAAAAACGAAGTTTTATTGGTCACCAAAGGATATGGAGATTCGAATGGCCGATGCCAACGCCTCAGCGGCAACGAGCGAGACTATCTGCACTCTTTTATACGAAGGTTCCAGGAAATGGCGTATCGTTCGGCGCATTTAATAAGTCATGCAACACCCACCTCACAGAGGAATCCGTTGTGCCGATGGTGAAGAGAGAGTTGGGGGAGTGGGAGAACTGATGGAATGTCTGAGAGCTAAAGACTTTGAATGAGACGGGTTACCATATAAGATGGTAAATGGGGGATTTATGTTTATCCAACGGACCGATTACGTGTCCTTTCGGAAATGCATGTCTTGCTGGAATGTGTCTTATTCGCGGAGGGATACTGAATTGGAGAATTTATAGAGGGAGATGGATCCTTATTTTCCTAATATTTAATATTTCAGATCAGATGATTGGATTATATTGTTCGTGTATAAATAGATTTCAGTATTCGAGAATTGCAATATTTTTATGCAAATCCATTTCGAACGATTGTTTAAATATCGATCGTTATATCGTATCTATAAGTAAAGACCTTGAATACCTTGTTCTTCAATAAGAGCGGAATAAGGTAAACTGAAATGTTTACTAACAATTTAAGCTGATAATATTAAACATTAATTAGCGTGTTATTTCGATGAAGTATACGTTAAATGTTATTACTTGGAAGAAATATACGTATACGCATGTGTAACATAAAGCTACTGAATTAATTTAAAATAAAACTCGAAAATTTCAAATATTTAGTAAGTATAATAACTATGGTAAATTTTATTGTTTTTTTTTCAAAAACCTAAATTGATGGAATATTGAGCGTATATTTTGAGCTAGGAAAGAAGAAGTTTTGAGTAGCGAGTCGACATACGATCACGCAAACAGCAGTAAATATAGTATAAGGGATAAAGTGTTACACACAGGTGATTAATTGTCACTTTGGAGCGTAAAACGTGATTATTAGCACGCTTCGAAATATGTCTTTCATACATGGTATAGGTAATAAAGGGTATGATAAATATGAGATGAAAGCACTCGAAAAAATAGAGAAAATCCTTGTGGTTGAAGGCCATGATATGATTTGTTTTACTAGAAAGTATTATTCAATTGCTTTTATTTTATCAGGCGACAAAAGCATTTTTACATCGATACTGCAATTCCAGGACATACCTTTTGACCCGAAAGAAACGTAAATTTGTTTGTACGAATCCTCACAATACGTGCTCTTAGACGAATTCAAAATGAGCCGTATTTACTTAACCTAAAGTCATTCTCAATTTTTTATTACTGAATGGGATTATAAATTAACAAATAACAGCAAAATATCCTTTCTTTTTTAACATAACTCAAGTTAATAGTTTTAATATGAAATAATGAAAAATTAAGTTTAATATTTATATGATTATTCATGATGATTATTATGATTATTATTTACACGATTATTCGTTTCATTTTCTTTAAACATCTCTGCTGAACATAACTAAAGTGTTTACTTTCTCGACCAATTGTATTGTCCATTGTTCATCTTTGAGTCCTCGTTTGAAATGTCCAAATGCTTTGACCTCACCCTTCTGCTTCGGCACGTAAGACGGAGGGAAAAACAGGAAGAATGAGACCCTGTGGAGATAAAAGTGGGTTCGTGCGGGGGCGTAGTATATAGAAGGGGAAGAAGTAGTCGTTCTTAGCGATCCGTGCCCTAGTCACGGGTCACGGGAAGTGGTACTGTGGAGCCGTGCTGAAGGAAAGGGTTAGTGAGAGAGATACCAAAGAACCGCCAGTAAGTTTCATTCAAAAAGAAGAGCTCGTTAGAGAGAGGGTACATATATAGTAGTATCTGAAACTAATCGTCTGGGAGAGTCCATTAACAGGCCCTTAGCATTCGATGCGGTGGTCCTTTTACCACGCGGAAATATTAAAAGGGTGCACGGTTAGGGTAGGCGTTGAATCGAATCCTTTTTGGATTGACTCATTAATTTCGGATTTGGGACGTAAATTTTCGATTTGCTTCGTGCGTGCTGGGTGGTACGGAATTTTGAAAAAAACCTTCTTCCCTTTACTATTGATGGGAAAATGGTATCCATGGTATCAGATGATTATAGCCGTTAACTAAAGAAGTGTAATGACCCCGAATAGTTTTCTTTCGTAAAGTTTATTTTAATGTCAAAATCGACATTGTTAGGTATAACTTGAAGGAAAGCCGTAATAAAATGAAAGTGAATAGTTCGTACTTTTCAACGTCGAATTTATTCTGCGACAGGTATCTTAAGCTTACTTATATGATGAAGAAAGTATATTTTCTTAGGTGTACGTACATGATGCCAGAAAATGTTACTAGACTTACGTAATCACTGTAATTATTTACGAATGCGGGAGAATGAATTATAAATCATTCCACTCTAATTATAATGCACATTTTTGTTATATTGTTATGATAGTATTTATAATAATTGTATGTCAGGAACCATTTTGTTTTTGAGGACATATTGTAAGTTATTTTATTCAAATAACATCCTTTAGATTTCATCCCTTCGAAGTTGTCGTTAGATTTCCAGGATACTTCTTTACAGCAATTAATATTTCAAATAATTTATTTACGCGATTGAAAAGCGAGTGAATTTTATAATAATTTCGATTCAAGTAATATTATAAAGGTTTTGATTGTTTTTATACGAGGTGACTTTTTCAAAGAAGAAATATCGTTTGTTATTGCCTGACCTATTACTATTTGATTTCCTCTGTTGCGATAAGACAAAATAACAAAGATTAGACAACGTATCTATTGGTAACATATCTCCTGAAGCCTCACTATAGTCTAGTTTGTGAATGGAGGTAGTACGTACGTAGTTGCTTCATCGAAATGAATTATTTTATGCATTGGAGAAGATCAAGCGGAATATAGATATTATAAATATAGTTGAATTCCATTCAATATTTTATAAAAATTAAACTGTCTAAACGTCTCTACAATTATTCTGGTACTAGATGATTTGAATTGGTATTGCAATAAATTGCTTTGTAGTTATAAACTAATTTAGATTACAAGCACTTTTATTGTATTTAAGAAATTCGTTTAGTTTACGATTTACATCGTTTTTTAGTCCATCAAAATTTTATTCGTAATTAATTATGTACATCCATAGGAAGCATAAAATAATAGGATCATATATTAATATTTATTTTCAGCTTTTGGCAAACTTTTGGCATGAGAATGGTACGGATATAAATGCGTAAGGAAAAGCAATCAAATTAAAATATTACCATACGTTCCCAAAAGCTTATAACACGGCCGCTTGTCTCGCACAACACTTCTTTTATATGTTTCAATTCAAAGATCCATTCAAAGGACGCATTCATGGGAGAAATTGCCATAAAATCAGCGATTCGCGAATTCCATTAGAGCGAAAATCACGGTATCGTAAAGCACGCCCTTCGGCTATCTTGGCCGAAAAAACAGATGTGAATTCCAGCGATAGGCCTGGAATCCGGAGCGAGGGAAATCTTTTATGAGCGTATGAGGAATTATCTAATCCACGAGTGAGGACCTCAATGGAAACCCCTGAAGATAATTCACTTCGCGAGATTAGCACCCCCTACCTCCAACACTCACAAATGTTTGTAAATAATGCGTTCCTTGGAGTAAAATTATCGCACTTTCTCTCTATATATATATCTCTTTCCTACGCTATCGTTCTTGGGACAACGGAACGGAGCTTTTATCGTGCGCCTTCCGCCATGCTTCCCCCCTATCCGCCGCTTGGCAACGTGGCATCGAGGTTTCCATCTTATTTAATAGCGAGGAACGATTGTCGGGTCAAACGGGTTCAGTAGTTCGAGACATCGAAGCGAGCGCGTCTGTCGCAGCGATGGAGGAAGGAAACGTTTCTACATTTGCTTGCGGGAGGCGATTTTCATTTGTAAAGCGTATATCGATTCGCTCTTGTTTCAAACAAGTGCATTGTGCTATAAATAACGTAATGCAATCGATAATAAAAATCGTTTCGAAATGCGATAGTTAAATTTACTTTTTTGAATGTGTATGCGTATATTTTACTTTAACTTTTTTCTCTTCGTGCTTAAATTGAAAACAGTGAAATATTAGTGTTCTTAATTAACAAAATTAAATAAAGAAGAGTAAATATTATGCATAATAAATAAAAGTATATTATATATAAATATTAATTTATTGATTAGCAATATTTTTAATCGTTATACACGAAAACATAATACTTCGCTGATTTTATTATATGATTGAACGTTATTCATGTATTAGTAGGTCTTTCGTAACGATTATTATAAATTGCAACTGTTCATATGCAACTGATGCAATTGCATTGTACCAAAAATTTGAATCCAATAATGTTTTTATGCTTTATTCATTAGAATGATTAACTGCAACATTAATCGCATCACATTTTTGTAGGATTGCAGTTACAAAGGTTTTGGGATCCATATTTGAAAGACTAAAGAAATAAAATGATGTTTGTATATTACATTTTAGTATGGACGTCAGATAACAATATTAAATGGTCTGTATAATGACGTGGAAATATATTATAGAACTAAACTGTATCTACATCTACACTCAGGAGTATTAGGGTTTAGTCTTTCTTCCCTGGACAGAGTGACCAAAGGTTTTTGAAAGGACAAGTGGTACCCCTTCAGTTTAGGCAACTCCCTATGCAAAAATGACCTGTGCTATAATAGTACTTATACTTCTCGAAAGAAAACAAGACACTTGTTGATGACTCATAGACGACTGAAAATACAAACAAGGATTTTAGGAAAACATAAGTATCATGAACAATCGTTGTTTTCAATACTTACCAATAATTGACGATAGTTTGTTCACGTTTTGTATTTATGCTATTATATATACATGTATATGAGTATATATTTATAAGCATATACAAACGCACTCATATATATTTTAAAGTAGCATGAGCATTACTCTTTCATTGATCATTTTATGCCGGTGAATTCAATACTAATATTAAAATATTTGTTATAAATTAAATCGAATTTTGTACTAATGATTCGCACTGAAGACATGCCAACTCAGTATCGGAGAGTTTATTTTATTTTATTGAAATTTATATATAATGAGATTGAGGCTTTCTTTCATTGACAATTCTACCATCTTTATTATCAATTAATATACATGCATTTTACTTTCTACTTGTTGTGATCTCATGGTACATATTTAAGGCTATATTCTTATGGTACATATTTTCCACCATATACTTATACTATACTACTAAGAATCAAGAAAAAAATTAAATAAAAGTTTAGCATGATGCTAGAGAAATAATGTCATACATATACATTTCTCTAAATTACATCATAATATATTTTTCTCTGCGTTACTTTTTAATACCAATGCTTTGATTTGCATTATTCTATTTTTATCGCATGACATAGCCACATTCAGAAACATATTTCTTTGTGGACACCTGTCTCATTCATTTGTCAACGCACATCAACTTTCTTTCAACTTTTTATGGAATCGCTCAACCCAAATAACAAGAGAACCTGTTGGTGAGGAATGGAAGAAAAAGTTCAATTTATCACAGGAAACACATAAATGTAGCGAACCAAAGATATCTTCTGCTGCATAACACAATTGTATTCTTGCCACGTTCTTTTTTCCTATTGCTGTTTTCTTTTTTTCTTCCTCATGTCCCTTCATGTAGAATGTATGAGAGAAAGTATGGTGAACAACTGCGCAATTACTACAGCAAGAAACTCAAACAGAGACCGGTTCCGAACTAGTTTGTTCATCAACAGGTCTGATTAATACGCACAGTTAATCAAGTTCTCTTAGATTCATTTTGATTGAATGCATAATGTTTATATATAAAGCCTTAATTAAGTACTATTTATTTCAGGCAAATAAAAATCATCACGATATAGTTTATCATTCAAAATTATATTTTTCTCGAAAAATGCAATATGAAATCTGATTTTCTAATCATAATCTAATGCGGACGAACTCTACGCAGTTTATATTACTTCGTTCTCTCTATGAGTGTAATAGATTCCGTTCTTAAACAATAAGTACTCTACTGCTCATTTTTATAGCAATCATTTTTGAGTATTGAAACGAGTAACCTTTCTATTGAGTAATAATTTACAGTCATACTCTTGCTCATGAACTACTGATAGGTATGGATTTAACAGTCGTTTATTAATGATAAGATTTGTTTGAAATAAACATTAAAGTGTTCATTCTAAAGAATGTTTCTCAATTTCATCTCTGTATGATTTTGAAAGGAATAGTTATAACTTCTTTGGCTTCTTTAGATACAGTATAGTTATCGTCAATGTGGTTGAAACTTTTGGGAAAAATAAGACTTAATAATTCGCGTTCAAATTCCGTAATTCTGTTTCTGTGCGATGAACCATAGTTTGACGTAATCGAATTCCGAGAATTGACTATTTGACAATATGGACCAGCAAGATTGTTGAGCAACGAATACCAAATCCTTTCTGCAAACATGTCTGAACTATTATGCATTTATCTACGTGCACCGTTAGGTCAACACGCCATAAAAATTCCTACCAAATTCCTACTCCACTTATGATACATCATACGAGAGAATCGGTTTCGTCTTTCTATATTTCCTATATAGATTTTCCCTTCGTAAGCTTCTGTCGATTTTAAGTGTCGGAAACGTATTGCAAGCGCGGCAAGTTTTGAATACGTGGGCATCGGGCGTGCGTCATCGCGGCCATGACACTTTGTACAGCGCGTCACCGGCGGATTGTGGGCGGATGTACGGAGCTGCAGACCAAAGGGTGCGGGTGCAGAAGGGATGTTCATGTGGGTTGGTTGTCTCTGTGTAACGGTGCAAAGATTGCCCTTGAAACTATGAAGAGGTCAATAGGGAAGAGTTATTATCTGCCGTTAGCTAGAACCATCTCGTGACTTATCTTTAATGTAGAGATGAAAAGAATGAAGTGAGCTTAGTATGAATCTTAGACATCGATGGGTATTTTTGTGCATGAGTATTTTAGCGTCTGTAATTCGTCCTAGAGAGAATCATAAATTCTGTCCCTATACAGGGAATAAGACGTAATAGGAGTTAATTACATAGGAAATGGGAAATAATATGTTGCAGATTCATGCATTTACACAGAAATTTATAAATGGAAGGGATTTTTATAAGAATAAACGTTAATATATTCAATAAATACGAAAAAAGAAGAGTTTTGCAATAATGTTTTGTGGAAAATGTATATATTTGTTTTATATCATACTTTTACAAGATTAAGGTAGATTTTGTATGGAAAATATTATCATACAACTTCTTAGGCTGTAGGTATGACATTATAACCAGGTATAACTCAAATTGGTTTCCAAAATGCAAAATTAATAATCCATTTCAGCCATTCAAAAGGAATTAAAAATGGTTGTTTGGTAAGAACGAATCTAAAATCTTTCTTATTCTATTAGTATGAATCAAAGTTTTAATTTGATCAAACGTGATAGAAAGCGAGTTTAGATAGGATAAAAGAAACCATCTTTCCCCTGAAATCAAGTATAATGGCCTTTAGAAAATTTAGTCGTAATATATATTGCGTTCCAGTTTTACCTTCATTTCCACGAAAAGATACAATTTTGGCTCAATTCAGGTTTTGCGCTTACCGTTACAGTCGATCTGGTATTATCCGGAATATTTCGCTACTTCTTTAGAATACAATATCTTTCCGAAAGTTAGGTCTTTCAATTACAGCATTTACCCTTAACTCGACTCAAATCTTAATTGTAGGATATGACCTGGAGATAGCCAAGCTTAATGGTGTATAATTAACAGTCTGAACGTTTCTTTGTTGAAATTTACGTATAATACGATTTCAACATATGGTAAATCGGAATCGAGTAATTTTCGGGTTTCGATTTCAGTAGTTATAAAATTTTACTATTAATATTAATAATGCCTTAAACTAAATTAGTATCATGGAACTATTTCAATATCACCCATAGAATTTATAAAATGAATAAAGAAGGAATTAATAATATTCTCCAAGAAAGATTATGTCGTTAAATATACTATACTAAAATGTCTATTCTATCTATATAAAAACTAATCGAATTACAACGGTTATTAATCAAGGTCCTGAAAATACAAAACAATTTTACGTCAAAATAGTTATCTAATTAGAGATGAAAATATTATTACTTCAATAAAATATATTAGCACTTTATAATGCTTCCCAATAAGATTAACAATTATTAACAATATTTATTTAACAAAGACCACAAAAACATCCACTCTCTGGACAATTACAGTGTGGTTCACAACTCAACAATGGACATTCATAAACATCAACTCCCAATTAGGGATATTATCGAATAATTCGTAAATTCGGCTTGTAAAGCTTTAATTCGTCATCGAATTTCTCGTCGAATTCGCATTAAATCAGCTGACGTCTTTTGCCTTGAAATTTGCAAATATCTATGGATAGAAATCACCGGAACTCACGATTTGGTCTTTACGTCACATCCTTTAGGGCGTTTTTGAGACCAAAAAATAATATTTTCCTTATCTATCCATTTATAACTCGCGTTGCGTTCCACCAGGTGTTTTTATCTTTAACGTAGAAAAGAGCGACTTTCAGGTTTCGTTGCCAACTCAACCTCGTAACTAAAGCCGTATACTAATGAGTTAATAATAGGATATTCTCTTCGTAATCATTTATTGTGAGCAGGTGAGAGGAAACTTTGTACTAATAATCGAATTCTACATCCTGAGATGTAGGTTTTTCTTAAAAAAGCTTTCTTAGTTGTCATATAATTGAATTACATAATAATTTGACTGAAAATTTATAATATAACCTCCCGATTGACGTAAAGTTTCTTTCTTCTTACAGTATCCATCCCAGTTTTGAACCATTCGATCCTTTTTAAATAGACTACACTCCTTTAATTCTTTCGATAATTATTATAAGACTGTATTATGGTAGGCTATACATATATATGCATTGACCTCTACTTACTACTTAAACATAAACATTTGATGCTTAAATACTCAGTTTAAATCTTAAAATGCATCCTCGCAAATACTGTTTCAGAAAATCTCTCGTAATCGAGCATCCAGTAGACATCTGGCTTCTCCCGTCACATTTTGCACGTACGAAAATTGCCTTCTGTCACATTCTGCACCCTAGAGGATATAACTTTCCAAAGGCTGCTCATCATCCGAGAGTTCGACTGCTGTAAAATGTCAAATCCAGGATACATGTTGCGGCGTTGAACGTCACTAGCCACAGAGTGACCGCGGATTGTTTTTCGCCCAGCCCCCGCTGCGTGTGTGCACACTCATAACCACGAGATACAGTCATCGAGTTCTCATCCTTCCTTCTCTACCATCCTTAACCATACCATAGCTTCCTCTCCCAAGAGAGAAAGAACCTCTTTCCGAAACAGTTTTCGAGATAACAGGCGCAATGTTAAAACTATGCGTGCACTTGCACCCAAATTATATATACGTAATTTAGAACGATACTGTATCGGTCTCTAGAACGCTACGGTTTGCAATCAAAACGAATCAAAGGAAAAGAAAACAAAACAAGGATTTTTAGAACGATATTGTATCGGTCTCTCTAAAACGCTGCGGTTCGCAATCAATACGAATCAAAGAAAGGAGAGGAGAACAAGGATTTTTACGTTAATTTTGCCATTAAGGCTTTAAATTGTATCGTGCTCGTATAATTTAGGAAATGAATTAAATTATTTTTCGTATATTTTCCTCTAACTATGCTGTTTAAGATTATTCTGAGGACAAATTTAAGCCGAAAAATAGCTTTACTTAATAAAAGACCAATAAAACTATAGAATCTTATCCTAAACAGCATCCAAGGTAGTGAACAGCTGATGAATACAGTAATGCAGTGTTATCTAATATATATCTCGAAATAGTTTGCAAAACGCTATTAAAAATCCATTTCATTTTATCGTATTCGTTTAAAGAACTTATCTAAAAACTGAGGTATAAAAATATGATATTATTCATTCTGGTTTTCGCTGGAAAATGTAAAAAGAATACCCAATTCATTTCCTGTTTGGATCCGCCTGTGAACGCGGAATTGGTTCGAACTAGATTTTGTGGATCCTACTATCGTAAGGCATAAATCATTTTTCCTTGGTTAGGTGTAAGGTATTTAAATTTTATCGTTTGAAATTTCGTGACGAAACTGAGTAATACTTGGTGAATGTTAGGGAGTGTAGGAACGTAAATGTAATGAAGCGGGTAAAGCGGGTGCCCAGAATATTTTTTAGATTTTCAGTTGTTTTCCTATTTACGCGAAGAATATTTTTGAAAGTTTCTGTTTGAATTGATATTAGTTTGATTCAAAAGCAAATACTATAGAAGTGTTTAATTTAGCTCAACAAAAAGGTAACAGGAATATCCTATTATTTCGTTGATTGTCGCAGAATGAGTCTGTAATAAAAATTTAAACTAGAGGTCAGCAATGTAAGAATAGATGTATGTAATTGCGAGTTCAAAATTTCTACATTAAAATACGTAACGTAATTATATTCCAAAACGCCGTTAACGCATTCTGATTCGTTGAAAAAAGAGACCGACTGCATTCAAAGCCCCATCGATTCCAACCATAGAAACGGTCGGTGCAGCTTGGTTGCATTCTCTTATATTTTTTTTTCCGAGTTTAACCCGCAGCCCTTTCAGCGAAGTGTACATCCGTGACTCGCAGCGGAGAAATGGCGTCCTTCGTTATCTAAAGGCCTACGCGCCTCCGGTTTGTTTCCGGGGAGTCCCTCCAACCCTAGCTGTCTCTCCGGGGGCAGATAAGAGTGGGTGGGATGTCGGTCCAATTCTGGGTCTTCCAAATACCAGATAAGCGACTGTGTGTCTCTCGCTGATATCGGACTGGAGGAATGGGAAGGAACTGTTGCACTGCACCCTCGCGTTTTCCACAAACAGAAACGAACGCTTTTCGCTGCGCATTTGTCATCTGACGAAATACGTTGGACGTAATTATAAGTAATTTTATTAATACCGATGTCGCTTTATGTATATACGCTTTTCGCTGCGCGTTTTTCATTTGTTGAAATATGGCGGACGTAATTCGTAAGTTACTTTACCGTGACTGATGTCGATTTTTTAATAATTTAAAAATTGACGGTTGTATTACAACGAACAAAAGCTTTACTTTGATATTAGTGAAATACTATCTTTAATTTCTAAAAAAATATCAGATTCTTATTATTATATCGTTATAATGGATCGAATTGTTATAACGAATCGTTATATTTAATTACTATATAAATGTAACTTGATGTAAATTGAGGCTTTTCTATCAGAAAGCTGTTGCTTTAATCCAGTCTGGTAAGATAATTACTGTATCAGAGCTTCTCTATATTTCAGAACAATTCAGGGACAAAGATTGAGATATTTATAATAGTTTCTACCTAAAAATATAGATTAATAGAAATTTTCTCGGTAAATTTGGTATCTTTATTGATTTATTCTTGGAATTGTTTTCCTGAATTTCGAAGAGTTGTTGCGTAAGGGAAAGGGACAGTGGAAAAATACGTTTATCAATGCCTACCGGTAGTCTTTACATAAGTTGTTACATAATTAGTATTTATGCAATTACGAATTCATGCAGAAGTAGAATCAGACATTTAATTTGCTCAGGAGCTGATGCATAACTAAATATTAATCCACAATGTTTTCGTTTTCGAATAGACTCAAACAGATAACATGTCATCTTTTTTACCCCTTATAGTTAAGCCTCTGTAATTCAGCATCATGAGATATACTATTCAATATATTTATAATTTTGAAGCTGATGTAAATTTTAAAGTGATAGCATAATAAAAGCTGAATAACTGATTGTTTTATGATAGAATTAAATGCGGAAATAATATATAGTTTAGTGAAAATCGTGAAATGTTAGTCAACACCTAATCCATAAAAAGTGAGGAATAGTTAGCATTGGAAATTAAGCTAGGATATATTTGGAAATAAAAGGTGACAACAGTTTATTTAATACTATGACTATTACGCATTTATTTCTTGCAATTTTTAATTCTAGAATTCTAGAAAGTTAATCTGTAAGCTTTGCTAATGTAATGATTACTTTCCAGTATGTTCAATATCAACATTTTTCCCAAATTTTTTTCATATTCACACAGAAAGTCTTGGTCTATGTAAGTAATTTTGCCTAGTAAATGGATAGTCAACACAGTTATCTTAACTTTTATAATATCCATTTATTCTTTTTAGAATGCTTCCGATGACAGACGTCGATTTAGGTTATCTGGTCTTGTTGCGACTTGATGTAACATCCTACTTTTCCATGCATTTTTATCACGCAGTATTATGTTGTTGATTTTATCTTTTACTGCAAGCTATTGACAACTTATCATCCTAGCGACGGGTGACGCAAAAATTATATTTTGACACCCATCTCAACTATTTTCCTCTAGGAAACCGCAGTGAATATCCAGGAAAAGGAAGAAAACACTGATCCTTCGAAAGAGCGGGGCATCCCGCGTTGATTTATAAGTTCTCAACGATGCCCTTCTGTATATGAGGCGTGCTACCGCCATCCCACATGATTTTGACGCATCCTTCAGATAAGCGAAAGAATACGTTGCGCCTGGTTTGAAATACGTTTTTAGAAGTTTGCACTCTTCGTTACTCTACCATTAGAGTGTATAATAACGTTGAATTCTTTATTCTATGCTGAATGAATTTTTACTTAACTTTATCAGAATTCAGTTAGTTCAATAATTGTTTAAGTTATAGTTAAAAATAAATATTTAATCATTTTATTTTGTATCTGTTTAGTGCTCAAACAAAATAACCATATTTCGCATTCAGTTTGCAACATAAAAATGAACAGCATAACAGCACAAAGTAGATAAACAGAAACTAATCATGTAAAAATCGTTCTGTATTTAACAATAGAAGATAGACACATTCCAAAACTTCTGTAAATGGCAATGAAGCTTTCAAAAACTATATCATTAACTAAATCATTTTATTCTTGCTTCTCAACGAAAACAATTCCAAATGAATTTAGCATTTTTTTCTATCATTCGGACTTTATTAAATCAATAAGACATCTATAGACATATTCTCTAGACTTACTGCGTTATTTCTTCATAATATTTTTAATATAATTAAAGTTAATTGAAGGATGAAATCCTTTGATCTAAAACATACCTCAAACACGTATATTGGATATTTAAGAGCTGTAAAATACAAGATATTGTTCAATTTCTTAGAGAGAGAGGTATATTTAAATCTATTACAACACAACAATTGCTATTGTACATAACCACTCTAGCATGACATTGTTTTGATGCTTAAAGTACGTAATGCTTAGCCTTCGAATGCGTAAATATAACCATATAGCTTCCGTTGGCGAAACTCATTCGTCGAATGACAATTCAAAGGAAATTAAAAAGCGTCACTGGCTGGATGAAGATCGGTCACGAGCACGTATTCAAACCAAAGCACGTCCTTTTACTGCAATTAGATCACGAGTGTTTGAATTAAAAATAAAGCGGTAACGATTCTTATTGAATTTTCGTAAACTCATAGTTAGTTCGCATCTGTGTTCCTTAAATATTAGTAGTTCTTTTTTACGACTATGAGACGTACTTAATTTGATTTTCGGGGGAAAGTAATTTCTCCAACTGTAAATATAAGTCGAACCATTTCACACTCTTCAATCATTTATCATCACACACTCTTCAAAGCCCATTTCTTTTGTTTACTCCAGAGTTATGTTTTTTACCGATCTCTTTCATCAGTCTTAACCATAATGTTATTTTAAATTTATGATTTTAATTATTAACAAACTAAAAAATAACATTTTAAGTAGAGAATTAATTATCAATTGAATTTACCCAATAATAATTCTGATTCAAGAGTAAAATCGATGTTGATTTAAAGAGAGTACTAAGTCTATCGTGTGCATAATTGTCCTTATCAAATAAACATTACATTGAATCTAACTAGAAAACTGCTAAAGATCTTCTAAAATAAGTAACATCTCTTCCTACGGGTTTTTTTATCTTAATTATCTTTCCTTTCAGTATAATCATTCCTTAAGCTATAAAATAGTAATATTTTATTCCTTTTTGATTTGATTTTGATTGATTGAATACCAATTTAAATTCGTAGTTTTTGTTTCAAAATGTTTCAATGAAAACTTACAATAAGCTAACAAGACGCAAGCTAGATAGCTTCCTTGCATTACGTTTCGCAAACTTGACTCTTCTTGTAAAGCCATTCTTGTAAATTTGAGGCATGTGAACCACATTTAATTTCGAATTCTAGTCGTTTGTTATTTGTCGCGTGCGTTCTTCACATTTTCCCTCTCCTTTCTGCTGCAGCACCTGGTCACTATTGCATCCTCTAACGCTTTAAGTCGCGCGCCCAAAGTTATCTTCACGGTCCGCGGTCAGCGAATGCGACAAACAGGGGAACACGTTTACAGGATCGGCAAGGTGACGGGAAGTGTCCCATCCTTTGTTGAGAATATGGAACATGCCATAGTAACATTACGAGTTCTTTATCGTCATGGTGAAAATTTAGCGGTAGCTTATATGAACGGATATTAAAATAAAACAATTTTTGAGTAAGAAGAGTAATTATCGATTGACGTGCAAGTTTTACCAGGTTAAAATTGTAAACAACGTAGAGATGGTTTCGATTAAGCCCTGAAGAAAGGGTATTTGAAATTTCTATTAATTCCCAAAAGTATGATATTGAGAATATTTTAGTTGGTGAAAGTTTTATTTTTACTTTCAGAATTATGTGTACCATATTCACATGTAATTCATTAATATTCTTCGGAAGCTTATATTTTCAATCTGAAGCATTGATTGTAAGTTTTATATTATTTGATCTTTCTCTAGTTTTCTGTGGTTTTGACTTGCGCGTGATGATTTACAGTCATATCTTTTGAAAGATGAATTATGGGAATATTTCGCTTAGATTATCCTTTTCTTGTTTCCTTATCCTCGTTAGTAAGTTATTAGAAGTTCTTTTTCTTGCTGAAAATATACGTAAATAGTCTTAGTTGATTGATACGTATTTTTAAAATTTCTCGGTCAAACATTTGATTCATATTCGTAATTAGCAACATTTCTATCTAATTATCTCGTATATATACAAATGAATCGATTTGGATGCTCATCTGAAAGAAAAGTGGGATTAAATAAGAAAAGATAAGTTGAAACTGCCTTTGATGAACTTGATTAAATACTTTTATTGCAATTGTATACATTGTCTTCCATAGAAATATAGAACATCTATATAGAAGCAGACTATTAGTTAAGGGAAGCTTTCAAGAGTCCAGTATTGCTATCAAAGCGTATAGTAGAATTGTGACTTTCTTGACGTTTCTAAGTATCAACCCAACTTGCGCTGGAAACAAAAACCAAGAAGGAAACTTTGAAATAAATCAGTGTGTCAACGCTCTCCGTATTTCAGGAAAAACTTTCAAAATTTCTCGTCTAAAACATCCGCCCACAGGCAGCTGTAATTTGCCCCCTCCGCCCTCATCTCAGAACGTATTACAGTTTTACGTGAAAAAGTTATTAAAGCGCATATTCTGAACAGCGTTATCTTCCGATGGGATGACGACTCACGTCGTCTCGCTCAGCCGAGAAAACACGCAGAATTGCTTTCCTCCACCGGAATGATCTTTTAATGAATTCGGTAGTTTCTTTTAGGACGTTATCCATTAGCTAGCACGCGAACGTTTTCGTATAGATAAGGGGCGGCATTTCGTCAAGGCGAAACTGTTCTTCGGCTCGGTAATGGTTGACATCACACGAGGATGCGGGAGGCGGCTGCTAAACTAACGAGAAGAGAGTTTCACGTGCTCGTACATCTTCCTTCCGGAAAATCGTTACTTACGTTCTAAGTTTGAATTAAGCATATGTGAAACTGTTGAAACAGAACTGCTGCAGCTGTATTATATTTTATCATTTCTGCTTTGTATTCTATTTTGTCGATGAAAAATTCAATAACGTAATAATTGTCGAGCAGAATTACGATAGAGGTTCTGAAACTTGTCGTTAAGCTTTACGTGTCTTTCTTTCGTTATCTTGAGTTTGACATACAAGGGAATAGCATTAATAGAATTTATGTTCATCCATAACTAATTGAATACCATGCAAGCTGCCTTTCGGCGTGGGACAAACTTAACAAGCAAAATCTGTAGTCTTTTTTATAGAGTTCTTGATTGGGTTTAGGAGTCGATATGTATTATACTTTGTAGGTGATCCTTGAGTAATGAAAAGGGGAAGTAGTTCTTATTAAATAAAAGATTTGGATAGAGCATTAGAAGAAGACACTGTCGCTGTTCTATATTATTGAAAACGTTATGAAAGGAAACATTCTTTGGCATTTATTATATCGAAAAGAAAAAATTAAATATTCAATCCTCGTTCAGTACTGTTTCCTTCATTATTTTTCCATAAAAAATATGATTATTATTAGATTAATTTCACGAGACAACATAGTTTTTGTTTAAATCATCAATGAAAGCAGATAAAAAATATAGATCATAGAATGAATAAACCATGCGCAAATAAACTTTAAAATTCCTAACAAATTACTAGCTCAAGAAAGTATATTAGGAAGATTTTAATGTCCATTTGAAAACGACGAGGAAAGAAAATAATTATTTTTCATGAAACCTCATTTTTTAATTGAACATCCTCATGATTCGTTATCGCCCAAAAATTCATTTATTTGCCATAGGTAGCAATCTACAATTAGCAATTTTTTATTGAATTTTTTCTGCCAACTCAAATCAACTTTGAAATGTATACCCATAATCTTTTTCACGCTTTCCTTGGTCTAATTCAGCCCAACGATAGCCTTATCAAGGGGCAATAAAAAAAAGCTTCCAATGGTTATTTCCATGCATTTTGGGAGTCATTCATAACTAAGTCGAGTTCAGTTCAGCAGCAACAGTAAAATTTCTAATCTACTGATATATCGTTAGAAATCTATAAAACTTAACTACGATCCTGTAAAATACGTTAGAGAAGCAATAAAACAGTAGCAATTCCGAAACTCGTTAATCAAAAGTTGGCTGGTATGATCGGATTTATCGTAGCGGTATTTTATTTTCGATATTTTAAAATAAAACAAATGAACTAAAATAGATGAGTGGAACACGGACCTTCTGAATGAATACACATTTAAGTACTTGAACAGAGACTAGTGTAACTAACAACTGATTCATTTCTTTTTAATTCAGACATCGCTGACTATTTTAAAGTTAGTAATACTCAAATAAGGTTTCTGTATTTTCTTCAGGTTAAACTGGTAGAAGTTTTTGTAATTCCCCTATTATTCAGTTCTAGATATCTTCTATTTAATTTAATTTTAATATATATAAATTGAACAAACATTACCAAAATTGGGAGAAAATCATCTGTAAATCAGAAATGACTGACGGTATATTACGTCTTCAATTTTACTTCTTTTTCTCACAGTAAGATACATTACGATGACGATGACGATGTAAACGATGACGTGGCTACACAGGTATATAAATTTCTAATTTAATTTTGGTCTTCATTGAAATCGCTGGTACTGAAATGTGTGACTCAAAATTGTAAGGCGCAATTTTCGATTCAACGATGGACTGCATTCGTCACGATCTTGCACTGTTTTCGGAAATCATTAGTCACCATCATCGCGCCGTTCTGCCTGCTTGCATTTAGCACGTGGTCTTTCGATGTTTCCTCTTCTCGGAGTTACGTCTGTTTAATTCTTCGTGACCAAACTAAACCTTTAGTCTACACTTGGGCTTCCTTTCTTACTTCCTCTCGAAAAATGATTTGAATTGTTGAATCGGTAATTAGTTCGAAGTATAAATGTTGAAGAAAAGAATATTGAGTTTAACTGAATAGACCAAGTGGGCAAAACTATGATAGTACTGGGATTAATGAAAATAATATTTAGAAGGAAGATACTTCCACCAAGCAAAATATAATTAAAGATATAATGTAGGAATGTTAAATGTAAGAATATTAAAAACGTTTTTTGCTGGGTATTTAATTTTATAGGTTGAAGTTTTACTTATATTCTGTGCCAATACATTTTGACGAGTGCTGTTGGTTACGGCAAACACTTATAGTTACTAAGATGGTAACTATGTACTATATAAAGTTCCACAATATAGCTCTATTGCTATTTTCATTCATAACAGCCAGTCATGTACTAAACTTAATAATTTTAATTTAATTTTAAATGGCTCTTCTTTGAATGAGAAAATACTCAACAATGTTAGGAGATGAAGAATTTTCCTTCAGTGACGTTCACTCATTTAAAAACTTTATCGCTCTTGGAACCAGAGCAACGTAAATAAAAACGATAACAATAAATCATTGACAATAACAGGCTGTATCGAAGTCGTTCATGAAAAAGATTGTATAATCTTATGTCCAATAATAAGTTCGGTTCGTATACAGTGTGGTGTAAAAATACTCGTCTTCGAAGTACTGAATCTCTCGATATACATTGATATTTCAAGTGCCATATGTATATATTAGAAAGCAATCGATACGGGCAATTCGGGTCACCGATACAGTGCAGACTGAATATCCTTCGTCCTCAGCTTCCGTGTGATAATTTTCCCTCAGTTTGCCACGCGTCCTTTATCTTCGGACGATAACCGTGAACTTATTCCCTTTGAAATTGACATAATTCACGTTTATCTCGGGTATACGTAACCCATTACAAATGTGTTGTTTCAGTCGCGATTATTTATTCTTTCGCCGAGATTATTTCTTTACCATATTACGCTTGCGGTATCTTTTCTCTAGTAGGACGTCACTATGCCGAAGAGTTGTAAATACTTTGTTTACGTATTGGTACGTACGTAGGTAGTTAAAGAAGAGGTGTAACTAGGGAAATAGCGTATTATCGACACACCTATTGCTTTAATTCATACATTCATTTTACTGTGCATTACGCATTTTTTTCTGAGCATTAGCCTACGTTGGTAAAATACTAGTTTTTCAAAATTTTATTTCCTAAAGTATTGCGTGCTTTGTGATTGAATATTATCTTGAACGTATTTCTTGAATTATAACAACAACTGGTATTGTACAACGTTTCATTCTTGTTGCATCTGTTTATGTGATTATTAAGTTTTGAAATGTCATTTCATTGCTATTCAACAAACATTCATTGGAGTATTTCGTTTGGTGTTGGTGGTAAACTTACGTTTGGGTAATTCAGGTAGCTACTATTGATCGCTGATGAGCACGCTATAGTAGTCTGAATTCAGATTGTATTGCCGCTCTATGGTAGTTTTATGAATATATTATAAAGTTCGATCCTGAAATCGAGTTTTCAATGTTTCAACTCCCAAAATTCTCTGAGGTTCTAAATTCAAGTCTTCTAAATTAAAATGCACCCTTATCGTATCGCTTTGATGCTCATTAAAATTTTCATTTAGAATATAACGTAAAGCGTGGTAAAAGTATTTAAAACCGTAAAATTAAATGAATTAATTGATTCATTAAAATAAAGCTAAAATTAGCTGTTTTTAAATTATACTGGAACGAGTTTCCGGACGTAATTAGTACTACGAAAATGTATAAATGACCCCTCTAAATACTCTAATTATGGGCTGAAAAGCTAAAATTCTCCATTCGAGTAATACATTAGTAATTCTTGTAGCTAAAAAATTGTTTATCCATGGTTTGATCGTCATTCGATTGAATCCCAATTAGTTTAGAACATATGTTTCAGTAGCTATAGTTTCTTATAATATCCGCCGTACGAAAAGGCGCGTAAAAACACAAGCATTGATTCCTTCCTTCAATTCCAGGTTCGCCCCCAGAATCCCCACAGCCCGTGCTGTTCCTCCCCCTTCGCCCCGTGGAGCTGGAGAACGAGGATACGGACTCTCTCCCCCCATTGGTCCTTCCTTCCGACTCCCCGACCAATGCACGCCACGAAAACCAACCCAAAGCCACGCCCGTGGTGTGCGAACGCGCACGCGCACTGAGCCTGGGAGGGGACGGTGCCTTCTTCTGCCAAGGGATGTCTCCCGCCCCCGTCCGCTCCCCTTACGAAGGGGGAACCACCCTCGAGGGATCCTTTCCGGCGGAGGGGGCGGACTTCGTGGTTTCCCCGCGGGGCGGCGCCCTCTCCCCTCGTGGGGGCGGGGTGGGGCAGATTCCCGCCTGTCAGGACAGAAGTCCTCAGTCTTCGGCCCGCATCCGTCAACGAACGCCACACGACGAAGGGCTCGCAGACGAATTCACTTGGGATTCGGTCAGAAGGTCGTGGAAGAGGAGGAGGTCAAGGTCTCCCGTGGAATACTGCAGCCCACGCATGCGTATTGAGATTAACTCGGACGGGGAACCGGAGCGGATAAGATATTTGGATACTGGACCGCGGGATCTTAGTCTGTACCAGAGGGAGGATAGCGAGGAGTTCCTTCTGGGACCACAGAACCGTGGGTTCGGTCTTGGGGAAGTGATTCTCGAAGTATCAAGGAAAACACCAGAAGAAGTCCTGGAGGCGGTGCACCAGCAACAGGTAGGGATGCCTTACTCGGCGGCATCTCTCGGGGAGGACCTCCGGCTCCGTGCAGATGACGGGTCGGACGTGATGAGTGGCCAGCGGAGAATATCTCCCGCGATGTTCGCGGCTTTGTTCCCGCGCGTAGCTTCCCAGTACTCCCGGTTGCCCAAAACGGTCACCGTGGAAGATGAAGAAGAGGAGGAAGACCTTAACAGGGCGCAGTACCGCGAGGGAGATGTCCCGCAAGATTTCAACCTTCACATGTCTCCAGGCGTCAAGGAAGAATCCGAAGATGAAGGTATAGAGCTACAGATGAAACCCATGAACGAAGAGAAGAAAGCGGAAGGTGAAGAGGATGATTGCAGAACGGAAAGTGCTGTGGATACGGGTCGTCAACAGCATCCACATCTACAACAGCATCAAGGTGTGGTTAGTCACACGAGTTCTCACATCCACTACTCCGGGACGCCGGTCAGGAGGGAGTGTACAGAAGAGAAGAGGGACTACGAGCAACCGGCTACGTCTCTTGCGGACGTTCTGCCGCCTTCTTCTACCTCGTCTTTCGCCAGTCTCACGGCGCTGCAGCCCACACCCTCACACCACCACTCGCAGAGCACACAGCAGCACAACGTGTTGCCGTCTCTGGAAGGAACTTTGTCTCCAGTGTCGGCGTCTCTGTCGCCGATGGTGGGTGCAAGGGACGAAGCGACAGCCGCCGCTGCAGCCATGTACGCGTCCATGATGGACTTCCACAACGGTAGTTTCCACGATGCTACCGGGGTCAATCTAGGAGCTGCTGGGTGAGTAGATGATTATCGCATGTCTATGTGGTGACTTTTGTTTGTTAGGGTTGGGGTTATCATTCGGGGTATCAATTGTAGTAGGAGTACATTAATAGGTGTAATTGTATACAGTTATTCTTTCTTTGTTCAAATGTTTTAAGTTATATTCCTATTGTTGTACAGCTCCAATTAAAGGTATAGTTGTCATCTAATGTCGGATTGGATTAATATTTTCAGTGAGGAAAATTGGCCCTAATTGAAAAAACTTTCTTTAGCTAAGGAGTCATTGCACTGCCTCTGTTGTTGAAAACCCTTACTTTTCTTACTATTACCTTACTTAAGGTAAGGGTTATATTATATTACTTATATTATTTATGTTTCATAAAATCTGAGTC
This sequence comes from Pantala flavescens, assembly GCA_020796165.1. Lineage (NCBI taxonomy): Eukaryota > Metazoa > Arthropoda > Insecta > Odonata > Libellulidae > Pantala > Pantala flavescens. The sequence goes on along the minus strand of CM036881.1, from coordinate 16,771,528 downwards.
AAGATGTGGATGGTATGTTAGCATGATTAGAATTATTTCAGTCCTTTATCAGTTTATTATTCGATGTGTAAGGGAGAAGTTCTGTGTATTGATTTTGCCCTATTAGTCAAGCATTGCCAATGCCTTAGTTCAGTACACGTAATTATTTTGTTAATGTTTACTTAGGTATTCTGTTTATTATCTACGTACAGATAAGACACCTAGTTGAAGAATTTCCATCCACATGTTGCATTATGAGATCCTATTTCGAAGTCGGTACGCTTATGCTTACAGTTGAATTAAATAATTTCCATATTTGTTGATATAAATAATAATGTATTGAATCTTATGGGATCCTATCTATTCCGATAGTAAATCTAAACTTTAAATATATAATTGCTGATATTACTGTTATTTATGCATTGTTCAAAGTTGGTTAAGTTTTTCGGTTTATTATTATTATTTATTTGAAATTTCATCTTTGTCATTTGGTATGATTTGTATTAGTATTTCGCAGATCATTCTTTCCTCTTACGGTGTTCACACATTTCACTTCTAAATTTGATTCTATAGGGTTTTACTCCACTAGCCCAATGCAATCGTTGATGCCGTACTACTGCGTACTTCTGTATACTTCTCTTTTTACATTTCCGATATGGAAATACCTTTGAGGGCGTCTGGTCTTAAAGCCGCGCTACTAGAGCGGTCTGCAGTTTGAATATGAGACTGAGCGCACCTTAGAATTAAATCTTCATCTCGTTTTGCTGGCCGAATGGTTGGAGGAATACTCAACCCATGAAAAATTTTAATTCGCTCTTTATATATATAGCCAGTGAGAAAGATAATATTTCTAGTAATTTCATTTTCAGAATATCGAAGTCCCATTAGCTTTCCGTCTCATTTTACGTAACTGAAAATAGTATATATTTCTTATATTTCCATTGTAAAAGCTTACCGTCTGATTGAATTCTGATATTTTATCCTCATTGTTAATTTTTCAATTGCTGTTATTTTTATTTTGAACCATCTAATTCATCAGTTAAGGAATTATCCAGAGCCAATCGACTATTATTAATGTGAATTATTTCTACTGTGAATTTAATCTTTAAAAACACAGTGATTTCCAGTTATCAATTCAAATTCAATTCAGTATTATCTTCAGTAGATTAACAGGCTAATATCGTCTGATAAGTTTTTCTATTCACAATTCCTTCTTGTATATAAAAATACACTCATGGATTTCTTTCTTCTCCTTTTATTTGTCTCTTATAAGTTATTCCTTTATTATTAATCCTAGTTTATAAAATGGATAATGTTTTTAATCAAACGAATCTACAGTCCCTTCTTGTCTCGATGAATTTTATCATTTAGATAATTATTACAAGAGAATTTGAGAGAATTGAAGTATACTTTTTTTTCTCACTGGTGAATAGAAGGGGAAAATAAACTTGCCTGTGTAAATCAATCAAGAAACCTTTCTTAAATATCTCCGAAACCTGAAAAGAAATATATCATATTGATAACTCTTGTAATCTACTTCTATATTTTGAATTTCCTTACCTGGACTCGGTGATGAGTTTCCTCCAACCCTGCAACACTTGTTACTTAGGGTGTTATAGGTGATGTCAGTAATGGAAAACGAACGTGAACCTTGTTTAGTACGTCAAGACATCTCAGCGAAAAACTTCCCTGCGTTGCTATGATTCACCATGCATGGATATTGCAATATAATGCTTGTCCTCCAAAACATAGAGTATCACCAATAGCGCGCGCGGTAGGCGGCAATTGTCTGATTTCCATGACAAAGTGAGACCTGTGATTTTGTGACGTCAGTCGACTCACACTATTACAAATGAGGTAAATCATTGCAGTATACGTAGAGGGCTGACATTTACATACGTCATTGGGATGAAGCTTTTGGACTCGTAATTTCTGTCCAGTTTCACAACCTCCCATTATCTGTCTTTCCCCTCTGGCCACGTACCGAATAGAGGTATAGTTTGGAGGGAAATGTTTATATTTCCTGTATAGCATAAACGTAATACTATATTGTGAAGACGTGTAACATGTAAAATATTCGTCGCTTATGGTAAATCTTAAATCTCTTGATTATTTGGATATCCAATGGAGATTTTTTCTCACATCACTTGCTTGTTATGTGCATAATTTGCTGATAAATTATTTATGTAACGTGAATTAGGTGAAGTATAACCTTAATGATTTCATTCGTTTAATACTATAATAAAATTACGTGTCAGTTAAGTTATTCACTTGATATATACGTGTCGATAAATTTAAATTATATAAATGTATTCGTTGAAGTTATAGTTTAACGTTGTTTACATATTACTTTTGGAATTATGAAGCTATTTTCGTATTTGATTACAAGGAAGATGCGATTGTTAACTGGATTAGTTTGGGCTTATATGAAGTTTTTTTTATTGGGATTAGGGATTATAACATTATTTCCTTATTCCTTCCTTCCTTGTTGCTTCTTCAAGTACGGTATTCGAAATGAAAACCATGATCTATCTGCTGATAACATTTTCCTGGTTATTTTTTTATCTGCATAGTCCTATTTTAATCCTAACTTAACATTTTAGAATGGTGTGGTTCGGAGATTTGTTAGTTGCTGTATATTACGTACAAATATACGGCACCATAATATTTTGATTTTAGACTATTTAAGGTATAGGCAAATTCATCTAATGTGAACTGGCTTAGGATTAAGTTTGTTTTTCTCATAACTTTCGGATTTACAATTCCCCAAACTTAGGCCTATTTTCAGATCGTATCTTACAGTCCGAACTGCTAAAATCACATGTTCGTCACAAGAAAAGTTTCGCGTTCGAATTATTGTGAAAGAAAGAGACAATGACGCATGTCCGGTAGCTTATGATTCTTATTCTAACTTGGGAATTAAAACGAGGCGGCCAGTATTTTAGGTTCATTGGATGTGTTTCCTTATCGCGATTTGAGATTTACGAGTTTGCCTTCGGGTGTTTTTAATTCCTTCGACCGAAAGGGTTCCCTTATTCGTCGAACCGTCCGATGGTGACGCTGTGTCAGCCAATGTCTTGAAAGTTATCTCTTCGAATCATCCCATGTAACATGGGTGGTCCGTGCCATTCCGGGATGAACTCATTTGGTCCATTGAGTGATGGTGTATGCCATATGAGTTAGCCGAGCAGTTTTTTTTTGTTTCTGAGCACCTGACGTTTTAATATTTTTACTAATTTTTTTCCTATTTTTAAAGTTGTATTATAAGAATCCCTATATAAGATGTAGGGCATAGAAGTCCTAAATGCAATAAGCATATGAAATATTTAATAGTGAATCAGAATTGTTTGTAATACTTAATTGAATATGTTTCAATTTTTTAGCATTATTTGGGAAACTATATTTTGTTTTAGGTTTTGAGTGGTTGATTTAGAGATTCTGACAGATGCTTATTAGTAAATTCGTATTACAGTTAAAAGTTTTTTCGAAGGGGGCTCGATATGGGAAGCAGAATTTCTTAGTATGGTTTCCGTTTAAAAAAATCGAGGCAGACCATGATCATTGATGATCATCACGTGCCTGAATTATCCCCGTTTTCTTATTTGTCTTTATCGGTATAGTAAGTCAATAGATTAATTTGGTTGGTACATAAACTAATTAAGAAAATCAATGAATTAAGGTTTATATTTTTATGAATATATTTTCTAAGATCAGCTTATTGTCATCGAGAATAGATTCCCAGAAGATAGGAGGACCGCCATGAAAAGAGCAGAGGTTTTCCCTCGCCTCAACCTCTTGAGATTAGCTCTTCCGTGCATCGAATCCTCTTACGTCCTTCTGTAGAGTTCAAATTTCTATCCTAATAGCAGTGTGAATTCGCAGAATTCAAGATTCTCACAGATCACGGGCGACCTAAATTTTCTCATATCCTCCGCCAAAACTTCGCATCTCATTTACAGCTTGTTGACACCGTAAAGATCTTGATATGGTCGTCTTCTTGTAAGTTCGTATGATTTCGAGAAAGCGTGATATTAATGCATAATCAGTAATTACTTTCAAATTTAGTGACAGTCGTTACTGTTTATGAAGGGAGTTCGTGATGTAGTACATTGTTTTGTCAATATTTGCTTACGTAATTTTAACGCAATTGTATTACATTGAGCTTGAAACGATTCCTATTCTTTTACACCTATTCTGACCAATTAAATGTTATCGTTACCAATTGTAAATATAATCGTCTCTGATAAGCGTTAAAGGAAAAGCAACTGAAGCGTATACGAGTTAGGTTAAATAATCTGTGATATTTCACTCATCACCATAGAAACTGCAAAGTCTCCGAGTGTTTCTCTCATTGGAATACCGTCAAAACATCGCTACCGATACAAGTATGTGGTTTCTATTAATTCTGGGACTCCTCTATGGCCTAATGGATTGTGGCATACGTGCCCAATGGAAAATGATTGTAAACTAATCGCACGTGCTCCTTCATTGCTTTCATTCCTTCTTTCTATCCCTCCTTCTTCTTCCCCTCTTCTGCATCTCTTTTATTCCTCATCGGACTCTTTCATTTAACACGTGCCACTTGGAAACCACCGTACAGTCACGCTCTGCAGGTAAAGGCTTGTGCGTATATGAGACCGACGGTAGCTCGTGTTTGTGTGCACGCCTACAATGTGCGGGAACTACCAGCATTCTGCTCGTCATGTGTTATTAACTTCATCTTCTGCATCACCGTTTCCACGTGACGACGAAAAGCTGAGCTCCTTATTCAGGTATCTGGATGGTTTATAATCGGTTCTTCTTAATGGATGGTTATCCTTCGACCTCTCTGACAGCGTATGCTGAATTGCTCCCCTTTAACGTTAGCTAAAACGGACGTAGAAATTTGACGTGACCGGGACTCGAACCCCGATCTCATTTTGAATTTTTTGCATTCCATTGATTTAGATTCCTTTTTTTGCGATTTTCTTCATATTAGTTGCTGATTAGAAAGTATTATCCAGCTTAATAATTAAATGTTGATACATTATAGGTTCCAGAGTTTTAGAAACGCATTTTGACTGGATCAAAATATTAACATTCTTGTAATATTCTCGTAAAATAGAAAATTAAGTTGACTTACGCTCTATGAAGTCAAGTGAAGATTACAGTACGGAATTACGTTTTACAGTACGGAGTTACGTTACGGAATTAGGTGCTATTTTTTACCGATGATTGGTGGGAAAATTAACTTAATTGTGGAGGATTTTATCGTAATTTGAGAATTTATGGTCTGATCTTTGAAATGAATTGAAGACCTTTAAAGTCTACCATTACGCAATTTATAGACTCGATTTCCGAGTAAATTTTTGATGAATATACATATTTTTAAATTTAAAACGAAATCATCCTCACCTGAAGGTTTTCTAATCTTATTAATTATAAGTTATTAACGGTTTCCTTTATCGGGGTTAAATTTTGATTTTCTACTCTTTGGATGACTATACGAGTTTTTGATGAATGCATACGTATCGAAATGCGGGCTCAAATGCGCGTGATGAAGGAGGTATGGTTGCAGTGGAGAAATAGTGTGTGTTTCACGTACGAAACCAAGGACTTTGTGGGGACCAAGGTTAGCATTTCGTAAGACAAGAACAATGCTCCAACGATGCCTAGCGTTTGATGCAAATCTTGTATCGTGTGGATTAGAGGTTAACGCGCTGCTATTCCCGTATATTGGGTAAATATTGTTGTTGTTATCCTAGATACATCTTGATTTTTAATCCTATTTCCCCATGGTGACTCAGCGATTTTTAAGTTTCGGCAATATGTTTCCTGAACGGTAAAATTAAGGTTTTATTTCCCAAAATTTGGTTTGAGTTTTCATCTTTTATAAAATTTTATCGAAAAATATATTCTTATGCGTTATTCATGCAATATAATTTTCGTTATGTAATAATTGTGTTAGTTCTCGGAATGTTGTACTTCTATGTAGTGCTGGAAAGAGTTGTGCAAGTACCTTCAATGTGGAAAATGTCATACAAGGTCATTGAGTGAAGAATAAAAAACAACTATGCAAAAATTCGTAATATTATAAGTCTGTCAGTTCAGTTAACATCCATCCCTTTTAAAATTTTATTTCTCTTAGTTTATTTGATTCCTAATTTTTTTCCTGAAACTTCCCTTTTCATAGCGTTCTAATAAGAAATTTTTTGCGATGTATTTGGTGTTACTATATGGTCGACTCGGTTGAGTAGCAGTAGAGATTTCGTATAATTCAGCTGCCACGTTAAAACTCGAGAATTGTCGTAGACTTGTGTGAAAAGAGGCGTCAGTCACATGCTATTTTCCCAAATCCTAGACGAATCGAAGTGCTAAAACATTAACATTTCGAGAGTAATTCGTCCGTCTCGCCGTTCGATGTTTTTTTCCGTCTCATTAGTTGTTTACCGAAAGTAGACGTCGAATTTCCATTGTGAGCGGAAGCCGGCAGGTGGATTTGCAGACAATGAGTAGGCAGATGATGAAACAAAGGCCTGAGGTTACTGTATCATTGGATGTGCTGTATATAGAGGAAAGCGGTTTTAAAAAACTTCTTACTGAGCCTTGAGGATTCAGTCATGAGGCTTGTTTGGTAAATGAGGGATTTGTTTCGGAAAAATTAAATGGTATATTTAGTATTATTCGTATATATTATACATATGTTCTATATACGTACGATGTTATTATTATTATTATTATATATCACATACACATCTTCCGGGCAAGCAAAATTCGAGATAGTTAAATATTTTCTTTTAATTTACTAACTAAGAGAAACTGAAATATTTTTCTTCGATAGGAAATTAAAATTTTATTTGCGATATTATATGTTTATTTAATTTATATGTTTTGAGTACAAAACTTATTTAATTTTAATGATATATGTTTTATGCTATACTATACTATAACACTTTAATATTACGTATTTATTTCTATATTACTCTTAATTTTCAAAAAAAGTTATTCACAAGTATCGACAGTGTTAGGACCTCTTGTCCATGTAAAATATAAATTTAAAAATTTTTAAATTTAGTAAATGAGTAAAGTAAGACAGTAGTTACATATAACAGTGTATAGCAAGACTAATCGTAGGTTCAAATTTCCTAAAGTATGCATCATGTTCTTTACACATGCAAAATACTTCGTGGTTCGTTAGGGATACACCAGGAAATAATTTTGGAGATCCCATCGCTATAGAAACTTTTAAAATACTCAGTCCACCTTTTCTTAGCAATTAATCACATTCCAACCCTTGGCTTTTAACGTCCACGATCTATAGAATTAAATGGAATATTTAGGGCGTTTTTAAAGGTATGGAAGGCGGAAGGACCACGTGCTTCCGCCCACTTCCTTCAGCATCTCCATATGCATGTAGAGGTGTACTGAGAGGGGGAGTTCACACGTGCACAACCGTTAACCGATCGTAAGGTGTTTTTGGGTGACGTCCTTTATACTTTTACTAAAAACTCACGCACTTCACGCAAGAGAGAAGTGCCTTCCGCTGGACCCAAGTGGTTGGTTGTTTTCTTTTGGAAGTATCGCTTCCAGGGGCCGTCGCTCAACATTTCGGAGGGGTTTGAAGGATTCCACCGAAAGCTTTTCCCGCCCTGAAAGCATTAGCTCGATGTTCGCGGAAGTCCGTAAAGGCCTTCTTTTCCCCGTAGGGTTCTGTTGTCTTTGCTTCCGTGAAGTTAAATGTTCATTTATTTCGCAGTGGCCCCCCAAACACCCAAGCGTTGGACAACCGCCCTGAGGGACAAGAAAGCGAAGTACAAACTTGGATTAATGGGATAAAAGGGACTATAATGTAAGTGTGCTAAAGATTTGGAAAATTTGGTCTTAGTTAAATTTTTTATCGCTTTATTAACTTTATGGGTTTGCTCTTGGTTGTGGGTTAAGCAGTTGATAGTAGTTCAGTAATATTAGCGATGCTTTTGTCCAGAATTTTACGCCTTATATTAAATTTACACCTATAACAAATAGATTGCAAATAATTTTACATCAGGAAGCGTAATATGCACATATTTGATTTCCTTTTATTACTTGAATTATATTTCCGATAGGGAAGGTTTATTTGATGATTTTTAGTTCCATTTTTCATTTGTTACTGCTCCTATAATTCGTGTCTTTTTCAATATTAATAGTATTTAATGCTGCAGAAATGACGTAGATATACATCTCTTAGCTTTTCTTCAATAAGCATTTCATTTAATTTGGTTTCTTTGTTATTACACTATTCTATTTACCATATTTACGTATTCTCTACAGTTAGCATTAATTTTGCGATGTGTTTTTTTTTCAAATATCTGACAGTAAGAAAGTTGCATCAGCAGGGACTTTATAATGATACGCATTCTATTTATTTTGCGATCTTTTACCACGTATTCGCCCTTCCACTAATAAGATATCGCAGCCTTTGTCATTATCAGTCAAATCAGCGGACAGAGATATTTACATATTTCGTAACGTGACGATTTTTCTCTCAGTTCCTACGAGGTATAGATGACCAACCAGTATGACTCTTTTCTAGTGTTGATATTTGTTGTCCTAGGTTGAGCAATTCGCATTGCATCATTTAAGTGCGCAGAAAAATTTAAAATCACTCATTTTTATCTTAACAATCTTTTCTTTCGCTATATTCTGATAAAAATTCTCTCTTCTCCATTTCGTATTGACCTTGTATTTATTACAGGAGTTTATTCTACGAGCATTATAAGACAAATCTTCAGTCCAACTTAAAGTACGGATCGATCAAAAGAAATTGAACAAAATAATCAGGAAATATAATTTATATACTTCTGGGATTTCCTTAAAAATTCATGTCTTACTAGGAAGTTTTCTCCATGTCATTAATTAACTTAATTATATAAAAATTATAAAACGCCCTTTTTATTTGGCCAGCTCGGATGTATTGATCTGTAGTTTCTTTTGGAAACGAAACCCAAGGGCTATTCACAGAGAAGGACTTCAAATCCTAAATGGTAATTAGCTCAGTTATTCCAAAGCATAAGACACTATTTTCGTGCCTCTTAAACCCTTTGTCTTCCTACAGTAACGGCCACAACACAAAGGTACAAGATAAGGCTTTTTATATTAAAGCTCTCCACGAAGACGACGTGGTTACGCCTCCTCATTTCACTCAGCTGTTTTAGCCCCTCGTTTTGGCGGCAAACCATTCCCTGGAACAACGGGGTCGATCCTCTCCACTCCACTCACTCCTTCCTCGTATTTAAGTCCCCTTTTCAACTCCCCCCTCACATCCCCTCTTAAAGACGTGTAAAGGGACATGAGTTCTCAATTTTCCCACCCTACGACGCACCGGAAGGTTTCCGGCGGATGGTGCTTCTTGTCCCGCGCGCGTGACCAGTGGTTCCTCCGACCCACTATTCTCTCCGTTCTTTTTTCTCTTCACGCGGACCTTCCATCCTACGATCCGCACCGATGAACTTCTCTGCAAACCGTAAAAAAGTGTAACGCGCGTGCGATGAGCAAATCGTGTCTCCGGAGACTTCACCGCCGGGAGCCGCGTTCTTCCGGCTTCGGAGGTAACACGTGCGGAGTTAATGTATGGGGGAATTCGCCCTTTTTAAAATGCCTTTAACGATCGCCTTCCTTCCTACTCTAAGGAGAAGTGGGTTGTGGGACGATTCCAGTGTATTCGTTAGGTATCAATGTATTATTATATACGTTAGTTACAGTGTTGATGGAAGCTGATTGAAAACTGTTAGCGGATATTATCGGTAATTGAGAGGTTAGACGTCGAAATTCTTGTGTTACGATGTATTCAAAGGGGTTTATTTAATTTTGAATTTAATTATGTAAGCGGTTTTGCCCAAAGTTTCCTTCTTTCTTCATTACGTACTTCAAAATGTTTCGTAAATTTTTACCCCCTGTCTCTGTAATGCTATGTTTATTCCGCTTATACTTTTAAAAGGTTTTAGTTTATCCTCAGTACGTAAGCCAATCATATCACGTTAACTACGTAGTGAAACTTTAAAAGGGCCATTATTTAAGTTTATCTTAATTTTCGTTTTTATCGAGTACGCGGATATCTTAGTCTTAAACGTTTTTACATATTGCATGAGGAAAGGAAAACGGTTTTAAGCTATTTTATGATACGAAGAATAACTTAATTCGACTTTATCTGGTTGTACTTCGTTGAAAGACAATTTGAAGTAAGAGAATAATTATATTATAATACTTGGTGATTTCCACAATATTTGATGGATAACTCTTAGCTATTTTATATATAATTGAAGTAAAATTTGCATTTATTCTTCTACGCCAGTTGTTGTGAGGTAAATTAACTTTCACGATACAATACTTGTTTGACAAATATGATCTACCATATTCATAATCTATTTAAACAATTACCCGTCCGCGTGCGTTGTGCTATAAATTCTTTCCCTTTTATATTAAAGCTTTTTCGTTTTAAATGAATCTCCCCTTAAAAAAATATACCTTTTGTAAACTCTTCAACCTCACGACGTAAGTATCCATAGATACACTGAAATTTTTGCATAAATTTTGATCTAAGCTCAAGGTACTCTAGCTTACTATCTGTCGCCATTAATTTTCTATTTCCTTAATGTTTTAGAAACTTAATTTGCTCTAGCTCTTGTTTCATTGATGTCTCTACTCTGTATTTAACCGCACGTAATGATTTTTATCGCACTTTGATTTCGCTTAGTGCGTGCACGCATTGTATGTCCTTCCAACTTTATTTAATTGTATTGCGACAAATGTTTTATCGCTCAGTTTTACGTAAATGGGTTTCTCTTTCATGAGGAAGTGGATCGGAGCAAAATTAGAAGCGGAAATTAAATTTAGATTCGCTTCTTCGAGGATGTCAAGTTTCAACTTTAATTATCCTTGCTTTTTGATACCTAACCTTCTGTAGACTTTTTAAGCAGAAGTGTACGGAAATGACAGAAAAACTTTAGGGTATAATGAGTTACATTAGAATAGGAATTTGAATATGAAATATGTTATTATAACGTTTTTGATTTAGTTACTTAGGGGTGTAGCTTCTTGAACTTCGTGTTATACGTTGTAGAGATGTTGAATCGACGAATTCTTATTTAAGTTGCTACGAGAATCATTTGAATGTAACTGATATTTTAATCTATTTTTTCAGTAATGAATAATAGGTAAAATCATAGTAAAATATCCTAATTTCGTTATTTTTATAAATTGATTTAGTTCTGTTGTAATTCGCAAGGAGTTGAAGTAAAATACATAGTTTGAGGATAAATCATCTGTTTTTGGGAACTACTGCTAGAAACTTTTTTCTCTTACATGATTGAATATTAACACAATCGTAGTTCTAACCTAAATTCAAATCCCTTCGTCAGTCATATTACGTATATATACGTAATATGACCAGTCATATACGACAGACAGTCGTATTTTATAAATGAATTATTCATTAAATTGTCACATTATTAATTCTTTATCTCCTGTGCAACGAATCTGTGCTGAGTAAAGATTAGATTCAATAGTAGATCAATCTTGAACCTATATCACTCTGAAGTGAAGTAAAACATTCCTTAGTTTTACTGTTTTAAATTACACATTTCAATATTTCCTTTATAAAGAAGAATAAATTGTGTCGGTTACCATATAAACAGGGCGTTCCCGTACACCTTAAAAAACATCCGTAGGTTCTATTCTAATGTATATACACCATACATTCCGTTTCATTTCATTTCCCATCCTTAGTGCGACCAAACTCGAACAACTTTCAGCCAAAGCTTTTAGTTCGTAGTTTCTTGAATTTCCTGTGCGGATATATGCGGTTTGCGTTGGTCAGCCCGTTGCCATGAGACGAAGGTTTCTGTGGACGGAAAAGGAATTAAGACAGGAAGGAGAGAGAAGATGAGGGAATGGGGCTGTACTTTATTGGCGGGAAAACGGGAAAGGAATTGCGCCCGAATCGGAGGTCCCCGCAAAGAGAAGAGAACATCCGTAAGTTCGGGAATTTAATAGACTCTTAAGAATTTCGGGAATACCCTACGATAAGGCAAGGTTCCTCTTCTTGTTCCGCTTCTTCTCATACGAGATAGGATGCTCTCGATTATGATGACTGACCATATCTTACCGCTGTGTTATGACAAGTGCTTGCGGTTTGTTGTTATTTTTCAAAAAGATACGGTGCGTTTGGTGTGAAGATGGACATGCGCTCTTTTTTTGGAATGGAATTCTGAAATCTCCGATACTTACGTGCGATTTGGCTGAAGATTTTCAGCGGTAATAATGTCATAAATATGTAGTCGCTTATAATATAGTTACGATAATATTAGTAGTTTGCTTTTTGAATGTTTCTTGTTCAATTTTGCAGGGGATACGATTATCTTTGGATACTAATTATACAATATTGTTTATTTACCTGTATCGTGTTAGCGAGCTAGTATTCTCCGGAATTCCCAACGTTGACTTAATTTCATTATGCTAAAAGCTGAATGTTCGTTACTTATAGTGTGGAATGGTTATCGGTTCATGCTGTAAAAGTCCTTTTATATGTGTATAGATCATAGCCGATTAAAGTATTCTGTAACCAGTTCGATTCGTGGTAACATCCACTAGAATCGTATGCCTTACTTTTGTTTAAGTACTAACGTCGCATAAGCCTAACAAGTCCTAAATTTTCGTTTACGTACCACTGTAGTGTAAATCAACCCACTTATATTCGCAGTGCAATTCCATTCAACCCACGTATTTCTAATCCTAGGTCTATTTACGCAACCTCACGGAATTCGGTGTACAACAGCACCATGCAACAGTATCTCAGTGGCAGCGGGGCGGTTAGTGGAGGAACTCCCGACTACCAACAGCAGACACAGACCCAAAGCAACGGAGGTGTCAGCCCGGAGTCTCCCGATGACGTCACCGGAGGTCACTCTACGTCCATGGCGACACAGATGTGGAACTCTGGACAAGGTGAGGAATTTTTTTTTGGGAAATCGGTCCAATTTGTTTTCGAAGGCCTTCGACTAGACGAAAAGGATTCGGGAAAGATTCTGGGTCGAGAGAAAGTCGTGTCGTCTGCACGCATCCGTAATCAAGATTCCTCAGAATTTCTTCCATTGTTTATCTTTTGTGGTTGTTTCCCCTAAACCCTCCTCGCACTGGAAACTATTCGCTTTTCTAGTCGACTCCCTAAGTTTCTAAGGATTCCAGTCGCTTCGTGTTTGGGTAATGGGTTTTCATTTCTCTTCCAAAAGTACATTTAAAGTTGCTGTGATACAATTTAAAATTCTGAGTGCTTAAGCTCAACTGTTTGCCCATGGGATCATTGAAGCATTATTTATATCATTCCCAAATGACCTTTACCAACCGTTCATATCCATACTCCAGTACACCATCTCCAGTAAACTCCTAACGTTGTTTTAGTATTATGTCTCACACTGTATTTGTTTGGAAATACGATCTTAATTAGCTACTTCTTACCAACAGTGAACCTCGTCGCTCCTACCGAAGATTATGTCTCCAAGGTGTCCACAAGTTCCCCCTACACCTCCACACCCACTCCCGCCTTCACTTCGCACCATTACGCCAATCTTCAACGTCTCCCGTCGTTCACCGCACCCGGAACGACCACCACCGCCGCATCCAGCACCCCAGGGGTGTGCGTGTACCGGGGATACGGTCCCCGCGACACCACGCGACATTGCCCGTACCCTTCTGGGCTCATGTCATCGTGGTGCGCCGGAACTACCGGTAGCTCAGACCAAACCACAGCAGCAACCGTTGGGTACGATGCTGCACTAGCGGCTACCACACCTTTGGGGGGAACCGCCGCTCTTCTGGGGTCTTCGCCCTCCACGAATGCCGCGGCAGCCGTAGCAGCGACCCTGCAGTACGCGTCTTCGGCGAGTGCCCATCACCACAGTGCACAAACGCAGCAACAGCAGAAGGCCAGGGCGCCGTCGGTCGTCCCAACAGTTCCTACCGTTCCCACCGTTGGGAGCATCGGATGCCGTAAGTTGCTTCTCTTATTATTCATTTTCAAATGCTTGATTGAACTGTGATGTCTGACTTCTAGATCGGTGTTTTTGATTTTTGTACTGTTGCCGAAAAATGGCGATTGCGTAGTTATTCGGAACCAATTGAATTCCATTATCGGGGTCCAATCTTGATCTAGGATAACCAGCGTAGTTCACGACTGTTGATGGATGTAGTTTAAAGTAATATAATGATACTAAATTCTAATCCAATTTCTGCAAAAAAGTCAGATCTCGAGCGTATATTATTTTTAAAAATCCTAAGTGTTTTTTTCGGTAACATTTCGCGTAAATTTCAATAAATATATTTATTTTTCTTCTTTACTTCACGTATAAGTAATGATAAGTTCCTCTCTAGAGGTTAACGAATTATGTATGGGTAGCTATCTTCCGTTTTCATATTCCCCGGTATTTGCCTCTAAATTAATAGCTAATCCATCTATTCGCGTATCCATTGTTTTGCTTTAAATTGCGATATAAAAATTTTAAGTTAGAAGTACGTTCTCTTGAATGTATGAATTTTTATAGATATCAAACAAAATTTGACTAGCTTTTCTATGATTTTATCACCTTCATACCTTAGAAATTCATCGCGAAAATGGAAAAATTTTATGTTATATATTCTCTAATCGTCCAATTCAAAACGAAACCAAAGTCGAGTCGAAAATCGTGCATTAATTTCTCCGATGTAGGCCATTTCTACTCGTGTAATTTCTCTCCCGTCTAGCCGTAGTTTGGCAAGCGGGAATTTCCTTCTCTAGGCAAGAGCGCATTCTTTCGTAAACAATGATTTTCTCTTCGCAACCAAAACACGGAATCCTTCTCTAGACACCTTCCCAGACGCTCAAAGATTCAGACGTCCCAAGTGTCCACTGGGTGGTCTCACCTCTCCACACACCTCACCCATCCTAATAACCTCTAACCCGGATTTTGACCGAGTCGCTCCGGGCGGCGGCAGGTAGTCTGCTTCTAATGCGTCTGGGAGACGAGACATTAGCTGTGCCCACGGCCATCGCATGTTGCGTAAAGAGACATTAAGGAAGTTACCAGGAGGATGTTTTAGCCGTCGTTTTTCGGAAGATGGATTGCATCGGTGCTCTAGGAATTGCTTCAATGTGGGTTGTCGAGCCCGCACGAAAAAAGCCTTAATTCCCATCGTTTGTGGGATGGTTAACCTGAAAATTTTAATTGCACGTTGACGGTACGAAACTCGCTTTCTTCCGTAAGAGATGAAAAAGTTTCGGAATACGTGTGGACTAGATCCACAACGAGCATGATCGTGTCGTAACGTTCTAAAGGTTTTTATATTTTGAAATCCATGCAGTTCTTAAGTTATTGGTAGATTTTGATGGAATGTATCTACTTATAAACTCGTCACATCCCTGTTCCGAAAGAGGTCTAAGAAATTTAGAACAAGCAATACCCTCCTTTTAAACTGGGTCAACTTATTACCAACTTTTTGCTGAGACTAGGGTCTTCGTAGCCAGCCCCTGTCCACGGAGGAATAGCTGTTAAATTTAGCGATTGTAAGAAGGTTTTTGGTGTGTTTCCAGTAGTAATTTGTAAAGAGATTGATACTCGTCTTTAATACGATTCGTAATCAACGCATTTTATCTACAAAGCAGTTTTTCTTTGCGTAAATGTTCCGATACTGCTCTTACTGACATAGCAAAGCCTCACCATTCCAGTTCAGTGTCAACAGAATCTTTCCCGACACGTTAAATGAATCAGCATGTGAGATCACGTTTTGTGTAATTGCTGAATGTGATTGAGATCATTGTGTGAGAGTCGAGCGTTCAATCGGCTGCCAAACATTCGTGAAGGAGAACGCTGATATGTCTCAAGTGTAACTTTGTTAGCGCTAGATTTCTTCGCCATCGCATCAATCTTATTAGACAGACATAAGCACGCGTGTGGACAGTCAACGTCTCGCATCCGAGTTCTGATTAGAGAACGTGCCAAGGCGGGAGAAATCGAATTGTGTATCGCAACGTCTACAGCGATAAGGGATCGTGAATAAGTATCGTTATTCAGTCTCAATTAATTCTTCGAAGGAAGGGTTTTGCATACGAATCTCTCCGCACGCCTATCGTATGTTTATTTTCGCAGCTCGTATGCGTCCGCGGTAAATAAGCCGTTATGCCCGTCCCGCGCTTTAGAAAATGAAAGAACAACAAGTTACGTTTTTCGGGCTAGGTCCCTTTACATTAGCGTAACGGAGGCTTATTTCTTTTTTGTTTAGAATAAACTTTTCCTTCGACTCGTGTTTAGGCAAGGTACACGTCTGATAATCAACGAGTGTTTATACCTAATGTCCATAAATATCGCGGTAAAAATTTGAAATCTTTGTGGTGTCGAAGAAATAGATTTAAGCATATCTTGAGCATAGTTTCATTATCCTCCAGTTACATATTGGATTTCTCACGGTAAATTGAGTTGTAAAGGATATCTTCGAGAGGATATCGAGTTGTTAAGGATATCTTATATGGAGCTTTTCAAAACTTATTTATTATTTGCGTCATTCATTAGATTGAGTAAAAAAAATTTACTTAACTCGTTTTGTTTCCCTTTAAAGTAAAAATACTTTACGTACAAGTCAAAGAGGTAGAACATATTATATGACACTACAGTCATTACTTGATTATATAATACTACATTCCGGTCATTACATGGAAACCATCTGAAAATCCTATCTTTTAATAACCACGAATGTTAACTAAAGAATAATCACAGCTACGGATCCATACGAGACTCGGAGCTCATCGGCTTCTGTTTCCAAGGGAGAGACAGCTTCGCGAAACCATTGCGTTTTAAAAAAGCGTTCGAGGAATGCCTGAAAGCAACGGGGACAGTGGAGTGGGTGGTGGAGGCAAGTGGCGTGCGCTGTTCAGATAAGTGGTTCGAGTGGAAACCATCCGCCCCCACTCCCTTTTAACCCCATCGCCTTTCTTTTGAGGGATCCTCCAATTGACTTATCTCGAACACATCTAAAGTCCAATAGAGATTTATGCTTTACGTTTAGGGACCGAGTAATTTTTCCCCCGCATTAATATATATCCGAAACATTTTTATCCGTCCGTCTTTTTTTTACAGATCTTGATTAATGTTAGGAGGGAAGAGGAAGGCGTTTTTGATGCGGATTTTTTTTATTTAAAAAGCGTGTGCCCTACCGAACGGTGCGTAACTTACATCGAGTGCTGTGGCGAAATTTAGAAAGCTAGGTCAAACTTTCAGTGGGTTTATTCCTGGAGTGATGCACGCCGTTGTTTTCGGAAGGAATTTTAAGTAATGCGAGAAGATTTATTATTTTCTGAAGCGAGCTAAATCGGGGGTTCCTTTGTGTTTTCTCGTTGAATATTTTGGTGATGATTGTGAAGCTTATTTTGATCGCAGAACTGCGGGTGATTTGGTTTCGAATCAATAGTTGACATGATTCGGGTTGAATTTGACGTATTCTTATGGAAGGTTTTAAATGGTGTTCCCTAATTCGTAAATGAAATAAATGCACGAATCATATATGTATAATTAATTAGTCCAGACTTTATTTTCCTAATTTTACGCATAACAAGTGATTTTGATGAATCGATAGCTTCATTGACGCGGTCGGAAATTGCCTTATTAGTTTTTGCTCGTAATTAGTTTCGTCTAGATTTAGGGCAACAGTCGTTAACCGCCATTACTCGAGTCTTGCCATTGAGAAATGACGAACTAATTGTGTTTGGTGTCTACGAGAAAAGAAAATGAAGCTGAATTCAATTCTTAATTCTCAAATTTATTAATTAAATCCCTATTAGCTTGTATTTAAAATACAAAGTGGACATAGTTACCATTTCTTTTCTCTGTGCTCTTTTTTTACGTAAATATATATCTTCGTTTCTTATTCCTTTTATTTTTTACTGATGAAATTTTAACATATCGTATATATTGAATGTATCGTTAAACATATTGCTCTTCTTGCTTCTTTATTTCATCAGTTTTGTGGAGTGCTTCATATTTTTCTATTTCGTCATGTTAAGTTTTCTCTTTGCGTGTTTCCAATTACTTTTAACCCCTTAACGAATCACATACGAACTGATGTATATCATTCCAAAATCTGCATATATAATCCGATGCATGGAATACTATATAATCAACCCGTATTTCCCTACAACCTACATCTATCTCGTCCTTTATGCTATACTCTTCTGTATCTACGCTGCACGATTCGAGAATGAGTTTAGCGGATTCGTACGGATGAGTAATATCCCTCCGCCTTATCTAGCAGCGCATCCCTTCCTTCCTCCACCCACTCTGACACCAATACCCCTTTCATATTTTTAACCCCTTCCAATATTCCCGCTGGATCCGCCTCCATTTGGTACACCATCTGCAAACCCTGCCAAGGGTAACCCCAGACTCTCAGTTATTATGCTTTTTGGACTATCTCCTCTCGTGCCGCTATACGACGCCTGGTTTACCTCACGTCTCCAGATGCCGCCGACTGCGTGTCCGGCACGCGTTTCACACGCCGATCGCTGTTGTGGTGTGTCTCCGTGAAAGACGAGGGATTTTTAAATTTCTTTTTTGGGGACGCGTGTTTTATATTAGTGGAGTAGAGTGAGTTGGGATTAATATGTTTTTGATAGGACGGGCGTTTGCTATTATGATATTACAAAGGGTTCAGTTTAATATTATTTTTGAATGATTTATTAGATTTAAGATAGTATTAGCTTTAGCTAGGGTTGAATAATAAGGAGCGATTTATTTATGTATGGAGAATGAGATCAAATTTGTAGTGATGCATTATTGACTTATGATTTTATTGAACATATTACGAATGATAAATCCTGCTATAATCATTACAGCAGTCTACTATACTAATTGATAATTACATTTCTGTAAATCTTTGTTTTATGTTCTGGAAAAAGAATGATTGATATTCAGTTCCTTACGATTACGTACTTTTTAAACTTCTTGTGTAATTTATTACTCTTTAAAGTTACTTTTCCTAGCCTCTTGTACATTATTAATATCTTGTGGTTTTAAGTAGTCCTTTAACTAAATGATTAAGTATTTTAGGGTATAGGAAGATATAAATTTTTCCCTGATGATTTTAATGTAAACAAACTGTTACATCGACGAATTGAATTTTACTCTCAAGTATTTACTCACGTTGAAAGCTCTATACAGCATACGAGTGCATATTGCTTGATGTCGGGTTTCTAAATGAAAGTAGGCGTTCTCATGAGTAATATTCTATTATAGCGATAAATATCATATTCTGTTGCTAGGTAGAGAAAATTTACCTAATGCGGTAGACAGATTCTCGTTCAGACGACCGTTTCTCAGAAGCTTTGGGTCATTGGCCGTCAGAGTGATAGCGTTTTGACCGAGGGTAGATATGAGCTCGACTGTTCGTCATGGAAGTCTTTGTTTTCAACAGCAGTCGTCCTTCTGGGAAAAATTTTTATCATTAAATTCACCAGGCAGGTGCTATTTGTTTCCTGCGACCAATTACTTATCCATGCGTAGAGTAACCATAGTATCAAGTGACAATGAAGTCATTGAAAGTTTCGTTTACTAAAATCCTGACCTAGAATAGGAGCAATATTAGGTGTGTTGTTCAGTATCGTTACGTTTAAAATTAACTTAGATGGTTTGATTTCTTTTAAGATCAGTGTGGATATTGTAGGGTGTATCTTACGTGTTTTTTATCTGTATTGGAAGAGATTGAATAGCATTATATCTTGGATGATTGCATATCACGCTAATAAATATAAACTGATTCGGAATTAACAAAGAATCTAATATAGATTGCTCATCAGATTCTGTTCAGATTGATTGTTATATTCTCCATATATAAGGTTGTAAACTCTCTATTACTCTCCTACTTACGAAAAATTTGTTTGAACTAAACAGAAATAATAATTGATTTATTGTCGTTACGATTTTGCTCACGATAAATTAAAATAGCCATTTCTAAATATAAATAGTGAGTGAATATGGCGAGCGACTAATAAATAACTTGTTTACGAATCGAATTCAAAAGAAATCCATACGTAATTCCCCACAAAGACGTATGGCTCCAATAATATCAAGAGGCAAATAAAATTCGCGCAACTTGAATCGAATTTTATCGATTCATATTTTTTCTTTATGGCATTTAAATCTCGCCCTCCGATTTCGGGCTATAAATTTGGCGGAGAAACATTATCGACGGATTTATGTTTCTAATTTTTCCCTCTAGAGGAAGCTGAAAGTATTATGCGGCGGGCGAAGGATCCTCTTAAAATTTTCGACCTCGACGAGATGTACGGTCCAGTCTATTTCAGGTGGCGTCTATTTTGAAAGCGCCGCCTTCAGGGTTCTTTAGAAGGGGCAACGCGAACACCCTGCCCGTCTCCGTCAACCATGCTTGATTCAATACGCAAAACGTTCGTTTTTTGTTTTATTAGTTTTATTAAAAGTCTTATCGTTTAGATTTATTGGAAACATTTGATTTCGTATCTTAATTGATAAGACGTTTTCTCCTGGTCAAAATTTAGACGTTTTTTTATAATATTTTTCTCAATTAAAAGGCTGTGATACTGCTCCATAGATTAGCATTATCGTAAGAAGAACTGTATCACTTTTATTGCTGTTTTCTTTCTTATCAAGATTCTATCATCTTTATGATCTATTTTTTCAGAATTATCTTCTTAGATTTCGGGAGGTTTTCTTTCTGTAAAATAATCTATGCCAATCTCATTTTGCATTTCTAATAGCTTATTTCATTTATATTTTTAAAATTCCGTAATATAAGTTTCAGAAAATCTTTTATTTGTTAGTATCGCAAGCTAATATTAATATTATCATTACCAAACATCATTATTTTGGTTCGTATTTCAACGTAAATAGTAAATCGCTTTACTAAAGAAGAAATCCAAAGTTAAATAAATTAGAAATTAGGAATTAGAGAGTAACTGTCTAACTCAAAATCAATCATAATTGCTTCTTTCTCGTGTTTAAACGTACTGGACCGATTCGCCAATTAGGGAAGTACTTGCATCACTCAATTCTGTCCCTGTGTAGCCAGCTCCATATCAGTTCCCAGCTCTCCGTTTCCTACTTCCTCCTTGGCCATCCCCTTTACAAACACATCCCTGGCTACTTCCTTCCTAAGCGAGCCTAAACCACGTGCATCTATACTCTACTCCGATTACTTACTAACTTCTGCTTAACTCGAACTTCTGCTTAAGTTTACTCATTTCACATCTGAATCCGATACCTATCTGCTCTTCGTTTTCACCTACCAGTCCTCCATCATCTTCCACTGTCATACTTGGATCTGTCCTGGTCCATGACACTTGTCACTCTGGAGGCTGAACGCGATGCCCGGATTCGATTCCGGTAGAATCGCACAGGGTGACAGTCGTGGCTAGAAAACAGCCCACAAGGATTGAATATCTAGCACCTAATATCCCTAATGACTCGTGGGATGACTAGTCTGGCTAGCGTAAAACGTATTCTTTTCGTTACGTTTTTTTTTTGTTTCGCAGAACACATTCTGTTTCCCAGAACACGCTATCCATCATCTCTGCTTAACGAAACCTCTCGACGATATCTTTTATTCATGAATATATTGCCACTCTTCGTATTTTATCGATAATAGTAGTTTAGGGAACTTTTGATAATGTTTAGTAAATATTTCGTATCATCACGTACGTATCTTATTAATTATTGTATCATTTAATTTCTTTCTACGTATTAAATTATAATCTACGATACTTGATTACTCGGGAAAATTACTTTTAATGTCAAATAAAAAAGTTTTAAATAATTTTACTGTAATATCTCTTATACGTAGATAAATTTCGATGGATCTATGTGGTATCGCATTGTATGATATTTGTCTTGATGAAGAGTTTTATCCTTCTTAAATGTTCTTTTTACTGAAGCAATATATATATATTGGTAGTAGCGTAAACTAGAGAGCGTCACTAATATTAGATATACAAATGATATATTTTGAAGTATAATACCCAACGATACATAGAAATTAAGAGAAAAAAGCTTTTAGATAAATTCAAATTACGATGGAGGTTGTATGTGTATAAACCAACAATTAGGGACTCTTTCTCATTTGAACTTATATTCTATGTCATCACTTTTCCTGACAGTGATTTTCCCAATAGAACGTGGCATCATCATTTCTTTTGACACGTAAAAAATACGCCTTAAAATCTGACGTTGCTGTAAGGGGATCAAAGCTGAGAAGAATTCCTCGCTAATTCCCTTCATAATCGACAGCATAGACCAGCGATGCGTTCCAAGGATTAAATGATGTACATCGAAACGTCATGTTCTCAATCATCGCTCGAAACTGGATCGCGGCGAGGGAGTTCTTCTTATCTCTCCCTGTTACGGAGCATCCAGCACTCGCGTACGTCTGCGACTTCTCAAACGCCTTCGTCCCTTGCGCAGAACGCGTATAGAACACCCTCTCCGCGGTGGCAACTCGCAAATATATAAATTTACGAAATAAAAAAGATCGCGAATTTTATAATTGTTTTCGTCCCGAATATTGCACCATGTTATCTATTATTATGATATATATATGTTTCACGAAGACGTAACCTAGCTACTTGTTTTATAAAATATTTTTTTTTCGCTTATTTTCCGGCTTTTTCCGGTATTATTTTTCTCTTCCGAGCTTGTTATAATGAGAGCGGGGGCTTGTTGTTCCGCGTATCGCGGCTTTTTCCGTCGCAGATAAGGAGAAACTGGAGCGAGCGTGAATTTTCGAATTATTAATGTCCGTCCCAGAAAGTGTCGCTTAGCATAAGCTACTTTTTTTACAACGATAAGCCCGATGTGAATTTGATGATGGCCTTTCCGTCACATACGTTGAAAACCGAACCAGTTTTGATTCGTTCTCTTTCGGGTAAATAATTTAGTTGAAGGTTCGGGTGACCCGTTTTTTAAATGAATGTTTCATGGAATTGGAGAAGTTGAAACATTTATGTATTCGTGTACAAGTACTGTGAAATTGAAATGAATTGTTGAATGAGCGTATAAAACTTAGCGTAGTAGAAGGTAGACTTAAAATAAGGCTTATATTAACTCTAAGGAATTGAATAAGTTACTCTAATATCGAAAGTAGGATAACCTTGGTGTACTGTGATGCTCAAACGTTTTGCTCCATTGTTAATAAGGAGATAAGATCGACCATGAAGATTTCGAGTTATCAGTTTGACGATAAAATCAGTTCTGATAAGGAGAGAATGTTTTCCTGGGACATGTATACACAAAAAGCTTCATATAGCATTTTGTACGCTATAGTATTTTCTCTGCGAAAATTAAACTGCAAGGGTGGGTGTATGTTTAATTATATTTCGAGGATGAATTTGGGTTGTTTCTATTGCTTTGATTTCGATAACGCACATCAGACTTGACGTATGTTTTATTTCGCCCCGTCGCCTTCTCTTGTTTTATTTTTTGTAGCTTTCTTCTTGCGGTCGTAAAAATTGTAATATCTTTACGAGGATTCGGTGTCAAAAATAGCTTACGAGGAAATAACGTTCGATAAATTCTTTGAAGTCTGTGGCGTATTCTCGATCATTGGAGAAGTTATTGCCGATGTATCTATCGTTCCTTTCAAGGTTTCCTTTTTCCGAACTCTTTAAGGAGCTAAGTGGGTTATCATCAGTCGTAATTCAGGTGTATGAATCGTCGGTTTCTGTGTGAGAGAGGTTTTCCTTAACTTTAATTTGTTTATGTATATCGAGAGAGTCCTACCCAACCTTTAAGGTTTGTAAGTTGTTTCTATTACCCTCTTATTTTCAATGTAAAACAACTACTGTTCTTACGGTAATTGTGATTATCATTTCAAGACAAGAAGATAATGAAATCGATCTATACTAAGTAAATGCCTTGGTTGTTCCCACAATTTACGTAAAGTTTAATTAAAAGGATCCATTCCAAAATGCCCCGAAGTTCATCCGGAACACAACCTTATCATTGGAGGAACAAAATAAACTCACAGAAATGCGATATGGCAGAGACGCAAACTACGATATGATAATTTAGAGATACAAGTACGTTGTAACTTTTATTTAGAGAGAGTCCAGTTTATCATATCTCAAACGGAACTTAAAATTCCATTTCGACGTGAAAGATAATTTTCAAACGCTTTTGAGGAAATCTGCTAATTAGGGTTTTGTTCCAGGGTAGAATTTCGTACAAGGGGGCAAAATGTATACTTTGATAGAGTTTAGTTATAAGGCCAGTTTCTCACGAGGGTGAATACGATATTAACCTTTACCCTACAATAAACCGCCAGGAATCCATTCTTGTGAAGGATATACTGATGACTGTGGCATTTCTAGTTCATT
Organism: Pantala flavescens; assembly: GCA_020796165.1. Classification (NCBI taxonomy): domain Eukaryota; kingdom Metazoa; phylum Arthropoda; class Insecta; order Odonata; family Libellulidae; genus Pantala; species Pantala flavescens. Next base: position 16,747,173 of record CM036881.1, on the reverse strand, counting down.
TTCTAAAGGGTAACATCGCTGTATTTTTATACTGTTCGTGTATAGTTATTATTGTATCTGCTTACTTCAGGAGTATTTGTTTGAATACGTGCCTGCAAACTCTGATGTTCAGGTTTCTTCTCATAATAATTTTGATATTTCTCCATAACTTCTCATAAAATAAACACTGAATCTTCTCGTATGATTTCATGTTTCTTTTGTTTTATTACTACGTAAAGTAAATTAAAATGGAAGACTGTTCATGGAATGACTTTAAAATCGTATCTCAGTTGTTTTTCGAGCTGCGTACTCCGTACGTTAATATAGCTAATAAAGAGTCTATGTATCTATTGTAACGTAATATTCGCAACTTTAGTAAGGGTAAATTAAATTGAGTTCTTTAGTTCGTTATCCAAGTTTCGCAGCTGCCGTACATTTTCAGAGCGAGGGCGTCTATACAGAAAAACATTCACCATTTTCCAGCGGTTTTATCACGTCAATTTTTTTTGAACCTCCTCCGGGGAAGCCTCCGATAACAACACTTTTTAATTGCCGCCCGCTATCGGCGAACACGTCCCGGGAAACATGTCTCGTATGCGGCGAAAAGTGACCGGTTACGAACGAGCCCTGAATTCTAAGGAGAACCGAGTGCAAACACGTTAATTACGTTCTGGGGAAACACGAAGGGTTACGACCGAACTGGTAATCGTACAAATGAGTTCAAGTGTTATCGTTCACCTTCCTCGGTGGAACAATAAGACGACGCCTTCCCTCGGCACGAATTGTCCGTAGGGAAATCCACGGAGGGACTGGTTTCGATAAGAATTGGAAATGATACGGCGCTCTGCATAAAGGGAACGATTCAGGTTATCGTTTCTCATCCCACGGTGACTTATGGCTCATTCGTGTCAGGTGTACGAGTCGTGGGAAACCCTACCGAGAAGAGTTTCCGAACAATATTATGTTGTATCTTTGGTGACGTAAGAGTAACCAAGGTTCTGTGAAAGGGATCGAATTATGTTTTGAAAATTGATGGTATTTATTGTCCTAGTTCCATAAGGATTTCACAAGAAAAGGGAGTTATATGGAGGGTGACAATTTTAACTTCCTAGATCTTATTAGGAAGAGATCTATTAATCTTTCGATAATACTTTTACTTTGTATGTTAGAAAGTAATTTCTTCTGTTGATGTTTTTATTTGAGTGTTTCTATTGATGAATGATTACTTCTCGATTTTAGTTGATATTATTGTTCTGTACGAAATATATACTTGGAGATTCTAACGACCGAAGTCTGTTGGAGTGAAGTGATCACGTTTATTCTCTACGTGAACTTGGTATTCAAGGGTATATCTTCTAATCAAACCATATAGGGGGTTTAATAGGTTATTATTTGGCATAATGCATTCTAGGAAGTGGGAAATGGCATTTGATCAGATGTCCATCTCTGAAATTGCATTCACTCGTATGTATTGGGTTTTTCATGGTGTTTTAATATTCACGAGATATTCTTCGTTAGACTGAAGAGCGTGATGTTTTTATCAATGAAACCTGTAATTATGGTGATCATAAGCTAATTGATATCGATTACTACGTGTGGTTTGTTTCTTTAATTCTTGTAACACCTGTTGTACTTTTTAGTCAATAATATTTAACGTGTTAAATTGTCTTAGTAAGTGATGCTTGCTACAAGTACGTATAGTTTCAATCATATTTATTAGACGTTTTTATTTAGACAATTGAAATATTAAAGAGTGTCGCGAATTAGAATTTTACAATTGCACCATTTACTATTCATCGTAAAAGAAATTTTTAGGCTTCTTATTTTCATTAGTTGCATAATCGAATTATTAAATCAAGTCTATTTCACCCAGTTTACCAGTTGAAAGTTTCTTAATCGTAACACAGTTTAAAATGGTAGAATTAAAAAAAAATTATGGTCCCATAATTTCTTACCTCTCGAAACGAATAGCTCATGGTTTTAACCAATTAGGGAAGCGGTCGCTGGTTAAAGGCAGTTGATAATTGAAAGCGAATCTGCTCGCGGTTGCGAGGTTTTTGTGTAGGCGAAGGGGCGTGAAGAGCTAACACAATTCCATGCATGGTTTGGGTCAGAAATGGATACGGGGGAATGGAAAGAAGGGAAAAGTGAGGAATATTTGCCTCCAATTACTAGACGCACTCCCTTGGGACTGGGCGGACGACGTTGTGATGGATGTGTCCAGAGGGCAGTTGAGCGTGGAACAGCACACAGCAGGGCGTTGAGGGTCCCGACTGGGAACCCACGTCCATCAATGGAACCCCGCAATCCTTTGGCAGAACTTCTCTATAGTCGGTGTTGACACCTCCCTTACCACAACTCCAAACTTTCGCATTTCCTGCTTCTACTCTTAATTTGCAATCGCTCTATTTATCGTCAGGGAATTTTATTATATAATAATCAATTCTATTTAAGTTAATCTTCAACACGTACTATAAAAAGCATTGTTGTGATTGACTTCTTAGTTTGTTGATTTCGCACCATGTTTATTTTAATAAGCGTAAGCTAACTTTCAGATTTTTTTAACTGTCCTAAAGACGTAAGAAATATAAATATTAGCTATTCTATACATGATTTCTTTTTATCGTGAGCAAAGTGTTTATCAAGCTTTAAATGATTTTATTTTTATTTCGCTAAGTTATAATAATAATAAGTCTGTTGACAATGATCTAAATATTACTTTTTACTCCTCAAAAAAGTACTATGATTTTTTGAAAGCGCCAAGGATAATTATAATGATAATAATAAATAATATCTGGGAATACTTAAATTTTTATTTACTTTCGTATTAGCTTAATTATATCAGAGAACGCAAGTAGCTTTTTATATCGACAAAACCTTAGTCTTTTTGCTATTTTTGTTTATTAGTTAATTATACTAGTTTTGAGTTCACGCTCAATTTTACAGATGCGAAAAATAATTCAATTGGAAGTAATTTATTGGTAAATTCGTAGTTATGGCGTATTTGAATGTGTACTTAGTTTATTATGACAATTTTTGTAGGATTTAATAATTATTGTGAATTAACTTATCAAAATGGTCGAATTCGATGTTTTTATGTTTTTCGTGTTCGTGAGCGGAAATGCTTTCCAAATCTTTACTCCATTTTCGCTATCATTTCAATGCAAAAAAAGAGGAATAAAATGCAAAATCTATATCTTCCTAAATCTGCAGATGTATCTCTTATCACTAGTTACATATAAATGCTCGTAAACCCTTTCAAAAAAATCAATATTTATTTTTTCTTTTGATTCCTTCTCTAAGGGACTCGACTCTTCCGTATTTTTTTAAAGCGACAGTTTACGACCTTCCTCTCCCCTCCCCAAACATTACCGAACCAAAAAGAGAAACCTTATTACTAAAGCATAATAGACTCTTTCACGAATCTTCTTAATGGGTATTAATTTCACTTCAAAAGTTCCGCTCCTTTGGATAGCGTGAAAATTTTCTTCACGGGCCTATACTCGGTCCCATGGTCTTTTCCGTACGAGATGAAATATGCACGGCTGCAGCGGGAGTGTTCCTGGACCACTGAACAACCCGACACGCCCCCCTAACGCTGCGTAACCAGACCCATGGATGGACCGAGCCCATAACAGACGCGGATGGACTTCTCTATAACTCCCCTCACTTTTTTTTTATCCTTTTTTTCCCCCTCGCTAATAAAGCTGTTCCTCCATGTGTCGCTTTTTTCGGTGTTCTTTATTTTGTGTCGGTATTACCGTTTTGAGCGGTCATTATTCACGTAGGTTAGGTTGTCGTGGAAATGCCTATGGAGAGGTCTGGTGGTGCATGGAAACATTCTTACTCGTCAATGATAAAAAGAAGCGAAAAAATTGCGACATGACTGGGAATCGAACCCAGGTCCATCAATTGTCAATTTAACATTATTCGCATTTGTTTATTATGCAGAATTATTTCGGAAAGACTCTAGGTATTGCTCTATCTCTAATAAAATTGAGTAATCATTGACTTTATTCATTCAACTAGATATAACTTATAATTACAAGTGAGGAAAATTAGTTCTAATTAATAGATGCTAAAAAATGGTGAGTGTGGGAACTGAGATTTGTCGTTACGAAACACTTTCCTCCTGGTATTTTTTTACATCGCATCCATTATAGGATTTGTCGTTACCTTAGCTGTTATCTATTCCCACCCTTACGAATTTCAGGATACAAAGCAAGCTATAGGGAAATTTCTTTAGGGAAACCTAACTTAATCCCTTCCTCAAGGGAAACTAAGAAAAGTTTTGGTGGGATCAGTAGCAACTTTACTTTTTTAAGTGTTACCCAAAACCCAGGATGAAAAGAAGAGAGGACAATCCTATTTAACGTTTTCTCCAGAGAATCTTGAGTGTCATTGAATGATCACGCAATACTACCAACATCTGTTAAAAGAAAATCGAGGGATGTTGCAATGAACCAACTCTCAACTCAAGCTCAACTTTCAGTCGTTCAGCTTGGAGTTTGATTTAGTCTCAGTTCAATTTTAATTTTTCTTTAACTACAAATAGAATAATATATCGATGTACAATATATATATTCCTTTAACTATAATTTTACGTGAACAGATCTTCGATAGAAAAATTTCATAATTATTTCTTACGTAAATTCTTGCTCTATATAAACAACTTCATATTTGGTCACTATAATTGTATCTTAAAGTCATGAATACGTTTCTTAGGTTTGAATAACAACCTATGTATTACTTTCATATCATTACAAATCATCTCATACAATCTCATTCACATGTTCTTTTTTTTAGTTCAATTTTTTTACATAATGAGAGGTGAGGTATTTCGTGCTTCTCCCAAACGAAAAATCGTCATCTCGTTTGCTCCAAATTAGTGCTTCCATAAAGAACAGTTTGTCCACGCATATGTTTGTGATGGTTTCCGGAAGACTAATGGCTAAGCTCTGACCTCACCCCATGTTTAAGATGCCGGAGGCCTGAAAGAGTTGTGGGGGTTTTCTTCCTAAACGCGCCCCTTATGTTCTTCGTCACACCTCCCTAACCAACCTTTCCCATAACCTCTTGAAGTTTGCGCAAAAACCGATTGGAACGGTTCGGTGGTTGGAATAAGAAAAGGGTGACTTGTATCATAAATCAAATATCTCCATAGATCATCACACTGTACCGAATCGTTTGCTCCGAGGGCTTTAAAATCTAATAGCGCGTTATATTAAACACGCCATTCTTAAGTCGGCTATTTTCGCAGGCTATTAAGCGTAAGGTACCATTACCTTTTGTCTGTAATTTTTTTCCAGTTGATGTATGTAAGTTTTTTCTCTTAATTAGAGGGTAATTAGTTTTTGTATGCTGTAAATTGTTTTTTTAATGATTAATATCAATCAGAACGTTTCGAACAGGAATCCAGTTGCGAGGTTCCGATAAGTCTTTCTGAATTACGGCTACGTATTTATATAGTGTAATGTGTTATAGGGAATTCATACTCAAAACAAATGCTGATATCGGGAATGTAATGCATGAAGGATAAGGCTTAAAGTGAGCTTTTTTAATTAAAAGTTTTTTTTGTTGTTATTAATGTGTATTTTTCGTTATTTTTCTATCAATTTGTACTTCGGAATTATTGTTTAATAAGCGGTACATGACCTATCTGCTTCTCTTCTTGGAAGTTTTGCTGGTTTATTACCACAAAGTTTCGAGTTGATACTTTGAAAGTTAATGGTAGAAGAAAGTAAAAAATAGTATCAATTTTCAGCAAAGGAAGGTCTAAGTTATAAAGAGTTGAGTGGCACTAACAGAATAACATTATTATTTTGGAATATTTCCCAGAAAAAATAAACATCTCAACAGGTCGTAACACGGTTGCATTCAGTGCTCAGTAATACGAGCTGAACCTGAGCTTTCGGATTATTAAAATTTGACCAAACTGACGCGAACGAGCGTCCAGTTACGTGTATAAGAACATAGTTGTGTGTTGAAGTCCCGTTGGAAATTAAGTGAATGTTAAATTTACTTCGAAGCGAGCGTAAATCAAAGGAAAACTTCGAGTCAACGGGGCAGTATATCATCGCCCATTTTTGTCGTTTCTTCCCCCTAACTCTGGTTATTGGCTTTTGGGATTTACGGATACGTAGTTCGGGACGTTTTAGCAGGGATGGATTTGGTGTCGAGAGACATATGTCATCAAGTGGACCCTCGACCTCTCTTAGGGTGATCTTCTTCCTTCAGTCTCTTTCAAGGACTAAACTGAACTCCCCTTCAGCCCCTCCTGGTCTAATGGTTCGCCCCTTTATAACCTTTCCCCGAAAAAGGACATCGTGAAATATTTTTAATGTTGTCTTCGTATGATTACTCTCTTGGGGTGAATATATGAAAGACTGTTTCTTAGGGTTTTGGCCCGTAAAGGAATGTCTGTCGTTTGGTATAATTTTTCGAGTACTCTATCTGAACTGTTTATTTCCAGTGTTTATTGAGCGAAAGTATCGCAAAATAAGCTTATTAATCTTTTAGGTGCTATATTATTGATTTTCGTCTATGATTATTATTGTTTATTTTATGGTTCGTTTAGTTCTTAAAATTTTCGTAAGAAATTATAGAGTGATATCATTATATGATAATGATCAAGTAAACTATAATGATTCATAGATAAAATCTTATGTTTTTATTAGTTGTGGACTGATGAAATATTTTTACTAATTGACAAACCATTCTAAAGTACTTAGGGATATGATGAAACACGTAGGATATTCGTTCGACGCTAATTTATTTACAAATCGACACATTATTATTATTTTGTTACGATATCAAATTAATTTAAGTGTCGTCAAGGGTCAGTCAATGTTTCTTAACTTTAAATATTTAAATTTAAATAAAGTCATCTCCGATTGAAATAAATGTCAATTTATTGTACAAATATTGTCTATGGTTGAAACCTGACATAAACAATAGCAATGCATCTCAAGAGGGTTGGTCATATACAGCTGGACGTCAAAGCCATTGCAATAGAACATCGTATCCATAGTTACCTGTAGCATTTAGTAATGCAATAACAGTTTAGATACCATCCCCGGCAAAGATGCCACTACGTAGAAAGGATGACATTTTTTCGCCCACCTTTCCCACGAACCTAAAGAGATGCAGTCCATTCCTCTTTGGAACTTCGGTGCGCATTCTTGACGCCCACGCACCCGTCGCGGAGATTCCCTCGCCGGTCGTCGCTGACTCAGATGCGCCTTCTCCATCTCTCGTTACCGCACCAGATTCTTTCTTTCAGTGACGTCTTCGGCCCTTAGATTCGCCTACCCGACACTATTTACGCATGAATCAGCCCACCGAGGGACAAAGAACCCCCGGCTGTCTTTTTTTTTCCTACGTCAGTCGCTCCGTTACAATTGTGTATTTTTAGTCCGCCCTCAACACGAGGGGTTTGAAATTATGCACTCGTAGATTCTTCTCGTAAATAGTTCGCGGAACGGAATGGATAAGCGATTGTTTTGGACGCTTAACTACTTGGCCGAATTTTTAACCAAGATTCGGTCGTATTTGTTTATTTACATTTACAGAATCAATTGGAATCTTTTGATGTAGATTTGTACAAATACTTTCAACATAATGAACAAGTAAAAGATGGATCGTTGTGTTCGTAGAATCTGGAATTGGAAGGAACGAGTTAAGGAATAAATTTTAGATTTAATGTCAAAATCAGTCATTCAAATTATTAAAAGGAAATGAATTGGTCTTAGAATTTTTTAATTATTCGTATTTTTTAGGCTAATATTTCTCTTATCCCTTCGGATATTATTATTCGGATTAGAGAGAATAAAAATCGATGTAATCTTAGCAGTTCATTTTTAGAAGTCGCGTAACTTTTACGAAGTATTTGTGGTTCAATTTAATTTACATATATGTTTCTCTCCACTAATTCACAAAATAACTTTCTTATACGTAATTTACGCGTATGAACTTATATGTAACGGTTTTCTCATTAAATCAATTCGTGTAGCGTTTGATTATTTTGTTTGAGATGAGTTTCTGTACTAAAGGAATTAATTAAAGAAAGTAGTGGTTAATGAATGCACAGAATATTTCATTAACGCGTTTTTAAAAATTAGAAGACACTTGTAAAGCGTACGATGGTCAATGACTGGTCAATTTTTAACGAAGCATATACATATTTATATATATTTCTTCGTTTCTTCTATTACCGTCCAAACTATACCAAACATCTTCGTATTAACATTCGAAACAATAGCAAGGTGTTTCGGTTGTCAACACTCCGCATTCCTCTGTAACTTTCTGGAATTTAAGAAACGCTCCTCTATGAACACTTGGTGTTCTCCTTTGGCTAAGACTTCCGCTGCGCGACGGATGTGCACACACTCACCTCAAACATACGAGCGCACGTGAGGACCATTTGGTTTTTTTGAGGAGTCACTCTTTGATGCACTTTCTGTCGGTGCAATGCGCTCAGTTCAACTCACCTCTATATTGAGATGAGCGTTAGAGAAATCGGTCAATTAATATGCGATCGTTTAATTAGTATAAGCCTAACTTACGCTTTTCATTTTGATCATGATATAGAAATATAATTAATTTATGTATTTCATCTTGTATATTCTTGTGAACTTTAATCAATTTATGTACTGGATCTCAGGAGCTTTGATTTAATTGACTTAAAATAGAAAACTAAATTAACAATTTTATTGGTCCCAGTTCGATACCTTATGGAACCTTGTAAAACTATCAAATAACGGGATTCATCAGTACGTAGAGGCGTTTCGTCGTATGTATGTATATTAATACTTACTAATTCTTTATAAATAAGGCTATTTTGCATCGATTTTATGATCCTTAATTCGAAATAATTAAAGAATTTTTATTATCTTTCGGATCTCTCTTATAACGGAAATTAGGGGTATGAGAACTTGCCTTATTATCGATATAATATCAAATTCTATCGTCAACCGTCCTTACTCGGTCAGGGTTTGGAGTGATAGCTCATGGTAAAAGACCTCGGGCATAAATGCTTTTAGCGTCAGCCTTCCGCGAATCCAGCCGCATTTATGCACAGTTACCGGTTCAGTCTTCCGTTCGGATCCCTTTCTTCGACGCATCTTCCGCCCACTTGTGGACCACCGTCCCCTAACGACTCTTTCTTTTGAATGGAGGCCACCCAGGCGGGAATCAAGGGAGGAGGGTGGTTTTGGGTGAAGGATAATTGCATGCACCGCATGCCGCTATGAACTTCGCGCGGTCAGCAGGGGACACGCATACATACAAACAGTGGCTCTGTTACGGACTCCGTTTGTTTACCCGGCTGTTGTGGAGCAAAGTGGCCGGCCTGCGTTTATGAACGGCACCCGCTAGGGTTGCCAATTCAGGCGGTTCAGACCCGTTGATGGTTCTACTGTAGCAATTTCCATCCGGTCCAGAGAGATTTTTGTCCGACTTTAATTGATGGTTCGACTGTTTTTCTGCTGGTAGTTGTAGAATGGTCACACCCGCTCGTTTTAGTACGCATCTAAATCGAATGGAACTTCTGTCGATCTAAAATGAAGGGCTGTAGGAAATTAAGCATGTGTTTCATATCTGCAATACGTCTTCTATGCATAAAATACTTCTTATCCAATTTAATTTAATTAATCAATATTATATTTCGGAATTGAAAGCAAGCTAGCAATGTTCCCAGCCTTATTATTTTTCAGTTTTGTTACTTAAATTTCGTTAATTTGTTATAGTTTAATTCTTATTCTCTATCACAGAAAAGCTAATTTATAACAAGATACAATTTATTTTTATTAGCTACAATATTGCGTCTAATATATTTCGTTAGTGACATGCAAATATTTTCGCACGTGTTATAATGAATAAAGGAAGGGAAATAATGTCAATATAGCTTTGAAACGTGTGGTTCTGTACTTATTCTTCAGTACTTTCTTGGTCGTTGGAACATAACCGTTTTTGCCTCAACTTTGTAGGCAGTGGGTCAGTTGTAAAAGAATGCAAGGCTTTTAGAAGTCGAGGGCGTAACTCGGAAGGCATTCCCATCTTCTTCGCTTCATGAGCTCGTCTGTTATTACGAAAGCTTTCTTTTCACTCTTCTTCTCTTGCGTAAAGATGCGCTGCACAGCTGCAAATCAGCTTTGGTGAGGATTTTTCTTAACCTTGCTTCAGTTTTCTCACTTTGAAGGAGGTATTATTTTGAACAATGTAAATCTTTTACTTAGGGGGTTTATTTGGGAATATCATCATGTATGGAATTCATCAATGGAGTCAAATTTTTAATCCAGTAATGTATTGAATGTAGTTGTATTTATTTAATCAGGTATTAATCGCACATTGTGATGGAATTTTTCGATTAGAGAAACTAACTTTCTGTTAGTTGTTTCCTTATCATATTCTCTAACATATCCGAGATTTACGGAGTATAGTTTTGTATCATTAATGAGATTTACTGATAAATGTACGTAAAGAATTGTGCTTCTTATTTCGTGTCAGTAGTGCGATATATGTTATCTAAGTAAACTGGAAGTGATTGATGTACTTGTCAGTCTTTTGCAAACCCAGCATTATTTGCATCGCGAAAAAAACTTAATTTGCTGACGGAGTCATTTCATCTCCGATAAGTGCCGAGCGTAGAATTTTCTGCGATATTACGGACATATGTGAAGTCTTTAACTTGCAAGATGAGTTCGAATCGATCATATGTACTTTTGTGTTTAATTTTCAATTACTTTTTAAGTGCAAGATTTTCTTTAGTGGATAAATCTATTCCTCCACGGACTTGCTCATTTTAAACTTTGGTTTTTCGTAAAAGCTAGTTTGATGATTTTCATTAAGTTTAACTTTGATTGAAATGACATATATGTTACAAAGACCATGAATTGGATGTGCTTGCGAAATTATAGTAATACTATAACTCTACAATACGCTGTCATTTCTGTATTACGAATAATATTATAGTAACATTAAATGACGTAACTTGGTAGTTTCTATATACTGTTGAACACGTAATTTATTATCATTGTGTTCTATGATATAAAGATAAGTATTCTACCATTTTAAATTGTTTCAATACTCATTGTTGATTTATATTTTTTCTTCGTTAAATATCACTAAAGAACCTAGTTTTAAGAACCCATTAAAACAATACAGTTTTCCAAGAAAACTTCCCTTGGTAAAGAAACAATTTCGCAACTCTTTATGGTAAGTGAATCCGTAAATCCACCTCCATTGCTTCCCTAAGCAACTCCCATAGCAACGCATTTCCCTCCACAATTTACTTCGCCTCAAATCCGCCATGACACGTATCGCCACCCAGCGATTTACGCCTTTTCTTGGAAAGCGGATGTTCCCGTACGTGTTTCGTTCGCGGACTCGTTATGTCGCGAGAAAGTGGAAAGAGGGATGAATATCCTTTTTCTCCCCTCTTAATATTGCCCTCCGCGGATCGTGACCTCACGTTGTCAAGAAGTCACGCACTCGCTCTATTTTGTTTTTCCGCGGCCTTCGAATGGGTTTTCTCGGAGCGGTGCATGTAATGCCGGATTGCGACATGAAATGGCGGTTTGTCGCAAGGGCGATGCTTTTGGAGAGACAAAAGACGAGAGCTTTTGGTAACAATCATGGCGACCGCGCGTAGCTATGTTTGCCGCCGTCGGGTTTAAAAAATTGAGGGCGGCTGGACCTATGGAAACGAGCGAAGGCTTCTAAAGGTGTATTATGGACAAAATTGTTAATCTTCCTAGCTGTTCAGCTAATTAGCTTCTGGATCTTGTTAACTTCTCCATAATGTTTCGAATAGTATTTGGTCCTTTCCCTGTCGGTATCCAACATTGCAATAACTTTGAGTTACTCTTCCTATGGTTTATTTTGGTAGGAGAGTCATCGAACCAATTGTTTGTCACAACAGTAGATGATGACGCGTTACGTTTTCTTTGTTATGTTTACCGCTCCATTAGGAATTCCTGTTCCCCTCCTTCAAAGCCGCGAGTTATATTCCGAGAAATTGAGCTCAGGTTGTTGTGGAATTATGAATGTAAAAGGAGATTCCTTATACGGGATCTTGTGGATATATCTTCTGAAACATTTGTAATTTCATTCAGCGTTTCTTCGCACGCTGTGAGCTCTTAAACAGGACGTATAATAGCAGAACTCTTTATTAATACATACCAATAGTTGTACAATGAGGATAAGTGAATGGCATACCATGTTTTGCTGAAAAAGAAATGCCCTGAAAATCACTTACAATTCAATCGGATGATCTTACGAAGTTCCTTCCAATCACGTGTTATCATCTAATAGAAACGTAGTTTTCGTGCCCTGAATATTACCTATGCATTCAGAAGAACATAGTTTGATATCGTTTGGCTCGATTCATCTGCAAATTTCAAGTCGAAACACCTGAAGATTCTAAACCAGTAGAGGTGGATTCACGAGTACGCGACGAGATGCACTCGCCTCTTACTCCGGGAACGGGATTACTCGTTGAGATGTCAATATCTAGCGGAGAAGACGCCTTCCGTCCACGAGCTTGGGGGTTTGAGGCTTATCATAGTGGAAGTGGTCTCCAATTGCTGATTTTTAGAAGTGTATGCGGATTGCCGTGATAACAGAAGCCGCATATCTTAGAAGGACGAGGTTGACTGGGCAATAGATTACTTTACGCTTCGAGGATGTGGTCTAGGTATTTTTGGTCCCCTGTAACGCCGATAAGTGGATCTCAAAAATATGCTCAGGAGTCTTCTTTTCTTATCGCACGCATTTTTATCGCCCGAGTGCATCACAGAGTATGCCGACGTAGGGAAAGGCTCCGTCGGTTTGCGGTGTTTGTTTGAGTAGAGGTGGGAAGTGGTCGGTACGCGTAGGGAGTTTTTTTATTAGTTATCGGTATACGTGCGATACCTTTTTGACCTGAAGTCCGTTAGGAATTTTTTCCTTACGTACTTGATCATATTAAGGATGGAACAATAGTTCTGCAAATCTATTACCATTATTTTATTTTATAAATGTTGGCTACAAACTTCGCTAGGAACCTTAGAATTATATTATTTTTTCGATTTATTTTTTTCATTATTTGGTTATCCTATTTTCTTATTCCTCCTGAAGTTTTTGCTCCATTGAATGGTACGTACTTCAGTGCGTAATAATAAACATAGGATTTTCATTTCGCTTATTGGTGAAGTTATATTAGATGGATTTCAAACACACTGAAGGCGGCTTGCCCATCTTCCATTCTCAAATTCTATGGTTTATTTACACGGTTAATATATCTGGAACTTATTATTTCTTTTATGTCTTAATTTAAGGTATGATTTAAACAAAACGGTCTCTTCTTGCATCCAACCCATGTTACTTTGCAGTTTTGAGAATCAAGGATAGTTGAAAAAAATCGAAATAAATTTTAACTCTCTAACATATGAAGACCATTAGAGTAGTGTAAATGTAAATTGTTTTCCAAACTTTTGTTTGGTTTTTCGTATTACGTCTCCATTCGTCACGATCAATTTTACGTAAAGCATCGATTCGATTTGTAACAAAGGTAACCATTGCTTTCGAATACAACGTGACGTATTCCATTGAAGCGAAACATTTCGCTGTCATGGCGTATTTTTCCTCGTCGAATCGTTTTCACGAGAGGCGTTCGTCAAAAAAGCAGACGTATTCGCTGACGATGATATTCTTCTCTACGTATTTACACCTCTCCTCACAATGCCGTGACATTTACGTTCTGCTCGTACGTTATTAACTGGCGATTTTCTACGTCACACCGTTTGCTTCCCTCAGCGATCGAAGCGGACAATGAGCGAAGCATGTCGGCAACAACACGTCAAAATGTTTGGACGTCAATAGTTTGTGAACTGTTGGCAAATTAAGATAATTGACGTCAAACGGATCCTTCGGAATCATCCCAAAGGACGGATGGTTCATTGTTTTTCATCTGAATCACGTACCTGTATATAATAGATTGCTTAATTTTGCCCATTTCCTCATCCCGAGATAAATGGTTGCACTTGGGTCTGTTTGTATTCTCAGGTGTTGGTCTTGACTGTTAATTCAATGGTTGAATAAGCAATTTAATTTTCAGTTTAAATTGATTAACCATATCTAAATCGATAGTTTTGGAATTGAGTTTTTAATTTTATATAATCGAAATTAATTACATTAACGATAGTCTTATCTGATTGGAATTTTATTACGCATTTTTTTTCAATTTTCTTCTATTGTACTTTAAGTTTATAATAGATAGTGTTCAGCTCTTCCCTTGACAGTAGTAATGAAATTTTTATATTTATTTTTATTTTAGCCGTTGAAGTATTCGTGTATGTATGCGTGTTTATTATCAAAACTGAAGTACCTCGTTTATAAATTGATTGATCCAATAATCCATAAAAAATAACCGAGAGGTAATGCAGCGTATTTATTGACCATATTTATCATCCACCTCAAAAAGAAATGGGAAACTGATATAACACTTTCTCCGATTAGAATTCACTCTAATCATAATCATAGATGGATTATCGATTGGAAAACATTAAGTTAAGTGTATTTAATTTGTAATTTCAACCAATTTTTGCCGCTTTCTAAAGAGATACAGTGTTCTTATTTCTACTACGTCCTTTGAATCCAATTTACGTGGGATAAGGAAAGATAAAATATGGTTCTAAGTATCATTCTAATGATTCCATAAATTCCAATAATTCTTGCGTTGTCCTCCACGCGTGAAATCTGAAGGATGAATAAATAAGTATAGGGGCGAATTTAATAGAATAATTGAGTTAAATTACGGCCGTAAACTATTCTAATTGAGTGTACATTTAGGTTATATAAATGGGGGCGTTAGACAATGATATTTTCTACCTGTTACTGACCACTCGCAATATATATTTTATATTGTATTATCCTCAGTAATGATTTGGATTCATAGATAGTATTGCTGCGATATACGAAACGATAAGTTTTGGTGAAGCACGATTTAATAATCACCGTGTATGAATATTTAATTCATCAAATATTAATACGTAATCGGAAATTTCAAAACATTTATAGGTTTACCCTTCAGGTCAATCTTCTGATTACAGCTAATGTCCCATGTGCTTCATTGGACATTAACTTAATTTCAACCACACAGAGTTTCTATCTCAATAAAAAAATAATTTTGCTTGTAATAAATTTATCGCTAGAATATCCCTATTAAATTAATTTTATGAATGTATCTTTATAATTGGTAGCATCATTTCCATTAAAATTCGTATTATCCTTTCCTGCATAAAAGAATAGGCCGTTTCCACTCAAATAATATTACGTGCGTGATTGAAACGTAAAATCGATTTTTACACTACGGTCAGTTAATATAATTTCGACTTATTTAAACGATTAAAGTTAAAATAAAGTCTCACGATTAAATTTATTGATTTGACGCTAGAATAAACCGAATAAACCTTAGAAAATTTCATTTAATAAATAATAGTAATAAATAAACTTAAGACAACGCAGCATACTTCATAGCTGTATCAGCATAATTCCTATAGCTATTCAGTTTTCTCGTACAGAGAATTCTGCTACGATTTTTCTGCCTTCTACGTGTTCTCTTCTTGCTGAAAACGAGAGTTTACCCAAACTTATAGGCTGCTTATTTCCCCAATTCAACCGGATTTAGGTGTTCCCTTCGTGTCGAGAGTTTAGACTCGCTATTTGAAGTATGCGGACGCTATGTTTTCGCTTCCATGTTTGACGGTGGCGTTACAAAAAGGCGACCATGACCTTGTCCTCTTCGGAGAGTTGCGCCACTGCTCTTCGGCCTGCACATATTGAACTGCTCCCCAATGACCAAAGCCCTTACTCTGCAGATTCTCTCGAAGCGTAGTTCTCCGCATCGCCGAGAGTTACGAACGAACGAATCGCTCCATCTGTGCGTTGAAATGGTTTCTATGTGTTTCTTAGTAAAGAAATTTGATGATTTGGAAATTTTATTTTTAATAAGCATTTAGGGTGTTGCCTTAGCGATCTTTGAAGGTTGTATCATCCACTACCACACAGTGTTGCCAACTTTACATTAGGGCTGTTTCCGGAGAGGTTATAAATTATGCATAAATAAATTATTATTATTATTATTTATATTATTACTAATGTATCTTTGCATAGTTAAATCAGTTAATTATGTTCAATATGCGTTAAAGATTCAAATTTACGTAATTACTATACTGAAGCTTGCAAATATCGCGTTATATTTGATCCCCAATCAGAAAGTACTACTAAATTTTTACGTTCGATTTATAAAATGTAAGAGTATAAAATAGAAAGTATATTGACTCGCCAAATTAAATAGCTATTTTCACATGCTAGGAATACGAACACGCCTGTAATGATCGTAGTCCAAACGTGTGCAAACCTGACTATAGCAAGCTAGTGCTGGAAAGCGGGCTAGTTTCTTTCTTCTGGATCGATCCCATATTTTTGCGAATGAACGGTATTTACTAACGGTATTGTAATAGGAGAATATCGAGTTCTACTTAAAGTCGTTTATATCCCGCTGATTAGGCAAAACATTATTGAAGATTGTGCACTTACGATATAACTGTTCGCCTAATTTAGGGAAATTTTCAAATATTTGTGAATTGGGTAATGTTGGAGTCGTATTGTAAAATGAATCGTATACCTTCATGATTATTAGACCCCTTAAATTTTACGTGGAATCAGAAACTTGAATATCTATATTATGGCATAGCTTGAATTCTACAACAGCGTGATTTGCATAGTGGCTATTTTTCCTTTTTTCACTCTGATTTTCTTTCTTAATAAAGAATCATCCTTGTCTTTCAATTAATTAGTTTGATCATCTCTCTTTTATCTTAATTATTATCATTAAATATCTTTTTTAACTCCGTCAAAGTTATCAACGATAGCTGATTTGCAGTTCCAATCGTTATTTTCATAAAAAAATCAAATTTCCGTTGTCTTATGTAAATTCAAGCTTTCTTTCAAATCAAGACTGGAACGGAAATATACAATACGATTTATAGTTTGATAAGACCCGTACTTTTATAGCACTCGCGCGCTAGATTACGAATCTGATCCGTATATCGCACAGTGGTTCCACTGCTAATCGTTCCCTCAACTTCCCTAATACGTATTGTGAAACAAAAACAAAATTCTACGTCAGTGACTCATTCAGTTATGTTCTTGGGGTCATCGTCTCTTCATATTTTCCCTTTAACCCCTTCTGGTACCGAGTGTACTTTTCCTTACTACAGATAGTCTAGGCATGCAAGAGAAACAGCATTACATAAAGCGATTTACTGCCGGTGAGCCACTGTTTGTACACTCCGAAAGAAAGGTTCGGGGAACGATGAATAGGCCGTCTCGAGTGAGTCATTTGTTTATATCGCGTGTCAATTGTTCCTCGCCGCAGGACCTCGAATCCCATCCGCTGACGAATGCGTCGCAAAACAGCTACCGTTAGCTTCGGAACACGATTGCTGCTTGTCCTCTCAAGTCCTTGGCAACAAACGCGACTCAGCCATCTTTGGCTTGTTTTAGGAGGCGGATTATGATGAGTGTGTTGTTTTGGACCCTCTTGAAAGGGTTTAGAAGACCATTACGGATCCCTTGAAACAATAATCCCATACGGGTATTGGTCTCTGAGCTTGCGTTAGGGATTCGTAATCTTTAGGGGGCTATTCTCTGAAGTAGCAAAATGTTGTGATGGTTGATTGTTGGGAAATTGTTCATTATTTCCTTACTATAAACCTTCACGATTTAATATCTTTGCTAGATACTCCGCAATATTTAATTACTCTATATAAAACTTAATCCAGGGATTTTAACGCCTGCAATATATCGAAAAAGATTTTTGGTTAAAAAATAAAATAGAAAAATATGTTCGTATATTTTTTAATTATTTGACATAGAACACATAATTCTAATACATCTATAGTTAGCGAGTATAATATAGTTAATTTTTTTGTACGCATATAAGCCTCGTTATCCAGAATTGAACTATAGTTATATTGTACCAAATACGCGAACGAAGAATTTAATTTAAGGGGTGTATATTTCATTACACTATTTATTCAGCGTAATAATCGTATTTAACGATTCGTTATGCGATTGAATTACGATCCTAAAAGTGTGTAAATTTAATTTAATCTTTAAAAATGTCTCGAAAGTATATATTTTTATTCTTAAACATTATTCAATTGAAACTACGATTTTCGAGCTATTTCTACCGCCTCCGTTTAGAAAATTATAAGTTCTTCTACGGAAAGTATTTTTAAGTGAATTCCGAGAAGACATTATTATTCATATCATATCAATAATGCCCGCTCTCGTTTGCGATAGAAGGGTTTTTAGTCGGAAGGCGTCCTTACGTCTCCAATTAACGGCATTGGAAGTCGTCAAAGGAAGTTGCTTACTCTCCCGATAACAAAACTCGCTCGTTTTCGACTGGGAGCTCTTGATAAAGCTATTTTTATTTATTGCCTTTTCCTCATGTTTTTCGCTCGGCCGCTTTAGCTCATTGCAACAGATGGACACGTGGAACGTTTCTATAAATACAACGAATAGGATTTCGCCAAATAATTTTTTTTGGGAATGGTTTTCAAAATAGACGAAAAAGAAATGTATGTACTTTATGGTCCAGACCATTTTTATATTCGATTAATCGTTTCTCTGATGAAGCCTTAAGTATTTAATCTACGCTTTTATGTTGGAGTATGACGTTACGCACGTTTTACGTATTGAAATTTAGATTTACATAAGTACCACGCGAACCACCTTATGGCGTATGGCAGGGGGTGTCGATACACCAAATATACTAAATATGTACTTAAAAGCATTAATTCGTATTAATTAGGGTTTTAGGATTTGAATTGAATTTAACTTATGTTATTCGTTAGTTTCCGCTACTGAAGAAATATACTAAATCAATAGTTCCTAGTTACTTTTAGCCCTAATTATCCCTTTTTGAAGTTTGAATTCTCAGATTACGAAACGATACTAAAAGTGAATATTTCAGTCGTTACCATTTCTTAATTTAGTCAAAAATGTAAGTGATGTTTTCATAATCCTATACTCTGTTATTATTGATATAGATATAATAATTGTTCGTATACATCTCTTTTATGTACAGATAAGGTGAAACCAAGTATTATCCATGCTACAATGATTATGCATCTTTACGTAATATCTATCTATCTTTAATCTGAATTTGTAACGAGACGAGCTATTTATTTAGAGATGCATTCGCGGGGAAACTGGGTTGAAAGCGTCTACAACTTGATAACATTCTTTCTTTTAATCAAAAGTTCCTTTTCGGAAGTTATCTACATCAGCACTGAGATAAAGGAGTTCGATAACCAGCAAAACGTCTTCCGTTAATTATAAATGTAAACATGCTAACCACTTGAAGCCTTTTGTATTCATTCGTATCAGTATGCAAATGTTTTATTTTTATTGAAGTCTCGTATCGGACTGGAAATAATAGTGATTATACTTATTTGGGCGGGATGGAAACTTTGAGAAATCTCTTTCTTGTAACACACAGTTTATAATTAATTAATTTATTTTATTTAATTAATATTTCAGAATTAAATATTATTATTAAATACACAGACACTTAGGTATGAGGTCGGATTTCTTGGTTACGACTTATGTTATTAAAGTTCTTATACTTCTCAAAAAGCGATCTAGTGTGAGGGATATTTGAACATTTCAGATCTTTTATGTATAAGCTTTACTGGAAAATTGTCAGAAGCTAATATCGTAACTATAGGAACGAAAGGAAAAATAAAAATAATGACTGTTAATTGATGATAGATTCTAGAAATGGACGTGATAATGCGGGAACTTGTGCCAGAAATACATGTTGATAATGACATCTCAGTATTCCAAGTGTTTTATGTTCTGAATATCCTTAAGAAATATAATAAATTATGTGGAAATAGTACAGGTTTACTTTTCCTTGAGAATCCTCATTTCTTACTGGACATAAACTTCGGCCCTCGGAGACAACGGGGAAATAAGAGCGTTATTTTAATTGCCCTGCCTAAAACAGGAAAAATGAGCGTAACCAGGCGGAAAAGAACCAAGGAACTAATGAGTAACGGGGTGCTATATGTAGATATCGAAGGTGGAAGCAGGAAGAACAGAGTAAAAAGACCACTGCTACTACTTCACTAGTCACCCCACCTCTGGCTTCTGCACATTACTCGCTCGCCCTTGCTGTAACCACCCCAAAGCGGTACTGAGAAGGAAAAAATTCCGCTCATTTGAGATAAAAGTAACGACTAGATCCAGTCCCACGCCGTTTCCTTGTTCTGTATCACTGCTTCCGGTGTCGGCTATTATTTTCGTTGCATCTAAAATGCTCTGCAGGAATTTGCCTCGACTTCCCGGCGCCTGGATCAAACTGGTCGCTCACATTATAATCGCGACGTAATTAAGGATAGTATAAATAATAGCCTCAGGAATAGGCGCATGAATATTTTTCTTTCGATATCACATGATATTTATTTCCTCACAGCTGCATTTATGTTTTCAAATATAAATATTTGACTTAGCAATTTGATTAGTTTATTTCGTAATTTTAACATTGATTTATTTTGATTGGTGACTATAAGGGATGAATGAATCGATATCTATTCCCGAAGAGCGTATTTTAAATATATTTCAAGTATCCTGTAGTAATATATTTTCGAAAAGAGTGCTTCTTTTATTAAAACTATTTAAATTGGGAGACATTTTAGAATCTCGTAAGTTTTTACATATTAAAGGATTTATTGTATCTTTTCGCGTATATGATTTACGGAGTTTTTATGATAGGGTTACTACTTGTTGATAGTACGCAGGTCTTGGTAACAATCAGTGAAAGAAGTCAGACATCACAGCATTTTTTTGTGTATTTTGGAATATATATATTTTACGTGTGTGTCTAATTGTGTTATGAGCTATTTGCAAGCTTCAATGAAGTCGAGTCTAACTTTATTTTAGGGAGAGAAAATTGAATTCTTTTACGCTAGAACTTAATTCCTCAATATTTACTAAAAATTTCTAATCGCATAATGTGCAATGTTTAAATATACCTTTTTTCGAGGAATTCAATGTTGGATTAAAAAAGTCTTCTCTTCTTGAAAGTGATTTGAATACTCAAAGATTGTTGTAAATTTATAAATACACATCATTAAGAATGATAAATGTTCTGTAAAATCTATTTTTGCATTCAAACATTTGCTGTTAACTTGAAGATGTCAAATGCGCGAAATTAAAAAAATTATGATTATTGTGGTTTATAAACATGCATTAATATATATCAGTTGATGGTCACAATACTCATTGAATTATTGTGATGGTATTTTGAAACTGGTGTGTATGACGAACGTAAATCTTATTCGTATCGTAAATTGATGTAAAAAAAGCCACTTACGTACTCATTCTAATGCCTGGTCATTTTAATAATATGGTATAACAAGTGCAATGTATTTGAATCATGAACTGTGATGAATGAATTTCTCGATTATATGAAATTTTTAAAGATTGTTTTACCATCATTAATAGTCATCGAACATAATCAATTTCCTTGCAAATAAATTTTCCATCCGTTAAAAATATATTGAATATCACGATACAATTCCATTCGCTAAGATAATTTATCATTCAGTTTATATATTTCTTATTTAATATTATTATTTTATACATAAGATACTATGTCATATATGTTTCTTTATAACTTTAATTTAGTGTGATTCATATTTCGAATTTAATTCCGTTGTTTTAGGTTGGTATTATTTCCAACCTTTTCCGTTGACAATTGCTCGAAATATCGAGAATTTCATTCATATACGTACATATTCAAGTATTAACTGGTACTGTACAGCACTTGAATTCGATGGTTACCAAGGCATTAGTTGTAAATAGTTAATGTAAAGTTGACCACTAACGCCACTCCCTGCCAGTGGTGAACACGGAGTACTTTTCGGAGGGCCGCGAGTGCGTCAATTGCGGCACCGTCTCGACGCCTCTGTGGCGTCGGGACGGCACTGGACACTACCTCTGCAACGCCTGCGGATTGTACCACAAGATGAATGGAATGAACAGGCCGCTGACAAAGCAGCCACGACGTTCGGTAAGTCGGGGACTCGCGATAGCCATCATGCGGTCTCCATATCCTTCAGAGTTTAACTTTTTTTTCCTTGTAACCTGTCCCGATGCCATCCCGTGTTCACCTCAATCCTTTCATACGATCATATCATAAAAACAGTTTATTTCTCAGTTTAATTGAGTCGTTGATTTAACTGGAAGATAGCTTTATTTCGATGTTAAAATACGTTATATATTTACGTAAAACTTATTCCTCTGCTTGCATAAGAAAAAGAGTAATACGCGATTACGTTAAAAAGTTCGTAAAAATGTCAATTATCCTCAATTTTTTTCAAACTATGTTCCTTATCATTTGGAGACAATCTAGAATACTAATCGTGAAACAGTATTAGTTAATTATTGTATTCGTTATAAAATTAATGTCGATAATTTGGACCGCTTACGTGAGTCTTATTGACGGTGTACGGAAGTTTTTTTAAGGTGAGAGAATAAGTCTAAAATAGATCGAAGGAGTGGATGTGTCAGTTTCTAAAGAGGCTATGGACTGTTGAAGGAAGGAAGAGAGTATTCCGAGAAATAAAAGAAGAATCTTTTCTGGAAAGCATTAAGGATGAGGGCGATGCTTGGATTTGATGGATAGCCATCGTACACTGCCGTAAAGCTTTTTTTAAAATAGACTTTTCATTTAGTCTCGAGCGTGAATAAAAATTGAGAGAGTATAGAAATGTGAATCTTAGAACCTCCTCGGTTATTGTCATATTTTGGAGAGTACTCATCAAACAGATTAGTTTCTTGAATTAGTTGATGTTAATCTGAAAATGTCTGTCAGTTGAGTTATTATACTCTTAAAGCTCATAGTCTTAGGTGTGTTGTAGGATCATTTCGTGAAATATTACGTAGATTTTCCATTACTGTAGATTTTACAATTAGTAGTTATTTTCTTATCTTATTTCTATGTTTTCGGAGTAATAGTACGTGTGTATTAAATATTTTAAGTATTTTTTGTTAATATACTCCGTATATCGTACTTCATCTTCTCGTAGTGGAATAATATAGTAATTATTTGTTTAAAATACGAATGCAGAATTCTCATAATAAAAATAGATATCTATGTAGAATTAATTGTAAAAAATCTAGGCAGTTCGCTTTGAAAAAATCTTATCATATGCGTAATTTATATTCATCTCAAACCTTGCATTAACTAGGATTGTATCCTATAGCCACTTAAGAGAGTAGGAACTTAAGACGTAACCAGTCATAGCACATTAGCGTACTTCGTATCGATATTAGGTGTCATCTCATTTCATGATTCCCATCACCCATTACCTTCCCAATGCATACCCAACTCCTCCACAAAAAGTGCATTGCTTTCCCGACTAAGGGACGCAATCGGTAAAAACAAATGAATGACTGAAATCAGTTTGTGCGCAGATAAGTAATTGGGCCCTTTTACCCTTACCTCTGTATTTTCCAGTGGACCCCGACCCCTACTACAAGAACTACTATTTTAACGGTTCGATTCATCGTCCTACGGAGGAAAAATCCAGCCGTCGTGGGGTAGGTGTGCTACGTGAATCTCTTTCTATTCCCCAACTCTCTTCTTCATCCATTTTCCTAAAGCGTTCACGAGTTCCGATTGCACAGTATCGCCGTCTATGGGTTGCGAATGTAATCTCTCACAAATGGTTCTTAACGTATACTTATATACCATATGTATACTGTGTACCGTTCTGTGTGAAATTATGATCTATACTCACTGCATTTGATGGGATGGTTACTGTGAAATCAGCGCTCTTGAGCGTATTCTACAGTATTTCACTCTTCCCTTTTCCCGGTGTACGAAAGGAAACGCCCCGGAAATTATAGTGATACTTAATCAAATATTTTCGCGAAAGCTGAAAATGTTCCGTGATTCCAATGGCTTTGGTTTAAATGTAAACTGAACATGAGTTTATCTTAAAAATTTCTTTGAGGATTAATTCATGGGCTCCTGTATAATTATTTCGTTTCTAGATTTCAATTCCATTTAAAATATTCGACTGAATATTTACGTTAAAACGTCTCAGTTTTACCTTTTGATGGAGATAAATTCTCTCTGTGATTTTCAGGATTTAATAGACCTGAAAAAAGTATTATAGCCTACCCTTAATTTCTGATAAAAAGCTTTTAAATGTTTTCACTTCATAGGAAAGTGATTTACTTCAATTAAAATTCCTAAAATAGAGTAGAATGTAATTGAATTTACTACGCAATTTTTCTTGAAGATAGATAATCGCGTGCCATTTTCCAGTACTCAGAGTGTATTTATGTTAATTCTTATCTCCTATATAAATATGCAAGTTGTCAATCGAAACATATATTAGCCTCGCTTTGTTTGAAATATAAATGATAAGAATGTCAGAAATTACTTTCGAGATAATCATAGACAATTATTATATTAAATTGAAATAAATAACAGTATTACAACCCATTGTTATGTTTGCAACAAGTAGCATTAATTTTGAAACTACGGCGTTTCCTTTCCAATATATTAGTAGTAGTAACGCTTGGTGAAGGAGGTATCTTTTTCTTCTCACATTCCTAGCTTTTCTTTTCACATCCATCTATTTACCTTTTATTTTGATGCACGAAGAGCTAAGAACATTTCCTTGTATCTAACAAATGCAGTCTTCCACACTTGTAATTCTTGTAGTTATCTTTCCCTAGTTTTGTAGAAAGTAGTATTTCTTTAATTCAGTTTCAATAAATAACAAGTTTCATAACATTAAACGGGATGAATGAAGGTGTGTTTTCCTCCGTTAATTTTTTTGTGTATGCTTTTCATTCAAGCCAACTTATATAAATGTCAAAGTTGGATGGAGTCTTGCAAAATAAATCGTTCTCGAACTGAATCTGTCTCGTTACATCCATAAAGGAGCCCTTGATCTTTCTAATTTAGGGGCGTTTCCAAATCCTTCCTCAATGGATGCTCTGGAACAGTTTTATGTTGGAGACTATAATTCAGCCACGTTATATTAACCTCCTGGTCCCAATGGCCAACCCAAATGAATAATTTTCTACCGATAATTTCGTGATGAACACTGCAGTTGTTAGTGCTTGGAAAAAGACGTATTGGATTTTTTCCTTCAAGGGATGCATGAATTCACCGTAATTTTTAATGGGGAATGTACTCCTATACTTATTCAGTACTATTAAACGTTCTATTTAATGATAACAATGATTTGGCTATATCAGTTTCCAGGTATGTAAATTGGTTGCTAAATTTTTAATACAATTTCTTTGCTTTACTTGATGTTACATTTTACTTCTAAATGTTATCTCGTAAAAAACGGAAACTGATTTTATAATATATTCCATTTCGAACCATCGGGACTCTGAGGTTAATATATCTTCAAGTTGGTTTTTATTTCAATTGGGAAAACGTATCTTTATTTTTCACTCCCATCTCACCCAATCTTAATATCTCACTTGTGTAGTGGTATTGTATCTTTAGTAGTAATTGTAGTTAGAAGCCAATTCATCACTTGATGAACATGTATTGATATTAATGAATGATTGAAACTTAAAGTCATCTGAATTTTTTTAAAAGTTAAAATAATTTTCACAAGATTTCATTGAATAAAATTAAAGAATGAAATAAAGTAACTTTTCTAAACGTAAAGGTAAATTGCAATTTTTGATTGATAATAATGTTCTGAATAAGTCAATCATTTGCTCTGATATTAATTAAGCATCAATAGTATTGTTGTAACATTTTTTTCAGTATATAATTGTTTTTAAATTATCAATCTAAAGTTCCATTATCTCTATTTTGTGAAAGCTTTGCTAAATCAATCAGAACATATTCTTGCATTTCTTTACAACATTAACTACATCGTTATTGAATTACCTTTTGATTCATTTCACTGACTATATAGTTTTTGCGTTGTTGTTACTGAGTAGTAATTGTTGACTTGGATTTTTTTTAATCGTAACGTTTGTAATTGTGACGTAACATCAAAAAGATGAATTTTCGTAACGCATCGCTTTCTCGTCCACTACCTCGTGCCAGCAGGCATCATCTCGCAAGGCTGGTATGTCCTGTAGCAATTGCTCCGCCCACACCACCTCTTTATGGAGAAGAAGCCCTCACGGTGAACCTGTGTGCAACGCCTGTGGTTTATACTTCAAGCTGCACGGCGTCAACAGGCCAAAGGCCATGAGGAAGGATGTCATACAGGTAAGGCCACTCATCATTCTACTTCTAATTCTACTTTTATTTCATCTGTGTGTATTCACTTCCCTGTTCCTCGAGAATAATTTAAGGGAGTTAATTAATTTAGTTAAATCGACATTCTTCCTTCCGCATGCATTTGGTTGCTTCCTTAAGAAGTGTATTCAGTTAAAGTAGATTTGCAAATCAGAATTGCTAAATCTCAATAATTACATTTTATTCGTTTCTACCTCTAAATTCCTTAAAATTGTGAAAATAAATTTATTGGACTTGATTAATTCAAGGAGCTCAAGCTCTTGGTCAGCAGCTCAGTTCATTTTGACGATTCTTAACTTAAAATTTTCAATAATTCGAACTAGATTTATATATTTGATTTGCAATAGTAATCTTGAAAACTAGAAATATGTCATCCAGCTTTCTTCACACTTCTTTCTCTAATAAGAAACGTATCACATTATTCGCTGGATTGAGAATTATGCTTGGTTCTTGATTCTTTGATCCCCTAACCGTTAGTAAAATTATTTTTATTTGATTTCTGGATTGTGGTTAGCATATATAAAAATACTCTACCTAGTCTACATTTATAAAGGACTTTACTGCTTCAAAGCGTCAGATGGACTATTCTCTTTTACTAAACATGATAATTGCTGTGGTAACGAACTCTGTGTTCGGTTTGAGTTTCAGGCTATGTAATTGAAACTCTTACCACAAAATCGTTGTTTCTATGTGCTTTCTGAACAGCTGAAAAGTTCGTATTTTCGCAATTTGTTCAAACACAATTCTCTAACATCTTCACTTACAAATCTTGACAACCCAAAGGGGGAATCCAGTCGAAAGGAAATAATAATTTTCCTTCTCTTATCTTTATCTTCATTCCGCGTGAAGTATTTATGTACACGCATATCGTTTAACGACTCTGACAATAAAAGTTCTCTAAAAACCCAGCATTTTCACGTACGCTTTGGAAAGACGCTTCTACACGTGTGCACTGGAATTCGCGCGGGAGGCACGCCTTTTTTATTCTGCTCTACTCTCTCACGGAACCCTCAGCAGAAATCTCGCCCAAGTCACGAATCGACTGTCGGTCGCATCTTTGGAGTAGGTCAGTCACATCAGGGGCGGGAGTGGGTGGGAACTGAAGGGAATCGAAAACGGAAGCCTAGAACTGAGAAGAGCACGGACTCGCTAACAAGAATGAACCTAAGGAAGAAGAACGTGGTTTAGTCACGGTTTTGAATGTCGAAGTATGAGTGTGCCTACGCACGCTTAAAGCACGGTCTTTTTTTTTCTGGAAATGACACCGGCATGCATCTCGTTGCGTTAACCCTGATGGAATTCCGAGGCGGTGTTAGCTGTTACTAAGGTTATCAGCCGTCGTGTTCTGCGGTAGCGAATGTTCCGAAACGAAGAGGAAAATGTTTTAAATTTAAACTTCCTTTCCGGTTGATGTAATGTTACCGAAATAATATTGAAGTTGAGGATTAAAAAAAATTGAAAATTCGCTTTTTCCTTACGGTATCAAATTGAACGATTTTTGTTCTTATCTTTTGGTGCTTCATCTCACGTAATCGGTCTCTTTGATTCTCATTATCGGTTACTACGATAAATATTATCGATGCAGAACGAATAATCGCTTTGAGTGGTGATAATACTGTATACTTTCTATGCTAATACTATTACTTGTATGCATTTGAGAGTTCGTCTTCGTTATGTAATTAACTCATGATGCTGTTAAACAATTCGATAGTGTTCTATTCTACAAACAGAAGAATTAGAGATGGCCTAAGAGATTTAATTGTATTGTTGCGTAATTAAATTCTCACGGGAAAGATTTAATTTTTTTGATAATTTCTATTTCTTATTTGGCATTTTACTTTAGTTGTGCTCTATTTATTTTAGGAGAAGTATTATGATTATTATTGATGTATGCAAGCGTAAATATTAGCTCTTAATTTTAATTATAATATACGGAAGTCGAATTCCTTTCCGTTATTTTGATTCCCTATGGTTTCGCTCTTTTATAATTGAATTGTACCAAACGGTAGGGGTTTTAAATAATGTATGTAGACAGTAGTTGTAAAATGGCTTATATCGCGATTGAGATTCATCGTATTACACCGTTTAATTCCCAAGTTTTTCTCCGTCTCGAGGTGGTTGTCTTGGTAAAAGGAACAACGCAAAAGCGTGCCCTAAGAAATGCTGTTACAAGCAAAATACCTTCACCGACGCATCAAAATCGTTTTGTTTTTCTTTCATCGGTCTATTTACGCGTAAACTGTGATCCGTCATATTGATTTCTTGCGGTAATGGGAGTAATATTTCGCTTACTTCAAGCTGTTCTTATCCTCATTGTTGATTTTTTTACAGATTTTTCCTATGTTTTCATTCAGGTTGATGCACGTTCTTCAGTTGTAATCGTCTAATTCTTGGCCATTATTTCTTTCAGACGCGAAAGAGAAAACCAAAGCCTTCGGTGAAGTCTGCTGATTCCTCGACGGCCGGATCGACCACTTCACTCAACAGTGGAAGCTCAACGCCCGCTGTTACGCCACTGCCTTCGGATAGCATCAAGTTGGAAGGTTCAGGTAAGGATTTCATTTATCACAACGTTGTATGAACCTTAATCAGTAAAGGAAATGATTGTTAACTTCATTGGCGATTGAATTGTTAGTTAACGGAATTTATACGGAGCCTCATGAAAGTTTGAAGAAGTTTAATCTTGAGTGACTTAAAAATAAATTACGATATTAAAAATTGTGATATAATTATTGAAGGATCGAAAATCTCTCTTTTAATTTATTCGGCGATATCCCGCATCTTTACGTTTACATATGATTCGAATATTTGCGAGAAGTTGAGTGAATTGTATTTAAGAACTCAGCCAAAGAACGCTCAATTTAATTTGGTATTTCAGGGGAATCATAAACGCAGGAAACTTCGTGATCTTATGAATAGCCTTAGCTGTAACAATCGTAGTTAACCGAGTAAGTTTACGTGATAAATTATAAATGAATAGGATGTAGTTTTGACCAGTTGGTTTAAGATAGGTAATTGACTGATGGTTTGTCAATAAATAATTCAAATTACGCCGCTCAGTTTTTATTCTACGGTTAGGTTAGGTTGAATTGTTTAATTTCGGGGAATCTAGTTTTCACTCGTTCTTTTTGCTAGCAGATCGTCTTTTCTTACGATTCGTCGATCTTTAAAGGTATTGCGATATAATACCGAATAATTATGTCTTTGGTTCATAAAAATGTCAAATTTAATATTTGCGAAATTTATCTCGTAGGTTAGCTTATTCTAGACTATTATTCTCTCCTAATCTCAAAATGCCTCTAGTTTTTTAATTAGCGCGTCGAAGCTCTGTTATTTCTGTACTGATTTGCAATGGTTGGCACGACATGACAATTCTGTCGTAGGAGCCGCATAACCGCACGTCTGATCCTTTTTTACGGAAGGAAGACGTAAAAATGCGCATCGTAAAACCCCGGAGAGCGCTCCTTAGCCGTTAAACTCTAGCCGTAATTGTCTGAGGTCTCGTAAAAATCTCAGATATGCTCCTCCCGAGAGTATGTATGTTTACATAACGCCAGGTTAGGATAGCGTCTGTTGCTGGTATGTTGAAACGGGAGCCTTGAAAAGTGAGATGTATCCAGTTGGAATCTCCTCCAATTGCCATGACGGGCGAATTTGTGTGATAATATAGTTAGGATGTCATCCGTCACATTTATAGCATTAGATGGACATTCCTTTAATGTAAACTTTAGTTAGTGGCGCTGGAAAAAAATGATTCTTTGGAAATGTACATTGCTTTTTTCATTTTTCTTTGAATATTAGTTAAAGTCTAGTTTGATAATAATATTTTCACGGACAGAATGAATAAATATCAGAGATATTATCTGTTAATTCGCTAATATTAGGAGTGTACTATTTGAGGTGCATTGAGAGGATGATTATTAATTGAGATTAATCTTATTATCTCTTTTTATTTATCTCAAACATTTTTATTTCCAATTGGTTTACTTCTTATTTAACTTAATCAATTTACAAAGCATGGTAAAAATTCTTTACACTTATAGCAATGCATTTTTTAGCAATGCATTTTTTAATAGGTTTCAGTTGGTGAATTCCCTTCATTTAGCTAAACAATTTTTTCCCAGTTTATTGTATTTATCTCTAATTGTATAGTGCATGCCCAATATATTTTCCCTTACTTTTACCTTTGATATTTTAAGAGTATTATTATTATTCATAACCATACCTTTTACGATGTGAACTATTTCAATTTCATCTGTCCGATATTTCTTCTGAAATTATTATTTTATGTCATTACCTGTGGCTGGAGCTTGCATATTTAGCTTTTGAATTGTGTGAAAAGATAGATAGATTGTATGTGCATAGATTATTTTATCATAAATACCTATTCTCTAAATAGAATATTCATTCTGAATTTTTCTGATTTCTGTTAATTTCAGTAATAATTTAATGTAAAAAACTTCATCTTCTTAAGTTGGTCAAGCTTTGTCTCTTAAATTGTTTTTACGTTAAAAATATGGTGAAAAATTGTCTATGAGCACTCCTTTAAAATCCTTTATTCTATGTTTGAATTGAAAATTGTAGTCTCAACAAGGAATTGCCTTTGTATTACCGTCACTTTTGTCATAAATGTTGCCCCTCTACTTAGGGTTATTGCAGCAATCTTATGGTTTCTCTTCTTATTTATCTTAGAAAATATATCTGCAAAATGGCTCTGCAGCAATGCCACAACTACATATCACCAGCAGCAGCAACCTCAGCACCACAGTCAGCACCATTCTAACCTGGGAAGCACCTCTTCCCAATCCTTGGGCACTGGCACGTTGACTTACACTGGTCCCTACCACCACCAGCACCATTTACAACAGCACAACCAGCAGCAGGTGCATACCAACAATCAGCATCAACATAGTTCTCAACAACAGCAGCAGCATCAGCAGTCACCTCATCATTACCACATGAGCCAGCGACAGCATCAGACCTCTCCTTTGGCCAGTGAAGTAGCTGCTAGTGATGCCCAGCAGAACTATGGTGCTCTAGTGGCCCTCGGTAGGGCTTTGTCC
Source organism: Pantala flavescens (assembly GCA_020796165.1). Lineage (NCBI taxonomy): Eukaryota > Metazoa > Arthropoda > Insecta > Odonata > Libellulidae > Pantala > Pantala flavescens. Next base: position 16,715,778 of record CM036881.1, on the reverse strand, counting down.
CATCAGCAAGGTTACCAACAGCATCATGTGGGACAGGAAAGTCCAGAAGACGTCAATCAGATCAATATCAGCAACAACCAATTGCACCAGGGTGTTGGTAGATCTCCTCTTTCATCTCCTACCTCATCGTCTCTCTCACACTCTCTTCTTCACTATTCATCACAAATATCTGTGGAGTCTGGTGGAAGTCCCTTCTCTGCCCCTTCCCCTGCACAGTCACCTCACGGACTATTACATCTTCACCTTCAACATCAGCATCATCATGATCTAGGTTCTACTGATCAAGGAGGTGTAATTGGTACTCATGCTTTGAACGCAGACTGTTCTTCAGCTTCCTCATCATCTTCAGCATCTCCTGTTACTTCTAGAAAGACTAAAAGAAACACTCCATCACCTACATCTCCGGAACAGCATCTTGCCAAGAAGGCCAGAACAGAAAGACCTACAGTCGTTTCTTTGACAACATGAAGTGCATTCATGATGTATCTTTTGTGGCTGTTTAAATTCCTGAACTTTCTGATAGTGGTTCCTAAATGCCACCAACAGAATTTACTTCTTTCTTTGCACCAAGTGGTGCATTTTCAACTTGTGGGACTTAAATGCCAGTGGGTAGAACTATGGAACCAGTTAAGCATGACATGGACTATTTGTCATTACAAACTTAGCTGGGACTTGGTATACCACTAAATTCAATGTTTCCGTTTTAGGGAATCTTGTCCGAAAGCTGGGTTTTAGATTTCTGAAGAGCAGAGACAGTACTATGTCATCACATATTATGGATATTAATTATACTCAAGGATGACATAAAGAGTCATCTCATTGCTTGTCTGCAAATGAGTATTTTTTTAAAGTTGCCATTCTTTCATGACCACTATCAAGTCAATGATCGACTATAGTTGTGACTTTTTTGCTCATCACTTTCAAGAGTGTGTCCTGGAAGAATTCATCATAGTGAAAGTGACAGTTGTTGGACAGGTTGAACAATCTCTTAAAATTCCTGCTCCAAAATTCTGAACTGAGGACTTGCCAGTTTAGAGAAAAAAAGACTTAAAATTGGGCCAATATAATTGGACGCTAGATTGGATTTAAGTCTTATGGTGTTTTGTGTTTCAGTTGTATTGTTGCATGGTTATTAGTGATGTTTATTCTTTTCTTACACATAAAGAGAGTATAAAGTTGAGTGTTGGCTTAAAGTGATAGTGCTTCAACACAATTCAAGGAAACCAGAGGTGGTTTATGCTGATTAACTTTGTTTTCAAGCACAATCATGTTATTATAGTTATCATTTTTTCATTGAGTACATTATTATTTATATGAACGTAGTGTGAAATTTAAATTAACTTCTTAAAGTTTTTATTTTTTCCAAGAAAACATAGATGACCCTGTCATTTAAATTGTTGGATAATATTGTTTCTATCCTTTCATATTTTCTGTTTAATATATATCTGGATGTTGAGTAATGAATATTAGTATTCAAAATATCTTTAGAAAAATTTTAACATTTTTGGATTTCATTCTTTGTGATAAAATTACCAAGACTCAATGAAACGTGTCTATGGTATGTGAATTTTGTTGTTTTGTTTGCTAAGGATGTTTTTTAAGTCTATTATGTCATGGATTTTGCAGATTCTGTACCTGTACAGAGTAAATCCTTTCTCTTTTGTGTTTCTGATATTATTTTATTGTATCTTTTGCACGTCAAATAAATTTTAAGAAATTAATTCATGGAAATCATATATTTTAATTTGATATATTTTAATTTGTATTATTTATTCATTTTGTGTTTATTTCTTTTTAACTTGGGGTGCACTAAGTTTACTCAGAAATGTCAATTTTCATGACTCTCACAAATTTTTTCATCACTTCATCCCTTTCAAACTATTTTTTAGTAAAATTTTCTTAGTTTAAAAAGATATTTTATAACTGAATGTTGAATAAATTTTCAATTTTCTGAATTATAAGTTTTTGAATATGAATTTGGTTTTATGATTTTGGAATTCCTTTTTAAGTCAATTTGTGAAAGAAGAGTTCAAATATAATTTGTAGATAGATTCACACTTATTCTTTGATCAATTGACCTATCTTCATAAATTATGCAGCTTAATTCATGGGGAAATATTTTTTGAAGAAGAATTCTGCTTGTAATATGGCCTATATTTATAATTTAATATAATAATTTGGGGATAAGTGCTCTGTGCCATTAGTAATATTGAGTATATGGATAGGTTAGTATCATTGAAGTTATTGTTATAGTGAATAGGATAAGAAACATTGTAACTGAAGGAAAAATGAATGACTTACCATAGAAGTAACAGCAAATCCAGATATATTACATTTGCATGGTGGTATAGTTTATCAACTTATTCACTGTGATCCCTAACACTTCTATTACCTACCCTAGAGTATAGTTATAATAATGTATATATTCAGGATATAAAGAGATTACAAGAAAAAAAATAAATGCTTATGATGTAACTGATTGACATCTGAGCAATAACTAGGATGTGTGGCGCGGGTTGCCGCGAATCAGGGGCCAGAAGAAAACTGCCCCATTAGCATTTCTTCACCTGTACTTCGCGTAAAATTATACGAGAGGAGAAAATGCTTAACAGGCATTTGTGACTTTAACTAGTTCCGTTTTAACTAGATTGGTTCCTTGGACTTGGAGAAAAATTAATGAATGAAATAATAATGAACGTAACAGTGAGAGTAATAACCTTTCATTCATCCATTAAAATATTTTCCGAGCTATTTATTTCTTAGAGGGATAAAGTACTTGAATGGGGAGAGTGGTATTTTTCTCTTTTTCTAAGATTTGGACTAGATTTATGTTCATGAATGATATCAATGGTACTAATCCCAGTTGAGCACAACGAATATCACTTATCCTTTTAATCAATTGGGTAATTCCAGGGTGAGTTCTATATATCAATGCTCGGTACGTATTTTTAAGGCTATAAATGACTCTTTAAAACGAAACATGTAAATTTTTCCGCCCGTCTAAAGTTCTGAAGCACAGTATTCGTTCCATTGAGGCATACTAACAGGATGAATCTAACTGTAGCCTCTACTCCATTCAATTCCCGATTGTTTGCTTTGATCCCATTCTTTGCTCGTCTCGAAACTTTCCATCCAACTACGAGCGGACTTAAGCGGAGTAAAGGTCAGAGGCGACCATTAGCGCAGAAGTTGTACTCGTTAGTCACATGATCTTGAATCGTCCTAGGAGAACTTTGCGCCATGTCCGAAGTCGACTATCTCCCGAATGTGGAAGGAAACCCTTGAAAGAGGATGTGAGTTAAGCGTCTCCGGAGATGTCTGAGATACTGCTTTTGACTTTCAGTTCATCCAGATCTGTATGCCGTTCTGCCAATTTCAACGTTCCTTCTGTATGTATGGTGTATTGCTTATGGATACCCATCTTCTGGGATTATTTTCTGCGGGAAACAGCGATGATGGCGCGGGAGATTGTGGATAGGGTATCGACCACCCTCTCACGCATACCCTGAGACCTTCTGGATTGCCCACTTGTGGTGTTAAAATACCATATGTAAGTAGATTTCAAAGATTTTTCTTACAGCGAGGAGCTTTGATTTGATTTACTTTATATGTTTTAATTTTTTCGATGTTTTTGTCGAATGCTACACGTATGCTATGAGGGTTCCATCAACAATGATAATGTATTGGATTATTGTTGGGGTAACAGCGGTTCATTGGCATTAGTATAGATTCGAGGATCTGCCTTATCGCATATATTTTTCAGTTTCATCGTTCTGTGCAGATATTTATCATTGGCTCTCGAGTTTCATGGTCTTCTTGCAGATAAGTTTGATGGTTAGCGGTGTCGATAGTTTTTTGGAAAAACACGTACCATTTGAACTCTCCAAAGATCTAACACCGTTCTTATCGTTACTGTTTTGGCGCTTTCTAGTCTCGGCGCACCGAGTAACTTCAACGCTCGCCTTTTTTTTACGACCTACGCCATAAAACAATCTGCAGATAACCGAAATATTCCGCGGCGTTAAATGGAGATGTGGGTTGGGGTGAACGTACACACGATGGCTGGGGAGGCAGCTGAGGACATGGGGGTCTTATCCGCATACGCTCTCCCCCCCACCCCAACTCCCGAGGGGCGCCTTATCACTCCACTACCACGTGACTCTTCGTAACTGGAATGTTTGTTGACTTCCTACTTCCTGCAAAGTCCGCCAGAGGTCTCCGGCATCCGCTGTCGCTCACTCACGGCTGCATTATCGCTCGGGACAGGCGGATGTCGGGAGGGTGGAGGAACTCCTCCTACCGTATGTGCAATGCGCGACAGAAAATGGGGAATTTCCCTCAGATTTCCACGTCCGCCCGAGTTCTAGCTTTTTGGAGGCGGTAAAAACTCTGAATGGAAACTCTCTATAAGATGTCCCCACGTGCGTGTAAAGTCGGACATCTTAATCGTGTATGAAAAAAGGCGATTTTGACCTTCATAGGTAATATCTATCGAATTATCTATGTCGGTCAAGGTATCGAATTCTAGTTCGCTGTCTATTTGGTTGATAAATTGACGATTGTATTGATTTATCCCTTGAAGATACAACTTTTGAGTATCAACGTAGCGGTAGATTTAAACCTTCAATTATGAAGCAAGGTCTATTCGATGTTTTAATTTAGAGTATACGATAATCGTCATTCTTATGTTCTGCCATCTAGCAAGTTTACTCTTTGTTGATATCTATTCTCTAATCTACTCTATTTTGGTTTAATTTCTTAGTTTCCCTGTTTCTTCTAATCTTTATGAGAACATGATCATATACCTCTTTATACATAGAAAACACCGAAGTTTAATTGTAATTCTTAATACTTCCTTTGTAGGATGTCATCAGAGGCAAATTAATTATCATGTTCCAATTCATTTTTCACAATTTATATCATATTCGGTCAAACTTCGTGGAAAGATTTTCTGAAGTAAAATGGAAAACATCGTAAATTTCCACATGATCGAATTTTATTTATGACCCTCCTCTATCAAGGCAAAATTCATCATTAGGAGAGATTATTCATCATACAAATACGTAATTTCAGATTATCAGGTGTGAACTTTGGAATCAATTTTGATCAAAATTTAATAACACCATTATTGTAATCTAATCGTCATAGTAATTTGACAACACTGTATCCAGTGATTCATTCAGTGATCATAGATTTAAAAACGTGAGTTGGATCGGTTTAAATTGTTTGATTCAGTGATTGCTAGGGAATCTCTTCTCTTTTGCATTATTCTTAACGCGTTTACGAAGAAAAAACCGTCATTAATTAAAAATAACCAATTATTTTAAACGACGACTATGTGATATGGAATTGAAACTAACGTATTCGGAAAATAGATCGTGTTCATATACGCACGTATTCATGTACGAACTTTTCATGTAAATGTAGTTACATACATGACACAGCCTCTATAAAGGATAGTTCCCAAGAATGACAAGCTTATACATAATAACAATTTGATGGACACCTCAGTGCAGTTGCAAATACCGGATGTCTATTTAAGCAGGAGGCAAATTTACGGGATGTGATTAACTTTTCTGGAGCATATGCAACATCATAAATGAATCTTTTGATAATGTCAACTACATTTTCATTGACATTCATTAAAATTCATTAACATAAGAAAACCTTTAAATCATAGCTATCAATGTATCGAAGTGCTGTAAAAATACTCAATAATGATTTTTATTTTAAATAGAAAATTTAAAGAGGAGATTATAATGTAAATGATACCGATGAAACTATCAATATAATTCAGAAAAGAAAGAGAGAAATTTAATTAATTTAAGAGAAGTATTTATCAATCCATCCATAAAATCCATCATAAGGTCTCTTAACACTAGAACAGCGGGAAACGGACACCCCCCTAGAACAGCGGAAGGTGTCCTCAGGACACCTACACTTGCGCTTCTTTTAAATTGAATGAGGCAGTCGTATTTAAATTTCTAGTCTTTCCTTATAAGCTTAAAAATTAATAACTAAGTATGGGTACTTATTTATCGGCAGATCATGAGGTAAATAGTTGCTACATATTTGATATAGAAATTGTTGTTGAGTTCAATCAATTTCATGAGACTCATATTCCGATATAAAAATATACAGAACAGTAAAGCCAGAAATAAATTATATGAATAAATTAATATAAAGCCTTTTCGAGATAAAATAATTATTTGCTTGAATAACTTTTGAAAATTACCCGATTTTATCAACAATTTACATGGGGTACAAGAAAAAATAAACTCGCGTAATAAAACTTTACCGCTTCACGTACCTTCCTTTGATTTTATTTCACAACAAAAAGACTAGAAATAAGGTTTAAGACACAAACTGTACCTTAAATGTTATTTGCATACGCAATTATATTAATTTTTCTTTTTTAGCACAATGATGCTGTCACGAAATAATTACTCCACAGAATCCTTCCACGAAGCTAATACATAAATCTTCTTGATGTTACAGTTTCTATTAACCTATGCCTTGCACTTCTTACACTTATCTGATGCTATATTTCACGTGTATTTTCTTTTGAACAGATATCGGTGGCTTCATTGGACGATGTCTCGTGCATCTAGTGTTTACTTAGGTCCTTTTTGAGATCTCTTTCGACAGCTTAGGTTTTACTTTGTTTATCTGCGTTTCGTTGCAAGAATCTATATCTGGTTATTTGGCGACCTCTTTTCTGCTTGCAAATAACCTATACATTGACTTCTGCTAGATAAATTTTTATGTAAAAAGAATGCATTAGGCAACGTCGTGAGTCTGTCTCACCGTGTGCCTACGCGCCATTTGGTCCACTACGCCGCTTTTTGTACAATTATGGTACGTCACCGCGTCTGATTTTCTTTTACTAATACTGTCAAATACGACATTAGAAAGCATCTAAATCGCGAGAAGAATATGTTTATTCGGTTTAATTTTATAAACAAGGATTATTCTTCATTTTTCGACAACATCGGAATTCACTGCAGATTTTTGCTGGTTTTCAACTCCAGCGACTCTCATCACAATTTGTTCTATGTTCCAGATAAAAAATACCTGCTTTCTTCAGCCTTTTAAATAGTTTCTTTAATTTAAAATAATTATCGGTCATTAGGTTAATTCCTTTTATATAGGAAAGGTCCCATCAAGGTCATGATCACATGGTTCAGGAAGATGGCCTATCCTCCAACTCGATAACTAATGGAAATCTATTCTATGCATATTTGGAATTAAAATCCACTACTAACCGAAACTTAAGTACATATTTATCAGATTTATCAAGAATAAATTGTGTGAATAGACATCTACACTTTCTGGGAAAAAGCTGATCATTCACCGTCACTTTTGTACCGGGATTGTAGCAAGCGTGGCAATATTCAATGAGTGAGTGTCACAAAAAGATATAAGACAAATTAGTCCTATGCGAAAATAGAAATAGGAAACGTATCTTATAAATGGAAGTATTAGAAAATATAAGGCAAAATTTTTCCAACTCAAATCATCATTAGAATTGCTACCTCAAATTTTTATACCTAACAATATAATTAATTAATTTTAGAGAACGGGGACAAAATAATAGCAAAAAGCAATATTATCTCAAAGTACATTCGTAAGAGCTTCTAATATAAAACAATGAAGGTTTTATCATAAGAAATAATAGTAAATATTACGTAGGTGTCCTGAGGACACCTCCGCTGTTCTAGGGGGTATGTGGTAGGATCTCCTATGAAAATGTTCCAATAATTATAAAACTTGGTAGAAATACGCAGAATATTAAATAATTAAAAGTCACGAAACGATTTTTTTCTATGATACAAATTACAAAAATGGTGCGTTTTTTTCATGGGCGAGGTGTCCTGAGGACACCCTCCGCTGTTCTAGTGTTAACGGATTATCCATTTAGGGGGGTTCGATGTAGTTCATTGAATGTTCCTTAAGAGGCATTGTCACTTGGTGCTTTTGGACAGGAAGAGGAGGAGTGCTGGTCAAAGAGTTCCTCCCATCCTCCGGGACACGCGCTCAGGAAGCAAACAAACCCAAAGAGGAAAAAAGGTGGGTCTTCCTCGAAAAATCTATAACAGAGCGCTTTTTTTACAGGAAATTTCCTTTTTCCCAATCAGACAAACGTTCTGTTTCGTCCGGCTGCAACAGGATCGCTTGCTTTTCAGGCGACAGCTAGAATGAGATATTGAGTCTATTCTATAACTATGGTGATTATTTAAGATAATAATTTCTATTATTTTTATAGAAAAACTCAATTTTATAATGTACTTGTTAATTCATACTTAGGGAGGTACTGTGGAAGGCAATTCTGGATTGAAAATTACTCTGCACGAGGAGTATGGAGTACGTAAAAACGTCTGTTGTGTCCCCTTATGTTGAGAAAACTTAATTATATTCTTGTCAATATCCTTGCACAATATTATTTTTCATCTAAGTTAATCGTAATTTATTAATAGGTAATAAAACGTTTTAAATTTTTATGAGGAAGAAATTGTGTATTACATTACGTAATATATTTTGAGGATATTGGGTATATAATAATAAATTATATTAAATGGTTCTTAGATAAATTATTTTTAAGGATGAATCAGGACCAATAATGAAAGAATATCATAGTATATTGCTATGTCCATTGGCTCTATGAATAGTATCTTCGGTGATAGTGTCTCTCGAGTGGGAGCTGCATTTGTATTATTGGTAACATTTCGATGAATATTCGGAGACAAATTTAGTCACTGATTATAAAATTTTGAAAATTGATTCAGTAATCCTTGTGCCAGAGCTCTTTATCTACCAATCACTCTTGTACTTCTTTCAAAAGTTTGTTGCCAAATTGCGGTGATTTTCTTAAAATATACCATGTTCCAGAAGTGATTAATCATACTTGAATTAACAAAAATATTTTGACCTTTTTAGACCTTGTGTCATTTACATTACTATAATCTCTGAAATTTCTTGCTGAATCGGAGAAACTATACAATGGTCTGATTTAGTCGGTTGTTTTTTTTTGATATCCTCGTTTGGCGAGGAACCGAATTAAACTTTACCTATTATTGAGTGTTACGTTCTGTTATAAAATTTCAGTAACTTTTATTTTAAAGTTATGGAAAAGCTTTGCATCAGGTATAAGCGAAATGTTTTTAAAAATTATTTCAAGATAAATGGAAACCTTCCGCTATTTTTAATTTTTACTTTATTTTGAAATATATCAACGAATGTTATCACTGAATGTAAAGATCTTATTACCCCAAGAAAAAGTACATTTTCTCGATATAGACTTTTTCTTGTAGTAGTTTTTTCCCATTCCCGAGTTTAGAATGAAACTGAAACTTTTGCGATATAATGGAAACCATCCATCATTTAACATGCTCATCAAATATTAATAACCTATTTAGAATTAAAAACCTCTATCTCAGCTTTGTTTCTGGTTATACCCTTACCTTTAACTTTATACTCTAAATTCATAAATGGATATTTCATTTGTTTAATCCATATATCTTGGTCTTCGAGATTATAATTTCAGATGTACGCGCTATAAGTAGGAATTATAGAACAGTTATCATGATTCTAATATTTTTGAGCTCACGATATTTTCGTATTTGTCTTTAGTGTTTGCCTTGGATTCTACTATATCAACCTATAAGTAAATCTCATTCCTCCATATAAATACTTGATATATTTTTCTATTGTAAAAGATTGATTTAAAGATTAATAGCTTAACAGATATCTATTACTATCGGTATTCTACGTTTGCCATAACAAAAGACAAATAGAAAGAACATCGGCAAAAAAGCTTTTAATTGAGTAAACTTATCACGAATTATTTCTTTGTGTTTCGAGGGAATTAAAATAACAATTCTTTCATCTAAACTTTCAATTTGTAGTGTGAAGTTTATTACGAAGAAATATAAAAATATGACATTAATGAAGTACTTTTCATATATTGCTTAAACATTATAATGAACAATTTATTCATGAAATATAAAATTCTCTCTGTATTTTTCCATCCAAGCTTCGTAGGCGAGCATTCATCAGCGTAGTTGCGTTACCCTATTTCTCTCCAACGGCCCGAATGCTTTCTTTTTTCAAGCCGAATACGTAAGCCACGCTTTCCGAGGGATTCACCTTATCAAACGCTGTCATGACGACGGCAAACATGGTCGTTGCCACCTCCCCCTCACTGTGGAGTGGCCAAAGGAGCAATGGGTGCCACAAGAAACTTCAATCGGAAGTGAGCCGAGTTAACTTTACGAAATAGATCGATATATCGCACCCTCTACTTGGATTTTATACTAAGGTGTATTGAGAATGATAAAGAAAATGATACAGGCTTGATTCGTGATATTTTTATGGGATGAACTAATTTCATACATGTAAATCGGCCATTATTTTAAATCAAAGAATAATATCGTGTCCTAATGTTTCGATTTCTCATTATATCTTATATAATTTCGTTTCCAATTAAAACCTTTATACGAAGAGGTAGACATTGCAGATAAGTAAAGTAATAACACATAACTCCAAATTTCTAAGGTTCTTATGAGACATTATTCGGAAATTTGTGAGCAGAAGTACTCGTAAACCTTCAACGAATTTTGTATTCTTCGTATCATGGTTTAGGATCAAAAAAATATTTATATTTAGAATGTTAAAGAAATAGTTTAGATTTAAAGACGTATTTCATGAGATATACGATCATGTTAATGAATTAATAAGTGAAAAGAACAAAATCTAAGTTTTGAGGATCATTGCAAAATATTGCAAATAAGTTTTGCATTCGCAATTTATGCTTCGTGGCTCTAATCTAGACGATATTAATAAGTAAATTTATTTTTCTATTCCCCATGGCCCTCAGCTATTGATTTTTCATGAAAGACCCACCATTTACATAAAAGAAAAATCGATACAATTAGTTGATAATCAGGGTTACGAATAAATGCATAATTCTGCAAATATGTTGAATATTTTGAGAAGTTTGAGTTAGGAATATATACTCCCCACGTCTAAGTTTGCATGCACCTATGTTCTGCCAAAAACTTCGCTGAAGATGATGTTGTGACGTATCTTGAAATTATCGTTAAGAGATAAATACTTAGAGAGTAGGAAGTTATCGTAACTTTATCATGAACCTGATATTCCGTTACTACATAACGTCATATTTCCAACATAGATAATCGCAATCTTTCGGAAGTTTTATAGACCAAGAAAATCCTTTACACTATCGGGCATGTTTCTGATTGCGTTGTAGTATCTAATAAACTGATGAAAGGAATTCCTTTTTCACGTGAGGATGGGTATGTTATGGTTTAGATATAGATGTGACATAAAGTTTTTCGGGTGTTATAAAATTACGTAACATTTAAAGTGTATACCATGATGTAAAATCTGCTTGGGAGATCAATACAGTTCAAGTTGGTTCACTGAAATCATCTCATTTTATTCGTAATGCAATTAGAAAGCTGTAAAAATGAAAATAAGAAATATAATATTCATTTTATCGGATGATGTTGTTGACAATAAAATTTCAATTATCATGTTCACGCGTTGATACGAAATCAGTCATTTAAAATCAAATTTAATATTCTAATACACAATTATCTATTTTTAAATAGAGTAAACGATTGTTACAAGGATACAGTCTTACTTTGTGACATACCAAAACTTACTATAAAATTCTGTTATTATTTTTTCTTGAATTATGAATCTTGTGCTTGGATTTGAAACATGAAATTTCTTTGTGTTTGATTCGTCTAAAAATCTGGTTTGAGCCGAAAAACCTTTATCAGAGGCAACGAACAACTTAAGTGAGTTAAAATGAGTAATATTATGGTGGAAGTTAAATCTATATTAACAATAGCGATATCGAAAAACTTCTAATTAATAAACTTAATGTCTTATGATCCTTTGAGTCGATAGCACACAATAGATAGGATCGTAAAAGACTGTCATCATTTTGGATCATTCATGTACCAAAACCTTACGTAATATTGTTCTTACCATATAATCAATGCTTTGATATAATGGCTGAAATACGTATTTTTATTACCATGCAGGTTCTTGTGACACACTGGTTTACAAGACTCCTATGTATTTATAATCAGCAGACTTATGATCTAAAGGTAGGTTTGTAGTTATGAATGTTTTTTTCTTCAATATACGTTCAAAAATTATAATGTTCTGGTTTCACATTACACCCTTAACAAAAACCATTTTGTAGTTTGTTTGTTCCATTTCCGTTTGAGAAACTAGATCGATATTTGTTGTTATGCAATAAGATGAAAGCACTAGACTAGATGAAATCGATTGGATACGATTACGATACTAAATCGAAACTCGCGAATGAGCCCGGGAACCGGTTACAGCCGGTTTGTTATCTCCGAAATACCGGGAGTAGTGTCAGATTAAATTACCTCCTCGAATTTGCACCGAATCGTACGCTATCCCGGTTTGTTACTCTCGATACGACATCCTCTACTTCTCCAGATTCCCAATTACTTTCGAACTCATCCTCGGCCGTGGAAAGATCAACAGGAAAGGAACACGTGCCGAAGGAATATCGGCGTCAGAGGTCGTTCTAAGACGAGCTGTATTTTCCTCTTTTTCACTCCGAGAAAACAATATGTTTGAGCAGCGAGAGAAGTGGTGTGGGAAGATCTGGAGGCTGCGTGGATCAGTCTACTCGAGGGCGCGGGTCCAAAAACGCGCGCAACCTTTCTGAGAAGAACGCGAAAGAAGAAGGACCTCGGTACGAAAAACAAAAAGGTATCGGCGCAGGTGGCCCGGTTGAAGGCGATGAAAAGGTACGCAAGTCTTATCTTAAATACGAACTATCGCGCTCAATCGAAGGAGCTGGATCATGTCCCGAACAAAAGTGTTATCGAGGGGCCTGGGTTCGATTCCCGATCGCTACTAATATGTGTCTACATCTCGTTTTCTTTTACTACGTAAAATGTTGGTTCTTTACGATCGTGTGGTTGTAACGGAGGGAATATTGTCGCACCTGAAGTGAGTGCGAAAGTTTTTCTTCGTCGACGCATGCGCTGTGAGCGTATTTTGCGCGAGAGAAAGTTTCGAGGTGTTATTGTTTCTCGTTTGGACTCAAAATTTTCGTTTCCTGTCCATCCAAAGTCGTTTATTTTTCGGGTCGTTCTTCGATACGAGTCTAAGTTGCTTTGTTTGCTCGAATGTGAGTTTACGACCAACCTATGTTATGATGAGTGCAAAATACTCTATTTTGTTCGTTAATAATTTCTGTTTGATCATTTATTCGTCGCGTTTACAGCTAAAATAGCCCAAACCTCGGTGATTGTGCAAAAATAAGTTAAGAAATAATTGCTGAAAAATATGTTATCATATCATGGGTATAATTCTTTGAAGAAACCCTAACTCTGTCGTACTTTAGAATAGAAAGCATTGTTAAACAACTTAGCATAATTGTACCGAAAAAGTTTGCTTGTTCATGATTCCCGATTCCAGGAATTTATAGCTACAAGCAATCGAATTCGTTTACAGCAGAGATTTGATCACAAAGAGTAAGCTTGTGTAGCAGAATGTTTTTAGTAATTGTTAATTTCAGAATATGTGACTACGTAGTGAGCTATTTCTGTATAATTATCATATATTATGATATATCTTAGGCCATAAAAATCTAGGTCTTTTGGATATTGGCATTTCCGTTATTATAATCTTTTCTTCATTTGTGTTAGAATAATTGAAAATCGAAAATATTGCCAGAGGGTATTGTGTAGGTATTGTTTGGACTTAATATCACAAGTGTCTTCCGAATCCAAAAATACCTGGTTGCAGAAAAAAAACACGAGTATGTGGACTTAGGTTATCAGTCTTTTGATCAAGATTAGATTACCTTTCATAGAAATCTCTTTTTCCAAATCGTAACTCCTAAATTATTGTTATCTTTTAATACGAAGAAAAACCAAACCTCCGTACGGCTGATGTCTTTTCTTTCAAGTAAAATATTCTAAATTTCACTGCTGAAAGTAAAAGTTGGATATGTGAAGAAAATGGATTGTATTTAAGGTGGAATGAACATCTTAATCTGTATTTATCCTAGGGAAAATTTTTTAAGGAAATAGTTTTCAGCAACAAATGTAAAGAGTAAGAAAATATTATAGTCTCCAAAGCATCTAACACGCTTAGAGATACCATAGATGGGCATAACCACCTATGACCTGACAATAGTAAGCAACAATGTCAACACCAGAAACATACTAAGTGTGAACTGTATATTCTCAGAACTTAACGGAATGTAATATATTATTTCTAAATTTTACGATAAAGGCTAATCAGTCCATATTCTTCAGTCGAACGAAAGTTTTAATGAATACGTCAGAACGTAGTGAGTATACCAAACACTTTTTAATGGATAGATTAACGCATTTTTAGGTCAAGGCTCCGAATCAAACATTTTCGTGAATATAGAAGACGTCTGTTTTCGTTGATTGAATTAGAACGAGTTTCCATTAAATTTATATCCAATAAGCTACCAAAAATATTCCTCATTGATAGAAGGTATGTACTGTTTCGAAATAGGTGCGAATTGAAAGGAAGCTTCTGGTGTGTGAACGGCCTCAGATGATCAAGGTACGGGCCCTTGCCCCATTTACTCTATTTGCCTTTCATTTGAACCGTTTTTAAGGGTTTTTGGAGTGCGTGGGCGTAGGAAACGCTGTGTCCCTCGTGTGCTCATTCGGAAAGTCCTTCGGAGTTTCCTCAGAAGAGAGTGGAGGTGTGGCAGAGGAAGTGAGACAGGAAGGGGTGGGGCTGAGGATGAACGAGAATGCCGTGGGGATTACGTTCGAGTTAACTGGCTAAACTTTGTGGATCGCATTGACGTCAATTGGAAAGGTGACGTCTCCGACTGATTCGAAACAGCAACTTTCAGCTGGAGCATATCTGCAGCCTATCAATGACTTCGCACAAAAAATATTAAGCTTTTAAAACTTCAAGGAATATTTTACCTTTACAGATGCATTATTTAGTATAGATTCCTTTTTTGTATATTTTATGATGCATCATTTTCATACGCTCATTCTTATATTACACACATGTTTTCGATGGTTGACGAACGAATAAGAGGTTTTAATTCCTATGATGCTTCAATGTTCATTATTTTTAATAGGTTATTTTATATAGACCTGTAGTAGCTTTTATATAGCTTGTACTTTTATAGCACGAATTTTTTATTTAAAACAATCGATGTATTTTTAAGGATATTCTCAGCCGTAATAAATTTGTTTCGTTACTTAATATGTCTATACTTTCTGAGCCTTATAGAATTGCACCTTTTGAGGATTTAATTTAAAACTGGTATTTTAGAATAGCGATGCTTCATTGTAGATTATATAATTTATTATATAGTTTGATGTTTTCTATCAAAAATAGCTTTTACTGGTGAAATATCAGAACTACAATCTTGATTCGGTTTTTTATTAGTAATTGAGTTATGTCGAAATTAAAGAAGCATGTGGTTTAGACAAGGTAACAAGGTTTCAATGAGTAATGCACGAAAGAAAAGAACGTGTAGTCTAAAATACTCGAATTTCAGAATATTTAGCGTCCATAAATCATATATACGTACTAAATATAGTACATGCATAAACTTTATATAATCGTAAAGGAATTGTTCCAAGGTGCGTAAATGTTAAGTGTATGATTTGGTCCTTATAAACGAATCGTAAAATCTGTTTAATCTTCACTGCTTACGCATGGGTGTATTAACAAAAGGATCGTCTCTGCACAATTCTTGAGCAGGAGAATTTCATCGATAGAGTAACTGCAGTAAATAACATGT
Organism: Pantala flavescens; assembly: GCA_020796165.1. NCBI lineage: Eukaryota > Metazoa > Arthropoda > Insecta > Odonata > Libellulidae > Pantala > Pantala flavescens. The sequence continues at coordinate 16,699,946 of CM036881.1, read as the reverse complement.
TTTGAACCCAATTTTCAGGCAAGGCGATTGTTTCCAAACATTTTTCGAATTCTAAACGATATCAAATACATCGCAGATTAGAATTGAGGTTTATTGAGTTCTTATTCAGGAGGCAAGATATCTTTTCTCAGGAATCTATCAAGGAAAAATCGACTTCGAAAAGGAGCTCTATTTCTGTATGACACCTGAACTTTTATCCTATGTAGCCCTGAACATTACTTACTGAACTTGTAGCATTCATTAACAAAGGTGTTTTTTTTCCCAATCGCTTTCGTAAGATGATCAAAAAAAGCAATTGAACGGCTTTCGTGGAATTGGATATCGTAGCACGATAAGGATCGCGCCTTGAAATCGTTCCAATGACAAATAAACTATTCGGTAGTGCATAGCAACAATGAACTAAAACAACTAAATAAAAAATATGCAAACTATCAGAAAAAATATCATTTATCTGTAACTTCAGATGGCAAACTAATCGTTCTTTCTTTCGTGGAATAATAAGCGGAAAACTTTCACATGATTTCCTTTACGAATTATATTCTAGAATAAGAGTACGTAAAGGTACTTATAAGATTTTTCAAGATTGTACCAACTCAATAACATAAAGGATTGTATGGTAAAAGAAGTCAATGAAAATCTGAAAATTATTTCATCACAAAAAGGAAAATTTGGCCTTGGAAGGAAAAGTGGGATGTTCGGACAAGTAGATCACATATGACGCATCATTATTATCTTCGGTTTTTAGGACGGAAGAAGATAAACTTTTACTTAACCACGACTACCTCAAACACTACTGTTTATATAATCAATAAAAAATTTTAATTTTTCCCTCGAAATAATCTTGTAGTGTTTATATTGTTAGCCTCGAAAATATAATCTGAGAATCATGAATGTATCGCTTGGATACTTATTTATACATCTTATTTCACTATAAATGAAAGAAATTGTATCAAATTGGAATCAAGGAATTGGAAAAAAATCTCTTTATATCAAATAGACTTGTTGAATACTTCTATAAATAGTTTCGTAATCTTAGTGATTCGTAATTATAAAATGACGCTCTGCAGATTTTAGCAAAAGTATTCTATTAGCTGTCGACTCTATCGTTATGATAGTCTTATGCTATTATCTATTAAACTTATTACGCTTCTATTAATCGTGTTAAGCATTGAAAATATTTGAAAATTGAGTTCCATTATTCAGATATATGAAGTTTTCAAACACTTCTTTCTAGATATTTTTTTTAATATACGAAGTCCTTTGATACACAGTTTGCAGTCACCCACATCAGAATGTATATAATCACATTTTCTTATTATTTTGTACCTTTTTTATAATTTCTGTTTTACAATTCCTCTTTTGAAACTTAATAAAAAAGAAAACCCCACTTTATTAAAATCGGAATATATTCTCAAACTAATCGTTCTTTCTTTTGTGGAATAATAAGCGGAAAACTTTTACATGATTTCCTTTATGAATTATATTCTAGAATATGAGTACGTAAAGCTACTTATAAGATTTTTCAAGATTGTACCAACTCAATAACATAAAGGATTGTATGGTAAAGGAAGTCAAGGAAAATCGGAAAATTATTTTATCAGAAAAAGGAAAAGTTGGCCTTGGAAGGAAAGTGGGATGTTCGGACAAGTAGATCACAAAATATGACGCATCATTATTATCTTCGGTTTTTAAGAGATCAAAAATAGGCATCGCGTATGATGTCATTATCAAACATCCGGGCATACTTACTTAATTTCTTGATATAACCTTAAAAAATCATTGCCATCAATCACTAGGAAGAATCTGGGATATTGTGGTGATCCTAAATTTATAATTCGCCTTGAAATTTTAGGGTGTTTTACTCCTATGCAATTTCGCCGCGTTTAGGTTGACCGACGGTCAAATCTTGATGCACATGCCTGGATAGAGATGGACCCGAATCGACTGCTTAAACCAATTGGCTTGCCACTCTCTGCCCCTCCCACATTCGCCCACACGCTATCATCTTATTGGAAGACGGTTGAGATACTGAGTATATGAATCATCTACCGCTTCTTATCAGAGCGACGTCACGCCCGTCTACCTGAGCCAGCCTTCATCTTTCCATGGCATTTCTCTCAGGACCATCGAGCCAAGCACATACGTGAGGCCCGGCCTCCCTCGAGACGAACCGGTGTCTTTGATATCTGTCATTCTCCTAAGGATAGTTAGCCACCGGGGATTTTGACCAGTGGGTATCATTTGCCCACGAACCAACACCTATCCAGTGTCCGGAGAGCTACTGTACTGTACTGTACGAGTACGCATAAAGCATTATTAACGAATTTAGTGATCAGACGTTTTGTGAACCAAAGGAAAATACTCGGATGCAGAATCTGAAGAGTAGAATATCGTACGGAAGATCCTCCTCAGTTCCCTGGACTAAATAAATTTCTGCAACTACAGTATAAACCGTAAGTTTTTTCTTTCTTACTGTTCATCGTGAATAAATGCATCCTTTTGATAGGTTTTCGTTTAAAAATTGGCGTTTCAGTGTAGAGGTCAACGCGGAGGTCTTGCGGTACAAGATATGCTTATACGTTATCATTTTCTTGGAAAATTAACTGAGCCTGTTATTGTGTGTTGCATCCTGTGAAATGCCTGCGTACGTAGCGGGGGAGTTTACAAGTGCTATTGAATTTTTATATAGAAATTTTTGAACTATTTTGGGTCCACTAACATGAAGTACTCTATTACCACGAGACGGTACTTGATATACAAAACTAAAAATCTGGAACTGAATCAGAAATCCAAGTGTGTTCGTAGAATTGCGTTCATTAATAGTCCGCGCTGAGTATGGATGGCCAATTTCGCAATATAACTGAACAATTTTATATTTTAACTATTCTAATAGTGGCTAGAATGATGCAAAAAACAAAGATGATAGTTAAGATTCCATTCTTATTTGAATTTTTTCAAAAATGAATAACGAACGATCACAATTGCTAGGTTTAGAAATCACGTGATTCGTGAAGGATGGTTGTTAAGGATAGCTTTGGTCTAATTCGTTTTCTTTACGGAGGATGTAGAAGCTCCTGCTTCAGCGGATATACCGAGGATTAGTCTTTTCTTAGATTGTGTGTAAAATAGTTGAAAATTCTCGTTGCAAAGGTATCGCAAAAAATGTCAGGTTTTGAATCCAAGTTTTAACGAAGCTAGAAAATTACAGAAATTTACAGAAAATCTATTCCATGATGAAAACATAGAAAGTGCTCGAAGAACAAAAAAAATTTAGCTGGCATATGCTTTTATATTATTATTAAATTCTCCATTTTTTGCTCTCTAGTTTATTAATAGGCGACAAATAAGGAATTGCCTATGCATATTTTCCTTCAATTTCTCTTAAACTTTGCTTGTAACAACGGCATAATAATTTCTTCCACTATTTTGCGAAAAATCTTTCATTACTTTTTAAAAAACGAGTGAATATAACCCTCCAAGGTGAGCGCATAAAATATTCCACCCAGTGAGACAGAATGCACTATCTCCCACTTATGATATCTTTCAAATAAGCCTTATCCAACATATTGGCTGGTAGGGAACTAAGCGGGATTGTTTTGCTTCTATGTGTTTAGTGAATGGGCGCTTAAATTTTAGGAATTGCTAGAAAGTAGCGGAAATTGGCTTTCCGAGACGGTGAAAATCGCAAAGATGGGTGTGGCCAGTGCCATTTTGTATTCTCTGCTGCGTAGAGCCACGTCGCATAGCGCAAGACGTGGTGCCAATTTTTCGATTTTCTCTCAAGAAAACGCATTCGTTCGTATTTAAATATCATTCATATGAACAAGCAAAGTTACTGAAATATCCATTAACATAGATTTACGTAGAGGTAACAAAAAAATTTATTTATACATAACATATCGATATGACTCCGTACGTAGAGATGGACACAATTTCGAGGAATTACAACTTCAAATAATTCTTTATTAGAAAATGTTACGAAATGCCAAAAAAATATTTAAACGTTCATTAAGATACGAGAAGATTAATTGAATATATATTTTAGTTCCTAGAATATTGATTTCGTAGATACTCATCTTTTAGTCTTTTGATTGAATTTTAACGACAGTATTGGTCATTAACCAATGGGAATATTCCATCCGATTCCTTTAGTTATGAATGATATGAGGAATAAAAATCTTCTGTTCCGAATGATACGTATCAAGAAAGAGTACATATCTACCAGATTCTTACGCATATTCCTTTTAGTTGATACGTGTCTTATGCACTGCAACAGTTTTTCAATTTAATGATTGATATTTTGTGGCTACAATCTAAACTAGGAAATTTCCTCAAAGTTTAGTACTTATTAAAGACCTTAACAAATTAACAACTCAACTTACACCCTCATTTAGCTACCTTTCATATAATGTTGTAATACCTAAGCGTCAACCGATGAATTTCATATACGATATGACAGATTTTCCGTGATTTTGAAAGACAGGTAATATACATCAATCTCTCCGGGATAAAAGGTTATTAAATTCTTTTTTGTTCCAGTTCGTTTTGATTGGAATTAGTAAAATATCTTATTATAGTGCTTCATCATGATCAGAAATTCTCAAAAGTTATGAGCAACTATATGAGACTACCAAATTACGATTTTGCGTATATATATTTTATACTAAAGGATGAGGTTAGGAGCTTCCTAACTTCATCACCCGGCTGGAAATCAGAGAGATATTTCTTAGTCAAATACATCGGGAAAGTATTAGATCGTTTTTCACATATCCTTCATAGTTGTGTGAATATCTATCTATTTTAACTCTTACAATATATTTGAATATTTGACAATCAGCACTTAAAACTTACCGTGTCAATCATTCGACAAATTCCATGTAGTCAACTAAAAACTATCTGGTGGTTTGTTATTGGCGATTCCAAAATTATTAACTATGACTGTGAGATTAAGGAGATCATAATGTTTTCTATTACGATAGAGCTAATTTCAGAAGTTTATGAGGTGCATTATGAGAAGAGGCGGTTGGCGGAGGTGAAATTCGTGGGAGATGAAGCGCGCAGTTTCCGGTGAAATAATATCTCCGTTGGGCGAAAACGGAGGAACATTATCACGTTTAGATCATAACCATTATATTTACGACAATTAGTAGCGAAAATTTTAGATTTTTTAACGGAATATGGGTAGGAAGACTGGGTTTTGATAATGCAATATTGCAAAATGCAAAATATTCTTTTCCATAAGGAAGTCATTACTTTTCGGCTGAAACGTAGTAGATTGTAATTGTTTTTTTTTTTTTGTCGTGAATTGGTTTTGTCGGGAATTCTTTCTAATTTGTAAAGCGTAAATAATATACTTTTTCATTAATATATTGAAATAATTAATCGCAACTAAATATTAATCGAATATGATTTCGGCGATTCACTATGTGCGTAATGATCAGTAGACGTTTGGTTAAAATATTTTGATTTTCATTAACTTTAACTCTTCTTATTTAAGTTAAGCGTTTTACGATTTTAACGAATTAATTGAAGTTCGATTCATATTCACTCGATTATTAATAGATGGATACATATTTTTGTTGAAATACATTCTATATTCAATATAGTTCATTCATTTCATATGGGGAGGATTATCATTTTAACTGAATCGTGATAGTGGAATTGAGCATGCATTTTTCTAATAGATTTATTTTCATTACCGTATATTTTTTTCATTTTCTAAATAATATATATATATATATATATATATATATATATATATATATATATATATATATATATATATATATATATATATATATATATATATATATATATATATCAGTATCTAGATTCAATGAGCAGCTTAGATATTAATTAACACAATAATATATTTTTTTAAATCAATCAAATTTCTGCAATGAAATCGCCTACACCTGAGAAACATTTCGAAATAATTTTCAGCATGCTCCATCGTTTTATTCAATCTTTCACTGATTTGGTAGGTGGATATTGTCAAATACCATACAAAACAATTTTAGGGTAAAGGAAAGAAAAATATTTTAATTGCATATTTTATTATTTTTTCTCCGCAAGGAATTTTCCACCACGTGAAGCAATTCATACAGTTCTCAGAAAGAATTTAAGAAACCTAGTGTCATCAGTATAGTGATGTCATATTTAACCAATGGTGGTTCAGTTCTTAAAGATACATATTAAATATTTCGTGGAATATTGATCAATATATTTATTAGGCAGTTAGCATATATCTACGAAATATTATTAAACTTACATAAAGTTTTAGAGTGTGAATTTGGAAACTGGTAGTTAGTGACTCAAAACTTGTACTATGAATCTGTTAATCGCATTTTTATCCTATATCTATTTTCATTTTTCGCTTGTATTTTGTCGTATTTTCTGCAATCATAGTGGAATTAGAAAACTTGGTCTCGTCTCCACTAACAGATAAGTGAAATAATCGAAAACGGTTGGTATCAATACATTCGGTTTTGCTGAGGAGATCAGTCTTTCGTGTCAATCGAATTAAATAGAAGTTTCGAATTCGTCGTATTTGTTCAAAACGCATCTCACCTGGCGTTCTTAGTTGTGAAATGGCGTAGACAAGATGGCGTCCGTGCAAAAGGTAACCTTGATCGATAATGGCGATTGTTTGATTTGGAGGGTGAGAACGTAGCGTCTCCCCTTCCTCTGGGTGTGGCTTTGTCCACGAATGGAAGCTTTCATGACGCTCTTCATCTATGGCTATAATGTAACTCCATCTTTCTTTTCCCCTGTTGATTCCACGTAAAACTTTACCCACCAAGAGGTAAAATGGCAGCTCACAGGAAGTCGACCAATCGCAGTTCGATAAAATACGACATGCGAATCTAATATTTCTGTTTCCCAGAGAACTTTTACTTGATTGTTGGCCTTGATAGGACTTAGAAATAGTTTTGTTGTGTATATAGGAATCAAGAAGTTAAAAGCAATAAATTTTCTTTCAAAGCTTATCTTAGAATATTCTCCCATATCTGTGTTGGACTTAAGGAATAACCCGTTCAATATATAGACATAAATATGTCCAAATATATAGCGTACTAAATCGAATGGTACCCAAGACAGTTAACTGTCATAAAGTGATACTTTGTGAATCAGTCTCATAAAACAATGTCCATCGTTTTGAGAAAAACACGAGTATCTTCTATTTTCAAAACACATCTATAACGTAGCTTACGTTCCAAAGAAAAATGTATACTCTACCATTAGTAACTTATATCAATTTCAGACTTTTTTTCATAATTGGATATAAATTTCGAAGTCTTTCCTTTTCCCATGATAAATGAATACTTTATGTAACTGTAATTATATTCAACGCAAGTTAACTTTAAAAAAATGGCTGCAAATACATAGTGCTCATAGTTTTAACACCTTTTTTGTGCAGTATTCATGTTGCTAGGTTATATATTTCGTGCAGAAAATTTTGTGTCAACACATTTCAATTTTATGATGTATTCTGATGCTTAAAAGCGATTTTTAAAGTTGTTAATCATCTGGAATACATTCTTAAAATAATTATATACATAGTTTATTATAAAATAATTGGATGTATAGATCGGAAAAAAACGTTATAATAGTTAAGAAATGAATCTTTACTAAAGCTGCAGTTACAATGTTGCTAGCTACTCCAGAGCTTGCAGACTTAGTGCACATTCACGATTGATTGAGTAGAGCTAGTTCTCCATAGTAACTGGATAACACCCTTTGATTTTATGAATGGTGAGCCAAAGTATGCCCATAATAGGCTCGATTAGACGGAGTGTATAAATAGCTTCACCTGGAATTACATCACTTATTTTTTTGCGATGGATCGGCGACATATCAGTATTCTGAAGATAGTACGATATTTCTAATCAAGACTTCCTTCCGATAGCACTTGAAATTATTTGGCTTGAGTGATAGCCAGTATCAGATGACAACACCACTAAAGATTAATAATCTATCTTCAATGTATCAATTGAAGCTCGTGATTTTATGACCCATTTTCAATGTTCTTGAATCAACTTAATAAAGTAATTCATTTTGGAATTGATTTTAATCCAACCACAATCGACCTTAAGCAGTCGTTTCTTTTAGCTCTTATATGGGCCTGGAAGTTAATTTCCAGCACTACCATTTTCATTATCTATTTCTGGATATCTTTAGTTTTTTATACCTCAACTTATGTCTTCGGATAGCCATAATCATTTCCGGAACAGACAAGATTTAATCCCGATAGTCATTGATGTTATTACTTGACCACCAAATAGCTATATTTAACGGTAAATCAGGTGAGGAAAAGGGAAATGTTATATTAATGTTAATAACTCACAACTTTGACTGTGTATTTATAGCGAAATATTCCGTAAACCATTTCATATTCTTTGATACTTAATACTCACCTCATACTCAATAAATATTATAAATAACTCATCCTCATTACCTTAATTGACTTTGCTGTATTAATATCCCTCTTTTAAAATGGAATATTAATTTTCTCTTATAGGAGTCTTTAATGGAATATCGTTTTAGAATCTTTTCAAGCCGCAGTTAGTTGCAGAAATTCTGATTATGTACTGTATAAGTAGTATTTGAATTGAGGAATTTACTTCCACTTTGTATTATACGAATAAATATCCCTCCAATGAGATTTTAGTTTACTGTAGTTTACCATTAGTTTACACTTATCTAAATAAAAATGTGCAAATGTATTACGAAATTAATTTAAGAACAATGAAAGGGTTTTTCCTTAAGTCTTATCTTTTTCAAAAATAACTCTACTGCGTTGCTGTTATCTGTTTTAGCAAAGAAGAATTTGAGGTGATTTATTTATATAAAATCGTCTTAATCTTCGTCATTGACATTTTATGAAACTCAGTCTAAGCAGTAGAGAAGGGAAAGGTTTAATCGTTGAATTCCTACAGTGCCAATTTTTAAAATCCTTACATCAGCCGTGAATTATTAGACTCACAATGCATCCTTTCGATGATGAATTTCAAATGTGATAAGGAAAACTTTTATTCGTGATTGTTTGTGAGTTGTGTTGTAGTACTCGCGAATGGAAGTTATATTTAGTAAGGAGACATCAATTCAAATCTTGATTGTATACAAGTCTACCTATATTTTAACCACAAGCCTTCTGTTTTAGTTCTTAATATAAATGAATCTTCCATTATCGATGAGATTTCCTTATTTGTATACCACTCATAATCAACTTCTGTGCGATTGATTCTTCTGAATTAAACCCAAAAACTGTATAGGTTGTCGATCACGGTCTTCTACACCTCTTCTACAAGATATTTCTTACAATTCTTCCTCGAATTTCACCCAATTACCATTATATAATAAGCGTTACATAACTCCTCATATGTTTTACATCAGACTAAAATTCTATACCTATATGTATATTGTCAATTAAACAGCGATGATTCCAAAAAGAGAGCAAGAAACACTCCGAAATCGTAAGATAGACTTTTTATGTCCACGTAATAAAATAGATTAAGAAGTTAAAGCGGTAAAAATGTTGAAATGTCCTCTAACGACAGCATAACGTACGTGGTAACGGGGAGCTAAAGTTTTGAACACACGTTAGACAATATCCTTGAAAAGGTGCACGCGCTCGTGGAAGTTTACCTCCCGTAATTAAACGAATATAATTCAGTTAGCTTCGGAATTCCCTCTGCTAAGTCTTGGGTGTGCGTTCGTGAAGGCTCCGTCATCGGTTACCTTTGAACCGCTCTCCTCACGTCTCTTTCCTCTCCTTACCCTCAAACCTTGTTTGCACACCCAGGCTCTCCCTTCTGCCTCCACACCTCTCCATAATTCACTCCCCCGCCGTTGCCTACCCTCGCGTCTGTTTACTCCCCGGCGTAGTTACAGCGCTGTCTTACCCCAATTCTTTTTTATTGTTCCGTGGCCTATGGGATCACATCGGACGCTTTGTTGGAGCGTTGCCAAGTTTTTCGCGACGACGAGGAGCTATTGGCTATGGAACGATGGCGACGCGCATCGATCGTCACTTGTCTCGAATCGGTGCTGACCGTCAGATGCCGTCCGCGGAGATAAGGTGGATCGCTAAAAAACGAATCGGAATTGCGCCGGAGGTTGGCTCGATCTCTGGATGCGTTCGTGGCTTAGATTTTGGAATCATTTTTTATTTAACGTACATAACCTTGGAGAGAGAGTATTTTAATTCGTTTACGAAACTATTTTGTCAGTTTGGAAACCATAATAAACGACCCAAGTTCATACTTTACTTTTTAATTAGGATTCAATCAAAAATTCCTTCGCGTAACGATCTTTTACTACGTCACAGATTAAAAAACACGATCGAGGGTTCGTAATATAGCTATATAATCAAGAGGATCCATGATCTATACGTAATCCATTACTTTCCATAATCTGCAATCATCAATTACAGCATAAACGTTAATGTACATTTATATTAATGCCAAACCCGGCTACGGTATACACATGGGTTGCATAATCACAAGGGGAAGTGCCGAACCTGTAATGATACATCGATGAATTAGTGCGACGTTAAACTGAAATTGGAAATATAAAATTCAAAAGCATAATAAGTGTAAATGATACAAATAGAACTGAAAACGAGACATTCAGATTCAGAAAGCAATTTACCGAACAGAAGAAGTTATGTCACGTATTCAAGACGAAAAAGAATACTTCGCTGTTCCCTTCATTCTCCAAAAATTGTTTGGAATACTTTATCTTTTTTATTAATAAATACCTATGAATCAAGAATCACAATTTAGGAGATTATTGTTAAGTATATACATGTATATAAAAGGAATTAAGGAATATTTAGTAGTAAATATGGAGTTAATAGTATATTTATATGAATATTATGAAACACGATATCTCATGATTAAACAGTTGCAATGGATTTTCCCTAGAGTATAGGCGAGATGTTATCGATATTTACTAGTCTTTCATAGAATTTTTATTCATTTTATCGTCTCTTTACGTACCACAACGTTCGTAGAAGTAAGTTTCTCAAAAATAACGTGCGATTTCTCGGAGAGTTGAACACGTCGCGTTTCTCCTGTATACCATCCTATAACCGGAGTTTTATTGGATCTGTTTCGAAAGAGCGAGGTTGTAGAGGCGCCTCCAATTGCATCTTGAGGCGGTATTTCCCCGTGAAAACAAGAGCAAAGCGCCTGCCGTGAATAGCTCATCCAGGTTCGCGCGAATTGGAGTTGACACGAGAGCGTGACAGCATAGCCAGAAAGATGGCGGGGAAATTCAACCTTTTCTCAGCATTTATGACAAAAGTACAAGCCACGTTACAAGGAGGCTATAAACTCATAAATAAGGATCCGTACTGTAAAGGTGAACTCAACGTTGAAGTAAACAGCGTTTCGAATACTCAGAGAAGGGCAAAAAACGTGCTTGTTTTAAAAAATTTAGCGTTTCTCGAATTATAATAGTAAATAATTAACTTTAATACGTACAAATAACGCGAGACTGTCTCCTTTTAAAAGAAAGGGAACTCGTTTGAAAGAATGTCGTCTAAAGCTACGCGAGCAGTATGACTGAATTGGAGAATCGAGAAAGCAGTTTATTTATAAATATTGTTTTGTTAGAGTAGCAAGCATAGACTAGAAAATATAATATTTTGAAATATATTCATCTCGACGTACCGAAAAGTAGAAAACATTTCTTTAAGAATTCTACGGTCGGAAACACGTTATATCCTGTTGAGAACTTCTTGTCAATGATTTCTTACAAGAGTCGATTTATTCCACAAGTAAGTAAGAGATACATTCTTCATTATTTACATCTTTAAGGTACCTGAAAATGGAAATCATTGCATCCTTTACATAGTTCTTTATCCTTTATATAATCATAGTATCCTTTTACAGTTTTAAGTATAAGAATCTATAATCTATATTATCTATACGTTATCTAAGAAAGCGATTCGAAAAATTCACGAAGAGTGTGATACGAATCTTGAATATAGATATAAAAACTAAAAATAAACTGATGAACTGATATTCTCATGATCTCATGATGAAGTATAAACAGTTAATATTCTCTATTTAAATTTCTCGTTTGAATGAAATTTAATCCTATATATTCAGAAATTTAGATCCTATAAACGAACTTTTAGGTAATGTAGAGGATTTTACGATTTATTCAATTTTTCTGAACAGTCTGATTGAATCCATAGTGACTGATACTCAATGTTTCTTCATCAATTACTTTACAAACATATTTCTTCATCTTTATCCTTAACAATTGCAAACTACTGAAATTTTCCAAAAAACAATTAAATAGGAATAGCTTCAGTTTGGTCTTTTTAAAAATTATTAATTTAAAAAGATGAAATTCCGTTCATTTTAATTTCATTTTATAATAAATTAAAAATATATTTTTTATAAAAGGTTAGTATTTTTTACTTCATTATTTAAAAGGTTTAATATTAATTTTTGTATCACTCAATATTAGAATTACTTATTGTGCAAAATCACTCAGTTACTAATAACCTTATTGTAAATAGCGGCAATTTGATTAACTTTATTGAACTTGTATGACATTGTAGACGATTATGAGTCTACAAAGTCTCAACATACGTACACCTCATTGTAATATTAATTACAATTTCCACAGAGAGATGGAGGATACAGGAAGGAAATGGAAGAGGACGGCAAGGCACCCGGAAAACGAGGATGAGAACATAGAGAAGGCCCGCTCCGTTATCATCCGCGTGGGTAACCGCAAGACCGACATCTACGGCGAGGACAGTCCAGTCTCTTCCAAAACGTCCGAGGAAGCACGTTCCATGTCTCCGAGGGCAAACACGCAGCTGTCCGAGAGGGAGCGGTCGCCGTTGGCCGAATCAGCCGGCGCCTCTCCCGTCGAAGTCGAGTGCGCACCCGAAGAAAGGGACGTGGGGGACCGGACCCCTGCAGGAACCCCGGGAATGCCTCCTCTCAGCGACTGCGTGGACCACGGAAGACATACCCTTTCGTCCCACAGACACCTCCAGCACGACGAGCAGCAGCAGGCGATAGCCTACATCCCGTACGCGGAGACGGGAACGAACGGTACGACTGAAGACGGAACGGCGTACGCAACGGAGACCATCACGGATCAGGCCTCTGGTGTCGGAGGCGAGGAAGGTGACGGAAACCACCTCTACAGCCCTCAGACGCACCTCCCTAGCATGGAGGGGTACTCCAGCCACCACCACGCGGTCAACGACCTGATCCACAGCCAAGCGTTGGAACACCAACACGCTTTGTCTCAACACCAACTCCACGACGCCTCACATGGACAGCTGAACTTCATCAAGTACCATACGGAGCTGGGTGATACCAAGAACACCCACCTCGTGTCCTCCTCCGCGGCTACTTCAGGGACAGCTACCACGCCATCCACAACCTACACCACCCTGGAAAACGTGTCCATGGTTGGGATACATGGACCGTACACCGGTGCCCCGTCCCCGTCAGCATCTTCTCTCGGGGCCGCTGTGATCCCGTCCATGACCCATTACTCCATCACGAACGCTACCTCTTCTTCCTCTTCTCCCACGATGACCCATCCAGCGGGGGCCATGTCCCCCTATTCCTCGATGGTGTACGGGAAGAACGGGATGACCGGACCTGGGATCATGTCCGGAGCGGGCGACGAGAGTCCCCTGATATACATGAAGAACGATCCCACTTTGAGTGCTTCTGCTAACAAGTCCCCGCCTCTGACGTACACCAGCATGCACCAGCAGCCTCAGCCTCAACAGCAGCATACGCTCCATACGCTTGCTCCACAGATCCAACAGCAGACTTCTTCTCAGCATCACCAACATCACACTCTTCACCACCATCCGCCTCCACCTTATGAAAGTCCGATGCTCTCGGGGCATCAGTTGGTCACTTCTCACGGAAGCCCTCAGCCTAGTCAGCAGCAAGCCACGCTGTACGGTCCTGGTGGAATGACTTCCATCCAGTACATAGTGGGTCAGACGCCGAAGGTAGCGGTGGAGTCGACTTACTGGGGTTTGCCGTCCAACAGCACCGGAGTGGTCAGCGCCGACTACACCAATTACGGAATACTTCCTTCCACGCCGGCGTCAGGATCTCTGGTTCAGTGCAGCAGTAGTCCGTCGATGGAATCCATCGAGCTTAGAAGTTTTGCCACGAACGCATCGAACGTCTCTGTCTCACAGTATGGGAATTCGTCCAACTGCTGGAATAGCATAGCACCTGAGGATGGATACAATATAGGTACGTCACCTTTTTTAAGTAATCCATGGAAGATTTTTTTCTAACATAAGCACTTGAAATACTTCAATGAAGAAGTATCAATCCATAGTTTCTCAGAGCTGATGTTTCTCATGAAAATCAATCTAATGAATGTAACAGTTAAAACTAATGATTATCTTTTTCAAATATCTTTTTGTAGTATTGAATACTGTACTCGTATTCGTAGTACTGAATACGCGTACAGTTATTTAGAATTTCGTAGAGAGGTTAGTTGATAGTTTCAGATACATTTATGAATTGTGTTTATATAAGCCACGTATTTAAGTCTTGTTAATCGTAACTAATTCTTTATTTACTTGATCGAATAAGTAAAATTTAATCTATGATTTTCTGCTAAATATTTACCATAACATGGATCTATTTCTATGAAGATGATCTGTTATAGCTCTTGTTACTCATTACCGTGTTTAACAGTTATATCATTGCTATTTGTTACTCCTCAATACAGATACCTCTGTTATGATGGACGGCAAGGAGTGTGTTAACTGCGGAGCAAGTAACACTCCCCTGTGGCGACGAGACGGTACTGGACATTACCTATGCAACGCCTGCGGTCTGTACACCAAGATGAACGGTGTCAACAGACCTCCAGTGAGGCAACAGCAGAAGAAATCGAGTGGGGTGAGCGTATGTTTCATTTCGTTTCTTCTTCCCTCCCTTGAAGTAAATGAAATTTACGCACCAATATGAGTTATTAGGTATTTTGAATTAAAAAAAACGAATAAGTTCGTGATTGTTTCGCAGGCTGGATGCAGGAGAACCGGCGTGAGTTGTGCAAATTGTGAGACAACGAACACCACGCTGTGGAGAAGGAACAACAACGGAGATCCTGTCTGCAATGCATGCGGCTTGTACTACAAACTACACGGAGTAAGTTATTAACGTTAATTTCCCGTTGGATTTGAGATTCATTAGATTTAATGATGTTCCGTTAAATACGAAATTACGTCGTCTTTAAAAAAAAATTCAATTTTTCCTTGTCCGTAACTATTAATGTTCTCTGAAACGTTTAAAATAAAATAAAAATTTTATGATATTCTTATATATTATGTAACTATTTCAATATTTATAAAGAAAAATATCGCATGATAAAAAATTCTATGGTCGTATGATTTTAAAAATTGTGCGTCTTTTAAATTTCTAGTAGATAATCACAGCTTTATAGTTTGAAGTCATAATTTAATGAAATCATTTAGCTATTTAACGAACGTAAAACTCTTAGCAAATTTTTTTCCTGTTCAATTTAATTTTGTGAAAACGTCATAAAATAATTGAAATATTTTACGACATTTGAGGCTCTGAAATACTTTGATGAATTTCGAACTTTTACTTGATAGATTTAAATTGGATTGCTTCATATTAGACTCCAGAATGTTTCAACAGATGGACGGATATTATTGAATTACGTAATCCCATTTTAATTATATTTATCGTTCAAGCTCTAATTAGACAGAAGTCTAACAAACTTAATGGAACTTAAGTGGAAGTTATAGTAGAAAAATTCTTATAGTTTCATGTAGAGCGTAGATGAAAATGCGTGAGTACCTTCTGGATCGTGTTCGAAACAGCTGAAGCAAAGAACTATAACCTCAGAGTATCCAAAACACCTTTGGTTCAGTGCGGTTAGATTCACGTGTTGTGGAAACGATCTTACGTCAGTATTCGATAGGCAATCTTTAAACCACGCAGTCTATATGCGTATCGTAGGAACCGGGTAAACTGTGTTTATAAGACCTCCAGATAATGGAAGGAGTATTCACGATTGTAAAACGCTGCATATCTATGCACCCTTGCGATATGGAGGAGGTGGAATGGGTAGGCACGAAATAACGGAAGTTCGCTTGTTTTAGATAGTTAGAGAAGGATATCACTCGGAGGTGTGGGTGAGCGTGGGTGGGAGGTGGGGAGTATCATAATTTAACTATATCTCTACCGAGTGTTGTGTTGGTAAGATTGGAGTGAAAGGGAAGGGAACTTGGTGTATCTCTAAGATATGGAAACGTAACATTTACGTAGCTTGCGATTATTACCTGGGATGCCAAGATACGGTCTGTGGTTAACACAGGCTCTCTCTCTCTTCTACCGTGACGTCACGGGGAAGTTAATTCAATGGATGCATATGTCGATGGAAAGGACTGCAGAAATAATTCAAGATGTAATCCTACCGTAACTGAGGTACCAATATACTTGTACTGTTGTAAAAGGCTGTGTCTGGCTTTCAAAGAACTTGTAGCTCATTCAGGAATGGACATTAACGGTAACTTCAGGGAATATATTTAATTACTACAGAAAATATTACTCGTACATTGTAGCTCTAGATTGGGTAGTGTGTATTTTTCTTTCGTAACCAGTGATGGCATGTGTTAATGAATAGCTGCTGTGATTCTGATAGATTAATCTTGATACTGATAATTTCTGATAGTTCCTAAGATTAGATACTTGGAAAATAATAATTCTTGGTTCAATTTGATGTGATTCTGAGCAGTTTTTAAATGTACACATTCTGGGATTTTAGAGAAAAACAAAGGATAAATGAAACACTATTTTTTCAGTGCCTCATTTCATCACTATGTTCTACATGCGCATTGCGAAATTAAGAGTAAAAAGTGTTAAAATTGGTAATCTTTATGAAGGACTACATACGAAGGGAACTAAGTATTTATTTGCAGCTCCAGGAATTTTTATTTTCCCATTTTCTATTTTTTTTTCTCGTTAGGAAGTCAAATTTGGGAAGCAGATACAGGAGAAATAAGCGTGGTTTTGCGCACGCCATGACCTCCGACATAGCTGTTGTCTAATCTTCCCCGGCATCACGCCTCCCTTTACCACGCTGGTCCAGGTATCGCGAAAGTTAAGAGAAGATAGCGCGGTGAAGATAGAGATGTTGATGTAGTTATTAATTTGTGATTGCGGTGTTGTATCACGAACAGAGGGCATCAAACCCACGGCATATCACTTTGCGCCATAACAAACTGTGATAGCGATAGCATATTCTCTATTCAGATAGAGGGATTTAATTCACTTGTCGTCGCATGTCCAGATTAGAGAGAGACGTATGCTTAGAGACATACAAGAATGACTATCACGATTATGGGATCAAAATTTCCTGTACAATTAAGAATTCCTATATCCTTTCTCGTTGTAAAAATATATATGACGTAAGTTCAAAAATGTATCTGAAATTAATACTAATAGACAATTCAATATTTAGACATTGACATGAATAAGATAGTTATTTCATCGAAGGGAGAACTCCATCCTACATAATTTTTATTACGTCTTTAATAAGGGTAAAATTGAAAATGTATAATGCACATAAATGACTGAAATAATGTATTTAAATGACAGTCATAATTTATATAAATAATTCCCAATTTATATACTACATTTTTTGACAAATTAAAAACAGGTGAATACTTAAACGATTTAAATTTATTACAAATTTCGTCGATATTAATATTTATGTTTTACTGTTAGAAAGTAGGGAATCGACAAAAAATCCGAATTTCTGAATCAACTAAATGTTCAAATAAGTTAATTTTTTTTTTCGATTAGAATTATTTGCATGTGTCGCATTATTTCTCTTGCATCTTTCCTATTCTCTTACTTGCTCCAATATCGAATATATTTTCCACTTCATTCATCAGTGATTTTAATCGTTTAATGGCTTAATTTACGAGGTAGCTGAAGTCAGATAACTGTGCTTATTTAGTATGTTCCTCAAAACGTCACAGCTGATAAAAATTATCGCTGTCGTTTAGATAGGAAAGTGATCCTTCGTAACGTAATGGAGGTACGATTCCTTAGATGCGTGTTGATATGCGACCCCCGATATGATGGGGTGTAGGCTTTCGGAAGTACTGTGGCAACGATTTGAGTAGTTACATTCATATGAAAAATTGTTTTCTCTTTGGAACATCATGAAATTTTGACTACGGAATATCTCCACGAATATACTTGACAAATATAAATTTATTTTCCCGATAAAATTTGCCAATTCTTTTGATAATGATGACAATCATTTTAACACTTACCACACGCCGAAGGCGGTTTGCAGGGTTACTATTTAGATGTAGATAACTTGTATCAGTATTCTTTTTAAAATAATCGACGGAGGTGGCCGAGTTGTTGTGGAATTCCATCATAAAATAATGAAGATTTATTTTTCAAAAAAAATATTTCACTTTTTGCGGAAAAAGTATATAAATTTTTGACTGTTTTATTCTTTTTCAAACAAATTATTTCCATCCCATTTTTCCAAGTAGAAATGTTTATTTAAAAATCTATTTCTGAAGTCTGAACGTCAATTTCTTCCTTGCTTTTCAAATAGAGCGTATATTAATACTGATATAGTAGATAATATATATTGTAGTTGTCTATCGAAAAGGAGAAAATGCGATCTCTATCAAACATATTTTTAAGTTGCTAGGCTAAGTTTTAGGGTACGGCTTTGATTTCCTCTAATCGTGGTGGTTTTAAATGTAGATAGTGAATTGCGTCAATCTTTAACGAGATATATGGATGGATGGACCTTTTTAATTAGTTATTTAATTTTATTCCCATGAATCCTTCCTGTTCTTTCGATTTATAAATATGGAGACGTTTATTTTTAATTTTATCATGCTCAAAGTTAAATTCCATGTTTGAAATATCGATAAAAGGGGTCTTTTGTTACGTAAAAAGACTATGAAAAATTGGACCGGAAATTTATGACTGAAGTAACCATTATATTCCTCGTGTTTCCCTCAGGTAGCCCGTCCTCTGAGCATGAAGAAAGATGGTATTCAGACAAGGAAGAGGAAACCAAAGAACACAACAAGTGGGCTTAGCAAAGGAGACTCAAAAGGTAAATTAAGATACAATCACCTCTACATTTTAGCTCTACAAAGTAAGAATTCATATATAAATATAAAAATAGAAATTTTTTAATCTTTCTGAATTTTAATTAAAAATTAATTATCTTTGACTAAAAAGACTATCGTGGCAATAAAAGGCAATTTTTCATTCAAATTTTGGTCTCTAAAGAACTCAAAATATAGCTTTAAAATGATAGCTGTAATACCTTGTGGATGGTGGAGTGTTTTCGTAAATATTATGTGGTATACCAGCTCAATTCTATTCGAAATAGAATTGTTTGATTAGGTTATAAGTTATAATTTTTCCAATTGAAGACTTCCATGAAGGCTCTGACGATACCAAAAGACCATCTGAACAGCATGCTTCTAAAGAAATTCAATTAAAGAATGAGCTAGGAAGAGTTTAGACTTTAAATATTTGAAAATAATAGTATTGTTTTAATATTGAATTATCCTTTTACTATAATCTTTAAAAGTACAGTAGTATTACAGTAGAATGGAACACCCATTGACGTGAGCAGTTGATGGAATGATCGGTTTAATTTATTTATAAATGTAAGACGATTTGTCAATTTAAAACGGAGCGAAATATGTTTCAAATCAGTTTGTTGGATAACCCTTCGCTCCGTAAACCAAAATGCCGTCCGTCCTTTGAGGAAATTCCCTTCCAACCCACAGCAGTCGACAAGCTGATGTACACCCTGCCCACGGACCTCATTACGCACTCCGCCCACCAAGTCCACCACCAGCATCAGGTCGGGGTGATGCACCAGCAGGCGTTTGAAGAGCAGCAGCCATTGTCTGCAGTGGGCAGATATGACGTGTCTAGCCCGGCCTCCGGTCACTACGGCTCCACCGGTTCCCCCGGGAGTGGGAACGGCAACGTACACGTCGGGGTGCCTTCCCCAAGCCTTCCGTCCAGCAGCCTTCTCAACAGACAGATTGCCCAGTGAGTGGTTGTCCTCCTAGTAGTCCTTTCCTAGTATTTCCATGTTTTCTTTTTGCCTCCCTAAGCATGAAGGGTAATGGATAGCAATCGCGACTAATTACTTCTTTAGGGTGTTCCACAGGGACCGTATCTTGCACCGCGCGATTTGTTGTTGTTTAGTTTCTCTCGGTCAAGTTCTTAGCTCGCGTCGAGTAGGATACGGATAGCACGCAGGTTCCAAGTACTAGGAATAAGAAAACAGAAGATATGGAAACCTTGTGTGGACGTTTTCCGTGAGGAGTGGAAAACAAAATGACGACGGACTATAGCAACCTAGAAGACATTTCTTTTGTGATCATATATTAAATAATAATAATACCTTGAACAATGTTCAAATGTCAAATGTGTCAATGTCATAAATCTCGCTTTTTAATACAGTTATCTTCTAATGCTGGCGAAATTTAGATTTCTAAGGAAGAGTGTTACGAGTCGAACCATGGAGACTTAATTTTTTTCTAAATTCCCCTTCAATGACAAAATTTAATTTTTCAAATAAAATTGTAAGCAACATTAAAAGGTAGATACCTAAGCATAAAAATTACCAGAATAAAGCAATTGATATTTTGCGGAATATAAGTTATATTGTATTTAGAAAACATTTCCAAAAGTCGACATTTTAATTTTCTTTTTTCGTAGATTCTTCTAAGTATCTTAGTACCAATCGCAAAATAGTTCATTTTATCCGCTTTATTATCAGTGTAATCTCGTGCTTATGACAAATTAAGATATTTCTAGAAAATAAATACCTCAAATAAAAGAAAAGCATACGGTGCAAAGTCTTATCGCCTCCTCATAGACCTTTATTGGATTAAATCTAAACTTTCCGGAATAAAAGATATCTAAAACTTACTTAATACAGCTTGTTATAGTTCTAACCCAGTTTCGTCACTCTTATTTACCCGAATAGATATTAAATGAATGTTCAAAACTTCAAAACAGTGCTCAATAATTCCTAGTACAGCTTATTTGAATGGAATACTTTACGTTATTCAGATGCATTCATGGAAGGATTTTCTCAATCATATTTGTTTGCGTTTAATATCATAAGAAAACGACTCTCTACCATCCAAAATTTTGTGGGAGCCATATCTCTATTGTATTCATTCGAAAAACTTGCAAATCTTGTCATAATTGTATAGATGCAATTCACCTTATTTATGTAACTGTTTCACGAACCTTAAATCATCTTGATTTTGTATTATTCTTGACAAATGGCTTGATATAAAGCAACGACATTTCACTAATCGCTTCTCCTCAGTTAAAATCGTAATTTGCTATTTAAACTGAACAGAATTTAAATTCTTGACAAAATAATGGCCCAAATCAACTCGTATCTCAATTAAAGAAATTGCTAATTGAATTAAATTTGTCAACTGTTATTTTTACTCCTAAAAGCGTAATAAAACAGACAAAAATGCTTTCATTTTGTGAATTCTTTACATTGATTAACGCTGCGGCATATCTTTTAAACATTTATCATCGTTTCACATTCGTCATGATTTAATCTCAACCTCGTTTCCATTTAGATAATACGTAACTTTTCTCCGAAACGCAGCTTATCGAGTTACGTCTTCATGTGTTCAACACATGAGCTGCGTAAGAGTATTTTGCATACGGGCCTTTTCCATCCTGAGCGAAGGCTGTCATTCTCCCGTGGGAACGTCTGCATTGTTCTTACCATCCTCTCTCTCTTCCAGCGTCCCTCCGCTGGAGCCGATCTCGTCCAGAACGTCGCCCGACGGATTGCCAACGGTAATTACATCGACGTCCGTCATAAGCGGGACTGGAGAGGCGTCACCCACCAACAGCGACAGGGACAGGGGAAGCAATTGAACATCGATTCCAAGATGGCGTCCACCAGAAGGTTCTGCACATCTGATTGACGAACTTTCCGCGGTGGTTCTGTTGGGAAAGAAAAACCACCGATGGGACTGTGCAACGGTAGTGGATTGTCAGTGAAGGATTTCTTACGAAGTTAGTGACATATTAAAAGAGCCAAGGAAGGAAGCCAAAGAGATGAAATTAAAAGTTTATTGGCTGGACCAAAGATTTGCACGGTGGACGGACACCTCTTTCCCAATTCTTTTCAAACAATCGAGTCATTATCTTTACCAGTTCCTTTATGAGCCATGCAACTAAATGAAACGAGTGGGGAGTGTCTACAATTGGCATCGCCGTATCCAGTGACGAACTCCCACGTCCAATCAATTAATTTAATAAAGGCGACTTATTTAAGCAATGCATATTGTAAGTAAATTCAAGAGAAATAAAATTTATTATACGAGTGTGAAATGAGTGATTGGAGATACGTATATTGTAAGAGCATGCTGCATTTGCGCATTGTATTCTTACTCTGTGTTTAGGAGTTTTATATCGGAATCCAAAGCGAAGAAGACTTCATTCTTAGTTTGTTTTTCTAGGAGCAGTATTTGAAAGAAATTATTCTCCGTATAATGTAAAGGAGAAATGCCATTCTACATATTTAGATAGTTAACCAACAACATGATTCGTTCATTGTGCTTTGAAGTATTCGATTTTATATTGAAGAAGTTTTTCTGTTACAGAACTAACCTCATAGTTTCAAAAATTAATTATATCATTCCATGGAAATGTTTATAAGTAAAGTTTCCTCATGTTTATTTATTTATGTGTTGGTATTATTTATTTTCATTCATTAGTGCCACATGTGATTCTACTCTCTGTAGTTCACTTAGATTCTGATGAGCGATTATTTCAGCTAATACAATTATAATCGGGGCTAATGAATACCTATAGACATAGTATTCATTGAATAAGTCAGGGGTAAGTATATATTAATTATATTTCAATCTCAGAAGTTTTCATCGCCACTTGGGAATGATTTATATTGAATAATTTCTTCGTTCAAGTATATACTCGTATATCAACTTTTCATCGAGACCAATTTCAAAACACTTCGTTCCTTATAGGTTGTTATTCCCTTCTCCTAACCAACGGAGAGGTTTAAGTTATACGGCTTTGAGTAAACCTCGAGCATAGCATCTGGAACAGACCCGTCACCTCAATATATTCCCTTACTCTTCCGTCGAGAAAAATATTATAGTCTTTGAATATCTTCGATAAAAGTGATGGAGATATAAGAAACAAATGTAAGCAATCAGACTCAAGTCTTTCTTTTCTTTAAAACTAACTTTTCATCGTTATTGCACTGCCAGTGCAGAATTTATCGTATGAATTAACGCTGGTAAAGTTTACAGATAAACCAATTGTGTATTCCATATTATAAAAAAAATCATATTATATATTTACGTTACTCTCGAATTTGAGTTTGTGTGCGTTGAGTACTTTATACTATCATGTAATTTAAAGACAAGGTGAGTTTAAAGATTTCAATTATTATTTAATTATTATTTACATTATACGACGTATTTTCTGTCTTAAGTTTACTATTTATAATGAACGGTTACGAATCCGAGACGTGTTTTAAAAAATTATCACTTCTTTTTCACCTTAATTTCAAGTAACTAGCGCTTAGTTATTTATATCTATTCCCAATCTCGTATTTTTGAGATGCCGTAATGAAGAAATGATCAGTTCATTGCGTAAACTATATTATTTGATGGCGTGGTGTACTTCTTCAGTTGGCGCACACATTAGTGTATTAAAACTCCGCATCGTCTTCAAGACGGAGAAACGAGAGTGTACAGTCCCGATTCTAAGGTCCTCAATGGTAAACCACGTGACCGACAGGAAACCTTCGAAGGTTCCCCGTAAACTTGCGCATGCATCATGATCGTGCGCTCGTAGAATTCAACTGTTTCGAAACCTGGATCGCCGAGTACGCGTGCGTGCACGGCGGTGCTCTCACATAGGCCTTCGGGGGACTCATATTTGCCTCATATCCGCGCCCAACGCCTGCAAATAAGGTAAGGAACTGTTTGCAGAGGGGTGAGACGAAATGTGGGGAGGGGGTAGAAAGACTTTACTAAATCCGTTATCTCTCATATGCTCCACTTCGGTCTGCTGGCCCTTATCTATACTCGTCTCTCCCACTCACATTCCTTTATTTGCTTCTCTCTCTGTGTTTCCACTTTCTTTCGTCTTCCGTGCCGCGTTCGCTGTGACGCGTATCCGTGTCGAGACGCGTTTCAACGAGAGTTTTAATGAATAGGTGAGTCGTACGTAACAGAATGCTTTCGCTGAAACGCCTCCGAAAGTTTTGACTGCGAATTTCAACAGAGGGAGTGTTTAGGCTCAAACAATCCGTTTAGACCGTAGCAACGCGTTAGAGAGGGAAGTTAGATTCGACTTTCGACAAGAAATAGATATCCAGTCCAAGCTATTAAACGCATATTTTAAATAGATTTGAGTGTTCAGGAATACTTCAATGAAATACCACGGAAATGGGCTAGATAGAATAAGATTTTGATCAAATACAATACTGATGTTACGTGATTATAAGTTACTTGCGTAGCTAAATTATTTATTTGTTTATTTAACAATTATGCCTTTGCTTCTGTGATTGCCGTAAGGTTTTGAAAATTTCAGTTTAACCCAAGCGAACATACAGGATGTAAATACTATTACAAGTAAGTGAGGGTACAACAGTTTGTTTACAATTATGTTGATTTTTTGGGAGGTAATGTTAATTGATCTTTCGTTATAGGTTGAGTATTTTTGTTACCCTTCTTTGACTGCCTAATGAAGTATATTCATCTTCTTATGACCTTCAGTCATTCTTTCAGAAAGACTAAAATTTTACAGTTTCTACGGTTAAAAAATTATCTTTTCTAAATTAATTTTCGTACTTATATATATAATTAGCTTGGATTCGATATGGCATGTAAATGGCATGGTGTAAGATCCTGTTATTATTACAATGAATAAGCACAGTAGGCATTCTAGATAACATCCCGGGATGCTCAAGTTGCAAAGGTAGATTTTTGATAGATTTCATTCTCTTGAGAGTCACGATTCATGGTATTTATGAATCAGACGATATTTGGATGATACCGACATGAAGGTTGAAGACGGAAGTGCTGGAGACCGTCTCATAATTAAAGAAATTTAATGCAGAAAAACAAATAATTACATTAGACGTCTGTGAGAGGTAGTTTATAAGTGGAAAAAAAATCCGAAGCATTCCAAAATGTCACCAAATAATGGGTTTATTTTCTGAAAGACGCGATTACACTGGATAGGAATCTATAGAACAGGTTTGCAGAGCTAATGCTATTTAACTATGTACTATCTGCCTTCAACCACCTTATACATGTGGGGAACAAACATTATAAATTTAAAACCAAAAGAATTCTAATAACAGCATAAAATTGATAAAAAAGGTAAGAGAGCTACCAATTGATATTATTACTGATTGATTTTTTCATTATCTATATTATTTTCAGCGGCAGTACGCCGAGTTTCGAAATCAATAAATTGTTTAAAAACTAAATTGTATTTTGCGGCGACCTTTTAACTTATTTTGAGCCAAAGATAAATATCAATTACGCAAGAGATAACGGCGAAAAGTAGTGAAAAACTCAATATCGCCTTGCATTTGTTTCCACAATCTGTTTCGATTTTTGGTGTCATTGTCACTGATGAAGATTAACAGATCAAGGTGATCTCCTTCAGAATTGTGGAATACGCCCTGGTTTGGACACGAAAAAAACTTTGGTATCGACATCGAATCAATTAGCTTTTATAAACAGTATCGTAATTAGGAAAAATACTTTTCTGGAGGTCCATATACATACTGTTGCATCCCATGTTAAACGCCCAATATTCCGTTCCTTGGTAGCCAAGATATTGAATCATTCATTGTTATTTGTGAGTGTCCTATCCTTCTATACTCATCCTTCAATAACAATATTTCTCTTGGTAACTTACAAGTTGTTGGATATTGAATCATTCATTTTAGTTTGTCACAGTCCTATCCTTCCTATACTTATTCTTCAATAGTATTATTAATTTTTTAGATATTATTCTATTCTATTTATTTCCTCACCTGTCCCTTAATTAATAATCAATCCAACCCGATATCATTTTCACTTCGTTTGCCATTCCTCGGAGACCTAATGCATTTTGCAGTCATCTTATTTGATAGTTTACTTTTAATATAATTTTGTGACACATGATTCCTAGGATTCTCGTAGGTAATAATAAAGATTCAGTTGAAATTAAATAATGCAGCTGTCAATTATCATGAAATAAACAGCATACCAATGAATAATACGATTATAATATATATCTATACAAGTGTATAAATATATAACATATCTCACGTATAAGAGAATGATATACATCGATTAAATATAATGAAAACAACATTCGCATACATTTAGGTCTAAAGAATATATTTACCATTAGAATAGCGTACACAATTGTTTAAAATCAAAGTAACTAACAGCAATAAGTTAAGCTGTTTAGCAGCCTGTTTTCTCAAATTATAGCCGGAATGCATTTATTAGTATTTTTCAACAGCTTACTACGACAGTCGTTACCCCTATTCCCTTGGCATTCGAGCTGAACGATATAGCGTAGTTTTTAGTGACGTCATAAATTCAGCACGAAGAGACAAATCGTGAATTACAGTTAGTCCCTCCAGCCTCCGCTTCGGCGCCTAAAATTTTCCAACAGCGTCCCCGAATGTAAATCTTGCTTCTCATTTTCCCCTCTGAGCGCATTCCTAGAAAAAAAGACTCACGTTTTTCGAGATACAAGACGTCATTTGCCGTCAAGTTCTCTCTCACAGTGTAAACTCTTACTCACCTCTCCTTTCCCCATTTTCATAACAATTCGCGAAAGTTGGGAACGCCTGCTTCTCAACAGGGGATTCACCCGCAATAGGATTCCTATGTGTGCACTCCCTTGTTACATTATCCACCTTGGATTCCGTTGATATCGGTCGTAAAGAGGGGAGTGTATTCGTGTTCTTTGTCGCAAATAGAATGATCATAACACGATGTGACGTCCATGGCTTATTATTGCGTGTATTAAGGTTCTTAACTGGGAAAATCAATGAAGTATGATTGCAAGCGTGGTTATCTAAGGTTTAAGTGAGACCCCACGAGGATATATTCGAAATCACGCTGTGAATATTGGTTCAAATATATTACGTACCGCATTTATTATGATTATGAGCTACGTTCAAGTAGAAACGCTCGCGAATTTATTAATTCTCGATTCAAGTTTTATGGAATAAGATCGCGTACTTTGAAATTTGGTGAACAATCAAAGTTCACTGGATCAGAATATAACTAAATAAAAATATGCTGATAATTGAAATGGAACGCCGGGAGGTAGTTTATTTTTGTATGCAATGTTCTCAGTAAAAGAGTATTTTTAAAAGAGATAAAAGAGACATTTTCGATAACGCGTTATATCAGGTTGATTGGAGAACAGTAGTTTCTATACTTCACCGAACTACTACTTTCTGTACTTATTATACTTCTGTTGTAATTGATAATCGAATTACTCAGTTAATTCTTCTAACAGTAGTACGAAAGAATTATTTAGGGAGATTTACAATTCCCTAACTCTGTCTAGTTATCTTGATCTTATTAACCAAGAAAATTTTCACATTTATTATTCTATGTATGTAGAAACAGCCCTATATTCTGGTAAACTGAACCCAAGATTGTAGATTTGTAGGAAAGGAATTCTTGGAAGCAGCAAACATTTCTTGACATGCATACATATAAGAGCAATTCGCAAGCAACCAAATAGTCTATTCTGGTGTATTTATAGGCTCTCATAGCTTCATGATCTTGCTTGTATACAAAGCGACCCTTATCTAAGATGCAAATACTTGTCATGATATAATATCGTCGCGAATACTTAGGCGTTTTCAAAGTTTGGTTATATATAAGTTTGTGCGGAAGCAAATACACCATCTTGATTATTACGTTGATATATAATTACTTTCATCAGTTCTAATAAATTCTATCTTGATTGTCTACTCACGTATTTAGAATTGGAATTTTCACCGCTTTTTTTCTAATCTTCCATCATCATAAATTGATAATTCGAGGAACGTTATCTAGTGATAGGATAGATTAAGTCAGATTCGATTTTGTTGCTATTAATAGCAATTTTAGTGTTTGTTTTTCATCGTTTAAGAACCTATTCAGTTAGCTATGTTTCTATCCATCTTCTTCTAGCATAAGGAGTATGGGTTTTTCCCACCAGGTTGAATCTTGTCTCTTATACGGACGTAGGAAGACTTTTATAATTACTTTTCTCTGTAATTTGCAAGAAAACCTCTCTATCATCCAATAAACATAACAGTAATATATTTTCTCTTCTTTGATGGTCAAATTTTCACTTTAATATCATCATCATGCATATTGTTCGTATTGTATTTTCGTTGTATTACTTTCCATTTTAATCTCACCTTGAGTTTGTTGAGAATTCCTCTTCTACAGGTCTGTTTCATTAAAAATTTTAACTATCTGAACCCGTCATCACGTATCGTGTACCCTATAACCATAGAATGTTTACTACCAAACTATTTCCTAAGTTTCTTCCATTTATTCCATTCTCCCTATATATCTATCACGGGTTAGACCTTCCGAAACTGGTAGCGTATTCTCACAACGTGACCAATTGGTGCATCGAGGAGTCGACGCATGCGCAGAAGATAAAAATCGACTACGAAGAGGAAGGAAGAGGAGTAAACAAAAGTCAGTGGACAACGAAAATAAATAAAGGAGAGCAAACAGGGAGAGCGGCAATGAAGATACGGAGGTGCGATCATGCACCACCAGTGTCAAGCCTCTGAAATATATCGCTTTCAGAGCACACATTCCTGTTTCTCAATATAGTTTATTAACGCGAGAAAGCCACCGATGCTATGGCAACCGCGTGTTGTTTATAAGAACAACTTTTAATATTACTCGTCCGTGATCACAGTGCCATCATATGATTGCGTATTAATTTAACTCGACTTTAATTAAAATATTACGCATCTATACTCTAGTTTTAGATCTTAATTAAATGATATTACGGCCCTATTTCGGATAATACTATGCCTTGTTTATTTATGGTTTTAATCATAGCCTATATAAGGTTACCAATTTTGATTTCACCGGGATTCGATCCAAACTTTCATTTCCTGTAACTTGGAGTATTTACTGTGCGCAAACCGTATCGAGCAAGGTTAAACAAACGCTGCAAGCATGCAGACTTCGATAAGAACTCTTTCCAGATTTACTCTCATTTTTTTTACGATGGTTTAACTTACGTTTATCATTTTATTTTTCTTACGTAACCCGTGGAGAAATATTGAGAAGATTTTACAGAATGTTCGATGTTTCTAGCATCCACGAGGAGAAATAACCTTAAAAGTAGCGTAAGGATTCATTTTCAAATACGTAAGATTGAATTCCGATGAATTGTAGTGCTCAAACCGTAGAAATGTTGATAACAATGAAATAATTACGTGAAAATACCCTTCAGTAGGTTAAATGGTGGTCGGTCAGAAGTTTTGTCATTATTTTAATCCCGGTTCATAATTTTGTGTAGTAAAAAACTTATATTTCCTCTTATTAGCTGTATTGTTTTCAACGATCAACTCACAATTTTTTTGGGAAAGTAATGAATTATTAAGATAATATTGTTAATAATGTAAGATACATGCATATTTATATATACATAAAATATAGAAATCAATGTGAGAAGGCGTGACTTCGTGGAATGCCATAGTAGTAAAAATATCGAATACGTAGGATACATTTACATGGTATTTTTACTGTCAGCGTAATGATACACGCGATATTGTGCCATATCATTTCGAATTCATGTAAGATACTCTTTTATAATTTTTTACGTCAAATTATTGAGGAAACCGTTGCAAATCCTTGCATCAGCTTATAATAGAGATAATGGGAGCATTACAAAGCATGGATTGAGGGCCCATTTCCAATTGCTATAGATACTGAATTCTGTAGATGTTTCCATGGGAACTATCTCCAACGAAGTTGAATGAAATTCTTTTTTTTTAATCGCTGTCAAATGTCACGCCATTTCCTGCATCTTCCAATCTCAAGGAAGTGCGATACTCACCTGACTATGGCATCTTCACGTCAACATTTTTATAGATAAATCAAATACACATCCATTGCGCATTTATACATATGTATCGTATGTGCACGTATGTACCTTATGTATGTATCAATCTATCCTTCCAAAGTTAGCTTCGTCTTGCCAATGAATGAATTATTTATCATAGTGTAGGAGTAAGCCTCACGTTTAACAGTTGCATTTTAAATAAGTTGTTTCATTAAATCCATCATCCATTTCCTATATCATTTAAGGAGGTCAAAATTACCTCAAGAACTTTTTTTCTAAGTCAAAAATCTTAAATTACGAACTTTTAAAGAGAAATATTTTCAATCGTATTTCATCTTTATGTAAGAAGCAAATTCAAACTATTTGAATAATGTTCGTACGCTAAAAAAAGCTATAATCAACGAGGTTTTCAAATGTTTATAATTGCGCATCTTGATGTTAATAGCTAAAGTAAAAATTATAATTAATTTTAGATCGTATGGTATCTCGGAGGGCACCAAAGAAACACATTCTTAGTACAGGATTTATCATGGCGTATTATAGGGACCTGGGTTCGAGTCCCTGTAATGGTGCTATTTTCCAGCTCCCTTTAACCTTCGTGTACTTAACTGTAGCCTCAACATACGCTCAAAGAATTCTGATAGCCTTTCGTCGTAAGCGCCTCCAAAATTCGAGCTTTTCAGTTCTAGAGCGCCACAATGAACTTAGACCGAGATGTGAAAGGATGTGGGTGTAGGCTATTTGCGCCTGTGCGTCCAGACATTCAGCTGTGACGACATTGAGCGGAGCAAACAGGAAGAGTCTTGGTCAGGTACCCGGATCCGAAGGACTCGTTTCGCAATTACACATTGTATCTATTTCTACGGCTCTCCCACTGTTTGCCCAGTTTTGCTCTCGATTCCATCTCGCGACTTTGTATAAATGTATGACAAGTTGTTCGGGTGCAGAAACGGAAATTTCTCGTAGCTAATGTAAAGTGAAAACTGTAACGAATGTATCCACACCGACAGAGTAACTCAGCTTATTTAATCAGTAAGGCAATGAAAGGGAACTTATGGGTTCAGTCTATGAGTCTTTGCGAAGCCAAAATTATCGTATCATTAATTAAAATTATCATTAATATCCTATAAAATACTTAATTTCCTCGTCATAGTGAATGTATTCGGAGGAGTTAGTAGAACTTTTTGAAATTAGAACGCATTTGAAGAATACATAACATGGTATCCAGAATAAATATCCACAGGTACGTAAATATTGAGTCTTATTTATGAATATTGTTGGATCTATTTGTCGATACGAATAACCATCAATAATTCAGATGACATAATTCCCAGCTATCCAGACATTAATTATACGTTCTATTCGATCAAATGAAAGAATTTTAATCAATTTTTAAACCTTTTAAATGTTGCATTCCTCGAGCTATGCTAAACCAAATCCAGTTGATGTAGTCTGAAATAGATAAACCATTCTTGCATCTGTAACGGAAGGCATAGATATACGCCAATGAGATTGTAGTCCTAACGATAAGATAGTTAACTCCTAAAAGATAGCGGTATACATAAAATGCTGAGAATGGTCATGGATTTCGATGAAATTTTCCAATTCTTAAATCGGCCGAAAATTGCCTTAATTTAGGGATCGCGCAGTTCCGAAAATTTTGGCTTATTTTTTGTCTAAACCGCGACGCCTCTTTACTTTAAGGGAAGGTTTTCCTTTAATTCCCGGACTTTGTTTACCTTTTATAGTGCTTAGAAGATATCTACAGTTTCCGCTTTTCCCGCCATAAAAAGGTTATTCATGTTCTTTCGCTGGTTCTGAAGAAACCGCGCAATTGGTAACTTTTGAAGAAACAATTTGTGACGAAGATAACAAACTTATTTAATTCTCGATAATTTATGGCTTCTAGAATTAGTCAGAGTCGATGATTAATTTTTTCTGTTCGCAGAAAAAGGAATTCGCAAAGGAGAATTCTCTACTGCACTTCAAAGTGGAGCAAATTCTCCAAATACCAACGCTGCTTCGCAAATATTAATGAACTTCGCAATGAGCATCTATGAAATGGTTTGAGTACAAGCTTTCACTGAAAAAAGAGTAATATAACCTAAACAACAACAAACACTATATAATTTAAAATAAGTACCCAAATTCAAATTATTATATTGTTATGTATTGAATAAAATGGATAATTTTGAATAGTTTGATTCCTTTTGTTATTTTAATATTCATTTTTATGCTATTCATAATTCCTTGAATTACAAGTAGTTCAAGGCTGATTTTTATTAAGAATCATCGGAAGAATATACTGTGATTAAGTATTTTTCTATTTCACTTTAGCAATATATTTTTTTCGATAAATATACAGCCTACATACATACATAGACCTTACATACAATACATAGAAAATGTTTTACTGTTTCGTCGAGAATTAAATTAACTCACGCTAAATTTCAGTCAGTAAAAAAAATGGTTTAATATACTTTACAATTACTTATTTCCATTAAATATTCATTCAAATAAGAAAAAAGTGGATTGTAAAAGAAGAGGTGAACCTAAATTTTCGACATATTCTTTGATTCGTCTGAAAAATCCTAATTGAAAAAGATGAATTTTGAAAATTCCTTTTAATAATACAAGGTAAAATATTCTATAGAATAGAAGGCAGATGTAGATAAAGGTAATTGCTTTAACCATCGACCCTCTTATCAACCTAACCAAATTCAACCACACTAAGTAAAAGTGTTTCGAGCTACTGTTTGGGATCATTGGAAAAGGTATTCGAAAATTCTAAGGCCGCAAACGGAGAAGAAGTTATGCGGGGTAAAAATTCTCCATTCACTTTAAGAAGTATATGGTGAGTGGTTGGAGCCTTGGAAGGGAAAGAAGTAACTCCTGGAGTTAATTCATGAAGAGGACTCTACATACTTCACCAGCTATGATAAGATTCACGGTAAGTTAAATCGTTATATATAATATTACGTATAATACAAGCCACACAAATTGTTGTAATTCTGAAGTAGACTTTTTGGCGAAATTCTTGTAACTCCCGTTGCATTTAAAGAACTCTCTCGTAAGATTTACATTGATTATATAATCTTAGCAGTAATATATAAATTAACCTTGGACGAATGCGTATTTTAAACGTAAAATATAACTCTCCCAATGCCGACTGTAATATATCGTACGTAAGGTCTGAGTAAAAAGTGTATTCCATTTCTCTCGTCAAATTAACCACTAAGTCTGAGAATCGCTTGTAGCGTGTATTAACTTAAAACACAGCTGAAAGCGACACCTGGTTCATCGCTTTACAACCACATGATGCTATAGAGTTTTTCTCGAAGGTGACAAACCATTAACCCGCGTGGCGTGTCACCAAGTTTCGACAGAGTAAACAAAGAATTACGCGCCCATGACGGGTGTCATATACGGGGCTTAAGAGGTCAAATACGTTTCTCCCTTTATTGTAGCGTTGACTAATAAGAACGAGGGATGGATACCATTTGCCACGCTAAGGATGGGGTTGCAGATACGATCGTAGACTACCCCTACTCTCCAGGTGTTTAGTGGAAACCTTTAATACGTTTCCGATATACAAAGTTAATACCCGGTTCAAAATCACGTTAATTCTACTCGTAGATACGCTTTTGATTGTTTGCTGAAATATTAAATTCAAGTGAAATGCGCTGCTTCATAAATCTATAAATATGCTTTACATGAGCCATAGAATAGTTTAATATAGTATAAAGCTTTAATTAACATCTTAGGCTTCGTTAATTACACCCCCTTAACGCCAAATGTATCTGAAATGGAGAATATAATTTTCGTATTATTTAGTATGAAAATTTCTATTGCAAAATCGAAGGTGGTGAATGTTACGAATAAGTTAAATATGGAAAACTTTTTCATCAAGAGATGGAATAGTAACTTATGTAACCTATGAATATGGAGATAGAAAAGATTGTAATATTCCGTAATATTTTTTATTATTCGAATGACAGCATCATCAAATACACAAAAACAATTTTTGACTGTTTTAAATAACAAAAACTGGTTAGAGAATGATTGGATGTTTGAGGAAACATCTTGTTTGGAAGTTAATTCAGTTAAAGAATGATTTTTCAATCAATAGTTGGTTCAATAGCCATAAGAAGGAAGGATAATTATTCTCGTAAGATTCCTTCTTCATACCAGACAGTTACTGAAGAAAACTGTCTTTAACTCAATATATATGTCTAACAATAAATACGACTCAATGTGGTGATATTGATAAATGATTCGTGGATAGTTTGTTGATTGCCAAACTGGGCAGTTTCAATGGAGGAAGTTGAAGATGATATAGACGTAGTCTCCGTGTGATTCGTATCCTATTTTTAATTGCTTTCGTCATAACCTCCTCACAAATTCACTCCATTAAACTCTTTCCACTACGACATTTGAGTCGGCTCTCGAAACTTAGCAAATTCCATGGCGACGACTGTTGTTCGCTTTGAAAGGAAGGGACGTCTCGGAATGGGAGTGGGGAAATGCTGATAGTGACTGTACTTCGACCAATACCTTCGATATAATCTTTAATACGCTTTGGAAGCCATCGCGGGACGTTCGCTCAAGCGGAACGAACTATTTCCTCCGTACGTTTTGTGCCTTAGAACGCGGAAGGATACATTCACAACAAGAAGTGGTTTTTCGGACGGATCGCGAACCGTCGTACTTTTTTAAGTGTGTTGCAAAATCGCCGATAGACTTAAATCAGTATGAAGAATAGTATATTAAAACCCACGACTTCGATGAATGTCGAATGTTTGTGAATATAATTGTAAAATGATATATGAACTAAACTTGTTAAGTAGGTTGCGTTTCGCAGCTGAAATGAAGCTAATATTAAACTAACCATGCTTTAATATACGTTCGATAAATGGATCAATGTATTAAGAATACGTATTATAAGGAGGTCGTATACTTATGTTAAATAAATGAATTTTGTGTTTTTTGTACATAATTTAATCGATAGTTATTTCTAAATAGGTTAAAACTCCATTCCATAAAATTTATAATAAAAGAAATAAACCGAATCAATCTGAAATGTACGACTACATTCGTATTAAAAAACAGCTATCAGTATAGGGTAGCATCCGGTTGTAGAAATAATTAATGTTAATTCTCAATGTCATATCGACGATTTTCATTATTGCCTGTCAATTTTTACGTGTTTTTTTCGTAAAACATTATTTATAAAAGCCAAGAAAAAATTTTTCACTCTTCAGCGAACCTATATTTTTACTTACGTAATTTTTTTCTGTATTTAAAAATCTGAAATAAAAAATGCATTCGTCATTCTCTTTTTATACTTACCGCTTCGCAATAACTATGTTCTATAATATATTAACTATAACAATGTATTATTTATCATTATACAATTTACATCCATGCTGCACGCTCCATTTCATCATTAATTTTTTATTTTCGTTTGGCTTTTAACAGTAGATGGACTTGGAATTAACGTCTTAAAATGAAGACTGAATACTTGAACTCGAAAGAAAACAAAATTTACGAATCCATAATGTTGTACTGCCACAGTTGAAACGGTGGTCGGGAATGAAGTCTTTTAATCTTTTTATCCGATAATTTAGTTGCTATACTTAAAGTTATATACATGGACTACACCTGTTTTTGGCCTATTTCTGGAAAAAAACTCATCAAATATCTCTTATCAGAAAGTTCAGGTGCACTTCAATTTCCTTTGAAGCATATACACCTTCAATTTGAAGTGGGTTACTCATCCATTGTCATTTCATATCTTTCTCATATTTTACCCTTTGTCTCTGTCATTTCTTTCACACTTTCCCTTGGCTCTACGCTTTACAGTTCACAGATACAGCGTTACCTCTCATACTCACAAACACGTATCTGAGGATTATGGGTGCAAAATTCATCTCAATGCACTAAGTTTATTCTATTTTTGTATTATATCTAGATAGAAATACCAATTTCCTCCATTTTCGCTACTTGTTCTTTTTTTCAGTATCTATCACGTCTTCCCAGAATTCCAATGTGCTAAACGAGCTCTTATCGGAGACGAAGGTATAACCTTAATGGTTCCTTAACCTTCTTATTTCCTTCACTACTGTGTACACTGTAGTGAAAAACAAAAGCATGACTGGGACTTACATATATAAGCATGGACTAAGCATACCTGAATGAAATGGGAATTGGGTAAAAATTGGGGTACATGGGTTCGAATCCCAGTCATATCACTATTTATCACTTCTGTTTTACCTCATCTCCTTCGTATATCTAAATAAACTTTTAAACCGAGGAATTCAGCATAAGTAGAATATTAAGCAATTTATTGTCGAGGTATTAAAGAACTTATATTCTCTCAGTGAAATAAAACAGCGAAGTACAATCAAAATCCGAATTGAAAATTGAAGCAGAAGCATGTTTGTTATACGTGCGTGTAAGAGATTTTCAAAATGAGATAAGTATTTCCCAAGTTAAAATGAACAATGTCTTTAACGGTAAACTTTGGGGATTTTTTTATTCTTACATTTTTGCGAATATTAATTAATTTTAGAATGACGAATGGGCACTACCAGGGCGATTCCAAGTTTCTATAAATAGGATTAAAATTAAAGTGAGATCATTTCTTGTATTACATATGACTTAGTTAGAAAAAATTCATGATAAGGGTATCTATAGAGGAAAACTATTCTTATTTATTATGTAAAGGAAATCAATCAACTCTGACGACACTGAAAAACTATAATTATAGGGAATTAAAAAGGATGAAATTTAAGAGATAAGGAATAGATTTAGAAGCCGTAACCATTAAAGAATGTCTGAGAGCATAGTATAGCATCGAAGCTGTATCAATCGAACGAAATGTAAGAGTAACGAGGTGTCTCAAGGCATGACTAAACGAGGAGACAATGGATAAATAACAAGATAAGAGAAGGAAATGATTGCAGATAACGGCTTATGGACAATAAGAAAAAATAAAAATTTGCTTCGAAAATTGAAAGCTATGAATCATCATCATGGATAAATCGGACGGACACCCGAGGAAAAAGCGGTTTTAGGTAGTTAAAACAACGCATTTGGTACACCACACACCACTACTATATATATATAGTACAGTGTAACTGCCATGTATCAGAATTTTGTTTCAAAGATGAAAGGTTACAAATCTCAACTGAACGTTTTAAAGACTTTAAATAAAGAAAAAGAAAATTACTTTTGGCCATAAAACTTTAATTGAGATGATAAATGGACGATTCAAACACAAATTAATACAGAAGAAGGCATACAAAAGAATTTACGAGTTAACTTTAAATGTTTATTATATAATATATTTAAATAATTAATTATAAACTTAATCGATGTTCTAGTTGATCAGATTTTTAGATTTAAAAAAGGTAGGGTCTGATCTAATTCAAACGACAATATAAATTTCAATGGAATTTTATGACGAAAAGCAGGAAATTTTAGAATTATTATTTATGCCTCTCAACCAATGTATGGAAATGAAATCAAAACCATAGTGGTTTTAAATGTGAGAAAAATTAAGACAATATCAGTGAGAATTTGGAAGACAAATGACAATTGATATGATACAAAAATTGTTAAGAAATCTTTCACTATTTCTCTTTTGTCAGTTTCGAAAATTCCCACTTTCTCTAGCTATTCGGTAGTATTTATATGACAGGAAGGGGTAGAATTCCTGTTAGGCATGCCTATCAGCGGATAGCAAAAATATTCAATCCATAAAAACAGAGCTTAAAGGATTAAAAAAATGAAAGTTACTTGGTTCGCAGGCACTGAAACATTTCCAAAGTGCATTTCAAGACTCAAGAGCATTATCCATAATGGTGATTCATAGTCTATCAACCAAAGAATACACACATCGAAGTAAAATGTCTTGTTTTCGAAGTGATACGACTGTCTATCTCTTGAAGATCATTATTTCACCGTATCCCTAAGCTATTTAACGCCATTCTATGATGTAATACTTCCCTTGAACTTTTGTCCTGTCATCAATTCTATGCTTTCTTTTATGAATTAATTATAAACACATCTATCTTTATTTCTCTGTTATAATTTTATATTTATACTTATTATTGTTTGTATTTATAAGTAATTGTTAATAATTAATCAATATTCACCGTTAACGAATCAATATATTTGGCTTTCTTGGCTATTTTCAGATCTTTAATAATTAATTAATTAATCATCTGAGGTAAAACTTGGTAGATATTTATCTGGATCGACGTATGTGGAATAATA
Source organism: Pantala flavescens (assembly GCA_020796165.1). Taxonomy (NCBI): domain Eukaryota; kingdom Metazoa; phylum Arthropoda; class Insecta; order Odonata; family Libellulidae; genus Pantala; species Pantala flavescens. The sequence goes on along the minus strand of CM036881.1, from coordinate 16,661,469 downwards.
ATCGTGCTAAGTTTATCTTAACTTACCCTAATTATTGCAATGTGTTTATCTGTTTTTCTCGAGAAAAAATGCCATTTTCGACGGATTATGTCATTCAGACCGGTAGATATGCAGGACCGATAAACAACTTTCGGTATCCAAGAGAGAGACGCATATCTATGGGAACTGGGGAAAGCCGCAATATACCGCTATGCTATGCAGCATCTTCAGTGTTGTTACTTCACAGAAGTATGCTCATGTATCGAATCGGTTCATGGAGTTGTTTGATCAGACAATTCAGGTGTTGACTCTGCGGATCTTTTTTGCTCCTTGTATCGACGTTTCCTGGAAATAATAGAGCGCCTACGTGTAGAATCTTCACTTACGTCAACCTCCTCACGAACAGCGTGTCGCAACATCGCGTCCAATCGAAGTCGATGAAAATACCCGATAAGAGTCGGAAAGAATCGGATTTTCGCAAAAATGGCGCCCGTCACAGGAATGGGTACCGTACCTCTTCAAGTAGTTCGGACAAACATTGTACGAGTCTTTATCTTTCCGTCATATTCCGTTTAAAAATGACGGAATATTTATTTTAAGAGCATTGGGATGACAATGAGATTTTTATTGACTACCTTATATACAGTTATACTTAAATAAATAATTTCTTTTACGTATTTCATAATTGATTGTAAATTATTACGAAAGAAATTTAGGGTTAGAATTAGGGATAGGTGAAGATTTTACACGAAGAGTCCCACAGATGTAATAAATAATAAATAAAAAGTGACAATCATCAACATGATTGGGATTTGAAACCAGATCTCTCGATTATAGAGATTGTACATGTATGCTAACCGCTACAATTTTTCTCCGTTTAACGTGCAAGAAGATTAGTACAGATGATCTTCTGAATCCTTCTTAACTGTTCTGACGCAGGCGAAGAAACTTGTTTCAGAATATCGATTATGTCGAAGTATTTTTATCAATTTGCGACATAAACAAGAACTAAATTGTTCAGTGATTAGTTACGATTGGAAACAGTAGTTACAGACGTTTCCCTTTTACGTACACAGGTAGATTAATGATTCTGTGGACAATATGGAACGTGCATCTGGGGTTGTGTCTTTAGAAATACCATACTACATTATATTATTACAATGCAGTATCGTCCGTTTTTATCAGTACACTACTGAAGCCACATTCTTACAGTTGCGCTTTTTATATTTAAAAATAGATAACATACGTGCAGTAATGCAGCAAAATTGAGTAATATGCATTGTCTACGATTCCAGGAACTACGGAAATATACGTATACACCGGTACATGTACCAATAATCCAAGCTGCAAACACAAGCACAAGGGACACACCTACTTGCAATATTTTTGACAGTATTAACAATACGAGTTCATTGTTATTCAAACAATTTGTCGTACTGTGTAAACTTATTTGAGTATAGTAATGGAACAAGTCTTCTCATATAATTGAACAACTTTAAATTCGCTTAAAGACATAGCTTTACTTATATCATAAGTTATTTATAGTAATTTTATGTTTCCCTTTCCTTGGACCCTAAACAATACCAATCATGTACCATAATCAGTTAGAGGTTCTCCTAAGCTTTGAATCTCATCTCAAACAAACATCATTTATAGTTTTTATCTCAAGATTGATGTCCGATTACTTAGAGTCTAGTATCGGTCTGTTCTGAAATTGAAATAATCTTTTCGTATGATATTGAACTCTGTTTTCCTAGATTTTAGCGAAGTATCAAAGTTATCGTGTTCAGTTAGTTTATATGTCCGATATCTTCGTGGTGGCAATGATCTATCTATATGACGCATTCGTACTATTCAATATCATCAAGTATATTAAAAGTTTACGAAACCTTGTATGGGAAGTAACTTCCTATCTTCTAATCATGGAATTATTTATTTTTATATTTTATTTATAGTTAAAAATTCAAAACAACCAAGAAGGCCAATTATATTTAATCGTCAACAACAACTTTAAATAGTTTTCAAGTATTATTAATAAAATAATTTGTTCCATTCTCTCTAACATTCTAGACGAGTTTATAACTATGAATGAAGTAAATTTGTTGAAATTGTAGTATAACTTATTTCCGATGGTAAATTTATAATCATCACGCAATGTAATAATTTCTTAATATGAAATCAAAATCTTCCCCTGGAAGTTAGGCAATTTCCGTAACAAGTTTATTTCCAAAGAGTATTTTATCGAGCAATTAGAATCATTTTGCGGACAAAAGCATACATTTTGAAATTTTATGTATCTAATTGATATCTGATGAAATCAATTGTTAAACATAATAAATTATAAAATAAAATTACATCAAAGTGGAGGAAGTAAAAGAAAATTTTCGAAAATCAAAATATAACTTTTAAATTCCTACTCAAGGTGAAAAATTTAACTGCTATTTATATCGTTAACTTTCAACTTTTCACCTCTTTGATGATGACTTTCATGATTTCATCAATTTTTGATTTAATCGCATAGGAAGTTCAATTCCCATTTATTCGGTTAAATGAAGAGAACTAGATATCCATAAAATCCGAACGATAACTTTCCTTTATATCTATTACCAATAGATATGGCAATTGTTCTTCATTTCACCAGTACGAATAACTTTAATTCTCTGGGTAGGTGAGATTAGTCAAAAATTGTCTTTTATTCTCCGAACTTCAAACAAGCGTAGATCTGAAATTATTTCCTTATTTTTCTATCTACACCAGACTCGATATACATTAAAATCATTTAAAATAGAACGAGAAATATAATGAAAAAACTTTATAATTTCCTCAGAAAATTTGCTTCACTAACGACCGGTTTCGTAATTTTAAATTACATCTTCAGACATGGAAGGGTATTTTGTATGCATGCCTGAAGATGGAATTTAAAATTACGAAACCGGTCGTTAGTGAAGCAAATTTTCTGAGGAAATTATAAAGTTTTTACATTACACTATGGCTTTCCACGAAGTCATGCCTTCTAATATTGATTTCACTAGAAAGAGAAGAGTAATGTAGCCTTTAAAACCTTGATTAATAGGCCGAGTAGAATCCATCTTTTAATAGATACTTATTTTCCACGATCAGGAATGTGACAGTGAGAGTATATTGAAGAAAACATTCCACTTACGACCATAGGACGAGGCGCTTTGGAGGATTAACAGAAATGATTGATTCGTTATCTCGAAATACGAAAAGGGGAATTCCGCAAGAGATGACGGACAGAAAATTACCTTGGTTGGAACATTTTAGATTTATAAACGTATGATATATATATATATATATATATATATATATATATATATATATATATATATATTACAGTAAAAATTCCCCATTTCATAATCCGTGAATGAATACTATTTAAAATCGATATTCAAATAATAATTATTGCTCGATGAAGAATGTTAAAACCTTTATTTTCATCGGATAATTTCACATCAAAATGGGAAAACTGATATGCAATAGACAAGCACACGAATAGTCTATATGCGCTCTTATTTAATGTGGATAGTTTCCTGGAAATTCCATAATAAATAGTATATTATGATATGAATCTAAATATGCGTGAACATGTACTCATACTTCATCTTTTTTGACTTACAATTAGATTTCATTATTTCCACATTCCTTCTTGTTGGATTTCAACAGAGCAGACGTTTAAATCAACGATAACTTTATTCTTAGCACGTATTCCATCGCCTTCACACTCCTTAATACCCTAATATTTTGAATACCTTTATTCCTCTCCTAATCACCCAGTATATTCCGTCTTTTATATCGCTAAAACTTGTTGAAAGGATACTTTGATATCTCTGAGATTATGTTCCCGATTTATATAGCCTTCCGTTGCAAGTGCCAACGCTCAGTCGATAGATATCATCAGGTAGGCATCGGAAGCTCATCGCGAAGCGGTCAGTATGGATCAATAACGCTTTTAAACTTACGAAAACCTTAGTTGAAAATCATGGTTTTGTGGCGTTGGTGATGGGTGTTGAATTCGACATAACGGTGACTGTGCGAAAGTCTTATAGTTGCCACGCTAAGGAGCGGGATTTAGCCTTCGAGTTATAAAAACGCCTGCCGCGCCTGTTCTTCCGTCTTATCTTCATGGACTTTACTCTGGTCTTGATGGATATCGTCACATAATGTCTTCCAAAGTAAACAATCGTTCACCCTTCCATCGAGTGATAGGAAAAGCAACCAATAGCATCGGATTGTCCGATTCACTTTTTCCTGTTGTACGTGAGTCGTCAAGATGGCGGCCTCCTTATTTCATCACGTGATTGTGTCGCTAGCAGTTCGTCGGAATTATTACTTTTAAGGTCTTTTCGTGTACGAATTGGGTATTGGGATCGTTTACCAAAGTCCAACAAAAAAGAGTGACTACGGATTAAGCATGAGTGGAATTTATCGATGATAAAAAACTTAAATGTAAGATGCGCAAAAAACAAGTACAGCCTTGGGTGTTGCCAAGAAGGTGAATACGCAACAGTTGAAGATACTCCACTCAGCAATTCATTATAGTTTTCGAAAAAATTCCTTAATTGTATCATGGTCAATTAAATGTAAGGATGTACAGGACACAGTGGATGCAACTTCCATGCATTTTAACGAATTAACGAAAAATTTAATACATCTTACAAATGTATGATTATTACCAAATACAGATTCCTTCTCAGTGATATGTTTTATGGTACTATATTTCATATTTTATTCATAGTCACTGCATTATAATTGTACATTACAGTACATGATCTTCAATGCGTAATCATGGATGTATGAAGTGTAAGATGTATCTGAATAGACTTGTAGTACAGCAATCGAAGTAAAAAAACCACTAATTACGGTAGATAGAGAATAGAAAGATTAAATATCCTTTACAGTAGAATACAACCTTAAATATACAGCAATATATTTCCGTATTATATTTTTAAGTAAAATTAGAAAACTGTTAAATGCTGAGACTTTTACTAGGAGATAAGTATAGTGTATTTCCATATGACCTTATTAAGTGTATAGAATACCATTTACTTTAATTGGTATTATAATATTAATAAGTGGTTAGAGAACAACCTGCTAGTGAAAATGTAGTTTCTTTTTCATTTACTCCAGTTATTTGATGATTGCTAACTTAACCATCTTAAAAAATAGCACAGTCTTACCAATATGCAGGGTTTTTCCTTTCAAAAATTATATTATAAGCATATGTGAAAGTAAATATGAAGCATTATCATTTTAATGGAGGTTAATATCATATTATATGAGTATGAAACTTCTGCCGGTGGCCTCGGTGGCCGAGTACCAGCGCTCGTAGTCTAGAGGTCCCAGGTTCGAGTCCTGGCGGATCGGAAAATTGTCTGGGATGGCATGAATTTGTGTTCGTCCGTAGGGGTTAAATGTAAGAGTGGTCTATATAGACAAAATTTCGCCCTGATTTAATAAAGGCAAGTTTATTATTTTTATTAATAACGTTTAAGAATCAGAAATACCTGAATTCTCATATCGTACTTACCGTTAAATTTACTCATCTCGCATACACGTGAAAGTAACTGATGACGTTTATCGTCAGTTTTAAGCAATGTAATTTTCTCAGAATGTTACTCAAATATACATCGAAGAAATACGCTGAATTTAATTACTTTTCTAGTAATCCAACTTTTATCTTTTAGGGCACATAATTCAGTGAAAGTCGTTTGTTTCAATTGTTCATCCGTACTATAAAATAGTGTCCAATTAGAAGTATTTTTAATAAACAACCCTTTTGAATCAATTTTCTTACAATCATCTTCATGAACATAATCATATACTCTGTTCTTATTGGCAATAATGAAATCATTTCATTTCTTTCGATCGGAAAATGAATTGGGTAAATAAGTAAAGAAATGATGCAGACCAACCCCAAATTTTAACGAACAGAATCATATTACATCGCCAAAATCCACTTTTAAAGCCATTCCCATCCATTCAGAACCGTAATAGATAATTATTCGCGAAGGAAAATTTCGATATCGAATAGATAGAGCGGAAATCGTCCTGTCGGCCTTCCTACGTCACCATACATAGAAACGGTATCTACTTCAAAATATTTAGTTTCCATCTGATTTGTCAAATCTTATCCCGTGTTATTTTTAACGTAATCTCTGATAGTAACGACGTGTGTACATTTTTTTCGTTGTAAAGTTAAATCTTATCCTTTGAAAGATTCAATTTATCGTTTCTCTTATTCTGCATTTATCATTGTGATAGACGCCTTATCCACACGTTGTAATCTAACAAATACATATATATCTAATTTCTTTGATTGTAACCGATCGGAAATCTTATCCCTTATCCGTAATATTCAAAAAATCCGACAAGCTATCTTTTTCCGTATTGATTTCTGTTAAGGGACTATATAATCTTTAGTGTTCTTAGGGCGATAGCGGGGTCTTATTTAATCGTAAGTATTGCGGGCGTAATTATGCGCAATTGAATAGATTAAAGACGAATTAATGCAAGGAAAGAATCATAGAAATATATAAAATCAATGTGTAGTTTTTTATGAGATATTTTTTCTTGAAACACTGTTTTAATTCCATTGAATTCTTGCTTCATAAAAATGAAAATTGCTACGCACAGGTTGCCACATTTTATTGGATTATTTTTCACTCTAGTAGCGAGTTGATTTCCCAACACCTCTCGAGAAATTCCATTCTTCTTGGAAGGTCCGTTTTTTTCTGTCTGCACGAGCACCATCACTTCGCCCCACTTCCAATACCTCCCACGCTTCCATCCGATTGGCCACATTCGATTTCGCAAGATATTCCCAAGAGACCTTAGTCATCCTTGATTGGTTTCTTGTTTGTTCCGAAGCTTTTCGCGTGGAAAGCTTTCGCATTGCACGGAGAGCTGATAAAAAATGAATCACGCAATCCGAAAATGCAACCTTTGAAACGTATTTCGAGAGGTTGAAGAAATTCGGTATTTTCACCTTTTTGATCCAGTGCTCCGAATAACACTCTCGTACGTAAGAAAGGATGATTTTGCTTTAAAGTTTTTACTCGAATTTCCTCGTATTAGTTGTCGTACTATCACTATAGCGAAGGGATGTATATTTATTACGTATTCAGCTAGGTGATTCAAAATGATATGATTTCGTTAGTATACGAACTGGTAGATGATCCTATTAGACTATCTTTATATCCTAGACCATTCAACCTATAGGTTATATACGATAGTTATAGATACGACTCCAGATTACTTTCAAGTGGATGTAAATAAAAATATAGATTGAGATTCTATCATATCAATGTTTGAAAAACATTGAGATCGATATGAAAATATCCCAAGCCCACGCCTAGATCTTGAATGGAAAATAAGTTTTTATCGAATAGATTGTATCGAACGATTAGATAATCATGTGACGTAATTCGAATTCGAGGAAATCGATCGCAGATCTTAATTGCGATTAAATTTCGGAGGAAATGGTTCCAGTTCGTACATCCTCTAATGTCCTTTTAAGGTATGAACTCTTTTCTTCTAAAGTTTCGTAAGATTTTTTCCAGGAATCGGTAATCTACGATAGAGCTCCTGTTTTAGCGCTTACCGTCCGAATACCGTTGCTACGTTAGTCATTAAACCTTCGACCGCTACCCGTTTATCTTCAGAAAAAATCAAAATAAATTTCCAATAAAAATTTCTAATTTTTAAAGCTTAACAAGAAGAATTGTTTACGATGTATTATATTTGATCATTTCAAATCTCATTTCAAGTACTTGTCTCAACTACTTATATAGAAATATACATCATACATCGAAATAACAAGCATCGATTTGTTCATTAGTAATGAATACGCTGGTTCACGTAATTGTTGAAAGGAAATAGTAAAATCTAGTGGAAAAAGAATCGAGTAACTTGGCCCCAACTTTGCGGTAGTCTTCCATTATGAAGATGAATGATAAAAGTGGATCATTATGTAATACAGCTCACTAGTCTTTTACTATTTATTTTCATATTAGTTTAAACAAACAATATCTTAGGTCACCATTAACTTTACTGTAGTAGCTAGCTGATTAACTTCCATTAACTGCTGGAAAAGAATCTCTACTATATTCTGTCGGAAGTGGATAAATAATTTTATACAAATGTATATTACGTGCATAAAACAATTATTGTAAACGAACGTGATAAAAAAGATAGTTGAAGTGTTGTGGAATACAATACCTACCAAGAAATCGGATACTAATCTACATACAATAATATTAAGTGGAGAATAAAATCAAAAAATTACAAAAAATATTTAGCTCTTAGGCATGATGAAATTCTTCAATAGAGAGTAAAGTATCGATATTAATGGTAAATATAAAATTTGGTGCCATAGTTTTCCTCGGCATCTTTCACACCTCAGCCCACCGATGCCCCAGATACTTCTGACACGAAAGATCTGTCATCTCGGATCAAAAATGTGTCCAAAGAAACGATGTAGCTTTTGACAGAGTTTATTCACGAGTTAGGAGAGAGCAAATACGTCGTATTAAGTAGAGCATCATCCACTCGAAGCACCGGAAGGGATTTGAGGATCGTTCTATTGGACGAAAATATTTACTTGAGATGCTTTGTTTTTCTAACCTCTTTCGGGAGTGCGTCGTTATGGCTTTTGTCTTCCCTTTCCGAGGTGAATTTAGTGTCTCATACGGTGTTAGAAACGGAGTTGTTTAATGTTCCGACCGTGTTCAAAATCATGTAACGTATCCGAGTACTATACACGAACCGTTTCGACATCTTAGAATATATCCCACTCGTTGTTCCAAACACATCTTCAACTCAACTTCCAAATCTTTTTCTTCGAGGAAAACTTTGAATTATACGTGCAGTTTACAGCACTGATTACATAATTCGACTGAAAATTTTAGCTTTAAAACGTTTTGGGACGAATTAATAGTAAACGCTAATGTTAAGGAACTTTGATCTGCGATTTATTTGTTTATTTGCCAATTTATCACGTACAATTATGTAACCAATTTGACTATGTAAAATCATTGTCGTTTTTCAGCAAAATTACTCCCCAATGACTATACTTTACTACACTACAGTGTCTTTGTGTGTATGTATATACTGTGACTATATATTAAATGAAAATAAGGATTTTGTGAATAACTAAATAAATTACTTCCTTTCTTAATCGCATCAAAACATCCCACTCCTTTGAACCCTTTGTAAAGCTTTGAGTAAATTAAAAAGTCCCAATCTAACTTCCTCCACAGCTACAATTTTATACGCACATCCGCCTCTTGGTTTTATTTTTATTACTGTGATAATTTCCGAGCTCCTCCTACCGCCAGTTGAAGGATTTTTCGCTGTCATTTCGGAGTTGAGTGAATAAGAGTAATTTGCAAGTGTGTACATCTGTCTTATGTTTGGCTTTGAATTCATATGAATTCGTTGCGTTGTTTTTATATGAAAGTTACAGATTTATTCCTATAAATTGGCTATTAAATGCTGATAAAATTGTTGTTTTTACGATCATTTTACCACAATCATTTGCAACTTTACTTCTTACATTATTCTGGTTTAATGAGAGAGAACCATTAACTTAATGCTTATATACTATTAATCTACTCTATCATTTTACAGCTTAACATTAGATGGTAGAACAGTTATTCTGCACAAACGTATATACTTAATGAACAGTAAACGACAAATTATAGAATAAAATCTATGGAGCCTGAACGTTCCTCACTATGATTTTCTGATATTTCAGGCTGATTTTCTTTATATCATCGGCGTATTTTTTGGATTTCTTATTGGCTCCTTAAGGTCACTAAAAGTACAGAGGGCAAACAGGAAAACTTAGTGAATGCGACGTATTCTTTATCGTATTAAATTAATACGTCGAAAGGTAATGATTAATGTGTATAATACACATTATAATATTAATATATTATAATACGTTTAGATCTAACAGTAAGTGAGTGAAGATCTACAGAAACTTAGTGGAATTCCACGTTAAAAAATCAATAAAGTTGACTGTAAAAATTCTTGATTAATAAGTTCACCCTTATCTATTAAAAATTAAACAATTATTGTAGATATTGGTTCCACAGACAGAGATTTATAATGTACCTGAATGAAGATTACCTATGGCTTGAAAGATTTTTTATTACAGGCTAAAGTAAATGAATGAAAGACGGGAATGGTTGATGGGATGCCCAACATATAATGTATCCCGTCGGTTTTCGAATCATAAGTTTCACCTTAAAATTCCTCGTGCTCTCGTTTCAGATAAGCAGCTCTATCGACAGCATTCCGCCTATAAATCTTGGCCATGGGCTTGTCCAAATATGATCAAAACTGACTTCCGTCTCAAGAGAACGATTTTTGATACGTTTTTCATAAAGCAAACGAACGGGAATTCCTCCACCAACGCGCGCTAATACTTGTACGCCAAATAAGATAAGGGAGATGGAAGTCTAAAGGAAGGGCTAAAGGAGCCGCTAAATGGGCTAGAAAATCGTAGCGATGATGAGAGTGGACCGGTCGAGCTTTACACTTTATCTTCCCTAATTAACGGCTCTGATAAGCGTTCAAGCTTCAAATTTGCCGAGGGAACTCGAGCGTGCCTGACGGTCTATTTCCTCCAAGATTAAAACGCCTCGTTTGAAATTCGTCACCTAGCGATGATTAACAAGTGCGAAACGAAAACATGCAGTTAGTAACAAAACATAAACGATATGATTATTAAAACGTGTTTTAAATTGATAGGCTTAGGTGATGGATGAGAAGTTTTGAATTTGGAATAGATCCATAAAGCTATCTTATGTCTTATCTATTCATAATTCATTTCTACTTCTTTAGTAAGGGATTTTTCTTTTTTGATCAAGACATTATCGAAATAGAATCTAATTGTTAGTTCAATTTTAGTTTTGTGTTGATTATTGAGTATTGATATCATTGAATAGATAGTCCTGATATATAGTTGTAAAGTAAGAGATAATTTATACAATGAAACACTGATTGAAAATGGCTAAACGATAAATTAGGAGATGGTATATTTAAATGGTCAAAATATTGTAAAAAAAAGGAATTGAAATCTTATTCCTAAAATTCAGAATATTTATTAAGTACTTCTCACAACAACGTTTGAGAAAAAATGTACTTCGCAATTGAAGTCAGAAAATTACAGTTCAACGTGTTATTCTTTACATCAGTTGAGACTAATTACAAATTAATGTTCTTTTTCACTGAAATATTACTCATTTACCCTCTATTTCTAACTGAAATTTTACGTTTAAGAAATGATAGTCAAGTTCATTATGGATTGTGGATATAAGAGAGTTGTTCATTCTTATTATTATTATTGGGACATTCTAGGAAAGGAACTCTTTATTAATAAAAGATTCTATTTGAATTAAACTCCAAGAAAAGTATTCATTAAACACTGGGAGAGCATCAGGCGAATTCGATTTGAAAATGAGACTTTCTTTTATAAAAATTCTTTCGATATTCACCACTTATACTGAATTGTGAATAGCTAAGGGATATTATAAATTTTAAATGACTTTTATGGGTCTCGTAAATGATTTGTAATTAAAGGACCTCAACTCGTAAGGTAGGGTAAGAAACGTACGCAACGGGAAAGTTCGACAGACGGTAATTACACTATCAAAAAATAGGATTACGACATCACGTAACAATTCTTCGATCCGGAAATCGGATTGGCTATTTCGTAAACCATTATTTATTGTTTCGTCTGTATAACCCTATTCATTTGGCTGAAAACCCTTCTCTCCTATGCAAACAGAAGATCAGACAAACACCTTAAATCCATAGTTTCGATAGATCCTGTTGGCACGATAAATAGCAGTCGGAAAACAGTAATACGCCCTAGATAGCAAGTTGGCCAGATCAAATATCGTCCCCGAACGTTGTTATCGAATAGCAGTGGGTAAAAAAAGGGAAAGGCAATTTAGTTCAATGTTTGCTCTGAGGAGAAGCAAACGTTGCAGAAGGTATGACCCGAACTAAAACTCGGGGAGTACTCTCACTTTCAAACTGTGGCGCTACTTGTATTTTGCCTTTGTTGTTTAATGGATAGGTATTGGTGGGATTATAGTTCATTGTTATTCATACATCCGCTATTCTTAATACGTAAGTACATCATATTAATCGTAAGAAGAAGCAGTGTTTCCTGTAGGTATCAGAACGTATATTCCAGAGGTATCAAGTCAAGGGATATTTATAAAATTTTTATCAGTCAATTCCTAATTATAGCGTAATTCTATATGATTAAAACAAGACAGAAAATTTCTGATTAATTAGAGCAGTAAGTATAATTTCGTCTATCATTTCTATTATCGCAAATATTTTGGTTGTTTATAAGCATACTTTTGGTGAATAGTAATGTAATTATTGGTTATTGAAGCAACTTTATTATTTTCGATTATTATAGCTTGAGGAAGCGTTGAGGTCTATATAATCGTTGAATAGGTACTGGTGTAGCTTGGTCTGGATTAACTTAAAGACTAGATAATATATAATAGTATAAAATTATAGATAACGTTTTAGGTTAATTATGATTTCTGATTTAATTGGAAAAATAATATATTATACTTGATTCGAAAGACTTTCTTCGTAAGTAGTCCATGAAATGAGCTGATACGTTTAAATATAGTTTTTTTAGAAAGTAATAATTCTTTCATCTTTATTGGCTATACATTTTTATTTGCACAAGAAGAATGCTATGTAATTATATTAATCATTCTGCACAATTTCGTGCTGAGTTTGAAATTATATGAAAATTAAGATAGATTAATTCGTCAAAAGATCAATAATAATATTAAAAATTTCAGAGAATATCAAATGTTTTGCAAAACGTATCTGAAATATTTGGGAGTAAATCTGTGATACTATTTAGCGAATATTGAAGGTAATGTCATGATTCGGATACTCAATTCGAGAAAATGATACAAAAAATTAATTAGATTTATGATCTAAATCTTATGGGAAAATTCTTATTGGGATGAAAACGTATGATATTTATTATGACAGTTGTATTTTATACATATTGAAATAATTAGTTATATTTTTATATTTCGAAAGTTAATATGCACATCTCTTAGTTAGTTAAAATGAATCGAATTATAAGACTAATAAAAATTTAAAATTATAAATATAATAAATATTTTAAATTGAAATTTCTTTAAATCTGATATGTTCATTATTTTTTCTGAATTACTTTATCGATATCTAAAAGTGTATGTTTCGTCATTTTATTTAAACAAAAATATTTTAGAATTGTATTCCAACGAAAACTGTGAAATTACGCCTATACTTTAGCCTCTACATTACTAAGTGTGGTTAAGGTCTGCATAAAACTATTCATTAGCAGGTGTAAGCTTGTAATTTATATAAATGCGATGTTTTTACTTCATTCAAAATTTCTATCACCACAAACGGGAAAACCGCCCGGGTCTTCAATTCTCGCTATAGAACGGTTGACCTCAACCATCCTGTCATCTACCGGTTTCAGCTGAAACTGCCTGGATATTCGGCGTGTTTCGAAAACCGCTGAAGTACGGGATATTCAGAAATGAATCACTTATCATTTTATTGGTGACGATTAAGTTTAATAGACTTTACTATAGCTCTCAGGTCTTCCTTAAAATTTAATTTTAAATCACCCAAGTATTATCAGATGAAATCAAACGTACAGAAACTTAAGTCTTGCGTATGTATTCATCCATGTTGGAATTTGTATTTTCATCATTGCTTTATTATTCATACGAATGTAACCGATATCTATGCGAAGAGGAAAAATGTAACAAACACAAAATTTATTTCTATTTTGATAGGTTTTCTCTTTCAGTGGGGAAGTTTAAATTTATTTCTTTAGATAGCTTACGGGTTGAAGATTTTCCTTGATTTACGTTCACAAAATTTCAGAAATGACGAGTTCATATGTGTACAAATTACTTAACCTAACTTTCTATTACAGTTTATTACAATTATCAACCGTTTCATGCGGAAAAATACGGGATTTAAGATATCTAAATGTGAGGAGAATATCTTCCGATACTCCAACTATTCTTCATCCTGTTTCAAATAGAGCGCTATTTTCTGTTACACAAATTCCATTTTCCTCCGCTTGGGTGAAGCAGTCCCAGATGTCTTCTGCGGCTAGCGGCATCTTTCGCAGGAGGCACTTACTAAGTCCTTTTTCAGAAGGTGTACAATTACCGCTCCCCCTGAAGTGGTATACATAATTAAATAATCAGAAGGATTCTGTAATTGATTATCTAACAATATGGAGAATGAATAAGGACTTCTAAACGAATTCCTTAACTTTTAACAGGAAAACATTCTGATTCTGTAAATATATCTGTAGTCTATAGATAAATAATTACAATGAGTTACTAATAAAATATTCATTGTTATATTATCTGAACAAAGTGATTGTTACAAAATTATCTTTGTCATGAAAACTATTAACTGTGAGAAAATTTTTCATTGCCGCATTTCAGTTCTAAATTGCTATAAGTATTCGGTATTGTTGGAATTTAAATGTTAAATACTATGTAATTTTCTTGAAAATAATTCTTACATTAGATATAAACTTCAAAAGTACATAAAAACGTAAGATTATTTAGTACCTTTCACTTATAATCGTACCAAAGAAAGTTTCTGTTCTGTTTCTGAAAAACTCGTTGACCGCTTGGATAACTTATCTGCCAGAATTCGCAGTAGTTTATCTTCATTTCATGACGTACAAAAGAAGTGGATTCTTATAGCAAAGGAAATGTAATCAATCTTTACTAAATGATTTCCAATTCATTTTTGATTATCTACATCATTAGTTGGTTCTCTCCCTTCATCACAATGGCACAATTGTTGTCAAACTCAGAGATTTTGTGCTAAAAAAACTTCATTGTAAGTTCGTGAAGTAAATATAGAAATAGTAAAGTAGTATAGTTAATATAGAAATAGTAAAGTAGTATAGTTAATATAGAAATAGTAAAATAGAAGTAGTAAATAGTGGAATTAAAAGTTCCCTTCGCTAAGGAGAGCACAGGAGTTTATAAAACAGCGATAGAGATATTGTCTCACGAGTTTCAAAGATAAAACGTTCACTATTGTTGCCATAAGACATAATTTTGCAAGCGTAAATATTAGTAAAATAGAATTTATCGTAAGTGGTGGAATTATCTCTATTCGTTGAGGTCTTCGTGCAATATTTATGAAATACCACGGTTAGTATAGTTGTATAGTGTATGTATATGTGTTCTGGCATAGCAATTACAGTACGAATATATAATTTCAGTGTTTCTTATAATCCGTGTCACATACTCTTAAATACTTGGCTAAACAAGAATGCGAAGTAATTACGATAATTGTAATCATGTTGCATTACGATACATAATGCCACGTATCTTATAGCTTATATACCCATAAGTCTCAGTCTAATTGAAAATAACTCCTTAAACATCTCAGGAAAACTAATATCTGGAACTGTGTCGTAATTTAAGTACCAAAAAGTTTCTCTAAGTGGGCTTTAGCCTGATTATGAACTCAGAATGCACTCTTACATTTAATTCGGCATATCTCAATAGCTGTGCGATTTCATAACCTCATATTTAAGTCGTTTGCCATGGAGAAATCATGCCATAAAGTAAATTGCCTTCCACGCTTGCATGCGATTGTTTTCTTTTTTTCCTTTTTCTTGCATTGTTATCAATGCAATCTGAACGAAATTTCAAATTTGTAGTCGTTGCTAGGAACACGAGATGAATATCAAAAATAATGCAGAAAAGTTATAAAAGTAACACTGAGATAGTTATGGTCTACAGCCATGCATATTCAGTATAATCTTCCTCAGATCTGCATCTTTCGGTGGAAAATTGCGAAAGTAATATAGAAAGTCTTGTGCATCGGTAATCTTTTAGCATTTCGACCTGGATTGGTATTCAGTGAAAATGACACCAAGTAGTTGCAGGTTTTTGGACTTTTTTTTCTGTACCTTTTAAGATAAAATATTCCGAAATTTACTTTAGCTTCTTCTCAAGGTAATTTAACCTATATTTGTTTCAAATTTTAGTATTATAACGATATATCTGTATAGTTCCGATAATACTATCATGAATCCTAAAGCAGAAAAACTGATTTACTATTTTCCTTTGATTACTATTAGTGTTTTGATTGTTATAACTAGCTATAAGTGACTAAACCTATTGCTAAAAAGGTTGCAATTTTAAGAGATCAATATACCACGTTAGAAAGATTCTTTATATTTAATTTATTTAAATATAACATGTAATTTTTATACCAGGTATATCGATGCTACATTTACTAATTACTATTTATTTACTTCTTATTATTTACTATATTTTTAACATTTTTTTAAATATCCAAGCGAAATATTGTATATATTAAAATCTTAAATAGCCAACTTGATATTCTCGTCTCCTATACTTTCTGTTCTGGCGTCGTTCGGTACGGACGCTAGAGACACGCCTCTATCCGGACGCCTCTCTTATCTCCAATCCTTCTTCCACTTGCTTCGGTGATGAGCGTAGGAGCTTTGTGAAAAATACAATGAAATTATCTCTCCACGCGACAGTTTGTCGGTTTGCAATATGAAAAATCGCTATTACGTTAGTTCTTCTCCGAAGAAATATCTACTAATATATCTGAGAAATAATACATTGACGAGCAATAATTAGACATTTCTTAATCAATAAAATTACATTCGTTCAATTAGTTAGATCAAATTTAAGTTTTAAATGCTTAAAATGATGCTGAGAAAAATCATTTCTGAGCATGATAGTCTAGACAGATTCTGTAAGCATAAAAAAGTATGATTCCACAGATATTTATAGAAATTCAAAGGAAGGAATATTAAATATAATTTCTGATAGATTGATGGTCAGTTTTAGAAATAATTCAGTATTCCATACATAACTGAAAACCTAAATTATTTATGTAGAAGAATCTTTCTGGACTATCTCTCCCAGAGATGGTATGGGAGTTTTTGCTGTCATCAAATATAGTTTTAATTGTATTTGAGTAAATCTTATTTTATTTTGTGTTACTCCTTACTTATATGTTCGAGTACAGCACTAGTTATGCCTTATATGAGGAGATAGTATTAAATTTCAGTTTAATATTCTCTTATTCAGAGCGAAATTTTAATGAAAGCTTCGCTAAAGTAAAAGTTATCAAACTTGTAAATGAAAACAAGAGAATTCGTTTTATACAATTTTTACAACATAAATTTAGACACGTTTTACTTGCCTCACGATTGGAACCCCTATGGTTTCCAATACTAATAGAGTATAAAATTGATTTGTTTTCTTTTGTGTACATGTGTATGTATTAATACTTAAATACAGCATTTGAATTATACACTCCTCTTGCATTCATCCATAAGTATTATTTGGAAAAAATACTCCCGTGACAACCGTTAATATTTAGTCGCCTCAATTTTAGTTAAGCTTATATAAAGACCTTTATTAGAGACAGAATTTCAATATTTGTACTCCATTTGAAAATATAAAATAGATTAATTAAAATATTTTTATACTCTATTTGAGTTCTATTCCATAATTTCGTTCTTATTTGCGGAAGAAATACTTTTAAAATTACTAATTTATTTAACGTTTCACGTACACAAAAATTGCCAATATTTACTTCTTCAGAATTGAACTAAACTACGTACGTTCACGGAATGTAGATTGACCTGAAGGTTGAAATTTTAGGGTAGGTCAATGCCATATAGTTCTAACAATAAGCCCATCTCCTAGAGAGATAACACCCCTCTAAAATACCCGTGAGAAGAAATCTCTCTCAGTGAGGGATAACAAGGCTATAATTGTCCGTGGATCCGCACAAAACAGCGGTACAATCGTATAAGAGCTGTGAGAGTATATCTATAATAAAGCAAAGGTCGGAATGATGTGGGAACGCAGTCAACTGTTATGGATTTCGCATCATGGAGCTAATGACGGACGGCGCCGGCAGAGGGCAAAAGATAGATAGCGTCTGTTTCCACAGGAAATGTGAATCCGTAAACCTCTCCTGGGCATTGGTTAACACACCTTTACTTTATGTCTCCAGTGATACTTAAAAAAGAAATTCCAGGTCCTTCACGAACACATAACTTACGCGTCCTTACTATAGTATCTCGGGTGGAAGCTAATGAATTTTTAGACGCATAAGCTTTTTGGCTCTTCTAATATTCGGGGAGATAGCCGTCACCTTCAAGGTGGAAGGTTTTGAGATACGAAAAGAAAGCGCCATCCGCGCATTGTTTCTACGACTGAATCGTCTTTAGAGGAGCTTCTGTATCCTCTGCGTCAGATAATACAATAGCTATCTTCATCTTATCTCGCGTTAAGGAGGATATTTCACGAATGGTTACGAAAGACGCGTGTTACCAGCTCGTCATCTGTTCGGTAAACAGGAAAATAATTTATCGGGATTGATATGTTTTTTCAGTCGCATGATGTTTCGAAATAAAGAATTTTAGCAAATCAGCTTGCGGTAATATGTCCAAAACTTAATAATAGATTAGGTCCATTGTTGTGCTTTCGACTTTTAAAACACCTGAAGGAAAGAAATAACAATATGGTGCACGTCGATTTTGTTTTTAGAATTTACGCGAACTTCTAGTGGCCATGATGTAACTATGCAATAAATGATAACATCAGTTATACAGTTATCATACAATATATGATAACTGTATAACTACGTAAATAAAAATAAGATAATTGAGACAGTATGCAGCTCGATTATTATTATAGGAACAACATACTGTCATAAAACATCATCAACCTTGTCTTAATATTTTTTGTTTTATGAAATACTATCTTTGTGTGCTACTTTCGTTCCATCGATTCATAACATATGAATGCTTTATTGTTAGGATATTTTCTAAACGAGCTGAATTATTTTGCGCCAAGAATTTAATTGCGTGAAACTTAAAATACAGAGTTATTTTGCTCCTGGAAATGAAATGCCACCAAATCAAAACTTCCCCTTTTGATTATAGGACTAACATCATTTACTATTATAAATATCTGA
The DNA here is from genome assembly GCA_020796165.1 of Pantala flavescens. NCBI lineage: Eukaryota > Metazoa > Arthropoda > Insecta > Odonata > Libellulidae > Pantala > Pantala flavescens. The sequence goes on along the minus strand of CM036881.1, from coordinate 16,642,401 downwards.
CTATTATACTAATTTAGTATCTAGACAAGTAAAAGTTTAGATTTAATGGCTAATGCAGAACATAATTTTCCATTAAATTTTTCGATTATTTTTGCGTAATAGATTTATACATATTTATGTATGCATTTCTCTATTTAATCAATTTGGGTATGTAAAATATAATCCACTTTGCTTCATATGCATTTTGACCATTTCTTGAGCCCTCTATCACACACCCATAGGTAGCTGGCAGAGTACCAACATAGACATAGTTACATGTTTATGTACAATTCAGCTTGTAGTTAGCTTGAATATTTTAATTTCCTTTTGTCTTCTTTTGTACTTCATTCTATTCCAAATTATTAGGATTCGAGTAGATTAATTGATATGCTAAAGATGTTCTCCTCTCTGACGCAGAGCCTAAATATTTTTTATGATTCGATAATGATCAGGATGCTATAGATAGAGTAAATTATTTTTCAGTTTCAGAGTTCAGTAACTACTGGGAATAGATGTATAAATGAAATCTTTATGTTCAGGCGTTACTTGCTGAAAGGACATTTCAAACTTCGTTTATCAATTAAATAGTGTGGAAGTAAATGAAGTTTGTCATTTCTCCAATACGCTCTACATATATATAGAGGATAATCATCAATAACCAACCGCTACCATATATTGACCATTTGGGAATCAAATACTTTGCAAAAAAGTTACTTTATCATTCTCTAAGGACAATCATGATAATTGTTATTCATTTATCCACTATAAATTAAATTTTAGGACTTGCACATAATTTTGATTAGAGAAACACCTATAATTGTGGTAGGACACATTTGATTCTATAAATTCTGTAAGATGAATACTAAAAGTGTATATATTAAAGTATTTAACTATTTTATCTTTCAAAATTAATTATTTCATACATTCTTTCCAAATTAATCCTTTTTACACATCCTTAAAAACTCCAAGATTTTACCTTAATTAAGCCTTTAATGAACGATTCTGAAAGGGTTACAAAGTGATTCATATGCGCCTAAGTTCCTTTATTCTTTCTTCACCTCGTTTCCCGCTATTCCCAAATGAACATTCATCTTGCAGCCTTCTAAGAACGCACTGTGCGTTACTTCGTCACACTGTTTCTTAGGAAATCCGTCACCGCGTATCGCCACGCCCTTCTCGTTTCCCTTTTGCCTCCCCATCTGTTTCTACAGCTCTCTCTATAGATCTCGCCCCAACTGTGACTTGTAGAAAAAAAACACTAATTATCTGAGTGATGTTCGTTCTATTTATGGGATCTTCAAGGTAATCGACCAATATGCATTTTCGACCCGATCAGAGCGCACAGCTGGGCTATTATCTCTTATTATTAGATGCACATGCATTATTTAATGAAAACAGAAAGAAAAATTCAAATCTATTTTGAATGCATTATGAAATCGTTTTGATAAACAGACCAGTCCAACTTGACAAGTAAAAGAATAAATAAAGAATTGTTCGTATCCATAGCTACTGTTACGGCATATCATATGCATATTCTATTTGAATTTCAATTGTTATTGAATTGGATTGTTAGGATTGCAAAACTTGTGGTAAACCTAATACTGAAAAGTTACAAGATTGATATTTATAGTCAGCGACATACGATAGTCAAACATCATGCCTTTCTTCATTGCATTAGTGCACATCGACTAAAAATATATAACTATAAATATATAATTTATCCATAGATATTCAGTTCAGGAGGACTATTTTAAAAGTTTTTATCCTACACTAAAAGAATCAAATTTTGAAGATATTAGAATTAGTTTTCCTTCTTTTCATACAATTAATTTCATCATTTTTTTCCTGGAAATTTTATGTGGATTTTCTGTATTACTCATTTACTTTTCTGCATCGATAATATTTACACTTACAATTCAATTTATTAACTACGAAACTAGCCCTGCGAAACTGGGTACCTCAAAATCTATTCGGTGGTAGCAGTGTACAATAAATAACGTTCAGTAATACAATTCAAATATTTGGCGTTTTAAACGATCCGTAAATGAACAAAATATCGAATTTAACTCCAGTTTCAGAGCCAGTCAAATCAGAAAACTACTGAAACTCGTACATCCTAATGGTATTTCAATTGTCTCGAATTAAGGTGTATTGTAATAATACCGTTAATAGGATGTATTTTTACGACTCGATAGACATTTTATGTTGCGTCACGAAAAAATCTCGACACGCTGTCCAGACCGAGTGGTATGTGTCCCCTGACCATAAACTACTCAGAATTTCTCTGTCATTCTCATGAGAATAGTTTCTCCCGCTGTAACTCTGATTGGAATCTTTGGAACCCGAACCTAATCTAAACTAGACGATTTTATTTCTCTCTCTACTCTACTTCACAAGATCAACCTTTCAGATACACTCTAATAGTATATTCACCGTAAATAAGTCGGAATTTCGAAGCTTACTTTTATTTCCATTTGTCATCGCATTAAAAGTATCCCTCGCTGGAACTAATTATAGCATAAAACAATTCGATGTTGGAATTAAATCTTTAATGGAATGCGTGTCGTAAAATTGGGGACCTTAGGGAATGCAGTATGTGTAAGTGATTGTATCTGCAATATCGCAATAAATGTTTGAGAAAAAAATATGGTACTTGGTAGTTGTTTGTAAGAAAGGATGTGGCTGGAAGTGGCGTAAAATTTCGAGAGATACGTTTGTGGATTAAGAATATTTGAAAACATAAATTAGGTCCATAATCTCCCGATATTTACTTAAAAAACGAAAGGTCATCAGTTGTGAGCAGATACCCATATTTACCGCGGAAAAGGGCAAAGGAAAGCACACGGTACTCACTCTGTAAAGTAGCCAAGACGTCAGTGACCTTACGCCTAATTACAAGGAAGTAAACAGAAAGAAATCCAGCTATTACTTAAATCTTAGGAGTCTATTCAATCTAATTGTAACACTGGAATTAATGAGAGATAACCTCTATTAGCACTAACAGCTCAAAAGCATCCGTTCCAATATATTTCTAATTTATTATTCATCATTTATCTTGGGATAACAGACCTGAGCTTGCTCTCACCGTGAAGTTTAATGATATCCAATCTTTAAGGTGAAATGTATCAGATATCGCGAGGAAGTTTTTTTAACACGTCATGTCGATTCCGCGTGCGTGTGTGCGCCTACAAAGTTCTCTGAGGCCGTCCGCCAGGTCCCGGAGAGACCATCCTCACCCACCCTTCCCGTACCACCGTCGGGTGACATTTCGCACTAAACAATTATATCAAACCTTTATAATGGACATATCTCGATACCGAATCTTACTTTCTTATAATCTTGACTATGGGAATACATTTTGCGCCCGTTGATGGATCGCTTTATCTACTTTTTTAACATCCGTGTGTTCCCAAAGCGAGGATACAGATTAAGGTGAATTTGAAAGAGGAGTAAATGTTGAGTGGAATGGGATGGGTTGAAAAGTTGGAAGGGCGCCTGATAAGAGGAAGGGGTCATCTCGGAACCGGTTGTTAAGTGTTCCGCGGATGGTATTGGAGAATGCTTTTTCCGTGGAGGGGTGTCCCTTAAGGTCTGTGTCTAGGGCCCATCTTCTTCATACTCCTCCCCACTCTCCCCTTCTTTATTTCCCATTTTCCATTACGAAAAAACGTTTCGGTCCACTTACCCCCTCTACTCTTCCCTTCCCTTCCCAGCTTCCAATCCAACTGCCTTGGTTACCCGCCTCATCCCCTCCCACCCATTCTTCTTAGCATCTCATCGATCTCAGCCGCTTTTATCTAAGGACTCGCTCTTTTCCCTTTTCAGATAATTCTTCATTTTTTCTCCCAAACTACTTTCGAGACGCTCTTTCCTTCTAATGTCCGTATTTGGCCCTTTTTTCTCTCTTAAAAAGATCTCTTAAAGGGATCCGGGAAGCATAAAATGGTGAGGGGTCTTTATATACACCCCTTCTGTCCACCATCTCTCTCTCTCCTTATCTTTCAGTTTGCTTTGTTTTTATCGCCCCAACACCCTCGCCCTGGTTTAAACTTTCCACTCGGACCTTTTAATTGGATATGTGGATGATATGAATATTTTTTTTTCTTCGCGCGGCTGTTGAAGGATGAGGTAACTGACCAACTGCTTACTCCCTCTACTGGTAAAATACGTGTACCAATAACAAAACAATTATAAATTTCGAACGAATGTTTTTTATGAGTAGAGTTAATTTTGTTATATATGATAGATATACTATATGATATATATTAATGTAACTTAATATATGATATTAAGTTACTTTGTTTTTTCTAAAACGTTACTGATTTTTATGAACTCGAAATTAATTCAATATGAGCAGAGTATACAATTTTATGAATAGGTAACATAAGCATTGATTTGAAGGAGGATTAGTTATGCCTTTCTCTTGGAGATGTTTGAACAAATACGTTCTAAATCTTTCTATTTGTTTCTGCACAATTTAAAAAGGATTTATGACATCATAACATGCATCATTAAAAAAATTGACGCATTCTTATTATTTATCCCCCTCTTCTCAAGGAGATGTCTAAAAAGTCCTATTCTTCTTTGCCATCTTCAATTTTTCTCTTCTTCAAATCTTCTAATTTCTCTTATGATTCTATATTTGAAACGTTTCTGTCTTCACTGATATGCAAATCAACTAACTCACAAGTTATTCGGAAGAGAAAATTTGTGCTGTTTACAGCATGAAAGAAATTGCAGCTGTGTTTATAGTAAATGATTTTCCCAGGTCGATTTGTATTCTGTAATGGTATCGATATGACGTCTCGGAGTGCGTATGAGTCAGACACAAGCTAAGGTTTGGAAAAACAGTCTTCAGAACAGCCAATCTGTAGAAATATCATTCTCATCGAACATATATGTATGCTGTGGGCCAGTCAATCTAAAGAAATTTTTCAAAACTATTCTAATTATATGCGTATTACCCTCGATTATAAATTACTCTGAATGAAAAAATATTTTCATGAAGTGATAAAGTAAAAAACACAGTATGCTTTCGTACGTTCATTTATGCTTTACGCTTTCTGTTTAAAACTTCTGAGTGTCATGAAGTTTTACCATACTTAAAAGTCGTTATTTTCTCATAAGAGTTGTATTTTCTTCGACTTAAAACTTTTTTGTGGAAGTAACAGCCTTAGGCTATATTGAGCTGTAAATATATTCATTATATTACAGGATAATAGAGTAGATTTTATCTGGAAAAAGCTCTTAAATTATTGACAGATGATGATTTCCTTACCTACGAATGTGTAATGAAATCTAAAACTTTAAAAGTATACATTATATAGGTTAATTCATCATAATTTTGTCTCATTTCTTATCACTGTTCGATTAGTAATACCTCATCAATTCCATTCCGATTCTAAAACCTGTTTAAATACATTTTAATCTTTACTTACTAAAACTTTCTGGAGTGTTATTGTTCACATTTTTTTATCCTCAAAATTATAAATCGCAGCCTACAATAGTTAATTAGTATTAGGTAATAGCCTGTAATAATTCTTATAATGAAGAACGATAGTATCTTAAATGTGATAGAGGAATCCACAATGTATTTTGATATTCACTTTATGTTTTCACAGTTTTCTACAATTCTATGAGACATGAAAAATATAAGATATTTTTAACACCACATTTTTTACTAAAAAGTCTAGTGTAGTTCAAAACCGGTCGCAAAAAATAAAATAATCTCAGAGGAATTTTTGGTAAGTTACTGTCCGTCCGAATTAAGATGGAGTTCCACAAAGGGAAGCCTTCGTCGATTTAATTGATGAAGATTGCTGGATTGGATTGAATATCATGTTATCATTTATCATATATATGAATCATTAAATTCATGGAAGATGCTATGATTTCGTTATGGAGATTTGATTCGAGTAGACAAGTCTAATTTCTTGCTCGATGAAGTGTTAAATGCTTTCACACTGCTTGTAATTCTATTGAAACCTTTCGGAAGAGTAGCTTCCACATTTTTAGATTTGAACTCACGTTTTTCTCTCGCATAAGTAATCGTCATGTTTTTGCATTTATATAAATGTGCTAAAATGCGCTTTGGCTACAGCTTTATCGTTGGATGAATTTATGCGAAATTAACTCGATGTCTTTTTTAACTTAAAAAATCATCCTCATTAATATTAAATGGGGAATATTTTGACTAACAAAATCTTTAATAAGTTGATATAATTTCCTTACTTTGAATTTCCACAAAAAATCTATTTTTTCTGTGGAAATTTACAAAGTTATTTTATTACTATGGCATTCCACGAAGTCACACCTTCTCATATTGATTTCATAAATAGTATCTTCTTTATTCACGTCGATCACACATCTCAGTCACAGTATTGTAAAAAGCATTTAGTAACTCAATCAAATGTAAGTACATACAGGATCTCTTTCACCCTTTCCTTCGAAAGAATTTTATCTATGTGTTTCTATGTTCCCTTGATCACATGATCCATCTATTAAGATCCAATTTATTTATATTGTATTGACAAATACACTTTTAGCTCGATAGGGATTTTTCGTATCCCGAAGATTTGAGATATTCTCTCAATGCATTCGCATGAAAGTTAACTGATAAAATATGTTGAGTTTTAACTGTAGAATTATTGTTTTTTATAAGGAATCAATTTTTTTAATAAGGCATCTTGATATACGCAGCAATGAAGAGGAACTTTGAATTTATTAACGAGAAATGAGAACTGTATATTTATTGCCAGTATTGAGAGTTGAGTTTAAGTTTTAGTTTTCCAATTAATGGTGTCTTGTAAGTAATGCATGCCCATCTTTCATGCCCAAAATTGATATTTTATATTCTTCTGATAATGGAATAAGAATTTGAAACAAATCACGAACAAATATACTAAGAAGTTTATGCGTGTGTTTTGGAAAAGCAAGAGAATAAATTCTCTATAACTATTATTAATGAGTTAATGTAAATTTAAAACGGCTTTAACTCTCGCGTCGCTATTGTGTTTTTATCTTTGATAACACTGGTATCTTTATACTATACTTCCCAGTTTTCATATCTTTAATAATAATTTATTTTTTATAAAATAACAATATTTAAATATCTATTTTGTATAAAAAGTATTTTATTCTAAATTAACTGAGAGATTTTCAGATTGCAACTCTCCTACACGCACTTATGCGAAAGCTTCATAATATTTCGTGAGGAATAGCAGCTATTATAATTGGTTGAGATATAATAAATAAATTGTCTTTAAAATTTATAGAAAGGGACTCTATAATATCCTCTAAATATTTACATGTTAGATTCGCGAAAAATTTGTATGTTGATAGTAAAGTTGGCATTTCTCCTAAGTCTGAAATGAAATAACGATTTGAGCTATTCAAAAGTATTTATTAGCGATAAGATAAGCATGCGAGTATTCACACGGAATCCCAGTACAGAATCTTAAAATTGAGTAAATGCTGAAAAGATATATTTCGATTAATTTGGTAAGGTTAAATTATAAAGTTCGTTAGATTTTTAAGAACGAGCTAAAGTCTTCCGTTTCAAGAAATAAACCAAATCATTACCTATGGTTCACTTAAGCAAATGGCTTTTTCACGAAATCGGAACCCAAACCGTAACAATATAAGATGGTGATGATTATGTGTATATAAATACATTTTAATTATCAATAGAATAAATAACGCAAATTCTCACACCTCGAACGAAATATTATCTTTTCATTGATCCATTTCGCAAAAAAATCATAAATATAGAAGGGATGTGATAATTTTCCTCGTCTAATCCAAAACTTTTATTTGAAGATTATTTTGACTTCTCAGGAGCAAAAAATTTGATTTGATAACGTTTTTTTAACTCCCTGTTCTCATTCGCTATCGGTGAAGAATTAAATCTCATTTTCTGACTTGTTAGGCAATGAAGATATCGCAATTAAAAAGACATAAAGACTGATTATAACATCCAAAACTCAGTTATTCAGCACTGGTATAAGATCGGTAAAATCGGTAAAAATAACCAGACTTCTAAATTCGAATTTTTTAGTTAAGTTGTTCACATATGTAACGTAGCTTGTATATAAGTGTTCATTTTTTCTCTCTCTATTTAGAACTGTTCTATTTATATTGCGTCCTGTAAAACCCAATCAACAAATCGTTAAAAAAAAGCCTATCTATTTTCTAAGAACATCGAATCAGTGTGAATTTGTAGAGTAATATAATTAATTACCTTCCTCATTACCGATTCGCCGGAAATCTCCGGGTATAAACGCATAAAACGCCTCGAGGAACAAAGTTTATTTTTTCAGGCGGAGCGAAGTCGATCCGCCATCTTGAAGAGCTATAAAACTTTATATGGACATCGAAAAAGAGTATGATAGGAATGGATAGAGATCTGGAGGAAGATGTAGATGAAGGGAAAGGGATGAAGGAAAAGGGTAAAAGCGTAAAAGTCGAGAAAGACAGAGAGGAAGACTTTAAATGAAGAAGGATGCGAAAAGAGACATACAGACAGACAGGCGGGCGCCACTCCGGGAAGCGGGAGAAGGAAGAACTAGTAGGGACGCGTGTTTTAAAATAAGGAAAAACCGAAACTGGAGAAATAAAAAAAAGTCTTAAGAGCTCGGCGTGCTGTTAAGAGGAGGGCAAAAAGGGTTTTTTTAGGGAGGTTGGGGTACTCGGACACTCACGAAGAGAATGGAAGTGGATGAGCGTGTTTCACGAGAGGGAAATGAATGTTTGAGGCCTTAGGAAGGGAAGGGGTGGGCGCCGTGTGGATCGAAAAAAAAAGGCGCGAGAAATTCATCCTCCCTTCTTCAGCTGCCTTGTGGGCGGAGACCTCCAGTGGTCCTACCCCTCGATCATTTTTTAACTCGTTTTTTCTCCGCCTTCCAATCAGGATGTGCTCGGAGGGCGTGAGGCGGCCTGCCGAGGACCAATGGAACGTCATCTCGGGCTTATGTTTCGCGCGCGTCATAAAAGAGTTTTTTTACGTAAGCTGCGGTTTTAATAGCGTTGCCTCGAGGAGATGCGATAGTAGGATAAAAGAGTTGGATAAATGGGCGAGAAATGGATGGGAAAGGGTTTTTTTCAGAGAATTATAAATGGAGGAGGGAACTGCTTTCTGGTTTAAAATGGTTTATTAACCGAAATGAGCCCGTGTCTGTAGTTTGTTTGGCTCGAAATATGGTTAGGATCCTTAGTTTTTTGTGCGCGCTTACGTATACGTAAGTTATTGTTAGCTTTTGCCTTGACGATAAGATACGATTGTTGTTTACTTAGTTTCTGAAAAAATGTTATATATAAATACATTTTGGTATTGTTAAAATAGAGGGATTTTTTTGGGAAAATTTTCGTTGCTGATTATAGAAGTCTATTTAACAATGAATGATACATTTTTTGTGTGTAATCCTTTTATGAATCTTAAACATATTTTGGAGTTATTAAAGATTCCGGAAAAATTTCTATTCCCCGTTAACTATAAAAATTTAAATCATATATTATTGGTTGTCTTAATTCTTTCATTAAATTAATCTATTGCAAAATAATGTGAAATAAAATATAGAAAATAAGGTAAAATATACTTTTTGCTCCCTAAAAGTTTGTACTCCATCGAAGTTTCATTTGAACAAAGAAGTTATTACTTGTAAAGAAAAAAATTTGGAGTAGGAATGGCTTATAATTCACGTAAACTTACTTAGAAATTACTTATTTGTGAGAAGTATATAAAGTCTGAATATTAAGTGTAATTAACTGAAACTTGCTTTTAGAAGGACCACAGCAGTGGTAAGAAAAGGAAGTTCTTTTAAATACGATTTTGCTGAAAAAATAATAGATATGATAAAAAGGATAATAAAAATAATTTCTCCACTATATATGAAGGAAGTAAGCGTATAGATCTAAGTTAGAAGACTATTCATTAAGCGATAGAGGTTCTCTTGCTTTGATAAACGTGATAATTAAAGAGATGGGCTGTTGGTTGTGCCACAATATAATCTTCGATCGAGACTTCCCAAAATTGAGGAAAAGGAAGTTCCGTCATTTTGAAGATGTAATGGATTTTGGGAATAAAAGAGCTGAGAAAGAAACTCGTAGATTTTGATCTTTATATGGACGACGATTCAGCGGAAAAATTTTGAAATTTACATTTCCTCTCTTGATAATTAAGAGATGAAGGGTACATAAAATAGTTGGACGCTTAAATTCAAAGGTGAGGGAATAGGGTAGGAAATAGCTTTTAGCTATAGCTAAAGAAATTCTAAGATGTTTGATTATTTGATTCCTATCCATAAAAAGTGTTAGATAGACAGCTGAAGATTTTACACAAATTGCTGTTGATGGAAATTCAGAATTCTGATCTGGAAATCTATCATGTATAGAATTTTTTACATCTGTTTTACCACAGATCATTATGAGAAAAGGAAGAAGACATGTCAAGATTTCCTAAAATATTTTTTGTTTCACTGATACAGTACTATCAGTTTTGGGGCTAATTTTATAAGGGGATTATTTACCTGCCAAATAAAGGAATAGTAACAAAAAATAGAAATCTCTTTTGTCAATTACAAGAGACAGTTTTTGATACTGATTTCATTTTATCCACAACTAAGGATGCAAGTATTACATTTGCTATATTTACTCGTTGCATTCACGTAAGAAATAAAGCCGAAGAAGAGTGATCGAATTGTTTATTTATGATTATTAACTCTTCTTAAATTTTAGTGCTAAAACTTAGAGCTGCGAGCAGAATATGTTTAGCTATAGGAAATTAAAATCTATCGTTGGAAACATTCTATCTTTACTTGTATAATTGGCGTCGATTTAGTTAAATATATTTCGATAATAAATAAGTCTTACTATAAATAATTACCTTGAACTTAAAAGTCTACATTTCTTGTTAATTTCCTGTATGGGAAGGCTTTGAAATTAATAATTAAACAAATAACTAGTTTTCATTTCAAGACATGAGGGAGAATTTCTGGAAGGCCAACGAATATTTATATTTTCAGGAAGTTGTACAACAGTTTAGAAGCTATAATTAACAAACCATTTTAAAGTTATTTTCATAGATATACGGATGACTTAGAAATCTTAAACCATAACTTTAATCATTTCCAACCTGCACTGAGTTTGCCATTCCTGTTTAGGGCTTTAAGAAATGGATGATTTAAAAAAATAATACAAGGGAAGAATAGGATAGATTTGGAATACTTTGCACGAGAAAGCGTGCGAATTTTAACAAAGTTGAATTTTAAAGAAAAATTGGAAAAGGATTATTATTTTAACTCAATCGCTATGATAAGACATATAAATTTTATATAAATATTCAATCGAATACTATATTACGTAAATAACTTTAGGTCTCTCATAACAACGCACATATTCTCTTATGAGTTTCAAAGACACCCCAGACAATTCTGTATTCTTTCATAAATACGTAAAAAGTAAACAACCCATAAACGTCAACCCAACTCCGGTTGCTACAAAAGAAAACATTCCCGTGAATTCAACGATATCCACTAATAGATGCGCTGATCAGCCGTCAGAGACAAACACCTCGACCGTAATATGGATGAGATCATTGCAGACGATGATAATGTCTTGACGAATTTCCTCATCGAACGTCCCATCGGAAGGTAATTAATTACCTCCCGAGATATGACGTCTGTCAAAGGATGAGTGCATGGCTCCGAGAGGGACTGGAAAACGATTCGAAAAAACTCGGCACCGACGCGCGGTCTATGATTTGACACGCTGCCGCATTAGACTGTCGAATGGGATCGGGAAGGTATGCGCGGGAGATAGCGATTGGCGGGCTTTGAGCCCGATGGGAGTCGGGGAGGTGGGAAATATTCGGGTGGGAGTGGAAGATGGATGGAATGAACTGGACAGGCGCCAGAAGGTTTAGTCTCTCGACTCGGTTGACTATTTCTCCCCTCAGAAGAGATATCGCGACACGCTAATGAAGAACTATTGTCGTGGTTGGCTGCAGAATAAATTAATCGAATCTGATTTGACGCCCAAACATGGAGTTCTGGATGCACGAAGGCTAATTGGAGATGGATGCTTCGTTCTTATGGAGGAAGATCGATCCTCTCGTGTAAGACTTGTACCAGTATGAAGAGCCATTGTGAGACAAATGTAGGATGATTTTTTAGGCGAAGATCTGTTATGAAAGCGTCGAACTGTTATGGATGATTGATAATGATTCTGTATCAAGTACAATAAACTCATTTCGCTGAACTTCATCACGCTTTTGAACACTGATATGTACTCAGGAGTAATTAGCTGCATATCATTTCGATAAAATAATAACCCGTACGATGAATATAATTAAACGCATACGATGGTTCAATAAAACAAGGACATATCTAACCTTGAATCAAGAGCTTTTGGTTCGAACTACGTTGAATATTGCAAGAATAAATGCATAGTTATCTTATTGTGATGTTATTTTAAACATATGTCAAGTTTAGCCTTCGATTGGCATGAGCTAAAACTCGTACAAGTAAAGTTAAAAATGATGCTCGAGTTTCTATTTAGATGAAAATGACAGTCTGAAATTTACTATAATAAATCAATAGCCTAAAGTAACCTCGAAATAGTTATACACTATTTAACTATTAGCATGCTATGATACGTCTCAGTTCAAAAAGTTGGTATTAATGATTTTTATAGTTGATCATCGTCTAATATTATCCCAAAATGTTTTTTTAATTACTTCTTCTCAACGGAAATTTGGGTTCAAGCAGGTTAATCTCGTGCGAACTTATACTTTCAAGGTGATCTCGAATTATGAGGCAATAAAAGTGAAATTATCTCATACGAATGTCTTTTTGATTTGATCTGGTCTTTACTTTAACTTTTTCATAAAATGAGAAACCCTCCGGCTGTATTTGAATCAGGAAAAGAATCTGTTATCCCTTTTTACTTTAAGTAGTAAATGGCGACCATCAGTCATCCGTTTTTATGAATTATTTCATAAAATAAAACATTATTATTTATTTCTTGCACGCCCTTGATTGATTCCACGTTCTTACTCAATGCAATAACATTTTTGAGTAGTCAATGCTCTTCTTCTTTTATGTATGTGTTATTAAATTTAAAATTCTTACTGTTTTTGACTAAACTATTCCATCTTTTGATATATAGAGCTTTTTAGAATGTTTTTTTTTCTTTTATTTAGCTATGAACAATTCTGGAAAATCCATGAATAAATAATATATACAAGAGCAAGATTGTCTCGTATAGTAGTATCTCCTCTCCACGCGTAATTATAAGCGTAATTGAACTCAAAAGGATATTTATGGCGTGAAATACACTATACTGAATACTTGAAATAGCTTAAACTTGATTTATCATTTATCCTGCTATTTAAAGCTCCCATTCCATTCAAATTAGGTTTGTAAAGAAAAGCGTCAGCTGACGTTCTTTGATGGGTTACCCTTAAGAGAATAATATTTGAAGTCACTCTATGAGTATTCATATCCTAAGTCAATTTTCAAATTCACATTTATACCCCGCTTGTTATCATTTTACTATCCGGTCCTAGCATCTACTTTCTCGCCGAAAGCTTATAATTATACACTATATTCAGGGACGAATTTCCATTCAGGAAGACTGCTACTTCTGACTGATAATCCACTTAGCGAAAGTTTAGAGGTTTTATTAATGGTAATAATCATGAAGGAAATGAAAATTTAGTAGTGCATGGACCCTTTGAATACCAGTAAAAATTAATCCACAATTAATATTGAATGGGTATCTAGTATTATCATTAACTCTTGTTTTCAAAGTTACCTGTTTGTTGCAACTTAAAACACGTCGTTCAAGTGTATGAATAAAGTACCATAGGCGAATTTTACGGTATATAAGAATTATTCAATCGTACAGTGATAAAGTTATAACAATATTCCACCCTTCAATCTTATATTTTAGCAGTAAAATCGCTCATTCGGAATCCCTTAATCTTTATTCTTTTCCTCGAGAGAATCATTTTAAATTTGTGATACTGCAATAAAGATTCCATTGAGACGATAGGTCGAAATGAGCCCCAAATGGATTATTGTTATTCATCTTTAGCATCTTGAAATTATTTTTTCCTTTAAATACAAATCATCCTTTCGAATTATGTTCAACCGCCAATAATCCAGACCTGAGTTTTCTTTCTCCTTAATGAGGTTGCTCACTAATAAATATATAATTTTAGAAACGATTAAAATTTGAATTGCCACTGATAACTTGTCACGATATCAGGATCGTAACTATATTTCCTCCCATTCTATTAACAGGGGTTATATTCCGTGTTTCCAAAATTAAGTTTGATCCTTTAAAATTTTCGTTTAAGTGTTTATTTCATTATACTCGTATGATAGATTCCTTCATTGTGAACGTGTGAATCGTTTCACTTGTTGTGAATCGTTTCACATTAAATGAAAAGTGAGAATTAATAATTCGGAGTAACTATAATTACAGCCCACCTTATGAGAAAATAAATTTACAAATTATACCCAAAAGACATTATGAAAGGTCATATTGAAAAACGAAATAAACTTTAGTAAGTGAATTATTTCCAGTATGTGTAACAATAATAGTTTACACTCATAGAGTGTTTAGATAATGAAAGACGTATGTAGGTAAGACGTATAGAATGAGTAAGTAGTATTATTTACATCGCAGATTTGAACACCTTCATCTAACGTGTGTGTCCTAATTAGCGAATTAGATTGCGGCAAGTTACAAAGTACGACAGATATCTACATTAAAAGAAGGTAATTATTGAATTACAAACTCAACTCTCGCATTAAAAATTGAACCAAAAAATCGAATGAGATCATAATCCACAATGCATCTTTGGGAAAAGGAACCTCTAAAATTAATTCACTTTTGGCGGCAAGAAGAAAGTGAAATAGTAGATTTATAACACTTAATAAAATGATATTTATCGCGGAGGCTAATGACCATAGTAGCTCCCACACTCTAATTGCAATTAAATTGAAAAAATAATCCTGAATGCAACTAAATTCCCATGAAGATAGGGAACTGCCAAGTTTCCGCTCAATTAAACGGAATCAGCTCTCAGTTTTTTCAGTGTCTATATTATACGATCGCTGTTTGATATATAATTCATTATAGGAAGAGTTTATAATGTAGGATTTTACTTTCTAGATTCCCTTAAGTTTGCATCGTGTTTCAAAGAATTTTCGTTGCATCACAAGCGACAAGTAAGCCTACATCTGTAGTTAGCCCTAATTTAATTACTGTTCCAATTATATCAGGCTGTTAAGGTGAATATATGGCGCGAAAGACTAGATAATTCCAACATCTTTATGCTAAAGCTCATACTCAAGGTATTTAACATTTATGTACATTTAGTGGGATTTGATAAACATACAGTACATAGTGGAATCGTATAACCCCATTACATACTCAATACGCTGCTGATCTCAAATTAGTATATCTTCCATTTGCTTATCAAATAAAGTAAACTGTCTTGGCCTTAAGGTACAATTACTCTCCTCAAGTTTTTGCTACTGCTTCATTTGAAGGTAAATTCTGGTTTAAATCCAATTTATTTAACTCTGCGAAAGATAACGTACAGAATAAAATAAAACCATCATTTTAAATTTCAGCCGCCTTTACTTTACAAAGATGTTTTGTTCATTACTTTATTTTTATTTGCTTTGTTGATTCAAGCTTTCTTTCACTTTATTTATATAAATTTATACAAACATTTATAATAATTTATACAAATTTGAAATATAGTCCTAAACTAAGTGGAGATTTTTTTGTAAAAGTAGTTGTATTTTATAAAAAAAATACAAGTAGAAGTGATTTATTTCAAGTATTTAAAGCCGCTAGAACACGATTTAGAAACTTGCGTTCTGCGTATATTTTAGGATATCACCTTTATCATCACTGACATATCCATGGATTGCTTTATTCCATAAATTAAAAAATACATCGGTCATATTTTAAGCTTGACGTAACCATCAGTCATTTTGGAAGACTCGCTTCGATTATGCTTCGAAATATCTGTTTAAGGATATTAAGAAATAAGAAAAAGGTAGATAAAGCCGTATTAGATCCAAATTGTGAACGGTGTCGGATATACGTAAATCCTGTGAGGAAATAGCTTCCGACTTTAATTATCTTTCTTCTTAATTTACGGAATCATCTCTTGGTAATAACAGACATTTTTCCAACTTAAAGTATTAGTATATTGTACATGTTAAGGGTATCACAAATTTTTCGTATACACTATAATCAATAGTAATAAATTGAAAAGCCTATCTCCGTATTTAACACGGATGTGATAAAATTGATGAAAAAGCAGTCATAATGATACGTACGGAAAATGAAAACATTTTTGCAGCTGAGTTAAACTTCATATCGTCGACAAAGAAGCTTTCAATTTTTCATAAATTATTTTAATCCCCTCATGAACACATTGAGAATACGATAAATTTTATATATTATAACGGAAAATAAAATATTAGGAAATGATAAAGAAATGGATATAATAAAGAAAATTTAAAGTAAAATGCATATGAATGAATGCATTAATCGTCAAATGAAGTTTTTGGAGTGGATGTTTTATGAAAACATGAATGAAATAAGGGGGAATGGAAAATTAATTGTGCGTATACATTGGAGTAGAAAGATATGAGGATAGCATAAAATAATATAGATATAGCCCAAAAATAAAAATATTGCAATTAAGGTTTTTTTATATCAATACAACTGAGTGCGCTCAGAATATAATACATGAGTGAATAAAAGTAAGAGTTAGTATCTTAACTGTATCGTTTCATTTTCTGCTAATTCTTTTCGTATTTCCTATAAAAATAAAACTTATCTCTTAATTCTGATTTAGCCAATGAAGCAGTCATGAATGGCAATAAAAAATTTCTCTAATTAAATTACTGTTCTAAAAACTTACAAGAACGATAGGGCATTAGTTCATCAAGATGTATATTTTCGTATACATTCAAGAGTAGAATATTCATTTCATTGAAGTTTACTTTCCTAAAAAAATAGATACTGATTCCTTATTATTATTATACTCTGCCATTCTGGAGTCGTATAACCTCATCAATCAACAAACTTAACTCCTTTTCTGAGTAGTTTATCAGTTCCTCTTCCTTTTTTTACTTCTTTTCTCTCTTCAGTATTATTTGCGAGTTTGTATCACGTTATCTTCTTCGCCCCAATTTCAGTATGCGATACTATATCGCTCGTTTCCTTTTATCAGCGTTCGGTTTCTTCAGCTAACATAATTTTCATACGTCGGCTGCTGATATATCGTAGTTAAGGACAATAGGGAAACCTGGCTTAAACGATACGTTATTTTATCTCTCAAACTAAACTTCAAAACCAGTCAAAATTCATTTATTTTTTAGAGATTACAATTCATTATCTTCAAAACTTTAACTCTGAATATTAACGGGATAAGTGGAAATTTCCGAAGCTGTTCGTGCCCGATATCGTGAATTATCAGTTTTAGTAAAAGTGAGAAATTTGCGTAAAAGTTGATTACCCCGATTCATTGACGTCAGTTAGGTAATTTTCACGAGATAAGACAATCTTTCCTTAACTTCATTCCTAACATTTCCTAACAATATGAATTCTACGAAAATAAATTGGTTTATGAACTTTTAACGTATACATCTTATCCTTGATATTACTTCAACTCTTCTTTCCTTTTCACAGAAGGAAGGAATTAGTAAACGAACGTTCTACAGCCGTTGAAATCTCTGTTCATTGGCGTATTAATAGCCAATAAGGGGACTCTTTATTTTGTCATCAATCACATCCTGAACGAATAGGAAGAAGGGAAACGCTTAGGGGGATATAGATGAATTGATTTTGATAAGGTTTACGTATGGTTTACAAAGTGTTTGCGTACATTCCCCAGCGGAATAGGTTTTATGCGGGTATACTGCGGGGCGCGATAGGTACCCTTGTATTGGTCTTGACGGAATGTGGCCGGTGGTTGGATCGCAAGTAATACCGTGGGGTTGCGGTAAAGATAGATAAGAGTCAAGAGTGCAGGTGAAACCGCGAGGAAAATGAAGTGGTTAAGAGAAGAGAAGATGTAAAAGTAGATATGAACTCCATTTACAACCGCATCTCCTAGGATACGATTAATATCCAACGGTGATGTATCTATAGAGATTTGAAATGCAAATAAAGACCTATTACTTCAACGGCTTGCAGTTTAAGAAGTATCGGCGGATAACTGTTGGAAGACTATGGTGAACTGATACGTTGTACTTACTTCCTGTTGGTGTAATCGGTCTCCTGGCCGATGCATGACGCTGTTGAAGTACAGGTGTTTGTTGGCTTTATTAAAAGGGTTTTCGAGCAGTCAAAGGGTAGGTGTAGTTGATGGGTGTCGTTATACCCATCCGAGATAAAATTATTTACGTATATTTCTGCTATGTTCGAAATTATCCAAGTTTATTAAAGTATTAGGTTTAAATTGGAAAATTTCTCAGTTGTAATGGATCCGAATATGAATAAGGATTATATCTTAATGAAATATCATCATCAATTAGATAAATGTAGGTGTATGTATTGGATGAATGATTCTCTAATAGTCTCGAACCTACTTCGATATCCAAGTAACGTTTATTTGTCCACCAAATCAGTTCTTGAGAAGCGTGAAGATAATAAAAAAGATATCGACGACAAAATTGTAATGCTCCATAGCTTCATCTTCATCCTTTTTCAATGTAAAGCTAACGTAAAGTGAGATTGAAAATTAATTCATACATTTTTTCTCTTAAAGACTCGATAAGACTTTAAAAAATAATATCTTTAAGATACCAATAAGACTTCAATAAAATGTTATGCCATTCATTAATCACATTCGTTTTCTGTTTAAATATTAGATAGTGCATTCTTTAAAACACGTAAGGGAATAATAATATTTTCCCCAAGTTGGAACGAAATTACCAAGAGATACGAAAAGGAATAAACAACAAAAGCAAGAATTAAATGCGTACGAAAATTTTAAAGAATTAAATGACAAATTCATTGAACCCATCAAATTGTAAATTCTGCGCTGAAATATCCTTGTGGTCTTATATCGACAGCTAAAACTCCGTTTCCTACGATATACTTACTCATGTATGACTGCGTTCCAACGTAATGTAAAATTATTCCAAAGTAACGTTCTCACTGCAACATGAATTCTTACAACTTGAAAGTTTTAAACAACCTTTTACTAGTCCCCAATATGTCCGCTACCAGAGGAAGCAATCCCCCCACCTGGATTCCTCTAGATAAATACTCCCGTGTAACCATACTTAACTATGTTTTATACGGCGGTTTGTGGACGCACGTAAGGGAGTGTGAAAAGAGGAGAGGGCCCGTGATCAATTAGAGAAAAGTATCCATGGTGCTTCTATGCTATCTGGATCATTATTTGAGTTCCTTGAAGCGAGCCCCCCCGTGAGGCCCTTTTAAACGATTAAATCAGAAGAGAGGAGAGTATGAGACGGACTGGAGTGGGGTCTATATATGAGATGCCGGAATAGTGATGGTGGGTCAGGGGAGAATGCTCACGTAGTCTCACAAGAGAGGGGTTTTGGAATCGCTTTTTTCAAAATGGAACCGTTCGGATGGATATCCGAAATTCCATTGGCGACGAGTGGCCGAACAAATATTCGAGATAAAAGAGCAGAAAGGGTTGATGTAGGAATGGGTTTGCATGACTCATGGTTGATCAACGTATAAAACATTTGGATGACTATTTGTCTATTCTGAGATTCAAAACGTGTTGAATGCATTGCTACATAAAAAGATCTTTGTAAATTGTTTGGGTCTCCGTAAAGAAGCTATGAGACTTTTGCGTAAACGATAGAATATCCTAATTTGCGTTACTTTAATCAGCTATATTGAAGGTTATTTAATCGGCCATACTGAATAAATGGTATACGAACATAATTAATGTTATTATGAAATTTTGTATTTAATGTGTACGAAAATTAGACGAATTTAACAGGGATTACTTATCAATTTGGCGGGATTCGAAAGATAACCAAACATTTATTCTGCATCTGTTTCTTTTTCTGAAAGGTATCGATTGGTTATTAATCGCGGATTCATAACGAAATATTTTCATGCCCATGCTAATCAAAATATGCTAATAGTGCTAGCGGAAATGAAATGTAGAAAAGCATTCATCAACACGATAATTTTGATTCGGTGCTAAACGCAAAAATAAAAACGGACTAGCAAAAGAATTGCTCGAGATAGTTCGTCATTTTTGACAAATGTCTCGTTAGTAAGAGATAAAAACCTGTTTCATACGTAAGTAATGCATCTTCATTAACGCTAGAAATAAAAATTATATGAATTTAAAGGAAAATTCATTTTATCTGATTTATTTCCGTATATTCAGTCCTTTCTTGGAAATTAAGTGAAAGCGAGATTCAGATATTATCTTTTTATTCGCATAAAACTTAGATACCGATGCCCGTACTCAAAAACGCGAACTTGTCGACTTTATTTAAATATGGAATTATAAAATTTTCGCCATTTTCGATGAAATTCATAGTAATAAGAAAAGATTCCCAACAATACTTAGTTTTAATATTATAAAGGTTAACAGGTTAACCAAGAGAACTTAATATAAATGTAGATGTTTGGATTTTTTATATCGGATTAAACAGGCATATCATTCATACTGTATTTAAGTTTAGTAACCGGCCGGCTTTCTTTATTGGTGAATTCATCAATCAAAAATTCATTTATATTCAGATAACGACAGACTCTGAGGTATAACCGATATAGACTCTCGTATCCTTCCTGTTTGTAAAATAAAATATTACAGCTTTACATTTAAAATTAACACTCAATTTTACGAACATATAGCACATTTCCTACCTTATTCCACCTCTAGTAACCTTTATCTGCAAAATAATTGGGCAATAATTGAAAATATTTGAGTTTAAACGTCAGAAAGGAATTTACCTATTCTCTCGTCTATTTGGAATCCTATGTGCTAAAAAAATACTCCATTTTCACGATTCGAGATGCCAAAGAAATGTAATCGAACAGCAGAATATATATCTTACACATGCATATATAGAATCATATCACATCTAACCGCAAATATAAACTGTCTCACGATTAATTGACTTTTCAACATTGCTAGTGCAATTCAAAATGAGAATATATAGAAGTATATATTCCACTCTTATATATGTAGTTTCATGAACTAGTTACAACTAACACATTTATTCCCTCTCTTTAACCATAATAGTTGATGCATTATCGCACCTTTTTCGTAATGGCGTTCGAAAAACTTTCTAGCATTGAGCTCGGATCGAATTTTTATGATTATTCTTTACGATACGGTCTGAGGCAGGCGCCAAGAGAGGGAACCCGACTTGGAAATGTTTGTCGTGCGGTGGCGTCGTTACGGAGAACGCTGTAATTTATCGCTGCGGAGAGGAAGAGGGATTGGACGAAGGCACGACACTTTTTCACTATAACGTCCGCGGAATATTTACTGCTCTCTGTCCCTTGAGAATGGGAAAGCGATTTAAGCGGCTTTTGAGACAAAGGGGCGCACGCGAAATTCCCTCGCAATTTGTTGGGTACGAAACATATCTGGGACGTTTCGTAAGACTTTGATACGAAAGTAATTCTGGAAATAATTCTATCGTGGATGAATACTTTTAAAAGGTGGAAAAATATTTCAGTGGTATGAAATGTATTCATTCCTTTAATAAAATGATCAATTCTGTTATTTGATCAAAATGCTATGAATAATTGTGTAGCTATCCTCATATCCAACCCCTGACGAATAAATATGAACGAATTTTCAATATTTAAGGCCCATAATCTTTCCAAAAGGACTTTTAAGGCACCGTTCCAGAATTATACGTCTTTTAAATTCATATCTATAATCAATCGTCAACGTATTTTATAATTTAATATTCACCCGTAATATCTGCACGATGTTTATACCTTTATTGGTAATACGAGACTGGACAAACAACCTAAATTTTCATTCAGATTATTATTTGTTTGAGTTTACAATAGTGAAATTTGTTATTTTCAGCCCATTCTAGCGAATCATACTTTCTTTCTAAAATTACGTAGAATATAAAACATACTTGAAGACCATTTTATTGGATACTTTATAACCTGATGATATTCTTACTTATTTTCGTTCGTATTACCTCTAAATATCGGCTTATACGTAGATTTGTTTAGTAAGTATTACACAGAAGACGATATAGAAGGCAAAGAAGTGGAAAACTGTACTAAGGAACATAATTTCTGCTGTGTTATTAAGTAAATGTAGTCCAGAATAAGGTTCTCTATAAAGAAATGAAAAAATTCACGTAATTCGTCGATGGAAACGAAGATAGCAACCACTCCAGACAATTCTTCTAGTTGTAAAGGATCTACATAAAGCCAGTTCAGTGCTGTAACCATGCAGCAAAATTCATCTACTCTCTTGGCTCATTCTTCAGGTCAACGTATGGACAGCATGTAACGTTTCCGGAATACTCAAAGCACATTCGTGTCCGAAGCTTAAGACTTAGCGTCACATAGATTGATGGTCGATTTACCCCTTTAGCCAACCACGTGTTTAGCGTGTGAGGGCAAGATATATATTTTACACTTTCACCTCAAGACATACGAGGTGCACGCATTCTCATACCGAAGTCAAACACCGCCCAAATGCACTCACGTCTGCTATCGAGCGTTGAAATCACCGGAGAAAAATGTCCTTACCGCTCATAATCGGAAGGGTGTTTAAAGCAGCTTGAAGTACTGAAAAGCCCGGAAATGAATGTTAGTGTTCTCTGGGAAGTACAAGCTTTAAGTACTATAGAGGCATTATTAATTATTAACAAGAAATATCTGTCGAAAAATGTAATGAGATTGTTCACATGTATTGAATTTATTTGAATATTGCTCATTTGAGTTCGTTGTCGTGACGGAAAATGTGGTACCATGATAATCATTATCCCTATGTATTATACATACTTATTTCTTTTGGATTCATGCATTTATGCTAATATCATAATCATCATAATCATAAAGTTTGTCCAGTTGACGATGGCTTAAAGATTCCAAAGATTTCCACTTCATCCTTTCTCTCTCAATATATTCTCTTAAGTTTAAACTATCCTTATTAAATTGGATATAAACTTAATAAGGATATAAACTGGTATCAAACTGAATACATATGAATTTTCATTATTTGGACAAGCAATTGGAAAATTTTGACAGGTAGGATATGGTTCAAAAATATTGATTTTAATAATTATCTCCATTCTTAATCCATTCTCAATCATTTCTTAATCTCCATTCAATTCTGAAAATAATAATAATAATAATTTCTTTCAATTCAAACATAATAGGCATAAACGTAACAAAAAATATTGCAAAAGACATTTATAGCATCAGTATGGGGTCGTACGTATTCATTTTATATTGATCACATTAATTTATCTTAATATCATTACATTCAACATGAAAACAATCATGAATGAATAAAAAATGATGAAGAGATGTCGATTTTTCAATTGCTTAAGGACGCGACTCATCCTGTTATACCTGGAATAATTTGGATGTAGAATTATGATCAATATTAGTCAATCATATTAATTGATACATCGTATCGTATCATACAACAATTTTTATAGTTTCTAACACGGAAAAAGTTCATTACTGTTTTGTGGAAAATAGATATCTTTAGATTACATTCGACGAATAAAAGTCAATCCTTAATCTAATTATCTACATTATAATGTACTTTGATAACCACAAAACATGATCGATCCAAGTTGTTCGAAGAAACAGTACTACAAACAGATGGGTGTATACATTGATGCCTATAGGTCTACAAATAAATTGTAAAATTATCGGTTTGAAAGAAGAAAAAGTAACTTTACGAAATACTGATATCATAGTACCCAAATAGAAGTATCAAAAGAGAATATGTAATGAGTGAATGGATAACGATTCAAAAACGCAACGACCTTTAAATGTCCCGACCGTAAAATGATGCGTACAAACTCCGTCTTTCCCGCCACATTTGAAGCACGTATCCCATTTTGGAAAACGGAATTAATTTCCCCAGAACAACCGAATAACATTGTTAAAGCACCCAATCTCGGCGTGCATCAATGTTCTCCAATCTTCCTTCCGACATTAAAAAAAAAAATATTCCTCGAATTCTACGCCCTATACAGTGGGGCCACGCGTCCCTCTAGGACACCAACGGCATAATTAACCCGTAATAGGTTGTCCCTCGAACCCCAGATCGTGTCCTCACCTCATCCAACGAGCCTACCCATCGAGACACAAAAACCCCCAACCTTTTCCCAACCCGCCGCGTTGGAAAATGCAGCTTCATACGGCAAAATCCGTATTCCTCGTGAGGGAGAAAAATATTCGGTCGGCGCATAAATTTCGGGACGCTTCCCAATACGTCAGCCGCGTCCCTCTCCCCGCGTCCTTACGTCTCCTATTCGAGGTTGACACGCACCCCCGGAGATAAGCTAACGACCGTACCTCCCCAGCCATCGCAGTGAAAGAAAGGCGACCAGAGTCGTAAATAAAACACACCTCCGCTCTTTGGATTGAGACGGTGCACCAAAGTGCCTCGCCACCCTTTCTCGCCTCCTTTTTGGAGAACTCCCTTTCCCTTCGAACCATTCCCCCGTTTTCATTCCTCACAATATTTTACCAACTATATCGCCTCTCTCCATTTCCCGCGTCTCGTCATTGCTCCGACTCGCATTCCGTTCCCCTCTCGTCTCCTTCCTTTTTCACGGATTCCTTACGCCCTCTTCTTCGGTTTGTTTTCGTCTATTTTCTTCTTTTCGGCCCGTTCCCGTACGCGTTATCGCGTTATCTAGCTTTAATTATCCTTCGCCCGTCTCTGTTCTATTTTCTACGTTGATATTCCGGGGAGATTGAGCAGGATACCAATTGGTTGGTTTTGTACGTGTCGATTGAGGGAATAATCTTGTGTGTTTGTTTAGAATGTCGTGGATACGTTTTAGGTTGGTCGATGTTTGGTAAAATTTCGTAAGAGTTGAATGTGCAAGAAATTGTCTGATTTAGTTATTATCGCATTCAGACTTGGTATTCTTACATATTCAGTGGTGTTTTGGTAGATCAAGCATCTCATACAATGGTGACGAATGTATAAGATTCAACTGAATTATATTTAAAGTGCATTTTCAATAACTGAAATGAAATTTGATGTTTATGTATATATCACCACCTATTCTAAGATTTATCTAATCAATTACATATAATTAACCAAAGTTATTTGAAAAGAAAGATCGAATGTTATGAAAAGAAGGAATACAGAACTTATGAATTAAGAAGAAAGTAGGTTGTAAAGTATCCATTGAGTTTAAGGGAAAGGGAGTTACTCTTGAAAAGTTTTTTTATTAATTTTAACGTGCATAATCTTTATAATGGAGTACGGAAGTCAATACAATAACGTCAGAGAATGTAAATATTTTGTACATTTATGTTTGTAAATGAACGCCAATACATGGGAGGTGTTTTATCAATTCTATTTAATTGGAAAATTAATAAAACACGAAGTAACAATAATGAGGCAAAATTATTTAAATTATAATAAAAAATTTAATATTAAGTAATCTATATGAAATTCTGGGTTTTGAACTTTGAAGCGTGCTTTATGACACCAATTAGGAATAATCATAAAGGAAATGATTTCAACTGATAATAACCAATCCAATTTCATAGACATTAGGCTATCCACATTCGAAGAAAAAAAAGTTAGAAATATGAATATTGATCCTCATTATTACTTCATATTATCATTTGCGATCATCTTATTTAAATAGATGTTGGGAAAGCAATCCATTGCTTTTTATCTATTAATAATATTCAAGAAAATCACCTTAGAGCTGTTTACCAATCAACTATTCCTTTAAGTTGAATTTTAAATAAAGAAAGGTATGCATAATGGATGAATTCCTCGTAGGTTGTCAGCCGAATGCTATTGATAATATCCAACTATATATATGCACGATTTTATTTAGTGAATATAAGTTATTTAAATTACGTAAAAATCAAAATTCCATAAAAAGCTTTAACTTTATATAATACTATAAAAAGAAGCGGGATGGAAAAATCAATTAATTCTTCGAATATATTTACATTATCAATATTCTTAACGTAGAATTTGCTTGATTTTTTCTCGGAATGAAAGATCTAAATTCTCTTCCTTATCATTCGATATCTAATTTTACCTATTCTTTATGGTTTTTTCCGGTTTTCTTTTTCCCAGTTCTCTTTCCTTTAACTCTGATACCAAAGACAGATGCGAGCAAAGTTAGCAATTCGGATTCAATTTTATATCTCTTAGAAATAAATATGATCACATCTTAAGGTATTATTACTAGACATTGCAGAATGAATTTTAAGTGCTATGACTCTCCTCATATCATGAAATGCATGAGCAAGGTCTACTACGCATCTTTTTCAAAGAATTCACATGTTTAGTTATCCATACATACCTTTTTTCTCAATATTTTGAAACTAAAAAGTTACGAAATCTTTTACGGTGTCACGAAATCATATGAGGTATGGAGACTTAGGAAAGCAGTTATATTTTAATGGCCGATGCGAACCCTATAGCGCTCAGCGATCTAACAGTTTTATTTAGTCGAGAAAGAGTGCTAGAAATGCCTTTCCATTTTAGTGAAAAATTGTTCATCTCAAAAATATTTTTCTTACTTATATTAATGAGACTCAATAAACTTTTTACAAATCAGTTAAAATTATCACATGATTTAATATATTACAAGTCAATTATAAACAAATAACAATCCTCAAGTCCACAGTGCGGCAGACTTACTAAAAGTTGATGAAAGTATAGAGATATTTGTATTGTAATTAACATATACTGATTTCCGATGGAAGTTAGTCATACAATGAATAAAATTTTATTAAAACAAGCTTAAACTCAATCAGGACATAAATGAGAACTTGAAAGAGCAAGTAGTAGTAGTAAAAAACTATTCATGAAATATTCTTGGTAATACCTTACAACCGGATCTTACTATCAACATAGCAAAAAAAAATAATGATAAGAATTATTGTGTAATGTGCGCAGAATTTAGGTTGAATATTTCCATTCAATTTTTATTACGATTAATAAATTCATCGCAGAAAATTTGAATGTTTGACTTGAAATAAAATTTATATTGAAAAAAGTATTTCTGTTAGAAGAACATTTTTATAGGAATATAAATTTATGAACATAAAAAGTTTTACCGATTCTTACATACGTATGGTTCGAGTGAAAGAAAAAGCGTACTTAGCTCTACAGGTTATTTTAGCACAACCTAATACGTCTAACCATAAATTTCCTTTCAAATAATCTTTCTTTTTCTCCTGGAAAAGTAGCCCCGTTTTGACTAGATATAGTAAGAGTTATAATTAGTTAGTTTATTCAAGTTTATAATTTTTAATTACAGGCATAAGGCGCCCTACGTTTCTATGACATTTTAATGTATTATAAATTCAAATTTTTACACCTATTTATTCTTTGAAAGTTTTTCTCATCTGTTGTCCCTCTCATTATTACCGTCCATTTTCTTCCAGGTTCTGCTCTCAAGTACTATATTTACATTTCCCACATTTCACGGGATTCCATCTGACAATCAAAAATCCCTTTTCAGTGTATAAACGCATTTTCAAACTTACAAAGAATTCACGTAGCATTTCATACTCCCACATACATCTCGCACTTCATTCCTTGCCCACCCATCATCTATACATCCATACTAATTTATCTCGTTCAACGTCCACTAAGCCTCCGCCCTCATCATGCGGAAGGACTGCCATCCAACGAGGAGATGATCGCAAATTATCGGCTCAATATCATTCCGTGGAAATCGCAAAACTCGGAAATGTATGAGACAGGGAAATATTTTGACACGTGAACGTCCTTTTGCGTGGATAAGATTCTTGACGTGGGTGATTTTCGGTTCGCGTCATATGAAGTCCGTTGGCGAAGATAAACGAGGGACAACGCGATAATGCTGTCGGATTCACATTTGCCCTATCAATCACGTTATTGCGATAGTTGCAAATTAACATAGGAAACTACGTGCGGAAGAAATTAGTACATGGGAACCCACGTAAATAGCAAACTTCGTAAATTTTCCACTGAAAACATTACGTAAATGGTTAATCGATAGAAAAAAAGAGATATTATAGCAAATTACGTTGGAGATATGTACTGAACTCTAACTTAGTATCGTATGGTGATATTGTTCTCGTATTTGGTTATTTACTCCAAAACGATGTAAATTGATTTAGCGTTTGTCAATGTAGGTTAAAGAAGTCTCATTCTATTTTAGTAATTGAAAATAATTTGCTAAAACGGTAGAAGATGGGTTTATCAAACTAGGGAGACAAACTTGCATCGTCCCTAAATACACTCAAATTAAGCATTTTATATTGTAAGTCTGAAAATTCTGTATATTTAATTAATTATAGCAAATTCTGTAAAACTACATTTGCAAGAGCGAAGGTAGAATAAGTTATCACAGAAATAGTCGCAAAAATGTAGATAATATCTTTTATATGTAACTTTACGTGTAAGTTGAATCGTTTTCTCAAAATAAACAATATATTACCATTGTTGCCTTCATTCACTTACGATACGATAACATATATTTGCTACTGATAACTCGTTATGATTCTCTCATATATTAACATTTGATTAATACAAAACAGCTCTTAAATTAATACGTAAGGAGATTAATCTCTTTCAGTCTATCAAAAACTTATTCATGCTGCTATGAATTTTTCATGGGTTATAATATGTTGGTGATATCCGTATCCAATGAAAAAAGAGTGAGATTTGTTTTGCACAGAAATTTTAGTACGATGATGATAGTTTCAATTGCTTCGAGTTTACTTGAGTAACTGAATGACCAATGTTATCCGCTTTGAAATATCTGTATTTTCTGCTTATTTATTAATCTTGAAATATGCATACATTTCAAATTTATTCGATTGAGTTAAAGAATAATTTTTGGCTTTTTATATTATCTATTATTAATTTTTGTGATTAAAGACGTACGTCTTCACTTATATTTTAAATTAAGAAATAGCCATCGTTCTTCGAGTTTCACTATAACTGATTTACTCATAACGCAAGAGCATCTCTTTATGGTAAAAACCGGGAAATGAACTTATATTTCAAGATTATGGACTACTAGGATTAAATATATGATATTTTTCTCAGGGAAAAAATTTTGCCGTTCAAATTTCAAAAAATAGTTTAGTCTTGAGGGATATATGAAATGTTTATCATAATTAAATACAAGAGATCTGCCATAAAAACTCTTCACCAAGTTGCTATTTTTTGAACAATTTCTAAACAATATTACTAATTTTTAGTATTATTCTAGGAAATATATACACGTAAATAAGAAAGCTGTACATTAAGTGCTAATGTAAAGGTCTGAATTTTATGAGTAGATTTATTCTTTTTATTTTTAAAGCTCCTAACACTATAGAATCCTCATACAAACAGTGACTATTTGAATTATAACTTTTATGTTACTTTCCGCAGAAATTAAATTTTTAACTGACATAACCTTTATATATTTATAACTTCAGTAGCATTTTTAGTCATAACATTATTAGTATTCTAAGTATTCCTTCTCAGATGGAGTCGCTTTGCTCATCTATATATGTTGCTTATCATAGTAAGTATCATAAGTAATCTGGGATCAATAATTATACAATAAAACACCTTAGTAATCATTTCAATAAGAAGACAAATATTGTAAAATGAACAGTTTTGATGAGTCTATAGAATATACTATCATTATATCTTTTATTATTTTTGGAAACTTTGAAATTAGGAGCGACACTTTATATAGTTTTCTTCTTTCATTTGCATTAACAAGTAATTAAAGCGCAAGTTTTAAAACGGTAGAAACAACGCAATGTTAGGAATCTAATTAATTTCTCTTCATTCTCACTTAATATTTTCCGAAACCGAGTTCCTCAATTCCTATCTTGAATATATTTGTCGATGATATACTGTGAGGTAACTTGATAAAATGGCGTGGAATGATATCACTCATTATTGGCCGTATCTTATCTAATTCCGGATAACTCCGTGAAATACGCGAGCGTATGTGACTCCCCTTATCGAAATATTCAGTTTGATAGCGGCAAATATTTATTTCCACTTTTAACGGAAGTTCTTCATCTATATTCCAGAAAAAAAGGTGTACACTTCTTGTGATCTTAGGAAAGCGCGGGTGGAACACACTTTTCATTAAACATAAACGATGCGTATTTACTCTTCACTGTGTGTGGAGATGTTTACAGCAGTGAAGATAGTAGAAAAAACGGCCCATTCATAAAACAAGGAAGCTCTCGCTAAGTCAATTGTGTTCATGAGGTCATGAGATTTATATTTGATGAGAAAGTGACCTCTCACGTATTCTGCGATTCAGTTTTGGATTTATTTGGAAAGGAGATGAAATTGAATAAACACACTTTTTCCTCTTTTGTACGCATAAGCACGAATCAATTTGAAGTGGATCTCTTTTCATATTTTTGGCGTTTAATTCATGCGTATTGTTGAATGTACCTTATAACTGCTCACCTGTCTCTACACAACCTAATTTAATTACTTTTTGTGATGCGTCTATTATCTTGAAGGATTAGGCCAAATTGTAGATTATAGGGAAATTTAATCATAACATTTCGTGCTTCATCATTTTAGTTGCTTTCTTACCGCCATATTTTGATTCATCTATCAGGTATCATTTTTCCTTAGGAATGACGAGTTTTCGTTTCTTTCTATCGTTTGTTATATATTTTGTTTTAACTAAAGATGTAGTGTTAAAATTACTGAAGTATGAGTGATTCGTAACTTGATTCTTATCAACTAAAAACGTGGATTTTATTCTATAAGTTGTTCCCCCGAAATTACGTAGTTCTTTCACGCATTTTGGCTTGTACATTAATCCCTAAACTTGCTTGCTTATCTTTCCCATTTGGAAAGCTATTTTGTAAATATATACACTTTAACGTTAAATTTAACAATGATATACAATCCAAAAGGAAACATATTTCATCCTATATGTGTATTGATATATTAAATATCTCACGATAATTTTGCAGAATATATTCTACCTTTATGAGTTAACGCATTAAATCTATTTAGAATTCTTCTCTTCGAATTCAAAGTGTGTCTCGTTCAAATAAAACGAACACTTCAAAATCCAATTTCTGTTTTCGAATATTTTCAAGATATTCAAGAAGTAATAGTTACAAGAATGAAAATTTATTTAAATTCATCAAAATTATTCTCAGTTTTGAAAAATCATGTATGAAGGGAGAACATGTTTCAGCTGCGCGCATGGTTTACATTTACTGTTATCGTATCGCGTTATACAGAAAAGTAATTTAAAAATTTTAATATTTATTGAGGTACAATTTATACAATTAGAAAAGGTTGGAATGTTTATTGTGTAAGGCCGTAATGATGAAGCAGATAATGATGTTCTAAACATTTACTAGTGGTTTATTTCAAGAACAATACCTCTTTCATTACATTGTAACATGTACATTCGATAAAAGCTGTATGTTCAGGCGTTCCTTCGTGAAGGGACATTTCAGAGCCTATTGGAGAAATGACACACTTGGTTTACTTCCACACTATTTTTCTAGTGCGACCGCTTTCGCTAAATTCTTAGTAATTTGAATATCCAGGTTATTGGTCGAAATATTATCCATGAAGAAATTCTAGTCAAAACTTTATTCGCATTAATTAAACAAACCTAAAAAAAACACGTGAGTTTTGAGTAGAATTATTCGCAATTTAAATCCAGCCCTAAAATCGAAAACTTAAACACAGGCATGCTGTTAGACATCAATTACGAACGTTAACAGGCCAAAGAAGAATAATCCATAGCTCGGACCAAATGAAACTATGGTAAAACATGGACAACTACAGATCCATAGAGTATTTTTTTATTCTACAACATCACAAAACTATGGCAACTCCAAAATTCTTACCAGTAACAGCCAATTCTCAATACATCGACACAGTGGTTATTCCTCATCCGTACATCTCCTCTTGTGGTATCCAATCGTCCGGTGGTGGTTCCGGAAAAATCGATTACAGAGCTTCAGAAGCCAAAAAGGTGAGCGTCGCATTGGGAGTGGAGGGAGGGATTTTTTAAGTGGGAATGCACGTAAAGGCGCGTTACGTGTTGGGGCCATGGGAGAAGGATGGCGCCGCTCGAAGCATTCCACGGAACAGAATAAACTGCCCGTCCCGCTTCTCTCCCTCCCACTCGAATTTTTTTGAATACTCAATCCGTATTCCGTGCAGATCGAACGAATTTCATTCTTTTCGCGATTATATATTTCTCATATTTTGGTTCCGAAAAAGGGCTTTGAATCGAAATATTTATGCGTATTAGATTTTTGTAACAATGAGGAAACGGTTTTGCGATAATTGCAACACATTATTGCTATTGTTATATTATATTTTAATTGTTGTAAATGGTTACCAGGGAGAATAGTTAAATTTTAACACATTTATGATCATACTAATAGAGTGTTACATTTATAAAATGATATATCGTTGGTTATCGTTCAAAACAGGATCGCTTATCGAACTTTTGTTGCATAAATGAGTTAAAATAAATAATAATCAGCATAATAATCATCGGAATTTTATTTTATTCATTGAATTCGGAGAAGAAATATTTTAATATATTAATTAGTATCAATTTTGCTGTCAGTCTTTCCAATTCTAAATTCATCATAACATATGAACTACAGCTCAACACATGCTTATTTAAATCTATCAGTTTACATACGTTTTAGACCGCGGAAAGATGCACAAATTTACCATTTTTAACTTATTATTACTTAAATACAGCATTATTTACTATGATGCTTATTCTTAATTTTAAACTACACGTAAATAAAACTCAAAAACCTAAACTTAAACTCAATTTCATGGGATTATTAACCAGGATGGTAATTCGTTAACCCTTTTTTGTCTTTCACTATTACACGCACAGGGTTATTATAACTTTATATCGTTCCAGATTCAGTTCATGTATGCTTTTCTTAGCATTCTTTTCTTCAGTTTTTTTTAAAAGAGACTGAGTAGTTAAATAATGATTTAGTGTTACACGCGAACATATCTTACCTATCTTATAACCATTTAGAGATTTGAAAACTCCCCCCTGTAAAGAAGTCAATTTTGGGGTCTTATACCATAAAAAGTCTGTTTTTATACCTCCACTTGATCCTGCCATTCTGCCTTGAATTTATGCGCCGTCAATAACTGAATTCGCAAGGAACCAAAATTCCACGCTATCTCTTGCGATTATGCGGTAACTGTTAATTCATCTGTAGCTATTCATAAAATGAATATCGCGAGAAAAAATTCCTTCCTAGCCTTCACAGCATTTGATCTTCTTTTCTTAAGTGACTTCTTCCTGCTTGTTGATTGCGATCCACTTATGGCATTTGATATTAATGAACTGATTGCGCAATATCGAAAATTTATTCTAATAACTTTTAAGTGCGTCACTTCTTCTAATGGAATTTTTAGTGATTTTAGATGTCTTCAGGTCTTTATTAAATCGAGATTGAAACTGAGAAGTCTTTTCTTCTATCGATTATAAATACTCTATTTGCAAATGACAATAAGAATTAAATGGTATTAATTATAAAAGAGTTGTAAATAAGGAAAATTTTAAGTGGATTTGATAACCTAAGAAAATAACTTAGAGAAAAATATACTCTAGAAAAACACCTACAAACATGTGTGTAGTTTAAAACACCTGAACGTCTTGAATTCATTTCAGAACCTTTATATCTTCCATCTTATGTAAGTTTAGTTCTATTAATGACATTACGAGGAGCTTTTTATAATCTTTTAAATTTACTACTTTTTTGTGCGAAATTTTAGGAAAATAATTGTCCTGTTATAACCATAGAATAACGGTCAAACGATGTATGGTTTTACTGCGAACCTGAACCGTCATTTAACGTAATTTTTAAAATGTTTACCTTATGAATGAAAACCATGGATTTGAGCTTTAGAAAAAATAAAATTCATAATGGCCAACAAGTATTTTGACCATCATTTTATTGGATCATCGACAGTATAAACAGATTCCAAATGAGTTGAGATCCAAATTTTCTGAGCTGTCTTTATTTAGCTCCGAGTTATCTGGATGTCCTTCGGAAACCTGTCGGAGACGAGATGTTGATGGAAGCCATCATCCAATGAGCGAGCTGATTTATGATTCAATCAAGAATTACGCGAGCCTGGATGCAGTCGATATAGAGAGAGAGCTTTTTCCCTTTGATTACATCAATTACTGCTCGTGGAAGGGGAGAGTATATTACTTTCCGATGATGTCAAGATACGATGAATGTGGACGCATCGAAAATTAGTTTATTATCTCCAAGATGGATTTACGTACCTTACGGTCGACGAGAGAATGGTCACTTTTTGAAAGAGTGATTGTAACGTGAAGAACCGAGATGCACATTAAGGTCTAAGAAAGGATGTATTGCTAATGAGGAACTTTAATACGTTTTGGAAGACGTTGAATTCAATGTAAAAGTAATTCATTTAGTGCAGTAACGAAGGCCTTGGTTTTGCTACGAAGAGGAATTGAATTTGAAGTTGAAGATGCCCGATGATTTTTAAGTATACATACAGACATCTTAAACAGCTCTAAACGTAATGATTAAATTAATAAAATTAAAAATATTGCGTGTTTTTTCCAACTGAGCGAGTAAAACTGGCTAAAATATAATGTTTATATTGTTTATACTAATTAACTATTTCTAAAGTAAATTTTGTTAAACTGCCTGTTCGTTTCTTTGGCTTCTTTTTCATTATTTTCAATGGAAATATTTGTTTTTATGTACTGTCAATTCAGAATTACAAATTAGAATAATGGAACCTCAATTTTAAAGATGAAGAAAGCTATATTTTAATCTTACCTGAACAATATATACGTAGGAATACTTTAAAATGTAAAAGTATACTTATTCTGTATTTATAGGTACACAATCGTTTGGATGAGAAATTCAAAGAAGGAAAGTTTGGAAATCATACAATTATTTTAATAAGCCAAATAGCTTCTTTTTACCAAAGTGAAATTTCTAATCGTCAACATAGCATTGAATGGTAATCCGGAATTCCCCATTTCTCATTCTATCACGTGGGTCCAATGTTCTTGCGAGTGATTGGTTGCCAATGATCGAAAAAAGATGTCAATGATTTCATCCATTTCTCTCCCCATCTTGACTGAACCGTGACTGGAATTTGATTGGGCCTCTTGTTTAGGAATCATGCTAAGAAAAAATGCTTTGTCACCTCTTACTTTCGGAAATTTCTCTTCTCTCTCAGTTGAGAGGTATGTTTTGTGGACAAAGGTTATTGATCGTTTAAGATCAAGTTGATGATGCGTAGTTTTTCAAATGATGCTATTCCGATAATTTGATATATGGTATATCCAAAGTTCGTTATTTAATATATATTATTACTGCAACCCTTTAGAAAACCAGGAAATATTAGTCTGATATGATCAGGTATTTCGTATCATTAGTCCGTAAAAATTTCTTCTTGAAATTCTCACCCGCATATTTAATAATTTTCTTAATTTACTCAATTCAACAGTTTATAATCGTTTTGGAATTAAATTGAGATATTACTGCTGAATTTAAGTTTGGGCACTATGATTTATTCATGAGAATGTGTTTAAATTCACCCAATTGTGATTTGTTTGAGAAATGACGACTTTCTCTTGAATACATGTACAGCGTACGTTACCGTCATCCACGATATTTCCTTATTATTTTATCGGTATAGCTAAGAGTTGAATAATATGAGTTATAGGTTATCAATAAATTCTCTATATACATTTCATATATGTTTTATACCTTAATCCGAGGTAAAATCTTTCAATTCCTCTTAATTAGCTAATAATGGGGTTGGTAGGGCAGTTTCCTGCATCTACATACACATTGATGGTAAGAATAAAAAGTATTCTGCAAAAAATTCATCTATTATTATCTCTTTACAAACATAAACATGTAAGAAATTTATTTATAGACTCATTGAATATTTACAATAAAATTAACAAATACCGCTGAGATTACAAAACCGAAGCAAAATGACAGTAGATTTATGTATGGTATAGAATGTAAATAGATTTGTATCCAAGCCCTTTAATATATTAAATACGTTATTTTTGTGAATAAAAATATTGTTTTACATCAAAATTTAGATTATTAGAGATAATATATATCTGGAATGTATCATTGATGGAGAATAAGTTTCCGAGGTGGACATAAAATAAGCACATTCCTCCAAGTTTATTCTGTGAATACGTAATATCGCGATGGCACAAATACGAACATATATACATGTATATCTTCGGAAAATAAAAGTCGAAAGATTGGAACCCTAGAAAACGTCTCAAGGACGGCCCAAGAAGTTTGAGGCTCTTGGCTCATATCAGTTGGAGGGAAGTAAACCCTCTAAACAGCTGATACTGATATCGCCCTAAAATACCTCGTCTGGAAAGGAGACGGTGCGAAAATTCGACCATAAACTCTCAATAGAGACAAACTGAAGAAGACTGCCTTCAGGCTTTTTCTGAAAACAATATATTAATGGCGATTCAGGAGAACAATATATAAAAGTCTTATTTAACATAAATTTTAAGTTAAACATTGAATTATTGGGGCCATTGAGTGATGCACTCTAATTTTCATCTTATTCCACTTGTGCTTATGGTTAAAAGAATGTTTACAAGGAATGAAGTATCTTGTTCCCTCTGTTTTAAATGAAAGTTTTTTTTCTCCTAAAATTGCTACTTAATATTTCAGAAACAGAATTGGTAAAAAAAGAGACCAAGAATTCTTTAGGAATTTGAATATTTTAAAAATAAATTGAACCGTAGCAGATGATTCGTGAAATTCTTGGTGGTACTTCATGCTTTAATAACCTGAAAATTTTACAAAAATGCGTACAATTCCACAAAATAAAGATAAAGTTTTATATTTACAGTTTTCATGTAGAGTTTTTAAATTTCATTTAGTAAATTTGCACAAATTTTGTAAAGTTTTCAAGTTATCATTTCTAAAAATATCTCTGTATCTTGCAAAGAAACCTAGTGAAATGATTGTAATGAAGTGCAATAAAGGGCAAATCAGTATTAAAAATCGGAGACAACACGCCATGCTTGGTATCTTAGTACGATTGTATAAATATTCATAATACCAGATATACATGAATATTTATTTATATTGTGGAATCAAGTTCTTTGATGTTGGCAATCAACTGATTTATTCGCGAATCATAAAAAAGCGTCTATATATAGCTATTCAAAAAGCATTCCTCTACATCATATAAACACCATAAACAAACTCGTAAAACAACGTGCACCCACAACAGCAAAACAAGCGAGTAACCATTGTTCCTTCTTCCCCATTCGAGTAGAATCCCAAAAAAATTCGCATTCTATAAAAAAGCTATCGGAATTTCCCAATTCGGAAATTTTTTCCCAGCATTCCACTCTCGTGTCCCTCCTTTATCACTCATCATCACAGATGCTCGAGCATTCTTCCCAAATGGAGATTAAGAGCACCTCAGGGAACTATGCTAATGTCCCTAAAAAAACCACCTTTTGCCCTCTGGTTCCGCGACCGCGTGTGCAGATTCGCCGAATACCTCCGGAGTGGCCACGGAGGACCGGGCGTGTAAGGGGGGAACCTTTCCCGTTAATGGCTCACTAAAGGACTCTTCTAGAAGACCTGTAGAAGGTATCTCCTCTCGAAAATCCATTTCCCTCGGTAGTCTGATCGGATGAGTTACATCCAACGCGAGTAGAGTGCCCTCAACGGGAGACGCCGCATCCGCTGCCCTTTTTTTTACTCTTTCCAGAGGTTCTCAAGCATGCTTCTTCCATTCCAAACAATCAGCGTCGGCCGCCATTAATTCTGGGGCGACGCGCGAGCCTCCGGAGGTGGTAGGGTTACCATAGGCGAGTGGAGGAGGACCTCTGGTGGGGAAATGCGAAGGTGACGATGAGTGGTAGATGTGGACAAATGACATCTACGTAGTAAACAGTCGGAGGGAAATTTCGATAGCATTCCGTCATAAAAGGGAGGTTTATTATAGGAGGAAGGGTGCTGCCGATGGAGATGCGAACCGGTTTCGGCCGTCGTGGGGCCCGGTAGTGTTTTATGTTCGTTGTGGAATTAGTACTCGTTATTCCCGGCTTTACTCGTATCCTTTCCGTTTACAATAGGTTTGGATCGAAATTTTATTTGTAGAACAAGATGGTGGCTATTCCACTAGTGCGTGGAGATCTTCACATCGTAGATTGAGCGATAAAGTTAAGGGAATTACCCGAATCCTAAACGTAGACTAGTTAATTGCGCTTAGTTATGTTTGCTTATCATATGCTTACTTCTGCTGAGAATTGAACCCAAGCCCTATCATATCTAGGACGAAAGTGATATTCACTTGGTTATCTGCAAGTCCGAATTCTTGTATCAAATAAAGACATTACGTATAAGATGCCTAATATTGTCTTGCGTGTGCGATATTTATTCTAGCATCGTAAAGTTGATCGAATTCTAGCGGTAGAATTTTTAAAAATATGCGAAAGAATTCTTATCGAATCCCTTAGATAAATATATCCTCAAGTTTAGCTACTTATGGAGATTATGAGCAAGAAAGGACAATTATCCCTATGCCCATCAAAAAGCTAATATAAATAAATGAATAATTCTAGATATGATATGTATTTATAAATTACACATCGATGTAGGTACAGTTATTTTATAATTATAGGTATTTTGTGGGTGAATTCTAACATTTGAGTCCATAATATATTTTTTTAGAAAATAAGGATAGGTTTTCAAACTTAGACTTCAAAGGGTGCTCTTTTTTCACAAAGTTATTTGGTTAAAAAACTACTGTATTCAATGTAATAAAACTTCTATTCGCTTGAAGGAAGTTCACATGTTCATTTACAAATTCATATTCCAAGATAATTAATTTCAAAAATACTTATATTTTATAATGATAGATCAAAAGAAACATAAAAGGAATGATTTAACTACGAGAAGAAAAAAACTGTTAATACTATTATGCACATGATTTAGAGAAGGGTTTACTTTCCTATGCTCACGTTACTCGTCACTTAAGAGTAAACCATTATTATGTGCATACTGGATATTATACTGGATTGCATTGGAATTATTATACTCTTAAAGCTGAGTGCAGTAGACGAATAGCGTATAAATAATAAGAGGAACTTAAGGTAAACATCTCAGCGATTTATTTCAAGTGTAAACACTAATATATAATTCATCGATACAAAACAATATTGGTAAAAGTGTGAAATAACGGTAAACCTAAGTTATAAAAGCATTGCATGTATAATCAGATTCTTTGAGACTAAACTACTGATGATATCCATAGGTTGAAGTCGGGATTTAAGATGTGTGAATAAGGAATAATAAGCCGTAAGAAAATAAGTGAAAGCCATGTGGCAAAAAGAAGATAAGATGTGCTAAAGATGGAGAGCAGGTTTCAAATACCCCATGAATATTCATAAAACTGAGCAAAAAGGATAGGTTCGAAATGTTTTTATCTTCGGCGAATACACACAAATTACAGGCTCTCCAAAAATATGGGGTTGATTCGCCCAAAGGAAATCATCAAATAGCAATTGGGTCCCACCCTCTAATGTGTATCATTCACTGCTTACCTTTAACACGTTTAAATCACTTCTCTTGGATACCTGTAAAGTCAACAGGTTTTTTAAAAGTGCAATCGATTCCTATACCTTTGATTTATGATACAAAAGAGTAGGGAAATATTTTCTTCTGTGCATGCTTTTATTTCTATATTTGGATCCAGTCACATGAAATAATTAAAGTATGATAACAATGCCAAGAATTTTAAAGAAATATAGAAGAAAAACTATTAATATCGAATTTCTTAATGCATTCACCTTTCATTTAATCCAAAGTAGAATAAAAAGTCTAATATACTCACACCGATCATAACAATGAAGTTGTTGCGTGTGGGTAAATAACTTACCGGCTCAATTACCTTATTGTATAAGCTTCTTTCAGGGTTAAATGGAAGAAGATACTTTTTAGTCTCCATTTTGCCTTTATTTACCTTCATTTGTTTAAAGTTTTTCATGATTACTATTTGTCTTGTAGGGCACTATTGATAATCGTCGAATCATCTGAGTTTTATAAGAACAAAGCACTAGATTAATTAGTAGAATCGTATATTTAGAAGGGTCCTAAATTAGATGCTATGAGTTATACAGTTACTCTTAGACTGAGTTTTATTATCTGTTATGTTGAATGTATTTAATATAAGCCAGGAGTATGAGAAGAAAAGTACACTGCAATATATCTCTCCGAAAAATATACCAATTGCATGCAAAAAAGGTTTCACTCAATCAGATACGGTGTCAGTGAAATATAATATGATCATTTTAAAATATCTACGAGCAAATTTGAAGTTAAAATTTAATTTTGAAATTCATATAATCTTAACAATAATTTGAGATAAAATATGAGAAATTAAATTACTTTCTACAACCATATTTAAATTATTTTCCTAGCTAGTATCTAAACAAATGCTGTTTTAGAAGTGAAGCGGCCGACTATTTTACAAAACTCGATATGAAAGGCAGTGAGAAGCGCAAAATAAAGGAGGATTAAATAACTTTTATTGAATATAGAGTAATTTATTGTAATCAAAAGCAAAGCAAGTTGAAAATTATTATTTTCTTTTTGTTGCAAATTATGATTTTTACTTGGTTATTATTATAGTTTTTCTTGCTAATCGTCATCTGGAATTAGGAATAGTAATTTATACTCTACAGCTCCATTTCATTAATGGATCTTAGGAAATGTTTATTATTATCATATGTGCTGCAAATAAGTATATTACTCGGACGAGCAAAATAATCCAGAAAATATTTAATTATGGTACTTACATTGTTTTCGTGAGGTGTGAAATAGAAAATATTCTTATATGTTGCGCAAAATTTGATATTTTACATGTTTTATACGGACCCCGTTTCCTTGATTCTTTTATCATAATTTTATAGCCTGCAAAACATATTTAGGAGTAGGTATTACAATTTCACATAGTATATTTTGCTGGCAGGGTGTTCAGCAACTTAGAAATCATAAATGTTTTTTATGATTGGGGTGAATGCATCATTCTAGAGCATTTTCATTTGCATTAGCCGCCCTATGATTTGCACATAATTTTAAATTATTTAAAACCGTTTTCCTATGTTTTCTAAAATTTCTCGTGTATTGAAAAAGCTGCACACAAATACACATTCGTAATACGATCTTGAACGCCAAAGAAAAGACCATGTATTCCAAGCGTAGAAGGGACCTTTCTCTATAGCATCAATTTTTGATCACAAGACAAAAACCCTTTTCTTAACTTTTAATCCTTATAATAGAATAAGAAATCAATGCTTTAATCTATCCATTGATATACATTTTCATGATACATCAAAATTTTGTATTTATGGTTAATTATTGCATGTATTTATGGTTAAATTATCTTCGTAATGATAATAATGAAGTAATATTAAGTATACTATAATAAGTGTATCAAGTAAATTATCAATGAATAATATGTAACTCTTAACTAATAATATTACACATTCTAGTATAAGTATTTACAATAAGTATTTACCATAAGATTTTTGAAATTGAACAAAAATATTTTAACCTTTAAATTATTCAAAAAACTTCTAATCGAATATTGACTTCTTGAAGTCTTCCATCATGAAGGTAAATAGAAAAACTCTTCTACGTCTTAATTAATCCTTGTATTGTAAGATTATAGTTTATAGCCATTGAGTTATTACGAGGTTTTTCTTATTCTTATTTGCTTGTATAGATAAGCTTATACTTCATGATATTGATGACATTTTCGATTTACATCTGATAGTAATTTTATTTTTGATTGTTCTTCTTCCTCTAGATCATCTTCGAAAAACAAGTTTTCCAGTGGGATCGAACCTGAAACCTCTTCAGCGGATACAGAATTGTAGATTTGTCTTTTATTTTCATGAAAAACTTGTTTACCTCAAATGCTTAAACCTAACGTCGATTATTTCTTTGCATAGAAAATATTTCTACATGGAATTTGTTTCATTTTCACTGGTGTTAATGATAGAGGTTAAGTTAACTCAAAAAAGATACCCGAAAACTATTTACTACTAAAAAGACAATGCATTACGCGAAGTTGTTATTCCGTAAGGTCTTCATACCTATCGGTTATGCATGAAATCATCGCTTGCATAGCTCACTAATAGTCTGTCAGCGTAACCCCGAGAATGAAAACGAACTTATTCCACGAGTGAAATTACGCCACACAACCCCAATGAATGCCTTCAAATGGACGTAACCACCGGAATAAGTCGAGGAAATAACTTATAAACCCCATCGTCCAGGAAACGGGGAAAAGATCGTATTCAACTCCTGGGGAACCTTCTTGGGGTTGGTTAAGAGAGCTGCTCTTCACCCAACGATAGCATCGAAGAACAAAATAATTACATCTCTAAATAAGAAGGAGAAGACCATGCTAAGCATCGTCAAAGGTCCTCATCCTCCGTTAGATGTTAGATACCACTTGATCTTCCAGTTCCAAAGGAGGGGGTTGGGCTGAGGGAGGAGGCGGGAGGTAGGGCGGAGGAGGGGCCCCGGAGTAGTGGGGATGAGGGCGGGGAGGGGTCGGAACGGAGTGGGGCAGACCAAGTTTCGTCCCTCGCCACTCGTCTCTCGGCAACACCGAGTTCCCCATTCGCTGCGAACGTGTTAAGCGACTTCCGAAGCCACATTTTTCCCCCGGTGTTCCTCGAAGGCTCTCCCGGGCGCAGAAACCTCTGGCACCGGACTCCGGAAGGACTTCGCCGACGTCCACGGTAGTGAACTCTACCACCCATACGCTGTTTTATTGTTCCGATACAAGAAGAGGGAAGGTGATTCGAACCTCTGGGGAGTCTTGAGGAGATGCCGGCAGCACCACCGGAGCAGATCTGAAAGGAAAGCGCGGTCGGTCCAAGGAACACGAGAAGAAATCATACCTCCGATAGCCAGATAAGGTGAGTGCGAGGGTTGTAAGAAGCTACTACCCTTTGCGTCGATAAAATCTTTGTGGTATGGATGATGGTCAAATAGGTGTTGCGAGTGTCCACGTACGATTATCGCCAGATATGACCAAGTTTTGAGTGTAATCTCGCGTTATCGGGGACCGATATCAGTGTGAGTGTCGCGTAGAAGGATTCGATGCCGGTACTTGTGTGTGGTGAAGGTCTGCTTTTACGTTATTTATCGTTGTTCAAAGGTAATACATATCCAAGGAGGTATAATTAAGTATAGATATGGGGATTATTGACGTATTTCGAGATTTAAATTAAGAGTTGCTCATTAGCTTGTATGTTAATAGAGATTTGTCGCCTGTTGTGTGAATAATGTCCGTGGCTTAATTGTCCTGAGTTACGTCCGTACGTGCGAAACGCATTCGACGGTTGTGGCCAAGAATTCGGGAAAATGCCGGTGGAAATTCACAAGGACGACTCGAACCAAAAGCTAATATTCCGGTTTGAAAGCTACGAAATTATTTCATGCCCTAACTTTCTGTTTTTAGTATTGAGCCTTTATTAAGGTACGAAGTGTTCACGCAGACACGGTGTGTTGTTCAAGAGATCGCATTATCTTTAATTTCCTTGCGTGCATTTTTCTTCACAGATTTTGATATCCATTTGAAAACACGTTCGGGGTTGTTTGTAAGTTTAATATGTGCTGATTTAAATTGAATCTGGTCAAAAACTGTCCTCTGCGAACCACTTAAAGCGCTGATGTCATAGCTTACTCATTTCGATACAAATTTTTTGCCGTGAAAGAACGGACAGAAGTGGTTGCGGATAATAGACCGCATCCTGTTCGATAGAGGCAGACTAAAGATTACGCTTCTAATTTTCCCGTGATAAATGTCCAATGAAATGATTCGTTGCAGTGTTTTTGTGATAACTATTTTACATTTTTGATGCATTGGCTTAAATATGTTGTT
This sequence comes from Pantala flavescens, assembly GCA_020796165.1. Taxonomy (NCBI): domain Eukaryota; kingdom Metazoa; phylum Arthropoda; class Insecta; order Odonata; family Libellulidae; genus Pantala; species Pantala flavescens. Next base: position 16,598,219 of record CM036881.1, on the reverse strand, counting down.
CAATCCGTCAGAGGTATATGAACGATTTCGGCTTAGAAGTACGTAATGACTAACTTTGCTTCGAATGGGGATGTTCGAGCAATTCTTGGAATGTGTTTACACTCCACGAAGTCCTTTTTTACAAATAACGAAGTTTTCAGTTACTGCATTCCTCATACAGCAGGTGAAAGCTAATAATCATGTATTTTTATGATATCAGTTGCTATTTTTCAAACATGCATGGTAAACATTACGTATTACTGTAATGATACATTAGTATACATTATTTTTCTCAACTAAGGAATTAAGATTGTCAATATAAGACCTCGAATACATCTAGATGAAATAAATACCAGTAGAATATTTTTTATCAATCACATTTTACTTGAGTTTTCATTATCGAAGGACTAAAATTTTATAGCTGAATAACTGTTGATAATATTACATACGAATAGGTTTGTCCCTTTTTTTACTAACAGATTTAAGAATATTAAGTTTAGATAAATAATTAGAGGATATATGAAATCAGAATCATAAAATAATTACTTTCCATTACATCAACACTTCGATAATGACATTTAAAAAATTTAATTATATTTTCTAATATGTAGCTGTACTAGGACTGCTTGATATATACTCATATTTCTATACTTACCTTGTACACAATATTTGATGATCATGACTTAAGGAATCCAGTTTCCTTTCTGTGAATTATCAACCTTGGAAACGTATTTGATTTCGAATGTAATAGTATTATTGATTCTTCAAACAGCTGTATAATTTATATACAATCAAAGAATGACTTTTGGATTATTAATCTGTGTAGACTTCATCTGCTTACTTTAATAGTTGAAGTAAATTGTGTGTAGAAACGAATACTATAATAATTGGAAATGATTTTAAATAATTTATAGACTTATTAAATTGATTACTAAATAAAATACAGCGCAAGTAATTATCTTCCATATAATTTTAACTTTTATGCCCTTTTATTCGCTTTTTTAATGAATGTGATTAGAACTATTTAATATCGTGGCGTAAAGTGATTTGTAATTAAAGCCAGTAATTTATTGGCCTTTGTTGGGGAATGGAACGGCATAGTACGATGTGTATACAACTTGTGGTAAAACTGCTCACAAGTATTTTTCCCTCTTATAATGAATTTTAGTTTACTATTCATGTAGTTCACTTCCTAAGAATTCGAATGCATTAAGTTATAAATGATGGTAAGACATTAGTTATTTCACGGGAACTAAAAATTGTTTGTAGTTGTTATATTTAATGAAACCATTAAAAACGAAGCTTAAAATGTGAAAATAGGTTATTGCTTCATGATTTATTGTAATGCCGTCTTCTTTGTCGAAACCGTAAAAGATATTTTGAGATTAGGCTCGATATATTGTTAATAAAAGAATTGTCGTGTTTTTTAAATTCTAAAGCGTTCAATGCGAAGAAATAATCATAAAGGCGTGCTTAGTGTAATGAGCCGCTGAAACTTTCATCATGAAATTTTCATCAATTAATGACGTTATTACAATACAGTCCCCTTGAGATTAAAAAGGATTTGTTCCTGAATCCGTACTTACTAATCAAATAATTATAACGTTTTAACCGCTCATATTATATTTGTACGAATCAGTAATTTAATTATGGACAATCAGTTTTTGTATTTTTTTTTGGGTTTACAGTTTTGATTAAAATTTTCCAATAAATATTAGATGCAAAGAAAGAGTAAATTCGTAATTATGCGGGTTCAACATGATTCTCTAAGTATCCACTGATGAAAATCTATTATATATCTTTTTCATCTTCATCTAAAGATCATCACCCCTCCTTGCTCATTAGTTTAGTCGTCGGTTTATTAGTTTGGTCATCTCTTCACATCTGGAACTCTGAAATCATAATTTTAAAATTAGTAACACATTCGATCAATTATGCTTTATAGTCGTACCTAAATTTATGCTTTACATTAATCGTTTGTTCACCGTTATAGATCCATTTGTTTAATCATAAAGTCGTAATAATTAAATCAGTTAAAATATCGTTGATCAAAAGTTATTCAATATACCGATTTAAGCTGCAATGTATACCTCTCTAGCTTAATATGTATAATAATAAATAATTAATATATATAATATTAAAAATAATGAAAGAGATTTACTTAAGGATTTTACAAAAGAGATTTTTGAAAACTTGTATAAATTAAAAGCGAGTATGCTTCAAGTTCTTAATGTAATGAAAGTGAACAAGTAATCCAATGAAGTACATTTCTATCAAAATGCCAAACTCTATATTATAATTCTTCAAAGATCTGGGTTCGAGCCTCTCTTGTGTCATTTTCTACGCTCTTTTCCGTTAGAAAAGTTGTATGTCTTGTCTTTTTTACATAAGGCCATTTCTTAGTCTTTTATAAACATGATTCGCCAACCTTAATGAGCTCAATGAATCAGATTTCAATTAGCTAGTTTCACTGAAGCAAAAAATTCCTTTACTCTGCGGTTGTTAAAAACTTCCAGGTGTGTTTACGAAGAATCCGATTTTATGAAACATTCTTCAGTGTAATTTAAAAGAATAATTATAAGATTATATTTTCATATCTCCTCCTCTTGATAAACTGGAAAATGACGCAAGAGTGTCGCTCTAATTGGTTAGAAAAAAGATATTTGGAGCACATTATCTTTCATTTAAACTCGTCAGTTAGTCCCCAATCCCGTATTCCGCTATATATTTTATGAATTGTCTTGAGAACCTTTTTATAGAAAAACTAGAATCATGGAGAAATAACAATAATCTCGATCAATAATCTCGCTAGTTTAATGAGAATATCAAATAGTTTCATTCATACTGAATAAATTAATTTATTCTATAATAGATTGCTTTTCTGCAAAAAATTGAAGAACATCTGAATATTAATAATTAAATATTTACCCCTCTAAATTTCTTTTAATCTTAAATATAGTATCCTTGTAGATTAATACTCTTGTCCAGCGATAATCTTTTGCTAGATTCAAAATACATTCACAATAGCGTACAAAAATGGTTTCTTTAATATGCTTAACAGTAAGAAGTAAGGATTAATTATTGATTTACCTAAATATCTTCCTTCAGAGGTTAACTTAGAGCCCTAACTGAAAAATAGAAAATGCTTCTAAATGAAATGAAAATTTGCTTCTAATTCATCGTTATATTTATGACGACGAGTTTAATTTCGTACGTTGTTTGTAGATTTGGCTATAAATATTTTTTTAGTGTGAAAAGTAGTTTAGAGCTATGAATATGGTTACCCTTTACTTTAATATGTAACCTCCCACATACTCAGCGTCATGCACAACAATATCTCCACGTGAGACGCACAATATGATACATACGTCTCATCCAGTATCCAATAATTAATTCTTGTTAATGAGCATTAAGCAAACGGAATCGCAGAACGAATTCGGCCCCCAAATCTAGAGACATGACACACCGCCCACTCATCCTTCGACGTCGGCCGATAACCGCGCCGTATCTACCCTTCGCCCCACTTTCAGGGGAGAGCGCGGTCTTTTATCGCGGGGGAGAGTGGCATCGGTCGCCCGAGGTACGCCACCGCACGCCCGATAAAAGCTTATCGACTCAAGTCCGAAAAAATAACGACGAGGTCACCGAAAACAAGCGGCATTGTCACGGAAACATCAATCACTAACGCACGTAAAAATGTCTCGGGTGAGAAATGAAAGGACGCTTTTCGGATGCGCTATTGTTTTTGTTTAAAACACCACCGCGAGTTACCTTTTATACTAATATAGTTTGCGATGAAAGCAGCATGGTTACATTACCCTAATTATGTATTATATTACTCCGGTTTTATATATGGCAAATACGGCTAGAATTATCATTCGGTTCTGACAATCTAATTGTAAGAATTGGGGTTATTTTATCCTATTAAAGTTGGAAATTAAATAGTTTAATACGCCGCGATATGAGCAAGATATATTTCGATTACCATGTATGACCACCTTCCGTCAGAGATCTCCTCTTATGTTTTGATGAAAATTTGTTACCAAATTTTACTTCCTGAAGAGATTTTAATCATTCAGCAGAAACTAGAATACCGATACGAGCTTATCGTAGCTTTTCCTATGCTAAAGTAAAGTGTTATTCTCACTTTAGGAGGATCCCAAATCACCTAGCAACATAAATGATAAAGCGAACGTAAGAAAATGTTGTATTTGTGGTTATCCTAAGAAAATATTCCCTGATAATTTTAGCATAATTTAGTATATTTGTAACTAACTTTCCTTCCCTGCATGTCGATTTCAATGAATACCCTGAAAGTTGATATCGCACACAAATAAAGGATCGGAAACGAGGATTCTGACTAACTTTATCAATATTTATGATTAAAATCTTAGTCCTTCGGCTTGAAAATCATGTTTGAATTAGACTGGAAAAGGAAAACTTTCAAACAGACTTGATAACGGACTAATTTCTCCTCTTGGATATGTTTTCTTTATGAGTATTTTTAACTAAAAAATCTTTAAACCAATTCTCACTAGTAAAAAGTAACATTAAGATACATCGATTGTTTTGTACGTAGTCTCATTTGTAATTCATTTGTAAAATATTTTGATGTGCTAAGATATCCGTACAAGACGGTTGGAGTATACATTCCAACTTCTGTTAGTTTATCTGAGTACATTAGCGCTATTGATTACTTAATTAGATCTGCTTCATCATATTTCCCCGCATAATGCTTTATATTATCCTTCTAACTCCTTCTGAAAAACGTGTCTTTCAATTCTTACAAGTACCTCTCACTTACTTAAACACTTCCCTATTAAAACAGTTACTAAGGCGATCAAAAACGTATTATTGCTAACCAGGAAACCAAGACATCTCTCAAATAAGTGCTCCATTTGTCAAACTACTATGAAAGGAATCATTGAAATAACTCAGTATACTTCGAGAATAAGCTATTTAAGTTTTCACCGTCCAATCACCATAGACGTTGAAAAAAAATGACAAAGTTTATTGCCCTCTGAAATTTTCTCTGTTATGACAGATCAAAATTTGGAGTTCCGATGGTCATGAATGTTTACAGTTGACTTACTCAATGTAAAGTTTATTTCGCGCAAAAAAAATTCTCGAATCATAATGAATAATTTGCAGTGACCATGAATAAAGTTCGGTCTTGTTCCAGTTTCTTTATCAACAGAAAACTCGTTTCTTCCATACATTTTTTCCAACTATCTCTTCTCCATGAACTCGAACGACTGTTGCAGGATCTGATGATAAAAAAACGCTATCAAGAATGAAACCAGCTTGAAGTTAACTAGATACCAGGATAAAGTCCTCGATATGGCTCATACTGACTTCGCATTACGATAGAAATACGCGGCAACGTAGATAAGGAAGCGGGAAATATACTTTGTTCACTTATGGAGAGGAAGGAAGTGAGCCTTCGAAATTAGGGAAATATCATCAACTTTGTAATCTTTAACGTTAAGGTTAAGGATTGTAAACAAAAGCGGAAAAAGTTATTTAAGGCATTCTATCGATAAGCTAAGGAAAACTTAAAAAACTTACTGATATTTAAGGCTACTTGTATTTACGTTTAATAGGGTTGGGTAATTGTATGGTATTGTTAAGATGTGATTCAGTAGCTGAAAGAAAAATCTGTAATAGCACGGAATTTAATGAAGAAAAAAATAATCTTTCATCTGATTTTTATTAATTTATACATAGATAACGCAACTAGAAAAAGGACCATGCATAATAATATTCTGCGCAATAATGGATTAACCTATAGGTCAGTTTGTAACCTCTTACATTCCAGAAGAAAACGAAACTTTGCAATTGAGTACGAAACTTTCTTCTCGAAGATGTCATTCCGCAAAGTGACGCTGGATCAAATTAATTATAATCTTATATTCTGATATTCTTTTCATTCTAATATTTTATTATTTTTAGTAACTTTTGTCATGGTAGATTAGGAGAAAAGACTGTTCGGCAAAAGCTCGGAGGGTTCAACTTTAAAACAGTAATTGCTAAAAACTTATCAATCTGAACTATATAAAATACTTCTTCTAAACTTGTACCTTTGTACGTTCAGCGTTCAGTTTTAGCATCTTGCCGCGAGAATTAGCTGTTAATCATCTCGCAGATAACTTTTTGTTGATATAAGTTTAATGATGCAACGGAATATTATTTCTGAGTGATTTGAAATTAATCGGTGATTTATTAATAATGAAGAGGGAAGACTTAGTTCTTATAGCCTTCGACAAAGAACACCTGTGCATATTGATTTTTCTATGATTTATCGCTTATAAATCTTCCAATTATCGTCTGATTATTTGCAAATAAAATTACATTTATAATTCGATGTGCTTAAGCATTTTATTGGTCCATAGGAATGAACTGAGATATCTCTCTTATTGCATTGAATGCAGATTAAAATCATGTTGATTGAATGTTAACGCGATGTAATAACTCTTACTAAATGATATTCTTGTTTAATTAATTTAAAAATTTTACGATGGTTACTAATTTAAGATTTGATTTATAATCCATATCCATTCTTGTAGTTATACTTTAAACCTCAGCAAATGGTATTAGTTTAGTAGAAGGGGAATGTATATGTATTTGTATATTAAATCTTCAGGAGGAAAGCCATACGGAAATCGAACGATAATTTGATAATATCTTATTCTCAAACTATTACCATTGTTATTTTTGATATTTTTTGGAGCTTGAATACACGTACAAAATTATTTTAATGCTTGTCACACTCAATCATTTGCTTAACCATACCTTAGTGCTGTGACTTTGTCGTAAATTACGTATTTTGAATCTTTCCTTCTTACAGTCTTCTCCAATAGTTTTCCTAAGGTTATGATTGTAATGCTCCAGTTCAATATCCCTATTTCTCAAAGTATCCCTTGTACAGTATACTTTCTTAGAAGGGAGGGACGTATTTCCAAATTGAAAATCCAGGAATCACGCAATCACTAAAGATGCCCATAAACCTTTCACGAAAATGCAATCCCTATTTACTCCGTCTTCATCCAATTCCTTTATGAAAGTCCAGATAATCATTTTTAGTCCATCTCATGATTCGGGTTCTCGTTTCGAAATATTTTTCTACGCCAGAGATAAGAGGGCAATTCGGCTGAAATAATTCCCCGCGCATTTAATTATTCCCGCTTTAAATCTCTCTAAACCACTAAGAGAAACTTCGTAACGAATTTCCGTCGATAAAATTAATTTACCAGAAATTTCTCGGACTTTAAAATTTTTTTATAAAAATCGTTGATAATGAAATCTTAAACCGACACGGTGTGTGATTTAATTTGACTACTCATTTCTTTGGCGCTATAAAAGTTCTGCTTATGAATTCTGTATCCAATCTTCATTCAGTGTTGATCATTCCCAATTTCGCAGTTTCACATGTAATAAACGTGGTATGTGTTTTATTCTCATTTATTAAAAAACAATTAACGCTCAAAAAGTTCTCTCGATTTAAAACACCCCTCGGTTTCTTTTTAAATACGAATGACAGAAGTCACTAACCTTAAGAATTAAGAATAATTATGACATCAGAATATTCTACTATTCTAAAACAAAGTTATTTTAGCTTCCAAAAACACTATACACGTATATCTTATGTATTATCAATTACATTATTTTCCGCGGATTTTTATACATTTCCCCTTTACCTAACCCTAGTACGTATATACCTATACCCTATTGTTATCGTAAAAATAAGTTTAATCATTTTTCCGAAAATTTTATATTTGACACTCGTACGATTGTATCAACCAAGAAAAGGTGAATTTAATTGAAATAATCCTTAAATTTTTCCGGCGGAAAGTTTACAAATTTTGCATAATATCATATCAATCGCTGTACCAGCAATATGAAATTGGACTTCCTAAACTGTAACTAAAACATATTTGAAGCCTAAGAACCCTCTCTATGTAAAGTATTTTTTTCAGATTCGACCCCTTGAAGTGGTTTATGACTGTACTAAAACATCGATTATATTCCATAAACCTACGATCCGGAATTATAGAAATTTAATTATTTCATTTTACGATATATGTTCCGAAATTTTTTGAGCTATCTGTTTTTAATTTTATCCCTGTTGCCCGTTTCTCTGTTCGTATTTTGCAAAGTAATTACAAGTAACAAGTTAGAGTTTAGCTTCTTATAACGATTAGAAAACACTTCATCCCCTATCATAATATTTATCCTACCCGACTATAGTTTCGACCCTTAATCAGAAGTATAAGTAGAGTATATTTAGCTTCCCATTATGAGCGCTACAGTCGAAACTTAAAGTGCTGATAACAATGTTTAGAATCAGGTGGAATATGAAAGGGAAGGCATCTCTCGGAATGTTTGTAAAAGCTTTACACCGAAGTGTTTTGAGTTAAGCTATTTCCATCCTTTCAAATAAATCAATCATATTTCCAAAAGCTCTCACATCCCCCTACAAAGTATATGAATGTATTTCTTAATTATTAACTCGATGGAAATTGTTTACATATTTTTTGAGCAGTAAGTATTTCTCTCACCTTACCGACATCAAACTCGTGAATCATCTAAAATGAATTATGCAGAAACATTCAACATATCTGAGTCGTTAAACTCTATTCCAAACTGACATGAATTGGTTATTATATAGTATATATATATAGTTATAATGTAGCTTATTATATACTTAAATATAGTTTCAATTAACGTGAACACACATCCTTAATATCTACCTTAATTTGATAGAAAAATGACGGTGAGGCAGAAATATCAACCCCTTAAGAAGTAACTTTACCTTTTGGTATACTAAAAATTCAGTTGTTCATACGGTTCTTTCAAAAATGTAATTTATAAAGTTTATAAGCTTTCTTGACGTACTTCTACATATTTACATCGAAGTATTTAGGAAAAAAATTGGATTAAATTCGTTGAAATCCTTACAAGTTTGGTAGCTTGTCTAGTAGAATAGTACCCTGTAATCTAGACCATAGCATTATCGTGGACATATTTCTAATATTCTTATGAGAATAGAGAGAGAATTATAGTTATTTTGATTTGAACATCCCATGTCACCCTCCGCTAATAGGTGTTGGGTAAGTGTAGAGTTGGCTTCGTGGGCACCGGTCACTGGCGGCCCCGCTTCTGCCCAAGAGCGGCGCCTGCCGTCCGCGAGTACAAGAGCCGGAAAGCCGCTAATGCGCAAATCAGGTTTTCTCGGTCTCAACGACCCATCGGAGGAACACAGCCGTTCATGGTCATTCTCCTTCCATAATAAAATCCACTTACTGCAGTCCGATGATTGTCGAACAAGAATCCGAATTTCGTTACGTTTACTCTGATTGTTACGTTTTTCCCTCTGCTATTGGAGTTGCTGAAATGCAGAGTGCGTAGGGCAGGGGATTTGGCAGTTCTGAGTAAAAAAGAAAAAAGAAGTAAGACGTTTTGAAAGCACAGAGAAACAAACTAGATGTTTAAAGAATGTTGACATGAAAACGGGGAAAAGTTTGTGACAATTTGGAAGAAGATACAGGGTTTAACCGTGGATGTATTTAGTAAGGGATGCATCTGAAATACCTTGGGATGAACTAGTAGAAGTTTTTCAAAGAATTATGACTAATTAGGAATAAAGAAGTACTATTATTGGTGTAGGTGTGAAAGATTCGCCAACCATCATTCAATTATTCGTTCGACGATAATTTTTCATTTCACCATTTATTATTCTTTTAAGTCAGTGAGACACGTTCAAGTTTGTCCTTTGTTCCACTATTATCTCTTAAGTAATTTATATGTTAAGGTATATTCCATTTACATAGTTAATTCATCAATGAGTGATGTTGTAGAGTAAATTTAATATTTATAACTGATATCTTACAGCTCGTTTCTTATGTTTTCATCCCTTATATGATTCAATAAATTCGCTTATTCAAAATATTTTGACGTGTGAAACGTATTTTCTTGATACGAAAAGCTAAAATTTTCTAAGAGCACAACCGTACTATAAATTTATATCAGTTCAAGTATTTGATACTATCTTCTTATTCAAATATTTTTTGGCTAAGAAATTCACTAAGATTATTTCATGTATGCTCTTTAGATGTTTGCAACCTAAGTTTAAAAAGTTATTGACGAATAACATCTTAATTTATGGTAACAAAGACAATTTTTCTTTAAAACCTGACTTAAAGTCAGTTAAAATTTGCAGCAATTCCTTTTCATTTATACTCATTATTCTTACTTATTTTTCTCTTCCAATTCTTAAGAAAATTTCATAGAAATATCTTGTCCTAATATCGATGTGTCATTCAACATTTCTTTCGGCGAAATATGTTACATATACAAGACCAGGAATCTCACCGTAAAAATAATATTTCTGCGTGTATAGGATGTGTTCCTCTTCCATCTCGAACCTTCACATTTTATGTTTTTTAAACCACAGTAGCCGGAGGATTAGAGGAAATGTCCGTTCATAAGCAATGTGTCCGATTCAGTGTCAGACTTTCCGAACGTGGTTTCTTCTCCAGTCCCGCTGTCAACGCTTCTTCACCCACGCTCAATCTTCTGCGAACCACTGGGGTGCGCCTCCCTTTTTGCCCTTCCGAACATATCTAATTATTCATAAGATATATAATTAGTTTTCATTTCATCCTTACATTGTTAATGCTATTGACATTATTGAGCGTAATATCGCGAAATATAAGGATTTTTGCGTAGAAATAGATTGTTCCATAGACTCATTTCCCGCAATTAGAAGAGGTAGGCAAAAGAATCTTTCTGTTTCACTGTAAAACAGAAGTAATCAGATATTTCAATTATAATAAAAGGGAAGTTATTTTATCAATGTCTCTTGGTCTTTTGTTATATTATAGTTTTGTGTAGTTACAGGTGAACTCTAAGAAATTACGTAGGTAAAAGACACAGTAAATTAGTACAAGGTTCATGTTTATTGTGTGTTACATAATAAATCTTTCACGTTTGGTTTTATAAACAGCAATTATGAATAAATTATTAATTAGATAAGCTTTTGTTTCTTAGCTAAACAAATATACCTTAACAGTTATGAGTTGAATATATTTCATTAAGTGTATGAATGATTAAGAGTATTTAGCCATTGTATATCTGTTATAAATGATTGTACATCTGTTTCCCTTTGTATGATGCGTATTAGAAGCTTTAAATTAACGGTGAATCATTTAATCTATTATGTTCACTAGAGATATAAAGCTAGAATTGCCTTATCTGTCAAAGGTGAAGATAAAAGGGATACAACATCGCTTTCGAATATGTTTCAATTTTTTTAGCCTCTAAGTAATTGATGTACGTATATAATAAATCACGCACGGTACTTATTTGCTTGCCTTCTCTAATGATTGCTCTCTTCGATAGAAAATCATATTGAAATATAGAAAGCAGAGAATTTTTTAAGAATTAATAGAGATACTAATTGGTATTTAACAAAAAAGTACACCTCGTATTTCATAGTTTGAACTCTTAAAGGTTAAAATGAACTCAAAAATAGCTATATATCTTCCATAACCTTTTATTATTACGATTCACTGTTCCGAATTGTTTATCGTCTATTGTAGTGTATCTTTATCACGGAACAGTTCTAGATAATCGTGTTTGTAATGGATTAAGATTATGTTTTAACTTATCAAGTCAAAGATGAATGAAATAAAAGAGCATTATTAAAATTATCTTTTTATTTTCAAAAATTATTTAGTAAAACTTCACGATAATGAAGTTTTGAATTTCTAGGCATTTAAATGGATTAACAATTCAAAATTGAGTTTCAGTGAATATTAATAAGAAGATAATACACAGTGTTTGCTGTCTTATAGTTAAAAAGAGACTCTTAGCTCTACCCTTTATGTATACGCATATAAATTAGTTGCCATTCACATTTTGAAATACCTAAGACCTGTATGTCTATAACGGACACTAAAAGAAAGGAATTATTTAATTAACTTCCTCGAAAATCGATATTAATTTTTATAAAGGAAACTATTTTGATTGCATATTTATTCCGTACAGCTTTTGTCCTTGTACTAAGGAAAAAAGTGATAACTTAACCAACTCTGAGTCGATAAATGGGCAGGGGTGTTAATCTCTAAAGATATAACGAAAAAGGTAGTATAAGATGAAAATAAGAAGTGTTATTGTAAATACCTAATATTATTCATATGACGTAATAAGTTTCGAGTTTAAAATTTGATAAGATGAAGAAAAATATAACTTATTATAATGTGGAGAATATTTTCGATTTCCATCATCCAGTATTACTACCACATACAAATTTTTATTCAGTAATATAAATTTGTTTGATTGCGAATAAAAATGAACTATCTGAGGTTAATATCTTAATATTAAAGTTCGTTTTCATTTTCCCATAATTTCGTGTGATTATCATTGACATTTGTAAAAGTTACAGATGTGAGAAAGGGATTGGTTTAACGCAATTTATATATAAAATATAGTAGTTTATAGAATATACTCTAAAAATACGCCATCGATATTGCTTCATCTGCAGTATTTCGAATTAATTTTAAATTCGACTTGACTCTACTCCTTATCATGCACGATTACATGAACTCGAAACCAAAATCGTCAAATTTCAGATCGAATATCGTCAACAATGATATTGAACGTGCGTTAAACCATTAACAGTGGATATCAAGAACCAAAGTGGTTATTTTTACGACGTAATTATTTTCCTTAATAATACAGCGCGTTCGATTCTTGAACCACGCGCCCCTTATTCCAATCGCGTACTTAAACTATAGTATATCACCCTCAAATCACCTTAAACCCGATTGCGGTGACGATAAATTGGCGCGATTGCATTTACGCGAACCTGGATAATACCGCAATTTCGCGAACGCATTACGATTCGCAAATAACGCCCTCGAGAAAGTAATTACTGGGTTCTCATATCACCGTTATGATTCAAAAGGAAGGTAGGAAGGGCCCTATTAATATTTACACTCCAATCTTCTTCGATGCGTGCACTCGAACGCTTCGGAATAATAATTTTCACTTTCCCTTATTAATAAGACCGTAGCACACATACATACAATACTCCGATAAGAAAAGCTCGCATTTATCATCGTACGCGTAGCGATGGCGGAGTAATGCGGATAATTAAAGGCCCACGAATGGTCATGATGGTACGTTCAGAGAGAGGGTCCCATTACGAAGTTTTTATTGCCGCAATCACGGCGTCGCGTGCAGACTGGGTATCGGAAAGCGACCGCGGAAAATTCCACGTCCTCCTCCGGTTCTATCCGCACGACAATCCGTGGTGGTGGTGGTGGGGGAGGAATGAAAATGGGAGGTTCGTCAGAGCATGCGTGCTTCCAGCAAGATGGATGCTCCATTACTCTCCAAAGTTTTGCCTCCGAGAGGTTCACCATTGCTTCGGCGGTCTCGACCAAAGGGAAACATCGGAAGTTTTATTACCACCAGAGGGTGCACTTCCAATAAGCACAGCGTTGCAGGGGTCAAGGAGATGGGTTTCGACCCCGTATCTTATACACTCGACTTGATTCCGCGTGTTTCAGAACGTAAGCTTTGTAAAAGCTTCCGGTTTCTGCTCGCGGCTTAAAGTTTGTACTTTAAATGTTCATACTACGAACATAATTGATATTTCAAAGAGAATAAAGGACAAGAATGTCTTAGTGTAAAAATTCGCGCGATATAATAGCAGGAATTATAAAATCCGTGAAAAAAATCGGATGTTACCGGGACTCGAACCCGGGTCTTCCATCTTCTGTCGAAGTTACCGATCGGAAGTAGGGATATATGGGTTCGAGTCTAGAGTCCGTTCAGACTTATTTCACGTTTTTTAAATATTGGATTTATATATGATTTTATCTCTTTGGTTCTAGAAGTGACTGTTTGGAAGCTTACTTTTTGACCCATGTTGACAAATTTATTTACATTCGTTAAATTCGGTAAATTCCATATTTGCTAGTGAATCGATATTCACGTTTGACTACGAGGGAGTTTGAAAGTACTTAAGAATCTGTAGAATTTTTCTTATTTTTCGGGAAAAATGATCTGTAATATATACGGTGGATTGTCATTTGTGCGAAACGGCAGCAACTGAAGAAATACCGTAATTACTATTAAGGAGAATGCTTTAGATAAATATCAAGATTTTAATCCAAAACCCCTTCCTTAATTCATAGCTTTGAAAACCATCGTTGCATTGAGATTTTTATCCAAGGTTGACATTCGGAATTATTTTATATTCACTTCTGACAATGTTCATATTCGTTCAAATAATCTTAACTGATACTATATCACGAGATACAGATATCTACAATGCATGAGTTAAGGATATTTTCTGCAGTGACCCATAATAGCTGGATATCATATTTGCTCTGACCTCTGGAAGGCAGTCTTGCATTCCAAAAAGTGAGCAATTAACTTAAGGATCGTATTTGATTACGAAGATATTTCTTAATATCACATTGCAGGAGAACTAGCTCTTGAACCTTTATTACGGGAGATTCGTCATTCGCGTCTGTATAATGAATTCCAGCAACAAACTTCATACGAACTGCTCATTACCAACCCCTAGTGTTAAGCATTCCTTTCAATTTTTATCTTTCATAAAATTTTCCTTTGAAACGGAGTATTTATACGGAATCTTTTTACCTGAATATAGCTCCTATAAGAAAGCTGCAGGGGAAGTTATTTTATGATGAAGCATTACTTATACAAATCAAGGGAAGGTGTATGTTTATATGATGTTTTTTAAATTGCTATATTTGAACTGTGTTTAAACAACCCCTTTTACATACAGTACGTATTCTGTGTTAGTGTCCATGAGAATTACATAAAATTATGTGCGAATGAACACAAACTTTAACGTCATTAGAGTTTACCTAAAATTACGTATTTTTAATTGGACTTAATCCTACAAATTTACGTTACTGAATCGTAATGAATGTTTTATCAAAAATTATCTCCGCGTTTGACGTATTTGATCCTCATAACATTAAAAACGTTACCTTGACAACCATAACGCGTAAGGAACAATAATCCGTATTTACAGTAACACTTCTTAGTTCGTCAGTACTCTTCAGTCGATACGTCGTACGTTCTATATCTATGGAAATTAACGCACCAGCCAACTTATCGACTAATAGTTGGGTAAAATTATCGCTTTCTTTCTCAGTCCAAGGACTCAGTAGTTTTTAGCGATAAAGCGGCAAAACTATCTCCTCGGCTCTTGGCAGGTGTCTCCCACATACAACCGAAAGTTTTTAAACTGAAAACAACGAATGTACGCATAGGGGTACGCTTCCGATGCGATTAGTTAGCTATCAGAAGGGCAAAGCCGCTTGGCATATCTGCGCTGTTCCGATGCGGGTTTGCCGGTGTCGATAGCCAAAGGTAACCGAGCTATTTACGGCCAACCATAGATCGCTGTAAACATAATCAAATCGTTGGAAAGATAGTTCGAGGACGTCCATATTTATTAGCGTGAGCTCAGAACTATTCATCGTTTAATTTTTTTTAAACGGAGTATGTTTTCGTAGAGGTATTGAGTTGTAATAAAGCGTACTCTCAATGAATTAGATAATTTGATTAGGGATTACCTTAACATAGCTACGCGTCTTATTGCTAGAGCGGTTAAATAGAGTTGCAAAATTACGAAATGACTGGGACTCGAACCCAGAACTCGACTCTTTGTTATGATATGCTTACCACTACACCAAAATACATCTAACCCAGACAATGTAGTTCCTTGTCAAATCAATGAGGAATGGTTGTATCAATGGTCAGCATACTTGCCAGAAGGTGGAGGGCTTGGGTTCGAGTCCCAGTCATGCTTATATTTTTCTCCTTTTTTAACATGTCCTTTCTAATCGTACGGAAATGTTTCATCTGTCCAATATCCAATTTCTAAACACTTATGGATTGATTGCTACGAATATGGTTCCAATTCTTTTATTATTTTTATTATCAATTAAAAATCACTGAACAATGTATAGTCGTCCTAGATCGGGTTTGATGATAACTTTCTCATTTAGAATTTCCAGGTAAAAGAATTCCCAACAGAGTTAAACGACCTGATGATGCTTGCGCTGAGGAATTTCTCCTGAAGCAAGAGACAAAGATTTCAAATGGAAAATTTAATAGGAAAAGATCAGAGAGACTTCAACGCCGTCAAGCTCTTTAGCTAATGTTTTTCGGAGATACTATGATGATAAAAGCTCGCTTCCTAAATGGCATAGAGGAGTAGGAATACTTACTTTCTTAAGCCTTTTATGTTTTTTTTCTAAAATCCTTTCTTTCCATCATAGTTTTTTTCCAAGGAAGTTTTCTAAAATCAAAAGACCGCTTTTTGAAACATTAAAATTAACTCAGTCCTTCGAAATCTTCGACCATAACACATAATGTGTTAAATTCGGAATAAGAATATATATATATATATATATATATATATATATATATATATATATATATATATATATTTTGCTGAAAAATAGGTAATGAGCAAGAAAGTAGGGATTTTTATTTTTTTTTGGAAATATTAAATAAGTTAGGGATGGGGTCATGGGAATTTTGTAAGATAAGCACATTATAAAACAGGGTTTTGCTACTATCGAATTTTCTCTCTCTCCCGTCCACTTATAGAAAACATAAACACAACGTATGACTGATTTTTTACATATCTTCCCCTTAGTCAACATAAGTTTTTCAGGTCTATTTTTAAAAGAAAAACCTATTTATCGAGCAAAGTAAATTTCTTCATTATCCTCCTCGTAAAAACTTGGAAAAATTCGAGTCGGTAGTGATAAATTTAGAAGTGTTAAGGATTATTTGTGCATCTAGGAACTCCTGCATCTGACAGGAAAATAAAGAAGGAATATCTTGGGTACCTTAAGCATTTATACATCGAATCTAAGGGTAAGGATTATTTCGTACCTAATAGATACATATCAGGGTTATGTGCGAACGCTTGTGATTGGTAGAGTTCATATCATTGAATATTAAAGCACATTATAAAATTAAATCTAGAACTAAATCTACTTCCACCTATAAACGATACTGAATCTTTCGTACCTTACTTTTGACAGTTATAAATCTTTTATTATTAATCTATCCGTACTTTATTTTCAGCTGAAAAATTAAACGTTCTTAACGTTCATTTAATTTATAGAGTCCTCAAAAAATAAATGAGAAAAGCATAATACTTAGGAATCAGCCATGTATTACACTCGTGAATGACTTTCGGTATCAGTACGTTATACTAATAATAATGAAACGTTTTTACTTGGCAAAATTGGGACTAAAGAGTCCAACTTCCATTCAACCCTTCACAGAGTGAGGGGCAAGAAAGAAAATAAAAAGTATACGGGATCCTACCTGTACCCAACCCCGTCAACTACTCATTCATAACCTGCCTTGGTTACTTTCCCCTAAACAGCCTCACACCGAGCGATACTTTTCTCACATGAACCGCTCCCATTCATATCCGCGTGCAGACACGTACCTCTAAAACCGTCCTGGGTCGAATTGGGCATAAAAACCTGAGGAAGACGTGAAAAAAGCCAATTTCCAGTATCGCCCGACACCTTCCCGAAACCGGAAGACCTTGGCTAGAGAGAGGACCGCGACCTAGCTTTCGTGAACCCCGTACTAATGGTAAAGAGGACTCCGACGACGACGGTGACGTACCCGGAGGTATAGAGGGACGACGGTGGTCGCCTAGATACTCTTAAAAGGTTTTCCTCTTTTTTGTCACCGTCTCTCCTTCCCCTCCTCTACAAGGCAGACGGCTCAATTTCGTGGACCCAGAAAGGTTTTCGGAATCCCCAGTCCGCTAAACAGATAGGCATCTCACTGCTTGTTCTCCATTTTTTTCCTCCTCGTGGCAGGCGTGTCTCCAGACGTTCACCCATGCCACTTCCTCACCACGCGCCTTGTTCTCCCCCGTCCCCCTTTCTTCTGCAGACTCTCCCAAATAAATATCCCCCAGAAAGGGACATGTGGAGAGAACGGATTGATTAATGCTCTGCGACCCTTTAATTTTATCCGCCTATGAAAATCGGCCGGGTTTGACTCCGGCGGATTCTTCTTCTGCAGCGACGAGGATGGGTCGCCGGTTTGTGTTTAGCCTAATTTATCCCTCCGAGGCGATGTTTTGGTCCTCGTGTCTCCCTGACGTAATGGCTTTCTTATTAGCGGCCCGACCGCCTGGTGAGGCCGATGGGATCTTCTTCGGTCTCTCGGATTATCCCATTTGTACATTTGGTTGCCTGAAACTGCTTTTTACTCCGTTCTTATAATCCAGTAACGTGCTTCTTACGGAGTGGATTCGTAGATGTTCGTACTATAAAGTTACGCGTAAAGATAACATACAATCTCGCAGCAATTGATTCTATATTGAGAGAGAAACGATAAGCTTTTACACGAATTCTTTTGTTGCAACATAGCTCAACGCTGAATGATGGGACCGATCTATTTATACTAGTTTATTTCTGGAAAATATAATGATAATGATTGCCATAAGTTAAGGTCTACCAAGCCAGAATCAGGGGTGATGGAAATCGTTAATAAATCTTATAATGGTTCATAAATAATTGCTGTTTCTTACTGCTACATGCACTACGTTATACAGTGAGAGTGTCTGAAGTTAACCGAATGAAAAGATAATTAGGTTAGTTTTATTTTTATCAATGCTTTTGATCAATGATTTTGATTGATTATCAATGATGCTGTATTCCTATTTTGTCATGGATTCGATTATTTAACGAACGAAGGAACCGAGGTACTTAATTGAACAAAAAGCCAAATTAGTGTGGTTTCTTAGGACTTTTTTATCTCCGATTATGTCAGTGCTCATTGCTATACCTCCTCTTTTCATTCCTGAACCCGAAGAATATAGTAAAATAATCGCGTATTCCATTTTTCAATCATTCAATCATCGGGAACGGCGGTACGTCTTTTAGAACTCCTTCAGAAGCCGAAAATTCATCTTCTTCGTACATTTGATTTACGATCGCCGCGGTGTCACACCCTCGTCCGCTCATTGCTTTTAACTCCGCATCTTCCACCTAATTAGCATGGCCGATCAATCAATGCTCCCGAACTGCATTCTGGCGGCGATTCCACGAGATTCTTTCGAACAAAAAGTGGGAATACGTAATTATCACGGAGTGGCGCATTCGATTACGTCTGTCGGTGGAATGAGCAGCTTAGAGGCGACGGCACCTCCGAAGCGAGAAATCTCTACCTTTAATGCACTCCTGAGGAGATAAACTCCTCCGGACAGACGAGGTGGGAGTGG
Organism: Pantala flavescens; assembly: GCA_020796165.1. Lineage (NCBI taxonomy): Eukaryota > Metazoa > Arthropoda > Insecta > Odonata > Libellulidae > Pantala > Pantala flavescens. The sequence goes on along the minus strand of CM036881.1, from coordinate 16,578,919 downwards.
AACCTGGAAGCTGTTTCCCTCCGTCCGCGGTAGGGTGATCAGTTATGACACATAAGCCTTGATGCGTGAGAAGGTAGAAGATCTTCAGCTACTGTGCTTTCCTTTCCAAGTCCTTCCCCCGCCCAACACCCAGACAGTCCCATCTTTTTCCCTTTCCGATTCTTTCAAGAGGAGTTTTTTCTTTCGTGAGGTTAGCATTCCTAAACTGTCTGGGGTTGTGGAGGAGTTTTTCAGTGGCTTTGATCGCTTCGCGAATATTTGAGGTACGGTCGGAAATCGAACTGTGGACAGCTTTCACCGATGAGGACGCGATACGTATGTTGAGGTTTCCTGCTCGTCCTTTCCTGAAGTTAACTCATCTTATGTTGGATTTTTCTCGCGTGTAAGGAGTCCCGTAGACTTAGTAACTGTGGGAAAGTTTGAGCTTTCCAGTTTAGGAATCTCGTGTTTTAGAGGCGGTGTGCAGCGACCGAGCTCATAGCGAAAAGATCGTACGAGTGAAAACTTTTTTCGAAATTTATCGTGTAATCGCGTGGAATTTTATTCATCTATTTAGACTGCAGATGGTTATGATTCTGATTGAATCTTTACCGATGATATTTGAATAATAAAAATTAGAATTTTTTTACGTCTCTTAATTAAAATTGACGCTTTAACTAGTGGATTCAAAGCTTGTCGTTCCAAAAACCATAAGCTAATTTAAAGGAAAGGATATGAAGCACTCCACTACAAAGGGTAATTCATATAGGTAGTGAAATGATGAATAAATGTCCTCATAAGATAAAAGGTTTTATGTGACACGAATGAAACATAATTTGGGAAAGAAAAAAATATATATTACTCAAATACACCTTGCGAATAAAGATTTGAAGCGAGGCATTTTGCCACTGCAAGAGTCTTGGCATGGAATATTTTTAAAGAAACGAATTTAATAATTAAGTTGTTTTTTCAAATCGCTGATTAAAATTTTTCACCTCCCTAAAGATCTATTTTTAACTTGATGAGAAGGGCGATTGGGTTAGCTCGTAATTTATTTCAACGATGGTATCAGTAATCAAGACGGTATCGGAGAAAGAAAATTTCGCTAAATTATGATTTAATAATAAAGGTTTGCGTGATATAGAACAATTAAGATCGCTGGATATCAGAAATAGAAATTTCGAATAAATTATTCATAACGTATTTCCCCTCGAAAATTTTCATAATTTATTGTTTGAATTTGCAAGAAAAATTAATTGTGATAAGTAATAAATTTTAAAGCCTTTGTCGTAAAAGAAGTTGGTGTAGTTCAAGCGTAGATATTAGGTTTATTTGTTGATATCTGGAAAGTGAAAATGTATCTTTTACACCATATCGGAAATATTATATAATATGATTTCTATGCAGACGTATTACTTTCAAAATAAATATGTAATATATTTTGGTATCGATGAAAATAATTTTACAGTCTTTCAACTTATTTAGAATTTTTTTGTTTATGAAACTATGATTTTCTTACCTAACATATATTATAATATTACTGCATTATATGAAAGGTAATTTTTATACTCTTTACAAGCTTTCCCGCTTTATTTGCATGAGAGTTAGATAATAATTGTGTATAATTAGAACGTATCGACCTGAATTGTTTTCGTTTAAACTCGTAGTACAATAATAAACTCTTTCAATACCAGTTTCGTAGATGCTGGATGTATATTCCTTCTTTGAAACTTTTCTGGTCATTCCATTCCGAATCGAACAATATAAATGTATATGCATATGTCCCTATTATTTTATACAAAACATTTACCGACAACATTGGCTCAGAAAACAACTTTATCTCGCTTATCGACAATGCATGCTGTATAAATTAGCGTTCATGAAAGCTATTCATTCTGAGCACAGCCTTCATTGGTATTATTATCAACCCAAAGCCTCATCTGATCGAATTCTTAACCTTTCAATCTCATTAGAGGCGCGTAAGATCGTATCTATAAGCGATCCCGAGCAGTCATTTCGCTCTAAATAATCCGGATTGCCAAGTAGGATTTGCGTGCGAAACTTGGCCGTTGACCATTGGGATCCTCAACCCACTTTTCTAATCGGATTACGTCGATGCATTTCCCTCGATCCGAGATGCTGGCACCCCGATATGGATTTTTCAGAGGTTTCAGCGATTTAGCGTATTTCTGTGTTATTTTCGTAATGCCGAGCCGGATTTCGAAATCATTCCGAAGCTCAAATGTGGCATCAGAATACTTTATTTCTGTGTGAGTTTATTGGTCCCAAGAGAAACACTGCGTGTCTTTGTATTACATGTATCGTCTTGATGACCAATCTTGTACCTATTAATTGTGAGCATGTAAAGAGATTTTGTGATGGTGAATCTTCGTGGATCTTAATATTAGAAAGGCAAACTAACGAAAAACGTAGTAATTGACGTCTATGTAAAGATTTATACAGGATGTCAGAGGAATTTTACTGCTAAGTTCGTAATATTATGATATAGTGTGTTGGTAAAGAAGTATCCATTCTTTTTATTAGGTATAAGGAGATAGATATGTGTGTTTATATGTATAATATGCTGTATTAATGAACCCTTAATTTAAATAATTACTTTTACAAACCAACTTTCAATAGGCTCGTCTTGCATAAATGAATAAAATATATTTCGGCTAAGCAATATTCGTGTTATCTTAGACAGACATCATGTTTGATAATTTTTACAATTACGATAAATTTAGGATAATTAACATAAATAATAACCGGTCTTAGTTATTACTTACTGCAAAACCTATTCTTACCTTTATATAACCCAAAACGATGTCTTCCTTCTGGAATACACGTATACGAACCAGTCGCACTTCATCCCATCTTCATACCTTCTGTCTTATAAGCATACAAGAAAGTAACGTATATGAAAACAGAAAAAATCCTTCTGTCCATTTCATAGATTAATTCTATTCAATTCCTAGATAATTTCCCTCAACCCCATCATCTTCTCCATAGTCGAACGTGCATCCCATCATCCCTTGCGATTCCCACGCATCCCTCGTGACGTAAGGACCCCATAAAAATATGCATTTTGTCGTATTTCGCCGTACGACCCATTCACGGTCGCGTGGGCGTTGGCCTCTCCCCCTTTCGGCAAGTGGGTGGAACTCTCTCCCCTTGTAAACACTCTCTCTCTCCGGATAGTTAGGTTCCCTCTTTTATCGCACACCTACGTGTCCCCCGCTCTTCCTCGTTGTGCAAGGGCGTAGACATGGAATGCGAAAGAGACAGAAGACTTCGCGCTCGTTGTACCCGAGAAGGAAACATATTCCTGCAGAAATTCGTACGGAGCGGTGTGAGAGAGGTTCTTTTTTCTCTCTCTCTCCTTTACTTCTGTAGTCCCGGCGTCGTTACACGAGGATTTTGTTAATAAATTCAGAGACGTCTTCATTTGAGAGGAGTGAAAGAGTTCTCGGGTAATCCGACCGAAATTTTTCTCGAGGGTGCGGAACACAGACGAAATTAGCATCCTCTTGCTTTGTGGTTCCGGAATCAGAAAGGTTAGGAATGAATTGTGGGAAATGGTGGCGAAGGAACACTATGGCTGATGCGAGGTTTAAACTTAAGCTAACTTATAAGGGATTTTAGGGTTTAAAAAAGCGGGTTTTGTCGTTGTTTGAGTTTAGTTATAATCGGTTGGGGTCCGTACGTTAGAGCAAAATTACGTATTGATCGTTGATATGTATGTTTATTTACATATTTTAACTATGCAATGTTTAATGGTAATGAAAAGCTGTTGTATATATCCATAACCGTGGCGGATTTGATTATAAATACATTAACTGATTGGTATACTACTTTTTCGTCATATTTTTTATCAAGTCAAGTATTTTGAGCTTTTGAGGAAAGTTTTGTTGTAAGACGTTCATTTTACTATCATTATATTTTACGTTATGCCATACGTCATTTTTATATATTGAAAAAAGCAATACTAAAAATTTAAATTAAATATAAGCTCATGTATCTATAATATGTAATATTTTATAATATAATTAATATAACGAATAGAGTAGGAGTATGGGTGGAATTTTTCTGTAATTGAATCTTTTGATATGTTTATGCCATTCCTGGAATACATTCTAGATTTATAAATATACTTAAAGTATTTAATGCTGAGTCTGATATGAAGAAACTTTGGATGATTCTAATCTTAAATTCGATTCAAATTTATTGTATTATTCACGAATCCTTCACTACTGAATTACTAGGGAGAATATTTATCAGTAGTTAAAAAAGTGAACGATAGATACAATGATGTTATTGGATATTTGGATTAATGGATATTTCTTAGAATAGTATTCAAAGTGATGACTGAATACTATTCTTAGAAATATCCTCAATTAGCTTGCCAATTTAGTTATTTTAGAGTTATTTTTGCTCATTCTCAAAGTCATCCAAAGTGCCATTTTCACCTCAAAAAAGCGAAAGTTTTGAGACCTTCCCGAATGAATGACAAGATGTACGAATCTGTAATGAAAACAAGAAAACTTTAACACCTCGAAAGAAGATGCTATGGGCATCTTGTACTTTCATAACGGTATACTCATGTGTATGGCTGTTTGAGTACATTCTTGCAGCTGTTGGCATGAGTATCTGCTTGCTTTTTTGCTAACTCATGTCCTTGAATCTTTCTCGTAAAAGAAAATCTAACTTCTCATTGTAAATGTTCTTAGATTTTTCTTTGTGTAGTATGTCATCGATCATTTTAGATTGTCAAAATAGATTGATCGCTGGTTAATTGAAATCATTCGTATTCGTAAACCTGCGATATAGTTTCATGTTAACTCTTTAATTCGTTAGCGATTCATCAAAATAAATTGTATATTAATGTTGATTTTTAATTTGAATGGATCTACGTTTAACCTTGCAAGTTATTATATTCGTAATTAACTGTTTTTTTGCTATGAAGAACAAATTGGAGAGTACTAAGTGTTGTAATCGTAAAAAACTTCCTAAAATATTAACGTCAAAACAGTTTTTTTCGTATTTTAAATAACAAAATGAGATAACAAACATTTAAAGCAACCTAAGCATAACTGGTAACAATAATTTACATCTGAAATACAAGTCTCTTAATTACATAGACTTTATATGCATTTTTATAATATAAATGAACAATTTACATACGCCATAAATTCATCGTGTTTATACCTGAAGAGGGGGAATATTTATGACTCATAATTTAACTTTTCCTTCTCTCGAAATTGAACAAACAAAAGAACAGGGCTCATAATCCATTTCCATTGACAGTATCGTAAACCAAAATACAATTGTCACAGTATCTTTGTTTAACAGAACTCTCGCGATTGAGTTCCTAGTTCCTGGAATCAACAAACGTAACCAATTTCAAAACATTTCAATCAATATTACCCATGACGTCATCTGGCAAGAGCGACAATAAATCGAGTCCAAAAAGTTCCACTCCTAATCGCGCGGATAAACCAATTAATCGAGGAAATTTGTAAGGGATTCGTCAGAAGGAAAGCGCGTGAAGATAGCGACGACGAGGAATTCCCACACGCCCTCCAAAAAAAAAGAAAGAGGAGCGGTCCGTCTTAACTCATCCCGAGGAGACAAAGTGAGCCGGGGAAGAAGAAGGATTGAACCGAGTGACCATCTCCCCTTATATTCACCTCGTATCTGGCGCCAAAGTGCTTCTCATAGAGAGAGTGTCCTTTGCCAGACTACCTCTCTCCCTTTGAGAAAAAGAGTTGGACCGCCCGCTCTTCTCGTAAAAATCGGAGTTTTCGTGAGAGAGTAGAGCGGCGGTGAAATAAACGTTTCTCTCCCCCTCCCCAAACGATCCAGTTCCATCGAACGTGTAAGAGTAATTCATCAAAGCCTCCCATTCAGACGTGGGTATCTTTTGGGTTAAAACGAAGGCTTTTTTCCGTGTTTCGGGTGATATATCTCGTGCGAAAATTTAGATCGTTCTTTCTTCTTGGTGCCCTTGACCTCTGCTGAGATCTTAAAATAAACACTTTCGAAAAAAAATCGTTGCCTTAACTAATATCTTACACAATGGGAATCTACTTAAAACTCCGAGCTACAAGCCTTGAGTCAAAGTTATGTACCCTGCTACTATTAATTGTTATATTGTTCAGGGGAAATCACCTTTATAAGTATGATTTTTTGCGATAATTCCCACGAGCGAATACATTTTTTTATTTAGAAATAAAGTGATCCGTTCAGTACCTTAAGTTTATGAAATATTTATTCTCTTCGAGCCATCCTGGGGATATTATTCCTAATCCTATCTTGATAATTTAATTTTTCATTCAGCTTCACCCGAGAAAACTAAGGATTTAATACTTCTGTGATAGAGATTCAGATTCTTGCATCATATTTCAGAAGAGATGGTCTTGCTATTGTCTATATATAGCTTGTACCATAAGGATACATTCGCATCTAATTAGAGGAATGTAACTCTCCTGATAGCAATATGCTTGCGGGACCATTCTTCCTTACGTATCTTAATGATAAAATGTTCGATTCCATCACATAAGATTTATAAATTTGGAGAATATTGTAAATTACGATATATGAGATGCATTTGTTGACTTTATGATAAAATACATTCAAAAACCAGCAAAGAAAAAAATTTTGGATATCTACAAAGCATCAGGAAGATATTCAGCATAAATCTATCGAGATAATATACTTTACAAATTTAGAAGACAGAAATGAATTTTTTAAGTGGAATATCATTTTACTTAGTTACTCCGCATGATGATAGCTCAACACTTGATTTCATCATTTAGTCTTTAAAATTTTAACTAACGAATATTCGTTCTACAGATACGTTTTGGAGAAGAAAAATTTTAATGTTTAAAAATGAGAAAATATTTAAAAGAGAAACAGAATTTAGTACTCCTTCAGTCGTATCCATGGATGGAGAAAGAATCGGTATAAGGCTACATGATAGATGGAAAACCAAAATCTACATAAGCAAATGCATCCATCAGTGATACCTAAATTTATTATGGCTACTCCCGGCATTAAAAAAAACACCTTATCATTCCGCGATAAACATCAAAAGAACGATCGCAATTAAGTGATTCGAACCCTTTTAAGAAAACTTGGAGTCTCTGGAGCAAAAGATCGATTGGGTAAAAGTGTGTGATTTGTTTCTGGGAAAACGTATTTGTAAAGAATGAGAGCAGTAAAGAGGTTATCGGTGCAAAGGGTAAAAATACTGCGCCAGATATCCGTGTGGGTGGCTGAGAACGGGGTAGTGCTCTGCAGGGAAATATCGAGATAAAGGGTGAATTGGGGGGGACTTAAAAGGAACGCCGTCCCTTTTAGAAGTCTGCGGAGGAGATCTTATGGATCGTGAGTGATGGTCATAAGAGGATGCCGAGACAAATTGAATGGGAACAGGCGCCTAACATCCCCTCTGCCCACGCACCTGCAAAATATTATCCCGGAAAGATATCCTTCACTCCGTTTGATTTAGGGCATCTCTATCTCTGTCTATAGATGTTGCGAGGGTGGTTCCATAACCCCTTAGTTACACCGTAAATCTAAATTTTGAAGGGGTTATCTCAGCGAGGGTGACGGATAGCGGTTTTGATTTGATTTTGATTTCTTGCCAGAAGGAAAGGGTTGAAGTTATTTTACGTTCCATTCAGGATGTTCTGTTTGGAAAGATTGCAAAGAAATGTCCTAAAGGACCGGGACTCGAACCTGGGTCTCCAAAATTTTGAAATCTCTAAAAAAATCCTAGTTTTTCTGAATGAATGAAGCATTATCGCATATAAGCTTTCAATATCGGGAGACAAAAAGAAATAATGAGCCACAGATTCGAGTTACTTCTTTGAAGACAGAAATTATGTGAGGCAATGCACTTATTATCGTGTAGATGAACTCTGTTCGAATATTTCATAAAATCAGCTGATATTTTTCTGTAACTCGATATGAATATTGACGAAATGAACCATTTGTAAAATTTAGTAAATCTATTTCATTAAAGTTCCTTTATCAATAAAAAATCATTTTCTGTTTAGGATATTTTCAAAGAGTAAGCTCTATGATTTAGAGGTTAGTATTGTTAAGCGAAAAATGATTTCATGTATTCGTCTTTATTCTATATTATATGTTAAAATATCACTCCTGAAATTAAATAAATTTAAATCGCTTAAATTAGATTTCATTTTATGGAGATAATAATTTGAGTGTGGAAATTTGAGTTATGTAAAACATAAATTCTCCATCATCACAATTGAAGACCTTTTTGTCTTATTGGTGCATGTAAGTGCTGCTTAAACAATCTGACAACTGTGAATATACATTCTCATAAGAGCTACCAAAACTCATGAAATTCTCAACACTCTCATAATGACTTTTCATCTTCTAAATTATGTACGCTTATCGTGTCCAGTATCATCCTTGTTTATGGGTTTGTTTTCCATTGTAGACATAAGTTTCTAAGCAAACATACTTGTATTGCGTAAACGATAACTACTTTTGCTATTCTGATAACAGAACTGTGAAGATTAATGTTAGAATGAGCTAAACGACAACCACTAATGACTTCAGATCTAAAACGCTACTCTTATTAAATAACGAAAACATAAGAGTCGATGGACATAAGCATAGTAGGATACATTGTTCTCAATCTCTCCATCTAGGAAGTGTAAATAACCTCAGTTGTGTCTGAATGCATCAATATTTACTAATTTTGGCTCCCATTAATTGATTGGCGAAGAATCATGGCTCATAAAAACTAAAAGAATCCAACCTTGTCGATTTTTAGAGTTCAATACGTATTAAACTTGAATCTCGCTATTTTTGATACCTAATTTTTTTCGCAGAAGATTTTGATTGAAAAATTCGTATAATTCGTACGTGCAAAAATCTCTGCCTTTCTCCCATCGATGAATACTGATATAACTGCAGTTTCCAAGAGAGACTTCCTTAAATTAAACTCAGCCACACCAACTATACAGTGACTCCGTTGCTTAGACTCCTCAAAGCTGCTCAAATCCAACCAATACGTTAATGCGGCTAAGGTATCGCTTCAATGAATGATCTTTTTGTGTAGAAACTGACCCACCCAATCGTGTGACGCGTTACCGCACCCAAACAAATCTCAAATGTTTAACTCTCGCCGGGATTTAAGTACGCATGCATCTCCTTCACCTCCCACACCAAGGCCATTCCATCGGACCAAGTACTCCGAGAGATTTTTACGGTCCGAACGTAAACGGTAAATCACCCCAAGATTATGACGCTCTTCGCGTATTCAACACCGCCTTTCTCTTCATGGCATGTGCCCACATTAAAAAACGCTTTGTACAATAATTCTTTTAATATTCTCATAAGTTGGTAGCTACAGATGACCCCCCTTAGACCGGAACATAACCGAGGTAATAGTTAACCGCGTTAACGCCTCCTTAAAAATCGTGTGAACAATGATGGAGCTGTCCCCCTCCCGGGGCGTTGTTGGTCTGCACGGAACCTCGAAGGCCGGCGATCTGCACACAGAACAGAGGGAGGCGTAGATGGCAGTGACAAATTATGCGTTCGGGAAGACCTCCGTAGCGAGGATAGAAAAGTTCTTTCTCTCTCCACTTCTTCTGCGTCTTGTCGAGCGAAACCACATGGCCGTCGAGTTTTATAGCCTCTTTTTTTTATTTTTTTTGAACGTTTCGAGTTATGATTCTGAGATCGAGTTCGGCGAAGATGACCCGTGTTAAAAGTCTGGAAAAGGAACGAATGCATCGGACGAGGTCGACCATAGGGAAGTGGGATGCTCTAAATGTATCTGTCTGTAATCTACCAAAGTAGCCCATTATGTCATAAATAGATTCTTTAATCGGCGATGTGCAAGGGAAGGATATTCAAATGGGACGATATTCTCAGGTTCTAGCGTGGATTAGGATTAGAAGAATTTTGATGAGAAATACTTATAAAGATGTCGAATGTAACAAGCTTAATTATATTTGTCTAATATCATCATCCTTCCTCTTAGCTTCCTATTTATTTATTTAATTGGATATTGAATATATACCTATTTATTTTATTGGAGCATAAAGCTTGGGCATTGCTCTGCTTATCACAATGTCTTTTGGAATCGTTTTCTTTTTGGTCTTTCGGAATTCATTCTGTTAATTATCCTCAATTCTTCGTTTGATTTATTTACATTTCATTGATTCAATCCTTGGAAATCGAGATTACTAAAAATTCATGTACATTTATTCTTCTTGCCGTAAAATCCTATTAAATACATTTTGTATAGTATAAATCCTATTATATACATTAAGTATAGTAATTATAACAAAATGTAATGAAAATGGTGTATAAATTGGCCATTCCTTCAATTGTATTACTTCCTTACTTTATTAATTCTTTTGGGAATATACAAATTTAAACAATTTATACAGATCTGCTATACGATCATAATAGTATCATCATGATAATATTTCCAACAATTCCTCTACCGCTAATGATTCACTGGCACACATAATCTCTCTCAAAATAAATTGCCAAACGGTGCGGTTAGGTCGCAAATTTAAAAATGAGGGAAATGTAGATGTCTCCACAACAGCAGGTTGAAAGACGATCACGTAACTTAGAATTAATTAGCAATAAGTATGAAACTGAAAAGTTCTTTTATAATAACCTTCATAAGAGTCATTCCAGTTGATAGAGGGGTAAAGCCTAACAATTCTTCTAATAACCCATCCTCAGTCTTTCACCACTTTAACCAGATCGTAGTACCCAACCGAGATCTTATTGAAAGACCCTGAGGTCATGTCAACCATCAACGACTGAAAACGCACTCTGAAATTCATTGGTCTCTTTACGCGTTTTAATGGGGTCATTTTTACGACCGTCGCCGCCTCTTCTTGGGGACCCCACAGCAGTCGGGGGAAAATACTGGAGCAACGCTCTAAAAGACACTATAAGGAGGAGGAAATGTCCGGGAAAAAAGGCGGTGTCTTCCGGGAGTGAGTGGTCCGTCACTTGTGACGGAGGCTGTTCAGTGTAAACTCCAGAGCCACCAATGGAGAGAAGTGCCACTCTCCCACGCCGACCCGGTTCGCACCCCGGGCGAAAAAAACGGCCGACGTCCCAACCACCCACGCTGCCATAGGCGCCTTCGTGGGACGAGACGGTGGCCACTCGAAGAAGGCGTCTGAGTTAGTGGGTCACCTGACGCGACACACGAGCTATCCCTGGAATCCTGTCGTAAAAACATGTGACGGAAGATGCGTCATTTCGGGGGTTGACGGGAACGTAGTTCTCCAGGGGAATTGTTTACGTAAGAGTTGCAGGTGGATTGGCGAGCTGTTTTTTTTACGTGTTTTCACTCTCGTTGATGGATGACGGTGAGAATATATGCGTCCTTATATGTAGTACGTCTTGAAAAGGAAAGTAATCGTATATTATTAAATAAATTCGATCGACTGAGGAATACGTTCTTGCCTAAAGAACGTTTTAATTATTACTAATGTTAATTAATAATATTAATGGAAATAAATCAATTATTAATTGTTTTCGAATTGTATAAATATTTTCAATGTATAACTTGTCTTTTAATTACTGTAAAATTTCACATCTAATTACATCTTTATTTAATTTAGGTTTCTTTCGTTTCTTTAGATTTAGAAACGCTAACATAATTTGGCCGGAGAATACAGGATTATATCACCTTGAATGTCTTGAAGTTGAAATCTTACGTTAAAAATTTGACCAGGGTTTGATTCATGTGTTCTCTATCTTATATATTGTGAATTAATACAGGTTTAGAATACATTAAAGAAACATTAATACTCCTACTAATATAAATAACTGTGAGCTTAAAATGTTAATTTATTTATTAGTCTAAATCGTCATCATGGTACAACATTGACAATTATTTATTGATAACAAACCTCGCTCATACAAACAATTTTAACTCGTAATACTTTTTGAATATTTAAATATTAATCATAGTTAACATCCTTTATAATTATTATTGTTACAGAATAGATATGTCCCCCCCATCAAATGGAAAAATGGAGCTCATTCACCTATGGGTTAGATAAAGTAACGGACTATATCGTTGGAGAGTAGCGTTTCCTTAGTTGTAAAGCGTTGGGTCAGAAATATTCCCTTAGGGTCCTAACTGAATCGGTTCCAGTAAACTAGACCCACGCAGTACTCATATAAAATCACGGACTCATATCTCACAAGTTGAAGTAATCTAAGTCTGGTATTAAATGTTTAACCGTTAATCCATCAACTGTTAAAGTCTTTGTCGAGCTTTTACCGTCCATCAGAATATTTCCTCATCCGACTTTGAGACCAGGTGGGCTTATTGGTCGCTGAGTGGTAGATAATTACTCTTCTTGTTAAGTGCAGTTCGAATGGATCTGTGAAGGGGGCGGTTTTATTATAAGGTTAATACCGGATTGCCCCCTAACTACAATGCTTGAGCCATGAAACTTTTACTGCGTGTTACATAACTCAGATTTATTTAGATGTGGTATGAAATCTTTCCATTGTTTCTTTGATCCATAGAGGATAAATATTGTTAATTATTAAGGAATAATACTTTTTCCTTTCTATCATTCCCTTCAGAATAATATCGCTTAATTTAATTCGATTCATCATTGGTTAGTTCTTGCCACATTGCTATTATTATAAATTCCTTAAATATGAAGTATTTTTCATCATCTGGTTCATATCGATTTATATATAAAGGTACCTTAGATCTCCGATGGTATTCGTGAGAATTTATTCTTTTGCTGAAGGGTTTTAAAAAAGAAATTAAATTTTTAATTCCTTAATGTTATTCTGGAAGATCTACTCTGGGGTCAGATATAAAACTCAAGGAGATTAAAATTTTCTTTGTAAATTATTTCTTCTAAAGAATAGTGTAGATCATTTTTCCAATTTAATTGATAAAATAATCTTTTCTGAATTTTTATAATCATGATTGAATTAAAATTTAGTAAAAAACTATATCTTGAAGATAAAATTTTAAATTCTAAAATGATTTCATGGTTTCTATTTTAATTAAATTAGTGAAATTCTGCAATTGTTTTGCTTACCCATGGACTTTATGGATGATCAACTGATTGAGATAACTGGAATACCTTAAGAATCGATTTAATCTCCTAAAAGAGTCAATAAAGAAATCGTGCAAAATATCGCACACCTCTTCCACATACAGAGCACCTTTAAAAGTAAGAATTACTGTCGTTGTTGAATTCAGTCTTTCTGAAGTTGCCTGCTGGTGCATCCAATCTTCCCTGCTTTCTCCATTCCGTGTAATGAATCAATCCTTCTTTATAACGGCTTCATCGTGGCGCAAAAACGTTGCATGTCCCCGTCAAATTAGTTCGCAGTAAAATGTCACGCGACGGAGCGAGCTTGGAATGCCATAGCATCGATTGTCACCACCAGTTCGCTTCCGTGACTCCATCTTGTTGTATCTGCGCCATCTTGTCCACCTTCGTAAACCCTTTGATCGATAAACGAAGCTCATGCACTCTCATACCTGGAATAGACTATGCGTCGAGCTGTTCACGTATATTTTACTTTTCGTGATTGTTTTGTTTAGTATAATATGACTGTAACTTCGGAACTTCTGAAAAATTGCTTAAGCCAATTTTAAAGATGGTGCAAGGTATTGTTAATAAGAAGCGATACGTATCAGTTGTGCACTTTATTACTCCACTAGTGTATACTTCACTACTCACTCCACTTGCAACTACACGCGAGAGAATTATCAGTATGATACAACCCGTTCATGACTATAAATTTATGTTTAAGAAATAAAAATTTTAATAAAAGGTGGTGAATATTTAACAAAAGAAAACTTGAGTAATTTAAAATCATTTTATTGTGCGAATATTAAATTCAGCGTTACTTTGCAGTAGGGCTTCATCGAGTAGAAAAAAGTACAAAACTTAATTGTTATCCTTAAGTATAGCTTAATCCCCATACAATAGTTAACTGTGTCCTTTAGTCTATATTTTCAGTATACATTTATTAATTTAGAACACTAATTAATTGGCTTACCTTCCGACCACGTTTATAAAAAAATCAACGATCACTATTCCTCATTCAATTGTGCTATCAGAAATAATTTTGAATTTATATCGGGTATCTCTTACATGTCTTATTTACGCCAATAATTGTATAAGCCCTTGAATATTAGTGAAACTCCCTCTTTTCTAGAATACGACATGCTGGGTAAAATGGTTCATTTTTAATTCACCTCAATCGGTTACTTCAAAGGCGAAAATCGTACTAGAATTTATTTCTGGACATTGAGGCGCGAGGACTGTCGTATTACTCCGAGCGTGCAAGCAATATTTAACATCTCCGCACCGCTTGGGGTTTTCTAAATCCACCGGCGCTTTAAACCAGCGAACGCAACGCGATTTCTTTCGGTTCCGATAAATTTATAACGCCGAGAAGGCCTTAAATTCACCAAGAAATTATTACCGGGCGGGGATAGCGTATGAACAAATGAGATCGCGTCTCAATGCAGATTCAGGTTGGCGCTGCGGTTGTAAATATAAGCGTGCAGGTGAAAGCGGACGAGGAAAAAGTGAAAGAGAAGCTGATGAAGAGAGGCAAAAAGAGTGCACGTAGCTTCTTCTGCGATCACACCTTTCGACAAACGCATACTTCGACGAGAAATGAACCCTCTCACGAGATATAATGCTTTGACCTTCCGTTATACATTCTCTTGACATCTCCCGATCTTTCGCGTCAAAATATTTTCCCGATAAATATCGAGAATTGAGAGCAGCTTTCGAAGCAATTAACGTCTTCGCGATCTAAAATGGAAACTTCCACGCCACGGCGTACCTCAGAGGTACGTTACGTTGTAGCTATATATTGTTGAAACTGATGTGGTAAAAGTAAGCTTTAAATGTACCTTACTTTTATTTACATATTATTGGAAATATCTTACGAATGAAATATGTGATTAGTGGTTCAAACATGGGCTTGATAAACTGTCGATGTTATCGATAATTTTAATCGATTTTAATTCGTGATTTTATTGGTATCTGTGCCCGTAATAAATTGGTTGTTCAAATAATTTTTCCTTCTACATGCATCAAATATCGTAAATCTGATATTTTCCTTTGCAATCTCACTGTTTCTTATTGAAAAAATTGTAACATAGATGAAATAGCACACACAACAGTTTTTTGGTAAGGAAATGACAGTTCAATTTCCTGATCCGTGCAATAAAAATATTGAGTATGTTTATTTAGTTTTAAGTCGAAGGAAATTAAGTGCATATTTTCCTCAGGAGTTTCTTTATGTTATATGGAGCTCTCAGTACTCTTAGCTTCCATTTATCGGTCATATTAATTTTTTGCGATATCTTTGGCTTGAATATTACCCGCAATAGAGTTGATTGTCGCTTTCTCTTTTCACCCGCAATTGTTTCCAATCAATTACTCAGCTTTCTCTTCCATCACTAAGGAATGTTATCCCCATGCACACGAATTAGTGATTGATTAGTTACGTCATATAATAAGGGTAAGGTATATAATATGAGAGACTGAACAAAGAGACAATTGTAAAATAGAATCGACTTGTGTTTTCGTGAATTGATTCAGTGGACTCATTGTCAGACAATTTCGATGAGAATGAAAATGTAGGGAAAGCGTTTGTTAAATTAAAAGACTATCTATTGGTTTACTCTTCTACCTTTATTTTATTCGGGCTCTAAATTTACTTTTTCTAGAGCACGTACTTGATGGCGATGGAAGTAAAGAAAATCATTCTTACCTCTCTTTATTTAAGTTCGAGTAATAGAGTGAATAAGCGAAATGCCAGACATAAACTTGTATCACGCAGCATTTCAAATACTCCGTGGTGTGGAATGAGAAGAAATTGATTGCCTCTTTGGTAAAGGAAAATGCGTTAGTTTTTGTAGGAGAGTATTGCTATTCATTGCACCAAGTTCGAAAGTTACATTAAAGCTATTCTGACACATGAAAATACTAAAAAAACGTATTTTTTTCTGTTCTTTTCCTCATTAAAATTATAGTGATATCGTAGCAAAATTAGATTGAAAATATTGAATGAATTTCGTTTGAAATATAAAATCTTTTAAAACAATAAATTAAAAAAATAGTTTCTTAATCATATTTCCCTCATTAAATCTCCATCAACCTACCACAGATAAATTTTTCATTTCTTTGTCTCTTAGAACTTCCTAAATCGTATAAAAATTCTATTGGTAAACGAGTAAATTAAGTAGACATTTTTTCTACTGAATGTACTCGTTACCATTTAATCTAATCCTTCAATTTAACGAAGGCTGTTACCTTAGATTGGAAAGCACTGTGTACTTAATATATTTCCAGTAGAGTTTTCTCTCTCGTGCTGCGCCAGTTACTCACAGCTCAATCGATCTCCTATTCGAACAATCCCCTTCTATAGAGAAAGCAACGCCTCCCTTTGTCTCAACACGTCGCCTCACGTTGTTCCCTTTCCGATGCAGCGATCGTTGGCGGTGTTCCATGAATGCAAGAGCCAGTCAACGCTAAAAAGGTGGATGCGAAATGAGTCGCGTACGCGGTAAAATAGCATCCATCGCCAGTTGCAACACGCATACTTGAAGCATTCCGTTGAATTATTACTTATTCCTCATTGGTGGGATGATAAAAAATAGCTCGCTGTTTACATGGCTACCTTTCGAAACTTCTAATTTTGTGTGATTGGATGACGATTAGCGTTCAATTGTTTCTTATTTCATGTCCATTTATACACCTTGTTTGATCATAAACGGTCATGAATTATTGTTCAAAATTTAACGTACTCGCTCAAAAAAATCACCATTCTTTTCGTATATTTTTACGAGATATTATATTATACACGTTAACAGTTTTAAGATTTTAGGAGGGATTATTATTAATGGAAAAGAAGACAAATTTTGACTAAATCCACGGAAGATAATTTTATCATTATTATAGTTGAATTGTATTAAAAATATATGCAGTCTGAAGATGATGAAACTTCCTCAAAATCGGTCTTAGTTTTAATAATCAGTTTCCGTTTTGTGGACTCAAACTCTGCCTATTTTTTCTATTGATCGTGATTGAATCGCGTTTAGCTTCCACTAATTATCGCCAATAGTTATTGAGGAATAATTATATTTACAATCGAATAAAAATACTGATACAAAAGCTTGAGTGTATAAATAATTTAGCGTAATTTATACTAATGATATTCTCATACGTAATTCTCATAAGCGTAATCCTTGCCAAGAAGTTTTGTATCGGAGGAATCAGTTTATTCTCTAATCACATTCTATACACCTGGTTAGATGAATATATTATTATGTCAATTAAAAATAAATGTCTATATATTTTATTCTTTACGAATTCTACGTGCATATTCTGCATAAATACCTTATACATAATCTACGCATCTATACTATTGATTGAAAAGATGATATCAAAATAAAGAGTAATTCCTGTGTAAAGAAATTATATATGTATACATTATTTACATATATATACATACTTTACATATGTATATATTCTTTACATTTATTATTCTTTACATTTGTTATTTACGTATTCTATAATTACGCTGCATATATATTCCACACTCAGTTTTCTATAGTAACCCAAGTCTCGGAAACAGACGGTGTTTTCGGAGAAATCCGGATTTGACTGACATTGACAGAAGCGTGGAAACCAGTCGATAAGTTCAATGCCAAAGCCAAATTCATGTTCGTCACGGATCATTAGTCGACCCCATTAAAGAAGAGAAGTTCTGTGAGCGAGAGTAAGATATTTCACCCGGAATAACTATCCACTACGAAAACACAACTAGCTGAATAACAGCCTCGTTGGGGAAAACAAAGCGCATTAGCCCTGTGAGGAAGTAGACTCGGGAAGCGTGAGGTTTGGCGGAAGTGGGTATATATAATAGATAAGCGTAGGCTGCGGGGTGGAATAGGGATTGATGGTGGGAGTGGTCAAATTTATATCCCTCTGATCGAATCCCACGCACCAATCCCTTCATAACCACTTTTTCTTCCTCCCTCCCTTTCCTGGCACCCGTCCGTCACAAGTGACAACGGAACTTACTTAGCCGTGCCTCTTTCCCTCGTAACTCTTCGAACCACTAACGTGGATGTCGTGATCTGTGGAGGGAATGCGTCGGTGAGATTTTGGGTCGCCGCCGCCGCTGTGCAAGGGCACCCGGGAGTCGAAGCACTGGTCTCTCCGGAGGTCCTCCAGCGGTGGTGCTTTTGGTGGTGGTAGGGAAAGTAGGGCCATACAAATGTAAGGTATACAAAACATGTATGAAGTAATTTTCTCTACGGATGTGAATATACAAGGAAACAAATGTTACGTTCCGCTCTATGCAGACGCACAGGAAGAATTACCACAGTTTAATTAAGCTCCGTGATTTAGGCAATAGCTACATATATTGATGTTCGATTGTGTGTGTATATATATATATATATATATATATATATATATATATATATATATATATATATATATTGATATAGCACTGCGTTCACGTAAATTATGTTACGAACTTCAAGGCTAATTCCTTCTTGAATTTTGATATGATTAAGTACCTAAGCCTTCTTGCCTTGATATACTATTACCAATATTGTACTTTACCGTACAGGTAAAACCTAAACGTACACCCTAACTAACCAGGTTAGGTGGTTACCAACATTCCTTCCCTGCACGCGGATTTGAAAGTCTTTGCAAAACATTTCTTGGTGAGCCCTGTTTGGGTTCGTGTCCGAACAAGCATTATTCTAAAATAGAATGTTGAGCCATAAAAGGAAAAGAGAAGGCTTTAGTGTTGTTCTCAAGGCACAGAAGTCAGCTGTTATCATTAGGCAAAGATAGAATTTACCGAAATGCTTCAGCATTGTCATCAATGTTAAGAAAGACTTCATTAATCCGTGCCTGTTTCAATGGTACGATGAAATGGGCTCAAAGGATTAAAAATCTTATGAAGTTCACCACGAATAAAAAACTGTATACGTCAATCTTTTAGTATTACGTTGCAGATATTTTGCATAAAAACGATTGTGCTCAGAATTCAACCATAAATTCATCACGAATTTACCTTTGATTTACCTTCTCTAAATATAATAACCAATGCTCATCCTTAAATCTCGGGATGTATATTTCACACATACAGATTTTTATCGAGACCACCCTCTCGT
The DNA here is from genome assembly GCA_020796165.1 of Pantala flavescens. Lineage (NCBI taxonomy): Eukaryota > Metazoa > Arthropoda > Insecta > Odonata > Libellulidae > Pantala > Pantala flavescens. Next base: position 16,559,715 of record CM036881.1, on the reverse strand, counting down.
GCATTTTCGGGATCAATTAAAACAGCTAGTTTTTCCACTCAGTGTGCGAACGGGGGATAGACACATGTCCTTGGCTGCGTCATTTGCTCGCCGTAAGGTGTTCTCTCCGTGGACAGATGCCGGCCACTTCCTGTCTCGCGCCATTTTCCGCAGGGAATTTTCCTTTCGTCCGCTGGAAAACGAAATTTCGGTCGCGCTTCGTTACGTAGGAGGATTGGCCGAAGACAAATGAGTGCCCAACAGGATTCTTCTCTATAAACACCCTCGTTCCTCATTCTTCACGCATGGCCGAAAACAATAATCCTTCGCCTCTGTTTAAGGAATCCTAGTTTTCTTGAATGCCACGGCCCTGAGAAACTCTTTCCGAGCGATGTGTTCTTCTGTATGGCCATGCCCCTGACTTTCCAGGAAAATTTGGAAGCGTTTCCAATGAATATTACTCATATGCTTTTAGGGTTGGCTGATTTTGAAATAAATGAATTCCTTTTCATTTGAGTGTTCTGGATGGACAATAATTCCGACTAGCATCCCAATTTAATAGAAAAAAGATGATAGAAATCAATCAGATTTATTGTAAAGATTATGTATTCTATATTTCCTTTTACGTAAAAACTCAAAGAATTAGTATAAAAGAAGAATATGTATACTTTTAATAATTCAACTTTTTGTTGTCAGGCAAAAGAAATAAGGTTTCACTGAACATTTTATGAATTGATATTGAAATTTGTTTCCAATAACTCTTATTGAAAGATCTTATTGATTTAAACGATCGACTCTGGTCCGGTTTAAACCTTATTGACTTCCCTTAATATCAGAGTTTATTGATCGAATGACTTGAACACTAGACAGATCTGCGTTTCATCTTTATTCCGCAGCAACTCACACGTTAAAAATTTCTTTAGGAGATATCAAAGGTCGACTCAATAGGTAAAATGAGCTCTATAAGTAGAAATAAGATAAACCGGTTAAATTTAATTTTGGCCCCAACCTGCCTTTCATACGAAAGGATATGTATTTGTAAATGACAAAGATGATGATGGTATTATTTGTTGTAAGTAACATTAAATTAAAATACTGTGTCAGGGAATGGATATTTGTAATTTATAATTCCAGGAATTCATCAATAGTGGAATAAGGAAATGAGAAATTATCCTATTTCATATATAGTAATATAGGTTTTATTTTTTACGAAAATATTAAAGGAGCTATTAGGTTTACGTAAATAATTTGGAAATAATTGTAACTTGATAAGGTTTCGCGATTTATATATTTTTGACAGCTGATATTCAATAACTTACAGCACTGTAATAACCACCCTCTAGCAGCCGCTAGCATCCAACTATCCAGTAATCGTAATCTTCTACCGACACCTCTGTTAGCACGATAAGCGCAACCCAACCGTTAGATCCTATACCCGTGACACTTTTGATAAGATTAAGAACGCAGAGCGGTTGCGCAATGATCCCTCAGATAACAACGTCTCTCGCCTTCCGGAAACCCTCCTCCAAAAGCCGAATTCCTTCGCGAGAGGAAACCCATGCCCTCCATAATGCATCGGAAAACTCTCGACTGTCTCCGCTTATATTTTTTCACCTCTCCAAGAGATATTACCTTTCCCCCGCAACCTTCTCTATTACTCTTACCACTCTCTCTCCGCCACCCCTCCCAACAGAGTGGCCACCAATATCCGGTTAAAATGCTCCTAACGAAGAAGAGGTGAGCGTCTGGCGGGGAGTGGGAAAGGGTCGAAAAGAACATAGAAATCCTCTTTCTACCTTTGGCGCCATCGCGTGGATTGGAGGGGAGACTGTCTCCCTCAGGTGAGAGAGGAGGGAGGGGTGAGCGGAGTGGGGGAGGGATGATGTAAGTGTGCATCGCAGATGACGACGGGATCGGGAATGACAAAGGGGTCGCCGGGCGCGAATGTCTGCAAAAGGCGGCCGATCCGGCGGCGTCGGCCGGCCGAAGCGGGGGGCGACCGCGGGGCATTTCGGGCCGTTCGGGAGAAGCACGGATTTGGCGATGTCGATGCGGCTTCCGAATAAGTAATTGCGGGATTTTTTGTGGACCATTTTTGCTGACGCTGCCCGACTCAAAGAGAGGCTCGCCGCAAATAATTACGGGCAATTTTATCCCTTCTTAATTTTCGTTCGCGGTTTTGTGGAATCACTCTGCGAGTAAGACCATTTCGTCCGTCGTTAAAATGAGCTTTCCGTGTGTGCAAACACTGGTTTTAGACCGTTGGAGGTGTGAGTGTTGTGTGTATGTATTTCGCGAGGTTATTTGCGTTATAAAACAAATCCTCGTTACAAGCGAATGAACGCCGAGACTACTAGTAAATACCATGGTATACATATAGGGTTTGTTAAATTGCGCGTTAAGGTTGATGCTACCAAAAAAGTGGACTTCTTAAGTAATTGATGACAATACACTTTAATTTTAGGTCACCAAGTTGTATTTCTTGCCTAAAGTAATTATTGTCTTATACATTGACATGTGATCTTGGTTTTGAATGAGCCGTAAAAATCAAACACATACAGAATTATAAAAGGTAATAGAAATATATAAAATTTCCAATATTGCCTGCTTTTCAAGGAATAGCAGTTATTGTTTTTGTTTAATATATTATACACAATATATCTTCAGTATTATGTATATGCGTGGGTTATCAAATAAAGGCTAATATGTATACGACGAATAAAGACACTGATAGTTGAACAGAACCATTCCAATATTTTGCCGTATAATTGACAACGAAAAAATGACCACATCAAATAAAAGATACCGGAATACTGATCAAATAAAATAATCAATAAACGAATCTACCTAAAGACACCTGAGGTTCGATTCAGAGTTGATAGCACTCTAAATTTCATCCTCTTACCATCCCTCATTTCGTGCAGGCCTTCCAGTCTTTTCGCATTACGTAATTGCGAGCGAAAGAGATGGGCTTCTCCAATACCATCATGCTCCGTCTAAAATTCAAATATCTCTTTTTTCTTTTACTCCCCCATCTCGGCTGTCCTGAAATGGGCACGCCCTCCCCTTTTATTAGTTTGATCGATTGGCCCTTCCCCTCTTTCCCGCTATCTCTTCACCAACTACACAACGCACTTTAGCCCTGATGACTCTCTCTCCTTCCTATGCCCTCTGGCCCAGATCCACCACGGTTCCCCCTTCAACCCCGCTCGCCCCACTCAATCATAAGGTGGCCCACGGTAGCCGAACGAACTGTCACTTTGGTATTGTCAAGGCTCAGATAGCGGCTAATTGCAAAAGGTAGATTGTCAGATGGAGGCATTCGGGTGGATGGAAAAGAGATGATGATGTGTAAGAGAGGAATCGGAGGGAAGATGGGAAGCGCAGCACGTAGATTTAAAAGAGTATATTGAGTTTGTAGTTTCGGGCGTTGAAATCACCAGTTACTCATAGCAGCAAATGAGTGAATTTCGTGATTTTTCGTACAGAAGTAATTACTTTGGGGAATGATTTGATATGTTAGAAAGTAAACTAAGAATATACCTAAGCAATATAGTCCTTGATTTGAATTCGAATATATAAGTTTCCAATAAGTGTTTCAATTTCTAGACATTTAACCGTACTATGACAATAACTAATGGTATACGAAGATTTAACGAAAAATGACAAATGATTTGCTGCAGATAGACTTATTGCATTGGAAGTCTCTACAAGTACGAATTTTTAATTATTTTCTCGGATTTGATAATTAGTATCAAGAAGAAACATTGATTTATATCCGATATCTGTCTCTCCCATTGTGAGATCAGGCGTTGAAGTCTCCAAGAAGTTCGATGCATATTTCATGTAAACCGCATTATTTCTTACCTTTCTCCTATCATGATAATGTATAGATAGCAATATAAAGTTAGTATATATATTAAGGTAACAAATAATTCCAATCCATTGAGTTTTAGAAGATACCGAACCTTTTTCAAGGTAATTTATGTGTTCTCTGATAAGCCTTGTGAGAAATGTGCCGTTCCTTCAATTCATCAAAGCTTGATTGCTCCAGTCGTAAAAGATACATTACTGCTGTTAAAAATTTGTCTCTTAATCTTTTGTATACCGATTCCGAAGTTCGGTTTATACTCCGAGAATTCAAACATCACCTTTCGGACGATAAGGAATCGGTTTTCTCCTGAACTCTATTTAAAGCAGTTGTTATCTGAGAGTAAGGACACCTTCATTCGATCTTATTCTTTATAACTCTTATAGAAATCGATCTAAAAACGTTCCTTCGTAAATTTCGGGTAACTGTCGATAAAGAAATTCGATAAATTCAGTTTTGAGTGTGCCTTTAAAAAGAAAATTATCCGAAAGAAATTTTTTATTCGTCTCCGCTTCAATATTCTTTGGCATGTAAAGTGAATATTTAAACTAAATGATGGATACTGAAATGTAGTTTATTACCAAAAGATTAATGTAATAATTTTGAATTTGATTGATCTATGGATTAATGCAAACTTTTGTTCTTCACAAGATTTTTGCAAAGTACTTAGATAGAGGTTATACGGTAGACATCGATATATAACTGTACACTTGCGTATGTTAATAAAGAACTTGGATAATTTCATGGTCTGAGGACCACGTATTTATAGAAAAGCTCTTGTTTCCAGAAAGCAGGAAACAATCCTTCATCTTCCAAAGAAAAAGCGACCGGGTTACTTCGAAGTAAACCTCGATGACCGGAAAAGGACAACTATATCCATGGGAAAAGACGCTATATTAAGCCAAAGATGCGAAGTTATCCGCACATTCCATCAAACCCTCATTCCCGTGAATAATTCAGACCGGAAAGAACCCTTCCTTCTCACTCACCGGGACTTTTTAAAGTTATTACCCCGAATCGAATAATATTTACCATAAATTCGTTACTTTTCCCGGATGGCGGTTGATGGCACTAAAAGGGTTTCCACTTCTCTGTCTACAATTCCATTCCCCCACCGAAAAACACACGAGAGCAGCGAACACCTTGCATTCCGTCCTCTTCATAAGTCGTTATCTTACGCCCATGAAACTGTGGCCATCAAACAATCGAACATCGTAAGGCGCTCCTTCCACCTTGTTGGCGCCTGCGGGATGGGGACGGGAGGTTGGGGCGACCAGCACGCGCCCCGGCTTACAGTCTCCGCAACAATTAGGCTACAAGCCGAAGAAGGACCCTTCCACTCAGGACGTTTTTTTTTTCATTCCCTCTCACTCTCCTGATGGCATTTATTCAACTCCTTCCTCGTCCCTTTCTCCTTCTTTCTTTTACTCGATTGTTTTTTTTTAGAGCACTGCTCTTGGCCCCGCCTCCAGGTCTTTCCCGCTCTTTCTCTCTTTCACTCCGTTTTATCGTACTTTTTGCTTTCTTCTGGTTTCCTTACTGCTGCTAATTTCACTTTCGCTATTGTTTTTTGTATACATATTTTTCTCCCGTGTAGATTCAGCTAAGCCATATTCAGCGGACGAAATATTCACTCTTAAACATTAGATGTTCAAAGGAAGCGATACGGTTTCCTAAAAAAGAAGACGTTGCCAAAATGCTCTTAGACATTGGTTTGGAATCTTTAAATTATGGGATATAATAAGATAGATGGCGATTTCACGGAAAGTTTAGGGACAGTTTATTTGAGAAGGATGTACTAAACGTTATGTGACACCAGTGTATATTTATATGATTTACATTATTCGTCGTGAAAATAGATCATAACACTCAGGTTTCCGAAGGAATATTTTCATACAAACGAAGTCATGGCTAATCTATGGTTATATTTGTATGAATGACATATTCTCAATGTATCATCATAAATTTTAGTTGTTTCCTCTTTTCTTCTTTCCAGTTTTAACTCTTTTTAAAGTTACCCTCTCACTTCGTCTTTCTCCCACATCTTTTCACGAATCCTCCTTAAAGCGACCACTTATGATCCCACACTCCATTCACCTGACGTGTTCCTTCGCAAAATCCCACTTCCAATCCACCCACTCTACTTCACTCCCAATCCTTCTACATCCTCAATTTCATCTCCGCCTCGATGTCTTTCCCGCTTTTTATATCTCTACCCATCACTACCTCTTATTTCTCCTCGTTTCCCGTGTTCCTACCCTTTAGTCCGCTTTACAGCTATCATTCCTCGAGCATTTTTCTTCAGGGTCTATATAAAAGCATAAAAAAGAGCATTTCGAGCTCTGGTTATCTAAAACGCCGCTCGAATATTTCTCACTCCGTATCGAGCGTCGAGCTCTCTCGCCATGCCTATGTGTTCGAGTCGATTTTATAGATGAACGGAATTAAATCCCGCTAAAAAGACATTAAAATATTGTTATAAATCACAGTTCCGGATACAACCACAACTATATACTAATATTCATAGAGTGTACATTACGTATCAATTAACTTTTCGTTTCGAACATAAATTCGTTCGTATTTTTTCAAATATGAAACATTTCCACTTCCTTCTCCCTAGAGCTTTGCAATCAAAATAGTATCTTATCCCTCGTGTTCTTGAAAGTGATTTCATAAGTGCTGAAAATTATGCAAGGCCTTCTTCTAAGAGCGAAGTTAGAAGCTCTCTCTGCTAAGTTAAGCTACGCTGAAATTCATTAAGCTGTTAGTTTTAAGGCCGCGTATCGATAAGTATAGCTATTTTATGGGCCCATAGATGGATGAGAAATTCCTTCGATATAGCTAGTTATTTCTCTTAGAATTAAGAAAAGATAAACCGTTCGAGATCTAAAATAATTTCAATGATTTTATCTAAATAAATATTAAAGGGATACGCAAAACTTTGATTTTAAAAACTATAAAGAAACGTACATTTTTAAATGTTATAGAGTGAGTAATATGACGTTGTTTGAATAGCTCGCCCAAAATTAAATTCATTTTAGCGCTTATCTTTGACGCATCTTGGCTTTAAAAATCTTTCTGGTTTGCTCTTATTTCCTGTAATTCAGGAGAGATATTCTTTACTTCATTCTTGTTTCTTTATTTGCATCGTTTCCTCAATTATTCCTGTATTATACATACAATTCATCTACTTTCGTAATGTTTCTATTCGATCTTTATATATGTATACTCTATCATCTTCTTCCACAGTCCCTTTCTCCCTTGCCATCTCTAGTTCTTCCTCCCCCACTCCCCTCCACCGAAGGCGACTGCTATCAGCTACTCTTCGTCTCAATCCAAGCCGCCCCTTTCCCTTATCCCATTCCCGCTGCTAATACTATCACAACTACCACTCACTAATGCTTTTTAAGTCCGGAGACCCATTCCTCTTCCCTCCCCCGCCTTTTGGGACCCGGTCCACCCATCACACGCCTCGAATCGACCCACGCGGACACCGAGGGCCTCTGCAGTCCCATCTTCGCCCTCGAGGAGCGCTCCAAAAGGTCCAGAAACACTTTGCCCCTTACTCTAAGTTTCAGAAGATTGTTTCTTACCTTAATCGAATGAGAATTACCTTATTAGATCTATAACTGGTACGAATTATCTTTATACTTTGATTGTAGCAACTATATGGTGATTATTAGCTTTTGGTAAGGCCTTTAAATACCTGTTATAAACTTATCTAATTTTGGAGTTCAATCAACTGTACCACAAACATCTCCGTGGTATTGTACAGCAGATACTAGTATTATCCTATCCTACATATTTATGTTATTCTATGGTGATTATCATCCTTTGATGAAGCCTATGGACACATGATACATCGATGTATCTAATTTTGGAGTTCAGCAAAATTTACTACAAACATGTCTGTGGTATTGTACAATAGACATTAATATTATACTACCCTTTGGAAATTCTTCTTTCATATTGAAGCGTTCTTTGGTTTTGCTGTAGAATGATTACTTGTGAATGAAAATCGGGTATCCAAATCCGTTTGAAAGATACTTAAATAAATAAGATCAACAGAAAAGAATCTCAAGTAAAGTCAACAGAAAAGAATTTCAAGTAAATTTACTTACTTACTTAGCCTTTAACAGTTGCTGATTCGTTCAGATAGGGCTAGGTATAGATTTTTTAAGAGATCTGATGCTATCACGTATTGTTTAAGAGAGATTAAATAGTAGCTATTTACGTACTGAAGTAGATATCTATATGAAGCTACACCTTAAGTTACAGTTTTCTGTTGATTTTTATCAACATTCCGCGGTAAAGAGATTTTTATGAGGACGAACTATTACTTACGAAGAAGTTACAGATTAATTTGCTGGAAAGAGATTTTTAAAAGATAGATATCTTGCATCACCAGCTTCCGAATGTTTTATGGATTCGATATATGGGCGTGTTCCACAATCGCCGGAAAATTCAGTGTTGAAATAGTTGGAAACTATCGTGTCTAACCATTAACATATTTCTATTTTCGGAATAAGGCGGGAGTATCCAAAAGAGCCCATTATAATAACTCTGTGTTGGAACTGGGAATTACGCTATCATAATTTCCTAACACGCTCTTGTCTTGATGACTTTAAGCTACGTTATCCTTTCGCCGTCAACTGGGGAAAGATACCGTTTCTCAAGAGACATCTTCATCAAAAGTTTCCCTTGGATCAAACCTAGGAGCGCTTCCAGTAAAGTATTACGTTAACATATAAAAATCATTTAGACATTAACAGACTGAAAGTTTCCTTTCCTATAAAATTACACTTGGTAATATAAATCATGGGATAACGGGCATAATGATGACTGGAACCAAAATTTCCCAGTTATAAGTAGCTCTAGACAATGATCTATCTTGTCAGAAATTTCAAACATCCCGATAAGGTACAGTCTATGAGCTGGCTAGAGCACCTACCGAACTTTAGAGGAACCGGGTTCGAGTCCCGAGCACATCAGACTTTTTTATAATCCTTTATTCCTTGGGATCATTTCAAACCCCGCTGGCTATCCTTGTTGTTTAACCTTATTAGAAAACCAGCTGTATCTCTTCTACGTAAATGTGAATGGTACATCGGCTATTCATCAATGGACAGAGTATGTCCTATTCCTCATTCCCTCACTGGAATACTTCTTCGATAGCCGCAGAGTGGATATACACGCAGATCCCGAATGGAGAGCAAAACAAAAAGCCGGGTAAAATCGGCAACAGCGTATACGCTCTCACCGCGCCCTTCAGCGAGCGAATAATGAGACACTTCCATTAAGGAAGGACATGAGGCGGCGACTCGGGCTTTTTATTTTATGAATATCCGACGGCTGAGTGGAGAGGGAATAAAAGAAATGTCTCGAGTCGACGATTCTCGTTCTACGGTAACGTTGACGACGGATATGAGAGAAAAGGTCTCGGAGGAGGTTGAATGGGTTTATTCGGGAAACGGTTCAGCGTGAAATTCCTACGCGGGGTTTATATATTTTCTGCTGCTTCGAGAAGTCGCCGAACGTATTACACCTGTGTGTGTGTGAGGTGCAGATGCGATGGACTGTGTCAGCAAGCAAATAGTGCTAGACTTACAGTTAAAATGTTTAGAAGAAATGAGCTTGGGTGCAAACTGTTGGGTGAAGCTGATGTGAGAAAGAATTAAACGATGCAGATAATAACGGGCTGCACATGAGGGTTAATTCTACGAGATAGCTATGATTCATTTTCGTCTGTTTATAAGGATTAACGTGTTAATCTAGTGATCGATTTTATTGGAGTTATTCATGGTTATATGAAATCGAGGAAATGTGAAATTATGGGATAAAATAATTTGGTTTCATAAATTAATTTTATGGTGAAAATGTTGAGAAACTTTTAAATTAGTTTCCTCCGCCTTACAGTATAATTTCACCTATCTATATCCGTATTTATTTTATTTATTTAAATTAAAATACCCTAATTTTCCACGGTTTTGTGGGCTGTTTTTTTATGCTTATATTTCCTGAAGTTAATCTATTAATCTAATTCAATCCAACGACATTATCTATGATAAAATAAAATCGTTTCAAAACCATACAATCAGCACAATAAATTTTATAGTATAGCCGATTTAAAATTTCGACAACAATTACAATATATACGTAAAATGTTGCATTTTGATCACAGTTGCTGAGTAATACTACTCGGTATTTTTAACCCGCAGTATTCACTTGCTTAATGCTCTTCCAACCTCTAGAAACAGTATTTAATTACCATTAAACCTTCCTCTTTTATAAAAGCCATTGAAACTTTGTTTTGCGAAACACGTAATAAACATTCAGGTGTATTTAGAGTCTAATGAATGAACAGTCCCCATCCACCACTATTCCATTTCATTGATGCTTGGATTTAAGAGCGGTGTACAGTAAACGACAACTAAAATGCAACTCACCAGATACATTAAGCTCTAGTTGCCGATGCCATTTATCTGAGGTAATTTTCCGATCAAATACCTCGTCTTATCGACTGGACAAGTCTTCCCTTACGTGGAAGTAATCAAAGGGAATCGTGAAAGATGTGATTCTAAAGATACGAGATAATGTAAGATAATATAATTCATTGTATTTACATAATTCCCAAAGTTGATTACCTATTCCTTCGGGTGCAAGCGACCGTATGCTAACTGCCAACATCACGAAAGCCATATGGAGTAACAACAGATGAAACAGTTGGATTTATTCTCCCAACTCCATTGCTTTAATTAAAACTAAATTTAGACTATTGTAATTTATTATCCATGGATAAATTTTGCGAATACATTAATTATCAATCATCTCTTTATTTACGATAGTTCTCTATCTTAATGCCTTTTATTTTAGCTGTTACACCAATATGATTTCATTCATTTCAATTCAAAGTATACCGAACTGAAGGCACGTGAAAAGTTTTCGGTAAGGTGTCCTGGAGATTTTGCTAATGTAGCCACTGGAGAAGTATATTTTGATGAGCAGGGATGTCATGCATTATTTAGAATATATGGGCCACTCATGGAACTGCTTTTACAAAATAATTTTGAGAAGCTCCCTTGGAAATCTACTTCGATAGCATACGATTCTATATTAATATATTAATGAAATATCCAAAGACTCTAGAAAAAAGTTTCTCATTTCGATATGTATTAAGAAATCACGAAATGAAAATACCGCATCATAAGTTGGTATCCGATTAAAAGAGGCTAAAATTAAGAACACAAACTCTTCTTAACTGTCAATACATATTACGTTTACTAGCGATTTGCGTTAATCTGCTATTAATAAGTTTTTTGAATGTTCTTGAAACGGTAAATTTAAATATTATTCCGTGCTTCTATATGACCGTGACTGAAACAGAATTCGTGTACCGAATTCATAAAACAAAGTGTTCGTCAAAAAAGTATATATTTCTTTATTTCCCTTTAACTCATTCTAACTCTAAGCTCCCAGTTTCCATAGGAGAAGAGAATAGATATCCTAGCAAATGATTTTGCATACACATCTTCTTCCGTAAGATGTGTATAAAAATCAACGTCAATAATTTCGTACATCCGTCCACGAAACCAACCATCGATACCATCCGCATCACATTGGAAAGGACCTTCGCTACCTGTTCCGGAAATTAACGAACCATTTGACCGTTGGTCGATTGGAATTCCGGTAGGCATGTTCGAGGAATCCACGCATCTAGATCGAACAGCTCCTTTTGTTTATGCTGTTCTCCGCAGGGCATGACAAATTTTCGAAAACATCGAAGCGGAGGAGAGAAGAGGAGGAGGGGTGGGGGAGGAAGGAGGTGGGCGTAACCACGAACGAGAGGGGGAGAAAGAGCGGTCTACCCCTCCTCCCCACCCTCCTCCATGGACCAAGACCATCTCCGCTTAACGACGATTTTAAATCGCCAACACGTTTTATCTTTTATCTGAATAATTGTTAGCATTTCTAAAGCGGGCGTTTTTTTCTCTCTCTCTTCAAGGGGAAATATTTCGAGAGTTCCCAACTAGAGTAATGCTATTTTATGTCCGAAAGTATAATTCATTAACGTTTATGGTGGGGTGTGATTTTTTGGAATTGGTCTCTCTCTCTCTTTTAAAATTGCTTCGGCCCCGCCTCTGTATCTCTGAACCCGAAGGATGAATAAATGTAACTGTTTCGGGCAAGCGAGCGAAATACTCCCATTCACTAACACATCGGAGATCCGTGGAGCTAAAAGCTTATTTTCCGCGAGATATTCTTATTGGTTTCCGTGCAATTCATTCACACTCATCATAGGCGACTATTTCGAGTGAAATAAATTTGTGGGGTTCGTTTTTTTTATTCTTTTCCCAAGATGAACGTCGTTTGACGGCTTTATTAGTTCGTGATGAATATATTTTTACGGTTTGAACGTTTAAACAAGGCAAAGTGGCGATAAAATATGCCTTAATGCGTCTTTCACTCGAAATTATGATTATGTTCAGAGGGTTAACGACTCGCGGACGTAAGAAATATAATACTTAGGAGTGGACGGAACAGTCGTCAGATTTAGATATCAAAATGGTGGTTAATGGATTTTAATACATATTCAACGGATTACTATCCTTTATTTGCCATAATAATGTATACTGATGGATACTGATTCTGTCAAACATTTCGGCGTTTAGAACGCTAGTTCTATCTTTTGATTTAGGCTAAATATTTGAATGACTATTATGACGACACTAAATGTCGTATTTTTATATCCTTTACAGGACAAAGAATATAAAAAATAATTCACCATTACCAACAGTCTCTAAATACCAACAATTATTTCTGTAGAATAAAACGTAGTCAGTTCCTTAACGAGAACATAACAGAAGTCTGAAGCGTGTAAGTTTTTATCATTTTAAAAAATTTTCTCAAGTATGAAGTGTTATATATCTCACAAGTATTTTGTGAGATCCTTCTGAGAAAATATTTTTTTCGATATTAGTTCATAATTTTCATATGAATAATTACGATTTATAATAAATATAGCGATTTTAAAATAGTGATAGGAATTGAAATATTATTGTAATTTAATTTTAATTAAATCTTTCCATATTAAATATTAACTTTGTAAAATGTTAATTGTATTTTAATCGTGAATGTAAAGAAGAAAAGAATACGTTAAGTGCAAAAATTTAGTACTATCGTATGTATACTCCTTGTTCCAAAATAGGGATATTTTACAGTTTTTGGAGGAGCGTATTTAAATAGAGTGTAGGGGTGTGTAAAGGGAAACAAGAGGGAGTAGGAATTCGCAGATGTTAAAGAAGGGGAGAGAACAAGAGCAGAGAGAGAAGAATCCCTTTTAGACAGACGACCTACTTGAGCACGTACCAGATATTGCTCATCCTAATTCTCCATACCACTTCTACTCTACTTTTTCTATCGTTCCGGTGAATTCCGATATATATATATATATAACTCCTCCAGTGATGTGCTTCTCGCTTTATCGACTACGCAATATTTATATAAGTTCGATTCGTAGACCATCTGCTATTGACAGGTACTCTTAGTCGATTTTATTTGTCATCGCTATTATTGAAAACTTCGAAAATATATATTTTTCCCTCATTTGGATACGATGAATTTTTTATTCTCGAAATTTCGTCTTTCAGTCACTTAATAGAATGAACGTTGGCAGATTATTTTTAAAATGTCATTATTTAAATTTTTAATTCATATAAAATGTATAATAATTCCTTCTTTTATGCACATTAATTTTTATGATAGTTTAACATCGAAAAATAGCAATTTGAGAAGTATATTACGAAAGGAGCAGGGTTAGATTAACCTACCTAATTTACCATTTTATTTCCAATAAATATACGTATATAAACTACGTACCAATGTAGATTATACGGGTAACTATATGGTTTAAAAACGTACAGTTCATATATTCAAACCTTGAAATTTAACTTTGAGGTAATTCCTTAAATTTTCTCGTAAGTGAATTTTCTCATCTAGTATCTCTATCACGCCTTAGACGGGCTGTAGTTGGGCTTTTTAATCACTGAAAGGGAGAAAAATTTTAATAGAAATAAGAAAGAATTTGTAAAGTCTTGTTTTATGTTCAAGCTTACCTGATTAGCCGAAGAAGAATGTAATAATGTTGGTAGATGTAGTTGTCAACAGAATCGCATTTTGAAATTATAGAAATTTTATTTCTTAAATAAAATTATCGAAGTAAATGAAAATAATTGTAGAGATAAAAAGTATTTATAAGGTCTTGTATGTTTGAACTTTACTAATTAGCTGAAGAAGAACGTAATAATACTAGGATCTTTAGGTAGAATTATCACCATAATCGATTCTTATAAAACTCGAAGATTCGAAAAGCTGAATTCACCTTCGACTGAAATGGGATGGGCAGAATGTGACATGAGAAAAGTGAAAGTGAGTAGTGGGTGGACAGTGTGTGCTCTGAAGGCCTTCGGTGAGTTAAGGATCCAAAATCCTTTCCAATCAGCGGAAGAACCTCCTGTCATCAGCTCTTCCTACGCTGTCTCTCTCAGTAATGGACACATTACGGCGCTACTGAAGTTTTTAGAGCTTTCGATACTAAAATCAATTCCCTAATTTTCCTACCATTCCTTTCTTCTAATTTCTCACCGAAAGATAAAATGGAATATGAAAAGGTTATAAAGGGTTTACCTATAGAATTTTATGTTGGGACATTATTCATATTCGGTTTATTTCTTTGAGAGGAGATCTGTGTCACGACGCAGATAAACTGTAGGACGAATGTCGATAACGAATTTAAGAACGGCCCTTAATATCGATGGCTTACCTTTTAAGGTCAGGTAAAAACTGCTCCCGTAAAAATTTGGTTTCTTTACTTGCCTTCCTAGTATCCTTCACGCAGTATATTGAGTGATATTGGAGTTCCTGCTCACTAAATAGTATTTATGATATTAACTGCATGTATGTAAATCATTACTATGTCAGAAATCGGGCATTTCTTATAAATGAGACATTCGTAATATTTATCCCTGTTGCCATATAAAATTCGCTATGTAAACGTAAAATTTAGAGAAGGAATGCAAGCAAAATTTTTACCCATTTAACAAATAAAGTTCGTATATATTTTGTAGTATATGAGATTCATTTATCTACGTTACACAATATTTTTTAATATTTTATTGTATTTTAAAAAATATATAACTATTATTTATTAATCAGACCGCACTATTAAATTCATCAGACTTCACAGCCCTTCACCGGGAGAATATCATATCTCAAGATCTAATCGATCATTAAATTGTGTAAAGTTATTTTAAATGCCTTTCAACGGACCGTACGAGCATTATGATTGATTTAACTCATTCAGTAGTGGAGCGGTTATTTTTATTGCTTTCCGTCTGTAAGATCCTGGGTTCCAATCCCGGTTAATGCGAAGTTATCAGTCAAGTTATATCATACCTCATTTCATTGGACCTTTTTGTGGTAAAAAAATACTGTTATTATTTTTGTATTACCATATATATATACCCCTTAGATTTCCACATTCGTGTTAATAATCTTCAGTCATATCACATTCATTGACACAAGTGAACGATGTTCTTGAAGGACTGCACAAGTGCATTGACCTCCGAAAGCATTCACGAGTTGAATCAGAGGCACTTTTACTCGTGTGTAAACCAACCGTTTAGGTACGGCGTAAGTCAAGGCTGAGAGCGGTGCGTCCCTCCTTTTAAGGCCGTAAAGAAGGTCGCAGGAAGTTGAGGAAACTGTGCACGGCGCCAAAATTCCTCGTACGACCCAACCCTCGGCATGTTTATTTTTCCGGCAGAGTGAATGGTGGAATCGATTCCCAGGGGAACGTGCCCTGGACTCACTTTGCCACCCGAATTCCCTTCTCGACGTCTTAGGCGGTCAACAAACCTGTGAAAGAAGTCTACGGCAACTCTTGGAAGGTCCCTTAAAGCTTATCTGACACTGCGGGAGATAGGCCAATTTTCTGCTATGTTTACGTTTAGCTCCTGGGGTGGTGAAGATGAGATATCTTTTGGCTGTAACCAAGGAGTCGCAAGTGGTTAGTTAGCCCTTTACTTGGAAGATTTTTCGTAGTAGGGAAATCATCTAAAAGTTCCTGGAAGCATGATGTCCTTAGCTATTTGACCATCAAACTTAACCAGAAGAAAATTAAATTCCTTCCTAGAACTTGACCAACTCGACCAACTCATGTAAATTGTGTTGTATTGATGGTTAACTTACGTACTTTGCAATTTTAACCTTTTGATTTGCAGATTTTTATTCATGTTGTATGAAGGTTTTGATCGTTCTATGGCAACCAGAGACAGCTGTCAACTCGTATTTTCTCGTAAGTTCCGTCACCATTTACACTGCTCATTTATCATCTAATCCACCATCGTGTACGATTAGTTTAACTTATCCTTAATTCAGCCCCCATCGAGTTATCGGTCAAAAAATTTCACTCTCTCTCTTTATCGGCCATAAAACTTCTATCTGCCCTCACTTGTCCAATATCTAGTTCGAAAACCTTGAGCACATACGGGCGGACATTGGGAAACTGTTTCTTCGAGTGCATCGTAGGCGGTTATCCAAATTAGTGTAATGAGCTAGTATAACTCTTCCAGAAGATATACTATACGTCAACCAAATAATGCTTAACAATATACAAATACTAAATTTGTATTTATTGATAAATATTACTACCAGTACAGCAAGTGATACCAGGACGTAGTAAATGGTTTAAATTGCTGGGAAATTAAATCGTTCTTTTGGTACTATATAATCAACATATACTGAATGGTTAGAGGATGAATTTTGTTGAGCTTTAAATATTAGTTTTACTACGAAAAATGGTGAAGGTAAAATGTTAATAACTGTACGGAACTACTTCAAGGCTACTATTGGATTATACACAAATAAAAAGGTTATTATTGATTTAACTTTTTTTCGACAAAACTATTTTTATAACTCGATGATTAAGTTTGTTTCAAATTAAAGGTACAAAGAAAAATTTTGATATAAAACCTATAAAGAAGCCTCTAAAATATAGTCGACATAATTAATTGAATCATTAATATCTCCATGGATAATCATCCGATCTTGTTTCCGCTCCATAGGATGTTTACGGAGAACATGTTCAGTAGCCTTGTCGTTCAAGCCACATATCATTTCCGGCCGTTTTGTACCCAATCCAAATATTTTAGATTTTGTAAACCCACATCCCTGAGTAAATCTATATAAGTAGAATCGAATTCCCTTTCAGGATAACCAACTAAAGACAAACAACCATTTGCGTGTTTGAGAAATGGACTATGTTTGTGTACTCTCTTGCCTTACGTAAAAAAACTATAGCTTCGATTCCGTATTTCCGGAAAAGGAAAAACGTACGCTTTTTCGTAGGGAGTCGATCTACGTTTCGAAGGACTGGTGATTCCTCCACTTTCTCACGGATAGCACACATTCTGGAAGTGGAACACATAGGGAGAGAGGTTTTTTTTGTTCCATCTTTGGATCTATATAGAGAGACCCACTCGTGTAGAATATAGCGCGGAATGACTCCGTTTACCTTCGGACGCACGACCCTCGAATGTCGCACGGTCACTCCGGGAAACCGCGGATAGGCACGGCCCGGGTCCAAGGGGATGGGAAAGAGGTCTGCGGTGAAGTGGGCAGATTGAGAGCAGCTCCAAATACATATTGTGTCAACACGTCCAGTGACGAATTAGATCGCAACGGATTTATTGCGAGAAACGAAGGCTTTTCAATTACTATGATGTGCTCAGTATAGGCTAAAAGTCGTATTTGGTCTTTGTCTGTTATCTTCTACCACTGACTACGGAGTTATTCATCAAAAAGAACTGATCTTTGAGGTCTTTGAAATGATTTTCCTCCCAAGATACCTGAATACTCAAAGTCACTGTCTGTTAATTCGCGGAAAATTTCCTGTTTTAACGCCTGAAGTTTTTTCTGTATTCGCTTGTTAAATCATTTCGCATAATTGGGCAAAATATGCTTTGATTTCGCTTTATGATTACTTTTATATTGGTCATCCCTTTACGAAAGGAATGATTCCTTGTTTTTGGTCTTTTGTGTAAATACATATTTATTCGCACTGTGTTCTTTATGTCTGGCTTTTTTTTAGAAGAGAAAGAGTTTATAAGAAATGAAGTAATATTATTTTGAATTTTGATGAAGAAAAAGAAGTAAAGGGTATGTAAAGGAATTTTTATTGGCTTACAGCATCATTAGTTACTCACTATTTGCTTATCTTATAATTGTCACGTAAATAATTATATCCGCTAGGTATTTACCTCTCATTATCTTGATTTACGTTGTGTGACCAATTAATCGCTATCCGCTCGTTCGCGTATTATATTTTATGAAATTATAAATTTGGAGATTCCTGTATTTATCACACCAACAAAATATATCGAATCGTGGCAACTTAGAAGAGTTGAATGAAATTCATTTGTACGTAGAAACTATATTAAAGCGCATAATAATAATTTTAGGCTATGATTTAGTCGAAAACGGTATTTTCTCGGCGCTTGAGCTATCATTCTATAGCTAATTGCATAGCTGTTGGAGTAGCTTGAATGATTATAACGATGCATACTAGGTAATATAAAAGTTCACTACTACTACCCCGACTGAGGTTGTTTCTTCATTCTCTGATTTTCCATAAATAGATATTTGGGCTGATCGGCGTTTTAAATTCAGTATTAAAACGAGTATGCTACGATTATCTATGAAAAAAGACTCGGCAACATTATTATACCTAAACTCCTAATTAGTGCTACCTTTTTACCACCTTGCACTCATCGTCATAAAAAAGAAATACGTAAATCCTCAAACTACGCATCAGATATTTTACAAAAATTCGATCTCATGCTTACGCACTAGCTTCCCCAGGTATTTTTCGAAAGATTTACACTAGATCATTCTTCAAATAAATAAGGGAAGATGCTAAAACGTTTCAGAGCTATTTAAGGTAAAAAAATCTCCCTCTAAATTGGCAGTAGGAAGTGAAAGATGCTACTTGACAGATAACAACGATGAAAACCGACGAAAACTTTCGGAAGACCGGAAAGAGAACGGATACGAGGGAGGAATGCGTATGAGGGGGTAAAAGGAGGCGTGGGTGTTGAGTGGGCTACGTCTTAGTCACGCGCACGCATGGGGAAGGGGAGGAAACAGGGATCAGTTCTCTCGATGCCGAGAGTAAAACGATATGATGCCTCTTAATGGGCAGTAAGTCTAGAGTCGGCCATTTTTACAGTGCCGAGGGATGCTGGAACTATGAGGTCCATTGCCTTCGCAGATAATGTGAATGGATTCGAGGAACTCGATGGCCCGCACCGAGATCTTAATTCGAGGAAAAAACTTGGGAATGGATGCAGCCGCCAGACTGGTTTGACAAATATAATTGGATGCTTGAATTCGATGGATGAATTCCGCTGCTTGTGATGGCGATTTATCTTCTTCACCTTTCCTTGTGTATACTGCTTCGTTTTCAAGTGATAGTATTGTTGCGGCTGAGCTAATGATCCACCTGAGTTCAATGGTTTAACGCTCGACTGGTATGTTGTTTACTAGCTCCCTAAGTTTTCATTACACACAGAAAGATAAATTGTATTTCTTAATTCTCCTGCAATTCCTATTTAAACCAACAGAAAACGAAGAACAATGATTATCGATCTTATCTATTTTTTTTTCGATATCATTAGCATACGTCATCATTCATGGTTCTTAATTTATTTCGTTCGATTTGTAAATTTATGATTGGTGATGTTTGGTAGGAAATAAGAGGGAGGTGAAAGATTGAAATTTCAAAAACTGTTACATTTTATCCTCCAGATTCGAACTGTAGCTGATTGAAATTGTATATGGAACTATAAGGAATTCCTCAAGTGTTCGCAACCAATCGTAGTTCATCTAATAAAGGCTCGTGATAGAGTTTAATAATCGAAAACGCTGCATAACTATTGTCTCATATATTAGAAAAACGTGTCCAAAATTAATCTTCTTCTTAAATTGATTTTTTTTATTCAGAAGACGAAACTAAGGAAAGACGAGGAGGAATGAAATAATTTGGCAAATATTTCAGTAGAATAATAATAGCTCTCATTGGATGTAAACGTTGAACTAATCGATTGGTCAGAACTTTTTGGAAACTAGCATAATTATACTTTAAGGTCATGTAATACGTTCCAAGAAATTATATCAGCGGCTGTTTAATAAATAATTTACAAATTAAATCTGGGATTTTACATATTTCAAATTAACTGAATACTTATTCGTTCAGCTCGTAAATTTATTGTGTCATTTTAACGTATGATTACATACCATTATTTTACATCTCACACACTTACCTTTCAAAATGCTAACTAAACCCATTCGTAACTCGTATAAATTCACTCCTTGTTTATTCATATATAATACAATACGTAGTTGGAAGAAGAAACGGGTCACACCTTATCGACTCATATCACTGAATACCTGCGCTTGTCCGCTATGATATCGCCCCCACCTTATCGCCTCCGGAACAGAAATTTTTCGCAAAATAACAAGAATAATTATCTTGTTTGTTCCCATCCGAGCGACAGGTGGATCTCCGAGTACTATGGAATTATCGCGGCCGAGAAATATCCCTTATCTTCGCGGATAAGCGAACTGGTTTGCGGGGGTAGTGCGCCTCGCTTTTCCCCTTCTATTTTTCTTCCATTTGAACGCAAGCGGCACGTGCGAACGGCTCATTGGGCACACTCACCCTCTCGACTCAATTACCGCACCCATCATCCGACACCGCCCCTCTAAACCACGCATTCCTCTCCAAATCATCTCACAACCACTCTGTCCCAACAATATCCTGCGTTCTTAACTCGTCCCGAACTCCCTCTGCAGGAGAAATGGCTAACGAGACAGCCGGATCTCGATTTCCGACCGTTTCCACTGTCGTTGCAATTTTTTAGCTTTAAAAAAATGTCAAACGGATTCCCATGACAGTTTCTCATAGTTTCGAAAATGAGTTCGGCGATAAAAATTATTGGCCATTTGCTGGTCTTTATCCTTATATTTTCGTTAATGAAGTTACGAGTAAATGAAATACGACTCAAGAGAGTAATTCATTACTATATGCATCCCTCCTAATTGGTAGGTTAGATTGTCAATTGTGTATTATTGATTTATTGGATTTTGATTCTTGCCATATCGAACATTTAACTTGTTTCTAAAGTCCAAATTCTTTCTATTTATAGCTACTCATTATGCTATCTCTCCGATTATCATATGTCTTTAATATCCGCCGAAATTTTTTAACCGAATAGCGTTTAAATACGTAATAATACGAGTCTATATATTCATAAATCTATTCGAGAGAAAGTGAAAATGCTATTATTCTCTCCCTCTCTCTTCAAAAGCCAGCTATAGGTTTTTATTCGCAATAAAAATTCATTCCCATAGGTTCTTCAGCCATTATTCGAGATGCGAATTTAGAATCTCTTACGACGCGTCAGGTTTAAACTGAAATATTGTCATTTTCCTCGTAAAGCCTAAAGGAGAGGTTACTCTAGATTCAAAGAGAAATAAAACAGAACACACACTCCCCGGGAAGAATCCTTGGGGGTCCGTTGATATTTACGAGACGATAAATAGGTTCCGAGACTCAAACCTTGATATAAGGTTTACGATTCAACGATATTATACTGGGATCGGGTCATACTGAAGTGGGACAGATGGTGTGCATTCCATACTCAAGAATGAAGTATATTATCCTACGTGGCTCTTCTGAATTCGTATTCCAAAGCGATAAGTCTAACCTGCTTTGAATATTTGGTACGTATGAAAAATATGGGGTGGAACAATATACTACGAAATATTAAAGGTGTGCCACAAGGTTGCATCTTAGTACCGGCTGCATAAACAATTATAATTAGTTTCGAAAATTAAATAAATGAAATACACAAACTATTACTCAAAATACAAGTCAAAATATAGAATTAGCTTTACCTTTGCATGATATGTTCTCATGTTTTGGAACAACTTCTGATACATTTCATTCATCAATCATCATCGAATCTTCAACTAAATACATCGTATTAATTTCTACAGAATTAGCTTCTCAAATTTCTCCCGAATACATTCAATGAATCTATTTATCATCGATGACGATATCGGGGCCTCATTTATGAACCAAATCCATCTGCCCTTGTTTTTTGCCATTACGCTACTCTCCCATGTCCTTGGTAGAATAACTTAGATGGTTAATTAGCTTGAGCAAAGAACTTCTGTTGGCGGGTCGTTCTCCGGGAATCGTTTCGACTGATTTTTCAATGACCCTTTCCTTCCAAAGCCACCGTTTACATCCATCATAGCGAACCTCTCAAATTTCCAACCCCGCACACCAAACCCCGTCTTCTTCCAACCCCAAATATATTGCCTCGAACATACGCGCGTCCGGTCTGTTTGAGGAGCTCCGTTTACGCGTCCGCATCACCCGACACAAGAATTAACGACGATCCGAAGCAATCGCGTCAACAAAAAAATACGCATAGGATGAGATAATGCGCTTATTCAATATCGTTGAAGACGATGGGGTTTTTTCGTAATGGTTGGTCTTCGCGATCTGGATGAATTTGTGCGAATAATGATGATACGTTTCTCATCCCCTTCTAGTAGAGTGATTGAAGTACATCTTTATATAATATAATAAAATCGAGACTAAAAAATTCAGAGTAGTTCTAAAGAATTGCTGGTTCTTCTCCAAGAAATAGGATTGGATTAGTGCTCGATGATGTAAAATTGTACTTAACCTTCAATTAGAAATAATGTAATTTACGGCATAGATAGCTTTAGCTCTATGGATATTTTATTAACATTTTGCTGCTATTAATGGCATTTATTTTATGAGTAAATGAAGCGTTTGAAATGTACACTTAAGGAGAAAACAAAAGAGGGAGATTCTTGTCCTTAAAAGGAAGAATATTAAATTCGGAACTAAATAAGTAATGGTTACATAACAAAGAGGTAATTAATATACGAGATCTTAATTCTTAATTTTAGTAATAAGAAGTTTTCGTGTAAATTACTCTACTGCTAAATAAACCAATGATCAAGAGAAGGAGCTTAGTCATTTAATTGATAGTATGAACCATTCCTAATGAATCATTCATATTATTCGCATTTTTATTTAAAAGTAGTTTGCTAACATTAATTTTATTAATTCCTTTTTTGGAAAATACACTTATAACTTTATAGGACGAAAATAATTTTAAATAAAGCCATGAATTAATTCTTTCAGCCCATTATAAATATTACTACTGAAAGATTTGTAGTAAACCAAACCAAATGAACCATTTGGTTTATAAATATTTTTTTATTAGAGTTACCATCAACTGTCTCACGTAATATTGAATTTTCTTTTAGAATAATTAATTAATTGCTCCTTGTTTAATGATTCATAGATATAAAATATATTCTCCAACTTCTCATCAAAACTCACCGAAAGAAAAGGGGTACGTACATGGCAAAAGAATAAGCTGCCCGTAAGATACGCTTTTTAAAGACTGCTCCGGAACTACGTTCCAGTACCTTAATACAATAGGTTTTAATTCTTACAGAAGAAATAGTAGCATCATTAAAAGAAAGCATAGCATTAGAATGTACACCACCAGTTAATGTATGCTTATATTACAGAGATAATACGTTTGTCACATAGCACTCTGAATAATCGTCACTTCTGTTGGAGGTTTAACCCTCAGTGTATATGTAAATATATAATAGTCTAACTATACCCAAGTTTCTCACTCATAATTAATTACGAAAGAGATATTCTACAAAATTTCTTCACAGTTATCTTCAATTGTTGAGTTGGTTTGCTCGCTGATTGGTAGAATGATATAAATTATTAAAAATTTGCAAATATTTATGGAATAACATTCATTTTTCGTTTTTACACTTTCTAAATAATTTAGTTTTCCATTTCTCTGTTAACCACGTATGGTAAACCAGTGAAACTAAACAGATACGAATTTACTCCACGTCCCAAAGCCCTTTCCCTTAGGAAAAACTATAGTTGCGCTGGAAAACGTTTGTTTCGCAGCTGAAATCCAATCTCCGAATGTGGTCTCGGGATGCCGTCGGTGATCCGCAGCGCATATCTCAGAATATCTAATTCCAAAGCAATATCCGCTGTTGAGGAATGCGCTCCCGGGAAATCCCGACTCCACACTCCCCCATTCCCAGCCTCCCCTCTGTCTACCCCCGGGAGACGGACGACCCCGACCGAATTGGTGCTACTTCATTAGTCGACCCGAAACAAGAAACACATGTGTCAAAGCGTCCACACGACTCCCTTCGAATCCACTCTTTTCACACCAAATAACTGCCTCCCGACCCACCGCTCCAATTACGCTACCCATTCTGGCGTTCATGTCTCCGATTCAGCAGCGTAAACGAACGCGGGTAGGTTTTTCCGAAATCTGAAAAGTACGTGTTCATTTAAAACAGGGTGATTCCATAGATATACCCGATGAAGCTGATGTACATCTAGGTCTAACTATGAGTACCTTATGAGCAAAGTAAGAATATATTTATAAGTTCCTAACAAGAAGAACCTGTAGCGTAAGATACAGGTTACTGTATTCATAGTATTCTTATGTCTTGATATCCTAAAATCCGTAAATTACTGATTCGAATAATCTTATCTGTCTTTAGGAGTAGAGTAGCAATATGAATTTTAACTTATACGGGAAGATTTGTTTGGGAGTTTAAAAAAATCAATAAAAAACAGGAGAAAGATTGGTTGCATGAGCTTTAATTATATCAGCTATTAGAATCTCCGTGCAATTTTTTACTCCATTTTAATTTTATTGATAAATATATTAACACACAGCATGAAGCTTCTAGTTGACGATCGACAAATTACAATAGTAAAATATCAAATTTCAAATTCTACTGTAAGAGTAAGAGAAAAAAATTAAGCTACTATTTTGATTAGGATACATTTATTCGTATGTTTATTACATGCCTGGAGATGCTGATAGATACTATCTATTGTGTATTAAATGCAGTTTGCTGACGCCCAGAATTCCTTCTAAAGCTGATTGGTTCTTTGGTATCTTTAGGTCTGACGAATGATGACTCCAAATTACACACTGTAGCCATATTAGAATCCAATGGGGAAAACGCACGTATCGTTGAGTGGATGTGTTTTTCAGTTTCCCATTTTGTCCACCGATACGCATTAGCTTTCCTCAAAAGGCCTCTATTTTCTTTGGCTCAGCTCCTGTTTTCTTTAGGTCGCTCCGAAGAGAAATAAACAGGGACGGCAACTCTCGAGGAGTCCTTATGAGGAGATGTTTTGAGATGGAGGTGTTGAATTTATACATCGTTAGCTCAGTATAAATAAACAGATTAGTAACTGTTTCTGTTGTGCGAAAGGGAATAGAGAATGAGTAATTGATACCAGATTGATATTGATATGTTACACCTTTTGTTTTACCGTGTATGATAGCTGTTTTTGGAGTTATTGAAATTGATTTCGGTTTTGATGGATTACACTTGTTGAGGGATGAAGTTGATTTGTGCATAAAATTCCGTTGAAATGTTTTTCATCTTTAGAGGATAAGGGAAAACGGTCTCCGTTGTGTACGATGAGTTGCTATTCGATTCATTATAAGGACTTGTAATATATTATCACACACTAAAACAAGTGCCAATTTACTTAAAAGCTATAGACTCCTGTCTTTTATTTAACCACGCATATCAGAAATACACTATCTTGTGTTATATAAGTTTTCCTTGGTTGTTATTAATTGATAAGTATGTTTAATCAATTTCAATTGATATTCTGCATTTTATCATGATAACCTTAACACTTAAGTGCAAGTAAAAATAGTTTGAATACTTCTCGAGGTGATTGAAAACTCTATCACCCATTCTACCACGTTAATATTAATTTTATTTCTTAAATAATTTGTTGATTGATAGAATTTATCGACAGAAGCACATAATACATGAAAATATCATTTTCAGTCTAAATTCAAAATTATATCTGGAAATTCATTGTTTCAGCTTTATATTAATTCTTAAAAATCTAGCTTCATCTTATTGACATGAAGAAAAAAGAAGAGAGACAATTAACGATAAAATTGAATAACAAAATGCAACATAGTATCAAAAGAATATATCTGAATATCGAGCATAGACAACAATTTAAAAACACTATCATTAGCGTCCTGATCGTATCTATATTCACTCAAATAAATCCACGACGAAACGATATCCACACTACAAATAACTTCGTCACTCGTCGATGCGTGAAAACGTATACGGTAACACGCGCGTTAATCCAATCACTCTAATCGAAACCTTCCACATTGAAACAAATCGCGAATTTAGTCCCTCTTAAAAACCTACATTTCTCTCCCGTCCGTTTGGATACGTCCGAGCAGACCCATTGTTAATCGTTCCTCCTTATATATACACCCTTTGTTTTAATCCGCCTTCTTCCACGCCCACTCCGCTCCACCGCTATCTCCAACCATCCCTCACTACCTTTTATATAAAGGCACTCTCTCCCACGGGCATTATAAACGTATCCTTCTTCTAAGGCTCGATTTATAAATCATCTCTGCTTTCTTTGTCACTGACGAAAGGGAGCGTTTTATCCCACTGTCCAACGCTCGCTAGCTGCGTATCCGTTATAAGGTTATACGCAAGAAAGACACTTGTTCATCTTCGCGCCGTAATAGAGACGTTATCTGCTTCACCGTACATGTGTCTCGAGTGTTGCCCTTACGTTAGTCATCTGAGTGTATTATTTATTCCTTCGTGGTTGCTATAAATAAACGCAGTTTACAGAAAAGGTCGGTAGAGGGAGTTTGAATTGTTTCTCTCGTCTAAAATTAGGCATTTTGGCGGGATGACGTAAATAATAAAAGCTTTAGGAAATAATACTTACACGATGTGATCATTTCTGTTGCATCAATTGCACTTTTGAGTCAAAACTATGCATTTTACTCTCGGTTTTAATATTTTGAATGATGAAAAACGAGTTATTATGTATTTATCATATCTTTGTCTACTAAACTTACATTCATCGATGATCGCATTATAATTGCACGAAAAATACGAGCGGTATTATCTCTTAAGTTTGTTGTGAATAAAATTTTAATTTTCCTAATTATTCCTATTGTTTATTCCGATAAATAATTCTATTTTTGCTTAAAATTTTCTATGAAATCATCCATGAAACATTTCTATAATTCGTTAAATTCTACGATGGAATTTTCTATTAATATTTGGATTACAATTCTTCATTGGGAAGGTTTCCTTTTAATTTTCACGAACTAACATCGTTATTTGAGATACCATAGAAAAATAACTTTCCTCACCAATTGATTCTCTCTCTAAATTGTTTCGTGTTGATGGAAGGACGTCGAAAACGCAAAAATATCCATAATTTAAACTCTTTCCCTAACGACGAAATTGATTAATGCTCATCCTGGAGCCCTGAGAAATGATCCTCAATGAGAAGGGTTGAACCCTCTTGAATTACGTCTCTCTCTTCGTGAATAGCTTTGGAGGAGTCAACAAATCTCACTGCTTATCTCTAACACTGTTTTTCCTCTTCCCCACGAACACTCCCTCTGCGCATTCCCTCGCATTTGACCCCTTCAGACTCTTAACGAAGTGCCAACCAAATCATCATCTTCCCTTTAAGCACCGCAACTACCATTCCTTCCCAAGTTTTCACCACTTTCATACTCAACTTCCCTCTTCTCCACGCACGTCTACGCTGCCAATTTAGCTTCGTAACGCTGCGTTAGGGGTCGTTATTGTTCGCAGTGATTTGATTGGTCGAGAGGTTTTCGAAAGTATTTCTCCCATTTCGCGAATGAATTTAATTAATATTCGCTCTAGCAAAGGAGAGAGAGAAATTTTGAACCCAGTTCAATTGCATCGCATTTTTAAGAAGTCAAGGGGTATAATGCAGATGTCTTGTAGATAAGGTAGCGTATTAATGTAGTTACATATAGTTATGTATTATTATTAGAAAGATGCATATAGGGTGTAAACATCAACATGTAAGGTGTAAATTTTTAGAATAATATAATTTATTATTATAAATATTTCCGATGATTATCATTGAGATATCGGAGTTGGAAGATATCGCATATTTACGTGTATATATTTAAGGTGGCGTTGAATAAATAGAGTTAATAATAAATCGGAAAAGCACGTAAGAGTTCCGTCAGATTAGTGGAAGTCCCGGATTCGAGTCCTGTTGATTTTTCCATATCTCGGTACATTGCTGATTTTGTAGTATTCATCCTTTGGTTAATAATAGATGAATAAAAACTAAAGTGTAGCATAATTAACTATAATTATAATAATATGTTTGACATCTCCTTCAATAGCATACATTGCTCCTTTCGTATTTAAGATCCGGTATATTTTTATTCAGCGAGACATATGCTACCCACCTTTTAGGAATCTAACGATACGAATACAACGATATAACCGTGCCGGTCTCTACATCTCTGCACGGCTCACCCTTTCAGTACTTTTTCCGACTTAAGATGGAAAATTCCTCCTTCTTCAGCACCCCCTTGATGTCACTCGGTGGAGATGGATGGCGTGGAACACTTCCAACGTTTTGAGCGTGGGTAAGAAATGAGTATTTATGCGAGATATTAGTTTCCGCCTTCCCACGTGGCCCGCGTCCAATTAACTTGTCTCCCGTATCACGCAGTGGATTTATCGAACTGAAAAAGCACCGGTGATCTATGAACTGCAACGACGAGCGTTTAAGGACAATGCACGCCGTAATATCGAAGCGTAATTCCAGACCGGTCTACAAAGCACCTAATCGAAGAGGTTTTGTAATGGAATAACACTATATAAAGTAACCAAATGAGTTACAAAGTTAATACGAGTATCTTATCACTCAATTGTCGCGTACTGCCACGAATGTCTACAGGAAAGTAAGAATGTTTGGCATAATTCGTATCTATCTAATCCGTGAATGCGTGGATCTTATTGTTTGGGTTTTCTACAGGTATTTTATTGAAAACAGTCGATCTTTTAATTGGATACAAATATGGTATCTTGTCTTCTTGAAGCCTTAACACAGCTATAGCTACAGCTGATAATTAACCGTTTTGTATATACTCGTTGCAAAGGTTGTAGTATTAGGGTGTTTTTACAATGTTGAAATTAGGTAAGTCAGAAAATAGTGGGATTTTTGATTTTTCTTCAATTAATTGAACCTTTAATAACTTAAAAATTAAGCTGGGAAAGTAGAGTTAATTATTACGATGAAATTTTGAACTAAGAAGCTTAATTCTTGTACTAGAAGACTAAATATGTGAGTAGCAGGACTTCCATTTTATGTCATGGGGTAGTTGATCTGTTAATGATAAGAAAGGGGAAATATACACTTAAATATTAATTTGAAGTATTTTATTGTATTATGCCAAACAAATTTATTACCATCAAGGTTTCTCATACCAAAATGTGTACCTCATATTATACTTAGTACATGTGTCATTCTTACTAACTGAAAAAACAATCTGCACTAATTCCCTGTAATTATACTGCCACAATTCATGCAAATGGAACAATCAGTTTTCCAGCGATGACAGCTGACCTTTCCAATCAATTCCTCGCAAACAATAAAAATCATAATTACCGCATTAATTAAGCCCTTGATTGATACGGAGAATATCGTCATTTCGCACAGTGGATGAAAAGACAATCTTTAGCACCTGTACAGGTGCTAAGGATCTTGCTCGAGTGGTCTTATCGATAAGCTGTGTATGGAAATGATTTGCATCAGAAATACGGAATCTTTACCCGTCGCCAACTTGATAAAACGCTCTCCCAAGATGGCTGTCTTATTCGCATATCTGCTTTATCTCTAGATAGTGTCTTAAACGATGAGAGGATGAATGAAGAAAAGGCCTTCTACTAAATCATGGGTGATAATTAACTGACTCGTGGACAAATAACCTTCGTAACCATATGGCTGTTATTATTATTACGTACCTTATCCGTATACAACTGTTTATATTATCGCTCTGAACAACTCTTACTTAAAAAAAAGTTATGTTCAACATCTTGGAACACTCCCGGTTTAATCAGTAAGTTTTACTATTGATTAGACTACTGTTTTGGGATATGGATTATACATCGAAAACCTAACACACGTATACAATTTAAATGTTCTTATCAGAAATATAAATATTCCATGATCAATTAGCGCTAACGAAATGAAAAACACGTGTGTTAAATTTAAGTAAAGATGCAAAATGAGAATACTGTTAGCTAATTTTTTGGATACCGATTTTTTGTCTGAAAATAAGGTATCTTCAAACTTCAGCCGATTGTGAGCTTTATATACTAGTTCCCATCTTCTTGATACATTTTTACGTTAACAACCTTCATTAAATTGTTTTAAGTGTTATTTTCCTGAGGATATTTGTTCATTGAACATTATGTTTGCCTGAATCTTCTCCGCTATACGGCAATGAATATCTCCCTTTAAATCAAACGATGATGTACGGACGATAAGATACTGTTATAAAGGTTTTTAGCACATGCATACTAATATATTCTTCATGCCTTCGTATCTTTCAAATTCCCTCGCCTATCTAACGCCTAATAACTGTATTAACACTTTCATTGTCATAAGCGAGGATTTTCAAGCGGGAACGCCACCTTCCCAACAAACACCGCTATTGAATTCCCTCTTCAAATGCGGCAGACAGAAAAACTTCACGATTTCAGCATCCACTCGGTCTGTATACATTCGAACTTCTTCACCTTTCTTGTTAGAGTTCAACTATGCTTCGAAAGCTGTGTCGTGTTCAGTCTTGGCATTTTAGCACTCCGCCTTTTACTTTTATACTGCATCTCAATGTTAGGTATGCGATTCGTTTGTGCTGTGACTGAATAGAGAACATACGGACATTTGTCTGCTAAATCTCGTTGTGGAAGATTAAAATAAGTCAAACAATTAGCTGCATGAAGTCTTCCACCCATAAGCTGTTCTTGGGCGTAAATGGACATAAATTTTCTTGTAAACTTTTCATAAAAAGCTAGTCGTTCTTATTTTACAATCTTTCTTCTCTTTAAATTAGTTTTAACATTCTTGCATTAATACTCGAATTTTAAAACGGATAATACTGTTTAAAATCTATTTGTTTGATCTGAATTTTAAAAATATTGTTCATCCCTTAAACAACATAAGTGCTTTATCCTTTTCTACGATTAGTGTAGTAATTACATTGACAGTTTAAGGATTTCATCTGAAAAAATATTAATAGTAGCGAACACCGTGCTATTACTGGACTATAGTATAACTAATCCCACACTTTTTTTGAGTTTTCAGGTTTCCGTGAAATTGAAATATATAGTGCCGTTGGTTTCAGTTTATTTAAGATACTCATTCCTCTATTTATAAAGCAACCCTTTATGTAGAACACAGAATTCAGTGTTAATTTCAACTTGAACTTTATATTTTACGATTATTTTAGCCGAATGAAATATGGTGGTCATGATATTATTAATTAGATTAAATTAAATTTAGAAATTAACCAGCGTAATCGAATTACGGGGACCGTATGATTGAACCCGAGTTTCCGAACCGTTTCAGTATTGCAACTTACAGTGCAGTTATGCATCGTAACATTAATTGATTCATCAACTTTGTTCACCTGACATAAAACATATAAAATATATAATTATAAATGGCTAAAGAAGTAGAAGTTAGAAATGTTGTTAAACGAAGGTACTTTCTCATGCATACGTCGTAGGAAACGGTAACAAGTTCCCAGTACGTTTATAACAGCATGTTCGATCCCGCTTACGGAAGAAAATCAAAGAAAAGTTTATTTTCGAAAAAACGGCCCGAGTTGCGATCCCTTTGATCAGATCGGTGCAGAAGAATCGAGTAAACATTCCTTAACCAGATCCATCTCGAACGACCGCCAATTAGACTCCGATACGTCCAATCAAAACCCTTTCGGGGGAATACCTAAAAGAACACGGGAACAGATTTCGAACAGATGCCACGACGCAATCAAAACGCCTATGGCCATAAAAGAACGAAGGACCACTATAAAAGGGAAGAAGCAGCCTTCTTGGTATTTAACCCCTTCGATCCGCCCCGCCAACCCTTTAAGGTCCCGCCCATGGCGCCGACCGCCCCGCCCCGTCTCGCCATCTTCGGCCGCACGAGGGAGGGGCAACGGGGGAAGGAATGAAAAGGAGGCGGGGCTCACCTGTAGAGAACTGGACCCAATGGGGTCTGAGATAAGGGAGCGAACCAAATGCGGGGAGAAATCGATTCGGGATGCCCTCCCCCCTCCGGACGAGAGAGAGAGATGGCCCTGCGTCACGAGACATATGGGCGAATGTGCCCTCGTGGTCGCTAACTGCCAAATTATTTCGCCTCGCCCTCTTTGACCTTCGTGCGGGAGTGGATGAACTTGCAGCGAACTTTGATTCTTATACAATATTCTGTCTCCGCCCTTAAATACCTTAACTTTTAATGATATCCATTGCGGATACCTTTAATGGGCACCCGCCAATTCTTCTGGTTCAGAAGCCCTCAGGCAACCAGAAGGTTCTGCATTGTCCGTAACTTCCCTCCTTTTGCCGGTTAGGAAATGGGGATGATACTGATTTAATAAGATATTAAGGTGTGACTGTTGTTAACTTATGGGATAAGCTAGGAATCTTGGGTTTCTTTAGCTCTCAAAAATGTTATCTTATATAGAATACGAATCTATTAATCCATAGTTTTTCCTTGTTGACACGCAAAAAGAGTATATCATATTTGTGATGATAATCAAAGTAGTTTAGACTTTGATATGAAGTGAAGTTTGTGCAGTTATAGAAACCAACAGAATCTGCTCCTGCCGTTAAGTATTCATGACATCAAACTCTAAATGATAATTCAATTATTCAAGCTTTAAGCCATCGTTTGTATATTAGGATATATTAGTTAAAGTTATATTATTCATTTTCAAACCTTTGTCACGTCTGGTGGTTGCTGTATCTGTTTCTCTTTAAACATGTTTCTAAATTTCGTTAAACCTTCGTTGTTTATCGTAATATTACAAATTCTATATATTTTGTGCCGTGCTATTTAAGTATGCGCTTTCAGCGTGTATGTTTCATTGTCTTGCCATTATCTGAAAGTGCACCACTGCATTAACGTGCCGAAATCCTTTAACAAGAGGAAAAACATTTTTTTCTCTCTAAATACGCAGCTGCTTTCGTGTTGAAGGTAGCAACACCTGTCCCATCATGACTATGTTATCTGTTGATGATGTTACAATCGCTTTAAAAAAGTGCATTATTTATTTTGGATTGGTTGTCCTATTAGTTTGTCTTTATCTTCTCCAAGGTTTCAGGCTGCATAGTTAGGAAAAGAAGAAAAAAACACTGATTCTATTTAACTCGGTAACTCTATCAAACAATCCCGCTTTTTGATTTCTCCATACTTGTTACGTGCGCACAATAGTTTCTCAGTAATATGTCAGCGTCTGTATTTGATTTGCTTAGTTTATGAAGACCAGTTCAGTTATTCTTATGTTAAACTTCATTTCTCCAATACGAAATGAATCGAACAAAAGTAAAGCGTCAAATATTGTTAGACTTTCTCGTTGTGAGCCATGAGCATTATATGCATATAAAGTCAATATTTTCAGGTACAAAGGTATTTATTTTATTTGCACTTGAAGATGTTAGCTCGCTAACAAAACCGGTCGTGAAAATAAATTTATCTGTGGAAAGTACGAAGTCATTTCTTCAATATATTTTGTTCATACTTTAGTCTTCTGCCGCTGATTTTAAAGGAGATTGAAAAATAATATTTTAATATAAGGAATCAACCACTCTCAAATTTTTATATATTCCGGAGATCATATTAAAAAGTATACCTAATAAAAAAATACACAAAATACGGAAGGGCCTAAAATATTCTTTCCGTCTATTCATTCATTCATGTGTGAAATAAAGAAATTTTGAAGCTTTGACTTCGAACTTCAATAATTCATTTTACATTGTCATTTTATTCTTAGATTTCGTTTAGCACTATCATATCCTCATTAGTCATTTACTGATAACTCTTTTATCGTAGTTCAGCAATGCTTTCTATGAATCGTTGCGTATTACTGGACGCGTTCAACTTAATTTCATTCTAATATAAACGATTATAGTATTCCTATCGTAATTACATATCTTCGGAAATAGTATTAGACATATCTCATGCGAAATCTGACCATTGTATTATAGTTACGCTAAGATTTTCTTAAAATTTACCCTATTTAAATTACTTAGTCACTTTCCCTTTCACTTTCAGCTCAACCATGTTCCAAGGAACATCCACTCCCTACCAAGAGGGCTTCATCGGAGGACCAGTCTACGTCCCAACGACGAGGGCGATGTTGGGCATCGGGTACGGCAGCGGGGGAACAGACTCTTCTTCCCCGGCGACGTCCGCCTCCTCTTCCGCCAACCCAGCCGCCCATCACCCCCACATCCACCACCCTCAAGCATATTCTTGGGCGCAGAACGCCTCCTCCACCGCCACTCCATCCTCGCAGTCTGCGGACTATTCCGGGGGCAGCGGGGGCCTCCACCAGTCCTTCTCCTCCCACCGTTTCCCCGCAACCTCCTCTGCATCATCTGCCCCCAGTTCCGAGAGGGAAGACCACTACGGAGCTTCTGGACACCTCCAGATGGCTCAGCACCATCACCACCACCAGGGATTTGCCTCCCAACAGGGGCTTCAGCACCCGGCGGCACCCGTGAACGCCACCTCGGCGACCTCCGGAGTGCACGGCTATCACCATCCGGGTCATCACCATTCCCACCACCACCATCACCACTCCCCGACTGCTGGGAACCTGCTCCCTGCGTACCCAGCAGCTGCTGCCGCCGCTGCCTACGCGCAGAACGTGATGACCTCCATGAGTTCGTGGAGGGCTTACGAAGGATTCCAGTCCCTGCACCAGAGGGGTCCTGCTGGAGGAACTTATGGTTAGTTTCATAGGAATTTGAAAGCAAGTAATAGTAATAATAATAATGTCTTTATTTTAGGTCGAGATTAACGCTAGCACTTTTCCTCTTACATCCCACTTTATAACGTAGTATCAGGATCTAAAGAAACTAGTTTACGAGAAGTAAAAAATAATAGAATGTGTTTACGAGTTTAATGAAATTAAACTAAGCGCTTACGTAAAACGATTAGGAAAAATAACACCTTATAACAAAACGCCTTTTAGAAAGGTGGCGTGAAAAAGCTGCCACTTAGTGACTTGAAGGATTGAAATTGTCGTTTGTATTTTCTGACCGTATTTATTGGAACTTACATTGAATGTAGATTGTGTAGTGGATGCATGGTGAAAAATATTGTAAACTATACAGTGAGAAGTAACAGTAACCATTATTATTGTGGAATTTTCAATTTTGTTCTTCATGCTCCCTCTCAGTGAATCCTACATGATTAACGTTTTTTCGATTAATTTTATACTGAACGTCAATTTTATTGTTCTGATACGGGGGTCTGTCATATCAATATTATACTTATTTACGAATTCTGTAAAAACTATCCAACAATTTTTGCGGTGAAATTTTCCTCTTATATTAAAATTTTATCACCTTAGGAATGTTTGTTTTTTGCTATACATCTTTAATATTAATTTACTCTGATTAGCTCTTATTAGGTATTGAAGGGATCAGTTGATATGTGCTCGTAAATAAGTAACACTAAAATTATTGCTTAGATTTAACGCAGATTGAAGAATTTGTGTTTGGTATTACGGATTCCATGACTATGAATATTAATAAGAGTAGTTTGAAGAGTTTGTTACCAAATGAAACATGCTTTTCGTAAACAAATGCCTCGAAATATTTCATTATTAAAGATATACTTAAAATTTAATGTATGTAGAGGGTAGATAATATTGGTTATAATTGTTAGATAATATAAATACAATTGGTAAATAATGCAAACTTCTTTCAAATACTTTTAGATATTAAAAGCTCCAGTATTAGATCTACACAGATGTTTAGCGTTGAGTACGTACAAACTTAATTCGTACAGCTGCGCAAAGATAGATTCGCTTCAGAACGGAACAGTTATCGATCGAAAATTGAATCTCGGGCCTCGAACTATTTCCTCCATCGATCTATCAACCACTTTATCCTCTCGAACGCATCCAGACAGTGGCCTTAATGGTTATCTTTACCCTCCTCTCAAAGGCACGTACATTAGTCTGGTTGCGATATCTTCCCGAAGCGCTTGAGTCCCAAAATATTCCGGCAGAGGGAGTGGAAGAAGGGTTGTGAAGGGAAGCAATTTGCTTTTAAGGCCGATGGGTAATTCGTCCCGATGCGCTACGCCAAGAATTCGCTCTCTTTTTTTATTTTCGTTCCCCGAAATCCGCCTTTGTATCCAGTCGTTCCATTCGCCGAAAAATGCCCTCTTGTGAAACTCCACCAAGTCCTCTGTAGATGCCTTGTTAAAGGCTGAAAGCATATCCTCCCCGAAAATTCTTAATCACTTACGTGGAACTGCGGAGCACGGAGACCTTTCTGATACATTTGAGTTTTGTGAATGAGAAACTCAATTTTGAGTCTAAGGGAACACAAGTTAGAATGGAATGATATGTTCAAAGATGTCTTTGAAGTTACCGAATATATAATTCGATTCGAGACGGTGTTTTTAATCTTTTACAATGCCAAACACTTCCTTAAACAAAACCTCCTGCAATAATCATCAATATTTTTTAAAGTGAAATTAAATCTTATTAGTGGGTTTATCATTATGATGTACGCATGAATAGCTATTTTCATAGTTTTGTGGATATATCCATCGAAATAATAACTTATATAGTATAATAGTACTAATAACTTTTCCCAGCCAAGTCCCTTAATCAATTCATTGACGTTCTATCCGATTTCCAATACGTGCCCTAAACGAATCTTGCTGCTCGCTTCTGTATATTGGCCAGTTTAACTATAAGACCTTTTTGATTCGATTAAATAGTGCGTCTTAATTCTGAAGCACATTGCATTGGCTTATTAATTAGTCATAATATTTCCATTTTCCGTTTAAAATGTTGGCCTAAAACGAAAATAAAAGGTGGTTTTAGTTATTATGATTCAAGTATAAAAATATTCAATTGTATATGTTATACTGTTAAGAATCTAGGATGATAATTTCAAGACTGGTGCATTTGATGGAATCAATACGCAATTATATTAGAAATCTATTTAAAAAATGCTTATCTTTCCGTCAGATACACCAGTATTGAATTTTGCATCCTTGGATCATAATAATGTAATTGGTATTATGTGTGTTATTTTTTGTATAGTAATATGACGAAATTAATGACGATTAACCTAAAATGATAAGGTGAACGAGGATGTTATATGGCCTCCTATTGTTGGAAGTATTTGGTCTATTGTTGATAAAACGTTCACAAACATACTTCTCACTACACTCGAGTGTTAAAACAATCTCTTGGTCAAGGTCTATTACAATAATAATAAGTAATCACTTCCGGAACTTAATTTAGTTGTTTCTGCATGTAACCATGGAATTGCACCATGATTAAGAAGAATACCCTTACATTTAACGCTGATTTTAATGATTTTACCTTTTCTTTATATCTTCTAGAAACCCAGATGGCAGAGTACCCATTCTCGGAGGGACGGGAATGTGTCAACTGCGGTGCAATCTCCACACCACTGTGGCGCCGTGACGGCACCGGACACTACCTCTGCAACGCGTGCGGATTGTACCACAAGATGAACGGAATGAACAGGCCGCTGATTAAGCCCTCAAAGAGACTTGTACGCTATCCCGACGCAATAGACACGCTTTCATTTCTACCAAGTGGGCCTACCGTAATTACGAAGGTTATTTGTTTTACTTCTATGAACCACGCATAGGTGGTTTACCATTGGTTGTGGGCTTCGTTGTGAAGGAATTAAACTGAATATTTACGGATTTAGAGATTTAGAAACGTATCGTTGTATGTAATCGCGTCCATTATGAGCAATTAAGATTCCATTGAGAACTACTGTTTATCGGCAATATAATGTAATGATATTCTTTATTGGTGCGAAGTTTTCTTGGTGTAGGTAAAACGATCTGTATTTATTTTGGTGGTAATGAAACAACTCTTCACAGTTTCTTTTCCGACTATTCCTATAAAGTTCAATCTGAATCTAACCATCATTTAACAATCCAATTTTTGATATTTTCAGACATAATAAGATAGAATCGTAAATAATAGCCTAATTTAATCCTTTAAATCTAATCTCTAAGCATAAAGTATTCATTGAAAGTGCCACTTGTGGTTTGATTATCATGGTTTGCGGTCCATTTATTCTCGGAATATCTAACAGTTTTTGTAACCCTGTCGATTTTTTTTGGTTTCTTGCAGATAGTTATTGTTATTACTCTCTTAGAACCTATTTAGCCAGACTTATTTATTTTTATATGCGAAGTTTTTATCATAAGTTAAAAACATGAGCAATAAAGTAAATATCGGTCCTTGAAGTGTATGATGAGAATGTACCATCATTATACTCGTTCATATACACCATTAATATACAGAATGGAGTATAAAGATAATTTTCGATAAAAATTACGCTTTATCTCGTGCATGCTAATTTAGAATGGATTGAATTTAAATGGATTTAATTTGGAATGTATTGGAAAGAAGGAAGAAATATAATACGAAATGAAGTCTTACATCTTTACGATGCTAACTTTTATGACTACGTTGTTTTCGGTAATCGCTCTTACAAGTTACAGCTTCGTGTTTCTATATGCGCATCCTTAAAGGAGCTTATAATTCTGAGTCTTCGACGTTTATATTACTTAAGTGCTAAACATCTATATCTCCATGAATACTTTTACGAAGTCGCCTTTCGGCTTGCGACAGGGGAAAAAACCACATATACATATCCGATAAGGAAATTGTTGTATGGTTTGAAGGCTTCCTAGGAGTCCAAACCTGCACCATCTAGTAATCTCAACTTGCTTTAGAAACATGTAGCTCCATCATTTAAATATTTATATACAATATACTTTTCCGAACCTTCTTTCATTCTGTGTACTTGCAATATTTTAGATATACGCCAAAAAATTTAATGTCTATTTTTACAATTTCATATAACTTATGCAAATTTGATATAATATATTTATACGAAAGATAAGTAGTAGTGTAATATGAAAGTAATTGGCTGGGTTAAGTGGTAAATAACCTTTCAAGGGCTCTGTGGATAACATTTCACCCTCTACTTACTACAACGATGTCCTATCCCTTTTCTGGTGACGCTTGAACTGTCTTTCTTCACATTCTATAAGATTAAGTATACTCTTATTCGTAGGAAACAATTTTTTACAAATTTCTCTTCTTCTCACGCACAGACGGCGACCCGTCGTCTGGGCCTGTGCTGCACCAACTGCGGCACTCGCACTACGACGCTGTGGCGACGCAACTCCGAGGGGGAGCCGGTGTGTAACGCGTGCGGCCTATACTTCAAACTGCACGGCGTAAACCGCCCGTTGGCGATGAGGAAGGACGGTATCCAGACGAGGAAGAGGAAACCTAAGGGAAACTCTGCCGGAGGGGCTAATGGGGGATCTACCCCCGAAATGGATGGAGGCAAAGGGGTGAAAGGAGATGATGGAGAAGAGAAGAAGAAGGATAGCTCTGAGGACACGAGAGAAGAAGGAATCGAACGGAGGCCTTCTGGTAAGGAGGACATGGAAGGTTTTTCTTCCGGAAAAATTGTTTCCTTGACTACTTGTAGACTGTTTAAAATGGACTACTGAAACATTGAAAAGTATTAAAATCTCTATCTTTTGCTTAATTATTTACTAATCAAATTATACACACCTGTATTCATTAATGTATTTTTTAAAATTTTTTAAGTAACAACGTCATTTCTGTCCTATATTTTATTTTAAATTATAACTTTTATGTTATGCGTTTTATTTCTATATCGTACTGAGTTGGTTACATTTTAGACTATAAATTTTTGAGTAGAGACTGGAAGTAAGGGAAATTTAGCGGCTATTTTTTTCCGATGGTTGATTCGCGTGTAATTTTATTTTTCATCAAATCTAAATCCTAGCATTATTTTCATTT
This sequence comes from Pantala flavescens, assembly GCA_020796165.1. NCBI lineage: Eukaryota > Metazoa > Arthropoda > Insecta > Odonata > Libellulidae > Pantala > Pantala flavescens. The sequence goes on along the minus strand of CM036881.1, from coordinate 16,519,674 downwards.
ATTTATTTTTATTTTTGCTTCTGCTCTCCCTTGTTTTATGATAAAACATTAGAATAAGAATAACATAGCTTAAATTAGTAATATAAGCTTATACAAATTTTTACCCTACAAATCCTATGATATTGTTTCACGAGATATCAAGAAAAATTCGATTTCTAAGAAAGTTTTATATAATCCTTTTTTTCGTATCAGATGTTTGGAGTAGATTTACTAACCTTTTAAGGTAATATCCATGGTGCTTGCTTTGCTTCACACTTATCTATATCTAGCACTAATTCTCATAGATGAGTTTGATAGCATAATTGCTATGTTATGATGTAACATAACATAACATTAGCCATTTCAACTTTGCGCATCATTTTTCACTAACTTGGGTTCTTGGGAAACGTCATCCCTAATTCCATCGTACAAAACAATACGAGAGAAACTTAATATATCAATCTCATCTTCGCAGGAATCCAAGAGACCAGCTCCCACCGCCAAGAGGGCCTCCAACATCTCCCTCACGGGCACCTGCAGTCCAGCACCCAGCACCAGAGAGGAGGCATCCCGTGCTCCATCAACAAATCACCAACAAGCATCCACCAGAACCACCTCCAGGGGCAGTACTACTCCGGGCAGCAAAATCTGCACCGAAGCCAGTCCCAGATGGTGAAGACGGAGGGCAGTGCAGACAACCCCCTGCCTCACTCCCCATTCGTGGTGCCCCCTCCCCACCCCTCCTCCTCATCTTCCCCCTCCTCAGCACCGTCCTTCTCGTCACCCTCATCCGCTTCCAGCACCTCCTCATCCACTCCACCATCACTGGCGTTCGTGGTCCATCCCGATTACCTCCTCATGAACCACACTCACCGGATGGCCACAAAGCTTATGGCGACCACGTGAACAAAGCGTTGGTATTGGGCAGTTTAAAAAATCCACCGGCCACCGAAGTTTCTTTTGTGTTTATTCGGTTCGAATGTTTGTTTTGGAAGAGTCGTTTCCAAAAGTCGTGCTTTGGATGTAGCAGAGGTTGTGCTCGTAGTGTAGTGAGATATCGACCCAAGTTTTGTTTCCAAAGGTTTTTGGAAGACATCTGCGACTATGCTCTTCAAGAGTTTCTGATTTTACTCGCGCTGGTGGCGCGGTATGTTTCAATGAATTCTTTTCCAAGTTCCCGTTCATTTGCTTGTTCTAAAAGTTTACCTTTTTATGGATCAAACTTTGAACAAGACGTTTGGGAGTTTTTATCAGTCTTTGTGCAGATTTCTAATCTTTTTTTGAACATCGCAAACCAACTGATGAGTTGGTGCATAACGCCCCGTTCGTCAACGGGGGTGAGGTCTGGAGGCACTGACTAATTTCATGTAAAAATTTTTGTACTAAATCAACTTATTATTCCATGTATATAGTATTAAAAGTTTAGCTATGTGTTAAAAGTAATGGCAATACCTCCAGTTGATGAGTATATAATACATGATAGGTAGATTTAATTGAGTTTAATTGGAAAATCACCGTGCAATCTAAAAGTTCAGTGCAATTAGTGCCTTCACGCAAATTGAGAGTAATAGTTCCTCGTGTTAAGCATCTTTAGCTGACCGAATTGTGTGTAATTATTTGTAATAATGTATGTAGCTTCTAATTACGCTCGTTTATTACGCTATAAGAAGTATAAGCGATGAAAAAGGACATATCGACTTAGTCTGACCCATTGGATGTTGATGATTCTTTTTTGATTAGACTTTTTTGAAAGCAACATATACAGTTTATTTTACCTTTGAGAGTTTTTTGTTTGGCAGGTGACACTTGTGAAGACAAGCAACTGCTGTAATTGTTAAAATATGTGTAAAAATGGCTGATTATTAATATTAAACCACCATTTCTTTCGACGTCTTGTCTTACTCCTAAACGGTTACCATTGTTTTGAAGATGGCACAAACCTTAACGTCGTTTATAATGGGGAATACAGAGCTTTTTGTAATGATGTTTGGTGTTATATACCTATTCAAGATACTGATCTAAAGTCAAGTTTATGGTTGCTGCTTCAACGGCAAACCATCATTGCTCTTGCTTTTAAATAACACGGTAAGTATTACTATTCTAACCATGAACACTTTAACTTAACAAGGAAGAATTAATAAGACTTACGTAACAATGAAAGGGTGTTTGCATAGATACGCTCTACGCTGAGGAAAATTCCTAATGTAGAATTGACTTTAATTTATGGAAACCAATTTCCAAGACTTCATTTTCTCGTATATTTTTATATCTAAATCTTAAGGCCATCTATATTTTAAAAAGGAAAATCTTGGCGGATATTCAGTGACAGCCTCAAGGATTTTTCTTGAAACTTAACCTCCTATAAGATTTGTGATTAATAGAAAATTATCGATTTGAAAATATTTCCCCCACACTTAAATCCATACTCGAACATACTAGAGTTTGTTATCCATTAACTATCATTTATATAATTCTATATGATCATTCTGGAAGTTTCGTTTCTTTTCGGTGCTTTTTGAATTGCTCGTGTCCATTACTTTTTCATGCTCTGATATGTCTCGTCATTCAAATAAAAAAACGGGTTATGTTATTAATAATTAAAGAGTTCAATGAAACCCCTGTGTTTTATCAAAAAGAATAATACATCTATGTAAAATAATAGATACGAGAGAGTACGACTGAGAAAGAGTAACTTACAGATGGAAAACATAACAAAATATTAATAGGATCTCCTTAGAGTTACAGATGCCTGAATCTTCAAAATGGATCAAGTAGTCATCGTTACAGTGAAAGAACTCCGTTTCATGCCCATTGTCGAAGAATTTCTCGCCAGTTTCTGGATATTGACCGCAAAATTTGCTCTAAATGTGAAATTAGTACCACTCTATCATGATACCGTTCTAGAAATAATCATATTCGCATTATCTGCAACAAGTTTCAGTAAGGTGGTAAATCGTTTAATTGCCCACGTATTATCATCAATAAAGCCATCTAAAATGTTAAAATTTTGAGATGAATGTGCTTATTTTATCTATTCCTTGATTATTCCTTCGTTACTGTGTAATTCAAATCCAATGTCGAAAATGAATATCTACCCTGATTCTTATGGGATGTGAAAATGCTCCTCGCATAACACGTCTGCTTTGAATAGTTACTCCTGCTGTTGTAGCCTCACCCAAAAACAGTATCAGCTAATACAATTGTCATCGATAATGTATGAAATTTCTGCATTAAGGGTTATAAAAGATGTACCATTAGATATAGCGATCTCAACTATATAGTGATTTATCTTCTTGGTTCTTCTATGCCTCACAATGAGGATTAGACGAAAGAGAAGGCCTTGGATTTAGAAAGCTGATGGAAATGCCATCTCTCACCAAACCGGTGTACTATAGCCTTCCCTGTACGAGGCTAATTCTCCTCAGGCGCTATTTTCAAATCAAAATAATATGTATTTTACTTTAAAACTACTATATTCTTCCAGTATGCAAGTATTAATGGTCTATTAACTTTCACCGAATGATCTTTACCATGATATTTGATATTTCTAAAATAATTCCCCTAAAATAATATATGCATTCAGTTTAAAATTAATAGTTCTCTTGCCATGTTATGCACAGAATACTAACAAACTGAAATCCTTCAAATTACCTAATTTTTAATTTGGCTAAAACACTTAAACACATGCACATACTATGCACTTTCTAGGGTTTAAACCTTCTCCCTGTTCCTCTGTCACATTCTTTAAAATAAAAAAAAAAAACATTCTTTAGGAGAACTTACACAAATTTTAATCAGCTCGTACTTTATGTATTTTTCTTCTTGAAGTGTGATAGGAATGATAAGTTCAAAGACATCTTTCACGTTTCCAAACCCTAACTATAAATGTTAAACAGAGGTAAAAAATATTGTTACCAATATCTGTATTTGAATCCTAGTCATGTTGCAATTTACATTTGAAAATAGCCTTTGTTAAGTCGCACAAACACATTGGGTAAATTTACCTCTCCTCATAATTTCAAGAATGTTACTGACTTATTACATTTGGGACTTCACAAAGTCATTAATATACATCATAAACTATTCTCTGAGCAAAATTTTAGTTTTTTGTTGTATACTTTTGATCATATCACTAAAAATTTGTTATATGCACACACAAGCATAAATTGTTAAGCAGTCGTACTATCTTCAGAATTATATCTTCTGCCCTAAATAGACTTTTTGAAGTGATTAAAATGTATCATTACCTGAACTTTCATCAGTGCATTTTGATTTTTTAAGTGTTTTATCATTTCTCATTGCTTGTTTAATTATTGATTAAATCTGGTCTGAGGAATGATTAGAAAGGTGAAAAGAAACACTAAGAAGTTGATTACTTGGTAAACCAATGCTCGTAATTGAAAATAATCACCAACAAAGCATTTAATTAATGGTTTAAAAATAATTTTATCATTTTCTTGTCTTAATTCAGATAATAATTTTTCAGATAATGGTAAAACAGAAATATCAATGTATTTATCAAAGTAGTTACATGTAAATACCCCTAACTAATTCCAAATTAAAAATTATGAAAACTAGTTTCTGGTACAGATAGTTTAAATGAATTAAGATGAGCTATGTATAATTAAATATCTTCATCATGAGCTTAAATCTAACCAGAACACATCATATTATCTGTAAGAGGTCAGTCAAATTCAACTCTATTTTGTTAGTAAAAGAGATGAATTAGGAAGAGGCTAATCAACAGAATATTATAACATTCTAATTATTTTCCTCAGTGAATCATGACAACAAACAGTGCTGGGGTATATCAAACACTTGTTTGATAAGTAGTGAATGAACTAAAGCCAGAAAAATTAGATTTAAAATAAAACTTCAAAAGAATAGTAAATATTTATACTTATTGCTCTATTTATAAGAAATTGATATTAACCTTATATACATACAGTTATTCTAACCAAGACCTGCAATGAGATATAGAAAACTCAAGAGAAAAATCACACCTTGAATGCATGCAATGTTGTAACATATTTTGGGGGTCCCCATTCACCAGTTAAACCAAGTAAAAACATTAACAAAAGATGAGGATATCTTTATGCTAAATTGTGCAACTTATTTACAAAATTGAAGAAGAAGTGAGGAATATTGACATGACTGGGACATGAACAAAGGTCTTTCACTTTATTGATAAATAGTAATTCTAACTGCTATGCATGCGTGCATTCCTGTTACTTGTTTCTTTCGTTGAACTTGTTGAAAAATTAATGTTATTATACCATCAATATTATGGAGCTAATAAATGTATTTCCCTAAGCTATTACATGCAAATGAAATTCAAGAAAACTTATCATAAGATAGTAGTTGAAGTAATTTAATCATTAGGTTATTTTATTTATATAAGTTATAAATAAGGTATAAAGTATTACACAAACATACTTAAGCTCATTCAGGAAATTCAATTACCTGAACATAGTGCATGATTTCAATTTATATTTCAAGATTTCAAAGTTTGAATTATATATATATATCAGATTAATCCTAAATAATCTTTTACAGAATTGATGTTGATCTATCTCATTCATAGTTATTTCAGTTTTCATTGAATATTGTATTTTACTTATCCTTATAAGACTGTTTCCTTGAGGTCCATTCATTATTTTGGTCTTAAATGTTTAATTTAGTTTTTCATGCATTTTGGCTTCATATACAATACTTTCTAAGAAACTGGATATTAAAGAATAAAATTTAAACATGAAAGAAAGAGTGGCTTGTCATTCTTTTTGGTGATATTCTCAAAAAGCAATACATTTTTTTATGCACAATAATTTCATGACTAACTCAGCTACATGTTCTCCTCACTTCATTTATGCAAATAATTTTTCTGTTGGAACAATGGAGAATTTTCTAAAATTTTGAACCCAAAACATCTCTCCCATGATACCTCCAGGTATTTAGATTCCTTATTTAACTGCACTTGGAAGTAGTTAAATGATAAAATAGGACCTTTTTGTTTTATAATATAAATTTCAGAATTAAAATAAAATGAAATTGAAGTCTGATCAATATTTTAAAATTTTATAATGGATAGTTGTTGAGAAAATAACATACTCTAAAACTGACAGGTAAACTCATTTGAGAATCTTTATAATCAAATCGTTTAATATTTAGGTAAATTAAATTATATTTTGATTGATTTTTTATTTTTGAGGCTTTCATTATCATAGTACATTATAACAAAACATTTAAAAGTTTTATATGCTATAGATTGTTTGGAAAAAAGTCACATTCATCATGAAATTCATATTGGTAATATAAAAATGTTTGTAGATTATCATATATATATTTAGTAATATATTTTATAATTCATCTCATTAATTACAACTCAATTTTTCTTTCTGAAGACTACAAGGAAGAAGAAGAAAAATAATAAAGATATATTTTTCAACTGTAGGAATAAGTGTGATATATAAATTTTCAAGCAAGCTGTGCAATCAACTAATAATCTAGCATTCAAGAGGACATAGTAGAACCTTAAACTGTAGCTGAGATAGTAGTTAAGCATATCAATAAAAAAATATAATTAAAAAAAGGAGTACAAAATTTGAGTTTCAAGAGTAATAGATAAATATTTTATAAAGGGTTATTTCCTTCATTGGCATGATTCATAGAATCAAAATAAGGATTTATTGCTTTGTAAGTTAGCTATTTTCTTTAAGATTTTGAATATGCTACCCTATGCTTGACAAAGATTATTTAACATAAAAGAAAGTCAAAATATTGATTTTAAAAATATAGAGAGAAGATAATATTATATTATAGATGAAATAAAACTTCATTTCTAATGATTTTAATAATAAGTAAATAGATAAAGTGAATATCTTTAGTAAGTTCAATGGATCTGTTGAGAAATATTTTTATATAAACAGGGAATTTCAATTGTATATAAATGGGATTCAGAGTTATAGAAAGCAAAATAATGGGTATTACCTTTACAAAAACCGGGAAATTGTGGAGTATTCAATAAGAAATTCAATAAAAAAGGAGAGCTAGACAAATGATGATGAGCAAACATTGAATTAAATGGAGGATTGTGTAGTTCATTTTGGACAGACGAATTTTCTCATAAAAATAACTAACAAAAGATTTTAAAATACCAAACAAATATTTGGGTTTTAAATTATTATATTTTAATCAATTGATTACAAATTATAATTAGCCAATGATGTCTCCAATGTCAGTGTTGGCAAGTACATTTTCCAATGTTTTACGGACTTCTGTCTCAACCTGCTCAAGAATTGGTGTCTTGAAGAGAGCGATTACCACCTCTGTTAGTTTGTCCACAATGAAGTTAGCAATTGTACCAAGACCATTGAACTGGATATCAATATCACTAATGAGAAAAATATTTTTGTTAGATATCTGTAAGAATCATTGATATCATTATCATAAAACTAAAAAATGTCTAATTCTTTCTGTATATTTGACCAGTTTTATTTTATTTGATGCTGAATTTTGCTGATTATCTTATTTAAATATCCAACCAAAGTTTTCTTTCATCAAAAAATATTACAATATATTAAATGATTAATAAAATTCACAATTAGTAATTAAAAATTAATACGATAACACTGGGAGAGTTGGATGGAAATAATTTAATAGAATACTTAAAAACATACTGCAAATACCTTGAAGAAAAGAAAAATGAAACTATATTATATCAGTCAATATTTTCAATAAATTTTGATCTAAGTATTACCAAGAGCAAATCAAAATAATTGAGGAGGTGATGCAGAGTTATAGTTTTCATCAATCCTTTCAATGATTATTATGAGTGAATATATAAAATCTAATTCATTTCAAAACAATTATAATACTTCATACAGTATATGTTCAGAAAGTACCTACCTAGCATCATATGGGGAATACATATTATTCATAAAAGACTACTTCTTACCCAACATGGCTGATCTGCAAATCATCCAAAGCAATTGTCTTCTCGAAAATATCTGCAGTCGCCTTGAAACTAATCTTTACATCAGATGCTTTTCCAGTGACCAAGCCAGACTTTGAGAGCTTCATAACTGAAGCAGTGAAGTCATAATTGAACTAAAAATAGATAGGTTAGAATTTCATTAGGTATAAATTGATACATAAGGAAAATCTTTAATTTTATAAGATCTTGTGATGATAATTCATAATATTCTAAATGCAAATTCTATTTTTCATGGTAGATATATTTTATACTTTTAGACTTGTTATTCAGGATAGATTATATTTCCTAATTCCTGTATTTTTAATATTTTATATACATGAAATTTTACTGTCTATGATATTATTCTCTTTTGGAACTATTTTACTAATATTTTAATGGAATTTGGAGCTTCGGTAGTTTTTTGGAAAATAATAGGCCACAGACCATTGAGCACATGAATAAATAGTCATGGGAGATAACTTAGCTCTTAAACTCCTTCAAAGCACTTAGCGTTTGTGCAATTTTTAGAAATTTTTCATGAATGCAAGGGATGGGATTTTAATTACAGAAGATAAGGAAATGCCTCAGATCAGAAAATGAAAAGGCATATGATAGATATGCATGCATCTGGGCATATGAATAAGAACAAAAGATGGGTTTGAGAAAGTTTTATATCGGAATTAGATAAGGAAAGGCATAAAAGATGAATGAAAGATATTCCAAAATTATTGAAAATCATCGTGAATTTTCTATTATGGCTTTATATTGTTCACTATCTTTAATTCTATTGTTTGTAAAAGCTGACACTCACCACAAGATCCTGGAATCCTATCAATGCCTCAATGTGCATCTTTGTTCCCTTGTATTCGACACTGACATCACCACTACGTAAAATAGTTCCAAGGTCTTGAAGCCATCCTTTAGTCAAGTCCAGTTCTCCATGCCAATTGATTCCAATGAGATCCTTCAAAGAGGAGAGAATTTGCCATTGCTATAATTTATATGTATATACACACACACTCATACATAATACTGTATATATGCTTTTTAGATAATTTTATCTTTGATTTACTATAGTAAATATCCCTGCATATTTTTTGTGAAAATCATATTATCCATCATCATTTCACAGAAAACTTTAAATAAGGAGTAAAGTGATTAATTTCATTTCCATTTTGTATGGAATTACTCTTCAAAAAAGAGAGCTTCAGTCAAAATAGTGTTTTTTTAGTTTTATTCTGTTTCCTTTCTTATTAGTATTGTTAATACTTGTTTTACAGTCATTAATATTATTTCCTGCTTTAGCACATCGAAATATGCTCATAGCATAATTCATGAAAGCTAGTCTTTGCAATGCGAAATCACTGTATTTTTGTCCTACTTACGTTGTTGATTATGTAATTTTCATATTCTCAAAATCTTAAGCTAGTTATACCTCTGTAATTCGTACTATTCATAGGAATTAAATATTTCCAGATATTTAACTTAAAGTTAGAACTATCGAAAAGTAGTGAACAATCACGAACGATTTTAAGTAGTAGATTAGTATTTATATTAAAACTAACACAAAAGGTTAAGATTGAGAAAGATTCTCACTTATATAAGCAGTAAATATTCTCTCTCGGGTCGTAAAATATAACGTTGCTTACCGTGACTTCGAATTTCTCGGTGGTGTCTGGAAGCTCCATTGGGTCCAAACCATTCTCCAGCAAAAATTTGCGGGCATTAAGCAGCATACGATCGACAAAATCGTTCATATTGACCTTGCGAGCATGTGTTCTAGTTATAGTAGAGTAAAGATATTGAATCATTCATTCTTGATTGTTGGTGAAGATGTATAAATTTGAGTGGAAAGATTTGATAAACATTCCTTAACGTGTGATCTTATTTTTTCCTGTTATAGAATGTTTAGCGATCGACTAAAATCATATTATAAATCTTAAAATTTACTATAAACTTTTAGTTTTATTTAAATAAATATCTCCTTTCCAAGAAATCGGATGGGCTATAGAAACATTTCACAACATGATATGTGAGATATTAAACAGCATGAAGTTAAAAAGGTTCGATGAAGAAGTTTTTATTGACTGAGAACCTTGTTTATGATCCAGTGATCGTAAATTTGGGATAGTAATTTGGTTATGAATTTGACAGAAAATTTGTTTTTGTATCTCATGATGTCAAATATGATAACAGTAAATTACTATTCGGTATAGGGGTAGATTAATCTATCCGCATATTTAATGCGTTTGATTATCGATTGAAATGAGATAAATATGCAAACATTTACTGTGAGTATTCTAAGATTTTGATGAAAATATTTTGTAAATCTCTTCTCATTATATAATATCATTCTACAGATAAATTCTTAGACCATTTCATTGTAACTTACGCATGGGGTGCACGAGCGAAGGATGAAACTGCATCTGTAGAGAGGAGAAGTAAAATAATTACTCTCCTTATAATTGTAATCGTAAATTGTAACCGCAAATTGTAATTGTAAACAAAATATTACGATTATTAGTTTTTCCTTTAGATATATTTCGGAATAAAATGAACGTTCGAAAAATTTTTAGATTAGACTAATATTCGTTAAATTTAAGTGCTAATACGAGTTAAATTTGGGTGCTTACTTGGACGGTAAATCCTTCCCTCGCCGCAGGCAAGGAGGGCAAATACAGCAAACAAGCAGAGGACCTTCATGTTGATAGCTAACAGCGACAAGCTGAAATGGAAAGAATATTATTTAATGTGGCAGCCTCAGAAATACGAACAAATATCTCTGCTCTTTTGAAACAAAATATGATGAGGCAATAGATTCATTCTTGAACCTGTTTTTCTGCTGTAATACTTAAGTACTAAGTTCGATTTTGGATGAGTACATTTTAGACAGTTTTATGATGTAACTTCCTATTACATTTATTCTTCCTATTTATGCAATAGGAACAAGGAAAGAAAATTGGAGAAGAATTGCACAAACAAGCACATCTTTTATACATAATTTATCTAGTTTATAACTAAATCTTGAAGAGAAAAACCGTACACAAAATAAGATTCGAAAATTATATCACCAAACAGATTAATATGGGCTAAAATAGGGAGTAAGTAAGCACTAACCTTCTTTGTCAGAGTAATCTATCAGTGTATATTCAATGTTCACTCCTCGAATCGAGTAGGACAATTAACTAGCACCTTCCTCTATATATACGCAATCAAAAGCAGTTGGAAAACCGCATCTTAATATCTCGTACGTTTTTTTATCCGTTAAATGCAATATCTAGTCTATGAAACGCATTTATCCTGTAAATACGATTAGTTCACCAACGATGTACAGTGATTAGATGGAGTTATCTCAATTTTTCAAGAATAGTCGAACCTAATGGTGACGGAAATACTTAATCTAACCCTTGGACATGACGAAAGGTTCATATGTGAATATGAGTCAATTAGAAACTGGGATAATACACGTGGAATATAAGTTATGTGGCGAAATAACCCCAGAATATTATTCACCACAGAAAAAACAATTTGGATTCGTTTATCCATTCGCATCATAGTTTCAGTTCGTAGACAAGAGGATGAGTTTTAAAATTTAAAAAGGAAAAAGTATATATTTCTTTATTCTGAAGCTGAATTTCTAAGAATGGGAATAATGTTAGTAAATATATAGAAATTCAATTCAACGATGATGAAAGTAACATTAAGTTATATAATTAACAAAATAGCAAAAAATGACGGTGTTAGCTAAAAATGGATTTGATTACTGATCAATAAAAAGTGATACTATCCCAGCTTCTCTGTGTAAAATGTCTCATTTCAGTATTTCTTTTGAGGATAGGGCAAAAATTACTGTTAAAACGTGAATAAAATGAGTACATTTAATGGTGAAACATTTTTTCTATTCTGTTCGTTTTTATAGTCATAGCGAAACATCTGGCGAAGCAAAATTTCAAGTAAATAACATTATAGTCCACTAAGTGGCACCAGCTGTGATTGTTGATAATTATCTGCAATTTTTTCCTATTCCTCAGATAAGGAGACCGATCAAGATACCTTTTCTTCAGGTGTTTAAGTTAAGTAATGAAGAGTTACGTTATAGAGATATCAGGAGATGACTTTTCGTTTGATTTTCTCTTAGAAAATAAATAAACCGTTTATAAGCTATGTTTTCATTTTAGAGCTGGTGAGTCTAGCAACGTATCGGTCTGCTCGTTATTTAAAGTGTGAACAAGAGGACAGCGCAAAATCATTTTTATAAATCGAGATTTGCTGTTGGGTGTTAAGTATTTCATCATTCATCATTGATTTCATCTAGGAATTGATAACATTTATCATATCATATTTTATAAATCATAGTTATTGTTTCAGTTTATTGTTTCATGCTTTGTCTCTAGATTGCTGAAATCTCTTGCTTTATCTTCTATATTTCGTCAGCTTTTGCAGATAATTTTTTATTGCGCGTAATTCACACTTCGCTGGATATTTATGGATATGTTTCCATTAGGAATTGATAGTGACATTTCTGTACTAATATCCTAAATATTACTAATTTATAGATTGACAAGCTCATTAATAATTGGCTTATCGGCGTGCATAGCAACAAGTTAATATAAATTTAAATTTAATTCTTAATACTTTGTCTGTTTATAGTCACTGTTGACTGTCAATATTCAGTGTAACTTAATTTCTTGGCTGTTTTTGAGACTTTAATAATAAGTAAATATAGACCTCTACTCTTCTTTATCATCAGCTTGTTAAACCTTATATCTCGTATACGAATTTCCGGTTAGATTTCTTTCGTTTTGATAGTAATTAAAATCAGTATAATGCGCTCAATTTTCCCTGAAATATTCTATAAATGTTCGATTTGAATTTTATCTTCTTTATAAAAAGTTCACCTTTAACTAACAGAGTCTTAATTTTGGATCCTTTCGGGTTATTTTTATTCCAAATTTTAATTATCAAAATATATTCTATTATCTTATGTTTCGTAAAATAATTGTAAAGTTAGAGTGGAAAAGGAAAAATGACGTATATTTATTAAGGCAATCTTTCAAATTTTTCAATCAGCTTTATTGATCGGCACTGGAGTTCATTTTTTGTAATTTTTATTTATTCATCCGTTTAGGATAAATACAGGTTTTATCACAGTCGTTTTTAAGATAGATATTTACACATTGTTAGAATTACACATGGTGTTCGTGAAACGAAGAATTGTCCCCTTGCCACTTTACAAGTTTCGGATGAATGGTTTGGGGTCGAACTTGTCGGTGATATCCTTGATGATATCCTTGATCTTCTGTCCAACGTCTCCGTTCATGAAGTCGCGGAGCAGTGAACCAACCCATTCACCGATCTTACCGATGACCCACTTGATGGTGTCCAGTCCAGTGATGTCGACCTTGAATTGACTGTGGAAGAAAAGATGATAGGCTCAGTATTTAAATGTGTACAAAATCGTAAGGGCTTAAGGATAACTAAGTTCTTTCCGTGGTAAAGTTAAGGTTTCTACAAATTAGAATCGTCCAAACTAGTAGCAACTGTGGTTCGGAGTTCCAACAAAGTCTTTCGTAAGCTAATAAGCATTCTATTGTTCACTGCCTAGCAGATGGTAAAATATTTTAGCTTCGTCTCGTTGTTTTGTAAATAATTCAATTGTAATTTGTTTCCACAATATAAAAATAAATTATTAGGCAATTAAAGTGACTAGGGGCGTTGTTCTGGTAAGGTGACCTTCGTCCTCAACGGTTATGGTAAATTGATCATAGCCTTCTCCTGCAGGCTTCTAATCATATATAATATTCGTGATAGACTACTATCATCATTAATGTTCATCAGTAGCTCTTATTTGAAGCGATGGGTATTAATAATTCGTCTGCATCTGAGAGCGAGGTTTAGCTTTGGTAGCATCTTCTAACACTTGATAATGCAGATATAATAAGAATTGTACTCCTTACGAAAAATCCTTCGAGATAATAGTAACCTACTAAACGAATTACGAAGCAGATGTTAAAATCTGGTCAACGATAGGTTTTACTTACCCAGCGTGGTCGAAGGTGAAGTCCTCAAGGCTGACCTTCCAGTCGGCAAGCTTGACGCTCAACTTGATGCCCATTGCTGGGTCGTCAACTCCGACGCGGAACCTTCCAGTTGGTCCAATGCCCATGAATTCAGCCTTGTAGTAGCTGTAGCCGATCTGTAGAGTGGCAAAGATGTGATTATAGCGAATGAATGAAAAGTTATTACATGAAAAGTTCTGATTTTTAGGTACATTCTATTGGAAAATAAGATTATTCAAGCCTTTTAAAAGACCATAAGAAATAAACTTTCAGTCAAGAAGTCTTCTTTTGTAAAAACATTAGGTTTCACTGGTAGTAAGATGGAAATTATTCGGTAATTATGAGAATACGAACGATTAAATATTTGGCCTAGAAGAACTAGCTCTTTCTTGTGGTTCATTACTACATCATACTTTAGATTTCTGGTCCATTGGTTAAATAAAGAAGAACAGCTATGATCCTCAAATTGAATAAGAATAGCTAGAATTGTTAAGCAGTTGCTATGGTATATAATCAATTAGAATTGAATGAACCTAAGAAACATGATCTTTTCTCATCGCAGAATTCGTACAGTTATTCATTATTCTTTCTGCTATAAAAATCTATCAAGTTAAGGCTTCTTCCAAATTTTAATACAATTTTTATAATTTCAAGTTCACTTTGAAAAATGTGCTATTCGTTTAATTTAAAATCCGCTTGGAAGCAAATATTGGAATAGCTGGGAAAACAGGTTTAGCTATCGATACGCACCGTGACTTCCTCCATACCAATTCCTCCGAAGATGGTGGCAACATTTCCATCGACAGTCAAGCTGACATCCTTGTAGCGCTTGAAGCTGGAGAGTCCGTTGATGCCTCCCTGGTTAGCGGTGAAAGATCCGTGCCAACGGACGAGGAAGAACTGTAATGATGAAAGGAATGGATGGTACAGCCAATCATTAGTCCTCGTAGAGAAATGGTTGAGATGAGAAGGGAGAATTTCTGTAGTACAGTTTGTAACTATGTACGGTATCGAATGGATGTTATATTGGTGACTCATACAGAAAGATAGGAGTAACTCAAACGAAGGCTTAAATACAAAACCTTGCATAAAAATTGATATCTAAAGATTCCGGTAAAATATTTCTCTATTAAAGAAGTTCATTGGTTTAGTTTGAAAAATGTTCATCTAATTCAACGTCCATCATATCTTGAACTATAAGCGAATTCTTTCACGGGAAAAAGTGATAATCTTCAACCGTTCTAGACGTATCAACTTACTCTCTTTGAGAATGATTCGTAGATGTCTGGGAATTCAATAGGGTCGATTCCAAGAGCCTTAAGAGCGGCATCAGCCTGAGCCAGGATTTGGTCGACGATGGAGTTGGCATTCAGAGTAAATCTGGCGACGTGGCTCCTGCGAGTTGAAAATAACAATTACGATTAATAAAACAAATAATTATTCCTTGGATACGCATTTTATCTAAGAGTTAACTAATTAATTTATGTTTTGTTTGTTTATTTATTGAATAACATTTGAATAAGTCGGTGGATAACAAGCATACATCTACCCTAAACTATTTTATGCATAAGACATTTCAGAATTAGCTGGACTGAAAATTTTAAGAGTTGAGTTTATCATTGTATTCAGTTGTTAGAATAGAACTGCGACATGGATATGACCGGGAAAGTATGCAAAGGTTTTAAAATTGGGCTCTTTGCATTTAAAAAGTATTATTTAAATTATTGTATAGATATGACTTCATACCCAAATTTGAAGAAAAATAGTATCTATTATGGTTTTCACATGAAATATCTTGCATTTCTCATCGAATTTCCCTTTTTTTGTGAAACCAAAATAATTCACGTCTATAATTTTCGTGTCATTATATCCAGGAATAATTCTAAGGCAAAAGACTTGCGCAGAATTTCGGAATGATTACATGCAATACATTACGCACAAAAACTTTATTTCGATATTTTTGAAAGATCTGTGTTAGTTTAAAGATTTATCCATCTGAAGCTGTTTAATTTGCAAGTAAAACTCACCTGAATTCAGCGAGGAGAAGGTTGTTTCCAAGGAAGAGTTGATCAACAAACTGTTGGTTGAGAAGTACGTTCAACTGAGACCTAACGATGTCGTTCATCCTGTAACGCATTTCGTTGACCACCTTGGCCACTACAGACTTGTCTGCAATCACAAACATAACTCATGAAATATAATCAAAAAACTTTGTAATTTCCACAGGAAAAAGGCTTTTCACGAAGTCACGCCTTTTAATATCGATTTCAATAACTCATAAAAGTCTTTTTCAGAATGAAATCGTAACAAACGATTCAAACTTCACATCCGTTTTATTCTCCCGGACGATTTTAAATCAAAAAGGAAAGTTGACGAAGATCTGGGAAATAAATTACTCCATTGTTAAATAAATATTAAATTGTTTAATAAGTCCGTTCTGAAGAGGTAAAATTTACGAAAAGAGTGAGTAAAAAGTCTACGAACATTCTCTGATGATTTGTATGAATGTATTGCACGAATAATCGTATTTAATTGTGATGTCAAGTCGCAGTATGAAAATCGTTGTGAAGAATGAAAAAATTTGATGACATTGTCGATGTTAAACTTACCGAGAGAGTCTACGGTGACTTCACTGGAAACTTTCTCGCCTTCCTCGTATGCAGACACCTGTAAGATAATCACATGTCTATCAATACCACCATAATTCTTGATGGAATACAAGCATTCAAATAGAAGAAGTTCAAAATAAGAGTAATTCAGTTACTTATATTCTTCCCATTATTTATATAGTACGTAAAGAATATGTTAAAACAAAGTCTCGAGAAAATCTAAGACTTCTATGATAAATTTCATACGATGATTTTTTTTAAATGATTAAATACAAATAATAAGAACTTTCTGGTCCATCTGTTGAAGTGAGCATGGCTACTCCTGAGTCTGTTGTTGCTAGTACGTGACATTAATTTCTTTACAATTCATCGAATGACTCTTACGGAAAACTCCTTATGGTCTATCGTGTAATATTCAAGCCTTTGACATTTTCTTACAATGATAGCGACGCTTTCAGGGCTGTACTTGAGGTCCATGTTGGTGACCTGGAACTTGTTTCCGTCCATGGTCAGACCGACAGCACCGCTCATCTTAACATTGTTCAAGGTGACACTGTAAAGGGTAATTGGAATCTTAGCAGAACTCTTACTACCAACAGTTTCGAGTTACATTGTTCTTGATCAAGTTGTGTTTGAATAGAGTTGTGACTTACGAGACTGAACCGATGCTGGCCAGGGGAAGCACGTTGACCAGTTTGTTGTTGATTAGCTCGTAGTCGGCCTCGAAGACAACATTTCCAGCGTTGATTTCGACGATGGAGTTCATGTAAGCGATGTCGGTGACACTGGATTCGAGGGTCAGGGTTGGGAGCGTGGGTAGACGGAGGTTCTGAAGGGTGCTGTTGGAAAAGGAGAGAACACCATAAATAAACTATAACTGCATTATATTCTCAATAATACACCCCAATCAATTACTGCTCCAAAAATGTTTAAGGATCGCGTTCGAGACTGGAACGAGCAATTCTGCATGAGCCTTTTTTGCTACATTCCTGAAATGATTCTCGGGTTCGAATCCCGGCTGAAGAGTTTATTTCCCTCTCAGTTTATGGATGATGGTTCCACAATTTCCATTGATTTTTTTTAGTTACACACTGCATTTGTCCAAACAGATATTTTTTGGGGGTCATCTTAAATATATAAAGGAAATGATGAATATG
This sequence comes from Pantala flavescens, assembly GCA_020796165.1. Taxonomy (NCBI): domain Eukaryota; kingdom Metazoa; phylum Arthropoda; class Insecta; order Odonata; family Libellulidae; genus Pantala; species Pantala flavescens. Next base: position 16,501,898 of record CM036881.1, on the reverse strand, counting down.
TCGCAGTGCTTCTGACATTATATGTAAGTTGATAGAATATAAGTAGTATGAGTAGCTAAAATAATGTCAACATTATTAGATCATTACTCATTTAACATAAATGTAGGAAGTGATTAGTGAAATGTTTCATATCGGAATTAGGACTACTTAGTTAATATGATCGAAGGCGTTGCTCAATCTTCAGGAAGTCCTCTTGAGTTTCCTATTATTTTATCTTATGTTTTAATCTAAGATTCTAGAAGATGTGATAAACGTATTAAATATTCACAAAGCGAGAACTGTATTAATATTTATACGAATCATTATCTAATTTCTTAAAGCTTTACTATGGAGAATGTGAAGGCACATCATTGTACATGAATAACGTTGTGGAAGTTAAAAAACATGTATATATTTCCCCTTAATTTTGAAATACAGTAGGAGACTTTCTTTTTAATAAAGCGAGCATATAACTCTGATGGATGAATTATGCCTTAAAATGAAATAACTGCTTTGAGGCGATTATGAAGGATTTATTCAAATTCTAAAAAATCGTGAATAAGTCTAACAATATGGTATCATCTTCATCAATGCATATCATCGTCCACCTTATCTTTTCTGCGTACGAAATAGATCTTCAAAACATTACTTTTTAAATATTTTATATGAATAACCTTCAAGAGATTGATTTTAATCCTTTTTAGATATCATTTAGCAAAGCTAGATTTTATCTGTTGCAAAATTTTGCTGATAAAAACCGAGTTGATGGATTTTTAACTTGGCTGAGCGACAGGTTCCGATAAGTTGAAGCTATATCGGGATAATGATGCGATACTCACATTCCAGTATCTGCATCCAAATGGAAGAAGAGGTCTCCGAGCTGAAGGCTCACTGGAGTGTTCCTCAAACGTCTAGCTTGTCTGGTGAAAGCCTGTAAAGGAAAGAGTCTTACAGTTACGCTTTTTACGGAATGAATTTTCGTGACTTATATTTTCAAATATTTTTTCAAGAGGGTGATTTTATGCGTATAAGTAGATTCAACTAAATCATTCAGATTTGAAAATAAAATCCAACAATAGAAACGTTTATATCATCACGTAATTTCGAATGATAATTATGATATTAATTCTGTCTCGTCTCGTCAAGCATTGATGGTTCTAACTAAACCTTTAACTATACATTGTTAAAACAGTTACATTAAAAGATTATTAATTCATTTACATTTTATACAGCTTAAACCCATTATCCCTTATAATTTTTACTCGAAGTTAATTACTTGCATTCTGAAATTTTGGTATAATATTAAATATTATATGTATATTCGAACGTACTGTAGTACCAATTTTAGAATTAAGCGGCCTATTATGAAAACAGGCCCTTAAATTATTTTAGGTATTATAATTAAAAAGCAATCTAGATACTTACAGCTGACAGGTATGTGTCGAGGGAGCTTCCTACATGCTTCACGACGTTTTGTAGCTGTGGGGAAATATCTGCGAAAAAGGAGAACAAATTATGGTCAAGGCATGATCGTGAAAGGATTTTACTATATGGAATTTTTCATTCCAAGATTTTTTACGAGAAAAATATATTTTCAAATATATACTCTGATATTATTTCTATGAGTGCTATGTATTTCCTACTTATCTAAAGAGAATTATTTCGTTGAAAATTTATCTTTTTATACGAATCAGCCCTTCCGTGAGGAAGATCAAATTAAATGGATTAAATATTTACTCCAAAATAGAATGAATTGTATGTTAAAGATATATTGTGAAGGGAATAAACATTTTAATGTGATACAGCTAATGGACAAAACGTAGCATAGCAATATTCAATACTTCCAAATATTTAAATAAATTTTAGTTTATTCAGTTTTGATTGTACCAATATTATCCTTAATAAGAGATCCTAAAAATTAGACAATAGATCTACACCGTTAAAATCAATTCTCCATCGTTCTAGTGAGTCCCTAGCGAAATATATTGCGAAATTATTTCTTAATCTAAATATTTCGCAAATTGTTTAGGTATTCTATAGTTCCATCTTTCGTTTACTTAAAGAAACAAATTTGTATATTTCCACAGAAAAAAATCGCGACCGGTTTCGTAATATAAAATTACTTCTTTAATATTTTTTCCGTGGAAATTTACAAAGTTGTTTTTATTACTATGGCATTCCACGAAGGCACGCCTTTTCATATTGATTTCATTTCGTTTACTTACTTGTGGGGAAGGCATTACATGCCACCAGGAAAATCCCGGCGATGACCAGGATGATTCTCGAGGTCTGCATAATGACTCAGACGTTCCTCAATACCTATAATGAAATAATGCTATGGTAACGGATTTGCTATGTTCCGAAAAAATCATATATCTCGTGATATGAATAAAATTAGAGTCTGTCTCTTAGGACTGTGTATTTCGAAGCACTTTGTTATAAGTGTAAGTTATTGCAGGCAGGCGTTATATCATTAAGATAAATTATATCGACTGTGCATAGAGTTTCTTCGAAGTGGAAATTGATACGCAATATCTCGTGAAAGTTGTCTTGGCGATGATGATATATATTACAGATTACTATGAACAGAACTGAATTTTTATCTCGGAAAAATCAAAATCTTTCTGTAGGATTTCTTCCTATAATCATTGAATACATAGCAAGTTTGACGAACTTTACTGTAATGTAAACATGGTTCATCGTCATCCGATAGTCACAGTATGATAGAAATTAAGTATTATAACGAAATATTTCTAAAGTGTGTTATCATTTGAATGTGATAACTGAAATATAATTTTGCCTGTAATTTCATCACTCTATGATATTTTATTACGTTCGAAAGTTTCATTATGGTATACATCTTAAGTTTTAATTCTCTTTGTAGATTTAACTAGAATATCTGTGAGAACCTTTCATGTGCAATTATAATAAAATGATACAGTGAGATTTCATTGTAACAGATTCAGAAGAAAAAAGAAATAGTTTTTTCTAGATAAGTTTGAATTATATAGAACCATGCTATAAATAAAATCGTCACTATTAGCCTTTGCAGTATACATTGTATCATTCGCAACACTAAGAAATTTAACAATCATATATTTTAATTTTTAACATAGCCGAAATCGTTAATGAATTTTTTTAACAGTTTAGAAAAGCTGTTGGGCTCTTATAAGTTATTTCCAATTAGAGCTTCTATGTAACAAATCGGTAGGGCTGAAAAAATTTCATTACGTATATCACATATTCACGAAAATTTGTGATTACTGGCACAACTGTAGATCCTTTATATTTGGTAAATTCCATACATACATACATATATATTTAGAGGGGTGCAAGTCCGGTTTCCTTTTCTATTAGACGATACCACCACAAACTATCAACACATCAAGTAATGGGAAGTATACGCTATAGGTTTACCTGTGCAGACTGCAGACTCCACACCTATGCTCATCAGCTCACAATACCGCTCAATATATAGTTGACCCCTTGACACTCCGGAAGCAGTATTTTTGTTTATCAGTTAAGAGAACGATTTTCAATAAGGTGTTTCGCAAACATCCTCGTATATCATGGTGATGATCAGATATTTCGGCAAAAAATAATGGCGCATCAACGACAAGTAAAGTTGACAAACAGCGATAAAATGTGATCACGTGGTGAACACTCTTTGGCCATCTTTAGTCTTAAGGTAGATGGCTTCTCCTTATCGAATAAAAGCTATCAATTTTATAATTGTCAAGGTGACATCGAACAGATTTACAATCGGCTTTAAAATATGGAATCTATTTCATCATTTTTAGACCTGACGATTGTTCTGACACTATCACAGAGTCTTAGTCCCACCTTTTTTTCCAGCCACCGAGAGATTTTTCTATCTTCTTTGTTATTGATTTTCTAATACGTTCTGCGCCTAAGCTTACGTAGATAATTTAGCGATCAAGTCTCAATATAATATAATATGAAATCCAGGCATAAAATGTACTGATTTTTCCTCAGATTTTTCTATATGCTTCTTTAACCCAACAGAGATGTTTAGAACGAATTTTTACTGAATTTTATTTAACCTGAGTGCTATATGAGAGATTGTTTTAGATTACGAAAGAAAAATTCCTCCCATATAGGCATGAGCCTAAAGAAATTTAATTATTCGTATTTATTTCGATGCTCAGCTTTTTCCCCGATCTGTTCAACCGTTTTTTCTCTCAGAATAAAAATTATTACAGGAATTATGCGATAATATTTTACTGTTCTTTATTCACTGGTACCCTCACCTTTTTTTCGAGTTTATTCACGAGATTTTTTTGTTATTGCTATCATATTTATTGTCAAACTAACCGTAAATACCATCTTAAAGATTTGAAGGCGTCTATTTGTGAACCGAAGTTCGAAAATTCTCATTCACATTTATTATACATCGATTTACGCACATACAACTTTTTGAATATCTAAACGTACAATTAGTCTCTCACTAGATACTTCTTGCTACTTTGATATATTGTGTGCTATCAATACCGTACTTTGTATGAAAATTCATACTTCATAGGTTCAGTGAGATAAATTCATTTATCTCCTCAACCTTTTTAATAATAGAACTGATTGATATCTGCTACGAGTTTTTTTACTTCGTTGAGGTGGTCTCTTTCGCACCTCAAAATCAAAATCTCGAAGTTGATAATAAAAACCTAATGGAGATATAGCGACCGATCTAAATTTGATCATTTGCTATCGTCCTTGGCGATAGTATAATAAACAATAGGAACTTATTTCTGAAATAAATCGCTTTGGTAGTTTTTATAGCTTTAATGGACGTCTATTTTTTGAAAAATAAAAAAAGCATAATTGATAATCTAGTTTCATGGTTTGATTTTGAGATGTTACTGATTATTCACATCTGTACCTCATAAGTACTTTTATAACTCACCCAACTTAGTTCTAACGTATCATTTAATAAAGAGTTTGAATGCATTTCATCCATCCATCCATATACCTCACTACATTAAAAGATCTACTTACATTATTAACATAGAAAGGGTTGATAAAAGTTCTCTTTTGATATTCAAATGATTTTCAGGAATAAAATTATATTCAAATCAGTGTGAAAATAAATCATTTCCAACTTTAAACTTTCCATTTAATTGAACTTTAAATATCCCCCTCGCATTAGAGAAATGATTCTTTTTCATTTATTAATTCGATATTTTTCCTATTACGACAGAAACGCACGCTGTAGTGTTACGGAACTGTTTTGAGACAAATTAAGAAAGGTGTCCAAGATTCTAAAATTTTTTCCTCTGTGATTTAATCGACTCAATGTTTTTTTATCTCGGAAGGTTTATCTTAATAGAATTTTTACTATCAGTAGTGCCGAATCTTCACAAACCGCCTGAAACTTACATGTACCAGCAATTCAATTTTTATAATATCCTGTTGTTCAAGATATACGTTCGTGATAAAGACTGAATAATAGATCACTGATATAGTATTTTCTGAGAAATGTTTTAGTTTAAAATTAAGAGGAGTTAGAGCACATAAGAGGATGGAACTTGCAGTTTGTATAGAGATTAATTTTTGTGTTGTTTTTTATAAATAGTCACTAATATTACTTATATTTAATAATTGAAGTTGCCTTTTGATTCTCGTTCCCGCTGTTTATATTGCCATTTATTTCCCTTTACATTCCTTCGTTTATTTTCCGATCTTTATTTATTCTGTCGTTTGATTTCTGTCATACAATAGTTTCATTTTGCACACACTTTTAATTTGTTGTTCCTTTTGTGCTTTACTTTTGCATTCACAATTTACGATCATTTAATTTGAAATATGTGGTTTGTAGATTTAATTTTCTTATTCATATTTTTCGACCTTTGCTCCTTTCAATTTTATACATCGATTTGATTCACCCACTATTTTGTGTCCCTATTTTGTTTACGTACGTTTCTGCATAAACATCTAATAATTTCTGTTTATGTTCAACGCATTCACGATTTTCAGATTCAAATTTGTTAATTTCAGTGTGTGATTTTCATTACTTTCTCAATCATTTAATTATTTCTGCTTTGCAAATTCATCATCTCACAAGCACGATCGAAAGCGTAATGGGAGACCCAAATGGATTTACACATTCATGTCCTATACCGTAGGAAAGTAAGATGTATGCAGATGAGCCTACTATAGTTTACATATCCATTTATTCTATCTCTAACTTATCCTCATACATTCACGTATAAATATTACGTATTTTTGAGATTCAATATGAATGAAATGACTTAATTTACTTTGTCGCATTGTTTTCGTTTCCTTGGGTCCGCTTTTAGCACGAGCAGCGCTTCAAATTCGGCATTGCCACCCGAGAATATTGTAAGTGGTCAAGGAGAGTCCTTCTCCTTCCTCTCTTTTGGTCTGGTAGTTCTTAGTATGCGTTACGTAGTAAGGCTATTTCTTCTCTCTTTACTGCCCCTTCACCAATTCGCAACAGATAATGAACACAGGAAGGAAAGGATGTTCGCCTAAATGTCACTTGAGGACTTCTTCCTATTGACTTCTACCTCCCTGAAGAATGGGAGTGGAGAGTCAAATTGTTTCCAGATGTGAGACAATGCATCGGATAAACTTCGGGGAAATGTATTTCTAAGAATCTTTTCTTTAAGTTTCTTTTAAACTGGTACTGTTCCAAGGTTTTTACTATCCTGTTCATTCGAGGGCTCTCCCGAGTAGTTATTTGTATACGTATTTATATGTTTATTTTTTGTTCATACAACATTATACATATATATAATTATCACTAGGGAAATTACGGTTTTTATTATCGACGTAATTCTTCCGAGATGATAAAATTGATCACTTACAACAAACTAATTACTTTCTTTCCACTTAATGAAGAAAACCCCTTCAGATCCTTAAAATAGGATCAATAATTTAATTGACATTGAACTTATCCTCTTCCCACGAAGATTAGAATTCCTCAAATATATATCGAATTTAACGTCATGGAATTTCAGTTTTTGGGAATTCATACATACAAACATAAAAGCTGGTAGCAAAAGTAAATAAAAAAGTTCCTAGAGCTGAATAAGATAATAAGTGGAGATATTAGATAAAGAATTACTTTATATGATTTTTAATTCAGGTTCTTATCCTTTATGGAATGGTCATAATAAATAAATTCGAGAATGCATTGTACATTGAAAGTGATCCTTCCCCCATAGGATGGTTTACATGCATATCAAAAGTCCTAGAATAAGGGATAGCTATATGCAGATAGTTTTTTTCTGGTGATATGGCATTTTATTAGAAGTAAGAATATTCGGGCAGTAATAGTAATTAAGCATGTAAGATTGGAAACAAGAAAAGTTTTTAAAAAGTAAATTAAAATGGAAAGTGAATAACTGAATCACAGGATTCTTTATATTAATTAAATGACATATGGAAATCAGTTTCAAAAGAATTAATTATCCCCCAAAACCAATTGTCAGGAAAATAGGTAAAAAATATATAATTTCCAATTAGAATTGTAGTTACTACAATTATTTTCCCATGTGTAAACTTCTATTGAATTTGGACTATAAAATTTTACCATTCATTGACTGTAAAGTGTATAGTAAATAACTCAATGAAGACTATCAAATAGTTAATAAGTAAATTTATTTCTGAAAGACATAGCTGCTACCTTGTGTTAGCATAAAATAGATTGGAAATAAGTTAACACTTAATTTTCTCTCTACATTCAGGAGGAGGAATTACTTCAAACACTCTGTGAATTCTGTAATTTTAGTTAAATATTTCTTAAGATTTCATTACCAAAAATGAAGTAGCAATCGGACTACAAGGCATATCACTTTCTTACATACTGACTTATTTGTTACTGAATGTTTTGATTGAAATTCATTAATTTTTAGCCATACATGTACTCTTAAAAATGTGTGTTTAATGAGTGTCTTTTAGATTAAGTTCTGTGTCCAAAAGGCAAAACTCATTGTAGTCATTTTTATATCACTTGAAGATAAGTTGAAGGATACAATAATTTTGAATATTAATTTGAATGTCACTGCTTTTCTTACTCCTAGATTATGAGTTCTTTAAGCCTCAATAGTATCATATAGGTCTATAAACATTCTATATCTACTAATAATTTTTTTTACATAATATATTACTTTCCCTCACCAGGCAACCTTCAAGTGGCAGGTCAACATACTGAAAATAATTCCTATGATTCCCTATAATATTATTATATTCCTATATAGATAAAATTCATCTGATTTTATTATTTTTTAAAAATTAGGGCCTTTTAGATAAAATTTTTCTCATAACGGCCATGCAATACTGAAAGATTTTGTTTTCATTTATCATACTAAAACAAATTTAGTGAAGATTATTATTAAAGATAATACTTGTTCATCCTAAAATTGCATTATATCTGAAGTAAAGGATTAAAATAATAATTAAAACATATGAATTGCTTACAAAAATAGTCTTGAGGGGTTATGGAAACCATCTTCCAATTCATTGACACTTGATTCATTCAAGGAGGTTTATTTAAATACTGCTTAAAGAAAGCATACACAATTATCATTCACAAAATATGCCTTTCATTAAACCAGTTGCATACATACTTTCAGAAAAATTAGACCAACAGAATAACTTTATGCACAAATATACAGATCACATTCCAAAATTATATTCATCATGTAATACACTCACACAATCTTTTTAAATCAAGTTTAATGGAGAATATTTAGGACATTTAGCATTTACTGAACTATGCGAACCTTAGAAAAGGCCTGGCGGTCCTAGAACACCAGTTAACACAGCCCTCCAACTTTCCAATTGCAGGTAACAACCAGATCAACCTCCAAAAGGATGGACTTAACAGCAGCACAAACTAAAATTCATTAGAATTCATGGTCTCACACAGAAATAGGTTTTTACTGAAAGTGGTTTGACCAAGTTGGAAATGACAAAGAATTGGTTTTCCAATACTTAGTTACAGGTTACAATGGACAGAAAAAGTAAATCAATGAGGAATAGAGGTATGCTGTTGCAATAGGATTTGAAATTTAATCTGAATCTTCTCACTCATTTAAATAAAATACACTTTTGGTGAAAATTTTAGCACTGTTAAAGTAAGACTTAATAGTGACTCCATGAAAATTTGCCTTCATAGCAATACACTGATGTTATCATTTATATCTGTTACCACAATTTCACTAACAGTTACTTCTTAGAAGAATAGTCCTCTCATTCGTCGGCCCATTCCTTGTCTGTCATACAATATGTTAAACTTATTCACGAACTGGTTGATATCATTGCAGCCCTTGGTTATCATACCAAGATAAGTCATGAGACCAACATCATTACATTGCTGTAAAACAAAAAATACGGTGAACTAGTAATAAATAGATTAAAAACAGAATTTTACCTTTAACAAAGTATAAATTCAAATATTATCATTGTTTGATTTAATAATTAAAGAAAATGAGCAGAAAATATTATTCTTGATATTCTATGTAGGATATTGACGATATTTATACCAGTTACACCCATGGAAAATAAAGACTCTTTACTCAATTTTGACTGAAAGATTGATGCTAAGATATGATTCAAGGAACACTTTTTTAAACTAATCATCCTATGTTTATGATAATAGTTTGGTGACGTAAAATATGAATCACAGAGTGCTATGCAACATAAAAATTTGTTCCCTGTGAACTGAAATAATTTATACATTCTTCTTTAACTTCAATAAAATTATTCATAACAACATTTAGCTGTAGCAATAAAAATACTTCCATCAAGAACGTAAAATTAATAAAACTTGTACTTTCAGATTCAATTGGAACTACTTACATTATAGAAGTCTGCACGAAAACGTGGTCCTTGCAAAACAGGTAGACGGTGACTCAGAGAATAAGCTTCTCTCATTACCTCATGATTAGTAGGTAACTCTCCAGCCTGAACAGCTTGCACATATTGTAGGACAAGACGCACTCTACTATGCAGCATTTTAATTGCACTGTGTTGAGCTTGCAAATGTTCAGCCACTGTATATAGTTATAAATAGAATTGAGGCTAATTAATTGATAAAAACTTACCTACAAATCAAACTGATATTAACAATCACTTTATCAATAGTATAACTTTAATGTGTAAAGTAATCCTTATAAAAGAAACCATTTATTTACTTCATTTAATTATATTAAACTATTAAGAGTTTTACCTAAAGAACTTTCTCCAGCCTCGCTGCTGGACATGCGGGCAACATGATCTACACCAATACGTTCAGCTTCTTCAGTAGCTAATGTATAATGCAATTCAACAAACAGCATAGTGGCTTCTCCCCCAACAAGATCAATCACTGATTCATACAAGGTCACAGGAAGCTGAAATTGATATAAAGTAATTACAAAAATAATACAATATTATTGATAATAAAAGGGACAATTAACTTAGGATAACTTATTAACGCAATTCTTACATCAGTATGCCTAGCTTGAGGATTCATCTTCAGAAATACTGGACTCTCATTTATTTCACAAATCTGCTTATGTATTTTTATATCTACATCATCCGGTGCATCTCCAGTAGTGTACCATCCCAGAAAATCAAGATCACTAAACACTTGCTTGACTGAAAAAGAAGAAAAAAGCAATAAAGATATAAGCTATATCAATCAGTCTTCTGATATTTTCCACAGGTGAGCTACTTACATTGCTCCTCTTTGGTGACATAATAATCCCTATCTATAATGATATCCCCAGCAATATCGTTGTATAACAATTCAAAGGAGTTCATTATTTCAATTTTTCTTCCTTTCTGCTTTCCTATTAGGGCGCCAAAAACTAAAACAAAACATCAGAAAATGAGAATGAATATTGTCAAAGACATATAAAACTAAAATAAGTATGATATAAACCTTGGTGCGATGTTCCTTTTTGAGCTCTAATTCTTGTCCAGTGTTCCGAGATATTCATGATAACAAGAGGGTGTAAAGATACTGAAACACTTCCTACAGTTCCTGATGATGCCATAACACTTTTACCGGGCTCGTCAACCTCCATCTTCGCTTAGCACAATGTAAGGTGTTCTTGGTAAACTATATTAATGTTGCTTATATTTGCGTAGAACTAAAAGAATTCCCTAACAAGTTCGGGGTTGTAGAAGCAACTTAATTATGCCTCGCATAGATCACTACCGGGATGAAAACAAAATCCACCAGATGTTCGGGATAATGTCATTCATTTGTTCGAAAAGTTCTCTAATGACTTAAAAATAAGAAATATTGATATTTCAATGTCACCCAGGAGTATCATCTATCCTATCTGCTACGAATATGGTATTATATGAATAAATAGTAGTTAACAATCTCCTCCTCGAATAATCGAATTACTTACATTCGTCATAAAATTAACAAACGAGCTACGATAAGGCGTCGGGCGGTCAGGCTGGACCTATGCCGAAGATAAACGCGTGGAGGTACGGTATTTCCTGTAACCATGTCCGACGGAGAAATGCAGCCTTTCGAAGATGAGGAGCTTTATTTGCCTGATAAGCAGTATGAATGTTCGTTTTTCAATTTTTGCATTGTTTTTATTGTCTTCTCAGATTTTCCAGTTTATTTATTCATTGTTTTTTATAAAATTTCAGACTTGGATCACACAGCGGACGTCCAGTAGGTTAATTGTCTTTAAATGTCTTTTGTATCGTCTAATATACATTATTAATCATAACTTTTAAGGCTTCACGCTTGGGGGACTACAGTGGAAGAAGCATTCGAACAGTGCGGAATGGCTATGTACGCATATATGACAGAGATAGAATATGTTGAAGTAAAATTTACAGTGGATATTGAAGCAGAAGGTCACGACATGCTATCTCTGCTTTACCATTTTCTGGATGAGTTGTTATTTATTTTTAGCGCTGAACCATTCTTAATTGCCAGGGTAGGTATCTCTTGAAATTCGAACCTATGGATTTTGATATGAAAAGATCTTTGATGCACCGTCTCTTCATTAGAGATGTATTGTAGCTTCATATACAATTTTTTAGATTTCTGGCTTATAAATCTGGAACGATTTTCAGGTTATCAAAATCACTGAGTTTGACAAGGAAAATTTCAAAATAAAAGCAAGGTGTTATGGAGAACCGTTTGAAATTGGAAAACATCCTCAAGGCACGGAAGTAAAAGCAATCACTTACTCTAATATGCAAGTCCATGAAAATGATGAAAAGAGTGAAGTCTTTGTTATTATCGATATATAGAAGTTACTGCGGTATTTTTGTACTTTATAAATATCCTGCTTTCCTGAGTTAACCATATTGGTTAAGGCCCAGGATATAATGTCAAGTAAGTTATACTTACCAAAGAAATATTTTTATTAAATCTCGTTGGCAAGCTTGTCGTTTCGCGCAATTGTTTTCTGTTAAAATGAAAATTATCTTGAGTTTCATTAACACTGATTAATTACCTACATCGGTGGGTAGATGTTGACTCATTCAAAATCAGTGCAGGTATTTTTGAAACTGGTATGCATTTATTAGATATTTTCCACGAGAGTTAATTATTCGCATAGAAATAAATATTGAAGTTGCTTATTGAAAATTTTTCTCCCTAACTTTTGGTACAATATCCATCTCAATAATGGTTTATTTTTTTTTTATTACTATAATTTGAGACCATTGTCTTTCATATTTCATAAAATTCTTGAGGTATTCTTTACCACAAAGAAATCAATATTTTCAATGAAGTAATCTGCTTGGGGTTGCAAATATATCTATTACTCATTTTTTAATTTCTGACTACCTTTTTTCAGATTTTTACTAAGTTGTCTTATAATCATTTTAACTCCCTCATGTTGTATGAATAGAGGTAATCATGATTTATTGAAGTTTATCTTAGCTTATTTATATAATAAGGTATTATGGTCTACCTTTTCCAATTATTGCAAATCTGAATGTTAGAAGTCAGCCTACTGTTATGTTCTATGGAAATAAATCATTGTTCCAAAATCATGTTTTCTGAAGGAGATCGATTTCATATGTTATATATTTCTGTTACCCTTTGCTAAATAATAAATTGAAAGAAATTATTTATTTTATGCTATTCTTATTTAAGGTGTCATAATTTTATACATTTTTGGAATTTTTAAAGAATTCAATTGATGAAAACATTTAGAATGCATAGATTAATACACTCATTCTACTTAATTTACATAAATAGATTTAAGCTGTTTGTGGAATGGAAAGTACCTTTGTATTTGTAGTTTGTGGAATAGTAAGTAACAGATCATGTTTATTTTTTTTATTTAACCATTTATTCTAACAAACTAACTATTCAAAAACTCATGTTGCTTTCCTAATGCCCTCTGCCTTTAAGGATAACAAGATGCCAATGACTTGTTAGGAATATTTGAATTTAATGTAGCCACTATTGAAGTAAATCCCTAGTAGGGGTGAACCTAGTCAATAATTCTTTTTAATAGTTCCAGTATCCCAGTACAAAATTACATCTTCAGTTGAAAACTATAATGGGGATGAAGTTTTCTCAAATTGCCAGCTTGGTGGTTTCATGGGTGTCTCTCTAAGTTTCACTCATTTATCTTTCGTCAGAACCATCTTCAAGAGCAAAGTAAATTCATGAAACTACCCAGCTAAGAACCTGTGAAAAATTCATCTATTATGTTTGCTGAGAAAGCTCTATCTTTCCTTTTTCAGTTGTAGTTTGAAACTGTTATAAAAATTATATTATTGGGTTATTAGTTATTGATTAAAAATAGTATTTGAAGGATATCTGTGTGTGTTGGGAGTTCAAATTATCCCTGATTAATCTTCTATTTAGGTGATTTATTACCAGTTAATTTTATCAAAGCTTAGTCATTGAAACAAATAAGATCTTTAAAGTGTTATTATTAATCTATATTATTTAAGTGAAACTTTGGTCATTGTTACTAACAATCTGAAGTTGAAAAATCTTCAGATTATTTTCAAAGCTTTTTAACCATTCAGGTTAATATACCATTTATTGAAAACATTCTGTTTTAAACTAATCTTGTACGAAAGATCATTTTATATAAACTTGTCTTAATTTTTTAAATACTTTATGGAATTAGCCCTATGCATAAACATTTTCAATAAATATCTCTAATACCTTGATTTGTTCTCTAGAATAATGTAAAATATTATTAACCCTTTAAAAAATTAAGCTATTCTTTCATGTATTTTTTTGAACTGGAAGGTTATATGAGTCTATGAGTGGTACCTTTCTGCAAAGAAGTATCTCAGTGAATGTAAGCAACAGAATTTTCCTGAATTCCCTTTTTTCAACCCCTTCAGTTCCAAAGAAAATTTTTGAATCCATTGCAGAATTGTTTGAAAGATATTGTTTTTTTTTCATAGCAATTGGTGACTCCATATTTCATGATGTGAAATTTTACTTTATATAGCATTCAGTTCAAAAGTCAAAAATTTTAATTATGATTTTAGGAAATATATTATGAATGAGAGTGAGAAATAATGTACATATATGATGGGTTTTTTAGAAAACAATTAATATTTATTCGAAAATGCAGTTACAGCTCAGGTGCATTCTCATACACTGTAAAAAAATGTATCAGCATATATGAGTAGTAGAGCTACCACCTGGCTTGGTTCCTATTTGTAGTTCTAATATACAATAAATAAATAAATAAGTCTTGCTACCATGAAATTAATATTTTCATATGTTATATAGGCTGATCAGATACAAAAAGTAAAATTAAGGAAATAGATTTTTAAAAATACATTTAAATTCGTTTTTCCCTTGAACTATATGCAAGAGTAAATGTTTGGGCAAATATATCCATGGTGCGTATACCCCCTGCCGCATGCCAAAAGGTGGCTTGCAGGGTGTCCATAGAGACAATTGTACCATCTCTGAAGAATATTACCTAAAGCCCTATTAGTTTAACATCTCAGAGTTAACTGCATGTATATTATTAGCTTGCTATAATCACATGAGTATTATAGATAGAAGAACGCTTTAGAAACTTTATTCTGTGATAATTATCATTAATAATATATTGGAAAATTAATAGATTAGGGATATGGAGTCACAGTACTTGCATCCCTTGCCAAGTATTGATCAGTGGCTTGCTGGGTTCATGGGGATTTAGATTAGCTTTAGGGAAGGTACCCATTCTACAATACCTTCCTTTGGTATTTATTAAGTTGTAATATAGTTTCTGATTTCATTATATTTTATCTTTATATAAAATAGTGACAATTACCATCGTGCTATTGTTTACACCCTAGCTCTTGTTCTTTTGGCACTTTCGGCAGATTGTCCCCTCTAAGACTCTTGTACAGTTTATATCTCCATCAACACTTTACAATATTGTAAATAATGAGAAGAATCCTTAGTTCGGCATAGTGTTGTGTATAATATTATTTTCTTGGCCATTAGTGCTTTTGTAGCATCCTTGAACCTATAATATAATTAACTTTTTGTGTCTATTTTAGAATGTGGATTTTAAAAATTATATTACCTAATACCTATAAAAGAAAAATTATTTTCCAAAGAATATATCATAAAAATTTTATTGGCAGTATAAATTTATATAAATAATATATGAATTATAATAAATTCAATTCGATGATTAGTTTTAACATGATAATTAATTGGCAATCATATTTAAATCTCCTATAAGTTGGGATTCCTTAGAATCTTCTCTATGCTTGAAGGGTTAAATTCCCTCTATAAACTGAAACTTACACTTGTTCAAAAATATTATTCTTAATTGTCCTGAAATAGAAGTATTCTTAAATTTAGTCACCTCTTATCAAGTGCTGTTATTTATTTAAAATAATTCATGAATTGCAAGTTTTTTATATAGTATTTATTTTTGTAAGCCTATTAAATACAGAGATTATAATAACAATAGTCACTATTTGATGCTGATATAGTGACCATTTCTAAATTATTTTCACTCATTGCTGGGAAATCCTCATTTAAAAAGGGAAAGATAAATTTCTATGGAGTGCAAAAATTTTCCATGAATAAAAATTGTGTTATTGTATGAAGGAAAACTCCAAAGAATATAAGAACTATTAATTATGAATATTAACTTCATAACTTAAAAAAATTAGGTTATAACACTAAAAAATTAGAGTGCTTAGCTAGCTTCTTGTGGTATGAGTATAACATTAAAATTTTAGACAAGTGGTTCTGACCTTGGATTCTTGTTAATTATGCATGTACTTTTTGGCTATTTTAAACCCTCATTAGATAAGCATCAGAAGGAGAATACCTCAAATTGATTAGACCTATATCATATTGGAATTGATATGCAGATTGCAAACAAACAGGCTTTGTCCACAGTGGTGTAGGTTTAAAAAACTGGCTATAAAGAAACATGTACCATGTTATGGTAATACTCTCTCAATTATTTGAAAAAGGGCTGTAATACTACTCATTAAGCTTGTGTGAGTAGATGGATGAACATCACAGATACTCATGGGTACCATTTTTTATTGTAAATTTTACCTCAAACATGGCCTTATTTGTACAATGACCATCTCATTTTTTACTGGCTGTAAATCCAGTTCCTTACAACATATTTACCATAGTATTTCCAAAGATAGATTTGAAGTATAATCTTTGAGAAATACATCTCTGGTATCCACAGCCTCTTCAGTAAAGCTCCCTTCCTCCAGTCCAGTCCAATGGAGTATATGTTTGCCTAATGACTTTCATTAAAAGCTGCCTATATTTTAGTTTTATCCTTTCCCTTTTCCCCTCCAAACAAACTTTTTTGTAAAATTTATAGAAGAATGCTTTTGTGCCAAACAACATTATTTAGATGCAGGACAACTAACAGCTTGCCTTTCCCTTGTTGATTGAATAAACAGGATCAGTATTCTCTATTTATAGGTTCAAAAGAATAATGAAATAACTAAAAATTTATCTCATGGTTCTCTACCAAAAAAATCAGATAACATTCCAGCTGCTATGCTTTTCCTTCAGGATTTTAGTTGAACCTTAGAAAGAAAATCGTTGTAGTGTTATCTTAAAATTATTGTTTGTGAAATTAAATAGAATAAAACTGAAATAATCATGCATTGAGTTATACAGAAGTGTTAAATAGCAACACTGGTCCAAACTCAGGTCTCTTACATGCCAGGGAGGTATACTTACCATCACACCACCATGCCTCTTCCAAGGTAGCCACTCACAAGGCAGATTTTTGGAGGTGATACCCTTTGGCATATAACTTCTTTGAAGATTTTACATTTTCAGGCATTGGATTGAGGACATCTCCTGGTAAATCATTCCATTCCCATATATACCTGTATATAAGTATGTGTCTAGCGGTATCATTTTTTTCATTCCTTTATTTTAAACAAATGTTTGCAATTTCCACTATAGTTAGGCATGTGAAACCTCTCTCATCATATTACCTTCTTTTGTATGCCCTCATGTTTAATCTAAAGACCTATTTCTTACAAATATCATTGTTTTGTCACATATTCAACTGGCTAACTAAAGATCTCTTCCCTTTTTCCCTAACTCCCTTCCCACTCTGTCTTAGATATCTTATAAAGAAGTGGAGATTTCTAAATGCCTTTGAACTAATAACTTCTATGTACTCCCAATTTAAGTTTTTTTGAGAATTAGAACAGAATTACATTTATTAATATTTTTAACTATCTTATTTACTTTTGTCTACTCCTTTAACATTTTTTAGACTTAGTATTAACTTATTTTGTAGTCCTGTATTCCTCTTATACATCTATATATGATGCAGTTGTTGGCAAACAGCCTTTGTTGGCTGTTCATACAGCCCAATTGTTTTTTTAAATAATGTTATACCAATATGATCATATTGAATAATTATGATAATTACCATTATAAGTGGAGGAGATTAATTCAATTGAGCCTTCTTTTTTATGATAAATATGGGTTATGCATCATGATTGATTGTCCACTTCTGAAAAAAATCAGATATGACCCTCAAATCTGATTTTACATGGTTGAAAGATAGTTCATCTATAGGATGTATTCTCAAAGTTAAAGTATGAGGATGTATATTACCTATAATTTCCCATCATTCCTATCAATAATTCCATCCAATGACATCTTTGCATATTGTCTCTGAAATTTCTCCTGCACATTTGATGGATTAAAATTCTATTATAAATTTGTTTAACCAAATTCAAATGATTGTTTTGGGTCTTGTAAAATGTCCTTTTCAATCTTTGATTATGTTTTCATATATTTGCAATCACAAGTTAGAACAGGTTGTCAAATTTAGAAGGTTGTGAGTGTAATCTCTCTCAAAGGATGTAAATAATTATTAAAATAACTTTATTGATAAATTAATGAATAATATTCAGTTTTAATAGTGAAGTTAAGACTTCATTCTATAAAGTGATTATTACAGGCACAGCTTAAATATCTTAAAAGTGGAACTTCATGATGAGGGAAATCAGATTATTACAGAACTGATGATTTTATTTCAGAGATTGATGGATTTGCCTTTCCTGCCTTCATCGGGTATGATGACAGGGAAACATATAAAGAATAAAATCCTGAAGAAGAGTACTTATTTATCTTATTTCTGCAGCTTCGATTGTTTTATGAATTTAATGATAATTAATGATGTAAAACTAATAATTAACATATGTTAAGTTAAATTTGCATTTTAAGAAAAGAAAAGCTATTTATTCCACAGGATAGTAATATTACTAGGTTTCACCTATTCATCGATACCTTCAGCCATTAATAAATATAAGAACTTTTAATCATAGCATTCTAGATTTTTCAATTTTTGGATTATAATATATTGCCTCTTTTAAGGAGAATGAGAGGTAAGTCAGCACAATTATATAACTAATCATGAATTTCTATTGCAGCTAAGCATTGTTATATGATCATGAAATAGATTATTTTTCATATTTAATGTTTTGTTAATAGATGTAATTATTTTGTTCATTTGTGGATTTTCACTCATTTCAAGGTCCAGAGAAATATTTTTAGAAATATGGAGCTAATAATTATTTTATTCTAGGTATATTAATGGAGGAAACCAAAGAAAATATACTGTTTTGAACCAATTCATTGAGTGTTTCTTGGTTTGTCAACAAAAATATAATTTTCTTACATAAATATATGTTTCTAATATTTATTATTCACTGTTACTTTTTAATGTCTATAAATTTTAATCATTGTTAATTCCCATGCAAGCCTAAATTTCTTTAATTATAATCCAAGATTCACATATTTTTGTCATTTTTAGTTGGTCAAAACATTTTTCCAACTAATTATCAATTGACAATTGAAGTTCTCCTTATTTCAACCAAGTTAAACCTTATCTCTCAGTTTTTTTTCTGGAACTCTCTTCTATAGCTAATAAATGGTATATAGATATTGAATATTCTATTTCTTAGTATCAAATGTAGTAAATATCAGTATTTATATATCTTTCAGGTTTTCTGCCTTGAAACCTTGCCAATTTATTTTATTTTTTCCTTCCAGCGGATTTAAATTGTATATTCTTCCTTTTATGAAAGGTATGGAGTGTTGACCAATATCCTCTAATTGTGAATTCTCTGATAATTGTATGATTGTTGATGTCCAATAAAGATTTCCTCATAATAGAACCACCAAGCATGAAGTTTTACTGTTTAATTGTCTATTATTTTTTCAGGGAGATTTAAACTCTATGGATGTACTGCATATCTTGCATTATATTAACTATCATAATTAATTATTTGAGTGTTTGATGGCATTCTTTCGATGATTGTATTGCTCCCAAAATCTTATTTTCAGGATATAATCGTTCCCTCAAGGGTGTTCGGTCCTGAGTTGGAATAGAGAAAATCAACATATCATCTTCGAGACCGAGAGACATATTGAGTGTGTTATCTATTTATGGTTTCGTGTGTTCGGTGGATTCATATGAAATACAATACATCCACTCGCGAATAAGTGTCGTTGGTCATCGGTGTAGCGGTAATTCTGTAGTCATTTTAATAGTGAATAGACAAGCAGACAAAGATATTTAAATTTCCATCTGTGGTTCCATTGTACGAAACGATGTATTCACAATCTTTTCTTGGGTTCAAATAATGACAACGCTTTATTTCTAGCGTTACGGGCTTTAGATTAGAGAAAATGGGATAAAATGTTCAAGAATTTGAACGTTAGCGAAGTTAGACGAAGATGATATTAAAAGATAGGGTCATAATTGTACAGGCAACGTATGATAAGGGGAAATAGAAAACATGATCTGTAACTTGCTAGTGCAATACACAGATTGACATTATAAAATGAATTTGCAATCAAACTAGTTAAATCTGCTGTCTATGTTCTATGAGTTCTCCTGTAACTTTAATTTTTCGAAGAAAATAAAAGTAACTCCTCAGATTTCAGTTTGAAATTAGAACGTAAACATAACCATCAAAATACTGACCTGACCTCTGGTGTTCAAAGTTGGCATGTTTGCAATGTGCTTTGGCGACAAAACTTCTATTTTATCATCTATGGAAGAATAGGATCATTTATTAAGAGTCCTCTGTCTGCAAATACAATGTATTTAAACCTGAAAATTTAATTTGAGCGAAAAATATGATCATATTCGGTGTATATAGAGAAATTATATCTTGAACGCTCAATGCGGGGCTCTTACCGGATATACGTAATTTGCGGGAAATACAAGTTCGCGCCACTCATTGTTGCTACTGGCTGCTGGAGCAGATGGCCGGGAGCACGCATAGGTGAGTGTAATCTGTCTTCTGGCATTCTGTCCAGGGGTCTAACTTTCTGGAATGTCCGTTACTCGTAAAATTGACTCTTGTAAGTTCGCATCGAATTTCTCTTATATATATATTTGCGAAAATAAGCTATTAATGCTTTAATAAGGCTCAAACAAATGATCGTTGAATAATGTGCATTTACCCGCGGCTTGGAGAGAAATCATAAAACAAAAGACTACTATAAATTCTCTTAACTTTAGTTTATTTTTGGAGGTTCTAAGCATTTAGTAATGCTTATTGTTGTGATTATCGGACTATTTGATTAACCTCAGTGTACATTAATCGGAAATGATCTTAAAATCGCTTTAAGTGATGAGCGGTAACGTCCGTGTTGGGGACGCCAAATAGTAAATTCACGATTGGATGTTAGCACAATACACAGTCAACGACTTGCGTGAGCGTCGTGGGTTTAAGAATAGGTACAAGTATGCATATTAGCTTTTGTAGTCTGCATTCATTGTATTGCTTTGGATTCCGGAACTCAATATTTACGTGTCTTCTGTTGGCGAGGAGGTTAAAGAGCAAACTTCTTTTTATTGTAACGTTAAATTGATACCGAGCACATGTCTAAGTGGAAGAGGTTATCATTTATTTATTGTTTAGACATTATGAGTACTTTTCTCGTGATTATTTTGAGTTCACCCTCCCTAATTCTAACGGCAGCGTGAGTTTCGTTGGCAATCATTTTCCCCACAAAGTTTTCACATCGTCACTCAGAAATTGTTTTTGTACTTTTTTTGCAGGTCTGGTGGATATTGGACCTTAAGAATCCTGAAATAGGTATGTACGCAATGAAATTTTGCTAGTTGGCCCTGGGTGTTTGTTACGATGGGTTCATTTTGTACGTAGCATCACGGTCCTTCCCTTCGCTGTAGTACTAGCCAAGTGTAATGGAAGGATACGAAGTAGGGAGTGAATTTAGTTCGAATATTTGAAGGAATCTAATCTTAATGGTAAACTTTGTCTTATTTTTCTATCACTATCCAAGTATATTGTAGTTGGTGGTCATCCAATTCTTGTTATTTCCGGCAAAATAGCCAAGCGTTCGCGAACAGTTGTTCGTGTCCGACGAATATCTATTTCATTCTTTTATTATTGAAATTAGATAGGTTTTCGTGTGATACAGCAAGAGCTGATTGTTTTAGTGGTGGCATTTTTGGCGTACCTTGATCATTCCTTGAAATACTCGCAGCACGTAAAGGTTACGTGAGATCTATATATTTCTGCTTAAGGCCTCTTAAAGCATCACTTTCATTTAGGAATAAACTAATATTTCAGCATGCTTTATCACCATAACAGTAAGTTTTACTTCGAAGGAATGGTTACGCACACCCAAATTTACGGTAGTGGATTTTTCGATTTCGGTGTGTGTTTATTAGAGCTGTAGTTTCAGTTATCATTAATTTTTAGCGATATATGATAGAAAATCATGCGAATAAAATAGTTTGTTTTCATTAATTTCTGTTAATGTTGATGTTCAACGAAAACTACTGAATAATATCACTTCCTGCTGCAAACTGTAGAAATTAATCCTTCGGCATGGTTACTATTTTTGTCATATTATGACTTACAACTCGCAAAATTTGAGTTACTACCCAAAAGCTACGATAATGCTTGATTTATCTTGTTACTCATTATGCCTCTTCGTATTAATGATGGAAGCGTGCACAGGTTATTCAGCGATTGGTTAATGTTATTTTGGTGTTTCTAGACTCCTGGGGACCAACCCTGAATTTATTTTTCCTATGTAAAAAAATTCGATTCCTTTGTTCACCGAGTATTATATGATTGTTGAACATAAGTATTATTTAATGTCGTGAGGACGCGGAATAACGTTCATAGTTTGTCGTTACAATTTTAAATATTTTGGATTATCAAACATGATATTTCGTAATTCTTCATTAGAAATAAATTTAAACTCGAAGTAAATTCAATCCTTACGACTGTATAAGTTTACCTAAATCCATTACTTCATTTCGTTTTAGGATTAAGTCCTTTGGTGAATTAACATTGTTTTCATGTGATGAATCTTTTCACAAGCTCTGTAAGAGATCTAAAAAATAGCAAGTTTCCCATTGATTGATTTGCCTATGGAAGTTGATATAGTTAGTCTTTATGAAAAGTTGTATAGTGTAGTGAAATTATTGCTCCAATTGCACTTTTAGCTTATCAATAGCTAAACAGTCTGCGCAGGAGCATAAAGAAAATACTTGGTTCGACTAAGGGGAGGATATTTCATAAGTTAAGAAATATCCTTTGGGCAACCAATACAGCAACTATGTTTGCCTAACCTTCAATTTCACATTTTCCTAGAATTCATTTGTTGAATAGCAAACAATATTGTTTTGTTGGCCTGTATACATATTACATTAGAAAATTGTTGCAGAAAGAAGTATGAAAAACTGGAATCAACACATTAAAACAAACTGATATCTGCAAATTTAAAGCTACTGTTAACATTGTTAGATTGTTTTTCAAAGTTATGATAGTTTGCAGTGAATGGGATTAAACATGGAGTTGAACATTAATTGCAATAATTGCTTCCATATAGTAGATGAATCAGTTGTTCTGCTTTTACTGTGCGATGTAGTTAGATGGGAAAATTATAAGCATAAAGAAAAACATTCTCATTATCAAGTTGGAAAAGTACATTGCCAAAGAGTATATTGACTTAAATTGTGTACTTACTACAGATCATTCACTTTTTGATCTTGTAATCATAGTATTTTATTTGAGAGATGTATATTTTTTCCTTTGGATTCTTCACCTCAAACAATCGGTGTTCAGGATTCTTGAAAATTAAACCTATTCAGTTAATTTTAAATTTTAGTCTTTCATAGATAAACTATTATTTCCTTGAAACTGGAAATTGAAATTTTTAATCAAGTTTCAAGTACCTGAACTTTGGTAATTATTATGTAATACAGTTCATTGAAAACTTTAATGTATAATAATTTAAAGCGTTAGATTTCCCAAAAAGTTAAACTGTTTATATGAAATTCAGTATCTATAGCTAAAGGTAGTTGTGCATGCACATCCATTATGTAGCCACATTAGAAGAGTTTTATCGAATTATTTTATCGACATCCTAAAATTGGATTTAGTTTGATGAATCTCAAAGTATAAAAAATTTGTGATATGCATTGAGAATACTCTTCTCATCATCAGTTATCCAGTCTTTAATAAGATATCAGTTACTTAGCCCGTTCACATATCTCATTAGCTTTTCATGGCTGTTGTGAGAAAATCAGTCGTAAGATACCTTTTAAATATTTGGAATAGTTGATTTACCCTAATTTCCCACATACTTTCTTCATCAGAACTCCATCTTGCATTTCCAATCGTCCGGGAATGTCGGCTGTCAGGCATTTAGTGTTGTCTGTCAGTCACTTGGCCATCCAGGAAACCGAAGGAACGAATAAAGGGTGCCGGTTGTGCTGACCACCATTCCTCCTCATGCAGTGACCCTGTAAGAAAGGGCCTCGGAGGGTGTAGTGTGATCTACCAACCTCCTAAGAGATAGAGGTGTCATGGCTCACTCTCCCCATACAATAGTCTTCACATCTCCTGAGGGGTATTCCCCTTCCAACACAGCCCTCACTGCCTTTCGCTCACCAGCTTCACGCTCTGTGATGTCTTTACCAACTTACAAGACGAGGCCAGCTGGGCGTCCAAGAGGAAGGGGGAGAGGTAAGAACGGTGAAAATTTTAATACAGTTAAAGTTTGTTTTGACATATAGATTGAAAATCATCTGTTGTTTTAGGCGGGTATCGGAGGGGACGAAGGCCTGCCAGTTATTCTGGGGCCTTGGAAATGACACCAACAGGAGGTCGTGGTAAGAGCGGTAAAGGAGGTTTAAAGCATGGAACAACGTTTGAATTGCACTTGGCCACCCCCTCCCCGACGATAAAACTGGAGCCACAGGATGATGATGATAGTCCATCATACATTTTGGACCATGAATATGGTCAAACACCGCCTGCCTCAGTTGGAAGAGGAAGACCAGTTGCAGCTCTGAGTCGATCAGAGGTAATTACTTGTTTAAATGTGCATTACGTGAACTATTGATTATGGTCTGGAGTCCAGATTAGTGTGTCAAAGGTGATATATTTTTTAGTTGTTCATCCATTGGAGTAGCAGCTATTGAGTAAGAATTTGCCATTTGCAAGATAGCTTGCCATGTTAAACAAAAAAGGTTACTTGTAATAATTTTATCTAGTTAGCTGTTTTTTGAACTGAAGCAGTTATATGTCATTGTCTTTTGTTTGACCCAAGTTTGATACTCTTACCTAATGTGTGTGGTCTATCTCCTATATAGGGTGTGAAAAGGAGATTGAATTTAGACACATTGGTTGCTGACACAAGGACTTTCAAGACTCCAAGGGGAACAAGACGTCCACGAGGCGGTGGAATGTCACCATCAACGTCTATATCTCATTCAATACGCTTGGCTTCACCTTCCAGTTTAGTAGACCTCCCTCTCTCAAGTACAAAAAGTGAGTTTGTGTGAGATGTTGTTAAAATGTCTTACTGAAGTTTAAATATTATGTTGTTTTACAAACTTAAATGATTGCCAAAAGATGCCACATAGAAATTGGAGAGATGCCATTCCCATACCTTCTAAAATATTCTTTTAATTAAACAACTTAACTTGAGCTATCATTATTGAAATTGGGAATGAGGATTATTTGTTTAGGATAGCATGTGGTTAATTATTACTGAACGTCTCATGCAGCCTATGCCACACCCTTATTGAAGTCTTGAAATGGATGGAGTTTTTACTCCAAGTATTATCAACATCTAAGGACTTATGAGAAATTGGAGTAATTCCTTTATATGTGTGTCTTTATGGGAACTAGGATAAATTTAAGAATTATCTTCATAGTGTTGCAACAGATAATTTAGGCAAATGAGGGGTACTTGTGTTGATGTTTTTTGATGCATGTATGGGCAATTAAAATGACTACTGTTGAGCTATTTTATTTTTGTTGCATAGAATTCTCTGTTAAGATTATTTTTGAAGGTAGTGATATTAGTAACATTCTGCTTGAGCCTATCTTAGGGTCATGTTAACATAAATCTTATTCTTTCAGCAAAGTCTGGTGTAGAACGCACGCGTTATGACACCTCACTTGGACTGTTAACAAAGAGATTTGTTGGCCTTCTCCAAAACTCTCCAAATGGTGTGGTAGATTTAAACCGGGCTTCCGAGAGTCTCCGAGTTCAAAAAAGGCGTATCTACGACATCACAAATGTGCTGGAGGGTATTGGCATTCTTGAGAAAAAATCAAAAAATAACATTCAATGGAGGTAAGTATCCACAGTGAATCACTTAAAGTTTTAGATACCACTGTTCTTCTTGAATGACTGTTACAATTGTTTCCTTACAGGGGAGGTAATTTTATGGCTCATGGTACCCAGTTAACTGTTGAAAGCTTGCAAGCTGATTTGGATAACCTCGAAGCCAAAGAAAATATTCTGGATGGGCTTATCAATGATGCAGGTATGTCTTGACATGATCTTTCTTACCTTACTGAATTGAAATATCAGATACATTAATATACAAATTTACTTTGCAGAAAGGGATCTAAGATTACTGAGTGAAGATAGAAGGCATGCTTATCTTACTTATCAAGATCTCAAGGGCATTCCAGGGTATAGAAATCAAACAGTGATGGTTGTGAAAGCACCGCCTGGTGCTAGACTTGATGTCCAGCCCCCAGCAAATGTAAGATAACATTTGTGGTCATTGCTTTTTTTGTGTCCATAACTAGACAATTTCTGAATTTGTTAGTATGCACTAATGAAGAGAAATATAATTTATGTCAAAGTGGACTAGCCTGTTCAATAGATATAGGGAATTTAGGAACATAAAACATTGTGGCTACTTATGTTTAAAAATCTTCAGGTAAAATTTTGGCTCTTAAACCTGGTTGATTATTCAAATTTGGTCCGATCTATTCACATGTGATTGGGCTTGAGGATCATTAGACAAAATACAATTTGTATTATCTTTGTTTGCTCTTTGTATCTTTGTGTATTTTTCATGAGTATGGGAGTAGTTTGAAAAACAAGATGAAGAAACTGAGTAAATTATTTTGTTTGGGGGACAAACAGTAGACATAGGGTCTTGTGATCCTTTAGTCATAAAGATAGAGAATTATGTCTCAAGAATGAGGAGATGCTGCTCAAGAATTGCTCCTTGATCAGATTTTGTGCTAGTTTTATATGAGAAGACATTATGCCATCTAATACTTACAGATGATGAATTTTTTTAAACAACCCTTTCATTATCATTTTACCATACATCCCCAATGATGGTCATTCATTACATTGAACAGATGCAGTTAAAGTCAATTTAACAGTTCAATTTTTTTTACCATTTGAAATAACAGAAATATTTACATTATTGTTTCTAAAATTAATGTTTGTATGAGTGATATAATCTTTGTGTTCTCTCTCATGTTGGAAAGTTACGCTTATGGATTTGATGTAAGAGAGGATTCCACAGATCCTACATTAACAAAATTAAAGTAGTATTTACATTACATTCATGTATCTACCCAAGCACTTAGACAAACCTTTCCTCCATTAGGGTCTACAAATTCACATGAAGAGCAATGAAGGGGAGATAGAAGTTTTCCTATGTCCCCATGATGATACCCCGTCTTCATCTGCACTTGTTGGTAGCAGTAGTAGTTCTGGGATCAGCAGCATGGGGTCTCAGGACGATCACTCCACTGATGTGATTAATGGTCTCATGAAAGAAGGCATTAGTACAGATGAACAGGATGTTATAAGTGATCCATTATCATTTTGTAACATTCTCATCTCAGAGTCTGATGACTATGGACCAATGGGAGGTGGGGAATTTCAGCTCCAGACTGAAGACCAAAATCAAACAGGTAAATAAGATTATTGTACATGTCTCAGAAATTAATGCAAAGGTAAAAGTTCCTATAGTCTGTTCCACTTTTCTAGGCAGTATGGGGCTTATGGAGAAATCGAATAGCCTCGTACGCCGGGTCATTTTTCCGGAATATCCGCGATATCCACAAAATTTGCCTTCGCAACGGATGAAATTAAGATTTGCAACTTAGTTTGGTGGATTTTTTTCCAGTTTTTTGGTGAAATTTGGATAAGGAAGGATGGTTCTATATATTGACGGAGTTTTTTCAACATTTAAACAAAAGAAATAAATTTTACAGCGGAATTAAAAAAAAATGGTCACCTCACCATCCGTGAACAATACTAAAACTGCCATTTCTCTCATCCTATCTAACGTAAAGTGCTAGTTTTTTCATAGATTACTCTTTATACCTTATGAATACATAAAAGTCAACTTATATTAATCTTTGACTGATAAAATTTTAGTAAAAAATAATTTAAGTGGAACGCAACCTCCGAAAAATTGGATCGTGCAGTCAAATTTATACATCGCCTAAAAATTTTTTGTTTCTTACGTTACGAAAAACTTGTCGCGAGAGAAATTGAGATAAATGTTGTTATTTTCATTTACAGGTTATTCTGAGTCGATATCTTGAATAGAACTTTAGTTTTTGAATTTTATAACCGAGGGAGTAATTGATTTACCGCTCCGATTGCTAATCATTGTTACTTTTTGTTCAAGACTAATAGACCCGTAAGCGTAATTCGGATTGATCCGGACCCGCTCTCGGTTATAAAATTCAAAAACTAAAGTTCTATTCAAGATATCGACTCAGAATAACCTGTAAATGAAAATAACAACATTTATCTCAATTTCTCTCGCGACAAGTTTTTCGTAACGTAAGAAACAAAAAATTTTTAGGCGATGTATAAATTTGACTGCACGATCCAATTTTTCGGAGGTTGCGATCCACTTAAATTATTTTTTACTAAAATTTTATCAGTCAAAGATTAATATAAGTCAACTTTTATGTATTCATAAGGTATAAAGAGTAATCTAAGAAAAAACTAGCACTTTATGTTATATAGGATGAGAGAAATGGCAGTTTTAGTATTGTTCACGGGTGGTAAGGAGGTCAGTTTTTTTAATTCCGCTGTAAAATTTATTTCTTTCGTTTAAATGTTGAAAAAACTCCGTCAATATATAGAACCATCCTTCCTTATCCAAATTTCATCAAAAAACTGGAAAAAAATCCACCAAAATTAGTTGAAAATATTAATTTTATCCGTAGAAGCAACTCAGAAATAATTAACTGGCTCCTTCTGGGAGGCTAGGTTGCTCCCTTATGGGAATTTACGTGCATTTATTTCCCCATAAGCCTCCGTACTGCCAGCTTTTGTGGAACGGACTATAGCAAAGTTGTTAGTTGGACATTACATGCTGAGGTTATGACGATTGGGTCTTAGGTGTGGGAACTCAGCCTGTGACTTGTGCTGTTAAATATTGTCACATCACAGACTGAGTTCTAACTACCTGGGTTCCATAGGCATTCTGTCTTCAAGAGGTTTCTTCCTGTGTCATCTGAGAAATTATACATGGTGTGTGTGTTTTTTATTGATTTACCTTTCAATGGTATAGCTCAATGCTTGTCAACTACTTTGCAGTCACTTCAATATGTACTTTGAAAGTTCTTGCTCTGTCTTTCAACTTTTCATTGTCATTTTATTCTGCTTTCTTATAATGCAAGGAAGCATAATAGCGACTCAAATTTACTGCTTTTTACTTTACAATTACTGCAATTTACTTTTCATGTTGAATAAAGTAAGCTTGTTTGGTCATACTCATTAATAATATCAACATGAGATAGCCAGATTAGCTTGGAACTTCTATAAGTCATTTAAGCTGTGATTCAAGTTGATGAGCATAATAGTGTTTCAGGAAGATATTACTTTCTCATTGTCAAATATAAGTTTTGTAGTATTGTTTCCAGGAAAATGTCACAGCACAATCAAGGTAAGTGTCATGAGTTGTACTTGACGTGTATGTTTGCCTTGATACTAACTTTCAGAAATCCATCTCCACACTCTCTTTGTTTTTGGCTGGTAAATTTCCTGTAAAAAAAATCTTGCTGCTTAAAATTTTGTGTGCAATAAGTCATTTGTTGGATTCAATTTTCTGTCAATAATTGGTGAAAGCATATTCAAATTCATTCAATAATTCCAATCTAAGCTTATTTGCTCTGTCAGGTACTATTTTCTGGGATTGTTTCATAATTTTTTACAGTTATCAAAACTTAAAGCTGGCATTGGTGATTTTAGGTTGCTTGGCCATTCTAAACTTACGAACTAATAAGCTGTTTTAATTTAAAAGATATGGGTTGTTTTATGATAAAACTGACCTAGCTTGTTTACCAAATTAATTGAATATTATCTGCTGTGGAAAAATAGAAAATCTTGTCTGGATGATTTTTTCACCATTAAATAAATTTCTAGGTTTTCCTATGAATTTGGCAAAATTTTACTTGTTCTCAGTCCTATCAGTGTTGCTTTTATTTTGCCCATACCTTGGCTATTATGCTTTCATTCCTTGCCTAACTTTGCTATGTTAACACTGCTTTTATTTACTAATATTTGATATCAAATGCAATTGTGGTGCTTTTAATGAAAATATCAATGAAATGTAGTTGGTAACTTTGTGTTTGTATGCTTTTTGCATGAAATACCTGCTCTAATCAATTATGCTTCTTTGCTGGGTGTCTACTTATCATGATTAACAAGTACATCATAGTTAGATGGGTTTATTCATGATGCTTTGCTGATGCTATGCCTCCGGGAATTATAAAAACTTGCTTGTCCCCTTCCTCTCATGCTTGGTTGGATCTTGTGTGTGGTTGCAGTGGTTTGTGAGATACTTGTAGCACCATGGGATTCAGCCTAGTTTGAACAGGAAGCTTGCTTCTGCTTACTGCCTGTGCACTGTATCATTAACTGTTAAGAACAGCTGTGATCTTTTTGTGTGCTTTAAATACTTGAGGTAAGTAGTCGAGGTAATCAATTTGCTATTATGTATTTTTGTTATGTTCATTATGTCTGATCTATTGGGTATGCCATGCTTTAGTTTCAATCATTTTTATGAAAAAATTTTGTAAATTATCAGTATTTTATGAAAGAGCAGGCAATAAAATGTAATGCACTTCATAAGTGTGGATTGTATCCTGGATGTGCAATTTTACTGAAGTGTAATATCAGTTCATGTTGTGTAAGGTTGTCAGACATTTTACTACATTTATTGTTCTATAATTAAGTTTACTCAATAATCTGTACATATTACAAATTAACTGCCCGTGATATTTAAAAATAACATAATACATGTAATGTTGTTCAAAGAATGTGTTAGTTTATTTGTTTGTTACAAGGGTATTTGTCCATTGCCTCTGCAAAATTTTCGTGTGAAATAGTCTTAATTTCATATTTCATTAATGTTGATTTAAGTTTTATCTGTCATAAATTGCGATTTAAATCAATTGAATATTTATCAATATTGAATGTTTCTGATTTCTTCTGTCACATTCAGATGTGGATCCTGTGAGTTTCTCGCCTGGCTCTCATTCATCTGGAGTAGGTATATCATCTTCATCTTCAACGAATCCAGAGCCTTTCCTCTCATTGGAGCCTCCATTGTCAGAATCTGATTACAACTTCAGCCTTGATGACCATGTAGAAGGCCTCTCTGATTTGTTTGATTTTTTGGGTTGAAGAAACAGGAGCAATCTTGGTTAGGCTATAGTCAAACCCAGTGAAAAGGAGATGTTGAAAGAATCCTGTTTGCTGCAGAAGGGAGGCCAGGAAGGCCCCTCTTACCTCTGGTCCAATTTAGCCTGCCCTATGGCAAATATTTTTCTATCGGAAGACATCCAGTTGAGTGTGGTCACAGCTTGCTTCTAATCATTAAAATGGACTTCTTGTGACCATGGAATGTACTCTTTTTGCCAATGTGTATTTTGCAAATTTTGGACTATTGAGATGTAGTTTTTTTAATGGGGTTTCTATTTTTCATGGAGTAATGCTAAATATCACTTACGTGATTGTTTACGTTGAATATTTAAACAAACTTATTTGTCCGTGAAGGGAAAGTATTTAATTCTTCACTTAATCATAAAGCATTCTTCTGCCTTCACTCAAGGATAGCATTCTTGGCAAAATTGATCATTTTGTGTTTCCAATGATGCGTTTTGAAAGTTTGCACAGTGCCTAAATCTCACTTTCATTGTCTTGAAATGTTAATTTTGGTCCAAGGCATGGTTTGCCTTATTTATGATGCAGTGGTGGCAAAATGAATGAGATTTAAAAAGTGATTTGAGGAAGCAAGGTATCAAGCCAAAAAAGGACTCTGTTTTTCTTTGTACCTGGGGCCATGTTGCTTTACTACCCCATTATGATGGTGATAACTGTAGTAGTTCATGAGCCCTCCACTCAATGACAAAGTCAAGTAGCCATAGGTGCCTCTGCGGTTTTTGGTGGCTAGATTTTCTATGCTACTCCCTCTCCATCACCATTTTATTATGGCAGAATGTTGTATATATGCAATAACAGACTGATTCATTTGGATGTTTAATGTTAGTGTGAATGTGTGAGTGCTTCGTGCCAGAGAGTTTGAGATGAATTTTTCTGAATCGTTCCATGATTGACTTGCATGCTTTCCCCATTCTATTTTGTGGTTTTCCATTTCATTTTAATTATCCCATTTTAGTGTCATAATTTTTTTGCTTGTATTTTTTGGCATATTATATTATCACTTATCAACAATCTTTTAAACATCAAACAGTTTTCCTTGTGGTAAATGGTCTTATAATAATTGCCCAATGTGGTTTTAGAATCCATTAATCCATCATAAGCTGTCCGGTAATTTAATTAGTGTTACAATGTAAATTTATAAGTATCTCTTTGAGTTGAAGGGATAAAAACGCTGCTAATGTTAAATACCACACAAATACACTGGTGCCATGGAAGAGACTTAAACAAGCTTCCATAAATGATTAACATGTACCTCAAACAAGAATGCCATAAGTGGTAGCAGATTTACAGTACATTTCATATATTTTTTATGGTGTTGTGCTGTCAGAGACTGATTGGTTTGTGATGCAATTGCAATTTTTTTTAGCTAGGTGCCTCAGGTTTTAAGCCTAACAAATGTGATGTTAATATCTATACCACCATAAATTTATGCTTAACGTTTTATGTAAAAAGTTATTCCTACTTTTGGATTAATTGTCAGATTAAATGCGGTGAGGCTTGGCACATTTTTAGATATTTACTATGTAGATTTCGTTGGTGAGGGTAGGATGTTAAGATTTGAAGATTTGTTTTCATTCCTTGCCATTTTAATTTATCTAAATCAGTTGCAGTGATGGGTAATGCTATATGGATAACATCTCTTCAACTTTTTGACTGTTTCTTGTGTCTAAATTTTATATTTAAGCTTCATCTCTGTCATGTCTGTGGTTTTACCACTTCTATGAATCCAGTATCTTCTTCAGTTCAGTGCTATTGGAGCACTGCCTAAACGCATTAGTACTTTGCAATGATACTGCAAAATTCATTGCATTGAAGTGATGTTGTCCATCCTGTGCATGCCTGGAGTATGTAAGCAGAACTTCATAGTAAATATTTTTTCTTTGATACTCCTTGTAGAAATGTGCTTGCCAATAACGTCCTCCCTATAAATGTATTTGCCAGGTTGTTTTAATAATTGTATATTGATTGTTTTGATCTGGAGTTTTCTGTTATGAGAGTAATCTGGGTGTGCTTCATGTATAATATTATTGAAGGTTTTTGAATCTTAATCCACACCTGTTTGGCACTGTCTACAAGATGGATGAGTCATGCTAATGTAGTCAGACCATTGGCTGAGTGTGTAATACTTAAACGTTTGCATTCTAATATCTCAAGGATTGCCTACCACAGAAAACTTCCTGTAGTGAGCCTTACACTTGTTAATTTTGTAGGTTGAGATTACAGTTTTAACTGCCATTGTGTGGAGTCGTTATTTTATTAGTGTACACAAGTTGAGTATGTTTTGCAAGTGAATGTGCTGAAAATTTGAATGTTAAGGAAATTTTTGTATCAAAATTATATAAGCATATGCATATTGTATATGTAATAATATTTATGAATATCCTGACTTATAGTGTGATTCATATCATGTAGCAGTGATACATCAAAGGCTCACATATCATTTGTAATTTGTTTACCCACCATTGTAAATCACAAAACCCATCACTTTTAAAGCAATATATACAAATACTTTCTAATGAGTTTTAGAGAATTATGCATGATGTGATTTCTCTTTGGTTGATCTATTTAATTTTTAAAATTTCCTTTAAAACCACCCTCTGCACTTCCCAGAATGTGTGAGATGCGTGATTGCCTCGACTTTAGATATTAGGCCTAAAGTATGTGAAAAAAGTGTGGAAGAATGCAATACATTGTATTTATTATTTATGTATTGACAGCGTTTCATACTATAAAAATGTTTGAACACGACCCGCTGTTTATTTCAAATTTCTTGTACTTGCGCATTTCATGCGTCCGGTGTTTTACTGATTACCCGGCGTTCTGTGGGAGAACTGTCTCATGTCTGAATATTAAGCTGTAAATACGTGGTATCGATGGTCATCCTCACTATTTAGACGAATATATTGAATGTTTTTATTGTACATACGTTCTTTCGTAAACATGATGTACTGTCGTTCTAATAAAGAAATCACACTGTCGGACTTAGTCGGTAAATGTTCCGTCTGCTAGCTTAGATGCTGAAGAGAGACCGTGCTCCATCGATGAGTGCTAGTGCTCGTCAGACATAGAGAATTTCTTAATTGCACGGCAGTGACATGCTCAGCACACACAAGCAATTTTTTGAGAAAGAATAACTAGGTGAGTTTTGGATATTCTTTTCGGATACTCTAGCTTAATGTGCCTGAACCAAGTTTCAGTCGCGTTTGTGAATGACGTGCGCCATCATTTTGATAACGTTTTGCTATTCCATCAACTTTTCGCATTCGTGACCTAAAATTTTAATGTTAAGAGGAAGAGAGAATGCACATTAAAAGTAATCTTTCCTAGCAACTGTCATTTACGAGCTACAGGTTGGTTCAATTACGTAATGAAAGCTCTCTACGAAGTAAGCAGTACTATGCGCTGACATTTATGGCGCCTAAATTGACTAACGTTAATTATTGTTGTTTGGCTAGGATAACTTCAGTTTATATCGTGTAAATGTGTATTATTTTGTGATTAATGCTTGATTCATGTTAACAAGTAGTTCAAAGAAATTGAAAGTACTTCTGTGCTGTTATTTGTGAGCATCCATGTCGCGATCTTATCTTCCGACCATTTGATATAGTTTTGATGATGAAGTTTGTATATCGACACATTTGATTTTACAGAGTTTAATAAATGAAGTGGTTAGGAGAATATTCTAGAGAGGCCACAGGTATGTTGGGTCACAGTAATGGACATATGACAGCACCGCAACTTATAAGACATCAGGTAAGTTAGGATATGATAAATAATAGTATACAATTAATTCTAAAACTTTAACTTGCATCAGAAATTGAATCTCTAGAACAAGTCGTATGATTAATTTGTCAACTTTTGTTTTACTTTTTCCGCTGTTGTAGATGAATGTTAAATAAATTTAATTTTTTTGAATCTGTGATTCAAAGATGAACAATTCGTACTGTTTGGGTGGAAATAATCCTAATTAAGTTAAAGAAGTTTTCTCACCGTGATGTTGAAGGAACATTGCGAATGAAACTACAGAATCAGTGTTAAGCTATTATTTGACTCGCTAGTAATCTATTAATTGTAATGACACTTGCAGTTACGATTATTCAACTTTTGAATCGAGCAACTTCGAAGATGTTTCATTTCTTTTAAGTGATGACTGTCACATCAAGTCACATATCAGACATGTGTGATTTTCAAATCCCGTTTTATTTGAATTTAGTCGATTGATACGTAATGTAGGAAGTAACGTGGAATATTAAGGTGAACATTATTTTGAAAGTATAAAGAAGTTTGTTCCTCATACAATGTCTTCCGTTCATAATTAATGGCTAATTTTCACTGAACGGTTATGAGTCTTTATGCTCTTAGATTTCAAGTACTGTCATAACTATCAATGAAACTTTACGGTAGTTGAATATTAACATTCTCGTATTAATTTCACTTTTAAAGAAGTCGGTCAGATTTCAGTGTAATCACTGAAATACCCGGGATAACAGTTATTTATGATTTGTATGAATGAAATTTGAAAAAAAAATTATTTCTTACCCACATTACTTCACACTCGTTAAATATTTAGGTTCCAGAAGCGAATAGACCTCAGTTGGCGAGGTCTCAAGACGATGCAATGGTTGGCTATGTATTCCAACGTCCACAGTCAGACCCTGATTTTCCATCATCTTTCAATAAACAACATCCTCGATGGGCATTAGGGGACGAGAGCATCATTGATGTGAGTACTGCTCTTATTGTATTCAGGGGTTTTTCACAGCTCATAGTACTTACAGTTTTACAAATATTAGCAGCGTTTCTCTCTTGTAAGGACGAATATTGCTATCATCACTGTATCATGTTAATGTGCTCTGTATATTAGTTATAAGATATAGGATTACTAATCAGACACTTGATACTTCTCTGATAGGAGTAAACTCGAATAGAAATAAATTCATATTCATCATTGTCTATTCCTATCATTAAAAGTAAGAAACCCTAGAAGTGACAGCTGTGTATTCCTACACTATCAGCCTCTATCAACCAGAATTTAAATATAAATAGAGTAGGGACTTTCATACAAGAAAATTTGTAGGAAAACTTTGGTTGTTGAATCTTTCAAGATAACCAGTTGTTTCAAAAGATTTTCATGCTCTATATTGCTCTGAAAAATTTCTATGAGGCAGCTTTATCTCTATGTTTAAGTGTATTATATGGAAAAAATTATTAAGTACATTGAATAAGATCACAAGATACTGACCAAGCCACTGCTTTGTCAGTATTTTGTATTAACTGCCAGTATCCTTATTCATACAAAAGTTTGAGCTTATTGATTTTCATAAATTATTAGAGCTATTGAAATATTCTGATTTCATTATTTTAATATATTGTCTTTAAGATTATATTTCTTATATTACTAAAATGTGGTGAATGTGAAACACTGTAAATACAGTCACTCTTTCATAGCTTATTTCAGATGTGAGGAAATTTTTCTAATACTAAATTAGGCACATGATTTTATCTTTAAAGTGCTAGTTTAAGGAAGCTGTAAAATATAATTAGCCCATTTTCAACTTCCATTTCTTGGAATTGATTTGATTTTCATTAAACAAAGGATGCAGATAAAAAATGAATTACTGTATGAATATAATTGCATTATTTTCAATGCTGATATATATTCTCGTACTGTACATTCTTAGTTTTCCAGAAAATAAACAAAAATTTGTAAGATTAGTTGTAACAGTTTATTCTTTTAATTTAAATACTTTTTATAAATCTCAATGAGTTTCCTAGAGACATCTCCTTGGCTTTAATTTCAAACGGCAAATTCTATAATTAATTTCATTCTATTCTTTATATTTTAAGTTTCTGCTCGTTAATATTGTCTTCTCATGATGACTTTCTTTGCTTATTAATTATGACCTATTATGATCATTCTGACAACATCCATATATTGCTATAAATTAAATTATTTTTATTGAAATTTAATAACTTAAATATGCCTTTTGGTAGAGTTTATCTAAAAGTGAAGTTTTGTTGAAATAATTTTAATATCATATTGCTCAGCAAAAATTATGTATAATGTCCAAGATCTCTTAATGTATAGAGTGACAGTGATTAGGTCCAATTCATTTAATTTTAAGTAAACAATTTAAGTAAAATTCTATGTTTTTCTTATCTTTGTCCAGTTTTTATGAAACGTGAGGTTTTAGTTGTGGAGAAGGCCTATATATTTTTCTGGAACTTTTATAGTGCTCTTCTGCTTTTCTCTATATTACTTTTTATTCCCTGTTGCCATGTTGAAGATTCATTATTTTCATTTGTTATTTTAGTGTTGAGTTTCTTTGATAGTTCCTGATAAGTCTTGCTGATGTTCAACGGTTATATATATTCCTTGCAATTAAAAAGGCGTATGAGAATGGAAAATAAAAATTATAAAATTACGTTGTTGCTGAAAAAGAGAATAACATGTATTGTTTTGAAATATTTTAAATGTAACTTGACTTCTTGTAGAATCTAAAATTTCATCTTAAAATATGTTTAAAAAACTCTGGTAATCTCATAAAAATTGAATTAATTATTTTGTGTCATTTCCTAAAATTGATTGTTTTTAGACCTTTTGAGGTAATGGATTCAGAATTCAATATTCGATTAGTTCTCACATTATTTCATCCCAGATAGATAATGCTTGATGTTTCTATGGGTTTTTGCGAAAATATTTAAAGAAATCGAATTTCAAGTAGTTATCCTTTTCTCGTAATGAGAATAGGACAGAAATATTTTCGTTTAAATATTGTAACTCATCTGCAACTTTATTGTTGTTTCATAGTTCATTTCGAGGGATAGAATGAGTTTTCTATCGCTGCATTCTTTGTATTCTTTGGTGTTTAATTTCCCTTGCCGATGGCCAGCAAAAGGATACTTTGTCTTCAATGATCTCTTACAAAATGTTTTCTTTTCAATTTTTCCGCGTTGCTGTGATTGGAGGAGCGTATGCGTGGGTATTCGTGGATATGGAGTTCCCGAGCTTTTAACAATGTAAATAATTTTTCATTGTTGCAAAGTCTTTTGTATAATTTCTTATTATGACTTCACGTACGATGAGTGGACATCTTTGTTGGTAGTGTAGTAGAACTGTATTATTATGTGATTGGTGGTAGAAATGATCAATAAAATACTTTCCCCCCCTTTGAGAAGTGTTTTTTTTTGTCAGTCTCCCCATCGGTTTACGAATAAAAATATGAGACATTTTGGGTCTCCGATGATATTTAATCGTCGAGGCGGAGTGAATTACGAAGCATAATGAATTTACAGTTTTTTTCAATATCCATTTTCCCACCCTATCCCATGATAGTCTCTGATACCTCATGTATGAAGTAAGTTACGCCAATATCAGGATGAATTTGCTACTTTTATATATTTAACTTCAAAGGTTCCCTAAAATAATCCTATTATTGGGAACAGTCGAAGGAAACTAAGGAGAAATATTTATTAATATCTCTGGAATAGTTTATCGAGGTATTATCTGCGAAAAGGGTTTTGCAGTTTGAAGTTTTCCAATGGTGTTTCTTTTGGAAATAGTTAAAACAACTCTAAAACTCAATTTTGTTTGCTTAATTAATTTGCTTTCTTTCTCAAATCGTCATTATAGCATTGGAAGTTTTACTTTTATATATTCGATAAATCCGTTCTTAGTCGCGAGGTGAATTTTTTTTTTATTATTTACGAAAACTGTTTGGTTGAAACCACAAACTATGTATATATTACACGTAGGCGTTGAAATGCGTTGAATCTTATGAGGTTTACCCTACTTGATTAAATTTAAATCTAAAAATAACATCCTAAATATGTTTAATTTTGACATTTTATCAATCATAAATACTCATTATTTTCCTAAAATAAATATCATTCAGTTTAATTTAGATTCAAAATTTTCGATTTAGATAGAGCAAAAAGGTAATGATTGAGTAGAGGTAGAGTACTATAGTTGTTGTCGCATAAGACAAATACAACTTCAAATCGTTACTTGTGGTGGTGAAATTCAGCTCTCTCAATTTGCAAAAGCTGCAAAGATTCAATAATTTCAAGTAGAGTGTAAATTCTTCAGGAGTTAGACTTAGCAGTGACAGATAGTCGAATTCAAGCGTCGATGTCCAATGCAGGGCCCGTTTCAATAACCATCCATATCTGCTCCCATGGCTTATCTAGAGCTGGAAGAGAGTCAAAAGGAAACTGCTTCAACAATAAGTTCATTGTATCATGTCGTCCATTCTACTCGAAGATCGGTCTCGTTGCTTATACCTTTACAATCGAAGCATTTATGACTTCTGGCTATAGAAGATCGAAGTGTATCAACAGTTTTAAGCCCTTTAAACTGTTTAGCCTTCTCTTCAATTCTTAAGAGTTTTCTTTTCCTTCTCTTTAAGAGCCCTTTGCATAAATTTGTGAACCTATTTCTAATCAATTTTATATCATTTATTTTATTTATATCGTGGAATTCATTTGAAGTCTTCTAATCGTGTACAGGCGTATGATTTTTATTGTATTAATTTTAAGGCTACATCGAGATGTATGTATATTATTTTAAATATGAATTATATTAAATTTAAACATTTTATTTTAAATGGGATGAAGTCATTATATAGATAATTATTCCTTTAATTATATTAATTTGATAAGTTTAATAAATTGCTGGAAATTTTAATAGTTTCGTTGTTTACGAGGATTACTAGAACTTTAAGTGGAATCTAATTTTCTCCAACTATCTCAGTCCAATTAAACTCGTGATATTTAGCCATGGTTCGTGCAGGTCCGTACAGTTTATCAAAACTTCTCACAGGGTTCCTTCCTCGTCGTTCGTGCACTTGGGGATATAAGGAAATCCAATCCCAGCCACGCCGAATTTGGGTCGTGAGACGCCTATATGCCCTCCGAGTTCGTGACATCCTTCAGAATGTTCTATCCCATCGTTCCCCAACCTATTTTGCCCATATCCCATTCCGTTCAGCCCGCACTCTGTTCCCGTTTTGACCCGTATCCCGTCCTCTTTTCTTAGGAAATTCGAGCAAACGGTCCATTAGCGACCAAGGGGGGAATATGTATCAGTTGCCCGAGTCGAATGCGGTTCAGATACCAAATAATTGGAAGGCAGTTTAACGTTACATTCTGGTGGAACATTAATCTTACCGGAGTGCGTGACAGGGTTAGGAAGTGACCATGTTTGTAGGTTTGATTTTATGCTCGTCGAACTCGTATGCTCTTTGTGGTAATCCATAGGTAAACTTGAATTTTTTGAGGCGTCGATTTTTAGTTCTGGAAGAGTCGAATATCTTTGGATGAACAGCAGGTGTTTTATTTCCAATTTTCTCGAATGTGACGCATACGGACGGGTTGAAATTCGCCATAGGTATTATGTAAGGAGATCGCAATTTACTGGTGTCTTATCTGCTCTACTGAGCCATATTTGTGACTCGTATTTTTCTACTAAGCCATTGAATTTTTTCTCTAAGTAATTTAATGTCTAATAAATAACGTCCGTACTTTGTAATGACGATTAAATACACTTTTCTGTGTAATCTTAATGTAAACGAGTTAATACAGCTTCAACGAAGGTATTCACGCCGGAGTTGAAACTTGACGATTTTCTTAATTTCGTCGTGTATAATTTGTGAATGATTCTAATGTATGATAAATTTTAAGGTAAAGTATTGAAGTTCTAATTTAAAAAGAAAATTGAGTTAGTTTTGAATTCTAGAGGAATATCCTCTCAAACTTAGTTCGGTGGCTTTAGGAACATAAAGCGATACAGAGTAGGGTTTACAATTATGAAAAATTAATTTTATTTATATGGAAACGATATGAAAACTGAAAATCGATTTTAATAAAAGCTCTGTGTTCAGGTGTTACCCTATTGTAACATAGCGAAACCGGTCGTAAAAATAAAACTGTGTGGAAGAAAACGAAGTACTTCATTCCTTAACTAGTCATCGATTTTAATATTTAACAGTTTACGCTTCATAAAGATATTATTCTGACCATGACAAACGAACGTGAGAATAACTAAAAATATAATTTTCCTAGAATGGTTATGGATGTTTAGCGAGACGTATCTGAAAGAGGAAGGAATGTAAGATTGTACGTATAAAAGATGACTATATCACTCCGCTGAAAATGTCTCTCGAATCACCATCCTTAATATTCTCCGCCGAATTAAACGAGATGTCAATCTTTACGTGGTTTCTCTGCTAATCTGCGTCCCACTATGAGAGGATATCTCGAGCCATAAGTCTCCCTGCCTTTCTCCACGTACGATGCCTCGTGAAGATCCCAAATCCCCCTACATTCCACCCTTCGCGCATTAGTTAGAGCATCCCACGCCTCGACAACAAGGTTGCTTATGAAACGAAAATTAAACACCAAGGATCCCAAAGCCACGCGGATTCCTTCCTTCATGAAGGTAGCTAATTAGTATATGGAAGATATCTTTGGGTGTAAAGATGCCTACGAGAATGGACTTTTAATAAGGACTTGGTATTAAATCAGGGTCTAGTTTGCAGTTCATCATCCCTATAGGTTGAGTTTTTCTACATTAAACTTCATGTCTCCCGCTAAGTTTTTTTTATGAATTCGCTTTTCGTCGTTCTACAGAAACTTTAAGTTTGTACGTATGCGTTTATAAATTTATTTCGGAAAAATTTTGAGGTATACATTTGTATATCTTGTCACAATTGTCTTGTATATTCAAGACAATTGTGTGTAAATGATTACTAGTTGATTTTTTGGCTAGTAACAGGATCTGCACGTAAGATATTTTATCGTTAAATATTACATTCTAAAGGGATTGTTTTTTTGTTGCTTAATATGATTCAGGAATCCATCGTTAATATGTCTAATAAATACGAGTGATAACTAGTGAAATTCATTGCTAGACTATGTTATTCAACTGGATGCTACTCAGCTTTGTCTGTTTCAAGTATTCCATATGCAAATCGGTTATTGCAATCCCTTTTATAAAATAATATTTAATGGGTGAGAGTCACAATTTCTTGGGGCACGAAGTAATTCCACTCGTCATTGGTCCATGGTAGTTAAAGCGGAAGTGTTTCATGTCAAACTATCAC
Organism: Pantala flavescens; assembly: GCA_020796165.1. Lineage (NCBI taxonomy): Eukaryota > Metazoa > Arthropoda > Insecta > Odonata > Libellulidae > Pantala > Pantala flavescens. The sequence goes on along the minus strand of CM036881.1, from coordinate 16,459,349 downwards.
TCACAATTAACTTCCAGTTGTATTTCGTCTAGGAAGCTGTAATCATTTCTAGTTTTACATCTTCCTTTGATCTGTTACTTTAGTTTTTACTCCATGAATAAGTTTTTCGAAAGGAGATGATGTTTTTTTGATCATTCATCGTCCTACGGACGTAAAAAATAAAATAATTCTTTTCTCGGATGGAATATGAATCATTCTCATTCGGTTTATTTTTAAAAAATATTTAGTACTTGATTGATCCAAGTATGTTTTAAAGCACAATACTTTGTCCTCTTTTTTATAATTCTCTGCCTCATTTCTTGGCATTTAGCCTCTCAATAACATACAAATCAATTCATGATCTAATGTATGAGGTAAGCCAAGTAAGTTTCTCCAGTAGCTAGGTGCACATTCTTGTTTCCAATGATGGAAATGAAAATTTCATCTTCGTTTGAATTTATATTTGCTCATTTTAGGTACAAGGTGAAGTAGGAAGTATGTTTATGATATGTTGAAAGCGATTAAATTTTGTTTCATTTTTCAAAATACTTTTTCAGCCTAGTTTCACGGTCGTACATAACGTTAGCTTGGAGGATGAAGCAGTAGAACTTTTTTTGAATTGAGATGTTCGGTTTATTTTCCATTCTAATTTTGTGGGTTCGCTCTTACGCGTCTTATTCTTGGAGTGCACCTCGACCCTTTTCTTCACTAACCCCTTTGACCTCTCAAAATCGCATACCATAGATTATCTGAAAGTGTTCACTTAGAGGAGAAGTACCGAAGCATCTATTTTGGGGCTTCCACTCCATCTGCCGTCATCGGTGGTACATCTTGCCCGCATGACTCCCCTTGAAAGCTCACCACTCCACGGAAGTAATAGAGGAAATGAAACCAGCGAGGTTTTGCCAATATCCATCGAGGACACTTCGCGAATGCTCTTATTTATAGTAGAGATACTGCAAAAGATTTTTATGAGTGTTAGTACTATATTATTCATGCGTCGGTTTACTTATTAGATTCATAATTATATAGAAATTATAATTTCACATTTTCATGTTGTACGGTCGTAAGTATTTTGATTCGAGGTCATATAACACTTCAAGACGCAAGCTTGTTTGTTCCGTCTATCCTTCGTCAATACTTAAGGAAAATATATTTATCCCTTTTTCTATTATACGTAATAATAGATACCGATTCTTCAAACTCCAAGTTAATATTAGTTTCTTATTAGGTTATGCATTTTTTAATGATACCATGTCTTAAGATATTGAAATACGTTTTGTTTAATCTCCAAAAAATCACTTGGTGTCTTTTAATGGACTATGAATTTTTTGAGCTATTATATGTTTATATATATTATTTATAGTAACGTTATGGTTTTAGTAGCAAATTCGTATCGTTTATTTCATTGGTCAAGCTATTTAATTCATGAAGGGATTAAAGCTCTACTAAATTTATAGTAGGCTATTATTTCATAATAGAGCTCATAATTATTATTGAATGCATTTTGAGCGTTCTAATATTCTATTTTTTCACTTCCTTTCCGTGTCAGATTTGAATTTATACTCGTTATCGAATTACGATATCGATATAAATCGATAATCGATTTAATGTAAATAATTTGTATCGAACTCGTTGATATCGGTTGATGGATGTTTAATTGAAATGTTCGTGTCAATGAAATTAAATAATAGTGATTTATTGCACGGTGAAGAAAGCTTTCAAATATATATCGCCTTAAATACTTCTTCTTTAAATTTTGATTTCTTGACACTATCAATTCCCTTCATCGATGTTTTCGAATTTGGAAAAGAGATTCCCCAATTTTCCAAGAATAATTTTCGAAAAGTTTTCTATGCGGAAAATCGACTTTCCTGAATCCCTCGACTGGATCTGATAATTCCCCCTTTCATTGACTCACGACACCTTTTCCCATCATCCTCTCGGTTCGGTATTTTCAATCATGGGCTCCACGGTGACCAAATATTTGAATTCTTAGGAAAGTAGCCTGTCGAAGGAAGGATAAAGTCGCTCTTAAAAAACGTCTAAGAAAAGAAATTATCGGACATAGAAAATCGATCGGGGAATTCCGTGAGTCAGAAAGATGTCCCGAGGGTATGCGAAAGAACCGTCTTTTGATGTGTGGCCCTCGGCGGAGACTTGGGAAAGAACATGTGTATGTAGGTTGGAGAGGAATCGCTTCAAAGACGAGAGAAATTTAATCACAAAAAAAGGAATTTAATTACTGCGATTCGGTACTCTGTACCAAGATGTTTTCTCAACAGTCCAGCTCAAGTTAGAAGCGAATGATATTAGGATTAATCAGATTTTTTATTTTAGGTATTTAAGGCTGAATATTTCTTTTCTTTAATTTATTTCGTATGATCTAAAATAACTGAGTCTTTTATTTTGTTCTTTTTTGTCTTCTAGATCTTTTATTCTGCTATCAAATCTTTCTATTCATTTTTATAAATAATAAATATAGTGGAACGTAAAAATGCTTTGGCATAATTATTTGTCAACTATTGAATTTAATATGAAATAAAATACAAAGATTCTTGTTACCCCCTGGCTTAGGTATTTGGTAAATTTACCTTGTTCTAGGCATTTTAATTTCAAGAATCCTATACCATTACCCTATGCTTGGCGTGCATATTTCACTTGTTACTTTACAGTCGAGGTTTCCCCAATGTTGGTTTTAGTATTCCCGTGCTGAGCGTAGGAGAAATGTGGCTTTAGATCATTTGATATCACTCCTCAGTATTGAAGATCAATATTCTATGAGCCCACTGCACCAGTTCTTTTCACTTTCTTGTACCAGGTCCTAAATGGGGAATAAAGTACGATAATAAAGTAGATCTTTGGACGCATAACTTGTTGAAAGCTTCCTTGGAGCTTAAATAAATGTTTCAAAAGGTATGTGGTTTCATTAGTACCTAAAAATTCGGAAATGCAATTATTAATTTTGATTTAATTTCGAAAACATTTTCCGAGTGTCTCAGCTTATTTGTCTGCTTAAGTAGTTGGTATTAGCTCCAAGCATTCGAAGTAATTTTTCCCTTTTTCCAGTACCACTTATGCGCTATTAATTTACTCTATCAAGAATACAAAAGACATAATTTCTATCACTTAAGTGCATGTCAGTGGAACGATGGAGTTACGGTGGAAGGACCTCCAGAGCGGCTTATAGAAGAGAATCCGCCGCTTCGAAACCATGTTCCTGGAAAGCCACTTCCGTCTCCACTAATTTCCTTTGTTTGCACATCACTTAATTGAGAAAGTTTCTAGCGCAGGATCACCGTTCGATCGTCCTAAACAAATTGGGATGCGAAAGAGTAATGCCACGATTTACGTGAGGAAGGTGGTCGGGAATTAGCCAATAAAGATTACGGAAGAGAAATGTTAAAAAACTCAGTCCTGGTTCGAATCATATAGATCGAACTCGTTCAAACTTTATATAGACCTTATTCTTCAGAAAGAGGTCAAATTGAACCAAAAATGGTTCGTGTATATTAATCTATTATAGCTGCAATGATGATTTGGGAGCACAGATGGTGTTTATTTGTTTATTCGTTTTTGACTTGCTGCATGTGTGCGTTTCAACAGCGGAAACGATTCGATGTTTTTTATAAATTATAAGAAATACGGAACATATTACGAGAGAATTGAAATTATCTGCTTTTGATTACGAAAAGTTACTCTGTTTCTGAAAAATATGCCGTAAATTTATATCGAACTCGATATAATTCGGCAGAAATGTTTATTTATGATTAGGATGATGTTTACGATGTTTTTCCGTTTCCTATAAAACTCGCCACAGCTCTCTGATTCACGGAAGAGGAATTTCTGCAAAAGGGGCAGCCTACGTGCGTTTCACAGGTGAAACCTCATGGGTATCTCCTCATTATGGCCTTCGTAAGAAGACAGCTCCCGTTGATTGTCTATCAGGGCGGAGGCTGCAGCAACTTTCTGGTCTTGTTATACGTCCCACGTGCGTTCTACCTCCGGGCGCTCTGTCTCTTTGCCCTTTACTCCTACGCTCCTTCCCAACCACTCACTCTATCACCGTCCCTATCCCTTGACGAAAGGGAGGGATTCCCTCCTGGGAACATCAGCCCGTCTCGCACAGCCATGTCAGTATCTGATGCTGGTGTCAGCCGATCATATGTTGGGTATCATGTTTAATGCCTGAAAATCGTCTTCAAAATAACTTTTACCTTAGATTTGATAGAGGAGCTGACGATGTTGCCTTATTTAGGTTTATTAAGTGTTGTTATTTGCTTATTTGCGAAGTGTTGTTGGATATAAAAGGTTAAGTTGTATTGGTGTGATGTGTCATGTGGTTACCTTGAAGTAACTATCGTTTTCAGCTGTTACCGTGAGTTTTTTTTACTGATCTCTCTTACTTCTCATATTCGTCCATTAAAATGTGCTTTAACAAGGAAATGAGTTTGTGTAATGCAATGCGATAAAATGTGTAAAATTAGCTAATGGAGCGTAGCTCTAGTCTTGTCTTGAGGTTTAAATGATTTTTACTTCCTGGTTTTCTTTTTATTGTGGAACGAAATCAAAGGAGAAGTGGACTGCTTTTCAGTTAGTCGTCTGATTAAATATTTTGATTCATATAGGAAAATAATATTTTATCGTAGTTGGTATGAGTGATGGTGTGCTGCGATGTTACGTATTTCAAATTATAATAGCATAGGTCAATAATGTTTGATAAACTATTTTTTCTTAACGATTATCGTTAAGGAATTCAAACTGGAACATGAATATGATTAGATATAGTTTTAATTCGAATAATATCGTCAGTACAAAACAAACATTGTTTGATTATTTTGCGTAATGTAGCGAAAAATTGGTTGTTAGGTGTCATTACTTTCTTCTCTATTGTACGTAATTTAATTTTAATAATTATACGTAATTGTGTATGCGTTCTGTTGTTGTAATCGTTCATCAACGTTCTTGGACCGAAAGGGAAATTTCAAAGCAATTCCGTTAGCGATCATTACCTTTAGGAAAGGAAGATATCCCAATCGGTTTCGTTAAGGAAGAGTAATTTCCTTCGAAACAGGAAGCTCACGATTATTATTATATCGCGTGGGGGTATTTCTATTATAGAGTTTTTATATCCAATTATCTCTAACGAAGTAGCTTCTCTTTAGAGAGAAATCTTTCCTCGCGATCACACAACTCGCGTAATTATTGACCGCCCCGGACGGTTGATGACTCCCTTGCCCACTCATTTGGCGCCTAGGATGCCACACGATATCTTCCTCGTTGTTCAGAGGTACTCAGAGCCTCTTCGCAGCTCATTTTCTATCTTTAGCGAGTCATCCATCCGAGAGATGCGATCTGTGTGTGGCCCACATATGCAGACGCGATGACCTCAGGTACGGGGTTGAAGGCCTCCGTCCTCCACAATCTCCCTTCACCCACTCTACCCTTCTTCTCTGCAGATACGCAATAAGCCTCCCACTCTCTCGTTGCCCATGAGATTTCCGAGCGTATCTTTCCACGAAATTTACCTCGCTCTGTGCCATCGTCTCTCTCATATGTTCTCGTCGCTGGACCTCTCTTAACCCTCTCGCGTGTTACTCATCACACCCGAATTACGTCGTGTGGGAAGGTTTTTCTCATTTTTCTTCGTAAGAATCTGGGGTGAAAGTGGCTACCCACGAGGTGAAGATTGTATGAAGGGGGCTGAGGTATTGAGCGTGTAAAAGTAGAAATGCGAAAAATGTGTAAAGAGTTGTTGATGAGGAAGAATTTGGTAATACGGAATGGGTGAGAGTATGTGTGTATGTAATTACCAAGGAGATATTTACTCATTTATATGTTCGTGTATTTTTATATTGATCGAATTCTGCTATATAAAGAGAGTATTTTTAATGAGTTATATTTTACTATAAAACTTATAGAAGCATGTACGTAATTAATATTTTATTGATTCTTGTATTTTATTGAGCCATAATTGTATTTCAATTTTATTTAGAGCAGTTTAAGTTGCTTATTATTATTGTGTATAATTTTAAATGCTTTTTTTCGTTTGATCTTTGTGCATTTATTGTTAACATTTGTCTTTTGGTTTCTTTTGTACCTTTACTCACTTACTTTTCTTGTAGTTGCTTTATTAACTTTTCTGTTTTGAATCAAAGTGTTTGGCTAGCTGTCAATACGTTTGAACATTAGGCCTCATTAAATGGAAAGCATACTAAATGATCACAAACAAGAGCGAACTCAAGCGGCTAATTATCGAATTATTTCTCTCGGTCAACTATAAACAGTGTTTCTTATTCAGCTTTGCACGTTTGCCTGCGGTTCGTGTCTAAACTTGCAAATGTTTATCTCACTACTCGTTTTCTAACTCTGTAAAACGACTTGGTAAAAAACGACACACATTTAGCGCGATGAAATTCCCTCACAGTCAATATTGTGGAAAACTATATAGAACGCGCGATAGCATCGAAATTCGGGCGGATCGAGATACCTCACCCACTAATACACAAACTGACATTGATGTTCGTAATCGATTTTAATTTTTAATTTCATATTCATGCGAGGGACGGTGGCTATGTTTCGTTTCTGTCAGGGTTTATCTCCTCATGTTATCGATTCTTTAAGGGTTGAGTGGCGTCTGTTGATGAGAGGAAAATTACGTTTTGGATTATTATAACAAAGGATGTATGCTGAAACAAAGAGTGGTTGTTGTAACAATGGATGTATGTTATGACGATGTATGATGTAGAAATAGAATGAAATAGATGTATGTTATGACAAAGGATGTTATAAGGATCTTTTATTATCTAACGTGTAAAATGATTGTTACAATGTAACCTCTTTTTGAGCTAAATTTTCAATCCAAACTTGTTATGGAAATTTTAATATCGTAGATTTTCTCCTAACTTAAAGTATTAACTATTTTCTCGAATGAAAATGTTGTTTACACATACTATTAATTTTAAAAGAGAGACCTTTTTTTAGCTTCTAAATTTATTCAGACGATTTGTCTAGTTTATTTATAAATTGTAACTACTATAGTAATCATTTAACTCAGGCAGTCTTTATTCACTCTATAACACGATTCTATTCACATAATTTTGTCTGGAAAAAGGCTTTCATTATTCTTTATTTGTATTGCTTAACTTTTATTCGTGAAAAGATCATTGTTGAAAGGAATATAATTTTTAATTGCCTACAAGATTGCTCATTTCAAAAATGCTATACAAAGTATCAACTTTATCTTTTAATTGATTAGTAACCTAGTATCTTTATGTACTTGTATGAAATTATTGTGATGTTTGAATTGTTATAACGTCCCATTGTTTCGCTATCCCTGTAAGGTCGAGTAAATAATTGAATTTAGTTGGAGAATTAATAGTTGGGGTAATAAGTGATTTGTAATGGGTTTTAGATTAATTGATTATAGCTTATTGCAAAATTATTACCCTCCTTCCATTTTATATTAAATGTTTCGGATATTATAAGCCATTAATCAATTTTTGATTATTTGCATAGTTTAGAGATATTTTCTGTTAAAAGTCTCATACTATTGTATTTGTGATCAGTATTAGGAAACGAGAAGTTGATGTAGTGGTTTATTCGTGAACGTCTATTGTTGTACCGAAAGCGTGGCGAAACTTCCAAGTAGAAATTCCTCCAAAGAGAAGTTGAATGAGTGAGAACGAAAGTGTTTGACGTCGTCGTATTCATGCGAGAGTCCGTCCAAAGCCACGGAAATCCTGATGCATTTACTACAAAGTAGATAGGACGGGAAGTGCTCTAGGATAGAGTTGACACATTTGCCTCCAAGATGTACATTTGATTCCCGCTGTTAGCTCGGAAAGTTTTGCCTCGGCGACGGCCAAGTTTCGATAGCTCAAAGGTCATTGTTTGATCCGTGCTGCGATGTAGCAGACGAGATGAAAGCAGCAGTAGTGCACACAGATCGGGAATCTCACAGATGCGAGATTTTCCCTCACGTGGAGAGTGGAATGTCGTCACTGCCATTCTAATTTTGTCCCTCCGTATTTTCTCAGATCACTCTTTATAGCTCAGGCGCATGTCCAGAATTTCACGATTACGTACGTCTTCGCCACTCGATTTATAGTGCGCAAAATGAAGGAAGAGATTTTTAGTTTGCTTACGTCAGGGAACAGATGGTGCTGGCGTATGAAGTATCGGAGGCGACTTTCGATGGTTTTTTGTTTGAGTTGTTTTTTAAACGAAGTAATTGCTGATTGGTTGTTGATTCTAATGAATACTCTTTGTCGTAATTTACATCGAAAATTTAATTGTGTATTATCCTTTAATTTACTTTTTTATCTCGTTATCTTCGAATGTATTTCTCTTTAATGAGATAATAAACTCGACTATATTTGTTTTCAATTCAATCATGATATTAATTTATTACCGTTTTAAGGTTTTTATTACAAATAACTGAAATCATCTACTCTGAATTGTGGCCAGTCAAAAATATAGCAATCGCCTATCATTAATTAATCATTTTAAGAGTATGAATATGTATTTTTTCTTCTCTGTCTCAATTTATTTTACAATTATTCAACGTATACAATTATAATCCTTTGTATTTAATTGATATCCTTGATAATTTTACAAAGTTTTTATTATATTTCTCATTTATAATTAAAGAGACAAACTTGACATATGCACACCGAAGGATATGATAAGTTAAAATGTATGAAAATATTAGTCATAAGTGAATAGAAGATAGAATTTAGATATGAGTACTTAGTTAGTAATAGGTAAATTTTGTTAGCGTTTTCGTTTAGTATATGTGTTATTTAAGGAACTATGTAGTAGTCTTTTTATAAATTATTTATTTATTTATTAAAAGACAACTATATACTCTACTATTTATAAGACTTCTATATAAGTTATGAAATGCTTGGAATGTACCATTGCTATTTAAGGTTTGCGTAAATGCAAAAGGTTTACGTCTTGAATAAACTACCACCGAGTTGGATAGAGCACAGAAGGGTCCTATAAAAGACGGCGAATTCCGAAATAGGGAAATTTGCTATAGAAGGGTTTCGAAACTCCTTTACGAAGGAGAAACGTTCTCTTGGCGGAGGTAGGAAATCCATTTTCTTCATCCATTCATCGAATTCCGTCCTCCAAAGGTCCATTTTCCATTTCTGTCTCCCATCTCCGCACTGTCCTCTTCAGGTGTCGATTTTCCCTTTTTCCTTTCATCTTTTTCCTTCCGAACGTCTGATATTCTCCTCTGTTTGCCTTGCCTTCGACCCCTGTATCAAATAGAACCGTTATTGGAATTCTTTCTCCTTTCTCTTTGTACGTGATTCATCCATGTTTTCTTTGACCTGATGTGATCCGAGTGTAGGTGGACTGATTTTTCTCCTTTAGAACATTGTTGTCTTTCCGTTGCCATGGTACTTTTATAGAGTTCTTACGGATGGGAAGCCTATAAAGCAAGTGTATTTCCTTTCTAAATTTGTAATGGGTAGTTTAATAAGCCAATTAGGCTTTCCATAATATCATCATACTTATTTTGAAATACGTAAAGAACGTGAGAACAAAAGACCTTTTAATATAACTTTAATAAAACAGGCAGGTATTGCCAACTATTGCACCAATTGTAGTATACCTATATAAAAGTTCGGGACCTGGGTTCAAGTCCCAATCATTAAATATTTTTTTATTTTAATCTTTCTTTTCAATTCGCCCGAATCCATTGTGTTCAAAATTCTTTTCCTTAATTCTTAATTTTATTCTATAAAGCATCCAAGAATGTGAATAATTATCTTCAATTTTAACTTCGATAATATAAATAAAATTACGAAGAATACCAAAAAATTACAGATATATTGGGAATTATTTATATAATTTTTTACCAACCATTATTATGAATTAAGTATACAGGCTTTTATATGTGTTTCGTTTCACGAACAAGTTTTATATATAATCTTACTCAATCGTTATTTATAACATTCTATGTCTTATAGATGCAAGAGGAAAGTTTCCTCCTAGTACTAAACCAGTGATATTGCTCCGTCGGAAATACCAATTTCCGGCTGAATTTCTAACCGATACTTCCTTTTCGATTGAGACTTCTGTTCGCTTAGAATGTAGAGGAAATATAAAGGCATAATACCTGCCAAACGGATTTTATTTTTAGTGTCGTCGGGCCATGGGCTTATGCTAATACGTTCCACCGGGAACAGGTTAGAGAAGGTTGAGAGTGGCCGGCTGTGACGGATATGGCACTTTTCCACTGATGTTACCCAATATAAAAGGATTAGGTTTCTCCAAAAGCCAATATTCACTTTTAAGTGCCGCAGAGATTTCGTCTGATGAGATGCTGTGTGGATTTTTGCAATATTTTAATGCCACGGTAGGTTGAGAAGTCGGTAAGACTCAAGGACGAGAAAATAAATCGATTTTGATTCTAGGAAGGACTTATTCGTCTGTGTGAATACGCGGTTAATACAAAAAGTTTGGGATGAAAGTTAACGGTATTTAAAATGATTTTTGTGAAATATTTGGTCAATATTTATGCCGATTCACATGTCAACTCTTGGTTAGGTTCTTGAATAAACATTTTTTATTAGGCACGTCTTATATTCTCGTATAATTTTCATGTAAATGGTATTTATTATGTACGAGCTATTATATTTGATATACATATCTTCGTTAGGTTTCTCAAGAAACATTTCTTATTGGACACGTCATGTTTTTCGTATGATTTTATTTATAATTTATTCATTACTCTCTAGTTATTGTATTTGATTCGGTAGAATCATTTCAAATTTTTTTATGAGCCATTTACATTTGACCAGAAAGTTACATAACAATTTATTGCAACATTGGTTCTGAGACAACCAGTTATGCTTTTAATGAATAGGAGAACATGAATTGGTCAACTTAAATATTTTTTTGAAAGTTGATTTTGGTATTTTGACTCCCGTGAACGAATGTAGAACATGTCCTCCAAATACGTTTTGAATTGCTTCTTAGATTTTGCAAAGGATTTTGGTAGACGTTTTTCAACAGGAATTTTCCTGTCCATACCATCGCATCTACTCATCGCCATTCCATCTTCGGTTTTATAGCTACATCCTCTCGGAAGTAGAGCGATAGAACTCTTCTTCACCATCGATATTCGAATCCCTACTTCCGGCCAATATTCGTGCCCTCCTGAAGGACCAGGAACGTCCTCTCGACCCTATAGTACCTCTCATGTGTAGCTGCCAATGCGTCCTCTGCAGAATTCCTCCACAGCGAAATCGCCCATAAAAACAAAGGGTTTTATTGCCGAAACCATGGAGAGGATTGTTTTTTTGAGGATGAGAAAGCACACCTTTGTGTCAGACGCTCCAGTAACGCCGAACTGGGCGTAGGGTTGGATAACAATGGACGTAGCGCGACGTCCTTGCGGTCGACCCGATTTCGGTGGCTTTGGCCTCCTTTATAGTTCTCTTTCCAACCTCTTTCGACACTCGGTGCGTCTGCCCCATTGCTCTGTATCCTTCGGGAAACTGAGTTGCGTACTCCCAGACGCCGTTCGTTTTTTTCCGCTCGGTGATCCAGACCAGTCCAGACCTGCAGAACGTACCGCGTTCAAAGATGAGGGTTCCTTCTGGTCAGAAGAGCGGGAAGAGCCGCCCGATCTTTCCCAATCGGAAAGGTTTGGCCTTTGCATAAGATTTTTTGGGTCACTTTCGAGAAGTGGAGTCACTCTTCGAAGGTGTGGAAACCGAATTCCTGTTAATCAGGTGGTATTGTGGCGGTCCTCCGGGGTAGAGTAGATGGCGTTCGTGTAGTTCTACCCGTTTTTTTGTTGGTTGGTTGCTGATGGACATACGAATGTGTGGCCTATTTATGCTGTGGTAATACATTGGTATTGTGATCATATCCGTGATTTGTTCGTTTTACAATACAGTGGTACCTAGTCCATCAAGCTTTTGTTGTAGTGCTAAGGTGGTAATGAAAAAAGTGCTTATGTAAGCTTTCTTTTTCTTATATATCTTGTTCTCTTCCAATAAAGCTCTCGTGTTTATATATGTTTGTCTAGGCTTAAGTAGAGCTTAATTTATACGAGAAGGAAATTCGTTTTTTTTTTGGTTCATTTATTCGTAAGAATATGTTCGTAAGTTATATTCGCTGATGTATGTGAAGCTTTGACTCACGGAATGCTTTCATTCCAATACGCTATCACATCTGTAATATCAAGCATAAAGCAGTACTAATATATTACGAATTAATTTGCGTTCTATTTATACTGTATTTTTTTAAATTATAGTCGAATAACATATATTTATATAAAGACTGTAGTTAAACCCATAGTTAAAGTCTGTATTTCAATTTAAAAAGTATGCTTAACGTAAATTATTGACCGTGATTTATAGGAAATATTCCCTGACGAAATTTCGTTGAAAAAACTAAGTTGTGAAGCGCGCGTAATCGTTCGAAGTTATGATTCAGTTCATGAATTCTTAAGTAGAATCTGATTTTTGCATGTCTTCTTACCTTTATGGCTTTTAATCATAAGATTAAAGCTCCTGATGTACGTTTATTTTTGTATGTAGTTGGCGTTGTAATCTTGTCTATGTTTTACAGAACGCGACTGCGTGACGAAGTTCTCAAACACGCAGGTAGGTGGCGAATGCGTAAAGAAATGGAGAAATCGCTCTTGATTCTGAAGCTTCCGGAATTTCAACACGTGCTTTAGAATTTCCGGAATTGAATTAACCTCCGCGTGGATCGAAAATTCATTTTATTGGCTTGAAATAGATCTACATCTTTAAAGAAGAAAGTTCTACTATCTCGATCGAGTTGTTTTCAATCTCCATTTCTGTACTATATGCAGTAAACATCCTGTTTGGCATTTTGTCAATCACTTGGTATCCTCGTATGCTTAATTTATTTGCTATAATAATTCCTACATTGGTCCGTGGACAGTTAGTAGTGAGGATTTAATTACCTTCCTTCACGTAAGGTTGATCTATCTATTGCTGAAAACAGCAATATTTTAAGTCTATATTTATATATACTGAAGTCCATACTGACGCTTGAGTCAATTCGTTTGACTTTAGTTTATAAACTTATGCAATATTAAATAAATTAAGTTAAAATATACTATGAAATCCACCATAGATGGTCTTGGGTTATCTTAGGAAACTATAATTATTCACTGTAACGTTTCCCAGTTCATATAGTACTTCATTCATTTCAATTAAATAAGTTATTTTATACATACATACATACGCATACAAAGGTTTAAGAGAGAAAAATAGCGACTGGCTTGGACTCGAACCTAGGTCCCCCAATTATTTGTTTATGATTCATAGAATATTAGTTATATTTTGTAACAATTAGTAATAAAAAAAGGTATTGAATTAAAAAGAAAATCAAACTCTTCTATTCCAAATTTTCTCTGAGTTTTTTTTTGCATTTTGTTTCAAAATTGGATGACTTTTTTTCGATACTTGTAATTTGTTCCAGTTTTTTGCAATTCGTCCTAACACTCCTTCATGCCTGGAATCGCTTAGGTTAGTTTGCGTGCAAATAATATTAGTTTCGGTCAATATTCGATCATTTTACACTATCATGACAATTTTCCTGTCGATAAACAAAATTTTCAGAGACAACTGTTCCCACGACAACACGCGAGTTATTTTTAAAAGACTTTTTTATTAGCATCAGTGACGTAAGAAATATTTTCTTCTAAAAAAAGTGACGTAAGAATTGCGGATTCATATTTGAAGAAAAAAGTGACGTAAGAATACCAGATTCACATTCAAATAAATAAAAGGACTGGGGTATTTTCTATTAGTATAACTAGGGTCTGTTTCAGTATTGTTACTTCTAATAAGAAAAAGTATATTATTTTTTAATTAAACTTTGAAGCATCTCGGTCAATTTCAATATTTGCGACCTGAAAAAGCTCTATAAAAAGTATCGATAAAAATCATTTCATCTTTTTAATAGAAATGATGCTTATGCTCATGATATATTGTGTATAATTTTCTATATCTATTAAGTCAAAGATGAACATAAATTTCGTATTCTTTTTCTATTATCCTGCTAGATGGTTGGAAGTAATGAAGTAGATGCTCAAAGGGATTCGTGATAAAATACAATTCACGAAAAACTATTATTTAAGCATTTATCGATAGTAAACAAACCTTCCTTAGTTCGTGGAAATAGAGTCGAATTTGTAAGTAAAATTGCCGAGTATTATAGTATTAGGCAGCCTTTATAATTCCTAACGAAGGGTCAAGCAAATGAATTGCTCTATAAAAATTATTCTGGAAACCTTATCGTATTTCTGTAGTAGATAAGAACTACACCACAACCGATGTATCGTCGGAACGTAATTTGTGAGTTTCAAATAAAAATTCGTGCTGATTAGAATGCCCGCTAGTTAGTTATAAACGAGCGAAAGATTATCTTCGAAGCGATAGAGCATTCTATCTCATAGTTTCCTTCTGAAAACGAGAGCGGTTGCTTTATTCCTACGCAATTAATCCAGTGATAAACCGATAGTCGTCTACGAAATAATATCAATATAGCACGCGAGATAGATTGGATTCGAACTTTTTCGAAATTCCGTCACGCGAAGCCGTACAAAAATTCCCGTCTATAATTCTATAGTGTGCAGGGGATATAGGAACGTTTCAAAATGACATTTAAAAGGTTTTCAAGTGCAAAATGTAGTATGATGTTGATTGGCTGTCGTGTTGGAAACAGCTTTTTTTCTGTTACCATGGAATCGGGTTTGAGTCGCTTTATTTTGGATTGTTGCATAAGACTGATGTACGTTTTTTGTCATAGAATTTCGTCATCATCACCAGTAATGGTATATCGGCTTAAGAAATACTCTTTGTTTATCTTGACTCACGTAGGGTGAGAATTGGGCAAGGAAAAATTCGTATTAATCTCACGTATATATTTGTCATTGCCATTATAATTGTCATTGTCATTGTAATCATTTTATGTTAATGAGCTGAATGTAAATAATGAATATTGGTCTTTTAATGGATTCGTAATAAAATACGTAATATAAGTTTTAGATAAAGATCAATTATGAATTAGAAAACTCATTAATTATTGAAGGTCGATTAGGATTAGTTAATTAATGAATTAAGTACATTCTCATTGAACTTTCCATTTTCTAAGTTTTTAATGCCAAGGTCGATTGAAGGTTTCAATTTCAGTTTTGAAAATCCAAGCTTTTAAAATATTGTCTGTGCACTACTCCAGATCAACATACTTTATAATTTCTCTGCTATATCGATGTATTAAATTGGTTTATCGTCAAATTTGTTCAATATTTTATTCGTTTGTCTATTTATGAACGTTTAGTTTATCTCCAATTTAGTGTTTTTTATTATGTTGTAAATTTGCGGTGATTACCTTTTTTGTGTTTTATAAGCATAAATAAATAAGTAATATAAGTGCCATGGAAACGACATATTTCATCGTGATACGTATTGGTAATTAGAACTCCTATAGTAATTCTTCAGTTGCAGGAATAATCATGCGATTCAAGGTTCCCAGCAATCATTCGCTATATGCGTATATTCACTCGGTACTTGTTATCAAGCACACAACCGTTGCGTGGTTACGAATTCTATTTTTTTCATTCGTGAAATTTTGCGTTTTTTCATCGCGAGAATGTCGTTGAAAGCCATAAATTTGCAAGCGAATGAGGCATCGTCGAATAAAGGTCGCGCGAATTTGGGTTAACGATCGGTATATCAAGACTGATATTGTACCTGATTGCTCACCGGTATTAGTCACGAGGTATGCGAAGCTTGCCTGACGCTGTTCTTAATGATTCATATTTTTTGCGGAAAGTGGTGTGAAATCCCACGGGTCTGTTTTTTTTCTAGGGTTTTATTTACATTGCATTCGAGGCAGTTTGTATTTATTATACGGAAATGCTATGGTAATATTTTGCGTGCGGATTTCATGTTCGCATTTTGTCAGTGTTTTGTTTTATGGCATGATACTTAAATCAAGGTGCGTACGATGATAAGTTATGTTTTTTTTATACAACATTTGTTGTGACACTGCTTTTTGTTCCTCATAAATGTATTCATATTCTTCAGAGTAGTTCGTATAATTCTTTAGCCTTCTAAAATAGCCTGCAGAATAAGTAGTCGAAGTTTACCCCGAGTTCGCTGTTTCCGATAAATTCCCCGTCGGCACGAACTATTCCGGAACTCAAATTTCGTTTCCTTGGCGGAAGATTAAACATTTTCCATTGGAATTAAATTTTAAATTCCCGTTAGATATGTCTATTGGATTTTTAGAGCAGGCACTGGATGAATTTTCAGGCTTCGTGGAAGTGTGTGCAAGTAATACTTCACGATTGACTTATGCCTACCTTTTAGATAGGGTAGTGAAAATTTTCATTAGATTATTTTTAGTAGATTATTTTTCTTTATTTTAGTAGATTATTTTTCTTTATTTTAGTAGATTCTTTTTCTTTATTTTAGTAGATTCTTTTTCTTTATTTTAGTAGATTCTTTTTCTTTATTTTAGTAGATTCTTTTTCTTTATTTCAGTTAATTTTCACTAAATTATTTTATTATGAGGTATTGTCCACCTCATTCCTTTATCATCATTTTAAGTCTCTTTCTTGTTCTTTCTCCAAATATAAGTAAAAATCTTGCATATTTCCTTCACTTACTTTACCAACGCAAGCAATTCAGTAATCCAAGATTTAAAATTAGAGTATAACCAGTAT
Organism: Pantala flavescens; assembly: GCA_020796165.1. Taxonomy (NCBI): domain Eukaryota; kingdom Metazoa; phylum Arthropoda; class Insecta; order Odonata; family Libellulidae; genus Pantala; species Pantala flavescens. The sequence goes on along the minus strand of CM036881.1, from coordinate 16,442,632 downwards.
ATAATTTCTATTGATTCTGATAATTTTAATTCATGTTTAATATAACTGCAAATGATTATTACGCAAGTAGATGTCTAATTCACAGGAACTGTCCTCATCCTTGAATGATGTAGGCATATAGCATGTGCCATGATTTCAATTCAATTGCTGAAGCTGTTAATTTTGGATTTAAAAATTTCACAATATTATATGAGTCGGATAAGCTTTATTGATTAATATTTTAGTACATTCCGTAATATTTTATTTTCTCTGTCCCAATAAATGTTGGTTCAAAGTTAAAGCAAATTTTTTTGAATTATAATCGTACATAAAAGCTAGCTAACACCAAACTTTTTCTGTCTCCTTCCCATTGTAAACTTTCCATGGGTTTGTATTCGAGATTTGGTGATAGTAGTTTCGAAGAACGGAAGTCTTGTCGTTGCTCAAGACCTTAGAAGTTCTGATCTTCCGGTGACCGAAAGCTGAACTCTTTCCATAAACACTTCCCAATCCTTCTTTTTGCGTACACTTGAATGCCATTTTTTCGCAAGGGTATGCAAGTTGCTTTTTTAAAATTCTTGTGAAACTTTCATATCTACCTCCTCTGAACGATTTATGGAAAAGATCGCACGAGCCAATTCATGACGTATTTTTATAGATTTCCCCCCGTATTTCTCAATTCGTAATGGACCGATATTTTCGTACCAGTTTATGAAACGTATATCTGAACTTGAGCCAAGAATTGTATCGTAATATAGTAATTGAAGTAAAACTTAGCTTTATTTGTAGTAATACACTCCATTCCCATTAATTAGAACGATATGATATTCCATCATGAGTTTTCTTGCGAGATAATTTATTTTTTAATAAAAATGCTTATTAGTTATACAACCCTGGAACATGCTTGCCTTGGAAATATTAATTTCTCCCAGGTTATTCTTATTCTCTTCCCGCACTCATAATCTGCCTCAAGATTCTTTTACTGAGATTTGTTTTATCAGTTGAATCTTCTCACCGAAAATTTTGCGTCATTAATTTCTCCGTCATAAATTTGGTGACGTAAGAAAGTGATATCAATCGCCACGTGTTTCGTAGATTCATATCAGCGATCGTATATTCAGAGGTTGATTTATTTATTCGAGAAACGTTTTTGTGACTTTGTAGTCGGCTCTATATTGTATCATTTTTGATTCAATTCCCTGATTAAAATCCTCTTTGTTGACAAATAATTACCACTGAGGGAATTTGATCTAAATTTCACTTTTAACTGGATATATTAAATTAATTTCAATGTTTTCGAATCAGAGCAGTCATCCACTTAATATATGCTCGTAATTGCAGATATGCGTGTCATCGAAAAGGTATCAAATTAGCTTGATTACATTAAATTTTATTCGTAGCTTCGGAAACATTAATTATTTAATTCCTCTTATTTCCACTTCACATTTTCATTATTAATTCAGCCAATATATTTAATTCCTCTTATTTCCACTTCACATTTTCATTATTAATTCAGCCAATATATTTAATTTCGTCCAAATTAATTAATCTCTATCGAATTGAAGTAGCGATCATTTTTTGCTAACAATCATCGGTGGGGATAAATATCGGAGTCTGCTTTCGCGCCTCGTTCAGTTCCTGTTTTTGCCGCACAGTGGCGCTGCTACCTCACCTCCGCTCACAGTCTCCTGGGATCCCGTCCCTTCTCCACCCACACTTCGACCTGAAGATCTCACGTTTCCCGTTTCGGTTCAGGTGCAGGAGCCTCTCCGAACGCCATCGACTGCAGATAACCCTAAACTCCGCGCGTAGTGACCCGCGGAATATTTCGGTTCTTCGCGTGGGAGAGGCCAAGTCATTATCAATGCGTCCGTTTGGATATTTCATGAAGCTGCTTCTGAAAAGATGTTTGTCTTGGGCAAAGGCAAAGAGATGTGGTTGATTATCGGTCGAATACATTATCGCCCTTTGTGACGCTACAGGGAAAATAAGTTTGCGGACGCGAAGCTCAAACTTTGTGACGGATTCACGATGGCCTCTGGAAGTTGTATGCGTCGATGGTGATTTTTTGAATTGAACTTTTCGATGTTTTTGTTATAATATTTATGTTGGAAAAATGGTTTGTTACTGACTTCAGATAATTCTTCGTACCTTGTTACCCAAGTTGGTTATCAATCAAAGTTGGGCATGATGTTAATGTCCCGGGTTCGAATCCCGGCTGAGGAGGAAATTTTCTTCTCAGGGTATGGATGATGGTGTAGGTCTATTGTTGATTTGAACACTCCACTGTATTTGTACAAAAGTGGATTTAAATTAAATATTGAAATCAATTAATAACAGTTCTTTAATAATGAAATATAAATCATTAAAAAATAACTGATATTTGTTGGACTGTCTATAGGATGTGTGGTTTAATTGCAAATAGGTTAATAGCTTCTGCGGTGAATGTATATTTACGGATTAATGTGCTAGTGAATGAACCGCATTTACAAAGTTCCTGGTTTAGTATTTATCATGGACTATCAAACAATATATACGACACTAGTTCAGGGGTAACTTTGTGGTGATTGTTAATATTAAAAATTTTACTCACTCCATAAGGGTATAAACTTTTAATAGACAAAGAAATTAGGTCTGTGATCCAGTAAAATTTTATTCCCTCGTGAAATGTGGTAATTTTGTTTTATTCGATAATATATAATGATTAAATATATAACATATACTCGAAATTCGATGTTTGATATAGATACGTATATTATTTAGTCTTTATTTTTCTTTAATTTTGTTTTAAAAATAATACAGTATCAATATATTTTTCTACGTAATAAAGAACGGGATATAGGTTATCATATTTATTAGCTTTTTCCATGTTCAAGTGAAAATAGATATTAAAATATATTAAGCATTTAATAGAGTTAATTAAAAGTGGAATAATGTCGTAATAAATGCATAATACTTGTTCGATTTTGTTGAAAATTTGTCATAATTATTTCCTGATATAAATCAGGAGGTAGTTTGTGTAGTTTGTTGACGAAAAAACATTGTAACGAAACAGAGCTAATGCATGCCATACAAGTTTTTTGGATAAGTTGTTTCAGCACACGCTTATTATCTTCGGAAAAAATATGTTGATGCAACAGTTCAAAGGTTGTATTGCAAGGAAAAAACTGTAATGTATTTTCCTGTTCTCAATACTGTTTCGTACTGCAACCATACATTCATTCATGGAAATTACACGCACGCTACAGCATCCGAGCTTTACGAAACAATAGCTCACCATATATACCACTCCCGCATTTCCACGTGAAAGTAAAGACGATTACGTTCCAATAGGCAGAAGTATCGTAGCCTTAAGTCACTCGCTCTTCGGAGAAATGACCTTTAGCCTATCGAATCGTGACGAAACGGAGGGCACGAATTCGGGATACGCGCATTTCACTCGTTTGTAGCCATGTCGTGAATAGTTTCGCTCCACGAAGTCTCTCGCTGAGTAAAGATGCGGAAACGTTTGCCTCAGTCCCTACCGTGTTTACTCATGAATTAATCGCGTGGAATACATCATCATCGCTACCTTTCTCCATTTACTCAATACATATCGCTTCGTGCTTTCGGGTTTGTACTTTCTCGGAGAGATATCTAGATGGATTATTACCACGATTCGGATGCGTCATAAATCCTGGATAGCCCTTCTGTGGTACGTCTCTTTCCAATGCTTTCTCCCTCTTTCATTGTTTCGAGACTACGGTTAACACCCATCCCTTATTAGTATTTTACCTTTTAAGAATCAACTGCGTTTTTAATGGTTTTTTTATTACTTTTTATGTCGTTGGTTATGAATAGAAATGAGACTTTTTAACCGTTGAATGTCTGGGTTACAGAAAGAATGTCGTATGTCAGTCAGGCTCCATTGTTTTCCAACTGCCAGCTATGTTGTCATTCTGAAATTTTGTGTGTTTTTTACTTTCGCTTTTTTGTTTCGGAATTCTAAGAAGGGTTTACTGTAATTCCCTGTCCTGACTCTTTCTTCACTGGATATTTATTTTGCTGCGTCTTGGATAAATTTATGCTTTTATACTTACGAAAGTGGAACGTATATTTATGTACAAATGAGGATTATTTCTCGATTTGAAATCGAACACACTTTTGATCGATTCAAAAGGTTTCATTGATATCAAACTAAACATATATATGTCTGTAAGGTCACCTCGTAACTTTGAACTTGACGTTTTTTGTCACGTTACAATGAGATGCAGGTTATCCCGTTACCTGCCAGATTATTTTTTGAATATTCATCAGTTGCAGCAAGATATTCTTTCCCAGGCAGGGCTTCGTCTTCCACCCTGGGCGTGATAAATGCGACAGAAGTGGCTTTAAGGGTTCTGCCCTATGATTTCCAAGTGCCCCATTAATCTATGTCTTTCGCGGAGGTTTTTCAGGTGTTGTAATGAAGGCTAGCTGAGGCAAAGATGCGTTCGTAATAAGAGACGATACCTCACTCAGGAAGTCCAAGGAAAAATGCCATTTCAAAGAGACAGGAAGGTGAAGGAAATTGATTCTTTTCGAGGAGATACATTACGTAAGGGATTTTGGGTGAAATGAAAGGCTTCGTACGAAGAATACTAAAATTATAAACCCCTGTCTTACCTTCTTCAAAGATTTAAATCGTTATGAGGGATGATGATGATCGAAAACAATTTATTCGTGTCTTCCTTCAGGTACATAATCTCTATTTGGACTTACTGTTAAGGATAATAATAGGAAAATGTATGTTTATCGAAATAAAATTCTGAAAATTAAAAGATAGCTCGATAATTTTAGTTGTTATGGATACAGCTGTGGAATTAATGTTCAAATAATTCGTAATATCATTCTATAGGAAAGCGTAAGTTTTGCTATGAATTGCTTGTGAACAGAAGTTTCTAAACTCGAAAATTATATCCCATTTATTAATTTAATTAAATTTTCCTATCTCGAGATTATTAGCTGTTTAGCTTTATTTTATCTTAACGGTTGCAAATATCTATGTTCGTTTTTGTAAGTACGAATCTGGTGGTAAATAATAAAATATGGTTGTGTTCAATATAGCTCATACTTACCTTTAGTAAATAACTTACCTTTATAGGCTTTAAAAGCGTAATCTCCAACGAATCGCATTTAATGTTTCAAGTAGCTTTTCTTCAAGCTTCACAATGGGAAAGAGAGTATTTCCGAAGATATATAAGATCACTTTGAATTCCCACATTTTATAAATTCATAAGTTCCTTTATGCATTTGTTTTTGTGTCCTTTATTTCTTTGTTTATTTTTTTCTTCATTTCATCCCGTAAAAATGTGTTAAAAAGGAAAAATATAGCGTAACCTTTATATCTGCTTGCTTTACCCTTTGAGATGTATTTCCAGTACAGTATATGTGTACGTACTTCAATAGTTCCGCGATATATCAGCTTTTATTCCTTCGGAAATCGTAAACGAGAAAACAGTGGATACCCTTAAAGCACACGGTCGCAGATGCACTCCGTAACGTCCGCAAAAAGGATTTCGGGCGAGTACGGGCGAGTTTTCCTTCCGGACGAAGAGCAATAAATATAAATCGGTGGCGTGAGTAGGCGTTCTATTCACTCGAGTGGTGGCAGATATCTCACGCGGAGAAAGACGTCTCTCGCGTTGACCCCAAAACGATAAGAGGATTCGAGATGGTACAGGAATCGAAGCTTTGGACAGGCGAGTTTAACTCACGCCACGAGCAGAGCGGAACGCCGTGGAGGAGGGCCATCGACGTCCGCGAAAGAACGGGCCACGGATAAAGAGAAGGATTTCGCAATAGGAATAAATCCGGGATAACTCGGAGCATTTATCTTTGATCGTTTCTACGAGTCGAATTTAATGGCTCGTGGGAGGCACTCATGGAGATGTGTATATATATGAAAAGGATGCAAAATCGACGTCTTAAGATGTTTATTCGCAGGCGGTAGACGGTCGTCGAAGAAGTTTTTCGCAAAGTATGCGCATTTAGAGTGTATCCGTCACAGTTTGAGAGGGTTCTTCTATCCACGAGAGGATATTTATCCGTTGACATTTTATGAGTTTCTGGAAGTTTTGAATCTCGTTATTTTCAAGGGTGTTGCGTTTGGAATCGCCCCCGCTTCGCGCGCGACTTAATTGTTTTGTTTTTTTTATTTATGCTGTGTATCCCCAGCGGCCTAATTTGTCGAGGCTTTTATTTATTTATAGAATATTCTTATAGCTCCTGTCGCGAGATTTAATATATGTTCATGAGGTCAGGATTTTTTTTCTTATTACGTTCTCATCTGTCTCATTATAAATTATAGTTCATGATATGCTTATAATCTGACGTATTAAGTTTGTGGTTCTGTTCTTTAGCAATGATCAGATATTTAATATTTACGTATGTTTATCGCAAAAAATTAATTGGATTTTAATTCTCAGGAAAAAAATATAGTTTAATTTGAATAACTTATTTTAATTTTATCCACTTCATTTTAATTTTATCCACTTTTTTTACTTTACTATTTTTAAATTTATTTCTTTTTTATTTTATGAGTTTTATCAATTTATCGAAAAATAATAATTTTAAATTCATGTTTACAATACTTGTATTAAATAACTGTATTTTTGTTAGCAGTTACTGGTATGAATTCGTATTATATAATCATACAGCATGCAGTTTTAAATAGTTAGAATTAAGTAGGTAGACCACGTTAATTCAAATAACCTTCTTCAATAGAATGCCGTACCTACAGAATCCCAGTTATAACACCAGCAATCTCTCGTAACTGTACCACGGGTGACTTCCTCAGCCAGGAATTTCTGACGTTAGCTGGTGGTTGCAATTCTGCAACATATTCCTCTCGTTACCAACACAAGCCGAACGACATCACTGCGTGATCACGTTCAATTCCGTGTAATGATTCACATGCGGCTAAGTTACACTGTGCTAGTTCAAGGCCGATTTTCAAGCTATCCATTTTAGGGCCGCGTATTCCGGGAAATTTGTCAAAGGGATGGAGGAGTCCTGGAGCAGAGCTTAACTGTATCCTCACAGGCCCAATGTGCTCATAAAACGAGCCATAAAGATAGCTCCAGGGCATGGCTTTCTCGGATGCGATAATTTCTCGTATAACCTTCGAATCTTATCACGAGGTAGTTTTTCTCTCGTCCTACCAACATTGCTTATCAAAGGTATGGCTCTCTCGTATGATCTAAAATTGTCAATACTTCCTCCAACGTATTATCACTCGCGAATTGCAATCTGTCGTTACGAACATGGTGGATGTAATTGAAGTGAAATTCAGCTTTTTATTTGACGTAGGGAATTGAAAGTGTTTGTTCAAGGCTCTATTTATTTCACGAAGTAATGAATATTCATTTGTAGTTGAAAGTTTACTGTACGTATATGAAATACTACAATATCCCTCCTATAAAATCGGATTTACTTTTAATAGTAACTAATTTGCCAACTGCAGTAGTTTCCCCTACCAAATTTCAGTTGCTCCTTTTATGACTAGATACAGCGGTGATGATAGAAATCTTTGTAATAATTCAGTGTCTTGAGCGTTAGGAATGTAAGGATATAAATTTTTAATTTACTTTTATTAAACGAAAGGGAATGAATTCTGTTCAAAGAAGAATCAATTTATTTTCTGTTATAAGTTAGACTTCTGAATGTTATCGTTTTTCCAATATTAATTTATATTTCTTAAATAATTAAAATTTTATCAACCGCAGTATTTTTTAGACGTGGTTGTATTTATTAGAGAAAAGTATAAATTATATAATGCCGGAATTGTTAATAATAGAGTTAATAATCTCTTATTCTTTAATACGTAGCATATTTTTTTATGAGCTCAAATTCTATACATCGAGATATCGTACTTATAAATTTCTTTATTTAATCCAGTGCTTTAGATCTTACCCAAAGTAATTGACTGAAGCTTAGAATAGAATACTATTTTGTTATCTAATATTATATCTAAACCTAAAGTAAAAAATCTTCCTTTAATCTCGTCTTTGGATACCAAGCAGATAGAACTTTTCAACAATCTAAATGTTTAAATTTAAGCTAGTTCTATACATATATACCAATGTTATTTCCTTCATTATTACGTAATCATTTAGGAAGTAGCCAACCCTCGTCAATTTTATAAATATGTACTTGTTGAATCGGAAGTTCTTGCCGTTTCAGTGAATTCTGTACCCCCATATTTCACGAGTTTTAAAATCGTATCAGATAAAACTTTATCTTAAACCCCTCCTCTCTGTTATTCAGTACCTCACATTGTAAAGTTTACAGTTTTTTGTGTATTTTTTGTTTAGTAAGTGCGTTTCCCAACTTCTGGCGTTTCAAAGTAGCCTTTTAGGAGAGCGCGGGCGTATGTATTCATCTTTTTTTCCGAAGCAAGCTCGTCCGCGCTTCGGTATGTGCCCCTATTTACCAGCCATTTAGCGATATAGGCCAATGGCCTCACACTCCGCCTATTTTAGATCCACTCTCGGCTTGCGTTAATTCGACGCTCGTCATCGTTCGTTTTTAAACCGAGTGGGGCAAGGTCAACCTTCACGACGAACAGATTTCTGGGATCACACCAGCTCCCGTCGTTTTCACAACTCACACCATTTCTCAATTCCCTTCCTCAGGCGTTTATTTGCACGGGCATCTTCGGTCTCCGGTTGTTAAGGAAGAGTTTCCAAAGACGCACCGAAAATATTAGGCTATTTCGAGAATCGAGGATTGAGTTTACGAGCGGATTAACGCCCGAGTTCTAGATTTAAATTTAAAAGTGCCATTTTATTCTTGTTTTGATGGAAGGTTCGGATCCCGATTTCTCTAGAGCTTCTAGCATCGAATCCAACGGCTTTGCCGATATTTTACCGCTCACGGCGTTTTTTTGGAGGCGTTATGTGGTATAGTGCGTGTTTTCGCAGTAAATTGTTTTTCTATTGGATGTTCCGATGTAAACATGCGGGAGTTAAATTTGAAAATTGGCTGTTAAGTTTATGTATTCCACGCTTCGGCGGTAAAAATTACGAACCTGATTATGATGTGTCTACTGTGGAGTTATAAAAGGAGTTCAGTGGACTTGAGTAATATGATTTAATTATTAATGTTTTTGAACTTATTTTTTATTATTCATGATCTTTTGTTTTTGTTTTTTATTTGCGAACAGTGGATGTTTGTGTATTAATTGTCTACTAGATCTCCATTATTCAGTATTAGAATAATTAATATCTCGAAAGAAAATGTTTTTAAAATATTTCTTAAGATGATTTTATAATTTTGCAGCATGGATGTTGCAAAAAATGATAGTTTGATTTTTGTGAAGTAACTGATGTTTTCTTATTTAAGTTCTTTGAAGTTTGTTTTCCTCTTAGAATTTGATGATTAGATTTATTCTTTGAGGCATTCGATTTACCCTTGGAAATATAATGATCATGATACTAATCTTTGAATGTGTAGCATTTCAACGTCTGTTCCTCCAATTCTTTGGCATGACATAGTTTATTCAGTAATTAAACTCGCTCTACTATTTTTTTCTTCAAAACAATTTATTTTCCGAATTTTTGCTCCTGATATAATTGGTTGTATCAATTCTTTATTCATCTGATTTCTTAACGTATTATCCAAATTTTCTTCTATCTTTACGGCGACCCTATTCACGCATTCATTGTTCTCTTACTCTCCACCAAGTTCTGTCTCATCCCTGCTCTCCCTCAGTGTGTTTATTCTAAGACTGGACTATTAGCCTGATTTTGCCTTAATAGAATTGTTTGTTTTCCTGTTCCACAAAATCCACCGCTACTTCCTATTTTGAATGATGCGTAACTCTCAGAATTTCATGTGAGGGATTATGAACTATTTTCCGAACATATCATGACATATAATACTATCCATTTTGTGACTTATGACGCATATTTGTTAATGATTCAAGTATATAACTTTATTGCTTATTGTTATTTATTCACTTATCTGTTACGCCTTAGACTAATACGCCGATAATTATATAGTGTGTTTATTATATCAAGATTTTATTCACTTTGGTGTTTATATCGAATCTGTTATCCATCTGGCCATCTTAATATTCTAATTCCTTCGGTTCTAAATTCTTATTAATTTTATAACTTTCTTACTGTAATATTATAATACTTTTTCAATCGATATTTGACTTAATATTGTACTTTTATATCGTTCATTTTTGTAATTTTTACATTTTGGAATGACGGGAGTATTATAGTAAGTTTCTGATTTTGGTATCTTTAAAGCATTATTTTTGGTATAATCAAATATTTTCATGTTAAAATTAAATAAGTAAATCCAATTGCATGTTATGATACTTGTTCAGTCCACATGGATTCATTTTTACATACTCGTAAATTTTCGTTTTATTACTTTTCACGTACGTAATACACCTCAACTGATCATCAGGAGATATCGTCATCGACTGCACCAGATTATAAGTATGTTATCGATATATATGGTATAGCTGTTTGATTTATTGGAAAAGTGAATTGCCTAGTACGAATTACCACAATTATATGTTTTCGTGATTTTTTGATACCTAGTATTTCACCGCATCATTAATTATGGAAAATGAAAGTTGCTAGTTAGTAAAAGTATATCCTCATTTCAAACTGCATATCCATTATAAACATGAAACAAAGACCAATTTGCAGATCAATTTATCTGTTGAGGCCTGAATCGCACCAGTACTCCTCTATTCTAATTAAGAACTCGTAGCTCCATTTTTTCTCTTTGCCCGCGGGTATTGCCCCAGGAGAATAATTATGAAGACCAATTTACGGCGGTTATTTTATCGCGAAAGTTTATAATGTTTTTTTCTCTCGTACCCGTTGGGAAGAGTTGAAATTTTCAAGTAGTAAATTTTTATGTACCGAACCTTTTGGAGGAAACCCCAAGGTTTCTTCCATCCACGGTTGGAGAGCTACCTTATCCCTTATCTACCTTCTTACTGTAAATCCTAAGTCGTAAAAAAGACCGTATTTATAATAAAATACCTCATTTTACTGCCGTAGTCGACCCATTCCGTGCAATTCCACGTTAATCTCTTCTAGGCTGTTACATTATTGCGCACTTGGTGTAAAACGACCCTGTATTCGTATTATTACCGCGATTATTCTTCGTTTCCAGGGTGTAATTGTTTGCACGATTTGAGTGTGTACATTTAATAAATGTCTCCGTTTTTATATCCTAGCATTCATTGTTGTTCTTTATTGTTGGATAGGTCCTAATTGATAAGTTAGGAGTGAAATAAAAAATTAACTGGATTTTTTTTCTAAGTACTCTTGTGTATAAATACTTCGTAGATAACATTGTATTAGTGTTTCTAATTATGGATTAATTTTTTGTATCTTTTAATTTATTCGTTTGTTTTCTTTAATGCTAATACCCTACTAAAATCTACGTTTTTTCTCAACTATGTTTTGTATTATCATTCACTCAACGAAATGGATTTTCTCCGTATGTTAACGCGCCTATCTCATAAATATTCTTCTATATATTCCCACGCGTTGTCAGTCAAATTTCAATTTTAAATGAGTTTTGAGCGTGAAAGTGTCCCTCCGGTCACACATAATGCCTTATCTACATTTTTTGCTATATATAACTCGAATGAAGTTAAGGAAGAGGTAACTGTACAATTTACGAGATGTTGTCACATCATTATTGATAAGGTAATGCTACGATACGATATTTTATCAAACCAAATGTGGATTAAATTTTGAGGTTTAGGACGTTTTATCTCATTCAAATCTCTGTAGGGTCATATTCTAGTTATCATTCGCTATTAATTTATATACCGCAGCCCTCGATTATCTTTTGCGATCTTTATTTTGAAATTGGATTCCTTACTCTCGTACAGTTATTACCATATTTAAAGGTTTTCAAGTGTGTTAGCCCTTATATAAAAATTGAACCTAAGCTCGCGATGTGGAATTACAAATGGATTTAGATCCAAGGATTAGTTATGAATAAATAAAATCCCTTATGGAAAAGTTGTGATGCATAAATAAGTTTTTATTCTTCATTCTTTGTTCATCATAGAGGAATTGTCGCCTGTTGGATGTAATTTTTTTCATGCTCTAATGTTATTAGTCTTTCTTATGACTTAAAGATGACAAATGGTATTCACTTTACTAGTAGTTTTAATGGAGTATTATGATCAAGAAAGTTGTTGATATGTGCCATAGAATATGGTACTGATGATGTAAATTTCTATTTGCTTGGAACGTATATATTATACTTTAATCTATTTATTTATTCTATAAAATAGTAATTAAGAGTAAACATATTGTAATCTATTTACTCAGCAAAGGTGTGGACCATAGCAGTATTGTTTGATACTTAAAATTTTCTAATTTCACAAGTATAACTGAAATTGAGACTTTTAATTTTGATAGAAAGAGATACGTATATTCTTCGTCTATATCATAAACGTGTCAGGTCTTCATAAATGTTCTGTGCTTTTTAACGTACACATTAAAATAACGTAGCTTTATTTGTTGTTGGAGGAATTTTAATTAAGCTCATTTTAGCCATATCATTTTGTTGCTCTTCCTAAGGCAGTCTATCCTTCCGGTAGAACAATTAAGAACGTATTATCCTCCGGAAACACTGCTTCCATATTTTCGAATTTATACCCTCTGTATTTGACCTTCGTAGAAAAGAATTCATATCATGGCTTCGTGTCGCTCTTCCCACAATTTGGAAAATAATAGCCGACGTCCGTGTACCATCACGTTTATTTTATTCAGATATCCGCGCGCGAGATTTCTCAAAAAGTTCTCCATCACGTGTTGCGTCGCCAGGGTAAATATTCTTCGCGTCGCGAAGCGGAAGTTGGATCCCGAGTAATTGCATTTTTCGACGTAAGAATCAAAGGATCCAAGTTTTCGTGTCTATGACATCGTTAGTTCTCTTTCTCTCCACGGCGCCGCTCGTTTCGCCGAATTCGGTTTTCGTCTTTGATGTTCAGTGAAGTGTTTTTAGGAAAGGTCGAGTTGTACGAGTTCGAATTTTCATTCGAGATTAATTTTGTCATCATTTCTACCTCGATCGAGATTCATACGTCTTCGAATTTTTTCTTTTATTTACTAGTTTTTACCGAATTTTTCCGGAATTGCCTTTTCTTTCGTGTTGAAGTGTTTTTTTACGTTAATAAATCAGGTGCTGGTAATTTATCGCGTTAATTGTATGCTATTAGGAGTCTTATTTTTATGTACTATATTAAATAGGGTCTAGGGTACGGAATGATTGAAATAATAATTAATTCGTATTTAGATTATACCGGTAAATAAACGAAATAATTACATCTGTAGGAAAAAGTTTTTCACTGATTTTAAGTGGAGCTATATAATTTAATTCCGTTCTATTTTCTAATAATGTGACACGGCGTAATTTGATTACGTCACATAATACGCTATGTCATTTGTATTTATATTTTAATTTTTACAGAAAAAGTTTTAAAATATTCTTGGGAAACCATCCTTAAATGATTTGATCAATTCTGTATAGTTTTTGATATGGTTCTTGGATCAGCTACTCGATAAGTTCGTAAGATTTTGAATGCAAAGGTTAAACAAATGTGTAAGATAGCGACATTACTGGGAACCCTCACTTTTAGTATGTTTGTCCTGAATAAAATAAAATTAACAGGTTCAGCCTTTACTTGATGGAATGCTGTTTTAACCATTTAGAAAAGAAAGACACTTAGTAGAATCCCAGCTCTGAAAGTTGGGGACTTGGGTTCGAGTCCTAGTCATGTTCATTTGGTTTAAGGATTTCATTTTCCCATGGATGACTCTTGAAGTATGCCAGTCGATGTGAAATTATGTATGAAGTCCAGTTCATAAGTGCATGAAGTATGAGTATTGAAGTTCATTGAAGTATCATTGAAGTTGGTTTGGCTATTCAATGAAAATGTTCTTTGATAGGCGAATCCTTCTTTAAGTGCTGATTCTTCGGAAGCTGTTAGCGTCCTGTCATAATTGCTAATCTTTGTTGTGTCTGTAGCCCCACATTTCGTAACTACATTCTCACATCTTCAAAGTTGCCACGGTAAGAAGACATAACTCGTGTCTCAGTATCTCACTTCTTCAGATGTCTTTTGTTAGAGGTCAGCGGATAAAAAAGCCTTTTTGTCCACAGTGCAAAATGAGGGAGTGATAAAGAGAATTAAAGAAGACCGCATTCTCTCCGTGCGCAACCCACGCGTGCAACAGACGTCATCGCTGTCGTGCGTGGGAGTCTTCATTTCGATCCCAGCTTAATTAGGATTTCTTCACCGTATGCGTTTTCCACCGTTGAGTTTATGGTTACTCTTTCGTGAGGCTGGGATTTCAATGTGTGTCGTTTTGTTATTTTGTACTGTATGTAGTATTTGTTCTTTTTATTTGGTGGCTTTATCTTTTTAAGATGTGTGTGAGGGTCATTACTTTCCCTTGTACTGTTAGCTTGTTGTTAGGGATTCGTCACTGTGATTTATTATCAGTATTTTGTTTACTTAATCAAAATTCGTGCTAATGAACTCCAATGTTTAAAGCATACTGTTTATATTTTATTTTCTTTGTTCGTAGTACCCTATGTAGATCTAAAGTGTAATTTTGTTTTCTTTCGTTCTGTTTATCTTTCTTATTCATCTCGTAATAATTGAAAGTATTTAATGGTTTTCTGGCATCTTTTTCTAGTCTTTTTCGTATAAACTTTGCTTATTAGTTTATTTTTGTTTATATTTCAACTTGCTTTTATAGGGAAACAGATGGAAGTATTTGCTAGAGATTTTTATAACCCTGGTAACCAATTATTCAGTTTATACTCTATACATTGAGAAAGAGACAAAATAGTGATATTTGTGTAATTCATCCTAAATTAATACCTAATTAATATATTTATTTTTTATTCTTTGTTATGCGTGTTTTGTAGGAAGTTTTCTAGGAGTTCGCTATTGTGTCATTCTTTCCATTAAAAATCCTCGATTGCGAGAAGCTGTTCATCCTTCATGGCATCTTAAACCATTTAAGGTGGGATAAAGGAAACCATAGGTTACATATTGTGAAGCTAATTCATGCAAGTGTGCCAATTTAGAGTATTAGTCGATTGGCTTAGGAACTAGGTAAGGTGTAAAGTAAAAAATCGATTCCTTCGCACCCAAGACAATATGCTTCCCATGGAGATAACTGCTCCACCCTTTTCATTAGAGGAATCCTGCGCTTCATTAGAAATTATATATGTATGTTAATACATACATAAAAGTTTTATGTAACATTTATAAAATTCTTTCTTTTTAATGCTTATAAGTGGGAAAACAACTTATTTGAGAGTGTTTTATTTTATACGATATGTATATATAATCTTTTTCGAATGATTAAATATTGTATACAATTCATTTTAACTATTACGCATTAAATATACATTTTAGTTCAAAACATATATGGATGAAGTATAAAATGATTTCTGGTTAATTAATTTTAATATTTAATTGCAAATTATTGTTAAGTGTTCGTCATTCTTGTGAGAGTTGGGTGAGGTTTAGCTCTTTCTGTTTGTCTAAAAGCAGATCTTCCAATCAAACTATATTAATGGCTCGAATGAACCTCTTCATTAGTTAAGGTGAAAACATCTTAATATTATCAGAAGTTCTCTTGCAACATCTGCCACCTGAACATTGTATCTAGAGTTAGCGCAAAGTTTTAATCTTCCTTCGCAAATTTTGTCGCAAAAAGCGTCAACTAAGTTTGCGACACAAGGCTTCTACATTTTCACGTAATTAATCGGTTTTAGGGATTTAATAATTTAATAGCTCACTTTATTTTGCTATGGATTAATTTTGTTGTCTAAAGTCATCAGCCTTAAGGGGGGTTGTGTATTTAAATATGTATATTCTGTGATGCCTGAAATCTTTGTTCAATAAGGCAATCCAAATGAGCAAGTCTGGAATCATAGAAGACTGTTTGATTTTGTTTATTTTTTATTTCGATTTATCGTATCAAAACCTCAATTGTTTAATCGACTCTTCGTGTTTTTCTACATCTATATTACAACCTATGCTATATTTTATGTCTTGAAGGCTGTCCTCATGGATTTTCTCTATAAATTTTTCTACTTTTTCATACATTCTGTTCTTGTATTATCGGCTGCATATTTGTTATGAGATGTCATATTATAAATCTAGCTATTTTTTATGCAAAGAAAGAGGGTTGTAAAGCTATTAACAAAGAAATTAACTCGATTGGCTTGGAGTTCACTTTTATAGTTCTATTTTTTTTTTAAGCTTTCGGTTGCCATATGCGAAGTGTCTATATAGTCCGTTGTTAATGTACCGTTACGTTTAGTGCATGATTTTTTTTTATCCATGATGGAATAGTCGAAGTGTATCCAATCCGCAATAATGAAATGTGAAAGTTCGATTTCGTCTAGGCACGTTCGGTAGTATCGTAGAATATCTTCGAATGCGATTATGATCACCGTGTCTCCCAATCCGAAGATGGAAAGCAGATTTCAGTTCAATTTTTGGCATATGGAAAGAGAAAGCGAGTTCGAGAAAGGGTTTTTGAGCCCGTCCTTGAAGGAGCATGCTTTTGAGGGAACAATGGATTTAGTCCTCCAATGGGACGCTAATTATCCCGTTGGTGGGATAAGAACCAGTTGGTTTCCGTGGCACGAGTGAGACCGAGGACAATTTCACCTTCCCAATCCAAGGTCTCGTTCTTCAGGAGGTTTAAAAATCCACGGAATTTCGTGAAATCACGCCAATACTTGCACTGACTCGCGTATTCTTATGATGGTGTTTCCTTTGACTTATTTTGATCATCATAGGTTACGATCAGGGGTATGGTTAGTATTCGTTTGGTATTAGAATCAGTCTGACGAAACTTTGGTGGTTTATGCGGTATTATTTACTTTTTATCAATGGATGAAAAAGCTACTATGAATGAAAAGTATAATAAATCATTAACAAAGATTATAAATATGAGTATTAACAACTATATATAATAGCTATTTCACGTAATTTCCTCTATTTATGACTCTTTATTCCACTATTCTATAAGTTATGACTGCCACCTGTCCAGATGCAAACTGGTAATTTTGACAGAAATAAATATATAGATGTATATAAGAACAAAATAATTGTGATATTTATCATCAAAAAATTTTGCTTGAGACTGATTTATAAAAATTATTTATCGAAGTTAGGCAAAGATAAAATAAAAGGGGGAGGATTTACGAATGATAATATTGTTGTAAGGTACAAATCAGTCCATAAAGATTTCCCCTGTATTTTTTATCGTAGTATCCCTTATTAATTTTTATATTGAGCAACTACGAATAATGTATTATTTGCTCATGAAAATAATGATGTTCTCTGGTTTAATTTTTAGCTGTAATATTGTTAGCAGAACATTACTTCCTTTCTCAGTTAGGGGAATTAAAATTCAACGAGTTTTTATATTAACTTAGTTATGCATTTATATTAGATGTATCTTATTTTTTCAAAAACTCGTCGAATTATTCCTTTAAATTTAAATTTTATACTGTCCTCAAGCTCTTCGACTATACCACCGTTTGTTTTCTGTAATTATTATTCTTAATCTGTGAAAGTTATCTTTCCGTGTAGCCATTTTAAGTTCTCTCCATTTATTTCTGTGGTTTTAACCACGGATCACTTTATTTCACAGAAATGAAAGCAAAATATTTGTTTTCGTGTACAATAAATTTTTCCTCTCATTCAGCCTTTAATATTCAACGAGGTTTCATTTTAAATTTATCTGTCTGCCTCTCTCTCCACCGTTGGTGTTTATTTTCGTATTTTCATGGCTTATTGAGTAATCTTATAATTTTTTTCTCTATTTGACGTATTTTATGGAACAGCCATTATCCTTACCGAAACATCTTTGTTTTATTTTCATCTCTTGCGTCAATATTTTGTTTCCATTCATCGCCTCCTAATTTCTAGACGTTTTAAATATCAATTTTATAACCTTGTTTTTCTCGTGTCTGTTCCTTACGTAAATAAACTAATAATATTGAATTTATTTAAGAAAATTTTTCGTTTTGTTTTCAGAGACGATAGCCTTTTGTCTTAGGTCCACCGACGACCAATGCGAATGTGGTCCCGTGTTTGATTCCAGGTAGTGGTGTAATGCGCGAAGCGCTACAGATGATTGTTATCGTTACTACTGATTAAAAAATACTTCCAGTTTTATTATTAATCTTCAGCTCATTATCGGAGTGTTTGAAATGTGGTACTTTCTCGTAAATACTTCACCTACTTGATTATACAAAGCAAAAATACTTTTCATACAAAAGCGATTGAAAAAAACATTCATATTAATAGTTATGTAGGCTAATATATATTTATTATATCACAAGAAGGCCCAGTGCTGTTAAAGGCATTTTAAAAATAAATAAATAAACCAATCTGCTCTTAAAGTCGCAGGTAAATTCATTTCCATTCATTTTTCTGTGCACTTACGAAGTATTTAACAATTTTGATTTATGTTATCTAGTTTTGCGTAATATTATTTTTTCAATATTTTAACGTAGATAATTCGTGGGTAACTAGAAAATGCGGTATCCATTGTCTGTATATTGTGTCCACGTGGTTGTTGTAATCATCACGCATGGTTTTCTTATGTAAAACCTCAGGGATTCAGTTCCCAATAAAATTTCCACTTGTCCTTCCATCGACTCATAACAAGCTACCCTCACCATCCAATAGAAACCCATCGAGCGGCACAAGAGCTTCCCTCGCGTCACACTCTATTTTAATGGGCAGTTCCATTGTCCATCGCTCTACACAGGTGGCCATCTCAAGTCGCGAATTCTACTTCCTTCCCGTTTCTTTCCCTCAGAAAACACCTACGCAGAGAGGGAGTTTCTCCTTTCATCCTTAGAACCTCTCGCAGTACCTGCTCTTCAGGGCCCATAAGACCCGCCCAGGTATACGACCCAAGTTACCTTTTTCCTCAGTAATCCAACTCCAAGGCTTTCTTCTCCTCCCCAGTTCAGCGAGTGTCGCGGCATTCGTGAGGGATGGTCGAAGGCGAGGAAATGTATTGCGGGCGTGTTGGTTCGAGACAGAGACGTGCTTCAGGAGGGCGTTCGGTGCGGAGGCTATAGTTGAATGGGAGGGGTGCGAGGAAGTAGAATAGGAAATAGCGAAGTGTTTATCCCATATCCAGAGGCGCGTCTGATGCATTGGAAGTAGATGCGGGTTGAGGTTTTCGTGTTGGAATTGAAGTGGCGGGATTTTCGCGTCGCGATGTTTTTTGATGGATGGGGGTTGTCGTAAACGAATCTTGGGAATCCTAGTATTGTTAAGTACCGTAATTTGTTTAAGTAGCTCTCAGTTTATAAGCACAATATGTTTTGTAAGCGCAGGAATCAAACTTTTTTGTTACAGAAAAACGTTTTCAGCTGACGTATTTAACAAATAAGATCTTTTGTTATTCGTGTATAATTAATTGATTATCATATTATGTATAATTATTCTCGAAATTCATATCTTATGTTTTACTTTATAGATTGTTTGCAGAACGAGGTTAATCGACTATAATGTTTGATAGGAAACACAAACAGATACATTTTTTGACAAGATTTAATGAATGCCTACTTAAGATGCATTAATAACATGCTCATGCAAATACCGTTGTTAAATTCCCAATTTACATATCTCTATAGTAAACCCGATTAAATCTGTCGATTATATTAAAAGTTATGTTAACCTCTGTAACCCTGTAAGTCGAATAGCCGTAAGTTATGTCAAAATTTACGGGAGAGATCGTTTTCTATATTCTATGACTTAATAAAACAATTGATTGATAACAAATTGATAGATTTTATGAATTTTAGTTACAGCCATTTTCATAGATAACTTTCATTACTCATAAATTCAGTAATTATTTTGTAAAAGTTAAGCACGCTGTTGTTGAGTACTGAACCTAATTTATCTAGTATTAAATGAATTTTCGTTTTCTCTATTATGATTTCCAAAAAAAGATTTATGAATATACGGTACATAATTCTCCATTCTTAGAATTCATTTCACTTAGTTAAATTAAATTTAAAAGTTGGTTTATTTCATTCCTTTGATGAAGAGAATGAAAATATATTTTTTATTGCTTTGGTTAGTATATATATTTCTGATTGTGTTACGCAATGCTTTAATTAAGTTTTTAATCAGAATTACAAGTCGAGAGCACACTATGTTTCTCGTTTATTAGGTGATATCAATGAAAATAGGGCAGCTCTTAAGCCTACATGTTTCTTTGTAACTGTATAACTACAGGCCGCATATGAACCGTTTTATGCCTTCCGTTTTGTTATTCTTTGTTCCGCTAACGATAGGCGTTTGGGACGAGTCTTTAAGGCGGTTTAGCACTCATTTGTTCGCGTGATTCCTGGAAGTGTTTCTAGCTATTGGGCGGTATTAGAATTCCTTTTTACCTCTTTTTCCCATTCAGGATCGTAGGAACGGCTTTATCCACAGGAAACCTTTTTCCCGAAGGATTTGTCTTGCATATTTAAACTCCAGCGTTTGCAAGATGTGCTGCACTCACCGCGCAGTGCTTCCACTAAATTTTCCTCCCAAATTCAGTGGTATACAGAGTCTAGTTCACGCTAATATTCTCCCCATAAAAAAGATCGGAAAATTGAATGCCCCCGGAGGCAACAAAGATTCTTCTGACCGTGGTTTTTTTGCCGCTCAAGAGCCTTGCAGATTTTTGGAATCGATCATTTTCTGCGGCAGCTCAGAAAAGTTGCCGACGCAACTTCATTTCAGCGATTTTCAGTCCCTTTGAGGCTTTGGGATAATGGCGAAGGGAAACGTATTTATTCTGCACGAGCGATTTGGGAATTAACGGAAATGTGTTCCCAACCAATCCACATGGTAAAAGGATCGCGAATTTTTCCGAGTGCTTTGCAGAAACGGGGATTAATTCAAATCTGCCAGGTCCGCATCTAGGAAGGGAAATATTTGCCGAGGATTTGATAGGCTACGCATCAGAAGTCAGGGATCCGTTGCTACGAAGGGTTTATAGGTACATCGATAACCCGGCAACCGTCTACTGGCGTTTAGGTTGGAGCGCGGCAACTCAGGGAACTACGTAACCTTTCTGTCTGATTATTATAGGTGTATATTAAATGGTAATTAAGACCGTTATTGTCAGTTACGAGCATTTTTAAGCGCTGCATTCAAGCCGTAATAAGTTTTTAAACTCGTGTTTTCAGAAAGGAATTGCAGTATTTTAAGTGGTTTTGCTAATGTTATGACAACAATACATTTATTTGGCGAAATAACTTTTCGAGCACTTCCACCGAAAGAATTATTGAGTTAATGTATTTGATTATTGCAAGTATTAACTAATGTAATGCATCTGTTCAATTATATACTAAGGAGGTTTTGTTTTTTATTAATGACGAGTTAATATCTCTAAGTTCCGTAAGGAATCAAGCGTTGCCTATATATTTTCATCTTCCATCAACAATGATGGTAGAACGACTTGCTTGAATTACTATGTCGATGCATAGTAAGCCAAAGAACGAAAGAATAAATAAATGAATGATTGGTTTCCATTATACTGTGGTACGTTACGTAAGAGAAATTTTCTTGTGAATCGAAAATAATATGGTATCAAGATGTTCTCAGATGTTAAGAATGCAATCATTAGTTTATATTTATTTTCCGAGAACTAATTTAGGGTGAATTGAATCTGTCTAAGGATATTTAGCAAAAACATACATACACCTGAATTACTTTGTCACATTTGAGTTTTTGAATGGTTTCATGACGTTCTTAAGATTTATCGTTTACTGGTTCTGAAAAGACGGAAAAGGTTTGAGACCCAGGCTTTGTAAGCGTTCTCGGAGATAAATAAATCATCGCCGATTAGTTCATGGGTATATTTTTTAACAAAACACTTTCCTCGCGATAAAAACATCCACAACTTTCCTCCGTATTATTTCTATGATTCTCAAGGGAAGTTTCGATTCCTCCGTAAAGAATGCTCGACTCAAGTAAATAAGTTTCAGCCAAGCATGTCTTTCGTCCGTAGCACAACGGAAATGTTTTTCTTAGAGCATGGGTCTCCTATAGCGGCTGGATCGCCACATATGGAGGAAGTTGCTTTTCTTTCCCAGGCAAACTCTTTCCTCTTCTTTTTCTCTGGTATATATTCCTCGGAGCATCTCGGGGTAATAGCACTCCATCTAGCACGGAGGAAAGCTTCCCTCCACGGTTGCTTTTGCACCTATCCTAACCTTTTACCCCGATGCCCACATGTGGTGCCCATTTCCCCTCCGTTTTATGGTCCCACTCCGGGCCTTCTTTTTCCTAGCGGGCCACCACCTCCCCTTACCCAGAGTTCCTCCACTGTCTTTTCCGGACGTTAAACGGCTGTTGTTAGGCCGCTTCTCTCTCTCTCTTTTTCGGTTGCTGTGTCCCTCCTCCCCACTCTCGTGGTAAGGGTCTCTCTCGACCTGCAATTTTCCGTCGCTGCAGTTGGGTTGTCCGTTGCGGCCGAAGGGAACGCGACGCCGTGGCGAACAAATGACGATAATAGAATGTTCGATGTGTACCGACGATTCAAGTTTTGGTGTTACGTTGGGAGACAAAGAAATATGGTTCTCATATTTCCTACCAGGTTGATTCTGAAGACGTATCGGCGACGAGCATGTCTCCAGGATAGCCTGGTTGGTAACCCGATGATTCTAATGAAGAGATATGACAACTGTGGTAGCACAAAGTTTCATTTTACTTCGCTAACACAATGGCTTTCCTCGAAGTACAGCCTCTGTTCTACACATTTATTTTAATATCTAAGGTATTCTTTTAACGCGGTATCCATCACGAATGGTAAGGGATTAATAAATATTATTATTATTATCTACTAATGTTCGCTATTAGGGCTTTTTAAAAATCATTTGAACATTTGCAACTTCGAGAATATTCAAACGATAAGGACATACAATTTATACTATTCTGACTAAACGATTCAGTGACTAGAAACCTGAAGTTATATAAACTATAATTTCTCGGCGTTGAAACTTTGATTCCGTTAAATCACTCGTATATCATTTCGTCAATTAAATCAAAATAATTAATGGCCTATAAATTGCATTCGGAGACGTTTCGTTACCCATGTAATTGTGTGTTCTCGTCAGATTTTCGTTATCCCATTGCTCATATAGATTATCCCATAGACAAATTAATTGTTCGGGTGAATGGATATTAATCATGCGAAATCCCGTGTAGATTGTCGATGTATAAATCATGAGGTGGTTCCAAAACTTGGGTAAACTCAAAAGAGGAGAGCTACATTGAAGAGTTTGAGTTATATTGAATCTCTTTTGGAATTCAATTTGTGCTTTTTTACAGTCGTTAATTTCAGTGGTGATTCATCAATATCTACTCTTTAACTTTTACGAGAATTGCCTTCATAAACTGCTTATTCTATTTCTCGTGGAATGGTTTTACTTGAGCATTGTTATTAAAGACATGAAGTAACATTGCCAATTTAGTTTGTTTTATCTTGCAGTAGGCATAGCTTGAGTAATAAAATATCAATATATACGCTTATATAATATATATACTTAATAATATATATATAATAATATATACGCTTTCTGGTTCATGCAAGCCTCTGCATGTCATGCCGAAACCGGTCACACTGTCTGCTTCCCATGGTAGCTATATTCCTAACGTAATTTGATAGAAGTGGGTTTAATTTTTTGCAAACACTGCAATTATACATCCAATTAATAGTAGAATGTGTAATTGTAGTCATCATGTTATATTTTATTATATAAGTTGTCTAAAATTTTCTTATCTGTTAATATTCAGTACACGAATCAAAAATTCTAATCGAATCCGGTACGTTTCCACGACAACAAATCAAATTCGTCGAAACAATCTGTTTTCAAGCTTTTATATCTCAAAATCCACTCTTTCTGGAGGAGGGACTAATTGATTCTGGGAAGTCAGAAGCACAAGTAGAATTTAATGATGTTTATTAATCGATTTTCGGACGCCTTCCAGCAATCAAATTCAATTATTCCGCTGTTTTGTTATCTGACGTCCATTTGACGCGGGATTCGTTTTCCAGCAGAAGACTCTCATTGTTTCATTAACTCGCATTCATAACGGGAGATACGAAGATAATTATTTGAATGATATCGTTTGTTCAGACGGATGATTTCGTCTGTGTTGATACGAGCTAGTTTTGCTCTTCTGAAAACGTTTGCTGTTCAATTATTACTTGGATATACACTGTCACTGAGCTGATGGCTCACTTAGATTAAGTTCGTTACAAGAATTTAATGACCAATCGACAATTTGTGCACTTATACGCATGTAATTTACGTAGATATTCCTTTCATAAAATTTCGCCTTTCTTCGGTGTAAACGGTCTTGCTCCGTGTAGTTAAGGTTCGTTAACCACGTTATTAGATTCATTGTTAACCATTGTTAAACGTCCTTCAATTCATTACGATACGAAGTGGTAACGTCTATTACCCCGATTTAACAGCTTCTAACATTCTGTTAGAACGATCTCAATCTCGCAGACGATTCCGCGATAGCTATTTCATCTCCATGCCGACAGGGTATCTTTATCTCAAATCATACGCCCCGGCGGTTTTGAAAGTCCTATAATCGATTTAGTTCAAGGTGAATTCATGTGACTGCTAAGGGCAATTAATACATATCGTTCGTTTCGCTTAGCATTTCTCAGGCTGTACAGTCGACTGTTATCGCAGATTTTCTTGCACTTCGTGTAATTTTTTTTTCGAGTATATCTCAGATATTCTCTTTTTGCCACCCTCAATTCCACGGTTCGCTTATCCAAACCTCACCGATATCCCGCCGACCACGCTGCCTCAACACCCCTCCATGCGATCGGGATGGTTTGGCGCATGCGCACAAGGGACCTTCGAAGTCCCAGCCGCCATTCTGCGTGAGTCACGTTTTTCCCGCCACCCGTCCGGTGGCGCCGCCTGTGTTTTTCCTTCCTCCCAACCCCACTCTTCCTTTCGCGCCCTCCACACCCTCACACCACTCCATCCTTCTCTTTCGCCCCTTACCAAAAACTCACTAACCTTACCTCGGCATCCCTCCCCCCGTATCCTTTTGGAAGCCTCCCTCCATTTTTCTACCTCTCGGTCATTCCTCACCCTTCCAGGCATTGGGAAAAGCAAGTCTCCCTCCCGCCCTTACATGCAGCGTTGCCAACTTAGTAATTGCGGATGGCAGCTGAAAAACGTGTATGCCGTGTGCGGCGTTTTCTTTTCCTGTCAAGGAGATAAGAAGAGTGAAAGCATGCATTTTGGCGCGTCGCGCAATGTCTTATAGATCGACATTTTTTTGAGACTCAATAGAAGAAGTACGAGAGTTGCAAGAAGGAATGCGTTACATGAATTACTCTTACAATGATGTAAGTTTTGAATCACTAAGTCGAGTTAAGAACCCTATATAAAAAGAGAGCATCAATGTCTTTAGGTTCTTGCGTTTTAATACTGTAAACTAAGCCCTTTCATTGCTCATAACAGTAGCAGTGTATGGTTACCGAAGTCGAAAGAAACTTTCATAAGTTCCTTTGCCTTGCCGACGATTATGAAATCTTTTATGGTTATGAACGAAAGAAAAGGGATATAATCTCCACTGAACTTATTTATGGGCTCTATGAATTACGATTGTATTTTGTTTTCATGAAGCGTTCATCAGAACCATGATTGAACATATAACTAATGCAATAAAAAGGTCGATGTGTGTTAGATATCATAGTCTCGCATTAAAATTGAAATAAAGTTTTGCTTAGCTGAGGCAGTAAAGATATCATGTTGAAGTAATAAAACGTGAGACTTTATGTCTCAAGAAATTAATTGCAATCGTCTTATTTCCGTTTATTCACGAATGACACGGAGAATTTTATTTTAATTCTCTAGTTGAAACCTATATGCATAATATTTACTCCGTAAGAAAAGCTCTAGGCTGACTTTATTAACCGTGGGATATCATTTGCATTTCCAGTTTAACCTTGGTCCCGTTTCCTATACATCCGTAATCCATAAATCCTTTATACTGAGTATGTATCGAGTTGCGGATTTCGTATTTCGTTCTTCTTGCTTGACTTTCCACCACAGAAAAAG
This sequence comes from Pantala flavescens, assembly GCA_020796165.1. Lineage (NCBI taxonomy): Eukaryota > Metazoa > Arthropoda > Insecta > Odonata > Libellulidae > Pantala > Pantala flavescens. Next base: position 16,416,478 of record CM036881.1, on the reverse strand, counting down.
CCGTTCAGGGATCGTAGACACCAATATCCCAGGGGTAAATATTTACGTTTTCAAATAACTCTCTCGAGTCGAAGTTTCGAGCAAGTTCTATTGGTACACGGAGCCCGACTTTGCCGCGTAAGAGTCGAATATATATAAAAAAAATCACTCAAGTTTCTCGAGGTTTTTCTAAGCGTCGATAAGAGATATCCGTGGGTGGGAGACAGCCTTCGCTTTCCTGCGTATTCTCCGCACAGGCGTGCGGGTTGGTAACCATGGTTACCCCTCCCCTACCGCCGCTCGCCTTCCCCTCCCCCCTTTCCCGGCCAACGCGCTCTCTCCTCCCCACTTCGCCAGTCGAGTTTGGTTTGTAGCACGATAAAGGCAGCTCGCCGTTGGGATGGCGCGGTGGTGAAGTTTTTTCAAGTTCGTAAAGGCGCCATCGGTTGGAGAGACCTTCCGGAAAATCCGTGGATAGCTTAATAGCGAGGGTCAGTAAAAGACACTTCGATCGCAGCGTCCCATCGAGCAACCCCAAATCCTCAAAAGTCGCGTCCCTCGTGGATGGAATTCTGTTGGATTTCGACGAGGACCAGGGGGAAGTGCTGGTCACAGAGTGGCCCCGTGTGATTGCATCGTAGGGGGTTCGAGAAAAAGGCCGGAGTTTCACCCCCGCCAGTGAGAGTGTGGTGTGTTAAATCGAGTGCGAGTGTGGTATAATTTGGTCGGGCGACGAAGTGTTTTAAGTTGTGAGGGCAGGCGTCTTTCTCAAGGCCCGGAGTCCGGAGGTAACCGCAGCCGGCGAGTTTTCAATTCCCCGTCCCGGCGACCAACTTCGCGGCCACCTGGTGTTGTGTCTCTCTATTCCCCTTCTTCTTCCCAAACGCAGTTTTGATCGGCTGTCGCGCACAACCCCACCCAAAACCCTGCTCTTCGTCCGCCGTCGGGAGGTTTGTGTCGCCTCGGTGAGGACGTCATGAAGGAGATGGGACCAGACATGGTAAGGAGGAATGATGATTGCAAATTTGTTTGTTGTCGGTGACGCCGGAGGTATTATTCGAGTATCTGCCGGGCGTCGCATCCGATGCGGTTTTCCCCCCGCATTTTTTTTCGGCAGCGTGGTTGTGCAGGGCCATGGTCGCCTTGCCGGGTTACGAGCGCGTATTTCGGGAGTTTATTAAAGAAAAAGCGCGGTTTGGTTTCCATCGCAACGTACGAAGACAGCTGTTTATGATAAAGCGAGCGGAGCCAGCTGCGTTTTTAAAGCAGGTGCTTCGTTCAATGACGAAATGGTTTCTAGAGCCGAAAGTTTGGGTCAGTGATGGAGATCGACTGATCATTTTGATAAATTGACGATAAATTTTTGTTTTGAAGGCAGATTTGACAGTTAAAGTTATGATTTCAATGCTATTTGAGTTCAATTATGAATTTTCAGTTGAAGTAAGAAGAGTTTGGCTGTTAATTGCATGATGTAACGCATTACTTATCACTTCTATGAGAGTGGTTAGGTAGCTTAGATATCCCAATTTAACTCAGTGTTGAATATGTAGAATATTCGACATTCAGCTTGACTTTCCCTAAGATATTTCTCAGCTAGTTCTATCATGGAAGCGAACTTTCCGTCCTCAGCGCGGCTCTGGTATTCTTACCGGCAGAAAAGCCGGTTTGCGTGTTGCCCGACGACGCCATTCCAGCACTTCCTTTGCCGAAGGTTGCGATTTTTTCCGAGCGCCTGGGCCACCGCGGATATCACAGTCCCACGCCGCACCTCCCGAGTGCGGGCGGAGGAAAAGTTGCCGGCGTTTTTCGCATTTTTTCAATCCGTGGCGCGGGGTGACGGAGGGACGAATCGATGGATAGCAACAAGTTGCTCGCCGGTAGGGGAGGCGCGCGTCTGGAAGAGCACGCCGCCATTTTGAAGGCAAAGTGCGGCTTCTCGGCTCGAAAAAATTATTCAAGATCCCGGCGCTCATCGGCGTAGGTCCGGTGGAATCTCGTAAACCGAGCACGCTTCTTCTATCTCCCATTGCGAGTCCTCCGTCTCTGTTGCCAAGGGCACGGCTCTCTCTCTCTCTTTCTTTCTGTTCACGAGGCAGGAAGCGGGTGGGGAGGCTGCAGTACCCCTCCGCGTATGCGTTAGCGGCCAGAGGTATCGACGCTCATCAATTAATCGTTTCGTGTGGATCGGTGGACTTCGTCTCTGTCTGTCTTGATTGTTTCTGGGGAGGTTTTCGTAGACCGCGGTAGGAGTTGTTGTAGTTTCAAGGACGCACGCTGCTAGCGAGCTACTGGGCAACCTGCAGTCGAACCGTACCAGTAGGAAGGGTGTTTTAATGCGACCAGTTTTGAGGTGTCGATTGTGGATAATTGTCCGCTAGGTCTTATATTCATACCTATACCCCTTTGAATGAGCCCCGATTCACTTTTGTCCGTAGCACAAAGAGAACGGGAAGGGCAGGTACAAGTTGCGCAGATCTGTGGAGCCAATCTCATAAATCAGCCCCGCCGCCTTATTCCAAAGGCTTTTCAACACGAGGAACTTTTCTGGAACTTCCGAATCACTTCTAGATGACCTCATTTTTTGAGCTCTCAGGTCGATTCGGTGGTGTAGAAGTTCGCCCTGGGCTTTCGACCTGTTCGCCCCGCCCTAACAGCGGCTCTGCTCATACCAATGAGCGTAATTGAGTTTCAGCCCGGAGGGTCCACGAAGGGATGCTGCAGAGGCAATTCCCACGATGTTTTTTAAAAGGGCTCTCAGCAATGATGGCTGTAGCAGTTCGCTTACACATATGATGGTGTTGAGATTGCGTAATGGTTTATTGAGATGTATTTCGTATGTAATACGTATGTTTCTATCGAATATTATGTTCTTGATATTGCGTTGAATCCACATTTAGAGAATTCATTACGGAGTTGGTTTAATTATTCTCCCAGTAGATAGCGGAACTATCGAAAAACCTTATCCAGAAGGGAAGGCTCTAGGATAGATTAGGGTTGTGGTTGCTTAACGATAGTACGCTGTTTACTCTCTCCGCTACGATATACAACACGGTTATCTCAAACCCGAGAAGTTCTCGTTTCATGTCAACAGAGATGCTCGAATTACACGCATGTTGGTACTGCAGCGTGATATGTAACTATAGAAGTTAGTAATATTGCTTAGGTATAGATATCTTCATAGAAAGCCCTATTGGTTATTACAGAGTGTTCTGTTGACTTGTTTTTGAGTTATTAATTAGTTTTCAGTTCTCTCTGCCGCGAATTGTTATTGTTACACTCTAGCGCGTCTGTCGGTCTCTACCGGGTTGCTTTCAAAGTTCTAAACGGGGATGTTCTCCCCCCAGTCGAATGGGGCGGTCCAATTTTTTTCCCAAAAGCCATCGGGGTGTGGGATCCCTTCGTTACGTACGCGTCGTCAATTTTTAATGCCTTCTTTAGAATCGTATCCCTCGCGAATTTAGAATTCACTTTCATCACCCAAATATTACTTCGAACCCATCCCTCCCCCCTTTCGCTGGTGTTCATAAAATGTTCGATGAGTGCTGGAGGAGTATTAGATTCGTATTTTGATATTCTATTTCACGAAACACGGGTCAGGCGGGCGGCGCACGCACTAGATGGTTATCGATTGTCGTGTCATTTTGAGATTTTCCGTCAACAACACGACGCGACACCCCCATCGGTCTTGGCCCGTCCCACGTCTGCGCTGCAGTCACATACTTGTTAGCGCGCCCTCCCTACAAAGCGGAGGTACATATTTAATTCCGTGGAGGGGTTCCGGATTTCAGCGACACCTCAGTAATCCGTCAGTCGTAATAATTAGGAAGATTTAATTCATCGGGATGCGGCTTCTCGGAAGTGTGAATTGCGTGATGGTTTATCACGCGTATGATGGAAAAGGAATCTAACTTTGGTTTAGCTGGTCTAGCGATGTCTGATTTAGTTGCTACCCTAGGTTATCTATCGCCCGCTGAGTTCTCACGCGTGTCTGTGTTTATGGATGAAACAGTGTAGCGTCTTTTTATATTTATGAGTTTTGTGTGGAAGTTAAGGAAGGAAGGAAGGAACTGTAGAGTTTTAAGTTCTAGAGAATCATAGTTTATGCTCCTGTTTTGCAATTTCTTACGCTATTCTGTGTATAATTCGTTTAAATGATGTTTAATTAGTTGACTAAATAAAAGCTATGTTTTGAAAGAAACGTGTTCTGAGTAAATTGGAATTGAACAATTAAACATTCCGATATAGCAGGAATTGTAGTATCTTTCATGAGGGATCGGAAATTTCTGGGGACGCTGAAGTTCGTTACGTGAGAAAGTTTGAGAATTGCGTCAGTAAATTGAGTAGTGATTACAACCAGTTTATCTTGGACAAATAGGCTCGCAGGTATGAATATTTTCAGATACTCGATCATCTTCGAAGAAGCTTTTGATTCGTTGGTCTTACTTCCCAAGTTTTAGTCTCTGCCGCATCTGGATTTGATCGAAATAAGTTTCAAAGTAAGACAACGAATAGTATTGACTGCTGTCTGCGTTGCAAAGCTATCGCTTTGTTTGTAAGAATGTCCTATTTTATGCTAGGCCAATAAACTGAAATTGGCCGTAATTTCTGGACGCATTATCTTCTCAGATGGGCTTTTTAATGGACAGGAATTATTTGCAGTGGCGAGTGGTCATTTTCCCATTCCACTTCGTCTTAACGGACCTCCTATTGATTTCAAGATTGAACCAATTTTCATGACGTCGTTCTCTCCCAGCTGGTGGTGCCCGGCTTCTTTTCTACGCTCTTCGTTAACGCCGAAGTTTTTCCACGATTAATACATTTCGCAGAACGGAGCCCAAACATGCGCGCGTCTGTGTTTTCATCGTCTCTGATTTTTTTTCTCGTACGCTTGCGAAATTTTCTTTCGTGGCAATCTTTTCAAATGTCGATGTAAGAAGCTTCTTTTTGTACCAAGCACACAATAAATCAAGTCTGGTTACGTTGGGGAGTGCTGAAAAGAAGTTGTGTGTGTGTTTCAAGTTATGAGATGTTTTTTTTTTATTTCCACTCAAGACGCTTTCCTTTTTCAAATGAAGTAATGACTCTACGATTGCTGTTTTTTGGCTGTTGAATACTGTTTGTTTGCTTCACGAAGGATTAGAGAAGTTTAGTTCATATTTAATTCACAGTTTTTCCGTGCGGTTATAAAGGTACAAACGAAATTAATTTCTTGAAGATAGCATTCTTAGAAAGGAATATTATAGTTCGGTTATCAGTAATCTGTTGTATCATTGTTGTAAGCTTATCAAAATTATTGATAGTAAATATATTCCATCTGATATACGTCATATATTTCAATACATTTTCATTGATATTTATTTGGTTCCATAATGATATTCTTCTCATCGGTACTCGGTCTTCAATTTACGTAACATTCCACACGAATATTAATTTTTAGTCTAAAATTGATGATTTATTCATATACCTTGTTATAGTTTAAGACAGGTATTACGTTATTTGGGTCGAAAAAGAATTAATACTTACGAAATGGATTCAGTATTTCATAGATATGATCGATAGTATATTAGACGGTCCTAAGGGGTTCCATCTACTAATTGGCTCAGGTGTTCCTATGCTGCATTCACCCATTACGGACTGGTTAACAGCGCATTGCGATTTGACTACATTACCACGCGCGAGATATGTTCCGATGAAAGGAACAACAACAGTTTGACGATCACTTCATCGGATCCTAGGAAGAGATACGTCTCAGAAAACGGTGGAATTAACGACGATACAAAGAGTCCACTAGATGGGAGAAGAGCCCTCAAAATCGCTACGAAAGCCCACTCGTGTTCTCCCTCTGCAAGATTCCAAGGACGAGAGGGTTTAGGCATTTTTGTCTGAGGGAGTCGTGGGAGGAATTAATTCGTCGTGACAGGTTGGGCACGGCGATTCTTCAGGTAACGATGTTAATTCATTCGTTTGTGCGCGAGATTCTTCTGGCAGGGGGTCGTTAGTTAAATGTCAAAAACCTTTTTAAAATGGAACGTCTAAAATTTGATTCGTAATCGGAAATGTGCGTCTATTGGTCGCCACCCCCTAGCTCCTTGGATTTTTGGGTTCAATTATGTTGTCAGTAGTTTGAAACTGCTTCGATCTTAGGGGAGTTTATCAAGTAGTTTGAGTTCTCGTTAATCCGGGGTGTTTTCTGATGATTTTTTAGTTCGTGTCGTTCTGAGAAACGTTTATATTTTTGATCAATTTTCTTATGAGTTTTGGATATTGTTTTACGTATTTAAGAACTAAAAATTATGATTATTTTAGCTATTTAATGAAGGGTTCAACCTTCAAGCAGTTGTACGTATAAGTTTTCTATTGAGAGTTTGAGTTACTATCTGTAGAGCGTCATTGGAACATCCCTAACAGTTAAGCTATCAAAATATCGTAATTCGTTTATTATTTAATTCTAAAGCAATATAAGTGAGGAAGGAGAGTTATAAATGCGGTCGGAGTGAAGTGAAGAACGTTGATGGTTGTGGAATCTTTAAAATATATGCGAGGATGAAGTATTATATGAAATACGAGGCTATAAGAGTGATAGTATTTAATAATGTCTTTTGTGCATATAAATATTAAGTTATGGATTCAAGGTTTAAGTATCATTAAACGTTTCAGAACGTAGCTTGTTATCTGGAAGGGTTCATTTAATAAGGTGTCTTAACTCTTATCTGTTGAAGGAGCAAACGGTACGATAATCGTCCCGTTGTTTATGGAGTCGGGTACATTTCGCACTTCATGATATGACAAGCGAACGACTGTTAAACCGGATCACATTACCCTTGCGAATTCCTCTCCTGTAATTATAACATGCCTAAGTCGAGATGTAACTACAGCTCGCTTATTTTATCGTTTCACAATGATGAACGCGCTCAGATTACGCAGTAGGGATAAGGAAAACAGCGGTTTCACACAGAATCGCTGAAAGCCTTTCTTTGGCTCGAATATCACGATCATCGTGAATTAGCAACGGCTAACCGAAGAAGGAATTTCCCGGAGCTCCGTACTGCTTAAATTCAAAGCAGCGATTGCGAATTTTGTCATGTCTCAGCAAAAGCTTTCAGTTATTTTCTCAGGGTATCGTGTCGCAATTAGTTGCCTTTTTGCCTCGGCTTAGTTATGCAGCTTGAATTCGAGTCTCAACGTTGCATCAGTGGGATATTTTTTTCGTGTTTTCCTCACTGTTGATTCGCATATTAGATTCTTTCTCTTGCGTTATTCATCCCAGTTTTATGACGAGGCTTCTTTGCGGGAAATTTCTCGTATTTAAGTCAAGGGTATCGGTATTTTGAACTTGCTGTGGAAGGTGAATTTGTGGTTATTTAATTAGGTTTTAAGATGGATGGAAGGAGCGATTTTATGTTTTAGTTTGGTGGTGACGTAGTATGTTCTTTCTTTGCGTATTTGTCGTGTTTTTGACCGAAAATGGAGGCTTTTAATGATCAATACGAAGATAAGAAGAAGATAAGAACCTGCCGAACGTTAACTTAAGTATTCGTATGGAATAACACTGTTTAATAATAAGTAATCCGTGTGCAGTATATGTGTTTTTTCTCTTTTATTCTCTATATTTATCGTTGTTACGAGATCGAATATTTGGCAGCATTAAAGGAACCATTTTGTGGTTACAAAGACGCGAATAAACGAGTTTTTAACTCTTCAGCAATTCTTCGCCGTTTTAAATCAACCCCCTTAAGCGGTGAATGAACCAAAAGAAAGATCAGTAGACTCGTACGGCGTACACAGTCAATCAACTCTTCATCTGTTACATTTTTCTTCCACACGATCATAATCACTCACTTCCATCCATCAACGTACATTCCGCTGTATATCTCTTCGGCGAAGTTCGCTCTCACCACGTGTTTATCACAGCTCTCATTTTCTCAAGCATCTTCGCAAATGGGCTCTCGTAAACCCACAGCAGTCATACTCCCGTAGCGTTCAAAGAGGTCTTTTTTTTGTTCTATGCAATTCTCAGTACTCGGTCGAGAAATTTCGAGAAGATCAGCAGGACGTCGAATCGTAAACCGCGCGCCTTTAACGCTGACGCACGATGTGCCTTTAGACCGGCGCGTGTGGGCACAGCGTTTTCTCCACGCCAATGGAAGAGGAAAGTTGTCGCGTTTAGCGTAACGTCCAGGAATTTCCTGACGTGTCCCGACTGCAGATTGAATTCGCGAATAGTTTCGTCACGAGTTAAAGTTCGTTGTGTTGGTTTTCTGTACGTTCTAGTATAGCTAGGACTTTGAAATATACGAAAATGTAGTTATTTCAAGAGAAAATGAATGCTTTCATGCGTAAGGTATTAGTATTATCGCGAATTTTTTTAGCAAAATATTCGCAAAGGATGTTAAGGCTCCAAAACGAGGTTTTTTGCGTATTGAGAATTTTGGAAAAGGAAATTGGAACTGATTCTTTGAAGAGAAGCTCTAGTTTTTGTTGTTTAATTCTTTTCTTTGCAAGTTTTCTATTTAATTGTGCTATGGCGAAATGGTTTAATTAGTATTCTTCTCGCTCAATGTGATGCAAAAACAAGAATTAACTCACCCACTTTCCTTTAAGGTTAAGATATCTAGAGTTTCCTTAAAGGTCAAATGTTTCGGAGTTCTGAGGCAGGTTTTACACTCTTTTAAAATCGGCGCCAATTTATTTTCTCATCACGTACAGGTAGGCTCCTTCGAAACGAGATTTGTCGTTAACCAAATCAACAACTTTCTCTATTTTAGGAACAGCTTTCATTTTTTTCGTTTCGGCTGAGTTTTGTCCCAGAACGGCGTCTGGGAATGCGGGAAAAAATTAATGGGTTATGAAGGTAGTCTTTCGTAATAAGACGTCTGCATTAGTAGCTCATTGGCAGGAAATTATGAATATTTATGAGTTTTAATCACTCGTTAATGTCTTATAATTGTGAAATTTAGCTCTGTTCTTGAACTAAATTCGGTTGGGAAATCATCTGCATTGTGTCAGGTTTATTATATATATTTTTTTATTGTCGTATTTAATTTAAGCGATCGTTTTACTTCCTTACGTATTGTGTTTCTCATTTGTAACTGTTTTCTTTAGGAGTGTAAATATTTCTAGTCTACAGTTTTTTCCGCATCTATTTTTTAATGAAGCAACAGTATCTAGATATTCATTTCGTTCATCTTACACCGAGTTTGAGTGATAATAGATTATATAATGTGGTTTAACTTCGAAAGTTATTTCCTTTCTGTTGAATATTATTTTCGTAATTCTTCATTAATAAAACTATTAAAGATGATGATGAATTTAGGACGTATAATATTCAAATTTATTATCTGTATCCTGAAACTTCAATATAAAAAGTATGCTTTTGAGTGGCCTAAAATATTATTTTAACTACTTGTTATGTTATTCATGTATCAGCATTAATTTTTTTTCGATTGGTTCCTATGGCAATATTTTACTACTTTTCAATTAATTAATGCAAAATTATGCTCGCTTTGTGAAAAGTGTGTTAAGTTGTGCAGATAACGATCTTTAGACTCCTTTCTGGGGGGAGGAAATCTCCAATCGAAGTTTCATAAGTGTCGCTCGGTCAAATCGGTCTTCGAAATGACGGAAGTTCCTCGATTAATAGTTGGAAATTCATAATTAGTCCATCCACCTCGCCGGCATTTCAGTCTCCAGTTTAGGAGCAGGACAGTTTCACTCTCGTGAAGGTGAAGAAAGTCGTCGTCGGCTTTCTCCATCCTTCACATATCTCAGTTGTCATTCGCTCTCTCCTCATTCGAGGACGCATCTTCCCTTTGTTCGTAGCTTACCCGGATAGACGCGGTTCTTCCAGAGGTCTTAAACGTTTTTTTATGGCGTCGTGTTCAGCACGTCCGATCCCTTGGTTCGTAGTTGCGGTGTCGTCTCGCTATGTCACCGTGCCCTCGAGCTTTAAAGTCTCTGATCTCACTAGTGTTTGCCCAGTGACTGGCCACTTTCACGCCATTTTCATCCAAACGCGCGTTCATTCCGAGTTATTTGCTTTGCGGGAACGATGTTACCAAAAGTTGCGCAAAGTCCTCCGTTTCACAGTTCGCAAACCCGTGTTTGAACCCCCTCTTCCTGAAGGTCTTTTGCAAAGGAGGTGTTTAGTAAAGTCGCCCAGGATATATAGGTCGAATGGTTTATCCTACTTATCTAGGTTTTGGATAGCCAAATTTTTTTGAGACGGATTCCTACTTATTTAAGTTCTGGAGTCGGTAAGTCGCGAAAATTAGTAGGCCAAGCCTCGGCTGGGTTTCAAGGATATCAACTTGGGTACGCGGTCGTCCCAGAATTTCGTCAAAATCACGTTTCGGGTTGCTCCGCGGTAGTTGAAGATGATTTTTTGAGGATTTCGGGACCTTGGGACGTTTTGAGTCTTGGATTTGGTTTTAGCAAGCTTTGTATGTTATAAATATACATTTTAGTGAGACTTACTGGATTTTCGTACATTGTATTTGTAATAATTGTAACCCTAGATAATATTCCACATTGAAGCCTAGTTCCATTTCCATATACTACATGATGATTCCATTGTACGAACAGCATCGAGTTTTCACTCAGTTTTCTTTTAACCGGATTTATTGAAGCATTCATCAATAAATGACCTTTTAAGTCGAAACAAAAACTCTCGCAGCGAATGAACAAACCAAGGTATTCGATTTTATATCGGATAGTATTAAATTCGTGTTCCGCCCGTAGGTGAAAGCATTTTCACTCAATCCAAACCTGCTCATACCCATAAATCTTCCTTTCATAGCTACTCCAATGGGTGTTGTGCGATTGTATCTATTGAACGAAACGGCTTACGGAACTGTATCGGTCTCAATTATACGATAAGCTAAGTACTGGAATTGAATATAAAACCGTGAGTTTCTGGATTGGTCGATGGTTGCCGTTTAACAGTTAGTTTCGAGTTAGACAAAGATGATGTCATACTAGGAAAATATTTCCCCAGGTTCGTTATTTATGGAAGCTGTAGCGTGAATTATGTGCAGTTGTTAAGAGCGTTCAAAGCATGTGGTTGTTGTACCGGAACGAGCATGAATGTCACAGCTGATAGATGCGGGAGCGGTGTTTACTCAAGAAACTTATAAAAGAGTACGAAATGTCACAACACTTTCTCATGTCGGTTCTGTATTAATGCAGTGTGAATTGGAGCACAATTTAGTAACGGGACTAGCTCCCGTCTTAGTTGTGTTATTCTTCGCTCGTCATCAGATATTCATTTAGTCATTCACAACAATGTATGGTACGTTTCGTTATTCGGTGATAATCACTCTATGCGGATGTAAGCTCACAATTTTCCGCCAAGCAATTAGGGAAATCGGGTTAAGAAATTATTCAGCGGTGTTTGACGTTAATTGCAGTATGTTTATTCAGTTATATTGGTTCTTAGGTTCAGTTGGCGTAGTTAAAAGTAATTGGCTTTCGTTTTATGGTTGTTTGTGTTGACAACTTGATCATGTCGAACTCTTTTCATTCGCAATGAATTGATAGAACAATTAGAAGTTTTTATCTTTTTCCTGTTGAAAGCGAAGCGGATATCCGTGTATATTTCACGTGCACATTTTCCTGTGCTAACTCGCTCGCTCTTAGATTTTGAGTGAGACTTCCTCGAACGGGTCGGGCGGTGTTCAAGGACGGGCACGATCGTTTCGTGAAGGAATAGGAACGAGAAGGAAACGCGTAAGTGCGTCTCTTGTGTGATAAGATTTCGTACAATCTTCGACGAGCTACGAGACGTGGTTTCTTGCGGTATCCAGCAGAAAAGAATGGCGCAATTTTTGTGTGATGTGGTTTAGGAAGAACGGTAGACATTTCCGTTAGTTTGCTTTTAGTATCTGGTCAATGAATAGAATTAGAGTACTATGGAAATCTTTGAAGTTCTGATTATCCTGTTATGATTGTTATTTTTATGGCTCTTATCGTATTGAAAAAATCTTTTGACGAGACAATTTTAGCGTAGAACATTTTTATTTGGCATGGAAAACTATTAATAATTCCCTAGGAATTTAAATTAATGTCTTCTTCTTAATATGTTTTCATATTGGGATTGATGAGTTGAAAATACGATGAATATATTGCTTCATTTGTTTTATACATCGGTATACGTCAGAACTAAAGAATTCATCACGTGAGTCGTGCTTTCGTCCATTCAGTCACCTGCCTAATAGTCATCGGGGAAAATATCACCGCCAAAAATGTCTTGGGGTCTAATTGTCACCACCTCTGTCATGCGTCTCGATTTTTTTTGGAATGGGTTCCGTGAATGCGACCCACTGCATGGTACGGTTCCCTATAGAAAAAGCTCTCTCAAAAAATTCCTTCGAAATCCGTTCTTTTCTCCTCGCAGATTCATAACTCTCAGAAGGAACATCTCCCAGGTTTCTCTCTTAGGCGCCTTCATGATGAGATTTCCGTTTACCCGAACAATGGACCCCTTGTTCGTTTCCTTCCAGGTCGTCTTCAGGTATCTGCTTCCCGTCATATCTTTCTCCCGACGCGGTCTAATCTAATTTTTACGTAGCTTTTCTGCCCTTGTACGCTGCCAAGGGATTCCAATATATGGCGTTTTTATATTTTTTCTTTATCGATACTGTTACTTACTGTGCGTTGCTGTGGTTTACGTGAGGAAATGTAGTATGCTAATATCGTAGATTTGTCGTTCTTTAATCTTGAGATCGTATTTGAAGTATCTAGCGGTAGATTGTTTCCTTCTTTATATTCGTTTACGATGTAAATAATTTTAAAGTAGAAGGTAGATGTATGTTTTCAGTTAATTTGCCTTATATCTCGAAGGTATTTCATAACGTTTCGGAGAGTTTTAATATCTTAAAAGTGTATTAAACGATTAAAAGATTTACTGTTTTTGAGTTTTTTCTTTTCTATTTTACATTAATAAGGAAGGGTATTTAATTTTTAAAGGCCATATTAACTTACTAATTATTCATTCGTAGAGTTCAAATTAGACGCTCGATTGTTTTTTAATGATCACGGTTCATATTTCAGATTTATACTCATCATTTGCTCGCCTATTACCTTTCGGATGGTCATACTTCGTTAATAAGGTTCAGAATGCTATCCGGTGTCATCCATGTTTTCCCATAAAAATAATGACGTGGAAAATGAAGTCCCGCGTACGCGGCGGGGCGAGCCGAGGCTTCAGTTGCCCTTTTAACGTAGTCCTAATGATGCGGTAACTATCCCTTGTGCCTATCGATCTTCCGATGGCAACCAATCAGTGTCGTATCCAGGGAGAGTTTGGCGGTTAGGAACTCATCTCCCCGGGATGGGAGAGCTTTTGATGCACGGGCGCCTAATTTACTTTCGTTTAAGCGAAATGACGGGTACGGGATGATTGCAAGGATGTTTATACGAGTTTATGTATCGACAGTTTTAGTTGTCATGGTGAGGGCGTTCGGTTAGATCGTCCTGGTTTGGATTTCTAAGGTTTCTTACAGTACGTATATACATCAGACGCTAATACCATAAGACCAATGCTTATTTTTATTGGTTTGGAAGTATATAAAAGTAAAACTCCTGTGCCACATTCTTCACGCAGTGTCTGTACTGTGTCCTTTTTAAGTTTCTATGGCGGGATGGTGTTTTTTTTAACTTCATATTTTGTGCAAACGTAGAGGTATGGAACGCGGTCACGGGTTTCGGCTTTTCTTGCGGTGTTTAGGGTACGATGGCTAACGTAATTTGTGAAAGTAATACGACCCACTTCTGAAGCGTTTAGCGGTAGCAACATTTTAAACGGGAAGGATAGTGGTTTTTGAGTTGTTTATTTTTCTGATTTCGTTTCCCGAAAGAAGGTGAAAGATTTGGGAAAGTTGTGGTTGGAAGCGTTCTATGATAGGTTGGGTATGGAAGGTTCTTCCTGTGGGAAATTTAGGAATGAATTAAGTTAGTTCTTCCTGTGTTTTCAGTAAATGATGTTTTTAAACTATAAGTTCGAAATCGACAATATTTACGTACGTATTAAATACAATATCAGTAGTTAAATGATATAATTTATAAATATCGGAAAATAGAAGTTTATATAGGTTTACAATGGCGTGTAGCTAATCAAAGGTTGTCTGAAATGTTCCAAAACAGTATGGGATGTAATAACATTGCACCGTATATGCGTAATGAACGGAGAGTTCACGCTTACTGTACTGTGTTGGTGTTCAAGAGAAAATAAAGCTAACATGAAAGTGTGTGTTTGTTTCGCTCATTGAAGTTTTAAGTACCGTTTTAATTAGGTTAATATCGGGAGATGCTGAGTGGGAAGAGGATTTGATTAGCCAGTGTTGCGAGGCTATTAAAATCGAAAGCTTTTGGCACGATCTCGTCGTGGAATCCGTACCAGGAAATAGAGCCCAATTAGATAGAACGATATGTCAAAGAAATGTATATATTTTTATTCTGTTGTGAATCGTATTATTCAGAGTTTTGTAGCTTAAATTATATTCCGATCAAATCAAATTGAATTAGTATCTCATTGCTAGCTGCTAGTTAAGGGATGAATTTATTGTGTGTTTATGTGTAATATATTTATGGATAATGCTTATTCATACTGAGGTACTGAAGTCGTCCACTTATCAATCATGCCTCCCGCTGCATAGGGTTACTTGAGCGACGTATTCGGTTCGCGGTTATTAAAATAAAATAAAAAAGCGTCCATTCTCGCAGTGTTTCCGTGATTATATTCGGGTTTTCAGGATAGAATTAATTATTTTTCGAGTTGGTTTATGGGCGAAGGCACATCATATTTGATTTATCACTGCTGGTTTAACTGGATACTCGCGGGATATAACTCATCCCAGCTGACAGTTTCAGCCGTGACGGATGTATTTTTGGTTCTGTAATATTCACGAGTCAAATTTTTGAGCTGCGAAAAGTTCTCGCGGAGCGGCGTTAAAATTTAAAAAATTTCGAAATTCATTTGTTCGGCGTCTCTCGGAAGGGCGGGTGTGTAATCTCTTTCTACGATGTCTTCGGAAGGATTATTCGATCGATCCGGTATTAAAATAGTGCGAACATCTCCCAACCTAGATTTTATGCATTATATATGTTTTGCTTTCAGAATAATGACCCGATAATTAATTTTTTTGCTTGCATTAGTGCCGGTTACGTTTTGATTTAGACTCAAGCAGGATAAAGGAAAGGGTGTGATAGTTATATCCGAGTTCGTTCGACTTGAATTCTAAGTAGACGAGGAAATTAGCGACTTCGCCTGGTTTCGAACCTTGGTCCACCGCTTTACGGGCAGCTTTTGCATGAATATATCAAGGAAGGTGAGGGACCTGGGTTCGAGTCCCTGTCATGTGGATATTTTCAACTTCGATTTCACTTTGGTAGCCTCTGAAAATATGGTCTTCAATGCTAGAGATTTGATGTAATTTATTCATGCCCTAACTTTACACTGGTAATAAAAGAGCGTGAAGCATATAAATAACCTTCCAACGGCTGTTTCGTTTGTAATAAGCATTGAGACGACGTTGTGGAATATTTAACTCCTTATTTCTTTGAATGACATTGAAACGGCAGCGATCTGTCGTCATCCGTAATTGTGGAATAGAAAAGAACGTATCATACTGCTTCCTTGTGCCTCTGAATGCGATGTATCAAGGCCTCTCAACCGTACGTAACCTATTTCTTATATTTCAAAGCGATGTATGAAATTGCTCTGCGGTTCTTTTCTGTCTCGCCCTTTAGAAAACTCATTAATACGTCCGATCGAATACCGGAGACGGGCTTTTTCCTTCCCAAGTCTTTCCCAGCCGAAATTTCCTCGAAAGAGCGCGTTGTCACGGGAACAGCTGTGGAAATGAATATAGGGTTCTCTTATCTCCTCATTCCGTTGACCCATTTCCTCGAAACGAGAGAAGAAAGATAGGCCGTAGAGTTGTTTTATCTCCCTAAGACGCTGTAAGTCAGCCATGTAAAGGAGGCATTGGTTCACCTAGGAAAAAGAACATGCGTTATCATCACTTCCTCGTCTCGCATTGCACGCTGCAAAAAGGTTGCAGGTTATTACGCGATGTAGTAGTACTCCGTTTCTCACGGTTGAGAAAATGCATATCCGCGTCACATTGCTCAACTCGGCGTTTCCACTCGTTCGCTGTTTTCCGAGGAAAACGAGCAGCTAGCGAGAATGCTTTGTTTTTCCTATCTGGATTTGTGTAGGGCATTGTTTGTTTGTTGCTTGGTTGTACGGTAAAGCGAGGTTCAAAAGAGATGTATTAGAAAGCTTTGCTGATAGAATCCTAATCTGTTCTTCTGATTTGGGCTGAGTTTGATCCAAATTGAGATTTTGTTTATGCTTCTTGGCCAAGTAACTGTTAATTTCTACTCTTTTTTCGATGTTGAATTTCAATTATTTCAGTAGATTTTTCTGAATGAGAATGAGCATTATCATTGTTCCGTATATAATTCGAAATTTTCAGCTTGTGAATGTACAAAAATAGTCGTGATTTAAGTCGTGGAATAGGTTTTGACCTTCCTGGTATTTTCTTGATGAGTAAGCAATGAAATGTTGAAGGAAAAGACGAATTTAGAAAATATTAGACGAATCATTTCCTATATTATATCTGGTCCTAGGAAGATGTATTATAGTATCGTTACCTATGGGTGATGTAGTAAGAATTATGTGTAAAATGTATGTTGTGATAAGATTTTATGATTAACCGTTTTTTACATTGCTATTAGAATTACCTTCGCATCATTTCTCAGTTTTCTTGTAGAAATCCGAGCGCCTTTGATTCTTTCGCAAGGTTAATGACGTATCGGAACGTTTACTTTCATCTTTTGACTGCTCAGATCAACTGGTGCGGGTTCGAAACATTTGCTTTCCTTTCGAAACGTCTTTTCGAGACAGGTGGAATGTAACACTCGTCTCGCCAGCGCAGATGTGCTTTAAAGAATTCTCGAGAGAAACAGCGTGCATTGTCCGCCGTTGTTTTCCTAGGAAGCGAAAGCTTTTTAAAGAACATCTCCTTCGAAGAGCGACGTTATACACATCCACTCTCCCCACAGCGACCGTCGAAGGACGCACTGGCGATGACCTCGGCAGACCGTATCCTTCACGGCTAGTGGTCAGATCGCAGGCCGTTCTGCGGCTGCGGCCAATTGTCGCTCTTTCCACGAAATTCCTCCCAACCTCAGAGGAATAAAGATGGTTATGCGGATTTATTCCGTATTCAAACCGCAGAGCGGCTCCTTCCATGACGTTTGGGGTTTATTCTGGTACACTCGTTCAGTAGGTGAGAGGCGTATGAAAATAGGGTCTTCTTTGCTGAGCCAGTTGGGCATTGTTCTTGGGCTAGCGAGGTTTTTCTCGGAACACGACGCGCAGAGAGCTTATGTGCTAAAATTGCATGATCATAGGTCGTTCAGGATTTCAAGGTTGCGCGTGGTTCTATCGCACGCAACTTGTGTCTGGAGTTGGTAATGCTCTCGGTGAATTAATTGCGACGTCACGGTGGGTCTTTGTTGATCCATTGCGTATCGTTTGTGTTGGAGAATAGATGGTGTCATAGAACGAGTAAGGTTGAAGGTGGATGGTATAATTAGGCGTGTTGCAGCTTAAGTTTGGCCCTGTTACATTTCTTCCGCGATCTTGATTCTGTGTTAAATAATTTTCCCCGTCATGATTTTTTTCGAGAATGTGTTTATTTATGTAGCGTTATTTATGCATTATTGTCTCCATAATTGTGTTTTATAACGGTGGTTAATATTTATTGTGCGTAGTGTATCGAGGAGAGAAAGTTTTCAAGCAGGTACGAGGTGATGTTCCGGGTTGTCTGCAGGCAGAACTGTGGTTTAGAAAGAATGCCCGAAGTATTTGCTTATATAGCTGATTGATTTGCCAATTAAAGAGAAGAAGTGCCTATGTTTGAGTTATTTGTGGTTATTTGCTGAGTGTTAAGGTATTTTTCTCTTATCTGGCTCTTTTATAGAGTTCGTTCGTTTGTACAAGACGAAGTAAATGTCGAGTATACTTGGGCTAATTTTGATTTGTCAAAGGCTTCATAAACCCGTAGTTTTTTTCCTTTTCTTTATTTTGTAAATAATCTCCTAGGCTGTTTTTGGATAAGTAGTCCGTAGCTGAAAGAGATTAGGCCAAGTAGAGAGAGAACCTTTTTCTAAAAATACCCCTCGGTATTCGTGGTCCCGTGAAAGAAGTAATTTTCTCGGAGTTTTAATAACACGTGGGGATGTGGAATGATATTAATGCCCTCTTTCCCCATGACTTACTCCATTCCACGCCCACAGCTTAATCTCCAGCACTTTTTCATCCCTTCACCCAAAGCGACCAGTTTGGTGGCAGAGTGGAGTTTATACGACCAAATATCCGCAAAAAATCGTGAAGATTCGTTTTTCACCCTCGCTCATCCAAATCCTTCACGCCTCCCCCCTCAAATCCTTTCCATTTACCGAAAGGGAAACCGTGCGGTCCACCGGTACAATTATCCCGATAGATCCCGTGGATTTTTTTTTAGCCTTTCCGGAGAGGTTTTCCCGAAGACCTTCCCACAAACTTAATAACTTCCTTAGAATTTTTTATTTCTTAGAGATAGGGTCCGGCTATTTTTACTGTCATTACGGAGCACGGGTTGGAAATACGTCCTCCCCCCTAGCGGTCCATTTACGCAGTAGTTTTAATTTAGAAGGCGGTTGAATTTTTTGTCTCAGGGTCATTATTCTGGCGTTTTTAACGTGTGTGAAAATTGTCGAGATTTTTGTTGTGTTGGAGGTGTTTTAGAGTATCGGTTTTGGATTATTTTGCTCTTATTTTGCCTGTTATCAAGTCTATAATGATTTTAATTATAATATATTATTAATTGTAATGATAATTTAGGGAAATATATTGCTCTATAATTACGTAAGGAAGATTGAGGTAATGAATGGAGCGTAGAAGTTGTATACTGGGTATTTAGCTACACATCTGGGCTATTTTCTTCTTTGGTTTAATTATGATCGTAATTATTTTATTTCTTACGAACGAATTTAGGAGTTACGTTCAGAATAAACTCATATTTTTAGGAATGTCGTGCTTCAGAGTTCAAGAAATAAATGAAGAGTTAAACTTTTCGTATTCTTTATTTATAGTTAGAGAGAGATACGTATAAGTACGTATATGAATTATAATTCGATTCGTGTTCGGATATAATAAGTAACGATGTTGGATCACATTATTCCGAGTAGCTTACAGTTCGAATTAATGAAGGACCACAGGTATGAGCCGAATAAAGTTTCCATCCAGTCTGGTGCTCACGGCCGATGTTTTTCCATCTGCTACCAGTCTCGGAAAAATCGATATTTTTTGTTTTGGCGGCCTCCCGTTTTCCCCCTTCCCCATTAGTCACTACCCCCCCTCCTAACGACCGCTGAAGGTCTTCCAAATTCACATCCGGTTGACGTCCTCCCTTAGAAGTGTGCGTGGGAGAAGGGCAATGCTCGGTTCTTCATCGGCAGCCATCTAATCTTCGCAATCCTCGAAAAAGAAGTATATCGAGGGATTCCTCACAAGTTCGACTTTTTCGTTGCCAGGGTTTCACATGGAAAGCATGCCGATCGTATTTGATGTTGCGGATTTTTTTTCGCGATGTTTTTTCCGAATGGAAGTGTAGTATTTTATCGCAATATGTTATATTTACGTTTGGGCTTGTACGAGTTGAATTTATTGTTGTAAAAGCTTCTTAAATAACCTCCTAGTATAGTGAGGTTTTGACTTAATATAAATTCATTTTAATTTAAATTTCATTATTTACGGAATATTTACTCTGTAATAAAGAGTGTGAATATAGGTTATGTTCGAAATAATTTGTATTATTCACAATTTTCGTATTAGTAACTTGTCTGATTTGTGTAATTTAATTAAGTTATCAAAAAACAATTTCATTACTTAGAATAAAACCTATGCTCAGTATTGAATGAAGTTAAACTACTGTACTTTTTATGTAACAGTTTCCTATTATTTTATTGGCATTTTACAGCTCGCGATGGTTTGAGTACGTAACTGTCTCTTAGGATGAGTTTCGTACGTACTTTCAGAATAAAATTGTATTTGTATCTCTTTTCTCTTATATCTGTTTCCTCTTTATTGTTTGTCTCCACGAAATTAATTTGGAGATTGTCATAAGTCGTAAATGGTATGTCCGTCCCTTTGTAGATCGAGATACGAGTATATGTATTCTACGTGCGTCTCATTGTTTCGTTCGCTTTCCCATGCAGTTATCTCATCACTCATTGCAACGATCGCATGCACTTCTTGTGCACATCCCTTCTCTTTGTCATTCTTTCCACAGCTTGTTTTTTCAAGTCCCCTTTGCCGCGGTTTAAATGCGCGATGAATATACGAGTGTAGGGCCGTAGCATTGTCGTCTGCGAATCTTCATTGTCCACTCGTTGAGCATTCATATAAGCCCCGTGATGCATCACGAATTGAGTTATGAGTCTGGAAATCTTTTGAGCTCCTTTTTTTGTTTCAATAGAAAGTTAAAAACGTTTTCAGCCGTCCCTTTTCATGAGTAGCGGAATGGAATGTTTGGCGACCTTTGGGACATTCAATAACGAAAGCTTTTGTTTGTCTCAATTCCTCGAATGTAGTCGCGGATGATTGGATTTTAGGGGATTGATTGGGTTAATGTGTAGATTAATTAGATTTTTTTAGTATCAGTTCGAATCAAAATCGTTTTTAGTTACGTAAACACGTTTAATAAAGTTTTGTTTCGCTGTTGTTAGCAGAGTTTGGCGTGTTCGGGGAATCGTAACATTTAATTAAGGTCGTTATATTTCCTCTATTATACCCTAGTGGTTTTAAATTAACTTTAATTTGCCATATTTTTGTGCATATGATTCTTAACTGGTGATAGAAATTCATCCGCTCGTATTAAATGCCTTCTAGAGCGAATCTAAAATGCCGTAGTGTCGTAGGACTTCGAGGGTGGCATATCGTTTTCCCACTTCTATCTTTAAACCAAAAAAAACCTGGCAGCAGCTATTTCGTCCTCGACATTAGCGAAATAGGGGCCACGTGCACGCGGAGGTAGAGACCTCTACCGGAATCTTCGGGAGAAGTTGTTTACATGTATATCTTTCGAACTCTGCAATGGAAAAGTAGGAAAGAGTCGTTCAAGTAAATTTATCGTCGGAAACACTTCGACCCGATGCGTTTCCAAGCGTCGTTTTGTTCCCCCCCTAAGAAAGAGCTGCGTTTAAAATAAATCTGCACTGCAGCTCCATGTTTTTTGAGGAGGGTTCGATGGCTTCGCGTCGGTCGACCTTCAGTTTTCTTACGGAGGGAAAGAAGGGGCATGAAAAATTGGCCGCGGATTGACTCTGCGGCGTAGTTTCCCGGTGAGCAATTGGAATCGTATGCGAGTATTTTTGGTATGGTCGAGCATTTTGATGTATCACATTGTGTGCGGCTGTGAAACGAAAAGCTCAACCCGTGTCTTTCCTCGTACTGAATAGGATAAACTGGTGCTTTTGCGAAACTGATGGTGTTTCCATGGGAACGAGATACTGTGGAATTGAAGGGATTTTATCTTACTACGTTACGATAAAATGTCTGTCTCGTTAGAGTTTTCCATATTCATTCAGGTCGAATATCCTTATACATTTTCCTCATATTTTTGACGAAGAATAGGATGAAGCTGTGTAATTGAATTCTTTCTTCTGGGTGATATCCTAATGTTCAATACGATTGTTATTTAATGCCTCAAATATATGCTTTCCAATAAATTTCTCTTCAAAGAGGAAAAGCCTTGCTATATTCTATTGTAAATGTACCATACTCTTGCAAATTCTTCTATTTATCTTACGTTGTCATGTGTTATGATGTGAATCGAATCTAAGTAAATACTATTTCAGTCACATGAAGATTACCATAAAGGAGTATTCTTTTTGTTTATACAAGCTGTGTTTTCCGTTGCCAGTCCTATACTTTCACGCACATTCGATTTATTTCAGGGTTCATGTTTTATCAACTGGAGCGAACTTTCGTTTGTGTTTGATTTACACGTAAAACTAACAAACAGAGATAGAATCCCCGGTGATTCGACTAAAATATAGCATCCACGGCTGTGAGTCAATTTTGTTTCGTCGTCTAGAACGTGTTTACCCAGTCCCAAAAGTGAAAGCTTTCATCAAAGATTAATACGTATCGCCGTCGATGTATTAGGTATTCATAATAAATCTCGTAGTTTGCGTAGGTTGAAACCACGATCACAGTTCTCAAGGACTCCGGAACGTGGTGAGCTCACCGTGGAATAGATCTTTTCTAAACCATTTCGCGGAAGGACTGAGGCTAAGAACCTTGGAAATATTCTCATACATATTTGAATCCATTCCAGACCTCAAGTTGACGCCCGTGCAAAGTAGGTTAACGGTAGTTTTTTTTTATTCCCAGGGATTAAATGAGTTAATTTGATATTCTATTCGTGCATTAGCTTCCTGCGATTTCGCAAGCATAAAGCTACCGCAATTAACTCATTCCTTTTTTCAACTATCTCGTTTGCTCCGGCGGTGTGAAGCTTCCAAATTCCGTTTTTATTCTTCCGTGCTTTGATGTCTCGCGTAAAGTAGACTCATCGTTACTTTCGTCTGTAATCAACGATCTCTTCAGCCTCTATCGTCGCCAGGAAATACGTATCCCCGCAACTGGAAGGTTGAGCCTCATCCAGCGTACATCTTAATTTCTCGGAATAGGAAGGATATGCGAAGGGTTCGCTGGCAAATATACAGCCCCGGTAGGATTCTAGGAGTAAGAGGATTTAAGGGTATTTTTCTTCTCGTGGATGTGGGTAAATATGTTCGGGAAATAAGAGTAAATATGCCAGGAAAATACGAAGGAATCTTCTTCTCGTGTAGCGTGGTAAAGGAGACTTTTTAGGGTTGGTTTAATTCGTGGTGTGTTTATTTAGATCATGAAAAATTCATCTCGTTACGGTCTCTGGGAAATCTTGGGCATATATCCGTGTTCTCGCCTAGGAAAAATGTGCATTTTTTTATTAACATGAACTTGGCATTTCTTTCTATTTAACTTTCTTTTTAAGACGATGATTGCTTGATCAGATTAAGCTAATTAGTTTCATCTCTGGATCGCGCAATTTTTAATTAAGACCCTTATTATCAGTAGTTACTTTATATCATTTAACGGTCAAAAATTTATAAAGCAAAGTGGATATATGTGGTTTAAAATAGTAGTTATTTTATCATTACGTAATTTTTTCTTATGCAATTTTATGGTATATTAAGAAAAATAACATTTGGGTGGTATTAAAATAGTATCCAGCTATTTTCGCCATTAAATAGTTAGGTGTAATTCTTTATTTAATATGAACTTAAATGTTTTTGTAAGAATGATGCAATCCTCAATTAAATTACGCACGTCGAGCTTTGCAAATTGCCCCTATCACGCATTTGTGTACGCTTTCATTCCCCTCGTGGTGTAGCGTGAATGCGAATGCAACATTTGTCTTCGGCTTTAAACAATTCACAAGGCTTTGTTACCACGTGTTAAACCATACCGCCGGCAGGCAGAACCTTTGTTTTCCGCTCGATTCATCACTTTGGATACGCAGGTGTCTCTTCGCCATCCTCCGTTTAGCGGATGATCTCACCGCTTCCTTTTCCGAGAGCGGCAGATGAGTCCATTTAGCATTTCACGGAATGCACGAATTGCATCGAGATCGCGACAGTGTCGCGCATCTCAGCGCATTCCGTCTTCGGTCTTTCGCGAGAGATAGAGCTACCGAGGGGGAGGGGGCGATTCAGTGAAATGGATCGGAAGAGGTTTCGTAAGAATCTCTCTCTTGCTAGTAGCTGCAGCAGAAATCCGTAGAGGAGCTAAATCTCTTATCATTTTAAATGAGTTAACGCCTTTGAGAAGATAGTTAAGGATTCCTCAGGGCTCAAGATGTTTTAATATCTAGTCGTAAGTGCACAGCTGCGTCTGGAGGAAGTTGGATGGAAGTCTCGCGATGTTTTTCTCGCGTGGAAATTATGTTTTAGATCGAATTGACGTGTCGGTATGCTTTTAAGGTTGAAATAGAAGAAAATTAGTGTTAGAAATCCTTGGAGTATCATTTCATGATGTTTTATTAGGATATTATTTAATTTTTCTTTGATTTGCGTGTTATAGAAGAACTTATTTTAGCCTTGATTGATATTCTTCTCTATGAAGTCGAGATACAGTACGAGATGATTTCTATCAAAGCTTTATTTTTGACTTAATATGATTCTATGACTAGTAAATCTATAGTGAAATCTTAAATCATTTTTATTGCGTTCATTCCCGACCTCGCTCTTATATTTTCCGGACGTTAAATCGATGCAGTTTCACGAGGCGTTAATATTCATGAGCGTTGGGAAAGGATGCTCTAGTCAGAGGCGATCTCGGTTTTGTTTAATCTTTATCGCTCAGATGTCAAGTCAATTAGCCCATAGTTTATTTTCTCATTCGTCGAACGAGAGAGAGGCATAATTATTAAACGTCAGACCCAACCATTATTAGCGCTCGGGATAGATCGTCCATTGTGCTCCATAAATTTCCGATTCCTTTCATTGCTTCACGCGTTTGTATTGGATGCAAATAAATCGAACGCTGCTCTTATTTCAACCGGGTTTCCCCATTTCCGTTGCGTTAATCACCGTCATAGCAGACAAGGGCCGTGTCTTTTTCTTAATTCGATATTCTCACGCGTTTTCACAACCTTTTTTCCCGAAGGAATCGGTCCGATTTGCGAATCTACCGTGTGAATAATCGGTGGCTGTTAAAGAACAGGATGGCCTCGTTTTGGTTGGAATTAATATATTTAGTCCTTGGCATATATATATATAGTGTGAGATATTGTTGTAGAATTCAGGAAAGGTTGATTTTATTTTGAAGGGCAGAGCTTTATGTTTCTATTTTTTATGCTTTTATGTAGATGTTTTCTATTCGTGTTTTCAAGTACGTCGGGTTTGATAGGAATTACTTTTCTTTTAGTATTTCCACGATTTGCATGATTTTGTCGGTTTTATTCTATTTAATCATCAGTGGTGATGTTTAGCTGTTTCAAATGGTCATGTATAGACATTGAGGTAATGAAAAGGAGTGTACTTATCAATTGGATTCATGGCGGTCATCTTTAGGTTGTTTGATTTTTAGTTAAAATAGACTTTGATTTCTAATCACCATGGTTTATTCTTTACGTCATCCAATGTATCGTTTCTTGCACTGCAAATCTGATTTAAGCTCCGCGTTAGTCCAGTGGTTTAATTAATAATTTTTCGAATTTCAAATTCCGCATTACTGTTTAATATTACGATATTAATTCTTAATTGTCGGGGTAAATATTTCCACGTCGGATTTCTTTTCTTTCCCTTATCCCGCGCACAGTAAACAGTCTGCAACATCGGACTACGCAGGCATGTTAGCGTGTTCTTCATCCTTAAGAGGTACCAAATTTAGGGTCCTTGTTGTCCTTCGTCGGGTTAAAACAAGGGCATCCTCCCCTTCTCGCTGGCTGCCTTAATTCATTCGCTTCCTCGTCAGGCTCTCTCACAGTGGAGGCCGTCGCTTATCTCGTTCGCTCTTCACCACTCCTTCCTTTCTCCTCCTCCATCGTTTGTCTCTCCACTTCCTCCTGATACCTGCTTCGGACCTTTACCCAATCGATACCTGGTCGAGATATGTAGTTGCTGTGGTTACGCACTGTTGCGAAGTTATCTCAACTTGCGTCTAAGTTTATGTACGCAAGTGGTAATTCTATTGTTTATGCATGAGTTACTGTAGCGGAAGTCTTAGGATGTTGCGGTCATAAAGAAAACTATGTATCTTATTCGTCATATTGAGTATGTTTTGCTACGATTTTTCGTAGTAATTAATATTTCTCGATTAAGTGAAGATGGATAAGACTTAACACGATGAATTCGTCCGATTTTTATAAAAAGTTTAGACAGTCAGACCTAACAAAATAGAGAAATGACGGGGACCTGGGTTCGAGTCCAGGACATAACGTTTTTTTATCTAATAATTCAGTTTCATCTCTGTATTTTCCATTTTTGAGTTTTAAATGAATCCTATAGTGAGGTTTATTTCATTCAACATCGTTCTCGAATTGAATTTCATGTATTATAGCTTTGGGAGACGAGAAATTAAATCATTTATGACTGATACGAATCGGCTATCCTTTGGTTATGCAACTTTCCGTAATCTCTCGAATTTTGTCAAACACTGACAGGATTATGGTTCTATTTTCACCATTTTTTCTATGGAGCGATTAAAGAGACGGGGAAATGTGGGTTAAAGTTTTTTTTTATTTCCCATAGCAGATCTTTGACCCCTTTAGAGCTATCTCCGCGAGATAATTTTTTGTCTCCGTAAAAAGTGAAGGTCGAAGCTGCTGTAAGTAGGTTTATTTACTTACGCATTTGAATGAAATGCTTTTGCGGCTTGAAAGAGTTGCATTATGCGATACAGATTTGGAAGAGCGTGTAACTGTGGCGAAGAGGTTGTCCCTTTGTCTTGTTGGTTAACGGTACATCTTCGCCCCTGCCTGGTAAGGGTCGGCTTCCCGGAATTGCAAGCCGCGGACCCTGCCAGATGTGTCGATTCTATTGGTGCCCTTCTGAAGGTTGAAGCGGACGCGCTAGAGAAGGCAGTTATTCTTCGGCGTTTGGAAGGTCAGGAGGACCTTGTGCAAGGGACTGTGTGCAGATTTTGGCGCGTCTGCAGTGCGTGGGGGATTGAGTGTGGAACTCGGGTTAGGAGTTCGCGAGTTATAGGATAATCCCTCCACGACATTTTGGTGTCAGGTGTTTTCATGTGGTACGAATCTCAATTCGCTCCCTTCATTGACGTTAATTGGTGTCAGAATATATTAATCGGTATCTCCCAGAATACGTGTACGTGTAGGCGTTAGTTTCGTTAATCTGTGGCAACTTGTCTTTAATTTCATTTTCTCACGCGCATCTTGAAGTCATGACTCCCGATTTTATTCTTTTAATCCCATGTTTCAGTGGTGAGAATAGTATATCAGTGGAAAAATTTTTGGATTGCGTTCAGTTGACCGGTCGCCTATGTTCTATGACCGATGAGCAATTACTGTGTGCCGCGCGATTACGTTTAAGAGGCCCTGCTGCCGAGTACGTACTATACAATCCGCATATTTTGGAATGTTTTGAAAAATTTTCAAAATATCTTAGACGTAGGTTCAGTCCCAGTATGTCTCTCTTCTCCCTCGAGCAAATGTTTTTCAGTTGTGTTCAAGGTTTCAAAGAGACAGTGATAGAGTACTCCTCTAGACTGCGTAAGATTGCTTTTCAAATAAAAGAGGCATATCATAATTTACCACCAGATTCGGTCCAATTAATGATGGAAAATCGTCTCTTATTACAATTTCTTTATGGATTGAGGGAAGAAATTGGCCGTTTTGTGTTGCTACGAAACCCGCGAAATATTCTAGAAGCAGAAGAACTTGCGTTCTTAGAGGAGGCAAATGTGCAAAATTATCGAGACCGAGAAATCTTAGTTGAACCGCAGTCGCGCAAGCTCCCCACCGAGACCAAAAAAGACTTTGATAGCAATCAGTGCAACACTTCAGTTCATTACTTTCGTACCGTTCCTGCGAAAAGTTGTTTCAATTGCGGTCACAAAGGACATTTCATAAAGAATTGCCCATTACTGTTATGTGGAATTTGCAACAGATATGGGCATCGACCAGTGAGTTGTTCTGCGAAGAAAAGGAGGGACACCAAGGACTGCGTTACGATGGCTGCTAACAACCGCGGAGGTAGAAAGAGCCGCGCCACAACGGAAGCTTCACGAGTTTTGTTGGGATCGGAATCGCGGGTGACCTCTTTTGTCAGCCAGGATGGCGAGGATTCGACCCTTGACCCCAGTTTTGCCGAAGAAGATACTCAGAATTTCATCGGAGGAGGAGTTGCCCTCGTAGAGACTGCCACAGCGGAGAATGGAGTTGGACAGAAAGCGACCGTCGTGAGAGGACCGATGCCGTCTGCGACGTTGGAGATATCCGGCTCACCGAATTCGAAGTTCTATCCTACATATCGTTTTCCGCCGCGGAAGAAGAGATCGGCGATGAAGAAGGAAGACTTCAAAGAAACATTTATCGAGGAGGATATTGTGAGCTTGCAGAATTCAGAAGATCAAGAACAGGTTTATTCGCATAAGTATCAAGACAGGCCGAGGATGACAAAGACGGAAAGTGTTAAAAGGCGTGCCAACGGATGATTTGTTCCCGACGAGTTAAAAAAAACAGACTATCGATACAGAGTGATGATTATTTGTAGAACATTTTGTGTGACTATTAATGACTGTGTTTTTAGGCAGAGTGTGAACTTGAACTATTCTTTTGTTTTTTTTGTTATTTTAATTACTGCATTTGCTTCTTGTTAATTTGTATGATGTATAGATGTTAGGCACCAAGCGGCTCAACTTTCGCAACCCCGGGTCTTAACTGCCAAGGGGGTGATGTGGCGAAGAGGTTGTCCCTTTGTCTTGTTGGTTAACGGTACATCTTCGCCCCTGCCTGGTAAGGGTCGGCTTCCCGGAATTGCAAGCCGCGGACCCTGCCAGATGTGTCGATTCTATTGGTGCCCTTCTGAAGGTTGAAGCGGACGCGCTAGAGAAGGCAGTTATTCTTCGGCGTTTGGAAGGTCAGGAGGACCTTGTGCAAGGGACTGTGTGCAGATTTTGGCGCGTCTGCAGTGCGTGGGGGATTGAGTGTGGAACTCGGGTTAGGAGTTCGCGAGTTATAGGATAATCCCTCCACGACATAACTTCTCCGTCTTACGTAAGTTTCCTGTGTTTAAATGCGAGGCTCGTACTTTTTACTTACGTTGCTTTGAAGTATGTAATCGGGCATGTAAACTGTATGGAAAAGGGTTGACTCAGATATATTTCTGCTTTAATTTCTACGAATGCAATGAGTTAAGGACCGAGTCGTTGGACTTATTCGTTATGAGAACTCGTAGATGTGTTCTTATCTTATTTAGAAGGAGATTTCATTTATACTTCCGTGCCTCTTATCAGCGCACAATTATGCTTTTATTAGCTGGAAGGTATCAAGTCGTGCACTATCATTGATGCATTTAAAATGCGTGTTGATAAGTTGAGTGCAGGATGTTTGTTCTGCAGTTATCAGGACGTATTTTCCGTGAAGTATTATACTTTTTGGAGGGTGGAGTAGTAAAAGAACATCTATCTGTAGTTATGGAAATATTTAATTAGGAATCCATGCTATGATTAATTTGATTGATGATTTAATTTTTATTAGTTTTTCCTTTTAATTAGTTTCTCATTCACGTATGAATCGATCGTATTTATCATATAATAAATTCTTTTCATGATTGGTATTCCATTCGCAGGTTTCTTCATTGATATCACGATATAGTTTTCTCGACCCGTTTCTAATACGAATTAATTGAGGTTTCTTATGGGAATATCATCCTCAATCAAGTATCCGTAAAGGAATTTAATTGAAGCACGCCGTTACACTTTCAAGCAGCGAAGATTCCATCGGAGGAATCTTCTATATTTTTGCTAGGTACTCATTTCTCACTCAATGGCCATTAACTTTCTCCATGCCGTGGGAATGGAGAGTTTTCTTCCTCAGCTCCAATTAAAGTTTTTCCTACCCTAGCCTTTTCCAGAGACCAGGTTCGATCTGCTCGTCACTGCGAAGAAATCTTTACGACCTCGGGTTCTCACTCTGGAGTTGCATGTTGCTGGAAGGTTTATTTTTAGCTCCGACGTTGTCGGTTTCGCCACGCAATCTCCATTTTTTACTTTGCCTTTAGTCGGGTGTTTCTAGATGGACTTCCTTCCAATACGACCTTATTCCTCGGATCTATTATTGCTATAGTTTTTCATGTGTGAAGATCATACGATTGTTTTCATGCCCTGTTAAAGAATCGTTTGGAATCATATAAGGGATTTTATATAAGTTTCTTTGCTGCTTAGTTTGAGCTTCTCTGTTGGTATTCAGTTCAACAAAGACTTTTACTTTGAGTTTATTAATTGTTGATTGATTATATTGACGGAGTAGAGTCAAGGGTCATAACGAAGCGTAATAATGAAATGATACGATGAGCCTAATTTGTCACGAATTGATATCGTGGATGATTAGTTACCCACGAGTGTTCATTAATTATTTTTTTTCGATTAATAACCTGTTGAATTACTACATAAAAGGTTTTCAATTGAAATTTTTGGTCACAGTACTGCATTTTTTAACAATTGTTGCTCTTGGTGACGTAGTTTTTAAGGGGTTTTAGATGTTTTATATGTAAGAATTCTGCTATAATGATTTAGAATTTTTCTTCTTTGTTATTCGATATTATATTAAATATATAACTATTCATATCAACATGTAAACTATGAATGTTATAGATGTTTATGTAAGCGATTATTCTCAATTAGTCTGCCGTATTTTGTCCTTCAGATATGGAGATATGACCTTATCTCGCGATAAATTCAAAGGACCTCTGTACTTGATTACTTCGGTCTTTTATGCGAAGATAGTTTACGTTGGTATTATAGAGGAAACATATCCTCGAACGCTTATGTCCGTAATGTTTGTCGCGAAGATTGATAATTAGTAGGACAGCGCTAATTTGCGGAAGTTTACTCGCCGTTCATAGAGATCATTTTGCATTGCCACATTGCGAGCACAATATTTCGCCGCAATTGAAAGTGATGTCCTAGCCGTTTTCAGGGATAGTACAAAGGAATCGAATCAGCCGAGTTTCCGCCATAACGAAGCGTCATCAAGTTAGGGCGGTTTATCGAATTATTTAGGTCCTCGGACGAGTCGTAGTCTTTTTCGTAGACTTCTCCGGGTGGCAACTAACGGAAGGAATCTGATTAGGTTTGCCTCAGCTGGGTCCAGATAGACTTAAATAGAAGATCAGAACATCGGTGTTGTGTGTGTGTTGTTTAGAAGGGATGTCGTAATTTGTATATGTGAGATAGAGGTTTTATGGTTGCTGGGGGGATGGCTGGGTTTTGGAAGTCGTTAAATAATCAGTTTTTGTAATACTGAATTCCTGCCATATATTCTGAAAATTTATTATAAAGAGTATAATTCTAGGTAACGTTTGTAAAAATATATTATTGTGTCTTTAAACAAGGGTAACTTCTGTATACAATTATTTTACTTGTTTTTAGACTTTTGTAAACATACTCCCAGAGTGTAAGTTTATGTTAAGTATGTTTAAGTGTTTATTAGCTGATTTTACGAATCTGGAAACTTAATTCTCAGTAGTAATACCAAGGTACTAGAAGATTCGACTTAAAAAAGTCACTTCTTTTTGTTTCTTTAGGAAATTTAAGAATTATATGCCGTTGTTTCATTGTTTATGAAAGGAGAGGTTGAGAATTATTTGGTCTATTTTTTCTTTTAATCATATTCTATTTAAATTTGTATTTTTGTTTATTATGGATAATTACCCAGTGGAAATCGGTCTATGACTAAAGAATTTTGATTTAGGATAACTCTTTAAATTTATACCTATAAAGGAGATTATCAAGATGGCGTTTCCATTACGTACGGATTTGTTATAATGGTAAATTTTGATTATATTCAGTTCTATCGGAACGTAATGCATTATATAGGCGTTCGACGCATTTCCCCGACCGAGATTCGTTTCGCATTTCCCGCGTCACTTCGCAGAGTGCGTGCGCTGTGCTCGTCCCAACTCGTTGTGCGTTGACTCCTGCTCAAAGAACTGGTTTGTTCGATCTTCCCTTCCACTTGGCAACACAGTGCATTCCC
Source organism: Pantala flavescens (assembly GCA_020796165.1). Taxonomy (NCBI): domain Eukaryota; kingdom Metazoa; phylum Arthropoda; class Insecta; order Odonata; family Libellulidae; genus Pantala; species Pantala flavescens. Next base: position 16,384,682 of record CM036881.1, on the reverse strand, counting down.
CCTTCGCCGTTGTCAATCCGATATATGGTGTAAAGCGTCCTGTGGGATCGCCCATCCCAGCTTCGTTCCCATTTCTTCCCGTTTCCATTCCGGATCCCTAGGGTATTGCCCCCGTTTCCGGATGCTGCACCTATTATGGACCGACTCGCGGAAGATTAGTCACTGTGCGCGGGTTAATCACGTGTGGTTAATGATTTAATCATTAAGTGCGAATTTTTCGTGTTTTATCGGTTGCTAACGAAGGCAAAGATGATGAAATAGTCTTGTATGATTGCGTAATGGATTATTTTCTGATTTGACGTGTTATTTTTTCTTTTTCTTTTAATTTTTGAAAAGATTATGACTTTATAGTGGTATATTACCGTTTAAAACCTAATTTTATTACTGGTTCAAGTTTCGTTATGAAGTTTACGAGTTCGTGCGAATGATTTTCCATAAGTTTTAATTGTTGTAGCATATAAGCTCTCGCGAATAACGATTATTCTTCGGATTAGTTTGAGTTTTCATTTATTTCGCTGCTAATTCAAAACTTCCTCTCCTTTAATGTCCACTGAAAGGAAAACATCCGTCTTTCAATACTCGCAGGATACATCTACCTCCCACTCAGTCCATTCACTCCATGTTTTCTCGATTTGAGTTTGTTTTTCCGATACAGCTCAGTTTTTCCTATTGTTTTCAAGGTCTTTGCCAGCCCTTGCATTACGTTCCAGTTTGCAGAATCTTGAGGATTAAATGCAACGTTATTTTTTTGCGAGTGGTTACCAATTTATTCTTTCTTATCTTTTTTGATTAACTCTTTAAGATAACCGTGTGCACCGCGGCTTAGTGAGTGCTCTGAAAGATTGAGTTGGTGTTTTAAGATTGTGCGTGTTGATAAAGAGTTAGTTCTTTGTGTTGATTAGAGTAATAGCTGTACCAAAGAAGTGTTTTGTTTCTGAAGTAGTGGAGTAATGATGAAGTTGCTAGTTCATGTTACGAGCATTACTTACGAGGCGCCAAGATCGAACGACATCTGGAGGCATTTCGAATCAGCTGTTTTCTTTCCGAGATAAACCGTACGCAGTTATCGCCGTCACGGATAATCCAGTCTGCGGATGAAAGCCTCAATCATCCGCCATTTCCAAGCGCAACCACTCAACTGTCAATCATTTCTGGAAGGCTTTCGGTTAAGGACCTTCCCGGTCATCGAACCCCTGACCCGAGGGCAATGCAGACCCATTGTCCCCTTGTTGTTGCAGAGGGAGGCGCTGCAGATTTGTTATACGGTTCGTTCTTTTCGGGGTGCCGGTTGGGGTAGGGTTGGTGCGGGGTTGGGTTTTAGAGACTGCGGTATTGATTCGGACAGGCTGCCACTCTTTCCTCTCCTAATCCAGGCGACCTTACCTCTCCCACTTCCTTCCTTACCTCCTAGCCCCGAGTCATCGCCGCCGCGCTCCTTTTTTTTACCATCCAATTTTTTCGCCTCGCAAGAGACTTGTTTTTCCATTCGCTATGGATTTTTCCTACGGAGGGAGTGTTTGCGCGCCGATGGTGGTGAAGAGAAGAGAAATGGAGAGTGCGTTTAGAGGTGTCTTTTTATTTTTTGAGAGTGAATGGAGGTGTTAGAGGTGGTTGGGCTATTAGTGAGTTAGGAGATCTTCTGTAGGTATTCGGTCCGGGTGTTGTTCTTGCCGTTCTGCCTGCAGGGGTTTGTTTGTCTAGCGGGATTTTCCGAATTAGTTGTTTATTTCTGATATGGTAACACAGAAGGACTTTGCTAAAATGTGTTAATGCTCGTGTACTGTGGTTCTAGCAATTCCTTTGATCAGCTGATATTTTTTCAATACTTACAAATTAGTCATTACAATAGTTTGGGATGTATGATTTTTGAAAGATGAATATGTATAGCATAGCCGATGTATTCGAATTTTTATTTATGAGAATTGTATATTATTTCGGTTTTATTATTTAATTTCAATTTGAATAATGTAATAATTCGAGGTTGAATTGGTGAGGTATAAGGTAAGGCTACAAGGTTTAGTGTAATTAACTAAACGGCTCTAACACTTGCCAAACAGAAAATATATCGATGCTAGATATAATACTTGTATTTTAGTTCTATACATGTACTTTAAACGCATGATAGTTAATAGGATGCATCTAATTAAAAGATTTCTTTATGAAATCCAGTTCGTCTACGGCTAATAATTCAGCTATTAGTTTTTCGTCATCTAAATTTATGAATTTCATTATAGCTTCTCAGTCAGATATTATTCAGCCCATTATCATCAATGTCCATCAATTAAAGTTCAATTTTTCGAAGTAATTATCTTGGTTTTTATAAGATCCTTTCAATGTGCATTTCAATTTTAATTTATTTACGTTAAGGTATTTAATCCTTTCTAAATGTACCAAAGGACGACTACATTCCAATGTGAATTTAATCCACTTGAGCTCGTCAAAATTCTCGTTCGACTTAAAGATATGCAAAAACCGTTGATGCATTCCTTTCGCCAATCGATTTGGATTTAAGATAGCATTTGCATCTCAGATGCAGCCGGACGTTTTCCTTCAGCGTTTCTAGAATCAAGGCAAGGTTGTGGGAAAACAGGCTTGCAAGCGATCGCTGCATTTCGCGGCAGAATGATTTATCAGATACGATTGCTTCGATAGCTAGAGAGAACCTCAGCGCGGCTTGGAAGCGTGGTCCAAATGTCTGTCACTCACGCCTTTAAAGCTGCACTTTATTTGCTTCTTATCGTGGCTCGGAATGGAATATCTCAGCGATACGCTTCTGATGAAAGATAGCTATTCTCTGACATCATCATTGATACAATTAAACTTGTCTAGCCATTAGTTCCTAGTGTAAATCCGTTCGCGTAGGAATAATAGATTACGCTAGTTAAATGATAGTGGTATTGTCTGCGTAAACATTTAAAGATAATGTGTTTATATATAACAAAGTAAGTTCCCGATCGTAAGGTGTTCTGAGAAGCGTTGAATTAAAATTTTACGTAGCTAGCGAGTGTGTACGTATTTATTTTAAATTTCTTTCTTCAAATCAATTGAGTTTAGTGAACGGTAGCTGATTCTTGTAAATAATGTTCCTGCTGTATGAAGTTCATTCATTAATTTTTGTTATAATAACTTGAAATTGTTTTCTGATTTACTTACTGATATTGTAACTAATTAAAACCATGAATATCTTTGTTGCTAAATTTAGGACAATTCAATAAATACACATAATAATAAAGGGTAAATAATGTACGTACTATTTCAGAAAAAAAACTTGCTCATATTGAATCTGAAAAATGTGAAGAATATAATAAATTTATTTGTAAATGTATATAATATCCATTCAATTTAATTTATACTAAATAAAAACTAATCGGTATTATATTTTAAGGCCTGGTAGATTTTTCGCAATGATATACTATAACTGAGGATAACCTGAGGATGTAATTTTATATTACGAAACCGGTTGCAAATATAACAATTTTTTCTGTGGAAATTTACTAAGTTATTTTTATTAATATACTATAACGTTATAAAGCGGTTTTTTGCCCGAACCAATTCGGATAGTAACACTAGTCTGTGTATACATCTCGCGAGAAGGAAAATAATTAAACATCGAAGTTCCATTTCGTAAGATTCACTCTCTGATTTTTGTTATTGGGAGCCTAGATCAGCGTTAAAGCTTCGATTTTCCCCCTCCTTGTAGATGTCCTAAGAAAGATTGAGAGTTTTCTACGGCGACAGAGAATCTGCTTTCAGTATCGTAGGACGTTCGATTCTTCAATATCTCGTTCGCCAAGAATTCCGCGTTATCGTCGTTCTACTTGAAATGCGGAGAGATGCTCTTCTTACGTTTCCCATGCTTTTAAAGCTTGTCTTTCCCATTGGCTTGCTTCGTGACTTCGTGTGTTCCTTCATAGGGTGGAAATTCTATGGAAGTTTTCATTTATCGATGCTGTTTTGTTATTCGGTAATATTTTAAATTAGGGCGTAATTTAATAATATCCATGTTCAGTGTATAGATTGTTAATGGGAGATTTTTAACGATGGTTTTGAGAATATATCTTCGCAAATAGCTCTTTTTTCTGTCCAGAAAATAAATAGTATCCGCAAAAAGGATATTTTATTTTTCTTGTTTATCGTAGTCAGAAATACTTAAGAATGCCAGTAATCGTAAATAATAGAGAACGTTAATTTGAAACGGTGGTGTATTTAGAAGATTTTAATACTCTGTGATACTTTTAATACTGTGTGATAATTCTTAATCGTCATGCATAATAATTCAAAGCATATAATCTTCTATTAAATGATATTAACTTTACGTTAAGTAATAATAAACAATGAAGAGAAGATACACTTTCATGTTATTTTGATACTAATAAGCTTTAATTTACTATATTTTAAATCAGTTATGTAAGTACGTGTTAGGCATTTTTATTCGAAACTGTTTGTAATGTCAATCTTTAATTTGTCTTTGGAAGTGAATTTCAGAGCATATGGTAAAGCAATCAGTTCCTGTGTATCATAGAATTCCTGCGTAGAAGGATTCTATCTCTCATTTTTTGCGTACGGATTGAACGTTGACACAAGTCGACTATTCGAGGAAACTGTATAAAAACAGGAATCCATGACTTCGTTTCTGAGTTTACGGAGGTCATACATATCGCAGATTCATGACCTGCACTTCGATAAACTGCGATAAGAGTGTCATTAACTGCTTATTCTGCTTCTTTAATTCATTTTTATCAATTCTATCGGGGAAAAACTTAAAGGAAGTATGTAACAAACACTGAAATGGGATCAGCTAGTGATCAGCTGTTCGCAACCAGCTAAAAAAAACCTTTTGACTTTAATTTTCGTGTTTTATTTTATATTGGATTTTAGTTTGAGTTAAATGTATTAAGAATCGAAGTGAGTAAATGAATAGTTAACATACTTATTACGTGAGCCAATAACCAATGATATGCATTCATAAATGAACGATATAACACGCTGTTTATTTATCGGTGAATAGGATTGGCGTAAATGTGTTTATTAATGTCGAAAATGGGTTAAAACTTTCTTGTTCTCATGGCCCTTTGTGAGGTTAGCGTTTCTTTTGGCGATCTTTTGACTCTAAAAAGAAGTTTGTGATACATGTCGCCTATTGATCCTAACCTAGCGTACATGTTTTGAGTTTCTCCACTCCTGTAGGGCCGCTCATGACAAGCTTCTCAGGCGTACACTTTTCGATAGAGAGGTGCTACATCGACGGTTAACCGTCATAAGTGATTCATCCGCTCGCAACCTCTTCCTGTACATAGCCCATGCCGACACTTCCGCAGTCTCGTGATGGATTAGAATTTTGGGGGTCTCCGAGGAGGTAGGAGTGATTAATAGGCCCGCGACGGTGTTTGGCAGACTTCGCTCAGGAAAGCTATCGGGTAGCACTGTCAGACAGAGCGATGCGTGTTTTGGTTGGAAAGCGAGAGCGATTTCTATGTAACGCTCTTGTTTTGTTAGCGCTGCATGCCATCGGGTTTCTTGTTGGGCTGTCTGGTGGAGATGCTTTCGTAGGAGTTGTTCGGTTATGGAGGATTGTGTGTTAGACGGGAGATCTTTTCTTGGGGTGCGGAGTGTTTTTAAGGGTGTAATGGAGTTTGATTTTCGCGATGTTTTGGATGTGAATTGATTGTACACAGAGGATTATTAAATGTCCAAACAGTTGTTGTAACGTAAACAAATTTCTGAGTATCTTTAAAGTAAAGAAATTTTAATTACCGTAATTGGTTTATAATATGTATATATGCATACACTAATTAAATGTATAGTTGATAAACATGTGCTGGAATTTACGTAGATTTATGTTCACTTTAGATGTATAACTGTAATAGCTCTAATATGTAATTGGTCTACGTATTAAATCAAATTCGTCACCAGTATGAGCGATGTGTAAGGGTGAGTACAATAAATGTATCTATTGATGGGACATTATTAATTTATGTGTTTACGCCTTTATATTGAGTGATATTCAAAGATTATTTCAAAAGTATTTGGCTACACCGCATGACGTATCGCGTACGTTTGCGATATATGAATTACGCCGTCCGATACGAGGTTACACGCTGTTTGATTTATTAAGTAATGCATGATCACCAACAACTTAATTGCGTACTGCGTATGATCGACGGGTGCCTTTCTGTTCAAGCGCCTTCGGGTACAGTCCTGATTTTTTCTGTTTCCAGCATGTCTCTACCTTGAGTGTTGTCTTGTTTTCCAAGGTCAAAGATTTCGTTTTCTTCTCGTAAAAAATTGCTATTGGGGTAAATGGCGGACGCATATTACAGTTGTTTTTGTACCTCTTTTTGGCTATTGTAGCATGAAGGTGAAGGTTGGATTCGTAATCGATTTTATTGAGAAGGAAAATAAAGTTCATTATAGAGAGAAAACAATTGTTTTTAAGGGCTTGGTATTTTTGCCGGTATATAAGTCATTAAGGTTTAACATGAATGTATTTCAGAGGTTTTGTTCTAGTTTAAAGTTTTATATACCCGGAAATGGAAATGTAGCGTGAAATTATACCGCGCGCTTTAGATCTGCATCTCTTGTCTCAGTTTCCAGAGTTACAATTTCCTTCGTCACCAAAATCCTTCCACGAATCAGCACCCACAATGTTTTCCACGGATGTGCGCATAAATATTCATGACGTTCTCAAAAGTTATCACCTCGCAAGGAAGAATGGCCCGCGAAAGATACGTTTAACTTTCGCGTTACGTAAACGGCTGATGTAATTAAAGCTCTTGTTCAGTTTCAGTAAGATTAAATATTTTTTCAAACTGTAGAAACAACTACGGTAGAGAACTTCCAAGGTTGACCCAAATCGTAAGTAAGATATATATTTCGGTAGCAAAAGGGCGACGGGATCTTAGTTGTAATCGCAGAGCTTACGTTTCATTAAGAGAGTCGAATGCATGCGTCATTACGGCTCGGGTCACGTGTTACGTCGTCCCATCCGGGCGGTGTTATTCCACTTTAATTATGATCCGAGAAGGAGATAGCGCGCGTGAGAGGGGGAGGAATTAATCTTCGCTGCAAAAGTTGGCGATTTTACAAGTAGACCTCTCTCTCCGTCTACCGTAAATACCGGAGCAGAGGTGTTTTTTTCGTTCCTTTTATTATAATCTCGTGTGTCGAGAGGGCGACGACCTCTCAGCTGTGTGTGTGCGGGGTGTTCCTGCGGGAATCGAGTCTTGGTCGCTCGGTTCTCGGCTTCTTTTGTGTCAGGTTTTCTTCTTTCGTCTCCGTAGGAAACTGCCAACTTCAGGTTCGCTCTCAGGAAGTCTATCATATGTCTAGCTTTTGCCACGCTCGACTTCGCACTTCAAGATAAAAGCTCGGGTCGATTTTTGAAATTACGTCGCGAGAGTTTTGTAAAGAGCTTTTCTGCAATCGATTCGGAGGGGTATGGTTAAAGGTGCGGAGTCGTGTGGATTTTTATGGTTTTTTTATCAATTAGGGTTTATTTAGGTTGTTTAATGCGAGGTTGAGTATTATTTTTACGCATTTTATCGTCATTCAACGCTTAGAATACTTTTTCTTTTAATTTCCTTTAATAATTTTTTATTATTTATTTTCTACTGCTTCCTGTTTAAATTATTCTTTGAAGTATAACAATTGAGTATACCATTACTGGAGTATCGATGTTTAACTATTTTAAAGGTTATAGTCACTTACCTTAGCACCCTTTGTAGTACGTGGCCATAAGTTTTTGTGAATTCGGGAGAGTGCTTCCACGGAAGGCATAATTTGGTAACTAACGAGTTAGACCACCATAACGTAGGTGAATTTTGTGGCTCAAAAGGTCGTGAACTTTCATCTTGTCACCATACTCCCTACGCTTCGAACGCATCTAATAAGTAATGGGCAGTTTCAACCTCCACGCAGCCTAACTAGCCGTAGAGAAATCGTAAAAGTTCTATGAAAAAGATTCCGTTTTATGTACAGAGCGTAAAGGGTGGGCTTACGCTGTAGTTCCCGTTTGAGGGTGGTTTTTAAAGGTTTTTTTCTGTTATGTGCTTCTATCTTTGGAGTGTTTGATGGTGTACTTTCAGTATTGGGGGCCTTTTTTACGTAAAATAAATACTTTTTTTCTTATTTCTTCAAAAGTTTACTAATACGATATTATATCGTAGGATTTAATATTCATATTCAAGGAAATATAGCATAGAAATTTCAGTTGTTATTATGTCAATCAATATGTTTTTGTTATTGACGCATCCTTATTAATTAAGTTTGTACTTGTAAATTGCAATAATGCTCATACAAGTGATTTATTTATTATAATGTATGACTAGTTAAAGATATACGAAAATTATTTAATGTGTACTATAGCTTTTCAATACTGTGTAAACTATTCTTTCCAAGGCCAAAAAATAATCTTCCTGAATTCTCACGACATTACTATCTGAAGTAATAAGTTTCACCCAAGCCTGACGCAATGAAAACCGAAGTTTTATCACGAAATCCTCTTCCAAGGGATTCCTTTCCCGAGAAGTATCCTCATAATTTTTTAACGGCTAGTTTTTTTTACGTTAGTCATATTTTCTCGTAGTTTTTCGTCCGTAGATATAGAGCCGTAAGAGATATTACTACATTAAAAGTCCATCCGCTAGCCAACCTTCGTCCCGGTGACCTTGTTTGAACGCACTTCTGCTGACCAAATCTTTATTTTGGTAGTTCTCGACTTCCCCTCTTCAAAGTATCTCTTCGTCTGACCTTGCCAATCGGATAGATAGCTCTTTTCGAAGTCGTCGGGTTTTCGTCGGTCGTCATCCCACGCGAACTGGATTTAATTCGTCGAGGATTAAATGCAGGAAGATCCGTGCATGCGTCACACATTCCCCACCAGATCCGTCTCAGATCTACGGAAGATATTAATAAGGCGGGACAGGGCACCTGATGAAACATTTCGCCGTAAATTTTTTCGTTTTCAGCGGCTGCGATAGGAGGTGGCTGTAAACCGTGTCGTTTTTTTTATTTTCCCTCGTCTCCGCGTTCTAAATCAAAGTATCGGTTTTTTCCTCTCGTCCGATAGTTTTAGAACCGCCTCTTCTATGTTTTTAGAGCCCGTCTCCCCGAATTTAAATGTGCATCGCAAGTTCCCCAGTATTTCTCTCTCCCTTTCCAGTTTATCGTATCGATTTTTGCCAGGGGTCGGCTTAAATTGAAAAAAGGTGGAATTAAAACGGAAGGTGGTTTATTCCGTTGCGCTTTTATTTTTATTTTAGGTGCCTGCTAGCTTTAGGGATGTTTTTTTTTTATACTCATAGCTTCTGTACGTGTAGATTATGCTCTAGGTATAATTGATGATTGTTATTATATCGTCTGGAATACGCCTCGTATTAATTTTAACTTCGTTTTCCGGCTTAGTGAATTCGGTGTGCTCTTTTACGATTTCTCCGTTCAGTACAATTCGACTTATTCGTTCCCAGAGTTCAAAAAGAGCGTTACGTAAGGACTTAATAATACGATCTCCCGTAATGGGTCTTAAGTATCTTCCTTTATGAGCCCACCTGCCTTCTGTTCGCGCAAAAACGTGACACCTCGGACGTAGCTCAATCTAGAATCTAGGCCACTCGAAGGTGTGAAACCCATTCACCGCGTCTAAGCTAGCTTAATAGGTAATTTTTATCCATCAGCATTCGATCTCAACGGAAGCTATTTTCAGTTGATTTCTTACGCTCGATTTGTGTTCGTGGACGTATTATTTCCTCACAGATGTTTATTTAGGATGAGGAAGCGTCACCATCCATTGCAGATAAAGGGAAAGCTGGAATAGACCCCAAACGTAAGCTGTAAGACTTCCTCATGAAACAGTTGCCAACCATAAAAATCGCTTCACGGCTTTCTAGATACAGGTTCCTTATTTCACGGTGTGAAGATCTACGTCAACTGCATTTCCTGGACATCTTTCTCTGAAAGGGTATTTCCACGGTTCGGGGAACGGTTACGATCTTTCGGGAGGTCCGTTTTTCGTATTTCGAACGCGCCTACGTCAACCCATCCTCCTCCTCCTCCTTTTTCCTCTCCCGGTGCAAAATCCCTGGGGAAGTTATTTGGCGTGGAACCAGGTAAGTCGCGGACTTTCCCCTGCCGGTTCCCCTCTATCATTCAGACCCTACGGGGAGTTCGCCCAAGCACGGGTCCAGCATCTAGTTTCTTTCCCCGAATCCCCACCTTCTGCCGTATCATATTTCGTTTACCGCTTCGGGTCAATATTTTCCGGTTTATTTCCCATTATGTTATTCCCACGGACCACAGCTACTGTTTTATCAGCTTCATCCCGGTGCTTTTAGGTGATTCAGCGCGTCTTTTGTTAGGGTTTTTTTATATATTTTGCGGCTGTGATTTATATCATCGCATTCATCATCGTGGAGGAAATTGAATCATCTCTGAATATACGAGATAACGCGGATTTCGCGGGAAAAGCGTGTGAGAGTAAAAGAGTGTATTAACTCATTCTCAACGTTGCTGATGGGAGTCATTCCTTTATCTTTTAGTTCACATTGAAGGTTGGTTGTTAATGTTTTGCTCGTTGTAGTTTAAATGTAAGCGAGGATACATTAAAATGATTAAATATATATACGCCTTAAAATGTAATTAGCGATTCAACTTGTTGATATTTGAGGCTCATTTTGAAACTTTTACGTAAGCACTCTTTAATTTGGCCCTTCACGGGATAGCGTGTTGAATATTTGAACATAATAGACCCGCAATAAATGTGAAATTCGGTATTTATTACATTTCCGGTTCGGTATTTATTACGTTTCCGTATAATGATCTTATGTCTCCGTTTCTCCCGATTACGTTCAGGTTAAATTCCTCGAGACCTTTGCTCGTGAGTGTTACAGTCGAAAACATTCATTCAAGTCTTCCCATTCTATTTTCATCTCCGAATGTTAGCTTTGTATTCCGTTACGTACTCGGAACGGTGTGGCGCTAAATTAAATTAGACCGGGAAGATGCTATCGTTCGCGATTAATCATCCTTCATCAAGGCTCAAGTGCGTAATGCTAAGGTATAGCGGTTAATTTCCCGAATTAGAGCATTCCCCTATTCATTCCACCGTAGTGTTTAGTTCAGGAAGTGATAAAGTGCTCTCTCGAGAAATTCGTCGCACTTTCAAAGTCGCTAAATTTATTTTCGTGACTTGTACAGTAAATATGACGTAATTTGTTACGTTATCCGTAATTTGCAACGGACGATTACTCACGTGGGCCGTATGTGGAGCTCGAGAAGTAATGAATTTCCGGCGTGTAGAACTCGTTTTCCGTGCGTAGGTGTGCTTTTCAAGTACAGATACGTACGCAATGACTTTCCTAGCGTCTCGTTTCCTAGTTACAGTGCTAGTTCAAGTTTCTTTTATGTTCTTAGCAAACCTGTTCGTTTAACGTTACTACGATAGAGTCATGTTTCGGGATATTACTTCAAAATGTGACTAATAAATTAGAAAAATTACGCGTATCTTTGTGGAAGGCCATATCAGACCAAAGAAGAAAGGAAAGTTTTAATATATTCCTTTGTAATTAAAGATATAATATTTTAACTGAAATATTACAAATCAAGGGAAGGATTTATCGAAAAGGAGGGATAGTGCTCTATACTTAAGTTCGATTCACGATGTCTGCTTACGATCTTTCACTCTTCAACGCTTATTTAGAGTTAAAAAGAATTAGTTTTCTCTGTTTTTTCTAGAGTTACTTATATGATTATCATAATTTATTGAACACGAATGAGATCGTATGTTATTAACATTACGAAATATTCTTATTTTCTATTGCGAAGAGTGGATATTCTGTTACGTAAAATGTTATTAATGTTTCAGAGTTTCTTTCTGCCATTGCGTATTAACATCAATTATGCACCAGTCGAACCATTTTTCAGACATCTCTTTCCCACGTACTGTATAGACAAGGGAGCCGTTTGAAGCTTAGAAATAAGTCCGCGCGCTTTAAAGATACAGCGGGCAGTACAGGAACGGAGCGGAGCATTTCACGAGGCAGTATCTCTTTAAGCAAACCCGTCGAACTCTCTCCCTCCCCTTCCTCCACCGTCTCCAGTACCCTCTCCACCTGGAACGCCATATTAAGATCCCTCGCAAGAGCTCGACGGTCATTGCGCGGAGAATCGATCCAAGGTCGTTGGCTCTGAAATTCGAAGGAATCTCTCTCAGTCGGAGTAATTGGCGTGTCCTTGGATGCTGCGGGACGAGTTTCCAAAAAGTCGGGATTTTTATCCCAAAAATATATACGTAGAAGTTGGGAATTTCGTTGCGCAAACAGTTTGTTTTTGTCCAGCGAAAAGTATGTGCGACGCATTATGCATAGTGTCTGGAGATTGTGTCGTCTAGAGGTTGGAACGTGTTAGGTGTTTATCTGATTTTTCGTAATTTGTTTCGATAAATACGCGGGTTCTTTCGTTGTGAGGGTGTTAATGAGTGTTGTGGGGTTTTTGAATGGGCTGTTTTGTATGTTGTTTGTGGTGTGTGAAGATTTGGAATGGAATTGGGATCTGTTGGAGTATTAGTTTTGAAATGTATTGATATTTTTTGATGGTGGAAATTGTTGGAGAATGATTCAGTTCTTTTTATTCAATAGCGTCCAGGTGTTGCTTTGTAGAAGGATATTATGGAAGGGAATTATATGAAAAGTAGAAGAAGTACTTGGTTAGTCTTATTTTAATTCTATTTTTACACGTATTGTTTTCATCTTATTTATATATTTTCGTCTTATTTTAGAGATGTTAAATACTTTATATTTATTGAACATTTTGAATTGATAATATTAATTTTTTTTGCTGCTGCATAAGTTACTATAGAAGCGCTAGTTGTTTATGATGTTTTCATTTTTATATTTATGTAATAGCTTCTGGTTTTCTTAATTCCCTACCTTTAGCTTCTCAAGATAGGATTATCCTTTTAGGATAGCGGTGATGAACTTAGTTAGAGACTCAGCCAAGACGATTTTAATAGTTAATTTTAATTCTCTTTCCTCCCTGCTTTAATGGGACGCACCGGACGACAAAATGACATTGATTCCGCTCCCCTCTCGTGTTATAATCCAAGAGAATACCTGGAATATTTCACGAGAGCCTTAAATCCTACGGATTTTTTTTATTTCCCCAGGGAATTTTAATTTCTGCAAATCTGGGATCCACGGATGAAGTGAAAGGCACTTTGAAGACATTGTTGGGAAAATAAAACGATGTTTCCGGTTTTATCTAGTTCATTCTCCGTTCTTGGAAGACGCTCTATGCCTTTCAATTTCATCCTCTTTGTTTAGTAGAGACTGCATTCTCGGCGTTACGTAATTTGAGCTTTTGCTCACGCTTTCTTGTCTTTTATTCCGCAAAATAGAAGTCTCGAAGCGGTGTTTGTGCCAAAAGACTCGATCAATTCTGCAAAAGCGTCTTGAGTTCCAGATGAAGTTATAAGTTGCTGCTATAAAGTTAAATTTTGTATCTGTTTTCCTATCGTTATTGTCCATCCGTTGGTCTAGCCTAATAGTTTCGTCACTTAACCAAATTTAGCCACCGATGCGATTCTGAATTCCTCGAGTAATGTCATTAGTGGAAACTTTCCACGGAGTCATCACAACGGCATCCTGCGGTTGATAATGGGTGTCCCAAGGCTCCACAGGCGAAAACTTTCCGGTAGCAGAATTGCCACCCCGTGATGAGCGTGTTTGGTTGCTGACGAATCACAGCCGAGTAAAGGGTCGAGTTTTAAAGATAGGTAAACAGTACGTGGAAGTTTCTGTGCAGTTTTTGGAGTTAGGCTGAAGTTTATGAAGACGGAACAAATGCGTTGTTATTGTAAATACGATTTATGTATTAAAAAGTTCTTACGTAAGTCTCTTCTACGCTTTATATGTAAGTTATGCAGGTATCGGTGAGAGACGTATGTTCAGTAAATATCTCAGTAAGATTTTTGCCTTGGTAACGCAGAATTAGATTAAGTATATCGTACTTAGAGGAACACCTGTAAGTGTATTTATGCGAATTTGAAAGTAATCATTAGCTTGGAGTTTGCTAATTATTATTTACGTAATTATTTGCTGCGTTCGGAACTGTTATGAAGGTTGAACATGGCTACGCCGATGTTGTTCGTAATTGATTCATTTTATTCGGTGTTACGTAAGAACTTCGTCGGCAAGAATAATTCATAAGGTACCTGTATTCATCAGTATGCTGAATTCTGTAATGTGTCATCTCAGCTCGGTGTACTCTCGCCTTTTTTTATTCAACCGAAAGCCCGTAGACAGCCTAGTAATTTATGCTGGTGGGTAGAAGGTCGCCGAACACGCACTTCTTAGGTTTCCACTTGGTAGACAAGAGCTTCTGGAACGCCCACCGGATTGGATGAGGATGTACTCAGATGGGTTAGATTGTCGACCTGTTGGGGTGGAATCCAGCAGGATGAATGGGAATCTAGGATAAGTGAGATGTCCCGCATGCTTCAGCCGAGGAAGTTGAAACGGTTGAACTCTCTTGCAGCTGCCTACTGGAATCGTGGACAGCTTCTATTTGCATCTTTTTTTCTCCGCGAATACTTATACGCGTGGGTGTTGAGAGGTTGTCTCCCTTCAGCCCGATCGATTCGAGATATGAGGATTATCCCAACTCGAGAATATCTAATACAGTCCTTTCTCTTCGACCATTTTAAGTCGAGAGTGTATAGAGAGGTTTAAGTCTATGTTTTAATGTATACGTAAAATACAATCACGTGTTTAGAGCGAAGTGTGGCATCTTGAATTGGAAACAGTGATGTGCTTTTCCTAGAAATACATTGCAAGGCATGTTTTAGAGGCTTGTTGTTCTCTTGAAGTGCTTACGAACGGAGTAATATTAGATTTTTGTCTTTGTGATTCAGATCGACGAACTACTTATGTAAGCTGACTAATATGCATGGCAAACGTTACGCGAAAGTTATTTTTGGGTCCAAATTCGTCGTTCGATGTAAGGCTTCTTCCCAAAATGAGTTTACCCTTTTATGTAACAAGCTTAGCATTCTGATCTTTCAGGCTGTATGGTCTTTTTTATTAGTGTATTTATCTTTTATCGATTATTGTTTTGTCTCGATGTATCTGATTATCTGAAGGTATGGCGTACCTATGGTAAAGAAGTCTGGGATTGTATTATTCAAATTTTGCGAGGCGTAGGACGTTTTGCATCGGTGTCTCAGACGCTCGTTGTTCAATTTTTGTTGTCTAAAGAAGCTGAGGAATTTTTTGCGATGTCTCTAAATACTTTCTTATTTTCGTTACGTCGCCTTTAGTGTACATTCACGTGAAAGAGATTTTCTAAGTCTCATTTTAACCCATTCGGAGTCAGTATTTCACAACGTTATATTCAATAATAAATAAACATGCGTATTTTCACGAGATGTTAAATTTTATTCATGGAAAGTGATAACTGAAAAGTCCTAACGCCTTCGAATTTCCTTAGAAATTTATCGTCGAATTAACACGGCCTTCACGCCTCTGGGTTCCTAACCAAACTTAATCGTCGTCCCTGAGACACCTCATTCTGCTTCGAATGTAAGGTCTTTTGAGAGCAAAGTGACTCACGTCCCATTCTCCATCTTCGTGGAAAAAATTCTTTCTTTAAAAGTCGGGGAAACTTTTTGGAGTAGCGCTCTTCATGTTCCGACGCACCATTTTTCATCGTTCATTTCTTCATCGGCCGTAATAGCCAAAGCTCAAGAGCGCACTTCCTAATAAATCATCCAGTACGCCCTAGGAATTACGTCTGCTGCATTCTGCTTGAGCAATGATGCAGAATTTATTGGCCGACGTAGACTTGTCGTGAAGTATATCGGAATCACGAATAGGAAGTAATGTGGGGCAAGGCCAGGTATTCTCACGGCAGACAACAGAAACAGTTTTCAAGTACATAAATCGTGCGTTTTTTGCGGTTTAGCTAAACCCCACCCCAAGTATGTATCAGTTGTTAGATTTATGCGGGAGAATGTTTTAACCACGATTCAACATTACGAAAACTTATTCAATTTTCTGCGGCTGATTAGTGTATAATTTGGCGTACAGGATACGTAAATATATTCGTAATATATACGCGTGTGTGTTGGTTTTGTGTTATAATTGTGATATTCATCATGTATCGTATTGCTGCTTTATTTCGTGTTGTTTTCGGTTGATTTTGTTATATTTTTCTCCGAATATATTGGTTATAGTTTTCCTAATTCCTTTACGGATTTATGCGTTGAATTTTTTCCCAAATCCTCTGCATTTTCTGCGTTTACGTAGTGTAGGGGTGAAGGTATTTAAAAGTGGTACCGAAAAGATCATATCTTTAATGTCTTCTTTGTTAAGGAGACTAACGATCAATTGTTTTGAAAGGAGGTGAAAAAAGTGTCGCTAAGGTCAATTTGGCACAAGGGGAAAATTACGGACGGAGGCTGCAGCTGGGATTATAGGTTTAAGTCCCTGAAGGAAAAGATTATCTCGGGCGTGTCTGGGTTGTCGTTCGGTTTCCTAGCAGCTCACCGTCGCAGGTAATTAGAGTGCCTCGTGAGAAGTCATCCCGTTTCAACGAACGGGGTTCCAATGAGGGTTTAGTTTTTTGATGGGATAGGGCCCATCCGGAGCGATGTTCGATGTAAACTTATTTGAGGGAGGTTTTAATCCGGTCTGATCTTTTTGTACTGGGTTCCGGAGAGTGAAATGTTGAAAGGTTGGTGGTTCTGTCGGCTCGATTTACCTTGTTTACGCGTGTAAATAGGTGGTGGTGTCAGTTCAGATTAAGTGCACATCAGATGTTGATAAGTTATATCTCGGTACCGTTACGAATGACGTGCATGTTATGAATCGGCCCTGATGGAAATTCCTGTCGGTCGTTCTTGAGGTGTATTCGCTTCCTGGAATCAACCGCAGGAATTTTTGTAGTCCATGAAATGTTGTCAGGGTTAGGTTGTATCACGGAATCTGTTTCGAAGTATTATTATTTATATTATGAGTTGTAGCCTCGTACATAATGATTTTTGTGTGTAGATTCTGAGGAGACGATTTAGCTAATTTCTTACCAATTGGTTATTAATCGAGGTATGTTAGATGATTAGTTTTAAAAACCGAATGTTTTAATAACTTACCTTACGGTATCTTAGATGTGAAGTTTTAAAAGCTCACTTTATTTGAATTCGTAATAAGTTATGGTCAGCTATAGCAAGGATTTGTTTTAATTTTCTGCATTAAAAGTTGTGGAGTAACGTAAATATATCGATTTAATTTATTGATAATATTTGTCTATTACGAGAGAGATCGGGGAGTCCTCTCTTCCAATTTGGTTAGGAGTTGAGTTATATTTATGTATCTATGTTTCTCCAAGTCAAGAAAAAGCCCTTGGTTACCTCGAATCACTCGTTTAAGGTAGACTAAATGTCACGTTGGAATTTAAATTAGCGTACGAGCCACTTGCATAATGTAGGTTCGTGGAATTTTCTCAGCTATGGTTTTAGCATCGAATCGCATTGGCCATAAATTTCCGTAATAGTGAGGGAAAGAATGCCACCTTCCCCAAGTGATTGATTGCATCGCATTCTAGGTACAGTTCGATCCAGTTAGCTAATGCCGTTAGTAGCACGATTAATCCTCTGAAAGGTCCAATCTTTTCTCCATTCACGCTTATTCACGCGGTCCGTCCGTGTAACAGAAGCGCTTTCCCGTAATACTCAGCTAATCTAGCGCTCTCTCTCTTCATCTTGGCCGTGACGAAGTCTCTTGCCAAGGGAAATCTTTCGCATTGTCTCCATCGAAACCTTGCCATTTTTTTATTTCAGAAGAAACTCTCGTAGGCGGTTAGGTTTCCTCCGAAGAGTGCGGGTGGGAAAGGAGAGTACGTTCCAGTTTTTGACGTCACGAACGTCGTGTAGGTTCGACAAGCCGAGGCCTTGGGAACGAAATCTTCTCGGTATAGCGTCTCCAGTTCGCTCTTTGTGGGCGATGTGGAAGGCCTTGCTTCTGGGTTCCGTCTCTTAGGCATATCTCAGTTGCACACATCCCCCGATTCGTTATTGGCACGTAAAGATATTCGTGTCTTACGTGTCGTGACAGGTTGTCAGGCGAGAAGGTTCGTGTTGGTGCTAATGGTTTACTTATTGCGAGGATGCAGTACGATCGCGTCGTATATAATTTTTAATTAATTCGGGAGTATTTTAGTTGTATGATTCTACTCGTTTAAACAGCTTATAAAATTCTCTTTCATACTGTGTTGAATGCAGATCGATTCCAGTTTTTTCTTGTAGTACTGTAACGCATGTGATTATCTGTCGTAAAGGTGCAGGCGTATTTTTCCACTACTGTTTTGCTTATGTTTGTTCTCTAGCTGATATATTTGTTGTGGGATTTATTTATCTAGAAGCTGCATTCAGGTAGTCTCATATTTATCATACGTAGTTATCTACCCGGTTTTTTATTTGTTTAATCCCCCTACCGTTCTTTATTATTTGCATCTCTGTGAAAATATAGCATCTCCGTACGTTAAATCCGAGGGAGTTGGTTATCAGTTCACCTGTGTAAATATGGATCCTACATCCAACGTAAATGTTTCGTAAGGAAGGAGTTTCGTAATATCAAGAGCTGATCTTTTTGTGATCTTTTAAATAATGAATGTGATAGGCTGAAGTGGAATTTTGTTTGTTGTTTATGTAGTGTTCACGTATCATTTATTAGTTATTATTCGTGAGCATATGAAGTTTTATTATTCGATGTGTAATATAGGTGCCTTTTGAGGGTATGTTCTGTTTATAGACGCGATGGGATAGTTCTCAAAGCGAATTTAATTTGTGTAACGGATATTACGATAGCCCTTTGTTTCAGATGTTATCTTTTAATCTGAAACGTTTCTTCCAAAAGAGGTTTTCATATAGGAAGATATCAGATATGATCAAGCCGAAAATAAATACAACAGTCCTTGTCGCTGTCATCTTTACTGATACATTGCCTTTCCATCCCATTGCACCTTTTATCTACGAAGGAACGGGTTATTAATAATGATTTATTCCCCGCAAAGCCACGAGGTCAAGTGGGAGTAAACGAAGGCTTTTTGATGGGCTAATTGGGTTTTTATTAACTCCTGACAAGTTTGCGATAATCTGGTTCATCTTCCGTGTTTTCCGTTGGAGGAAATCCAGTTGGAGAGAACGATTTGGCGCCTCATCGTCCATTAATAGAGCGCAATTGTCATTTTTTACGACCCGCGTCGAGGACTTTTCCACGCGAGGATTTTATTGGAACGAAGTCCAGGAAACCGCGCAAGTCGGTCCGCTCTTAACCCCATCAGCCACTTCCGCTCTTCTTTTTAGCCGGAGGAGAAAAAATGCACCTGTTTGCTATCTGCATGAAGTCATCATCTCTTCTGGATGGAGTTAACTATTCCCTGTATCGAGATTAGGATGTGGGATCGATCCGCCGTGTTGGGTGTCAATGCACCCGACCGCCGCGCCTACAGACGTGCCTAATCGATAGACGAAGCACCAAAATTCTTTTTTCCTCGTCCTTTTGAGTTATTCGCCTCGAGTGGGTCTGAGGTAACGACGTGCCGAGCTTATGAGGGGTGGAGTGGTGTTTGATTCTCGTCTTTATCGAATTCTCTTATGGTGCTAGAGTACCTGGACCGATATGTTTCGCGGTGCTGTGAAGTCTTTACGGTTGAAGGATGCTTTTATGTTTGGGAGACTGTTTTGTGACGTTCTGACTTATTTTTTGGGGGTATAATTCGTTAGTTTTGTGCTTCTTTTTTATGTTGTCGTGTATGTATGTCGTGAAGTGTACATGTTTTCGTACTTCGATTGCTTTTTCTGAGTAAGTACTGGTATATATGTGGAATAAATTAGTGTTTTCCTTTCGATTTTTGTTTGTTTCTTTATGGAGTTTAAATACTATTTCCTTAATCGTGTTTGCAATTGATTCTCAAATGCTAAGGTCCCGGGTTCGAGTCCCGGTTAATAGGAATATTTTTGTCCGGTAGTTAATAATGGCATTCTTCCATTCTTGTCCGACTATTATTTTGAATGTTTATCTTTATGAACTGATTAAAGAAGTAAGCTTAATCGTAAAAGGAATAAAAGTACAACTAATTCACTGTAGTATTTTACAATAATTTAATGATTACTACGGTTGTTCTGTTATGCATCATGTGAGGTATTAAAAAACTTTGACGGCATGCTTCTAAATTTGGTAAATATTGATCTTAGGTTTTTTTCTTTCGCTTTATGTATTGATTCCAGTCGTCGATCTCTAGTGACTTGAGCTTCACGAGCTCGTGTTCTAAGCAATTACCATGGGAGCAAGTGTTAACTTTCCCGCTTAGCATTGTTCGAATAGTTCGAAAATCAATTGCTGATACAGTAATTTCCGTCATTAGAATTTGTTAGACAATAGAATCGTGAGGAATAAGTCGTATGACAAGGTGTTTCATCATTGTACGTATTTTATCAAAGGTCTTTCTCGTTCATTTTTATTGGGGCCGCGGTACAGGAAATGTTTACGCCTCGAATCATCCACCATGCATGTTTGTGTTGAGAAAGAGGCATTGGAGTCGGTGATAAATTTACGGCCTTTCGCTCAATTTCCTTCGAGTAGATGCCCCTAACGCGATCGGTCAACCAGTTCGTAATTCTGAAAGCGACGAAAGAGGTTATTCTTCCGTCCATTGCACGGAGTTCTCGAGTCGCCGTATGATTCATTCCGCCATATGTTTACGGGTCACACCTATCGCGGGACACGGTTCTGCTCCGCGGAAGTGCGTCACTTCGCTAACTCAATATTCCAGGTGACAAATTCATCTCAGTGGACGTAATCAGGTGATGCGGGTAGTATTGACGTTTACGTGTCAGTGAACGGATGGGTACGAAAAGAAGTAATTCGTCTGTTGAGTTTTGTTCGGTTTATGTTAGTGTATTTATTTGTTTGTGATCCAGGAAATGTTTTTTATGGTGTAAGGTTTTGTATTTTTATATTTTCTGATGTTCGTGGTACATCCTGCTCGAGTTTTTGAATATTATCTGGAGCTGTTAAAATCTAGCTCTTGTGAAGCGAAGGAATTTTTTTGTTATCCCGAGTTGTAATGAGTTTTGATATATAATTTTTGATCAATTCATAGAAAATAAAGATCTATTATTCGTTGAACATTATTTTATTTCTTTATTATTCCTTTATTTTACCATCATTGATATTTATTTACCTTGAATCTAAATTATTTATTAAAAAGCTTAATAAAATCTATTAATATGATTACTCATAAAGTTTTTTCCTTGATTGGTTTTCTTTCATTATCACGAAAGTGTAAAAATTGTGTTTTGTTTTGGTGCGGAATAAAAACCGTGTGTCACAGATAAGAGTCACTCAATTCTAGGACTTAATTTGCAGATGAACGAAATAATATTAGGAAACAATACAATTTTTTCGGAAGTGAAATCATCTTTTTTTTCATTTTTTCTTTCGGAAATACTCTTTTTAGAAATAACGATTGTGGGGATTCTTTCTCTAAATTCTTCCCATTCTTCTTCTCCATCGAGTAAATATTAGGGCGATTAGACCCGTATCTCTCCTCAGTTGTTCCCAGTCTTTACCGAGACAACGTTCCATTCAAGAGGCGATAAACGATTGAAAAAAAAAAAGTTTCCCTATAAAGGAGGAAAAATCCCTCGTCGGCCGAGAAAAATTCTCCCTCAAAACATTCTCCGGAATTCGAGAAAATTAAAAAATCCCCAAATTGTTTCTTCCCTTTAGGTAAAAGGCGTTCGCACACTCTCCGGAGAGCGTTTTTTCCCTTCCGAAATTAGGGGAGTAGGGGTGTTAAGTAATGGTTCCTTCCATCGTCAGGGAACAGGATGTTTTCGGGTGGCGTTTTATATGGCGGCGTGGGAGTGAGGGTGGGGTAGAGCTCCGCGCGGCGACCTCAAGTGACCCCGCGGAGGCAACGGCCCTCCCTGACCCTCCACCATCCATTTATACCCCCCAAAGGAAGCCGATTAATTCGGTCTTTGTTCGGCCCTCCTTAAGGCGACTGCGCTCTTTATTTTTTCTTTTGTTTTTTTTTTTTCCGCGTCCCAACGTCCTTCACCGGGCATCGAACATTTTCGTCCGTCCGTCGCTCTTTATATAGTTCATCCAAAAGTGTTATTTTTTCCGCTCATTGTTCCCTAAAGAGTGCTCTCTCCCAGAGGTTCCCCCAAATGCAGCGGTACTACTGCTTCGGTCGTGGGACGTTTTACGGCGCTTTTTTTCTTTACCGGAAGTGTTGTGTTCCTTGGTTTTTTGGTTTTTAGTTTCGTGTTTTTAGGTAGGAGCGCTATCTATTATCTTTGCGGAGCCGTTCGTAATTTACGGTAACGGATTTTTATGCTCTGAATTTTGATGGCTAGTCTTGCGATGTATTATCTATATCGTATTTTTTTTCTGGTTTGGTTTTTGGAATGATGGATGATTTATTTTCGTAATGAATTATTTTCCGGAAGGATTGTTATCTTTAAATTAATTTTCGGAAATGATTACGCAAAGGTGGGAATGTTTCTGAAAGAGACTTAGTAGCTAGGGAAAATGCTAGTTTTCTCGTAGTTTATTATTCATTCGTAATTGTAAATATTTTAAAGATATGGTGTTTCTTTACTTATCCTTGGTAAATATCTGAAATACTTGATATTGTACAGTTCGTTTTATCGGTTTCATATTCTTTTTAAACTGTGTGTGTTTAATAAATGTGTTGTCAAAACGAATCAATAATTTATATTTCCTATCGTAAGTCCTCAGTGGAATCCAGAATATGAGTTGTGAAAGTTACATTTAGAGGTTTGTAATTTCATACAATTTTCTCCTCCCCTATACATTCTTATTAGTATTATCTCACCTAACATCTGTGAATTGATGAATTTTATTTGTCTTCGAAATCGTAATTTTACACGTCTTTACGTCGATCCTGAATTATTTCCGAAATCTCGGCTTCTAGAAAGATCGTTTCCCGATAAACCTCGTTTCCTTATCACCTACATCTCCTCCGCCTCATCCGAGCGAATCATTTTATTACCTCCGCCGATTCAGACGTTCGTAAGGCTCTTCTCTTAGCGGAGAGTCGTTTTCTATGGCTCGCGTGCACCTCGGCTCTTTTCACACAACACGCGAATCCTAGATCTAGAAGAAGGCGGCATTTTTTATCATTTAATCGCGGAAAGAAGGGAATATGTGGGTCACGTGTACGTCGGTGTATAAAAAGCAAACAGGTTTGAAATTTCACGTACGTTCTCCTCCTTGTTTGCCAATTCAGTTTGTTTGCACCATATTTTCGCGCAGCTCCATCGAGCGAAAATTCGTGTTTACCATCCTCCCAGTCGTCTTCGTTTCCTATTTGGAAATTAAGAAATCGGAGCGAAATGCGCGGTCTCCCATTTCGATTTGCCGTTCGCATGTTTCCCGATGCCTCCCCGGTGATGCCGACCTATATATATATTAGCCGCTTTTCCCAGTTGGATTCGTAGACCGGAAGCCTAACTGTGTGTGTGGATAGTTTCGGTAAATTGTGCTCGCTAAACGTATATGTTCCAACGGCACGGAATTACATTTCGGAAAAGGTTATGTTCTCGCAGACGTACAGACATCTTGTTGGGTTGCGCTAGCAGTTTCCTCTTCAAGTGTATTTGTTGATTAAGTTACGATACCGGTTGCTGTTAGTATTCTCGGTAAGTGGTTGCTAAGGGGACTGTTACGAAGGTGAATTGATTAGACGATCATCGTTGTAGCGTAAACTAATTTATGTTGTAAGTTGTATGATCTACTTTTTTCTTACTCTTGAATCTTGTCGAGGAAAAAATCCCTAGTTTTGTTAGTTATGCCTCCCGTAAGGATTTACTCTTGTATTTAAAGCAATTATTAATTCACATTCTTATTTATATACGTTTTACTGGAATACATGTACTCAAGCAATATCAAGAACGACTGGTTATTTCCACGTATACATATAATCAGCATCTTCATCTCTTATGTAGCATACTATGAATTCATGGAATGAATGATTACTTCTCTTGCAATTTCCAGAATTGAAATGCTTCAGATCAAGAGATGAGTGAAGTACGATCTTTCTCACCATTATAAATCGCAACCCATTAATATTTGTGCATGAAGTTCATAAATGGTGTCAAAGTTTCAAACTGATAAGAGAAATGAAAGCGATGTCTTCCTCCTGCCGGAAACTGTAAGATTCCGGTCTCGATTAATCGCGCCTTAGATATAAGCGTCACATTGTGTAGGTATATAGTCGATTATGGGAAACACACACAGCGAATCTGTTTGCGTTTCGGAAATCGGTTGGATGACCCCAACAATGAGTGCATTGAGATGAGATGAGTACATCTTTCTGAGAACTCGAATCGCCCGTATGCTTGACTTGAAGGCTCTATCAAATTCATATTCGTCATCGTTATTTATAAGAGAAACTCGAAATGATAAACAGTAGAGACGTATTAGAAATCTCCCTCAGTTGCTTAGTTTCTTCGGAGTCATATTTCCACGTTGCGTAATGTGGAATTTCAATATGATCGATACAAGCATAATTAGTCAGAGGGAGCTGTTTAGCAATATACTTCTCTATTCATGAAGGTTTCACAAGAAAATTGAGTTAGCGATCAGCCAGAGTCATGGGACTAGTTTTTATTGCGGAAGAAAACTGCGTTTGGATTATGTTTTATAAGTGAAGGAATCGTATTCACAAGGAACTCGCATTGTCTTGGTTATCTTTGGAAATGTAACGGATGAATATTGAGTAACGGCGGACTCTCAGCTTGTAGCTAGACAGCTCGTTAGCAGATGGCTATCTGCAGTAAATTACCTGCTGTCGGAAGTACAAATGATTCGAAAAAGGTTATTGATCAGTTTTCTCATCTATATTCTCTTATTGGAGAACAATATCTGATTATCAGTCGGGATTGAGTTGATTTCCTAATTTCCATCCACTACTCTTGTGATAATTTTCTTTATATTATTTCCGTCATAAATATACGAATAGTTCATTATCATGAATATTCTCAGCATAGATGGAGACCAGGTTACTGTGCGTATTCGATTTGAGTAACTCCCAGTCGTTTCTGATTCTCAAGTGATTGTGCATCTTAATTATCTTATAATGAGAACAAGTTGAGATGTAAGTCATTCTTTCGCATAATATTTTGCTATTTAAAAATCAAGACAGCTATGATTCGTTCAAGCGAAATTTCAGTAGGCAAGCTCTTCATTATATAATTTTGGTCACTTTTGACGAAAATCCCTTACGAAATTACTTTCGTGAGCAACTCAAGATTACCTAATTAACAGATTGGTTAGCTAATCGTTATCTTTTGCTGCCATCGAGGTTAAATTTTATTACCCGATCCTTTCGGTCGGAAATCATCCGCAGATTCAAGTATAGATTACTCCCATAAGATCTAGATCAAAGGCACTCTATATAACCTCTCGTTATAGCTTTGAGCAGGATCTTAATCGAGTATCTCGATGCGTGGAGACGTGTTTCGCGTACGTTCACCACTTAATGAAAGGAAAGGTATATCTCCCCTTTTAGGATACTCGAGAATGGCCAAGAATCCCATCACTTAGCATAGCACCGTCTCAAGCTTTCATCCAATCATTTTTTTGCACTATTTCCGAAGCACGTCTTTCACGATGACGTAAGTGTCTCGGCACGTTTCAGACGGGTTTCGTAAAAAGGCGTTTTTTTATCAAAATCCTTCTCCGAGGTCAGCGTCTCCAAGTCGTGGGTCATCTTCAGTCCCCAAAAAGGTGGTATCCGGAAAGCAATGGCGCACGCAACAGCAGCAGTCACGGGCAATGAAAAAAGCTTGCTCCATTCCCAGTCGATGAAAAACACTTTTCCGCCCCCATTTGACCAAGTGTTTTTCATCTCCTTGCTTATTTCCGTGCCGGGCACACCGAAAAGGGCTCTCCCAGCTCTTTCCGGTGGCTCATTCCTCATCCACAGATGGTGCGGCCAAGGATGGGTTGCGTATATAGGGATCTATTTCCAGTAGGTTTTTATCGGGTGCAGGTCGCGCGGTAAATTGTAGCCTCCTGCTGTCGGGAGGGTTTTTTGATTTAAAATTAAAACGGTGTATACGGAGCAGGATGTGTAGTACTGAAGGTTCTTTTAATGACAGTCTTGTTGATTGGATACCAGGTTTTAAGTTGTAGTTTTTGTTCATTGGTTCATTATGTTTGATGTTTTTTTTGTCTGAGGAAACTCTCTCTATAGTTTGAATGTCTTTATTTTTTGAACATCCTGCGGATGTAATGTGGTGTGAGGATTTGAAAGAATGCTGTAGTTGGTTGGTGATGGATGACTGTTGGTTATTTTTTTATATCGATCTATAGTTTTTTACAATTATGATGACAAGTTTATTAAATTCTTACTGCGTAGTTCTGAAGTTTTCCGTCTCATTGTCTGTTTGACAGTTACAGCAAAATTTTTTTTATAATTAGTATGTAAGTTTTTTTTGAAGCAGAAGTAAACTATGAGTTTTCTAATATTAATCTGTTTAGATGGCTTTTTTTTGGGATATAATATTTATCTTCAAGTATCTCAAGTGAATTTACTTATACCTATCCACGAAGATTTTATATACTTATTACTGAAGTTAAAATGCTTTTGGATGCTTAATTAGGGCGGGGAATAAGAATATATGTTGGTACAGCTTACTGCGTATTTTTTGAAAACCCTCAATCGTAATTAGATTGTTATTAACATCGTTATTACACTTCTTTATAAATATACTTCTTATTGCATTCTTAGAAGATGAATTTATAGATGCGGCTAAAGGCTTCTCAAAAGTTTATTCCAACGCGATATTTCTCTGTTTTGCGGAAGTACGGCGTCAGTATCTCCGTTTAAAAATGAGATTTCCCTCGCGATAGCGGTCGACCCCGTTCTCCTGCGATGCATTTCTTATTTGCTCTAAGCAGAGCATTCTTCGCCAGTAAATGCACCCACGCCGAAACCCCTTATGGAACACGGCGTCGGAATGTCAGCGGGCAAATATTCGCGTAACGGAGATCCTTTTGGCTCTTTAAAGGCGCCGACCCTTTTAAAAAAGACGTTCTTGAGTCACGCTTTATCTTTAGCTCAACTCGTTTTCGATCTGTCATCGCGGAATTTGCGGTCATGCCCGCAACCGCGCGAATTTTTGTTGAAATCGTCGGTGTCGGACGGAAGCCTTCCGTAGCCGGATGGGTGTCGTTTTACGTAACGGAATTCGCTCTCAGGATGATTGTAATTAATATACCGGTTTTTTTGTTGTAGTCCGTTGTGCTTTGGGCTTCGTAAGAATCGTAATTTTTTTCTTTCGTTCTTGGTTATTTATAGTGCCATGGGAACGAGTTAAAATTCTCGATATTGTCTTGAAATTAAAAAAATTATATCTTTGTTTATTTATGTTGTAATTAATATGCGTACGTAGGTGTATTTGTGATTGATACTGAGAATTGTTTAGTTCAGAGTTAGAAAAGTTTTGTCTTTTACCAGTTAGTGTTATTTAATATTGATTTCTGATCAGGGCTAAAATAATTACGTCCTTTCTTTTTAGTTAAGCTCGTCAAGGTTTGTTTGAAATTCTAAATCTCATGAGAGTTATTCAGCGTTCTCAATTAAAATCACTTTCTCTGTGTTTATTCTATATATTTTTAGATATAAATTTTAAATGTATCGCTTAATATTCGTTTAATTCTCGAAGCATTATATTTTTAACGCCTTTCATTTAGGGAAACATTTTATTATACTTCCCTTCTGTTTCAATTAAGGATAAAATATTAGGCTACAACGCTTTTAGAAGGAAAGAGTTTACGTTAAAGTTTTAATAATGTGTTGTTTTTACTGTTATCCTTTCCTTCCGCGAACCAATTAATACGTATGTTTGTCAAAGCGTTGACCGTAACAGGATTTGCCCGTAGCGTTTCTCGCTTTTCTTTTTTTATTGGCACCCGAGTTGCTCTTCACGGCAATTGTTTACAAATACATAATCACTTTCAATCTTTTCACTTCGTATTGTTATCGTGTCGCAGAGACAATCACGGCCGTCGTCATCAAAGTAACTTTTGAAGGACCATTTAGCCATAAGGGCGGGATGTGTTCCACTCTGTCAAGGGTCGCATTCTACTCCACTTACGTCGCCTTTTCTGGCACTCGTCCCTAGCGCTCGCTAATTCGGTACGATGTTATTCATCTCGCAAGTAGGCCTCGAGAATCGGGCGCCAGACTCTAGACAGTGTGAAATTCCAGAATTCGACCATTTATGGAGTTCGTTGGAAGTGTAGCCGGTTTCGATCAGGGGCGGATTTTATCTTACGATGACGTAAATTTCCAATCGATAATTCGGAAGGCGGATTTGGAGTGTTTTCCTTTCTGGACTATCCTATTTTTATAAAGTTTGAGTTTGTTGGTTGCTATAGTGATATCATACGAAGTTTAGTTTGTTTTATATGTCGATAAGCCATGATTTGTGTGATATATTTTTGGTTTTTGTTTACTTATTGAAGGAGAAAGTTTGTTTACATGATCGATACAGTTTTCATTGAGGAGAATTCCACAGTATTATGTGGCGTTTCCTTATGAAAAACGAGGTCTCAGTGTACAGTGTGTTGACTTATTTCCGTTTCGCGAAATAAAAATAAAGTAAGAAATTTTTTTCACAAGGTTTTACGTTATTTAATATCCTATCTAGGTTATACTCTTTTTTTCGTAATTTTAACAGTTTATTTCTCTTTAAATTGTATTCTCAACTAAATTTTAAGAAGATATTCTTTCTACGAAGCTTTTTCTTTTTGCCTTCTCCATAAATAACATCCTCGAATTTCTTCAAAGAACAACCTCCCTCGGGGTGCTTGTCCCAGTATCTCATGACTAGGTTTTGTTTTTCTTATCTCCACACCCGATTACTACCATTTATGGCCCGCAAATTTCTTATTTGTCTCCTCAATTTGGCGGTTTAGAATTATGGTGCCGGGAGTTCCTTTTTTGCTACTGCCTTAGTGGTGTACTACTTACTTTTTGGGCCTTATTATTGAAGTTGAATGAAGGGCTAAGGGATAGGATGTAGTTTTACAATAGAAGTTTGATTGTTATTTTTAGCTCTTTTGGATTTTATTAATCTTTATACAGTGATAAATGTAAAGAATGATTTTAATTTCAGTTTCCGTTTTTCTATGAGTTCTTTTAGTTTATATTCGTCTGTATTACGTATTTTATTTATTACTTGTTTACTCGTTGTTTTGTTTTGAAATAACGGAACAACGAAATTGTATCATTGAATACCCTTATTATCTCTAAATATGGCATCAAAATTTTGGTGGAAATGAGTTAGTTTTGACCGTTTTAATCCCAAAGCAGGAGAGAGAGATTTTTTGTTCCCGAAAATTACAATTCCTTCAGAGTTCGTTCCATTTAATTTGCAGACTCCAGAACGTCGGCCCCAGTTCCCTCTTTTTCTAGTATCTCAGCATGTCTTTTAAATAGAGACTTCTCAGTTGAGGAGAGGTAGCAATTCCGCTTCCATCGAATTTTCCTTGGCCCAGGGAATACTTCCGCATTTGGGAAATTCCTCCGATTTTATCATCCGACCGTTTATTCCCTGGCTCTGTGGGATTTCACGTCGTTAGCATCTGCAGCATTAGTCGCGTCTTTTCCCGTAGCGTCAGTGACCTCTCTTACGAAGATTGCTTCATCTTTCCGCTCGTCTTTTTTTTTCTCCATTACGTTTGAGAAATTTGTGTTTTTTCAAACGCGTCATGGAAGGAATTGTTTGCATCTCATTTTAGTCTGATTTTTTAATTTTTTTAAACTGATGTGTTCCTTACTTCTGGTGATATTTAAGTTGTATCCGAGTGTGATTGATTTTTCAGTCTTGTGTTTTATTTATTGCTTACGTAGAGTTTTAAAGAAGGCCTTTATAAAAGTGTTGTTTATGTACGTTTATAATATTTGAAAGATTTTAGAGAGGTTTAAATACTATGTATTGTAAGTCTTGGTACTGACGTAAAGAAGTGAACTATTACGATATTACTGGGGCTTAGACTGTATTTTTAATTTATTTTTCTTTATTTTTACCTAGTGGTTTATCCCTTCTATGACGAATATTCCGAAACTAAATGCGTAACGTATTTTTGCGAGGTAATCTTTAAGAATAATCAAGTAGCGGGGCTCAATTATTGGAGTATTAAACAAGCGTATTTGAGATCGTTACGTATCATATAAACACATTGTTCTGGAGGAAGATTGGCAGTCAATCATTCTAAAACTCCCTTAGAGTGTTTTAATATTTCCATGAAACTTTTGTGGCGACAACCACTGCAGCCGAGATTTCTTTCGGTGATATATTTTTATCAATTCCTTTTCAGCATCGGAGTTTTTCTTATAGTTCCCGGAGGTTAGTGAATATCGATTTTCATCAGGAGCAGTGGGTGTTTTGAGGCACTATATGCATGTATGAATTCCAATAACCCCCCGTTTCGGTATGCGGTCAATATATCTCAGAGCAAAAATCCCACGAATGGCAAAAAAATGAGGAGTGATTTCCCGGCTGCGTAAGGGTTCCTACCTCCAGTGATATATTTTCCGGAAATTTTGGAAGGATTCTAGAGTTCCTCAATCACTCGCAAACAAGCCAAATTTTCATGGAAGGATCGACTTTTTTCCAATTTTTTTTTTCGGCGAGGCTCCATCGTCTGGGAAACCGAATCACATTGGTTTCCCGCTCACGGTGATATTACTTCCCTTCGCAGTTTTTCTATTTCTTCTTTTATTAGAACCTGATCGTTTCTCTTTCACGCAGAAAGTATTGAAGCTCTACGAAGGCGGAAGAAGAGAGTGAACTCGTGTGATATATGAACTCGTGGTTCATTCTGAAACGTACTTTCGGGAAGTTAGGTTTCAATGGATAATAGTTGAGGAAATAGGGTGTGAATTCTTTGTTTGTATAATTTGTATTATTGGTTTGTAATATGATTATTCACAGTAAGATTGGATCGTAGTAACTTACGTAAGAATAGTTTTTAGTGAATTGGAATGATAGACTTTTTAGTCTCTCTCTGTAAAAAGTACAAGACGAATAACTGTAACAAGGACGATTTTTTGTTATCAAATAATAATCAGGTAGTTAGTTCGCTAAGTCATAGAAAAGTTTTTTCAGAGAGTTAATAATTGTTTTTTATTTGTCTGAAATAAATACATTACAGTTGAACTCGCTTAGTCTTTGGGGTATGAAGTAGGGTCTACGAAAAGATCGCTTAATCTCTGTCTTACCCTGAAGGAAGACGATTTATTATAATTGTAATCTAATAGAATTCTGGAAAAGATCGTTTCCTAACCTATCTTAAATTTACCCGCCGTTAAAAGTCAATTCGTTCCTTTTAATTTTTCGTCTAATGTCATTACGTCCGTAGCCACCTCATTACCGGAAGATTCGTACGAAAGCGGTAATCAAATTCATGGCTAAGGGTCCCGGAAATTTTGAGTTAAGCATAAGGGGGGGCTCACGGTTGCCAGGCGACTGTTATCGACGTAGGAATAGCGTCATTCCGCTTGATCTATTATGTTAGAAATCGGTTCTTTCTCCATAATTGGGAGGGTGAATATTTTATTTGCTTCGGATGATCCCAAACTATCAACCCGACTTTCCCTCCGCTCTTACCCACCCTTTCTCCCCCCCCTCCCCACTTGGGTGTGTCCAACTATCGTATCCTTATGGGGGGAGAACCCGGGAGCCGAGCGGGATCTCTCACAGGGTGCGGCCCCTCCTCCAGCACTTCCTTTTTTCGCCTCTTCCTTCCCATCGCCTTCCCCCTCACCCCCTAACCCTGGTCCTTCCTCTTCTAATCCCCTGTAGTCCTATCTGTTTACGATCTTTCGTTTTCTTTTTATAACTCTATAGATTTGTTTGTCTCCCTCTCATTCCCCTTGGTTCTTCGCCGATCTTCCCCTAGGTCGTAAAATCTCAGGTGGTACTTAAAAAAGTTTTTGTTTATGTTAACAGTATTATCTTCATCTTTCATAATTTCGGTGTCTTTGTCCGTGTTCTTTTGAGATTATTTCGATCGGTTTGTTCTGGTTGTTTGTCGTCATTTGCGCGCTCTTTTGATTGGTCGCGTTTTTTTAGAGGTAATTGTCTCTGATTTTTATTACGTAATAGGGGATGAAGGAGGATTTTTTAAATATGTAGTTTTGTGAGGGGTGTTTTCAGGCAGTCTTATATATATAGTAGTTGTGATGTTTGATTGTCCAGTCTAGACGTCTTTTTCCGTTATTAGTGTTATTATTAAAGATTCGACGATACCTATTCGTTTAATTACATTGTTAGTCGAACACAAAAGGAGTTTTGGGTGCTTTTTGCCGTCTCCAACATCCTCGTTCCTTTTTGTTTGTATCCCCCCCTTCCGTGTCTCTTTTTGTCCATCCATAAAGCGATCACATTTACCCAACTCTTTCTCCCTTTTCTTCCATCTATCATCCTTCTTTTCAGCTTCTTTCCCCTCCGGCTGCCTCATCTTCTCTCCCTTTGTTCCACTCTCTCTTCGCGGTCTCCCATTCAAACCCTCGTTCTCTGATTACGCACTCCCCAATTCCCTCTCGCACAGCTGTCAAAGCACGCCCGGGAAGTACACCGCGGATTCATATATACGTCTCGCAACGAACGCTCCGCGGGCGAAACACGTAGTTCCGGTCACGGAAATGAAAGAATGGCATAATGACCAAGGGTTCGGCAATTCCGCGTAGGAATAAAACGAGCCGCAAATATTTGCGACGTCCGTATCTCCGGTAAAGCATCTCCAAAGGGCTCCTTGGGTGCGGCGACCGGGACTAGGCTACCCTCGGATGCCGTCAGCGCCGGCGCGGCCCGATCGGGAGTGGGGGTGGACGTTATCCGCAGCGTCGTTACCCTTGGAAACGCGGCCCGGAGGAGCCTCTCTCTCCACCACCCCGCCCTCCGCGCCCCCCCCCAGTTGCCATGGTTTCCGGAAGGGTGGGGCCCTGCGTCGTCGTCGTCTCCAGCTGATGGATCCGAGTGGATTCTGTTATCGCTCTACCGGGGTGCGTCAAGGGGTTACGGCGGAGATGGGTCGCGAGGATGGGGCCAGGTGGTGCCGGAGGGTTGGTTGTAGGTCGTCCGTTGATTCATCGGGGTTTGTTTTTCGGGTCGTGCGGACCGAATTGTCGGATGGAGGGTTAAGTTCCGCTGGATGTGAGGAATTTGCGTGCGGTAGCGGAACGAATGTTTCCGTTGAGGGATGGGTTGGGGTTGTTGAGCTGTTGGTGCTATATAAGCTAGAACATTTTAGAGCTTGGTAATGATAGCTATGAAGGCAAGTTGTTTTTAAGTTAATAAATAAGTAAATGATTTTTTCAGTTTACTTCAGTACGTAATTATGGTTTCCGTACGTGGAAGAGTTAGGGTAACTGTTCTTTAACATATTATGATTTTAAAAATTACTTACAAAGACTTATGACGTACGTAGTTTACGTAAAAACGAACTATATCTAGTGTAATTAACTATAATGTTTTATATCTATAAGCACTTCATATTTCATCGTTTTGTCGAGTACTTTTCAATACGCAGAATGGTTGAATTGAAGTTAATGAATATATATTTGACTAGGTCATAACATAATAGATGGTCTTCATACGAATATATAAGTGTAGAGTTAATTTCAAATATCTCTCTTTAATCTCCAATAAGAGAGGATCATCCAGCTCTCGAGGTTTCGGTCGATGTTTACTGGTGAGAAATTGCGACCCCATCCGTCGAAAATATTCGTTCGGGAAGTCTATCTCCCCTAATTCGTTCAATAAATATCTTTTCCGCAGCAAATTGAGAGTCTGCCAATGTCGGAATCTTTCATTCGATCTTCCTAGGAACCAGGAAGGGAATTTTTCCCAGCTAAAAGAGGACGGGAAACGAACGACCAGCGTTTTTGGCACGAAAACTCTTCTGGGCATACATTTACGCTGAATTATTTGTTTTTCATCTTCAAGATTGTTATGGGATAGTATTTTTGCGGAATCCTTAGGAGGTCCTGAATGATTCTGCGCTGTTTTCTCTTTCGCGGATTGTTTTATCGTTTGATTTATCTTCACGTTTTATTTTTAAATGATCTGGTGTCACTTAGCTATTATTATACGCGTAAGAAAGTGATTTTCCGGTATCTATTTTCGTTTCGTACGATTTGCCAATTTTTGCTCTATATTTCGCTGTTTAAATCGTAAATTGAAGTCTAAAACATAATGTTTAATTATTGTCCGATAAAATTTATCTATACTTTTGTTCAATATATCCATGTTATTCATAGATTACCCTTGTTATCTATTTTTTATTGGGCGCTCGTGTTTGTTTCCTAGTTACGTACTTAATTACGTGTCAGCTTTTAGACAAAGCTCTGTATCATGTTCCATCAGCTCATTTAGAGTACGAGAAATCCTAGCAATTCGGAAAAAGCGTTATCTACAAACGTCAAGCCCAGGATTTTTCGCCAAAGTGAATTTTTTTATCGGATGGGAAAAGTAATTAAACGCAATGGCGTAACTGGATTGAAGGGCGGGCGGATGGACTGTCCGTCGATATCCACGACGCCCTCCAAACCGTCGCTCACAAGTGCAAGCTCAAGTGTATCCCGATTCGGTCGCCAACCACCCCCGCTTTCATTCCGCAGAGCCCCTCAAGTCCTTCGTCTCTTTTTACAGTCTGCGGGCCTCGTTTTATTTGCAGCGCGTGGATCAGCTTCCCGCCTTATTTGCCTTCGCCCTCAAAGGATCTTAGTCTTTCTGCCGATAGTTTATCGGAATTCATTTCCGGTGTCGGAGGCTGTGCGAAGCCATCCACGGAGGCTTTTGTCTAGGTTGAGGGGGTGTGAAATTCGCGTCCACTCGAACAGACAGCGGGAACTTTCGTTTTTTTGCACGGTTGTGGTTTTTGAGGAGGTGTTGGGATAGAAAATGTGTGTGGCTTAGCTAAGTGATGCTGTATTGTACTGTTTTTACGGCCTAGATTTTATCGTTATGTAATTAAATTTTTCAGTCAATTGAAATTGATTTAGTTGCAATCTGTTAAAATTATTTCAAACTATTATTTCCTCCTCGAATTGTAATTTACGTAATTAACTTCTCTCTTAATTTTTTAATCATCAATTCCTTTTTTCAGGAACTGATAACATGTATGCATAATTTCTTTTAATCATTTTCTATGCTAGAAAAAATGACAGTCTATTTTGTAAAGTATATTATTATATTTATTAGTATCCAAAGTTGTTTTGCATCAAATCTCATTAATTACTACAAACTTCTTTAAATTGGTTGTTCGTTTATAATTTGGTTGAAGAACGTATTGGAAATAAGTATTATCACTGTTGATTACGAATTAAGAAGTTAGTGAGTAATATCAGTAAGGTTAATTGTAAATATAGTGCTCTTTCGTAAATTGTATTAAGAGTATTACGATATTGAGTAATGCCGAGTGTGTCCACCAAGGAATCAATCTCGGTCCCGTTTCATTTATATATATTTTAATCACCCAGCGGGACAGAATCTCGTCCTAACAAGATTTGATGCATTCGTATATCCAAAGTAATCGCGAGCGATGGTACGGAAAATCCTCGCAAGCTGAATCGATCGTAGTTCGGATCCTTTTTAATTTCGAATATAACTCACTCGACTTGGCGGGCGAAGAGAGGTTAATTAAGTAAATTAAAAATGAGGGTAAAAAAGTTGGCGAGTCGGGACTCGGCAGAGAATCCGTTGCTAATGGATGCCGTATAAAGCTGAAATAGAATAGGAAGATTTCCTTTAAAAAATACATTGTTTCGGAGGGGATATTTTGATATTCAAGAACGCTTGAATGCGTTTTAAGCTTTTACCGTAATGAATTTCAGCGCTGCGTATGTGTGTAATTATCAAAGGAAATTTATTCAATTATGTTAAGCCAACGCGTGATTAATCTATTTCAACGTATTGCGATTACATTATCATTTTTTTCCACGCAGGATAGAAGGAAGAATTTCACGGTTTTTGGTCACGAATGAATATAGAAAGTTCACTTTTGATTTATAACCGTCTTTTAAAAGTGCACGAGGTTTAACGAGAAAATTTTCAGTTATGAAACTCCCTTTTCCGTACCATATAGCGTATGTGGCATGCCCATTTTTCATATCCTCGCCAAAATATTTTATTGTATAGTAGTATCTAAATCATTTTCCTATACTCCTCCAAGGGACATGCACTTTCAATTAAAGTAACGACAGCGATATTTATAGCCCAATTGTAAACCACGGTTCGTGATCATTTAATATTCTTCTGAAAGGTTTTAGTGCCAGTATTTTGATTTTAATTGGTATCAGTGATAGAAGCTCGTATTCTTATGATTTTCCGAGAAACTAATTCGAATCAGATTCAAATTAGCGAGTTCATTGGTATTATTTGTCATTTACGCTACACCTAATTAGATTTAGCGATTACGTACGTTACGTTTTTAGGCTTTATGTATGCACATACTAAAGTCTTATATCCCTTAACGAGCTCCTATGTTTAGAAACTATGAAAAAAATATCAAGGGTCATCATCTTCCCATTCGATCCCAGGCGAGGCTTTTTTGCAGTACTTCTCGCCTCAGTGCAGACGCCGAATAGCCTCGGGTATCCCGCCCGAGGATGAACCAAGAGATGTCACTGAGGAAATTTAGGGCTCAATGCGCTTTAGCGGCAAATGCAATATTCCTCGCTTCACTGATCCTCCTGCAAGTTTCATTTTCGGCTGAACCGCAGCTTCTGCATCTTCGGAAAGGTCGGGTGCTTATCTTCTCCAATGAGCGATTTCACAACGTTCAGATGGGAGTAACTGGGCTGGGTTTGATTTATTCCGTCGTTAAGGGTTTTACTTTTTTTCGAAATAATGCTCAAATCGTGATTTTTGCTGAGCTATATATCGTTCTAATTTTATATCCTCATATTTTTAAAGCTGCACGATTTATTTTTACCTCTTATTTATCGTATTCTGGTTATGAAATAGTAATTATTGACGTTGGATTTATCTGTGGAAATTCCTGTACCTATCGTTCGTTAAATTTGGCAAATACTCTCCAGATTTTATCCTTTTATTGCTTAAATTAATAGTAGTAATTTAAAATACTTTCATTGTATTTTCATTATCTCCGGTAAGGTTTTGTACACGCTTTGTTCTTTTAGTAGAGTCGTTCTTTGTCACGCAAATATTTTTGCTGCTTTAATCGAAACTTTTTCCTGTTATCTCGCATCTCATAATTTCTTATCTGAGAAGATCTTAGACGCGCACTTTTTTTGAATCCATTCATTCTCATTCTCAAGTATTGTACTTCAGAGCAATTATTTCTGTTCTCAGAACCTCTTATTATCTCGGTATCATTAAGTGAAAACAATGTGCTCGTAATAGCGAACAATGGGTTCTTTTTGTGCTATTATCCCGTAAAAGTGTTACTTCTCCTTTAAGTTTATTTACAGTTCAGCGGCTCTTGTTTAGTCGTTTTAAATGTAAAGGTTTTTCCAATATTGTGAAGTAAGGTAAAGGCTGTTATTACTTATCGCGATAAAAGTTTCCGTTCGTTTATTGAGTGATGAGGGTGAGAATGATATTCGCTAACAATTCATCACGTCACCACCGTATAGGTCGATGAATATTTCGATTGAAGACCGCGTTGGAAGTAATCTCAGAGTCTGAAAGATATAAATCTCGTAAGAAACTACAATAAAAGGGCAAAATAATGAATTCCCACCGTGTTCGGAAGATTGTCCGGAACGAGTTCTTTTATCAGTTTCATCGAGCGGTATTTGTCATTCCGTGAAGGAGCTTCTTCTTCTTTATCAGCGCGGAAATTTCAATCAGATATTCCGGTTCGCATTTATTCGTCCAGCGCTCATCATCGCGAAATCTTTCAGTCGGTCCCGACATCTGGAAATAACTACCTCGGAGATGGCATTCTTCCATGACTACGTAGACGCGAAAATCTCTCGCTTTTTCTCTCTCGCCTGGAGGAATAAATAAATGCGCGGATCATTTGAAAGTCAATCCGCGCGAGGGAAGGGTTCCGAGAGGACGTGAGAAAGAAGGGAAACACACCCTTAAAGGACCGGGAAGATAAATGGACTAGGGTTATCGAAAGGCACCCGTCCATTTTTCTCTCGTGAAGGACAGTTGTGCAGCAGAGATTTGATTTATGCCTCGCAACTGCCGCTTTATTGCGATTTGAGGTCCAATGCAAGGATGGCTCAATTTTGCAGTTTTGTCAACGCTGCGCTGGTTTTTTTAAGGTTATGAATGGTCCAGAGAAGTGGAAGAACGATTTTTGTTGTTCTAGTGTGGAGTTTATTGGTTGGACCATGAGGGAATAAACGTGCGGTTGTCTTATATCTATTTGCAGTATGTTTATCTTTGAGGGAAATATAGAGGAATAGTTGAAGTGTTTTCTTTAAATTTATTTCTTTATTTAATTTAATAAACTGTTCATATTGGCATATGAACAGTTTATTTATGCTGTGACGTAATCAGTTTTATTATTGTATATTTTATTAGTATTAAATAAATCCCAGGAGTATGATTAACTATCTATTCAATTAGAGGGACTTTTGGCAGTATTTTTTGTAGCTTCCCGTTGAACAGGATTCGTTATTACTTGCTCAATATCATTTACTAATTTAATCTGTACCAACTACTCGTTCACAAATTTATCCAACCCTAGGTTTTGCTTAAGGATGTGTGTTTGGCATTTACTGTTATTTTTTCAAGTTTCGAATCTTGTGTACGAAAAAATCTAGGGTAACGGATACCGGTTTGTTTAGTCTCTTTGCCCGGTTTAAACTTCTCGAGATTAGAGTGGATGGATAAGAATTTTCTTTTCTAGTAGATCTTACCCAGAAATGCCCCAGATCTTTTAGGAAAATATTCATAGAGAGCTTTTCAGCGTGTTCAATCGAGGAAGATGTGTCCTACTTCAAGTTGGGAGAACATAAACGCAGTTGCTCGTAAACATCTTGGATATTCCAGTTGCTCGATTGAACTCCTGAAGGGAAACGTCTTGCTAATACGTGATCTCGATGTCTTAGTTAATTAGGTTTGGCTCCCAGGATAAATGAAGCTGCCATTGGAATAAAAAATTAACAACAAGAGTGTTTAATCCAATTTTACTCCACGTTTGGTTTTATTTAATAACCTAGATACTTTCGTAGTGATTTTTCACATTGTGGTTAACTATCTCATGTATTTATTAATTACTTTATTAAAAAAAATTACGGTCTTTCTCGTTAAAATATAACACGTACTTACGATGGTCTTTTAATGAGTTCTTAATCTTCATATACTTTTTATTCTTGTGTACATTAAAGCTATATGTAGAGGATGAGGCTTTTCAGTCTCAATATCGACTTTTCTAAATACTTAATTGCTGTACACGCTATTCTTCTGCTTAGTAATGAAATATACGTAGAATATTGTGGTTAGAATTTTCTTGTACAAGTATCCTGACGGCGTTTGATGTTAATTCTCATCATGTTTGTGAGACGAATGTTCAAAATTTTTTCATGCCATCCCTCGAGACAATAAGGTTACATAAGTTAGATGCGCAGTATTTTACCCAAGAGAGCTTCTGTTATTATTACCATCACACTATTTGTCTTGGAATGACCCAAATGAGTTTCGCAGCCTCCCCGGCCATAAAGATTATATCGGTAGTTTAAAAGTAACTCGTTCGCGAATTAGTACCGAAAGTCAAGATTAAATCGGAGGCAGTTAGAAACACGGGCGCCGGCGGCTAAAGCAGCAGAGCGTTCACCTTTCTCAGTGCATCAATCCGCGTTAGCTCCTCAGTACCCTACTTCCGCCAAAGCATTCATTCGATGCAGGGGAATACACTGTGGAGGGCGCATTGCCCTCTGCCGTCTTCCTCCCCCTACAATGCCCACTTTCAACTAACTTTTTCTCCCTCTAAATTGGAACAAAAAAGTTCCCCCGGCCGAGAATCGCGTGGTAAAAAGTTTCCAGGAACCGCGTTGCCTACGTTAACTCGGCGTGTTGCTAAGATGCGTGTATCGAATAGAGTTGTGCGGCTAGAATAGGTTTTATGGGGAAAATATAGTCGTGATGTCACGCTGTTTCTGCGTCGATTCAGCGGAGCGATTTGAGGGTATAAATTCCCAAAATTATGCTTCATCCTTCTCCTTTTAAGATGCTCTTCGCATTCAAGTCTAACGCAACATCGCATCAGGTTTACGATCTCGTAAAATCTCTCACCTTACTTTGCGGATGTCCTCGCGCTAGGAGGTGGTGGTAAGAACGTCGGGTGCTAAATCTTAACGAAAAGGCTCTCCTCAAGAGATTTTTTTATCGGCTCAGAAGCGACGTACTTTTTTTCGCAGGTTTTCGAGAAAAACCCATCATCATCCCCGTCGCCTCTTTCCGAAGATGGCTGGAGAGCTCTTTTCCTGCAACGGAATAATTCGGTACTCACGTTTCGCGCGCGGAGTAGGAAGTTTTCCACAGTCCCTCCCTCTTCTCTCACGAAAGAAGGTCTTAAAGCCTTCTAAAGACGTCTATATAGATCGTACCGAAATGTTCCCCTCGATTCGGGAAGAATTCGCTTTGTTTGAAAAGGGAATTAATGACGGGCATTTGTATCAAGACGGTGCTAATTTGTCTCTCAACTCGTCTTGCATCTCGTCTCCGGTCTGGGATTGGAAATCGATCGCGGAGGAGTGGGTGGGAGGCGGTGAACAATGAGTTTGGGTACTGATGTAGAAGGATAATGACTGCGGTTCTACGGGAAGTTTCGTCAAGCTAATGCAGGAGGACAAGGAAGAGCACATGTTTCCTTCCTGCCGTATAGGAGGCAAATTGGTGTAGAATTATCCCCAATATATCTCACTTCCCTACTGGATTTGGCTGTCGATATTATTCTTGCTAGGTTTGTGTGTAGTATCTTGTTATATTTTAGGTGATTCTATGCATATTTTGTGAAGTATTCTGACTGTTTTCATCATCATCCTATAGGGTTGTGGTAAAAGAAAATACGTACGTGTTTATTCGATATATTTCTGAAATTTTAAGGGGATATAATATTATTTATAATATATAATATTTATAGTTTATATAAGCAAGTTTATTCTTCGTTGCAGTTTGAAGATACCTTAATTTTTTTCTTTTAAGAAAACCGAAATGTTTTAAAGGTAATTCCCTCCTTAGTGTCTCGCATGCTTTCGAGAAATAACGTAACTATTTCACGCAAGGTATTTAGATTCATTTATATGTAAATTATTCCGAATGTTCTTTCCCAATAGTATTTTAGTTATTCATTTCTATTCCGCTTTCCTTATCCACATTCGTTTCGTATTTTCCCAAGGATTTATACCGAAACAAACCGAGCGTAATACTTAATTTATTGCCATGTTTATTCAGCAAATACTTCGCCGAAGTTCTTTTCCTAAGGCTTTATAGATCCCGCGAAAGATATACAAGGGTTCCATGGAGAAACTCACGTGCGCTGACCTATAGGACCAAATCTTCCTTCTCAAATCCTTTAATCTGAATAAGTGCCTAAAAGCGGGCCGAACTGATTAAATATAGCTTTTACGCAAGTAAATGATATTCGGGAGGTATGTTTACGTAAGAAACTCTTTCGGAATCTACGGTTAGCAAAGGGAAATCTGAATTTTCCCTCATTTCCATTCCTTATCTATATCCGTTTTCCGTCCTGCGCGGATCGATCCCTCACGGTTCTTTTATTCACGTTTATTTCCCATTCCGCCTTTTGCTAGCATTTGAACCTTTTCTTTCACGTGACCGCATTTTTTTCGCTTTACAGCACTTATCTAATTTATTATAGCCGCGTATTCCTTCTCTCTTTTTTCCGTAGAACGTAATTTAATCTTCACCGAGAAACTACATTTAATTTTACTGATGAAGGAGCTCGTTTTCTTGATTACCTCGCCAGTTTTGCCTTCTGGTGGAAGGGAGCGCGGGTCGGGTGAATTTGCAAGAGATGTTTTCCACTCAAAATGACGTATTCCCGTTAGTGAATGCGAAGAGTTTTGAGCGCGATTTTTATTCACTCGGTTACGTACGAGATTTTTAAGACTGTTCCCTTTTTCTTGTCTGCTGGTATAGGATGACTTTTGAAAGCTTTCGGATATTTTTTGGTTTGTTTTTTCTTTACTGAATCTCGTGCATGCACGATTGTTTTAACGGATTTCTCGAGTCATTTAAGGTTATTTTTTAAGGACTATTTTCGTAAATTTCTTAGACATGGATGGTTCATTTATTTAAATGAATTTTGACCATACAAGAAGATCATTTTTTTCATTAATTACTATTTTTAGTGATCGATATGGGATGTAAGCTTCGAACGAAACAGGTTTTGTATTATTGGAACTTCTTTCGTATATCGTGTAATAGTTTTCGTGTGAAATTAAGTCTTGTTCCTGCTGTTGCTTATCTTAGTTTTTTTTTTCCTTCTTAGAAACAAATTTTAAATTGCGTATACGCTATAGATATTTAGCTTGTTTCTATAATTATTTACAAGTTGTTGATGTTGCTATGAGGAACATAGCTCTTTGTTGTTATGTATCATATTATTATCGACATGCCTAATTCAGTTCCATTATAAATTTTTTGTTTGCTCATTTTATACGTTTCAATAATTTTTTGAGGATATAAATTTGGATAAGAAGTCTGTATGACCAATTGTGTGTGCAATAGCGTCTTTTTAGAAGTCGTTAATGGGACAAATTACCTTACCTCTGCAATTAGCATTAAAGTGTATTAGCTATTAGTAGTGTATTAAGTAGGAATTCGCATGTCATGCTCGTTTCTCACGCGGAATTTTTTCTTCTCGAATTTTCTGCCGCTTACGTAATTAACATGTGATTCTTCAGTGTTCGTTCGTTTGTTGAATTATCATACATTGAGAAAGATGTCCTGTATTTATATTAAAGGCATCTTCCTTACGTATATGAATTATTCGTATTTTTAGTTATGTGCTAAATATCGTAATTAGGAGCTATTGTAACGTGTATATAGGGTCGATGTTTTTGTTGGTAGATTACGTCACCGCATAGCAACCCACTGATACCCATTCTCGTAATGAACTTCATCGTCAGCTCCCTTTTCGGGTATAAATCCATTCTTCGCATTTGTTCCGAGCCTCCACTCAATGAGAAAAAGGTCGTCGGTCCATCGCATTCGAGGTGCCTCGGGATGAACTTGACGTGCGTCGCAGTTGCGTGGAAGGGCATAATTTAGATTGACGTCATTCCATTGTTTTTTTCGCCCGGCGTTTTTGCGGACCGCGCGTTCGCCGGAGAAAGTGCTCTGAAGGTATTTGCAAGAGCTATGCGACATCGCCATTTCAACAGAATTCAACGAGCACGTGATTGGAGGGCAATCTTCTTCTGGGAAGCCCTTTTCTGCCATGACTTAAGGCGTTACGCCTCCACGAAACATGTCAATTGGAGTTCGCGATGGCTTTATTTCCCTAGATCTGTGTGAAGTGGCCATCGGTTTGGATGCGCGTGAGATAACCGCTTTATTTCATCTGGAAGGTTGTACGCGTTCGGTATTATTTGTGCTGAATAAGATTTAGGAGCGTTTTACGCAACGATGTGTTAAAGTCCTATTTGGTTTCGTTTTGCAATAATTAAATTTCATCTCATCATTAATTAGTCGTCGTATTTATTTACACTCCTGTATTCTAGAAAGTAAGCATTCTTTATAATGTAGGCAGGATGGTATTTATTATATATTTATCGTGAACGTTACCTATAAACTGCAAGAATTTGTTATAGCAAGGTATTCTTTTAATAATGAAAAGAAATTTTTGTTTGTATTTTAGATACTTAATTTTTTGAGTATAGTTTGCGTGGTAAGTTATATATTGTTTCATTCGTGGATAGTATTTCAATAGTTCATTTTCCTCTTTGGAGGTATCAGTTAGATTTATTTGGAATAATCTTAGGATTTTATAAATTCCTTATATTAATTATTCGTTAAAGAGTGATACGTATTCTTTAGAAAATATATTATTTATCACATACATCGCTTTCAGTTGTGTCAAACACCTAGGGTAATATTGACATAAAAGTGATGCATTAGTTTCCCGAACTTCATTATTTTATCCCCTGTTACGTAACGAAAATGGAAGGTTGTCATTCACGTAATCGTCACAAGCCCAAATCTCTTTATCTAACGTTCCGAAACGCTAAAGGGCACTCAACTGTTTTGATTGATCGGTTGTCATCGAATTCGGGATTCCCTTAGACAAAGTGGAAGAGGTTAAGGAAGAGATGGACATGGGATTGCGAGTAATTCGCAGCTCAACGG
Source organism: Pantala flavescens (assembly GCA_020796165.1). Classification (NCBI taxonomy): domain Eukaryota; kingdom Metazoa; phylum Arthropoda; class Insecta; order Odonata; family Libellulidae; genus Pantala; species Pantala flavescens. The sequence continues at coordinate 16,340,290 of CM036881.1, read as the reverse complement.
AGGGCGAACAATGCGACGTCAACGGCAGACTCAGGGAAAGGTCCTCCTCTTCTCCACCTCTTTCCTCCACACGTTCGAGCGATATTCCAAGGGCCCAAAGGTTCGCGCCTTGTTGCTCATCTCTTCGCCTCAAATCTCGTCACGAGAAGTGGTATTGACAGGTCAGAGGAGTTTTATGGGTGGAGTTAGGGAATTTTATCTATTATTCCATAATGAGTTGATAGATGATGACGTAAATATTGCGAATATGTCACGAGGGTTTGTGGGAGGTTATGTTGTCGTAAGGGAGGGTTTTTAGGAATGCGAATTTGGTTATGTGGTGGCAAATTAAATGTTTTCGGGGAGGAATTTGTTCTTCTGGACATTAAAGATTGTTTATATAGGTGATTCATTTAATTTTACGTATGTTTTAAGAATGAAGGAAGTTTTTAGGATGTAAATTCGTGGTGGTTAGAAATGAATTAATTTGAGCTTGCAATTTTTAATATAGGAATCGGAGAATTATAATATACGTAATACGTTTTATTATCGAAGTATCTGTTTAGAATTAAAGTTGTCTCTAAAGAATATCTTTTGGTTACTATTAAACTCAACTATCAACTTAACAGAGTGAATAATTGCTTGCTATATTATAACATTTTTGCAATTTTAATTTTGTTCGGATAGCATAATCTCTCTCGTTTGTCGTTCGATTAGCCTGTTGAACTGTTCTACTGTAGATACTAAGGGATCTTCCTCTGTAGAATGAGGTTTGGGATAGATCACGCGATGAGATTTGAGCTTATTCGAGTAAATTTTAAAACGAAAGCCGTATCTTGTACACGCGTGTAACCAGCCTTCTCATCTCCCTAAAGAAACAATTTAGAGCCGATATTTTCCGAAGCATAAACAAGGAACGATCCGCACTTCGGAAGCCCTCTTCGCCACGGTGCCTTAAAGTCTTCTCCCAAAATACCGCCGAGAGCGCGTCGTGTAGCTATGCGCACACTTCCGGGAAAGACGTTTATTTTCGACGTCAAATGCGGAGATGGTATTATTTTTCGCCTTTTGGATGAGTCGGCGGGATAACCCGACGATCCGCTCCAAAAGATGTTCGAGTTTTTAGGAGCGGTTCCTTTCAGATGCACACTCCCTCTTTTTTCAGACGCCGTCGATATGTTCGACTAAACGGCTTCGGAGTTTCTAAGAGGAAGATGATAGGAGTTGGAGAAAAAAGAGTTGATACGCCCCATGCATCGTCTCCAGGCTATGTGTTGACGTTTCTGGAAAATCTGTTCGAAGCGGGATGTTTCGGGTTTAACGTAGTGGTTCGTTGAGTTAAGAGATGGTACCTAAGTAGGGATATGCTCGCTTTTTGAGAGAGATTAGGGGTTGTTTTTCGAAAGGTTTTTGGTGGGGTGAGTTTTTTAAGTTCCTCGAGTGTTTTTTGTTTTTTTGAGGACTTAAATGAAGGATTAAGGAGGGAAAACAAATGAGAGTGAAGTGCGTAAAAGTATGGTGATTTTTGCGGTTTATGTTAAGAGCTTTCGGACAATAGTAACTATAAATAGAATATTTTTAAAGTTTAAAAATTATTCCTATTGTAATTGTTTTTAATTTGTTTTTTTTGTTCAATATTTGTTAATTTTTTAGAAAAAGAGGTTTATGGTTTTGGTAAATGAGCATATATTACGAATTGAGAAGTAGTTGTGGAAACTTGTCTTTATCTTTTATAAAGAAATAACTTTTTATCTCTATAATGTCTAGCTACTTATATAGCTGCAATTTATGATAGCATATTTATTTAAGAGGGAATAGAATATAAGTAAAAAAATGGTCTAAGCGTAGAGAGATTTACGTATTTTCCATCTGTCCGTCAATATATCTTCATCATAGTTGCCTATTAAGAGGAAATTTACCCGCGTATTGTTCGAGAAGTGATCTACGGCGGCGAATGGATATTTTACAGCAATAGGCACTCTGCCAATCCATCTTTCACATTAAGTTATAAGCGACAGTTCGAACACGGTCTCTCTCAAACTCCTCCTCGTCAAAGAACTCTTCCAATTTCGCGGAATACGTGGTAATCTTCGGTTCTCTTCAGTGGCGGGAAGTTATTGTTCGGATGACAAACGGCCCCAATGAAATTCAGGCGCTGTTCTACAATCGATTGTCTTCGCTCCCTCTTTCTATTCAATCTTGTCAAGGGAGTCTTTCTCCCGCTAAGGGATATTCGCTTGTTTATTAACGGATATCGTTTCCATGGGTTTCCCTTGGAACAAACGCTGATGGATGAGTCTGGAACAGGGATCGCGCGGGATTAGAAAGTGTGAAACTCGTCATTGCAGGAGGTCAGGCGCGTCGGTGGGAATTTTTTCCAATCTCCCGAGTGTCCCCGGTTCACGCCTCCGCAGTCCGTTTATGGGGAGAGCGTGAAAGGACGTCGTACCTAAATTGGAGTCCTCATTGGTTTTTATAGCGATGGGTGACTTGTCATACAGTTCGGGTTGTTAACAACAAGGAAGTGCATCGTTGTTTCAAGGCGTTCACGACCGTTATGCAGGCTCTTAGTATTGGATCGTGTTTTGTTTTGCATGTTTTTGATCAGGGTTGTCGTCATGTGAGGTTTATTGGGACGGTTTACGTATGTATTGTAGATTGATTAAGTTTGAATTCTTAGAGGATTTATTGTCTTGTTTTGTAGTCTGAAATGTAGTAGAGTTTTATTGATTCTTGGATTGGGTGATTTATTGGGAAGTGAAGTGTTTATGGTTGTTTACGATTGTTTTTTTGTAGCTGCGTAGTTTTTCTTCATACATATTTAATAAAATGATATTTGAGTACTATTGAAGGTCTTATAACAACATTATTAAATTCTGATATTTTCAATCTAATGAATAATTTTGCTTCGAAAGAAACTTAGCTATTAGCGAATATGCTTTTAAATTAAAATATACTCCATTATGACGCACTATTTCTTTATATATGCTGAATTTTTTAAAATGAAGTATTGCCAAAGGAGAATCCTTTTCCTAGGGATTGATAGCCTCGTTTATTCCCGATGAAATTTTGAATTGCTTTCTAAAAAATATTTGCCGAGAAAGATGGAGTAAAAAAAATGAAGCACCTTTCCCATTTTTTTTGCTTGTACCTTCTCCGGGATAGCTCGCTAACGAGGGAAACCTAGATGAAATAGTCTTTTATTTTTTTCTTCCGAGAAAGTGAAGAATTTTTGTAAGGAGAAAGGTTTTTATTCATCAGATTTGAATCGTATTTTAATTTAGATTTGAGTAGTTTCGTTAAGGAAATTTTTGGTGCGTAATTTTGTTTACAAATATCGTCGTTGTTTTTATGTATAATCACGTATTTGTATTGTTTATGAATTGTGTTTTTTTGTTAGTGTTAAGCATGTGTTTCTCTCGAACTTTATACTGATGTTTTCTTTTTCCTTTTTTTCAGGTAAGTTCACGGATAGTCTTATGCCAAATCGCCTTGATAAGGTTCTCCTCTCCGTCGGTTGCGTAAGTACTTGCATTGCGCTGAGCGGCTGTTGCTTAGGGGTCCCATAATCGGATTAATGTACAGTGGATGGACGGCGAAGGGTTACTTTATCGAATAAACTGGCTTGCCCACATTCTGAGTGTCTCGATGGCTTCGGGGAACTCCTCATTCATGCACCTTTTGTGGGTAAACCGCCGTGTCCTTAATTATATTCCAGCGACTGGTCCATTTAACCTTCAAGTGTGGCGTGAAGAGTCTGGGACATTTTGCGATGAGCTGCAGTATCGGGTGTTTGCGTTCTTGCAAGTTGTTTTTGGTATATTACGTACTTGGGATAAGTTCAGAGGTTGGGTGGCTTCGTATTCTCTGCGTTTGATTGGTTGAATTTATTTGGTTGGTTTGCGTATTTATCTGCTTTTCAAGTGAATGGTAGAGACTATTTTAACCCTCGTTAACGTACGTATTAAAAAGAAAATTCCTGATCGTTTTCCTGTATCGTAAATATAGTATGCCCACCTATTATTTATATCGTGATTAATGTTACTATATTAGTTTATGATTCTGTGTAAGATGTAAAATTATGAGAGAAGATGAAAGTAAAACCTTAAGATAGTATTATTTATTTATGGCGGTTTACCTCTTAAAGAAATGTATTTATTCGTTACCTCAAGGAGATGTCACGATTCTAGTGCGAAGACAGTAGTATGCCGTGCCTTATATGAGGTATAAGCTGTCTTGTTAAGAATGAAATTGACATATCTGCAGCTTAAGATCTTACGATTCGTATCTTATAAGTTTACATTTATCGGTGCTCGAGATATTATCTTAATCGTTCTCAATCAAGGTCGGAGATGATAAAGTTTCTCTCATAATCCGTTGAATTTCGTAATTTCGAGAAGGTATTTACTTTTGTCTCGATCTATTACATAAGTGGATTATAGTCATAAGTTTTTACTACGCGTATCATTCATTCCAAGATTACTCAAGTTCTAATGGAGATCGTGTCTCTCTTGTCATTTCAAATGGTATTTAGTTTTAATTCCGATTGCTAGTATGGCTTACGTAGATGTAGTTATGTTTAATCATTGCGAGACCTTGTAAATTTATTATAAAAGTAAAGTAATGAGGTACGAAATGAGTTACACTTGATTATAATTGGTAGTAAAATCGTATTTTTTCTCCATAATATCTCGTGAACAAGTTTATATACGATGTGCTTCTAATAGAGATTTTTCGTGGCTTCTACTCTTTCAACTCCGCGCTATCGTCTATCTCTTGAGTTACGTTCAAGCGAAACCTAATGTTTGCCAGCGCTCATAAGATTTCGCCACTCGTTCGTAAAAAATGCTAATTCTTGCAACGGTGGCGTAATTGCAACGAGCCGTCTGCATTTTTAACTCGTCGCGGAAAGAGAAAAAAGAATCTCGTCGCATCCAGAGTAAAGCTTTTTCCTTCGGCGTTCCGCTTTAAATCCTGCCCTCCAGTTTAACCTCCTACTACTCTGCAGCCTTTAAAGGAATAGCGTCTCCCGTCCGAGCAGAACCGGCTTCGAATCCCCCCCATCCCATCGGCGGGTAAAATGCGCTATCGGCGAAGCAAGGGGACCAAGTCCAAGCCTCGGGTTCGACGCCTGTCGGCCGTAAAGTATGGGCGCGGTCAACCGAGCGACCTCTTCTTCTACCGGTCGCCTTCCCGAGCATAAAGCGGGGGTGTTTTGTGTCAGGGCTTCGGGAAGATTGAGCGTAGGGGTGGAATGGGACGTGGCTTTTTTACCTCCTACGAGTGGGTTTTTTTTGCGAGGTATTTACTGCCCCACGGAGGGTTTCATTTCAAGGCGTTGAAAAGACTCAATCGGAGCTTTTGATGAATTGATAATTTGGGAGTCTGGAGGGGGATACTGGATGAGGCTGGTCCCAAGTGTGTTTTCTTTTTTGAAAGGAGATGAAATTTTGTTCATGTGGTCTTTAATCTCTATTGAAGATTGTTGTTTTGGCTTAGATTACGTCTTTGTATGTTTTTTGAGCTTTCGTTTTTCTTAAGGTTTCTATTGATTCAGCAATGTTTTGATATTTTTGAAAGGTTAGTATTAATGCGTACGGAAAGATCAAGGTTAATTTAATAAAGCCTTATTAGGCCTTATCTGTTCCATTAAGGGTTGTAATACGATAAATTTTATATTTTATTTAGTTATACGTATAAAATTTATTATTGACTATGGACTGGTTTCTACGTGAAATTTTATTCTAGTTTCGTATCATTAGATTCTACGTAAAATCAAATTAATATATTGAAAATTCTATTATACACTCTATTCTTGTTAGGATTATTTCATATTAATGTTAGGATTCAATTTTCAAATGCCCCTATTTCTATTTTAGAAGTATAGACTTGAACGTTTCACGAAGTTACTACATCTAAGTCGGCACTTAAATAAGATAACAGTATATCAAGATGTTTGTAGAGCGGTTTCAAGTCTCTGAGCCTGTAGCAATCACCTGATCGTGTTGCGGCTCGCTGTGTACATTAATATCTACGATGGAGATATGTTCTCTCGGACGGAGCTGTCACAGCGCTATAATATTATAGCATCTAGGTCATGGTTCCGCGACTCAAAATACGTCCCACTCACGGTCCACTGAGCTCATTGTAAAGGTGAATGGCACTAGATTCATCTGAGAATTAAATAATGGGATGAAAGTCGCTCGTCTCGCAAACGCTCAAAATTGGAAAAATTTGTTATTCAGTTCGCGGAGTTCAGCGACCCCCTGGGCGAGTGCCACGAGAAGTTCTCCGTAAAAATGTTTTGATGTCCTCGGATACTCGGCGGGGATGCTTGTGATGTGAATCGGGGTCAAAAAACCTTTAGTCCGCGCTATTAAAGTTTGAATACCCTTAGTTATATAAGTTCGATGTTGATAGATCGTTGCGAGGCCTATTTATTTACGTAATGGTCCGCTTAAGTTCTGTTCTTCGTAGTTTAATTGAAGTAGCGATTTATTTTTGGGTACTAGGTGCTTAATGGTAGGCGTAGATCAATGGTACGTATTCTGAGGTTGGTCTAAAAGCAATACGAAAACTGCTGTCGTTTTCCGTGATTTATAACCTAAGCTGCCTTGTGAGATATTTGCGTATTTTCCTCTAGATCTGAACTCAATTGTTTTCTTCGCCAGGTTCTAAATTGGTTCTCCCCCTCTCCGAATTAATTTCTTCCTCTTCCTAACATTCTTCGTTCTATAAATATTTATTGCCCTTCTCTGTGTGTTAGTGGTTTGTGTATTCGGTCTCCGAGGCGTAGGTCACCGACGCCGATTTAGCGAAGCGCACTCTCGGTGTTGCTATTAGCTCTCGTTATATATTGCGCGTGTTTGCAGTATCTGAATAAATATTTCGGTTTACCTCTCTGGGCATAAAGTGGTTGGTTAAACTATTGTTCTGGGAATGAGCGTTCCGCGATTTAATCCTGGCTCAAGTGAAATATTGCGGTGCACGTTATTGTGGGAGGGTTCTAATGCGATGTTTTGGGTATTTTTGTGGATTATTTTCTTGGTTAGTAAGTGTTGGAGGAGTAAAAATGTGACGTTGAATGCATGCATTAAATCGTCGTATTTTCCTTCAATTTTAGCTTTTTTTACTCGATTGTACAATATTTAAGTTGCTCTTTTGTCACGTAGTATCAAAGTCCTCTTATTCTTATGTACCGTTAATAAATGTAAAATTAATCCACCAAAAATAGCGTTATAATTTGGTAATTACTTGTTTCCTAATGATTATCATTGTAATTATATATCATATTACTCTACAGTATAATATCTCGCCGATTTTGCTAGTGAGACTTCTTTAATTTATTATGAAAACACTTTCAAGAATTACGTAATTATTGATTAATATATTAAATTTAATGATCAGGGTTTAATCGAATTCTTCGTGAAATAAGATGTAGTTTGTACAAATATATTGAGTTACTATACATAGTTAATGTATTCATTACAGTTTTTGTAATGATCTAATTGTAACTATGCATGTTCGTTGTCAAGGTGGGATATTAAGTTGATTTTTCGTTTCCTTAAATGCGTGGTATCCTATTGAATCGTTCAGAGACCACAAACTGGGAATAATCTTCATCAAATGCGACCATTCTGCCGAACGATATTTGTGGAGGACGAAGTGCCCTTTCGCGAAGATTCCTGCAAATTAACGCAGCATTCCCGAGATCCAAATGTTTCCAATCAACAGCTTTCTTCGCGCACATCCTCTCCATGCCCTTTCCCCGGTAGAGCGCCTATCAGTCGCACGGTCATTGTCCCTGGAGTTCCCCCCATTTCGACCCGTTTCACCTTCCTCCCCACCTTCTCTTCATTTCTTCCCACGCAACGCCTAGGCGCCGTCACACGCTTCGCTTTATGGAAACAATTCCGTATCTACGCGTTCCCTTTTTTCCCCGCCAGACGTCATTTGTGCTCGCGGTCCTTCACGGATGCTGTGCCTTCCGGATTAATTTGATTTTCGCGGTCGTAATCCGTTCGTTTGCAGGTGTGTCTGCGCCGTCGCTAGGGGTGTTTCATAAGAGTGCGGTTTCTGCCGGAACGAGTGCTTCGCTTTTTATTGTCGTTTTGTTTGTCATGGAGCTCTCTAGGCTTTGTTAAGCTAGGTTTGTGCTTTGGTTGATGTAGGGTTTGTGGTTGGTTACGTTTTTCTCTCGTTTTTGGCGATTTTTAATATAGTTTCGTAAGGATTACGATATGAGAATGAGTAGGAGAGGTTTGAACTTGGTTTGTCGTAACATTTTACGATGTTTTTGAGTCTCGTACGTTAATTTTGATGGAAATAGTTGTTAGTTTTTAATTTTCGTGGCAGAACAGGTCAGAGTAAGCAAATCCTGTTCCTATCAGCGCAAATAATTCCTTCAATACTTCATTTAGTATTACACCGTTTAGTGTTATGCCTTTACAATGGATACAATGAATATTTACTAATCGTTGATGCTGATCGTTGTACATAGATCACTGTGCTACGTGTAATGTGTTAATTTATGCAGCTTTGATCGATGAATGTATCTCGCTTGCAATTGCATTGTCTACGTAAGCTAAACATTATCGTTGGTAATTGCTCATCGTGGAAGTAATCTAGTGGGTGATTAGTGTAAACAGGATGATGTTGAAATTAGATTTAATAGAGGTTGAGAGACCTTAGGAGAGTTTATTGACATCTATGGGAAATATTGAGGGAATGAATTATATGAAAATATAAGTAAATATTGTTCTGTTGTCCCATACTATATTCGGATGATAATCAGGGTTTGGTTAAGTAATGACTCGGTTGTTTATTGTCAACTAGGAAGAAATACGTGAAGATTAACGTATCACATCTGTCAACTATTTTCTGTCCTAGGTTTTTCTACCATGGTATACGTGCTACCTGCACCTCTTTCAAGAGCTATTCCAGTGCCGATCTCGCGTTGCATGCAATCTGTCCTTATAAACCATTCCAAAGCTCCTGCCTATTCTTCTCCTGCTTCTTTTCGTGTTCGTTTCTTTTCCAGACCTACTGGTGCCCTACCGTTGGTGATTCTCATGTATATTTGAAGGCATCCTCTGTTGTTTATTTAACACTGTGCACCCGAGATGTGGTAAATTTTTGAAGAAGCTCTCTTTACAATTGTATCTTCCGACTTTTTCGAATCGAATTTCCTAGGCGTGTCGATACTTATGGAGGGTTAGTAATAAGATTTCTATGATTTTTTTTGGGGATACCTTTCGAATGTTTTTGAGGTTTTGAGTGAAGGTAGTGTATGTACGTCGTAACTTGTTTTGAGGGTTCAGTGTTGGAAATGAGCGTTATATTCTTGTATTTGAATTGTTAATCTTTGGTGAGGGATAAGTTGTGGAATAGCTGTCAATAGAAGACGTTGATTTGTTTGCAGTTCAATTATATTCAGATAATCCTGACGTTTCCATTCATCAATCATCATAGAAATATAGATAGAATGTGGATGTACAATTTACTTTCCCTTATATAAAATTACTCCAAAACACATTACGTTGGTTGAGAGACTTACAGAAACCTTTCTATTTTGTGGTTTCAGTTTATAATAGGATCTTTAACCACAGGTTGCCACATAGTTGCAGGTGTTTACTTATTATTTTCTTCAGTTACATCCAAATGGTAGATTCGTATATTTAAGTAATTCATACACTATTTTTACAGAAGTAAGTGTATGCTTTTCGCATCACCTGAGTAAATTATGATCATAACCTTTTGCATTTGCCCATCGTAACCTTTACTTTTCATCTACATAGCACCGTTATGAATCATCTCTCGTTGTTATCTCTCTACTGCGGGAGGAAGTAACGAACTCTGGAGCCTAGTCGCTTACTTTCATTTGTAGACAAAAGACTAATTAGTTCTCCGGCTTTCCGTGTTTATTTCAGCACGACTACTTCAAACACGTAACGCCCTTTCCCAAGTCGACCGTCGTTGCAGCCTCTTTTCGTATCGGGCGAAACACTTCCGTTGGAAGTGCTTACCTGGACATAACAACGACGTTCCCTCTCAAAAGGAATATATCTCTCTCTCATTGCGGGTGAACGACCTCGAAACCGTGATCGCGTTCGTCTTCTTTTATAAGTCGTCTTACCAACTCTACCAAAGACTTTCGCGGTTGAATCAAGGGTCTCTTTAAATTTGGGATTTTTTCCTTCAGTTTTCCAACGAGGTTTAGGCCGATTACGTTCGTACGATCGGGTCTCTAGCTCTTCAGAAGTTTCCGATCGCGTTCGTCGTTTTTTGTTCGCTCCGTGTTTAGATCGTCTCCGCACAAAGGGAATTGCCCTAAGGGTCGTGGACGAAACGAGCACGTCGCCCGTGTTTCTGCCCCAGCAACATCTCCGATAGCGTTTCGGTGTTTTTGTTTCATTATCGACTGCGGAAAGGCGTAACTGGTATACTTCCGCTGAGAATCTTCGTAATTATTCGTTTGCTTTCGGTGCTCGGTTCATTAAATGTGTTGAACGTGCGAAGTTTTTAAGTTTTTCCACGGTTACGTCATTGATTTTCCCTTTCGGGAAGGAAGGAATTTTGGGAAGTGAATTTAGAGGAACAAGGAAGAGATATTTTATTTGTTTTCGCGTTCATTAAGTGGTGATAAAGATATGATGACTATGTATAAATTTCATTTGATTTGTCACAATGTAGATAGTTATTCTTTCCTGTTCGTATCGTTTCATTACCAATTGTTGACTCGTATTACTAAGCAATGCGTAAAATACATCGCGTTATGTCGTACATTGTGGAATCTGATAAAATAAAGGAGAATATAAAAAAATTCACAAAAAATGTAGCGATACACAACTATTATATCCATGCCTAAGCTAAGAGATTGGTTATTAGACTACTGAAAGTCAAAATTCTGTCTATATTTATTGTTTTATTTTTACTCAAATGGTGATTTAAGTGTCACCTTCAGTAAGAACTGAACCGACTATTTTAATTGTCAAAGATTAACCTCCAATAATAGAAGCTATTATATTTTCATGTTCTTTTTGTGTATAGAACAGGCTTAGTTATTTTTTTCGTTTACATGTCGAACAGAAGCGAACTCCACGTCGGGATTTAAAAGAGTGTAAAGTGGATGAAACAAGCTCCCCTCTTTATACTCACGACAAAGTAACATCGGGAGCTATTTTTAACGCGCTTCTAATGTTTTCAGAGCAGTCCACCAAAAAAGAGTAAGGAAAAAAAAAGAGCGGGGCTTTCATCGGAAAAGCGCAAATTTCGACTTTGAAAAGCAGGGTGTCTCCACCGGTTCTGCCATGTAGTAGTCGGTCGCTGAGGGACAACCTTTTGAAACATCAAAACTCGTCCTTTTTCCCGATCGGAATCTATTCGAGCAGATCGGCAGATGCAGCACAGCTGCGCGTTTTCTCTCTTCCCTTGTTTTTCCGTCTCGAAAAATTGCTCGGCAAAAGTAGCGAGCGCTCGGGATTTTCTCACCGCTCGGTTGCGTCGGTCATTCCTCCACACAGGATTGATCGGCACTTGTCAGTCTCCATTCCTAACTCCGATCATCGATAGCTGCCACGAAACGGTTCAATAAGCTCGCTTTAGCAATTCAACTCATACCGTCGGAGTCGCGGGGTTTTTTCAGCCGTAGGTTGTTAGTAAATCTTCTTCCCCTCCTGAAGAAGGGGTATGCAGTGCTGCACCTGGCCTCTCCGACGGCTCGCGGTTCCATTCCGGTTTTCGCCTCAGTTGCTACCCCCGAACCGGTTTTCTCGCTATGATGGAGCGATTCTATTAAAGGGTTGTATTTCAGGTGGATTGGTTGGATGGATTCCTGTAGATGTGCATTAGGACGTAAGGTTTAAAATGGGGTGTCGAAGGATTGAAGGAACTAGTTTTAAATAACGTCAAGCTCAATCCATAGCGCGTATGAGTTGATTGAAAAAGAGGCTGTAATAATAAAATGGTTTTGAAGTAGAGTTGAACCGAATAATTTTTACGAAGGTTGACTAGTTTGAGTTTATGGTGAAGTATTTTTAGTAAAGGATTATAATTCAAGGAAAGTCCTTGAATGAATTCCTATTGATTAATTTTTTAACGTAGTTCAATTTAAGTTTATACGTTGAATACCAAGTGAAAGAATGTTAAATATAACGAATTGATTGGTCCTCGAACCTACATACCCCATGATGCGGACGGATATGCTGCATTCCTTTAGCACGTGTCCATAAAAAGATTTGGACCTGGGTTCGAGTCCCAGTACTGTCACTATTTTTCACTTCTGTTTTATGTTTATTATCATCATGCGTTTTATATTAAAGACAAGACTAAAGGCGTATAGTAATGGTTTGAATTATCCTACAAGCCCCTTGTTAAATCTCACGTAAACATTTTTACGTGAGATTGTACTTGTTTAACCATTGTACTTAAGTTTTAAAGTTTTTACTGTCTTAAATTGAACGAATCCGATATATTTGGAAATGCGTAATGATATTTGAGAAAAAACCATTTCCGCATTTGTGCATTTGCATTGTTTACCATTTGTCCCTTTGGATCGATTTTCTCTCGTAGTTTTTTTTCCGTTTCCGGCCCGTTTCCAGTTCGATAAAAAGTGCCTTGCGGTAGACGTCGTTCGGGAGTAGCGCACCTGGTTTCCCTCCACTTCTTCTTCTCCATCATTCAATTATTCCCTTCGCTTAGGCCCTTTGTGCCCCCCTTCTTTTCCCGAGCGTGGAATGTGTAGGATGCAACCGCGAGAATTCTACGTTAGGCAATCGACAAAGAAGATCCGTTACGGGGAATGAATAAGTGCTCGATCAGCACAAATGGGAAGATGGGATTAAGCATAGGTTGAAGGGTTGCTTCGAGGTCACCTTTGATGTCCGTACGAGTTATTGGATGTGATAGGAAAGGGGGTTTATCACTCAGGGTCTCGAGCGCTCTTTGTCACGTTCCTCGTAAAGGTTTTAGACAAGGCGTGTGTAGTGTACGAGTAATGGTAGCGTGTTGGTAGGAATTTTAACAGGGGTTTTTACGTGGTGCATTTTAAATGGTTTTTGAGACTTTTTTGATTGAGGAAATATAAGATCTTATGCGTTTACTGACTAAGATGAATGATGTATTAGTTTGAAATGTGTTGAATTTTAACCTCAAGATCGTTTATCAATCGGTTTGAAAATAAATACGAAAGTTTTGATTGGCTTTGTTACGCAAGTTGTAGGACGTCAATACAGTTCGTAATTTTAATTTATCGATCGAATATTGATTGATATGAGATTATCTTGATGTATGTAAGGGTGATGAAATTGATGGGTTATATTCTTATTTGTTTGTAAAGGTTTCATTTAATACTATATGGAGTGTTATTGAAGTAATAAAAGGTTGATGTTTTAAAAAATTCTGTGCTTAACTTGTTAATGGATTTAAAATTTATTTTCTTTTATCCAAATATATTTCTAATTTATTGCCGCGAAAATTGTATCCTAAATTTTATAAAGTTAAGAGATTTCCTTTTTAACTTAAATTTGAGCTTGAGTGCATATATTTTGTCGAAAATAAGGTTTATTTTATAGTCTTTTAGGAGGGTTGTTATAACTTTTCGTGTCAACACTCTTAGAGTATAATTAAAAGTGTTCATGACGCGTTTAATAATCGGCCAAATATTTATAGGAATAAATTCTCACCCTGGAATTTTATCATTTGCGATTTTCACTTTTTCGCGGATTTCCAAAATAAAAAAGAAATGACTACGTGACCATGAAGTGTTTTTACCAAAAGAATTGGTCCTTTTTTAGAAACGGTCGATTAATTTCGCTGGCAAGAGAGAGGTAATTTTGGAAGGATAGCGCATGGGTTTTGCGTGTTTTTTTTGTACCCTGTCCCAAGCGGACGTAGGACCTCCCTTATCTCTCAGATATTCGCAGCGATTCTGCGAAGGAAATGCTTTCTTTCCGCCCTTCCCTCCATCTGGATTGAGTAACAAAGTGTCTTTTCCCTCGCTCCCTTTTCAGACAAGGTTCTCTCTCGTGTTTGTGTGTATAGCTTCCGCCGGAAGTGAATTAGAATAGCACAGATTACGCCAGTTTATTTTCTAGCATCGCTTGCTGATATCCACGGTCGCCAATATTGAGAATGCGAACCTTGGACTGCGATATGCAGATATGTGAAACGCGGTTTGCCGTTTCTTCCCGCTTTCTCTGGTTCTGTAATGCTGTAGATTAGCTCGTTGTATGGAAATGGTTTTTTCGTTGTTTTGTTATGTTTATGTAATAGTTTTTGAATTGATATCGATTTGTTTTCATGTTTTTTGAGTATGATATCGTTTTCCTTGATAGTAGGGTTTGATATTTTATTTTCGTCCAATGCTTAAAATGAATATGTTTATCTTTCTTGTGTTTTACTTCTTGAATGGATGATTTAACCACTCGAGTAATAGGATAGCTTTGGGAAAGTAGTTAATGTGTGCTTTGGCGATGTAGTATTGCAACGTGTAAATTTATTATAATAAATGTTTGGCTGTAATAATGTATTTTATCTTTGTTATATTTATTCTGAATGTATGAATTACTGGATTATTTCAATAGTAATTTTACGTAATTTATTTACTGATATGAGTTAGGTATTCCATTATAATTTCTTGTTGTTGAATATTTTAGATCGTTTAAGAAAGTGTTTTTTCGTCGTCATACTTAGAAAATAGAGATGAAATCATTGCAGTTGCCATGGTTGCAAAAGGTATACCGTTTCATGGGTTGGGCAACGACACAGGAAGTCTAGAACGACTATGGAGGTCACGAAGATGAGAAACGGCCGCCACGGAACAAATGCAGGCGTATCCACTTCATTCTAATTATTTATAATCGCGAGCTAAAGAATCCGCACCTCTTGCACTCGCGTCCCACAAACAGTCTCTCGCGAGGCGCCTCTCTTTTTAGCCCGCCAAGTATCATTTCCCATTCGGGGTCATCATCCCCGCACGCAAGGAGAAAAATCTGTTATTTATGGGAAAAGGGATTTGCATGAGTCCCGCTCCAGTACCCGCCCGACCCCGCCCCTCGACATCGCCTCTTCATACCGCTTCTTCCCGCGTCTTTTCGCGGAACGTCTGTCAAATATCACTTGCAGAGATATCCTTTGAAAATAACAGGTGAAGGCTCTTGCTGCCTCGGAAAGCTTTTCCTCGCTCGTTTTCGAGTCGGATTTTCGGAGGGAATATTTCCGTGACTGGGGCTCAGCAGATTTTGGCTGCAATTAAATCCCCTTTCGAAGGAGTTTCCGTGGCGGTCGAAGGAATTTATCGCGAGTGTTTTTTTTTTCGAAGTTCGCGTAGTAACCAGAAGATGGGTTTTGGAGGGGTTGTTCAGGGTCTTGGGTTCGTATACCGGCGAGGTTGTTTATTTTTACGAAATGGGGTATACTTGTGAGCAGGGAAAAGGAATCATTATGGTTAAGAGGTGTCATAAACTCTGGCCCTGAAATGTTGCCTAGGTTTCTAGTAATTAATTCTAACATAGTCGACCTCTTTTACTGTTTTATTTTCGTGTTATTAAAGTATCTCTGTGGGATAGTGGGGAGTTAATGAAATGGCCTTTTATGAAATTTAGTTTCTGCAAATGTTATGTTATTTTTTCTTTTTTTTAATCTTTGTTTATAGGAGAACCACGTGGTAATTAAAGCTACTAAGATAAGTTTTTGTTGAATTACTTTGAAAGAGTTTTTGTTATCGCTAAGTTACGAAAAACATTTTCTGTAATAATTACGTTCAAGTTCTTTCCTTGTAGCAATTGTAGCATTTTTATATATTTATATCCTTAATTAATATTAATCAAACATTGCCGAATTTTCTTTGTATCAAGCTGGGAACGGTTTTAAAACATCTCGTTCAAGTCATTCGGTCGCTGATTCTTCCATACTTCCCCTACTGTTAATTATATTGATGTTGTAAGCCAAAGGGCTCTGATATCGTTAAGCCCTTTCTTTCGAAGAATCCGAGCCCGTAAGAGAGGAGTCATTCGTCAGAGAAGAGGTTTTTTTCGCGAAATATCGAATCACTTTTCAGGGAAGCGAAGTTTTCATTGGAACGATAGCATAGTGAGTGACAGCCGTGTGCCGGAAGGGCCAGGAAAATTCGAACGAAATGTCTGCCCCTGAAGTATATCTAGAAAAAGAAAAGCACAAACGTCTTCTATGCACGGTGCTGCCGAGCAATGGATTATTTTGCGTGTTGATCTAGAGATTTAACCTTCCGCCAAATTTCGTTTCCCGTTCACCTATCGGAAATTTGATTTCACAGGATGTGCAAAATATTTCGCGTATAGAGATCCCGAACTCCGCGAAATATTGGCGAAAAATTGCGAATGTATCCCTTTTTTCCGATCGTGTTCACTCATGAGATTTTATTCCCTCTAAATTCTTTTCTGATCTGCCGCAGACATTTTGTGGGTGACCCTGAGGCACGCTTTTGTGTTCGGTGCGTAATATTTCTATTTTCGGTCCAGCGAATGTAATCTCATATTTTAGTTTCTTTGAGATGGCTTAGAAGGTTTTTTTGCGATTTTTTCGTATCCTGGGGCTTATGTTTAATAATTAGTTGCTAGGAAAGAAATGCTATGTTATTAAGAGTACCAAATCTCGTTTTTTTTTCGTGTAATTAACTATTCATCCTAGAACGTACATTTACGTTGGTCAATCATTTCTTTGTGAATAGAATACCTTGAACGCTGCGAGTAATTTATTTTTGATGGATATTATTTTCTCCTTATCTTTGTAAAGAAGAGATTTGTCTCTTTGCATTTAATTACTTTTCTGATGGTGATGTTTCGTGAAGTATAAATTTATCCATATAGTAGTTCTGCAGTTTCCTGCCTGAATACCAAAGTGACGTAATCATATGTCGACTCTAACAACTCTGCATTGCTAATATCGGTGCATATTGTCTTCTATTCAGTACCGTTTTGTCATTTATTGAAGCTTTTACCTTATCTATTTTTTATTGGTTTGTTTCGCACTTTCCCGGATTCCGAGTGAATGCTCAGGAGTGCAGTAATTTTGGCGCGTGGCAATTTTTTTTTCATCGGAAGGAAAATAAAAGGTTATCTTCGTTGCCAACTCTTCCATGAATATCGCGTTGGAGAGGTCGGGAGTGAAAGCAAACAAAGTCTCTTGGGAATACAAATTAGAAGGACAGTTGTTGATCCTTGCCGCTCTATTACGTACCCAAGACGTAGTTATTCCACCAGGATTCTCCTCTGTTTGCAGAAGAAAGCGTTAAAAAATGTGTAAGGTCGGCGAACTTCTCTGTGGTCTTAAGTAGGAAACGTGAAAGTGATATAAAACAGTTTTCGCAAGTGGTATTTCGAGGAAAGAGTTTTTTTTGGGAAGATGACCTCAGGATGCGGGGATTTTAATTGTTGGGTCAGATTGGGATATTAATGGTTAATTTTGTCCGTAATCTTATTTATTCGAGATGTTTTTGAACAGTGGATGCATCGTTTATACGGTGAATTTCGTTCGATCACTTAACATCCGATTTCTAGACATCGTTTCAGTTATTTAATTGATTATTTTGTTGGTTAAAGTTTATTTTAGGTTAGACCAATGCTAATCTGTGTTTTCTCATATATATTTATTCCGTTTACTGTTCTGCTCAGTTTTCTGGTACTTAAAGCATTGAAAACACTTTTTCTCTAGATTCTCAGTCTATGCATTTGCTTTTATTTTTATTATCGTAATCAGTGTACAATAGAAAGTTACTCAATGGATTTATATCTTGGTCGAAGACTTTCAAGTTTTTTTTTTCGTTAAATATTGAACGTCATTTTTATGTAGGGACGTAATTCAGTGCCAGGCCAGTCGTATTATTGCATCGACAAAAAAGATATAAAAGCAAATGATCATTGCTCACTTGAACGAACGAAATTCATGGCTTTATTTTGACAAGCGTCGTTCAATCACAATTACGGACAGTGGGCTGACAGAAGCTATTCATATCGGAAGCGAATGATGGCAGCCATTCTCATGGTTAAACGACCAGCGCAGGATTGTCAGCCTAGACACGCAAACATATTTGAAAGAGTCTGTGGATCGTTTACCGAGAAGAAGCGTACGTTGTCGCATAAGAATTCCACTCACTCCCCCCTCTTCTGTCAACATTGAAAATGTCCAAGTCAGGCAGCGTACCGAGATGCGTTTTTGTTCGTATTTTTTTTCCGGGAGGAATTCGGTGCGACCATCCGTCTCCGATGCAGTTTTGCTTTCGCCTGCTCGAGCGTGCACCGCGTGTGCAGCGTCGCAGATCACTTTTCCTCTGGGAATTCGTCTCACGATCGACTGACGGCTATAGATCGAGTACTGGAAGTCAGCGGCCTCATCTCGAAGCGCCGACCTTTCAGCGCTCGGTTGCAGAAGCGGCTACCGGAGGAATGAAAGTGGAAGGCCCGTTTGGGGAAGTCAAGGGTGCCGTTAGTCGCTTTAATTGGGATGATATCTCGGGTCGCGGAGAGTCAACGACGGGGTGGGTTTGCGAAGAAGGTAGCTGTTGCTCAACGATTGTTTGAGGATGGAGTGGTAAAGGTCATGGTCTTGGAGGGAAAAGCCTTTGGGGTTTGTGGTTGGCGTGGGTTTCTTGTTGGAATTTTTGGAGGGGATTTGGTTTGTTTGTTTGGCCTAGGTGATAGTTGTTAGCATTCTTCGGATAATCGAATTTGTTAAATCAGGAGTCGTTCTGATTATGATTTAATTGAAATTATTGTAGGAAAGGTTTTCAGTGACTGAGCAGTCAATTTTAGCTTCATCTCAATTTATCAAATATGTTTTCTATGATGGAGTAATGGACCTTAAATGGATTTGATTACTAATACCACTTCACACGATGCTTATATTACGTGGGTGGTATACAGATTACTTTCCTCTGTAATATAGCCTTTTGTTTATGTCCCTAAAACAGAGTTTATGATTTTGATTAACGTTATTCTTATTCACGAAGTGTAAGCATACGCATTGTTATACGTGCTGTGAACATTCAAAGTAGTGTAGTCATCCTAACTGGCGTATCTTTAATATACGTCAATCTAGTTGTTGCTGAGGTTTTGGGTAAGGTAATGTATGCGTATCACTTATCTAAAACCTTTCTCTTTTATCAGAGCCGACTGGAAGATTTATTTCACCTGTCGGGGAGAAGGTGAATGACTCCTCGGCCGTGATACTCGTTGTCGTTATCACTTCATCTCCCTACTGATTCCATATCACGTTTAAAAAACCTATGAAATCATTTCATATGCCTTTCGTCGAATATTCATGATGTTAGAAGTAATAAAAGGTCCTGAGGCCGAAATCGGCACGGACATGCAACTGAGTTGCGAGTCGAAAGTGAGATGTATCGAGTTAGCACCACTTTCCTAATGAAATCGCCTCTTGCACCGAGGCATCTGAGAAGGTGGCGCTAACAAATATCTCGACCATTATGGCAGGTTGATGGTCCTTAATGGAAATGTTTGGTGTTTGGAGCAAGCCTCTTATTGAGCGTTTATCGGAGCGTTAATTAGGGAATCTCGATTCATAACAGTAGAGGTAGTGCGTCGAATTTTTGCTTTCGTGCAGAGGTACAGTTCACTTGATAGTGAAATAGGACATGAAGCGGGCAAGTGGTAATTATTTCGTTTAATGTGGATGTGGGATATGAAATGATGCAAAGACACCTTACCCAAAACAGAATAGTGTGTGTCAAGATTTTTTTTATTTCCTGATTATGATTATAATGCGGTGATATGTATTATGAATTATGATGATATGATGATCATATGAACGCTTATAGAAGTCTGTTTCGTTGATTTTGTTTACTTATATGTAGATATATTTGTCTACTTTTCAATTATTGAATTTCTTAAGACCCTCTTGACTCTCTTTGTTGATAAAATGTTCTGTTAAGTGTTAAATTACTTCAAAGATAAATGAATATACATTTATTACATCAGTATGAATGCTTACGTATTAATGAATACTTATTTTTAAGTCATATTCTTCATGGCAATTTACATGAACGTATTGCGTTTCTTAATAGGGAAATATCCTTCGTATTTCTGATGTCCCAAATAGGAATTGCCTTAAAAAAATCAATTCTCAGAATCAAATGAAGTCATTCTTTAAAAAGACAATCTTTCGCACATAATGAATGCTTCCTTATCAGGAAAGTTATCGTGTTATGAATATTAATTCACAGGCTTTTTGATAAATAGGTCTGAAGTGCAAGTAGTTGAATCATGGAAGGCAACTTTTCATCTTAAGAGGATACGTAGTATCTCCGCTAATGTTCCCTCGGTCGCAATATCCGCTTGACCTTGATTGTATTGAGATAGTGTAACTGAATCTGCAGATTTATCGATTTATTTCCTTTTTAGTGCCTGCAGGAAGATACGGTGCAAAGAGAATCAAAGAAATATATTCCCCAAGGTTTATGAAATATGGCCTCATTGCTGTATGATTATACTCTAACCTTCATTTATTATTTACCAAGACAGGATGTACATTTTGAGTATACGTTGATGGATTGCTTTCATATTAAATGGAAGGAAAAGAACTTTATAACATCTCGTTCACGACTGCAGTCGATTCTTCTTTGGGTGGAATAAATTAAGGTCTTTTTAATACTCTTTTAAAGTATTATATTTTACGAATTAGTTTCTGGTATGATTATTGCTTTTATTAAGAGTTTGTTGATGTCTTTTTGGGTGAATTTCTTTATTGAAGTAGCACTATCATTGTTGGTATTTATAACAATATTCTTTTGTTTAGTTTATGTCAATCTGCAGATTATTTTACGTTTTGTGTCATGGAAAAATTTAAATCATATCTGTACTTCATTCTAGTATATTTCAGTACAGCAAATACTTCAGAATAATCCATTTTAGTAACAGAGGTTCGATATGTCTTTGATATATTTAGAGTTCACTGTATATTAATTTAATTATTTTCCTTTCGTTGAGTTTGATTACTCGTATCGCTGCTACTTATTATGTTCACGGAATTCACTATCGGTTAAACTTCTGTATAATTATAGCATTATTACATTCTTTTTGATCATCGGAAAGATTTGGAAACGTTTCAGAGAGAATATTTCATCAGCTTATAAGGGTTCTATGCCAAATCTCTTAGGAAACTGTAGTTTCAGAGTCCGAATCTTTCGCTTTCCTGCTTTTTCTATCCCTCTAATGCGATTTCCTTCTTCTGGAAGCTCTCAATCGAGCAATTTCGGTGGAGAGAAGGGTTCCGAGTGGAGGTGTGGATCACCCAAACCTCTTAATCTCTCTCTCAACTTTCCATCCGATATGTGTTATCGGCCGTACAATTCCTTTCCCTTCTGGGATTGTTCGCATGGGTCATTGTTTTCTCATTGATAAGCCTCTTCGCTCGTCAGGGAGTATGATAAAAGGATTCGCCTAAGAATAGGAGATCCGTTTATGTTATTGTATAGCGCGCGATTGATTTATTTGGAGCGTGGTTGTTATTGGATACGGAAAGGTTCCTTTTTGTGAAGTCTCTTTGGACGTTTCTTTTTGTTGTTCTCCTGAATGTAGTTTCAATAGTAGATTTACAATTTATTTTTCTACTTGTGTTCTTTTTATTGGTAGATTTTCTTAACGTATTTTGAATCCGGTATTGTTTATATGTATGGGGTTGCTGTGATTATTTGTTTAATATTATTATTTGTTATGTGTATTTTTCCTGGATTAAAGTATTTATGTCTGATCATATTAGGAAAGTTTTATGAAGCGTCATATATATGCCTGCTTCCACTGCTAGTGATAAAGAATGTAGCCTTTTATTAAGATTTTTTAATTTAAAATATATACTAAAAATAAAGGAATGTTTTTTATTTGTATTTTTAATGAAAAGTATAATAGACGTAAAGGAAGCCCTACATTATAAATATTTATTTAATGAGGACGAGATTTTCTTTGTGCCCGCTAGATTTGATTATTCAGCAATTGTAATTTCTTTTTTGCATTATCAGTGTTGCTATTCCATTATATCGCAGATATATATTGTAAGATTTATCTAGAACCTGTGAGTAAGCAATTATTTTTATCAGTTAACTCTCCTTTTCATACCTATTCCATTTTCGTCGTTTTAAAATATCCTTTTTCGTTTTGAACTCGTTCAGTATTATATTATCTACTCGCAAAAGCTATTCAAAAGCTTCATTTTAGTCAACCACTCATCTCGTTTTTATAAAAGGTCGACTCATGATTCTCTCGACAAGTCGATAGCTTTGTCTCGTAATCCTCAGCTGTCGTTGAATTCATTCGTAAACTCGAGCGTGAAAATCCGACAAGAATTAGTTTCGCTTTTTTGTTTCTTTCGGGATGTGGTTATGTCTCGTTGTTGCCACCATAATTACTGGAAGGATCTTTTGAACGGGCGTCAAAACGAGCATGAATCACGTCCTCAGTGGAAAGAGGTGTCATTTTTACTCTCAGAAGCAGAAAGGATTCCGAAAGATGCCTCTTTCAACCTCTTCTTTCAACCCCTTCTTTCGTGCCATTTCAAAAAAAAAAGGCTTCGTTTTCCCTCTTCGATCCACGACCAAATCTGTTTATTTGCTTCTTTCATTATCCATCACTTCTTTACGAATTCTTCGCTTCAATTAGTTAGGATTATTTCCGTTCACCCCAAACTCTTCCGAGATCTTCTCTCCCGGGCATCTCTCTTAGATTCCAGGGACTCGGTCTCTATGGTTACGCCCCCTTCTCCTCCTCCTGCTCGCTTTTCAGATGTCTTTCCGAGGTCCTTATCCCTTTTCCCAGTTTCCCAGAGGGCCACGCACGTAACTGCTGTGAAGGGCCATCTCGTAATTGTGTAGTCGTCGTGGGTGAGTAATGGAAGAGGACGGATTCCTAGTCCGTCCTTGTTAATTAGACGAAATATGTTACGCCCCAGCGAATTTCCGAGAGGTAAGCGTGTTCTCTATGGTGTCGCGTCCTGGAAGATGACGTCGCGTTTTCAAGAATGTCGATCCTGTGGAGGATTAAGGGGAAAGGAACGCTTTCTCATCGGTATGGAATCGAAGAGTTTTGTCATGATAATTAAATTCCCCTGGTTTTCGCAGAGCTCGTGGAAGTACCTCCTGGTTTCAAATCACAATACGGGGATGCGAATTTTGTGGTCGAGAGTTGAAGCTTGTTTATTTTATCCTCTAATATGGATCCTAATTTATTTTAGTGATACGTCGCTGATTTGTCGTGCGAGATTTTGGTACAATAATTGGGATTGCTTCGGATATATACTGTGTGTATTTGTTGGATTAAAAACATTTGTCAAAAGAAATATCTTTTAATTATTAAAAGGATCCTAGTCTTACGTGGTTAGGTTTTTATAAAAGTCAATCTATGAAAAAGACCTCTCTTTCAGCTATGTTCGAGTCTTTAAATCTGTTGTCTTTTGTTTTGTAAATAATCGAAGTACTGACGTAAGTGAAATTTTTGTTGTAGTTAAGTAAGCCTTACTACTATAGACATATTTTCTTGCACAATGATGATTATGGATAGAATGAATTTTCCTATATCATCACCATATTTAATATCCTTCTGTGTTGTTAATAATCTTCATTTGTTTCTGAAGTTAAACAGTGAATTCCTCTCTTATTATACTCATAGTACAGTCTTCTTTATTAGTTTCATCTTGCGTTCGAAACTTTGATCTTTCCATCCATATAGCGTAAATTGTACAGTTTTAAAAAAAAGGCAAACTTGTTGCTCCACAACAAGTTTGATCATTTTCATGATAATAGCTATTTGATTTTTTTTCTACGGCTCGAATTTCCCTTATCTCAAGTTTACCTCTCTCTTTCGAAGATCCTTTGAAGCACAGGGGGAAGTCGCGTAGATATTAAATATCCAAGGAAAACCTTCCGAATTCAAAAGCGAGGAATCCCCGGAAAGCGCCCGGTCCCCCCGCGGGAGGTCGCATTTCGGATGTTTTCTCCCATCTTGATTACCATAGCAGGCTCATTTTGCGAAGATAATTTTTAAGGCTCTGTAGAACAATTATCTGGCATTTCTTCCGCACGGATAGCGTTCGTGAACGAGTACAGTTTTACGGATCGGTTTTGTTTTTCGTT
The DNA here is from genome assembly GCA_020796165.1 of Pantala flavescens. Classification (NCBI taxonomy): domain Eukaryota; kingdom Metazoa; phylum Arthropoda; class Insecta; order Odonata; family Libellulidae; genus Pantala; species Pantala flavescens. The sequence continues at coordinate 16,316,199 of CM036881.1, read as the reverse complement.
ACCTTTTACTACATTCGGTTTATTGCTTTACTGTTTTGTTTTACGTGTCTTTATTTCACTTTATTGTTTTATTTTACGAGTGTTAAAAGCCACGTTTTAATCCACGCTCAATTGATTTATATACCTTCATTTGTTTCATTTGTACGTAATTTATTTTTAATGGCTGGTTTCTCTCTAGGAATCTCTATGAAGATTGAATTCGGATTCCAATTCGCTCGGTTTAGCTAATTTATTTTCGCTAATTTTTCCTAAGGAGAAGCTGTCGGTATTTCTTCCGTTAATTCGTTCCGTTTCTTCTCTAATTAAAGCCCTTTTCTTCTCGGGGTTTATTCATGATATTTTTGGGATTTCATTGTTTTCTTTTATTCAGAATGGGTGTGGGTTTATCAAGGGGATCATTGCTCTTAAAAGTTAAGTATTTAATACTCAATGATTTTATACTTTTTCTATGTTTAATGAATATATTTTGCTTGCGATTTAATTTTGTAATGTAGCTAGATAACTGTATGAAATATAGAGATTAATTTTGTTTCGTGCGGTTCTAGTATTTTGAAATGTTTTAATATTTATATAAAGCTGTTTTCCTGGTTGGCTTCAGGCTTTGAGTAAATATGTTTAACTCGATGAAATGATCACTGCAAAAGACAGCTTTTACCTTTTAATTTATCACGATTAAATTTTGATTTTTCCTGTTTAAAAATGCAGCTAATAGTATGTGGAATTACTTCCCACTCATAAATAGAGGAGCATTTACTTTCCTTCCTTCAGGGCAAATATCCTTTCTATTTAATCCCAATGTATTCCCCTTTTTTCGGGATACACATCGTCCCCCTTTCACTCCCACAGTACCATCCATCCTCCCCTTATTTACTCTCCTTTATGCGAAATTAATAAGGCCAGTTTCTCATTAAAATGCGTTTATAAAATTCGTTACGCTTTTACGTCGCTCTCTCTCTCTCTCATACAGCCGCCTCTCACAGTTAAGTAGACGGGCATAAGCAGGAAAGGCAGTAAAATCCTTTTTACGCCATTTAATAAGGTCTCTCGTTTGTTTTCTCTTCCCCTAATCCCTCTTGCGCGTTTCTCATATTCCCTCATCGCCGTTTTATTTCACACGTTCCTTCGTCAGTTCTTCCATCAGATCTTTCCCTCGTCTATCCTCGGGGCCATTAGTGGATTAATCCTGGGAAACTCTCTCCGTAGGGAGAAACCAAATTCTCTCTACCAGTACATCTCACGCTCGGATTCCAATAGTATTCTGGCTTTGTGTAGCGTCCGGCAGGGTTTTTTATTAGCTCGGCGCAACGTTAATTACCCGCTCGTAATGGGTTTTGTTTCGGAAAGAAAGTGTTATAATAGAAAGTGCTTTGTTGCCTAGGTACGCGCACCGCATAAGGAACGACGCGGAGGTCGTCCATTTTCACCTGCGGGCTAATTTGGAAAAGAGGCGCTCTTCTCGGATGTATAAATCGTAGGATTTCTTGAATTCAGGGTGCGCGTTAATCCCGTAATGGTGCCGGTTCTATTGCCAGTTTTGCCAGAGGGTTGCGGGAAGAAAGATGTACGGTGGGTGGGTTTTTAAAACGAAGACGGGGCAGTAATTCCGATCGGTTCGAATGGCGTGGTTTTTTGGGCTAATGAAGGTGGATGTTGCGTCTTTTGTTGGGTTTCGAATCGTTAATGTATGTTAATGTTAATGGAACTGTATAAGGATTGATTTTTGTCTCTATCGGTGGTTTCCGAAGAGTTTTCGTTGATTTTACTGTGACGAATTAACTGTGATATAGCTTTAAAGAAGTATATTAATTCAGAAATTTTTTATTATGTGCTAAAAGTAGCTTATTTTCAAATCTTTACGATACATACATAATTGAGTTTCCTACAGAAATATTTTAGTTACGTTATCCGTGTTTCTATACGCGTATATTTAACAAATTTCATATTTTTCTGTATTTAATGTAACTTATATTCATTCTAGAATAAATATAACTGTACTTAAAAACTTTCAAATAATATTTTAGAATTAGGTACGTATTATAGATTACCTTTGACCATATTTGTTTTCCTGGTAATCACAGATATGTCCCAGTCCTAGCGGGTAATCAGATGAAAGGTGCAGGAAAATGCTCTCAAAGCGAGGTTTTAATTAATTGAATTTACTCATTCGGCTGGAAGGTATTGGATTATACTAATGGATCCTTAAAATAAGTCTTTCGATATTAAAAAGCAATTTTACAAATCGAAAAAGGAATTAATCCATGAGCGTTTCAAAACCACGGAGATAAGTACGATTATCTTGATCACCATCTTACTTAAATAAGTGAATTCAATTCGTTATAAAGGGATATGGGATGGAATCGATAAGGAGTAAGGAGAATTGATTATGGATGTTTTAGTGGTTTTTCTTTTGATTAGAATTCATTACGTTTCAAAGTACGTTGGGTTGCTTTTTTAAGTTATGTAGTCTAGCTGTGAAATGTGTGATCACTCGTGATATATCTGAATTTTAATCCATATATATCTCTTTGAAATACGTATGGTTTTACTATAAGAAAGCTCCATCTAAAGTTCTTTATTTTCTCATATCCTGTCCCGCGGATTTTCGCGGACGTAATTCCTTTTTCAGGTCGTCGACTTCTAATATCACGATCTTGTAATTCCGCGGCTTTTTCATCTCGGTGTCTCCAAAATAAAGGACCCGCTCGATCGGCAGATTTTATATGAACCCGCAGATATTGCTTCCATCCACTCTACCTTTGTCTTACCGTGATAACCACCCATATGCTTTTGGACCGCCGACTTCTCCCCTCTCCTCACCTGTGTCGTATGATAGGGGCGCGTGCTCCTGATCGAATTCGGTGGAGAGCTATAAGATGCTCGACGCCATATAGCCACGGCACGTGCAGCGCATGCAATCGCTTATGGAGGCGAGGCTGAGAACGTCACGAGTTGTATTTCTCGGAATTTGCCAAGAGGTTGATTAATAAGTAATGGGAAGGTTCGAGTAGGAATGTTCAAGTGTTCTCCAGCAAATGCTGGTTACACGAGGGTTATTAAAGCTTAGTACGTGTCGGCTATAGTTCCGAGAAGTTTTAAGTTATTGCGAAAAGTGTTTATATGTGATGATGCGTAAGATTTGAATAAGGATTCTGGGAAGGTATTGTTAGGTGTGAACGGAGCGATTGTGCAGGATGATGTTTTGGTGTGGTGGGTATAGTTCGAGTATAATTTGTGTGGAAATTGTATAACAGATCTTATTTGTCTCCGTTGACAGTTGACGTTTATTCTAATACGTAAAATGATTAAAATATGTTATGAATATTTGTAAATTGTTGTAAATTAATTTGAGCTGTGACAGGAAATAAACGTAAAATAAATTAATGGTTATGTACAAGAAGTTGACCATCATTTTTTATATAGATATATCTATAAAACAAGCGAAGGTCAATGTAATGTGACGAATGATTTTTTACGGCTCAGTATTCTAATTGTTTGGACACTGGTACTTATATCTTTTTAGAATATTGTTATTTATACTTTTTTAAATTCTTTTTCGTTCATGTTTAATTCTCTTCTACCTAATCGAAGCTTGTCTGCACGTTTCATTCAGTCTTCTCCGTTTTAAAATTCATTTCCACTTTTATTGTCTATCGGTTTTACTCCCAGTGAATTTACATCTCCTACGATTGTTTTTCCACGTACTTATCTCGCGTCATCGTAGAAAACATCTTTCGCTTGTTTATTCCCAAGATCGAAAGGCGCGCGTAATAATTCGCGTCCGTAATGAAGACTGCAGCTCTTTAAAGTCATTATTTAAAGCGAGCTCCTCCCCCTCCCCTCATCGCCTTAATCAGAGTCCCTCTTTTCGATCTCATTTCCAACCTAATAATTCCGTTTGGGAAGTTCTCAGCTCCCTAATGCCGTCATATCTGACGCAGCCTCGCCGCCAACCCAACCCCATGTCATTTCCAAGGTAACCGTAATGTTTCACTTTCTCTCCCCAGCGCATTAATACGATTCACAAGTTTTGAGAATTATTCTTCAAGGGTACTGGGAAACGGTTTTGGGTATTTCTGCAACCTACCGGCTGGTTGGTATTAGTTTCTGGACTGTACGAGGAAAAGTTTTGTGAATGTTTAGTTTGAGATAGCCATGCTGTTTGTATAGTTTTAACGTATGTTAATAGGTTTTAGTGGGTTTATGCTGTTTAAGTCAACTGAAGGTGGTACTCTCCTTTTTTTAGAAACGTATTGTATTGTTAATTTTACCGAGTTCGATTGTGGTTTAGTTAGCTACTAGAAGTACCGGGTTCGAGTCCCGGTTAATTGGAATTTTCCCTTTCGTTTAACCTTCGTAATCCAGTAGTACGAGTTCAGCGTGTTAAGATACGTTCCCATTTCCTTTGTCAAGGAATATTAGTGTTTAGGAATAGTTTCTGATGTTACACTATATTTGTGTAGTTTTTTGTCCTTTAAAGAATGATTTTAAGGATTGTGCTCATTTAAATAAGTTTTATATAATGTTTTTAGGGATATTGTCGTAGTTACGTAAGTTAGTGAATATAGTTAACGTTTTTCGTAATTTTTTGATCAGAATATGAATGTAGTTAATTTAATTTACAACGCTGCGTAATCTCAGTTGTTTCATCTTGAGAAATGTTGTAAGTTTAGTGTATTAGCATGTATATTACATGTTATCCGACAACCATCCAATCACGAACTCTGCAAGTTTATAGAGCATTGATGAGAAATCCGTCGATGGCTGTTTATGTATTCATTCCACACGCTTGTAAAATAATCCAGAGAAGGCTTGGCTTGATCTCAAATAGCATCGAGTGCTCTCTTCTCATTCCATGTCGACAAATCGTCTTCACGTTGACCCTTCCATCGTCTTTCCCAAGCTTCCAGTCTTTTCCACAACGGCGCCGTACCGCCACCTCCGCCTCCTTCAACATAATGGAAACCCGTTCATTGTTAGAAAGTTTTAAAGAACGTCCTCCCGTAGTCCCTTTCCTTGAATGTCTCCTCCAATGATTTCGAGCTGAAGCAATCATTGCTACTGTGGGATTTTTATTCCGGGCTTTCTAATTAAGCAATTTCTGCCGATTTCAATAAAGGAGAGCCTTCCACTCCGCGATAAAGTTTCGTTTATTCGACTCAAATATACGTTTCCTTCAAGATCGTTGTAAACCTTGAATAGGAAGAGACTAATTAGGGGTTGGATTAATTAGGGTCTATTATAGTAACTCGCTATTATTTTTATGCTTTTTTTTCTTCCGAGTTTCTTTTTGAAACTGTATAGACTACGATATAAAGTCGCTTAAGTATTCATAGAGAATTCATGCTCGTCTTCAGGAAGGATTTGACAGAACTTTGTTACGGTGTACTAATTAATAGAGATGAATTATCATAGGCGTAAAATTTTTGTCTTATTTTCTTAACGATAGTTACATGTTATTTTATCTTATACTATTGTGTGTTGGAGAACGTTACGTTAGTTTCAACTATCCTATCAAGGTGTTTTTATTTACTTAGCTTGTTTCTGATGGAATTACCTGTGTTCTCTCGGTGATGAAGCTTTGTGGAACATTATTTTTCTCGAATTACTGTTGTATTACTACGTGGGTGGGGTTGAAATTCTGTATCCCCGCGATCATAGATTTCAGGATGTTTTTCATACATGTTTTCGTATTGTAAAAGGAAAAGAGTTTTACAACTAGATGTCTTATAAAATTGCGACCTTCATCTTTTAATTCGATGTGACTTTAGAAGTAAATTAGTGGTGAGGAAGTAATAAGTTTATTGTTTCTTGGTGAATATCGGCTCCTGATTTTATTACTCAAGCGTATTGTTGGTTTAAATGCCAAAGCTTGAGTGTAATTGAAAATATTGCTCCGTTTTTTATCACGAAAGAAAATTAAGTGTAAGCGACGTAACTATCCAGGGCTTAATTAGAAACCGACTCACCTTGAATTGAAGCAGAGTCTCTCGTTTCATGGCTGGGTTCAATGCGATCAGCTGTTTTTTGCGACCAGGGAAGTTATTCTCGACGAAGTAAACGACACGGAATTTCTCGGGAATTATTCATCTACGCTAGAGTAAAGTATAATGCAATTACAAATGGCACTCAAGCGTATATGTCGTGAGTAGTTCTTCGCTATCTAAAGTCGCTATCACGTACAATTCTGTGCGATAAGAGACGGTCTTCACATCTGAGACGATGATTACTCGGAAAGGCAGTTTTCCGTGTTGACTCTCCGCTTTGAGAAGGTGGAAATGAATCGCTCGAGAAGGTCTCATGGTAGTCAATCGCAGTAATCCTGGGGGACTTAAATCATTCCTTCAGCTAACCCATCATCCTCCATCCACTTTCACCGCCTACAGATGTATGCTCAGATTGCGCGATGCTTAGCTCCGTAAGTTCTTTCAGTACGAATTCAATTGGAGAGTTCATTGCTTCGTACGATGTATTCCTGCAGATTTCTCTTCTGAATATGAATCGTGTTTACAGTGCTAAATGCTCACGGAGTTGAAATGTCTGCAAATCAGGGTTATTTTGATTTGAGAGAGTTCGTATGCCAGTCTCAATTTACACTTTAATGTTTTTTTATGGATTACTCCTTGAAAGAAGGTGGGTTCTTTATTGACTACGGTTTTTGGTAAGTAGTGATGTAAAACTCTTCGCTAGGGACTTGGTTGCATTAGAGGAGAACCTTATCAAAGTTGGTTTAAATTAATGAGTGGGAGTTAAAAAGCTCCTTCAGATTTAAATTGAATTAAGTCTATTTATCCTTTAGGTACGTAATGTAATAGTTATCTTAGTCAATTTCTTTTAATGTAGAACTTATTGAAAACGTATGAGTTTTTATTTTAATGGTTTATCATGTCAATCAAAAGAATGGCATCTTATACTTTTCCTATTTTTTAATTTAATTTTATTTTTAGTTTGTATTAAATATCGTCTAAAATGATCTGGATGCATATTAACTTCGTTTTTTTCTCTATTTTCAGGTGAGTACAACGTAGAACTTATAGACTGAATAGGATACGTAGATATAGCTTTGTCTACCACATTTCGTGGCGAAGGAGGTATTGGTATCGATTCCTATTAAAAGGAATTTTTATTAGTATATATATTATATATTTTTATCCAGAAAGTATACTTTTAGATTCTTTCTTCTTGGTATTTAATTACGTCTTGAGAATTGGAAACTTAATGGACAAACGTGTGCCTGGAACTACTGCTGCTTTTCGAAGTACGATTATTGGACCCTTAATGTTGAGGACATTCCTCTGCTAACTAGTTTGAGGAGTTCTTGGTTTTCCTCTACCTATTTCGAATATGAATTTTATTTCTTTGTGAACGTTAGTTACTTTTGGTTTGTTAGATACATTTCATTCGTTGCTATGCTGAACAAGTAGTAAATCAAAGGAAAGAAAATAAAAGGGGAGTTAAGGAGTGTTAACCCAAAAAAAAGAAGCAACCGTCTTGTTAGAGGGCTTTTTTCAATCATTAGGCGTGTACTTGAGTTGATTCCCGGCGTTTGAATGGAGACCTATAATCTTTTAGGGTCGGAAGTAGTTGACCTCACTTGAGCGTGGGGAGGGAAATCCTGCTTCTAGTTTCAATACGATCTCAGATAGATTTTTCGATGAGAACTTAATAGACGTGCGGATTCTCGCTAAATTGTTTCCTTTAAAATGTTGCCATTTCGGGAAAGCGGTGAAACGAAGCTCAATTTTCCGAAAGACTTGTGGCTCTCTTGTTTTCGCGTCATATTCCTCAATGAGCAGCTCGGCATCCGTTAACCGTCGAGTGAAAATATCTCTGTCATTCCTCATTTTGAGTTCCCTTTCAAACTAGATCCCGAGTCAATCTCATATCACTTTCACGCTCGCACGAATTTTCTCTCTATCGATTCATTTATCTCCAAATCCCATCATATTTCTGCTCATTTCCACTATCTTCCCCTTCACTTCCTCTCTTCCAGATTTCTTTTACCTTTCTCGCCCGCTCCTCCAATTCTACCTCATCTCATTACGTTTTTTCGCGTCGGTCATTTCCTTCTCATTCCAAATTCTCCTGTGCGCGTAAGGGTTCCTTTCCCTTAGGGTGCCCTCGCAAGAGATGACGTCTTTTGTAAGTCGGGTATATCAACGATGTTGTCTAGTATCTGTGTAGAGTTTGTGTAGTTTGGAAGGATACTCGTATGCTACGAGTTTGACGAATTTAATTTCCGTTAGCTTCTGTATCTAGATGTTTTTGTTGGGTGAATTTGGAAGTAGTTTTATTCTAATTATCTGCGAGATACTATCAGGAATAGGGACAGATATTATTATTACTTACTGGAGGATTGTTTAATTTATATTTACGGATGAACATTTTGGTTTGATCTCGCTCAACTTTGTCGAAGGTAGCTGTTAGGGATAAACTGTGAATATTTGCGAGAAGATAGTATTTTATCAAGTTGTTATATTTTTGGAAATTTTTGTAGAACTTTTTCAGTGTTATTTTATCCTGCAATTTTCTCTGGCATTAGTGATTTTATATCTTGGGATTTCAATCGACGTTTATTACAGATTTTAACATCTTATATCTTGTATACGTACAAGAGTGGTTTTTAATTTAATGGTTAATGTCCTGATAGAATGGCACAAATGAAAAAAAAACATGATAGGGACTCGAACCCAATTCCTTCAAGTGTGTTTTTAAAGATCGTGCCATAATTGGTATTCATAGAGTAAAGTAAAAGAAAATATGTCAAGGAAAAGTATCGAAGCAAGAAATTCTACGCACGTCAACTTCAGCTGGGACTCCAGTTTCAGCATCATATTTCAACGGAGTAATATTCATCAAAGTTCACGCAATACCATCTCTCGGATGCAAAGAAGAAGAGGATTAATTATGATCAGATTGACAAGGAGAAAGTCGTGTTGGATAAAGGCTCGTTTTCAGGATGACGAAAGCAGATGCGGTGTTAGCTACCGTGATTACGCGGGTGAATCTGCTACGTGACTCCGCACGAGCTACGAGGACTCACGTATTCATTGTGACATTTTCGACGGTTACACAAACAGAGTTTTGGCGGAAATATGTCCAACTGTTCGTTGGGAGAAAGTTTATTTTGTCTATGTTACCTATTGCTCAATTATATACGTAGGAAGAGTGTGACAGGTTTCGATCCTGTCCTTTTACCAAATCGTTTCTGTATAAGGTGTATTCTATTACATAAATAGGTGTTTAGTACATTCTTAAGTTTCTTCTCAAAATTGTAGATTTATAATATAGTATTTTGAATAAGGATTATTAATATTTTTCCGTGATAGTCTCCGTTCATTTTAGGCTTATCAGAAAGATAAATCAAATGTAAAAAATTGTAACATGACTGGGACTCGAACCCAGGTCCCAGTCGCGCTGTTTAAGTATTGAAGTATTTTATGTGTTATAGTTGGATATTTTTCTTTACACGGCTTCTTATTAATACACGTTGTAGTAGATAGTCCTTTTACGTATTAACCGATAAGCCCAGTAGTCACTAATGAATTTCAAATGTGTTTTATGACTCGTGCGTTTACGAGGAGAACGAATGACTATGAGACAGCTTTCGCAGGTACGTTTGTTGGAATGGCATCACGAGTTCAAACATCGTACTTCCTGGTATGACTATGTGTTACAAAAACGGTGAATATTCAGTTTCCCTAGAAACGACGGGGAAGTCGGAATGGTGGGAATTTTAGATTACAATAGCTCCATAAATGTTTGCGTATTATCTTTATTGAATTTCCAATTCTGATTTTGATTAAGCGGATGTTATTACGTATAAATAGGTAGAGTTCGTGTGTACAGTAGATCTATCTGTCTATGGTATTTTTATATCTCCTCTTTTGGTGTAGGAAAGAGTAGTAGTAGTCCCGATTTTCGTACCTTGCGTCAGTAATGCGAGTCGTCTTCTTGTCGTTGAATAATTCATATTCCTCTCTTCCCCACGTCGAACTATTCCTCGGGCCGATACCAGTCGGTTTTATTCCACCGTTCTTTTCTCTCTTTTGAATACGACGTGTCAATCACATCCTGTTTCTTCAGAGTTTTTTCTCCGTCGGAAATTTTTGCGGCGGATGTCTAAACGTGACGCGGTAAAAGAAGCATAATTCGACGCCCAAAAGAAATAAATAATAGAATCGACAAGTGGTGGATTCGATTGGGGCAAATGGAAGAGTGGTTTCATAATGCTGTCTCGCAATTGAAAAAGGGAGGTACTAGAGTGATTGTTGTGCTTATTTTCTCGGAATAGAGTACGTATTGTAATGCAGTGTTTATGGTAAGGATCTATCGCAATGAATATTTTATGATTGTTACGTAATGTATATTAAAGGAAAGCAACTTCCACGTGTTAGCATACGTATAATTCTTGTTTTAAGAAGTAAGCTTTTTATGTCCATTTAAATGCTCCGTGCTCCATAATTATTTTCCGTAATTATTGCGATACGTAAATGTTAGTTGCTTCAGTATCTGGTAGTGATCCCTGTATAATTGTTAGTTCTTACGAGATATAAATGTATCTTTGACAACGTATCATGTGTACCTATACCTGTAGAATTTGTGTCCATTTTACGTGAACTTGATAAAAAATAATACCAAGTTAATTGTTACGAGTATCTCTGTTGCTCTCCATAGAATTATCACTTTAATTATCACTATAGTTTATTGTGGTGCTTTCTAAGAGAATACGTAATTGTTGAACATTTATCTATCTAAGCGGAGGTTAAATTCAAAATTATTACTATCACGTTCCACCGAAACGTCTCCAATTAGTCGTGATATCTTTATGGGTTCGATTGCGCCCTTAATTCGTTAGCGACCTGTGGCGTCAATTTAAATGCTAAAATCAGAGACTGCGGGAAATGACAGCTTCGCGGTAGATCGCTATCATCATCCTCCAAGATAATTTCTGTTTGGAGGACAGGTGTTGTAATTCGATGAATAATCCTGAGATTGCTCTTGCCTCTCCCGTATCCATTAAGTTCACATTTAGCGCAAGGCGTATCATAGTTAAATCATTCATCGTCTATGCGTACGTTTATAATCCGCAAATGCGGGAGATTCGTGTAGATTTGCTTGCTCTTGAGTTAGGAGGTACATGTAAATTGTATCGCTATACGGATGTCTTTAGGGAGATTATTTAGCTTCTGGATTATGTTTTACTTTTATGTTGATTGTTAAACCGTTTTTAATTCGTTCGTTGGATTATGAAATCAGCTTATGTTTATGATAATATTTTGAAAATTTTTGATGTTATATGTACCTTAGTATGAAAGGCATTGTTTGTTGAAATTTCGGAAATTCTACGTTTAGGTTAAGTAATTGAATTTCACTTTTTTGATTCTCTATTATCGTTGTCGTTTCTGCTTAGATTTTTCTTTATATTCCTCTCAGTCTAAACTATTATATTTTCGAAGTGAAAAGTATAGTGGTATTTTTTAGATGTTGAGAATTAGTTGTATTTATCTTTATTTAAATGTATGGATGCTTATGCTAGTCTGTAACATTGAAGTCCGGTCTGGCATATGAAGCAGTTTTTGCTCCTCATAGTTTATCTTTGCGATGCGTGGAATATACTTTTTTCGTGGAATAGAAGGAAAATACATTAACGCCAAGGTAATGCTCTCGTATCGATTCATATCATTTTTAAGGACGAGTGCGAACTTTTTGACCATGAACTTGCTCCATAATCCCCGCCCGTGTTTTGTATGGCTTTGTGCACCGTTGACGAAGTAGCGGATCGACGCTGTAGCAGCATACAGAGCCCACGGGCGATGTGCCAGCCTCCGCAATGTTTCCCCGGGTGAAAATCGAATATTATTTCATCCCTTTATGAAATTTGGTGATGTTGGGTAATTGGATGCGATGTTACGAAATCCAGAAGCTATGGCGTAATTCTTTTAAGGCTTCGGAGGCGAAAATTCGTGGAATTTTTTAAGCCTTTAATATGTTTGTGAATGTGAAATATTAGAGTGGAATTAGGTGGATGAAATACGTGGGTTAATATTTATTAAGTTTGTGATTCGCATTGGGTTCGTAAGGAATGAATTTAATCTATAGTTAGGCTTTCATTAGAGGTTAGTAATGTGTGATTCATCAAATTCGGAAATGTTTACGATCGATTTTACGCAAAATTTAGACAAAATCTTAGAAAAATTAATTTCCTGTATATCCAGGAATGTTGGCAATTATTAGTTTCGCGAGAATTTTTAATTTATGTTCTTCGCAAATTTTTATTTAACTCACTTATAGAATTGTTTTCCATAGCGATTAATGTTATTATTTAGTAATGTTATTATTTTAATATTGTGCGATTTAAGAAATCGGCAAGGTATATTTAACGATATAATATTTTGATAGTGATAATTCATGTTCTTTTCGTTTCACATTTGTTTCGTAAGTAAATTCGTGTATCGTGTTAAGACTGGATACAGCGCGTCGTCATAATTCGTTCCCTCACTTAAGTCGAGTCAACATTTAGTCGTGAAATAGCCCAAGAAATGGGAAACCGCGGTCGAACCCAGTGTCAACTACGGAAGAGTCGCATTACGAAGACAATTACCGCTTTCTCGAGCGGTTCGAGGAAAGCCGGTCGTGGATGAGAGCCAAGTATCCTTCGACGATTAAACATCCTTTCACCAAATCCCGGTTTGTGTCATTTCAGTTTCCTTTCGCGTCATTTTCCCTCGATTCCCCCTCTCATTTAACACCCTTATCCCCCGCTCTCGCTTTTATTTTAGTTGTAGCTGTTTGCGGATTTGTTTGAAGGAGGATTGAGTTTTAAGAGAACTCTTGACTTTATGGATTAAGAGTAATTATTTTCCCATTCAGGGTGTGTTTTTCCGAGAATCGTTTATCACCTCATGTTGAGGAAGTAATTTATGAGTATAGTTGTTGTTAGTGTGTACTGATTGAGTGTTGCTTTGGAAGTAGGATACTTTCTCTTTGATCAGGAAATGTTTAGTTTTAGAATGATGGTTCTGGTTGATGGTTGGTTTCAAGACTTTGTTTTAGGGTGATGATTAGTTTCTAATTTTTGCAAATTAAGGTTTAATTACGCTATTTGTTATTGAGTTATTAAGTTGCTTACAAGGAATTTTTAATAAAATGGATATTTATTTAAGTCGTCTTGGATTATATGTAATTATTTGTTAGGTGTTACTAAACTAAATTTTCATTCATTGGAAGTTTTTTTGGAATGAATAGATAACTGCACTTAACAGTTTTTAACCGGTCGATTCATTTTTTTAATAGGTAACATTACTAGAACGATGTTAAAAATGAACGATAATTATTTATGAGTAATTGTGTTATGGTAAACTATTGCAGAAACTTTATGACTGTTGTGTCGTCTAATACCTGAGTATCCGTGGTTTACAGATTTCCCTTGAATATAGTCATTTTTATACTCGTAATCTTTATGTATCTAAGCTCTTCTGCGATTAAATATCCCGTACTTTATGCTATTATTATTCGTCTTTCTTTTGTCATTTTTAATAGTTTTACATCATTGACGAACTAATTAGTAATATCGTTGCGGAAGTAATTCTCGCACTTAATCTAAATATAATTTTGAGAAATCGTTAAAATTTTCTCACGTAATGTATGACACATTTTTTCCGTAAATGTATGCCCTTTAATTCACTTAAGCCTCGCTGTTAGGGCTGCCGGAATGAAAGATGTCCGCAAGCCTCGGCGCACCGAAACCATCCATCCATATCAGTACATGCATTCCCCATCCCATTTCACAATTCATCCCCGCCGATATCAACACATCCCCCCCAATCACGAGAACCATTCCCCTCCGGCAGTGCGTTTGGTGCAGTAACCCTTCGGATTGCAGCTCATTCGACATCCCTCTCAGAGTGATTGCACTCCTCCCCCCTCTTCAACAGGACAGGGGCCTCGCATTTTGCCGCAGATATCTCTCCCCACGCGGTTACATTTTATCCCCACCTGCGTCAGCCGGCGCGTAATAAACGCAGCCTCCTCCTCTCGGAGAAAAATTCGGGGTCCTTGCATTCAGAAGTGCACTCAAATTCGTTTTTTTTTGTGGTCGGCGGGTGTTTGAACATGGTACGTCGATGTGTCCCCCCTTCTGTAAGTCTCGGCGTCGATTCCCCCCTTCGACGTCGTGGGGGGCGTGACGGCCACTGATGGGATGTTTCATGCGGCAGACGTATCATGGATGGATTCACCCAATCATTAATCGAGGTTTAGTAGACGCAAGTAGGGTTTTTTAACGAGGGTATAAGGGAATGAATTTTTTCTACGTCTCCCGCTACGATGACGCGGATGTTGATGTTGGTGGGTTTTTCTTTTAGTGTGTTTTCGGCGTGGAATTATTTCTAAGAATTGTTGATTTATGTTAAGGGAGGCTTTTTATGGGATTTTCTGCTTTCTCGGCTGCGGTTTTACGACCTGGTGCTTCTGGAATCAAGGCGGGAATTAAGTTATTCCTCAAGCTCTGGCCGTGCTTAAAGTTTTTAACGTTTGGATTTTAAGATTTAATTTATGCTGGGTGTTTTAGAGTTTAGGAGGACTGTAGAGGGTTGTGAGATGGGTTGGTACTTGTCGACTCGAGGATCATAGATAAAGGGGATGTTTTTTTAATGTTTGGTTCTATGTTTAATGGACGTGAAATTATCTTGAAAGCTATGTTTGTGAATTATAAGTTCTGCTTTCTTTTATCTACTTTTGGGTGAATTAATTGAAGCTGAAAGTACTAGCGTGTGGAATTGTTGCTTGGATACCTTATCTTAGTTCTTGCGTCAACGATGAAAATTTACATCGTTAATTAAAATGTTTTCGATCGTGAAAATCGTATTCAAGCAGTAATCTGTGTAATTGGAATTAACTTTCATCGAAACTTTCCTAGAGCAAGAATAAAAATATCAACAGCTCGATTCGCCAAGATCGTTTAGTTATTTCTGTCCAATTACTTCGGCTTATCACTCAGAAACGATCAAAGGGACTGTGAAATTACGAAACAATTAATTTCCCCCAGCCTGATTCGCGTAATTGGGGTCCAAACCGTTTGCGGAGCTCCCACGATCGAAGATAAAGGAATGGAAACCCCAACAATAGAAGTAGATAAGCCATCCCTCGATCTTATGTACGTTATCGCATCATAAAACGGGTGTAGCATCGTTTGCAACGAAAATGCGGATTTAACAGTGGCGCAGAGAAAAGAATAGGACCACTTTTCTTTAAGCGGGAAGATGGAATGGGAGTGCACAATAGATAATGGAGATATTTATCTCGCGAATAGAGAAACGGCGCCTGAGAGATGGTCTTCGTATTAGGGCGGCTTAAAGCAGCCGCATTAAGGGGTTTTAATTGAAAACGGCTCCTAGGAAAAACAGTCTTTTGTCTACGAATAGTTCTAGGGAACATTTCTACTGTTTCTGTTGATGTGTCGTGAAAGGTTTGCAAGGAATGCGATAATCGTCGCTGTAGACGTTTTCTCGCAACTTTGTCGTCTCCTAATGAATGGAAGAATAGCATGAGGACTTTTTATGGTCTTTCGATGTTTTGAAGTATAACTTTGACGTACTATTTTTCTCCATGCTTAACATCCACTTTTTTCGAGTGCTTTTTTATGGTATTGAGACATCGGTCGTGGATATATAGACCCTTTTTTGCTCTTACATCCTCCGAACACCTTTACCCGCTCCCCCTCTTTCGATTCGTCTTTCAATCGAATCATTCAGTTTTCCATCGTTAACCCATCACGAGTTTTCCGTTACATTTCCTTCCAATCGTTCTCGGTAGATTCTCTCATCAAATCGCATACATCTCACTCACGGCCGACGGATTTTTTCTGCTCGTCATCTTTCCGAGGTCCATCGCTCATATCGTTCCCTTTTTGGGGTTTTTTTGCGGCGTGACTGTTAGAACAGCATAAGGTGTTTTTGCTGTCTGGGGGAGATTTTTTGGGGCTGATTAACCACGTTGCTGATTGACTTTTTGGAGTTTTTTCTGATCATGCTGTTAGGGGTTTGTAAATTCGTTCGGTGTGATTATTTTTGGGGGAGGATTTTTTTGATGCGTGGCTTACAAGACGAATTAGATGTAACTGTAATAATGTTGTTATTTTTGATGTTATGTTTGAGTAATCGTATGAAACCGACGTTGCTTACGTAGTTGTTAACATAGTAACGTTATAAAACACATATCCCGGGTTCGAATCCCGGCTACTATAATATTTCCTCCTCCTGAATGGATGTATCTGTTCGTATTTATGATAATATGTGATTGGGTAAATAGAGTTGTTTGGCATGAAATGAAATATTAATATCAAAACAATTTAAGTTTAAAAGCAGTGGTTTGGTTTTAATGCGGATTTGCATGTCTCTATTGAAAGGAAGAATACTGATTGGGTTTTGTATCAAGCCTATCCTTCTCTATTGGTAATTACATGGTTAGAAAGTATTTACTGAATTAATTTATTGTCTGAATCAAATATTACGAACTGGCTTCGAACAACGATAGTCAAATGACGAAGGGTGGCTAGCAGAGTATTCACCTCGACAGACTAAATTTTAAATGTTCATATAACTGCGTATTTAAATCGATCGAGGTAACACCGTAGTTGTACGTAGCACGTTACATGTTTACCGACAGCTATAGTCGACTGTGTTAGCACATTGCACGCTAACTGTTGTGCCTCGTTACCCGTATCCGTGTTGGCCGAGCATCGTTGAAGTAGATGGCGCATCAGTGATCTACCGCATCGTGAATCATTGCAAAGTTTACCCTCTGCACGCCGTCGTGTTTAATTACGTCGGTCCATGGGTATTTACAGCCGTCTATTACACCTTTAATAGTAACAATGGGGTTTTTAAAAGGAGTATTTTTACGATGTTGATTCGAATGGATTTCGAGATCAATTTTTCGTGAATTTTACTCGTGAAAGTTATTGTTTCGGCGAAACAACGGGTTTTGGAAAGGTTTCCCGTGTTAAGCCGTTCGCGACCTTTAGATTTTCCTTTGTTCATTGTATTGATGTTCGAATATCTGGCTTTAATCCTTTATTTTTTCATTGTGTTCATCATCGTGTGATTCTAGGAACGTATGTGAATGTGTTTTGTAATTTGTTCGTGTCGTATTGCCTCTATGACCTTCCGTGTGCATTATTCGTAGTTGTTCTGATTTGTTCTTCTGTTTGTGCATGTACGAATGTGTTTCTGTCATTTAATTTTTAAGGTTTGTACAGCCAGGTTTAGAGAAAGTTAATTTTTGATCTAGGATGATATCAGTTTGTTAAAATTGAATGATTTTAATGTTATTGCTATTATTTGTGCTTCATTTCTGTATTGTGTGGTCAAGTAGATTATAATTTTCGATGTTAATTCAGATTTGAGGATTGTTTATGTTACATTTACTATGTCGGAGCTTCTCTATAACAGCATCGCTTAAAGAAATTGCAGCTCGTTGATGGAAATTAATTTTACGATTCGCGTTAAAATATTACGCCTCATGAACTCTCCCTCTCTCTCTAGTGAACTCCCTGTGAGCGGTCCGTTCACGACCGTCTTTTATGCAGTAGATAGCGTCTGGGCAACCGAGACGCGAGAAGATTTAAGGAGAATGGATAATTAAGAAGTTCTGGTTTTCGCTCGCCAGCGAAAATTAATCCGATTTCCCTCCAAGCGACATTTTTCGGAACGATCTCTTAAAACGAGGCTTAAGTAATATCCCATCCTCTCGGGCGATTACGGAAATGGCCCCCGGAATAGTTTCAGCGCTCATTTCTTTAAAATTAAAGCTTTTTACTTCGCCATCTTCTCCCCCACGGCCGTCCGTCTCCCCCCCCCCCCCCTACTCGTCCTTTCCCAATATTCGTCTCCTCCCACGCTTTGTCTTCTCTCTCGCTTTAGTGTTCCTTCGTATTTTCCGTCCTCGTTAAATCCGGTTTCCTTCGGCCCCAACCTGTGTAACGAGTAGCTTATTATTTGGAGACGTGGAAAGGGCCAATCATATTCCAATGGTGACCGATTGGACAATCTTCCTCCGCTGATGAGTGCTCTTTGTCGTCTCTGTGTAGAAGTCCGCCGCCGCCTTAGTCCGTCGTTTCACAATCCCCGCCTTTCAGACGTACGAGGTTCTTTTTTCCATTCTCTTCGTTAGCGAATTTCAGGGCGCGTGTTGGATACGCACGTGTTTCTTCCCTTTCCACGCTCGCGTGGATGGGATCGTTAACGTTTTATCGCGAGGGTGTATTTATTATCGAATTCTCGAGAATGTTCGGCCGAAGTTTATTAACGAGGGGTATTTTTAATTGGGTCGATACGTTTGCCGAAGTCTAGTTTGGATTCGTTGACTCGTGTTGGATTCGGCGGTGTTTTATTTTGGCGGAAATGTCTTTGTGTGTCTCGGGAGGTCTACTTCTCTCGTTAGGGATGTTTTCTGTTTGCTACGAGTTCTTTTTTTTGACGTTGATTCAGCTTGGTTTGATTTGTTTTGAATTGTTTTGTTCTGAAGGACGTAACGAAGCAATAAAATTATGAATTTGCGTGAAAGTTTTTAAAGGGTTGGGAGATATAAAGGATATTATTTTATCCTAGTTGAGCAGGTATTTTTATTATTGAAAAAGTCTCCCAGGAAACGAAAAGAGTTGCCAAGGTTCGATCAATAAATATTGATATTGTTTCCCAACAACGTATATAACTGTGAATATTTGTTTTGAGAATATTCATGCATCTGAATTTATCGTATAATATTCCTATATAAGTTTGTTATTGCATGATTAAATTATTGGTCAATATCTTGTTAGTTTATGGTTGGGAAAGTAATTCATGGCTCCGAGCGCAGGAAATATCATCCCCCAAAATTTCATCGCACTAAGTTACCCAAGCCTCGTTATTTACCGCTCTTGTCCAAGGTCTGGGTACCTCTTCCTCGTCGAGGGCCTCATACAGTTTGGAATAAGATAGTTTCCCCCACGGCCAGAACGCGTACATCAAGGAAGCTTACCGTTTACGACGAAGCCCCTTCGATCGTACACTTTCCCTTCAAAATTTCCCCCGCACTATGCGGCGGAAAGTTTCCGCGTCCCGGAAACTTGGACCATAAGGAAGATCGCGATACATTCAGCTTCGGAGCACTCCGTCGTAAAAACTCTTTCCCTAATAAGATGAGGCCCGGGAATATATCCCATCGCGGGTACCGCCCGAAAAATGATTCGTCCCTAAACACGGCGAATATTTCTTCATTTCATCGCTCTCTGTCCTCGAACCTTTCATTAGCCACGGTCCGCATTTCACATTTTCAGACTCATATATCCTGCACCTGACCTCCTCCAAGCACCACTTTCACTCCTTTTCGAACCTCTTCCCCCGTGGAGTGGAGAGAGAGAGATCCACCCCAGCCAGACGGTTCGAGGGGGTTGCACGGGGGATGTGGCGTCGGCGTAGGGTGTGGAACCCGTGGGGTTTAGATCGATAACTTTTAGGGGGTTGGTAGAGACGGTTTTCCGAAGGGAGGATCGCGTCGGTCGGGTCTGCAGGGTGGGGTAGGTTTTTCGATGCCGTATTCCCAACGTAGAGAAAGAGTAATAACCGGAAAGCTCTGCTCTCTGCCCGGAGGTAATACGCGTGTTTTGCTGCTCAAGATTCCTCTCATGTCGTTCTACACCACCACGAGTTGTTCCTTTTTGGTATTCAGAAGCTTTGTGAATGGGTTGATGGGTTCCAAATAGGTTCCAAGCTTTAGGGTGTCGTTGCGTTCACTAGAAGTGATTGCAGACTTGGCATATGTGGTTTTCTTGCGGGATATTCACGCCGTTTGTGGATTGGAGTTTAAAAGGTATGGTCCAGTCTGACAGAAGTCAAAAAAACGTATAAAGAAAGAATTATTGTTAGCTGAGGTCGTTTTGTATCTATCTAAACGGCTTAATATGCTCAAGTACAATATTGTGGAAGGTTACTAATTAAACGAATAATTCTAATAGGTGTATTTTTGCTATTTGATAGTAAACGAAATAAGTAATATACCTTATTCAATAAATGTTGAATAACCTAGTCGCTAGGGATGAAGTTAACTTATTATGTAACATATTAGTCGTACTATCGTTCAGCTCAATCTACTCAAGTACTTCCCAAATTGTTAATTTTCCTTGTTGGTCTTTATTTTAGAATCACGTATGACCTCATCTATTTTGAAAGCTTCCTCCATGATATCAGAGCTTCTATCATCTATCACAAGGCTATAAATGCTAATTAACCCCCTTATTTCAGTTCTAAATGTCTTTTTGTCCATGTCTACGTGTTCCTCAAACCATTCTCACGCCATAACACAGCCCCCAATGTTTGATTCAGGACCTTCGTTCAAAGGTTCTCGTGCCACTAACTAGGGTGCACTCCATGAATCTATTCTCCCCAAGCGATCTTTTCCAGCCTTCGCGAGATATAAAAGCGTCCTCGGCAAAGGTTGTAACCTTTACGTGTTGTAGTACGATAGTCCATGCAACGTAAGCGACATGCACCGTAACAGCAGTCGTGCGTGATGCAAGTCGTCCACTCGGGTTCCCTCGGCGTCGTGCATACAAGAAAGGAGGCTCCGTGGTATCGATTCACTCGGTTTTTATTTTTTTTCCTCTTTGTTTCCACGTCTCTTTTTAAGTTTAGTGCGTTTTTCACGCTCGCTTGTTCGCTTTGAGAAATACTCGGGGCTCTAAAGTGTAGGGTTTTTTTTAAAGGGTTGGGTAAGTCGCGGGGCGGTGCATAATCGTGGTTTTTTTTTTCGTTAGCCGGTTCACGTTCGCAGTGCTGTTGCTCGTAACTCCTTCCCCCCGATGCAGGAAAGTGTTGCACTCGGACTAAGCGTGAGTCACGATGACTCGGCACGACAAAAATTTGCCCCTGAGAGTCGATTTGATGGTTTTTGAGTAAGTTTGGATATTATAAGGAATAGTGTTGTTTTTTTGTTACGATTTTGTCATACGAGCTATCTATTGTGATAGCAAGCTTTATTTTGGGTCAAGTTTGTACGCCTAATAATTTTCTTGAGTGTGAGATTTATTATTCATATTGTTATGCGTGGGAAGCAGTATCCATACAGGATCGATATTCTATCTACGAAGTGTTCTTGTTTCACTTTCATTCCATATGGGGGCGTTGAGGTGTACTCGTGTATATACGGTTTTATATATGTCGTGTTATTTCGTTAAGGTGTTTTTTTAATAAGGAATATGTCGAATGATTTATTTTGTCCAACGTATTTTTTAAAAAGTCCCCGTGATAGTCGGTTCGTATTTTAATAATTTCGTATAAAAACGCTTTCTAAACTGGAGGTCATGATACAGTGGTAGTCTAGGTTATTATGGATTAACATTAAGTAATTTAAGCGAAAGATAATTTTTAAAATTGACGAGAGAAGGTATTTATTGAACGATATATTCCGGTGATGAATACGGAATTCAACGCATATTTTTGGTTTTTAATCCGTAGCCTACAGACGGAAAACTTCTATTTTGTCATCATCAAGTTTCCAGATTTAGAAAATGCGCATTCTAAACAAGAATCACCACGTACGTCATCCTTTTCACGTATTCCGAATCCACTTCGGAAGAAAACGTTGTTTTCGTCTGCATGCGATAATTTCTCGTCTTCAACTCCCCGTAGCGGCGCCGGAAAAATCCCAACAGATTCTTTTATTTTCATTTCGATTGCTCGACGAAGAGGCGTATGGCTTCGTAGTCGAATAACCGCGCCTCTTCCGAATATCATTGTTACGACTTTCGGCTCGAGAGGGCACGCGAAGAACGACGTACCATCCTCTCTCATTTTACGCCCTTTTTTTATATTCCTCCCTTCTTTTCATACTCCGTATTATTCGGACGGTTACTATGGAGTCCGCCCCCGTTCGTTACGCTCTTCCATTACACCCGGAAAAAGGGGGCAGTTGCGGAGGCGTGGAAATTTTCTGGGCACGGAAGACGGCGAACCCCATGGTACTGTCTCCGCATCGTGGGATGCCTTTGTCGCTCCAGATCGATTGCACCGGATACGTGCATGTTCCGATCGGTCGTGTCTCCGTATGCCCGTGGGAATCACAGCGACGGCTCACCAAGTTCGCCAAAGGGCGTGTTTTTGAAGCGGGTGCATTCGAGTTCGAGACGACACCGAAATGCGATTTGAGGGATTATATTCATAAAGACGTTCGCGCCGAAGTAATTTGAAGGTGAATGCGGTTTGAGGGAGGGGTTTTTGTAAGCGGTTTTGAAGGGTATGTGGTTCGTATTTTTGAAGTGTCCCACCGTGTAGTACGGGGGGTTTTGAAACGTTTATGTGCGTGTTGAGCATGTGAATTTTTGTGTGATTAATTTGGCAGGATGTGTGGTCTTTGTTTTCTTGTGGTTCATTATGAAGACGAGCTTTATTATCATAGTGGATGGGGAAATGCTTAGGAAAAAGGTTAAGTGGGAATGAAAATTTAGGACGTAACTGGGGCTCGAACCCAGGTACCCTTACTGTTTTATCTCTGTTATTGAACACCATGAACTCTTCAAGTATAGATTATTTCACCTTAACTTACAGTTAAGAGTTATTTAAGGAGGAATTATTAGGATATATCGTCTAATACGTAAGTTTTTTTGTGTCATGGGTATGGATGTTCTTATTTTGAGTCAGGAATATCTCACTACAGCAAGTTTTATTTTTTTTTGTATTTTTCGTTAGTGAGTGACTGTATCATTGTTATAGAATATAATTTTA
Organism: Pantala flavescens; assembly: GCA_020796165.1. Lineage (NCBI taxonomy): Eukaryota > Metazoa > Arthropoda > Insecta > Odonata > Libellulidae > Pantala > Pantala flavescens. Next base: position 16,293,442 of record CM036881.1, on the reverse strand, counting down.
TCCACGGAATGGAAATTAAATGATAATGATTGTTGTTAAAACTCGGCGTTCTTTACTTATTAATTTTATAAAGAAATTTTCTATAAGCGAAAACAATTATTCTTCGCACACACTTTAACTTATTTGTTAATGGTTTTGTTTATTTTCCTGTTACCTAAGGTCACGTATCTCTCGTATCACAGGCACCTGGGTGATTTAATACTCTTAATCTATCTCCATTGAAACCCCCTTTGTTGAAGCCGTATCTTAGGTAGCAGAAAACGCAAGTGTGTTTGGGTCTTTGGGCTGGTAGAGAAGAGTCCTGTGATCTTCCCGCCTTTGTTGCATAATTTATCGCCAGGGAAAGGTCATGGTACGTTTTCCATTATGTCCGTGGCTTTCGTAAATTTTGAGGTCACTTTGTGTCTAAAGTCCCGCTCCTCGGGTCCATTTACGTGATGAAACCGTCAAATTATAGTGATTAATCTTCGCAGGCTACTTTTATCACGTTCCGATACGTTAGAAAGTTTTTACGTACAGTTCTAACTTTCGATTGGTTCGTAATAGGGCCCAAATCGGTTGTTTCCATACGTTTCCTTTCCCAGAACATTCGTTCCTATGAATTTGGAAATACGATGTTTTTCCCATCTCACTTTCTTCTCGAGTACGTGAGAATTTTTCGGAAGTTCTATAAGAGGTGTCTCTTTCGCGTTATAGATCTGCCACTTTCGAAGTCTTCATCGGTAAGACTCTTAAGCTGTTTGAGGAAGGGCTATACGGCGTTCAACATCCACGTTTGCCGTCTCCCCGCACGTTTTCTCATTAGATAGGTCTCGTCGCCCAAGAAATTTGTCAGACGCCCAGTCGGTGCAATCGGGGTTAGCTCACTCATGCAGTTGGAAGGCCACAGGAATGCGTAATGCGCTCAAGTCAACTCTTCGTTGGCATAGTGATGTAAATATAGATTCAATGCGACCCAACGACTATTTTTGATCATAGGTTCTGTTTCGGTTCAAGATGTATTTCGGGGCAGTGTGTTCGTAGGTGGAATGATTCAGTTTTGTTGATTATTGCTTTTATCCTTTCAAGTTTTTTTAAAGTAGAGATTACGAGTGATGTATTATTGTAATATACATGAACCTTTCTTATTCAGTTTGAATTTTATTTTACGCTGTCCCTGTTTTGAAGTAGTATTGAATAATATTCAAGTGTTTTCTCTTTAGTGAAAGTCAACTGTTAAGTGCTGAAGATAGTGTAAATATTTATTCTAGGTGAGGTTATGAGCTAGTATTTTTTATGGAATTCCTGTTGTTTATATTTTCCGTATGTTGTTGCAATGCTGTTATCTTTTTGTTTATTAAAGTGAATAACATTAGAAAAATAAGGCTATTTAAAAATTTATAATATGCGATTTTTCGTTAATTCTAGACCCATTAATAAGAATGAAGGTCATCGTTCAGTTATTTAGAAATATATTAGAAAGTTACACTTTGGCGTATAATAAAAAGGAAAACGACTCGTGCGCCTAGGTTTGTAAGATAATTTGCAGAGATGGGTATCATATAAATTCGCGGTAGTTCTAAAAAAGAATAAGATTGTCAACGATCTTAGATATTCAAATAAAAGTTAACCAACAAGTTGGTAATTGTAACTTTTTTCATGTTGTAACATGTTGAAATACATTGGAGGAAATAATCGGAGTTAGACCTAGACTAGAGAAAAGACCTGGTTTTGATTGAAAATCAATTTTTCGTAGGAATACGATTGAGGTAGAATACAATAGGGCTTTTCAATTCACAATTCAATGAACCCCCATGTGTTTAGTCTAGTCGATACGCTACCGACGAATATTTATGGCTCCCGATAGATTCGCCCTCATCTACTCATCTGTCTCTATGGAAACAATTATCACCTCCCGAAATTCCCCTTTCGTCGTAGCGCGTGCTCATAAGGAATGCGGTGCCTTGTTTTTCTCATATCGAGCGATCGAGTCCTTAGGTTGGGTGAGTCCAGGGGCCCGATTAAAGGGGAAGAGGGAATCCGAAGCGTGAATTCGGGCAAAATAATCGGGAATCATCCGCCCGAAGAAGGGAATCCGTCTATTCGGCCCGAGGCAATTATCGGACGACGAAAGTTCTCGATTTTTCCATCAATAACGGATTCGGTTTAAAATGCGGCGCGATGGATTGATCGTGACTGGGTGAGGGTTATTTAACGTTTGTTGGGTTCATTGAAAAGGGTTAAGATATTTCATGGGTGTTTATTAGAGGATGAACTAGGGTTGTATAGCTCTGGTATTGTTAGGATGTATGGATTAATGGTACCGAATTGTGATTCTTCTTTTGTTACTTCCTTTAATGTACGTGTTGGTGTGGTTAAGTTCGTAATTTGATCGGTTTGATGTCCGTTACGATGGATATTATGATTTTAGTAGGTGGCTTAAGAGCATATTAGTTAGTACTCCATTCATGGGTTAATTGTATCGTAATTAAGGTATAATTGATAGATGATTATCCAGCAAAGATTTCCTAGTGAAAGTGAACTCATGCAATTTGGGATGTGGTGTATTTTGAGTTATTAAAGGTGAATTAACTTTATACAAAGAGTTAGTAGTATTTGAATTACAATAATAACTATTTAAGTGTAACAAATTAATGTTATAGGATCATTTTACACATTTTTGGTTTATTTTGCTTATTTTTATTTTTTAAATTCTCATTTTCCTACAAAGAACGGATTTGGACATAGCGTCCATTTTATTTCTAATGGATTGGGATTGATGGTGAAATTAGTACTGTGGTTAAGGATTGCTAATGTATTATATTGCATATTACTTAACTGTTACGTATATTATATTTACTGCTGTATCACTCGCTTGGTGCGAAACAGCGGGTGATTTTTAAAAATATATTGCTGCGTTTTTTACCATGCCATTCATGTCAGTTTTACGAAGTGAAGAAAGATAATCTGAGGTTCATGAAATATCGTTATTAACACCAAACGATAGCAAAGCTGCTCTTTGAATATCATGTATACACGAACCCTTTTACCTTATACTTCATAGTACTCCGAAGTTATTTTTATGGCTGCCGTTCATAAAGTTGTTGAGGAATTTTCTATTGTACACACATTTCCAGTCAAAGGAGAGTACCAGAGTTTTTTTGATCGTTTTCTAATTTAGTATATTCCTCGGAGTTGTCACGCGAGATATTTACCAAGCTTGCTTTGAGGCTGGAATAGTTTTAATCGAGATCCTGTCGCGTAGCACTTTATTATTTTTTGAACGGCTTTGTATGTAGATAAAAGCTTTTTGATCTATAAAAGTTTTTAATCCGTAAATAAATCCGCACTTGAAAGATCAATCGTTCATTGTTTTTTTTTCAAGTTGATTCTTAACTATCGTAGGCTTTTATTAGTCTCAGATGTCGCGGAAAAATGCTACGCTAAAATCCCACAAGGCGTTAAAGCAGTTCGCGGAACTTGTCCGATGACTAAACTGCAGAAAACGAAGTTCGATTATTACGTGGTTTTCCCTCGAATTTATCAGTCGGAACGCCAGCCAACTAATTCTTGTTATCGGTTGGTTTAATCCTATATTCTCCACTCGTGATTCATCTCAGAATTCGATGTAGAACGTATTCAACGAAACGGGAGCGGCGTTGCCGGTTCTTGAGCACCGGTAGCCCTGCGGAGTGGTCGACCGTAGCGTAGGCGAGCCTATTTGGCAACGTCGCCTGCAGCCCGCATTGGTAGTCACGGACTGAACTGGGATGACGACAACATCCGGTTGACTAGAAAGCGATTTGGGAGAGCTGAGGTGCACCCGCTCACCGCTTCTGATTTTGCCCATCCATTTCCGTCGGAAACGACAGAATTTGCGTGGTCTAGGCGTAGTTCTCCCTAGGAGTCCGGTTTCAAGAAGTCTTTGTAGTTTTGCCCTTTAGAAAAGGATAGAATTACTAACCTTTCCTTTCTGCACGATTTGTTGTTGGCTCCGTGAAGTAGATCATTATTTCGTGTCTTCGTATCTTTTTCGTTTTTTTTCTTTTTTTTGTTTTTTTTTGTTTTTTTTTTTTTTTGTTCAGGTGTACTGAGTGATTTCTTTTCGTGGTTTTGTATTGTTTATTCCTTCTTCCGTTTCTTTGTACGTACAATTGTCATTTATTTCTGAATTTTTTATAAATATTGTAAGTTACGATGCTTACGATACGATCACTTGCAATTGTTTATTATATATAATATTATTTACTAAAAAATTGAACGCTATAAATTTTAATCTACGATTTTTCTCTTTACAGTTTCTAGTTTTTAGTCAAATTATTTTGACATATTTGATAGCTATAGTTATGATCATCTTTGGATTATAGTAAACTAATAAAAAACTAACATAGGACACTTCTTAATTCCTTGTTAAGTGTCCTTTGCCCATTAAATATAGCTTCCTTCCATAAAGTTGAGATTGGTGAAATCATATTTAAACTATACTACTGTTATATTAGCATTTATAAAGTACTATACCTTAAAACTTCATTGTAGCGTACTGAATAGAGAAATTAATGTTGACAAGTCTTCATTTACAATAATTGATAAACTATCGCTAGCATTCAATTATGATAAATTGAATTGATAATTTACGTTGTATTTTCAAAGAAGAATCTATAATAATCCGTCGTTTGATTTAAATGGCCTTATAAAAGCCCATCTAAGATGAAAGCACTTCTTCTCAAGTAGGTATTCACCGTGTAATAGAAGGAACGTTAATGGCTAAGTCGCAGGTCACGTCGATTTTAACACCCGAGCGCCTTTTCCTCGACGAACGGAAAGTCCATCGCCCGGCAACCATTATTTACCACCACTCAACCCTCCCTCGGTAATCGTTCGCTCTCCACTAAACTAGCGGTTCTCTATTCCAAACTATCATTTCGCTAGAGGACTCCCGGCGAACGTGCCGTAGCAGACGTCGTCGCCTGAATTCAAATGAAACCCTCGCGAATGAATCCCCTCTTTTATTCCACTGCGAGCGGACTCCTCCCCGCATACATTTTTTTTACCCCGCAGAGCGGCGAGAGTGTTCTAAATAGGCCTGGATTCCCACACAGCCACTTTTTCCCGACGAAAGCGAAAGGATGCCACGGAAAAAAAACCGGTAAATTGATTCTCGTTGCAGCGGGAACCAGTTTCCACCAGCGTCGGTTCAATCCACAGTCGCGTGCATACCGGAATCCCAGAGATGGTTTTTTTTCTGCTCTCCGCAGAGGTATAATACGTCTCTCCACTTGGTCCTGTGGAAGGCGAGGCATTCCTTTTTGGGACGAGTCTTCTTCTGTTCTCGAGGTTATGTCTCCGTCGCGCTGCGTTGAGGTCTTCCTCGTGGCGAATTTCAGATGAGTTTCTGTCCTTAGCGAAGATGCCAGAGGCGTTGTTGGTTGTTTTTCATTCGACTGCCTGACAAGGTTGGAATATCATGAATGAGTAAAAGGTCCGTCTCGATGCGATTCCGTACCTTGGCGGTTGATCAGGTACATCGATTGGTTTGCGACATCGTCTATGATCCGGTGTTCGCCGGTTCGACGATGGAAATGTTTGTCTGCGGGAGGGAAACTTATGGTTTTGAGTAGTGGTGAGTGGGATTTGTTCAGCGTAATGATTACGGTGGGATGTTGATTAAAGAAGTGGGAAGGTTTGGTTGATGTGAAGTTGGATAGTCAATAATATATATATAAAAATCGTATTGTAAAGGTGTTGTTTGATTCTTTTAAAGACGATTAAAATGCCATAATATGCCTTACGTTTATCGTAGAGATATTTGAATGTAAGTCTACGTGAAAAGTCGTATATGTCTAAAGAAAGGAAAAATACCTTTACCCAACTGCAAGTTTTCAATAAGCTCAAATTTAAGTGTAAAAGTAAAGGGAGAATTCGGTTTGTAAATCATCTCCTACTGTGTTCAAAGAAAAATTACCCTTAAATTGTTTAGACGCACTTTAAGGTTTGTAGTTAACTCTCCGTATTTAGTTGCTTTCGAGTGGATTAACAAATGCACTGAATTCCGATGTAATAAGCGTGTCTTTGTACAAGTGTTTGTATTAATGGGAATTTTGTTACCATCAGGAAATCTCCTTGAATAGTTGAGAAACAAGAGCGTCCATTGACCATGAAAATAAATAGAAGTCTCTTCGTATCCGTGAAATGAATTCGTTTCAGTTTTATAGAAAACTGTATCATATTGCCTATTACTTTTTTATGGTTTTCATGAACGAGCTTACTCTTCGGGATCATAAACAGTGAAATTTCTCATTTTAAGACTACGTGAGAAGGGAAGGTTTTATACGTCCTCGTAAGTAAATTAAGTTCGTGGTTGCATACGCATTTGTGTAATCTTGATCGATTAAATACGTAATTACATTTAGTTAGAAAGTTGTTTAACGGTGGACATGATAGCGACCAAGTGTTCGCTTTCGTAAGGTTGAAATTCAATTGAAATTTCAACCGAATCAAACGTCAATATTCTTCCTCCGGAATATGATTTAGGTTACCTTCACCTCGTGCACATTACTTTGCATACATTTCCATACGGGAGAGCGAACAGTGGTGCAATTTTCGTTGCCCTCTGCCCGCCTCGGTCTCGCGGGTCATGTGCCATGCAAATGCCCTCTCCCATTGTTCCAGTCCCGCTCCCGTTTCCAGAGTTCTCCATAAGGTCGAAAGCGCTCACGTCCGCTCATCTTTACGTCAGATTTGAGAAACAGATGACCCCACATCTCGAACAGATCTTTAGTTTTTTTTCGTCGACTTTCCCCATCTCGGTCAACACGCACTGCATCGCCTCGTTGCCACATCATCGAACCGTATCCGAAAACGTAATGGCGTCTCCCATCGACCATTCGTCACGTGCGTGCCAAGACCCCACGTCTACTCCCGAGGGATTGCGTGGGCTACATTCCCCCCTCTTTCGATTCACGCTTGGGAGAGAAAACACGCGTCTGACGGTCACTTTCAGTGATTTGGGAGGTGCATCCCCTGACGACCTTGCAACCCGCGCGACAACGGAGCAACGCGGGTTGCCTATCGGGGTCGCCGTCAAGGGGCGGGACTATTTAGATGCGTAGTTCGTTCGAAAGGCTTCGTCGGTTGCTAGGTCGCCTCTTCCGAGCAGATGCGTGTCGGGAATATAACGGTTTGTATGGGGTTTTCCGGCCGGGTTTTCGGTGCGTCGTGTTGTTATTTGGGCGGCGTAGGGTAAGAGGGAAAACCTACGCGTGTCGGGTTTGAGATCAGGCTGCGGCGAGGCGTAAGGGGGTATAGAATGAGCTTTTATATAATGCGCGAAGTGTGTTGGGTTTTTGTGAATGGATTATCGAGGCTTGTGTTATCGTCTTAGGGTGTTGTTGTTGTGTTTGGAATTTTTTTGTTATGCTAAATATTAAAGTTTTTTGTTCAAGTCTGAAGCATTGTTACTGTTAAAGTTTTCAGTCCGCAATATACGTAAAATTAAATGGACTTGAATGGAAATATCTGTACAACTAGTTTATATAGTTACCTTTATTCAAAATAGTCAGTTTTTTCCCATATAGCACCGCGAATTCAGTCTTTTATCTTATCATTTATTATTCTTGGTTTACCTTGATTGTTTGCATTTATTTTTGTTCTTTCAAGGGGTAATTCCTAGGAAATGTATGTTTTTATATCGGCGAAAACTTCAAACTCCTTTACCTTTAGTATTAGTCTTGCCCATTATGTAACGGATTGATGAAGCATACATCCTTATCGGACCCTTTATTGGGTGTTAAGGTGGTTCGCAATTTCGTAACGATAAAAGCGTACCCTTCTGGACAAAAGATTCGGTAGAGCGTACATCACACGCTGACCCAGGTATCTGGAGCAGAACCAAATCTGTCGAACTCGCGTCAACCTGCTTTTAATCCATTACGAATTCCGTCCGCCAAATGCTCGCGCTTTTTAAAACACGAGAGGCGTATGTTAAGAGGATCTGGAAATAACCGGCTATAGCTGGTCGGGAGGATTTTGAAACGATTGTTTCGTTTGGCTAATCCACGAGAGAGTTCATCGGAAAGTGTATGAATATCGTTTTGCGTATTGTGAGGGTTAATATAGGTACTATTTGATGGAATTTCTGCTATTCTACTATTCGCTAAGTAGTTTTGTTTTGCTTGATTAGGCATCGAGTCGTTTTCACGCTCGCGTAAAGGAATTTCGTAATTTTTAAAGCGATATTCGAAGCCTTGACGGGCGTACTTAACCCTTCTCACTCGAGGCAGCTGGGCACGCCAACCATTTCTCCATCAAGGTCATTAATCATTTATCCCAACGTTGGCACAGTGTAATTCGCCATTTATGAGGGTTGCCAGGGGTACATGAAATCAAGGTTGCCAAGGAAAATGGATTCGTCGACCGTGAAAACGTAACAGATGAAGCGGGTCTAATTTTCCTACGGTTATCGTAGAGTCGACGGCTGAGTCCGTAGGCGACACTTTCCCTCCACGGCGAAGGTCTAGTAAGTGCAGCGGTCGACGTCCCGTGCACACGAGTGCCAGTTCACGGCCGGACACAGCACGCCGATCCCACCACGCTCCAGCTAACATCGGGACTCGCGTGAGAACATCTTTCATCGTCACGGGCTCGCTCCTTCGCGACTCGAGAAGGTCTGCTCTCGAGTCCGCCCGTATAATGGTGCATTGTTAGCCGGAGGTCGACGAAGGTTGTTGTACACTTTGTGTCGGTTATAGGGCGTTTGTATTAAGCTGTTTATAGGGCGTTTGTATTAAGCTGTGGTTGGGAGATTTAATTCTATATCGTGGATTGCCCCAAATTGGGTAATGAATGTTCGTATATTAGTAGTTTTTACTCGATTCGTTTTCAGTGTATTGTGTGCTTTTGCTTTTTTGATGTTCACTGGTGTTGGATTTGTGTTGTTATTTTTTACGTGAAAACAGTGCCAAGTCCAAGCTGGTGAGCTCGGGTTAAGCATTTTATGTTCGTAGTTCAGGATATTATTGTGGTGGAGTGTCTATTGACCACATTCAAGGTGGGGAAGCAATAATACTGTCACCATACGATGATTTTTCATCGTGTTGTAGCTTTTTTTTGAGATTAACGTATAAAATGGATCAAAAGCTGTGTTGGAATGTGTTGGGATTCGTTTGATCGACGATTTATTTCAATCCCTCGGCTTAAGTGTTTTTTCTAGAGTTTATTTAACTGTTTACTCTCTTCGTTGCTTTGGCAACGTTTTAAAATTGAGTGTTGTTTGAAAACTGGGAACGATACGGTTTTTTCACTTTTCTTTACGTAATGTTGCGTATATCAAACTCTAAATCCTTAAGTCCCCTTCATTTTTAAACTTCCATCAGAAAATATATCATCGTCCGTATCCAAAAGTGCTTCCGACGAACTTGTCTTCCAGTGAATAATTTTGAAACACTTCCGAGTGGTCTGATTTTTAAAAGCTTTTAAGTTATCGCCAAGGAGTTTCTCTTCCTTTACGAAGCGGCTGTTGCAACGGTTCGTCATCATTTCTTCAGACGTTGGATTCGAGGCGAAATTTGTCAATGCCATTGGAGAAGGGCGTCAACATATCTTTGATCGTCAGTCGTTATTTTCTTTTCGAATCGAGAGTTTTTGTCACCGATTGTAGCTGTATGGAATGGGTGGTTAGCTGGGTTTCGCAATAAAAGTTTTCGTTTTTGATTGTTTGTTTTTAAGCGTCGAGAGATTTGTTTCGCAGTTGGTTTCGTAATGAATTAGGAAGATGAATGAATTTATAAGGGAAATGTTAAGATTGTTTGTGGTCGAACCCAGGATTTACTTTTTGGATGACTTTTACGATAAGTTTTTTGTTTAGCATGTCAGCAAGAGATTATTATACCGGGCTTATTTTATGCATTTATTTGTTTCTCTTCCCTAACATTGTATAAGAAGACTTTTAATCCAGTTGTTGATTGTTACCTTTCTATTAAGGTTAATTAATATGATATTATTCTTGAATAAGTATTTCTACCACAGGAATGAATATTTCTATGAATTCGTGTCTAGTAGTTTCAATATCTTGGAGAGTAAAGCAAAGCGAATCTCAAATGTACATCTCCATTATAATGCGGTCATGATGATGTAGCAGAGTTGGGCTTCAAGGTCTTCCCCAGATTTGGCCAGCTTCACCGGAGTTTTTGCGGCTGAATCGGTTGAGCAATGCGTGGAAATGAATGTATTCTTACGAAAACCGAATCTGATGGAAGAGTATGTATTCGACGTGAAGTAATTTTTCGTTCGCTTGAGTAACTTGCGTTATATTTGTAAGAAAAACGTAAAACGAGAGTGAATATTATTATTATTGTTGTTGTTGTAATTTGTTGCGCATATTTCTGTTAATTTACTGTACGAATAGAATCGTTAAAATTAATGCTCATTAATTATCGGTCTTGTGAAAGGAACTGAAAAAATTATATTTTGTTTAGTAACTACGTAATCGATGTTTTGAGTCCTTTAGGGTTAGGTCGTTTTACGTAAATTTTACTTCGTATATAATCCAATTCGTTTAGTTGTATATTGTTAATATTTAATAAAATTAACTAATTCCTCTTTCGCTAATATAGTTACTGATTTTCGTGGTTGGATGAAGGTCCTTTTATAACTGGATTTTCTTTTCCTCATGTCGAAATACCGCCGAATATCCTTCAAGTAACAATTGTTCTTTCACCATAATTACGTGCTCGGTGTGTCCGAATACCACAGCGATCAATCGTGGGCGGTGCTATCAGAGAGGCGGTAAAGAAACATTTAAGCGAGTCTTTCAGAACGCCACCCCCTCTCGCCGGCACCTTGACCCCATTGCGAGCAGAGGCCCCCGTCGCCTATCCCGCACTTTCGTCACCGGTTTTTTTTCTTGAGCAGACCTTCAGTTTCCCGCCAAGTGGATCAGGCAGAAGCTGCTGTCGGAGCATGCGCCCCACAGAGACCTCTACCGGGACCCAATTTAAGAGCTCTGTGGCGAAAGGGTTTTTCAGAAAGCGAATAGGAAGTCAATATCAGATCCTTGTTGCGTCTACCAACAAGCCGCGGCCCACCTGCCGTTACACGACCTGTTCCGAGAAGCACGAATTGGGAGTCGTTAAAAATCCAGTCGTCGTGTTTTCGTTAACGATTTGGGGCTTACGTTCCAGTCGCGTGCTAACCGACTCTGGGAGTCCGTTCCAAGGTGGTCTAATACATGATGTTCATTTCTCAATAGCGGAGCTCTACGGAATGTTTTCCTCCGAAATTTTCTCGGGAAAGTTTTTTTTTTGGAAGTGACGAATGTCGAAATGTGGTGGTTGCATGTGTAGGGTCTGCTCGGAGCGAGTAACCATTGTCACGAATGGCATAAATATAGTTGATGGTTACGGATTGGATTAGTGAATGATCTATTTAACCCCAATTTTAATTGTCTGTTGATAGTGCGGTTTTATTTTAGGGAGCACGAGTAATGAGTATACAGAATGAATATTCTTGGAAATGCCCGTGTAAAATCGATATGCGAACGTGTAAGTTGGTGGAAAAGAGTATGAATAAGCAGTGAACTTTTGTACTTCATATTATTTTTCGGAGAATTCTAAGCTCTGGCTTCTTAGATGTATTTCTGTATGAGTGACTAAGAGTGGCCCGTTGCTGTTTTTAATTTGAACTCTCTGCGGGATAAGGTTGCAAATTTCAGGGATATTATCTTGGTTTATTATTCTTACTGGATAAAAGTTTATTGTTATTTTTTTAATTATAGCTTAATCTTCTATCTCCATAAATATCCGGAGAAACAGTTTTATTGTTCTTGTCATAGATAAATATTCAGGGTAATCATTCGTAGTATGTTAATCACTGTAGAAAACTTAAAATATATATTGTCATAGTGCATGCACCCCCTGCCAAACGCCGAAAGGCGGCTCGCAGGGTAAATATGTAGATGTAGATGTAAAATACGTCGTCTTTTCAAGTGTTTTATTTACAAAATCGCTAATATCTGATTTACCAAAGGTAGAACGTATTTTAGAATTTTAAACAAAGTTCTCCTGTGACAGTGTTCATTTCAATTTCGTGTGGAAAGATATGATCAGCGATTTCTAAAATATTCGCACGATTTCACAAACACATTTATATTTAAGTAAGTTGCATAAACCATGAATTGATCCCTTTCGTATGGTATGGCTCATTTCCCTCCGAAACTTCCTCCAGAAGAACGCCATCTCGCGGATATCACTCGGAAACAAGGGCGTTGCGAAACGCGGCGAATTGTAGCGAATATAACTCTTTAAAGGGACGTTTTCCTCCCCTTGAGTCGATCAGCATCTCCACCGGGTGCGGTGCCTCCAGAACGAGGTCGACGTCCATTCGAGATTCCAGCCGCGCTGCCCCCATTCTAATTATATCCTCTCTTTAAGGCCACACGTGGTCTATCCCTTTGCATAGGGATTCCCGCCCATATGGATTTAGGATGGTTTTACAAGGGTCGAAGCGGCGGTCGCTTGTCAACTTCCCCGCGTCGGCCGAAAAAAGGCGAATTAATGATCTTCCTTCACTTCGGAAGCGGGCCTTTTGAGTGGGCAAAGTGAGGATTATTCGGAAGCAAAACGGTGTTAATCGGTAGTAGATTGATTTTTGCCTTATCGGTCTTCCGTGGTAATTAATTGGGTAACGTTCTCTCATGCTCTTTGAAGACACCCCTCCCATTCGCTCAAGACGTCTCGTTTGGTGGGATTTGCTTCAGTACTGCGCAAGCTTTGTGGTGGTTTAGTACATCGATTTAAGACCGTCAAAGCAGGAGCTAGAGCGTTAGGAAGTTGTTTTAACCCCAGAAACTTCTTAGGATTAAACCGCTTGATTATTCCGAAATGTTCGTACGCCCCGCGTAGCTTCAAGAATTGGGTTTGCACGTGTTTTTTTTTATCATTCTTGATTAGGGTTATTTAAACTAACACGGTCTCCTTATTGCGAAATATTTCTGCTTGCGAAATGTAGGTCTGTCGATAAGAGTCGTTTAAGATAGCGGTTTGTTTTGGCACGCTATTTTTGTTTTAATGGATAGTGAACTCGTTGGGTTGAAATTGAAGAATTACGAAAATAAACCGTTTTAGTCCTTCGATTGTAGATATGGTTTACAGCGAAAGCAAACCAGATGGAAGGTGTTCGTTAAAGCTGTTTCCCTTTATTGAATATTTTTTACTTATTTATCGATTCGTGTTGGACGTGTTTCACCTGCTTTGAAAGTAAATTAATTAAAAAAAAGCTGCCGGTTGAGTGATGATGTATTCTTTTAAGTGTAATGGTGCAGAGAAATATCGTTCATGAATTACTTTTCTTAGGTATTGATATAATTTTCATTGATAAGTTTTTATTGGATATATCCATTCGTATAATGTCTTTTGAATTTGAAGAACAAATTTTATCAATTTTCAGCTATAAGAAATTTAAACGTTTGAAATAATATGAATGATTCAGTTGACTGTATATTAGATGTAAATAAAAATAGATTGGAAACAGCAACTGTTCGATAAGTCAAAGCACGCTCTTTGGTTGTCCAATACAGCGATTTCTATCGCAATTCCTAGAATCGAAATGGTATCCTCTATTATTCAAATACTATTTTATATTTTTTATCATCTTCGTCATCTATTTAAGCGTATAAATCTTCGTGTAATGCAAGGAGCTTTCGTTAAGCAATTGATTATAATCCTCTTAAAAAAACTAGTCTCCGTGATCCTTGTGTAGTGCAACGTCGAACGACTATCGATCCGTACACAAAGTAGCTATTGTTCTATAATTCCCCCTTAAAGCAACCCGTTAACTCAGGTTGCAGTGTCATCCGAATAATCAACTAACGCGAGGATGTTACTCGGCGTTCCCGATTGTATGTAAAGTAGTCTTTGAATAGTCTATTTATTTCCGGTCCCTCACTCTATACGACCTCCGTTCAAATTGTTCTACGATGGCACAATCGGAACCTCTCGAAAGATCTCGCCACTTAATGCGGTATATGGTTTTGCTGTTCGCCCAGCTATTAACCGTTCACCGTTTATAGTGCTTTTGCGGATACTGGAGGTACATTCCAAGCGTTAATGGTTGTCGAGGCTTTTACAAGCTCTGTCACTACCCGAAGAGAATCGATGTCAATCGTGGATGGGTGTCATGGCGATGGAAATCTATCATTTGAGATGTGCGTTGTTTGGGATGTTTTTGTAAAATTATAAGGTTTTTTAGATGGGGGATGCATTTATTTATTTTTACATTGACCACACAAACTTTCTGGACAATTAATGTGTGTTACGTAACTCAAGAATGAACCTACACAATCCACACCCTTAGAGGAAAATTTACTTCTCCGGATTCGAACCCGGGACCCTGGCGTTAAAAAGTTAGCATGTAAACCATTCCGGACTGAATAAGTTGATGCAACTAGCGTCAATAAAGTTTGAAGGTTGATTTATAAAGTAGAGATGATTTAATTATTATGTTTAGGTTTCTGGAAAGTTGGGCTTATCGCTCTGTTGATTACGTAAATAATGTGTAATATGGTTATAATTTAAATGACAATTGTTTGTGAATTGTTTTGGTTCTTGCCAACAGCGTCCAAGGGTAGTGGTTCGATGGTTATCTCATTAGGTCGATGTCACTCGAAGAAGCCAATGACATTGCTGATGGAAGGAAGCCAAAGAACTTCTACATTAATGTTGTGCGTAATAAGAGTGGGAGTCAGTAACCCTCGATTGAAATGCGCATTAATTCAGTATTTGCGAAGTAATTTTGGTCCGCTATCGGGGTCGTGAAATTGAAAAATGCATAGTTTTAGTTCAAACCGCGTAGTTTCTACGGGAACAGGTTCTTTGTTTCGCAAGTGCCTAGGAGATCTTTCCTGCAAATATTAATCGAAAAAGGCAGCCTCCGGCAGAAGTTTGCCTCCCAAAAGTTTCCGATGAAGCACTTAGCGATGTAATTGAATTAACCGTGTCATTGTGAAATGGATCGGTGTTTCCTGCCCTTTGCGAGGGAAGTTTTAGAGATCAGTTGCCTTATTCGCCAGCGAACTGTGATACATTCCCACGTATTGTCCTTTTAAATGGAACGGAATTCACGATGTGGCGGAAATGCCCTTATTTGTAGTCGGGATTCTCTCATCGGATACGGTTTTACGTCGGGTGAATAACGCACGTCATTAATCTGGTGATGGATTGTATTCCGTGTTATTAACTCGTATTTGATGAATGTTGATACGTAGTGTGTAATGGTGACTGGTTGTTCAATGTGAGGTATTGATGTAAAATGGATGTTTTGATGTTAATAAATATGTTATGAAACAAGGAGAAGTTGCTTCGAGATGTTTGTTTTCTATCCACTATCCAATCCATCTTGTGAAACTTTGTTTCTTTCTATTGGTTCGTTACTCATTTGCAACTTGAACCTCGGTGTATTTACATTGTAGTAGTAAGGTTTCTGAAGTACGTTAATACTTCTTTTGTTCAACTGCTGTGGTATCTTCATTGCGAACGAACACTCTACTGCTCCTTAGAAGGCATTAGTGGCGATGCATTTCTTTTCTGGTTACGTTTTGAGTTAAAGAAGTTTTGCTTTAGGGTTTCTTTGACCTCCTATATTCATCACTAAACGTTGGGTGAGAAAACTTAAGTTCCTATTGTACGGAGCTCTAGTTTAAGTAGGAGCCCCAACAAGGAATCCACCACAATTATCCGACATAAACGACTCTCCTCCGCATCAATGCCTTTAATGGGCAATTCCCAGCAGTATCATAAAGCTTACCTCCGTCCGTTTCGACCGGAAGATCTCTCACTTCGATAGCCATTAATCAGGCGTTTATGAAAGGATGGTCTTTTAGTAATCACCGAATGGAAGTCGTTCAAGTGAGGAAATTGGATCGGTAGCACGCAACTCGGGTGTTGCGTTAGGAGGCCCTCTTCCCGCAGACCTCCCCTTCGCCTTTGGCCATTGACATTCAAGAGGCGAGCTTCTTGCGTCTCCTGGTCTCTTCTCCCGGATCGCCTACCCATTGTTCCTGACCGACGTAGCGTGGATGCCCTCTTCCCTCCACCAAGTGCCTTCAGCGGCTGCAGGGTTGCCGGCTTGCCCCCTCTCTCTCACCGGGGCAGTTTTAAATAGATGCGGGAAGTTTTTTCCTCGTCTCTAGGAAGACGAATCTCTCTCTCTCCATTCAGGACGGGAGGCTGGAACGTCGATCCCAGCCATTAAAGGTTTTTATGTGTCCGAAGTTAATTTGAGGACGTTTCCAGAACAATCGGACGTTAAGATTTTATTCCGTCGTCGTATAGGATGGAGTTTTGATTTGCTATGGGGGTTCGTGGTCGTTGAAAGGTTACTGCTGAATGGAAATTAGTGTTTGGGCTCGATGAGAAGGAATGAGACGTATTATTTTTTTCTATTTTTTTATTAAACTTAGCGTGGTTGGGTTCGTGAATGTTCTACGATTATTGATTCGCCGAATTACGAACATTACCTGTTGATATTTAGCCTATTTTGATTAAGAGCTACGGAATACCTGAGAGCCCATAACAAACATTTTATTTGGTCTGTTTATAAGTATTCATAGTTCCCTCTTGTGTATTGTTTTCTAAGGGAAATCATGCACGTGGCCTGATCTTTTACAGCTTCTTTATTCCAATTAAAATTTAATGCATGTATCTTAGTTATTTGATTGCCAGTGTAGTAGAGTGTGAGTGGTTATATCCTGCTCGCTTATTGAATCTTCATGATCTCTTAGTAATTTGTGGATCTATCGAAGGTTAAAGAGCACTCTGCGACGTATGGAATGGGAGAAGGTCTCTTAACTGCCTCAGATTTGCCGCATATGCGCTTAATTCACGGTTATCTCGTGCACGAGTAGATCGAGAACGAGACAACAGTCGGGCGGAATTGATTCGGAAATTGTACTCTTAGTATTCAGTGCAGCGTGTTGAGATTCAGCGGAATCCTTTACTTGTGTATGGTATGGGAATTGAGGTTGTGTTTAACTTTTGTATAGACTCTTGACTTTTATGTGACAGATCTATGTTTTTATAGTGAAGAAGCGAATTATGGGTTTCATTTGAGGATGCATTGTCGTGTATTTATGATGAATACGGGATACTACTTTGATTTAAAAGAAATTCGTCTCCTCTTAATTTTTTATCGTAATTGTAATGAGTTTCCAAAATATTACATTGTATATTATCAAGTTTTTCTTGTCTAATAATGTGGTAAGCTATCAGAAACAATGAGTTCTTCGTATTTATTTATAAAAACTGTAGATAATACTAATTACTCTCTTAATAATATTTACGACATTGTAGTTTATTCTTTGTAGATTCGTATTTATATTGAATGAACCGATTTAATGATCTAATAATTAATGATTATTATGACGATGAAAAGATCGAATGATCAATTCATACGATAAATATTGTGTTAATCGTTTCGTCGAAGAAGAAGTATTCACTTTTTACGTTCTTTCACTAAAGTTAATTCTACGGAAGTATTAATGGACTTCTCATTTATTCCTATCTAGTAGGCGAAAGCTTTGTAATTGCTAGATATTACTAATTTACAAGAGTAGCATTTATATTCATTCGGTGTAATGAAGGTCTCAAGTTCACTAGAATGTATATTTAAGTGTGACGGATGTCTACTAAATTGGTTGAGGTAGTAGACCAATGGAGTCGTACATTTTTCTCATTCAAGAAACTCAAAGGGTCGTTGGAAACGCTTCATTTCTCGCTTCGTTTACTCCAAGGGTTTTTCACGTTTCTAAACAAGGATGGTCGGTATACTATATATATTCATTCGGTCATGCGACAGCACTCGCCGGGAATCAATTCAGCAGTTATTCCCCTCGCATACATAGCACACCGCCCTGCATCCATTTAAAACGCAGCGTGAATCAGACTGAGCACTGCTCCAAATTCGTGCTCGGTGCATTCTATAGAGCGCGTGCCGCATTTCTTGGCTCAACTCCTCGTCCACCATCTGTCTCTCCTCCCCTAACCACCTCCGAGGGCATCCGGTGTCGCATGATACCCGCACCTGCCCGCTTTATTCAGACCCTCCGGTGTTAGAGAGCCGGCTGCCGGAAGGGCGCCGGGATCTGCACGAACGGCGGCCGAGAGAATGGCCAAAGATTTGGTCGGTAAATAAACTAACTGGTGTCGGAGTTGTAGCATTAGGTTAGCGTCGGTTGTTTTCGTTGGCGCCGTGGGTGTTGTCTGAGCGGAGTGCCCATCGAGGAAGACAAGCGGGAATTGGTTTACTAAGTCAGCGTCTATCGGCTGAAGAAGAAATCAAGAATCGGAACTGTCAAAATAAATACGCCAGGGTTTGAGGATGTAGTGGGTCCGTTCCTGTTTGTTGCGAGATGTTTTTTTGTTTCTTTGGAACAAGGTTGGGTAGGTCGGATCCTTATTTAGGTGCTATATATTTGAATTTGATTGTTTTGCTTATCTACAAGTATGGAGTAAGGGTAATATTTTAGGTTTCTGTCTTCACGAAGTTTGAAGTTTTTCTCTGGTATCTTTTTATGATATTTGAGGCATGCAACTCATGAGAATGTCTCAAACTATATTCAAGTTTTTCGTAGTTGAAGATTCTCGTAGTTTCTTCTCATGAATTAAAGTTTGACCTAATTTCCTTTAAGACAGAATGTCCGACTCTATCTCTATTTCAATTTTGAGTAAAAACTGACAAGTAGACATGTGTGTTGAGGAAGATAAGTTATTAATAAAATTAAATCCTCGACTTTTTTCTCTGTTCGGAAACAGTTTTTAGGAAACGTTTAAATGGAATGTACTTAACATAATTATGATTAAGTTTCTTTGAATTATAACGTATAAAAATATACTCTTTGTACGTTAGACTCGATGAGTCACCCAAGTCCTTTGAGGCGTGAATTAGCAGCGGAGTAAAGCCGGCTTCACGTGCGGTATATACTAACGGCGTTGGAAAGCTTCAGATGAGAAACGGATGTGCCCTTCCTGTACTTAGACGCCAAATAGCGAATCGACTGGCGCCATCGCGGTCTGGGTTAAGGAGTGTTGTCGCTACATCAAAAATATAGGTCGCCGAGGTATCCAAGGCTAAGAGAGGGACAGGAAGTTTGATCCCAAAATGCCTTTATGCGGCCTTGATCCCCGAACCATTTCTGTTGTGAATTTGCCGTGATCCATACACATCGCGTTCGTGAATAGTTTTTCCTTGCGTGTTTTATCGAGAGTTAAACACAGATTAAAGGTCGTTGTGGAGGAGTTTTGTGTTTATTTTTGTATGCAGGGATTCTGTTTTCTTAATTTAATCATAGCTCTGTTCCTCACAATTGAGCTTTTTATTTCATTGTTCTTATGGCTTTAATTCCTGATGCTATTACGGCTGTTTTTGTTGAATCATTTAAAATATTTTTGGTATGACTTTCAGTGCGATGACGTTGAGTTATGTAATTTCTTAATTTATTTTTGGCGCTGATTCATTCTTAAAATTTCTTAATTTATAGTATGAAAAGTTGATAATGTTGATTGCTTTTAAGTTTGACTTTAATTGTAAATTTCGTATTTAATGTTCTTTTCATTTATGAACGTCATAGAAAATTTTGTGTTCTACGAATTTTGTTAATCTGTTCGTAAAGTAATACCAAAGAAAACGTTCTCTTGTCTCTTTTTGATACTCTATTGATTAAAGCCCTCCTCAATACAGACGCAACTGTCGTACTTTTCTTCTATCTCAATTTCATTATGTTTGGTATCGATAAAAGCGAACTGTAGTCGTTCTGTGTACACGTTAGCGTAGTTTCAAACAAGAGCGACCCCGCTGATAAAATCGCGAGTTTAGATTTGGAAGTACGCTACAGTGCAAAAGGAACTCAACTGCACTGTCGGACATGCTTCTCTCTTCCTCTTTGGGGAGGCTGTTCTCCTCCCGTATCCCTTTCCCGTTCTTCCCCGGACCCGCACTGTTTTCGCTTTAAAAGCGTTCTCTCTCCGTCGCTAAGGTGATGGACCATGGAGCAGAGCAGCTTCGCAAAAGATCAGCGGTCATCCGCTCTAGCACTGCGCCATTCGATCACGGGCCCATTCGACAGGACGATTATGGTGTTTCTAGGAAATTGTTTAGCCCAGGGATGAATGAGCGTTGATGGACCAGAACGTAGTGTGAGGTCCTTTTGTAGGCTTTCAAATTAGACGTCTTTCACCGGCACGGACGGATGCTGTGTATGGGTTTTCAGGGAATCATTGTGCGGGAGAATGGTCAAAGCGCGCGTTCCCGATTGTTCGTAGTTTCGTTCCGTTATTTACATGTTATTCAGTGGTGTCTGGTTCCATATCCCGGGGAGATAATTAAATGTTTTTCTCATTCGATCCGGAATGGGAGATAAATACCACTGTTTTCTTCTCTTTATGCGGTCACAATACGCGTTGATAGGCTGGGTAATGATGTAGAGCTAATGATCTCGTTCTAGCCGGAATCTCGTCGAGTGTATGGCGGCATTATTTACTGTCAGCTCTTGTTTGGTCTAGGGTTTTGATTGGAGACCTTCCATTTTGTCTGTATTTGTCAATGAATTATTTCGTTATCTATTGGTTCTGAGTGGGTAGTAAATCATATGATGTTTAATACGTAAATTATGTAAGATATTTGATACGTAAGTAAGTTATTCTTTAGATTTTTCATGCGTGAATGTATCGTACGATTAAAGGACTGAACCAAGTGATAAGAAACATAATGTTCCTTACGATTCTAAATAAATGTTTAACTTTAACATCAGTATTAGTCATTGGTGAATAATTTAATACTTTGATTGAAAACGTCTATGATATCAGAAATGTGCATTTTTTATTCTTATTTATTGAAAGAACTGATATGTAGGAATGTTTTGTTCACAATTATTTTTTAAAATTTAAATAAATATTTCTAAATTTAATCAACAATAAATTTATTATAAACTTAATGTTTTGCCTTTCTAATGAGGAAAACAGTACTTTTTATGGACAATTCCTATGACTAATAAACATATGCTTGGTTGCCATCCTCCTATTACGCTATTTACGGACTACTTCCTCTTGGTTTACAGTGACGTACCATATGATCTCTCTCCAATTGTTCGTATACGATAATTATCTCCATATGTTGAAATTAGAATGTAGAACAGGGTCAGAGAAGTAAAGACCTCTGAATGTCAGCCCATGTGCCAATTTAGAAACGGAATTTGAAGTTCAAGTTTTCTATGCAATTCCAAAGCGTTGGAGTGCGTCCGAGTCCAGCGTCGGTGGTGGCAATCAATCTATCGCAAGCCCTTTTTCGTGTTAAAACTAGTTTTATTGTCAGCATGAAGTAGAGCAAGACTCGCCTTGTCTCCCAATCTGCCCTTATATATTCGGAATACAGTCGTAAAACTACGTCAGCGCATGACCTTATATATACTAGATTTTGCAAACCTTGAACGGGTGTGACATTCTATTCAGTGTTGTTTATAGTATGGCGTATGATAATATAAGTCAAGGGTACTGATTCATTCGATGGATATCAAGCCGATAAATATTGGTCAATTAAACTACGTAAAACAAGGTTTATATATTCTTGTTTATCACTTTAAAATTAAATAATATTATGGATTTATTTATTGAATGATTAAGCGAGTGGTTTGACATTAAAGGGAGTTTTGCCAGGTGCTGTTTACAGCCATTATATTTATGTTTCGTAGATTATTTTAATGTAAAATTTTGAATCCTCTTTATGGTTAGATATCTATGTTTATTTTTTCGAAATCATAGTAGTAACTGTAAAACTAAGATGTAAAAATAATCTAGTCTCCCCACCTGCATTTTTTCATGCTCGAATCTTTTTCTTCGTATTCTCATATTTAATTTTGGCTGCGTTCAGACCCAACACCGGAAACGGCTTAAAATTTTTTTCGCAAAGCCTCGACAGACTGCAAATTTTCAACCTGTGATTGGCCCGTGACAGTCCTCAAATTCTTTCTTCGAAAGGATATAACGATATCCTGTTAAGAGAATTAAAATTCCTCCCGAACCCTTCCCAGCTCTGCCTGGTACGTATATCTCCATTTACCCTCCCCCGAACCTCTGTGTTCTGCTTCGACACCTGCTTTTACCCGGGGAACAATGGCAGATGGGTACCGTCCGAGAATTATAAAACATGTCCGCCGTAAGTGGGTCGAAGTTTGACACCCGCCGCTGGAATACTGTTATGCCCATGCGAAAACCAGGAGGGCGATGTTTACCAACCCACGGTGCCGTGTTATTATATCGCGCGTAATGAATGTTGGTGCGGAATATCCTGTGGGTACAGTGCCCTTTAGAATTGGAAGAGAGGTGTGCATGTAAGGTTGTGTCGAGTAGATTTTATCTCTGTATGTATCGATTTATTTTTCAATCAATCGTACATACTCTTGGGTCTTCCCTTGTAAGTGAATTGCGACGAGGTATACTATAGTTCCCGGTAGGGAATTACTGTAATTTATCATTTTATAGGATGTTAAAGTATGATTAAAGTTGGTATTGAAGTTTTTTTTTACACTTACGTAAATCTACTATATTCATCGCCGCGTATTTTTAACTCAAGTTTTAAAAATTTAAAAGAAGAAAAAGACGGCTTCATTATAAACTTTTACTAAACCACACAATGTTTCGTTCTTACGCAGTGAACGTGTTGCTCTTGGAGTTTATAATTCCATAAGGAAATGCTTCATTCCCACTTTTAATTTGAGGAATATTGTTACTAAGTCCGTTTAAGTAGTGGAACTTATTTGCGTTCTAAATAACTAAAATATCGTTATAGAAGGTGAATAATTATCTCTGTGGGTAGGTGGGTGATAAAACTAATAGGATATTTTAATAGAATTGTAAGTTACGAAACAGAATCCGCTTATTTTATGCAAATAATACGTGATTCTCTTAATTGTATTCACAAGGAAGTGATAAATCTTTTATTATTTTATTTTACATTATTTTTATTGTATTATTTTTCCTGGAAAAAAGTTACGCATTCAAATTCTGTAACCTCGACTTAATTGAGCTGTGATTTTTTTAGAAGTGGCATTGGAAGTGTGCGTCAGAGAGGCGCAAACTGCTAGAATACTATGTTTTGAGATTCTTTCTCCCATAGAGAGCTACTATTTTCCTTTTGGAATTCCGCTCGTCGCGTAGGCATCCGAAAAGCTATTGCCAGTGACAGACACGAACTTCATTGATTGCGATTGCGCAGTTGACCCGATTTCAAATTCAGCTTTCGACTGTTTTCTATCAAGTACAGTGGAAATGGTCAGGGAAAGATTTTGGCCCGGATTTGACAGCGAACGGGAGTAAACAGATAGCGTTGCCCAACTCTCGTGGCGTACAAGGTTTCCAATGTTTTGCTAAACATCGATAACGTTGTGGAGTCCTTGTTTTGACTACCTAATCCACCGAGGACGCGGAATTTTAAAACAAGCCAGTATTTACCTTTTTCATCAGCTTTATTTTGACGTGTAGCTTCGACAACTAATTGTGTCCAATTAATTCATTGCCGAGGAATTAATTGACTATGAAATCCATCGCTTGAAGTTTATCCCATTGCGTGATTGGGTAATTGCTTTTTTTATCGGCTCTTAGTTTTAATTGCGTTAATTTGAGTGGTGTTTAAGGTATATTTAGTTTTAGTTGTGTGATATTGAAGAGGACATGGATCGTTTGTTTATTTCGGAGGGTTTTAATCAGAGCTTTTCTCTTTATTATTTTAGCGAAGATTATAATTAGTCTAGGTTTATTTTCCATTTAAATAGACCTTTTTAGCGATTGCATTTATATCTGTTGATTTTATCATGATAAGGTTTCTTATTCCAACTAAACGTAGATTGATTTCAACCTATTGTAAGTTTTTTTATAACGTTCTGCACCATTTTTTATGGCCACTATAATATATTATTTTATAGGACTTATTTCAGAGATTTCCTGCATCATTCTCCTTTATATTGTGTTTTTCAATAGCTCTCATTCCGTATGGCAACGAGCCAGAACTGAGTTTCTAGTCTTATATTATCCCATGGAGTGAATCGAGTAAAAATATATCTCTCATTGAAATGTAAATTCTTTCTTTCCCCTTCCATCACGTCGAGCGCCTATCCGGTTTTGGAAGATGGGTTTTGACGTGGGAAATTTCCTCAAATAACATATCCTCATTCGTCAAGCGGCGCGTCCGTGAATGTTTTGAGCGGTGTCATTCTCCATGGCAACAGTCAGCAGCGGTTATTTCCTGCGTGATCTTGGGGAGAAATTCGTAGGACCCCTTCGACCTTCCCATCTCTCCACCCACTCCTTCCCTATATGGTCACAAACGTTCACCGTTTCAGCTCTGGATGCACAGACCATCACGTGACGGTTATCCTTCCATTCTATTCGTGCATGGAAAAAGAGCGATTCGACGGCTCCTTTCCGGGGAATATCTCATTGCGGTGCAGGAACGTGCATTCATAAAAGATGCCCGCATTAAAATATGCACCAACGCCTACTGAAGGGATAGGATCGCTATCTACAGTGGTGGACGTAGGGCACGTATGCGAACCCATGGGGTTGTGGTAATGATATGCTCAGAGGTGCAGCTGCTCGTGTTAGGCGATTAAGAGGGCTGGTTTTTTTAATTAAAGAGTTGAGTGGTTGGCTATGTTTTACGTAGGTGTTGAATGTTTTTTGGGTCATTTAGTTTACGGGAGTGTGGGTTTGTCGTAAAAATTGGCTCCTGGTTTTGATTTTAGATTTTTTAAATTTTATTAATTTTTTGAGTTAAAGGCTGCTATTAATATGCATTATATCTTTCCAAACAAAGTTAATATTCGCATCTTTTTTATAGAGGCTAGTTTATTAGTTACGACAATTTTATGTTACGATATCGTCTAGTATTCGATTGATTTTTTTCCCCTTTTATTTCGATATATTATGAGTTTTATTGATTATTTTTATTTGCTCTGATAGTTAATCATTTTATTTTAATTTATATTTATAAATTATGTAATTTTATGATAGTATTTTACGGATTCAAAATTGAAACGATGTTTGTAAACCATAATCTTTTACTGGTCATAAAAACAAATAAAGTATTTGATGCTAAAATACTGAAAGGATCCAATTTATTCCAAATAATCTTTTAACTTCATTTTAACGTTAGAATATATCCGGTTTTATTGTAAAATTTCCAGTTTCCAGTCATCAGAATCATTCCGAGTAACCGCGAGTGGGATATTTTTGTTACAAAAACATGTTTCGATTCATAGGCTAATCATCGTGGTCTACGAGTTATTTTTTTTTATCTCAATTGATATTCTGCCCAATCGAGCGTAAATAATAGCATACGAGAGGGAGCTAGGAAGCATTCACGATCCTCGATGCACCTTCCACCTGTTGACTGCTTGCTTCCGAGCACGATTTTATATGTTTTGAAGTTCTCTAAATCAGCACGTGGGATGTTATCGAGGTTGAGTGGTAAGGGATTTTGTGTTTCGTGCCTAATGAATTATTATTCTCATTGTGAGATTGCGTGATTTTCTAGGATTGTATACTCAGTGATTGGATGAGGGACTTTTCGTCGTGGATCATTCAAGGTTTCGTAACCATGTTTTTATGTAGAATCTCCTAGTTAGGCATTAATTTTGTAATAGTTATCTATAATTAAAAAGGAAGAATGAAAAACGTTTATGCATTTACTATAATTTATTGTATTAAATGTATTAATGTTCCTCAACAAACGTGTAATTGTTCTTTGTTCACGATGATTTTTATACTATCGTGGAGTTAGGTAAAACATGTTCAATGCAGGTTGTTTATTGGTTCAGTGAAAGGTTGATGCAGATCATCTTAGAAGTTAGAACTTTTGTCTTTGATTGTAATTTTAACGAAACGAAATCTTGATTGAATTATCTTTATTTCTGCTACTAATGTAGATATTGCTGTAGATCGAGTAATTGTTCGTGCTTTGTCGTCGAAGTGTGTGGCTCGAAAACTCAGCTTAGTAGTCATCGGGTTTTACCTTGAGTCCCGTTATCCTTTCATTCACGTATCTCTATATGTCATTCCTAAGAATATTACTTCAGAGTGCTAGTTATTCCCTCCTCGTCTCCTTCGAAGATTTTTCACGCTCTTGTTCCTTCCAGGTTTCGTAATACTCTGCTGATCCAACACGCGTGACTTTGGCCGAAAGAAATTTAATTACATTCTAGAGCTTTTTAGCACGCTTAAAAGCTCCCGTTTTTTGTTGATCTTAATTTTGTGGTACAAAAACTTATCTTCTGAGAAGTGCTCCGAATCGTATTATCATCGCAATTACGAGATTTTTCATTTCGGATAAAGATAGTTTTTTGTTTCGTACTGTTTTTTTGCCAGTCACTTTCTTTCTTGTCTTTTTTTATGTCGGGGCTTTTAAAGCAAGCGACCTGGATTTCGAATCCCCGGTCGTTGATGCATGGCAAAGCGGCATTCGAATGATGAGGGGCCCAGGGTGAGAGATCCCACAGATAACTGCGATTTGATGATTTCCGAGGTGGTGTGTAGAGGACTCATTTCGAAGCGGACAATTGCCTTATTCGGGTCTATTGATATTACGGATTTTTTTAGTGGATCATTGGCTCCGAACGGATTTTCTCCGTTCGTCATTAGTATATATTGATATACATATGCTACGCTAACAGTTCTTTTCAATGGGATTTATTTATAATGCATATTAATGCTATTTTACCTTGCTTCTGCAACAGGCTATTGCGAATCTAATTTGCGACTGTATAATTTTTGGTATATGTATGGTATTAGTTAGTTGATACTGTATTTATTGTGTTTTCATTTTTAGTTACCCTTTAGAAATCATTATGTATCTTAGAATGTTATTTTTATGTCATTTACGTGTTTCAAGTTCGGAAATAATTTTCGTAGAACGATTACAATGTTTCTAAGAGTAAATCTATATTAATTCCGAAAGAAACTTCGAATGTTTTGTAGAGTTGTAGTATTTTAATTATGGGAAGACATTTTTAGCTTTTAAAAACGTTGAATATGCTTCGATTTTTATATTATATGGTAGGTTTATTTTGTCTGTGTGTTATTTACGAATACATCAAGTTTTATTTATTAAATAAATAAAAATTTTTAAGATTCCTCTTCTCATTTTTACCCACGAACATTTTCTATTATAAATGTATTAATTTCTTAATTAATTTAATATATGTATACTGTTTGCTACGACTTAAAATTTCAACTTCAAATAAGAAAAGTAAAGTCTTGCATCCAGCTGCTGAGTGACTTTCACTCCCCACGCACTGGATCTACGTAGCCTATGGATTTAATACTAGGGATTGACCTTCGGTGTATCTAGGAATCTAATACAAGGTTTACTTATGCTTCTATATCTCAAGCAGTGCCATCTAAGAGGCGCTTTTTGTCTTTTACGTGCCTTTTTATCGCCTACTAATGTGCAACCTTTTTATCCTTTACAGGTAAGTAACGGGACACTGTATGTGGAGTCATCTGTCAGTTTGACCCAGAACTGCAGCCTTAACGCGTCTGGCATCGTAAGTACCGGTAAACCGTGTGTGTAATGTTCTTTCGCGTTATTGTCAGACCTTCCTTTGTTTTGGGTCGTGCTGTTAGATGTTTTCCTTCTATGTTTATTCGCTTCCTCATTTGCCTGCCATTTAAGTAGGAAATGGATTCCAGAAAGCCACCTCCAAATACGCTTGCCAATATATGGCGGTTTTTCGTGGTATCTAAGTAGGTTTTTACAATGAAATTTCCCTTTTCGTATGTAAGTTAATGTATATTGTAAAGGCAGCTCGCAGTTTTGTTCCGAATTAATAATTTCGTTCTGAAATGTAAGAAATGTCTTGGAAAGTATTTTGTTCCCACTTAGTTCCATTCATCGCAGCTCCGCGTATTCGAGAAATGAATATGGATGTTGATTTTTATTATGAATAAATTATTTCAGTTATTCATGGCAGTAATTAAAATGGAAAAACTTTCACAAGCGATTTACTTGATTTGATTGCTATTCCGAACGGAGGATTACATTTAATGGTGCTTAATTCTGGCATTAAAATGTATACCCGAAGAGCATTTCGTAATTCCATTCCAAGCACTTTGAATCATTACGGTGCCTTAGGTAAATATGAAGTAGAATTCCACGCTAATTATTCATTTCCATTTACAATTCCAGATGATGGAACTAGTTGGCATTGCATAATTTCCAAATCATCATTCTTATTTTCGTAATTATAATGAGGCAGTTCATATCGCAAATTGCCAACTGCCTAGTGCGTGAACAACCCGTTCAGAAATACCGTTCACCTTTAGCAGCTGCGATTCAGTCGTTAAATTTTAGGTCTGCCTATTTGTTTATGGCGTTCGTCGCGGAATAATCTCCTTTTAATGACCTTCTAGGGAGTATGAGAAATGTTAATGCTCTCTATTATACTTAATGCTTCACGTATTTATGCGTGGGTGGGAAGCATGTGCATTGTCCCGAGTAGTTCCCAGAAGCCTTTCATTTCTCATGTCAGTTTTCTTAGCGCTTCAGCCGTCGCTCGATCCAGGATGCGTTCCCTCGTGTTTATCTCATTTCATGACGTGCTTATTTCTCCGCATTCACTCACGGATCACTTTTTTCCACTGTGTACATTTCTTTCTCAATGGGAGCCGTCTCGGTGGTTTTAATTAACGTATGACTTGCGCGGTTGATGTCCGAGGAGTCCTTTGTTAGTTGCTTGGTTACGGTATGGATAGAGTAATGAATTTTAAATAATGCAGAACATTAGGTTTCAGTGGAGGGTTTTATGCGCGTTGTAAAAGCTGGATAGATTAAGCAGCTGATATGAAATTTTATTGTTTCATTGTCTTCAGTTTCGAAGATGTTTTCATGATATTTTCAACTTCGGGTATACTTTGTAATACGTTGTATAAATTTCTTTAACTTTCTACGATTGTGAAGTCGAATAATGTACCTTACTAAGTTACGAAATTGATAAGTACGGTGAGGGATCTTTTGATGAAAAATATTTCAATGTTCCGGGACTCGAACTCGATACCTTGACCTAGGATAAATCGCATCTCAGCTGTTTATTGAAATCTAGCTTCCGATTGGTACTGAAATTCGAGTAATCGTGATTAATCTTTGGTAATTAAAGCTTTGAACGTTCATTTTTCGTAAGGTGTAATTTATTTTTTTGCGAACCTTACGTTAAAGTCTTTTGTCGGGTGCTTTGTTGATGAATTTCGACCTTTTTTTCATGGCCTTGGGTCGGTATGTACTGGTCATTGATTTCTTCAACGTCTAGGTCTCGCTTACATAGTCATGCCGCTTTAATTCGTCACTGTGTGCGTCGTCGTCCATGTTTCCGTTTCCCTCGCAGATTCTCTAACGACGGAAACCTGAAAGTCATCTAAAGAGTCGAGGGCGTTTCGGTCTGCGATCGTCGGTTCCCATTGTTGTGTGCGGGGTCAGAATCCTTCAAATCGAAGTTTTTTGTTTGTCGTGTGTTGGGAGATTGTCTCGTATATCCGTGAAGAGGTTTTTGCTCCGACGGGTGGTAATGTGTTCTGTTGATGTTACGTGATGGGTAACGATTGGGTGTCTAAGTATTTGGAAGTTACGTTATTGAAGGCGTATCGGTACTGTTGCTAAGAGCGGGTTATTTAATCTCAGGAGATGGGTGCTTCAGTAAGGGGGGTAGTTGTGATTCCATGTATTTAGGAAGATTATAGAGCCATTTATTGATTCTTTGTTGGGATAATTATGTTTAAATGTATGCTATTTAGTTAGTTCATCTTGTCAATGGCTTATATCTAGTCTTTGACCCAATGTTAAAGTTGAAATCGTAGAATTAAAGCACTTAAATGGATAACTTTCCATTTATTATTTAGAAAATAAGATGCTTTTTTACGTTAAATTACTCGTTAATGTATGTTTTATCACCATATATCGCATATTATTTTTATGAGCTTCCGATACAATTTATCAGACGAAACCACGGTATTTATGTATTTGTTTATCCGGTAGGGTTTCGCAATTTAAAGGTTGTGATAAAATGTTTAAAATTTGTTTTCGCATAACAAGATTTCCTTTCTGGAAAAACTAGAACCCTTCACAGTGGAAGATCGGGCAGGGATTTTCTCAAGAGACAGGAAGTTCAGGGAAACCTTGCAAGTACTTACGTCTGTGGCTTCTGGAGTTTGTAGAATCCTCCTTTCAGAACGGAATTCTCAGTAAGTCTTGCCAGTCTGGGACATTCCGAGCAGTAGCGCATGAAAATTGTTTTCCTTCTGTGAACGTTTTTATGCGGGTATTCCTTGAACAATGTGTAGGGTAGCAGTCTCATGTGTTCGGTATGCGATGGAAATCGATTTGGATCAATATATCTAAGTTTACGAAATTTAAATTTTGTTTTGGATACAAAAACTATAATTGCTGCTGATTAAACTTTGCTATCTATACTAATAGAACCTTTTAAATAAAAACATTGGTATTGATATTGATTCGTATTAGGCTCGGTTTATAATACAATATCCTTTGATTACGTGTTTATAATGAGTCGATTTCCCATTAATTTTTGTTCAAATTTAATGAATTTATTTGGCAAACAATTTCTGTTTCCATATGTATAGACGTCATTTAATTCCTAGTGATTTAAATGTAAAATATCTAGTATTGGAAGCTCGAAATAATCTTTCGAAATCCATCTGTATGTAATGATTTATGGATAAACTTTCCAATGATGCTCAGGAATATTCAATCAATTTCCATAATGATGTGATGTCATCCCTAGAAAGTAATAATCATCCATACCAAATATCACGGACGATGAATAAGTGTATAGTGCCTCGCATTACGTCTCTTTTATCTACTTAATCACCGTGAGCATTCAATTCCTAGGAGCGTAATTCAGTTCATGCGCACGATGTTCTAGATTCTATGCAATCTAATCCCGCACCGTCCACTTAGCGAAGAAATAATCCGTTTAAATTCCTCGAAAAGCTTACGCTGAACGTCCATATGACGCCTCGCAGCAATTGCGCTTCGACGAGAGGAAGGCATGACTTGGAAATCTTTCTCCCAAATGTCCGTGGCCATGGATTCGGAGTCGCCCGCAGTCTCCCGAGCGTAACGATAGTTGTGAAACACGTGTTGGAAGTCGTGCGGTGAAAACTCGGTCTCCGGCAGTCTCCTTGCCCCTAATCATCGCGGCGTGGGTAATTTCCGAACCCACGATCCCTCTCGCACGTGTCCTATAGGTTTTGGCATTCGAGATTCGATCGATCATTCGTGGAGATGCGGGGTAATTGAGTCATCGTCGTACGTACTCATGAATTGAGATTCCAGAGTTGGGAAACGACTTCTTTGTATTATGTAAAGATACAGTGTAGGAGAAAGTAATCTTTATCGTTCGAATTGGAGATTTATTTGAAGATGTAGTTGGGTAGAAAGTAGTTTTATTCGTTTGAATTGAATGGAGATTACAGTTGCGTGGAAACTGGAGTCTTTTTCTATTAATTAAAAGTTAATTCATTAGCACTTACCAAGTAATTTAGCGTAATCTAGAGACAGAGCTCGTATAGTTTTGTTTATCGGCAATGAAATGTTTTGTAATAAAAAGTTAATTAATTTAAACAGAAATTTCTAGCGTATTTATATACGAAACATACTTCTTTCTTCATTATTTTCTTATTTAAAATACATTTCAAACTCATCGTGTAAGAATTTTATAGATATAGCATATTGATACGTAATTCTTTTTAGTGGCTAATCATGGTATTTTAAATTAATTTACATACTTAAAAATTGTTAAGCCTATTTACGATGCTCTTCCTATTTACTTCAGTTCTTCGTATACTAATATCCGTAGCTAAGAAGATTAAAGAAGTTCTTCATAGAAGCTTTAGGTGTTTGGGTAATATTTCTTTTTAGTTTACAACGTTGTAACTTTGTAATCATTATCTTAGTTTAATATTCACGCTAACGTCGTATCGTAAAGGCAATTTGTAAAATTTATTTTTTTGCAATTTCCAGGCAGCCATTAAATTATTTTAAAGGAAAATCCTTTTTACAGGAAGACCGCCGTCGCTTCATAACGTCGTTCGGTTTTATTTAGCAATTTTTGCGAGAAAATAAGCAATTCGTGTAGCTTAACAACAGGTGTCAGACCATTCCGCCTTAATGGGCGGTGCGCTCCGTTAACTTAAACGTCTGGATATTAATGTCGTATATCTTTGCCAATGAAGCAGATGCTTTGAATACATTTTTTGTTGGCGGAGAGAGAGAGGGCATTTTGTGATTTCCTTCCCTCCGGTTGTGCTACATTCGGCGATGCTTGAGTATGACCGATATTATGTATGGTAAGTGCGATGCGATGAGGCGCTGCTTTGTGGATGGGAGACGTACGGAGTATATGCGGAGGGTACTTGAAAATATCAATGGAAATAGTCGCCTTATGATACGAATTTAATGGGAATTTCCGAGTTACCTTTGTTTGTTTTTTCGTTGGTCTATGGTGTTTATCCATTGAGATTAAGATTGTTTAGTATTTATTATTAAGTTGCGAAGGATTATATTCGTGTATTTATATGCTTAATCATAGAGTTGTTTTGGAACGTGAAAAGAAAATAAGATCAACTCTGAAACTCCACGAACTGGTGCGTGTTATTTGAGTTGTATTTATGATCAATGGAAAGTTCAATTGTTATTTGCGATTCCTGGGAGTTTATATTTTACATATAACATTGTGAAAGACCTTATAATGGATTGAAAAGGCTTGTGTTTGAAAAACGTCTTCTGCTGTTTACCGGTTAGTACTTTTGTTTAAATAGTTCGATCTTTTTGTGATTCCATCGGAGAAATGCAAAGGGATGGCTTAAAGAAGCAACGAAGTATCTCGCATATGATATTACGTCGCAGTGAAATACGTTTCCGACTGGAAACGAACTCATTACGGCTGCAGACCAGAAGTATCGGGTAAGTTCCATTCGGGAATTACGAGGGCCCCCAAGCGACCCTCCAGTATCTTCAGCTGTCCCTCTTTCTACTTTAGACCCTTCCGCGGGTCCCTCAAAAAGCACGCGATTAAAGGGCCCTTTCCGAAAGGGTCTGAAGACATATGCGTCCGCGAAGGGCAATGGTAGAGGCGTTAGTAGGTCACGTGACACCTTTAAGTCCACGACTCGTACGTTATTGTCGGCGGAGGAATCATCTTTGACCTCGAATGATTCACCGTTCCATTTGAAGCTCGCGGTGAAATTTATTTTTACGGCCACTTAGAAACACTCGAATCGCTTCCTGCTTTCCTAGAGCTTCTATTACTGCGAGGTTTAGCTAAACCGTTTGGTATCGAAAGGGATGACGGTATTCGTGGTGAGGGAGTTTGTTTTTTACGTGTTTATTTGTTGGATTTTTGCGTATGTTGTCGGATATATCTGAATAATATTTACGTGTTTTATATGTTATATATAAAACTGGTGGTGTTCTACTTTAGCGACATCCTAGTCTTCTGCCATCAATAATAAATATTTATCATTATTGTTATTGGATTGTTTAATCCGGCGTAAATTAACTAAATTTGGTATAGTTACTTGATTATTTTGCCTTATATTACTGTGGTCTTAGGTAAAGTACAGGAAAATGTCTTTTGTATTATATTTTTTTGTTTATATACAAAGGATTCTCTAGACGAATAAGCTGCTTTATACTATACTCGCATTTTTTATGTGCTCCAAATGTTAATTCAATGGAATCGCCTCCCCTACCTTTTAGATTATAATTATCGTGCAGCTGTCGGCATTTTAAATTTATGCGAAGTTCACGTTATCTTGTCCTTGCCGGTATATCTAAGAAAGCGGTTCTCTGGTCGTCTTTCAGCTTTCCTTATTGGTGTCAAGGTGTAGGTGGAGGTGTAGTGATGGTTAGGTGTGTACGGAGTGTATGACTCTTGCCTTTTTTGGTGCTACGTAATTTTCATTGTTATCCCCTGGTGGTATACTTGATTAATGTGTTCGAAAGCTCGACTAGTTACGATTGTATTTGACTGTTGTTAAAAGTAGTCACTGATGTAGGGAATTATTAAAATTAGTGTGATGTACTATTTTCACATATATTTCGTGGAAATGCGGTGTCTCTGATTTAACAGTTGTTTAAAAGAAATAAATTTTTATTTATATAGAAGGTGTATTTATCTTTTATGTATTTCATGGTATAATTTTCCTTTCCACGAACTCTATGAAGATGTTCTGGTCTGTTATTGTCAGGAATGCTATCTTATATAAATTAAGAGATTACTTTGTAAGGGTAATATAAATTACTCTCCTAACTTATTTTCTCTTAAGTCTATTTGCTCGTACGTTATTATATATTTTTATACTTTCTTTTTAAAGTATATTTTCATATAGTTTGGCCGTGAAATGCCTCCATCGCTTATTAAAACCCTGCGTAGAATTCTTTAGGGGACTATGGAATCCCAAGATCAATATCTAATGGAGGTATAAATAACTGCAAAATTTTCCCCGATAATGGATCTCCTTTCATACACTATTACCTCTCAATATCTGTTTTAGCCGAGAAAGGTCTTCCTCGAAGGCAGAAAGCCATCATTAGCTCCGAAGGAGTAGTAGTGCCTCGGGTTCGGGTCGCATCCTCCGAACTTCGCATGTCACCAGTCCGTAATAGCAGCGGTGGAGGGCGAGAGTCGTAAATCCCGGCGCGATAAATTGGCAACCACGCAGGTGAGGTCGTGAGGCGAAGAATCGAATTCTGGGAGGTGAAAGTGTGTTCCCGGGAAAGGTCGGAGCTCCTCAAACATCTTCGGGAACGTAGCGTGGGAAGAATCGAACCAAACCCCCCCTTCCCCATCCCCACCCCCACGTTAGGGATCTATCGTTTCGCGTCATCGCTGCTCTTTTGTTCATTCGACGATCGTCACAAAGGCGCGACCGGATTTTCGTTCTTTTTTTTTAACATCCCGCGATTTCCCGTCGCCCGCTAACATCCTTCGCCGCGCCCCTTAACTTCTTTTCCCGAGAAGGCGTCGCACTCGTCGTACCCCTTTTAGGCCGGGTTCCTTTTCTGGCGTAAAGAATTTACGTGTCGGTGGTTTCTGACGCTTTTATCTCGCGAAAAAATCGAGTGTTTCGTTTTTACCAGCATGCGGGATGTGTGCGGTGTTGTTGTAGGGCCTTTTTTGAGGAAAATGTTTTGCGGGAATTCCACAATACCTGGCTCGCAGAGTTTTTGGAGAAAATGGGGCGTAGCTTTCGTTTGTCCGCCTTTTTTTACGCTTTCGATAATTGTCTCCGTTTTGCGGGTGTAAAGGTAAGGAGCGAGTCAAGGAATATGGAGCTTCTTTGATGTGCCTCTTCTTCTTCTTTCTTCATCGTAAGGTTTCTTGGTTTTGATGTATTGTCTTCCGTAATTCGTTCTTTTTTATTGTTCTGAGTCATTTCTGAGAGTTCTGTTGAGTTTCTGTGGGAGGATTTCGTTTTAAGTGAGGAAGAGTAAATTATGAATGGATATGAAAGGTGGTTGTTTTTTTTATTGAAGGTGGGATGCGTATCATTTGCTTTTACGGTTGTTTAAAGGTCAGGATTATTTCAATCTTAAATTTAGCGATGGTGAGTTTCTTTTTCTGTAATGCTTATTTTTTTGAAGATCTCTTAGTAGTCTTTGTTCATGCCTGTTAGTTGTTAAAACTTAAAAACCTTTAACAATATTGATACATCTTAGTATATAGTAGAAGTAAAATGTAGAAAGTTCAACTTGAGTTATGTGAGTTCAGATAATTAAATTAAATTGAATATTTGAATTTGAGCTATAAAAGTACGACTCTAATATATCATCTCTGCTCCCTCTTATTTAAACGTTGTTGAGGTAACATCGTTAATTTCCTGTCCACGCTCTACCCTATGCTCTTACCTTGAAATGATACTTATTAGTCGGTAGGGATCTTAAGTTTAAATTTTGCATGAACTTCTTTCGTTCCTTTATGTTCTAATTCAAGACTTTAACTGTTCCTTCGATCTTTGGCTGCTTTTAGTTTTTAACTGATTCCATAATGGTAGGTGTCTTTCCATTTTGGTTGCGTGTTCAAAGACATACCGTAAAATACTTTAAGAATCATAATACTGATTCTGTCTTACGGAAACAAACTAAAGAATTTTTCACTCTATACAATTGACGGAATTTCCTTTAAAGGAATGTTTAGCGAGCACTTCAGAGAGTCGCGTTAGTAACTGGAGAAGCGAAGGACGAATTGTCGACAAAAGAAGCCGCCTTCTTCTCAGTGAGTCTGCTCAAAGCAGGTTATTGTATTCCCTTCATTAGTTTGGGTAACGGGTCCCTTCAATTCTTAAAGGATGTCGGAATTTAAGGAGTACAAGGGGTCGCCGATTTCGGTGAACGATCGATCCTGTCCACAGATCGAAGATGTTATCTTATTAATCCGCAGCGGAGGGCTGTCTTCCATGCACGGAGACCTGTTTTTAATTCCTCCCGTTCTACAGTTCCCCCGAAGTCGTCCCAGTTCATTAAAATTGTATTCTCATTCAGATCCGGCGAGAAATCCACTGCTTTCGTGCTCTCGCCGCGTGCATTTTTCAGTCGAAAGCTCCGCTAATCCTATCCATTAAACGGATGGGTTGCCTTCATGAATAGCGGTAAGTAATCGCTTCCAATTACTGCTCGGACAGACATCTTCGCGTCTCACCTGTTGAGGTGAAGTCGGTCGCCGAATCAGATGGCTCTGTAAAGATGTTAAGGAGTGGTCCTCTTACAGTACGTCTTAACCAGTAGCTGAATCGTGACCGAAATTTTTATGCAGTAATGGAAACTAAAGCAGAGTTAGCGTACCTATTTAGGAGTGTTGATACATGGGACGGTTCAGGATCATTTGATGGCTCTTAAATGTTAAAGGGTGGTGAAGAAGTCAGAGGTATCCATTGGTCGAGCTAGAAGTTCCTCCTCCTGTCAAGTGGATACTAAATCGTTGTGTATAGGTTCCTAGATCCTGTTTTAACGTAGTTTATCTCTAGAAATTACGAGGGATTTATTTATAAGTTGGGTGTAGATTTAGCCCCGAGGTCTACAGTGACGTTCTAAATTCGGTGTCCTTTAAAAAAAAGGGAGTTCGTAGATGTGGAACCTTGATTGTGGCTGGTATTTTTTAAGGCTTTTGAAACTGCTCAAATGTATAATCAATACTCAACGTACCGAGTCGGATTTCGTTTGTGTTTCTATTACCTAGCTACGAAGGTAAACTGTGGTTTTGTTGTTCGTGTTGTGAGGATTGATTGATCCTGGTTGATTTTGTGATGTTGAAGTTCTTTATTTTTCTTTCGTTAATTATTTAAGAATGCTGGTTAAGGTCAAGTACGGAGTTCTTCTTTTACGTTTTAACTCTGGGGTAATGAATTGGTTTATACTATAGTAACCGATACAAGACTCATAGGTGTGAATACATTTAAAGGAATACTACATGTTTCTTGTATATTTAAATCCTTATCGAAATAGTTTGTCTCGTATCTAAATCTTTAAAGGGCTCACATTGGGTTCCTCAACTATTTATATCTGTCCTAGCTTGAATATACCATAAATATTTATCTGTCCGTTATATCTTCTTTTCGAGCCGTACTTTAATTATCAGCAGCCCTTTCGCAGGCGGTTTTAGAAAAAAACCCGACCCAAGGCCATCGGCGATCCTAAAATAAGATAATTAACTTCTTCCGCTCGGCGAAACTCGTTTCATTACCATATCGCTCAGGGGTTGTCGAAGCGATAAGTAAAAATTCCATCGCGTTTTGCAAAATTCGGGAGCGTTGCGCGTGCGTACGGGAGAAAAGTGTTCCAAGGTTGCGAGATAAAAAAAACACGCCCGCATGGCATTGGGCAGAGGACGTATTTTTTCCAGCCGGCTCCGGAGGAAGGGGTGCAGTCTGGAGGAAGAGGGCATCCATATGTAGAAGATGGCCTTGGTTCAAGCCCTCGGAACAATGACACAAGGGGAAAGTGGTAAAACTTCCCGCCTGGCTATTTCCACCTCTACCAAAGCCCCTTCGTCCACTCCAGCGCTCACCTGCCGCAAGATTGCTCTGTTAATTAGCGAATGACGTCCTTTCCAACAGTTGGCCATCGCCAAGCTCGGGTTGTCTTCGGCGCACAATGCAAGCGGCACCTTTATCTAGAAAGGGTCGTTTATGGCCGTCGATACGAGTGTTGTTTTGCGTCAGTAGGTTGTTTCAGTTTGGTGCGCGTGTATTTTTATGCCATTACGTAGTTTTTGTGCAAATTTGGGTTATTTTTAGTTTTTTAAGTGTGTTGGAAATGAACTAGTTTCTGTTTGTTACCACGGTGATTTTTTGTACGCGTTTGCTCGTACTGGTTGTGAGGTACGACTATTGTTTAACATCTGTGTATGATGTGTTGTCTTGCCTAGAAGATGATGTCAAAGCTATTTTAAGAGGTGGTTTCTCGTGAAGCCTTTTAGTCGTATATCATATGAATAGCAATTTTGTAACGCTAGCGATTTTACTTTATGATATACAGTAAAGTAAGGAACATGATAGTATTGTGGCTTTCATATCGTGTACTTGTGAAGGCTTTTCTCATTTAGCGACTTTCTAGCGATTCCTAAACTATATGTCAAGGCCTACTATTCATCGTCGGCTAGCATTATTCCCTCCCATATGTCAATCTAAAAACGGTATTCTTATCGAAGAGAATGACTCATTGTCGTAGATGCTCGTCGAAGGGTTTTGTAATTGAAAAATACGCGTGGGAACTTTATTGTGTATATTTATCGCCCCTTGTAGGCTGTGTATAAACGTATGAATACTCTCGAACTTTATTTTCGCAAAGCTTTTTTTGAGTTGTTATTGTGGAAGAAGATGGGTATTAATGGGAGGAGTTGAAGTTAATTCGTAAGAAATGGCCTAAATCCAGGTTGCCAGGTGACCGTTAGCGGTGAGAGTGGAAACAATAATTCGTCAGTGGCGACTTCACATCCGTCAAGGAGAAGCGTGGGTGTGACCACTTCGTGGCGATAATATCGTTCTAGATCCTTCATACAGAGTGCGTTATCTCGTATCGTTCCTGCCCTCATATCGATTTTTCTTTCTCCTCGATTCATAACCGGGAACGGAAATAGAAATGTGTGCCAAGAACTCCGTCGTATTTTTTTGCCGTTTCATTTATTGTTTTTTCCCTCGATTCTCGCGCCGAACTCGACACAATGTTTGTCAACACATCAGTCAGGTCGGGAAGACTGATGATCTCGCGGACTATGACTAAACGAGACGTTATATCGAATCATTCCGCGTTGCGAAGTGAATAACAGGCCTTGGGAAATCGTAGCGGTGTTTGTGTTTGAATTATTGTTGGTTTAATGTGTTTTGAGTGTTGAAGGACTAATTTAATTAAATTAAATTAAGGATTTAATGAAATTGTTGGAGTTGTATGTAGTTTTTTCTTATTTTAGAGGAGTTGGGAGAGGAAAGGGGCCATTTGTGTTTTGGGAGGGAATAGTGATTCTTTTTTTCTGATTTATGAAAAGGATTGTAAGATGGTGTGGAGTGGAAAGTCGGATCCTAAGCAGTGATTCAGTTTATTGATCCAATAAAATAGATAATGAATGAATTTATTTATTTAGAAATATCTTACGATTATATTATGATACAAATGAGCATATTTGTTGATAAGTATCTTCTAGGAATCATGAGTACACTTTTTATTTGTGATGCGTCCCCGTATTGGAATACTGTATAGTTATTTTATTTTTTTCTCCTTTGATTTTTTTTCTTAAAGATTCTTCTGTTCTTTGTTAAGATCTTTCGGGTTCTAATGTGGCGAAACAAATGTCCAAAAATATCTTAAGTTTTACTCCACGAAAGCATTCATTTTCTTCCTATAAAACTGTACTATTATGACACAAAATAGTCTTTCAGCAATGTCTAATGAGGCTATGGAATGCGGAGCAATTTTTTGTCTTTTATTAGATTTTCGAATTTTAATATAAAAAATATAATACTATTTCGAACGCTTAGTAAAAAAGCAACAACCAGAGAGAACCTGATATTTTTTTGTTCTTTAGCGCTGTCTTAGTATCTGTTACGTAAGCTCACTAGATTTTAGAATTTTAACTTGATCTACGCGATTGCATAGTCTCTATATCTTTATAGAGGCAAAATTGTTTTCGACCCTTCGCTATCTCGGAGTGATATCTTAAAGGTGTGTCGCGATCTGCATCGACTGGTCGATAGTCTTTTTCCCTCTGACCTTTCCCTCATTCGATCGATGCACTGTTACTAGCGGAAGGTGTATTTTGGAATCAGGGAACGTTGACATGTCGAGAAATCGATGTTCGTGTTGACGTTCACTGTCATAACTCCTCAGGTAGAGCGACCTCCGAAAGATCGGCTTAAAGTTCTTTTTTCAAGCTGTTGAAAAAGACGGGCGTAGGCTTTGACGAGGTGCTGTGAATCTCCATTGTGCCAATTTCTTATCTCCTTATCATAAGAGCATGATTTGTCAATCGTTTATTTAATGGAATAATGATTTTTCAATGGTTTTGGCCTCGTTTCACTCGGGTTAGTTACCCAGTTCTTCTTTGTATACTTTACGCTCACGGTTTTTGCCTTTTGACAAGATGAGTGGGTGGGTATTACTAAGTATATCGTTTATTAGTCTTTGAGTGGCGATTTGTAGGTTCAGGTGTGTTATCTGGGTAAATGTTCAGATATTATTTAGTTAATAATTTATTTTGTATCTTTTTATTATAAAGCAGACTCGATAAATTAAAATAAGGGCGTATTTTTTCGCGGATGATAGTTCTAGCGACTATCGTAATCTTTACTTTAATAAAACTCGTTTATTTTTTGATCCTATTAAATATCACACTTTTGATTGTAATTGTGACGAACAATAATTGTGATAACATTACTGTTTTTCTATGATTTATGCTGAAATGTTGAACGATATATCTTTCCAGGTATTTTCGTATATAAAAACTCCATGTTTATTTAATTCTCTGTTTGTGTACTGACTGAATTGGAATTTTATTATTCAGTCGTGAATTATTTTCAGCCTTATCTCAAATTTAAATACAGCATATGGGTCAGGTTATACTTTTATATTGGTCGATAAAAATGAGTTGAAAGTTAGAGCGATTCTTTTGTTCTGCCTCTCCATTCGCAATTCTCTCAAGGAAAAAGAACTCGTTCTCACGTAGAAATGACCATCATCTGGAAAAAACCGTGTCCTCTTACGTGCGGTCGAAGATGCCTCTCTCCCTTAGTAATCAATAGA
Source organism: Pantala flavescens (assembly GCA_020796165.1). Classification (NCBI taxonomy): domain Eukaryota; kingdom Metazoa; phylum Arthropoda; class Insecta; order Odonata; family Libellulidae; genus Pantala; species Pantala flavescens. Next base: position 16,252,129 of record CM036881.1, on the reverse strand, counting down.
CTTCGGTCAGGAAGCAGAAAAAAGGCTGAGCTCTTCACAGCAACACCATGCACGTGTACGGATATAAGTTTTCAGAAGGACGTCTTACAGTGAATGTATAATACTAAATGCGAACTGCAGCGGAGTATTTTTAATGATTAATTGCTAATTTTTAAATCAATTTCGATCGGCAAACATCAATTTATAATTCATTTTTATCGTCGCGGAAAAGATCACGTTTAAGATTGTTTTTGTATCGTCGTTTTTACGTACTCGGTCTAAATTTCGCGGATTTTCTTATTGCCACGGCTCACTGGCGTATTCCCACGAAACAAGTCAAGATTTTCCGGCCTTGAAAAGACGATAAAAACGTATATTGAGCTATTCTCGTATTCTCTGTAGCGTAAAGGCTTAAATAATAAAAAATATGTACGAGTTTTTATCGGTAATGGTAGTCTGCGTGCTCACCCATCATTTATGTTGTACTTCAGACTTGAGAAGTGTTACTTTTCTTAAGTTGGCGTGTTTATTTTTTGATTATTTTTATGGAAATACTTTTTGTGAATGACGGAGTTGCTGTGTCTTAAGTGCATGGTTACGGAGGGATGTGTAATTGTTTACAATTCAGTTACCTCAATTCATTGTTTACTGACTGATACAGTTGGTAACTGTTTATGCTTCCCTTAAAGGTCCCCGTAGATTAAGTGGATATTGCTGATAAGTTTTACTTATTCTTGGGCTTGTGCATGTTAAATGAGACGTATTGGCATAAGGTTCTGCAGTTTTTATCTCATAACGTGTCTTATTTTTTAGATCGTTTCTACGAACTGTGGTATTTGATAATTTCATCGTGAGCACACTCCCTGAAACGTGCCAATCGTTTTCGTTTCGAAATTTTTAAGATCTTTCTAAAATTTTAAGCCTTGAAAGAGGCATTCGTTTAGGTCAGTGGCGCGGGTGCTCGTCCTTGAAGCCATAGATGTCTCAGGTGATCAACCAACTCGAAAAACTTCCTCTCGTTTTCAGCTGAGATTACTCTTTTCGGAAGCTGAATACATAGCTGTTCTCTTAAGAATGGCATCTAAATATGGAGTGGTATTATGGAATTCGGATTCGATTGACTTTCATTGAAATTGAGGTAATTTTTTAACTAAATAAGATCGTTGATACGCACTATTTTCGATACATTTTACGTAGCTTCACAAATATCAATATCAAGGAACATATCGGTGAGTTAGGCGTTAGTCTACTTTTATATCTTGAGTGAGATATTCTACCTCAGTCAGGATACGAACCCAATACCATTAGCATTAGATTACTATTACTTACCGGTTTATCTAATGTATTAGTTTCCACCCTCTATTTAACTATACCAACATACGTGTTCGATTTAAATTATTCGTTCGGTTGCCCATCACGACTTGGATAGACTGGGGTGAAATATTTGTCCCTCATATGCTCCGGTTCGTCCACAGGAAACTTGACGGGGCTCAGGTATAAGGACGGTTACATTATTCAAAGGAAGCCAAAGTTTTTAGCATTTCGTTCGTAGTCATCAGATAGTCAATTTACATTTAGAGAGGCCGCGGATTAGTTCGCGCATTACGAAAGCACATCTTCATAGAATAGCGTATCGTGATAGAAACACGCTAAATCGATATCAGCCTTCAATCGACTCCCGCCTCCATCTCGTTTCGCTTGGCTAACTCCCCCTTCCACTCCCCATCCGGTCGGAGAATACTTTTCCACCCGATGACCCTCCCCCCAACATCCTCTTCCAACCCTTTCCACTTTTTTCCTCAACTCCGGGGCCTGGACTAGAAAACTTCCCAAGGGAAAGCCTTTCCCGAGGTATTTTCCCAAGATTTTCAAACCGAAAGATCCTTTTGATATTCAAATAGTGTAGAGATTAGCATTGCACCAGATGGTGGTTCAAAGGTATGATTCTCGTTCGAAGGAAGGTTCTAATTTGTGGAGGAATCGGTCATGTTTGGTTACGATGAGTTTTAAACGGGTCCGAGAAGGATGGATCGTTTTTACATGAGGTCGGATTGCCAGTTGTTTGTCCAAGGGTAGCCCAAAGGTAGAGCTTTGTGAGTGTATTAAAGTACGCGTATTGGGTGGAAAGGTTACTTTGCACATTTTTTGCACGACAAAGATTTGTGCACATGGAAAATGTTTATAGTAGTGGAGGTACTGATAATGTAAGTTGTTGGCTATTAGAATAACGGTGTTGTGAATAAATCTGCGTATATGTTATATATTTTTCACGATTACGTAGGCAAATAAGAGTTGATGACGAGGTCAAAACTAAGAAGTAGTAGTACCTCCCGTAAGCTTTCGTATTGTAGTGAATAAAATGTATGAATAAGGGTGAGGATTTAAAGAAAATATTTGTTGGGTTGCTTATCATTAATCTAAACTAAATAATACGTAGTTAAGAATCGTATTTGTTTCGGTTTGGGTCCACGAAGGAAATATATTTAGGGATTACCTTATTCATATTGGAAGTCTTTTATTTTTAACTCCAGGGATTAACCGTATGTTGATGATGGCTACTCATATCGAAAAAGAGTTCATCCAGGAAATCGTCGACTTTGATCGATCACTGCGCTTGTATTTCTCCTTTCATTCCTTCCTTTTTCGATAGTAATCTCATTGAAGCTGTTATCATCTGACATTTCGCTACACCACACAGACATTTATGATTTATAGCATCAGAGGAATCTACTTTATGAATATATACTGTCGGGATCCAGTCAAGTTTCTCTCTATTGTGTTAAAGAAGTCATATGACAGAAAGGGCGAGGCTATTAAACACCCACGCTGTGGACGTGAGGTAGAGAAACAATTTGGTAATTTTGTATCGAATGGATTTTGGATGAGTCCGAAAGCTTTCTCTCCATTTTAGGGCCGTTTGCCTTTGTTGTACTTCGCCGACATTTCTGTTGAAGTACTTTGATTGCGTTTTGTTTTGATAAGTTTTTTAATTGTGTCCTACTTCGCTTAAGGTTACCTTTTCCATTACGCTTTGTTAATTTTTCGTCTGTTTTGGTATTACTTTGGATACTGGTTGGGGAGTAGCAGTTGTTGGAAGTCGAGTATGGTATTCAACTTTTAGTAAGATTGCAAGATATATATTAGGTTGTTCGTCAGTTTTTTTTCTGCTGATAAATTGAATTGATAGTATCGTATCTTTATTAATTTTGAAAGCATTTTTCTTGATAATTTTTTAATCCGATAAACGCGCTCGTGAATCGGATTACTATTATATAGGAAAACGATTCGTACGAAGCCATTTTTATTTTATTACCTCAGATGTTCTTCTATTTATTCAATGCGGAATGTACGTGAGTAAGCTATTTGTATCTTTTCCTATAATTTTAATCTTCACTCTTTAAGAGCTACTATTAATTTGCCAATAAGTTATCAGCTACCGGAAAAGGTTTTTGTCCCTGAGTTTTCATTCATTCGCATGTCAAAGTTTTATACCTTTTCTTATCTTTTTCATGAGTTTATGACGCTTCAAGTGGTGCTATTTTAATTTTGCTAGGAAGTCGTAAGCTTATTAGAAAGCTTCTTTGAGTTTTTTGTCCTTGGTTATTCTTCCAATTACGTATTACTATCATCTACAGTTACAATTGTGATTGGAAGAGCTAATTGCTCCGCTATCTCCGAGTAATTGCCCATGTTAATGTTTCAATACCTACCGTTTCTTAATTCCACTTCGATTTCCCTGTAAAGGGATTATCGTATCGGCGATTATATACTCTGCAGTTTACGATGCCGTCCTTAACCTTTTCCGTTAAGGTCACACCTCCGTCATTCACCACACAAGCTCTGATTTCCATAAATTCTCACATCTCACGTTTCGTGGCCGTCTGAAGTCGATCTTTATTCGCATTTCTTTGTTTTCTTAGGGGAATAATCCCGTGCACTAAGGAACACGACATCAGCCGCAACGCCAGCCATCGTAAGAAAAGGAAAGCTTTGTTCGCGTCTTAAACGCGTTTTTTTTCCGTCCGCGATGTAAATTTTTACCCGTTTTTGCTTCCTTTTTTCTCCGGAGATGTCGCTTTCTCTCCATTCCACCTGGTTGCTCCTCGTGAAGAATTCCCCCGTCTCGCTCGTCGAAGACGCAAGAGTTTTAAAAAGGATGTTCCGACTCGATTCAGTCACCTTAATTAACCATTTGGAACGAACTAATTCCTAGTCATTACTCGAGTAGGTTGGCAATTTGTTATTGTTTCGTGTTCAACTGCTCGGAATAGCGAAAGTAATCGGTGGTGTTTTTTTCTACTTTGCGTTTGTATAAATAGAGAGGTTTTTCCTGGGGTTGCTGACTTAACTGACGGTTGTGAACTTAGCGTTTTGTTGCATTTGTAGGAAAGCATATACAAAATTTTAGTTTACTACAAGAAATCTTACTCGTTTCGTAGGCACATACAAAATTTTAGTTTACTATAAGAAACCTTCCACATCTTTAAGTGTGTGTAATATATGAAAAAGAATGATCGGCAACAACTTTTCAAAACATTTTTTGAATGTATACGTATATTAGAATTATAATCATAATCTATATAGTTTTATATATACGAATGATGATGTGAATATCGCAATAAAAAGCATAAAATTAATCCTAATTTACGGAATAATTATCAGATTTCTTCCAATGTATGTTAGTGATTTTATGAATGTTGTTTAATATCCAATAGTTAAGTAATATAGCTGGAACTAAGTATATGTACTTAATAGATGCATAAATAGCTAAGTGCGCCTTTCAGCTACAACGAGTGAAATTTCAATAATACTTCATCATAAAATGTGCACTGCCAAACAAGGAGCAGGTAGGCATTATTCAAAATCACGAACTAGTCTTTCTAATTGATAGAACTCGATTTTCAAATAATGTTTTATGTCTAACTATTCGTTCGTAGCGTTATGTTGGGAAGTAAATATAATTCGGAAGCTTTTAAAAATACACAGGAGTTAAATATGGGCTGTATGTATTTTGTATTTTAGGAGGCATAGCATAAGCTGTAGTACAGCTGTAAACAGTATCCAATACGTAAAATAGTAATGGATTTGCACTATAAAAGAAGGAATGAATTTAAAATAGCATCGTATCTGCTTACTGTTACGCCTGCTAGTAAATATTTTGATGTTGGAATAGGAGATGATGATCCGCGAACCTAATATACTAATGCTTTCCATCACGAAGTACATTTTCCAGCGGACGTTTTTAAGATGTCGTAGGAAGTCGGCTCCAGCGACGATTCGGATGTTTAAAAGAGCATTATGACTCCTAGCAGCTTCTAAGAGCCTATTTTCTCAGTGAGAATAACGCTGGTGTACTTACGCTTTTTCGGCATTCTTTTTTCCTTTCACCTAATTGGATCGAATGTCTAAGGATACGGCCGTAAGTGGACCACTTTGTGGTAATGCACCGAAATGAAATGGAGGGGAACGGTTTGTTTTCCCCTCATCTCCTCGGGTTATGTAAGAAGAATTCCTTCTTTTTATGCCTCTAGCCCTCTCTCTTGTTCATTTGAGCAAATATATACGTATATAGAACCATATCGTTTCTCTGCTTCGTTTCACTCTTCCGGATTTATGTTTGCGTCTTATTTTTATTAAGTGGGATTTAAACATATTGCACGTATGTAGGTTAATATTTTGGTTCGCAGATGGATTTTTCACGAGTCGTATAAAAAGGAAGTAACGTTTTATTTTCCTGGAAGTTGAGTTTATATCTTGTAATCACGTTATTGTTTTCCGGGTGCTTTATTTTTACTAGTATACGGATATATTTTTGTTATATTCAGTGAAAGATTTATTTACCAGCTCAAGATGTTAAAATATCGAACGATTCAGTCATTGCTTTCAGTCATTTAGTTACGTAGTTAATTTTTTTGATTTCAATCTAACTTTAGAATGAAGGTGTAGATGCTGCATTGTAAGTTTTCAGGGTCTGCTTATGTATAATATTTATTTTTGTCGCAGTTGGTTGTTTTTTTCTAAATTTACAATGTATGAATTATTATAGGATGCATATTTTATATATGATAGATTATATTCGTCGTAATTATTACTCTAAGGAGTATAGATTAAGTATCTTTATCTCAAGAAAGGTAAAGCTCTTTTTGGTTATGAGCGATTTTAGAGAAACCAGTTTCTGACTTTTATTGTCCACATTTATTGTTATAACATAGCCAAGATCACGTCAAAGAGAGTGAGAAAACACTCCTACTTCAGAAAAGTAGATGTCTCGTGTTAGTCCAGACCCGACCGTCTGCAGTGTGTAGTTATGCAGATGAAGCATCAAGAAGCGACCGGTTAATAGGTCTAGTTTGTGTGTATCCCAGCGACGGAATTAAGGTGGTCTGTCAGACGACGTTCTTCTCTTGTCATCTTGTAAGTAGTCGTTGCCCTCGGAAGCATGACCCACTCAGAGAGACTGTTTTGCGGCATGTCTCGACCCAAGCCTCTCTTCCCCAAATTCCACTCTTATTTCGCCCAGAGGCTTTTTCATCCTTTTGCGGGAACACTTCTTAGGGCTTACTTACGTGTCTGTAATTTCCCAGATGGTTTGTCTCGTATTGTCTCCCCAGGGCCCGAGAATTGTAAAACAGAATCTCGCGATGTAAATGGAATTGAGATGTTCTACGTCCGGGAGTGACGGTTTAGTGTGATGGATGTTTTTATCTTATGTTTTAGATGTGTTTTGGCTTTTTGTTTTATTTGGGTTTATTGATATTGATGGAGAATGAAACGTATGTATAAATAAACTAACGCAAAGTCTCGTATATTTGAGGATTATTTTAACATGAAGGATAACTCATTTTATGTTGTAATTGTGTTTTTGAAAAGTTATTGTTCTTTAGTCTGCGGAAAGTTAAATGGTTATTCAGTATCTAGGTAGTACTAGTCTTTTGCCACAGCTTGTTGTACATTTTTATTTTAAGTTATCGTTTTGAAGTCTGAAGTGTAGGAATTATTTTTCTTGAGCTCACCAGATAGTTTTCTGTTTATTATACAACTTAATCGCTTGGTTTTTCTTGAAATTCAACCCTCAACTTATCGAACTATTTATTGATAAAATAAATAATGTAATAGTAAATAAAGGAACAAATAAAAATTTTTAAACAGTTTTAATAATCTCTCTGAACGATCTTATTGCCTTGTAATTACTGAAGATTTAGTATAGAATTATCTAGTAGTTACGTAATAAATAGTATTTTACGCGCGTATGTTTTTAAAAACTATTATTTTAACGTGAGTATAGCATAGGATCAATGCTTTGACGGCTAATAATTCATCCTTAGCTGTTACTCATCAACTTCCTATCAAAGAGTATCATCTCGTAAAGTAATAGCTCAAGAGAACCGCTTCGCATGACGCCGCGACTCATTCGGAGATGAAATTCCATCTCCCGTCCCCTTTCCTTAAGGACACAAGGTATTTAATTAATCATTTAATCCTTTTATCGCGCCCTATCGCATGTAATCCGCCGGAAGTCCTCCGCTATCATAGGCGCGGAGCACATGAAGATTTCACGAGTACGTAAGCAAGAGGCGGGTTCCTTTCTCCGTGGGCTCTCACGCATCCCCGATTCCGTAAGGATCCGATAGTTTTAAATAATTAATCGCCCATTACGCCGCACCGCGTCTTTTGTCTCCTTCCCACCCCGGGGAGAAATCGATAAAATATTGATGTGGGTCGCACATATGCTTCCTGCATCCAGAAATCGGTCGTCGGTTCCCTGTTTGTCTCCTAACAATGATCCTTTAAAGCCTTTTGTGGATAGGAACTCAATAGCAAATCCCTTGCCTCAAAATTTTCGTCACTGCCGCTGTTTTCTTCGCGGTCTTTTTCGAGTTTTTGGTTGGTATCGAGGTTCGTCGTCTTTTGTATTACGAAGAGGTTTCATGGCGATAAATTCGGAAGGAGGGCAGCTGTAGTAAAAACTATGTTTTAGTAGTCGGGTCGGAGGTGTAAAACAGCGTGGATGGATCCTTCTGGTCGGTGAAGTACCGTACGTTGCGGAAAGAGATGGAAGGTGGTCGTACTGAAATCCGAAATGTGGGGATGTTTTTAGAGAGGTTTTCAGAGATGAAAATAAAGCGTTAATTTTCTTTTTTAAGGGGATATCGTAACTCGTGCATGGTGGAAGCAGCCTTGAAGAGTTGCGTCACTGGTTTTTCATGCGAGTAGCGTAAGAGGGTGGTTTTATTATTAAATTAGTGAAGTAGGGTCAGTGCTTTTCGTTGTTAATTCTCGGATAAGAGGTAATTGAAACTTTTATCTTTGAGTTTTTTTGTGGTTGGTTTTAGTTCTTTTAATTTTTCTTTTTGCGAAATTTTGTCGTCATTCCGTGTGCCCACTAGTTTTAATTTAGTAAATAATCGTATTGTATGATATGTTCTTGATTTTTTTGTTTTTATTGTGAAACGAGGTAATGTTCTTGGATATTTTATCGCGTCATGCGTTTATTCAACACCAGAATCTCTGCGCGCTTTTTTGTAGAAATAAATTGGGATTTTTTGAACTTCATATGGCTTTAAATTATAAGTTAGGCTCCTTTTTATTTTTGATTATTTTGAATATTATTTTCAGAAAATTATTCCGTATTTTTTATATTAATGAGCGATATTTTTTCATTTATACATTCCTATCTCGGAGGAGATATTGACCCTCTGCGGTATCTCAAATCTGGAAAACTAAAAGTGAAGTGCCTTTAGCTCTCATAGAGTTCGTATTTTCTCTTCCGATATTTCCCCCCTATTCGTCCATCGTCATCCCCGGAGATTTTTTCCGGCGCTCCAGAAACTTTCCGCTTCTTATTACCTTAACCACTCAAGCGATTTTCGAGCGACATCTGCCTCACCACCGTTTAAGACGCGATTTTTAAGAGCCTCCGATTTCCCCGCGTCGGGCGGAATCCATTCGCTCCGAATGGAGGCGTGGAAAGCCGAGGATAGCCGAGGGAAGGTCCCTTAACCCCTTCGGGAACCGAAGCCCGCACCGTCTCGGTGCGAGGCCCTCCCCCTCCGGGAGGACGGCGACTGCGTATTCCCGCACTCGGAGACCGTTCAATAAACCGGTTTCTGGCCCCCCCTGCCATCCTCCCCCCCTAGAACTCCACCTATCCTGCGTAAGCGTCTGCCACACTCGGCGACAGGACTGGGGCTTCTCCTTCCAGTTGGAAAGGTTATGGCAAAGATCTTCTCCCAAATGAACACGAGGTTTTTAGTGCGCCTCGTCCCGATTATCCGGGGATTGCGAGAGGTCTTAACGAGTCGCAATGTGGCGGAGTGGAGGAACGTATTTCCAGGGGGTTTTAAAGAGACGGTACGGAATGAGTTTGCGGGAGGAATTCGCAAATTACCAGTTCCTTTACTCCCTCGGGTTTCTAGTACGGTGGTTGTCTGTCGGTTGTTAGGTTACGCAACCTTTTTCCGACGTGACCTTCGGCGACGAAAATAGGGTTTTCGTCTTATTTAGGGTATCGATCACTCATTCGGCCTTTGTGTTCATTTGGATCGACATGGTGAACGGAAAACTCTCTATTTATTCTGGAGGTGGGACTAATTCTTTCGGAGCAGCGGTTTAAAGGATTATTTCGTAATCGAAGTTTATACAAATAAACTTTTTTCGTAGAGCGAATATTAAATTGGAATCAGTTTCCATCTTCTTTTCCTTTTGGAAACTTTGAATTTTTATTAATTAAATTTAAGTAAATGTATATTAATTAGCGAGAAAGCTTTTTAGCGAGTACTTTCTCTTTTAATAAGCATCAAAGGAAAGACTGTATAATCAGGTTAATATTAAAACCTGTCTAGTCTAGTACAATAAATTTAGGGAAGAAGTTTATGTATAATTGAAGAATAACATCGTATTTTTTCGTTGGTGAATAATATAAGAATTAAATTTGATTACGAAATTTTTGTTAATTCATTCATTTTCTCTTTCTAATATTAATGTATTGGTACGTACACGAAAAATTGTCATCAATCCTCATCAAATGATCATGTAAGCTTCCTTTGTATTCCAACTAAATCCCTGCTTCGATTACGAAATCCAAGTCGTGCTTTCAAAAGCGAGATGTTCCAATAAAGATCCCGAACCCGTTAATAATCAAATCGGAAAGCCCTTTTCGATTCTTTGTTGGTTTAGCGAACAAGCTCTCAATTAGACGATGTCAGAGATAACATCTCTCGAGTCATAACTCTTCGCGAAGAAAATTGGAATCAGATTTTACGCCATCGCTATTGTATTACGAAACCAATAATCGTTCATCGACCGATTTCTCGGCGAAAAAGTTTGATTAGCCGGAAAGTTATAACGAGAATAAGCTATCTGGGGAGGAGCGGACGGACAATTAATAGTTTCACGAAGTACTCTCCGTTTATTCAAGGCCCTCGACCGGCTCGTTAATTCGTTTTCGAGTGCAGCACGCTAATGATGCCACTCCGAGTACAGTTACGTCGGAAATGAATCGTGGCGGAGCGGAACAAAGCGGACGACAATTGGCTTTCCCGAGATGCACTTTGAGGCGCCCTTCACTCTCTCTCGTTCTTTCGCAAACTTGCTTTCTTTTTAATTCGACGTCGATCAAAACGGAGTAGCTTTTATAGCGAGTGTTTTTTGTGATGAGTGGTTTTTAATTCGAGATACATGTTGATGTTAAAGGATTAATTGAGAGTTAAAGGCGTTGTTTTTGTTTTTTTTTTGAATGTCTGCTCTTAATGTACGAATAGAAAAATAAATACGATGCATGTGTGCGATATATCGATATCTCGAAACATGCGATGTATCGATAACGCTAAAAATGCAATCTAGGATTAAAGTAGGTCTTAAGATGTTGTTTGAATTATAGAATAGGGGTTTATAATCTGATATTAGATATAATATGTATCAGTTAGCAGAAAGAGATTCTTATAAAAATTGTTTCAAGATAACGGATGTCTTTTATTTACTCTTGCTCGTATGGAATCATTCCGTGTTTGAAGATCGGAGATGACATGTATGATAGTGTTTGGGAACTACTTATATTAATGAAGTTTTGTTTGCATTTTAGTATATCTCTTATAAAAAAATCAGAGATATTTTTCTTTTTTATAAGCCTTCGTCATATTTATCCAGCGTGTCCATCAATGTGCCCCTGGTTTGAGTTTTTCTGCTTTAGTGGCGACCTACTGAAGTTTGCACAAGAATTTTGGTTGTTCTCATCGGAAGGACGGTACAACGCGCTAATGCGTTTCCAATCCCATACTAGTTGACGTCTTAGTTAAAGCGGAGGTCGTGTTGTCAGTGGCAATAAGTCAGCAGCATCCTCGTCGCTTTAATATTCATATTTACCCTCGACAAGGCATTGCATATTTATGACCGGATCGCTGTCAAGGCTTCGCGTATTCCGTGCAACCGCGAAGTGCGACGTTTTTATCGCGAAAAAATTTTAAAACCTCCTCCTTCTTCCATCCCACATCACCTATCGGGGATGCATAAGTGTTTCTCAGCCAACGTTTTTTTTTTCGGTCAGCCTGTTGATTTATGTTACACTCATTTATCTCGATGGCGTGCAAGGACGTTGGCGCGGTCTGAAGGAAGCGCTTCGTTTGAAAAAGTGTTCAAATCCCCAGCAGGACTCAGTGGTGGGTTCAGGCAGGTGCGGGTTATGAGTTCCAGCACGTATACACCGGGAACTGAGCATGGAAAATTAATGAGCATTTTCCAGAGTGGTTGAGCCTTATTCAATTTATAAAAGGCGAGCTTTTCAAGCATGCCAGGATTTATGATGCCGAAAATTCTGCGCCTTATATAGTTCCCTTTACTCTTGCGGAGCGGGTGAGGAAAAGTTGGGATGTGTTAATTGGTGTTTTGCAAGGAAGTGGGTCTTATTTTTTAATCCGAGGTTTTTTTTGTTTTTCTTTTTGGTGTGTGCGCTCTAATTAAAGTTGGATTGGGCTATGTGAATGTTTTTGGTGGGATTTTCTTAGGGAATATATAGAGTTTAATCAAGGTATTTGTTAGGAAAGGTAGAGTGTGTTTGAAGTTCAATAATTGTACCTAATTCGGCAGGAGATGAATTAACTGTAAAGGATAAATGGTAGTAATCTTTAAGATTGGATTCGTAAATTAATAGACATTATTTTAAGTGTGCGTAATGATTTATCTCTTGAGAGATATTGTGAATAATTATTCACCAAATTAATACCTTCCTTGATCTTTATTTGCATTTATTATTCCTGTGCTTATTCCTTCACGGTTTTTTAATTTACTCTCCCATCGGTATAATGCTCATTTCAGAAGTATTTTATAATCCGATTCGATATTAATTCTATAGTATGATTGGTTTAATCCACATTCGTGGAAATTTTGGGATCTTTTCATCGCTTAAAATCGACAATGGAATTCATCGTTTCCATGGTCACTGAAAAGAATCGGGCTGTTAGAGAGGGGGTTCGGCCAAATTTGGAATTCTATCAAAATTCGACCCGCGTACTCTAGTCGGCAGTGTTTCCAAGCCGAAGAATGTTGGAAAAATATTTCTCGGACGGAAATACTCTTCTTCCAGAAAGGCGTCGGCCGTGTGAAGGGTTTCCTAAGAAGAGACGTCTGTCCGTAGAATTCCGTTCTTTCGCGATAATCCGTGGAAATCTGCCGTAGCCCTATGCTCCATCGAATCCCTGATCATGCGGCAATGGAATAAGTGGGATTATGCGAAGCTCTTGGGCGAGTTCTTAATGGTCTCGAATAATGTTTTCCATCAGTGTTTTGATATGGTATTCTACAGTCAAGGGGGCGTTTGAAACGATGGAGTACGGTCGAGTGATGTATATGGTAGCGTGCCCGGATTTGCTATGGAGGAGGTGACGATTTTGGCTGTGCTAATTGGGTTCATTCCGAGGTCAATATCATTGTTGGAGCCAATGCGTGGTGATGATCAACGTTAATGAGAAAGGAGTATTATTTTGCTAGCTGCTTCTTGTTCTGGTGCACTAGTAAACGTTAAACGGAGTTTTCTTTCTTAAATGATAGACATGACCGAAAATCCTCAACAATGTACTACGACTTATATTCAGGGATAATCTCGGAAATCGGAACCCGAGCGCTAGGGTACATTAAATCTTCCACGTGATCTTTACTGCTTATAGGATGGTTCTTGATACAAATTTACCTCTTCTTGTTATGAATTGAGACTACAGAAATAAATTTCAGCTAGATTTATATAGTAAGTTTGTACTTAACTATGGCCCAGAAGGTAATTATAGTTTATGAATGAGTTTAAGTTACAGTGCGTATAAAATGTATAATTAAATGATCGACTGGCAATGACTTGTTCTTTCTACTGTTAGGTATATTTAATTCTTAAATAAGCAGTTTACTATCCCATGTCGTGTCTGGTTTGCTTTTGTAAATTAAAAACTTGTTTTTTAAATTTAAATTTAGGTTTTATATAGGATCCATAATCAATAAATGTTATATATCTATTCTATTGTTCTTTGAAATTCAAATCTATCGTAATTCAAAACTTATCTTCGGATAGTTTAATAGCAAACTTCGTGTGACACTCGGAAGAATCGCATGTTCCAAAACGTTCAATTGAATATCGATATATCGACCCGCACTTATCATATTCAGTTAAGGCTTCAACTGAATCCCACGGAGTGCTAAACTCGCGTACACGTATTCATCGATTTTCACAAACGTGCTTCAAATCTCCCCCCTTCGTTTCTCCATCGAGACTTTTTTAAACTAGAGTGAGCCCGATAGCTTCAAAGAGAGCCAACAAGGCTATCGCAACCGAGTCGGTCTAATTAATTTCCTCCGAGACGCGTGTTAATTCTCAGACAGTCTGCAGGTATAGTTGCGTGCCGTAATCTGCGAACTCCCCCCCCCCCTTACAAACTCCATCGGCGGGGCTTTTCATCCTTTGTCTAATTCACTCTTTCCTCCACAGTCCACCGACGCACTCTCCGCCCGCCCGTCCCCCGCTAATTATGCAACCCGCTCTACTCTCTTTCAATCCGTATCGGCGTGTGGTTGCAGCATCGGAAACTGCCGCATGACGCGACGGAGTTCGCTCAATCGGATTCGATCAGAAGAGGGGGAAGTTTAAATTTCGCTGACAAGAGGGTTTTCGCCGAAGCCCCATCGCTAAAAGTATTATGGTCGACGTAGAGAGGTCGGCGAACTCTCTGTCGTAGATGGTCGAAGTAACGCGGGACTCTTCGTCTTACACGTAAGAAGATAGAAATTCACCGAAGAGCGTACCTCAATCCCGTCCAAGGGTATTTTTTTTCTGAAAGAGGGATTGTAATTCACCGGACTTGAATAGATTGAATCGTGATAGAAGTGGGTTCGGTTTTTATCGATTCGTTTTTTGGGTTTCTTTGGCTAGGTTTCGGGGCTGTAACTCTTTACGTCAAAGGAAGAGAAGGAAATAGATGATAGTTCTGGTTCGACTGGCTCAAATAACGTTCAGAATTATGAGAATTTATTGGTAATGTATATGTACATGTTGTTAATGTTTCCCCAATATCTCCTTTATATATGAAGATCTAAATTATCGTGTTAGCAATCGTTATTATATACTCATTAGTAATGAATGTCTCTGTTCAGTATGCATTCCTTCACTAAGCAATCCCAATGAAATTGCTTGTTGGATGTCTCTGAGTCGTATAAATATATAATATCATACCATTTCCCTCTTATGTAACGCTACGTATTAATTTTCATCGTTAAATTGATATTTATTCCAAATTAAAAGACAGATTACGTTATCTGTCAAGGGTTGCTTAAATTCTGGTACTATATTTGCTGATATTCATTTTTGCGAAAACAATTATTTTCCGTTATATTTACTGGGCACGAGAGCGTTAATTCGTCGATTAACGTTATCTTCGCGTTAAATATTCAGGGTAGTGATTTTCTCCGCTTCATATCTATAATTTAATATTTCGAACACAGGGTAATGGTTTTGGACCACCCCACTTCCGTCGAGCGTGTTCTATCGAATTTCGCCAGCGAAACACGGAAGTCTCTCTCTCTCTCCGTCTGGCCCTCGTCCAATCATAATCGTCGATTTAAATCCGCCGACAAATTCTGAAAACGTTCCGCAGACGGTCGAATTTGAGTCGGAAAGTCAACGTCTAAGTCCGTAAATTTCCAGCGAACACCGTAGCGAATCCGCTACATCCGTGTCCATCCATAATTTAGCGCGAGTGTGTAACGCCATCGATAAAAAAACTTCGTTCCAGCATCGCATCGCTTTAGCGACGCACGCGCGTGTTCCGACGTTACAAAGCACGCGAGTTCGTCCTTTGAGGCGACGCACTTCTGGGGAACGCGTCTGTCGGATTTCTTTCCGCGGTGCAACGCTCTCTCTGTCGGGAAGGATTAAAAGAGTGTGTGCATTCTTCTTCTCGGATGCAGAGGAGGGGCTATGGCATGGGGTGTCGGGAGGGAGGGAGGATCTGCAGCGGTGCGGATCCCCTCAGCCAGTCGACGGTTCCCCCTTCCCGCTCTCAACGTTAGCTTTCGGTGACAATGGAAATCGCCCTTAAAGAAGGGGTTAACGACTCGATTTTTCGTGCGGTCGAAAGTATAGTAGTATACCTATCGTTTCGTGCGTGGAGATGTGTTCAAGCTTTATAGGAGTAAGTCTGATTAGTTGTAGCTGTGTTACTTTTTGTTTAAAGGTTTGGTATGGTAGGTGGTGGTTGGGTTGTATGGATTTTGTTTGATGTTGAGATTGCTTTATTGGGTATTTACACGTATTGGCTTTGAAGTAATTGGATTCTTTAAGAGTTTAGCTCGTCTTCTGTAGTATTCTAGTTTAAGGACGTGTTATTTCAAGCTTTAATACGATCTTACAGCTTTCTAACGCGGTTTCTAACTAGTATAAACGTTCTTTGCATTCGTTACAGTTAGTCTAGCTCTTTGGTATCGTCATTGCTCCGTTCGGTTTCTTTATTCAGCTGTTTATTCCTCCAGTAGGTGTATTTTATCTAGGTAACGGTACCATCTAGGTTGTTTATGTTTACTTTTCAAGTACTTCTTTCCGTACTGCTTTGTGGCTCCGTTAGTTCGCGTAAGTTGGCGATCTTCTTCACCAATTACTCCGGAAGTTCCACTCATAACGAAGACCTTTCACTCGTCATTGTGTGGATGCGAAATCTCTCGGAAGTACACAGCGAAGAATAAGGAGTAATAAACTAATGGAGAAGCTTCTTCTCCGTAGCTCTCCACTCCATATCCCTTTCTCCGGAAAACATATCACCACGCTCGTATCGTATACAGAATACTTTCTGGTCCAAATGAAGATGGCTCTCTCCTCTATTCCATTTCCACCCGTTCATTTCTCCCCCTTTGAGAAGACCACATTTTTCCTTAGGATAAAGTATTCCGTTTCCTTATTTTTTTTCGCCCATACTTTCGCTACCCTTCTCTCCTTCCTCCGATGCCTACGGCTCCCCTTTTCTGCTCCCTGCATCCGCTCTTTCATGCCATCCCTCTCCCGCAGACCTCTCCGGGGAGGAATTTTTCCTCCAATCACTCTATCCAGTCCCTTCCTGTCGCCTAGCTCGCATTCGCCCGATAGGTTGCGTAGTTCATGTGGGGTAGGGAGACCTCTCCCGCCAAAGAGAGCACGCAAGATGGGGTTTCCGACGTTGTTTGCCGTCAGAATGGCTCTCCAGTTCTCTCTCTCTACCGTCGGATGTAGAATGTAGCCCTCTTTTCGGGGTGTATTCGGATGTATAGGTGCTCGAATGTATCGGTGTAGGATGTAACGGGGATGATTGGGTTAAAGGTGGAGTATTTTTGTGGAGGGTGGTTTTTGTAGGAAGGGTTTTTTTGGTGTGGTGTATTCACGACTCGATCTTTTGATTTGAACGATATTTTTTGTGTATATTGCTTAAAATGTGTATGAAGGGAATTGTCTATTAGTTTTGCGGAGGTAGAAATAGTCCCGAAGTATTTAAATTTCGTAATTAATTTGTAAGATAATTTTATTGAATAGTTCTATGCGAAACATTTCTCCATGTAGTCTTACATTTCACCATTTCTCTTTTTTGATTTTCGTTGAATTTGAATAATTTATTGCCAATAGTTCAGCTATGTACAAAGTGTATGAATGTAGCATGATGTCATAATTGTTTAGAAACGTATACTAAAACCGTGATAACTAACTCTAACATTTGTTAATCATGTGTTTTGTGTTAGAATACAGTTCTTCTTTTAGTCTCGTATGATCATTTTTACCAAATCAACTTCCCGCTATTGGATTACGTGTTTGTATGCTTTAGAATAGAGATATCGAACTATATCTGTAGATCGTTATAAGTTTCTGTGACTTGAAAAGTTTGATATCCACTATTATATACGCAAGTTGTCGATAAACTAGGTATCTCCAGTTTGAGCGCTGTTTAAAGATCATCCATCCCCCATTCCTGATGCATCACCCTCAGTCATTTCTTCGCACGCGATTCTGCGCATATTTTCCTTTTTCGTACGTGTTTGGTTTGGGCTCAACATCCGCCCCATTGTGCGAATGCGTCGCAGAGCTGAGTCGTCGTTGTTTTTCCCGCAAGAGCGCGGGATAATTAATAGATCGTGGGGATGGAGATAGTGCTTTGAATCCAGCGAAGCGACAGTGATATTCGGGCGTTTTGCTTCTTTCATTTTTTATCGCCGCTGCCGGAGTTTTGGGATGGACGCCAAATCGAAGGAATACTCGTACCGCCGCCATCCCACGAGAGGAATTGAAAAATAAAATGGTTTTATGGGAATAGTGGATGGTTTCACGGAATAAAAGGGAGTGCTATTCGTAGTCTCATCGGGATATTGTTCGCTAATTTTATCGTCTCCGGGGTGATGGATGGTCTGCTGCCGCACGTGTTGTTGTGCTCTATGATCGACTGTGCTGCACCAAGCGGAGATAGTACAAGTTTGCGACGCGAAATATTTTGGCGTTGTTTCCATGGGGATGGCGCTGCGATTTTTTTTCGTTTTTCCTATTAAAAGTGGTTTAAATGGGTGATGCTTTGTTTTAGTCCCTGCGGAGTTATTCGGGATGATTATTACTTTGATGTGGTATTACTTTTAATTACGCTGATTGATTTTTTTTTAGAGATTGGAAGTTCATGTTCTTAAGGTAATAAAATTTTTTTTGAGAGTATGTGAGTTATTTTGTAGTAAAGAGGTTGTAATTTGCTTTAGCATATTTTAAAAAGTTTTATACGATTTACAGTTGTTTTCCTTTTGTTTATTTTATAAATTCTCCCAAATATACATTTATTTGAGTGATCATTCAAATAAATAAATATCACCGTTTAGAAATCAATGACTTTTTTCTTTTTTGGCGGAAATGTGGTAAATATATGTTAATTAAATTTGTATAAACGTAAAAATATTAAAACCTATTTTATAAAAGTTACATGAATTGGTAATTAATTAATCAAAGACTTCCTTGCAATTTATCGTCAAGTATTACGAAGTAGGTTTTACTTATCGCATATGAAAGATATAACGATTACCAAGACGCATACATAGTTAATAATGGGTTAATAAAAATGGAAAAATCCGATAACGTTTCGTGGGTAACCAATTTGAATGGACTATTCCTAATAAAGGCGATACGTGCAGCAGATGTTGGATACGAGAATTTCGCGCTATTCTATAGAAAGAAGATACCATATTTGACGTAACTATCGATTGAGTGCGACTCTATCTAGTGACTGGGTCGTTATCCACAGTCACGTATACCGGAAAAACGACGTTCCCCGGCCGAAACTTTTTCCATAGGCATTTAAAAAAAAATATCCCATTGCGTATGCATTCCAATTCTGCCCATCCAATCGTTAAATCCATAGCTGCTCACGTATGGAATACAGCATCGCAAAATACAAAAGTTCATTTTGTTAGCCGTATTATCCCATACAAAGAGTCAGTACGTGTACGATCGTACATACAAAGCCCAAGAGTTGATCTATCATGTTCTTGGGACAACAAGGCTTTTCATTCAGATTATCTCTCCGGAGAGCGTGATTCATTCGTGTCCATGAAAGAGTCGTGTTAAATAAAAGTTCGCTAATCTCTATTAATCAAAGCGTACGTTCAAAGGGAGATTTATTTTCTCCGATTTGTCTTTCAGCCAAATCAAGTTAGAGCGCAGTTAAGGGCAATTGGATAGGATAGCTCGGACTATTGCTTATTTTACGTAGGTTATTCGTAGATTGTTGTAAAGGTCTGTCACTGTCATGATTGTTAAGGTAATACAGGTAGTAAGTCGATGTATAATGGGCTTAATATAATTTACCCTTTTGTGGTTGCTATATCTTTTAGTTAGGATGGTATGGATATGGATAGTATCCTAGTTTCTGCTATGATGTATATTTTTATCTAGATTTTAATTATGATGGCTAGAGTGTAAAGGATTTTGTCGCTATGGAAACAACGTAATAAGAAAGCGATATTTTCAAAAATTTCCTTATTCTTAACGATGCAATTTAATCAAGGCTTTAATCAACCATCACAAAGATGTAGGGGTAAGTGTCCAGTGACCATATTAAATCGTAAAAGGTTTCCAATCATTTATATTGGTTTTCCAATTTTCCGCTCGTCATACTGGATTCTTTTCGGGAGATATACTTCATCAACTAATGCAAGCGGGTTCACGATTCGATTATAAGTTCGGTGACAATTATGTTTGGCGATTGATAAAGCCATGTCATCACGTAGTGGGTGGAGACGTAGGGTATCGAAGCATCGGATCGATAAGGCGTGTGTATAGAGAGGTTCGTGCGACGGGGGATTTTCCCTACGTTGGAGTGACTCAGCGGACAACCGGTTCGGAAAGAACTCTACGTCGCTGCTCTTTACTTAGTCATCTAGGATGTTATAAAGTTCGCGAGGACGTAGAGTTCTGAAGTGCGTCGTCAACCCCCCGCTAACGCGGTGGCTCCTTCCGGTTCCATTCTGGCGCTCCACACGTGTTAGATGTACTTAGGTTCTGAAGTTCGATCTATTTCTTCATTTTACGTTACGTTATTACGTTTTTCTTTACGTTACGTAATTTATGTTACCTTTTGTGTGGTAGAATTCAAATCGATTATGGTATGAAGAGGAAATATATGAGAATAGATGGTAAGGTAGAAAAAGCTAATGTTATTTTACGCAAATGTCCAGAGATATATTCCTATTGTAGGTTGATAATAATGAAATTAAAATTGCTGTAGAGAAATTTTAATTTATATAAAACGCATAGAAATGTGTTATTTTAAATTTTGAAGTTTTTAAAAATTAAATTCGTAATATCTTGTTGAGGATTTGATACCAAAAGGGATTTATTTAAATTCTGAAAAAGGGTTTTATATTATCACTGATACGAAACAAGCTTTCTCAACGGAATTTTCCGAGTCGATTCTATTTCTTTCGTAAGTACATTAAATTACGTTTCAGAGTACGGTATTGATTCAATAGAGCTTCTTGAGTGCTTCTAAAATGGTTCAGTGACGGATGTTTTCTTTTCTAGAGTTTTTTTACATTTCATTTTCTATTTCAGACGTAAAAATTGTTGTTTTCTTTTGTGAATAAGGTGAAATATAAAGGAGAGAACGTCTTTCTATACCGGTAGTTATTGATGTCGTGTCACGGAAGGAGCTGCAGTAGTCAACGTCAATAATGATGATGATTTAATTATTGAGACCCCATACTGCTTCTCTCGTTTCAGTTTGCAAAAGATTTTGACCTGTAAATCGGTCGAATAAGGTCTCGTTTCATTAAGCGGCTTTCTGTACCATCGTAACCCTTTCGTGCCGATGATGGGCTGCAATAATTCATTACAATTGCCTCCTTTGTAGTGGGTGAGTCATGTCGTTACTCAGGGGATGATTGTCGTGAGGTTTCCGGTGGCTTATACGTGATGCACTTTCGTGAGGCGAATAAGTTTTCTTTTGTATCATTTTTTTCTTTTGAGAGCTCGTCATAAGTGAAGGATTTCGTGGAAAATCGATTCCAAGAAGAACACAAGTCTAATCGTGTTGAATTATGGTCTTTTCTTTTCTTATTTACGCGTAGAAGTAGAGGTTTTGATGTCGTTTATTATTGGTTGCTATAAATATGGTATATTTACGGCTGTAAAATGTTTTGATTATAAATCATGTATTAAGTCATTATTTATAGACGTATTTATGCTTCATGTACGTGAATTTCTCCTCGTGCTAAGGTAGAATGTTGTGTGGTAATAGTTTCAAACGGAAGTAATTCTTACGCTAGAAAGGTGAAAGGTACGAGCTAACATTGATTGAAAACCTTTCGTATGTTCAGAGCGCGTGTTAGCACACCATGATTTCCTTCAGCAGTCTCGATTTCTCTCATTACAGTTACCTCCAAGTCGAAAATAATATCATTAAGATTGAGTGAAAGGCGTGTAATTATGATTCATCAAGGTAAAGGGCAATGTTGACTAGTCGTTCGTTTGTTTTTTTTTTTTTTCGGACGTATCTCATTTTGTGCGATTGCTTAGCCTTGATTCGAGACGAGCCCATTTACGTCTGTTATTGCTCTTATCCCTTAGTGCTCGGTGTTAATTGGCTATCACGAAGATACGGAGTCATATTTAACTCTGTTAAATCCTCGAATTGTGTCAAGGATTTGAGCTGCTCAGAGTGCACCTAGAATTTGTAGAGTGGAGCTATTTATGATTTTGTTACGTATATCAAAGCGAATAAGGCTTTTGCGAAGGGTAAGAAGATCTTCTTCTTCATGTTGCATCCTGATCATATTAGTATATGGTACGAAAAGGTTATGCACTTGTAGGTTAAGTACTTGTATGGATTTATAATTTGTGTTTTGGTATTAATTTTCTATTATTATTTGGGTTCAGATGGAGTTATCTTTGTGTTTATATTTGACGATATAATGTCCTCGAAAAGAAGTATTTTTTTTTAAGTGCCAGTTCGAAAAAGTCTTTCTTATAATATTTAATAGCTCGCGAAAAACTTAACGAGTAAAGAGTATAAACGATAGAGGTTCTTTAAAATGTTATCAAGGAGTTGCCATCAGAACTTTTCCAGTTGCGAGAGCATAGATATCGTATGGGTAATTCAGCGAAGTTTCAATTATCTGGGAGGATTCTTTTTTTTACGAGATTACTAGACGAGTATCTGCTTCAGAGAAATTCGAAACTCCCATTTCCTTTAGCCCGAATATGTTTCAATTGGAATCTTCTCGAACTCGAATTCCCCATCGGTCGGTCGTTCTCCGTGAAAATTTAGCGTGTCCTCTTCAAAGCGAATTCTTCGCGATTTGATTTTGCACGTTGCCTTCACCTCCCTTTGCCTCTTGCGCGAAATTTTGCGATTTCTGTTAACGCCGACAGCGCAATCCGTAGTCTGCGAAGGGAATTGTTCTTCTTTAGATCCCCGTAGGTCTTTTATTCCGTGCATGCTCCAGTGCCCATTGAGAAATCCAGATCTATGGAATGCCATAGTTTCACATGGTGTTTGCGGAGATTCCGTGGAAGATGCAAATCCTCATTAAAAAGTTTAGCGGAAGTCTCTCTCTCAGTACTGCTCCTTAAGGAGCATCTCAGCAAAGGAAATATCTTGGGAATAAAGAGACGTAATCCTTTGTTTCATTTATTGTCTTTTGATCTCGGAGGAAATTCTACTCGTATTTTTTAAGGAAGGAAGATTTTTGAAGGTACACACAATGTGCTTAATCCGTTTTATAGTTACAGGCGCATAACGTGTTTGAGATTTTTGAAGTTCTTCTTTTATGGCATTGATTTTTTTGGATTTGTTTTAATTACTTTTGTACCAGAGGTGTTGGAAGTTTTACGTGATGGAGAAATTACGATGGTTTAAATATTTGGGTTGTGGGTTTGAAGTTATGCTTCATTTCGTGTATAAGTAGTGTGCTAGAAGGTATAAGATGCAAAAGTATCTCGCGGTTTCACGTTATATTCTAAATTTAATTTCATTAACATTGTTTATTAAAATTGGCTTCTTTTTCGATGAATCATTTCCTCCTCGTTATCTTCTAAACCTCCTTCCTCTTCAACATCTTTTCCAACGTGCAATCCGCTCCCCGTTTAATGACCAGTTGTCCACAATTCAGCACTCATTGTCAGGGGACCCCCCCCGCAGAGCTTGGCCCCTTTCCCCTTTAGAAGTAGACCCTCATAAAACGTTTGGCACTCCTTTTCCCTCAGCCGCGAATCACCCCACGACGAACGGCATTTTATATTTCTTTAGCCTTTTTCCAAGCGTGTATCTCGAAGGGAATTCCTCCGCCTCTCCCGAGAAATCTTCCGCTCCGTTGAATCGGCTGCCTATTGTCTAACTCAGAATCGCTTCAGCCTATCGCCTCGCCGTCTGCCCTTTTCCGTCATTTCCCCCCTTTCCTTCCTTTGAAGACCTTATTCATTTACCCGTTCACGGATTTCTGAATTAAGCGAGCGAGCGAATTTTTTTCGGATGAATTTCAGATATTTCCGGGCGTTAATTCTTCTTCTCAGCGCGTAATCTGGGATATTTGCCGGAATTGTTCCGTCGGTATTTTCTTTTGTTTTGTCCAGAACCTTTTTTTGATGAGCTTTTTGGCGATTTGGTGTGTTGTTTTATATATGTGCGAAGTGGTACTTTAGCTAGATGATTGTTTTTGGGGTACATTTTTGTCCGTTGTGGTGCTTGTGGGGAGATGTACGTAGGTTCTTCTTGATGTTGTTGATCTTGTTTTCATGTAGCTTATGAGTTTTTATAAAATTTAATTGCCGAATTCTGATAATTAGAAGCCATTCGGTACCTCTATGTAAAATTTTAAGGAAAGGACGTAATTCAGGTAAAATTATAAGATTTCACGAATTATACGTAAAAATTTGTAATAGTCGTCTTGAATATGTACGAGATTGGGACTATGAAGTCCCTTCATGTGTCTAACTCATTAAAATGTTGAAATAGTGAATCAAAAGTCGTCTTTAGTATATTATTATCTTCTTAACTGAATGAAAAGTTTTGCAACTGCATTATCCTTATTGATTTATTTATTATTAATTAGGATCAATCTATTGTGAGTTAAATAATTTACGCTGGTCTCACTTATTTTTTTTATCGTACAAATAAGCTAACATTCCGATGTGTTAAAATGCAGAATTGTATACATTACGTATTTTTTTATCCTATGGTATGGAATTACTAATTATCTGATGAAATGTGTGCGTTGGATTTTTCTCCCATGTCGAGTAGTTGTTAAAGACTACGTTCGATGACACGGATAATGATTTTTCGATTAAGGACTCACTCTGTTCACCACTTTAGCCCGAAGTTGAGGAGATGAAATAGCACCATCTTTTTACCCGTCAAACCTCTTTCAAAAAAGCCGTAGTTCCCGTCAACCCATTCTGAATCATTTTCATCGTCGAACGGTTTTATTCCGGAGTGCCATCCTTTCTAGATAATCGTTCGCTAAGTGTTTACGAGTCGCTCACGAAAAATAATGCAGTAGAGGAGAGAGGGAGCTGTGATCGATATAGTCGGGCCATTCCATTTAGCGTGTGTCGCCGGTCCTTTGTCGATCACAAGGGGAATTGGTTCTGCAAGAGTGGCTCTCGTGCAGATGCTGCGCCCTCTGACGGATACGGTAATTAACATTTACCGAAACAATGAGCGTGTGATAGAAAGTTGAGGTTCGCATTTCGTAATTGGTGTTCCAGCTGTTCGCGATGACGCACGTATCTCTGCGAACGACTCGGGGATAGACTGGATCCAGATTGGATTTTTACGTTACCTGTTTGGATAAATATCGGTTTTTGATGCTTTGTTATTTTGAATAGATTGGTCTTGTAAGTTTGATTATTTTTTGAATTTATGTCACATGAAGAAAGAATGAAAAAGGATGAAGTTCTAATATTGTATATCTTTTCATTGTGGTATCAATTGCGGTATTTTTAATTCGTTTAATTTTGCCTAAGAGAAGGTATAATGTCTGTTTAACCTTTCGATGAAATTGATGTTATAATTACGTTTATTTGAGAAAGCTTTTATGTTGCAAGCTTTTACTTGCTTATTATGTTAAGTTCATCTCGTAAGATTAACGTATATTATTGGCATTATACCTTCGGTAGAAGCATAACTGATGGTTCTTTTATTGAACTTGTATTTTAACCTTCCATATCAGCATCTTATTTTCTTACGAATGAATTTTTAAAACACCCTCTCACCCGTGTATTATCGCTTATTTAAAACGATAGCGGTACATCGTCAACCATCGCTTTCAGACGGAAAGAAAAATGTTTTTGCAATAGATAAAAACCTCTGGGCGTGCAGAAAGAGTAAAAGGGTGTGTCCCGTGCACTCCGACACGGTGTGTACTTCTCGCTGCTGTTGACTCAAAAGGTGTGGGCGTAGCTTTGGTTGTTGCTCTCTCTAGTCTCCACGACCGCTCCAGCGAGTCCGTTCACTCCGAGATACGGAAGTGCGCCCGCCAACGTCTACTTAGGGTTTTGATGTTCGAATGTCAAGGATTTCCTGCTATTCCCTCAGCCGTGTCCCGCAATCCCTCTAAGGTTTACCGGGTTTTTGGAATTCTTCAGCATCGTGGTTTTTTGTGCTTGAGTGGAGTAAGAGTTAGGATAGATAATTGCAGAGGTTTACGAAACAAAATATCTTGGGAATTCTTAGTCTGGTTTTTGTCGTTTGAAAGAACTTACTTTCACTTTGTGTAGAATTTGTTGCCATAGAAACGGAGGATTGTGCTATCTAATTATATTGAGTATTTAGGACGTAATGTTTGGGATGAATAGCGTCCTGGAAACGAATTCTTTAGTAAGATGAAGATAAATGAACTATATGGCTAATGTTTGTTTGTATTTTTTATTATGGAAAACAATAATTATTATTATTTTAATAATATTTAATTTATCATTATTTTTAATTAATATTATTTAAGTTATATTTCGCAATGATTTTAATGGTTCATCAAATAAAAATTAAATGTTTTTATTTGATAAAACTAAATTTTACGTGTCCTATATATACGTACGTATCTTTCTGGACGAATGAAACTATTATAGTTATTACCAAATTGCTTTTTTTGTGTTAAATATAAAAGATAGAAGGCTCAATGACGAGTATAAAATCGTTCTCTTAAATGGTGCGAATATCACTCTGGCACAGCATCAGCGCGTGGCGCAGCTTCCTTTAAGCCCGATGTCCCTTTCTCTGGCATATGCGCAAGATCAATCCGCAGCTCATCTCCGGAGCGTTCACTTTCTTCCTTTTGGGCATCCTTCAAGCGATAAAATTAATGTAAGAGCATCTCATTCGCGCCATCCTCTTTAGGCCATTTGACGCCCTCAAAAGATTTCCCTTCCTTTCCACTTGATAGCGCAAGATACGGAAGTGGCCTAATAATTGTATTTCCTGCGATGTGTAGCATCCGATTCGCATTATCGCGTGGGAATTCTCGCTCTAGACTCGCTCATGCATAGTCATGTTTGATCCTTAATGAACGTATTCAAGCGTGGATGCATCGCTCAGTTCCGATGGTTTATCCCGAGGATTTCGTTCGTTTTTGTTGCGGATGAGCTCAGTTTAGGATTCGAATTCGAAAGGAGTGAATGGTGATGGTATTCCAGTTTTGATGTTTCCTGTTTGCGACTGTGCTGTTTGTTTTGAGCGTTGCTATGGATCCCTGTTGGTTGGGTTTTTACTGGAAGTTTTTTTTTTATATTTATTTCTTTTGATCGCGGTTCATATTATGGATAATATTTTGCTGTTTTATTTTTTACCATATTATTTTGTTATTTATTGCTAGGAAAACACATTTTCATGCATAGAAGATTTGTTTAGTTTTTATTTATATACATTTTTCTTTAGCAACGTGTACTTTCTCGATATATTTTATTTTTACGTCATAAACAACGAACGATTTCCGTGAATACTTGTTAGCTTTATTATTATAAAACAATAGAATTGTAAATACACAACAGTCACAGTGTATATAATTGTTAATTCATATAATAAAAGTTTATTTTAATTTTTGAGATTTAGTACGTATATTATTTATTTTAATTATTTTATTTACGTATAATATTTTAAAAATCCTACATTAATTAAGTTAATTATTTATTTATTTCTCGGTTAAAATTATAAAATGTTAAAACAAATGAAGAAATTGATTGAGTAATCTTATTTAGCAGTCTTTTATTCTTTACGTAATGTTATTTTCTCGTAAGTTACCTTCGATAGCGGAAGGATTTTAAAAATCTCTCGAACGGTTTATTTTCACTCCACGCTTGAACCGGCAGCGGAGTCGGAATCCCCACTTTTCCAGTAATTGATCCTTTTCCTACCGTACACCGAGCTCGACAAGAACTTTAAAGCTTTCACGGTTGATTTAATGGCGTTGTGCATAAGACAATGCTCGACAAGAGCAATCCGTTTCTAGCTCAGTCTTGCGAAAGATCTCCGAGGGTATCTTATAGTATAGAGAGAGAGAGACAAGTTCGTAGAACTCGAGGCAGCTTCGATTCCAATCTGAAGTTTGGGCGTAATGGAAGCATGCCCCGTTGCGGTTTCGAACCAATAATCTCCGAAGGGAAAGGCCACGCGTCGCCCGTATATTTTCAACTTGGAGAAAACCACGTTTTTCATCCCGTGGCTGTATTTTTATACTAGCGTGGTTTTTCATCCGAGACGTACAGGAAGAGTACTTTTAAAACCTGTTGCACGCTCCAGCTCGTACTGCACCGAAGGCGATATTCACGCGGGCATTAATTAAAGCTACTATATCTCGCGATATAGGGTTTTCTTTTAAAATAGAGGGATTGGTCGAAAAAGGCAGCGAATCGGAACGCCTACTCTAATCTCGGCGCCACTAACGAAAAATGCCTCTCGCTTACGTGTTTCGGGATGTATTTTTGGAGCGTCGGGAATCGCGTGTAATCAATGAAGGCCAAATACATACCTGAGGCTGATTCACGGAGGTCCCTTCCCTGCGAATTGTTTCGATTTTTCGGTGCCTTGAGGTCGACTCGAGGCTCGGAGTGAGTGTATGGATTTTTGGTACGTACTTTTTGGGGTCGGGTTCGTATTCGGGGATCGTATTTGTTACAGGTTACGTACAAAGTGCGTCTAAGTTTTGGTGTCTTCTAGGATTTTTACTTTCTCTTAGATAAATATATGTATAATTATATCTTAAGATACATTTAACTATAATTTATAATTATATTATCTTTAATACAATTTAATTTATTTATTATACGTAAGAAGTGATATTTTTCCTTATACGTTAAGTCGGCGTTTTATTAACGTAACTTTTTTATTGAGTCGTCGAGGAGTTTTACTTTACGCTGTCAATTTTTTTTAATTATTTCGTACGCATTTACATCGCGGTTCGTACAGTTAATCGTAATTTCAAAGAGAAAATATGTATATTTTTAGCGTTCTCATAGAATTTTGCTTTCGTTCGAGCATTATTTATTGTAATATTTAAGTATTTTGGCATATATGTAGAGTTAAAATATCTATTACAGAACTCAGATAACCATTTTATTCAAACTTAATGTCTATTTTTTCCTTTTGATTTAATTTCATGGTGAAAGATTTACGGAAACGATCTTCGTGTTTCCTCTCTGGCGATCTTTTTTTTTGCGTATTTTTCCTTGATGACGTCGGCGTTCCGGAATATAATTTATATCTAATTGCTTGTTTCTGTCATTTCCTGTCGGAGATAAAAATTCGCGAAACAATATCGCCGAATATGATATCGAGTTAAAAAAAAAACTCATTTCCTTTCTAATTTTTTTCATGCTGGAGGTCATACAGAATGATTTACGTGCATTGGTGATGGGGATGCAAGATTAAGCTTTTGAAGGTTTTTGTTGCGGAGTATTATAATTTTACGTAATTGTCTTACAGATAAGCGGTTACATTCACTTGGATTATCGGAAATCAATCGTTTAAAGCGATTGAAATCCAATTTAAATGAACACTTTATTGCTTATTGGTAAGGTATTGAGTATTGGAAGTGTTTTTGCTTCTTTTGGAAAAGATACTTCGCAGTTCGAACAATGAAAATAAATTCCCACGAAGTAAACTGCTCGTATCTAATTTTGCAATGCAGTCGATTACGAAGTATCGGTTATGTTGGGCAATCATCCCAGTTTCTTCCATTCTTAAGTACTTCGAGACTTCCTACAGTTTCGCCTAGGAATAATGGCTGAAGGGAAAAGGTTCCGTAGAGACTCTAAACTAAACTAGGGCCGTCCATTAGAACACAATTCGTTGGTGGGTCGAATGGGGAGAGCCGCCTTTGGGAAGTGGCGCCATTTAACCCTTTTTCCCCAACAATGGTTTCTACTCGTCTTTGTTTTTCTTCGTCCAAGAACGGCGCGCGGATTAGCGCTGCCCAGTTCTCTGTTCCACCACACTCATTTCTTATCCTCTGGGGAATTCTCTCTCTCTGCTCTTCCCTTAGTTGCCCCTTTATTTTTAGAATTCCCCTTCTCCCTTTCCCGCAGTTCTTCTTTTTCTCCCGGGAATTCCTCGCCTAATTCATCCTCAAGAGACGTTTCACTTGCTCATTTCTGCAGGAGGTGTTTACCCTTAGGAAAATGGTATGTATTTGTAGAGGGAATTTCAAAATTTCGCGAAATTTTACGATATTGTAGTTCGCGGATTATCTCGGGATATATTTTGCGGGAATTGGCGCGATAGTTCTGCGATCGATTGGCGAATAGAGGCTTAGTGTTCGCTAGCCGAAGTCGTTCACCCGAGAACTAACTCGTCTGACCAAGTGTTCCCCACTTTTTTTTATTTCGGGATTGTTTTAGAAGTGGGTAACGAAAGGAAAAATAAGTGAAAATCTCTCGTTTTGAATACGTGAAAGGTATCTTGTCCATGTTAATGAAGTGATGAGTTTTTTATATTTTTATTTTTTTTTACGTGAGATCCGCGGTGGCTTTTCGATATGAAGCTCCGCCTAGTGGAAAGAGAGAGTTTAATTCCCGTATTTGGCGATAGGTGCTTTAAAGTGCACGCATTTAAACGGAGAGGTTAATTGATTATTTAAACCTGTGGCTTCGAAAACGAAATTAACGAATTAAAATCCATTTGCGTTCGCTACGCGAAGTCTTTTTTTCTCTCGTGTTTTTTTACGCGATCTATTTTTTTTCTTTGGAATTTTTGCTATTAAGCGAAAATGGGGATTGAATTTGGCGATCTAGTTTTCATAGTGGCGATATAATAAATTAAAATTTTAATTAATAAAAACATATTCAATCGTTATTGTACAGGTTATATTATGAAGAAGAATGAAAGCATATAGAACGTATGTTGTACTGATTGAAGTATTACGTAACAGTTCTTCGAGAATTTTTAAATTTTTAGTTATATTTGTCGTAAAAGATATTTAGAATATAAGAAACGTCTTTATTATATATTGGAATATGAAACGTCTGTAATGAGCACGTTTGTGTATGTATTAGGTACTCTTCTGACGTATTTTTATGATTAAATGAATACGGAGATAGTTACTGAATTTGATTTCGTTAATCCTTTAGTACGTAGAAATATATTTCATTCATACTAAGTTGAATCCTCGACGGAAGTACATTTTTATTGATAATTAATTGCTTATCACAGAAGCCACGTCCAAGCCAAAGGTCGGCGAGAAACGGTTCTCAGTTTTAATAGCCCGAAACAAAGAAGACATTCATCGCGTTATTAAACGTGAAATATATTTATATTCGAGCAGTTCACTCGGCTTGCATGGCGTAGTAAGAAGAGAACGTGGCGGATAAGTTTAAGTGCATCGTAAATCGTAGCGCGTTTCACGAGCGATGTCCCAAGGGACGTGATGGACCAACAGCACGATACCGCTTTTCCGGGGAGGCTCTCCGTAAGCACGTGTCTTCCATTCAAGTCGGTGATTGTGTTCGGTTGCTCCGTGCGTCATTGCTACGCTGCCAACCGCTGAGATTTTTCGCTGTTTCGGATTGGAATCGAGAGGGAAATGGTAACTGCCTCCCATGCACCCTGAAGGAAGTGGGGTGGAAGTTTTAGAACTCCCTTTTGGGATTTATTTTTGTCCCGTTTACTGTTTATGTGTTTTGAGTAGTGAAGGGTTTCTTGATCTTCCATTGATAGTCGGGGGTTGTAGTTTCGTCTTAAGTGTTGAGGTATGTTCCCTTTGTGTACGAATGTACTTGTAGCCTTTTGAATTTATTACGTTAATTGTATTGTAATATAATTTTACCGTATAATGAAAATACTTTGTTTTCGTTCTCGTATTTTATTAATATGACAGTGTATTTGGTGGTTGATTCCAGAGCGCATTCTGTAAAATATAGTTAAGTTATTAGTGTAAATACTACGTACGTACTTTTATTTGAGGTTTTTAATAGAAATTGTTGCTGTTATATATAAATTTCTTGGAAATTTCCGGGTTTATCTCGTGATTTCAGTTTGATATTCAATGCAGAATCGTCAAAATTCCGAATCCCTCAGTTGTATTAGGAGAACATAATAATTAGTATGTTTTCATAATTGTGAATGGTTTCCTAAGGAGTATCACCATTGTAACAGTGAGAAAACAAGTTAAATATCTCGCTGCTTTGGTTTTGAATTTTCTATTCCCCCGAGTACAACATTAGTAGTGCCCACTCGAGAAACGTTCTCAGCTCCCCTCTTCTAAACTGAGGAGTGCGTCATAAATTTCGGAGTAAAAGAGGAAAGTTGGTAACAGTCTTCCTGCATCTGTATCCTCTTTTTCCGTAAGATTCCCATCTCTTTTTGCTGCATCCATCCTCCCCTCTTTATTCCTCCGCCTTATCTGTATCGTTCCATCTCGCATTTCTCCAAACTTCCTCTCCCGTCATTTCGTACATTCTCCACTCACTCCATTAGCGTAACAAGATATTCATTTCAGTTCATCTAAGTCGCAGTCTTGTATCTGTTAATGGTGCACCGTATTTGATCTATCGCTAGAGTTGCTATGGTAATCAGGGTGATGTATTCCAGGGAAAGTCCGAACTTGATCAAGCTGTTAGTGTTGGATGTAGTGTTTATATGGAATAATTGATCGAAGGATAAATAGATATTTTAACGTTTAATTCTTTTAATTATTAGGTTTTGATTTTGTTTGTATACATATTTAATTTACGTGATTTTTACGTAATTTCTTTTTGTTTTGATAGTTAAAGTTGTGCCTTTTTCAGGTTACGAAGTTTCTCAATTTATAAGGACTATTCTTATCTGTTTATTGTATTGGAGTTTACGTATTATTATTTTATATATGAATACATGTAAATTTATTTATATAAGCATACATACTGTTATATTATTATTAATAATCGTGTTTTATTCTCTGTACAGTCTCTTGGGCTTTTTTCCTGTTTCTAAAATGATCGTGACTGCGAAATATTTTCTGATATGTCATCGTAGTATATTTATGGCTTCGTCAGTCCTTTGCCATTCGCTTTTCATCATAGCATACGACATTCGCGTTTTCCGCTATTTTTAACGCTTCGAATTCCCGGAAATTAATTTTCCTAGCCTTCGCACCCTCGTCTCTCCAGCGCTTCTCTATTTAGAACCCCTCTTGCTTCATTCCCAATTCATTTACCCTCCTTCCCCCACCTCCTTATCAGTCCATCCCCCCCATACATCTCTTGCCTCTCTTATTTTTACCTCAAGGGACGCAAGCTGCGATACTCTACCGCTGGATCGCGTGCCGTTAAGTGGCCATCTTCCAGTCTCATTTCCCTCCACCCGAAATGAAACGAGGAAAGTTTGCGGGACGACCAAGTTTTTTGCGTGTCCTTATCCCCGGTCTCTTTATTTCACTCCGCGGGTGTTCCACAAGGTTTCGTTTTCTCTCCCACAATGTTCATTCTTCGGGGGTGACCGTCAGCTGGAGGAAATAGAGCCTTCACTCCCCCAATCGTCCCGCGCGGTTTGATATCCGTTCACGACTCCGTCGGGCCCTTTTTCTCGAAAGTTTTCAACGTTAAGGTAATGCGTAATTTGTTTCTTGGTTGGTTTGGGGTTTAATGGAATGGGACCGCAAGAGTTTGAATTTGTATCTATGATTTTCGATATGGAAATGAATCTGTAATTTAGGAGTTTGGAAGTGAATTCTGCTGTAGTTTAGTCCAATATCAATCCACGTATATTGTAGGTTTATTTTTAACATAGGTATTGCATTCAGTATAGTATTATAATTACGTCACATGCTCATTTCCTTATATCTTTCTTTGTCTAAAAGTTTATAATTTGATATTCATCATATAAACATTGTTAGAAGTCAATTATAGTTGAAGCTTAACAAAGAGCAATAATAAAACTTCAAGAATAACAGTCGATTCACCTAGAGCAGCTGTGCGCAACCTGCGGCCGTACGGCCGCATGCGGCCGTGGGCAAGGACTTTGGCGGCCGTGGACGTCTATATTAAAGTGTACGTAGTGGCGGCCGTGCCGGTGTAGGGTCTCTGGACCCCAGCGAGTACGGGGTCTCAACGCTGCGGAATCTTATTTCTATCTATCTTATCTCTTACTCTGGGTGTTTTCAAACCCAGGAGTAGATTAGAAGTCACGTTAATAGCGGCTAGCTCGGCTTTAACGCGAACGAAGACCAAGACTTCCTGAAACAAATGCTATAACGGTTTTTTGTCCTATATGACGTTACGTA
The DNA here is from genome assembly GCA_020796165.1 of Pantala flavescens. Lineage (NCBI taxonomy): Eukaryota > Metazoa > Arthropoda > Insecta > Odonata > Libellulidae > Pantala > Pantala flavescens. The sequence continues at coordinate 16,218,451 of CM036881.1, read as the reverse complement.
GATATATTTTACATATTTAGACCAGTAAATAGAATATTGTCATATACATCATACTCGTTTTAGTGTATAATCTATAAATTTTTACATAAATCATAAAAAATTATTAAGTGTACTTATTGGCGGCCGTTATTAAAGTAAAAAGTCTGTAGTGCGGCCGTTATTAAAGTAAAAAGTCTGTAGTGCGGCCGTCAATAGCGGAAAGGTTGCGCATCCCTGACCTAGAGGTTAGGAAAAAAGTAGATGATTAATTTCCCAGCAATTACGTTCATCTAAGAGACGATGTTCCCTTTGGATTAGTTTTACTTTTCGCTTCTAGTAAGTAGAACAAGAGCTTATGAAGACTATTGTTAAGAAATGAACTAGGTTCTTAACCTACTATTTTGTATACTTCGAAACCTTTTCTAGCTCAACCATGTTCATCTCCAATTCTATTGTCTTCAACGAAAGAACGAGCGTGGAAGAATGTGCAGTTTTTGTTTCAGGTCGTCTTGTGAATAGCAGCGACTTTAATGCACCACCCTTCTTCGTGGTTAGTTATGGGAGGATAGCCTGATAATTTTGTGCCATTCACCCGTTGAAAGGGAATTTTTCAAGCTATGGCCTCGCTCTCGTATATAATGCGCTTGATGAGTCAGTGAAATATGTGGCAGATTATTTGCGGAGGAAGTCTTCCAAGCAGTTGTAAAAGCAGTGGTTCATCATACGCCCTCGCGTTGAAAGAGTCGAGGTTATTCTTTCCACGTCATTACTTCAAGAATGGTCCGTAAATCTTATCCTGCATCATTGTAAAAGTTTCATCAAGTTTCCGTCTTCATAGCCGGATGTTTTACTCGGTTGGTTTTGATTTCGTATTCTAATTTTCTTTTACGTCCTAAAAGAGCGGTAATTAGTTCTTAGCCCGAAAGTTTTCGTAAGGTCGAATATGAGGGAACTTAATTATGTGAACAGTAGACTTTCACGTCAAAAGTTCCTCCTCTCTTTATGTTATAGCGTAAATTTCGGGATGAATTCACGTTGGATTGATCATTGTTATTAAAGCACTGCAGGAGGAAGTTATTTTCTTCGCGAAATGATTCTCTTCAAGTTCTTTTTGTAGTATAACGATGGAAATTATGATAGTCGAGTCAAGTTCAGCTTTTAACCACCATCGCCGGATGTGATTCATTGCTTCGGTATCATGATCCTTCATGAAACGACTTACCTTATGCATGGGAATAGTCTCACCTCTGAATTGCTGTTTTATGATCCGATGGAAGAGTTCCCATCGTGATATTCGTAAGAAATTGCGGAGAATGTCTTCCATGGCGTGTCGATAAGACATCGTTTATGAAAAGTTTTTGTCGGGACGCATAAAACGCGAAGGGCAGAGGGTGGTGAAGAGGTGGTGTCGATATGGCTTTACGATTCGTACATCGGAAAAGAATCCAATGTGCGTCGTATTGAGAAGTTACCGCATAAAGTTTTTTTTACGGTTGATGTTGTAATGCGAGCTAAGGACGAAATAGTGAGTTTTTTGTCGTTTTGAGGTGGTGTGATTTTTGTGTCTTGCGTGTTGTGGAGGTACGAAAGATTTTTCCCCTCCGCTCGGTCCATTGTTAGAGCACGCGGTGCGGTTGAAACAGCTTACCGTTCAGCAAAATGAGATGTCGTTTTCAATTCAACGCTTTTTTCCCAAGACCCCCTTCCCATTCGACCTCTCTGTCTCTTTTTCCTTCTGTGCGAATTGACCCCGACCTTGGTAAGCTTTTGCCCCCTTCTGGAGGGGCTTTCCGGTATTCTTCTGTTTCCCATCACTCTCCTCGCGCAGTCCATGGAAGTGGACAGTTGAAAAGCGCTGCCCGTCGACTTTATGCGAGAGGCGCTTTTGAGGAATCTGCCGGAATGGATTTACGGAATAGGCTCGCTCCCACGTTCTCTTTTTATCTCTGCGCAACAGGGTTTTTCAATTTTCACGCTGCGAGTATCACGAACCTCTCTCTATCCTGTTGGGTGTCCGCGTATTATTTTTGGTATTGGGTCTGTGGAGGTATCATGCTAGGCTGTACCGCGCCCTTTGGCTATATGCCTCCTGCTTTTTGGTTCTAGTATTTTATTAAATTTTGAATTTATTAAAAATGCTTATACATTGTTGATAATTAAAATGTATTGCTTTTATTTTAAAAGTGCTGAAACGTAGCATTAATGAATATTAATTAGTATCGGAGATCTCAATACTTATATACTAATGGATAGTGTGTAGAAAGTACTAATTATATATAAATTTATATTTCTTGAGTACCCTAATATTTGTATGTAATGATGAGAATGTTGATGCCTGGATTTTTTTCTACTTCCATTTAATCTCATAATAATAAATATTTTCCGAAAGTCTTCGTACATAAAATATCACGTATGTTTTATGGCTATATATGTTCTATACATTGGAAATATACCAAAGTATCTCAGACTCTTTTTGAATCGTTTACTAGTTAAGTATTCGTGGAATCTAGTAAGTCTGTATTTTATTTAATTTATTGAACAATTCAAAATTTCTCCGATAAGTTCACTTTAAATTTTGACGTAAAAATGCGAGTTTTCTAGATTCCAAGTTACTTCTATCCCTTTCCCTCGTATAAGGAAACCGTTCGGTAAAATTCATAGATTTACTTGAGTCGTTCCGTAAGATCGTCTGAATGGAAATGTCTTTTGAAACTCTTCCGTTTCGATTTGATTTCATCTTCCTCGTGCTACGTAAACTTTACTGGAACTTCTTTTCCGACTCTTGGATTTCTTTTTAGCGAACGTGCCTCGGGCTGCGTTCACAAGTAGTCATGGCTACTATAAACTCGATCCCTGAACGGTACACACAAATGGAAGATGATAGAAAATGCTATTTTTGCGGACTCAATATTTATGATCGATTTGAAATAAAGAAATGGTTAAATTTAAGGATAAAGCTCGGAATTTTTAATTCTTATATTCGTAGACTGTTAAAATTGTTGCAGATATGACTCAAGTTTGTGAATAGAAGTGTTAATGACGTGTATTATAAGTTTAATGACATTATGAATTGCTTTTTTTGGCCATTAAAAGACGTAAATTTCTGTTACAAGTTTTTAACTGTGTGAAGTGTACGTATTTGAATATCTCCGTGTACATCTTATTAATAGTTGTCTAATATTTTTAAAATTGTATCCAAAAAATTGGTGCTGAACATCTCCGTCGAATTTCTTGGCTTGTTGTGATTCACGAAAATCTTACGTTCCCGTATCCACTCCCAAAATAGGCTCTACAAACTGGTTCCAGAGATTAGGATGTTTTTGTTTTCTTCAGAACCATTTCACGAAGATGCTATTATGTAAACAATCAGTCATGGGCAACGATTCATTTCGTATTCACCACAAGAATACAGTGTCATTATAGTACCCGACCTACGATTATATGTTATCCCGTGGTGGAACTTTAGAAATTAGCTCATGAATTCGGATGCGTAATAAGCAGCTACCTTTTCGAGGCATTTGTATCGCCTCGAGGGTGAACTAAGTCACGTAAATTATACGTTTCCGGAGAGATTCGTCTCAACGTTGGCGTCTCGGGAGTTGTTAAGCGTTCATTTTTTTTTCGGCGATCATTTAGCAGCTACCTGGTCTTTTTAAACGGACTTCTTTGATAGTCCCCAAGAGATTCATCATCGTTGGGTTAATGGGAAGTGAGGGAGCTACCGAAATAGGACGTGTATAGGTGCTGGTGTGTTTTAAAGAGAAGCACATCGCGTGTAGATGCGAAAAGGGAGCATTAGCGTTTCGTTAATCCGTTGGAGTCGTAAAGAAGTGTGTCAAGTAGTTTTAGATAGCCGCTGAGGATCTGCCACATGGTGTTTTGATGTGTTTAAGCTATTAACCCACTTATTCGGCTCTTAATTTCAGAATAAAATATCCTATTATATAATTCTGGTAATTCTATTCTTTAAGATGTGAAATAATTGAAAATATTTCAAGTCATTGTGCTTGAATTGTAGTTCCGTAAATATTTCATTTTCCCGTATGGGAATGACTTAGAGTAATTCTCTTGAAGTGATGAGAATTTCGCATTTTATGTGTATGGTTTATAAGGGTTGCATGTCTTATGCAGTACATAAGTTTGACGTATTTTTACGGTGGAAAATTCTGGTATAATTGGATTTGTGATTAGATTGGAAATTAGATTAATTAAATATTGGATGATTAGAGTGGAAGAACTGTTAATATGCATTCAAATTACGAAACATTCCAATGGTGTAGAAATTTTGACATTCTTTTATTTTGATCATTCATTTCTTTTTAAAACTTCGCTTATACGAACTTATTCTATATAAATACTATTTGATGGGAGAGTAAGTTATTTAGTAAAATTCAAGCGATGTTAATTTACGTGATTTATAATCGCATTTGATATAATTCCTATGGTATTTTTACTTTATTTTTGTATAATTTTAAGCCATAAGATTTATGGCTAGTTTTTTCAAATCAAATAATAGTATCAAATAGCTTGATTAGGTTTTGGTATTTTACCGCTATTATTTCAGGTTTACATGCAACAATTCAGATGCAACTTGAAGTATGTTTTAAAAAAGTTTTTATTCATTTTCCAATATTAACAACGTTGGTTTCATACGTGTATCGGAAAATATCCGTCTGATTGACCGTGTCCCTGGGGAGAGCGCGGTTCGTGCAGTGATAGGACTCACCGGTATGCAAAATAGCCCGCGTTATCTCATGCATACGTTCGTAATGTAAGCCCGTTCTTTCGTGTCGTGGAGGCGGGGATCCCAAAGGATTCGTCTATCCTTTTGCCAATACATCCATCGCTGTGTGTATGGATTGTTATCCGCTGTCGCGTTCCACCTGTCCACGTCCGATTTTTCGATCTACGCATTTTTTTGAATTTCTCTCGGGAGTATGTTTGATTTTAGTCCGTTGAAGATTTGGGATGTTTGTATTAACCGAGGATTCTGAATTTTATGAAGTTTGGGAATGGGGAAAGATTATCCACGTGTATATATTACGTATTGTATACATCCTTATTTCGCCTCTCACTTATTTTTTGTGTCTCTACGTTCGTATTAGTTTTGTTTTTGCTTCGAATAGCAGTTATTTATGTGATTTTGGCAATGTATCAATTACTGAAATATGTATCAAACAAAATAATTATAATTGTGTTTAACTCGTAATGTATTTAAGTCATGATGTGGAATGCTAATACGTAAACATGATTTTCGCATACCTTTCGCAACTTACGCATTTTATTTTGTAGCATTTTCCACTGATATTTTCTCGTGTCGTGATCTTAAAGTTTTTTTATCATAATTGTATATACTACGTAAATGATAAGGCGAAATATATTTTCCATGATGGCAGTACATCGTAATATCATAATCTTTTAATCATAACAATCCATATAATATAACATCGTATTCTTATAATCTGATTCTTATACAGAAACATATGGTAAAGTATACTTCATTTTCTCGTATTTTTCGTAGAAAGTACATTCTTCCAGTAAATAAATCCTCGCCAAGTTGATTTAACGCGAAGGTTTTCTCCCAAAATCCTCTCTGAACTTGATTTCGGTTAATACCCTCCGAGTACCCGATCTAATGGCCGCTTTATCTCCCATGCACTTGACCCGCGGACTGCCTTTTTTTCTTTTAATTCGGTCCCTCGTCGGAGTGCGAGATCCCGGGCTCTCCCTAATTAACGTGCGGATGGACTACATAGAAAGCGGCTTCCACTTCGCGGGAACTCATTCTCCCGGTGCAATCTCAGTCGGACGCGGTGGGTTCCTTTCTAAATCCTAAGGTGGCCTTCTCATTGTTATCCTCGTGAAACGTTCGTGTGAAAAGGCTCTGACGATGCTGGTGTTTACTCTCGTTCCCCCCGAGGTGGTAATGCTGGGCCGTATCCCAAAGTATCCGTGTAATTAACTGCGTTGGTTTGCGGAATGGCTACGTAGCTTAGTATTGGTGCGTTGAATAGTGTTGTTCTTTGGTTCAAATTGTTTTTTCTTGTAGTTTTGCGGAGATTTAGGTATTTGTTGCTGTTGTAAGAATTTATTATTGTATTGATAGTAATCTCATAGATCAGGATAATTTTTTAACAGATTTGCACATAAAGGTTAATAATCACTCGTTGTGTTTTTTTAATTCAAGTTACGTTATTTTTGTCTTACGTTGCTCTATATGTAGAATGTATGAATTGATTATTTAGGCTATAATGTTTAATATAATGGTAAAATTGACTTAGGAATGATTTTGAAATTTTAAGAAGAGAATTTAAGTACTTTATCTCACATCATATCAAAGTCTCTTGTTTTCTTTCAATGAAAACTATAATTAAGCATAAATTTATTGTTATCTTTTATTTAGAAAGGTCTATTTCAATTATAGTCTTTTTTATTCAAGTATAGATTAAAATTACAGTTATTGTTAGGTACTGTGTCCGCTTGAAATCGTTGCTATGACTACTTGATCTGACGTTCATTGTCCACACCTCGTTGATAGGGGATCGTTCTCATTCGGCGTAGCTCTGAGATACGATTTTTCTACTTCGCCTCATAAATCTATTCGAGGCCGTTATAATACATCGGCACGTTGTAATGCAAATAGCGGACGTTTACGGACACCTGTCGCTCCCTCGTATCCAATCGATACACCATTTTATCTCGTCGATGGAAAGTTTCGCCGATAGCGTACATCTCGGCCGCAGCCTTCGGCCACGCCAATAATTTTCCGGAATATCGGAAAATTTCGCCGGAAATTTCCTATTAAAATGCAAGCAAACACTCGGATAGCTCCCCAGCGATCGCGGAACAGCGCAACGTGGCAAATTTGCTCATCAGCGTGCAATGAACGCTGGTGGATCGTGAATGATAAACCGGCGCGTTAACTGAATAAGTCTTTTTCGGGCAATGGAAACGGAACCGTGAAATTGACTTTCAGACGTGACTAATTCAAACAATAGCGATGAATATTTTGCGGTAGAGGGATTTAATGATTTATGCGTCGTTCGATGTGAAATGCGTGGTTTTTATCCCAATTTTGTCGTTGTTAATTGAGTTAAATAAATAGTATTGGTTTATCGTTCGCGATTTATTCGTAAGCTTTAGAAAACGGTTTATGAAGGTTGAAATTCTTAAATGCCGATCCTAATCAAAGTTACCATGGAACCACATCTCAAGCAGGTGTTTGTGTAACAATCTATCGTTCAGAAGGTGATCGTATCCAATTATGAAGCAGTTTCCAACCTTTGATGGAATATTCATGATCTTTACGTGAAAGTGATTATATGCTACGTCGCTTTGTTATGAAACGAGCGTGGCATTTGTTTTTCAAGGTTTATTCAGTAGTAACCCTTTGTACAGATTAGCAACGCATTCGTTCTTTAGCTACTCTACAACGTTCAAAAAACACCGATTTGAGTGACAGTCGTTATTCACCCCATATCCCAACAAACGTCTCGATGTTAATTACAGGATTTCGTTCGGAAAACATACCTTTGTGATGAGACGCGAAAGCTGGGTCGTGCCTTCGGTCCGTGGACTAATCACGTAATTGGCTAAACTTTGAAATAGGATTGCTTTTGCTCGGAGCGGGTCTTTGTACGTGTCCGTTTCTTTTATAGTGGGAATCGCTTGCAAACTATGCGGTGGTGTTTGTCTCCCCCAAAAGGCCTTTTTTTGGCCCAAGCGAGTGACGCACTTGAATATTCTGCGTTTGATTTCGCGAGCCCGCCGCTTACATCTTTTTTTCAAGCGGTAACCTTGCTTGAATCTCTATATCGTAAGATAGATACCCTTACGCTGTGATTTCGTAAGTTAACGTGGTTCGTTAAACATAGGGTAATTCTTTGCATTGATTTAATTCTTGTAATAAGAGCAATGTAGGTTTGCTTTCTGTACGTAAGGAGTGAAGGTTTTTTAAAAAAAGCAAGGTATGGGTTTTTACCTAGAGAGAAAATATGCATTTGTTGTAATATTTTTAGAAGTGTTTCGTATTTCTCGGTTTAGACCCTTGCTATTTAAGTACAGTTTGATTTGTTTTTCAGGATTTTTATTCGAGTTAAATTATATTCCACGCGTCCACGTTGAAGCCTACCGTCGAATTTTGAAGGAGTAATAAAATTTGTTATTATAACATGGATTTATTAGATAAGGACAATTATTAGGTATAACAGTATTCTAAATATATAAACCTAAATTCTTGGAATAAGTTCGTATGGTTATCATATTATCAACCCTTAATACTTTTCTAATGATTGGTACCCCAACTGCTTATGTTTATTAGTTACCTTCACCACGTAAAATGTATTTTTGTTTGACCAATTTCACAATCCATGTTTAATCCACAATCGTCGTGATTTGAGAGTTATTTTCGATGATTTTGAAGTGTTATTATAATTTGGAAAGGAATGTTTCATTCGGATGTGTGAATTTACGTAGTCGCATGTAATCGAAGGCGATTGTTTGTCCGTTCGTCGATTCGCCAGTCGTATTTACCTTTCGATATACGGAGGTGAGCATACGTTAATATTTGCCCGAGGTTGCGATGTTAATTCGTCCATATCTACCTTCACACCCCATAAGCCCGCCTTTAGCGAAGGGTCATAATTTTGCGATATGCCCGATTTATATCGCTACCGATTTCACCTCGGAATACAGTTTTTTCACTTATTTTTCCGTTCAAGGATGACCGCAATTGTTTTGTTCAGTCTGTTTTGGATACTATCAGATGTCATTGTCCATTCGCTTCGGGCCCGCAATAATTTGAATATCAGTCCAAAATTGTCCTCGATTTCGTACCTATGTTCTATGCAAATTCGTGACAAGGGTGTTTATAAATGCATGCTAATTTATATCGAAAAATGTCGAGTCGGAAGTGTCTATACGTGATTGCGAATGCCAAATTTCGCGAATGATGAATTTAGTATAGATAGTTTGTTTTTTGGATTGGTTATTCGTACGTTTCACATCTGCCTCCTTGTATTATTTGCGAATTTTTTGAATGTTTTATTCTTAATTTTGAAATTCCTTTATCTAAAAGATCTATTTTTTAGTTTCATATTTTTATGGAAACAGTTGCCATATTTTAGATCATATATTACTGTATATGATAAAAAAATTACGTATCGTTATTTATTAGTCTGTTATCTCGAAGAAGTTCTTTTGATTCATACGTAGCTATCTGGATAAAACGTTGTATGTTTCCTAGATACGAGTCATAATGTTTTACGTCTAATCTAATCGATACGATACCATCACATCGGTCTCGCGAAGTATGGCTCAGAAGGCGCTGTTGTCGTAGGTAAGTCGTCTACACTCCTTCCAACGTCTCTACCCTTGCCTCAGTCTTGGCACGCGACCCACTGCATTCCGAGACGATTCGTCTCCTGCAGAGAAGTCTACTTTTCGGTGCTTCTTCATCTCCTTCCCCTCGCCGTCTGCGTTTCTAAAAATCACCCCTCTTAGCGATGCGTGAAGCGAACAATCGGCTGCAGGAAACGTGCCTCCGAATGCGTGACAGACACGGATGTTTTCTCCGTGGATTTCCTACATTTTTGTCTATGTTTTTCCCCGCGATTAGGATCTGTGAATTAAGGAAGTACGTGTTTCATTTCCGGTGTGACAATAGACTCTTTCAGAGCGAGGTCGTGTACCTTAAAGCTAATCATGACGTATATAATTTGACGTTAATACCTTACAAGATAACTTTTGGCGTATGGTAGGGGAACTTATAAGCACTTTAACCTAAAATGATGGGTAGTGTAATGGAATATAGATTTACGACTCGTTTATTTTGTGATTCTTGGAGCAAAAATCCCTGTAATTTGCTGGCAATCAAAGTGGTTACAACTTTATCGTCATGTGTACGTATTATTAAGGAATCGAAGGCAGTTGTTTTATGAAGGAACATAATGGTCGGAGGGTTATTTATTCTTTCATAAGCACGATCCATAAAGTTTATTCGTAACTTCTGATGAAAATTACGTACAGTGGAATTAATCGATTTTAAATCGGTTCATTTTAGCCCGTTTCTTCAACTGTTGATTTCGGAATACGTGGAGCGGGAATTTAACTCTCGTTTCATAATACTTGGAAAGTGGAGTTCCTCGGAAACCTTAACGACTTGTCGGTTAAGGTGTCTTGTAATTTGTCAGTAGATCGTAAATTCTAAGTCTCCTTCTCCCTCGCCATGCGATTTTAACGCCATCGAGGCTGACGCTCGAGCCCTTTTCCATCATTTTAAGTGCCCCTTTCGATTCACTGCAAGAGGTCCATTTATGCTGCCATCAAGACCTTTCCATTGCTTCCCTCCCCTCTTAATATCTCGCCCTCACTTGCTCCATATTCTCTGACCCCTCCACGATGCGGTCTTTGGCCATAACGAGAAACTTCTCTACCAACTGCCGTCACCTCTGGGGCGATGATGAAAAAGACGCTGTTATATCGTCGATTCAGTTCCTTGCGCCTAAAGTTATTTCCTACTTAATCGTCCGAAAGACGGAGAGTTCTTTTACGCTCTCTAAGAGCTCTGAGTGGAGTGTGGGAATGTACGAAAGGTTTGGGATTGATGGAAGGGGTGTGAGGAAGTTTCTTAGGGTGTCGTGACTGAATAGGGATGATATTGGAATGGTTATGATGGATTTTTGTGCTCTTTTACGTCTATTATTTGACTGAATGATGAGGTTTTTCGCGTGAATGAGGTTGGTTCTTTATTATGTTATATTATACTATATTTATTAGGGAAATAATGTTTAATTGTAATAAGACAGGGAATTATCTCGAATTCAAAGGAGCATGTTATCTATTCCTTTCGGTTTATTATCATTTTCGTTTGAATAATATATTAAATTATCCTATATTTGAAAGGGTTAAATGGAAAAGGAGAATTTTCAGTCTCAATTCCGCACTTACTAAAGACTTTTATTATTATTATATTTCTCTTACGTAAAATTGTTCGTAATTATACGTACTTGCGTGTTAATGTAGGTGAAGGATCTCCCTATCCGTTGCCACTTGTCTGTAAGGATATTTTTCAAGGATGTAAATGTAAATTAATTAATAAAATAGTTATGTTGGGTTATCTTTACAAGTTTGTCTGAAATATCGTTGAACGTTACTCTTTCTTACATCTTCTAAGTTTGTAGCACCGTAAGTAATATTCTGTTGCCTCCGCGGAATTATATAATGAATATTTTAATTCTCCTCAAAGGCGAAATTTCCGAGAAAAAATTCCCTAGCTGCCCTAGGGAGAATCCCATGAAATCTCGCGGACTCTTTCGGCATCGCAATTAGTGGTATCCTCTCTTTCTTTGGGAAAATCTAGAGCTGGCATTAATTGCTTGATGGTAGACCCTTGATCTCTTAGATGGGAACAAATCTCGGATTACGAAGTCATCGAATTTCTTTTTTTTTAGAGTGGGCCGGTGAAAGTTGGGGAGGAAAACTTCAACGAGAGGATATTAAAAGTTGTGAGCAGAGGTCGCGGGAAGGTTAATTGACGCGATAGAAATGAAGTGGAATATTTTTGGGGGATTTTTATTAGGTTTCATTAGCAAACTGAAGCGGAGAGAATGGAAATTAAAAATTGTGGTTAAAAAATTTTAGGTTCTTTTACGTGAAATCTATGATACGTATTTTATTTGTTCGATTTTGTTTGATGAGAAATAGATTTTTCAGAAGTAATGGAAGTATAGTTTATTTCAGAAGTTAGAGTCCATAAATTTTATTGATTTAAGTAGATCGCTTTATGTTGCGTTGCTTGAAAACTATTGTTTTTTTTCGCCCGAGAATACGCTAAGTTAGATGAGAATATGATTGCTATTGTACTTATGAAGCATCTTTAAGATTTCTCAAAAAAAAGGGCTACCGCTTAAGCATAGAGAGCTAGTGAGTCGATTAGGTCATTGACATATTTTCCGTGGAATTGTTCTATCTCTTTTGAAATAAGCTTTTATGTAGGAGAGCAGTTGACCTAATTTCGAAGAGCTGAACAACTTTACAGAAATGACGAGACGGAATATCAATTTATCTCAATTCAAAGTTGCTCTTGACTTGTACGTCCATAATGGATTGTTCATTTTCGTAGGTTTCTTTACGAATTGAAGTTTAGTTTTAAAATTGTTTCTCTACGGGCTTTTTATTTCACAATTCAAGATGTTCACGGAGCTACGGTAGTAATGCTAGTCGTGATGAAATTTAACGATGAAGAAATTTCGTATAGCATTATCCCAAAATACGTCATCTCAATATCTGGAGCAGAGAATAATGTCCGCTAATACATCCTAAACGGATTCCAGGTGACGAACGAGAGGTAGTTAATCGGCATCGTCACTCAAGTCGGGACCCAATTGATTCGAGACGAGAGGGATAATCCCTCTCGGAATGACGACGCAGTCAATGTCGGGAGCCGGCGCTAAAACATTCGATTAATTCCGACTTAATCGCGTGGCTGGGCGATTGACCCCGTGTCGACCGATCCAGTCGTTATGCTCCGGGTCATCGGGGGCGTCCTCACGCGCGGATCATCTACCCGAAAGACGCTAATGCCCAGCAATCTCTCTAATACGGCTTCAAGATAAGTGGACGTAATAAAGTGGGGATCTACGGAGAAGGTCGCAGCCCATCGGCAGAAGTTTTGGTCGGAAGTCGGATGGGGTGCGCCACGGTATTTCTGAAACGACGGCGGTTTGTTACTCGAGAGACTTCTCTGGCGAGGATTCTCAAAGCTCTAAGTGCTTGAAGAAGCTATCTTCCGTAGCGCCCCGTGGGCGTAGCTGTAATGCGGAAGGCGCTGTAATTAAAACGTGCGCGCGGCGTGCTTTGAGAATTAATTGGCGATGTGGGTTTTTCCGTCGGTTGGGTTGGTCTTTTTTCTGTTTTCGTTGTTGCGGGTGTGGCTAGGTTTTTGTGGGTGTTTTGTTTGGTATGATCATGGATTTTTTGTATTTGGAGTTGACTATGTTTATATGTTTCGTATTTTAATGATAATCGTGTTGGATATTGCTGCATTTTTTTCGAGGTCTATGATTTTTTTTATTACGTGATAATTTTGTTGAAAAATTTGGGGTTCGCAATTGATTTTTAAAATATGTACGCTTAGAAGTAAATGTATTTTTAATTTTACTAATCACATCTCTAATGATAGGTTTATTGATGGATAATTTGGTTCGCAATCTAGAATGAGACATACGATGTTCATAATTAACGCAAACGTCTATTTTAATGCCTGTCCGTCTGCGAAATATCTTGGTACTCCATGATCAGTGCTAATTAGAATGATGTCATGTTCAATCAGTTCATCACGAGCGCTCGTGTTTCTCAAGTCGTAATGATCAGTTGTTGAAAGTCTTATCATCATGAATCAATACCAGTATTGCTATCTTGAGATATCTCTGAGCGTCGTGGCAATCGTTATGCTAATCCTTATGTTATGTTACCAGTTTAATCTCAAGAGCAAAGTGAATATTAATGGCTGATATAGTTGGAATAATCGCTAGAAATCTAGAGCGTGCGTAATTGGATCGAATGCTAATGGGTTAAGGGTAGTATGCTCATTGAAAACGAAAGTGTAGCGAAAAATTCACGGAGGCCTAATTCCTGTTCACGATAAGTGAACGTTCGCCATTGACCTGGTAATTAGGAATGTTATAAGAGACTATTTGCGTGAGCGTTCGTGAAAATAAAGCTCGACCCAGTTTATAATGGCAACTAGTCATCAGCGCAAAAAATCCATTTTGGCCTTCTACGAAACAGTTGACGTCTTTCTGGTTGCTAAGGTGACTTATCGATTGTCTCTTTGCAGTTGGTTGTTGCATAGCATATTTCGCTTGGAAACCACGTATCGGCAGCAAAGTTCAAGGATAAAGATTGATATATTTAAGGGTAGGAATATGATTTTTCGTAGTAGTTCGGGCTCTTTTAATGTGTATGGGATGTAGGTCATTTAGCAGGCGCGTGATAGTCGCTATTCGTTCTTGGCAGTTTCTTCAGTTTATCTTTAGGCTAGAGAATAATTTACTGGCCGAGAAATTGCTCCCACTGCGTTATAATTGTGGTGCGAAATTAAGGGAAGATTTAGTTTGTTTTCGCTTCGTTTCATGCTAATGTATGTTGTCATTAGAGATTTTTAGTCGGTTACAGTTAAATTATTTTGTGGCTTTTGTTGGTTTAATGGTGAAGAAGATACGATCTTCTTGCCGTAAGCCAAAGCGTACTGTTCCTAAATCGCGAAGGAGTTTTTATTCTAGAATTATTTTTTTTAAATTTGAAGCTATAATTTTACGATAATGTCTAGATTCTTGTAAATTTTTGCACATAACTTTTTAGCGTTTGTTTAATGTTTTCAAAATTATTTCTTCTAATTTATTTTGGTTACATTGATAAGCTTGGTGTTTTATAATCTATGTACGCCGTAGTTCTGTTTATCAGTTGGGTATCATATTCACGTCATATTTTATTCAATGTTTGATATCAGAGTATATCTTTATGTGCAATTTTCAGAGGTACTCGCGCGTTTGATCTGTTACACGCCGCTATTCCATTTCGAAAGATACATGCATGCCAAGAGTCACGTCAAAACTCAACATCATTAATTATGTCTCTTAACGGGTCCATGTCAACATGTTATATGGGGCTTTTAGTGAGTACTTGCTCTTAATTTAAGCTTTATAAACTCCAGTGACTCTATTAGAAGTGTACACGGAATCTTAATGATGCGTGACGGTACTGATTAGGAGCATAGTATCGATTGATAATTATGAAAGTTTAACGTAAAATTAAAGATATTCCTCGCAAAATATCCTAAAATTTTTATTTTGTTCGGGATGTTCAAAATTTATACGTTATACATTTTATAGCATATGTGTCTCACTTCACTTTTGATCGTGTTGAAATACCAAAGAGTCGTCTAGATTCAACTAGACTTTCAAAAAAAATCAAAAACAAACAACATGCTTGCTGCGGTCTTGAAATCAGGTTCGTAGCTGGCTGTGGTCTAGGAAATTCAAACCTCATTCCTCGTGAGATGAAAGACATGCAGCGATCTATAAAGGACATTGGACTGAGTGTTGTAAGGTTGAAGGTATGAAGTAAGATGTGAGGGTGCAAAAACCTGCAGTTAAAAGTTCAGTATTGTGTGCTAGTTGATGAAATAGAACTGCGTTGGAAGATCGCATTACAATGTGAAATAGTTGTTTAATCAAGCGTATATTTAACCTATGATGAATTTCACATTTAAAGCCTGGTGCAGTATGTATTTGCTATTTATTATTATACGTCTTATGTTTTGATTGACGACCTCTTGGAATGACATTTCTAATGTCCTGGATGTTGAAATGAAATGAAAGATCCGTCTTTTTAACATATTCACTGGTCAATTTTAAGCTTGCCCACCCCTGAATCATTGACAGTAATACGTTCTTACATCCCTCCTTTTCGTTTGTGAACAACACTTTATGCATCTTCTCCTAAGTGAGGGTTTATACACTAGATGCATGAATGCCAGTGTTCGCCCCACTGCATCTTCGAATAACCCAGTCACTTTCCCTCTCACATCTCCTTCCTTTTCTGTTGCTATTGTCGGGTTCCTCTGCACTCTCGGCCAACTATCCCACCAAGGACGACGGATCATTCCGCCAGAACGCATTTCTTTCTTCTTTTTAGCTGTCGTCTTCCTGGCAGAGGGCGTCATTCCGTTGTTTGGATGTCTCTCCCCGTATTTTCTATCGCACTCGGCTATTTCCAGTTTTTCCCGAGATGATGTTATTCGTCGTCTCTAAGAGCGCTCCTATTACCAACGGCGTTTTTGGAAAGACCTCGAGGCCCCAGGTTCCCATTCGCGTGTTTGTCGGTCATTTTCGCCGTTCACAATGCAGATGTATTCGCTCGTGATTTGTTACTAGCGTGCACTCGCTTTTATCGGTGGCTTAAATGGGGTAGTGTTCGTAATTTGAGTAAATACATGAGGGTTTGTTTTTAAGTATGATTATGAGAAGTATCTGAACTGGTGAATCTAGTGCTTTTGGTATTTAGGTCGGGATTCTTAATATTTAGGCGAATGATTGATAATATGAGTGTGTTTAACTAAATTAGCAGAAATTGTTTCGTAGTGCAATTGGTTGTGGGTGGTCGTTAAGTGTTAGCTTTTCCTAACTTTTGTATGAGTGTATTATAAGAGTTGTTGGGATGATAACTTCATGGCTTTGACCTGTTACTCTCTTATTAAAGAGTGGTTTTGTTTTCGTTATATTTTTATAAGTCACGTATTTTACGTAGTGTTAATTATTGTTTATTCAGTAAAATTAACCTTGCTTAAAAGTATTACAAAAATCTCTTCTCAATCTACTCAGATTTTATTTATTTATACATCACGCAGTATCTAAGTTTTTCTCATTATCTTCGTCTTGAATAGCTACCAGTGAAACGCGAAGGTAGGGCATATTCCTAGTTCACAAACTGCAATATTGAAGGAATAGCACAAGAATAACGGTGTATCCAATTTCTTCATATTAATTGTTTTTTATGATTATGAGGATACTCTACAAACAACCTTTGGATGTGTTTCTATTTACGAAAACGAAAACTCTTGCATATCCTCCGATAGAAACGAATATTTATATCAGTTAGTCTTTCAATCTATTTCCCTTATTTTGTACGCTGTATTATGCTGGGTCTCGGATGTTAAGTCATCGCCATGAAAATAACAAGCTAAGAATTTTTGAAAATTCCACCAGAAATAAAAATTTTACGCCCTCTCGGAAGCATGGGATAAATGCAGAGTGCGTCATCGGTAATTAAACGCATCCATATTCCCATAATGCTAATTGGCGTGTAAAGACGCGTTTCACGTTCAAGCAAATAGAGCATTAAAACGCGATTTTCAGAAGAACGTGCGGGAATCGTATCGCATTTATCAGTGAAAGTATTTATATCGGTAAAAATCGATTTCGTAGGGCTCGTGAGTAATTATTCAAGAATAAAAATGGAAGTGGCTCTCGGAAATATCTCGGATTCCATATTTTTCGAATCGGAAAGCGTGCAGAGAACGTTGTGTTTGAATTTAGCTCTTTGATTTTCCGCTTCAGAGAGTTTTAAATGGAATTTTATTGTGCACGTAGTCCGAGAATAATTTCTTTTCTATAATTTATATTGTATCCTTAAAGGAAATAAGGGAGATATTGTTGTACTTTTATGTTTTGGCGTACTAGCCTTCTGGTGGTATATATCTATTACGAGAATAGGATATGATTAATCCAAAAATGTAACTTGCTGCGATATTATTCCTCGTTGCTAAATTGAATTTCAAAGATCCGATTTATTTCGTACATTCATCGTAAAAGAATGTGTTTGTTTAGTAACATATCCCTGTTCTTGAAACCTTGTAAGAAGAGATAAGTGCATTTCAACGTATACTTTAACCCCTTTATTTTGTTATTTCCCGAAAGGAGCGTAAAGAAATAAAAAAAAATGTCGGATCGAGAGCTTTGCAAAGGATATGCGAAAAGAAGCAGCTAAAGAAGAGATCTCCCGACATTTCCCTCCCCCCTGCCATACTCCTAAAGTCAACATCCAGGGATCTATGTATATGGAGAGCAGAATCAATATTTAAACCCCAGAGTACACCAACTTATTCCGCGAGGAAAGGGCATATATAACCTGTCGATCTTTTCATGAATTGGCCCATCATTTCTGCAAGGAGCAAATTTGCGGAGGAAGTGACAAATCGCCCCCAGTGAAACAGCGGCTTTTATTCGCCAACTCGTTTCCTCAGCGGAGTTGGAGTGACGTTCCGACTTCCTGCAGTTTGTTGTGAAGATTTGGATTCCGGATGAGTCATTTCTCTCGCTGGACTGTTGCCAGCACACTCCTCCATGCTTTTCTTTCCCAGTTCGTCTTTTAACTCACGAGATTTTTTCCCCGCTCCGTTTCTTTGATTTCTGTTTCACTCGTTTGATTCCAACCCCATGCATCATTCCCCCAAAGTACGTCTTTTCAGATCCTCGGTAACACTCGTCACGTCTCCGGTTTAAATATCCTTTTCCCTGTTCGAATACCGCAGAAAATGTAGAAGCAGCGCATGTTTTAGCATCGGATGGTCGCGGGTTATCTAGTAGATGTAACGATGATTTGTGGATAGAGGGAATAAAGAAGGATTTACGAGTGTACACCTGTGAATTACGAGGCTTCGTTTTTGCTCATAAATCCGCATTATGCGCGGGTCCATTTTCTGGTTCAGGGAAACGAAGACGCCGTGGTCCTATCCTTTTTAATTTTGGTTAAATTATAGCGGGACGTTTTTCACATCGGGCTGCAATTTGTACGTAAGGACTCAATGATTGCTCCGTAACATTTGTTATGATTTAGACCTGTACTGTGCGCAGTACTGTGTGTACCTTCAGCTCATGTTTGCGAAGTACGTCTGGTTTACGAGAAGATAATTGTAGTGGATAGGTTCTCTTTAATGTCTGGTTAAGTTGTAGGATTTTTTTCTCGTATTTAAAATAGTCATTATTTATTTAGTATATTTTTCAGATTATTTATTGCAACATATCGGAAAAGAAGACAAATGTTGAGTATTAAATGAGGATAATTGTTCTTTAGAATTTCGAGTTTCGTAATTTTCCGATTTCACATAATTATAACGTTTTTGGCCGTCATTAATGTATCGGTTACAGAATTTCGATAAAAGACGGTTATTGGAATATCGGAACAGTACTCTTTGCTTTTTTAATTGCATTTCAGTCTCTTTAAGTTCCAATTCATCTCGATCTTATAGAGCATTTAAAGGATAATCTTATGAAGTACTTAAGTAGTTTACTGCCGATGGAGAGTTGAAATTTTTTGTCATTCCTTTTTTTTACACTGTGCCACAGCTGTTTAAACACTTTGAATTTAGAAAAGTATTTTCAATTCATGAAGATATTTTTTTATGATGGTATTTCTGTTAGAGATAATTCCCCAACTTTCTTATAGTTTCTTGAATATGTTATAATATTTACTTACTGTAAGTTTTTAAGCGAGCCTTTGGAGAATTATATTTTAAAAATGAATTCGATTAAGTATTTATTCAGAAACATATTATTGAAAGGCTGAGCGGTTTTCAGGGATTGGACATTATATTTCTAGTTCTCAAAATTCTCATACTCGAATTTCGAATCGTACACGCGATATATCCGTTTGTATTTACTTATAATTTCGGAATATTTTGCCTGTTGTATGAAGCTTCATTTACCATTCTTCTTCAGTTCGGTTTCCATTCCTAATTCTGTTCATATCTCTATTCTACACCAGAGTCAGAGCATGTCTGAAATGTTTACTCAGTCTAAATGGCAGTTTAAGTGAATGGAGCGTGGATTAATCGTCCAACTTGGAGGACAGTTCTCTAGTCCTCCGTCGATTGATTATGAATCGAGCAGTGGACTCCGCATGGCACTTCCATTATCCGGGAAACCTAATTCCCTTTTCCCGTTGATCCCGAGATCTGGATTCCAAGTCATTCGGTCCCGAAGGCATCGTTAAGGGTGATCATTTCCTACAGTCACCTTTCATATGACTTTTTTATTGTTCTCTTCGCCATGGAAACAGATTTTCATTATCTTCGCCTCGAGAGTCCGTCTGTCTCTTTAACGGTGCAATGTGACGCGAAATTTTGATTGTAAAGAACGTTAAAGATTCTTCTTACATTGTGTTGTATGTGTATTTAAATGATTGTGAAGTTATGTGAAGGTAAAGTGTAAAGTTTTCGTGAATTAACGTTGAAAAATCTCATAAAGAAGATGGATAATATTTACTTATTTTATTTTAGTTTTTATAGAGTGGATTTAAAAGTTCGAAGTATTAAGCGAACAGATACCTTCGTAACATAGAAACCACGTAATCCTCTGTGCTGTTTATGTTATTGTTGATTCTTCACGGCGTAGAAAGAAGCCTTTGAGATGATATTAATACAATATAAATTCCTCCTTGGTGTCACGAACGTTTTTGTTCACTCTGTGTTCTTTTGTTCATAGAAGTGGATTCTCCATTCGTTTTGTTTTTATTTATACGCCCTCGGCTATTTTATCTCATTGTCAGCATTCCTCACGTCGCTACCTTCACAAATAAGAGGTCTGCTTTTTTTATATTTTTCGATTTTTTTTGCACTCATCATTTCATTCCATTCGCTCCTTAGTTTTTAAAAATTGGGACAGCGCGTTCGGCAGAAAGTGTCTCTACTTCGCTTTGTGTCGTCGATGATTTTGGAGTTCTCAACCCCCACGGGGTTTTTTTTTCCGGATCCGTAGCTCTTTTCCGCAGCGTGGCTTTTTCTCCAAATTCGCGGGAGTTTTTTTCGTTTAACGTGTTTCGGAGTGGCTTCATTTATGCGCGGAGCAATTTTCAAAGGCAGTCGGTGTTTGACATGAAAGGGTTTTTCCTGGTCGTCTCAGATCTTTCAAGGTCGAAAATGTAGATCGTTTTCGAATTTCAAAAGGCTCGCTAATTACTCTCGGAGTTGGCTTTTTTTTATAAATCTCTGTTGATTTTTGGAGGTTTCGGAAGCTGTGATGAAGCTTTTCTAGTAGGGACAGTGATCTAATTAATGACTGGTCCAAGTGCTTTTTTAAGTTTATAAGTCTCGCTCACTTGTAGCTATTTAAAGTCGTGTGTGTTAAGGGCTGGGTTGTCTTTTGGTGTATTTAAAGGGATTATGATGATAGAAATTTTTTTCTTATTAGAGTGAAAAATGGGAATATGAATTTAGCGGTTCGTAGATTTGTGCTTTAGACTTTTATGGCTTTGAATATCTATCCTCTTGTTCTTAATATACTCAAAATCTAACGATTTTTAAAGAATGTTCGAACAAAGAATTAACATTAAAAATCTATCCTTCTATTGTAGAATCCCACCGTTCAAATCCCCAATTATAATCATTTTTTATTCGTAATTTTTAAGTTTTTCTATCAAAGGGTAATACTCTGAAATCCATTTCTAGTCTTTTGTTTGGTTATCTTAAGGCTGTTTAAATGTACCTATAAATGAGGAGTTGAATTTCTTTTAACTGTTTATGTTTTGTCTTTAACAGATTGCACCGTCAGCTAAGAAGCTATGGGGAGTGGAGGAGCAGAAGGATGATTCAAAAAGTGGAGGGATTCTCAACTTAGGCGATCAGATGTGGCGAGATTCGACGTGGAGCACAACTGGTAAGTACAGCTTATTATATGTAGAACTCGAAATTTTCGGCTTGATTCACTAACTTATGAGTCTTATGAACCGCTCGTTTACTTTCGTATGTATCTGTTTTGATGACACAGAATGGGAAAGGAAATATCAAGTATCGTTGCTAGATAGCCTTTCTATCTATGTCTAGATGGTTGTTCGAAGGCATCTGTTAGATATTTAAAGAGATATTTCTCTTTATAATTCAATGAAAGACGTAAATATTAGTCGCGATTACTTTTTTGAAGAATAGTTTTCATCAGAGTACATGCATACATATTTTTCACCAGTTATTTTTAATGTTATTTTCCTGATAATCTTCTCAAAAAAGAGGGTCCTTTTCAAAGTCCTTTTTAATAAGTCCTTTTCGTTACACTCTTATTATTTTATCAATCTCATTTTTCATTTCGGAAACCAACCCAATCTTCATCTAGTTCTCATACTAAATTAATGGGTGCTTGGTTCATCCTCGCTTGTTAGCAGGAAAATACCATTACGAATTTTCCGGGGACCATCCAGTTATCCCCCCATTTAGTTTCATTTTGATACTCTCTCTCGCATACGGATCTCGGAATTTAATTAAAGGTTCGTTTCCAGCGGCGGAAATGGACAGACGTACGTGTGTAGGTGAAGAGTCGACAATCGATTGCGACACACGGCTCATACTTTCGACCACAATCACGCATCCGTGCGTGTAGTATGCACGCTCACGAAGGTCTCCCTCATCGCGCGCCTAAGCATTCGAAGGATGCGGCATTGGCGTATTCGAAGGATTTTCGATTTTTAATTCAAATTGTGCCGGCGACAGCCTTGAGGGGGGAAAGGATTCGTCTTGAACAAATCGAATGTCATCAGACGGGGGGAAGATGTGAGGCTCATCAACTTTCATTATCTCGACGTGTGTGTCCCACAGGGGAACGTACTCGGTCCTCCGGAATTAATCCAGTTTTTTTCATCCGAATTCAAATTGGTCTTATTTTTTTGAGATTGATTGGAAGAATGACTTTGTTAGTGATGAAGGATAGTACTTCTTTTTGCATCGTGTCCGTGTTCGGAGAATGATTACGGTTTTATTACTTCCATCTATTCTGAATCGGGTGTTCATTGCGATTAGGTTTCTTATCGAATTTGGGAGGATAGAAAAAGTTCTAGGAAGGAATCGTAGGCTAGGAAGTTGTTAAATCCCTCTACTTAAATCTCTCTACTATCGAATTATGAATAGCTTCCTTTTAAATATGTTTTACCTATTTTCTTTTAGTATCGTATTTATCGTTGCGAAGCGATCTTTTTATTATCCTTTGTTTTCCGGTGAACTTAAGCTTTCGTTGAATATAATTGAGTGGAGTGGAAAATACGTAACGTTATTCGTAATATGTTTCTTTAGTTTCCCTAATGTAAGAGTGTATTTACATTACAAGTGTATCGATTAAAAATTTATGAAGTAGAATCATTCGTATTTAATCTCATATCGGAGTTTGATACGTGTTCGTAAAAATAGAATTTTTCCAGATAAGAAATCAATTCATCCCACAATTCTGAGTCAATTGAGGTTACACGATGCAAATTGGACGTGGGAGTTGATAATCGCAATAGGAAATGATTGTTTCCATTCCCACTGATAATCCATTTCGCTCAGAATATATTACCGTGAATATCGTTATTTTGCTATCTACTAAAGTTCGCGTCCTGAAGTAAATCGTATGGAGGGATTAAAGTAAAAAAATGGCACTAGAATTAATTACCTAGGAAACGTTTGGAATTGTATAACGGTTCTCCACGGCGTACTCAGGCTAGAATATATAGCACGTTATGGATATACCTGTGGAGTGGAATCGGATACACCGTTTTTATCAATGCGGACGGATCTCTCTCTCTCTCTGCCCAAATGATGAAGATTTCGACGCGGAAATCACATCCGCCTCTTAAAATATTAAGCCCTCACCACGCTCGATATACACCGCTTTTGGACTGAGCCCATTTATCTTTGTCGGGTAGCGGTTCTCGTTTATATCTGCCATTATTTTCGCGGATTAATCTTCCGAATCATTTTTCCAGTTCTTTTATCATTTCACTCGTCCATCGTGTCGGATTCGTTTTCCAATAACCAAGTAGATGTTGGCGGAGTCACGGTTGCGTTTCGTCCTGTTAGTTTTCTGGGTGGATTGAAATGTGCCGTAAATTATTGGGATAATCATAGTAGTGCGCCCAGGCGGGTTTGGCGGTTAAAGTATACCTTTATCCTACCCAGGGCGGAAAGGTTTTGGTTGGCAAAGGTTTTGTTTATCGTGTTTTTTTCCCTTTAGAATATTACCTATGAGTGTGATTTATAGGACATTATATTCCAAGTTATACGAAAATTGTGCAGGAATTGTTTGAAAATAATTGATAAGTTGTAGACGAAGTTATGGGTCCAAAATGTAAAGACGTGTTTTTAACGGAATCATAGTGTATAAGATTCTAAATGTTAATCTTCAGCCATTATAAAGGTATCTTTTTTATTTTTGTCTAGTTTTTTACATAATCTTGTTTAAAAAAGTACTATGATTATAATGATAATGGTTTAAATCAGATGATTTCATGTTATTCGTAATTCAATTTTAATGCCATATTTGCAGTTTCTTTGTATTTTTAGATATTATCCCAGTACTAAGCAAAGATTTATTAACTCCAGACTTGACTCAGTAGCTTGAAATTCTTTCTCTATTCACTCGGTTTAAATTCCCCGTATTTTGTTCCCAAGAATCTGAGCATATCTCCCCACAATACGGTTCGAATTCATATCTCTATCTTTCGTTGGAATTTCGTGGGAAAGACGAACTTCCCGGAACAGAGAATAGCAAATAAGTGAAAATCAGGATAACGAACGTTCCACGCGAGTCTTACCGAATTTCCATCAATTTCGAGCCCTGAAATATGAATTCTTCACTTGTTTAATCATCGAGAATAGCGGGGCCATATGGCAAATGGAAGGCTCTTTTCTTACGGTTGATGATGTTTGCGGAGTAGCAGGATTCTCTCCCAGTTTGTTTCCAAATTCAATTGTATTTCCCCCGGATTTGCATACGTTTACCCTCTGGCAAGTGGATTCCTAGCAGCCGTTTTCTCTTCTACGAAATCACAGTGCCAACTAGTACGATTTAGCGGTCTCTCTATCTCGTTCTCTCTCTTGCAGTCATAAAGCGGTTGTGTAAACCGCGTCAACGCTTACGTTTCAGTTGTCCCGATTGGCAATTCGCAGATTTTCGTCGCTAATGAAAGGAAAATCTGCCGATTTTTTTTTGCGGCCCCGAACATCGCTTCGAAGCTAAATCTCTGCATTCCGTTTGACAGATTCCGTCAAAGGTTTTTAACATCGGTTTTGGCCATTCTTCTGGTTGATTGGCTTACCGAATTCTTTCGTTTGCTGTTGATGAGTTTTTTTTTTCTAGTCGTGTTGGCACTTTTCCGATGACTTATTTATCGCGTTGATTATTTTTTTAGAGATGAGGTCTTTTTTGTCGATTAAGGTGTTCGGTTCAGTAGGAAATGTTTGTTTGTTTAAGTTTATTATCAGCGTCATAGTATGATATGATAATATTTTATCATGATATTATTATTCATCGTAAAACGCTGAAACTACTTCTTTCATCAATGACCAAAAATTTACGTAACTGTATTTTTAAATATAAGAAAAAAATGTTGAAGAATATAGTAAAATGTGTTTTGTTCAAATAAAATCCATAAAAATTGTCGGTAGGCGTTATATTATGAATGTCCGTATTGAACGATGACAGAAATTGAACTTCGTAAAATACCACGCTGATTTTCTATTTTGTCCGGTTTTGCTGAGTTCGCGAAGTCTAGCATTTATGACAGGGATGTACCATTAGTAGTTGATGGTGATATCGAATTTTGAAACCTGTCTCTATTGTCAACTATTCCTTTACTAGGCAGGTACTTGATCTTGGATATTCTCTCGAGTGAGTATTTTTTAGTGTTCGATAAATAATATCATTCTTGACGTATTTGTGGATTTAATTCGTACTTGAATCTCGCCTCGTTCGTATTTATTGTGCTACTCATCGATCAAACGATCTTTCCCGCGTAAGGTATACCGCGGAGCTTTGTTTTCCCTCTCCCGGATCGTTGTTGATGTTTCTATCGCCCGTAAATAGGCCATCAATGCAGAAGCGTATTTCAATTGCAGATGAAGCGTCGATTCATATCCAGAATCCTCATCGGACCAAATTGCCGTTCGGGAGCTCCAAATTTAATGCCGCATCGCAAAGGAATAATTCGTGCACGCGTCATCAATCGCGAAACGCCGGCCTTTGCCAATTACGGGTCGATTTCGCGAACATTCGTTCGTTCGCGAAAAGCCGTAGAACTCAATTAGGGAATAAAGTGCGTTTAAAAAGACCGCTCGAGGATCGAAGGGTTCTGCGATATCGCTGGCGAACAGGCTTCACCCCCTAAAGCAGTTCGAATTGAAGCAGTCCTGATCGATAGAGTAGCTTGCCCGTGACATCCGCGTGTTTGGACAAGGTCACGCGCACCTCCGCCAGCCACGCCTGCCGGTGTCGCGAGCTAACAGATTCACCAGAAGAGTCAACGGTGCACAACGAAAAGAGATTACGAACGTCACGAAAGCCGAATGGTCTGCACACTCTAGTGCGTCACATCGTTTCAGGTGTCCCTGCACCACCCCCAGCCTCTCTTTCAGTCCTCTAACGCTACATTTATCTTCATAAGGCCCGCCTAACTCCTATAGTCTTCTCCTCCAGGTACCATTTCCCCTCACGCGCGGTCGTTATTCATTTTAACGTCCCGTATATTTCAGCGTTAATATTCTCAAGCGGAGTTTTCCGATGGATCTCCGGAGGCAATCGCCGGCGCAATTACTCGTAATGAAAGCAAGACCGCAGCATTGGCTGTTTCGCTTTCACGCCGTACGATGTGGTCGGCGGCGGTGTGGGAAGCACCGCGCTGTCGCGGGAATTATTCGGAGGAAATTCATCTTTCGAAGAGGATAAGGTTTTTAGTGTCGAAATGAGGCTGTGGACTCTCTTTGGGGTGGGCTCGGATTTTTTTTGTTTCGTGTTTTTTTGCGTGTTGTTTAGGTGTTGAAATTTTGCGTGTTTTGTCGAGGATAGTTAAATTTTGGCTTGTATATTGAGCGGGAAATTTATCGTTATCGATTCCGATGAGTGTTAATTTATTAGTATTTAATTATGAATTATATATAATTGTGTTTTTTTAATTTATTTTACGTTAATTTCAATGATTTTTTCGCTTGAAATCGAGAGCTATCTGTTTCTCGAACGATTTCAGAAGTAGGTTAATACGTAAAAACCGTATATTTAGGGACGAAAACGATGTATCGAACTCCTCAAAGCTTCTCCGAGATCGCGGTTTCACCTTCGCAAGAGATATCTTCCCCTAGCTTTGATGCAGTGAGACTGCTGCATAATGAGATACGCTAGGAATGAATCTCCAAGTTCCAGGTACAACTTGAGAATTTTTAGGACCTCATCTCAACCGGAGTGGTTTCCAGAATTTATACCCGAGTCTTTTTATGGTGTTCTCGTCTTGCCCTGGTATTCAGGCGTAATGATGTATGGAAATGTTTTCGTAACAAGTTTTCTAATGTAATTATCGTATGTCGAGTGATTGATGTAGTGTTAATTTTCTCTAATTCGTAAGAGGAATATTAGAAATGTTTGTCTGCTATCCATGAGGGATGAGTAACTAATTCTTAATGTATTTTCCGAGTATATTTATTCAGGTGTATATAATTGCGTTCCTTGTGTAGAAATTCAATTAGTTGGAGATATCTCTTGAAACTTGGAATTACTGTCTGTTATGTTCCTAAAATTCCATTATTCTACCCGTGGGATACTAGTGTTTAGAAAGTATTATCCATCTCTTTAAAGGTTAGACAGTGCCGGTCTTTCGAGTGGAAATCTGCATTTTTCTCTTTAATATTTAGCCTCTCTATCTAATTAGGAGAACGTAATGATGGTAATCGCCTCTTGAAAAGAGAGCTCAAGTACGAAAAACGAAGAGTGATCGTTTATCTAGAAAGGAAACTTAATATTAGCTGAAGGATAGACTCGCTGGGTACACCTTTTGTTCAGACGCAGTGAGAAATTGGGTCACCTTTCGTTTTTTTAAATATCTTTCGTGCTCTTTTTATCCTCTTTCCAAATCCCTCTCGATTTACAAATTTCGCGTGCGTGAGAAACTCAAAGCAATTATTGTCGGCCGCAGTTCCCTCCGGAGTCCGGGCGTTAGTGGTCTCGCCTCGCGCTTCCAAATGATTTTTCTTTCCTAAACAGCGTTTCGGTTAATGCTTCCATCGGATGCGTTTCATTGCCTTGTTCTACGAAACGGACAAGCCCCCTTCCCAATTCTCTACGCGACGCGCTGTCCACCCAGTGGCGGTTTTGATCTACGCATCGGGTGATTATTGTTATCAGCTCGAAAGTGTCGTGTTAAGTACGTTTTGCTATTAGTAGATGTTATGGATGGTTTTGAGGGCTCAAAAGTAAAATTTTGGTGGTGGGTTAAAAGAGGATATTTCCTGAAAAAATTTGGAAAACTTTCGGGTGGAAAAATCTTGCGTAACATTAACCTATTAGCTTAGGGAAGGGAGGTAGGATTTTTCACTTCCGTTTAACCTGTTACTGTTTAATATGTCGCGAAGAAATTTTAGTTTACACGATTTGTATACATCCTTTTTATTTAGAAATTATATTCTTGTTCAAAGCCTAAATTTACTTCGCTATCCTCATCATTTTCAAGGTTAAGGTTATCAGAAAAACCTTTAAAAAATGATATGTACATTCATTTTCTTCTATGACAGCGGTTTTAATTGAGCTTCTCTTTCTTAATTAGTCCAGCTGAAGATACAATCAATTCTAGGTTTCTTCAGTTCAGTTTGTGTTCATAATAGATAATAACGTAACGGAGAAGTAGCGCACAATGTTCCCAGGCTTTCTTGTATTTAGAATCGTCGAAATCCGTATACGATTGAAATCTGTAGCCTATAATTTGAAATGAATCTAGGCGATTATATCCAAAGCTGTAATCTGTCTAGTTTTGCGTTCAAGCGGTCAATGGGTCACTGTACAGCCGCATTTTTTATATCCGTGGTTTTCCATTCTCTAATTAGGAAACGGATATTGATTGTAAACAGTCTCTCGGTTAATTTTGAATTAAAATTTTAGTGGTGTGGAAGTATATCAGTTCGTACTGATAATAACGTATCGTATTTTACAATTGGAAGCTGTTACGTGTGTCTATTCAACTTTTTTCCATGAAATGAATAGATCGTCTTACACGAAGCTGCATAATAGCTATGGATCGTAGTTGTTCCGCCCTCGTTAGACGTGACGGAGTTAGCATCTGGAGTAAGGGATGCTGGGGATAATTGTTGCCTTGCAGCGTTGTGAAAGGAGCAGCCGTAGGAGCTACGATCTGATATTAGTAACCGAATACATCGATGTACTCTCTTTTCATTTCGTGACGATCTGCGAGAAGTGTCTGAAGAATTAAGTTTAGCGGAAGTTTATAAGTTGCAGTTAAATTTGGAAGAGCAATATGTCTAGGAAATATTATGAATTTATATTTTTGTATAATATATTATGAATACGTATTCATGATGTGAGTCCTATTGCTTTGTGCTTAATATTTTTGTACTGACGTTCGTTGTATCGTCTGTAGTTTAGAATAGAAATAAATTAGTATTGGTTGGATTAATTGGTTATTTTTTATTAGACGAAAACGAGAAGTGAATTATACGTAACTATTTTATTTATAAATGAAAGAATCCTATTTATTGAGATTGGAGATTCAGTTTTTTTTTCTTTGGACTTAAGCCTCAAGGAATCATATTTTAAATCGTTTTTGTGTCCTATAATGTAGACGTTTGTAGATGTATAATGCTCAAAGTACCTGAAGATTTATGTGCTTTTTTTTGTTTAGTCGTCACGTTACAAACGCTTTCGGAGAGCAAAAAATTGGAACGATGGCTTTAAAGAATGACGAAAGAAAGAGAAGAAAACAGTTAGTCACCACCTTTTTCAAATCGATAGGTTTTCATCCAGTTCTGATAAATCTAAAACGAATGTTCTCCAAAGTGTGCCAAAGAAATCCTGCTGACGTGGAAGAGCCGATTCTGTGATACTGTCATTTATTTCTCACACGGAAAACCCCTCGATGTGTTTAGCCGCCTTCGGGTCGCCGAGTTGCGAAATGAACGCTTTTTTGTGCGATAGATTCCATCTTTTTCTTTCTGATGCATAGAAGCTTTAGTGGGCAGATCTGGACTCGTTGTGTAGTCGGTGTTATTTATTATGAAGATATTTCCCAATTACATTGTATGTACGGGACACAATAGTTTACGAAAAAATACCTGTACGAAACGGTCGTGTTTCTCATGGGTATTATTTTTTCTTTTTATTAATTAAAAACGTTGATATGATGTTGGAGAATATATTGGTTGTGAATAGGACAGTGAGCACGACAAATGTTATGTTTTATTCTGTCATTGATGTATTTATTCTCTTTCTAAATGATTTCACACTTCCATCGCGAAGTAGCCTTTGAATTAGCATCTTGGCCAAAGACAGTACTTCTCGAGATTCATACGCATTCGATGTTTGTGGTTCAAAAAAATTCCGCACGTAACAATAAGCCAGGTTGCTTTGCTTGCATCGAACGCGCACGGACGCGACCCGAATACATATTCAGAAACTTTTGTTTTTCGTGCGAGTTCACGCGAGAGTTCTTCCATGTTGTTTCGGGGAAGGTCGATTTACATATCGAACTGGCTATAAAGAGGCGGGATTCAATTTTACGTAAACGAGCTGGTAAATTATCCATGTAAGGAATAGTTCTAAAGGACGTATTTTATTAGTGTTAGGGATTGGTTAAATGGTTTATTATGCTAATGATGCGTATGATTTTTGTCGATTCACTCTGATTAGTTTCCAGTGTTGATTTCTTCGTCGTAAGACTTTTTTTTAAAAACGTCGGAAGTTGGTTGCGGCAGAAATATCTGGGTTCATGAATCACATCCGATGTCCCGAAAAATCTCGGTAAACAGCGCAGTAAAAAATGCGCGGAGTTTATTCAGGATGGCAGTTTTTAATGCTGAGAGAATTTAGATATTCCATTACGCAGTCCAATTCCTGCCGCTTTCAGGCTCTGTTATGGTCAACCACATTAAAAAGCCATATGATAATTTTGGGCGTAGAGATTTCCGAATTCATCATGTAGAGCAGGGAGTGAAAAAGAATCCCTCTACCCTTACTTATTTCATTTCCCATTCTAGTTTGTGCCCAGGAGTCTCTATGTAAATGGTACCTGGAAAGATTTGCATTTATTGCCTCCACGGAGTGTCCGGATTTTATATCTGTTCCGTTTATTTTGAAACCTTATCGGTTTTTATTTTTTGGCAAGGTTCATTCTTCTCCATTAGTTTCACGGATTTTGATTTTGGTGTTTTTTGTTGAAGGATTTAGTAAATTAAAAGAATAATTGGGGGAATTTTTGTATTCTTGAGTGATTAAGTGGTCAAATCAAATAATATTAATCTAGATTATAGGTTTATTTGAATTAAAATTAGTTTATGAATATTGCACAATTGGAAATTTAAGGGCTTTAGAATTTGGATGAATATTATCGTGTTTTTATTTTAGAAATTAATTTCGAAATTTTGTGTTTTTGGCTTGGCTTTAATTGTTTTACTTCTTTAGGTAGTCGTTCTCTTTTTAAGTCTAAAGCTTAAGGATTAATGATCGGAGAACTCCATGGTTGATTATGCTTTTTTAAAATTAAAGATCGTTTTTTCTAATATAGATTACAAGGAGTATATAATTTCGCTCGTACATGTGTCCTCGTCGTATACATTTTATGATTCACCGTATAATTTTGATAGATAAATGTTGCAACATTAGAACGAGGATTTGCTAGAAGGGTATTTCGTTAATAATTTAATTTTGACCTTTTCATACACAAATATGATGTTTTTCGGAGCATAGATTATGTTGAGAACTACTTCATGTTTCCTTCGTGTTTATATACGTTGTTTTTTTTTGAGGTAAGAATTTTTTCTGATCGTAGATTTACTTTATATATCAGTGCATAGATTGATTGGATGCATTGTATCGTAATGCGTTCAGTTTATGGTTTTCTTTGTTCACGGAATATATATCGAAACCTTTCCGAATCACTCGGCTTAAATGCTTTGAAATCGCCGCCGGGCAAAGCGAGTTAATTTCATGAAAGGCTTAATTAATGAAATGTAAGCGCGTAAATAAGCGAAAGCGAATTTCAATTAATTAAAAACTTAATGTAAATGTTGATAGAAATGCATTCGGCTCCCTTGTTTGCCTCCAAGAGGAGCTGGATTATGATAGCATGGAAAAGCGTTCGAAATTTTCCGAGACAGCAGATGTTTATTCAGAAGTACCTTTTGTCTTTTTCATTTTCTCCCAATTAAAGTTTATTGTTTGGGTATTTAACGCTGATTCGTTATTATGAAATGGTTTTAATCGGCGAGAAGCTTTTCAGTTTCCAAGCTCGCTATCTCTTTGCATAGCAGATTAATTTCCGACGCACGATGCGTTTTATTCCGGTTTTAGAATACCAAATTACGCGCCTTTTTGTTTAATGAATTTTTATAACTCCGGAAAATGTTCTCTCAATCTTTAGCCCCTGTGTTATTTGATTTACCACGCTGTTAGTTTGGTTCCCGTTCAACGTTCAACTTGCGAGGCGATCTTTTTATTATAGACTGATAAATTTTGATCCCTACATTTTCTATAATTCGCCCTAATCATGATTCATTTATTCGCCATAAAAACGTAATTTTACGGCTGGAATTCAAATCTACGGAGGCATGAAATTTGAGGATTCACATAAAATATTGATTAAGGACCCATTAAGCTGTCTGCGGCCGCAAAATTTAAGACAACTCGGGATGCTTATAGAATCATATCTCTTAGAGTTAGAGGAGTGATGTATGCGATGGGGATTTAAGTATGAATGTTTTTATTGTACTGTTTGATTGGCGTGAATGGTTTATAAAATTGTTTTTTAGAATTGGAAGAAATTTATTTAGAAATATATAGCCTTAAATGTTGGGGATCTCTGGTAGTTATTTGGATTAATTATAAATCGTGTAATTGAAGGATTTAACTAGAATCGTCTAATATGAATTATATTAATTTGAATTATGTTCAGTTCACTATATATTATATTTTTTGTGTCTGTAATCTGTCTCTAATAGTCGTAATTTTTTTCTTTTTTTTCATGGTTTATTTTTTTAGAGCTTAGGATTTTTAGGATTACAGAAATATTATTTTATTAGGTAATAATCATTTATGGTCATATTCAATTTTATTTTCCGAAGATAATTTTTATGAATTTAAAAATATCGTTCGAGTTTAAAGGTATCTAATCATAGAAATGTCCATAACGTCACCTTATTTCATAGTCCCTTTTGTTATTGGGAAGTTATCGTTCGTTTATTCTTCCGTCTACTGTGATAGCTATAAGCATATGGGCATCTCTCAATAACCCACAGATGTTTCCGTAGTCTAGGAGACCATCCGTGCGTTCATTAGCGCTATGTCTGTCCCGGACATCGTTCCGTAGCAACGAGCGTTTACGCGCGTCGCGATCAAACTTCCAGCGCTGCGGTAGCCCAGTGGCCCCAAGGGTGTGGCCCATCGCCCCGCGGTCCTTCTTTCAGAAGGTGTGTTGGGTAGACCGATCGATTGATGGTGTTCAGTGGGGGGAGTAGGGCACTCTGACGTCACTGCCCCCTCCTCCTCCACCCCCTACCTCCCTCCCCCCTCGTTCCCCCACCCCTTTTAATACCATTCTCCTGTGCCGGACTCATCCACTCCCACATCCAACGTGCACAGAGGTCCTAGTTCCCTTCCAGATAGTCCCAACGCTCTTCGTATCCGAACCTATGCCCTCTCTTGACCCCGGAGTCCGGGAGGTTGTTGCCTCAAAGGGCGCGTGATTCTCGGGTATTATTTTGGCCAGGGCGCGGGAAGTCATGTCGGCGCCCGGGGGTCGTGCATCTTTCTGCCCGCCCTGGAAATCGTCCCGCGTCTTTTTTTTTCGTAAACGGCGTATCATCGAGCAGTACCAGTTGTTTTCCTCTCTCTAGCAGGGTCCCTCGATTTTATCGCGAGATATTCCGGGCGACCCCGCAAAGGTTCGTTTCAAACGCGTAGTTTTTCGTGGAATAGTTCGCGGCTGACGACGTATTTTTTTATCGTAGTTCGGGGACGGGGAGGGATGGTTTTTGTTGGTCTAGTCGAAGTTAGGGGGTTAAAAAATAGTGATTTTCGCGAGATATTTGCTAAAAGTGCGTGATCAAAAGGAATCATTGTAATATTTAATTGGATATTCTTTGAGTTAAAGTGATTTTTATTGTTTTAGCGATATAGATTTGAGTTTTTGAATTTAATTTTTAAAATTTGCGATCGTTTCGGAAGGCAGGAAGTACGATGGCACGAGTAAATAATTAATAAAGGTCTTTGAACCCTGCGGAGTTCGGAAATTCGTCCGAAAAACACGTGATATCAAGCCGGATCAAGTCAGGGCTTAATCGCGATCTCTTTCGATTACGTATGCATTAATCAAAATCTATAATCGTTGCTCAATATATTCGACGGATGATTAAACCTTTGAAATCGCAGATGAATGAGCAGCTTCGTTTGTTTTGCTCATCGGGAATAATATCATCGCGTGTGACTGGGTCTTTGAATAAAAGCCGCTCGCAAGAGGAAAAATTTTTTCAAAAAATGTTCCTCTTCTGATATTCGGATGTTTGTCGAGGTGAAGCAACTTCAGCTGTCGGATTTCTCCGCGTTATGAATGACGTACCGAGAAGCATTGTCTTCCTCGATCGATGTTTATTTTTCCGAAGATTTTTCTGCTTTGTTCGAATAGAGTTTTTTTTCTTGAATGGGGATTTTTAATCTCGCGACGTGTTGGTTGTTTTTAGAGGTGTGACTACTATTCTAGAGGTAGCGCCCATTTTTTTTATTTATTTATCATTTTTTGGAGTTTCGAGACTAAGCAAGTTCGGAAAATTTTAAGGAAAGTGATCTTCAAGTCGCAATGACCCGTGAAAGTATTAAGCTGCGATCTTTTATGGGAGATAATATAAGGTTCCGACGTGCTAATCGCTGGAGAACATTTTAGGACTCCGAATGTAGCAGCGTGTTATCTGTCCTAATGGGAATTTTTTTCGTGTTCAATTTTTAATGTCATATCTCCGTCTATATTTAGGAAATTTTTCGCTAAGCGTCGATCAGGATTTCGATTAGCTCGGAAGTTAAATATTCTGGATCTTATCTCCAGAATATCCAGCGTTGAATAGGAGGAATGTAATAAATTACTGAGGCATTGACGTAATGAGGGGATAATAACTGTTGATTTTCATTGGATACCGCTCGAAATAATACCGTCCGCAGGAAATAATAAATTAAGTGAGGAAGTTTTGGCAGTTTCGCATAAGTTTGGGAAATGTAAATGGTAGAGGGAATTATCGTATGTCTGAAATGAATTTTCTTTGCTTAGATTCGGAATAGGATAAAAGTAAAGAGGAATAATGAAGGTGCGATTCGAACGTAATGGAATGAATGGTTCCTAAACCATTCATCTCTCATGAGAAAATTCTCGGTACGTCAGCTGATTCGAGATAAAGGAATGAGAATTTTGTACGTATTTTCTTGAAAAGGTATTTCGGTCGAGCTTATCTTCCGTTTAATCGTACTTAGGTTTTTCATTGTTGTCTCAAACTAAATAGAATCGAAATTTTTAAATTGTTTGTAATAAGGCCGTATTAAAATTACTTGAGTTTACGTCTCTTTTTTCTAGGCTCAGTTTCATCCTGGTTACTTACGTTGTATAAATCTTTTAGGTGATTTTCATTATTGATACGAAGCCCATAGTTTTGATGGTTGACTTTTTAGTTTATAAAATCCAAGATAATGAGAGTATTCTATTGTTAAAATCATTTTTTTTACCCAACCCTTCAAGTTAGGTGTACAATATTAATGTGTTTTAGATTTGCAATTTAATAAATTTACTCATATCATTACAACTCACTTATTCTCACACTAAAAAAGGCAAGGATTTTGGGTGTACTTCTTAGCACGCTAAAATTGTGCGCTTTTTCACTTCTGTTTAACATTATTCTCACACTTATTCTCTAACTCGTGACTACATTTTTCGGTGCAAACGCGTATTCATGCTGCATTAAAGTTGAAATTAGTCCAACATTGTTTCCTTACTCAGTAAGGGTTACCGGATATTTAATAGATTTTTTCTTAGGGTAATATATCAGTTATCAGCGTGATCCTAATGGTGGTTTCTGGCCGGGAACGTCTCGTAGAAAATATCGAAGATTTTCCATTATAAAAGTCGGTGGAAAGAAGCCCCACACACGTCCAAGGGCCATAAATTCGGAAAATTATCGGAGAAAGTAGAAACACCCAATAAGCAGGCGATGATTTGTTAGCACGTCAGGAATTTTCTAGGTCGAGGGATTTCGGAACACGAATTTGAGCAGGTGAAGGAACTCGGTTATTCGCAGGGGTTATTATTTTGTGCCTACTACAGAAGACGTCGATCTCGGAAAATCCCTTTCTCCCTCAACCGATGATTCAGCGTCTGTGAAGAAGGGGGCGTCGCGGCGGTGGTGATAGAATTTTGGACGCCTCCGTCCCAAGGCGTTACTAACCTCTTTACAAAGGCGTCGCATTTGCAATCGTTCCCGTCCTCTGAAGTCGTGGAGAGGGTGGATTTCTTCGTTCTTAAGGGTTAGGAATTGCGTCAGAATACATGTTCCGGTGGTGGTTTCATCCTTTTAGAAGGAGAAAGGAGTGTGATTGTGGTGATGTGAAAATCGATGCGAGTATTACGAGTTGATTTCTAGCGTGTGAAGCGCGTCTTTGGATCGATCGAGTTTATTCGCGGACTGTTTCGTGAAGGTTGTACCAATTCCGCGATCTTTAAAAATATGTACAGAAGAATTTAAATTTTATTTCAATTGTGTGGTAGGGAAAGGATTATCGTGTTGAAAAATATGCGTTGGATAATATAAACGCATAATATATGCTGGTTTTTATTTTAAATTTTTGTAGATCTATAGCTAGAAGTAAAGATTCCTTTTTCATTTGCAACTTATGGGAAGTATTCTCCTAGATACAGACACAACGAGAACATCTAATTCATTAAAAGAATATTATCGCGGTATCAACTGTGAACTCGGATTATTACGATAAAATATTCTTATTTATGTTGTATTCTTACTTTTGTTATTAGTTAATTCGTTCGTATATACTATGATTATAAAATGTTTTCTCCAAGAGATTTATGCAAGATATTTTCACAAAAAATCTATATTTTTATTTATCGGCCGGCGATGGATTTAGTTTGGATTTTTTATTCGTAAGACAAATTTGTCAATTTGTAAAGAACGGACGAAGAACTTTCCCTCACAGCATGTATTTATGGAGCGTCTAGGGAGTATATACAGCTCAGCACGCCGTATATCATCGCTCTATCTGCTCGTCTGGCCAACAGCACACACGCGAGGAATACTTAATAACTCGGAAAATCATTTTGGAATAGCGTCGTGAAAATATCGAAAGTGAAAGAGCATCGTTGTAAGGCGGGCGTTTTCAAAGATCCCCTCCCGGGAGCGATTTTCTCTGTACGAAGACGGTGGTTTGTTGCTGGCAACGCCGCTCACAGACCACAACAAAGCCTTGGAGACGTTCTCTCGGAGGGTCTTACAGCCGCACCATTTAGCAACGCCTCTTACGCTCTGCCGCATCCACATCTCGGAGGGCATCGGACCGGAGGCAGGTGCTGATAAAGGAGACCAGTCGTTCTTCCGACACGGACGGCCGACCACTTATTACCGCTCTGCTCCTGTCTTGAGCGAAAGGAAACACCTGCGCAGAAACTCCTTTAAGTCTTAAGGGAGATAAAGATCTAAGGCGTAAAGTGCGTCTATCGGGAGTATATAAGTTTTTAGAGAGGAATATAGGAGAGGATAGGTTTCGTTCATGCCCCCAAAGATGCACGCGATTGCGATCGGATGCAGGCTGTTTTTATGGTGTGCTGGTCGGTGGGGTTTTCTGGAGGACTTCGTTGGGTGCATAAATGCGTCTTTAGGTCGTATTGGATTGGTTTACGTTTGATTTATCAAGATGTCTGTGTTTATGGTCTTCGTATGGAAGGGGGTTGCTGGTTTTTGCTCTGATGGTTGGTTGTGTTATGGAATGATTTATCCACGCGATTTGTTACGTAGCTAAGTGCGTAATTGTTTTTTGTCTTGATGAGTAATTTAAGGAGTTAATGTCGTAATCAAATAAGCAGGAAATTAGTGTACCTTAGAGGTAGTTAAATAAATAAAAAATTTTCTTATGCTTGGTATTTTTGTGTGCTACAACAATCAACTAAAGTTAAAGGGGGACAACTAAAGAAAGGGCATGTTTTCCTTTGGGTTAAAGTGACTTTTGGAGAGCGTATTTCTTATCTAAGAGGATAGTAGATCATACTCTCAAAAGAGGAGATATAACTTTCGTATGTATTTGCTTTCCTTTTCAACACAATTTCGACATCCATACGTAGATGCCAACAATTTTTCCCATCCCCTTGCATCTCAGCTTTTCTAAACATCCAGATGGTTTCTTGGATCATCTGATATTATGTAAAGTAGAAAGGTATACATGGACTATTTCAATCTTAAAGAAAGTCAAGTCTTCCGAAACAGTATTCCAGGAGAAGTTTTCTCACCCGTATAGCTAAACTTTTTCGACATCTGAGTTTAACACGTGGATGACGGATAACCTTTTCTATAAATGTCAGGAAGCGTTTTGAAAAAAAAAAATCCTTTAAGGTCAACGATGTCCTCTTCTCAGGGTATTTAATTAAAGTTTCTTCGCACCTGCCCAGAGCTCATTTTAATTTGTGCGCAAGAGATTAAGATAATTAAAAGCGAAAGTATTTTTTGTTAGTACTAAGGAAATGGAAGCTTTTAAAAAAAGACGTGGTGAGAGTTTGTGTCCCATTTACGTAATTAATTCCTTGATTTTAGAGTTAAGGAACGAATTAGTGTTTAAATGAGTGCTCCTTTATTTCATTTAAGAAAATAATCTTGTTTTATGTAAATGTATTTTATTTGAGGCATAATATTTAGTACACGACTCTATGCGAAGGAAATAAGTTTTAATTTCTGTCAGCGTAATATATTAATCTTAATGTACCACTTAAAAATTATAAATAAATATAGGGATATTTATTTTTACGAATGAATATGCATCATATTTAGTAGCTTTGTATGTTGACAATGAGACTAATTATTAACGTTTTATCGGTATTTACTTTCGTTCCTAACAAATGCTCATAAGGTATCATACTCGTAAAAAGACGTATCATGTCATCAACGTACAATGACGTATATTAATACTCCACTCCAGTTGTCTTATTTAAGAGTTTCCTTCAGAAAATTAGCCCTATATAGCGAACTGAAGCGCTATCAATTTGCCTTATATTGTAACGTTTTATTTTGGTAAATCCACTCAACCTCCTGTCCTCTCCATCTTCTGTCGCGTGATACAAAGAACTCGCCTGACTTTCCTTCATATCTCCCAGCTTTTCCTCTCCATCCCAACGGTAAGGAGTCGTATGGAAATGAACCCGTGCTCTCGTATCTCTCAGTGGCATGAAAAATGTGGCAACCATCATCGATTGGAAATAGGGGATAGCCCAGGTCCAAAAGGCTGGCGATATGTCAATTCTCGCTAAAAGGTTGAGCGGGAGAGTGAGTGGGTCTCTCTGGCTCAATAGAATGAAATTCGTGTATAGGAATCCTACTGAAAGGCACTTTCAGATCCCCTTTTTTGTCCCGAGATACGTATTGAAGTATAGCGGTAAATACAATAAGGTTTTTTGCGGGATTGATTTCCGGGTTGTCATGGTTTTGTTGGGAAAAATTGTATCCATTTCGGTTGGGCGTATGGATAATATAGTTGTATTTAGATATATT
The DNA here is from genome assembly GCA_020796165.1 of Pantala flavescens. NCBI lineage: Eukaryota > Metazoa > Arthropoda > Insecta > Odonata > Libellulidae > Pantala > Pantala flavescens. The sequence goes on along the minus strand of CM036881.1, from coordinate 16,179,171 downwards.
ATAGTTGTAGATTTCGAATACGTTAGGAAATGTGGTTTTACTCACCAGAATTTGATCTGCAGTTGTTAGTGTATTATATTCTTTATTGCTCTTAATCTTAATATAAATTAATCTACGTGCTTTTGTAGCACGATACACTAATGAACGAGTTCCTTATTGTCTTCATCTCGCCATTAATTTTAGGGAATATCATTTCGAGTCGATGTTCTGAACAAGATAATGCTAACGAGGTTTAGAAAAACAATTTCGTAAATGGTTTTGGAAGAAGTTATTCAATTATCGCACGCGGAATCCAATTATGTTGATTGTTTTTTTCATTAGGGCCTTCGACCGGAATAACGTTACGAGACAGATACATATTTCAACGAAATAAAAGTTTTTGGCAAATGTAGAAAGGGACAGCTTCCATCACGACGCAGATATAATTAAAACCTCCCCATCCCCTTCGTGCGAGGCAATAATTCTTAGGGTAAAAATAAAAAAACACATCGGCGATTAATTCCGGACGTAGAAATAGCGATTCGTGACCGGAATATCGTCAGCGTGTCAAAAATCGGAGAGGCCCGCGCACGTTTCGAATCCACGCGAAACTCGCGAACAATCGCCGATATCGGATCACGGATCGCTCGCGCCGTCCTTCGCATAATGAACACGTTCGGCGAAAAAAATGAGCCATTAAGGCCCTGAATCCATCGGAACGGGATTATTAAATTTTTAACGACTCGATAACTCGAACTTTTTATTGCGAAAATCCCTCGTTCTAATATCCCGATCTCGGGCGGCTATTCATAAACTCAATTTTCCTCATATTATCCCAATTTTCCGAAGACCTTACGGTTGTAATCGGCTCGATCGGTGGCCCAACCGATACCGATTTACTAATTTCGCCGATCTCTTTTGACCTTCCAGTGTGTATATCTCCTCGTTCCTCACCCTTTTCCAAGGGTTGTGCGAATTAAGCCGTTCCAACCCCTATCCCCGCCCTCTCTTTCACTCCCGCGAATGTTTCCTCAAATGTTCGCATCGGACGTATGTTGAATACGATTAGCGAAATAGAGATTTACTAACAAAGAGGTTTAGGTTATATTTTCGTAATAATACATGGATTAAAAAGAAATAAAAGGGAAATAATCCGATAGGATCGGGACTCGAACCCCGTACCGATATGAAATTGGAGACCCGGGTTCGAGTCCCAATCCCTTTTGAATTTTTTCTCGTCCACTTATCTTAGGGTTGGAGTTAGGCCTCGTTTACAAGTAATAGGAATTCTTATAATGTTAACTCTCATTGACTATGGATTATTCATTAATATATTTTAGGGTATAAAATATTCTTCGGTTATAAATATATATTTAAATTCGTATCCATGTGAATGTTGAGGTGTTTTGCTGTTTAATTTTGCGTAATATCCGTTCTTCCATTATTACGTATTGTTCAATGATAGTTTTCTTTTCTTTTTAGTTTTCTATCTGATTTTTTTTCATGTCTCGTTATGAGTAAATTTTTATAAAAGCCTAAAGATACGTTATGACTTTTATTTAGTTACTAGCGACTAATTTTTCTTCCGTTTGGGTTGCTAAGGTAGTAATTCCTAGCTGAATTTCGAGTCCTGAATGTTTTTCGCAATCTATTCGTTCTGGCTGAAGCGTTAACGCAATCTCTTCCGATAGAATAATGTCGGGAACTGAATGAATTAATTAAAACTGCGGAAATTTCTCGCGGGAATCGTGAGCTATTGTTAATAATGGCTCTCCGTTAAATCCGGCCATAGAGTATCGGTTATCGATAGGCTAAGTACTCATTGTGAATAGTTGATCGAATACAAATGGTACTTTCGGATATTAAGATCAACGCGCGTTAATTCTTAATGATAGCCTCATTAAGCATTAGCTCGTTAGCGTATTATTAAATTGGACTCCCCAATTTAATGCGTTCTCACGTTCTGAATTATGAAAGAGGAAAAAAATTCTGATGAATTATTTCTCTCGGATAATAAAGTTTCGTCGAAATACGTTAAAATATATAAAGTGACTTGAGCACGCAAAATTCTTCACGTGTGCCGTAAAATTGAAAAGAATCGAGTATCTCAGATAAGCCTAGCGTTTTTTGGTAGGGTTATTTATAATGAAATTTACGTGCGTAGTCTTATCACTGTGTAACGTGATTTTATAATAAGTTGCGGATGAAGTATTAACCTTTTCTCTGGATATTTTTGTTATCTTTATGATTCTGGATAAATCGTTGTGATTTATGTAGAGTATTTGTTCGGGTTCTTTTTTTGCTCGAGTTTCTAGTTAAATAGGTTAGGCAGTGACTGTTAGTGCATTCCTAGAAACGTTTCTTTCGGTTCAGATTGAATAATAGCTATGTCTCTTGTTCTCTTATGTAGCTCAACATACTTGATTCTTGCTGCGTTCATCGATTCCAAAGGCATTTTTATTTATTTTTTTGCGTTCGTTACATGTTTGTCTCCCCTCTCAATCTTAAATTATTACTTCGGCATCCTTTAATGTCTGTTTTAGTACGCCCCTCACCGCAAGCAACATCAAACGATGCTTCCCTCAGCATATCTGCCCAACGAACCATAGTTTCCTCGTATTTAAGATATCCATCACGCTTAATCCGATTCTGTTTGCATCGCCCAGTCGTGCGCGCACTCAAACCATCGTAGCTGCGTTCCATTCATTAACCTCGGCTCCTCAGTTTCCATCCAAATCGTCCTTTTTATTTCCGATATATTCCACCCACGTCTTCCCCGGATCCCGATCCGACTGGTATTCATTTTCGCGGTGAAATCCCGCCTCTTCCATCGCTCTTTTTCCCCCCATTTCCAAGCCACGAACGTGTCGTGCGTACCCATGTTCTCTTTAGCCTCCAAAACTGCCCGGATGGATGCTTGTTTGGTTCGTTTTATGAACATCGCATGCGGGCACGAAGGTGCCATGCCCCCTGGACGTTCGGGTTAAGTGCAGTGCCCGATTTGTTAAGTGAGAAGTGTAGAGCGTCCGGATGTTTACCGTTTGGTAATTGGACGTTTCTTTTGTAAGTTTCCGAAGAATCGGATGTAAATATGTCGTCTTGAAGGTCTCTTCGTTACGGGTCGTTACAGTTTGAGACGAAGAAGTTTCGAGGACTCGGAGTGGAATGTTGGTTTGGATTTATTTGGGTTTGTTTTCGTAATGGGTTTGCGGTTCATGCTTCGTTACCAGTTGGTTTTTAGCGAATCTTTATTATCGATGTGTTTTTGTGTTATTTCTCGGCTTAATATTGTGATAAGGAAGTCGTATTATAAATACGTAATATCGTACAATGCTGTGGAAGTTGTACTACGTATTTTGCTATAATTGTTGAGTAAGATCCTTCCGGATGGAAAAAAATTAATTAGGCGCATCTGCAAAGTCTGCTTTCATTTTAATCACGAGATCTTAGCTAATTTATTTTTTAATTACGTGGGGAAATATTTTCTTTCTTTCACTAGAGTATCTCAATTTTGGTTGCGTTGTATTTAGTCCTATTGATATATTTTTCTTTGTAAAGGATGGGCGAAATTAATCTTAAAGATGTAGGAATATCGAAAGAAACTGTTTTTTGATTGAGATTTCTTTTCTCTTTATTTCAATTAAAATATCGATGTCCCAAAAGAATTCGTACTAGATTTACGTCTTTATAAATATCGTTCCCTGTTCTGTATCGTATTCCTTCGATAAAATAAGATGGATTCTTCATTAGTACGTCTTTTTCGTTTAGTCTCCCCGATCTTTAACCTTTTAGCGTCTTAAAATCGCTACGAGTGGTGTTTTTTGACCTCTATTCCGACTCAGTACCTCTTTATCCGTTCCCGAATCCTGCTTTTTTCCCGGGATCGGTTGATATAGAATGCGAGAAAGTTCCCGCTGAGTAGCGACTGCTGGGACAAGGGACGATTGGATGTTGAAAGGAGGCTTTTGTGGTCTATCTGCCTCTCAAGCCAGTGTGATATGCCGACCGATTCCCGGAATGTCGATAGGATCACTCGGGAGTGTAAATATGTGGGACCGATGTCTTTCTACCGTCTGTAATCCAGAAATTCGAGATTCTACGTACTGCTGTCGACTGTTTCTTATGTCGTCTTTGTGTTGAGGATCGCTCGAAATCCGTTGCTGTGTAAACGATAGGGTTATGTTTGTTTTATGGAGTAACAGAAAAGAAATCTGTGTTCATGAAAGTTATGTTTTTGGTGTGTGTGTTGGTATCGAAAGAACTTTTGGATAGGTTTTGGGAGAACGTGTAGGTTTTATTGTTAAGATCGTTTCAGTGTAATAGTCGTGATGAATTTATTGATTTTTAAGGTTCTAGATTTGTCTTTTTATGAAGAGAAATATTGCTTTTTTTTCGTTATTTTCTCAAATTCAAATACGGCAGAAATATTTTTCTATACGATTATTAATTTTCTGTTCCAATATTCCTGCTTGATTATCGTCCTATGTCAATATTGCGGTAGTTTTTGTAAATATTTCGAACTGTATCTCTCACTAGATATATTTATTTATTTATTGGATTTGTGATTGATAATTTTTAAATCATATTCGCAACCGTTTTATGTTAAATAACTTTTTCGTGCTTTAATTAATTATATCGGAAATCGGCATCGTTAATTAATTGTTCAAGTATTGCTGTTTGATAAAAGCGTGTCCTGCGAATGTATCATGGATGTTTTTTTTCGATTAGCGCTTAAACGATTCATATAATAAATTCATTTCCGGATCTCATTGCATTCAATTGATTAGTCATCCCGTATTTGTTAAGGGGGCACTTCAGTTGGCGATGTAAATTTGAGTAAGTGGCCTCATTTTTACGGGCTATCGTATCAAAAACGCCCCTCAAAATTTATCATCCGCTTTCGTGGAAAGCAAAATGCAGGATCGTAATTTTCCGGCAACGAATATGGTCTCATACATCGGAGCGCGATAAATTCCTTTTTTCACGGAAGGGTCGGCGTGGAAAATCCAGTTATCCGGGAAGTCTTTCTCGGTAGGGATTTATTTTTTTTAGCTCGAGGATTTTGCGGTGCGTACATTCGTCAGCCGTTGATGCGTACGTCCCTGGATAAGGCCTGGATTCATATCGATCCGTAGAACCCTTCGCTATATTCGGCCCACCTATACGATCTTTCCATTTCCCGTAAGAAATATAATGCGTCCAGGTTTTTCTCCAGTCTGCGAGACCCCCTACGAAATCGTGATCAGTCCTCCGTAACGTCCCGTGTTCCCGCGTAATGGTTTTTTTTTTTGGTTTGGCCTCGCACGGTTCCGCAAATTTTGTGGGTTCAGCTACCGTATCCAGATTTGGGGATAAGCGAAACGGTGGTGACCTTCTGCATTTATTTGAGGTTTGTCCAGGCGGAGTCTAAATCGAATGGTACGGAATTTTCCAGCTGGAGCGAGATATCGATTATTGAAGTTGAAGTCGAGTTTTATATCGAATCGACTATTTCGATATTTTTGCTACCATATCGAATGTAGCTGAATTAGGACTTTTTGGCTTAAAATAGGGGCTTTTAATGATTACCGTGCTTATACTGCTTTCTATGGTGTAAATACCACGAGATTTGTTATTGATTTTACGTAGCTGAGTTCCCATAATTAATTCATTGGTTAATACAGATTACGTAAGTTTTCTTGATTAATTTAGATTGTCGGAAGAGTCCAATACACGTCTTTATATTTAATAACTAGTCCAATTTAGATCGATTTCATTGGAATTCGTAATCGTGTGTCGCGTGGTACAAAGTCTTTTCCTAAGCTCACGATCCAGGTATCATCTGCTCCATCGTGCAGAATTTTAGGCGCAACCCAATGTCAGCAGCGTTATCAGATTAATTCCTCCGCCGTAGCGGGGGAATTTTGCCGCAATCCGCGACATCATGCGGATTCATAGCAGATCGTACATTCCGATCCCCAGCGCACGTTCCTGGCATATGTGCGTTCCATAAACGTCCCCAGCATGCGAACATTCAGTACATGTTGCTTTATTTCGCAGCATGATCGTTGCCCATCCCTCCCTGCCTTCGTACCCCCCATTCCGTGCAACGTCGCCCCTTCCGACTCGTTTTCCCGCTCTAATGCGACGCGTCCGTTACCATGGCGACAGCCCTGCAGCGCGGTCGTCCGTCCGTAGGTGGCAGCACCCGCCTCCCGCGTTTTATTTTTCCGGAAGCGGACTTTTCCGCGCCCGACCTCGTGGCGCACAATTCTTCAGGAAGTGTTACTCAATCATCCTATCGAGAAGTTTTCTTTCGAGATTAGAGCTCAATCTTGGACGTTTTTATCCGATGAATTGATGGGAAAAGTTTTCGTCGCAGAGTGTTCTTTGAGAATGTGGGTACACAGATCGGCATTGTTGATTTGGAAATGTCCTGGAAGTATTGTTTGATTCATTGTTAGTCTGATTGATTGTCAATAAAGGCCTTAAGGTTATTGTTAAAAATTTGATTGTTCCTGGCTTGTGTTCTACCTCAAATAATGAATTCAATTAAATGGTATTTCAAATTCTTCTTTGGTGAAATCGTTAATACGTTCCTTAGCGTAGTACAAGAGGGTTTGCTGATTGCGTAGGATGTCAATAGTTATCGTTCAATTTTTTGTTGTTATTATATTTTACTATTGTATTGGTTAAGTATTAATTTTAATTGTGTTATATTTCTCCTTGGAAGAATTATTCTCGTGTGTAAAGTTTAGTTTCGTATTTTGTTGTTGGTTGTTTTATATGTGGAGTAATTTTTGAATCGATATGAAAACTTTTCGTGAACTTAATTAGCTTGTGAAAATTATTTCGCGAAAGATTTATATTCTGAGTCAACTTCCATAGCGATATGAGAGTATGGTCTCGCTAAATAACTCGCTTCTTTTGTTTTATGTACTCGCTGGGAAAACAATCGCCTTCCAGCGCCGGTCGAAGTTTCGGACTACTTCGTAACTTCGTTAGCTCCTCTTAATTGATGTGCCTTTCTTTCCACCGAAATCGTTGGGATAGCACAGCAAAGGTGTATCACGGGCCAAAATACGCTCCTCAATTTTATTTTCCCGTCGACAAAATTAATGGTCCGACCGCTTTCTTGCGGAGTTCATTCGAGAGTTTACGTATCACTCGTCCGTGCCTCTTTCCGAACTATTTGTCCCGGGCGTCGGGGCCAATCGCTCAAACCTCTCTAGGTCCAGCTGCCCTCTATCCACCGCCATCTGTTGCCCTCTCGATCATTTGCCTCCTCCAACGAAATGCCTTCGCGCTTTTTCTCCTTTCGAACCATTTGTCGGCCTTTATTAATTCCCAGAGCGACCTCTCCAATGCCTTTTGATTTCACCGAATCAGACGGACGTCGTCGCCGTAACGGGGCTGCCAACCGCGCGGTTCGATTCGTACGGGTTGGCGCTGTTTTAGGTTGGCGGTACTGTGTTCATGAATAGGGTTATATTTCAATGTTGTAGGTTCTGAAAAAAGTAGTAATGATCTTAGGATTGAGCATGTATTTTATTAGGAAATTTTAACTGTATCTGATCGTAGTTAAGTGGTTGTTTAGTGTAAGTTGTTTTTGGCTATTTTAAGAGAGTAAAAGTGAAGGTAAAATTGTACAGTGAGGGGTAGTTTAATTGTTTTATATTTGCGGAAATATTAACGTGAATTAGTTGGAATGGTTTTACGTATTTTAAACTTTAATTTTTTACGTAAGTTGATGATTAGGTAGTGCGTCTTCAAAAATAAGTACCAAAGTATATTTTTGTTAAGTTTCTCATTAGCTTCGAAATGTTTTTGTTTCACATTGACGTATTCTTTCCAATGTAAAGAAAATTTTGTTTTTGATACACAGGTGTATCTATGCAATTAGAAATAATTTACGTATTTTACGCTATCCTTTGAGTATAAATATTATATCCATATATAAAATTTATGGTAATGCCGTTGTCAAACGTATTTACAATATCTGATACGTCGTTAAATATTTCTTGGAAAGGAAACTATAGTCTAATCTTTAGGAGCTCTCAGGCTACATCCATAAACTTTAAATAACCGTTTTGCATTGGTGAAACGTTAGGGAAATTTATCCTCTTATAGTTATTCTACCTTAAACCTTTATCGCGGTTTTTATTGATATTTCAGTTCTGTGAACATTTAACCATTTAGGTTGAAAGTTATTTGAATTATATCTGAAAGATAAAATTGTTAGTTTCCCCATCAAATTTCGGGAAGCCTTGGGTCTCAGAATAAGTTTCCCATTTACGTATTCGGATGTATAAGTTCGCGCGGAATGATCTACTTTACGGCTTCGGTAATTTTGTGGGATTCTCATTCAGTAGCATCTGGAATAGTTATTTCCGACTTTCGTCAGATACTTAACTCTTTCTTTCATACCGATCACTCGACGGATTCGCATATATCGTAGAAAGGGCCATGAATATATCCTGTTTGGAGTGAACGGCCACTCAAGAACTTCTCATTTTTCTTCTCCACGACTTCTTTTTCTTCGCAGTTTGACTTTTTTAGTAGTTTGCGGTTCCTTTTTTTTTTGTTTTTCTTATCGTGTTTTTTCCCTATAGTTTCCCGCGCAGTTTACGTATATATCTTCCTATTCGAAGTGTCGATTCGTATTTTTATTTGAAATAATTTCTTTTAATTTCTGTATTAATTATGTGTTGTTTCATTTCAATTAAACCTGCTAGGATGAGTTTAAATTTAAGTTAAGAATATCATTTAAAATTTATTACGTTATATTCTCGCGGTTTACAATTTTTCTCCTCCAATCAAAAGCAGTAATTTTCAAGACAATTATTCCCTCAAATATATGGTAATATGATTTTATTATTCATTTCCGTTGCGTAAAAGTACCTAATTTTACGATTAACATATCTGTATAGTAAAGATCTCAGGGAAATGTATCATTGAAATGACGCAACTGTTAGGGTTTATATTATATGTTACGATTGCTGAAGTGATATCGACTCTAATCTATGACATAAAGGAAATATTTAAGGAGTTTCCTTAGTGTCTTATATTTATATTGACATCATTTACTGTTGCTAAGAAACTCTAGGTTCCTTTCTGTTAATGTCCTATGGTTTGCACTGCTGTAGAGCAGGTATATTGCTTCATAATACTCCGGTAATCATCCCTGCGCGTTATGATTGACTTTCTTGCGTTCGTATATCCGTGCTCCCTCCGCAGGTATATTGGTAATTATAAAGGTGCGAGATTTGCGGCGGGCAATTTAGGATGGGAGGTCAAGAATAATTTCCGTACGCAAATGGAAATGCGTCCAATTCTGCCGTACGTGGTAGGGGTTGTATTCAAGGGCTAACACGTGTTGTGGATTAACAGCATTTTATTATTGACGGAAAGCTTTATTTATCCCGCTGCGTCAAAAGTGCTGGTTTTGTGCCTCGTTTGACCCGGTTGCGAGGTGTCGAGACAAGTTGTTATTAGGTTAATTAGATTTTTCTGTACTCTTGAGGACATTTTTTGTCCGAGTTTTCGGGATTAAGGCTTAATGAATGGGTGTGTTAATTTATTAAGAGATTAAGTTCTTAGCCGAGGGCTAATATTTGGGTGAAGTGAAGATTTGTTATTCCCGCAGGTTACTGGGTACTTCATGTGTTTGTTTAGTGTTACCTTGTTGAAGTTTTAGCGTATCAAAACTGGTAGTGCGAGAAAGAACGATTTGGTCGTTCGTGTTTCAAGGAAGTTTTTAAACAAGAGAATATATATATAATGGTTCGTTTCTTTGTGTTCCTTTCTTATAAAATAACCATAAGTTTGGTAGATGGTACTTGTCTCATTTAGTTCTTTCGTAAGAGTTTCAAAAAAAATACGTGAAAGTTTAAATGGGAAATTTATTACATCTGATTTTTCTCATTGCGTAATCACGTAAAATCTGCCTCATCACGGCCTGGTGACATTTAAAGAGATAATTAGCTGTGAGATCATGAGTGATGTAAGTCTTAAGAAATATCTTTCGGCTATAGACGCTCGTATAGTTCTTAGTTTTTAAATTCATTATTTCGTTTCAGAACTATATAAGTTTGTTTAAATGTTATAGATACTTTTATTTTCTAGTCTAAATCTAGAACAGATCGTTTCGCGTCCTAAATTCGATTATTCCGCAAAAGGTGTATTTCTCCAGCAACGTTCTGGAACATCCTTTGTGGTACCATTCCAGTCCGAGCCTGTGCAAGGTTGTTGTTCCAAGGTCACTGGAAGGGGAGTTCGCTTGTACCTGATCAAATCCTGAGTTAACCTGTACACGTCTCGCGAGCGAAATCTTCAATTCACTTTCCTCGTCTGGAATTTAAAGTTTGGAATTTTGCAAGTTTCTAGATCATTCCGGTTTTGTTTTCAGAAGTGTTTTTGTTTTAAGAAGTTCGTATTGTACGGATGAGTTTGGGAGGATTGAATACATGTTGTGCGTTAGTACGTAAGATACTTAAATGTTTGTTGGTTGCGTTATTTTAGCTCGAATCACCATAAAATTTATCGACTCTCGTTTGTGTTAGAAGCGAAATGTTTTAATAGAGGAACCCCTGAGGATTAGTTTATTTTCAGCGTGTGTAATTCATTGTGTCGGAGTTCAAACAAAGTTTCTTAGATAAAGTAACTGAAAGAAATTTAATAAGCAGTATTTAATTGGAGCAGAAATGTACGAGTATTGGCTACCGAAACAAATGTACTTATGTAGTTGCCATGTATTTGTTGATAGTTTACGATGAACATGTATTGATTGTATTGTTTCGTTAGCAACGGGTTTAGTGGAATTTTGATGTTCTTTTGGATTTTGAATTGAATTTATAGTTGCCAATACATCAGCTAGATTGTAATGTTTTAAGCTGTTTGAGGTGTCTTAAATGGTCGATCAGAATTAGCTTTAAACTAGAATTGAATTCGTTCGCATCCTATCACGGTATCTTCGAACGAGCTTTAAACATCGTGTCAAAATTAGCATAATAAGTGTCGAATCGCTTGAAGGACGTTCCCAAATCGCAGACACGACCCTCGAAAATTCGTTCCCCCCCGACTCTCTCAAGTGCTTTCGATGGAGTGCAAGATAAATTTATCGCATGTGCCTCACGAGTGGTTCGCAAGTACGGGATACGAGATCATCGTCGCCACTAAACGCAGCCCGTCCGGCGACCCTCTCGCGGGTCGCTCCCCCCCCAACCCCTTCCCTCTCTCTGCGACAATACCTCGCCGGTGGTGCGGAAGGCGCGTGCATCGGTGCGGGGGAGGGCCCTGAAGAGTGCGCTCGGCCGACCTTGAGACAGAGAGAGTGTGCTGTCAATGAACTACGGCTGGCGCGGCGTTGCCTCGCCTCCCCTATGCGCCTCACTCATCGACCGTTCGGGACTTGGCAACGGCGCAGCCCGAATCCCCAACAAACCCCCCGAACGTTCGCAGACGCGCTTTCCAGGCATTTCTCTCGCAGCCTTCCTTCGCCTCCCCAGAAAACGTTCTTCAAGGGTCAAGTTTATTCCTTGGCGCGCTCGGTTCAAAAGGTCCCGACGGGCGAAGGGCCCGCCAACGCGCTCCGCGTAGCCCGCGGTCAGTTTCTTCTCTCTCCCCCCCGCGACGGAGTTTTAAAATAAGGAGACATTTTAAGCTCGTAATCATATCGGGCGCGCACATGGACGCCGTTGGCGGGAGTATATTTAGGTAGGCTACGTACCAGTCGGGGTTGCCAAGCGTAAGGTAGCGTTTGTTTCGGTTCAGGTTTGCTTTTTTGGTGTATCGGTGACGAATGAGGCTAATAATGGATGCGCATCGGTAGGGAGGACTAGAAATAAGAGTTTAGTTGCTATTTGAGGGGTTGACCAGTGTACTAGTACCCACTAGACTCTATTGGTGTACATGGCGTGCAGCGTATCGTGAAGGACCTAACCAACCTACCTACCAGAAGCTATTATTCACAGAACATTAAGTTAATAAAGGCTGGCGCCAGTTATTTCTTGTACATTTACTTACAAAATACAACTACATTGTTACAAATCGACCTAAAACTGTAAACCAAGATCCATCTAACAGCATTAGAAGTTATAATTTGACCTAAGTGGTCTTTTCCAGCTCTTGGAACAGAAATTGAACCTTGAGCTGTTAATCTGTCGAAGTTTTCGTTCAAAAGTAATTGCTTACGGTTTAAGTTTGTGTTAGGTTTCAATTTATTTTACGAGGCAGTATTATCTAGTTTAGTTTTACGATGAAGGAAGATCATTGAAATTAGAGGCCCAAGTTCAGCCTCCGTTCTGAATGGATGTGGTTGAAAGTAGGTCAGATGAATCCCTTTTTCCTTATGATGTCCATGACGTCATTGCTATACTCTAATAGATGAACTCATCTTTGGAATTAGATAAGACTTAAATGCCCTGAGACTCTGAGTGTGTTAGTGCTTCTGTAATCCTTTGTTAATTGGGTTCATTTCCAGAAAATTCTGTTGGAGATGAATCTTTTCTACTGATAAATGATTTAACTTATTAATGTTAATGAACACGTTTGCTTAGTAATAAGGTTTATTTAGTAAGTCAGTCGATTGTCGTAATATTGCAGCGTGATTTTAAAACAATTTTATGTTATATCTTCTTCTTAGTATAATTCTTAAAATCTGCGACCTTTTTTGTAATTCGCTTTACTGCTTCAACTGTTTTCCTAGAACTAAGTTTATTTTCGCTCGCGAAGCCATCTTGGTCATATCAAGCAGGAAGCTTGACAAGCGGAAATTTATTTACATTACCAGGAAATTTCTTCAAGATTTGGACTTCGTGCCTCATAAACAGATAGATACATCCAGAAGATAGGAAATGAAGCTGTTACATTTTTCCTTCTACGGGTGGACTTTTATTTCTCATGAAATTGCGATAAGTGAAGCTTTAATTCTGACAGTTTTTTATCGTAAAAATTTTGAGATTGTTTCCTACGGTTTTTCTATGATTTAAAAAAAATACGAGCCCATTTCCTGCGGGTTTTCTGTGACGTTAGAACTAGAGGCAGTGACCCTGATGTTTTTTTTTTCGAAAAAGCTAAGGTCGAGTGCCATTTAATACATTGTAATTCATTCAGTGTTCATTTCTGCATTTAAGACTCCCTAGGTTTCCATCGTGAAGTCCTGAGTTGTTTTCTAACGAAGTTTCCTTACAATTCCGAGCCGAGTAAACTTCCCACTCGGCCTTTTTACATTCGCTAATTCTTTATGTAAACCCGCCCACGCATTTTGATGGCATCTCCACTTGGTATGTGAGGGCTGGAGTTCCGGCCTACCTTCAGGGTATTCAAGGAGACATGCCCGAAGCTATTTTTCTCTCTGTCATATTCCGACGTTTTTTGTGTTCGATGTAGAAATTCGAGTCATTCTCATGCTAAAGGATATGATTTTTTTGTATTCAAGTTGATAGAATTATATGAAGGTGTTGATTTACTGTGTGATTACGGTAGGAAGATGTATAGAAGTTTTTATGGAACAAAAATTAAAGATAGCTGACGTATTTCAAAGATTCAAATAGCTATATATATTTATAAATAGCTATAGATTTCAAAATAGCTGAAATATTACGACGTGACAGGGACTCGAACCCAGGTCCCAGACAAGCTATGAACTAATTAACTAGATCCATGACGAGCTATTTTTCACGTAAGTTATATCTTTGTGATCATGTATTGATCGTGAAAAATAAATTTCACTTTTCCTTAAGCCTGTTATAAATTAACCATTAGGTTATTTTACGAAAGTTCGAGTCGACTAGTAAATATCAGTTCGCGTAAATAGTTCCTGCTATTTTTTCTTCGTGTAAGCTGCTTATCCGGATAATGATCTCATCTAGGCTAGATCATAGAAATGAATCACCACGCTGGTACTGCTAATCCAGATTAATGGTGATTTTAATTGAAATTTATCGCTCTAGAAAAGAATAATTTTTTGTGCTATGACTCGCGTATTACCATAATGGTTCACCATGGTCGTAAACCGCTCGCTTAAGAATATTTTCTTTCGGTTTGTTTGCTCTAGAGAGCCTCAGATCACCGTATCACCGCGACAAGGAATGGTTTTGCTGATCTAATGAATATTTATGACGTGTTTACATTCACCTAGCCCTTTCTGAAGTCCTTAGCTTCCTTGGTTCATAAAAAGCGATGTTTTCCTAACATTTTGACGAAGAATCGCCGAATTTTTAGCCAACAGTTTTGAACGAGTTTTAGGGTATGTGAAGGAGTAATTCTGCAATGTTCATACTGGATTATATTTTAAGAATTAAATTATTGTTTGGTTATAATATTTTCAAGTTAATAGTCCAGAGCTCCTTTCAATATTTGGATTTTGTATAATGGAATATATAAGGTCTGCTACGAAAGTATGAATATGATACTTCTAACGTCTTCTCCAGTTAATTTATGAGCTCATATTCAATTAAGTTAGATCATCATTTGAAGTTTTCGTTGATGTTTTGCTTCCTTATTGCATTTTGTCGGTCCTTGCCTAAAAGATCGTGCCAAAGTTTAGTGATACGTCGCATTAAGCGAAAATATGCCTCATTCAGAATCTCACTAAAGTTCCATGGCCTCTTATGATGTCCGTGTCATCTCCGAGACGTAATGTAGCCCAGCTGTGATTTATTATCTGAAAATGAAGAACGTGCGTTGCATTCAGAAGGCTTCGAAGGAAGTGAAGTGTGTGTATCATACGCGAGATGCTATTTAATAGCGTGTGGAAAATACGAGGCGTTTACTGGATGAGTCACTTCATCATTCATATAGAAGCTTGGAGCTTATAGTAGTGATATTTTGATCGTAGTTCACGAGAGTTGATTTTATATATATTTTGTATGTTTGATATATGTAGAAGTTCGTTAGTTAGTCGTGGAAGATTTTAATTCTATGATTTAAGTGACACTGTGTACGTACTTGGTTTGTATTGTATGCATCAACGTTGTGGGCTGGTTACAGTATCTTTTTTGTTGCTTTGCGCATAGTACAAATAGTGTTTTTTTTTGTGTTTTATGTTATTTCATATTATCAGGATTTGACATTTGACATTTATGTATTATTTTATGGCAGTAAAACTATTGTTGAAAGATATTAAAGTTTTAATGACGTAAATTTGAGTATGTAAATGAAACCTTACGCTTAAAGTTATCACGAGCTTGACATACAGTACGCAAACATCTGTCAGGACGAGTTAGAAAACAACCTTATCGCCGCGTACGTAATAATCCGCAATGCAATAATTCAGCGACGCATTTCAGCTTTACATAACTCGCGCGTAGCAGCTCTTCTTCAGTAATTGCAGCTTCAAACGGCCAACTTGGGTGGCGCCAATGCTCGAAGCCGTCTATGGCACATCTCGAATGCGTCTGGCCAAGTTTTCATGCGTCCATTACATGTCTCTTGCATTTTTCAAGCTGCCACATGACACCAAACATCCGCTCACATACGTCCCTAGGGGAAAGGTTTTTTCTTTCTAGCTGATTGCGTTATTTCATCCGAGCCACTTACCTTAGCTTTCAATCTAATTCAATACGTTTTATTCTCCGAAATCAGCGAGGCGTGGGATAGCACACACGAAGTGTTTCGTTTAATGGAGTCGTAGTACGAAGACGATGACAGTACAATAGTTCGTGCCCATAATCTTTCGAATGGGTTGGCGTCGTTTCAAGGTTGCGGCGCAGTTAAGTTTTCTTTTGTTTCGCTATTATACCGTCACATAAGTTCATTTAAGCTGAATGTTTTCGTTTTGAGCCGAGCTTTGGATTTAATATCGCGTATCGTAGCGGAAATGTTTTTATTCGGGGTTAATTGGGAGTTTTGCTCGGTGGTTGTTGTTCATTTGTTTTGTGATTATTACCGTATTTTTATTAGGTTATTTTTATTATTCTTTTTGGTTTTACTTTAAAGCGGTATTTTACTTTATTGTAAACATAAAATAAAAATGAATGCATAAATGATTTTTACATCTTGTTTCCAAATAATAATCCGATATGTTTTTTATTTAAAATTTAACTGTGCGAAATTTTGTACGCGTAACTAATTTATATTCAGAGTAGATTAAAATATTTTTTGTGTAATGCAGAAGGTACCAGCTGAAGAGAATTCGGGGTCAAGTTCAATCTGTAGTTGAAAAGAAGGTGGAGCGTGTACAGACAGTTTACGATTGTATACTTTTTAGTCAAAAATCTGGCGAGTGCTATGTGTGAAATGCTAGTCGCGTATCTTTTACAATGTGCCTACATTTTCCTCTTTAATGGATTCCTGAAATGTTTTTGAATATCAATTTTGTTTTATACCCATCGATGTTCCCGAAGCCTGGTTTTATCAGACTTTTTTTATAAGGAGATAATAAAGAGGATCATGCCGTAAATTTCGTTTCGTTTCTAGGGATTCTCACAGTGGAAAGAGAATTTTAAAGCAGAGCTCACGTTGTAGAAACCCGGGGCCTAGATCTACATCGCCAGTCTATTGTAAACGCTCGTCTTTAAGGACTATTCGAAATTAGCCCTCTTCTGCCATAACTTACGCGATTTAATGTATGCCGCACGAATTGCGGGTCATCAAGCATTCGTAAACGAAGTACTTCGGGCCTAGTTTTTCATTCCAGTTTCTCGGCGAGAAATTCCATAACAGCGCGTCTCGTTAAGTTTCAGTGACTCGCGTTCACTAATTACCGGTCGTAAAAAGAAACTAACTTCGAACGGTAATCGATTGCTTACGAAGTGTTTTCAAACTTGCTCACCTCTCATTTCCAAACATCATGGGCAAAAACTCCGTAGCGACGGGAGCGAAGTGGCTAATTAATACCTTTCCTTTCGCATTCCGAGGTGCTAAAATATCTTGATTTATGCCCACGGAGGCTTCTTTATTAATGATCCTAAGAAAGTTCTCGTGTAGAAGATTTAAAGGCCTGCATCGCGACGTTCAATCTGTGTTTACGCGCTGAATTATGCTCCAAAGTGGTTTTTTTCTGCCTTAAAAGGCAAGGAATGATGCCTCAAGTCGTGTTTCTTTTATTATTCACGTCAGGGCTTGCGAAGTGAGTCGTTATGTATCCGTAAAAGGCATCTCGGTGTTGCTATTTTTCAATAATTTTGATGGATACCGCGATGTTTTTTTCTGAATTGGAAGGAGTTTAGTGTTTTATGTGTTTAAATTTTTGTTTATTGCGTTTATCTGGAATATTCAGTTGTATTTTTCCTTTAGTTGTGTTGATGAGATATTGAAATATAAGTAATCTCAGATGCTGGAGCGTAACAGGTATTTGATGAGTAGCATCTTAGCTTCGCATTAGAATAGGTGATAACAAGCGTAATGTATCATTAACTCTGTGGTTGGAGTTTTATTTTATTTCGCACGAGTTTGTGTATAACGATTTTTAATATTCATATTTTTGTTTCGTATTTGTTTAAGCATATAAAATTAAATTGTTTGATTATGAACACTGACTTAATTTCCATATAGAATACATTTTTCAGACACTCTTAAATTACTCGCTTTCGTGTGGACTAAAATCTTTCATTTCGTAATATCCCATTCGAATATAAATTATGGTTAATAGTCCGTTTCAAGTTTACGTAATGAAACTCGTATTAAATACCTTACTTTTAAAGTGAGATCTCATATTAGCGATTCAGATTTGGTTAATTCGTTTGATGTTGCCGGTTCAGTATATCAATATTTAATCAGAAAAATCCAGAAAGTTTGGTTTTGATATTTTTTCTGTGGTTGCCGAATGCTAGCCCACAGGAAGTTCTCGCATAGCAACATGGTGTGCTGTGTCGCCTAAAGATTCGCCGTCCTCATAGGAAGGGTAGCCCCCACTCATCTACGTAACATATAGCGAATGTGTTCCTTCGCTATGGAAACAGGTGTTCGTCGTTATCTAAAGCTTTCTTTTCTACTCCGACCGCTCTCACTAACTTCCGATTGCCTGTCCTCCGGAGCGTCTCTCTTCCTTCGGAAAACGTGGTCGAGGGACTGGAAAGGAATATAGGCGTTTGTTTGCTTCGCCCACATCGTTTGTGCTCTCGAAATTCCTACGTCGCCAGCTCTACACATCTCGTCTTACCTCTTCTTCTCCTTGTGTGGCACTCTCTTTGCATGGGTTGCATGTGGTCGCAACTCCTTAGAACGGGTTCCAGCAATGCCAACCTCATGACTTTTTTTCAATGTCTACGCGAAACGAATGAACTTGGGGAAAATATGAAAGTGTTGGGGATTGTTTCGGATGAAAGGGGATGGTTTTTGCTGTAGCTTACTTTAACAAATAATAAAATGGAGTGGATTTGAGGCTCCTAGTTCGTCAAGTTTTTTCTTATCTAAACATTTATTAGTGTATTAATTTTGTTGAATCCTAAATTTCTATTATTTGCAAAAAATTAAAGGAAAATCAAGCTAATAAAACAAGTTCACAAACTTTACGTCATTAAATTTCTTATCATTTATGTTCCTTGCTCATTATTAATTTAAGAATGCTGTTATACTACTCTCTTTTTTAAACTCAAACAGAACAGTTTTTATTGTACATGATATATTTCAAGGTCAGCATAAAATCTCTTCATTGATTTCTAATAACATAGTTATTGGTTCTAAAACTTTTCAAGCAATGATAATCTTCTTAAGCCTCAAATTATGTGTACTGGTAGATTAAGAGAGAGAGCCTTCAGCTTCCGCTTACTTGATTCATAATACACCTGAAATATTGCTGATAGAATAATTAAGAGTCATATTTAAAATTGTTTAGAATAATTACAATTTATTAGTTTTTATATAACTGATTTGAATATTTTATATTTGGAATTTATGCAGTTATCTAACGTCTTAGGAAGGATTTTAGTAAGGTTTCTTCAAATTAGGATGAAAATTAAGGGTTATCAATTTACCATTTGTTTCTGAAAGGACTACCACATAATAATATAACACAAACACTCTAGATAAAGTGCTTTATTTAAATGAAATTGCTCTTTTACCTGAAATAAACCATGAATTTGACTTAGTTCTTATAATTAAATTATACTGAGGTAAAACTATGCTCTTGCAGACTGATCATAAATTTAGTTCATCATTTTTCTCTTCATAAACTTTTCTTTGGAAATTTATCTCTGTAATATATATTATTTGGCCTGGCTTACTCAATAAGTTTTGGTGTATGAAAAAATCAAATGAAAATTTTTATATCAATATATTGTAGATATTTGTTCAAGTAAATAGTCTTATTAATTTTGTCGATTCCTTTACTCTTGCAGACCATGCAGTGTCACAGGCTATGGCAATGGCTCCTAGACGCTCAGGCAGTTTCCCAGGAAGTGACTCTGTGGTGTCAGGAGGTGGTGGCGGCGGAGGAGGAGGTGGTGGAGGCAGCGGAGGAGGTGGCAACGGAGGTGGAGTGTTGTCCCCACGATCTGCAGAAACCGGAGGAGGAGTTGGTGTAAAAATGGTCGAATACTTGCTTGGTTCATCTCCAACCGGAAAGGACTTGGATCAAAGAATGATGGGATTGAGACTTGTAAGTACCATGTGTTGATTCAGAAAGAAATAAATGAAAATAAACTGTAATGCATTGTCTTACTGCAGTAATAAATTTCTATCAGTTAGCTGTAAACTAACTCCTCAATTCAAATTTTGTTTTGGATTTGGAGGGAGATAAATCTTAAACTTATTATTCAACATGCTAGATCAGTATATGAATACATTTGTACCATTTATTGAGTAATGTTTGTGTATTTTATCGTGGAGGAATTGAAATCAAATGATTCGACTTAATGAAATCAATACAAGAAGGCGTGACTTTGTGGAAAGCCATGATTGAATGAAAAAAATTTGTAATTTCCATAGAAAAATGATTCTACTTACATAATTGGTTTGGTAGATATTTATTTTTATCTCCACTATGTTACCAATAACATTTATAGTCAACTATTTTGGTCAAATTCAAAATCAACTGCCACAAAAATTTTTAAACCTAAATGCTGTATAATTGAAAACAGAACCTCCAGATTCAATTTTAAAATTGTCAGATCTTAATAGACTATTATTCTTGAGACTTTGATAAACTTTTCCCTTTATAATACATTTCAATTTTCTTTTAAGTTCAAAAAGTTTTCCCAACCAATTAAATCTCCATCACATATGTCTAACACATTGAATCATCTCCTTTGTGTTTCTAACACACACAATTTATATAATCGCTCGAAGTGCTCAATCTCATCCTATATTGAATTTACTTTTTGAATTTGGAAAAATTTTTAATTATCTAGTTCCAATGGAGATATGTAAAAAGTCATCTTTACATATCGTTCTCAAAAATATTGTGGTGTATAATTTTAATTCTTAACCTGCTGTGATTAAGACTCACTTTTAAATTACTGTCTATTGCTTTTTATTTAATAATTATTCCAATAGTATTATATGATTTATGTGATTATATTTATGCTTGTTTTTAGTATGACTTATGTTGTTTATTTCTTTAGCTAATAATTTTTTTAAAAGTTTGTCAGTCCTTTTTAAGATTCTTCTCAGAAAGTATATTAGATGTCCACTATAATATGATCTATATATTTTTTTCTATCACATGTATTATGGTAAGGTATGTGTAAATCAGTCTGTTATGTTCAGTGTTTATAAACACCTTTGGAATTTTCCTTTCAGAATTCAAACGATTCAGACAAAAAAGACAAAGACAAGGGACAGTCAGCTTCCCCTTATGATGGCAGCGGCACTGGCAGTGGAGGTGGAAGTGGTGCTGGCAGTGGATCCGTCAAGAAAGATGTGGAAAATGGAAATGCAGTTGTACAGACAAATGGAGTAGTGGTCGTTCAGAATGGGGTTGGAGATGATGACAAAGCCTTCAAGTAAGTTTATTTATATTAATTTATTATTTTATTTTATATTTAAGAATATTTCAGCTCTTATTTTTTAGTAATAGAAATATGATATTTGATTTAATAGTAATTTAGCTTTGCGAGTGTTAGTTTTGGATTGTATCTTCCAAACAAGCAAATGATATAAGAATTTTATTGTTTTAAGGGAATATAGAACAGATTCTGCTAAACAATCCATATTTACTAGGCTTCATTTCAGTTGATTTTTACATATTTATTCAGAGGTTTATTAATAAATTACTGTGCATAGGAAGTAGTGTATGATGGATGCAAAATCAATGACGAAAGATCGATCTATCTTTTGTTTTAAAATGATATTCATCAATAGCATATACAGTAGATACCCTTAAACTTGTTGACAATTTCTAAATACAGTAAATGCAAAATCCTTCATTTTCAATTCTACACTGGACTTAGCAAAGCTTTCCTACTTTCTTTCTCCTATCTTCTGATGATCCTAACTGTTTAAGTCTTTTTAATTTCTAGTTAATGATAATTATTTTCAATTTCATCATTTTCTTCAATGCATACTGTTAAAACCTATTGTATCTCTATACTATTCCTATAAAACGTTTGTTTCTGATCATCATTATCATATTACATTGTTATTATCATTCCTGCACAGCGGACTTGTAAGTGTATAGTATTATTAATTTTAAATATTGTCTAGATCAGTTAACGATGCTTATAAAGTTATATTCAATATCTCTCAGAAGTTGAAGCACTCGCCATTTATGATAATTTTCAAAAATTGATCTATTTGGGCGTATGTTGCTTGTAACAGAAGTAATTACTTAATAAACAGATACCTTGTTTATTTACAAATACTTAATTTCAAGCATAGCATGTACGATGTTACTGAATTAATATCCCACATTTTAGTTACCTCTTCAGTGAATTATTCACTTCAATCACGAATGCATAACGAAAGTATGAGTTATACCATATTAGAACTTGAAAACGATATAATTAAGGTAAAAATAGTTTTATTTTGTTATGAGTATATCTTTTTTGCTCTTACAAAATGTGTATAACGAAGTTCAGGCAAAGTTTAGCGCCATCATACCTTTGCATGAGGGTTTTTTTATTAAATATTTGGCAGAAATCGTTGAAATTTTCCAAGAAAATTGTAAACAAAATGTTTTTCAAGAATCAAATACTATAGTTTGGATATTTTATCATTAAATATGTTGTAATGCCGTAAATATCAGTTGACGTAAACTTATGTCCGAAGCTTAATTTCTTGAGAGCATGCTTCTTGTTGCCAGTGCTGCCATCTCTGCGCCACCAGTGAACTAAGAGAAGTGCGCATTTGGTTATTGCCCGCTTCGAACAGTTTGATTCGAAATGAATGATTCAATTAACGGTTTTTTTCTTGTAATGCAATGGAAAGGAAGCATTATTCATTGTTTTATAATTTCGAATTTAGGTATTCATACACTACTTTACTCTTTTAATTTTAAAGATTTAGTTCTGTATTATAATTCTTAATTAAAATACTTCCTCTCAGCTGAAGGAAATTTCTACTAATTACTCACACTTAATCTATAAGCAGTGGATATAATCTGTTACGATTGAGTGCGTTTCGTTAATACATATTCGTTACGATAAACCCAATTTAATCATGCCTTATTTTTTAATCGATTCATGAAAAATTGATATTGATATTATAATAAAATGAATTAGACTAATTTTACATATTCATTTATGCATATTTCATGACTAGTTCAACATCGTTGCTCATTATAGAAAACTTAAATGAGGATGTATGATCGTGAACAATCGCAATCATTACAAGTGTATGTAGTTGGTAGAATATTATGGTAAATTAGAAATTCTTAATGAGAAAACAGTTGCTGAAGTTCATATTTTTATTTATTCGCTACGTTACTGGTAGCATTCTTCAACATATAAAGTTAGAGGAAATGTCTCTAACCTATCACAATTTTTATGTATTTTGAGAAAATATGATGTAAGCAATTATTCACTAATATGTTTATATTAATGATTATGAATGTATTGTCCATTGCAGTCGAACTCCAGGTAGTCGTCAGCCATCCCCAGCTGAAGAGGATATGGCAAATAAGAATAGCCAGGTTGTGAAAGAAGAAATAGTCGTTGTCCAAGGAGGAGGCAGTGGTGGAGGAGGCGGTGGAGGTAGTGGCGGAGGGGGAGTTGGTACAGGAAGACCTGGTGTGGTCAATCAACTTCACCACCCCCATCATAATCCACATCACAACCATACTTATCCCCACCCACACCTTCCGCCTCATCACCATGGGATTGGAAGCAGTAGCAACAATGGAATTGGCCCACACCATCAGGTTTGTATTTTTGTGACTTTTTAGTAGTGGTTATCAGGAATGCTTTATCCTCTGGTTAACCATTAGAATTTTTACTGTTGTGAGACTCCCAATTTCTCATTAAAACTTTTATATTTTTTGTATAGTTATTGTATTTAGGAATGAGTAGTTTCATTAATATTTCAGCAATTAATTAGAACTTTAGTCAAATCATATGAAGAACTTTGTGTTTGTAAACTATTTAAAATTTCTTAAAGCTCTATTGAAAATAAATTTAACGATGCAAAGGAACTTTAATAACATTAATGCTGTCTCCAAGATTTATAAATAACGACTTAAATTAGGGTACAGGAATTTTGATCAGTGATAAGTAATGGGTTATATAATAACTGTTTTTCGTCTGATTGTATGCTTGCATATAAAAGGTTAAAAAAACAATTGCAAGGATGTAAATGTATTTCTTAGATTAATTTTAATATGTTAGAACTATCTTGAGTTTTCTTTGAAATACAAAAATATGAAATCCATATATTATTTGTAACTCCCAATATAATTTTGAATACTGTGATTTGCTGCATATTTTATTGTAAAGTAGTTACATATCTTCTGCAGTCAAGGCAGTTGTTAAGATAACTCTAAAGTTTTTAGATTTGGATTAAATGAGTAACACAAATTGTAAGCCATAACAACACCAATTAAAATTGTATGTATGTATGGATGTAAGTGCTAGAGATTATCACACCAGATGGAATCTACGTAAAGAATGGATATATTTCTCTTAGGAATGATATAAAAATTATTATCTCTTTTAATCCCTTAACACCATACTTAACCACTCTTTCTTCTCTTTTATATTAACAGCAACACCACCAGCCAACCCTCCAGCACCACCCCGTTCATTTAAACCTGGAGAACAGCCATTATGAGCACATACTGTTCGATCCAGTAATGAATTTTGGAATGGGAGGAGGTAGCGGAGGGAGTGGGGCTGGTGGAGGCAGCCTTGGTGTAGGTGTCAACAGCAGCGGAGGAGGTGGAGACTCTCCATCCGTGGTCGTCACTGGCTACGGAGGCAACAGTGGAGGAGGAAACATGAACCTTGGTGGAGGAGGAATGGGTGTCGGACTGGGCACAGGAGGAGGAGGCATTGGCGGAGGAGGTGGTGGAGGCACTGGAAATGCAGCCGCTGGAGGGATGCTGCAGCAGATGGACTCCCCAGGGGTTCTACCGCCCAACTTTGATGTACAGGTCAGTCACCAAACTTTTACTTTTTTAACACACTAAGCATCATGGAGTAAAGGTTAAATTAAATATGTTACGATTGATTTGCGCTTAATGTTGATTGAATTGGATTTGAAATGTGTCGGTCATATTTTTCAAATCTGTTAATCTGCTCGTTTATTCCAAACAATGTGAGTTTTAACACTAAATGAGCCTTTTCCTTTTTTCTTAAATTTCTTCTTCTTTGAATTTTAGTGTTCATTGAAGCATATCAAGTTTGTCCTGTCAGTAAAGTAAATTCAATTTACCATGTAATTTTCATACGTTTTCTATATTTAGCTGAATTGATCGTTTATAACTTTGCATTTCTGAACAATAACTAACTTTGGTCATTTATTTTTTTTATGGTAAAATGTTACCGAAATTTTATCATTGGTGATATCTGATAGAAAGCATGATATTATGGATCACACCTGATAAAGATGATGTGAATTAATTTTTAAGCATTGTCTACTTAATGGTCAAGTTTTTATTACCTTTCATTTCTTCTAGTTTACCTTACTGTATTTTTGTTTATCAAAGTTTATATGATTCCCAATCTTGGAATATAGGTTGCATTCAAAGTACAACTCATTTAATTTTATAAATAAATTAACATTGAGCACAAATCAATCGTTATATACATGCGAATTATATCATTCCAGGGTCAGATGGAGTTCATGATTTCTTTTTTGGAATGCTGTTTAGAATAGTTGTCTGCATCCGTCATACCTTTTCATGTTGAGCAGTATTATTTATGAGAATATAGGGTTTACTCTTGAATGTAGGGGAGAGGTTTGCTGAAAGATCTTCCAGATCTTCATGTAGTGGAAATATAACTGAGTAATCATTCATTCTGCGTTTCTTTATTTGAGAATTTGCTTTATTAGAAGTGTTTAAAACATCAATACATTAATGATGAAAGCGTTCTTTAAATTCTCTTTATAATTATGTCTAAGCAGGCATACTTAACTTGAATCACTAAGTGCTAGTACCTGTTAATAACTTCTATTTACTGTTCGTAAATTGTAGTTAATTGGAAGAAATAGATATTCTTAAAAATATATCCTACTGTTTAAGATCATAACATTTTAATTTTCCATATGGATTGTTGTTTTCTTCAGTCGCTTTATAGGAAGTTAATCGTTCGATGATTGTAATCTATTTAATTAAATTTTGAATTTTATCCTAAAAGTTGAGACCAATTTTCTGGCCAACTTGGCTTTGGTTTATTTTTGGAATTTCGAACTTTTCATACATTTATTTCATATCTCTCGAAGGTTTTACAGATTTTTGGATTTTATCGTTTTTAAAATCTTATAACAGATATCAGTTTTGTGTCAATAAACCTTGTATTAGACTACGAGTATTGTCTATCGCTCGTTTAGGAAGTTCAAAACTTTCAACTCGGTGTAATAGAGTTCGTTGAACACACTACAGGTGGCACTGACTTATCAGTCCACGGCGCCCTCAGACGCTATGTTTTGTAAACGTTTCACCTCCGTAATCTAGTTTGAAACTCCTAAATTTCAATTTACATTCTACTGTTGCATTTAGCGGTCGTCATTTAATTACCGTTACGTTGTTAACTCGCCCGTATAATGCCTGTTTATATGAAACCGTCACGTAACGTAGGATATAGCCTCTTTCGTGTTTAGTTGAATATTAAATCCGTTGACTTTATGAGGCGTTGAATCGGCTAATTTCAACATCCCCGATTTCGTCATTAACAACCATTAGTATATTTTACATTTTGCGCCTCTATTTAAACAAGAGAAAGTTTATAATATCTCCGAAAGCTAACTTACTTTTTATTGGGAAATAATCATGTAAGTTAGGATTTATTAGTTTTTTATTTTTTTAGTTATAGTTTTTTTGCGCTTTTTCACTGTTAGTTATATCAATTGAATGAAATCGTCTTTTGTAGTGCACATAAGTAAGTTTTGCGTCGTATATTCTCGTACATAATTCGTTGGTAGTATCATGATAAAGTTTTCAGCTACGGAGAAGTAAAATATTTCCGCTCTTTGCGGAATTAGTTGTCAGCTATTAAAAACTCCGCCTGACACCTGTAATGCGCCTATGAAATCCTCTCTTTTACGCTTTCACGTCAATGTCGTAATCGGAAGCATGTTGAGCGTATCATAAAACATCCGCCTTTCGCTTTTTAATTCGCACATTCCCCTTCAATTTTTTCGCTCGTTACGGCGCCACCCAACTCAGCGCGTTTTATTAAATCCTCCCATTTCATTCTCGCCATTACCCCACGCGTTTCGTTTCTCATCTGTTTCATTTGGGCCTCTTCGGGCGATTACAAATATCCCCTCGCCGCACGATATTTCATTCTCCATTACGACCTTTTTCCCGCTCATTTTGCTCTCCTCCAGCGTTGCCACGGTTCCAACTTCCGAGGTACGAAAAACTCTACCGCCCCTCTTTAATTCTCGGAGTGACATTTAATTTGTCGCGGGCGCCATTTTTTATTTTGGCGCGCACCATTCGTATTATCCCTAAAAAAGTTCTTATCTCCCCAGGGTTTCGTCGAAAGGTCATAAATCGCGCTAATGTTTGATATTTTGATGCAGTGCGTTGTCGGGACGAAGTTTACCAAGAGAGGTTCTTGTTTTCCGTAAGGAAGTGCCTCGTGGTTGGCTTTATCTTCGGCGGTTGCGAATTTCCTGCCCTGAGAAGGGTCTATATTTGTCATATTCGCGAGGAAAATAAGTTTTAAAGGAAGTGCGTCTTTACTCAAACTTCCTTAGCGGATGCCGCGACCTGTATGGCTTTCAGGGTGCCTGGAAGGAGAGTTATATAATTCTTTCTTTTTTTTGTAATATTTTGTTTTTTTATATAGGCTAGTTACTAAGGATTGATTAGATAAAATTTGTTCATTAAGTAGTTTACTTTCTTGTTATTTTTATTGGTTACGTTAGGTGGTAAGGTTTTAGTTCAGGAATATCTTTGTAAATAATGGAAGTAAGTTTCAGTATCTTAACCGTCTACATTTTTCAGTATTTATCGTATTCTGATTTGTAATTGCTCCGTAAATATATGGTAAAAAATATATATTGTTTTATTCTCTGTATCTTTAATAATGGCTACTGCATAGCAACGCTTAAACAAATTGATTTTTTGGCCCTTATAATTGTATAGTCGTTCTTGTATTTCCTCATCAACTAGTTTCCTTTTTCCTAATGGTACATTTCCGCTATTCCAGTGGTGGTGATTTCCTTTGGATCTTGGATACTTCCTCTTATTTCCTGCTTTCGGCAGCACAAATGTTATATCTTATCTCGTTCTTTTGTGGTTTAATTTATCGTATAGTGTTATTTATTGCTTCTTAAGAATAGTATTCATTTCGAGTTAAAGTTTCTTTTAAAATTGACTTTATTCGTTAACATTACAAGTTAGGGAATGTCTAAATAACAGTTAATACGTGTTTTGTATCGAATTATAATGCTTTTACGTGTATGAAGGGTTTTAAGGAAATAAATTTATTCGTTGCCGCACCTTGATGAGATCTCTTCATAAAATACGTTTCCGTTCTCAATCAATTCTCTTTTATGGTCCACCGACTTTTATTCACCAGCATTCTCGATTAAATCGTTATTCGAGCATTTGAAAAGTCGCCGCTGTTTCATCTCGATCAAAAGATCGTCCAAAAATAGAATAGCGGTGTCCTAGATTTAACCCGGAGCTTTTATTATTTGTCGGTGTACTCGTGATATTAACAGGATTAGCCTCTCTTCGAATTAAGATCAAATCTATGAATGCTCACGTATTCTGGATAGGAATACCACAACGCATTAGCTAATGGGTCGAACGTGTCGCGTTTAATCCTCTTCGATCTACGAACGCTTGGTGACGCGCCTCGAATCCACCTCCATCATTCGTGACGAATTTCTATTGTGGGTTACGGATAGTATGAGTAACCTAGATAACGGTCGGTTTCCTGCGGATTGAGTCCGAGATGAGTAGAGGTCGTCCTATGTTATTTACGTTAGTTTGATTGGTCAGTAATGTATTGTTTGGTTTCTGTCGTTTTTGAATTCGTAGATTTTAGTTCAGTACTTATATAATCCGATTCTGATAGTATATAGGATGTTTTCAGCGAATTTTCTACGTGTTTGTGCAATCTAAAGTTAGTTTTAAGTAGTTCTGTTGTTACATTATGAATATATTTCAAACTACGTAACAGTGTTGTTCTGTATAACATAGTGTGTACTTATTAACCTGGCCTCAGTATATTTAAGAGTTATCTCAATTGTCACAACATCGAATGAATATCATTTGGACTCGCACAGATGGTTACGTAACAATGTATCATTCTAAACTTTGTACGACCAATCCGTAGGGACAAGGCAACCATTGTTTACCGATCCGATACACACTATCACAAACTCTCCTTCCTGTAGCTTTTCAAACACTTCAAATCTTAAAAGTTATCCTTCAGAAGCCAGAGGTCGTGGAAACAAACGCGCATCTTCGTCCTAACATAATCGCGGTTCCGCAGTGTTATATTCTCGGTCCCTTCCCCTTGATTTGGAAGCTTTTCACCTGCCCCTTTTCTTTCACTGCCCAATGACGCCAGTCCTCACTCCAGCCGCGGGGTGCGTCACTCTCCCCCCCGAACGCGAGTAGGCGGTTCGTCTAATCCCCCAGTACTCTCTTTTGTTAGTTACGATGGGTTTTTTTCGGGCGACCTCCGGGTGAAGGTATTTGGCAACGAGCGTTCAGCACGTGGGATAATGGAGTCAACCATCGCGAAAAAATAGTCTGCGGTTTAAACGTTCATTTACCGAGTTCTGTAGTCTGAGTAGGAACACATTCGCACATGTACTTCAATTACCAAATGGAATTACCGATTTTTGTTTTCATCGTTCGTAAGTGATTCCAGCTCGCGTGAGCTAAGTCGCTGTTCGTACTCCTGAATTTTCTGCGGCTTTTTTAGAAAAGGTCGCTGAACTATGCGATGCTAGTCGTAGATAAACGATTCGTGCCACGAGTTCTTAATTTACTGTTTTCCGACCCGATTTGCACGTTTCTGGGAAGTAATAGCGTAATGGCTGACGTGGAAGAAGTATTCTTTTGTGTAGTATTCCAAGGGGATAGCGTATAAAATATATTTCTTCTATTTGGATTTAATTTTTGATTCAAGAAAAGATATATTTGACCTTCCAGATGTAGGTGGTAGTTCACTCCAGCGGTAAATTAAGTTTTTATTTTAAGATGTTCGTGACGAAGATACGACTGGAATATACTTATATACCAATAGCTTTTAGTGGTAGGGTGCTAGGTTTCTTAGAAAGTTACACTTTACTTTTATAGCTCCTATATTACTTCATTTGTGTTGGATATGTGATAAGTATAAATACGAGATATTTGCGGATTAACTTCCTACGTATAGTCAAGTTTTCGCTCATACAACGTGTTTAGTCTTAAGGAAACATATGCTATTTAATATTTTCCTTTACAGATATTATATTTTCAACGATTCATCAACTTTACTCATTGGTTGCGACTGGATGTTTGATAAATCATTCTTAAAGTTTAAAGTCCAAGTTTCATCGCTAGAGTTTTGATCGACTCGGCAAAGTGTATCCCCTCACCACTTTTCATCACGTCTCGTTGAGCAGTTTATAATTGGGCCGAAGTAGCAACGAGTTCATCCCACCAACTTATACCACATTCCAAAGTCTCGTTTCTTTCTTTACGATCCGCTTGATTGCCATGGCGTCACAGAGCACGCGCTGTTCATAATTGAGAATTTTTCCCGAATGTCGTAATTATCGGAGAGCTGCATATTTGGCTTCGCAGAGAGTATTTACTCTACTCAGTCGTAATTCGTTGCATTTATAGATCCCCTCCGTCAATAATAACCCGCCCGATGGTATTCTTCGCGCGGGTAAAAATAATGCAGGATGACGCACCAAGAAGATTCGATTCCGAGATAGAGGGTAGAATCAGAGTTTAAAATTCCCTTCTGTTTGTTCGATTCGCGGTTCTCACACCAGCACACCTGTCGGTTCGTTATTTTTCCCTCAAACGCTAGTCTTTGTTCGGCTTTTATTTGTGTTCTCCTTGGCTGTGAAGGAGATCCTGGCGTACTTTCCCCGAATATAATTATAGACTCACACGGTCTCGATATTGCTTTCCTAGGTGAGAGGGGAGTTTTCTTCGAATCCCGTCTCGTTTGGCTCATCGTTATTGTTAAGGTGTTAATGGTTTCCTGGAAACGCCGCTGGGGGTAATGTTATGGAAATAGGTTAACTCTTTAATGTAATTTTGTTATTGAATGGTAATCGCTTTCAGGACGCTTTTAGGAGTGTTTTATTTATTAATTTGAGTATAGAAGTTTTGATTAAATGTATCGTTATTAAACTCTGGATTTAAATCCTTAAATTTTGCCGGCCTCGTTGGCGGAATGGTTAGCATGCTAATCTTCTAATGCTGAGGTCCCGGGTTCAAATCCCGGCTGAGGAGGAAATTTTCCTCTCAGGGTCTGGATGTCTGTGACGTCCGTTGAGTTTGAAATCTGTAATTGTCCCGTAAGAGGATGTTTGTGAGGTATTTGTTAATAAATAAATAAATAATTAGTGTATTTCATTTCGTTAAGTATGGTTTAAATGATGTATTAGTTACTTCTTAATAAATCTATTGAGATCGGTTCAACTCCTTGAAAAGGTCCGTACAGTTCATGTATCGATTTGTTTTTTACTATTTCCAAAACGAACAGATGATTGATAAATTTGATCATCGCTATCCGAATATTCGTAAATTTACTTCGCCCAAGTTTTATGTTACGAACCGTTAGCTTTTTAAATTTTTATAGGTTTTCCTTTCGGGTAATGTAGTAAAGATTGGAATAATATCAATTTAGCTTTCTTGTATATATACAGCAATGGTTTGAAGTTTGTTGATATGAGTTTTATTTATTTATTGGAATGGTTGCTTTAGATAAACATCATTGTTTTCTTTGGCTTCAAACAACACTTGACTTCTCCCTAGCAACACTAAATACTGCGAACGAAACCCTCGTTCTGTGGTAAATTAAACGATTATCGTACCATCTTGACATTTGGTGATTTACGCGTTCGATAATCTAGGATATTCCAGAAAGAAAATCGTGTGGAGTAATAAATGGTTCAAATATCACTCGTCCTATAGGATTCATTATTTCCACAACGGTCTCTTTTTACTATTCCGTA
Source organism: Pantala flavescens (assembly GCA_020796165.1). Lineage (NCBI taxonomy): Eukaryota > Metazoa > Arthropoda > Insecta > Odonata > Libellulidae > Pantala > Pantala flavescens. The sequence continues at coordinate 16,147,527 of CM036881.1, read as the reverse complement.
GTCAGCAACACACACACAAACTGAGGGGTTTAGTTTGTAGATGGGCGATTCAACCCTGATTTACATTCCCAAATCTTATTGTTTCCACGGCTTTGGGTAACGTGCGCTTTGTAAGCGGGATCAGAGAGCTTGTCTGTGTAGTTTAGCGCGTCCACGAATCGATCCTCGGGGTCCTTTGGCACATACGACTCCTATTTCCTCCTCTTTACCGTCATCGATGGAGATTTATTGAAATCCGATAGATTTTCATTACTCCCAGACTTTAATTCACTCTCACAGACTACCGTTTTGCACACCCGGAAGCTTCTAGGAGCGATTCGTTACCCACTGTAGGTTCTGCTCTTTAAATGTGCGCGGGTTTATTTTAACTGGCTTTGAAATAGGGTATTTATTCGATCAGAAGAGGCTGGAGGATGGTTTTCGTTTCTAGGGTTAAATTAGTTCGAATGCGGGGTTCTTTTGAGAGCTCGTTGGTCCGTGATAAATGTTTCGATTGGATGATAGAAGGGGTGATATCCTAAGTTGTTTTGGGATTCGTTGCTATGTGTTTGGTGCATTTACGTTTGTTTAATTTATTGTGGGGATTAGAATTTATGAAATTATCTATGTTATAGATTATGATGCTTTATATTAGTTACTGTGCATTTTATGTATTCGTAGATAAGTGATTTGTTACTCTATTTATGTTTCAGTGTATGTTTTTGAGTCATAAGTTTTGAGTTTGTGTCAAAATGTATGCTTATATCTAAGCAAGGAAAATTTACTCCAGATGGTAATTTATTTAATTTCTATGGCAACATATATTTAGAGCGAATGAAAGTAATTTTTAAAAATAGATTATTGCGGCATATTTAGTGAATTCGGTTAAAGGAATGGCCGTAAATTGATACTTCAAACATACGTTCGAAATGGTTGTAACAATGAAAATAAATTTAAGCTTATTACTTAAACAATTAACTGATATAAAGGGAAGTTTTCTGTAAGTATATCCAGCCCTCATCTAATTCTCAAATATATTTCGTGAAATTGGTTGAAATAAATGTTAAATTAATGCGAATTTCATGATAAATGTCATTCTATCTCTTGAAGCGCTATCCCATCATTTCCTCCGTTGTACACGAAACCTGATCATATTTGTTTCGTATACGTACACTTGCGAATCCGAAAGTGCTGACCAACGAAAGCTTCATAATCGACCTTATCAAATGTCTATAGAACAATGGAAATTTGAAGTGTAAGCTAACGCGTGCTCTGATTAGCGGGAGACAATGGGTCTCGTTTTGGCACGGCAGCAAGAAGCGCATCCCAAAGCACGCATTGTATCGCTCATTACCGCAGACATGTTTACAATTCGCTCATCTCGGCGAGCGCACGGATCGCCTCGTTTTTTGGCACCTTCATGAACATCGCGTCGCATTTGTCTTCACGCGCAAGTTACCAATCTTTCCTTCCCTCTAATTGGAATCAAATTAATTCTTTTTATAGCCATTGTCCGCGAATTCATTCCCTTTTTTCCCTCCGCCACGAAATTTCAAGCTCCGTCGGGTTGGTTAATTATTTTTCACGCGGTTTTTAAAGGAGTCTTTTCTCACCCCCTCCGGAGTAATCTTTCCCGTTTGTGCACGTCAACTCGTCCAGAAGCGTCGACTTTGAATGGTTTTAGCTCGTGGTTTCTTTTTTGTGCGCCCCCACCGGCCAAGATAAATACATCGCGGGTTGGTCCTATTCTCGTTCATAAGTCTTTTGTTTAGCCCTCGTGGAGTGAAAGGGAGTCAGTCATTACCGGCGAAGAATATTTCGTGCACCCATCACGCGTGGAAAGTTATGCCTATGACGGGGTACAGCACGCCCGAGAGAGTGGATTGATGGGTGGATTGTTGCACCGTTTTACGCCCAGCTGCATTTTAATCTTCCCTTTGGCAACCAAGTAGACTTTTCAGGGCTCATAAATAAGTTTTGATCTCGTGCCTTCAACTATATTCGGTGTAATATATCACGGTGGACCGAAAGGGTCAACGCGGTGGCTTCAAACGCAGGTGCTTCATCTAGCGCACGAAGAAGTGGCTTTGGGAAAAAAGGGCATTGTGGTTTCCGTTCGTGCCTGTAACGGACGCGATGCATTTTGACGAGTGACGGATATGGGGCTACTTAGGGTTGTTTTTATTTACGTGCAGGGAATCAAGTTCTACTCCTTGACTGTATTTGGGGTAACCGTGGAAGATTTATGAGCTATATGTTTGACATTATTGTACGAATGAGTTAAGAAAAACTAAATTAAAATGGGCTTTGGATGTAATATTTATCGTTTCCAATAGAATTCGTGGGATATTGTCATGTCTCTATCGACTTTGAAGATATTTAAGACGATAGGAAAATATAAATTACTATTAATACAATACATTACGCAATATAGAGATATAATAAATAATAAAACCGTTATCCTAAAAATTAGGGGACATAATATTAATTCGATGATTAATTGTGCTCATTTAAGGTGAACAGTATGCGTATTGTTATCGAGGATTATTAATCTTTATTAAAAATGAACTTCACTTTATTTCTTGCGATATCATCTGCATCTTAAGATAAAAATCGAAATTTTGCGCGTGTAAAAATTTGATTAAGTTCTCCTCCTATATATAGCATGTTTATCTTAATAATTTTTTTAATATGTTCCGTATTGAAAAGTTATCTTAAGATCCACGTCACAGAGTGAGTTCATTTGTTCGAATCCATATCATCAAAGGGTATAATAGTAGTCGGTAATGGAAAATCAGAAACATCATTACTAAAGGATTCAATTAAGTCGCAATATCAAAACGAAATTCGTCCGAACGTAATAGCGGTCTTTCACCCTCCGAATCGTCACAATTCGTGTTTTTCCCCGTTTAATCACGTGGAAACGCGATGGTTGTCTCCCATCGCATGTCACCCAGTCGTAACTTCTCCCAGAGCAAGGTTTCATTAGTTTCCGAATGATTCATTTTCATTATCCTCAGTCGGTTATTAAACGGATTTAATTTGCGGGCACGAGTATTTTTTTCTCGGTCTTCCGCGTTGCCATAGAGAGTGTCACGAACCAATAAACTATTGAACGCATTCGGAGGTGTTAATAGAGAGAACTGCGGGAAAGCACATGAATATGTAATCTGCGACCGCGTGGCCGAGTATCTGTTCCCAATAGACCTACCGCAACGAAGTTGATAAAAATCTCGATGATTAGATGCGACGACAAGAAAGGGGTTTGTTCAGATTTACGTGACCAAGCAAGTAAAGTTATTCCGGGTAATATTCTCGCCATGAGGTCGTTCAAGTGAATTGAGGAGAATTGTTTCTTTAAATAAGAATGGCTTGCTTTGATTAAGATAACTTAATTCCCCGAGGAGAGGTAACTGATCAAAGGAAAAAGGCTTTGGTTATTTTCGAAGTTTTAATCGCTTCGAATGGCTTCCATTAGTATGTGCACAGCTTAAGGAAAAGCGATCTAATATATTTGAGGGATATTTTTAATGAAAGCAGTATGGCCGTGCGTTATGCGGGTAGATTTATTGTGACCAGAATGAACTTTCCCGTTCTTTCTGTAATCGTTTTCTTTGTAATGTACGCATTTAGGTAGAGGCGGTCGCCAAGTAGATCAAGGATTGCTTGGATGAATGCTTAATGGGTTTAACCAAAGTTTCCAAGACGACAAAATGTCAAGGGCTATTAACTTGTGCTCGGGAACGGTGAAAAATTTTACATCGGGGTTGTAGGAAATGGGATGTGTATAAGGAAAGAGTACTTTTAAAGGTTTTATTGAAATTTATTTTGTGATGGAATGTTTATTCGCTTAGATGTATTGTTTTTCTGTGTTGTGTTGATGTTTCTCCAAAAGTTTTATCCCAGTGAGGGAAAAGTTCTGTGTATCGTATAGTTAGAGCAGTCAGTATTTCGTAATTATTTGTTTATTGTTTATACGTATATATGCATATAATTTAAGTTTATTTTCTTTTTTGAAGACAGATATTATTATTATTATTGATATTTAGGTGAGTCAAGGTTTATTTTTTGCTTTTAACGAACTGTATTTCTTCCCTTCTTGTTGGGTATTATTAGATGCTTTTAATATCGACATAAGCAGTTTCCTTTCGTTAAAACTGGGGCATTGGTCATGCCGTACGATATTTCCAGTTTATCACTGCTGACTCATAGGAACTGAGTAAGGCTCTCTTCCCGTATAATTTACATCCGCTCTTTGCCAGTGCATCTTCTGACATCTCTCCCGGATGGAGTGGGCAATCGCGAACCAAACTGCTAACTCGTTATCAAAATCCTCTCTCACACACCGATACGTATTTATAATAGTGATCTCCAAGGATTCGAATCTGGCATCCCAATTCTTCCATACTTACCTCTCGGTCTGTCCCATTTGCTCTTCTTCAGCGAAGATTGAATTGCGACAGTGCGGTCGTTAAGAGGCAGGGCAAAGGAAGGGGCCGCGTATTTTTAATGGGATTTTTTTTTCGGTTCCCTTTCCACATCGGGATATTTATAGACAGCGCCCCAACACCCTAGAGATGACGGATTCCCGCTGGCTTCCCTCCTCCTCGAAGTATTCCTGTTCTTCGCCCCGCTATTGTTGGCGAGATCTATCTCCTGGCAACCTATCTGCACGCCTCGGAGGATTCTTTTTGTCACAATTTTTATCTACCCAAAACCCAGCGTTTCGTGTGTATAGGTGCTCTTGGCACGCCCTCTTAAGGCCTAGGCGACCCTTCACCCTTCGGGGTCACCCTAGGCATTCTTATGTAGATGCAGCAAGGTCTAAGCCATTTATCATCGAATGGTTTAGCATAGCAGATGTGTCGAAACGTAATCTTTAGGTTCTCGTCCGGTTCCGCTCGGTTTGAGGAGGTAACAAGGTCCATGCCCTCTTTTGGTTTTTCTTTGTTGGATGACGGTTTTTGGGGCTGTTTTGTTATGTATGTATTCGGAATTATTCCGTGGCGTTTTTCCTTAGGAGAAGGATTTTGTTTCGAATGAACTTGGTTGTATTCAAGTTTTTTTGTGAATTATATAATTGGAGTTTTATTCTTCTCTAGTCCGATATTATCCTAAGATTAACATATACGTATTTTTATTTAGTTTCCCATATGATGGCATTAAAAGAGTTTACACATCTATTAGTATTTTATTATTATGAATGTCTCTTGACCACTCTAACTAACGAATTAACGTCGTCTTGTAAAGTATAAAATAAAATAATTTTTTGAACTAGTAATAATAAACTAGTAGTCATTTTTAATGGGTTTACGCATTTCTTTTGTAGTTATTGAACTTTGATTTCATTAGAAGGCAATGTGGTAGAATATGTTAATCCCTTGTATCATTATTTGAGTTATTGCTCATAGTTTGCAGGGTTTGAAATATTAAGCAGTATATTTCCTAGGCACGACGTTCAAAAACGTGATTCTCCGAAGTCATCACTATCGTTCTGATAATACCAGCTTGTTTCAATCGATAGTTTTTGCCCTTTCACGCTTTTTCATAAACTTTTCGGTATTAAAGACTAAAGAGTTTTTTGTCCACCGAGATTTTTACGGCCCTTCGCGCATGGCGAAACCTTCGTCCATTGTTCTGGGGAAGCTTACACATCGCCATGTCATTTTGCGGTGGCTTGTTTGTTTGCCCGCTCCGCAGGTTTTCCGACACGTCGAGCCTTTTTTTACTCCGCAGGAAATATGATTTCTGAAGCGTTCATAATGGCAGTTTAATTTTTTTGAGTCGACCGCAGCTGCGAGAATGTCGCTAAGTAGTTGCGTATTTTAAGTCACGTTTGCTGCTATAGAAATATATATCGCGAGGGTAAATGAGTTTGTTTTTCACCATGGAAACGCCAAAAATCCAGGGTTTTTAAATATTAAATAACAAAGCGTTCGTAAGTTTAATAATTAGTGTTTTTGAATCTATCGTAGAAATGTTTAAGAAGGTTTAAACCTATCTATCTAGAAAACATTCAGGGTCATGATCAACCTTCAATTTTGTCTAGGAATATCTAGTTACTTTCTGTTATAGGGACTTTTCAATCCAGCAGTGTTCTATCCAAAACTAAACAAATTCATCTACACTAGATGTTTTACAATCTTCATATAATATATGTTTTTAAGGCTAGAATAAATCGTTAAGGATTTCCTCATATATTCCTCTATCTTAAAGCGTGTTAAATGATATGGATCTTAAATTTCTATCAAGATATTTAAAAAAAGTTAACTCTATAACGCGATTAAGATATCTTACCCCATACGCGCCATGAATTACGTAGTTCCTATTTGAAGGTTATTTAATAATCTAACGAGTGCCAGAAAATTTGTTTTATAGCTCCACGATAAACACGAGCCGTAAAATCTCTCGGAATTTTATACGAGAGAAATGTTTTGATATGGTTCCTCCGGTTTTGGCACGTATATCAGAAGTCACGTCAGAGGATGGTCTGTATTAATATTGTATCTCTTCTCCTACACCTGTTCAAATGGTTCTCCGGAGTTATATGTTTAGACTAGGATCTTCTTCGTTTTGTATCTAGGGTTTCTTAGATAGGTCGTGAAATGCAGTTTATACTGATTCATATCATCCGATTATAGATCGCGGTCTCGTAAGTAATTCGATTAACTGACCTGATGGTACTGTCGTAATAGTATCCGGTGCTTTATGATGCTTGCATTTTATTAGATGTATTTATTCAGATTTATTAACTGTGTTTTTGGGAGTTTGGGTTCTGTGGTAAATCAAATTTCAGCTCTTAATCTTATGCATGGAATCAACACGATGTTTTTCGCTTTAGTTTTCATGAACCGAGTGTAAAAAGCACTACTTGGTTATAACTTCAAACTTGATCTAAAACTAAGTAAATATTTAACATTTAAACCTTTTGTAAACAGCATAGCGTCCGTTTGGGAGTTTATACAATAAATATGGAGAATAATTGGATACTGAAGGAGAATTCATCTCTGATAATTCATGTCCATCTATATTATATATGATAAATTTATTTCGTAAATTTATTGTATTGTACATACTAGTGTTATCTTATTATTTCTATAAAGTTGGATTTTGAAGAATTTTCAACATTTTTATCAATTGAATTAAAAGCATCTGCGACTAAATTTAAAGGAAATATTCTATCCCTATTCTTCGTCGTAGATTTCTGATATTTTTATCTTTTAGAGTTTTTTTTACGTATTTTGAGGCGTAACAATTCCGCTGCAAAAGTGAACACTTCGCATCGTAATTTTCTGAACTGTACCAATCGAACGCAATCCCTTATGGAGTCGAGGATCGTGGAATTAATGGGCTCTAATTGGTTGGAGAGCGACCGTAGGGAATTCAGAGCGTGAATACGTGAATGGCAATCGCGGGGCGTGCACGAATTGGCTTTCGAAGGCTCATTTCGCCGTGCATCACGATTTTCCCAACTTGGCTCTCAACTTCCCATGCCTGGATGCTGTTCCAGCGCCACAAGTGTGTTCTCGAATCGATGCCTCTGTTCCCTGACCACCGACTGTTTCCCGTGTCCTTCCGTTGCTGCGGTTCCTCTTTACGTGGATCACTGAGGACGTAATCGGTGGATTAGAAACGTGCCGACGTTAGCAACGGTTTATTTATTCACGGGATCGATTTGCGGGGTTTTTCGTTAGTTTAGGTTGCTAATGCTGGTTTGTTGTGTGCTGTTGTGTTTAAGGAAGATGTATTGTGTGAGGAATGTTAGGTAATACTTTGTTATTGTTTTCTTCAAGAGGTTAAACAAATTTTCTATAGCAACATAGCTCCATGTAGTTATGCAACCAGGATTGTTAACCTTTATCGATTCTTAATTTTTTCGTATTTATAAGGTTTATATTTAACTTAGATGTAATAAACCTCTGATATATTTAAAAAATAAAAGAATACAGATAAACAATACAAACATAGTACCCATTTCTAATTTTTCTTTTTTTCCCGTAGTTTTTCTTTCTCGCATCATTTTAAACTAATTTTATCCTTGAAAATTTTCGTATATTATCGTATAAATTTCGTATATAAATCGTATTTAATCATACTAAATTTAAGTTTATTTTTTCTGTTTCTTTGCTTTGAATCGTAAGAATAAGTTTCATGAAAGTTTCAAAAGCTTTCAGTTCTTGCGCTAGCCTACTACTACTTAAGATTTTAAAACTAATTCTTTTCTTAATGGACTAGGAAATAAATTCATTCGGCGGGAAAAAAGGGTTCATTATAAATGTTCGAGATGGAAATCTAGTGAAAATAAACGTTACCCCCGAGAAATCAAGGGTTTTAAACGCATGCACCCAATTTTCCTCAATGGAGAGAAAGTCTCATATGTTGACCTTATAATTTTTCTTTAATCAGTAAATTTCCTCCGTACGGCGAGGTTTGTTTGAAAACGTCGTCTTCTCGTATTTGCCTCACCGTTTTTCTTATCATTTTCGTCTGTTTGCGTTCTCTTCGTTTGCGTTTCGGAAGGGAATTTTTGTAGTTTATATATATAAGCCGTTTCTTTACGTTAGGAATTTTCTTTTTCGGAATTAAGGTCGTGTTTTCTTTGGAAGCAAAATCAGCGCCAGAGGATGTTTTCCTTCAGAGCATTATAGAGTCCCGAGTCGACGCATTATTCCACAAGTTCGGCGCGGACGTAAGTTCATTAATCAATGCACTATCGCATTATCCCGTTAACAGATCAGTGCCAGATTTTATGAAGTCGGTTACGTCAGCTCGTTGCTATAACAGCGAAGAAAGTTTAGGGGGATTGTGTGCATCAGTCTCCACCGTTTGGATGGAAGCCCTCTTGTCAAGTATTTTCATTCGAGACAATTTTTCAGGGAAATAAATCAGTCGGAAAATGTACGCGGCCAGATTCTATTTGCGCCGAAGAGAATGGTGCTAACTAATTTGTTCGGAGTTCGTGGCCAGATGATTTTTTTATTCTGGAGGGATTATAGGAAATAGTTTCCTACGTCTAAAACGTTACTTTTCTGATCCTCAAGTTTCATGGTCCAAAATCCTCGGGGTTTTTTAATTGGTTATTTTCTAACTCGGTCCCGGTAAGATTCATTTTTAACTCGTAATTTATTCGCTCGCTAGCCTTTTTCGAAGGTTTATTAGTTTTCTTAATGGATGCCACTCACAGGTTTTAGTTTCTCCGTCCTGTCCGAAGTAGCACTAAGTTTGAAGTTAGCCTTTACGGTTTTATTCCCTAGAAGTTAAATCTGTAAATATAACTTTAAGATGGTTTAGTTAGGATCTCCCGCCCCTTGTATCGTTGGCCTTAGGTTTTATTGGTATTGATTTCGTTTTCTAGTGAGGTTTTATTTAAGTTATTCGCTGTATCCTAGGGAGTTTATCAAGCTTTGCATTAGTTTGCTGGCATTCAACGAAATTAAAGCTGTATTTTCTTCGATGAGTAAAATTCACAAAATTAGTTCGTCAATATGCGAATGTTTATCGTGATTCTCCATCCATATTGTTAATTATAATAATGAAAAGGTTCAGTTATCATAAGTGGTTCATCATCTATATGATATAATTTTCTCTATAGTAATCTTTTTTGTGTCTTGTTGTGTTTTTTATCTCGTATCTTTTATCTATTTTATGTAATCCTATTTTTCTGAATATATATAAGTCATAGAAGTAAAAGATTCATCGTATCGTAACCCTTTATCTTTCTTTCGTATTTAATATTTCGCTAAAATAATCTTGTCTTGTGCACCAAATTGCCAATGTTCTTCAGTATATGGTATTTGCATTGATGCTTGAGCGAGGTTACTTTTCCTTAAAGTTCCACGTATCTTCTTTTTCTGTTTCCTGTATCCATTTTTCCTTCGATCAATAACTTACGTCGTTGCTATTTTCGGGGCTAAGATTCCTCTCAATCATAATTTAAAGCATAAAGGCGGCTGTCAGTGCTTCTCTAAGATCGAATCCCGGAATATCTCGAGTTTCAATTTGCCGATCGGAGAATTTCCTCTCGGGAGCATTATCGCTCTTTCAGTGCGGCGAAATTTATGTATATCGAGAGAGAGTTGACGTTTGGCATTTATATCTCCGCGAGATTTATTGTTATCGGGCTCTCTATATCTTTTTTTAGTTCCGATATTCTTTAAGGACGTTGCGAAGGAGTTTCCATGGAGAGAGTTCCAATAATAGCCGTGTCGGATATCTGATCAAAGGATCTGTCCTGCATACTGTTATAATCCGATTTTTATCGGCGCGATTGGGTTCCGCGAAGTATTTCGATGACGTTGGTTTTGTATTAAAGTTATCAGGTGGCATCTGTGCCGTATATTATACTGTTTGGTGGTGTATCGACTCCTTTTTTTACGATACGTAGATTTCCTTTCACGCCGGTTGTATTTTTAGGTGTGTCGACGTCCTTGGATATCGTAACATCTTTTTCGGAAAGCGATTCCGTGAAGTTAGTAGAATGGAGACTAGAAGAGTATATACATGTTTAATTTATAAATAGCTGTTAATACTTTTTGAAATTATATATACTCGAAATGTAAAAGATAAGAACAAAATCAATGAAGAGGTTATTTGTTGTGAATGAGATAGGGTATCGGGTAAGCATTATGACAAATGAAATCGTGAAATAGGATTTACGTAAGTGTGGATGGCTATTTTTTAAGAAAATAAACAAACTTATGCAGACATGTTACAAGTTATATCAAGGATATTAATGTTCATTACTGATTTATTTTAAAGGGTTAAATGTATGTATTATTTAAAATTCGTGTTTGTGTTATCGTAGTGTACTTCGTCAAGCTGTGATAGAAAAAAATTTACGTATTTTTAAGTACACATTTCATAATTCGATCGGTGAGTTTAGATCACTGTTGGAATGTTCATAGCAAAGTAATCGGCGAAGAATTATTAAGAGATGACTGTTTATTTATATCGATTTATCGGTCATGTCGTTGCCATGACGCCCCGCGGCTGAATCCACAGGAAGGCTACGGCGCCTATTATGTTTGCAAACATAGCGAGATTATGTATGTGCAGATACGAGTCGTTAGGCTGCATCTGCCCTATTTGCCAAGCGGTTTACGTGAAAGGCCTCTGGGGTAGAGACTTAATAATAGCCCTGTTGATTCGGGGTTATGGTAGGTGATCATCTTGCTGCAACGTTGAATACTTATGAGTAGCTTTGTCTTTCCTTCTCTTTCTCCTAGTTCCAGGAAAACTTTTTTATCGTTCAAGTTAAGGATCGTGACTCACTTATGCAAATTGGTCGCATTTCTTTCTGAGAAACTCCCTCCCCCTCCCATCGAGAAATTTGCATTAGTCGGGTGTATTCTCCCCCTTTTTTTCATTGGTGACTCACGACCCAAGAGCTCCTTATAAACGTGGCACTTCAAAGGAATTTCGCCTCTATTTCGGAAGTAACGCAGTCGATATTCTCGGATGCCTGCGATTTTTCGCCGCTGCGTACACAGCCTATTCTACGGCCTAATATTTTGGGACGCCCCCACCCCTCCCCCATCGCCCCTTTCGTAACTTTTCCTAATAGACATTTATCGATGCAGTGCCTCGTAAACCAGTGACTCCTACGTACCCGATCGGCGTTCGGCTGTTTCCTTTGGCCGTTTCACTTTGAGGAACTTGGAATCGCTTCTCCTTCTAACCGCGTTATTTTAAGTGGGCCGATCGGGGGAGCTCTCTTGTTGAAAAGGTGCTCGGTGCAATCCCACTTCTTACCTCCGCCAACGAGGCGTTCGCCCTTATTATTCCTGGAAATTACTGTTTTGATGTAGAATCAGCGACCCAAGTTCCATCTACTCGAGTAACTGCACTCGTTCTGCCTCTGTTCTGGTTATGAAATGGGATTCAAAGGAAGGGAAATGAGATTCAGAAATTAATTTTGTTGTTGTTTGAAGTCTAAAGAATTGCTCCGAGTTTGATATCAACTTTTACATGCGCTGTTTACTCGTTAAATAATTTTAATTAAGTATGCATCATACGGAATTACGTATGTGTAATTGAGTAATCCATTATAATCAGGCTGGAGATGAAATATTTTTTATAATAGGTGGTGTTACCATTCAGGACTTTGGGGTGGTTTTTCTAGTAATTATTTAGTATGACTGCGTTATCTAGGAAATGAGTTAGGAATGATAAATAGAATTTCTTATCTTAAAGTTCAATTTTTGATTCAAAAAAATATGTAGAATATAAATATTTATATAATATTATCTAAATACATTATTTAAAATTAAAAGCCGTCTTGTGAGGTTTAGGTAGGGTGGATTTCTCTGTTTTGAAATAGATTTGAATTATATATATGCATTTATATCCCAAGTAGAATACCTATGAACTCATAAGGCTGAAACCTATTGATTTCTTGTTACTGTATTTTTTTTACATTCGAAAAACTTTAAACGGTAAGCTTAGCGCATGAGTTGATTTATGCCCCCGAATCTTATGCAGCCGGTGATACACGATTCGCTTCTGAAATACTATCCTTGAATGGGTATCGAAAGACTGTCCTCTCAACTAAATCATGGTTGTTTTATAATCGGAGAAAATATTAAGTACTCGCTGTAATAAAAGTCTCTTGGGATTGTTCTGTCCAGTTATTTTAATCCTAAAATTTATTTAAGCTCGTGTACTATTTGATTCACCTTATTGGACACTTCAATGCCTAACTGTTTGAAATAGTCCCCAAGGTACTCTGCAAGAGTATCCTCTCAATATCTTTGGCCTAATTCCCATATGTGCGAACAGATAGAGCAGCCAAACAGATCAGCGCAATGTAGCCGACTATTTCCTTCCATCTATCCCAAACCGGTTGCAGGGAATCCGTCAGTGTTGCTAAGTTAGCCGCCTCATCGTTTCCCAAACGCCCTGGACCGTTTGAGCCATTTTTATTCCATCCTTTTCCCGGAGGCAGTTTCAGGGTGTTTAAAGGGGTTCGAAACATTCTCGCCAAAATAGTCCCGTGCGGAATTTGCGAAAAGAATGGTTTTGCGGCGCGAGAGATCTCGTTGTTTGGAGCGAACGAATGGGCTCATTTATAACCTCCCTTGATGGCTTTGGAAACTCACCAATTTCTCCAGCAGTTCTCGTTTTGTGACTTACGGTGTGCGGTTAAATGGCGCGCGAAGACGATTATGACTATTTGCATGAAAAAGGGGAATCCATAAACGACCCCGTTCGGGATTATTGAAAGTTGCCGCTATTTCGGGAACCGTACGCTGGAATTAAACGTCGTTTACGATTGCGAAAGAAGGGTCGGTTTCTATTATTCACAGATTCTTTCAGCGTTTACCCTTAGGAGGATTTTTTTTAAGACTAGTAAGGTTTCTTTAGTGGCGAGGATTTTTTATGGGTAACAAAATATTTTTACGGGCGCGCATCTTGATTGGGTGATGCATTAGAGATTGATACATTGATGACACGCGTATCTCGTTGTTGTGGTTCGTAAAAAAGGGTTTTATTCATGAATGGGGAAGTGCTGTAGGTGTTCAAGCTGTTGTTTTGTGATTTTTTAGTGGTTTAGGGTTATTTTGATGGGTGTAGGTTACCGGATGATGAGGAACTTGAATTTTTCTGTGCTCTAGAAAAGGATTGTAAGAAATTTGAAGTGAATTGAGATACTGTTTCTTTTAGTATGTTTTTATTTCGTGGTTTATTTATGAATGTGATACATTTTGAAGATTATTTTTTTGAGATATTTATGTGATTCATACAATATTATATTTTCAGAATTTTCTCGTAATATTTCGATATCTTTTACGTATAATGTAGCTATATTTATATACATTTAAATACATTTTTTATAGTAAGTTTTTTTTGTAGAAACCACCTTCTCTATTGCTTGATTAAAACTAGATTGGTCTTTCTATATCTTGTAATTTCTAATCTATTTTATGAACTGAATTATATAAATAGTCCATTGAGTTTTAAATTATAGAACAAATACATCAGCTAGGAATTTAATTATTGAATAACTTGAATTCGAGGCTTACTAGTGTGGGTAACTTTTTTTTCGCACGCGCTAGAGTTGTCCTTGTGTAGGTGGAGTCTTTTTAAGATTGCGGATCTTTTAATTATAATCCTGATGTATTTATTTTTTCGGTCGGATAAATTTTGAGATAAGTCATTTTTCACGAAATTTCTCTCCGCGAGATGAAGACACCCCCGCGTATAACAGATTAACCCTTCCCGTCCTTCTCTTCCAGGAAATGCGAAGAGATAAACCGACCACGTTTCGTACAATTATTTTTTGAAACGGTGCCATCTTCTCGCTCATTTCCTTTTATCGCCCCGAGAAAAACTCGCGTCGTTTCGAAGGCTTCTTTAATTTACGAATCGTATTTTCTTCAATTAATGCCTTCGTGTTAACAGAACGACCCCAAGGCCATAAATCCACAGATAAAACTCGCAACGAGGAAAACCGTAAGGAAATGCTCGCGATCACACATCCGTTCCTTCCAATATATCTGATTCGACGGAGTATTTTCTTCTTTTTATAGAACGCACGCCTCACGTAAGTTTGGGTTTCCTTTTCCCCCTCCGAGATAAAAGGATGACTAGTCGAGGCACGTGGCTTTTTTCTCTTCCTTTAAGGTATCTCTCACAAGTCACAAAAGTATTTGCGCTCATCTCGCTTCGTTTTTATGTTGTTATTTTTACGGAGTCATAAATTCAGCGGATGTAAACAGCGAAGGCAAAAACGCTTTTGGTGGGCCACGAGAGAACTTCATTGCTATAGCAACGCGTAAAGGAGGAGATTTGATGGCCAAGTGAAGGCCGGGGCTGCAAAGTTAACGAAATTTCGAGGGAGAAATGGAGGAAGTATTTCTCCTAAAGGTGATTCTGCCGTAAGAATGGAACTGCACGAGCGTACGAGGGTAACGACTCTGGAAGCGTGACAACCCATTTCAAGGACGTTTGCTTTTAATTGAAGCTCGTGATTTAATTTTTATAGCGTCACCGCCTTATGACGCGGTTTTACAATTCAAACTGCCCCGAGCGGCTTGTTTGGGCAAGGATGGTGTGCTAATACTAGCGGTCTTAATTTTTAATTCAAGTTGATAGGTGCGGCTGTGCGGATGTTTTTTTTATTTTCTTTTTGAATGTTAGGATATCTTTGAACGTAGTTTTATGCGGATGTATTTCTGTTTTAAACGTATGTGGATGTATTTTGTGGTTGAGTTCGTGAAATGTAAATCTAAAAGTATTTTGTATATACGAAGGATTTCTTTTTTCATAAATCAGATAGGTTTTTTCTTTAAAAAGGTGCTATAATCATTGAGAAATATGTGGCATAGTCAGGAAATTTTGGAAAAATAAATTGATGACTTAAACGCTCTGGTAATGGGTATATCTGTAGATAGATTTACTATTTATACTTGACATTTCCATGTATGTATGTATGTATGAATATCTTCATTAGCTTTGATTTAAACAGTAATGTTAACAACATGGTATACTAATATTGGCTATAATAAGTATGGCTAATATTTAGTTAGGTCACTGTATGTTTATCGGGATATCCCTTGTGCTAGATGAAAAATAGCATCGTCCTTTACCTTAATTTCGATGATGATATTCTTAATGAAATTCATTACAACTTGAGTAAATATTTAGGTAAATAAATTAATCATTCTTGCTTAAAGTGCATTTCCGAAATCACGTATCTTCTTCAGTATTGGGTACGTTAAGGTGAAATAAGAGCGTACTTAAGCAAATCCGGTTTCTTTCGTGTCCCGCATAAACGCTATGGAATTTCGGCTCCCGTCTTAAACGAAGCTCAAATCTCGTTCAACCGTAAGAAGAGCCAGTCACGTCCGGGGATTAAGTCGGCGATGCATATAGGAAGAGGAGTTCCATAAAACCACGCAAGTCGTTGAAAGGTTAACGACGCAATCCTACGTTGCGCAAGACTCAAATTTCGAACCATCCATTTCCGATCTCTAGCACGCGATGCTTATCAATGGCTAATTGCTTGCCTTCCCCTTTAATTGCAACGCTCATTCACGGTCTGATAAATAACCCAAGGAGTCTGAAAAGAGCTTAAGGCACGATGTTCTTAAAGCCGTCTTCACGCTCTCTCGATCATGCTTCAACATTATTCCTTCTTTTCGAATCTCGCTCCATGTCAAAGCCCACGACGATGTCTTATCACGGTTCGGAAGACTCGCAGCGTTCGAAGACACCTTTCGAAGGCTCGGACGATTGTTTCTTTTCGTCTCCATGGACCCGAAGCGCATTGTTTCGCTTAACCTCCTGCGCACAGGTATTATAAGGTCAGATGACTCGGCGAGGAAGTACGTGCATCTCGATGTAACTCGTTTGGAAGCTTCCCAAGTGGGGGAGCTATCGCTTGTTTTCTATCGCTTATGAATGGAAGTGTTTACTTTGTGGTTTGCTGCATACGTTTCTTTGCTTTCTTTTGGCTTTCCCTATATTTCCTTGCTGGATGTAAAAGTATTTGGTTGATTTTGGAATCATTCTGTTGTGTGCTGTCTGTTGTGTGCATTCTGGAGTGCTGTTTTTAACTGGTTTTTATTTTACGGCCTTGGGATATTTTGGGTGATTAATTACTAAATTAATTCAGTAGTATCAAAAAAATTATCTCGTTATTTAGTAGCTACCCTTGATTTGTTATGGATTAACATTAGAAGTCATATGTTTTCTCCGATAGAAGTATGTATTCTGTACTTATGTCGTTTCACATCTTTAATATGCTGTATGTAGATGCTCTATTGTAAAAGAATAACATGTTTGTTTTTCTATTAGATCAATAACCATTTTTCCTCATTATTACAGTATTGTTTTCAAACTAAAACTGGATATATTTTATTCATCACTATGAATTTATGAAAGATATTCAATAGAGCGGCTACTTTGTTGTACAATATCTATGAACAGTTTCTTAATCTTTCGAAGTTTCTTTATTTTCAACGTATTTGCGATTTAAATCGAGTATTTTGTTTCTTGTTTGTCGTTTTGATGTTGAGAGAGATAGTACAATTTTTCTTTGAAGAATGAAGCTTTTCAAGTAACTCTAGATCACTCTAATTGTTAAGCTTTATCTTTGATAGATTTGCTAAACAGATTTAAAGAAGAAACGTTCAAGGAAGACGTAGTACAGATCATGCGCCCTCCCTGCTATATAGGTCGATCAGATAGAGCGAATAAAATAAGGGAAATAGATGCGAAAACCGACCGTTTTAAAAATTCGTTTTTCCCTCGAACAATACGAGAAAATAACCGTCTAAGAAATTAAATTCACAGTGCATGCACCCCCTGCCACACACCGAAAGGTGGCTCGCAGGTTATCTACATAGACATAGATATAAAGAGTATTAGAAAATAATACAAATACAGAAAATAATAAAAAACGTAATAAGGCTTTTTTTAAATAATGTCCTTCAAGTCGTTCCGCTGAAGAGCATCGGCGTTTATGTAAATTTTAAATGTCAGCGATGCGTTTAAGAGACATCTGTTCCGTGTGTATTTCTTCTTAGGCAGCTGTGTTTAATTTTGCCGAAAACATTCACCTCTTTGTTCATGCACTCGCAAGGAAGCGAGGGAAGTTTTCCATTCCAGAGATAGTTCTTCGATGTAATTTCAACTGCTATATTTAGGACTTGTTTCGCCGTGTGTCGTTCCATTAGGAGCTCGTATTCGAAACCGGCGGAGTGCCTCACGAGTGCTCTTTGCTAGATTTGTTGAAGGGATTCGTTATTGCCCTCATCGAATTTTGGCGCAACGAACTTTCGGAGTGGAATGCCATTTCGATGTCGTTACGAAGCGAGACGACGAAGAAACATCTGCCGGTCGATGCTCGTCCGTTCGTCGGAAAGCTTTGAAAACACAGCTCTCAGTCGGCGAACGATATTAATTGACCGAAATTTTCGGAACGGATACGAACTCGTCCGAGAGTAATTGTGTTCGGCGTGCGTTGGTTTATACGTACGTTGGCTCGATTCTGAATAGGTATTCCCCAAATCGAGCTACTGAAAAGACGCGAAATTAAAAGGCTATCAATTCAAAGCATACAACTTTCAGTCGCTGTATTCATTCGTAAAGGTTTTCTCTGTTTAAAACTGTAGTAGATTTTTCAAACTTCCTTTATAATTGACGTCGATCATCGTTCTTCGTTATGTTTTAATTAGTTTGTTTACCTTAACGAAGGTGGCCTTCATCCCTTTACGTTTATGCAGGATATGCCTTTGACGTAAAATATTTGCATCGCATTTCCGCTCATAATTTCGGAAGAAATTGCTCTCCAGACGAATCGGAAACTAGGTTTTCCGCTTACCTTCTCGCTAGTTAATTAACGGCGTTCCAAGAGGTAATATTTTCCGCGCGTTCTAGTTCCAAATTCTTTTACGTGAAGTAATTGAATTAATTAGCCATTCCTGTAGCAGTCTAACGTATTAAATTCTTAATCTCGTTTTTCACCGAACTGAGTAGAATTTGGTGGAATTAAGGCGAGCTGTAGTTTGAGCGGGGAGGTAGGAATTTTGAAAACTTCTAAGATTTTTAATGGTAAATTGTGTTGTATAATTACTAAAGTACTTCCTTATTGTAGAGAACATTATAGGGTAATTGCTACTTTGTTTCGTTGCAGTGAAGTTTCGTAATGTTTTTAGGTAATTAAATTGTTAAATATTATGAATATGTATTAGCTATCTTTCTCATGTTTTACTCTCTAAATTGTCAGGAAAATGAGGTTGGTAATCTTGGATTTAAGCCGCCATTTGTGCTTCTTTCTTATATAATATACGTCGACGTAACGCTACACTCCCTTTTCTGTCGGCTTCCTCATTACTGATGTTTTTTGACCTTTAGATTATCAAATAATCTCTTATTTAAGCTTTAAATGAATCTCATTTGAATATAGGACCACCCCCAGACGTTAACAGTATTAGTGTTTAAATATATCACGCGTTCAACGGATAGTATTGTCGATCTCTAGATCACAAATCACGGGAACAAGGGTCTCAAATACCAGAGCGTTTGCCATGCCCGCATTTAAATCACTTACTCCAAGCGACATACCTCTCGAGCGGCGCGCCCTTGAAACGTCGTTCCGTCGGGAGTGGGCCATCGAGTTCAATCACGACAGTTCTCGGCGCCATTATCGAGTACCCTCCTCTTCCCCTCTCGACCAATCATATCTCTGCATCTGCCTCTTCAAAAACACGGTGCGTGTCTCGTGCACATCTCCTCAGACCGGAAGGTCCTTCCGAAACAAGCCTTTTTCCCCTCTTATCAAGGTTCACTTCCCTCGGTCGGTCGGCGAAGCACAATGCAGAAGCTCTTTCGGGGCTCAGCGGGGGCGTTGGCCCACGTCATACTTGGCAGGGCCCCCCCGGAGGCATTGCCCTCCCCGTCACGCCAAGTTGCATCTTCCGAAAGGCGGTTGAGCTTTCTCACCAGATTTCGGTCTGACCTTGCCATATGGAGACGAAAGGAATTCGTTTGCACACGCAGTAAAGATGTTGTTAACGCGATTGTAGGACGTAATTAATATTCCGTTTCTAGGGAGTTTCTAAGAAGTTGTGAGGGAATTCCGATCGGATCTCCCACAGGTGATGTTCGGTTTCTCAGGAATAGTTCTTCGCTTCCTTTTGGGGAATATTAAAGACGCCGTTCTTGTGCGATTTATGTTTCGGAGCTGAAACACTGCTACCGTTAGCTTCGTTACGTTTCCGGGTTGCGGAGCAAAAAATTGTAGCAGTTTCTGCAGAGATGGAGAAGTTTAAGGTCGTTGTACCGTAACTTGGCATTTTTTAAAGCTTTCCGGTGCTTTACTTCGGAAGAAAGATTTTCCTTTGAGTTTTCGTAATTTTGTAGTCGCTTATTTTTGTGGCTTAAAAGACGTATGTTATTATGTGAGTCATTTAGGACAGTTAGATATTATTTCAGCCATCTACGTTTGTTAAAGTCGCGCTTCAGTTATTCAGACAGCAACGTAAATTATATACAGATAATATACATATATATGTATAAATATAAATGCGTAAGATAACCATCTTGTTCCTGTTGTGAGAGAATACTAAGAATGTTTCCTTATCTATTCTCAGATTTAACAACGGAATTGTTGTTCTCTCATAGCCTTTCCCTAGCTCAAATTATAACGGTTTATAGTGGCTGTGTAAAATTTCTTTCGTTTCCACGCGAACTTCCTACTTCCGCAATGTGTCATGAGATAGGTCGTAATGCGACGTAGGATCTGCAGCGGAAGTCGTAGCGTCTGTAAAGGATTCCACGTCAACTGAAATCCCTCGCAGTTTCAATTTGTAGCGTAACTTGTTTTTCAATTGTTCAAATCCTTGGAAACATCCCTATAAATCCACGTTATCCAGCATTCCATTCGGTCACTTTCGAAATCGAAGCTGTTTCGATTGTTCCAAGGCCTCCTAATTCTCACTCCGAGAAGGCAATTTCTTCGGAATCTTCATCGTGACGTGGCCGTCAATCTAAATCTCATGCCAACTACGCTCCCGGGGATAGGAAGCGCCTGGTTTTCCATGCACGCGGGCTTATCGGCGAAATACGTGGCTTTCCGAAGTCGCTGACGTAGGCATGCTGCAGCTTCGTGTCGTAGCAACGCTCCCGAGTGTGAGTTACCGAGGAATGGCATTCCATAGGTCGAAAGAATTTGGATCGTGTTACAGACCAGGAAGATTATCACGCTTTAACGTGTATCGTCGCCTCGAAGTTGTTCCTAATATGGCTCTTTCGTGTTTTATAAGTCGCTCTGAACAGGGATTATTTATGTGGTGCGATTTTTTTCGAGATGGATTAATTTATGTGTAATAATTATAGTTTATTTATCGCTCACAGGATGAACGCAATTACACGTGATCTAATGAACGACAAATAAAAGACAAAATAAATACACTTGTACAAGTATCTTTTAGCATCTCTTAATTCCGTAAGATTTCGAACAAGTTAACATGGGAACAAATAATTAAAATTCCGTATTAACATAAGGTCAAGTTCTTGGACCGCTTCACTTTCATATTTTTATCACTCTACAAGGATTCGATATGCCAATCAGTAGAACATCATATTAGATGCATCTTTCTTTTGTTTAACACGCAAGTTAAATGTACATATAATTTAACATTTTATTCATGTGAAGAAAACTAGTCTCATTACCTACCTTATGATTATTATCTCTTACGTTGGAAGCATTTTGAAACTCCAGGAGCTGCAAATATCCCCAGCTCTGCGCAATCTTTCTCAAATATCATCACATGTTTTTGCTCTGAGAGCGGTCTGAGTGGATGAGTTGGTTAGCCGTAAACTTCAATCTTCTAGTCGTGGTTTTTGTTCATTTCGAAAGGGAAGTTCGTGCATTACATCGCTTTAGATTAGTTCACATCCGCCCTGAGCTCGTCCGGGATGAATCTCTTGTAAATATGCTGGAAAAACGTTCTTCTCGCATATCACTCGTAGCTTTATATTAGAGAATCTTCAGATCATTACCTTTTCCGTGTTTTCAGCTTTACTTTCATTCTCTTTTACGTGCACGTGTTCTTTTAAATAGTGAGTAGTTGAACAAGATAAGGGATTTAGTGTTTTTGAGCTATCGATCTAATTCATGTCTGAGGAAATGGTTTCACGTTGCTATGGCAATATGCGTGACTATTACTGGTTTATTGCCATTAAAGGAACGAAAGATATAACTTTCGAATCCTAGGATATATTAGCTTTGCCGTCGATCATGAAAGTTTATAGATTTCAGAATAATATGCTGTTCTCTTCGTAGTGCTGTAAATTTTTTGCTATCTCGTTTTCCATGTTTTATGAATTCCTCTCGTTCTTCGAAGTAGTTTCATGCTGTACAAGTCGAATACATTGTACGTTATGTCGTAAGAAATTTCCAAGAGGAATATATTGAAACGTTACGCTACGTTGATGATATTATTTGATGTACTTATGGTAACTTTTGAAAGGCCGCTTTTTATATTTCCCAGTTGTGGTTTATAAATATGCCGATAAGAAATTAAATTTATCACTGTAGTATTTTACAATGATAATATTGAATAATTCGATTACATCCTGTTGTAGATTTACAATCCTTTTTATTTTTTCTTTAGTTATCGATGTTTATACGCATGTACACACACGGAATCGAAAAATGCTGGCTATTTATTTAAGTTTCCCTTCGTTACTCCTCATCCAGTGCAAACAAAATTATCTCCTTGGAGATCGTGGGCTTATTATTTAGGGAGCAAACAGTCTCGCGATGCATTTACACGTGGAACGACTCCATCCGGACGCGTTTTTTTTTGTCATGGCTGCGTGGGTGGCAGACACCAGACACTCTCGGTATCTCGTCTCGTGGACCAAGAGTGTCCTCCTCGTATTTGGCCACAGCAAACACGGTGCAAATCCGTGGGATCGATGGGGCGGGGGGGTGCAAACTAGCGCATCGGTCGTCGGGAGGTGACCAATTGTCTCGGGCCCCTCTCCTCCAACGAGCGAACTGTCGCCTCGCTTATTTACCATGGAGAAGATCTCATTTGGGTTAATGACGAGTTGTCCGCCGCAGAGATTAACGTACCGTCGGGATCGATATAACTATTTTCAGGGCGAGGGATTTGAAATTCAGATGGCTTCGTGATGTGTTGTCGTTTACATAATCAAGATGTTATCGGATATTATTATCTCGCGGAATAAGAAGTGCTGGGCGTATAATATGGTACACGTGCTAGTAGGATTTGTCGGACGGAAGCATATGTTTTTTTTTGTTTTTTTTATCTGAAATATACGTACTTGCTTTTTCAATGGATGTTTGGTATTAATATGTTAACTATTAACTATTGTTTAGTGTTTTTCGATATCCCTCAACTGTTATTTTGTTCGTAAAAATGTACATATCTACAAATTGGAAAGTTTACCTTATTTTTACGAGAACTAAATATAGTTAATCCATTATATTTACGTATCATCTATTTATGTTTTTAAAATAGATTAGAACGAAATTCGGTGAATAGATAGTTCTTGTTACAACCTCAAATAACAGTAGAAGTATAGAAATTTATAGAGAAATTTATATCAAACGAATTATAATACGATTTAAGTTCTCTATGTTCTTTCCTAATTCAGGTATATCATAGCATGAATGGAGGGTTACTCATCGCTAACTGTTCTACGTATTCGTCCGTTTGAATCGGATTCATATTCCGAATGTGAATGGGGTTTCTGCAGAAATATATAAAAGGGGTTGGATCGAACATTCTCCGTTCAATTTCCCCTTTTTAATTACAAAGATCTCCCTCGTGTCCGCCTCATTATTCAGAACTGCTCTCGGGTTATTTTTAAAGGTTCGGGAATTTGAATTTTTATGAAGTTACCACTTCCCTTCTGGGATAAAAGAGCAGACATCCCTTCTTTCCTGTGCTACCACTAACTTTATTTTTGGATAGTCTTCCACAAAGCTGTTATACTTAAATTTACTTAAATGTAGTAGCGTAGATAATGAACGTATCCATGGTTATAAATTACATATGTTTTGGAAGTATTCTGTTGTTTAAAATATCTCTTAAACGTCTCTATGTATTTTTCGGTTACTATGTAAGTTATTGATCGATTACATTTAGTTGTTAAGTCACGCTCAAGTGTCAGATATATCTTTGTTGTCGCGATCAGGAATGAATGAATGTTTTTGATTAAAATAAATTCGAAGAAATGGAATACTACGAACGAATTTCCGTATCGCGTAATTCTTTGCGTGTTTTCGTGGGAATTTACTTTTCTTACGCTAAAATATACAAGAGATAAAATAAAGGAGAAGGCTTTCGAATCGAAAAATTGGGTTGAAAATTCTCCCTAACCTTTTGAATATTCATGATTTTTAGATAGCGCGTAATCGTTGATCGGAAACACGAAGAGTTAGTAGTAATTTAAGCGGGATATTTTCGGTGGAAGATTAGCTGAAAATATTTTTCTTGGTTGTTTGAAGGTATATTTTTGAATAGTGGAGTACTTCTTTAAAACTTTATTTATGTTATAAAGAGAATTTAGAATTTAATTAAGAGTATTTTTACTACTACTTTTACTTTTTTGTGATAATGATAAATCTACTATTTTCTTTACGACGCCATAGAATTAATAAGTTGATTAGGGATTTTAACTTTATCCATTCTTTCCGAAAGTTTTTCGTTCTTCTCGTGTAGGATTTCAATTTGTATTCCGCGGTCATTCAAGCGTGTCTTAATGTCCCTCCCTTCAAATGGTACAAGAGGAGCATAAATCATCCACGATCCAGTCGTTCGCCGAGATGCACTCGCGAATGTAAATCACCGTCTGGACAATTCAGCGACCGCCCCCGATTTCCCGCGGGAAGCGGCTCCTTCCGCCGAGACGATGGCCGGGAATCAAGGCTAATGTCCGTCCCCCCTGCACGTGAATCCACGTTCCCGGAATCGTGCTCCCGTCGGCCGCGAGTTATGTGTCTCGCTCCGCGAAGCACATTGTGCTCCGTAAGCACGTGGCAGAGCGATCCGATCGGCGAATAACACTTGTTGCTGTTGGGAGATATCCCCCTTTCGCATGCCATTTGTCGTCCGTCGAATATCTCCAAGCATTTCTCCCCTTTCAGACCTCGGATGTGCCAAATTCTCCGGTTGATGAATATCGCTGGAGCCTCGCCAGCGAATGCAACCTTTTTTTTATATCGGCCATCCTTCGCACGCAACGACGTATTCTATCTCGGAAGGTGACGGGGTTTTGTTTACGTTCGCGTCGTATAAGAATCCAGGGGATTTTTTTTATGGTTCGTTCTCCGGGTTGACCTCATCTGCCGGTAATGCCTAACCCCTCCCCCCTACTCTCCCTTCCTTCGACCATATTTCTCAATTTAGAACGGCGTGGGAGTTTTTTTTTTTCATTCGACCCGTCTCCAGCAAGGAGCTTTTGATCCCGGGTATGATTAACGGCTTCGTTTAAGAGTTATGAGGTTACCAGGGTGTTGATTTCTTTCGCACCTCACCAAATGGCGTGACTGGGTTAAGGGGTTGGGTCCATGGGATTTTTTTTGCGGGGTTTTGTTACTGCTAACAGTACCCTGTTATTTTTTATGTTTTTTGATGGAGCACCTTTCTTCTGGGGATGTATTTAAAGTGAAAATTGGACGGAGACTTATTGCCTGACGGGTTCGGAATTTGGGATGCTAGAAGAGCTATGAATGTATTAGTTGAAACAAGGCGGTTCTTCTTTAAGATGTAGGTTTTTAAGTCCAGAGGAATTCTACTGTTACGTTTTTATGTATAGTTTGGAATGAAAAATGGTGCGTGTCAATATCAGATAATAGATTTATATACGAGTGTATAATAGCCTGAAGTTTATATTTTGATTATGGAATGAGATTGATTTAAATAAAGGTTCTTAGTTCAAAATTGAAAGACTGCCTTTATGGCTTAGTTATGCAACAAATGATGAACTTTTATGGTATTTAAATTTAAGTATTAATATTTCAGTGAAGTACTGTCGCATTTTACAATTTTATGGATTCATTCGAGCTTAAAAAATATTCCTACAGGAGTCATGTATAGTCATAAAAGGTAGGATGTAATGTAATTAACTCTAAAATTGATTTATGACTTCTATTTTAATGTCTTTTCCTTTATAACAACCGTTTCACCATCTTCTCTAGATGAAAGTGAGAATCCCTTTGTGCAGGCATTTATATTTATCCCTCGTAAATTTATCATTCGACGAAAGATCTTCCTTTGCTGCGTGATCGTCGCATAATAAGAAGGGATAAAAGTAAGAGCTCATTTACAGTCGCAACCTCGAAGATATTTTCGTACGCGTAAAGCGAAAGAAAGAAAATCGCTCGGGGAAAAACATCCTTTG
This sequence comes from Pantala flavescens, assembly GCA_020796165.1. Lineage (NCBI taxonomy): Eukaryota > Metazoa > Arthropoda > Insecta > Odonata > Libellulidae > Pantala > Pantala flavescens. Next base: position 16,121,664 of record CM036881.1, on the reverse strand, counting down.
TCACATTTTCTCCTGCCGCACATCCCTTCTTCGCCTCCCCGAATAATTCAGCGTCTTTGTCCCGAATTCAATCAGAGTTCCAATCAATCTTTCGAAGTTGAAAAGATGGCTAAATTCCCGACCGTCTAACGAGGGTTTTCATCCCCCAAAATCTCTCTCGTTCAGCGTGGACACCGCCACCAATGCCACCAGAACCGTCTGCGAATAAAAAAGCCCTCCTTTGGGACCAGTTCGTAATCCATGCTGTCTGTCAAATCCCTTTGAGAAGTTCGTCCATCGACAGCGGGACACGGGAATGCGGCCCTCGACGTCTCTGCCCAAAGGTTCGGAGTGATAGCGGCGGTCATCAATCATTGTCCCTGCAGTCGCCCACGCACTCCCTTTTCTCCAGATATTTTTATTGTTATTGTCGCTGAAGAATCGTCAAGAGGAGTGGCTCGATATCCCGGGTTTCATTTCTGCGCGGCGGTTATTTTGTCGTACCCTTTCCTCTTATCGTTCGTGTTTTTTTTTGCGTTCCAATATCGAGTGGTCTCGATTTTGTTCCCCTCGAAAGGAAACTCGGTTTGGAGGGCTTTCTTAGGGTATAAGATACTCAAGGTTCCTAACACTTACGAGGGAAAAGTGCGTTCTTATCGCTTTCAGTGTGAACCGTGGCACTTTGAGTGAAGGGTACCACAAGCTTCTACTGATTTATGTTAATGTTCTATAATGGGTTGTGTCCTATCTGTAATAGGGTGGGAATTTTGGTTGGGTTGTTTAAGTATATCGGGTTTAGTTTACGTGATGAGTGCGGTAAAGTAAAGTTATCTCTTGGGTTTTCTATTTGATTATCTAAAGGTTACTGTAGAATTATAGAAATATTTTACAAAGTAATGGTATCTTTAATATAGAGCTAATGGTTTACTGACCATTCCTAAATAATGTTTTATAAACCCAAATTCTAAATAAAGTGATAACATTGTTTGATGTCCATCTAATATCAAAAATGCGTTCAATTTATATTCCTTTTCCTTTCTTTACGTTGAGAAGTGCGTGATAATTGCTTCTTTATTTATATTTATCGCTCTTTTAAGTTGAATACGAGCCAGGCATTATTCTACAGTTGGCAGTTACACATCTCAACTCATGAGTCATTAGGCTCATTAAAATTCAACTCCTATTTTATCATTTCTTTGAAGGACATGTTTTCTGAGAAAAATATACTACTCACTTCCTCTCAATGCATATTCATCGTTTCATTAAATTCTACCGAGATTACAATGCAATTAAGTGTCGTAGTTTAATATATTAAAACGTCCTTTGTGCGTTTTTATAGACATTGAATTTACGTACAATAGTGTTGTCTGTAACTTTGGCACAACAGACGAACGCATCGTAAGAGCATTGTAGATCCCTAAAACGAATCAAGTTTGCATCATTTCCCGCGCGATCATTACAAGGCGCGAAAGTGCTCCGAGAGGGAATATAAAAGCGGGATTTCCTCTGAGATTTGGAAAGGATCGCGGGGAATTTCCAAACGACAGGGAATGATGAGGCTCGCGGCGGGGAATCGAGCAAACTCGCCCATTACAATAGCCGAAAATGGAACAATTTTTAGGATTTCTTCAAAATCCCCTTTTGAACAGCGCTTTCAGTCCCTTTTGTCGGCCGAGAGGAGTTCGTAGTCCTTCCTCGGACTGTTGAACTTTAATGCGCTGCCGAGAAACGCTATCGATTTTGCGGGACGTCATTACTCACGGGAGTGTTAGGACGCAGTCAAAGGAAAGTCGGATCGAACAGAGCTGCCTGAAGAATAAATGACGCGAGGAAAATTTTCGCGAACAAAAGGCCGCAGTTTCGTCTCGTATAGGGTCCGCGCAGGTGAGTTCGATCGAGTTGATAAAACACCCCGAATCGAATGCATTCGCGCTCTAATAGTACGCAGAAGCAATTAAAATGGTTAATGTCGTTATGACTACGCTCTCTAATTAATCAGTGTCGCTTTGAGGTGCGTACTCAAGGATTTTTTGCGTGTTTGTTGATTGGTGGCTTGCTCTACGGAGTTTCGTTTCTCAGTTGTTTTTTCCGAGTGCGAAACTCGATGACGTAGTGATAGAGGGGTACTTATTGGCCTTAGATTGAGATCAAGCTGTCTGCCGTAGGATTATCCTAAGTGAGACAAATTGGCCGAAGATGTCCGCGCTATAAATGGAAAGAAGGGCGGTGCTTTTTTTCGAAGCCGTTCGCTAGCTTTGCTTTATTGCTCTATTTGCCTTTAATCTTCATTTGATGGTATTCGTTGAAAAGAAGTTTCGGAACTATCTGGAAGCTTTCGTTTCTATTTGTTGTTTCCGTACTAATCAAGTTTTCTAGTTCAGAGGGATTTATAGAACTAATTATGCTCGTATGCGAGTATCGTAATCCTTGTAGCTACGAGAGTATTGTATTGAAAATTATTACGTCTATGGAGAAAGATTGATATTTTGTTATCTGTTCTAGAGGTAGAATGGGTTTAAGAATTTAATCTCTAAGTTTTATAGTTATTCTTTTTTATTGATTTTTATTGTGATTCGCGCGTATTTTTTCTAATAATGTGTACAAGTTTTTCGAGTTTTGGAGTTGGTTTTAACATTAAAATAATTTTATATCGTAAGCGAAGTATAAAATTCAGTTAGTTATTTAGATACTTTGATTCCATTAATAATTTTAATTATTTGTTTTAGCAGGTATTTATTATTTTGTATAACATTGGATGAAGGAATGCTATCTTGTATTAATCAAAACATTCGTCTCTATTATGGGAGAATATGAATCTTCTTTCTTAGGCGTAAACTCTTTTTAAAGACATTTTCTATGATTTATATTATAAAGGCTCACAAGTTAAAGCAAAGCGACTGTTCATTTGTCAGATAGAACCTTAGGGGTCATTCTTTGTGAAAGAGACAACGTATCTATTTATCTATCATTAAAATTAATTCAAAGTCTCGGAGAGCTTGTAGTTACCGATTTAGAGAACACGAGGTTCCTTTCTCCTGCTGATGAAGTCGTCTCACTTCATCAAGCTGTGGTCGCGATGTGACATTTAGTACGGAGACGCAGCTTCTCATTTTCCTTTGCCACAGGACCCATCATCTCCCGCTGGTAATTGGTTGCACGTACGGCATCTCTCCCCATCTTCCGAATCATGAAAGGGAAACCACGAACCTCGTACCTTATCTCACGTTACATCTCCTTCACGTGTCACAGAGAAACCCGCGCGTATTTTTTTCACGAAGAGAATAGAAACCGAGAAACAATCCCGCGAATGTTTCGCGAGCGTATTTTCGAACAGCGCTCATCTCGTACGCGACCTCGGATTATTCGCTCGTGGAAATTTTTCCCGTAGTTCTTTCGGGAGTTCCTTTTAAAGAGCTTTTACGGACCCCTCTTCTTCTCTTGTTCTTCTGAATTCCCAATCTCCACTTCCTCCCACGGTGTGTACTCTCTCTCTCTCCCCTCCCGTCCTTTCTCTTTTCATTAGAAACGGTTCGAAGCCCTTCGTCTCCTACGCAGCGTTGCCAAAAGGAGAAGCACAGTCTGCTTTCAACATCCGGAGCTGCTAAATTCAGATAAATTGGAGCTTGATAAAAGAGCGGACGTTTTTAAATATAATCCGCGCCATTTCTCATTATTGAACTCGTAATCTTTTGGAGAGCATCAATGACGAGTGGTTGCCGAGCTGAGTTCGTTACGAAAGGGGATTTTATTTCGTTGTTTTTGGAGAGAGGATGGAAGAGTAAAGGAGGCTTTGTTTCGATGTTTTAGGCTGTTGTTAGGCAACTTTTTTGTGTATATGTTTATAATACAGTGTGGGGAATAAGTTGTAAAGGTTGCCTAGTTACGTTGCCTGTGTAGTATTATATATCGTTGTCTAGGATACACAATAATAGGCTGGATTTAATCCGTCGTATTTCTCCTTAGTATTGTTATTATTGAAACGCTTGTTATGCGAGCAAGCTTTAGTAATTCAAATGGTGGATCTGTATGATTATAACTTCCACTGTTTTTCGTACTAAAAGATAAAATGAATCCATATATATGTAGGTAATGCGCATTGACGTTTTTAGGTCGTAATTAGAGTCACATAATGACACTAATATCTCCGCCTGCTAATATCGTGCTAATGTAGTCGAAGATTAACAGGATAAAGATTTAATTCAATCCTCGTCAGTCCACGTTATCAATCTCTTAATCTACTTAGTGTCGTCGTTTTAATGAATTTCTTTTTAATTGGCTTTGTCGTTAAACTGGAAAAATTTGTTCCTCTTCTCTGGAATTCAGAGATAACCTTTTTTAAAAGCTGCTTCCGTGGGTGTTATTCAATGAATTGGAATTTTATATAAATGATAAGTTGATTGTTAATGAAGATGATTTCAATTTAGATATTGCGGCAAATATTAGAATTGAAAATTTAGGTAGCTTTTTAGGCTATCGTGTTTAGTACGTAATTATTTACTACTTAAGTTTCCTTCTTGTCATCTGATCCGTATGATGAATTCGTTCTTTTGTTTTTGAATTGTTTTGAGGTTTGTTATACTTCGGTTTTTAATTTAATTCAGATTCAATTAAGGTAAAACCTTTTTAATTTCCGTGATTTATATCGCATACTTCCTTTCATCTCCCCTATTATCTCCCTTATATCTCTCATGTAAATAGTTAGTATAAAGTGTAATATTTAAGCTACCACATTTAAATTGAAGGAAATATTTTGATTATTATTCCTTTTCTAAGGGAATTACGTTCTTAATACTCGTAGCTATAGTTATGTATAGTCTGCTAATTATGTACGAGAAACCATGAGCTTACTTACAGTGTGCGTATTTCTAGGATTTTTTGCATAGATCGTAACTGGGCAAACATTGATACATATTGCAAAATCGGCAATTCTGCATGCCGTCAGTAGTTTTCGCAGTCCGGTCGCTGCAGGTGTATTTGATCGGGCGGAAGTCCCCTCTCTGTCCAAAAAGGATAGCGAAAGGGTTCTAAGTGGTAATTATTCAACACCGGTCGCATCGTTCGACCCTGCGGCACCATACATACTTCCATCCCCGCACTTCTTCTACCCGATCCTTTGTATCCGTCAGCACATAACCTTTTCTCCACATTAATGCCTACCCCATCGAGAGAAAGGCGGAATTCGCAATTAGGAAATTCGCGTGGCTTCTCCAGATTGAAATCGGTAGCTTCATTTCCATACAAAGGAGCTTCTCTTGTATTTGTTTCCTGTTTCGGTCTTTTCCTTCCCCATTCAGAGATGTGTAACCGGACAATTTTACCCTCTTCGTCCGCTGCTCATAATTGAATAGACTTCCCCCGGTCCTTCCCTTTCATCGGCTGTGTGTATTAAATGGGGATTCTTGATGCTTTTGGCTTCTTTCTCTGATTTATGGAGCGTTATGGACTATGAAAGCGGGGTTGCTAAATTAATCGGAGCGATTTCTTTTTACGTACGTAACTAGGGAGGGAATTTTTATCGTTTCCTCGAAATTAATGATCATACGTTTTAGAAGATGGATTCGGAGTGATTAATGATCGGAAAAATTGAAATATCGCGTAGTTTTATAATTTTCCGCCTCAGTTCGTCCAGACGTATTAAAGAATGTCGTGTTTCCTTTCGTAATATAAGATGATCGCTTGATATGCGCGAGGAACTTGAATTTTGATAATTAATGAATTGAAATTGGTAATTAAATTAGAATTTTTAATAATCTCAAAAAGTTTTTCTCAAAATTTAATGTGGGAAAAATTAAGGATACTGTATTTATATTTATTTAATTACGTAAGTTTTTGTTTGAATGTGTAAAGCTTTTTATATATGTATATTTTCCCATTGTTATTCTTTATGAAATATAATTGATACTCTAAGTTTGGAACGAGTAAAATCTTTTTTCGGGATAATTTAGATTGAATATTTTCCCTTCGCACAATTAATGATTATCTAGCTAAGGTGTTAGCTACTAAATCATCTATGTTTAATTAGATTTTACGACTTCTTCGTGTTCGTATCTTATAATGATTTAACAAAGGTTTTTCTCTAGTTCTTCATTTCACTTCCTCATTTCTAAAATTCTACGAAAATTAGCCCCTCTCAATTTTAAAATCATAATTTCACGGGTCATGCACCAGTAGTCGATACCCAAGTAGTCTGCATACTTCTTCCGTTTCTCAACTAACGAGTTCGAAATCGGAATTTCGTCACGTTTTCAGGAAGGCGAGTTTTGTGTAAGCTGTTGAGTTTTTAATGAAGAAGAGTGTAGGCAGTGTATCATGTCCACTTTTCAAACCCTTTCCGTGGTCTCTAATAGCTATTGACTCTCGTTGAATAGAAATTTCAGCAGAGCAAAGGAAGCCGGTCGGCTTTTTGTTGGTTGAGCCGTGAAAAGCTTTAGAGTAGGGAGTTTATGAAGCTCTTAATGAAATACCTTCTTCGTCCCTCCCAGATTTTTTCGCTTCAAAAGTGAAGAGAATAAAAAAGAAGCCTTCAGTCCTCTTCCATCGCTCTTTAAATTAGCTCTGCGAGTTTAGTTTATCGCAAAGAATAAGAAATACGGAGAGAGAAAATCTTCCTCTCTCGGGAGAATCGTAATTTCGTTGGGTGGACTTAAAATTTCCAAGAGACTCCGGAGCCATAGGTTTTATCCGCTCCACTTATGACTTTCCAACAACGGTGGCGTTCTATTTAGCGAATCCCATTGTTCTAAGCCAGAGTTTCATATCATCGGCACACTTGTTAGGGCTGACAGTGGGCGATTCATTTAAGTTTACCGTCGATTAATCTCGAATTTCGCTCATTTAATACAAACGGAGCCTTTGAAATTCGCAGCAATTTCGCAGTCGAAGTAGCGAGTTATTTTTCCACCCATCGACCTCATTCTATTGTGGTCGAGTACGAAGTTCATCGGGAACGCGTTCTGATCAAAGTAACTCCGCGAAGTTGGTTCATATTCCGCGAATTTAAAGGTAGATATTTCGAGGACTGTTAATGATGCAGGAGTGATAGTTGGTTCGAAAGTTGGAATGATTCTTATCAGGGATGGTGCTTAGTTGCGTATAAATGTTATGTTTGTTTTCTGTTTTTTTTTAATCTTATGTATTCAGTGCTTTATATTATTATTCATTTCGATCTGTATCCTATTATTTGTGTTCGTTCTCTGATTCCATACGTGTTATTTCGAATTTTATCGGAAAATTTCTCTTTCGCGATTGATTCTATGATAGTTCGCGAATTAATTGAAGATGTATAGATTTTTAATACTTAACATTTAGTCTATATTATTAATTAGGTGTAATTTTTTAAATTATCATGGTAATTTATACTGATATAATTGAAGGTTTTCCATTGTTTGTAGCTTTTCTGATGCAAATTTATTCATTAATTATTAAACGATTCAAACGCATTGAACACTACAATCAATTTTCAGCTATTATGCTAATCTTAGTTTTTCTATAATTAAGTTACGTTTTTCTTCATATTTACGAAAATATTAATCGAATTTTGATTTTGCTTAGCAACACGTTTTCTTGGAATAATTAAGCAGTAATTAAGATAGAGAATAATAATAAATTTTCATCGGCGCTCTACGAATACCGTGGCTGGCACTCGAACTAAGTTCCCCGAAATTCATATCTCGCCTCTCAAGCGAGAATTACGAGTGGAACTATCCAGTAAGGAATTTCAATCGTTCCAAATGATGAGCTGCTCTACGAAGCTTTTGATGTTGTTAATCCTGGGCACAGGCGAGAGTCGGTTCATATTCGTCGGTTTAAAATTCTCCACTCCCTCAACATCTTTCTCATTACGGCTCACACGTGCTTCAAATAGGGGCTCTCTCTCTCTCTCTCTGGCGGGGAAAGTGCTTACGCGGGGGAGTAGAGCGACACTAATGATATTTCACAACGAACGGTGCCTTTATGACACATTCGGGACTTAAGCACGCTACGTGTCGTCGTCTTCATGTCTGGACGCTCCATTTCACACGGTTTTGATATTCTCCCAACCCTTAAAACCCCCATCAGAGCGTTAGTTTGATGCTCTCTTAAGACGAGGAAATTGCTATTAAGAAGCTATTTAAGTGGATATATTGATATTTTCTGCTTTATATGTTCCAGGCTTGAATTTGGGTGTACTGAGTTGTGTGTGAAGGTGTGTCGTAATGGATTTGTACGATTTCTGATTATTTGCGTATCATTAAATAGATTTGCGGTGTTGATATCTTGATATATCCTTGTGGAAATGATTAAATATTCTTATTGTCATGTTTTTATTTTATTAAGAATCTTGTAATTTAATTGTTTGCTCGATTTGTTCAGTTTCTTCAGCTAACCTTTAAATAGCAAATGATTCATTTATTGTTCCAAATCATTCTGCTGTTGTGAAGGATATAAGTTATTAAGGATATATAAAGATATTAGTTTGGGAGTGGATAGCATATTTAACTAACACTTCGACTGCAAAGTAAAAAGTTAGATTAAACTTTCTCTAAGGTCCCGAGTTCAAATCCAAGCGTATGGGAATTTTTCTTGATAGAGAATCCATGAATGTGTTCGTATGTATCACATTTAGTTGAGTATATAAACCTCTATTTAATAAGTAAAATATTACCTTTCAAATTAAATGTATGTGTATTACTTGACTTTAAGGTTCCCTTTAGTTTCCTACCGTATTGCAGTTGCGATAGAACGGTTGCTATAGACTTTGTTACAATGTTGGATGTATAGTCTCTTTGTTTCATTGTGTGAGTAACAATTTCAAAGCACGTATCGTATATCGAAACAAAGAAAAGAACCAGGGAAAGATGTAGAAACATTGTATTGAATCCGAAATGGAAACGAGGTGATAATAAAATTAACTTTTAGTCTCACGATTTTTCTTTTATGAATCCACAAAGTCCTTTGACGTCTGTTTTTTCAGTCAGAAATTCCGAAAATTATTTGCCTTTCTATCTACGTCGAAAGTAGCAGGTTCTCAGATCAGAGCTATTCAACCTGGTCGAAAGAATCTATTTCGAGTTTTTATGAGTTTTAGTTGAAATATTTGGCAATCTCTACCGAGCTGGCTTCCCATAATTGAGAAATACTAGACACAGACGATAACGTATGCGAATTCATTATGTTTTTCGAAACGACCTGATGTTCACTTCCATGGCTCGGTCTTTTAATTTACGGATATAGTTATCAAATAAAAGTAAGATTACTTTCACAGTAGCTGCGAAATAATATGGGGTCGTATATCATTTGCCCGCTTAATGCGTAGTATCTTTTGTTCATTTCGTTTAGAGAAACCACTTACAGCGGTCGTGCCGACATGAATTACTCCCATACCGTTTTACATCATAAAGCCCCACACTATATATTCCTCAAGCTTTCGGCGAATACGTGATCAGAGATGAGGAAAGCCATAATGTTAGCGAGAAATTTACTGCTCCCGAGAATCTCTCTCGGCATTAAGGAAAAATCCATAAAGGTCCCCGTAAAAATCTTATTTTTGGAAAATTTAGACACGTTCCCCAGCCAAGAAACTCGATTGTTTATCGAGGATCCGATTCTATTAGGCCATCGTAGTAGCTGTTTATTCTATTCCTTCATGTTGCTTTCCTTAGATGTTGTTCTAAGAACCTCACGAAGACTATGATCGGCCCGAGCCGCGTATCGAAGTCAAAACAATTCCCATGACGGCTTGATAAAGGGGCTGGTATCAGTACGTGACATCCAATGCTAGAGAAACAGCCAATGATACACGAAGTCATATCTTCCAAGGATGTTACGTTTCCTGCACTTTCTCACAAGTGCAAGATTGGCTGCCTAGTCGCTAGATTAGACTCCTTGTTTCCGTAACGGATGATTTGCCTACGAGAAACTTTGGCGCAGATATGAGCGGAGTTGAAGTGATGGCACTTTACGAGATATATCGCGATTGCTTGTCCCAGGAATTTTTCTTATTTCGGATGATTTTCTTCCGTTTTTTTCGAGTGGATGAAATATGTTTCGTATTCCAACGCCCACGTATTTCCTTTCTTAGAATCTTGGTTGCAAATCTCTCGGTTTTCCATTAAGAATACGCTCGTTCCATTAGGTATGTTTTTCGTCAGAATATGTGATTTAAGTTTTGTGAAAGAGGAAGTATATTTCGTGTATGGAATGATTTTTTTTTGTTTTACAGTACGTTTTTTTTTGCTTTTTTGTGTGTTATTTATTATCAAAGTATGACGTATATGAATGACGTCACTCTTTTCGTTTTTCAGGTTTATTTGTTTGGATTATCGCTAAACCACTTTCTAAACTCTAAATCGTAAAGTGTTAGTTTGAAATTTTTTGTTCTCAAGCAGCATTTGGCCAATTTTTTACGTATTTTTCTGGATTTTTGCTTATATTAGTAACGTATATAATTACTATTATCGTTCATTATAAAATTCTCGTTTATATTGAATGATATCTTAATTTTATGTAGAGAGATAGGTCATGTAATGTTTGATACTATTCGAATTTGTTACTCAAGATAAAATACTCTTAAATAAAAATCTCGAGCAGTCTCCGCTAATTTTCATCTACATCTCTAAAAGTGGTAACCTCTCGATTGTTTACCCCCTTGAGAATTTAACAGGAAGCACACATGAGAAATGAAGTGGCAAGAAAAGGAGGGCAAGGCCATAGTGTACCTAAGGTCAGATAAGAAATACTCGTTCGAAACGATGCGGAGAGAGCTTTCACGGTTTCCAAGAAGACAATGGCATCGCCGACTACCACTTAGAAGATAGATGCAAGTTCGTGGAGAAAGGCTTTGAGGATGTATCCGTTTATGCTCTAATGGGTCAAGTTTAACTTGGAGGTTCATCATAAAAAACGTGCCTCGAGTGGAGAGCTTTATGTTTGTTAGTTCGATGAAGCGTTTGAAAGTAAAAGATTCGCTTCTGTTGAAGGTTAAAAAGCCGTTTCTAATCTATAGGAAGGATGTTGTAGTGTAAGGAAAGCATTTGTTAGAGATGAGAGTTCTTTTTTAGTGTGTTTTTTATGAAAAGAGGAACATTTCATTGAAATGGGATTCGTGATTTAGAATTGATAGATATTTCATCGTGATTTGCGATAAAATACATTCATTCTGGTTGCTTAGTTACCGTTGTCAGTAGAAATTTAATTATAATTCATTGAATAGGAGCGTTTATTGGCCTTATTCACCAAGATAATGGTTTAATTAAGTACATTGTTGGAAGCCGTATGGTAGTGGTAGCTTCCATTGATTGTCTCAAGGATAATTAATAAATAATTCCCCATTGTATCCTCATAAAGAATGGGATAAAAAAATCTCTCCTATTTAGTTTTCGCACCTAATTATAGGAAGATCTCCGACGTGTTTTGGATCGAGTCTCGAGTTTTCCACTCAGCTGCCTTTTAGCGCTAACCCCAGAGGTTAATTGATTGACAGGATTGGATTCAGCCGCAGTTGTCTTTCGGCAACGCTGTTCGGTGCGTGAGGGAAAGACGATGCTAAATTTGCGTCGGAAAGAGCGTTACCTCTTTGTTTGACGTTAAGTGATGGTCCGAGGAGAGATAGAGAAAGAGGTTCTTCTCCACTCCCACTTCGTTATCACTGTGGCAGATCTTTTCTAGCTTTTTTTCCTTAAGCCCTCCTTTGTCACCGACATAATCTCGTAGGAGGACATTCTTATGCTCATTTGCTACGGTCTTTTGTGGCGGATTTAAAATAGCTGAAAGGAGAAATATTGAGGACTAGTTTTGGGAGGATTATACGGAATTTTTAACGATGATACGTCTCTGTTTCTAAGATGAATGGAAATTAAACTATCCTAAATTTATCAATGGATGTAGTGAAGAGGATTTTATGTCAAATTGATATTAATTTAATATTTGTTGTAATTTATAAATATGTAGTATATTGTAAATTTTTAGAGATATTACAATTTTATCCAATTTGTTTATTTTATTATTATTCAAACTGTTTGGTTGTATCGCTCAACAAAGTAAAGAGTATAAACTAGTAGTAGTTAATGATGATTACCTAACGGAGAAATTCAGGCACCATCTACGGAAATGTTCAGCAAGAGAAATTTAATTATTACATCTGTTTACGTGTTTTATAAACGCAACCTTTACGTTGAAAATATTAAGCTTTACTTATAGTTTTCATATTGATATACTTGAAACCAACGATTGATTTCGTAGTGTGTATAAAATTATATAGAATAAATATAGTTAAAAATATAGTTGACATATATCAATAAAGTATTGATTTATATTACTAAATTATAACTTAGTATAACTTAACTTAAGTTTGCGTTGATGGATAGAAACTTAAGTTATAAAGATCGTATGTAGTAAGATCATTAATTTCTATTTCAATCTATAACGAGCTATGTTGATCCATAAGTCTAAATTTTTTGTCTTCTTCTACTTGCAGGTACGTACGAGAAAATTGGAATAACATTCTTCCCCATGTATTCAGTACTCATTACCCATCCGTTAGATGTATGCAGGGGTACAAGGTAAGGGTGTCTGTGTCTGCATAGCTCTCTCTTGTCCAAAATAGACCTTAAGAGCGTTCATCTCGCAATGTCTCTGGAAATTTGCCACGAAATCCGTCTTCGGCGGAAACGAATGCATCTCTTCTTTCCAAATTTAATCACCATAGATTGCGTACCCGCTAAAGGTTGTAGCCAATTGGAGGAATTGGAAATTCGTCCGCCAATGCCGGAACGAGTTTGTGGTTAATTTTCTGCCCAAGGAATCTTCTTGGGCGCGGTTGCTTCCAAATATGATTTATGGCACTTCTCCATCCTTTTTAAATTTTCTTTCGTTCTGCGAATGGTTTGATCCGATTCCATTATGACGTAGGAGCTGCTATGATTCTAGTTGGCTTGTTGGGTTACTCATATTCTAATTCAAGGGACTACTTTTGTTCTAGTTGATTTCTACATTACTTCTAATATTCCCGTTCGGTTCTTATTTATTTTGTTAAGAAATCTTTATAAATGTGTTTTCAAATCCTGTCCAATTTAGTATAAATATTTGAATATCATTCGATACCGGGTCTCATGTTTATGAATGATAGGATTAAATATTCCTCGTATACTTTCAATGTCATTCTTGTCGTCTTCCATGAATATCTGACTTTTTAATTTAACAATGACGATGAAGAGAAGGCAATTTTCTGCGTAAAATTCTTCTAATAATAAGTTTTAATTGCCCGAATATATACGCTGATGGATTGTTTATACCCATTAGAATTTGTTCGAAGTCAATGTCGGAAGTAAATATTTACCTTGCTTACGAAGGATTTGAAAGGATAGTATATCTTTATAGTAATATTGAAACTGTTTTCTTCGTTCAACAAAGTAAATTCGTCCTTGTAATATCATAGAATGAGAAGAATATCCTTATTTGTCTTTACGACTTATCAATTGTTTGAAATAATGTTTCAAATTATTCATTTGTTTTCGATTTTGTCTCGTTTTCTTTTGCCGAATTTGGTGGTGCAATTGCCACACTTTACGTCGAAGTCATTTCTACCACTTCGCCTCCGTACGATTATTTTCTACATCGACTGGAAACCCATTGTAAACCGTCACCACCCTCTCGGAGGTTCAGGACCAAGTTTGCGTTCGGGAAATTCCATTCACACAGAGGATTCGGAGCCTTCAACTTAAGCGGCCCATCGATTTTTCCCTCTTCGGTACCGCAGAAGTTCACTTTCGTTTTCCGGCGCTTGACTCCCATTATCGTGACGTCACTCTCCGAACTCTCTTCACTTGTTTGTAGCGACGCGGACTTGTCTCCAGCGGGATTCGCTCCGTCTGGGAATAACTCGTCCGTTCGTCATTTGGCACCCGCTCTCCAAACCGCTCTTTCTTTCCAAGGAAAAATATTCCAAAGCGTAAATCTTCGAGGAAGATTTCTTCTTTCTCCTAGAGTTTTTTTTTTTCGTTATCCAACGAGCTTACTCACCGGGAAGTTTTAGAGTTGTTCCCAGTCTTTCCCATTTTTATTTTAACCCCCCTGTGCACCGCGATCCTCCAGCTAGGGTTTCTTACGGTCCTATGCTGGACGCTTAATCGGTGCTAAATTAATGCATACCACGTCAGACTAAGGATGTTTCACGCTCCTTTGCTCTTGTTTAGGTATGCTACATTCATACGCGTTTATTCAAATGCGTTTCCCCTAGAATTATACTCCAATTATGTCACATTCTTTTGTAGTTCTAGTTTCGTATCTTGATTACGTATGAATACGATTCTACTTTTAAATGTCTCGTTTACTTCCTACGATAAGCACAGTACAAGGTGCCTATCACACTCCTACATTACGAGCTCTCTAATTCCATATTTTAAGTTGCAATGACGTTATTCAATAGTCCATAAATTTTTCTCCACTTCCATTCGTCATCTATAAATAGATGACCATGGGATCCGTAGATTTTCCATTGTTCCTTTGGAAGCAGTTCTATTTTCACTCCTCCATGCGGATGATTTATTAAAATGTCTCGCATTGTATTCACTAAAACGCAGCAAAGGGACACGCCCTTCTGCGTCCCAAGGGCTGCTCCACCCTTATATTAAGTCGGAAATGAATTAAAGAAGCCGTTCGTGCGATTGCGGTTCTATATTTTTGTTCGTGGTTCCTTCTGCGGTGTTTTTCGGTGTTGATCACTGCATGTCCTGGTGGGAAGGGAATTGGAGTGTTTTGAAATTGTATTATTGTTGTAGTGTGGTACGAAGTAGTATTGTAAGGAATCGGTTTTAGTGCTATTAAATTGTTTTTTGTATTGTATTGGTTATTTTTATATTATTATGTAAAATTAATCGCAAGTAATATTTATCGTACCTTTATGCTTAACCTAATTAGTGTGTACAGCTTGTATGTACGAGTAGGTATACTAATTTTGTTACGAAAATGTTTCCTCTCTGTGAAGTAATATCATATATATGTCGTATTTATTATGCATTAAAGAGCAAAAAGTTTAAATATAATTATCATATTAAATTGTATTCTTATTGTAAAATATTAATATTTTTTATACGCATACGTCTCTCCAAGGAGTATATTTTAGAGCTCTTATCTCTTAGGAATGAAAAATAATGTGCTCTAAAACTCCTAAGAATATGGCTGCATATAATTTGCAGCAATTCCGGATTTCCGTAAGCCATTCCAAAATCGCGGATTACTTAAGAAATTGGTTCTCAGTTATGAATCGCGCCACAATTTTTCTCCCCTGAAAATTCTACTCCCCGGCGAACCCATCGCAATTTCGTGGAGCGGTCCGCAGAATTATCGCATTAGTCCGAAGTCGTTTTTCAGCATTACCTCGAGGAATCACTCAAATAAATAAAAGCTCACAGCGTTCGACTTCCTGTCAGGGTGGCGTTCTTCCACTGCACGCTTCCACTGACTCTTTCCTTCATATTCGGAAATGGAGCTAAAGTTTGGGCGGGGCTTTTTCATGTCCTTCTCCAAACCGAATTACTTAGCGAAGAAGAGCCACACCCATTGCGTGGAAGTCTATCTCACGTGTGCATTATCTCGTCTAATCTGCACTCTTCTCAATCGATTTACACTCCGTCCCCGAAGCTTCTCCCTAAATCTAACCGTTTTATGGTAGCTCTTTCTCAAGATGGATGATACGCATCGCCTTCACCGTTTGCTGCGTTTTTTTTATACGTTCGGTTTATGTACAGAGTGGGTTTTGATTTTGTGGGTAACGCGCGTTGAATTGGAAGAATGTGGGGAGTTTATGCATGTTCGTTTTTTGTTGATGTATACGGAGGTGACATAGGGGAAAGATTTCTGTTTTATGGCTTATAGTATGTTTGGTGGTATGTTAAGAGTAGGTGTGGATTATGGTGACTAGCAGTGTACGAGATTGTCTGGTCCTCGCGAAAATCTAAGCTAAAGAGTGATGTATAATGAAGATAAGTTGACGTGAGAATAAAACTAATACAAATAAAAGTTTTTTTATATACTACTGTAATTAACGCTGCCACCAGACTTCTATGGCGAAACCTATATAGAAATAACTTTTCGTAAATTCCAATAATTATATGAGGTATTTTAATATTTTCAATTGGTTTAAATGTATTTTTGTTAATTATACTTGATTTAAGATTTTAATTTCCATTGTGTAATATATCAAGGTTATGAGAGTGATCTAGTATTTCTGATTTTCATTGCCCAAATTTGTGAAATATACTTTCAAAAACATTTTATTTAAAAAGTATCTCAAGCATATATCTAGTCTAGATTTTGTTTCGTATTGCTGTAATTTTTACTGTTGAGTGCAATTAGTAATTGCCCTTTGTATTAATCATGAAGCTCCTCCAAATTCTGGGTATCCTAATTTTTTAACAAAAAATATTCTAATAGTCCATGTGGTACAATAAAAAATTTCAATGGGTTTAATTTTACGTTTTGATTTGTAGCACGAGTACCCGGTGACATTTAACGTCAATCAAAGTTGACCTTTGAGCCCTAGTTAAAACAAGGTTGAAAATCATATGCTCCGTGGCAAATGTCAGGTATCCATTATAGGACCTTGGGTCGATGGGTAACCTATACTATGGGAACTATCATTAGAGAGAATAGTGGACCACGGCTATTCAAGGACAATAACTAATATTTCATTGCTGTTAATGATGTATGTCCTCTGTTGATATTCATTAATTTTCCTTGCAATATAGTTTACTTAAATTCGCGTATGTCATGATGAAATAAAGTTACAGAGGTTTAATTAAACAGGACAAACTCATGTAGAGTCGCTATATTTTTATGGATATTAAATCTCTGCTAAAAAGAGATCGAGCAAGAGCTTCATAACTTGTAAGACAAGTGGCGCTAAGCACCGAATTAGATTTTTAATATAAAGTCCTAAGCGTTTTTTTACGCCGCGTTCCTGTTTGTAAGTTCGCTGGTGCGTTATATATCTTTATAACTTCAGGTCTTAAATTAAGATCCTTTCTTATGGGACTAGTTGTCGTCTTTCTCTCAGAGACGAGGAATATTTAATATCTGATAGTTTGCAGTTGTTTTTTTTGTAATTATTACACGTTATTCCTCGAGGTTTAGTAGAGGGTTTATTCTATGAAATAATTCAAAACAATATAGTTAATAGACGAATTAAAATATTATTAGTTGATTATTATTGGCTATTATAAAGTTTCGTTTAAGAAATCTCACTGTTTATTAGCAATTGATTTATTTTAATCGTTTCTCAACGATAGCTATTAAAAATGAATCTGAAATATTTATGTTATAGTGTTTAGCTTTAAGGAGAATGAATTCCGTTTGGTGTTCGAACAAGGTTTTTTTATTCTATAGAGAGCGCATGGAGATCTGAATGACTGTTTTTACTTTTCGATTAATTGTACGTATATGCAAGGATTCAATGGATAGTATATCAGTAATTACAAATTAATTCAGTTAATGGACGCAGCCCTTCCTGTTCGTCACTAGGTTACCACTTTTGATTATTAAAAGCCATTAAAGCCATAGCAATTCGAGTCAAATTTAGTTCCGTGGCGAACCGAGTTAAAAAGCGAGAAAACGGTTCTTATGTATACATAGCTTTCCAAGAGGAAGCGCCTAAAAAAAATGACCCGTAATAGCGCCTGGAGACTAGACTAACCCGCACGGGAATTTCACCTCCGTCCAAACGCAATCATCGGAGCGCAGCGACGGAAAAAAAGTTGAAACAACGATTATCTTATCCGAAACACTTCCTTTATCGCATCCGGTGTTTATTCTCCTCTCCCCCTCCCCCTCGGGAAAATTTCTCGCGAAGAATCTCGGTTTTTATTTCCTCGGAGATTTTTTTAATGCGTCGCAGAAGAAGCGGAAGTAGGCAGACATAAAAGGGCGACTCCTCCCTACGACGCGTTTTCCTCTTTTCACGAGATCCGTGGATTCGCATTTCGTTACAGTTCGTGTCCGCACATGGGGAAGAGGCTGATTATAAACCTCCTTCACGCGTTTCCCTTTCTTTCTAGTCGTACCGAATGTCTGCGGAGGTACGACTACTCTCGACTCGTTTGCGGGAACGTTTCGAGATGGAATTTTTAAAGCGAGCGTGTTTTCGGCCGTTACGTTCTTTTCATCGCGGCAGCGGAAGTAATTCCAAGGCCTCCACGGATTATTTCCCCGATAAATACGGGTTGATAAGGTGGAGCTCTCTTGTTACGAGATGTGGAAGCATGTTATTCGCTCTGCCAACTCGTGGTAGAGTCGAGTCTGATTCTCCGTATGCATTCGGTCTAATAAAAGTTTTTAATTCAAAGGAGTTTTGCCTCGTTCGGGTTGTATTAAAATTTTGTTTCGGGGGTTTGGGTGTTGGTTGGTTGGGGGTTTTCAATTGTTTCTGGGGAGGGTTCCGCGTGTAATTTTATTTTGAATCTTTCTTTGATTAATTTTTTATTACGTAAGAGATAAGATCGTGGTTGTTTTTGGGTGCTTAACAAGCAATGAGGATGTAGAAGTACTTGTAACGTCTGGGCCTAGACAGCACCAGTATTTCTCGTCTAGTTTTTGTGTTAGTTTTTGCGTATGGCTCATTTCCTACTCACGGAAGCGAGTAGAAATTTCAGAACTTCGTGTTAATATTAGTGTAAAAGTATAGATAGGGTATGAATTAATTTTCGAGCTAATGCTGCTTTTGAAAGTAGTTTTTTTCGTCTCAATATGAGATTTAGGACGTGAGATACGTTCTTCGTAAATTGCGTATCTAAGAATGATGGTATCAGATAATGATGTTGCCAAGAGATTTAATTGATTTTTATAGATACGAGTCGTGGGTTAGGAATTCAATTTCGGTCTTCTGAGATTATGAAATGAGTAACTTATCGAAGTTTTATTTGTCCCAAAACTGTTTTCTAATTGTGCGTAAAAAATTCCTAAACTTTCTCTACATTTTGGGTTTGCGACGCGATATTTCACATCCTATCTTTCGTATTTTTATCGCCACGTCGCGCTATATCCGCAGTGCCCATTTATGCAGAAAGTTTATCTCGTTCGTTGGAGCTAATTAATGACGCAAGAGCGGATGGTATAATTTATTAAGATGGCGGGATAATTGCTGAAAAATCACGAGGTCATTCGTCTCCCATTGCGGCAAGTCGAAAAGCCACCGTTTCCTTCAGCGAAGAGAGCACACAACTGCCCTCGAATTATTTTTCGAATCAATCTCCGAGAGCCAGCGCTCATTTTCGCACGCGAGCGGGTGAGAAATGGAGACCTTTTTTCCATTTGGCGTCAGAGGAGAGCACTCTTCATAACTTGGGACACCTTATCCGTCTCCCGCGAGCGGATCCCTTTTGTGTCCGTTGCGTGAGACAACGCCCTCCGAAGGGAAGGACGGATAAGGGCGACTCATCCCTTTAATCCCACCGGCCACCGCTGGGTTTCAGAAACGGCCACATCCTCTTGAAGTCATCTCCAGGGCGAATTCGCTCCGAAATCTCGTCCGCTATCTAGCCTCGTACCGCGAAAGCAACTCGTTAACCCGACCACTCCGCAAGGATGGCCGTCGGAAATTCTTTCCGCGGGCCATTAAGGGAGAGCGTGTTCTATCTCGTAACTCATCAAAGATTCCCAGATCTGTGGTGCAAAAGGAATGGTTGTGTGATGGGAGTATACTAGGTTCGTTGTGAGGGTGAAGATTGGGGATTATTTTTTGATTCGGAGAAGGCGTTCGTTTACGATGCCCTATCTGATTTTACGTAACTGGATTTTTTTAGTGTTTGGCTGGCAGGCTGACGTGTACGTACGAAAAGTTTTAGCGTGAGAAAGTAAAAGCTAAAAGAAATGTTTGGGATGTAGATTGATCGTCGTGTGGTGAATTTAGCGCGTGTGTAGTTCGTTATGTTTTATTAGATTTTTTGGATGCTTGAGGAAATGTTTGCTAAAGGACTTGAGAATTGTTCGTAATAAAGCTAATTTGCTGCTAAGAATTGCGAGAAATTTTTGCTTATTTGGATTTGTATCTTCGTTCATAATGTACACGTATGTAAATGTAGGTTCTGCATTCTTTTTTGGTGTCATAGCAATTACATTGTGCTCTAAGAAGGTATTCATGAATTAGAAAGGTTAATTTTCTTTTAGCGACTGTTAAAATCTTTCCCTTTATTCTCGGGGTTATTTTGATCCACGACATAGATTTGTGAGAGACCAATGTAGCAATCTCCGGTTACTCAAACTATTAAAAATTTTTAAGAAAGCCCGCAATTTTTCTGGTATCATTATCTCGGAGAATATCCTTTTTCCAAGGCTGACCTTCATCTACTTTCAAGTGAATCTTTTTTTGCTACTGCTCGCTCTCTCCCTCGGAAGGGTTTTCATAACCTTAGTTCCTCCTCAAATTTATTCTGTAGTACCTTAATGAATGTAATGAAATCAATAGTCTCTCTCTCTGGATGGTTCTTTATGGTTGCTATAGAATGTGGGCTCTATGGTAATTGAAGTAGATTCTGTCTGTATAATACTGTATTTTGAGTACAGTATCTGTTTGTATAATGATCAAATATATAATTAAATTTGTATTTTACCTTATATTTAATTTAATATGTATGTTATACAATGTTATATAATCAATATATAATACTTTCTGTTATTCGTTGTTAAGAATATGGTGGTGTTCTTTAGGTTTTTTTCATTCCTTTATTTGAATTGCGGAATTCAATTTAGTGATTAATTCTCTTATCATGTCTCATGAGTATATCTTGTGGGAAATGGAATGATGTCAAAATTATTTTAAAATGTTATTTTTGTAATGAAATATTAAAGAGAATAATAATCCAATTATATTACGATTTTTGAAATGTAATTTATCTTCCTTACGTAAGGAAGTCTAAACGATAATGGATTTGCGAAATTATGTCACTAGGAAGTATGAAAATTACAAGTTTAGGTATAAGTATAATGTCTGTTTATATAGATTTATAATATTTCTATTTTAACTAGGTAATATTATCAATGATCAGCAACAAAATTCAGTGCTGTTTTTCTTTCCTAACATGGATTTAATTCCCCGTGGAAATTTGTGAATATATATTTCAAATATTCCTTTACAAGATCCTTACATTTCAAAGTATTTTACAATGAAACAATTTTTCGCCTGTAGTCGCTAGGTAATTTACGCATTGTTCTGTAGAATCCGTTACAAAAAGCTTACGTTCACGTAAATGGCACGAAGATAAGGATCGAACTTCCAACGAAGGCAGTCGGTGCAAGGGGAAGTCCCGTTACTTCTTTGATCGAAACATTCGCGCCTCTCTTAATGCATTCCCACGAGTCGTGCGTGCGTGCCTGCGAGTGGTTTTCACGAAGCCCTTTATTCCTTAGCAACCGCACATCATTGGGGCCGCTTTTGTACGTGCTAGCGACCGGAATAATAATGATCCATTCTGTGGGAGGAGCGAGAGTGGATTTTGATGGATGTTTGCGGGTGGTGTGGGTCCCGCATGGGGGCTATATCGATGTCTATGTGTGGCGCGTTCGGCGCCTAACTGGCACGGGAGGAAGGGCGCCCATTTCCCGCGAAATGATGGGCGATCATCCCGTATGCCACGAGGGAGTGGTTTGATTTTTTTTAGTCCGTCAGCTTGTTTATTCCTGTCGTACGTTTACAGGGCGGGGTCCTGAAAATCGGTCTTTTTACGCCCCTAAGGTTGTCACCTGTTCAGTGCGATGGTGTTGACCATTATGGTGTTTTAAGATTTTGTCATTGTTTCTGTCTTCGGTAGGTAAATAGTTGCTCAGGGGCAGGATGTGGTTGTGCGAAGGGGCACTTATTTTCTGTAATGTGTTTCTTTTTTGGAAGAGGCACTGTTTGTATGGTTGTCACTTCCTGGATAAATGCACATGGCTTTTAAGTATTGTCAGCTACAGGAAATAGTATACATGTAATGTGTAATTATTTTCATCGCTTTTAAGAATTTGGTGGATAAATATGAGGTACCTTTTGTTGCTTACGAAAGAAATAGTACTTATATAATAGTCATTCTTTTTTGTCATAAATGAAAATATTTGTTTTTCTGTAAGATGGCCTCAGTTCTTATCGTAAAATGTTCTAGGGTCTTAATAATAAAAAATTGATTTAGATAGAATTTTATATAATTTATTTCTGCTTTAAGATTTACATTACTCAGCAGAATGAATATCAGAATTTATTCGTGTGAAATAATAATATTAGGTAATAATAATAGGAAATATTTATTTATTTTTATTTATTATTTTTATGATACGTTAATAATTTTCTTTTAAAGGGAGTTTATCTCAGATTAGATCATCTAGTATCCATCTCCTTCCATCTATTCTCCTTTAAATTGTTCAACTAATGTTTCATTTTCGTTTGATCTCCGACTTGCGTTTCCATGTCGACTTTAGACGTAATTACGAAGCAATGTCGTTAAGAATGCATCGTCTATTTAAATTTGTCCCTCGTACCACTTAGTTAACTTTATTATCGTGTAATTGCTTGCCCGCTCTTGATTTTATGGAAAGGTTATAATTTAATACGTATTTTCCTGGAGTGAAATCTGTCCTCAATATGCGATGGACCTGTTTTATTGGTCTTCATGGTCTCTTTTTGCAAGGGCTAATGTATTTTGAGAGAAAGGGAAATATTAGTCTAACCTAATTATATGACGTAGGACTTCCTATTACTTTTTACGGTAATCTATTTCAATGATAAATATTTTTATTCTAACACTTTCTGAGCAGTTTGTACATATGTTTTAGATGAAGCAATGATAAGTAGAGGCACAGTATCATGATGTATCCTATCGTCTGCAATTGTGAAGATTATTTATCCTTTCTCACGAAGATTAATCCTTTATCTTTTTGTTATGTCCTTCAGGTTTACTGATTTAATCCATTTGGCCTCCTTTGTAATTGTACATTATTTGGCCTTTCGTCGTTCATTCTTGTTTCTTTTGAAATCGATTTTCTCTGTAAGTAATTTTTCTTTGAAAATTGTTTTATTTAATTTTTAATGTTGAGTACTTTCGTTCCTAATGCTCTCGAATACAAGTTGGACAAAAGAAGTTATTAATGTCCTAGCTAAGCCTAAAGTTTGCAGATCATCAAATATATATTAGAAAATGCTGAATTTAACAACTTATAGTACATAGGTGTAATTAGGTGTTTATATGCCCTTTAAAAATTTAAAAAATGTTTGTTTTCTTGTATATTTTCCATGACTAGAAATGTTTTCGGGACTTCTTAATTATTACGTATTTTAATATTCTGCTCGACTTTATTTCTAATGAATCTAATGCAGAGTTAAAACGGACGGAATTAGGAAGCTTCTGAATTAAACCTAATTCCATATAATAATCATTAAGGGCACGGGTGGTACATTTCCTCGTTCACTCTTATTGATCTTATTTCGCGAAATTAGCATCAATTTTTCATTCGTCATCCGCTGATTACTTCAACCCAATCGATGATTTCCAAGTAAGATATTCGCGTCGCTAAAGTGTCTCCATGTTCTAGTTCCGCTTAATTTGATCCCTCTCTTCGAAACCGGCTTCTATCGAGTGAAGTAACTGGTTCCTTCGAAGGGAATTTTCGATTCAAGCGATGCGGAAATTCCGTTTTATAACTCGACCATTTTTCTATCCCAGCGGGAGAATGTCTCCGTCAGCTGCGTCCTGAAGTAACGCGATAGACCTATCTCTGCAGTAATTGTCCCCTTCTTGTGATCGATTTAGTGTTGGAAATACATCTGCGTGTGCGAGGAAAAGGGTTTTTTATGTTTTCACTGGAAAGAAATGGAGTTTAAAATAGCGTTCAGTTGGAGTCACAGTTTTAATAAATGTGGACCTTATTGTGTTTATTTTCACCTTTTTGTATCCTGGTTACTTATCATACTCAAAAATCAATGAATAATAACAACAATAAACAGCTAGTATCTTCATATCTTTTGATAGCGTTAGTATCAACCAAGCTTTAATTTATATATGTATTAAGAAATCAGAATCATAATTTAATCCTTAGTATCAAAATAGTATCATTGATTTGTACAGTACATCAATCATGTTGTATGAACAAACACGAAATATTTTCTTTTCTGATTAATCTTTGATAATTCGCTACCAAGGATTAAAAAGAAAGAGTAACGCAAAGCTTTTTGATTTCTAGCTATAGATTAATTCACGCTCAATTGCTTGTATTTATTTCGTGAATGTATGTTAACATGTCGAAGTAGATTCTGTAATAAATTATAGTTTTGTTGAGTTTTTATCAATAATCGTTTTTTGTCGAGTTTAATAACTTTTTATCGGAAACTGAATAAATTCTAGCTCAGTATTTCGCTATTATTTTCACTATTCCAAAATTATGACGAAGAATTAAATCCATCCAAAGTTTAATTAATTTTATCCGACATTTATTTTTTCCCTTACCTAATTAAAATCCGCAAATCATAAATACCTGCTTACGAAGTATTTTTTCATCCCCTACATAAGTACATCGCTCTCCTTCAGCATCTTCTCCTCGAACGAACACGACACGAATCCTTCAAATCATCTCACGTCCTTGAAGTTATTTTTGAAATCGAGCCTCTCAAAAACGGAAAAATTCATTAAAGAAACTCCCTCTCTTTCGTATGAAAAGTTCCCGTTCGAGGCCTTGACCCGCGCAGTTCCTTCGTGGCGATAGCCGGTTAAGCTTTCCGGTTCAGAAGACGCCAACTTTTCGAGTGTCTTAAGAAAGAGACCAGGTGCTCGCGATTCATATACGACTGCACAGCGGCCGTGAAAAGGTGGTGTGGGAGCGTCCCGTTCCATCTTCCTTCTTCGTTGCTAAGGGGTGAACGGCCTACGTCGACCGAATGAGCCTCAATCGTCTTTTTTATCCTTCTCTTTACTCGGCCTTTCCCTCTCTCATCTTCCTCCACTTCTCACCTCCTTCGCCACCCTCTTTCCTTGTTTATTTATCCATCCATTGGCCTCGTCTCTACCGTTCCGCCCTCATATATTTCGAGGTCGTATCTAATACGCAGTTTTCTTACGTTTTTCTCGCCTCCCGCAGCCGTTAAGTCCTCTCTCTGCCATCATCCGAAATGCATGCGTTGTATATCTGCCTCATAGCGTTCCATTATTTAATATCTCGGTGCTCCGGGCTCGTATTTATGGCGCGTTCTTTCCTTCCCTCTCGCTGGTTTATTTTCCCCCGTGGATAGTGATTTCCCCGCGTTTCGTAGTTCTTTTGTTTTTTTTTCCTTCAAGTAGATTCCCCGCGGATCGGGATTTGTGCGGTGAAACACGCGTTGCTAGCGATTTTTAGCGCTTGTGTTTCGGTAAGGGAGAATGTTGTTGTTGTGGTTACCAGGATGCGTTGCGAAGAAGGGATATTATTTTTAAAGGAGTTTTTGGAATGGAAGTTATTTTGAGTGGGTGGTGGATTCATTGTACACGTGTTGAGATGCCAATATGGGTGTTGAGATTAATTTGAATTATACTCTCACGTATTTGTGAGGGTTTTGATTTCGTTGTTTCCATTTCGTTACTTATTATTTTTAGCATTCAGATTGTGGTGAACTAATTCAGATGGCGTCGGTGCTAAAATAAAAATTAATGTTGAAAGTGTAACAAAGCAACGCATAGAAAATTAAACTAATTCGATGGCTATGAATTAATAATGGAATATTTTATATCTTCATTTTATCCATTTTATGAAGAAAGCACTAGTTCCTTTATATACTTAATTGGAATCGATATTTTAATGTTGGATTAACATTTCACATGAGTGCTTTCATATTGAATCAAATAATCCCTCTTTAGGAAATGCATAAATTAAATTTTGGATTATAATTACTCGCTTTATTCTCGCTATGATTTGTATTATAATTGAATTTCAAGCATTCACTTTAATGAATGCATTAATTGGAGTCTGTTTTCTAGTCGATGTAATTATAAATGTAAGTACATATCCACGAAGTAAATGGATACCATTGGCATACAACCAAATTATATCCAATGTTAATTAATGAATTAAAAATTTCGTATCGCGTTCACTTTTCGAAGTAAAGTAATTAGGTTTTTCTATCCATCAAAACGAACTGATTGATCGAGAAGGAAATTTGTTCTTGAATTCTCTCTTTCTGTTAATAAATGAAGCTATCTTGTGCAATTGGTAACATATCATTCATTAATGATCAAGATATCAAAACCCCCTTCCTTCAATCTTCCAAGTTTCTCTTTCTATACAACTCAATTTCTTAACGTCCCTTTTTTAATTTGAACCCGGAAATGTCTCATTGCCCTGCAAATTAATTTCGAGTGGAAGCGAATGGCTTTGAGACAAATATCGTAATCTTTTACGATGTCAAAACACCAGCGACACAATGTACGCATTCTATTCATCGTTGGCATGAATAAAAAATACCAAGACCATCCGCAGATCCCGCTCTGTACCGATAAGAATTAATTATATATTTTCGAATTCTCTGCAGCAAAAGGAGTTGTTCTTTTTCCTCTCGATTTCTCTCTCTAGAGTTTTTTTTTTAGCGCTCGGTACGTCGGTTTGGGTTTCTGGCAGATTGAGCAGACACTAGCTAGCTGACCGCCACCCCCAACGAGGCAGAGTAATGTTTCCAGTTAATGAGGTCATCACCTTGTGTTACGTAGGTTGTTATCCGAGGGTGAGATGGATAGCCCTCCAAGTCGCCGATGTTGCTCATCCATTTGATCGAGTGCATGCGATTCCGATTCGGTCTCGAGGGAACGTGCGGCCGCTTGCGATGTCCCCATCAAGTCACCCTTCCTCAGGCGATTTTCCATTAGGAATTTTTTCGTCTTTAGTTTCCTTCATCGTAGGGGACGCTGTCTCCCGCGTCAGATTACGGTGATGACGGACCGAGACGCGCTTTTTTTGCGGGATCCCGAGGGGAATCTTAAATTAGATGTTTCTAAGCTACACCGAATGATCGGGATGAAACTGTGGGAAAGGGCTTACCAGGTTTTTTGCCCTTTTATCAGAAGGGGAATTGAATTTAGTGTTTCATTCATTTTTATTGTCTTCTGGGTGTTTATCTTTAAAAGGAAGTGTCCATTTTTATTTTAATTTAATAGTATTTAATTTCCTTGGTGAGAAAATGTTTCGATGAATTTATTCAGGAAGTTATATTACGATGGATTCTTAACATTTTAATTGTCTACATTTGGAATGTTGGTTTGGATCTCTTAACGAGAATAAATTCGGGAAATTATATTACGTCGAATTTTTCGAAAATTGTTTTTTTTGTTATGGGTTGGAAATGTTGGGAAGAAAGTAATCAGAAATTGTGTTAACGTGGTTTCTTTAGAGATAACGCTTATTGGTTTTCAATATCGAAAAATTAAATTTAACTGAATTCTTACTAAGCCTTGGTATTTTATAAATATTATCGTGAAAATGAGTTTTACCGAAGATCCATGATTTATTGTAATCAAATTAAATCAGTAATTGTTGCTTAAGAAAATCGAATTAAACAATACTATTTATTAGCATTTGTGTAATTAATTAATAATAAATTACAATTCAACCTCGAATTTTATCGTCTCTCGAAAATTCATTGTTGAAGAATTTTAAATCTTTACGCGGAAAAATGATGAATTTTGTGACGAACGAAACTTTCAACTTTTGATTCACTTTAGTTTTCACAAAAATGATTTCAGAGTTTCTCTTTATCTCTTTCTTGTATAGCTTTATTGAGTCAGCAACTTTAAGTCCTCGATGATTGTTTCTTTGCCTCATTTCAAAAGCTTTCTCTAGGCTTAACGATCATTTGTCAAACGTTTTCTATTTTAATTAACGCTAGTTTCTCTTCTCGAGCTCTTACTGAGTATTCTCCGCGCAGATAGCTTTCCTTCTAACGTAAGATCCTTTTAAGTGTAGTTGATATTTCAACGGTAGAATTTCATGTTTCATTCTCGGCTGTATTCAGTTCGAGATAGTCGTTCAATTATTCGAGGTTAGCATCACTTAACGTCTCGTACGCGACCACATGTTATTGATTATATCATCGATTTTAATCAGTATGTGTGTCATGTAATTCTTTCCCCAATGGTAAGGATTAATTTTGTTGCATCGGTTACCCGAGAAACGGGTTTCTTGTATTACGGTTGCCAAGTTTCAGTACAGGTGATGTAACTCTTTAATAAGTACTTAGGTCGAGTATATCCTTTTATTCAATTATATTCTCTTCGTTCATTTCATCTAAAATGTTAAAGTTATTCTTTTAGGATTGATTGGTCCCCGATAAAATACCTTATTATATTTATTATAATTTGTTCTTGATTTTATTTCTTAACCAAAAGTAGGTATACTTTATCGCACAATCGTTACTAGTTATTTGGAAGTTACTGTAAATTGTTTCGTATGTAATAAAAAACTGCCACTTATCAACAACCTTGACGCTTAATAAAGAATTTATTTCCGCAAACGTTTATCATGTAGTGGGCTAGCGATGGATTGTCGTAGTACTTCTTTTGTATACTGAGAACATAAGATTGGATTTTTTGCCCTTTAAAGTTTCATTGGTCAGTAAAACGCGACGAGGGAGGAGAAGTTAAGCATAAGGTTAACTTCCGTCTGGACACGAAAGAAATATCTCGCTCTGGCCGCGAAGTAGTCTTTCAGATCCAAATCTCGCTACAGTTTTATCTGAATCGTGTGTGATTAATCGTCCTGGTTTACGTACGTGTGTTACCACTCAATCACCCGCGTAAGGAGTAGTTTTATCGACTCCCATCTTTCCTCGATAAAAAGTTAAATTTGAATGAGTCTCGCGTAAGTGACTCAGTAGATCGGAAAAATGAATGGGCTAGGGAATGCTAAGCGTGGGTCCGATTGAAATGGCTCGCCATTAAGCGAATTTTATGGTCTCCAAATCCTCTTCGTAATCTCTAAGTAATGTTCAGCATCCATCACTCTGGAAACGGATTATTTAAGAAGAAAATACGCCGTCGTTCATTAATCATAATTTACGAAGACGCGTACTATTGGGTCGGTTATCTTCGGCAGTGAATGGCGCAAGGAAAGGAAAATTTCCGTAGTGCGCGTAATAAATCGAGTTTTATGTGGTTATTGAACTAGACCGTGAGTATTCGCTTGCGTAAGATTATGGAGTTAAATGGTCTGAAATTCCGCTCTCCAGACGTTAGAAATATAAATGGTATAAATTGTATTGAGGTAATGATTTGAGTTTCAACTTTTATAGTTCTTGTGACCTTAAATGGTTAATATATCCGTCTCTGATTTATGTTCCCACTTGAGGTCTAGGTTATGAAGTTTAAGTCTTTCATTTAAAAGTATTTGTAATATTTATAGGCTCATAGATCGTATTGTAAAGGGATGAGTTTTAATTTTATTATAAGATTTACTCGTAGTGATATTTATGTATGATATTTATTTATATAAGTAACGAGAATTTTCATTACATTATCCTTATTCTACTATGATTACTTATGAAAGATTTCTAGTCATAAATTTGGTACGATTCATGGCAAATGAAGTTTCTTTTGTACGTTACATATGTCCTGAGGTTTTTATAAAAGTTTGATAGGTATGTCAGCTGAAAAGGAAGTCTGTCGTGCTAAAATCACCTCGTGAAAATATATTGTAAAGTATTTATTAAGGTGATGATTGAAACAATAAATTATCTAAATTACGACGGAAAAGTCTTAACTGCTGGAAAACACCCATAAAATTAGGGTGACGTAAAAAACTTTGGGAAACCTACTAGTAATACAAGTTAACAGATTTTTAGGGAGCTGTGTGTACAATTATTCCATCAGAAGTACGTAACAGTAATTTATTTAAGTGTATTAAGAGCAATTCGCTAAATATCTCTTTTCAGTATTTACTCACGTAATTTGCTATTCTCTTAAAGTGCGAAACACCACCGTTCACGAGCAGTACTTTAAAAAGGTCACCCTTAAAGTTTTTCTGTTTCTTGAGACTCGGATTCGTAGGAGGAACTTTTACTATAGAGAGACAGAATCATTCCACTCTCACCGGAAATTGAGGAGATTTTCGGAGATAAACTGGGGCGAGAGTGATTTATTTATCGATGAATTACATCGTTAAACAGAGATGGTCGCACTGGAGGCCGAAGTGGGACCTTGACTCTTTTGTCCAATCAGAATCGCGAGCATAACTGGTGAAATTAATCTGCATCTCATCCGAGAATATCTCAGGAAAGGTAGGAGTAAAAAAAAGTTCGCGATTTCTCGGTCTGCTACCTCCAAGCTTAATATTCAATCCTTCAAAAATTTGACATGCGCTTCCTCAGGGGAGACGGAGGGTTTCACATTAGAGCTTTCCGTTTTTCAGCAGGTTGTCGTAATGGTGCCACCCCTTCACTCCCCCGCGGGGGCCCCCGTCTTCTTCCCATCCCCCGTCATTAGGGGTCCCGGATCAATGGGCCGGAGACGTCAGGACTCTCGGTCCGAGGGCAGCGGATGGGAACGCTGTATTCTGGTCGTCATTGGAGACCCACCCCCTCGCCATCTCCCCTGCCCGTTTCCCCGTTATTGTGATGCGAAGAAATGGGATGCAGCAGCTCTAGGCGTCGCTTACGTAGAAAGAGTTGCCGATGCTACTATCGCGGAGAGAATGGGGTTTGGAGGATTGGAGATGCAATCCACGGGGATGAGGGCCTATTTTTGATTCTATAGATGTCCTATCGTTCGATATGTTTGAGTTTTTTTAAGTTGATGTTAATTGCGAGCGTTTAGGTGTTCGTTTTGGGGTTATATAAGCTTTAAAGTGCCTCAGATTTAGGAGAGATTGTTCTATCCCGTGGGAGATATTTAAGAGTTCAGTCCCATACTGCTGCTTGTTGGAAGTTCGTGATTATGTAAAATTGTGCGTTAATGTATTTGGGTTCAGTTAGTTGTTTTTGAAGTGGAGAAATATATTTCTGTTGAAGAAGTCCACGTTCTTTTTAAAGTATACTCAGCTCATGGGAAGGTTATTTATTTAATCTGTAAGTTTATTGTGTGGTTCTTAAATGAAAGGTCATGGTTATTTTTTTTGGAGATTAATTACTTTTGAATAATGCGGGATAACATATGTTAACTTTGCCAAGTATGCCTGATTTTTTTCGATACTTGTAGACTTACTTTCTAACGAAGCCCACAAGCTCTACGTAATCTTTCTTGATATTGAATTTCATCCTATACTCCTTACGCAAATAAAATGTAGGAGTTAAAGTGAATATCAGTGAACTATCACATTCATGTTATCTCCCTAAAGGTTTTGAAAGTGATATGTACTCGTAATATATAAGCTAAAATAGCCTTCAGTCCATCGAGGTGTACGCATTATGCGGTAACTTAATATTAAATTCTAGACATTTACTCTGTATAAGGCGTATATTTTTTAATGAAGTCATAAATATATGCCCAGACTTTCCACGTAAGTTCTCGGATTTCTTTTCCCTATCCTTCGCTACCATTACCAGTCGTCATTACTCGGAGGGTAAATTCGTCTCAACGAAAGCGATCCATCGGAAATCGAAGGGCAGTAAATCGAATCGTCTCGAACGAAAGATCGATTCTTATATATCGCCACATCTGTTACTCGCATGTGGGTGCCATATATTATAAGGCATAGCCAAGTGTTAAGGAACGATAAGGCAGTCCCTCGAGAATCATATCTCGCTTTTTCTAAGAGTGGAAACTTTTAGCGCGTATAAGTCGAGGGTATTGATTATTTTTTCGACGGCACACGGACGCTCGGGAAATTTTTTCCCTCCCCCTCGACTTCGTAAAAGGATTTGACGTTTTTTTTTATACATCTCGTGATGGAAACGTAGCCGGGGGACGCGCTGACTCATTTTGGCGTGATTTTTGGTAACGGCGTTGAAATGAACTGCGTGGAATCGCGGGGTGTCTTTTTTTATTCATTCCGCCCAAGCGAGGCTGCATAAAAAGCGCCCTTTCAAATGGTTTTTCAGTCGCTCCCGAGAACTTTCGCATTAACTCGTGAAAAGGGCGGTTTTCAGTGACAGCGGCTATGGAGGGCTGTCTGCCGGGTTGGAGGAGCAAGATATTAGTCATATACAAGCTTTATCTGTCTTCCTTATGTATAGGTTTAGATCGGTTATTTCTTTACGTGTTAAATCAGAGGTATTTTCGAATTAGTTGGTTGATTTAGCTTTTCATTTACGTATTTTTAGTGTGTGTTTGTATTTAGAATGATGTTTCCATATGGAGCTATCTTTAATTGACTTAACGTAATTTTTTCACTCTCTTTACCTCTGTTATTTACTTTATGAATATTACAAAAACAGTTTCATATCATTTGAGGAATATATACTTATAAATTCGCCACAAATTCTGTACTTCTATTTTTATAATATTTATACTTTAAAACTACGATTAGACTTGAATAAAATTGAGCTATTTATTTGTGTATCTTAGCTTCCCCAACCTTATTTATGGTTATTATCGAGATAGTACGTGATTTACATCTTAAGACGCGTTGGTAATAAATGTGGAAAATATAAATAGGAAAAATACGAAGTACTTATTTTTTCTATTTAGAATGTCGTTCCACGAAGTGCGGCCATTCACGATAGAATTTATATGTAGAAAATATAAGTTTATCATATAACATTACTTTTAATCAAAATATGTTTATGTTGAAAGTGTCACGTAATGTGTAGTTGCTAAGGAATATCATTCACAAGACCAACCGCTGTACGTCTGGTAATTTATTCGTGATATAATCATATCGAACGTCACGCTTTCTGTTATGTCTATACTGCTCTATGCTAATCCACCGCCTCCAATACATACGATGACGTGTAAGCATACACGTCGAACGGTAATTTAAATTCGTATACATCACTCTCCTCTGCGATAGCCAGGTGTTGCCAGTTTTTTGAATAAGTTAAGAAATATGAATGCAAAAATTATTCATCACTTTCAGTAAGTCTCTTCATGTTTTATTCACGCCGTTTGCATGCATCATTTTATTTTATCAAGCAGCCTCTGCTATTGAAAAGTAAATTTTTCTAAGTGGTTATTAAATATTTTTCTACCCTGATGAAAAAGGAGCTCGGTTCTTATTTACATCGGCCTTTCAGAAGTCGTTTACTAATGCGAAAATATTTGGAAAGTAAATTAGCTCTAAATTAGCTTTTTTATTATATAATGGTCGTTTGTTTATTAAATCATTTTCATATTATGTTAATCTTGGACTTCTGGCAGTGTTCCTGGAATTATTAAGTTAGTTTTTATGGAGCCATCTAAAATTTACGTATTTTTAAACGTTAAAAGCGATTGTTTACGTTTTGATACGTAGTGATTATTATTCTCATAGATTTTGTCCTTAATCAGTCTTTGTTTTTATTTCAATTGAAGTCTATCCTTCTGGTTTCGAGTGTTATTAGCATTCCAATCATCTTAACCCAACCCATTTAGGTGTCATTGGTCGTAGGGTCACACAACTTTTATTTCCCCCGATCCTTTTTCGATTGCTACTTGAGCGAATAGATTTACATCCAAGTCGTTCTCACGTCCCAACATAAAAGAACCTCCAACAAGCGATACCTTTATCGGCGCTTAAAAACGTAATATGCCGCCCGTATCGGTGCCACTTGTTCTTGGTGACGAAATGTGAACAGTCCCCTTTCAATTGTGAATCGGTTTCCCACACTCCCGAGTTACACACAGATGTCGTATCGTAAGTGCTTTCTTTCGGAGAAATATCGGGGGAAAATTTGATCGCACCCAGGTTCCGGTGACAATCCGGAAGATTCAATGCCAATCGTGTGCACCCCACACAAGGTTCCAATACCACGATGGCGTGGGATATTTTTCAAGCTAAATTGCTCGTAGCTCTACCTTTTACCTGGTTGGAATACTTGATTTCTCTGTAACTCCGTATTAGTACCATTTTCGTAAGATTATATGCTAATTTTGTTCTATTTTCTTTCCAGGTGAGTTTCGTACGGTGTGACAGCGTGGCTCGGTACGACTGTTTGTGAGTACTGAATGTTTAGTTATTAGTCTTATATCCAGAATGGTTCGTAGTCGTTCGTTTTATCCTTGTATGTATGTATTTATTTATTTATTCGCACCAGGACCAAAATAGAGCGTTCTTTTCTGGTTCGGATCTTATTTGTAATGAATTTATTCTCATTTTGGACTCGCTCGCCTAAAGGTTGAGGATATATATATTTTTCCGAAAGGTCAAGCTGCACGGAGCTCAGGTGTAGTTTCGAGCAAATACAGAATTGGAGCATTTATAGTCTCAAATCTGATAAGATCGAACCAATTCAAAACTTCAGAAGACAATCTCCGGGCTTCTGGTCTGTAAGGAGAGTTCGCGGATGGGAAGATTTGGTTTTCCAATATCCCTTCGCGAAGGGAAGGAGCCCATGTGTTATGCACTTCGCGATTCAGATTGGTTTGCAGCTCGCGCGTCGCAGGTTGCATAGTTCAAGGATGCGAGTTTCGCGTAAGAATGCACGGGTTATTTTCCGATCGACTTGGAAACTGCTAGTGCTTTTTCAATATCGTAAACGAGATTCAATTCGTAGCTAAAGCGACTGATTTTGAGGTAAAACGTGTATAATTTATTCGATTAAAGTCTATTCTTTTATTTGTTTAGGACGTGTTTCAGTTTGATTAATTGTGGTTGAAATTTAAGATGATACGTCTTTAATTTTGAGTGAATTTTCCGTCCATTATAATGAAGATGAATGAAAACCTCTGATAGTTCTAATCATCCTTTGTTCCCCATTCTATAGTTCCTCTTTTATATCCCCCGAAAGAAGCTCTCAGATTTTGGCTTCATCAGACTTATCTTAGGTCAGGGGAGGGATGTTTGTCCCCCTCCAAAACGAGTTCGGGGCTCTCTGAGGAGGACTTATTTTTTCCTGTCCAAAAAAACTTGTTATTTTCCATCCTTTGTTTCTCAAGTTTTCCGTCCGTCTTTTGTTAGGAAGTTAACTCGACGGATTTGTGCCGTTTGGAGTTAAGGAAACCGCAGACAACTGTCTCATAGCTTTCTCTCTCTCTCCATAGCTTTTTTCTCCTTCCTATCCCATATCCGTGGTTAGGAAGCACTCTGAAAAAAAGAACGGACTTTCTAAGCCCGAGAAGATACTTTCCCGATGGTTTCGCGGCAACTATTAATCCACGTTAATCGAAATGGCGAAAGTATTAATTGCTTCGAGGCGTTTGGTTTTTGTGCGCTACCTGATAGGGGGGGTACTTTCTAGGCGGCGATTAAAATCTCCCTTAAGTGGGTTTTAATTCCAGTTACAGGAACTGATCTGACTTAATCTTGCGTTCTATCCTTTTATATAATATAAATGAATTCGTAAATGGGAGCGTATTTAAAAGTTGATCCATTCGTGTTTTTACGTTCTGATTTGACGTTGTAATTATGTGGTGACGAAGCTGTTTGTTTGCGCTAATAGTCTCATTAATTTGTTAATCCGATATTTTTTTATTTATGTAATGAGGAATGAATGACAGTTATTACGCTCGCTAGGGAAGGCGACAAAAATCACGGTTATAAATGTGTAATGTATGAAGTTTATGACCCGGAAATGTGTTTAATAAATTAAATCCGCTTTTCTCTGAATTATTATGATCTAGAGGATCATACGCTATCATCTGTCGCAATAATTATTGTTGGGTGTTTTTCCTGAGTGAATAATATTTCCTCATTGACCCTAATTAGTTTATATTTGTCAATTTTAATATGAAATAAGGATGAAAATAATCAGATTTTTGATAAAAAGGATAGAATATTTTTAATAAGCACTCTCTCATACGTTAATATTTTAATCTGATTAACTTTTCAATGATATTTTTGTACACTTATCCGTGGTATGCTATTATACACTGATACATCTGTAATTAGGATCATGAAGTTTCATCTTTACTACCTGATTAAGCTCTCTTTATTGAAACAAGAGATGAAAGTTTTCCTTATCATCCCTCTTAATTAGAGTTTTCCAAACAGAAGAGATTAGTTCTTGCGAAGGCGAACCTCCTCCCAGATATGTCGTGATTAATCACTCATCGAAGCGGTGTTAATTCGACAGGTAACAAAGAGCGCAGCTTCCGATGGACCACAGTAGAACGTAGAATCTCATCTGTAAGTCAAGGGACTCCCTTTGGAAAAACTCTTTTAATTGTGGAAGTTCGCGCGAAACTTTCTCTCCAAAGCAAAATTTAAACGCGTCGCAGCTTCACTTACGCAAAGTTCTTCCTCAGTTATTTCGGCCGAAATTAAAACCCCCTCGACTCGTTCCATCACCGCAACTTCCTCCTAATTTACCAGAGATCCGCGGCAATTCGAGCGGAGAAATTTCTCAGATTGTCGACCTCTGGTATTACCTTATCACGTCCCCTCACGCAGCGGTTCAAAGTAGAAATTTCCGTCTTTAAATTCCACCCCGGAACGTTCATTACCGCACGAGGAAAAAGGTGTTTTTCCCTCCCTCTCCCTCCCCGCAGCCTTTAACCCTTTTCCCGAACCACTCATCACACCCTCAGATGCGGTAATTAATGCAAAGCTTCCTGCATTGGATGTTCCACGATCTGCATCCCTTCTCGTCTAATCGCCTAAAGAGTCTTCCCTTCCAGGCTCTCTCCCCTCCAATAATTAGGATGTTACCTCCGCGTCGACATCCGATCCGTCTCCACCGTCTCTCGTTTGTTTCTCACGCTGCGCACTACGTTTCCTCAACGAGATGCTCTCTTTTTGCAGACGGCATAGCGTTCTGTTCTCAGGTCTGTTCCCTCTCTCTAGACGCACGTTTTCTTCTCTTTTCTTCCCTCGTGGTTACTTTCGACCGTTGCCTTCCGGTTTTATCGCAGTAGCATAAGTTTCTTTCCGCAAGTAGGTGGAGTTTGGG
The DNA here is from genome assembly GCA_020796165.1 of Pantala flavescens. Taxonomy (NCBI): domain Eukaryota; kingdom Metazoa; phylum Arthropoda; class Insecta; order Odonata; family Libellulidae; genus Pantala; species Pantala flavescens. The sequence goes on along the minus strand of CM036881.1, from coordinate 16,084,778 downwards.
GAAGTTTTTGGTTCTCTAATCCAGCAGGTAGCGTGGGGTTTAAGGAGGGAATTCCGCGGGTGTAAGCGAGATGTCGTAAATGAGTGTCGAGGAATTTGAGCGGTGGTAAGTTGGGCAGGCGTTGGGATTATAATGCAATCTTCGCGCGGCGTTTGTCGGCTTGTCAAGCGTAGTTTTGCGGAATGAGCTGAGCTGCGAACGGAGACGTTTTTTTTTGTTTCTCGTGCAGTACGAGTTTTACTTTCGAGGATGGGAGTTATAGCTGTATCAAGGATCTTTTTGTTGGTTAACTTTTCTGCCTTGAACTATATCCTTTACCCTTTTTTTGTTTTTTTTTTAAAGTCTTAAACCTAAATGTGGTATTAGCCGAGAAACGAGTTTTACGGGAAAATTTTTATGATGAGATGAACGTCTTTGTTAAGTCGTCGTTGTCGTTTTATGTTTGATGGTGTTCTACAAAATTTAATCCAGTTAATGTAAGAATGGGGCAGTAAAGAAATGAAGAGTTGTTTCGCTAGTCCAGCCAAGATAATTGTATTTTTACAGTTATTAGTATTTGGGTCTCTAAGTACTAGAATGTATTATATAAATTGCTATATTCATCTCTAGCGTACGTCTAAGGAAAGTTCTATTTTTTATATTTCCTAAGTATCTTCTGCTACATGCGTTACTTCCTATATGAAAAAATGTAGGTAATTAAATGATGATTTATCAGCAATTTTCATCGTCTTTTCGTATCTCAAATATGTAAGTCAATGTTTATGGAGCTTTTCTCTTAATATTGTCTAAAAGAATAGTTTATTTTCTTTATATATTACATTATTATTGATATAAGGATCATTTCGTTTAGTATACTATTTATGAAAGTGGTAGGAACTGATTTAATTTGCCGACAGCGATCTCTTATAATTCTCCTACGAGATTCCGGCATAAATAGGCCATCGTGGAAAATCGTTTTAAGGCGGCGCGTTATCGTATTTGGAAGCGGAATCGCGTCGTCAAGCCTTAGGAAATCACGATCCCGGAATTTAACGCCGCGTATCGGATGATAAAACATCTCCTCTAGAAATGCACCGTCCGCACATACGTCAGATCCTTCGCTATTCCGACTCACAATTCCGCGTGCGCTTTTCCGTCCATTCGTGATTTGGAGGGAAATCAGATGCAAGTTGGTCACCCGTTCGACTGCATAACCATCGGCGGAATCTTGCGAAACGGGCGATAGCCATCGTATACGGCGTCGGTGGGGTTCAGCGCTCTACCAGATATGGCCGTCGGCTAGAAGAGGTTAAAGGCAGCGCCTTATATTCTCGCAGAAGGAATGCATCCAGAGCGAGGTCTCGTTCCCCGACCTCGTTGCCTCCCTGCCATCCACGGACTCGTCCCGCTCTCTCCATCCCCACCAAGTGGTTTTCATCTCCCGAGAAAGCTAGTTCGACCACCCCCGTATGAAGAGTGAGCATATCCCATTCCGAGAAACGCCTCGAAGATGGTTTGTGTCAGAGACCATTTGTGGTCGACATCTGATTTCCCGAGTCCATATTCTGCCATCAGCGGTCTTAACGAGGGATTTAAATACGTAGAGTACGGATTCGAAGGAGCGTAACGTGTTAAGACTGTGTTTGTTGAGGTAGAGGTATGAGGGAAAGGTTGCGTAAAATTTAGGTTAAACTTTGTTGATTTTTTAGATTTTTTTTATCTTATGCGCGCACGTATTATTTAACACGATCGGGAAGGCCTCAGATTCAGGAATATTAATGCTTTGATTATTCAGATAGGGTTCTTGATAAAGCTTTGCATTTTGAATCCGTTAGTTATTTTTTGGAAGCTATAATTGTTTTGGAACAGGTTTATCTCGTGTTTTCATTTTACGGTGATTTTAACGGTTGCGTGTATGAAGTCATCGCAGATTTGCGAATGGTATTACTTCACTGTCAAGTTAGCTATCTGTCATGATTGTCCATTGTAATACTATTGATATTTCCCAAAAAGGTAACTTGTTCAGCTTTATTCAGTAATGTTTCGTTCTTTTTTATAATTTTTAAAGAAATCGAAATATATCAATAACAGTAATTATAAAAGGAATGATTATTGTATTTTATGTCGATAGTTAGGCAAAGAAAGATTTTGTTCAGAATCAATAGGAATTATGAGTTATGATCTTGAAACGAACTGTATTTTATAAAAATTTAACCTATTATTCCTAGAAGTTTGTAAAATAAAGTTTGTTCAATATTTCGGCGAAAACTTTTAGTTTTTAACCTCTAGTTACCTTTAAAACGTTTGCCCTTGTATATTCACAGCGATATAGAAATATTGATTTTATCGGAAATGAATTCTCTTTTAACTTTTTTTATTTTAACCCTTGATGTTTAACGTTTGATAACACATCCGATATACACCGTTCTCTTGTCACCGTATTGATTTATAGATATCCTGCTTCATTCCAATAACTTGTTAAAAAGGAAATCGTGCGATATTATTGAATACTTTAATGAATTAATTTTTCAATGTAATTTTAAAAGTCTTTTCTTTTTTATTCCAAAAGGGAAATTCATTTGGATGAGAACTCGGCTTTTTAAAGATGAATTTACGTTGTAGTGATTCGTAGAATATCATTAAGTCAAATTTAGAATAGTTTCGCAATTTCCGTGGATACTGTGTTTGAGGAAAAAGCTAAATAGGTTAAATGTTTATTTAATCTACATCCTTTTTATCCAGTACGCCATTTCCCTTTTTGAGTAGTTTTTCCTATTATATTAACATTTAGGTTCTTGATAATTCTCACTGTTATTTTTTCCTCATTCTGCGAAAAAAATCCCTCTTGAGAATTCCGTTCAGATGCTGTTTTTGGAGCGATTCGACGTAATTTTGTTGATACATTTCCGTCAACAGTTGATTTAAAGCAGAATTTTCTCTGCAGGACACATGGGAAACGAACGAGGAAAGTCTGGTGACAAAAAGTTATTATTCGCTGAATCCATTTTTATTTCGTCGAAGTATAACTTTGTGAAGATATGATCTTAGAATTATTCGTTGTCCTTGAGCGAGTTTTTTTTTGCTATAGAGATAAAGTAGCTAGCTGTAAATATTACATTGTAGAGCTGGAGTTCGTGATTTATTTATTTTTCTAGAAGTTTAGTTTGTATATTCCTTAGTCGTTTACTATTTGGGAGATTGAACAGTCTTATAATGTCCTGTTTATATAAAATCGTGTATAAATGAGAATAAAAGTACAGTTAATGTGCTCTAATATATATGAATATATGATATGTTATAATTGATTGTCTAAGGTTACAAGTACTTTATTTCTTTCTGTATACTAAGTTTAATGTCCCGTTTAATGAGGTGAATATAACCACTTTCTCACGTTTCATTGTATGGTACCATAACTCCTAAGGTGGCACATACGTGGTCATTATTCAGGACTAAGGGAAAATGAACGGCAAACGGATAAAAATGGTGGAAAAAATTGGTTCAAATTCATCTTTCAAACCGCAGAAATCTCTCCGTTCGACGTGTGTTGGGAAAAAAGTGCCACCAGATATGTTCCATATTCACGTACGATTCGTTACGACCGACTCTTTCTATCACATGACAAGAACTGAATTAAGATCACACGTTTGCAATCGCTGTCAAATCTAACTCTGAATATATAGCGAGAATCTGCGTCATTTTCCACAAGCCCTGATTTCCGTTACTCTCATCCCCAACACCTCACCACTTGTGCATTTCCACATAACTCTCGAGTTACTTCGTCTGGCGCCACCAAGAAAAGAAAGTGTTCCTTGTCTTCATCCTGTCCCTTTTCATCATTTAATTCCGTCTTCTCCCACTTCACTTTTTTCTTCTCCGGACCGTTTCATACGCCATTTTCTTTCCGTCGCGTCTTACACTCGAGTTCATTGCGGTTTTTTATTCTCAATTTCGCTCTTATTCCATTGTAGGTATCGTATCACTCGTTTCTTCTCGTTCAAAGAGATTTATACGCCGTACTTACTCGTCTCGCTACTTGTGTTCTCCGCTGATTATAGTTTTTTATTCGTAGGTTTTATGCGGAATCGTCATTTTTTGGCGGGGTGTAATGGGGATTTAATTTTTAGGACATCGTCCCGTAGTTGTTTTTTTTGTTAGGGGGTGAGATTCCTTTAAGAACTAGTAACCTGCATCTAGCATTTAGAATATGATCGTTTTTAGGATGAAAGTATATAAATCGCGGAGTAATTGTTGATTAGTTTTACGTCCTTCAATTTTAAGGGCGTTCCAATATCAGTATATTCTCTACGAAATATTTATAGTAGCATTTGCGAGTAAATATTTCATAGACATAGACATAAGTTGTATAAGTATAAGTATTTCTATCTATAAGTTTCTAATTGTGTAAAATATCTACCGCCTTTAGTTTTAGTTTTCCAGGAAACTTTGAGGTCCGTCTTCCAATCTAGTGGAGAATGTATACGCTTTCCTGCTTAGTTAATGATTACGCATACTCGAGCTACTGAAAGCGAATGTTAGAATAAAGCCCTTCTACCGTTGCCATGAAGATGTTATTGAATTACTTACGACGAAAGAATGCTAGGGTATGAGAAAATTGTTTGCTACTTGTTCAGTTTATTCTTAATTCTTTATTGAAAGAAAATGTTACCGTCAAAGTTTTGTATTTTTGGGTTAATTTCAGAGCATCATAATCATAAAATTTTCGTTTTTGTAAGGATATCGATTGAAGTTACGTATTACGTAAAACGGGTATAATATCTGTGGTGTTTTGAAAATCATCTCCTTCATTTCTCCCACGAGATGTTTTCCTGTTCTTATTAAGGTGTGTTTGAAGTGACAGCAATCCTAGAGAAGTTTTTTTTATGCATTCCAAGTTGTTCACTTCTACCATCTCGCGCGAAGGATGTTCGAATCTCGTTTTAGGAATAAAACACGCCGTTATGACCATGCGAGCAGTAGTTCTTCATTAAAAGCGCCGCTTTCACGAAGTAAGGACGCGGAATCTTGACGTTCTCCTCCTACTTCTTTCCCTTTGACCTCAAACAGATGACTGCTCCTCGGCGCAAAAAGCTCTCCCGAGTCTTTTTTAATATGACTCGAGATTTGTTGACCTCGTACTCGGAAAAATCGTTCCAAATCTTTGTTGTGGATGAGAAAAGTCTCATTTAGTTACCTTCCGATGCTACTGTTCTTTCGTGTAAGCGATCGTTTGGATCTAATTTCGTGAAAAGAGGATGCTGTCAGTGTGTCGATCGAGTGGTATGTCATGTGTTGAATTCTGATTACGTTTTTTTACGTATTTTTTTCAAATTTCCCGGTTTATGTAGACTTTATCGATTGGAAATGTGTGAATTGATCTTTAAAACTGAATTTTCATTCATGTTGAACGATAGGCTTAGGTACAGGTTCCTATATTACGAATTACTGTCACGATATTCGCGTACTTTTTTGCTGAATACATTTTTCATTTCTGAATCCATATTTGAATTAAAATGACCTATTTCTAATTCAAATGTTTATCCACAATATCTTGATCTTTGATCGTTTCTTCGTTATTGGTTTTAATTTATTAATTTGACTATTGTAGTGTTTTATAGCTGGTTTAATATGCTGATAATTTTTTCATCTTCTTATGAGTAACGTATATAATTTAATTAATCTGAATCTAACACAAGTTCCTTACAGCGTTATGGTTTGTTTTTCCTCCCGTTTGATGTTACCAAGGAATCTGTTTAAAGGAACGTAAGGACAGTTTTAATGCCTCTTTGCCATTCCCTTTGAGCTGCCTTCTGTCACACCTTCGTGATGTTTGTTTACTCTTCTTGTTCACCCTCCTTAGTCTGGTGGTCGTATCATTTTCCACCAGTTCTTCAGATGCCTTTCGTACGCGGTCTCGCCTTTTGCGTAGCTTAATATTTGACGTTCCCAACTGCGCCTTGAATTTCTTCTCCTTCTAGATTCTGGGTCATTTGCGTCGTTGATTTCCGTGTTGGGCTGTCACTTCATCTCGTAATTACTTCAGTAGTCCGCAATTTCACTGTTTTAACAAACGCGTCCTTCCTGGTTGTAAACAATCCGGTAATTCCCGCTCCTTCGACGGCTATCAAGCTTCTCTTCGCGCACGGGAGTGGTACAGAATTTTAAACACGAATGTCTCAAGGGTGCGTGATTCACCAGGTTTGCGGTACCAGTAAGCATCCCATCAAATATCAACGAGATAGCCCCCTGTAAAGTGCTTTTCGGGGAGTCGGCCGCAGAGGGCAGCACCTCCGGTAACAAAAGAGGCTCTTTCCAGCCGCGATCTCGCGGAATTCGGTCCAGCGTCAACGATACGTTGTGGCGAGTAAGCACCGCGAAAGACGAACCACGGCCACCCGAGAGGTGTGGGAAAGAGGGCAACCGGGTTGCGGCCGCACCGGCGAAGGTGGTGGCGGTTGAATCGGACACCTCCGCGTCCCCCGCCGACGGTCGAGTATCTCCGCACAGAATTTTTCCGTCGCAATCGCAGGATAAGTGGGCGTGGCCCAGATGCGAAACTAACCCTTTTTTACGATTTTAGAGGAAGGATCCTTGGGTTTATTCGGGAAAGGTTGGAAATGGTTTCAATCGCTCTATATTGAATTTTGGGTGTCTGCAAGGCTTCTTCTTCATTTGGGCCATTTAAGTGATTCTGATGGGGTGGATGTTCGATTTAATCCGGGCCTAATTTGGAGGCCGATGAGTGACGCGATTTTCTCGGATGAATTTCCCGAATGATAGAGAGGAGGTATTTTGTGTAATGAAGGTTCTGGAAGAGTTTGATAGGGTGATTTCTTTGGATTTTTACGCGATTTAATGCCTGGAAGAATTGTATAATCATCCTTGATCGCTGATGTTTCTTGGCTCGCTGGGCGTAATCGTAAATGAAGCTGGAAGGAATTAAATCGAAAATGTTAAGCGAATCAGGAAGTTTTTTAGAGCGATAACTTTATTTGATATGAAATCTAGCATGGATGTTGTGAAAGGATTTTGTAGGAATAGCTCTTATGAATTGTTTGAAAATATTTATATTGGTATTACATAATAATATTTCACTAATATAATGTCTTATACGTTTCTGTTTTGAATAAGTTGAGATGGCATTACAAACATCAATCGTTTCGTACTTTAAAACTGATGCTAATTCGATTTCAGAGTACTTGGGGGCGTTCCTTTAATAACAACATAACATTTCATTCCGTTAATTACAAACCGATGTCAAATTTATTTATTTATTTGTATTATAAGTTAGTTTAATTAAATTGTAAGTAAAACTGAGTCAGTTGTTTATATTGAAAGCCATAGAATTATTTTAAATTGTTGTGATTGGACGGTTCATGATTAAATTATCCCTGTATGAATACGGAAGTCGTACTATAAAGCGAAGCAATCAGCATAGAGTAGAAGGGAAATCAATTTAAATTATATCGTACTTAGGTTTTTGTTTAGTTGTATGGAATAATGTTAATATAATTGTTTTAAATGTTGTAATATTCAGAACTACGCATTGGTCTTCTCCAATGTGCATAAAAATCGCGAAATAGATTAATATATCTTTGATCACCTCTTATAATCACATTTAATAGCGGGATGGAACGTAATTTTGTATCATTACGTAGTTCAATTTAGTATCCATTCGCATCAGACAATAATGGATAGGGCATTCTGGAGGCTGCAGAGGGGTCCACATCAGTCTCCCCGTGGAATTCAGAGATCGTGGCCCTTTTGTTGTTCACAGCAACCGTTCGGTAACTCGTTGTCTTATTCAGCATACCCTAGGCAGCCATAAGTTACCTTCCCCCATTCCAGACGTGATTTGCGCCGGCGCGAGACGAGCTATACATTTACGTGCGATTTATTCTCCCACGGCCCTCCCTGCATCCATACATCGCGTCTTCATTCCTTCCGATTGTTTTTCTTCAGCGCACCAGTGTTTGAAGGTTCACAAGAATGGGCCTGCTTCGTCTCATCCGGCTGCGGATGTTTTAAGCGAAAGTACGCGCAAAAAATGTTTATGAAGGACAGCTGAACTAGTTTCGCTGCAAAAGTTAGCACGTGGTGCGCAAATGTTTCGGCGTATAACGTAGTACCTAGTGAATCTGTCCACGAAGGGTTAAGAAGTGATGGGAAATCGAGTTGTTATTATGGGATGTATGGTATAAGGGTGTAAGTTTATAGGGCCATGATGGCTTGTATCTAGTAGAAATTGTGAAGGATTAGGGAAAGGTGGAATAAGTTAGCTCGTAAGTGCGTCCGTCTTGAAAATAAAGGTTATAAGGAAGTGAGAAAGAGCAGCATGACTGGGACTCGAACCCAGGTTTCCGAGAAGATATGCAATGAAGGACCTGGGTTCGAGTCCCGGTCATGTCGCCATTTTTCACTTTTTTATCAATATTGAAATTAAATGATGAGGCTGAAGTAGAAGTAGTGTTTACCAGCGGATAATAATAGGATGTTTATCATATCTCGATGTTCAGTATATATTTTGTATTTGTATCCTATGAAAATATCTTTTTGGAATAGAACCAAATTAAATTTATCTTTTAATCCCTTCTGAAACGATCGTCAGAGTGTTGGTTTTAAAAGCAACGATCGTGTGAATGTATACGTCAAATAATTAATATCGCCATGGTGATAACCTATTGATTCGAATCCTATGAACTTGTCCTTTTTGAAATTAATGAGAATATAAATCCAGTATCGTACAATCTCATAGAATTCACTCCATCCACATACACACAAACACACACGTGTCGGATGAGCTATGGAAATCGCTCGCACGAAAATTTTTCGATCAGATTTGTCGTTCCGTTCGAAAGGAATAGAATTTTTCCGCTTTGATCCGGATTCATCGAAAATAATAAACAAAGAGCCCGTGAAATTGGCTTCCTCGCTTATATTCCATAGCTTCCAATTGAGCCCCACGACGTCATTTGCGCTCTCTCTCTAGAGCGACGCTAGACTTCGTCAAAAGGTCGCCTCTTCATTACGTGTTTTTTCTCCTTTGATTGCTGCATAAATCCGGACTACTTATTTTTCCGGTGGAAAAGCGATCCGTAGGCCAAATGGATCGAATATTTCTATCGCGGAATTTCGAATCGGATCGGGGAAATGAAATCTCCGCTTTTTTTGCGAATTCAAACATTCGCTTCCGTAGGGAAGACTTATCGCGCTACACTGGATCAGCCGTGTTTTTTTTCCTCTCGATCGATCACCTTCGATAGTCAATTTCCTCGTATATTAGCTTTCGACCCGGGCGACTATGTTCTTTGTCCGTAATGAAGTCGACTAACAAAGGTGTCTGCGTTGACCGAGAGGTTTGGGGTGATGGGGGTGGGGGAGATCGTTGGCTGGAAGCCCGAGTGTTTTAAATACTCATCCGGGTTTGATGGATTAGGTTCTTAATGATTTTCTCTTTGATTCGCGAAAGAGTGTCTATATTGATATCGAAAACTGATTGGGGGCGATGGAAGTCGTCAACAAGTTTGTGTTTGTCGGGTAGGTGTGTATAAAGCTATTGATGTAAATTAAATTTTTTGTGGGTTAATTTGTTCTTTATGCTAGGGTTTAGTGTTGAAGTCGGGCTTTTTTTTAATGTGGGATGATTGCCGTAAGCATGCTTTGAATGTGTGTTCTGATGTCAAGAGATGGATTGGAAATTTTCTCTTGGAACAGCTCGTTTTAACAGTTATTGTTTATGGAATTGATTAGCTTGTTCATTAAGGAATAGGGATAATGTACATCCCTGCTGTTTGTCTTGTACTAGCTACTATGTTTCATTTGTACGTATCCGTATCGTTTTACTTGTTTTTCATACGTAGTGAAGGTCATAAATTGTTTAAATTCGATTTATTTCTCGGATTAGGTGCAAATTATACCTTAGCAACGAAATTTTAACTGCAAAGTGTATCTCAAGGATTCATGTGTATCAGGATACATTCTCAGTTGCTTATCCTTTGCCGTAAAGGTAAACGACCTCAACTTCCTCCCGCTTACGTCGACGGAGGATATTTCATCGAAATTTCGCATTTGAGGTTACGCCCAGAGTACACGCGATAATTGGCACCGTCCCCAATTAAAGTATCTCTAACGCGAAACTCCCAAGAAAAAGGACGTTTCGGAAGGCCACGTCTTCCCCGCCCATGCGCCCACACCATCTCGTTCTTTTACAAAGCGGCGGAGTCTCATTAATAAGAAAATCAGGTTTCGTTTGCTAATTTTCACCGGCCCCCTCTCTCACTCAGCCCCAAACGTTTCTTCTCGTCCCAGGGGACCCGTGTTTTTTCCTCCGAGTAAGTGGCTGTCTTATGCATGTACGTGGAAGACGTGCCCACCCCCGCCTCTCGTCCGTCCCCCGCTACTTAACCACCCCTTCGAGTCCTGCTTTCCCGGAGACATCATCCTCTAGGGTTTGCGCTCTCTCCGTGCTCGAGGAGAGCCTGGGATTGGAGTGTTGGAGTCGTCTCCACAGGAGGCGGAATCTTCCCCGTGTTTTCGTTTTTTCCACTCGTGTCTCTCCGCTCTCGACGCTGTTTATCGTGGCGTTTACCAAGATGTATATTAAGGGGTTGCATTTTCTTTAGTGGCTGTACACCGGATTCGGGTGCTGGAAGCGCCACGTATGTCCTACATGTACTCGTGGCTTTCGTGTTTGTTTTCTGGCTCGGTTAATGTAGGGATTTTGTTAGTTTTTATGTTACGGGTCGTGGGTTGCGAAAGGGTGGTTTTGTTGGGATGTTTTTGGGAGTGTGGTAGATAATTATTAGTTGCTAGGTAGCAGGGTCATGATTATAGTTGAGGTAGTGAGATGCTGTTATGTTTGCGTTTTAGAATTGTATAGTTATATTAGATTAGTTCTTTATTATTTGAGATGAAATTTGTAGGATTTTCGATAGTTTTTCGTGCTTTCTTCTATTGATTTATCTATTGGTCTTAATGTCCTAATGAGGTTTTATTTCCCGATGGAGTTACTTCAGTAATTTTAAATAATGGATTGTGCACACACATTCTCGTAAGAAATATAAGTTGAGAGTTAAGCGCACAACTTAATTCATATTTTATTCACGTTTGGGTTCAAATAAAAACGGTGTAGAAGGTCTAAATATTTGCGTATGTCATACGAAAATAAAGAAATTTAGATTTAGATTCGTACAATAGGAGATTTAAAGTGTCGTTTTCTTTCAGCCTTTCTTATTCTTATGATGTCGGAACTTTTGTTGAGGATTATGAGACAATTGTTTGAAACTGACGCAAAAAAAGAAGGATAAACTAAAGAGAATGAAATTTTGTTTGGAGTTTGGAAAAACTACAATTAGCTTAGCAAGGTAAAAATTAGTTATCATGTAACTTCGTTGCGAGAGTCGCGGCATTTCCGTATAATTCTCCGAAATCAGCGAGATTTTCAGGAGGATTAATTTGTCTCCGGCTAAGTCGAGAAAAGTTTCAAGAAAATCCACGGGTGGAGTTTTACCTACCTTTTTCTTTTTCGTTAAATGTCATCACCCTTGTCAGTTAGTTCTTGAATCGTAATTAAGTTTTCCTTTCACTAGTTCATCCTATGGATTTTTTTGTCCTTCTCTATAACGTGATTTAAACTGAGTTCATAACTGTAAATCTAGGGTTTGTTTTTTATTAATGAGTTGGTCCTCTACGTATGTCCAACGGGAATGTATAGCAGGATTATAGTGTCCCTGTAAGCCCCTAGAAAAAAATAGAATTAAGGGTTTGTAGCTGTAATAAAGGGTATTAAATATTTTGTGAAAGTTCTAGAAGTGGTTCTTATGTAAGCTTATGGATAAACCTATCTTTTTTGAGAAGGATAAGATATATATGAGGACTAAAGTAAATGTTTCAGTAAAAGGGGTGGCTAATAAGGTATTTGAGATGTTATTTTGTTTAATTATCGAAGGGTTAAATTATTCATAATGTACAGATGTGTTACATTTTGCATTTGAGAGTAATGTATTCAGAGTCAAGAATTGTAGTGTAATTAAAAAGCTATTTTACCTAGAAGTTTTAATAAACTAAAATGATAAATAAGGTTATGAATTTATCTCATTCAAGTCTATTTTTGAAGGAATGTATTAAGTCATGAAAGGAAAGGACCAAAGGTCTCGCTCTATGGTAAGATTCAATGAATAGCTACGGATACATCTTAAAGGGGAACTATTGCAATTATTTTGCTAAGTAAGGCTTACCAAAAGTTCTGTCTATAGTTGCGTTGTTAGTGTTTATGTAATTATGTAAAATAATTAGTAACGAAAGAAATCGTAGCAGAATAACTTGATCGAGCCATATTTCTCGTAAAATTTCGAATATTTTAGTATTAAAGATGTTCCTTATATTCGTTAGAGTCTATATAAGTGTTTCTCGTGTTATTTCAATGAATTCTGTTCATAGAAGTACACATGGGGCTTAAGGGCATACAAGCCTCTATCCAATGTCATATCACAAAGGGTACTTGTATTTTGACCTTCGTACACGCGTTCAGTACAAATATTTGATATCTCTTAAACACAGCCCGACCTCGAATGAAGCTCTTACAAAAGAATGTATCATTCTAAAGACCTTTTTCAGGGCAGCAAGATAGTAATAAAGTCAGCGGTGGAGGGATTTTTTTAACTGTTTCTCTCTGTCCTTGTATGTTGTTGAGCAATCAGCGAGTAGGTGAGATGACCCCTCGGATTTTATCCATGACAACGCGGCTTAAGTTTATTCTTTTCCATAGCAAGATCGCTATTTATTCTCCTTGGCAACAGAAGGTCTCTAACTCTCTCTCCCCTTTAAGTGTAGTTCATTGAAACTCCTTATCTTAAACCCTCTCGAGATATGGGGGTCCGGGTAATGTTTGTAATAAGATTGTAATCAGTTTATTATTGTCGAGATATGTTCGTATTTTCACAAATTATTGTGGAAAAGTGGTTTGAAGTACCTTAAATTTTTCAAAGGACGATGAGGAATAATTCTTTGCTTTCATGACCTTTATTACCTGTATTATTTCTCTATTGATGGTTAAATTAAATAAGATTGCTGAGCTTTAACCTTGCACAATGTTAACGTTTATGTCTGATGAGTGAAGTGCGTGGGTTTTTATTTTTTATCGATAAATCTGAACTACTGATCTGTTGGCCATCTTCAATCGGGGGCTTTTTTCAATTACTTCAACTCATACTATCATATATCGTGAATTATCTTCAGGTTCATAAAGATAGCTGAAATAAGTGTTAAGTTCTAGTGTATTTTTCTTTTAACCAGTGTTAAATAATTTCAAGGAGAAAAAGGATTGATATTTTACAAAGTTTTTCTTCTCCTCGTAATTAGTTTACTAATAACTTCGAAAAGTTTTGGCTCGAACCCACATCATAAAGATCTCAGCGTTAGCTATTTCTCACGTACGAACTTTTAAGAGAGCGTTTACGTGCGTGGAAGTTTCGTGTTATGAGGTTCTATAATATGTTACGTAATGGTATTTCTAATTCCAAGATAGTCCAGCACGTCAGGCAAAACTCGTGATCAAAGCATAAATAACATCTCTCGTCAAAACATACGAACGCGAAACGGCCGAGACTCCAGCAGCGCTGCTCCAAATCTTCTTCGAGGAATACGAGTGAGGAGTTCATCCCATCCTTTCAAAACAACCCAACACGGAATCATCATGCGCAAAGTGGATCTGGGTCCAAAAATAATTCTGTCTTTTTCCCTCTCTAAAAGCCAAGAAAGAAATATATTTTGGAGGGAACCCCCTTAAGGACCATCGGGGAACGAAAATGTTTCGGATATTAGTCTCTTCGTTTCTTAATTGCTTGTTATGGTTCTCTAAAGAAGGATAATAAACGGTCCCGTGAAATGTGCCTTTGGCTTAAAAAGTTTCTCGGGAACTCCTTCGTCGAACGTCTCCGTTGCACGGTGTTGATTTTGGAGAGGTCGCAGTTGATATTTACGTATTTGTTTCATGGAACTCGTTTCTTTATTCGGAGTGTCTTGGCACGGGATTGATTCGGATTTCGATCCGTTATTTCGGACGCGATCCCTTTCAAGTTTCCGAGTTTAAAAGCGAAAAAAAGTCTTACTTTGACGCAACGTTTTACCGCAGCCTGGAAGGGTCCCTCGGATTCGTATAGACACCGACTTTCTGGGAAAAAATGAGGGGGACCCTCGGTTCCAATCGAAAGTTCCGGTACGTCGATAGAGATTAATTAATGAAATTCTCTCTCCGATGATTGTTCTCGCTCCACCCTTTCTTCGTCATTTCTCCGTTCCCTTAGCAACCTCTATTTTTCCACCCTCTCTCCCTTTATAACCTTTTACCCGTCTTACATACTCTCTCTACCTCGACTTTTTTTTCTTTCCGCAGCCACCCTTTTATCTCCAGCTTCCCATACCCGCCCATCTCTTTTCATCTTTCAATCGCCTTCTACAGGCCGTTCTTTCCACCCCACCCACTCGCTCGTTGCCTTTATCAATTATGGCGGCTCTATCCTCTTCTCCGAAAAGGGTTTTATATTTTTTCGCGTGCTTGAATTATTGGGATGAATAGGTTCGTGTCTTTTTCATTATGAGAACCTCGGGACGCAGTTCGCTTAAAAGATATTTATCTTTCGAAGTCGCGCACTTAATTGCGCTTTTTTTATACTTAATGTCGCTGCGAATTAGGATGGTCTATCGGTATTTTATGGTTTTTATTTTTTCGTCCTTATCTTGATCATCGGCTGTGTTCCTGAAGAGGCTATTAAAGATTAAATGCTGTAGGTGTTGGTTGTATTGTGATTATGGCGTGTCCTATTGCAGCTTTTGAACATAGTTTTTTTATTACTTTTGGAAACCCATAATAGTTAAAACTTGATGATTGATTGCGTGTGTAATAGAGTTAATAATTGGCATTTTAAAGGAGATTCGGTGATATTACTGCATCGTTATTTAGCTAGAGAAATCTCGGAAAAATATTGTACATTAAAATTTTGCGGAACATGCGTATAATTTGGTTATCTGCCATGTAATTCTGTCTAGATTCAATAGATTCATATTATATGAATTATATGGGTTTCTCTTACTGCTGCACTAATATTATAGGTAAACTCAAAAAGCAAAGGGATTACCATTAATTTTTTGTAGCAAGAGTCCGCTACATGATATTAACTGGAGCGCAAATTTATGTCAATGGATGAGTTCGGCCGTAACGTTTGGTTTCTTGTCGAATCAAAAATCACAACAATCAATTTCTTGGTCCCAAGATTGTTCCTTGATGTACCTCTCAAACTTGTTGGGCTTTAGATATTTTTATTCCTGATTACTTTCTGACTTTTTCAGAGCTCGGATTGAATGGAATCCTTAGTCTGCGACCAATTTTTTTCCTCCATGCAGCCAGCGACTGTTACTCGTCCTTTTTTTTATATTGGACACCGAGATCCGTCTTCTATTGTGTCGCACGGTCGATGTTTCCCTTAGACTAATCCACGTTCGCATGTTGTGTATTCAACTTCGTCTTCGACAGTTTCCGATAGTTCTACTCCATGCAATCCCTTCCCTCCCTTTAATAGAAGAGACCAATATAAAGGAAGTCACGGCCGTGGATTTATAAATGGCTTTCCCCGCAGAAGGGAGGAATTTTTCGGCAGTTGCGTGGGTTCATTTTGATCGTTGCGTGCTCGAAGTATATCACGCTGCGGAGCTCCAAAATACCCCTCAGCGGGGGTACCACCTCAGGGTAGAAAATATGACTTCCCAACTGTAGAATTTTGTACGTATTTTTCCTTGTTGGAATGAGTCAGTCTGCGGAAGCCTCCGTTGTAAAGAAAAATGATTTAATTCGTTACCATAAGGAAAATTGCTTTCGTTTTTTGTATTTTAATATTTGATTCGTGGATGTGTATGCGTAAGACTTCCGTGTTGTTCAGATTTATTGCTTTTGTAGTTCACACGAAATTTTTTCAGGTATCGATCTGATATGATCGCTCTATTCTGTTCTGAATTGAACTTTGCTCAAGTTGGGGTGTGTTCAGGTTTTATTACAGATAAAGTGATTCAGAATTCGATGCATATATTTCCGAATTTAGAATTCCTTTTTCCCATGAATCGCATTCTCTTTTCTCCACGAGATATCGTTTCCTGTCCTTGCATCTTCTTCCTTAATACGAGTACCATACGTCTTGCGTAAACTCAGTTCTAACCAAAGGCAGTCCGTGAGAATTCTTTGCCGTCATTGACTCAAGAGCGGGTTTGTTACTCTAAGCGAAGAGTTTACCTTCCCGATATACGAGATGAAAGACTCCCGGGAAGTTTTTTTCGGAACGTAGAAGAAATGGCTTGTTAGCAAGTAATGATTTTTCAAGCGGTTGTTATGTACCGCCGCGGAGCGTGCGGAGTTGAACCGCGGAGAGAAAATAAATCTCCGAATCTTTGATGAAAGGAAGTTCGTGTGTGTCAATAGCATCTTTATCGTTATGTCACCGTTCCCCACGCACGAGGGTTCAACAAAAGATATATCAAAAGGGGTTTCGCTGCCGTGCCCTAAATAAGGATGTTCTTAGCCCAGACACAGCATCCGGTTTCCTTAAGTGTCCCTAGGAAATAGATTCGTTTAATTTATGAGGAAAGATCGCTCTACCTAGACTAGATTGATGGGTTGATGTAGAAGCTGGAATTTTAATTGATCGGTCAAGTGATTGTTACGTAAGCATTGGATACAATAAAGTCGTACTCTATTTTTTCTAAAGGAACAGTTCAGTATCTATGCATTTTAATAAAATATGTCTTGTATCTATTACCGTATGGAGGGAAAGATTGTGATTTTTTTACTTTTGCATTCAGGTAAATAAATATTTTTAATCAGGAAATACATTTAGCTAATGACCTAGTAATACTGCAATAGATAAAGATTCGATCTTGTTAGGAAAGAAAAAATCTCCTATTAGGAAAGGACCTTTTTATGTATATCTTCGTTAAATAATATTTCGCAATATATCGTAGAATACTTTCATGTTTTAAGTTAGCTTCTCTCCACGGATTGTTATGTTTAGTTTCCCGTCTCGAAAATGCAGTGAAGTAAGTCGAATTTAAATTGCTAAATTTAAAATCTAATTCAGATATTAGTCTTGTCTGCTACACTCAAAAGGCAGAACTCCCAGACTAGCTTTTTGCTTTAAAACCAGACGGCACGCTCTCGTTTCTTTGTGAAGTCCATCCTCTAATTCTTTTAGTTTACATACCCTTTCTCCCTATTGTTTTGTCTAATGAAGATGGACTAGAGCTTTGGTCACCGGTCAGTTCCCACCGCGAAGATATCCAAGTGATGAGTGATAGCATCTCAGCTTTAGTCCTTTAGTGGCGTTCCCTTAATCTGCCATCTCGTCCCTCCCTTTTGTTCATTTCCCAGTCCCTTTCGCTGGCAGGACCTGCTTAACGAGTGACTTTTTATTCGGGAGTAATTATCCGAAAAGTTGCTGCACGCGAAGTGAACACTGCGGTCAACGGTGTGTGAGTGCACATCTGCATATCGTAGGAGCACAGAAAAGAGTGGCTTTTCTCCCATGAAGATCGTTGGAGTAGATGAACTCACATTGGTTTTCTAGGTTAAGGAAGTACTTGTTTTTGGTTAGTCTGAGGTTTGGTTTCGGTTGCCTCAAAGGTTTGGTTGTTAGCGGAGTTGATTTTTTTCATCTCCATGACAACGCTTACTGAGTTGGGCTCTTATGGAAAGTTGGTTTAATTCTTGATCAGAGTGAAGTTATTTCTTTCATGCTTATATTTTGTTATGATATTATGAACAATTTAATTATATTCTTATTGTATATTCGTGAATTAATCTGATTTATGTTATTTTACTTTGATTAATCACATTTATGTTATTTTACTTTGTTAAATTCATCCCTATAGTTTCTTTTTTGTTTTAAGATGTTAAGGTTCCAGGTTGTACTTGCTGGAAATTTTTGCTCAATTTGCTTTCTTATTTGGTGTTATTTATTTTTTGTTAAATCTCGTTTCCGGTCATTATAATAGTGTTTTTATATTTTCTCAAATTTCGTTCTCTAGTACCGTTAGTTAGTTTTGTGAGTGAAAAATCGGGAAATAATTAATATCAACCATGTTTTAAATATTTCAGTTTTACAAGTTCAAATAATTTTTCCCTATGATTTGTATCTGATGATTATGAAGTAGGATGTTTGAATTTAATCATCTTTCTGTTTTTTTCTTAGATGTATTTAGATTATTCTTAGATCGTATTTTTGTGTTAGAATTTCTACCGCATTTTCATTGTGATGTACTTTCCTCGGAAAAAAACTTGTATTATTTTATGCTAGACGTTGGTAGTAAAATGTCAATATTAGCATCCAGCATGTCTTAGTAAGATCGGACGTTGTTTTTGCCAGAAAGTTTCCCGTATAATTTTGCAGACTACTTCTAAGTCTGCATATTCCTACGTTCCTGCCAGATAATTTGCGTCGTCTCCGATGGAAATAGGCCTTCCTAGATTCAATCCTGAAATGGCTTATGATCTACGGCTAGCATCCGTGCACATCTCACGGGCTTCCTTCGTAGGACATGTCATCGCTGGCTTCATCTTTCTCTCTTTGGATACGGATTTCCGGAACACCCCCCCACCCCCTGCCCCCGTTTCTCCATCCAGCGCCTAGATGGCGTTCGACCTCACTTATGCAATCACTTATTAGGTTTCTTGGAAATACCATCGTTTTGTCTCTTTTTCCCTTCCATACTTGCGTTTCAGCAGGAATATCCGAGTTATATCAGTCACTGGAAAGGTTTATTATGCGCTACGTCTACATTATTCTCTTAAAGAACGTTTTATTCCTGCTGTAATCGTTCCGATATGGAATTTTTAATTGGAATGACATTTTGAGTATTTGGAGCTAATAATACGGTTCTTAAATTCAAGCGGGTCTCGTCGTATCGGAAATAGCTGTAGATATTAAAATTCCGTATTGAAGATCGACGTCATGCCGAAGACTTCGTTCTATTGGCTGTTTTTAATTGTTAATCGCCTACTTAAATAAAAGATCCGTAACTATTTTTATGACTTTTTCTTCTATCGTTTTCTGAGCCTTATTTATTTTTTAATTGCGAGCTGCTTTTAGGGATAATATGTTTGTTGATTCTGTGTTATTTTCTCTTTATGCCGGAGCCATAACTTAAGCCATGGCCAAAGGGAAGCCTTCGTAATGCGCCATTCAGAAGTGTTAGCCAATCGGGTGTTTATTTTTCTTATTCAGAATAGATTTGGCGAGGGTTAGATGTGCGCATTCCTTTTTAATGCTGTTTTGTCTTGGGTTTAAGTAGGCTTTTTCTTTAATAAATGCGGAGTATTCTTTTATTCATTGATAATTATTTGTACTCGTAGTTGATGGATTTTATGATTGCTCCTTACGGGATTTATTTCGTTGACAGTAATTAATATTTCGACGCTTTGTATTTCAAAATCTTTTGTAATGAGTTTTTAATTTGTTTTCGTGTTATGGAATTACGTCAGATGTTATTAGCATCCCGTCTTGTACTGGATACGAAAATAACTTGCACACGAATGTTTTCTAATCATTGCGCTTTCCGGGAAAGGTAATGAGTGGATTAGTTTTTTTCATTGTTCCCTAAGCGAGGGCCCGAGAGAGTTCCGAGAGCTTATGAAAGCATCATAAAGTGCATTCTTTTTAGACGACAGTAATTTCAGAATGGAGTAGAATGCATCAACAGACGAACTTACTTCAGGAAAGTAATTACGCCGATGGATTTCGGTACGTCTGCACTCGTTGAACGCGAGGTTACGATTCAACCCGCAAATCGAGTACAAGTCGAGCAAATCAACCAATCACATTCTCTCTTGCTTAATCTCTTTTCGGATCGAAAAAAAAGAATACGCGCGCGGTCACCGCCGCGTGCCGAATATCCTTTCATCCCTTTTTCCGAACGAAGGATCCAGTGCCTCGGTAAAAAAAACGCGATGGGGAAGTCGCGCATACGGTTCGGTTTTCCGAAACAGGATGGCGATGTGGGTTAGCGGTTCCCTTCTCGGCTTGTCCCACTTCAACCCAGACTTCCCCGAGCGTCGGATCGCATTCCTCATTCTGCAGGAACGAGTTCGATTAACCGGAGGGCTTCATCCCAGTTTCTCTCCTCATTTGTTTTTGTTGCGATGCCGAATAATAATGGACGCGTGCCTCATCTATCCTCGTTCGACGCTAACAGGCGCGGGGTTTTCTCTAGGTCTTTTTTTATCAGGATTGAATGTTTGGAATATTTTTAATAGAAGGTTTTTGTAGGTTTTTTTAACGGGGGTTTCTCGTATTCGAATGCATGCTGGATTTGTTTCCGGACGTGATCAGTTCTACGCTAAATCGAGCTGAATGTCCTGGAGGGATGGAGTTTTTTTTAGTGGAAGTGTTAGTCTAGTAAGAGGGTGGTTTTCTAGCTCAAGTTGCCGTTGTAATACTACGTTGTTTAATACATCCTGATTTAACGGAATGTATATAAGTTGTTATCTTGTAAAAGGAGTGTTAGGATGTTTTACATGTCACTATCTGTGAGTGAGGTTTTTGTGTGTTTATTTTGATTAGCTTTAAGGTTCTATGTTTGAGGTATACATTGCGTTCTCTGTGAATATTATTTATTAATACATCTTCATATTCTTCTGGGCTTATTAGTTACTTCTAAAATATAGGCTCCATTCTTTATGTTCCAAATTTTGAAAACACGGTTGTACGTTATATTTGATTAATTATACTAGAAATTAAGATCTAGAAGAACTCTCGGCGTTTAGGGTTTATACAGTTTCATTCATTCTTTATTTGATGCATAATTGAAATAAATTATTAACAATTTTTATCTAATGAAACTCACCGAAATGTAAACCAAGGAATTGTCCTAAGAAATATAATTTTGTTCGATGTTTAAATTACCTACCACATGCCAAAAAGCGGCTTTTAGAGTGTTGATGAAGATGTAGATCCCAATTTTTCATTTTGGATTATTTTTATTTTACGGTGTGAAATGCAAACTGGTCTCGTTGCAGCGAAAATATATTCATCCTACATTTCATGGCGTTTGAATATTCAAATCTCTCGGCATTGAATCAATCAGGGATTAGAAAACAGTGGAACGCGTATTTTATTCCACAGCCTGGTTTAACTTTTAATTTTCGCCACCAATTTCCCATTAAATTCTTCGTTTCAGCGTATCATTCAGCTTTTTTATTTTAAAATACCAGGATTCTAGTTTTTCTTTTACGAATTCCCCATGTGGAGAGTTCCGAATGCAAAATTTTCAGTTCAGTAAAAGGAGGCCGTATTAATATCCGAACGCTAGATTTATCGCAGTCTCCGTGGGTAAAATCGCTCCATTTCGAAACTTAAATCCCGCGGTTTCCATTCTTCTAGTATCGCAGCGGTTTTAGGGTTAACTGTAGCAATTCTATTTATATCAAAACGATGCCTCGGCACAATTCGTATCGGTCTATCTAGGTTTCGATGACGAATCGTCATTATATATTTTTTCTCCGTATTCTGGTTCGCGAAAGGAGAGGTGAAAATTGATTACAGCGGTTGAATATAAGGTGTCACTTGACCGATCATCTGAGGAGAAAATGTTGCAGACTTGCGGTCGGCGATTGTTCGATATACCGGTCGCGAACGGAATAAGCAAGAGGGCGGCAAAAGGACGTACTAAAGTTATAATAGAGACACTCGATCCATTTCCGCTAGATAAGACGTCTCGCGGTGCAATTAATCGAACCAGTAGCCAAGTTTAATGGGTCTTGAAAGTTTAATGAATTCTTCACATTAACGTGACCTTCAGAGTCATTGTGCTCCATTCAAGGAAGCGGTTCGCGATGTTTTACCCGCTCGATCATTTCCGAAGGTTCTGAAAGCTATGTTCCATTCTTCTGCAGGCATCATAATGGATTTCTGTGCCGCAGGGCTTCCATTAAATTAGTGTTTGATCTTGAATTTTTTACGTGTTCTTCTTGCGTTCGCGTAAAACGATTGTTTCGCGTTGTAAATCATGTCCACACTTGAATCGACTTTTGTTTATTTGAGGAATAGACTTGTCAGTGTAAGGCGGTTAAATTTAGTAAAATTTTGTGTATATAGAAAGAAGTGGTGTGTTATCTTTATACGGAAAGAGGAATGTTTTGATAGAGCTCTTAAAACTGCTAGTATTTTGTCAATTATATTTAAATTTACAATTCACTGGTAGTCTTTTAAATTCCTCACTCAAAGAGTAAAATTTACCTAGATTCGAGAGCAGTACAGATGTCTTACAAAGGCTACGTTTAATTCCGAGAATGAAAACTTAAAAAAAAAATAATATCCGCGACTTCATTTGAATCTCGCAATCGAATCGGAAAAGGAGAATTTTTAACTTTTATTCCCTTTAAAAGGAGTGTCATTCATCACACGGACTCACTTTGCCATTTCTGTTCAGACCTGCAATTGGAGATATCTCGTTTCGAGTTCCTGGGACATGCTCCTTATTTATTCCGACGTTTTTTCTTTGGGCTTTATTTGGCATTGCATCGCAGAGCTCTCTTTCCACACCTCCTTCCATCGGCTCTCCACCACTTTCCAGAAGGGCGGCCCTTCGTAATAAAGCGTTCCCATTTCACTTCCTTTATACCCGATGGCTTCTTATGTCAGTGCTTTTTGAACCGTCAACTGAATGCTCTCGAAGTATCGGTGAAGATGGTCGCTTATTTTCTCCTGTATCGATGAATTAATGACGCGAAGTGGTCGGGATGCGTTTAAGATTTTTTATTTGATGAGTTAGATTCCTTTGTGCGGTGTGCCAAATAGAAATTTTGAATTAAACTTTATTTTATTAAGTGCTTTATAATTTATATCGGGGAAGAATGGTTTAAGGTGTAATTAAATAGTATTTGAGCCTTGTTGTGTAAAACTTGATTCAATTAACGAAGGTAAGACAACGTATCTGATTGGAAGTAAGGCAATTTTTACATTATTTCGTAACTAAATAATGTTAAACGCTGGAAAGCGGATGGTAGATTAGATATATTAGTTGGAAATAGCCATTATTTCATTTAAATGTACGCTTCTATAACACGATATCGTCTATTTTCCGAACTGAATCTTAATGCACAGCGATGTCTGACAAAGGAGTAATACTACTGAGTGTACTGAATGATGATACGTAATGATAATTGGAACACCATTGAGATATTTCTTCATAAAATTCTGTATTATTCTAATAATTTTTTTAAATAACTGGGCTTAAACTATAATTTAATCGTATTAAATTGATAATGAATGATTTATGACGTTAGTTTAGGCATAACGTAGTCTTCAGATGATCAAAAAGGATTTGAATATTCCCGAGTGTTATTTTGTACTTTACGTATCGGGAGGTGTTAATTAATTTGTTGTAGTTTGGTGATAAATGTTAAAGCTATCCTTTATAGAGTCGGTATTCTACAGTTTTGTGGTACTTAACGTAGTATAATCCTTTATATCGGGATGAAAGTTTAGTTCTCCGAATGGATGCGTTATCTCCCTTCACAGCGTCACCCGTTTTACCTTTTCGAGAGTTTCCATGCTCCATAGTTAATATTTAACAGCCATAAAGCCTACCCCTAATTGCCAGTCATGCATCTCAATTTGCTGGGCCAATAAATCGTCTCATCTTGGTTGACTTAATCGTTGCCATCTTCCCCGTCCTTGGTTCAACCGGATTTACGGAAAGAGGAGAAAATATCGTCGGAGTCTGTTTGTTTCTGCGGATTGCGAAGATTTATTTTTGGGTTTTCTCAACGCGCGAGTGGAAAAATACGGTGGTATTTATCGACAGGTGTGTTTAGTACCGCAATAAATGGAAATAGTCGTTTATTACTCCTAAGTTTTAAGGAGAAAGGGTTTTATGGTCTAGTGTGTGCTATCATATGCATTCTAGAGCATAGTTTAGGGACTGTTATGTTTTAGTTTTTGCATACTATCAGCATTCATGATTGATTTCCGATGGTGTAGCTTTTCTTTAAAATATCGCAGCTTATTTATTCTCTATTGTTTGCTTATGTATTGGTCTTTTACGAAGCATTTTAAAAGTAATTTATCAAATTCTATCACTTCAAAGATAGGTATATAGTAAGTAAGTAAGTATATAGTTTGCAATTGTAGATTTTTAATTCATTGCATTAGCAGACGTAAATAAAAGGTTTATAGAATGATTAACAAATGACAGTTAAAGATCATAATCATTATTCTATCCTCATTAATTTTTTGTGTAATTTTTAGTTCTAGTATTATTGTTATTTATTAGTCGTTTGAGTTGGGTATTTTTACTTGAGTATTTTTAAGATTGTTAAATTAATTGGTATGTCTCGTAATTAGATTTTATGCTGTCATAAAATTATTTTAATCGTACTAAAGACGTAAAGAATTTGTTTATATATCCTACGCGAATTGTAATTCATATGTATAAAATTTACTTCAATTTACAACAATATTATATGAATATGAACATTGCTTATATCTTTAAATTATTGCAGTGTAGTATATTATTCTTTGAATAAATAGAGAGAAAATACTTTTTTACAGGTAGAGAAGTCTATATAGATATTACTCATTGTTATTTTTTTACTATTGGCTCATACTCAAAATAAGAAAACGGATAGTTTCTTCCCATAATCTAACTAGAGAGAAATCTTTACCTTCTGATGGAATTTCTAACCTTTATCCTATCACGGTTGAAGTAGTTGCTTTTCTCTCTTGAATAAATAGATAAGGATATAAGAATCAAAACACGAGGGAAACATCTCGCGTAGTTTTGCCCTGTCATCCCGCATCCAACCTCGGCCATACGATAGGAGATGACATCCACCGAGTGTACCTTGAACAGAATACTTATAATCTTCATCCCTTTCACGGCAATTTTTATTACGTTCCGCTTCCATTGACACGTCACTTCCCATTTCTGCAGTCTATGATTTAATCCCCTTAACAGGTGGCTGTGCGGGTCCGCCTAAGAGGTATTTATAGAACGTGATCTCTCTCTCTCTCTTAATGAGACGTGTTTTACTACGGGAAACTTATTAATGGGAGGGAGTGTATTGACTCGTTTTCCAAGCCCTAAAGAAGGTCGACCTGTGGGGAATAAAGCCATTATCCGTAAGCTAGCGAGGTAGTCGAACGTCTATAGTTTAATGGCTCGCCTTCACCTTGAGAATGAGATGTCGAATTCGAAAGTCGGTCCGGATTTATCGACACGAGCGCGAAATGCGTGAATACGTACATGTGCAAAACATGCATTTATGGTAAAACTATCGGTTTACAGCTCGGGTTCAGAGTAGAGTG
This sequence comes from Pantala flavescens, assembly GCA_020796165.1. Lineage (NCBI taxonomy): Eukaryota > Metazoa > Arthropoda > Insecta > Odonata > Libellulidae > Pantala > Pantala flavescens. Next base: position 16,059,459 of record CM036881.1, on the reverse strand, counting down.
TTTTTGCGGCGTAACCAAGGAGATGTTGTGTTCCTTGTCAACTCGCTTGGGTTACGAGTGAATCGGTAACCAAGGGAAGGTATTTTGTGTTATAGAAGGGAGTAAAGCTGTGCACCATTTGTAGTAATGTTGTGGATGGTTAATCGGTATTATTTCCGCGTTTGGTTTAATTATTTAATTGAAATCATCGCAATTTTTCTTGGTATAAAGTAACGTATATAACTAAAGATTGGAGTATTAATAAGCATCATCGTTAGCGCTGTATGGAGTGTAACTTATCGTCTGTATTAATTTATGTATTTTATGTGTTATACATCTTACGTAATGTAAAAATTCCTGAATTAAAATTCCGTAATATCATAGCGATAGTGAAATCGCGAATATTATGATATTTCAAAGTCTCTTTTCAAAATTACCATCCAAGCGAACTAAAATAGTTGTGGTTTGAGCTTTGTAATGCGGAGTTGACGATTTATCGCGTTTCCATTTAATCTCAATTTTTAATTCCCGTGAAATTTCCGTTTTTAATATTTCTAAAAACGTTTCCACGTGTGAATTGTATACATATTTGTCTCTCCGTTTCTTTTTTCCCCTCGCATAATACGGGAGCATTCGTAGGGAAGATGTATTTACGTAATTTGTAATTTCAGAATTTTCCAATTAATTACATAAAAGTGGAATTTATGTCATATATTGTGTGTTGGTATTTTATTTTAACTTTATATTGGGTGATATATTTCTAGAGGTATAAAATATGAAATTTTCGCTTCTAAAATGAGTTATTCGTCTATCTTGAATCGTAGGATGTATTTGGCTCGTTTATTGTAATTTTAATGAAAAACGAGCGTTCAGTTATTGTGTGTGTGTTTTATTGAGGTGCATTGATTCTTTACAATAGAATGGTAATCGTATATCTACATTGTTGAGATGAATTAAACAATTCATCTTTCATATTCGACAATAATACTGTAATTAGATTTCTAAAAATGTTCGAGATATTTAGCTTATTACATTAGCTAATTGAATTGAGTTTCTCTAATGATATTTGATTTTTATTATAGTATGTCCTTAATTCTTGATCAGATGAGGCTCTTTAATAATTGCGCATCGTTGATTAACTTTTCGCATTGAGTGTCTGGTTTTGTTGCGTTATTTATGGAACTGTACTCATGCCATCAAGGAGGAAGGAAATGAAGAGATAGTATTGCCACTTTCTCTTCATTTAATCTCCCTTAGCTTAAAGCTCTTTGTAAAATGTCACACGTGTAGTCTTCGATCCAATCAAGAGAAAATGGAACTTGCTTTTCTCGTCCGGAGTACTATTTGGGAATTGCTCGCATTCAGTCTGGAAGCGTTTCTGAAGTTGATATCAAAACGTCCTTGCTTCCAAGGGTTGATTGAGGCCTGTCTCTTCTTGTATCCAACCGTAATTAAATCAATTGATAATTGAAATATTAAAGAGAATTTTGAGTTTAATTGAACAGCTTTTAACCTTTACGAATCCGTTTGGTTTTGTATAAAAATAAAATCTGTACGTACAAGAAAGTTCTAGGAAACCAGCTGGCAGCAGCATACTCAATTTAGAGGCTGAATAAGGAAATGAAGAATTTACTTACAACTTCATTAGGATAGGAAGAAAAATGAAAGATATAAATTCGATCATTATATCCTGATACTAGCTGAATTTAGATTTAGTAATACTAATGTATTGCCTGCAGTATAATATAATAATAATGCTACAAAGAGAGAAAAATTTAATGAAATGGAAAAATTAATCGCATTACCTACTACAATACTAATATCAATCAATCCTCAGATATAAAATGTATGCCAAAAGGAAGGCAATATTTAATTGTTCAGATTCATTATTGTTTACGTTCAACGTTAATTGTCACTACGAAAAGTAAAGTGACGCGATTTGTAAAACGAAATGTTTCGTAATCACTAGAAAACTGCTGATTTGAGAACAAACTACATGGCATCGAAGGTTTTTGCGAGTAAACTGGAGTGTTAGTCTCATTTTCATATGCAGCGCAACTCATTTTCCTCGGTTAATAAATCGCGACTAGTTCTTCAAGAAATTCTTTGCAATCTCTCCTCTCTTTAGCTGGAGAATCGCTTAATAAGGGCGACTGTTCCGGTACAAACTCTTTCGTGGTTCCTCAAAAACGCTTGAGTCGCTAGCATTCCAAGGAAGAGAGCGTTGTCTATTTCCAGGTATCAACGCCTTTGGGCGTAATAAGAGAATTTCTGGGCGGTTTTTTAATTGCGGGCTTTAAAGTCTCGTTAATGAAAGGATGGTTCCATCTCTCGCTTTGTCTTCTTTCCTCGTTGTCTCGCCTCCTCATTACGTGCCAGCATCCATCTTCCCCTCACCTCATTTATCCCGCTCTTTATACTCCATTTCGCCATATCCCCTTTCAGCATCGGAAGAGGAAATTTTCCGAGACGGAACGTTGTTTCGTCCTCGGCCATTTCGAACCGGTCTAAGAAGGGGGATGAACTCGAGGGATTGTTTTTAGCTCGAGTCATGCTCTCTACACCACGGGTTATTATCCTCTATTTCGGGTTGCCCCCCTCCCGAAGGTCCACGACGGCGTTAGGACTCGCCCAAACCGGTGGCGCCTTTCCCGAATTAATTCACGAGCACGCCTTTCCACTTTTTTCGATCCGATGTTTCAAAGCGGAAATACGCTCATCTGGTGAATGAGTGTTCCACGAAAAGGTGGTGTTGTTTCGCGAGTAACTGGGACAGTATTTTTGGGGCTCGTTGTTGTTTCCTAGGTTGTGTTGCTATGGGGAGAGTAAGGTTTAGTTTCAAGAAAGGGGTCTAGGTTTGAAGCTTTTATTTCGTGTGATTTTCTGTTACGTATTGAAGTACTAATTAGTGGTGTATGTCAATGGATTCGTATAGGTGGTGTGGAGTTGCGAATTGTAATGTAAAAGATGAGGTTAAATATGTGTGATTGTTCTTAAAGAATTAAAATATTAGTAAGGTATATTTCGTGGAACTTAATGATTTAATAACTAGAAAACATTTTTCTTTATAATTTTGGTTTCTTGTCAATACCTAAGTATATAATGTTACTGAAAAAATGGTAAATTTTCCTCATATAATCATATATCTACTTTTTCGTGGGATACCTGCGCGAAGGGTTGTTTTAAATATTTAAAAAGGATATAAAAGTACTTATACAATACATTATAACTTATGGAAATTGTCAATAAGATATATAAACAATTTAAACACCGTCTCTTATTCATTTAATTAAGCTCGTTATAATGGAAAAGTTTGTTATCGTTGTTGGTAATTTCTTTAAGTGAAGTTTATAGAAGCGATCGGTATATTTTTGGTACCAACTCGTTAGTTTTTTATGATTATAATATAATGGGAAAATCCTAGAAAAATTGCCCATTTCGCTCTAGCCACAATTCGCAAGTGCCATCATCCGCGAAATGTATATATCTCTCTAGCATTTCCAGATTAAGCTTTTACACGTAATTCTCCTACTATTTATCGAGCTTCTTTTGTTTTCCATTGTGCGGCGCTTTTGATTATCGTAACATTTCTCGGCTATGGTGTGTACGCCGTCACCCCGAGGCCTTTTTTTCTTTCTCCTCACATCTCTCTCTTGGCGCCGTTGCATTGGCACAGACTCCTTTCTTCTCTATCTACTTTTAATCATTCTCCCTCTCCAATATCCTTTCTCTTTCTTTGCCTCCGTTTTGTTTATTTCCGACGTTCATATCCTACTTTAAATCCAACATGGCTGTGAGCTTAGAGAAAGTATTGTTACTATTGCAACTCAGTGTTCCGATGGACGGATTTTTGGGTCTTCAAAAGACAAAAACGTTTTGTGCTAGATTTTTTATAAGGTGTCCCCACTGATTAACCGGTTCAGCTCAGCTGTTCTGTTTTAGAAATTATTCAAAGTGGAGAAAATTCGTTTTGAAGGAAATGAGAAAGCGAGGGCTATCTGTTTAAATTAAAGTGGTGTTTTCCTTCAGGAAATGTTTTTCTAAGTTTTGTGAAGGTTTGAGTAAATAAGATCATTTGTTGAATCAAGATGTTTCCTTTTTATTGTTGATTAGTTGGTTTTTCTACCGTTATTTTGTGATTTTATGTTGTGATTCATCAGCTTAATTAACAAAGTAGTTTATAATGAAAGTACTAAGTGAAATACGTTCAGTATTTTATCGGTTGTTGCTTTTAGTTGCGTAAATTTCACTAAAGATGTAGTGATATAGTAATAGTGATCAACGCAGTGATAAATGTAGTATCAATTTTCTTATTACATTTTCTGTGGGTGTTTTCTTGACCTTTTATGAAGTTCTACTTTAATGGAATTTTATTGGTTAGTCGTAACTGTGTTGTGTATCATCTAATGTTACATTTTCTAAAATGTAAAGCAAGGTTAAGATGGTATTAGGTGTAAGGCAGTTCTGTAATTTAAACATAGGTTAATACTATTAAAGTTTTGTTTCCATGCATTATTTTGTTCTTAGAAAAGTTTTCCATCAAATGTATTGTTCACGAGTAGTCTTTGAATAGAATGTTTCAGCGAACTCATGTTTTTTGTGCAAGTTTTCAGCTCGCTATGTAACGAGAGATGCAGTATCCATTCAATTGCACTATCACGAAGTATTCTCTACGTACGTAAGTTGCTCCTCAAGTTAGGTTCGGGAAAGTTTTAAGCACCGAGTTTATCTCACCTTATCGAATTTCGCTTTTTATTTCCATTTTCGTAATTGTGCATTCTCTCGTTTCATATTCACGTCCCTCTATTCTGCGTGACACTTTCATTACCGCGCGTATCGATCTCTCATCCAACGTTCTCCATAACTCAGCCTTGCTCTATATTTCTCCATTCCATCGCCTATGCCTCCCCTTCCCCACATATATTCCCTCCTAAACTTCTCTCATTTTTCAACCTTCTTTCTTCGGCTGCTCCTTCATGACATTCTCACCACGTTATCGTCCCGCGGAGGTGCCAGGAGCCGCGTTCCTAAGGGAACCCTAAGTTATCACTCGAAAATATTTTAAAGTTCCGAAACTGGTTGGCTTCGAATCCGCCCCAAGTGTTCGATACGTGATGCTGAGATCGGTGTAGCTATTTAAAGGGCTAATTAGTTGTTGGATCAGGGTTGTCAAATAGGTTTACGTAATCTTTGGTTTTCGTATTTTTTATTGTTGATTCTTCTTCTAACTGTACGATTTTTAGAATACCAATAAAGTATCGAATTTGGTAACTATTCTGCTCGTAATCTAATTTTCTGAAGTGTATATATCGAAGAAAATTTTTATGAGCTTTTTAATAGTCTTCTAGTATGTATTAACCTATATCCAACAAGGGTATTACTTAATAAATTGTATCGATTTACTATAATAATAGTAATTTAGTCTTATATTTTACTATTGTTCGCCTGAATTAACTTTAACTTTAAAATGCTAAAAGATGTAATAAGTTTTGAAAAGAGATTAAACTGTATTAATCCATGTTTTGGCGTTGTTAATGATCTATTAAACAGATGACAGATAGTGAAAAATTGTGGAAAATCGTAGACTTTAAGACTCGGGCTTTCTCCTCGAAGTCACCGTAACAAGAATATCCTTCTAACAATCCGGAACACGGTTTATACATACAGTCCCCTTAACACATCAGTTTTCTTTCTCGTCCGGGGCTTTTTTTAACTCCCGTCCCATTTTCTTTAATCTTTTATCTCAGGGACCTCTCTTCTATTCATCATTCTCCACGTCTCCTGTGTCTCCGGGTGTCTAAACGGGTGGATGGAGTCGCGAGGGTATTTTTAAGGCATCTTTCCCAGTCTTTCTTTCTACTCGCAGCTTCGTTTGGCATCGAGAGGAGTCCCATAGTCATATGAATGTAAGGGTTTGGAAACAGTGCGGAAGAAAGCGTATATTTTTTTTTTTTTTTGGTCGACGAAGTGTTAGAATGCGGAGGCGACAAGAGGTTATTGGAGGCTCGTTGACGTCGGATAGCTTTCTCTTGTTTCGTTGGATTTGGATGTGGGATCTTTTAAGGTTTTTTTTTCAAGTGCGAGATCCGCGTAATCCGGTGTTCATTTTTTTTGTAGGATTTCATTGTTGTAAGACAAATCGGTGTTCGCGCTCAAGCCGTGTTGAAGAGTTGGGAATCTGATTAGAGTTGGTACTTCTTTTTTGCACAAGTCGATTTTGGTGTGGTGGTTCGGGGTGATGATGTTTGCTCTACGTGGGGTATTATTGGATTTTGGAATGGGATTTTTAACTAAGAAGAGTTTCAGGGTAAATCATAAGCTCTTTTTCTGTAGTTGCTGGATAAGTTTACGATAAATAATGAACAATTATGTTGTAACAGTTTTTGATGAGTTTTTTCTATGTAGTATGTGAATGGCATTGTATCAAAACCTGGAATCAATCGATAATTCCCTATTATTGAGGATTTGAATTAATTCTCAACACTTATTCAATGGCACAGTACACTTTTATTGTTATTACATCTTCCTTTAAGATACGAGAATTTTTCTGTTGCTGCTTAGTGGTAAAATGTACTTATTTCACAAAATAGAGAAATTCGTGTAACATTGTAAAAAATGTGCTTTTTTATAATGCTGCCACTTATCGCCCTATTGGGATGGTTGCTAGGGAACATCCAATATTTGACCATGTGTATAAAAGTTATCATTAGAGATTAATATCATGATTATAAGATCGTTATTTTTGGCAGTGTGTATCGTTACGATAGATAAAGCAATTTCTACATCAGCTACATCTGAACACGAATCCTAGATCTTAGGAAGAAAGCCAAAACATTCACTCACCTGGCACAATGATTCCACTCATAATCCTTTTATTCTTCTCTTACCCCGGGAGTGAGCTAAAATTATATAAAAATTTCTGATGTATTCAAAGGCCATGTCAGGTTAGCTTGAGTGGGTATTTCTAGTTTGTCCTGCCTTTGGCAACTCCCTAACAATCTCGTCTTACTATTTCACAAAAAAGAATCGCCATGGGTAATTTAGCGTCCTTTGGACAGTGAAATAATGGATCTTCTTTTAGGAAAAGCTTTATTTTTTTATTAGGTTTAATTGATCCAGATGTTTTTCTTCTCGCTCTGTCGTGTTTAAACTTTACCTTCCTTGCCAAAGTTTGAAAATTTATCTTTAACACTAATGAAAGTTATTAAAAAGCGGAATATTATTTTATTATTAGAGACTCTACTCTTTATTTAATTTAGTGAAATAAATACCAACACTGACGAAATACGGTTCAAACTTTTACTGGACAATGGTGTACGGGTATAGGTAATTGAAGTGGCTCGATGTACTTACTTTCGTATCTTAAAATTGGATTATTGGTTAGTTAACTAATAACTCTTGATTTGAAATTTCATGTAGTTTTAGACGTATGTTGCTTACATAATTACAATTTTTATTGTTAGTTACGATCATGGAACTATATCTTGGTTCATGTTTGAATTTCATAATCATTATTGTTATACTTTTCCCTATTTTTTTACTTATTTCTTTTTTTATTCCTTTCAGGTGAGTGACGAATTTTACCAGCATTACAGTACTTCGTATGCAGTGTATGTGCGGATATCCAGGTAAAAAAAATCTTGTTTGCGTAGCGAATGAAAGGAAACGGTACCAGTTCTAATGTTTAGGAAATAATAGTTTCCGTATTACGAGCGTGTATTTTAAATCGCGTTAGGTAATTTCATGAGTCACCTCATAGTTGCCACGATCTTACTTCCTGTTTTTCTGGGCAATATTCCCATGGATGATAATGGACGGAACGAACGAATGAAGGCAAACTCCCTCAATACTTGCCAATGAATGCAAAATCGTCCGGGTTTTCCTCGTCGCGGTAGACGTAGTCGAGTTTTCATAACGCCCAGTAAAATTTATGATTGAATCCGGTTTTGTCGTTACTACCAGCCCGTTACTACCGTTGATGTTTGTAAGGCTCGCGGTGTTTCCTCTCAAAAGTAATAACTGTTGATGTATCGGATGCTGTTTTGGTACGCTTTAGCTTTCCCGGCCATGGTGCCTACCTATTTGTTCGCGTAAATTATTCACCATCAATGTTTGGTGTCATAACTTTAATGTGATTTTAGGGTCACTAACGAGTATTCAGTTTGTGGCTGTCTAAGCTATCGATTTGAAATGGTTGGAGCTTTACTCGTAAGGGGCAACGGAATTATTTTGGGTAGAAACTTATTTGTTTTAATTTGCGTATTAATTTTGTTCAAGATTATTTACTCTTTTAAGTAAGTTGCACGATGTTTTTCTATTGGCTGATCATGTGTTTAATTCTTGTACAAACTACCCACGGTTGATACCGATTTTTTTACGTGTTAAATGCTTTGTTAAAATTTCAATCGTGTTATGGATGATTATGTAAATCTTTCCTCCAATTATAGTATGAGAAAACGTGTATCTTGAACTCTATTGTTTTCTTTTCCCATCCATGATATGCCGCAAGCATAATTTTTTATTTTTTCTACGATTAAATCAGTTTGTAATACGTGAGTCGAAAGCTAGATGTTAACAGTTGTTTATTATCCTAGTACGGAAGACATGAAGTGAAAGAAGAGTTATTCTTTCATCCAAATGTCAACCGCAATTGGTTTTTCGACGGAGAATAACGCACTGCGCGAATCGTCGCCTCAAAATTCCGATCCTGTTTTGTTTAGAAGTTATTACGCGAGCTTAAAAATAGTTGGCATTTTTCTCCCGCCTCCTCAAAGCTCCGTTTTTCCCCCCTTCGCTCGAATTCCTCGAGGATGGAAGTTTTTCTTTTTTTCCTCTAATCTTTTTCTTATCTTTCTTTAACTAGTGTTTGCTTTTAACCTTTAAAAGTCGCCATAGAATGTGCCGGGGGCGTATAATGGGTTAAGAACTCCTCCTCGGACCTATATTCTTTTTTATTCCTCATATCTCCCAGACGCTGTCTGCCTGAGAAAAAGTTTCGTCTCTGTTATATCTGTAATCCGCTTAGATGTCGTTATTACTGCATCCAGCGAGGATCCTTTAACGTCCTTCTCTTCAAGATCCTAGATTGTACCGTTTGTTGCCAAGGAAAAAGGCCTCTCGGAGTGCATTAGGAGCACTTTTTGCCACGGAGGTGTATGTTTCCGATGGCGTCACATTCGTCGGTTTTATTATTAGAACTCCAAGTGGTTTGTGTTGAAGTAGGTAGCTCACAAGTGGTGATTTGGAGTTTTCTCAGCGGGGTATTCCTTATGTTTGTGGAAGCGGTTTAGTTTCCGCGGTGGGTTTTCTTCCAGTATTAAATCATCCCGGTAGTTAGTTAAGGCTCTTCAACTTTAATGGTACTCTTGTAAAAAACAGTCTTAAGTTTGCGGATTTACTACGCGTAGTTCTTGATGATTCATAGAGGTAATTGTCTATGTTGTAATTATCGAAGTTAATTTTTGTAATTATTCCTTGTTCGAATTCTGTTCCTTGTTCTTTCCAGTTTTTCACAGTTTTTGATTTTCTTTTCCTTTGTAAATGAGAGGAAAAGAGGTTGTAACACACGGTTACGGTATATGTTAGTCGTATTTAGGAAATTGATTGGTGTATGAATCAGGTAGGGGCGCGAAATATTTTATTTACGACAAGATAAATAAAAGAATAGTTAATTTAAGTTTCATTAAGATTTTTTTGAAATTTACACGATTAAATGTCCCCTAATCGTTGTCTTTTGGCTGGAAAAATTCCTACGTACAAGGGCTTGTTTTTTATAATTTTACGTTCAGATATTGGATTGTGATGAGTTTCAAATATGTTAGATTACGTTTCTAGTCATTTGAAGAATTAAGAATTCAAAGAAGTTAATGGAGGATAAATTTTCCCAAAGAGCTAATTTTCTTCGCAGAACAAGTTTTCTTTAGCATTAACGTCCATGGAAATTTCACACGGTTCTACTTTTAAGGAACATAAGCTTCTTGATTTTAATTCGTAACATTCATCTTCCCCCGACAAATCAGAAGCGAAAATACGAGTAATGGAGATTCCGGAAGAAACACGTAAGATTCAAACGCTCTGGGAATGCGGCCACCGACGTCGCTCGTGCAAGTAAACTCTCTCTCCGAAGGAAATATTCAAGTCGAGGTGTTGTTACTCTTTAATTCCAGATCCAGTTACAGTTCTCCTCTTTTTTTTCCAACCAAGAACAACACGTCAACGGCAATCCTCGAATTCCCTCCGAGGGCACGAGTGTATTTGCATTGCCTACATCTTTCTTTCCTCCACCGAAAGGAATCTCCGTCGCATATTTTTGAGCAGTCGAAAGGGGGGGGAGGAGGAGGTAAACCCGTGATGAAGTGCTCGGAGGGTTCTTTTTTCTGCCGGTGTGAACTAGCTTCCTCTCCGTGCAAGAGGAATGCAAACAGTCACAGCGATGCTCGTTCCTCTATGGAGCGGCCCTCGGGCGGAAAAACCCGTAGAGAGACGTCGTCGTCTGTTTGGATGAAGACGGCGCAGGTCACGATGATATCCATTGAGGGGTTTAAATACCGAGCCAGAGGAAGATTAGGTTTTTTTCGTGCAGTTGCGCATTTTGAGGACGTCAATTTTTCGCAGCTGGGAAACGTCTGAAGGTAGTCGCTGGAGGTTACGCGAGGGTGTTTTATCTTCTTGAGGGCGATACGAAGGGAGGTTAGCTTTTTCAAGGTGTGATTAATGTATGCTAGAAGTCGTCTACCGCGTCGTGTTCAGGAGGCCTTAATACGGCGTTTTGTTGTGAGGAATTTCATGACGTTTACGCTGTTTGGTTTTGGAAGAAGGATTAGATTTGTTTGGAGTGTTGAGTGCGGGTTGTTCAAGGATGTAGTTTCATAGATTATCTTTTAGGTTTTTTGTTTCGATGTTAAGTACTTTATTCGTTGATGAAATTCAATTGTTTTACTGACGTGCGAACTTATAATTGTATTCATGGTGTTAATAGGAGTCAAATTTCCGTGATATGTATTTGGATTCGAGATTAAATGTTTTTCGTAAGTTCTTTTTAGATAGATTACGCTGTATTAAATTTAGTTGTTCATATTTATTTTTTCATCATAATATACTATAATATATTTTGTCGTAATCTTTTAAACGTTGTAGTGATTAATGTTTCAATCGATTGGGCCTCTAACTACCTCATACAATAGTATTCATTTGATATTTTCATGGAAATGCTTACTGTATTTTAATCTACGTATTGTTCTTCTGAATCTGCTCTTACTCTCTTTTAAGAAATGTAACAACTTCATATCTCATACAATGAATCAAGGTTTAATCAGCTATTAACCTTGTTCATCCCCCACACAGAGCAAGGCCCTTGAGGTATTCCCACCGCCATAAAGAGACACTTCACGTAGTCTGAAAATAGGTTGCCTAATCGCGAATCAAAAGGGAAATCTTGTTAACCCTTTACTCGAGGGTGGAACGAAAAGATAAGAATCCTTTCTTATGAAAACTATTCCGTTTTGAATAGAATGCCCCGTCATAAAACCTCATCCCACGCGAGCTTTAAAGTTCTCTGAGAACGCGACGGAAGTATTGTTCTCGTAATCGCTTAGCGATTATATTCGTATCTGGGGTTACGAAATGCAGCATCTCGGAGACGGTCCAGCTATGCGGAAAAACATTCAGAGCTCTCGTTTAATTCCGGCGCCTGAAAATCGAAAGCGCCCGGTAGCACCGGTAGGGGCATGCAATTCATTTCACCCTCCGTTGGGGGCTTCTTCATCTCCGTGGCCGTGAAAAAAAAAAAAAGATCGGTAGAAACACTTGGGGAGCATGTCCATGCACTTTCGGGGTGGCGATCGACGGGCTGAAAAACGGGGTTCGAAACAAAAGATCGGCTTCACGAGGGGAAGTGCATTATTTTTCAGGGCTCTCTCTCCGTGGAGAGGAAAGAATGGAGGAGTACAATAGATACGTCAGAATGGGGGTGCGCTGTTGGTTGCTCTCCTCCGGTGAGGTGGGCGATTTGTGGTCTGCAGACCAAAGCGTGAGGAGGTGTCCTCTCCCCCAGGAACGGGATTTATTCGGTCGAAGGGAGGACGGAGCGCTCTAATGCAGGGTCGTTTGTCACGTGGTCCATCCCGCAACGCTTCGCGTAATTTGTGAGGTTCCCGAGACTTTTAGGTGCGGGTTCATTCGATTTGGAAGTGAGGAATTTTTTGGGGCGAGAGGGAGCCGGGTTCTCTCGACAGTGCGTGGTGGTGGATTTAATTATGGGGGGTGTGAAAGTATGAAAGGGTGCGGAATTTTTTGGGGGTTAAGATGGGGTGTGGGTTTCGAAGAGGTTCGTTAATTGGTATGATCTGTTGATACGCATCCGATAGTAATATGGATAGATAGATAACTACTTCATTTGGCGATATTAGGATTGATAAGTCCCGTATTTTATTTGATCAAGATCTAATGCAGCAATAGATATAAATAAAAACGATGGAGACAATTAAAAATTGCGTATATTTTATATAATATACATCGTTTCATCGTAATTAGTGGGTATTAAATGCAGCTATAGGTTTGGAGTTAAATTGATTATCGTACAATAATTGAAAATATGATTAGTTATCAATGGCTTTACAACCGATTTTAGCCCTAAAAATGCAACCTTTTCTCTTTTCTTATCATTAAATATATATATGCCCTAAAGGTCTATGTAATCGTGTGAAATTCTATCTCCTTTTATAAAATATATATGCAAGAGTCGTTCACGGGATATTCCAGGCGCTCACGTAAATTTCTCCGTAACGTCGACTCATCTTGTTTTCGTTTAAGAGGTATTTCTTTATGAAACACGAGACTGGATTTTCCCGAATCTCTTTGAACGGTAAGGTTTCTTCAGTTCTGCGTATCCCGCCAAGATTATCACTTTAGTGATGCAATCGGGTTATCCCTTGCAAATATTCTCTCGAGGGGCTGAATGCAAATCAGTCAGAGCCTCAAAATGCCGATGACCCAAGAGAATCTATCTGATCTCATGTATGCTTAAATAATTTCTGAATCTGCGTCTCATTTCATAAGGAGATTACGGGTTGGAATGAAAGAAACATTTTTTCCTAGATGTCCTACATATCTATCTGAATCAACCTTATAGGATTTGGATTTAGAATATCTGATGCATAATGTTGTTCAAGTATTCGTTCAGGTCGTGGTTCAAGGACTGCATTATTCTCTGAAATGAATTTTAAGTTGTTTTTGTTGATTTAGAAGTATGTATTTAGATCTCTGTATGTATGTTTAGTTACGAAACGGTGGAACGTACGTAGAATAATATTTTTCTTGACCAATTGATGCGGGATCAGTGAAAGTTTTTGCGTACGTTTTTATCTTCAGTGAATTGTGAAGGTTTTTACATAAAAAGAATCTTATTACGTACGGCTTTTTCTTGCGATTGTTCTATAAAATCTTATCAAAATATCACCTTAGCAACCGTTTAAAATCTTTAATATTCATCCCGGAAAGTCCACAGCACTTCATCTCTCTCGAACAATCACTTGTTGTATCAAGAACGAGATAATCCTCGTCATAAAATTCCTAAAAAAATGCTTTCTCTTTCAAGCAGATAGAAGAGAGTGCTTATTTATGCAAAACGACAAAACAATGGAATTAAGCGGGGGTGGCAAGGTCGGGTGGTTGGGAATTCGGGCTGGTTAATGGATGTGGAAGGGGCAAGCAAATACGTAGGATGCCGTGGGGAAATGGCAGTCATTGGAGTCGGGAATCAAATTTGCAGGGAGCGGTGGGATGGGGAACATTTTACGGTTAAGAAAGGACCCTGATCGATCTCTCATAGGACGGACTTCGGAAGAAATGCGATTACAGTGTTTGAAGAGGAGTAGGATTGTTAAAGGAGAGTACTACTTCCACGGGAGTCGTAAGGTGTGTTAAAGGGAGGGATTATGAGAGTTTCTATACGCGGTCAGAGGTACTCAGGCATTCGATCTTCACGAAGGGCCCTCTCAGTGGAAGTTTTTTTGCCTTTTTAAGTAGGCGTCGATTCTTTCGTCGTATTAAATATTCCGCAATCTGGATTATAAGCGATCCTGGAATGGGATCTAATTTCGTGTGAAAGTGAGATGATGTTCTTTAGTATTGTTGGGCTCTTTTTGCTGGTATTTTATTAGTAAGTGGTTGTAGTTTTTGGAGTGATGCAATCAAAAATGAGGCTATAAATTATAAGGCAATTATTTCCCGAAGTAATAATCTTTTTAAAAGATTCAGTTCATAGTATGAAAAAATCGATTGAGTTTATAGTATACTTTCCATGTTTAAATAATACCAGGTTGATGATGAGTCTGTTATGTAGAATCTTTTTTATTGCCTTAGAATTTATTTATGCGTTCTAAACGCAAATCTGTTAATCTTGTGGGTTATTTTTAGTAATATTTTAATGATTTTATCGGAAACAATTAATTACGATTTATTTGAAGTATTCATTACATTGCATTTTAATTATATTTTTTTCATCACTTCTTTCCTAAAGACTCAATTTATATCTATATAAATTCATATTTTATATTAATTCTTTGTAAATTTTTTTAAAAATATTAGAGACAGGTACATTGATCTTGGTATGAGATATTAGGAAATATTCAGTTTCTCAGAAAGACAGTTTCATTATACTCATTTGTGATTTTACGTCTATGTATATTCGTAATAGCATATCGATCAGGGTGGTCTTCATATTATGGACAAAGGTTATTAAGTTAGCTTTCAGAGAACAGTAGTATCAGGAATATGAAATCAAATCGTAGAAGTTAATTTGAGCATCTATGACTCATATCGAAAAAGCAATCGGAAATTCGCATGAGATTGCAAGTTTACTTTCACGAGAATCCAAAGATAATAGAGCTACGTGTTGCAGTGACTCATCGGGTGCGGGTCACCCGTGTTTTGGGTGACTCCCTCCACAGTGAGTCAAGGAGAGAACGCCGCGCTGTCTGCCGATGGTGCCGTCCGTCACGGCCCTTCCACCCACTGCGATTCTTCTCAGCAAGCGGGGCGAATCTCCGTCTGAGTCAGGGAACGGAATTTCCCTCGTCCAACATGTTTAAGATCTTAACAAACCGACCGAGGAAAAATTAGACTGCGTGCGTTTGAACGGCGTGCTGTGTCACCGATCGTTAACTGCAATCACCGTCACTCCATTCTGAGCGTAACACTCGATTTAATCTTTCTCCTGTCGTCTTCTACTTCGAGAAAGAAGCTCGGTCGTATTTCTCAGTTGTTATTTGCGTTTAAGCGGCGTACGTGTGTCTCAAATTGGTCAATTTTCTAGTAATGGTACTCCCCCATGTGTGTGCTTGCTGAAAGGTGTTTTTTTGTATAGGTATTACGAAAGAGAATGTTTACGTTTTACTTCGAAGTAATGTATTTTTTATGACGGCGTAATATTCTGGCTTTAGTTGTGAAATCGACTTTTAGGTTTCAGCTTTAGTTTCAGTAATTTATGTGTGAAATGTTGTATAACGAAAGTCTGTATAATAAAATAGTTCCGTACTTTAGAATAGTGTTTCGTTTCTCATGCTGTATGATTCACAACGTTTCCTCCGATTGTTTCTAGCTTTAATTGCTTCTAATTATATCGTTTTTATGATGTGAATATTTCAGAGTATATTTAAAGTTACATATTTCCACGATTTGTAAATTAGTCCTGAAAAAATTGAGCTCTGATATGATATTTCTTGTTATTATTTTATTTAATGATATTACTACGTGCCGTGGCTAAACATGACGTTTCCATCCCGTTCCCTATTCGAAACCACTACTGGTGCATTGCTAATCTGCACGCCAACCATCATGTGTATCTCCCTACAGAGATGTGGATTATAATTACATCCACGTAAGAATTGGCAGGTGGTTAGCATCATGTCCTTCCGTACCGTAGTTGCGGGTTTGAATCAAACAATTGATATCTTGCTATATACGAATCCTCGCTGTGGAATGATTCTGTATATGAGCTGCTGGTGACGTCGTTCTTCGTAATGAAAACATTCTATTTCTTTGATGGCTTATTTTAATTTTTGCTTTGTTTGAACTGTATACCAAGGCCGTATCGCTTTTGCGAAGTTTTTAATATTTACCATAAAGTTCCTGTTTAGTATTTCATTTATGTAACTATTTCTGGACGTTGAATGGATTTAGAAATGTTTTGGAAGAACAAGAGAAAATGTCGATTTGTACGTTGTGATAAATATTTTGATATATTTGTATGAACAGGTTCTTTAATTCCTTTGGTTTAACTCGAAATACGAGTTCAGCAGACTTTAGAAAAAGTACTTCCACTGCGCAGTAATTACCAGGTGCTACGTGATTTTTTGGGGATTTAAAAGCAGTTTGTATCCTTCATTAAAAGGGAAATCGCCTTCTTAATTCACACACCTAAATGTACACCCATAGCGCAATTGGATCAAGTGCTAGCTCGTTTTCACCCTAATGTCTCCTTTAACCTTGGACGGAATGATCATCCCCCGTACCCAGTCACCTGGCGTCGTTATCCATTTATTTAAGAAAAACAAGCGAACGTTTTTAAGCACCAGTTTTTTTAATTTTCTCGACTTGGCAATTAAGACTAGGAGATTTTCCCCATTTTTCCTCAAAATCCGAAGCTCAGTAGAGCCTAGTTATGAGCCTTGGGAAAGCTCCGTATCGATTGGCTGTTTTCCCTCTCTTTCTTATGTTTTCACCCTCTCTTGTTTCCTTCATCCACTCGACTCTCCTTAGTCTGCTCTCGTGTGTCTCTCTCTCTCTTTACACGCTCCTTGGTCCTTTCATCAGTTTTCCCACGCCCTCTCTTCTTATCTGCGTTTCTCCTCTCGCTGCAATCTCCTCCACTTTGTCTCCCAGTTGGAATTTCCTCTTGAATTCAAGGATAGGAAAGGGTATAAAAAGGACGGGAGAAGCTTTCGGAATTTTTTTCAATATCCCTACATTCGAAATTCATAGCATTTATTTCCTCTTTTTGGATCCATTAACTTACACGTTGGCGTAAAGGATTATGAGTGTTGCTTTTTTGTGAAGTAGTTTTTGAGATTGCTGGTTGTTATTTTGTAATGTAATACTTGATAGTAGTAATAATAATAGATGATAAAATATTTGAAATTACTGGTTCATGTTTGAAGGTTTATTTTTTCTTCATAAGTCAATCGTTCTTAGTGATTATTAGCTGGAGTATACTTTTATAATTATTGTATCATTATTAGTTTTAATCTCGTAATGTTTAAGACGATATATAGAAGGAAAATGTACTCACAAGATTTATATTTTAAGCGCAATTTTTTGTCGTATAATATCTAGTAATTTGTCAATAGTCCTGGGTTCGAATCCTGGCTGAATTGAAAATCCTTCTTGGATAAAAATGGTGTTAGTCTATTGTTCAGTACCTTACTTCTATTGTTCTATGAATTGGTGTTTGTTAGGGCTTTGTTGAATAGATAAAAGTAGGATATAATAGTGACGGTGTCATTGTTGTAATCAATAACTATGTTCTAAATCCCCATCCATTTCTTTTTGCGTTATTTCTCCTTTGGCTACATCTCATCCTCTTTATTCAGTAAGATTTTTCTTCCTTTCAGTTCGATCCATATGAGATATGAAGCGAGTCTTTCATATCCCATTTCTTTCCCATTTTAAGTCATATATCTTTCTTTGCTCTCCCATTTCTCCTCATTCCTTTGTTTTCCTTCCTAATCTCTCCCTCTCTTTCTCCTTTCTCCAGCCGCTCTTCACATCCCATCGATCCTTTCTTACTCTATTATTTAAGGAAGGTCATTCACTCGTCTGTTTTCACTCCTCATACCCCCTATGCCATCCTTCACACTCTCCCCCGCAGAAGAGACTGTCGAGTCTCAATTTCAGCCTGGATTGGCGTTCCGTTTGTCCATCTGTCTCTTGTTCGCTTCCACGTTCTCTCCTGTTGCCTCTCCCATCCGCTTCTCAAAATTCATGAGCCCCCCAAGGGTCTCTCTTAGGCCCGCCTCTCTCCTTGCAAATCATCCCACCAATGTTCTTCTTTTTCACGGTCCTCGTTCTTCAGAATTTTGCATCTTCCTCGCAGCTTTATGGCTCCCCCCTCGTCTCCGAATGAATCATCCGTGAAATTTTGATGCCGCTCCGAGTTAATGTTTAGTATAAGTCCGATATTACAGATTGCATTATAGATATTATTCTCCGGCAGTCACTTTCTTCTGGGAACGCCCTTTCCCCGTGTAGATCTGCATTTCAGTGGCTCGTTATCTGAGTGTTTTTATGGCTTCTATGTAATTTGAATGTAAGGTTCGCGAAAGTATTCGTAAGTGCATGGTTTTATTCAAATTGTGCCCGAATTAGGCCGTTATATACTTCCTCGCATCGCGAATACTGAATTTTGAGAAGTCGTGATGTAACGTTTTCTTATCGATGTTTTGTAATAGTAGATCCCGGAATGATCTGCTATTTACGTGATCACGTTATTTGTAATGACTAACTTATGATTATAGATCGAATAATCTCCGTGAAGTTAATGTTCGCCAATTGGTGTAATCGAGGAATTGTGCAGTTTTAGTTTCGGATTCTCAGCGTGAACTAAACACGATGAAAATATAGAAACGGGAGCTGGATGTAGTCGGATGAAATTCCATCCATCGGTTGCCATCATTCTATAATCAAAAGATATTTCGTCGGTTGTTATCCTTCCTCGAGGATAAAGTTGCATCATTCTCCTCGTAGATGAGAAAATCCCGGAGTTCGATTCGTTGAATTTCACAGCCCTCGCTCCCTCGAAGTGATGTGCGGAAAATTCGTACGATCGGTATCAAGTGGCTGTTCTAATTTGCCAGAGTTTTAGTTCGTTTTTCAAACACAGCACCTAGTTACGCCTCCGTACCCTTTGAATTTTACAAAATATAATCTTTCCTTTTATTTCGTTTCCTGTTATTTTGTTTTTTGTTGCAATGCGATACCGCGAGGACGTCGCTGTGTAGCTATTCCGCCTACGTTTATAGCTGCGGAATATTTTCAAAATATTTTTCAGCGTAACCACCGGGTCACGTTTCAGATGAGCGTACTTTTTCATTTGTACTATTTGTCCGTCCCTTGTCCATCTCGGGTTGAAAAGGAAGGAAGGGGCTTCATTTCCACGTGCATCGGAGTTTGATATCGCTCCAGGGTTCAATCCAGACACGGATGCGTTTCCAGGCATTTGGAAACACCGCGAGCCGTGGGCAGTCCGTCCTAAATTCGCCTCATTCAGCCGACAACAATGTCTCCTTCAGCATGGCACCAGTTCGATCCAATTCACCCAGAGGCCTTCCTCAGCGTGGGCGTTCAACCTGCCATTTTTTTACCCTTCCCTAATGTCCCCACGACGGAACCCCCCCAAGGGTTAGCTCGTTCTACCAGAGGTCGCGTTTCTTCTCCCATTCCACAGAGGGCTCTCAAATCGGTCTCCCTTAATTCGGAAACGATGGCCACTCATCGTCATGGCGATCGTAATTGCAATAAGCGGGGGACAGTTTGGGTCGTTTATATTAAAGGAGAACGTGCTTCGTTAAGGTTTTACGAGTCGAATGTCCACGTACGTGATTTTTGTAAGGATTTCTCCACGTGGATACGTTTCGATGTGTACCATTAGCGGATTAGCGTTCGTTTTTTGTCTTTTAGTACGGTAAGATTATCGTTGTGTGGTTGAAGGTCGATCGATAGTCGTGATTCAGTACTTAGACATGATATATGTGACCTTATTTGAATTTATTTTGTAATTGATTTCTTGTGGAGCTATAGTAGCTTGTGGAAAGAATGTTTCAGTCCTTTTTTCGTAATATTTTGCGTAAATATTCATTTTTTGTATTCTATCTTGATTTTCGTAATCCTTCAATTCTTTGTTTTCGTAACTTTTGTTGTTATGAAGAATACTTGGCGTATAATTTTGGATTACTTTACATTCTTTATCTTATTTATCGGTGGTATAATATACTCTCAGCGCTTCTTTATAGCCCAGTTCAATCTATTTTGGTGTCTAATGTAAGGTAGGTCATTGTACAGTTTAATTATAGCTTCAAGTTCCAAATGGAATTGCTGATTCGGGATCCCAGTCTCTTTGTGGCGCTTCAAAACTCGTTTTGATCCGAGTATCTTCCCCGATCGACGCGGAAAGGTATTTAACTCGGGTTCCTTTTCCTTCAAACATTTGTCTATTTCATTTGGGAACGATGTGGAAGTTTTTTGATGTCCCAGACTTCCGACTTTTAAAACTTTGAAAAGGCTCACTCCTGGTATCCGGGATTACTACCATTCACTATAAAGCATATCCTTCTCTGGGATAAACTCGTCCCTCCTTTGAGAAACGGACCGAGCAATTCCTTTGGGAAATTTCCTGACCCGCCTGTCGTGCGATTTTATATCAAAGCTCGGGCTATCGCAGGAATCAAAATACGCTCCGGACATACCTTTAACATGGAATTTTAGGCGCCCGTAGAGGGATATTGGGCAAATGTCTACGTCTCCGGTTTTATTGAGTCCGACAAGAATGCCTAAATGTCAGGTCGGACTAGGAGCGTGTTCTTTAAGGGTGTACTTTTGATTCAATCAACTTGGACCGAATTCGACGAAATTTAATAGGGTTAAGGTTTCGTTTTCTCGAGTTAGATATTTGCCTTGACGTTTAACATCTTCTGCGATAAAATCGCGTGAAAAATTGGATTTTATTGATTGGCTGTCGTCTGAAATGTTTGTATGGAAATTTAGAGTGAAAGAGATGATGGGAAATGTAAATATTCTGCGGAACAAGGTGTTATCAATGAGCCCTTAAATTTCAATTTGTTTGTGAGAGTTGTGGTATTTTATCCTGATTGCTAGGCAACCAAATTGTACTTAGATTAACCATGTTACTTTTACGGGTCTTTTTTCGCGGCGATCAGTATGTTTTTGAAAGCATATCGTATTTTTTATAATATATTTCTTGAAATATTTTAACGTAAGCATGTTGATATTTCATTACATTGTATTAATTAATACAAAAAGGTATTATTTCCTAGAAAAAATTGCAAATTTTAATCTAGGATATTTCTCATGTGCAATTATACAATTAGTTTTTTTTGCAAATCCTGCCGGATATTAATTATCTCGATGTATAAATTTAATTCAGATGAATTGCTACGTATATTTTTATACAAATGCATAAATTTAAGTGACTATTAGATTATTTTTTATTTTTTCCTGACTCTCCAATTACTTCTTTGTATGCTCTTCTGATTTATGACGTTATTATCTCCATGGGGTTTTAGCTAAGGTAATCTTTTTTATCTAATTCATAAATGTGTTTTATCGTGCATAAATTCTAGAATGGGGACTCGTAAAGTAAGACATAAGAGGTAAGGGTAATGCAATGTAAGCGAGTACTCGGATACGATGCTTAGATTGTGGAATCACTCGAAGGCATCCGAAGTTATGCATCGGCTTACGTAACCGTAGTTCGATCCTTGACGGAGCTCCACTCGAACGGTGGGATGATGAGAGACCGGCTTCGTCAGGAAATTCGCTTTCGGGAATGCGGGAGAGTAACCAAGGGCCCTCCACTCGCCGCAGGTTTTCGAACGATTGACCCGGAGAACGTGATACGAATTCAGGGAGCATTCCTTTCAGATACCCCACTCCCGAATTAATTCCATCTCGACACACGCGTAATCGTGCGTTTTTTCACGTCCTCACGGCCTTCCCGGTGGATGGATTTAGCTTTTACGGCGTACATAAATCGGACGGTTTTAGAACCGAGTCCCGTCAGAGTAATTCTTATGTCTCCCCGGTCGCGTGTTTATTAGCGGTTGCCACGTAACGATTACGTACGTAAGTTGTCTTTTTATAGGATGCTTCGTTGCGAATTTATAATGATGAGATTTTGTGGATTATGATTGTGGGATTTGATTTTAAAATATCTCTCGTTATCTTATTGTATTCAACCTGAATATTAAAGTAACTATATAGATTCTTTTTCATCCTAAAAACTTTGAAATTGGAAGGTGAAATAGTATCATCGTGTTTTAAGTTCGTCTTACAAATATACAGACTTAGTGTGAATGTATGCAGCATTACAGTAAGTTCAAGAATAATTAAAGGATTGGTAAGGAATAAAGTTTTTCTTGATTTTTTTCTAATCAGGAAGTACATACGGAACAAGACTTCTCATTAAGTTGAATGAAAATCCAGCGTTTCGTTATTACGATCAAAAGTAATTAGAAACGTTTCATAGTAAATATTCGTAATTTACTTCATGTACGACTCAATTTCACCGAATTCCGTACACTTCTTCCGTATTCTACGATTTCGTCAGAATGTTTGACTCGGATTCGTTCGTCGAAATTGAAATGCACGATGTCCGAACGCGTTTTCCTGGTTCCAGATTCAATACAGTGTCTTATTCAATAAAGTCGAGAGTAGTTTGACCTCTTCTTTTGTCATCCGCGGATTCGATTTCCCTAATTCCTTCCCTTTCCGGTGGATGGAGTTCATAGCATGTCCTCGAGGTCCGAGCGCATAAAAAAAATTGTCAGCCCCTCCCACTCGCCTCCCGCCCGGTCCTTCCTTATATGCAGACGAGTAGCCCAAGGCAACGGCCCTACGGAGTGCAGTTAATATAGTCCCCGAGGAAAGATAGTGCCCCTTCAACAGTTATACGGGTCTTAGTCTTCTCTTTCTTTCTCTACCCCGCGCACTCTCGTTTACTGCAACGGCTCTGACCTCTCGGAGTGGACAGAGATACAAATGGACGCGCAAAATAACAAGAGCATGTTGCACGGTGAAAGATGCGCTAGTGGAGTTATGGGATTTTTTTTATAGAGTCGAGATATAGCGGACGCATTTGTGTGTACTCTATTTCATCGAGGGTATTAATTATTGCGTACTTATTGTCGTTGTTAGGGTGTTGTTGTGGTTAAAGTAATATGTAATTGTTGGGAAATTACGTTAGGTTCATTGTTTATTCATTTACGTTCGATGTTGTTGAAATCTCGACAATGGAATGTGTTCGATGATTATAATCAGGTTAATTATTGAAACTTAATTAATTTATTTTTAATGCTATGTCGTGTTTAGCTTCTTATTATTGCCAGACATCTTTGATAATTAATTATTGCAACACGTGTCTGATTCTAGCACCGAACACCTCTTACGTAGACATTGTCTGAAGGACTGTGGTCTGCTAATGAAATATAGCACTGTCCTGATTAAACCTTCGTAATTGTATCCCAAAGATCGCAGTCAACGCTTCACTTAGTTTAGCATTACTAATTCAAGGCTGTTGATAATTGACCTCAAACTGCCACCGACGTGAGGTATTTCTTTGTCGTTGTAAGAGGTTTAAATAATCATACAGCTTTGTAAGATTAGTACACGTTACTCGCTTCCGTTGAACACATTGCGAAATATTCAGAGGATTATTTTATTCGGCTTTTTTCCGAGTAAATTCCGCACCAACATTTTGATAATGTGACCTAGATTACCAGCTCATTAGCAGCGTACTCTTAGTTAGGCAGCCGTCGCCACGCGTATGCATTTCACGAACTGCGCTATAGAAATCTTTTGTGTAACCCTTTCGGTTGCGTCGTCCTTGATTATCGCGTCCTTTTTCTTCTTTGAGTCACGGCTGCTATTCTTTTGACAATTTTCTGGAGCGTTAATCTTCAGTCGGAGTAACCCGCCGTCGGGTTCTTCCTTTTGAAATGTATATTCCAAGGAATTTACGTCTTCGTTTGTTTCAACTTTGAAATTCATAATTTCCGCGGCCGCGATGTCTTCATCCCTTCAAAACTTTGGGGTGATTTAAAAGTGGATCGCGTGCGAATCTAGAAATAATGTTCCCGGATCCTCTTCTGGCTTTGAATATCTTTGCTAAACAGGATTTGCCGGGATTCTGCTCCGGCTTATGGCAATTAAATAGTGTAGCGAACTTGCAGCTATGGAAAATTTCGCGAAATGCTTTAAACGAATGCATTTTTTTACGCCGCCTTTATCAAAGGTTAGCGGAGGGTAGGGGAAAGTTTAATGACGATGTCGGTGCATGTAAAGGCTTCGATTTATCAAATCCGTTCCCAATCCGTGGTCTATGCAGGCGATGGAAGTTCAGCAGCGAAATAATAATTCCGCATGAACAGGATTCGCGTTCCGGAATGTCGTTTGGCATTGAAAAGCGGTGGTTTAATAAAATCGATGGCACAATTTAAGTTTTTCTTTCCCTTTAGTCGAAGGGAAATTTTGTTTTCGGACTCGAATTTCGTACGTAACTAGCTCGTGCTACGATGTAATATGAAGTCTTTCTTTGTCATGTTTCTGCTTTTGTCGAATTGTATAGAATTATTCGTTATAATGGCATTTTAATATGAATTTTGATTTAGTTTCTTTAATTTACTTAGGTAGGTTCCCTTCAGTTTTTGTGCTTTTATATATTTACCTAATTATTGTTTTTTATTGTTAACGTATTGTCTGTGGTGAGATTATAAATTGTTAATTAAATACCTTGTGCAACATTGTCCATCGTAACAATTCTTCGCGCATTTGCTCTTTATCACATGTGTTTCCATAGTTCCTCAATAATCAACTCATTTTTCTGTCAATGAAAACATCTCCAACTTGTTTGCCTCAACACAAGCACGGCCCCATTCTCATGCTTCCTACCACTCTCTCCACTTCTTCCATCTATTCGGTTACAAAAAGAAAAAAACCCCCTTTCGTGGTCGGGTGTGTTTTCCCCACCGGTTCTTCCATCCCTTTCCGTACTTCTTCTTGCCCCCAGGGTTCGCAAACAGCGTGTTTTTCTCGCGCGCGCGTTCAGGTACACCACGCGTGTCCCGCCAGAAGTTCGAGAGATTTCAATCAACCCCGACGTGAGCCCTTGGGTCTGGATGCGTTCGTGTCCGGAAAGCGAACGAAGCCCCGCTCCCGATCGCTTACTCATTCCCTACGCAGCGCCATAGCAAAAGCCTCACGGCCGGTGAAGAATTGACCTCTCTTATCCATGCTTTCGGCTCAGCCGGTAAATCCCCGTTGGAAGCGGTCTCCGAAGATTTTCAAGCAGTTTATACGGCGTGGATGATGAATTGCGAGACGTTGCGGGGAACGTGAAAGGGAAGATATGGGGAAAAGTGGGCCCTCTCGTAGCGGTATGTTTTATTTAATACAGGACGTGCTCGCGATATCATTTTGTCGGGGTAAATTTTCGGAAGGGAAATCTCTTTCAGATTGCCTAGCTGAGCGGAATTGCTCAAGATGTGGGGACCGCTATTCACGGGTTTTTCTTTCCGGTGTCGATCGTTGCTATACTGCGTTATAGGTCTTGTTTTATTGCTGAAGCGGTTGTGGGTTTATATACCTACACATCTACGTGTGTCTTATTTATTTTATCTGGTATTGATGCCGTCATGTCGTAATTCGGATAATCCGGTAGTTCATGTCGTGATTCGGATCTGTTTAAACGTATTGTTGAACAAGATTATTATTACGTGTTTTTTATTTGATTACGTACTGTATGAGTATAAAAATCAAAGGGATATTTATCTTTACTTCCCGGTATTATTTCGTAATTTTTTCGTCCATAAATGATTGGCTCGTTAGTTTTCTTCTCACTCGGAATAAAATTTCGTTCGCGTGAAATCAAATCTGTCATCTGCATGTTATTGTAATGTCGAAGCCTTTCGATGTGGATCATCAAAGGGAATGAGCCGTACGTCACGAAAAGTTCCGGAATGTTTACAAAAGATTTTCACCCCAATCGCGATTTACATTAACCTTATCAAAGGTGTCTCGTTCTTTTTTACGGTTATCCGAGGCTAAAAATAATGCGGGAGCATAACTCTCCCTTCGTTTGCGTATTTAAAAATATTCCGTGTCCGTTGCGAACGTAAAACCTTAGACATGCGAACGAGATAATGGGACAGATGATAAATAATTCATTCTTATGCTCGTTTTGTTGTGTAGAAAATCGGAACTCCTGTTTCACTCCTGTAACCTCATCGTTAACGGGTCAGGTTATTCCTTTCCTTCCACAGTCGATTTCGTAACAAAATCAGGACTTAATTATCTCGTAAAAGTTCCTTTTTCGCTATCTGCGGAGATGGATTAATTGATCGAGAGTTTTTCCTCCGGTCTCCGAGGCTCTATTTTTAGTTCGCAGGAGTTTTTATTCCCCCCGTCCCCTCACGCGACTACTTTATATCTGGGAGGGTGCATCAATACCACCCCACTCAATCCCCACTCGCCGACAACTTTCTTTCCGAAGATTCTTACGATTCTCCGAGCCAACACTTCCACTCTCAAAAGTCTCCGAGATGTGTATCGATCTCCAAGGCGCTTTGTTTTCGAGTAGGGTCCATGGAAATGTTGATTTTCGCCCCGCTTTGTTCTCGGTTGTCAAGCGGAGGATGATTTATCGTTTCATTATTATAAATCGCGGAAGGGAAACGGTTCATCAGATAAAAGTGCATTTGGAGGTCCGAACGTAGCAAGGAATGGATTTTTTTCATTTTATTCAACGAGACATTTGCATTCCATTATCTTCGCCTCAACATTAAAATAAATCGCTCGGAACTGGATTGAAATACCAGCAGCGCCGTATCTCTTCATCACCTTTTTACCGTCTGGTAACTCTCTAGCGCATGACCTTGTTGAAATTAAGAATTATGTGACGTAATTCTTTCGCGGATAATGGATCGTTAAAATTTGTACGAAATATTTTTCGGGTTAAAAATATCTTAAATCTCGTCTGTTGTTGGGGGAGCGTAATGTCGTAACTCGTTGAGAAATTGTGACGTTTAAGTGTTGTAATGTAAGACGTATTTCGTGCAAGTTTTGTGGGAATACTATTCGTGTATAATCGTTGGTTTTGAATCCTTATGAAGTCATTATTTTCTTTACGTTTATCTTAAGTGGGGTTAGCGGGGTAATTGTATGTTAGAAATCGGTTTTCTAAAGTTTGATTAGATCAACGGATTCTAGCTGACTTATATGTAATTAGGAAAGTCAATAAAGTGGACTCGATAAGGGCGAAGGGCCATAAAATGACTTTCCTACCCTAAGACAGAAATAGTTATAAAAAGGCAATAAATAAAATCAGCCCACTTCTCTTCCGCAGATAGGCCACAGACATCTAGGGGTCGATATCCACTCCGTCGTAAACATAATAATGCATTTTTCTCATACTTCTCCACGTAAGGGATTTTAACGACCCTCCCTTCGCAATAAAAGTGGAGGGGCCAAGAAGGGTTGAATAATACCGAGCGGTAGGGCACGCGTTTACGTGATCGCGCACGCCGTATTGCCGTGACTTCTGTGGCTGCGACTCGCTCGGAATGGGGATTGTTTATTTATCACGGGGTTGGCGTGTCGCGCAGGGCCGCCGTCCAAACCGTGAATATCGCGTGCAAATGAAATCTTTGCGGCGTTCGGAATGGGGTCGAAAGGAGAGGGACGAACCCCCCCAACAAGATGGCGCCCACTGACCCCAAAGCCTTCTCGACCGACATCATTCCTCCTTTGTCCCCATGCACCTTCCCTCGGAAGGTGTGTCGGCTCGCTCTATGCTTTTCATGTCTTCTGGGAATGGGTCTGGAGAGTTTTATCTGCGAGTCCACACGAGGTGTTCGTCTGCGGGGAAACAGTTCAAAGTAGGATTAGGCATAACCTTGCGAACGACGGGAGTCGGTCCCGCTGCGTAGAATGAGATTAAGAGGAAATTATGGGGTGGTGCTGTAGGTGACGGAGACTTCAATTCCGTAGCTTATGGAAAGTTTGTCCGAGTGTAGAGTTGTGGCGGTAAACTTTTCTTCCGCTGACTTTTTAGAGAATGTGGTAAATGTTTCGTAGTGAATTTACGTATTCTGGTTGCTAGGGTCTTATTTAATAATCGACCATTGGTAGAAGTAGTGGTAGATTTACGAATACATCGACTCTTTTTGGTAGTTTAGTTCTGTGTATGTAAATTCAACATTTTGCCTGGGTTTTTTTAAAGAGTTACGTTCTACATTACTGCTGTACATATTCGCTCATATTTGCATTTATATTTGTAGGTGAAATAAAACTAACAAATGCGCAAAAACCAGATAGACATACATTCCAAGAATCGTTTCAAAGTTGATTGTAAGGTCATTGCGTGTTGAAATAGATGAAAGAATTCCATTAGATATATCTACGGCTGTAATACAAGCAGTGACTCATTTATGGGGTCAGGTCAGAAGATTAAGATTCAAGTATATTGTCGTACTCGATTGCTTTTGAAACACAAGTCGTAATACATTGCACCGAACTAATTTTTCTTCGTAGTCATGCTCGATGAACGTAGCCTGTTGTAAGACATCCATCCTAGTTAAGTTTTATTCTGCTTAAATAGTAAACGCGAAAAGGAATTAAAGTTTAGTCCCGAACTTTACGCCCCAAGTTTCAAGCGATTCGATTGTTCTTAAGAAAGGAGTGCGGTGTTCAGAAAGTGCTGCTCGAGGGGTAGATCGTGGATACGGGAATTCACAGCGGTGAAGCCGTAAGCGTGTTGGGATTTCACGGAGTCGTGGAATGCATTGTGCATCGTAAGTGTGCACATCGCACGCGTTATCTCACGCCCTCGCTCCGCGTGACACGAGCTATCATCTCGCGAGATCCCTCCCGGTTTATTTCAAGTTCGACAATAGCGAAGTTTCATGCCGTTCTCCAGGGACGCGGGGTGGTTGTTACGCCTCTTTTTTTATTATGGCGATCCCATTATTATTTAACGAATAGGATTGGATTAGCAGAATGGAAATTCATTCCCGCAATGCAAATTTCAGTCCTACCCGAGATGGAAGATTATTCGATCGGGATTCAACATCGCGATAAATTTTCCGTATTTTTTAAATTGGGGTAAGGTAGGATGAAAGCCTCCCAAAACAAAATCGATTAATCGATTCTGTATCGTAATTTATGACGAAATTGTAATTTTTTCTGTTGTTATTACGTAATGGTTTGTGGAAGGCTCATGTGAAGTATCGCGTATTAACTGACGATGAAATGTTCAATTTCGTCACCGCTGATTCTTTAACGGTGGATATTGCGTTCGGAAAACAAGAACCTTCCGGTGTAGGCTAACGCAAGGAGCCTCGCCTCAAACCGCTCGCTGACAGCTCAAGATACGCTCGCGTAATATTCACCTCGCTAAATGAAATTTATCCCGGCGACGGTCGACCTAAATAAGAATTCTTAACGAAGGAGCAAGGTATATAACTTTTTTCCCCACTGCTTGTCTCCTTGGGTAGCGGGTATTGGATTCCGTGTTTAACCATCATCAAATTAACTCTCCCAGCACGACGTGGGCGATTTTGGTCCTTAGCCACTGCAATAAGCTTAATTCATTTTTCATTCCAAGTGCTCTTTAGGATGGGTGAGTTAGCATATCTCTCGGGCCAAGTTTGAGAGGATTTATTTCCCTAATAGGGAAGATTTAGCCATTCTCATTTTTTTGATTCGAAAATCGTTGTTTTAGGAAGATTAATCTTCTGCTGTTTCAACCATCGCAGTTAATATTTTTGATACTATGGGTTTAATTAGGATTTTAAATAATTGTAATTGTGGTTTAAAGTTGAGTATTATTGCCTAGAATTATCATCTATTCATTTTAAGATATATATAATAATGACTGTTGAATTTTATCATATCCTCTGTAATCCTATATCTTACGTTATCTAATTATATTATTAAATTTGCAGTAATTGCATATTATCTTGCTCTCAGGAGTGTAACTTCGTTTGTTTTCCTCATGTATCTAGCAACAGATGAAACTTAAGCTTAATGTATAGTTTACGATCGCTTTTTTCATTAAAGGCGTTATTGATTTGTTATCATGTAACGATGTATTATTCTTATTCAAAACCTGGATCAATAGCAGTCATACATATTGCAAAACTTTGATGTGTGTACGTAGCTCAATATGGTAACGAATTTCTCTAATATGTCTACATGTCTAAAGTAACTCTCACCGACTATTCCTGACATTCTAAGCAAATAATGCGTTCATTCTCCTGTCGTTCCGTGCCGTTTGCCATCCCCATAAGTCACGCTCTGGACACCGCACGAATTCTGCCTTTTCCACTTCTCCGCGTATGTGTACCATGTTTTCTCCCCAATCATGCAAGGGCGTGTCCTTCGCCCCTTATTTCCGGTCCCGACCAAGATTTCGATTGTTCCTAGCAATTTCTGCCGCTTTGATTCCGTCACTGGTAAATGCCGGTCGTCTAGGCAATAGGACTTCCCTACGACAATGGTACGTTACTAATTCAGGATCTGTGGTTGCGCAATACGATAATTTCTGTAGGAATAAGGAGGTAGTTCCCGTGGATTTTAAATCTATTCGATCAATCGATCGAGGGATGGGTTCCTTTATAAAAGAAATCGTAGCCATCGCTTATGTCCCGCTTTCGTCTGTTTTGAATTACTAATTTCCGATCGCTAGTTAGTATTCCAAATTTTATTTCGGTATATTTAGGTTATCTCTTTCCCCTATGGTAATCAAAAGGTTAGGAAATGTTTGGGATGAAACTTGAGTCGTAGAAACTGCTCCGTATAATATAATAAAATCAATACTTTCGGATGTTTGTGAAGCTTTTAAAGTTTGTTTTCTGTTTAATGTTTTTTAGACTCTCTTTAGCTGCGTATCACTCCTCGTATTTATAATGATTTGTTTATTATGATTGATAATATACGTGGACTGTATTTTATTATTAATCTCGTGTGTTAGTACCATTTCATAATGTCGTTTGAATGGATTCTGTAGAATATCATGAATGGATTTGCGTATTAGACAGTAATAATTGAAAATTTCTCCTCTATTTGATCTGGGATTAAAACCGCAATTTTCCTCGAAATATGATATTTTCACGGTAATCTTCGTGTATTTTACAAAATTCATCTCGCTACCGTCTCGTGGAAACATCAAATTTAATCAAACGTGAAGGCGAGGCATACCAAATTTCGTGTCTAATTATCTTCTATAAGAGTAGAGCCCTTTTTAGTTAGGCACGAAACACTGTTTTTTTCAAACCCGTCTACAGTAATAAACTGAAACATTAATGGTTTTGCCCACGTTGCGTGGAATTCGTCGCTTTTTTATTTCGTGATTAAAAAATTGCCACCGTCCATCTCTCGGACACGAATCTCCATTCGTCTATAAGAGCCGTGCGTGGATTAGAAATGCCCTTGTTTCCTCTTTGGTCTCTCAGCGGCTCCTTCCGCAATATTCCGACGTTTTCTTTCTTCAGCGGGAAATGAATTCCAATAGAATGCGACGTTCCAATTTCAGCGTTCTCTCCTCTCGCAGCTGACAAACTTAATATAGCGCCCAACGTCGGGAGATGGCATGGGTTCCCGAAGACACGTTTTGGAAGAAGTCTTCCCTCACCGTGTCTCCGTTAAGATTGTGTGTTATTCTTCCCCTTTCCTGCAGACCGATTCCTCCCCTTTCGCGTACCCAAACCTCCCTTCTTTTCAGCCACCAGTGGCGTGCATCAAGAAAAAAAGACTCCGCCCTTAGTGGTTGCGTGCAGAGTGGCTCTATACTCTTCAATCCCCACCCACCGCTGCCATCTTTTTCCCCTTCCACCGCCCGCTTTTTCCCTAGGAAACCCCCCCCCCCCGCACTTCATATCCATTCCACATCCTCTCGTGCTCTTATCAGTTTTTCCATTTTCCTCCCACCATATGACTCGTCAATCTAGGAATCGTATATCTGAGTTTTTCCGCCTCTCGAATATCGCGTGGTTCGACGGAATGGTTCTCAGGTTCGTCTCCCCGTGGTTTCCGGTTTTTAGATTTTTTCCGGTTTTTCCGGTATTGTTATCCGGGGTCGCAGAGGGTTTTAGCGGTAATGGTAACAGCTTCTGTGTACAGGAGTCTTAGAAGCTTTTGTTTTGGTCGGTAGCAGTGAATTTTAAAACTTCTCTATAGAGGTATTACTGGTCTTGTTTTGCACTAATATTCATCGTAGAAACAACTTGAGAGTTAAAATTCTCTTACCGAAACGTGTCTAGTTAATTATAAATGTCATTTTGTCGTGATTATTCTTCTTAATGTCTAAATCCAGATGTCAACTACATTACAACGGCTTTAGCGAACGATTTTTTCATGGTCACCGCAGCCCATCACCTCTCATTGTATTCAGAAGGTTCTCCTCTTACGTATATCGTTGCCAAATTTAACAAAAATAACCTTGCGGGTTACAGATCAAAGAGAGATTGTTTTCTGAAATATCCTCGTAATATTCTTTGAATACTTCATCGGTATATTTTATTTTTTCAGCTCCTGTTTTCAGTCTAGGATGATTATTGGACCTAATGATGTATCTTGTCACCCAACCACCCTATGAAATATTGATAA
Source organism: Pantala flavescens (assembly GCA_020796165.1). Lineage (NCBI taxonomy): Eukaryota > Metazoa > Arthropoda > Insecta > Odonata > Libellulidae > Pantala > Pantala flavescens. The sequence goes on along the minus strand of CM036881.1, from coordinate 16,027,089 downwards.
CATGTGAGAGTTATGTTGGGTTACTCTTACTATTTTTGATCAACAGATAATTTTAAAGTTTTCAAAATCCTTTCCCTTTTAAATCGAAATTTCGATAATTGTCTGTCACTTTGAATTTTTTTAGAAGGGTCTATAGCTTTCTGATACATCACCACTCCGCCAAAATTCCTGCATAAACGAGCAATTCCTATATGTTTTCGTGTTATTGCGAATTCGGGCGATCAAGGTTACCTTTCACGTGGAGTCAATCAGCCCGTCAAGGAGACACCGTATTCTTTTTTTATGATTAAATGCCTGAATTTGTGGAATGGAAGGCTATGGCAAAGCCTCCCGACTAATGGAAAGAGCTTATCTCGTAAGGATTCTGAAGCCCCATAATTCTGTTTTTATTGCTCATCACCAGTTTTTGTTCAAATGCTCTTTTCTCTTTTTTCAAAGTAGGTTTTCTCTTAATATAAAGTAATTGCGAAGATTAATTTGTCGGAGTCTTGCAAAATTTTCTGGAGACTAGGGCACTTGAGGGAATAAGGAAAACAGATGTATGATCAATATTTGTGCATCAATGCATTTATTGATTTCTTTTAGCTGTAGTATTCTTCTGTATGACGTTTTAACCGATTACTTTTTCTTTTGTGCCGGTATTGTAATTTGGAGATGAGTTAGTGTTTCAAAGATGAAATGAAAGAGGTCAAATCATTCCAGGATGCTATTTACTAGTTGATATTTACCTAGCTGAAGGTGTGTGACTACGCATGAATTCGTTTATTTCTCAATTAATCCTTAAATTGCACAAAGAAACTTTCAAATGGATTTGCGATGGAGTATTTGCCAACAAATCGAATAGCGTTTCGTACTAATGAAGTTCGATATCTCATAGTTTGCTCAAGTCTTAGAGGAAGTGAATATTTCCTCTCATCCGATCAGTCCTCGAACTCTCCACTTTGTTTATTCGAAGCGAAACTAATTCTCTGGCTTAAGAGCGGAACGAGGCCACGGAAAAGCCCGGCAGCGTCCGGCCATCCGGTTCTTTAAGTTGGATCAGCGGCGTTCGCAGGTCATGAAAGCATCCGATACATATTTATCAGCGGCCGGAGAAACTTTCCGTATGATTAAACGAAGGGAAACGACTCATCGACTCACATGAGGGAATGGACGTTTCGCGGAGAGCGCTTACATTTTTTCATTTAGCGCTCCGAAATATTCGCCCTTCGATTTGACGCACGCCTTCCGTTCCAAAATCCGGATGCTATTCCTCCAGCGCCTCTCGAAAAGGCGGTGCATCGCGTCAATTGATTCGTATCTCATCGGCGATCGAAAAGGTATCTTTCATTCGAACATCAATCTGTCTGCGGAGCCAAAAATACATAAAGGTTCGAAAAGAGGGAACACTCTCGCGTCGTTCTCCTCCTGGAAGGTCGGTGGTTTATCGCTGGACGAGGGCCTCGACGGGCAAGCGATATTTCATCCCGGTGTCGAGGCAGCACAGCATTTATTTTCCCATTGATTTCTCTCTCTTTTGTCCCGAGTTTTATTCAGCGCCGTACCAGGAGACACACGACCAGCTCGCGAGGCTTATTTCGGATGCCATTGTGTTTCCAGACGAAAGCCACCTTCTGGTTTCCCGATGGTAGTGTTATCAGCGTGTTTCGGAAGGGGTTCTTCCCGAAAGTTTCGCTTCCCGAATGTAGTCCGCGTGGGCTAAATCCACGGAGTAATAAGATGCGGAGTTTGTGTGGCTTTATTTCCGAAAAGTTTTGGGTTCACCGGTAACTTTACGACCGTGACTTTCCATGCAAGAGTTTTTTATCGACTGGCCTTTTCTGGAGGTATTTCGATGTAAAGAAACTGTGTTGTGTTAGGATCTAGCTGCTTCCTCTTACGTTAACTCTAGTTTTTCTTCGTTGAGGGCTGGATGTAATTAAATGTCGCCTCTAGGAAATTAGAACCTTTCCTGTAAATACAGTATGATTTTTGAATAATATTCGTCCATCTGTTTCTAAGCTAGAGGAGAATGTTGTAAACTTTTCCCTGTTTTAATAATGTGGCGTCAGCTTCTACGTTTGCGTGCCTAAAGTAAATTATTTTCCGCATTCAGTGTATGAATTATAAATACGTGGCTTCACTCACGTAATTATCTCCTTGTTGCCATGGTTTTTAATTCTCAGGTTAATTCATACCGATAATGAATTCGGTTATTTTTAAATAATTTGATGTAGTTTTATGTATTAAGGTATTGCGTTATGATGTATCAAATTTATCGCGTTCACGAGCGATTGATCAACGCATAATTCGTCGTTTCCGCGTGTAATAATGCGTAATGTAACGGATAATGTTATCACACGTATGTTGTGACTTTTCAGAGCCGTTCAATTTCGTTCCGGAAAAGGAAGTTGCGAAATGCCAAGTTATATCTTGTTGGTTGTCAAATATCACATGCGGTCTCACCCTGAATCCATACCAAACATTCCCAATGTCCTCAATCCATTTGATAATCGTAGATTCCCTCCCGCACCCAAATGAAAATGTTTTCCGTAATTCATTACCCCCGTGACGAGAGAACATTAAGATTATTATTGAAGTCGCGAGATTAAAATTGGAGCGCAGGGAATCATCCATCCCGAGTGGGTCCCGCTAACATTATCCTGATTAAAAGATGGTCGATGTTAAATTGAATCGGAGTGTTTATCCTTCAGCAATTATATTTCACTCTGTTGGCGGAGGATTCGGTATTGGCGAATGCTTGATTAATTCTACGTTGTATAGTTCTGCTAGATAGATGCAAAATTGATTCATGAAATAATTGTTCAATATCGTCTGGGATGTAAAATTTTTTGCGTGGATAAAATGCGTTCTTGGAATTACGAAATTAATATTAGATTGAGAGAAGTAGAGCTAAATTATATTCTTTTTAATAATCCATCTGTATAGCATGAAACATACTAGGCGCTCATGCAATATTGGTAGTAGTATATTCGGGTACAAATACATTCTCAGAATTTAAAATTAGCCTTTAGCAAATAGCTCGCCTACACTCGAGATTGAAGATTTTCCGTGCATTTACATTTTAAGCTACGTATATTAATAACTTCGACTATACTCGTATATTTTATTACTTCCATCAACGTATAAAAATTAAAATATTCGCTTGCCGTTTCGGAAATAATGTCCATATTTTAATGAAAGGGAAATCTCTCGCACGATGAATATTCAACCAAATTTTTTGGCATACTCCGTCAAAATTCAAATTAATCTATCGTCAGCGATGTGAAGAAATTGATAAAATTTTAGTGAATTAATTCAGCCTAAGGAGGGCCATCTTGGAGCGTACACTTGAATAGAGCTCTTGGTTTACTTAATTCTTTACGATTTGCGTCATGTTGAAACGTGATGAGTTTGGATACATAATTGACAAATTGCGTATATTTTATTGTGTATGAATTTTTCTCGTGTTTTATGAAAGTTATGTTGATGCAAGTTTACTGTAAATAAGTGAAGTTTGAAGTTAATACGTAATTAATGATTCGTTAGGAATTGTAAAGGACTAATTGCTAGATAGTTTTCTATACGTATTCCGTAATTTGTTAAAGAATACAAGTATAGGGTGTTGTTGATCACCGAAAAGTTTTTCCTCGCAACTTTATTGTCATCTTCTTTGCCAAATCAGCTGCGAAGTTTGTAGTGGGTAAGTGTTGCGGCAATTCTCGATAATTAAGGAAAATTTTCAAGTTTCCATTTACGATAAGAGTTTGGTTAACTTCCTCTAATTAATAGAGGGACTTTTTTAATCGCCTAATAAATCTCTAGGATTTCCTATTCCGTTTCGTATTATATTACGACAAAGTTACGACATTTTGATACCTCCAGGATTAATTTGAGCTCTTTCTAATGAAAATCGGCCGGATTTTGTCCCATCCAGCTACAAATCTCGTTCCCAGGAGGAAGTTTCTGTAAACGTCCCCGAAACAAAAGGTTTACTTTGAGTAGGTAAACGAATAATAAGGTTTCCCGAGAAATAAGGCGCAGCCTATGAAAGTCTCTAAAGCGATATCTTCAAAAGCTCCGTCAAAGTAATCTTCCCCAGCCGTCGGCAATTCATAATCGAAGTCCTCTTTCGTCCTCGAAGAGTAATACGCTCGAAGACCATGTCAAAGTGTAAAAGGGGAAGAAGTTTTAAAGGCGCTGGCAAATTGCGGGGAAAGGGCGCTCGCATTCCGCTCAAGCGATTTCGGGCGCTAAGTAGAAAATTAAGGAAACGGATTCCGTTCAAATAGCGCCATCTAACCATTCCCAGAAGTGTGGGGGTCCGGATGAAATCGAAAGCTACGAAGATTTCAACGTTCCTCGTCTCTCTGATTGTTTTTACGCTACTGTGGTTGCGATTCCTCTGAGTGCGTGTGGTTAAAGCTTACGTTCTGGTCGATAAATAGGGGTTGCTCTATCTTTATTACTCACTCACGTAGGGGATTTTTATGGGGGTGTACGTATCTTTCACCTGCTTCGTTTTCATTTTATCTGTAATTAGAATCATTTTTAGTATCTGAGATATGAACTAGAAAGTCTTGTCATCCGTATACCCTTGGTCACTTCTTGGTCGCATCACAATGTTGAGGATTGTAGCAGAAAATGAATAAAATGAATAGAAAAAAGAAACTACTCAGTGTATTGTAAACATTTATAAGTATTTGCATAGGAAAAATCATCGCTGAAGTGAAGCGTTAACAAGTTTTATCGGTTGCCTAGGAACCAACGATCTTTTCTGTTGTACGTTTATGGCCAGCTAAAGTGATCATACCAACGACGACATATTCTTACTTTGCCATTATACGATTTCATCCCCTGTCCGGAACAATATCGACTTTTTCAAGGTTAGCGTCACAAAAATCGAGCTGCCATCGCACATCCAGATGGCACGCTATTAATTAAATCGTGTGGTACTCCTCAAACATGTCCACATTGGGAATCCTTACAAGTAATTTGCGGCCACCTGCATTACCGCAGCACAGAACAGCGGGTGTATGAAAAACATACCGAAACAGCTGGCGATGAAATTCTCCCTCGTGTTTATGGATACTTCCCTGTATCAGGTTCAACGTTGTACACAAATGGTGCAAAAACCACGGAAATATGGTTCCTTTCTCTCCATGCCGGAAGGTGGGTTAGAGTGTCTTCTAATTTTGGGATTGGTAAAACAAAGGAAGGGGTTTTATAATATATTAGTATTGATCGTTATATTATAAAACCAGAAGGTCAGAGTTAAAGAGGGGTAGCTAAAGTCAGGTTCGTCTAGGGGCAGTAGGTGCGTCTGGTAATAATACGTCAGCGCGAATCTGCTCCCTTTTTTATGTCGCCTCTCGTTAAACCACGTACGTCTTGAATGATAGCTCAAGCAGTCTTTGTGTAGGGGTGTTATTTTCCAGTCTTCATCGAGATGATTGAGTCGAATTCAAAGTAATTGGGGTAATTTCTGGTACGTACCTACGTATCGGATGTACTCGCGTTCTTATTACCATTGAAACAGGATTACAAGTTGGCGGTAAGGCTATTTCCAATGTTCTGCCTACTTTAAAAGAAAAAAGTAGGGAATAAGGAACGATGTATGTCTCAGAAGACTACTTACAGTAAAGTACATAAAGAAAATTTATTTTTGAATGATATTCTGATTTCTTGTAAGGTTTTTAACGGAGAACTAGGTAATATTTCATTCTATGATTTCTTTATCGAGAAATTAATAGTTCGCTGTATCCCTAGTCTTAATTTTAAAGTTTTTGGCTGTCTTTCCCTTTGAAATCTGGTTTTCGATTGATTTTTTACCCTTTCCAATCCGTCTATACTTACAATAGTATTAAAAATGCAACCTAGACGATTTATTATGCTACGTAGAGTCGAGATTATAATAGTTCGTAAGTTCAGCTCGTCTCGTCACTCGCAAATTGTTCGCGAGTGTACGCCGCTATCATTCCGTTCGCACAAAGAAATTGGCGAGTCTCGCGAGTAATCTTCCAGGAGGTGGTTTCTTTTTATTCCCTTATTGTTCTTCGTCGGGCCTCTTTCGTGGTTGAACTCTTACGTGGTATTGTTCGCTCTCCCGACCGTTTCCGATTTCGGCCGCGGCGCGACGTCAGCGCCATCGCCCGCCCTCGCCTCTCCGCAGGTCCGTTACTCCGGTTAGTGTAGGTTGGCGAGTGGATGCGAGAGGATGCACAGGTCAACAATCTTCCCGGGACGTCGAACTTGGAAGATCCGACGCAATGTGACGTGGATTTCGCGGAGTGATCATTGAAGATTCGCCGAGGGTCCGTTGGACGGAAAATGCAGTTTTCTGACCGCAACCAAACTCCGTTGAAATTTCCGCCGTGGAAGAAGAAAACTTCCTGCCGTGCCTCCCGAATGTGAAAAGCGTTGACTCGAATTCGAGTTTTGTTTTTTGTTGCCCGTTAGGTTTTTTTCCGCAAAGTTACAATTTACTGTGATTATTTTTGTAGTGCGCCCAAAAGAGAGAGTTTCTATTTTTTCCAGTTTGGGAGTTTTTTTGTCCCCCGGATGTTTCGAGGTATATCGACGCCTTAATTTTTTAAAGCAGAGGCTGTGACGAGGTTTATATTTTTCCAATCGTACGCGAGGAAGAAGCGACGCTTCGTTTAGACTGAAGAATCGTGAAGGGAATCTAAGAAAACCGCAAGTCTATATCTCTCCCGCAGCGGAGGGAACAAACCACGATCATCTTCCATTCCATTGTGATCCGTTACATTTCGCGACAAGGAGAATCGTATCCGTGTCGAAACATGACGGCTCGCAGGCCTAACGTATCGGAGTGTGCGTATCGAGTGTAATCAAGAGTGTGATAGCTTATATATAAAGAATAAAAAAGTGTGGAATTTGATAAATTCGTGACGTGCCTTAAGATCCACCTAGAGAGAGCATCGGATGATGTTCTCGGCGTGATTTTCCGTGTCTCCGTGAACCGCATTCCCTGAAGGGAACCGGAGGCCCCAACATGGTGGTGGTGGAGACTTCGAACCGCCAATCTCTTAAGGTTTTGCCCAAGAGGTTCATCAGCCTTCATCAGTGGCTGAGCCCGTTCTCCAAGCAGATCAAATTGGCCGTGGTGAGTCCGCAGCACCGTTCCCTCCCACTCCCCCTTTTGTCTTTTTTTTCGTGCTCTCTCGAGGTCTTTGGCCCTCCCGCTTCATCTCGGCCGGAGTGCCGGTCGACGCGCTGTTCCGTCGGCCGATCCGCCCGAGCGATCCCGGTTCCGAAGCCGCGCGTGGGACCGGTCATTTTTACGCCTCCTTGCCGACTGGGTTTTTTTAAGGCGTGCGTGCATTTCACGGGTCTCGGGTGTTCATTAGTTTCCAGCTATTGCCCTTCGCAAGGTTCATCGGTTGGCCATCAAGTTCTGATGGTTTTAGCACGGTGATAAGAGGTTTAAAATAAAGGGTTTAGAAGTGGTTGTGGGAGGATTATTATCTGCTCTATTTCCAGAAAAGTGAAGTAATTTAATGTTCTAGTGATGTATAGTGTGGATAAGTTAGGGTTGAATTCTTTTCTGCGGTGAATCTACAGAAGAAACTACGTAAAATCGTCTTTCGTGGCATTAATACTTATGATATGGTAATGAGTATGAATAAATTTTCTCGACCCGTTATATTTTAAGTGTTTGATGTAGAATAGTGTTTCAGTTAACCTAGCTCAAGTATCGCTCAATTATCATCCAGGAATTTTTTGTATAAATTGTCAGAACGATCAATTTATTGCCGCATAGATCCAATAAAAAGCCATCCTCTTTAAGGTCTACCATCCCCCTTCATCTGGTTATTTAATGGAAATTCGTAGACGAAATTTTCTCTCGAGCTCCCATCATGCAAATTTTATTTCCCGCTCGAGAGTAAAATATATTTCATAACATCTGTCAGTCTCTTCCGTTTTCATCCCGAAAATTCGTGGGATTCCATTATACTCGTCCGTAGGATTGATTTTTTTCAGGCAGTCATCTATCCATTCCGTAGTTTTCCGTTGGGGCAAGAGATTCTTATTCTAATACGATTTGGCCGGATCTTCTCATTCAGCAGGTTAACGTCTACTGATTGAATTTCTCTGCGAGTTCAAGTCACATTACATAAAGGTCTCGTGGGCACGAGGAAGGAATTTTCACTTTCGACGCAGGTCTCTAACGGAAAGACCTATAGTACTTTTATACGAAAAAAGGAGTTGCGTTTTTAAAGAGGATGTGAAATAAGTGTTCTCTATCTCAATTTCGTTCCCTTGCGCGTAATCTTGTTTTCTCCGGAGCTCAGTGAATATAAAAAGAGTGTTCTCGGATCTTTTCTTCTCCGTATCACTTTTCCCCACGTCGTCGTATCGTAGATTTTCCGTCATTAGTTCGTCGTAAATTTGAGAGAATTTGTTTTCGTGCAAGCTTTTCGATACTGTCTATCAAGGCTTTGATCGAATATCGATATCATTCTAGCGACTTTCAATGGAGTGCGGGGCACACACGTCTCTCTCTCATCTCTGTTTTCCCCGAAAATGCGTGGCTCGCAGCCTCTACGGATGGCGCAAAGCCCTTAGCGTTTCTGCCAGCGAAATCATTTTGATGAAATCTCCTTTTTATCTCTATCCGGCGAGGTCATGGAATGAAAGCAAAGGCTTAGTTTCGTCTTTAATCTCCGGAAATATCGTTTCAGCGTCACCGGTTACTCGGTTAATTTCATAAGAGACGTTTATGTAAACGTGTGAAAGTGGTGAGCGTAGTTCTCATTTCTGTTGATGAAATTTTCCCGTGATGTATCAATTTGATAACTGCTCTCTTTTACGTATTTGAATGAAGTTTGTCATATCCTTATGTGGAGCATTGAGAAATGTTGTGTTACATTGAACGCATGGTATGTATGAGGTATTATGAATAAGCTGTATGTTTATGAAACTCATCTGTATTTCGAGTGAGCAATTGCTTAGAATCGTGACTAATTTTCGTTTGTTTTTGTCTCCAACTATCGCTCTCTTCTGGAGGGATATAAACACCTTTTTAAATGTTTTCTTACCCTTATCTTTCTTTGACATTCAAATCTTTGTCAACAGCACGAAGGTGATGCATAGATCATTAAATGAAATTCCATCAGCGATGACGAAACGTAAGGTAGTCATTAAAAGGAGTTGCTTATTAGAGTTAGCTCCTTTCCAAGTTCATTCGTGACTGCGTTTAAAGTCGAACTTCCTTATTAAGTCTTTCTTCTTACGAGTTGGTCAGTACCTCTCTCTCTAAGTACGCCTATTGCCATTACTTCGCTCTGTTGCGTATCTACAGTTTTTTCGCTCACGATCATTATCATCGTTCGTGCCAAGAGCAGGTCTTCTTTCTGCATTGCAAAATCCCCACGTTTATGGAGCGGTTGGTGCAGAGGGGTAGCGATTTCCTTCCGATTGATTATGAAATTGCATCCGTGGTTTGCGTTGCCAAGGAGTTGACTCGCATAGAAAACAAACCTCCTCGCGTTGCCATGCCTCGCTCGCCTTCAGATTGAAACTCTTTTATATCGATATGAATCAAAGGGACCGAGTTCCGTAGCTCAATTACGACTCTATTCGCGAGTTTTTCTATCCGAATGTGGAAATGATTCACTCTCGTTATCTCTCCGTCTCCTTCCATTTCCGTATCTTATCGAACATAAACTTTCCCAGTTTGTGTTTTCCTTTCTCTCTTCACAATTCGCCTTCCAAGAGAGGGCTTTGAGTTCATTCTTTCCGTGCCTATTAATGAACGTACAATGACCGCATTCCGCTCTTTAAATCTGCATGGGAGGCGTTACCGATAAAGGTGTCGTTTCTCCATTCGTTGCCGCCTCCCGTTTCCGTTATTGCGAAACGAAGATCGCATTGTTCATCCAGCGTTGCCTCCCGCACAAAAAATAGACTACACCTTCGGATAATTCCGCGGGATTAACCGATAATGAAATGGGAAGCGTTTACAAAGGGTAGGGTTTGCAGTTTCAACGCCGTCCGAAATCCTACTACATACGACTTTTTTTTCGGGCTGACACGTTGAAATCTCCGCATCGCGGGTTTTCATTTTCGCGTTTGCATTTACGGTTGTTAAGCGAACGGTGTCCGTTTCCATGGTTAGCTCGGGTTCAAGTTAATGAATAGAGGAATTCGCTTATCCGTTGAATTCTTCTCGCTTCTTTTGATGAATCGCGAATTTAGTGTTTCGTAGCGTCTGGATTCTTTCGGTGTTGATTTATTATTACGGCGTTGATATTTCTTTTATTTATTTCTTCGCTCGCAGTGTAGTTTCGCGAGTGTTTTCCAACTTATCGAGTGCTAAAAGTTTTTATCGACTCTTTAGTCGTGCTTTCGAATGTTTTATGACATGACGCACGTCGTTTTCAAAGATGTTTCTATCGCGTGATGGCTAATGAGCCGGTTCCAGTGATGCATGGAAAGATTCCATTAATTAAATCGGATTTAATTTTTAAATGAGTTGATTGTTACGTAAAACTAATGGAATTTGAGCGAAGATATATTATGTGTGTGGTATATTTTATCTCGTATTGTCCCCTACGTATATGTTCATTATATTTCTCATTCGTGTGGGAAATTAATTCGTAAAGTATAATTAATTTTGAAAATTACGTTGCCTTAGAATTTCACGAATGATTGTCTCGCGCGTATGATTTTTATGTTCTGTCTTTAATCATTATGTTGGACTGTAGTTTCTAAGCAACATATGTTCGATTATTTTTGTCTTTGTATCGTCTAATGAAGTCAAGGAGTCGCGAGGGAGTCTTCAATGCCAACTCTAGTTCTTTCCTCTTTCGTCTGCCAAGTACTCAATGAAATACGCGAGACCAGAAACGTCGGCTTCATAAACGAGACGGTCCATAACATCTGGTCAAGTCGAAATCCGTGGATAGGTGCCACATCAAGGAAGTAAACAAACCCATAATTTTTCGGTAACGTTCGTTCATTTTCACAAGCGTATGCTAAGTGGTAATTCCAGGTTCCTCTCTCATGGCGAATAGACGCTCTTTTCGTTGGCAGCCCTTACGGAAGGCAATTGTCGCGTAACACGGATAACCCATTCCCTGACGCACTTCCCGTCCAGAGGCGCTATACCCGAAAGGAATGCGTACCAGATGTACGAATACGCCCGCCCTCGGCGTCGACGCCTCCAGTAAGGCTTCGCGATACTTTGACGTATCGGGCGTGGGTGCCAAGGACGATGTGCCATGTGGAAGGCGTGGCGACCGGGTTGGTGACGTGGGAAGGAAGTCCGTGACCAAAGGGGGACTAGCTTATCTCATGCCGATCAATTCCCTGATAACCCTCGAAATATTTCGGCTCTAATCAACCGGATCGAATCTGCAAGATATTCACGGTAACGTTTCGTAGAAGCGATGCATTACTTCCGCGTCTGCCAGTATTTTTTTCGCACTCGATCACTTCTCAGATGTTCGCTCAATATCGGAATTTTTCTCGCGTAACCCTTCCGACAAGTTACTCGTGATTCGCGATTTGCATGACCCAGAAATTCGGAGCAGGGTTAATGTATTGGCGGTGAAATAGGGAAATCGTACGCTGCGCACACGACTCAATTTCTTATTTTTAAAAGCTTCCGAAAATGAAGGTCGATGTTACTGGGAACGTGTCGTCGTAGATGGGGAAATTTTTTATTTATCGCGTGCTTTAGGATTGTCGAGATTAAATTAGAATTTGAAATCGTTTGCGAATCCTCCGCGGATTATTCTGTTTCTCTGATTTCATCAATAGAATTATTTTCGAGTTTTATTTTCATAGAACGTGCATTGTATAGAAAATATCTGGAGCAGTGTTCCCGCTCTGAATAGATAATCCCTTTGCAGAATGAAATTTCGCGTGTGTTTATTCTCTATAAATTCAACTCGTTCATGTTTCATCGAAAGAGTTTTGTTATCTCGACAGGCAATGAGATCGTACGAGGTTCGTTCGGAATTTATCTGTTTAATATTTCCTCCTAGGCTAATTCACTCGTCTTTCTGCGTGAAAGTTTCCGTTGTAAACGCCTCTCTCTCTGCGAGAGATTTTTTTAGGCACTTTTCATTTCCCTCCGCGTTAATCCAAGTATTCGTCTCCCAGTCTGATTTCTCGCCGCAGATTTCCCAATAGATTTCAAAGCCCTTATCAGCGTTTGTTTGAAAGCTATTTTGCTCAGCGATGCGAGTTATCGACAGCCAGATGTGGATTTATGGACTTTTTTTTTATTTCTCGGATCCGATTCGCTGTTTATTTGAGCGCAATAAAATTTTTCTTTCCGATGGCAAGGCAATTCCCATCTCGACCACGCATTGATCTCTCCCAAATGTTATAGATTTGTCGATATCGATCTAAGGTTTATTCACTACGATGTGGAGGGTTCCGGAATATTCCGGAAGACTTTTAAGTACTTGTGGGTGGTTAGAGGGTGATCGATGGTGAAGTATATTGATGTATCATTTCAAGAAAGAATCATATTTCCCATATCTTTCGTAATTTGTATTCATTTGAAGGCCTATGAAGGAAGTAGAGTAGGTTTTTTAACGTTTTGTGTTCTTATAAATGTAAGTATGTTGATAAGACAAGTCTAAATGATTCTATCACAAAAGAGTTCAGCCAAATATGACGTATTTTGATTTAAAATTCGATTAACTATTTTAAGCAATTAGACTTCTGGGCTTGATACAATTAGGTTATCCTAGGTATTCTGATATCGCAGAAATATTTCATTCTACGTCTGCAAATTTATATGTAAGCTTTACATTTTCCTCTGCTAGGAAATATCTTTCCTCATTTCTTGATATCGTGAAATTAACGGCAGCTTTGTTATGTTTCTTAGGAGCTCTAAGGAATAATCGCGGCTTAAGATGAACAGATCTGGAACAAGCTTAATAAACTGATTAGTCTGGAGCGTTAATTCTTTGATTTGTTGCCACTAGAAGGAAAGATAGTCCCTAGGGTTTATGCTAAAGATGTAATCAACGCTTACAAGGCACGCTCTCTCTCTTATATCTTCCGATCCAATTTAAATCCTGCTCGTATAATGCGTGTTGTTTCAGCGGGTATCGCTCGCGGTACTTAACTCGGAAGTCGACGAAGGGAGACGAGAGCCGGGTAAGATGCCTACAACATCATCTCAGAAAGGTTTCCTCGTCCGCGGCGCAGTCCGAATTTTAAAGAACCAATCCCATTTCCCCGCTATTAAAACCAGTCCATTAAAAAAGAGACGCTGCGCGGGAGTGTGTCAAGTTAACGTAGCGCGTCCCGCGAGCGGTGAATACGTAATTCCGTACAGTCGTATATTCTCGTACCGCTAGGAGGCGCCGTAAACCGTCCACGGCAGACGGCGATTTCCTCTCCCAGGGGAGCAAGAAAGTTCGTTTTTTATTCTGGGTTAAAATTGACCCGGCGTAAAACTCGTACCCTATTTTATTTTAAAGAGCCGCCGCTTTTTTTCCGATGACGAGCGTGTTACCATTGTCCGCACACGGGCGACGCGTTTCATTAATCTTTCAACCATCGATTCGCCAAGGGTTCGATCCCAACCGATGCGTCTCTCTCACATAAAGAATTTACGTCGATTCCGTGTTTGCGTGCGCGCGTTCGCGAATGTATCGCATTTTATTTCCCCCCAAGAGACGGAATGCAAATATTCCCGGAAGTGGTCCCTTCGGAGACTAAGGGTTTAGCCTTTTCTCCCGATATTGTTCCCTACGACTCGGGAACTTGGATGTGTTTACGCGAAGGCCGTAATGAAGTCTGAACACCTCAGATTCCATTCATGCAGTTACCCTCAGCGTTGAATTATGCAAGGTACGGAAATCGCTAATGAATTTCTAGTCTATACGACTCCGCCAATTCGCCAGCTGGTATGAATCGAGGCGGGGTTCGTGGAAATATTTCTCCGCTACCGAGAAGAAATTATGATTCAGTCCTTTACGACGACGGTAGATACAATTCGGAGTATTTCAGCTCCGGAGTCGGTTCTAATGTTTCTTATTCACCTAATTATTCACGTACTTCGTAGACCTTATCGATCGATAAAATTCGCGTATTTAAAATTTGCTTCTTGTGTCTCTATGAGCGAATCAGAATCTCAAATCCCTCCGATGTTTCATCGAGTTTACGAGTTGCAAAAACTCGACCGGAATAGCTTCCTTTTTTAAACCTAATTTTCGAAACTTTCGGAGCTCTCCCTCAGTTTGACATAGTTACGGCCCCGTAGGATTCATATTTGTGTAAGCTTTTAGGGAATGATGAATGTATGCTTTTTATTTGCAATTCAAAAACTCCTCGGGAGCGATACCAACTCCTTACTTCGCAAGCTTCCCGCACGCTGTTGCTCCAGGGATTGAATTTGGCTTCTATAAATTTTTCTTTTCGAACGACTTTAGGTTTATCTTAGTGATGATACTGTTCTATTGGAGTGAGGGTTTCATAGCAACGCGAAGTTTTTTTGTTTTTGCTGGTTTTAAGTTGTGGACGATAAAGAATTGAATGTTATGTTATAATATATAATTAAATGTTCTATTTTATTTTGATTATTATTTGCTAATTTTTAAGGTTTTTTTCTATTACATATTCTAGATTTTGTCTTGAGATGTTGCCCTATTATTCATCGGACTCATTGTTTCTTCGCATACTATCTAGATGGAAGTAATTTATAGTTTTGATCCTATCAGTGTAATAATTTGCAAAAGGTAATATCCATTTTATGCGCAAAAATAATGGTGTATTTATTTACTTATGGCCATTAATGTTGAGCCTATTTAAGTCGGGTAATAATTTCTCGTACAATTTTATAGCTTTTTTCGTATAAAATGTTTTCCTCCCATATCCATCTTCCTATTCTGACAGAAGTCAGGAGGTCGCAAGGAAACTTCTATAGAACACTCGCTAGCAAAGAACTTTTAACCGATGCAGCAATGTCTGCGGAGCAACCGCCATTGTCTCCTTAATTTTCAATTTAAAATTGAGTTCCCTCAGTAGATGCCGTGTCACCGTCGTCTTCAAAACCCTCCTCTTGAACACAATGGCCATCATGCTTTCGTGTAATGCATTCATTTTATCGCAATTCCCGAGGAAACATAAAAGAGTGATTTAATGACTGTGTGACCGCACTTTGAAGTACTTGACCTTAATTTTTTTGGGTTCCCTCGCCTGTTCACTACCCTCTCTCTTCTCTTCTTCTAATCATAGCCGCCCGCCATTGTGAGGCACCCGAAAGAGCTCCACACGCTCTTGTGTTGATGTTGGTGGCGGTGGAAATTCGCTTTTAAGTGGAGGGGAACTTACGTCTCAGTTCTCTTAGACGTTCAAGGCATGCGGTTCTCGAAATTTCAATGCTGTTAACATTTTTGGCATACTAGTTGCCTCCGGAAAGCGTACTCCAATTACTCGATCGTCTTTGTTGATGAAATATTTTCTAATGCTGCTATATTGTGATAGATTAACTGTATAAATTGCGTATTGTGTTGTTTGATGTTGCAGCCTAACTAGGAAGAGGTATTCCTATTGTTTGTATATTTTATAGTTTAATAAAAGTTAGAAGCTATGAATATGTCGTCAGACTACCGTAAAGTAAAGCTCTAGCTCATCACTTATGAAGACTTTTGATCCTAACATTGTGGAAAGTGATCTATAATCTACGAAAGATAATTAGTACTCCAGTAGTATATTTTTATTTTCTAATTTTTCTGTTTCAGTACATGATTTAAAAACTGTTAATTTTAGATGAATTTGTCATGTTTCCGGTACGATTTTCCTTATTTAATATTCTTTATCGTATTTCTGTGGTATTTGTAATTTTATGCCTGATTTGTATGAACAATAGACGTTCCTCTGAGTATACATACTTTCCTTACGAAATTACGTTAACTTCAATTTACGTATGTTACGAATTTAGCTGCTGGTGTCTATCAAGAGTCAAAGGGTTGAATAAGGCGTGAATCTGAGGAATCTGGTTTTTTTAGTTGATGATATCTATCAAACGTCATAGTAAATGAAGCGTGAATCTGAGAGATCGTGTTTTTTAGTCCAATCGCCTCAGGAAAAGGCTGACCTCCAATCAACTCCTACTTGCGTTCTGCCTCTGAAACAGAGTCTAAACATAGGAAAGCGTAGCGCTCGGGATTTGGTTTCACAATCCGCATGTTGTTTTCGTCCAGTTTCTCTCTCCGTCGGCGCGAGGTCAGTGGTCCTGCGCGACCTTCATCATTCCTTGAGCGTCCTCCAGTCATCCCACACTCACCTGGTCCATCCTCCCTTCCACAGGTGTCTGTTTATAAGAGCCAGTTAAGGTCCGCTTTCTAGATTGAAAGTCGCTCTTCTTTCCCCTCATGGGTTCTCGAGGCGATCTGCAGATGACTCGCTCGTGGTCATATCTGGTCTCCGGACGGCACACGGAGGTTGACCGGTTTCCTCGGAGATCGTCAGCCTCCCCTCTTTCTCTCTATAATCCACTTTGGAATCCAAGTCCTATGGCTTCTTCTCCGTGGAATGTTAAAATACCTCGAGGACGGATTAGCCATCCATCCTCTCTTCATGTAATAGTTAATGAATATACGTTAAATGGAAGCAGGTGCATCCAGTCGTGAAAACGTATCCACCACGGTTGGTAATCCCATTAGTTTATCCCGCTCTAAATATTTAATTTACGCTGGCCTCACAGGCTTCGCATATTTTCCGTCCTGTTTCCCCATGGTAACCGCCCACGCGCAGTTTTTTTATAAGGATTTGTCCGGTTCCTTAGTGATTAACGAACGCCTGGTCTTAAGAAGTAATTAATTCAAGGTCTTCCGTGGATCGATTTTAATATCTGGGTCGTCGTCTTATTAATTCAATCACGTTTTATGCGTGGAGAACGAAAATTTGTACGCTTCTCTGAACTCTGGGATTGGTTTACGTCTCTTTAATTGTTGGGTTATCACAGATTACTTTGAGGTAATAATCAAATTCATGTACGTGTACGTACTATCAGAATTAGGTACTCGTTTCTTAAGCAGGTAATTGGAGAGTGTTTACGGGGAACACTAAAGCTAGTCCCTAGTTTCTTATTTCGAAATAGAAACTCCGTTACACCCAAGTAATATTACTGTTTGTTTTTTTCTTATTTCATTTCGTGTTAGCTACGATTGGAGGTAATTCTCCGAAAAGAATCATAATTTCACCATAATAATTTGCTCAAGATTGTCCCTAAACGACAATTTTACTTTTGATAACGACTTATCCAGAGATTAAGTCCGCGTGAATTTAGATTTATCAACAGTCGAGTAAAGTTTACAGCGACGCATGCACATGCGTTAACGGTTTGCGTGCAGAATAATCGCTTTCGTCGACCATTTTCACGTACGACTTTAATCCGGCAGCGAATTTGAGCAATTTCGTCGCGTGTAATATCGCGATGGTATAAAACGCCCTTCATGCTCACCCCTCGCTCTTTTTCCGTCGCTAACAGCACGAGTGAGAAAATGGCCTAATGCATTTATAGTCACGCCATGTTTCAAGGAGGTTTATTTTTAGCCCCAGTGAGAACATGTGCTCCTGAACATCGCACTGTACGTCGGCTCGTATCAACTGCGCCCGTCCCTATTTTTCCTCAAATCCGTTGTGAAGGCGAGTTTTGGCAACGTTCGATTTGCGTGGAACGATCGTTATTCGCATCTGTTTCACAAAGCGCACGTTTCTCTAAATATCGCCCGTGATTCGTCCTCGGAGTTTTTTGTTTTTCTTTGACGTCTGGGAAAATAGAGGGTTTTACTGAATAAGTTGTCCTCGGCTGTTCTTCATTCCCCGGGTGCGAACGTTTGTGGAGTAAGTTTATGAAAGGCTTTACTAATGAGGGTGAATTATCGCGGACAGGTGAATGTATGGGGTTGGAAGTATGAAGGGATGAAAGGGTTTTCATGAAACGGTCGGGATTCCGAAAGTAAATGCGTTCGTGGTGTGCCTGGGGTGGTGAGGGCTGTATGTTTTGAACGATGTGTTTCATTCTTTGTTCAGCCATGTTTAGTGTTTTTTAGTTTTGAGTATTTTTTATCAAGTTCCCCCGAGGTTGTGCTCTTTAAAGCTGCACGAAAATGAATTTAATATTGTGATTTTATAAAATAATATCAAGCTAAACTTGGAAGTAATTTTAAGCAGCTAGAAACCCACAAATGGTTTCGTAAGGTAATCGTAATAAGAGGTGGCTTATTATAGAGGAGCTAGGTTCGTTAAAGGAAGTAAGGGCTATTGCTTCTTTATTTCTGCTTTCATCAATTTCTTCTGTTTGAATTCGCATTCACGTAGGGGATTCACGTACTTACACAGTAGATATCTGAATCTAACCCTTGTCAAGGTGTTAATCGTTCGTATAACATCGTTTATGTTTTCATCATTATGCATATGGTAAATGGTGTCAATAGTTACGTGCTATTAGTCAAAAAGGTGTCATAACGTCATATTATCGATTCTTAGATTTCTATAATATTACGTTACATTATGGCAACCTCGTTCACGATTCTCCCGACGTCTCAACACTCGTGGGCGTAGGCGTTAGATGTTGAAGGCCTCACACGTCGTGGGCCCGCGTTCCTCCGCGTAATCCTCACGCCTTGCTTTCAACTCTTTCTAAATTCTTCGTCCAAGTTTACATTTCCCGTTTTCGTATTTTCAGTCCGACCCCGCCTTTCCATCGATAAGGACACGCTCTTCTCCGTTAGCAACGAGTAGAGAAAGTCGGCGTAGGTTGGCCTTCTTCCTTATGTAGAGGGAATCCTTAGCTGGAAGCATAACTTATAGTCGCGCATAAACAGCGCGGGAAAGCTCTCTCCCTGCCCGCCTTCCTCTTACGGAGCGAACTCCGTCACTAGGTCGCCGGTGTCCTTTTATTGCAGAGGACGTGACCGAAAAAAAAGGGCGGTCACAACCCGCGTATTTTTTGTCGTTTATTTTCGTAACCTGTGGCACCAGGTTGGAGAGCTCCCAAATGAACGTAATATCGCTGGAGAATAGGTTCCGTTGCCAGAATCCAAAATGAATGCGAATGGTCGGAGCTAAACAATGGTTATTTTTGTTGGAGAGTCTCGTAAGGTAATCAGAGATCGCTGGACCAAAATGTTGGCCGGATTGTGGAAGATGATGGCCCATTTAGCGCTCGAGTGGGTGAAAGATTTGTCATATTAGAATATTCTGAGTCCGTGAATGGGTTGTGGAAGTAATTTAGAGCGAGTTTTCCCGGCAATTTATACAGTTAAAGTTCTCGTAGTTTGGAATATTTAATATTGCGAGCACTTTATAAACGGGTTTATAAACTCGTGCTGTTTACGAGATATATTTGAAGTTAGACTATTAAGATCATAATTACGAGCATACGAATGTCTTTCACTCAAATTCATTAGAAAATATCAATGAAAACATTTTTATTAGAATGAATTGCCAGTATGAAACGTATTGTTTTATCGGATTATATTTCACGATCTATTATACCTCAAGATATAATTTTTACGACAAATAATGGAGAGAGGAAACTAATCCGCGATAAGATCATCAACATAAACTGGAAGTAAATCACGATTCCTAATGTCTTCTTTGATTAAATGCTAGTTTCCACTTAGTTATTAGAAAATTGCCTCTAGCAGACCCTTTAAACTAATTGTAAATACGCCGATTAGTCATCAAAGCCATTAATTATCGTTAAACATTAACCGAGTAGCAAATTTAGGTTGAGATTGCCATCTGCACGGTCTGAAACACACTCTGCTGATAAGTTGTTTTGCATAGATTGTAATAGCGGATGAGAATAATACAGCTCGCATAAATATGTAAATCGTACGAACGTTCGTCTATATAAACTCAGTCCCGCGTGAAATCACTCCCCATCCGATGTCAGTGGGATGGAAAACTTCATAACTAGAATCCATTACGTATGTCTGCTTTAGATGCCGTCTGTCTCTTTTCCCGCTGCATGCACCGGGATGCGGATTCCGCGCATAATCGCTCCTCAAAATCTATCTCGTAACTTCACCTGTAGTCTGCAGGTGACGCTGCGAATGACTCACCGCGTAGAGGTAAAGCGTTGAAATTTCCTTGTAGAACGATACCTGCCCTACTGTATTTATGTTTACGTAAAGTTTGTTTTGTGTTCGCGAAGAGTTGTTATAGACTGGACTACCTATAGAATACGTGTTGAGGAAATGTTCTTTTCCTGGAATTATATGATTCATGTCTTGTTAGGTTTATGTTTACGTGTTTCATTCGTAGGTAATTGTGAGAGGTGTTATTCTTGTGAAAACTGTATGTAGATTGGCTTGTAAGTTATGTTTTTAACTAATTTATATCTTTCTTTTATTTATTTAATTAATGTTACTCTAGCTTGGGCTTCAAATTGTTAGAATAACATTTACCTTTGATAAGTACATTAATGTGTACGATAGTTATGTTTTAATTACAATGAAAATAAAATAATCGTGAAATGTTAAGTATGAAAATTGTGCTTATCAATATGGATATGAAATTAAACTCGCTCGCTGATTTAAAGGTCTTGTATTAAAACGAAAACAAGATCATAATCTTCATCCTAAAAGGAGAAACGGTTAATTTCCTCCGTCACGAATCGTTGTTTATTAAACAAGTGTCGCTGCACCAACAGGATATTCCTGGATTGAGCGATCGTGCGCACAATACCATTACCATAGACTTTCTTGAACCTCAAATGGGACACTTAGCATATTCGCGAAAGTCGAAAGCGCGCATTCTTTTACAGTTCTCAGGGAGCCATGCATCTTCCACTATCGTCTCTTGTCAACTCCACGTCTGTCCCGGAGATGCAATTCCCATCTGCCGTACGTCACGGCCCGTTGCCATGCAGAGGTTTTCTCTCTCGGTGTACATTATCTGTTATTTTTTTACGTAATGCGCACGTCGAGATGTGTGTGCCCAATACTCCTCTTGCCATCTCGTTGATGTTCTCACCCTTAGCCTTTTAGATGGGATTTTTTACGAAGCCTGTCAGCTGAGTCATCGGTGGAATTCCCGGAAAATCGGTCGCTATCAAAGTGCACAGAGAGTTGGTAGGTTTTGATTAGTCAAATCTGGGATTTGTTCATAAATCAGCTGGGATTATTCTTGGAAAATTTCCAGTTGGTCTCGTTCATGAAAGTGGATTACTTTCATGTTTCATTCATACTGTTTCGTCTCGTTGTTCATTGATTGATTAGTTCTTGTTTTTGTCCCATTTGTTGGAAAGGTAATCTGAAAAGAAGAGAGATGATTGAAAGAGACAAAGGCTTGATTTTTGATACCTATTTGAGAGTCGACTTCAAAGCTGTGTCGTAAACTAAGTTCCTAGGAAGTATCGATGGAGCTCATTACGTAGGGAGACGATTTTAAATCACGTCAGTTATCAGAAATGCCTTCAGCGTCGGTTACCAAATGCGTTTCGAAAGGGTTTTTTCCAGAATCATCCACTTTACGCTGATTAATATCGAGCTATGAGTCATGCAATATTCTTCTCATCGTAGGTCTTTTCGTACGATCCGATGCTTTTCAATTCCACCGCCGTCTCTCCTTGTTTTTCAATCGGCGTTCTTTTCGCTCGGATTGTGTGCAGAAATCCTCGCGAACGGCCTTGCCCGAAAAATAAATCCGCATTCGGCAACTTGCCTTTGGCCGCATCTGAGAGCATGCATGCATGTCGTTTACTTCCGCCACTGAATACAGAGTATCGATTCCAGCCACTCCAGATGCACTCCAGCGGAAAATATACCACTCCATCCTCGGTCCCGAAGCGTACATTTCCGCATTTTGTGTCGGTCGCCTTGTCGCACGCATGTAAAGCCCTCCTTATCGCAAAATCCGGGGCTTTTCGTGGAATGGGAAACGCCCCCTTCCCTTCCGGTTTTAAAACGTCATTAAAGTCGACAAATAGTCCGTCGTATCTTCCCCAGTCGTTAGCCCGAGGGTGTTTTCCTCTCCCCGTCTTTTCAGCTCGCCCCAGAATGGCAAATAGGTCTTTTTTGTCTCGTTTTTTCGCGTTCATCTTTCATTTAAATTTTTTGCCAGTAGTTCTCTTCCTCGTATCGCCAGAATGGTTCCCTCTCTGTAGTTTCAAACCCGAGCGAAATAATCGCACACAAGTGGTGTTGCGGACATCGACATTTCTTTCGGCACGAATTCAGTTTCGCGGTCGGTGTGAGTTTCAACGGAAGCGTCTGCACGGACGAGCGGTTTGATTCGGGCGGCCGCGTATTGTGCGGTGGTCGGCGGAGCTCTTTCCTAGTTGTTGGGGAAGTTAGGAAATCAATCAGGCGTTATTTCGGCTTTACAATTGGGGATCGACGCCCGTCGCTGTCAAGCTGGTGCAAGCCGTTGTTAGCATCAACGTAGTGTTACCATGGAGGAGTTGTTAGATCCTGGTTCGGAAGGTCGTTCTTATAGGATTAGTTCATAGACCTAACACTTCAGATTATCGTTGGATTATGTTTACGTATAGTTGTGTATAAGTTATCGTAATTATTTTTTCGAGGCGAAATTTATGCTTTTGTTTTTACGTGTTTAAACGTTTTATAATTAGTTAATTCTTGGTTCATTATCATTGTTGGTTATTAAGTAAACAGGCTGACTGCAGTGCTCCATACCTTTATATCCAATGTTTACTCTAGTACATCCTGATATCTCTTCTTTCATACGTCTATATTTGTTTCGTTTATATATTCATCCCTTAGTCTTTCTCTTCATGCTTTTCCTTCTACCCTCAGGTACATTCCTCGCGAATTCATTCTTAATCCTCGTTTAACCTTCGTAATTAGCCACCTCGTCTTTCTAATGTATGCAGACAGTTGCCCGTTTCCCGCAGTCGATGACCCCAAAGGACGTTACTTTCTCCACCTGTATTAATAGTCACGCATTCCTTGGTTCCTTTCATTTCGTAATACGTTGACACTCGATGGCATTCGGGAACGGTCCCAGCTATAGCCACGACGATACGGAACAGTCGTATATCCTTATAGTGCGAGAATATCACGTAACGAAAATCATCTCGTAAAATCCCCTCCGCCGATCGGTCACCGCCTCATCTCGCCGTAAACCTCCCACGCATCTCCTATTTCTACTTTCCACTGATTTATGGCACCCATTCCCAGCGTTAAGGCAGGTCGTGATGCCACTTTGCGACTATTATGCACACGGTCGTGAGGGAAAGAGGGACAAGCTTCACCTCTTCTTCGAGAAGGTATTTCCAGCTTTCTCTTGCCAACAGAAGCATCCTCAAGCGGGAAATCTTCCTCAGGTACGGGTCTGCATCTTCCCCACCGAATGACGGTCTTCGCGATCTAATTAGGCGGAAGGATTTTTTTCCACGCACGTATCGCTCGGATCTCGGGCTCTCCACACGCCTTGCGTGCAGATGTTTTGAAAGCAGCTTTTTCAGAGCGAAAACGAATTCCTGGGGTTTTTCAAGGCGTATCGAAAAAGGATTATTTTTCGCCGAGGAAGCGTGATTGTGGTTTCTTATATTCACTGTTACTATAAGAATATACTGATTAGATTGTTATGTTGGTGGATGACTTTCTTACGTATAATTATTCCGCACGTTTGCTCCTCGTGCGTAAAAAAACACCTTTTCCTATTCACGCCGTTTTCTCTCGGCTCTGCGGATGCTTTTTCCACATCAAAAGTGGAGCAGGCTTTTCCAGTTATGATATAAATAATTAAATACCCCCCCAACCTCTTCGGTTTTCTTTCGCAGCGTTCGAAATGGTATCGGCTCTCGTGAAACCTTAACGGAGTCATTTTTCAAATCTACCGTCCGAACGTGATGGCCAATACGTGTCTTCTTCGGATGCAGTTCTCGTACCGGAATCGATGCATCTCACGCCCTTGCTCGAGTTTCTGGAAAAATCAAAGTTTTCGGGGCGATAATGACGCAAAACTGCCAAACCTCGGTAATTTAAGCGAGTTTCGAGGTATTGCGCTCTCGAAGCAGGGTAGCTTTAGCTCCAAAGTTAGTACGTGCTCCCCCTCCCATGCACGAATTTGCAATATCTCTGCCGTAATGCCTAGAGGGATAAGGAATACCGGATCGGGTATCTGGAGTTCGCGGAGGCAATCTCCAGAAAGTTGACGAGGTCTTGAGAGGCGCCGTGGCAAGCAGTCGCCGGCTAGGAGTCGTAATTTTTAGTCCCTCGCAAATTCGGGGGTGTGTTCCAGTAGAAATGCGCAGATGGTTCAGTTCGCAGTCGGTACAAAGGTCGATAGCTTCTAGATCCTCCCACGACGGCCCGAGGCGTGGCGGGCGGTGGTCAAGTCCGCTTTCCACCAGTGAAAATCGTCGCTTTCCCTCGTCGGATAAATTGCGTTGTTTCAAGCTCGGAGAAATTCTTCAGTCACTCCCCCTTCAATTCAAGGCGTAATTTGGCCGTATCTCTCGGCTCGTGTTATAAGAGATCGCGCAGCTCGCTTTACCCGTTCTGATTAAGGAGGTTAACTGCTCCTTTTTTACGTGATCCGGGAGTGCTGCAGTCGTTTTTCTAGACGTGTGAAAAGTAGCGATTGTTCTGCAGCAAAGGGGTTGTTACTGTTTGCTAATTGTGAGCGCCGGCTCACGTACTGACCCCTCGTTACTATTTGTCGCAACAATATATCTATCGTTTGCTCTATTACCGTCGTATATCTCCCGTTATTAGTTTTCGGGGCACCGTTTCTAGGCGCTGTTTCTAGGATACGGCAGTCTCGCAGCGGCGTCTTTGTTGAAGCACTAAAAAAGTTATTTTCTCGGGACGTGGCCATTTATACTTTACGTGCTCGCGCATGAGGTTAACATAAGAGCGGAACATGTGGGTCTCATCTCTTTAATGAAGTGACTCTCCGTAAATGAAGTCGTTTGCGTAACTATCTCATTTACTTTAATTTACTCGAAGATAATTTCGTAATGCACTAACCTCTTATGGTATTTTATAGTTAATAGGCTACGCTCAAAGGGAATCTGTTATTACGGAGCATATATGATGAGCAGTGTCACTTAGTAATTGCTCTAGAATTTATTCAAGTGTTCAGAACCATTGCGTCAAAGGTAATGAGTGATGATCTCGGATAATGTGAGTTCTTAGGAAAGTAGAGAAGGTAATGGTTTTCCTTCCAGAAGATTCGCTCCGGGGAAATTAATGAAGACGTGAGTAAATGTCTCAAAGGAAATGAGCAAGTAGGGGCGGAAATCGGCTCGATAAATATGTTCGAGGTGTTTCCGGTCTAATCAGTCGTCCTTTCTTATTTAGAAATCGGTGCTCTTTTTTGAACTTATTTTCCAGATTAACCCAAATATGAAATGGAAGTCGTTCCAGTTATTCGAGAAAGTTTCCGTGATAGAATCACTCAAATTAATGGCGTTTCACACATTGGCGCTTCTTAGTTTCCCATCATCATCTATAGTGCGGAATTCGGACGCATATTTCGAGTTTCAGCGGCAAGGAATGCCTCGATGCTTAATCCTTCCCATCATTCCCTCGGGAGGAGGTCCGGACCCGCCCATCTTAACGTCGTTTTCAAAGCACAACCCCCCCCTTTCTAATAGAAGTCTCATTTTCGGGAAACACGGCAATCGGGTCTAACGAGAAAACTCGATCGCGAGCACACTCAATAATTCTCTCGCTTCCAGGAAATTCCTCCGAAATGAAAACGTCTCCTCGGCACGGTTTCGCTTTCCTCCCACAGTCCCGCATCCCCGGGGGTATCACGTGGTACTCTTGCCCACTCGGTGCCGCATTCCAGGAGCTATCGACAACCCTGCGTCTCCGCCCAGGGCCGACTCCCAGCGGAAACAAAAGAGGACATCTTTGGGCGGATGGCCCCGTATCCATTCTGCGACCTTTTTCCCTCCTCGTCCGGTTATCGCGTCGCTTTTTCCCCGGCATCGCTCGCATGCCATCCCCGCGCCGCAAGAACCGCGCCTTTTAATGAAATATTTCGTCCCCGGCAGTATCTGCCTTTTGTTTCGCCCCCGTTGTTTCGTACCAAGCCCGCGGAAGCCCAAGCGGCGCCCTACAACCCCCCACCCATCCGCCCCTTTCATTCCCTTATAAAAAAGGCTGAAATTTCGGCGCGCAGCTCTGCGTCTCCATTTACGTTGTATTGTAAGCCCTCCGGTTGTAATTCCTTCTAACGAGGCGAGTATTGTCGTTTGTGGTAACGAGGGTCTGCGATCGTGATGGAGGTTGATTTTTGCGAGAGCTAATTGGTCGCGAGGTCGCCGTAAGTCGATATCGTTATAGAATGCTCTCTCGGTTAAGTGCAGGTCGTCGGGATTTGTGATTGTAATGGTGCTAATCCTAGCAGAATGGATACGGTGTTAAAAGACGTAGTGTTATTGTGAAATGTGCTAGCACATCATGTTTTCACGTTTTTCCGTGGTAGGGAATCGGATGCACGGTTAACGACGAGTAAAAGTGTCGCCTATTTCGTTGCCTAGTTACTAATTTGGGATCAATATGTAGTAATTGTTATCACCCTCAAGAAAACGTAGAGTTTAAGGTATGTTGTAAGTCTCAGTGCTCTTGCATCTTTTGCAATAGTTAGAGATTTGTGAAATTATCTCGGATTCCACTGTGCTATCTTATTTCTATTTTGGATACTTAGTTTAACGGGAATTATCTAGTACATCTGGATTGCAATATTTTCTCTAAGAGTATTGAAACAGAATAGGAGGAAATACGAGAATCGTAACAAGGAAATCTAGGTTTCTTTGAAAGTACCGTATGAATAATTACGGCTCGTTAATCTTCATTTTTATCTCGGTATGCTATATAGGCTTTTCCCTCAGCGTTTCAAAATAGAAAGCTCGGCTTTATGCATTCAGAAATTAAATTAATTCATAGTTTTATTCCAGAGATTTATTCGCGTGAAGATCGTTTCAAATAAGGAGATTGTTCTAAGTTAATTATGGCTGTTGAATGTTCCATTCCATATATTATCCGGTTTGAATTATTCCTCGCATGATTCCTTACGTGTTTCTCCCAGAGGTAGAGATTTCCCATGGAAAAATCTCCCCCAAGGTGGATCTACATTATGGAAAATAATGCACGGTCCCCGAAATGCGCGCAAATTCGATTCACGAGCCGTCTTTCAGTCCGTCTACGGAATCGGTAGTCGATATGTTCGCCCGAGTGGATCTGTGGAAATATCTTCCCCAAAATTCCCTCAATTTCCAGATTCCCGAACCCCTTCATTTGTCGCTGCCTTTCTTGGATTTAAAACACCCCCCCTTCTCCAGCATCCGAAAGGACTCTCCATTAGAGAGAGAGAATCTCCCCTCCTCCCATTCCGCGGCCGCGTCGGGATTATGCCTTTTCGATCTACCGAAAATGGATGTCTGCGTTTCGGGAACCTCATCCCAGTTGGAAACCCGCAGCGGTCGAACCAATGAGAGCACGGAATGATCTCGGATGAGATATTTCGCTCCCAAGGTAGCCCTCCTCATCGCCCAGAGATGAAAGGAATCTGTTTTAGGTCTTTGTGCAGAGGACTAAGGTTGACTCTTCGTCTTCTTTATCTCGGTGTGATCGATTGTAGCACTGTCACGACCCCAAGACGAAGTCGCAAATCATCATTGTCCCTTTCTTAGCTCTAAAATCGCGTACTTTTTCGGTTGCGTCGTCACTTTTACGGAATAGTTTGACGTTCGCGGATGCAATCCATGTGGGGCCCGGAATCTATGGATGGATTCCTGGCCCATCCAAAATAATAGTTATAGTTCTTAAGAAGCTCAAGGATCGGAAACGAATACGTTTAGGTCCATTTTACGATTTAAATGTAGCATTACGTCACCAAAAGAGAAGTGTACGTACGACTTTACATGCGGTTTTGATGTCAAGGCCACAGGAAGGATAGAGAAGCGTGGGTACATCGGGTCTGTCTGTTGTCATTGGTTTAGTCTCTTCTTTACGACGGCTTTAATTTCTTCATTTTTATCGCTCACTTTCGTTTACTTCCTTGACATTTTACTGTTTTCAGAGGTCTCGTCTTCAACTTAGTTGAAGGAAGGTGAGCAAGAAAGAAAACTTGAAAAAGGTAAATGTTAAGTTTACTCGTCGAAAGCCGTAAGTGTAAATTGATGCGTACGCGAATCTTTTTGGTCATAAATATTCAAGGACGAATTAACCTGTGCAATATTTCCTCAAGAAGGATGAGATGTTTATATTGATATGATTTTTATTGCTGGATTTTCAATACGTAGGTTTGGAAGTGAGTTTCGATCAAGGCTGTTGAGGAATAATTTTTATGCACGTGTAAAGAAGTAAGTTTATACCTGAATTAATCTTCGCTCCATTTTATCATGGTTCATTTGTTTCGTATTAAGAGTAGGCTCTTTAAAATTACCTTTCGTTTCATAAGTAAATAGAATAAGTAATGACAAGATGCAATCCCGTATAAAGTCGTCAGCTGGGACTGCTTCCTCGTGTGGATCCGGAACGAAGCAGTCCTTCGCGATGTATAAATATCTCACTCTATGCAAATTGAAAGCTTCCTGTTACCTAACGCGACCATCCGAGCGAAGGCGCAGAAAAAACTCGTACGCGACGTGTTCTCTCGCTTGGCGTTCATCCATTCAAATGTGGAGGAGGAATTTTACCTCCGGCATCGGCCGGATAGGAGGGTTAAGACGTACTCATCCGTACATAAGAGCGCTCCTAAGGAAAAGCACGGCCGGAGCCGAAGAGAGAGAGAGAGCATCTCGCCACGAATGGGATTTAGGCATCCAGGTGTTTCCACGTAGAATCGCTCTCGTCCCCTCCCCCCGCACGTTCTCCGGGGAGGCTGACGGAGGCGGTGTTTTCCTCCAGCGGACGCGTGGGAAGCATCTCTTCAGGGGTAGGTCGAAGCGGGAGAGTGTGGGAGACACACCACCGCCCCCTTTGTCCTCAACATCCACTGCCTTACTTGGTTAGGAAAGGGCGTCCAAGGATGTCCCTCTCCCCGCGCCCCACCGCCCCATGCAGACATCCTATCGACAAGGAGGTAAAAGGGCCTCTGAAGACGCTGTTAATCAGTGGTTCCCAGCTGTTGGGTCAGGAAGAAGTATAAATTGAATGGAGGCTTCTCTCGGCTCGAATGGAGTTTTGAGTCTAAGTGATTGCGTAAGGAGTGGCTCTCTCTCAGGGTTTATTTGTCGCAGCGTATGTGAATTGATCGGAAGGTTCTTCGTCAGAGTGATACGAGAAACATGATCATATGGCCTAGTTCTTTTATGTATGGTTGTTCTTTCATCTCAATCGCATTTGTGATGCTGTATATTCATTTGATGATATTAGCTCATTATTTATTAGCTATTTATCTTCTATATGTTAAAGTTTAGATGTATTGAAGCAGGTTAATTTTTTCTTCGTAAGAATATACGTATAATTCATTTTCTAATTGAACACAATTCAGTTCATTGAAATGTTTCTCTTTCCCGTTTTTTAATTACAGAATTTTATTTAAAAGTACGCTTATTTATATTATATTACGACTGATATAGCTTGGAAGTCAGAGCTTTGGTTAGTAATATTTTAATTATATTTCTTACATAGTGGTCAATATATTATGTTAAAACAATGAAAAGGAGAAACATTCACTATTATATTCTTGCTTTAACATTATGTATCAATGTTTATATCCCAGTTTCCTTGGTTACCATCATTACATCCTTGTCAAATCGATATCTCCGCAGTGGAACATCGGTTACACACGTACTCGTTCCATGCGTAGAGGTGATTTCATTCCCTAAGGTTAATTCCCTCACGACTTAAATGGAGACCTTTTAATGGATCACTACAGCGGTTTAATTCGAGTTCGAATTGAATCGTTTTCAGTCTTAATTGCACATCCGAACGACGTAAGGTTAAGGTTGCATTCTTCGTCGCAGTTAACGAGAGATATTGACGCTCACATGCATCCATAGATCGCGTTAATGTGCGGCGAGAATGTTTCGTTGATTGCGAGGGATTTGCTCTTTATCTCCCGAAGGACGGCCGGAAATGAATTATTCATTAGTGGAAAGTCTGAAATGATGTAGAATTTTAATAAGATTTGTCTCAGCGGAGTTGGAGACCGGGGCTGTGGAGAAGAC
Source organism: Pantala flavescens (assembly GCA_020796165.1). NCBI lineage: Eukaryota > Metazoa > Arthropoda > Insecta > Odonata > Libellulidae > Pantala > Pantala flavescens. Next base: position 15,997,004 of record CM036881.1, on the reverse strand, counting down.
GATTTGGGAGAACATTTTCTGTCGACACCTAGTTACTCCGGTTAATTACTTTTACTGTACGTTTTCATCCTCTAATGCTCTCGTATATTTTTTTAATCAGATTTAACTTTTACTTAGTTACGGGAGCGTGTTTTTAATTTGGCTTTCATGTCCGAATTAACCCTGGAAAAATGTCGACCTTTCTGCGTCTGGAATACTTCGTAAATCCCATGTGTTCAGGGGGATTAGGGCTTGAAACTTTGTTTTTATTTGTTATCTCTCTTCTTATGTGAACTGTACATCGTTCCAAAGGTTTCATTTGAGAATTATATGTGATTTAATTCGTTTAAATTAAAGATTGAATATGGTTTTTGTTTTAATAGAATATTTATCCATTTATCGGTATATATAAACGCTCCAAAAATTGTTTTCGATGTTTCAAGGCTATATGGTAAGTTATAAGATGGAGATAAGTTTCCATATGAATTTATCTCGTATTTTGTCGGTTTTATGGCTTTCCTTGTGTATATGACTGTTAAATTTTACGCGTATCCACGTCGATCGTCGAAATATTTACGATATATACTTCATGAATACAACAGTTGGGAATAATGTCTCCACACAAGTCGTCAGCATCAGTGGAAAACTCAGTGTCGTCTCGAAAGTTGAAGATCCACTTCCTACGCTCAGCTTCGGATACGTGACACGGAAACTCGTTTTGGGAAATTTCCTTCGTGAGCAAAGCGACCGTCTGCGGAATTCGCGCTCCTTAATTCCCTCGTAGTGTCCCTCGCTTAAGGAATAAATTTGCCCTTTTTGGATGTCCCGAAGAGCGTCCGTAATCGGTCCCTTCATCCTTGAAATCCTCGCCCAGAGTCATCGTCTCCCAAACAAGCCACGGACATTAGAATTGCAGAATTCACCCAGTTACTCGCCACTCGAAGTTCGCAACTGCCCGTGACCCTATAACGAAAGCAAATTCGATTTGCAGCGGAACGTAATTCGTCTCTCCCAATTTGGGCATATTCATAAACCCCGCTCCCTCATTCGGCGTGTGTGAATTTCCCTTTTCATCCGTCCTATATGTTTTGGCACAGTCTAAAGCGAGGATTTGTTTGATAAGTTTCTTGTCTCCTCAGTGTTTCTCCCCCCGAGTGAACGGTTGATCCGATTGAAGTTCTCCAAAGCAAATTTGAAATGTCATCTTTCTCAGAAAGGAACGTTAGAGTTAATAAGCCCCGAGGGCGGATATGCGATACGTTTTCGGTATCTACATTAAATTTAATGCATGAAACCTCGGGAGTGGTTTTCGTCTGGTGTTTGCCGAGGAAGAATTAATTCGTACGTTCGAATTTGTTCGTCGGTCGTTTGTTTGAATGCGGGGCAATTTTCTAATGGGATTACGAGGTAGCTCCTTATTTAGGATGAGATTTTTTTAATGACGAATCGGTTTGCTTTTGATTATCTTGTCCTTTTTCTACTTTCTAAAAATTTTAAGAATTATTTTCGGAGAGAGTTTTCCAATTAAACGAATGAAATATTATTTACTTTTATCTATAATATATTAATTGCAGATTTAAGTGGGTATTACATACTTTTTTACGAACATTTATTATATAGTGAATGTTTAATGGTTATGGATTACGTCTAGTGTTTTCTAAAGCTCGTCAAAAATCTTTAACTTTATCGATGCAAACTTATTTTTGTTCGCACCAGTACACTAGTAGGTCTAAGTACCATATTCGAAAGATTTATTTATTTTTAATCATAAACTTTCAGCGTCAGTGCTCTCTGCATCCTGTTATCATCCGCTCGCACCGTTTTCATAAAGAGAGAATATAACCCTTCCGAAGAATTGTAATATTCTCATGCAGACTTCTTTTTTTTGTGACCCTCCCTTTTTCGCGTTCCTCAGCCGTGTGCATCGCTTTTCATTCTTCTCCGTCTCTGGAGAGGTAAGAGGTTCCGCAGAGAGGTGGGAAGGCAGTGTTTTTGCCCCCTTTCTCTCCTTTGGGATGACGACGCTTTCCATTTCTTTGAACTCCGCCCACCCTCCCCAGCCTCATTTTTTGTTTCCTTTATCCGCACCTCGACATCCCAGGCGTGCCATCCCCCGTATCGCCAGGTGTCGCGCTGGTATTACGAATCTCGAAGGAGCTCCACCGTACGTATTGCACCAGCGCGATCGGATATCCCGCACGGTTTCATTCGGAAAGAAATTGCAACTCCGTTTTCATTACGTTCGAAGTTAGGGGGAGGAGTATAAATATGGGACAAAAATCCCCTTTCGTGCCGTTCCGGTTGCATATATTCAGGGGTTGTCTCCTATTTCCACGTCTCGTTGATTAAACGGAGGTTTCCTGTAATTCAGTTCTTGTCCCCTCCGAAACGGATCTCAGGTAGTGCGGAGTTTGCCCTGTACTCGAAGGAAACGGCACTTGTTCCATTCTGGACGGAATGGCTGGAAGGTGAATTCGTCGTAGATAGCATGGCGTAGAATTTCCGTTTAGAATGAAGATATCTGGAGGAAGGAGGCGCTTTTTTTACTTTGTTACTCCTGAATTATTATGTGCTAGAGTTCTCGTATTACTCTCATTTCTCATTTTGTAAGATCGACTTGTTTTTGTTGTTCTTCTCAGATAATCGTACGCAATTTTTGAATTAAAACTATTAAATGGAATTGTTTCATAATTTAGTTGAAAATTGCTCCCGATCGCTCAGTTTTCCTTCTCTTTCTGAAGACAAATTTATACCGATTATTTCAATTATTTACAAGTGCATCGCATCGTTTAAAATCTTATTTTTTACTCGCTTGGTTGTCGCAATGCTTCTTCTATGAAGTTATAGGTATAGAAGACTTCCTTCAAGATTATGTGGCACCAGTATGTTTGAAAATATATATTATCTGAACTAATCTTTCCAAGTTTCGATTTAACTATTCTATCGAGTAAATTCTAAATGTATCCCATTATCGAATCCATTTTGCTCACGTAAAGTTCATACTCTCCGATGGGAATTCACAAGGAAACACACGAAGCGGTTCACTTATTAACTCCGCTCCGAATCAATATGGAAGACCTTCTTTCGGCCGGCATTTTCGCAAGTCCATTAAACTTCCAATAAGGACCAAACTTGCACGATGACGTCAAGTTCCCCGAGCACTTTATCGTAGGACCGTACCATTCGGGGTACACGAACATCACTTTGGAAACCCCTGATTTATGGCGCTTAGCAGCTTAAAGCTAAGATAAATCCTATAACGTTAGAACTTCTAGTCCATCCCGCGCAGTCAATGGGATCGGATTTTTGCTTTCCTCTTTCATATATATTGCCTCTTCCGGTACGGCCCGCGGCGCTCCGAAAAACCACGCTCTCGTCGGCCACTTCCTGCATTCAACTTCTATTCCCAGGACATCGTTCGAGAGCAATGAATTGGAATCGCAGTTTTTTAACGAGTCCATGTCCATGAAAGAGCCCGAGTCCAAACAAGTCGACGTATGTAACCGCCGTGTCTTTACGTTCATTTTTTATCGGTGTCCCCCAAGGCTCAGTTATTTGACCTCGATATTTTCGGTGAGGGGACTCGTTTGGACCAATCGAATTCCAAAGCTTCGATGACTCTCATCGGAGTCGACGATGCATTTTGTTTATGCCTCAGGTTTCGTCCGTCACGAGTGCGCTTCCAAACACGGGATCGATGGCCTTATTTCAAGATGACGAGAGGCGTCTTAGCGTAGTTTTGTTTTGACGATCCTAGAGCTGTCCTGTCTGTTCCTGGTGGGGATTTCGATTGGACTACGAACACTGTGTTCATAGGTTTCTGTCGTCAAGGTTTATCGGTCTTAGTCGACAATTGATTTCCCATGTTTATCAGGAGCGATATTTCAAACCATCGATTTCTGATGAGGAAGGTATAGAATTTTCTAGTTGTAGTCAAGCGGAAGTTACGTACGTAAGTAATGTACGTAAGAAACAAAGCAAACTTTGGCTAAACCGTAAGATTTATTTAGTCCCATCGACTGTGGTTTCTACTCGTAGAGTCAACATAGTCATTTGATGATGACTTAAAGAGTCTAAACCATGGTCGTCCAAACTAAATAAATGTCGTAGTTTCGTGAAAGTTTGCTTTTTTCCTTCGTTCCTCATGGAGGCCTTCCACGAAGTCACGGTCTAGTAGGAAGAAGGGTTGTGTTCTTGTTGAAGAAGTATATAAATACATCATTTGTTCTTGAAGTACTTACAAGTTTCGTTTTTATAAGAAAAACAATTTGGAGTGATTTAAGATTGGGAGACCAAGAGTAAAACCTCCGAAATTACATCGCTAGGTTAAGAAATGTCCCTCATCTAGCCCAAAATGTAGAAGTTTAATCTCAGCGTGCAATTTTTACCCCATTTCGCGGAGTGTGTTATTATGTCCGCCCGTCCAAACGGAGGAAAGAAAATCAAGACACGAGAGCAGTCTTTCTTCTTCACGTTCCATTTCCCATCCCAACAGCCTCATCCGAGACGGTCGAAATTCGTATGCGTCGCGCTCACCGCGTGCGTGCCGCCCCACACCACGATCTCGCCATCGCTTCAGTTTCTCCAACCGACGTTAAAATTGTATCTTTCGGAATCCGTCTCGGAGGACTCGATTCAAACAACCCGCACTCCATATTTCAGTCCACACGATCGTTTATTTTGGGCAAAAATGACACCCCAATGTGTATTCGGACATGTTTGCTTATCCAAGATGAGCGGACCGATTTTTTCGTGATTATCTGTCAGATACGTCGCGGGTAAAAAACGATCCACGCGCGGAAGCTATCAAAATACAGGGGGACAGTGTTTATTATTTGCTCCGATGCACCGTTTTCCATCAGCCATCGATGATTTATGACGACGAGGCGCGTGATGGATTTTTGAATAGCTCGCGATAGATGTTTACCCAAATGTTCATGCAAACAATCCAACGAATAACTCTCCGCCGAGGTTTTTAGTGTCATTCACGCGTCGGTTAATTTGCACGAATTGGGAAAAGTTGCAGAAATACGCTCCGATTTGTTTCAAAATAAACTCCACTTCGTCTCACTTATGTATAACGAGCCGAGTTTCCGTGATTCGAGTCGTTCTATTCCAGTCACTCCTTTTTATTGGCGAACTTGCGAGAGAAACTAATGATGTTATTGATGGGAAGAGAGTGGTAGTTTTAGCTCGTTTGGGAGACACGAGTTTTTAGCACCAAGAAGTTCCATTAAGTGTGGCCCGTTTCATTAGTTGGGGACCATTATTTTCCTCGAAGGACATCGGGACGTTTTAGTTTTTCTTTCTCTCTTTGCCACGGGAGCTTGTTCCGAGCTAATTTTCCCTAATAACTTGTTTTAGGGTATTTGCCGATTATTTTTCGTGTACCTCGTTTATATTCATCTTTATCGTGCGGCTTTAACTTTTGCGTAGCGATGTTTTTGGGCATTTTCGTTGTTAATTTACAGCACGGTTACGAAGCATTTTATGTTAAATTTTTGGAGCCATTATATAGTAAATTTCGCTTGTGTTAAGGGTGCTCGGTACCCTACTTTAAAATTACGATTACTATGTAAATGCTATTTTAATCAGTTCAGGAATGATATAGTACCTTTCTCGTTCATTCCGAAAGCTTCTCATTTCGTATTAATATCTGAATTCAGAGAAAAGCTTATGGGTATGATTTTTTTTATATCTATTCTCTCGAAAGGTTATCGAAGGATTACTTTTTGTGACCTTCACCGGATTCCAACTTTCCTTTGAGGGATATATTTAATTAGCCCTCTCTCTCTGTCTCATCCCTTTTATTGATTAATCCCGAATGATTGATTTTCCGAAAAATTTAATTTTCATTTTCAAAATTTCTAGTCCAATATAATAGAAGCGATTGGAATGTTATTTTTTATTCCTTAAAGCAATTTGTTAATTATCATCCAATATTGAATTCCTTTAACTTCGATGAATGTGAATTCTATCGGAAGAATTTTACGTTTTGGTTGAAAGAGTATTTCTATAAGAATGCCTGCTTAAGCGAGGTTATGCTAGCTTCCGTTCGTATTTTAATTTTACGCTCGTTGACCAGAATTAGCGTCTTTTTTGATGGCGTTTCCAAATTGAACGGAATCTTTTGCGTATTCCAGTCGTTTTATCCGCAAAATCGCGAAAATATTGGCGAATAGTAAAAATATATACTAGGTTACCTTTAAGATACGAAGGGACATAAGGAAGAATATCGCTCGTGTATTGTTTCCGTCCCTAATAACTTCCTCATCGACCCGGCGTTTATTCTCGTCTAGACGGTCGTTAAGAAGAATAGGACGCATTATGTTTTTCTCGAACGACCCTAGCTAATATAGGTTATCGATTCACCATTTTATCGATCACGATTTCGCGTGCGGAACGTTCACGCGAGGATTGCAGGTCGGAAGCGATGCTAGATAGGAGAGACCCCTAGGTGTGGTCGATCTTAGATGTTCCGTCGACACAAGTTCTTCCCCTTCCCACACTCCATTAAAGTATCTCGCCTCACCATTTACTGCCCACGTCCTTCTAAAAATCCCTCCGTAAACTCCATTTCCCCTTTCGGTCGCCCTACGCAAACATCTCGTACCTTTTGTGTTCCCTCGCAGGTGGGTGTAAACAAGGGGGAGTAGAAAAAACAGGGTGGCCAACGGGTTGGATTCAGTGGGGAAATGGGTGAAGATGTTCTAGTGCGGTTATTCGTCGTCTTGTCGGCAGGAATTTAGTTGGGAAGTCGTCGTCTATCGCATGAGTTGGATGGTAGAGGAATTTATCCTGTTTCCCGAATTACTTTGTCGCGTTTTAGTGGATGTTAAAGCAGCAGGTATTGATGTTGGATTGAATTATGATGCTGGATGTTTACGTAAATAAATTAAGGATTTAATTTTCATTGTTAATAGCTGTGATGATTTCCAGAGCTCCTGTTTTCCAAGCTGTTTTTCTAATCATATTTTCCTTGAAAAAGGCGTTCTATTTACTGGTATATATCTTGAAGACACTTACCTTTGCACTAATTGATGTTCAACTATCTCATTATATTTTCAAATATATGTTCGTTTTAGGAATTTAGGAGTAAGATGATTTTTAATACACTTGTTCTAGAAGACGTTGAAAATACTCATACAAAGTCGTTATTCATATGAAGTAATGATTGTTAATTGTAAAGGGACAAAGCAATATTTTTTAATTGTGTGTAAGAACCATTTGCTAGTGATGAGAGCAGATTCGTAGTTGTTGTTAACTTAGTATGCATCCTATCTGAGGGTAAACGTTTTAAGTATAAAGTTGGACTTAATATAGACATTTTCGCTGCTAAATGTAGCTTGACGTATCTGTTTTCTGTACAGTAAACATTGGAATGCCAATAAAGAGTTAACAGATGCAATCGAGAAGGTGTTTAAACTGGGAGGATAGTCATCTTTAGCTCCCTCGAGGTGTAGTGAAGAAAGTTGGCCGCGGCAGACGTCTGCAGACACCTCCTCCAGCTGCAGTCGCTGACTCATGCGGGCGAGGTAAAGATGTCCGCCCTAGAAGACGCCTCACGTGCTAGCACAGGTCCTCGTTAAGGGTCTATGTTGACGCAGCTAAAGATCCATCCGTTAAATTCGGTACAGTTTATGAGTGAATTTTATCTCTAAGAGCTTTCCGCGCGAGGGAGGGATGCCCTAGTCCTTCGGTTGTTTATATTTTGCCGGCGCGCGTCATTAATCCACTCGCTACCTATTTACTGCTCGAGTCCCATTCAAGGTTTTAATGCCCTCAGGTTATGAATGCGCGCGTGTGATTTAAAGTGTGAGCGCTCTAGGAAAGTGCATCACCCTTTTTAAAAGGTTAAGCCGGTCGTAATTTCATTACGCGATAATCCACGCACGTTTACTTCTTTATGTCCCTGCACACTTAGTGATAGTCTTTAGCTCCCGTAGTGGCTGTTTACTTACGTTGCGACCCGTTCTCGTTTAATCTACTTAGTGTACAGTTGAAATGATCTGGAAACTGGTTGGGTTTTAAATCAACCGATGGTTTACTCGCGTACTGATTTATGAAGTGCCCTAGGACGATGGGAAGTGTATGTTTTACAGCGTCTGTTCTTAATGGATGTTTTATTAATTTTATACTCTTTCCGTAATGATTAGTGTATTATTTCTTAGCTACCAATGCCTGAGTATTATTATTATGTATACTATCGAAGTATTTTTGTATTAATGAATGTAGTAATCATTTAATATATGATAGATAGGAGAGCGTAATCATCTCACTAATACGTAAGATGTTTTCTTGTGTATTAACAGAATTTTACTTTATTTTCTCGGGCTTAATGGTGTTTGCTCTCGCTATATTGGGCGTTTTATGATTAACGCGTGAAAAGGAAGAAGTAATTTAGTGTTGGACGTTAGGTTAAAGCCCCTATTTTGAAAGGTGCTTATCCTTTGCTCGGATAGACCTCACTCTCCGTCATAATTATTTAATTTGAGCCCAGCGAACGTCCACAGAAGAGATCGATGGGCGAAATTCACTTCCCCGTCATCGACAGAGTGTCTTCCGACATCCTTTAGTCTCCTCTCTGTAAACGTAGTACGTTCATTGCGAAATTTCCGAGAAACCGAACGGATTTGTGTGCTCTCTCTCGGGAAGATAGAGAGAGCTCGAGTTTTAAGGGGGCGTCATTCCACCCTTTCTCTCGTTTTTCCACGGTGACAGGATGTGAGCCATAGTGTGGCTTAATGTCGTCTGTGCCCCACGAAAGCTTTCATATCCGGTACCCCATTCTCTCCTTATTCTCGGGCTTGATGGATAGATTTATAATCGATTCCCGCCAATCGATACGTATCGAATTTCGCGCTACAATCCTCCCTCAGGTTTCTCTAATTTAAGGACCCGTCGTCGGCAAATACGTTCACCGTATTTAATGGAATCTCATAAATCTGTTAACACACACCCCTTTTCCTCTAGTCGAGTGCATGGGTGTAGAGTATTGAAGGGCGTCCTGTGAGTGCGCGTGGTTTATGGGACCGGTGCCGGTGAGTTTTGGGTCAGGGTAGGTGTTCTCTCTATAGAGTTTAGGGAATGCGGGGATGAGTTACGGTTTTAGGTGCTGAAATATTTGAAGTTTTTCTGGCCTTATGTAGTATAGGCTGTATATGTTTTGGGTTCATAAAAGCTCTAGCGAAAGAAATACCCGCAACGAATTATTTTTCTTTTTATAGGGATTGTTTTTAGGTTATTCTAAGTTTTATATGATTTCGTTAAAGATTGATTATTTATTGATTGATTGAAGATATTTGTTGTTAAATGAGATATATTGATAAATTTAGGTTTAGTTTTATCGACGAATTATTAAAATGTAGATCGATTCCCAATGAAGTACGTAAGCAAACAAACAGCTGAGGTAGGAAATAAGCTTTATCGAAATATTTCCATATAGATCGATAAGTTTACGTTCAGAATAAGAAATTGAAAATATCGTACTGTAATTTCATATCTTTGGTCATTATATTTTGCGAGAATGATTCGATTTATAAAATATAATATTTTCTCATATTTTTATATCCCTACATCTTCATAGAAAGGTTTCCGTAGTGTATAAGGTGTCATAACTGAAGTAGCTAAAGTTACGACCAGTATCAATATTCCCGATCGTATATTTCTTATAGAATTCGGTCTCTCCTTTACCTTCTTCTTTTATCGCGTATATAGAGCCACGGAGACTGGAGTCGGGGACTGCAGCATCCACCTCACGTTCGCCTCGGTGTCATTTCCTCTGCCAAACCGCATAGCGCCCCCCTCTCACATCGGCGCTTTTATTACGCGAACCTGTTGCCCTTTGTAGCTCTCGTCCAAATTTTAAGAACGTCCAGAAAAGTTCTCTCGAATTCCAAGAGATCCGATTACGGCACGTGTTTCATTCGTGACCGGAACGAGAGATTTGTTCCTCGGCCGCGCGCTATCGACGGAAACGCCTTCCATTGCCTTCGATCGTTCTCTTTAAATAGTCCGGCACTTGCCACTTGTAGGCGTTTTTCTCTCCCGGTTATCGCTCCTACAATTCCGCTCCGTTTTTCGAGAGGTTCTCATCGCGGACTCGGTGATTTATAATCTCGTCGAGTTTCCTTTTTCATTCGTATATTTCGCGTTCCACTCTCTCAGGGGTATATTTATTTCCCTTTGACGGAAATTGTGTCTGCACGGGTCGATTCTTCTGGGTTTCGTCAGCGGAAATAATTCGTCGGTCGGAGGTTCGGAAACGCTCCGATCGTCGATCTGTTTCATGAATAAGAATGGAAGTATTTTTTTGAGGAGAAGAGCCGCGAAAAATTTTCGATATCAATTGCGGGTTTCCAATTCTGCGCGGATGATTTTTTTTGTTTTTTTTTTCAATTTTTTTGGCGTTCTAAATGTATGGATTTTTTCGTGGAAAGGAAGTGATTTTTTGAGGGGGGATAAAGGAGATCTCTCTCTCTCAGGACCGAAAAAGCGGCTTTTGTTTTTCAATTAGGTATTCTTCGTCGTCCTATATCCTTCCTTATTCGGTACGTATTCATTTTTCGATTGTGTGGTTACGTTGAGGATTAGTCGAACGAGTTGGTTTATGAAGTAGGTGGCTTAATTTGGGACGAGGTAGCAGTACAGCGAAACTTTACGTTTTATCGATGCATGGAATCAATCGAAAAATATATTTTATTCTCTACTTCAAAAGGAGAATTAATAACATTGGTTTTGAAGGATTCGATTACTGAATTGTACGTCGATATAAGTACAGATTTTCCTAGGCGGTGATGCATTTATTTTTATTATTCCTTTGCAGATTTTGTGAGAATGATCTGTGTTACAATATGATTATCTTTTCTCATAGTAATATTTTTATATAAAAAAACTCTTATTGAATATTTATAGTATTGAATTAACTCATTCTTGGTGACACCGCGAAGAATATATTTTTCTGTCGGAAATATATTATGTTTGAAGATTCTAGTGGAATATCAATAAGATGGTCACGGACTTTATGAATGTAATTATTACAATTTATTATTATCTAACACAAGGTACACACTTCTACGGATAATCGTATTTCATCCTACTTGGCTCGTTTCAATGTCACTTAGATTGGACATATACCAACTTTCGCTCTCCTGTAGGTTTCAATTTTCTTAACCCATATCCGGCCAAAGTTGCGAAAACGCAACATTAATGTTTCGCTCATAATTTTTATGTTTTCTTTCGAATTTCGATGATTCTTTTTGTTATTTGTATAGAAAAAGTCTTGAAATTATTTTTAGTGCAAAAATGGAGCAGTTATAATGATTCTTTTTTTTTTTAGAGTTTTTTATAAATGTCACTTTTTCGATCGCATGACTCTGCCCAAGTCAAACATTTCTACCATCCAATCAAAATTTTTTTTTGGATTTAAAGTAGTTATCCGTGATAGAATTAATATCGTTTGAGCACATGTAATTCTTTTTAAATGAATTAGAAAATTTTTTCTTGATCATTTTGAAGACTGAACTTAATGTTGCGTTTTCGCAACTTTGGCAGGAGGGGGTCTGGCGGCACTGCCAGCGCTCCCTATACTATACCCGTTTCTCGACATGTTTTAGCTTACAGAGGTTTGTATCCGCTTAATTTTCAAATTAGAAGATAGGAGATCCATTAGGTATGGAAATGGAGTCTATTACAGAGAAACCATATCTATTATTCGTAAAATGCATTTATGAATTTTCCGATTTTTTTGGACGACGATGTCTTGGAGAAAATAGTTTTTTTCGAACAAACAGGTACCAAAACAAGAATAGATATAAAGTCCAACTAAATAGGATTTAAGGAAATTCATTCAATTGTTACTTATCACACGATGGATATTTTTCCTGAGCTAGATATGTATTAATCAAAGGACCTTGGTGAAGGCATAGATTTGGTCCGTTGCTCTTTCAGAAGGAACTATTTTCGGGAAATTAAAGAAAGTATTAATTTTTCAGATAATTGATGCTTAGACAAAATGTACAAATTTGCAAAAATGAAGACATAATTCAACATATTAAATGAAAAAACCTGCAATTCAGAATATTTTCGCATAATTTATCCGTAGATGAGCAGATGGTACCTAATTTTGGACGTCATTCCGAGACCCTGTTTATAAAAATAAACCTGTGAGATTTGGTTTAAAATTCTGGCGTCTTTGTTCATCAGATTGATCACTTCTTTAGTTTTTTCCATAGGCTGGAGCCAGAGAAAACTCCTATGAAAGCAAATTAGGTTTGGGTACCAGTGTAGTTATTGAATTATTATAAGTCATTCCTGTGCTATCTCAACATTATTTGTGTTTCGACAATATGTTTCTTGTCGTTCGCATAGTTTTGTATTTTTAAAGAAAAGAATTACTTCACTACAGGCACAATACAGTAAATAGAAAGTGAGCAATAGAAGATACGAAGAAATTCGCATAAAGGTCAAGAGGATATGTTATTACTGATTTTGATAAATCCATTGATCTGTCAATAATGAAATGGAACGATAACTCAGTTATCTCTTAAGCAAGAAATTTTGCATAGCTTCTTCCATTAGGGACGGCGGAGATATTCAGCCGGAAAAACTGAAGCTGTATCTTTATCTCACAGCCTTATGTTGTCCGGGCATACAAAAAGTATATGGGCGGAGTTGATCATCACGACAATTACAACGCGAATCATAGAGTTAGAGTTAGAGGAAAAATGTGATGGTGGCCTCTATGCATCGATATCTATAGAAAGAGTAAGCACCAAGCCATAACTGTTCTGGAAACCTAAAGAAAATAAGATTTCACAGTTTGAGTTTAGGTCCTACATTGCAGTAACCCTCCTAAAAGGTGGTGTGGCTTCTCTCGAAGGCTAAAATCATGAGCCATAATGTTAAAAAAAATCTCAGAAAGGCACAACTTCTCAATTTTTGTTGCCTGATGAATTAAAAAGTGATAGATTATCTCATTTTATTTTTAAGGGCAACTCCATGAGAAAATGTAGGCAATGTAAGCCAAACTATTTATTCTTGCAAGGAAAATAATATGTTCTTACATCCTAAATGTTTCGAATTATTTAATAATTAAAAACACTTTACTATCTCAAATTTACAAATAAATTCAGTTTAAACGGAAAAAATATTGCATTTTCTATAACAATTTCCACCCAAAATATATGGGGAATCATAAAATTCACTTTCTTATTGTTAGAATAATTATGTTATTTATGCCATTTAAAATAGATCAATCGAAGATAATCGTCAAAGGCAAAGGAAAAATTCATTAATCAGTCATTTACAGTATTTATTATGAGATACAGCAATAATTAACGAAAAAATTATGTGTGTTGCGCGGGTTGCATATCCGCAAAAAGTTAAGGTATCTGCCAAAGTTGCGAAAACGCAACATTATTTTTTTCGCACTTACAATTTTTTTTCAGAGTTCAAATTTATAATTTGTCTTTTCTAGGCAGAAAATAGAAGATTTATAAGAAAAAATTGGTAAATTTCTCGCTAATTCTAACCTCGGCGGTTAATGGGTTAATGGATCCACTTTGACATATGGCGCGCATCACTGTCCCGTTCGAGTTATTTCTTCCAACCGCCACCTGTCTAAAATCATACTTTTGTACGGAACTGGCGAAATTCCCTTAAAAACTCCTCCTGCATAAAGTGTGGGCGTACGGTTAGTATTCTCTTCTCGCGCTATCTAAGATCAGTAGGCCTTAGATTTGCCATTATTAACCTTGCGGAGTCAGTCGTGATGTATGAAGCCGTTTAGAATCGCGATTAATCTCTGCGAACTCCGCCTCAGATCCGATTCCGGCCAATAGGACGAATTCTACGCAAACCTTCCGCTAATGGATAAATAGGAGATCCGCGTGTACTCGGGCGGATAATTCAACGCCGTTCGCCTACGATTGTGGATCGCCCACGTTACCCATTGCAGCATCTTCCCGTTTATCACGTGTCGCAACTATTGTCTTAGCATGCAGCGGTCGGAATAGGTGGCCCACTCACGTCGAGCTCTAGAAAGCAAGGTTTCTCAGTTCCGTTGTTCGGAGAAGGAGGCGAGGTAGGAAAAGAATTCAAGAACCATCTGTTTTAAAACGCATTCGTGAATGTCTTATAAAGTCGGTAAACGCGTTACTGCACTGGATTTTCTTCCTCGTGAGAATCGAAATAAAATCGAGGATCTTAATACGAATAGGTTCTCGAGAATTTTTATGTGTAATAGGTTTCGATTTTACGGGATATCAATTCTAGATTGCATGTTATTGTGGCAGGGACATAACTAGATCGTGCATATCTCGCTGCCACATTTCATGTTAAGTCTTATAAGTTTCAAAACGCCAGGGTAATGAATCTTTGTTCTCTAACGTCTTATAATATATGAAGCCGTTTGGGTTGGGTTATTTATTTGTACATCGCTTCTTCGTGGAGGATATTACTTTCTCTTCAAGTTGCGGGCTTTAACCCCTTCCCTTCCTTGAGTGTATCTTGACACTCAATTGGCAACATTTAAGTTTCGACATTAAGTTGGTGTTGCTTGAGAAATTGTTACGTTGTTTTATTACGGAGGTACGATGCATGAGTCACTGGCAGTGTAGTTTCCTACTTCGCGGTTAAATATTTACCTCTATTAGGTTGTACATTCGATGAGCTTTTGTTATTTTGTTACATCTAAAACGTTTTCTGTATTGTTTCAGTTTATTTTAATGTTGTTGTAAACTCTTTGGCTTTTGGAACCAAGCGGAGATTGTGTTATTATTTATTCAGGTAGATGTCTATATATCAGCTGTTACGCTATTATAATGCGATTATTACATCGAAGATAAATATGTCCATATAGGTAAATAACTAAATATACGTTCGGAACTACTATCGGTAAATTTATTCCCAAATCGGAATTCTATAGAATCATGTCTCCGGATCCTGTGCTCAGGTGACAACGTTTCGGGAACGTTTCATCGCCCACAGCCCCCAGGAGGCATTCATTTCGATCAAAGGCCTCAAAATATTTAGCCGGAAAGCCTATAGAATTCCTGGGATCGATTTCTTCCCTCCGGATCCCACGTTCTGCCGTTCACTTTCTTCGTACGGTTCCCGTGCAGTGCGGGAGGGTAGCTCGTTTCATCTCGTGCGCCATTCGACCTTTCCTCCCGCGATGCCGAGTCGTCACAAAGGTTACACATCCCCCTCCTCATCCGGGCCCGGAGGCTGTCATCTAACAATCACTCCCATCCGTCGGCAATGGGCGGAAGTGGCGATGCGTATCTCGTCCATCGACCAAATCACACTTTGATTCATCATCTGTTGGATATCGGTCGATTGGTTTAACCTCATGGGGTCGCCGTTTCCATGCTCCTAAGAGAGACTCCACTCTCTTTCTTTCGACCTTCTGGCGGTTCCGTTTCCTGAGTAATTTATCCACGGAGTTGGAGGACGTGGGAAAGCTGAGGGGGAACCCTTTCAAAATGTTGTAAATGCCGTCCGTAATAAAGTTAATGCGCGATTTCGCAATGCAAATGGGTAGGTATTATTATTCTCACGCGTTAAAATCTCTGCGGATTAAGGCGGTAACGATGTTGCGAAATACGTGTAGATCTTCAGATGTGTATATGTCCCTCTTGTTGGATGTTTATGTTCTTCTAATGATTATATATGGGATGTTTGTTTAGTGTTTGCCTGACCATGCGTATTGATGATGGTCTTTCAGTCCGAGTATGTATATACTTATATCCAAGTATGGTACTATTGATTTATGTGGCATGTTTTATTGGTTATTGTTGTACACGTCGTGAATTGGTAAATATTAATGTAAACTTTTAGCTTGACCTTTTCGCTGGTGTGATGGGTATAGAATTTCTTAGTAGCTGACTATGAAAGGGGAATAAAGTAACTGCAGTGTTGTTATATCGTTTCGTAATGAAATGGTGAGCACCGAAGTTTTCTTAAGGGCGATACAGTGCTACTATTTGTTTGTTTTAGCTTATTATTCGCGGTTGATGTTTATGTTACCAACTGACCTCCATTGCACCTCGGTCGTTCCGAGAAATTTCAAATCGATGCACCATGCAGCCGTAGGAAAGACAGAGCTATTCAAAACTTTTATTTTTCGCTATTTACGTCTAGACATCCTCTTCGGCAATAGGGAAGCACTTCACATTCCCGCAAAAGTATCCCATAATGCCTTTTATAACTCCATCGCGAACCGTAGAGAACGGCGCATTCTTAAAATTGAACTCAACTTTGTGAGACGGGATATAAATCGGATTTGTTAAATTAAGGGCCATCGCCCTTCCTTAGCTCGGGCTTCTACTCAAAGGGCCCTCCACCACCTTGCGGAGGAAAAAAAATGCGCTTAAAAAGATCTCTTTCTTTTATATAAGACTCCATAATGCTTCCGTCTCTCCAAAAATAAATAAGTTTCAAATTTGAATATTCCACGCCGCCGACGAGGCTTGCCAAAACTTTTTAAGCATGACAAATTATCTCGGGGTAAAATTCCTCTTCTTCCCGCAGACTGCTTTTCTTTTAAGCCCCACGCACCCATTTCACTCTCGTCGGCACTTCTGCGTGAGCATATCTCGGTCACTGTTCTCCCACGCCGATTAGAATGCCATTTGCCATGTACGTCAACGCACTCTGATTCCAGCATCTTCGTCTCCGCGTTTCTATTCCGTGCACTCTTTCGAAGGGTGTGGAAGAAGTTCCAGATTATATTTGGACGCCTTGGTGTTTCCTGGGATTAGCGATTGAGCGTCCACGAAACGATTTTAATAAAGAGCGGGTTAAGGGAGGATTAAATCGAAAGATGGGGTTTCGTTATCGATCCATCCAGTGGCTCTAGTAAGAACGTTCTTTTCGGATGAGAGAAAAATGGCGAAGTTAATCCCACAGTTTCACTTTCGAGGAGTTAATCTGTGGCTATATTCGGAGCAGTAAAGCTAGGGTACTTCAGTATAAATCTGGTACATAATCGAAAGTTTTTTCGTGTTACTTCACATCTCTCATGGTCTAAAATTGCGTGTAGTTAAGTATAAGAAACAAAGGATAACTAAGTTTACTCTATATTTATGTAGTAGTGACATTATGATAATGAAATACGATAGATGTAATGCTTAAGGGTCCTGGGTTCGAGTCCCAGTCATACGCTATTCTTCATGTCCGTTTAACTTTCGTAATACTATGTTCTCTCTTCAAGGTATCATAGTCATTCGTCCTCTTCTAAATGTATTTCTAAATATGAATTACAAGCCTATATGTTTTAAATCGCTGTGCACGTAAAGGAATCGATACTAAAACCACTCAGCTTAGACCTTTTTTGTGTTTTCTGTTGCAATTGTTATCCCATCGAAAGAAACGCTCGCTAAAAAAATGGTCAAATGTATCTTTAAGTCGATTCGAAAGAATTTCTCCCCCATTTTCCCGTACAACGCGTGCCAACCTTTTTTTCCCCTTCAGAAGGAATTTCAAATCAATCTTGTCAGCATTCATAACACGGAACTTTTTGCGGCCGTAAGTTTGTTAGACTTTCTCCGTGGAAGTTCTTAAAGGAAGCGGAGAAGTTAATTGCCGTGACAAATTTGGGGGCGGATTGGTTAATGAAATGCTTAGGGAGCCGTTTCAGGAGCATTGTGTAATCATATTCATATTACCACCCTAGTTTTAGGGCGGTAAAAGGAGTCCAAGGGGTGTGAAATTCAGCATTGCGCGCTCTCACTCACTTTGAGAATGCGTGCGGAAGTTTAAGGCTGTTGTTACGAAAGTATATATACTTTCCATTTCAAAGAGAGATGTCTGTGATGATGTATTGATGTACTTTCTGTTCGATTTGCATGGAAGTTTCTATAATTCTCGCTCTATTTGCATATCGAACGAACTTAATACATTACGTATACAATTAGAATACTATAGTTACGTGATATTTTGTATTTATGCTAGCTTGTCTGTAGTAGTTAGGAGTTTTTATTGAGTATAGAGTATCCATCTAATGCTCAAGCTCGACTTTGTGCAAGGAAGGTAGAGTAAATTAATAAGGAAGAGTTTGTAACATCTACTGTCCTGTATTACCTCTTTGTATACTCATTTTATCTTCCATCTTAAAGAATAATATCTCTTCCAACTTCATCTCAATGCGGTTAAAATTCTCCCTTATCCCCAACGATCTCATTTTTCATTCCAAAGGATATTTCAGAATCTTTACGGTCATCATTGTCCCAAAAAAAATACATTTATATTCAATTTACCGTCCCCTCGCATTTGTCGAGTGATTAATCGCGGGAAAATAATATTCCAGATTAAATTTACTTCGTCCCCTTTCACTTTCCGATGTCCACGGCGATAAAATTCGGTGTGCGAATGCAAGGCAAACGTCGCTTCGATATTTATCTTCCATTTGAAATGAAAGGAGAACTGAAACATCGGTCTAGAAACCGCGCTGCCAGGGATCGCATGGCAAACATGACCTTTCCTTATTGTGGCAAAGCTAGGGAGCTATATTCCCACACGATTTATTGCCTGCCTCGTCTGCAGTTTTCGCCATCCCTTCTGCAAAGATATTAATTCTGCCTTTTCCGATGACTATTATCATCGCCCCCGATAACTCGGCTGATTCAGCGTCATCTTCCAACAGTGGCACTCGTTCTCGATTCGCTGAAATCCGAAGAATTTTGCGCATTCAGACGGTTGGAGTAAGGTTTCGAAATGCTGGTAGGAAATGTGGACTGAATTCCTCCATATTCCGATTTGATTGGAAACTAACCTGCTTGGGTTTTTGTAGTACGATGCGTTCCCCTCCCGTTCATGTTTGGTGTATGCGTTGGACTAGTTGAGAATTTTAAGTACAAATTTATATGTTACTGTGTGTAAAAATTAGTGTTTTGATTCGTTTTATGATATTTGGAGGTATTTTTTACGTATTTAAGTCGTTTAATTTTATTTTATAGGTAGTGTGAATGATTGAAATAGTTTGAATTATTAATTTAATATATAATGCGCAAGATATTATATATGATATTATAGATATGTTTGTTGTTATATGATGTTTGAATGTGTTAGTGTTTTGTTCGGTGAGTTAGCATTAAATTGTACTTTATAATTGATGGATATCATTCTTTGCCCATCAGTTCAGGTTGAGTGTATATTAGGACTGAATGCTTCATGGTATTCATACGAGCTTCCTTGTTCAGTGAGGGCCCAGAATCAATGATAAATTCTCCCCCCGCATATCTCGAATTCCCATCGATACGTAAACCCAAAATTTCTGTCGATTTCGATTCATTTGGAAGTCGTTTAACCCCCCCCTTCCCCCTTCGTCCCGAACATTCTGAACATTTTTTTGGCTCCGTACACTCAGTGCTGCTGAAGTAACGTCGAGGAAGACAGGGATGCGCTTTTTGAAAATCTCTCCAGGAATATCCTAAAAATAAAAAAAAGAAGCTCCAATCCTTGTACGAGAGATGCTGTCTGATACATGCGCCCTATTTTTCAGAAGGGTAGCTTGGGAGATCGCCCCGCAAGCTGAATTTTTGCCGAGGTTAACACGCTGGGATGTGCCGCCAAATATATTTTTTTGTTTATTCCGCGGATGTCGGATTTGCGGAAATTTATCATGAAGCATTCTGTGCAAATACCTAGACAAACACTTATTTCTCCATTCGTTTGTTTTATCGACGCGTCTTGTTTCAATAATGCCGAGAGATTCAATCTTAGTAATGGAGAGGTTTGGTGGATTCCTTTACAGTCTATTTAAACGTAGCCAATCGATTTATTTCCCATGAATCCTCCGTCTTCTGCTTCCCTTATCGTTAGAGCGATATTTCAGATAGCCGCAATTCAATCGGAGCCTTTCAATAAAAGGGGCTGAATATTATTTTAACGGGTGAGGCGCCAAGGAGTAACTTTGCGTTCCATTTTCGTAAAAGATTGCCTCCAATTCCCTCGGCCACTCCAGAAGCCTTTGTTTGCGTAATCCGTCGTAAATCTGTTTTGAATTCAATCAAAAATCCCATCCGTTGACTCAAGATATTGGAGTGCTATCAAGCGGATTATGATGCGAAATTCTTCTCGGGTGTGGACTTGTTTTCTTTTCATATTCGAGGGCTTTCCCGAGTGTTCCATCTCTCTTCCAAGAGTGATGATTCGTAATTTCCAACCTTCTTCTGCTCTAACTTTCCTCAGTGAAGTATGGCCGACGTCGATATTCCGTCTTTTCCTTCACGAGTCGCACGTTTCCCATTTAAAATTGCGAGGCGTGCTCCTTTCTTTCCTTCCACTAACTAATTTGCCCTTTTAAGGTCGGGACCCAGGACTGGTTCTTCTGACCGGTGAACGAAAGCTGTCCTTTTATGTATCGTTCGACTGTCTTTTCCTTGTAAGCGTTTTGATAGTTCTTTGTTCTTTTTGCGGGTTTTTTTCAAAAAGAAGATTCATCGGTTTGTTCGATGCGATACACTGCGCTCATTTTAAAGACTTATCGGATGGTTGTTGATTCGGTTTTCACTCTCTTTCGTTTATAAGGAGTCTTCGTTCCAAAGTCAATAGGATCAAGTTAAGCAGTGTGAGAGGGCGTTACTAAATGAGCAAAGAACACTTTTGTAAAGCTCTATTTCCATTTAATGTTATAGACATTAGTTTTGTCGGTTTCTCGACATGGTCTGGCAACGGAGTAATGAACGAATCAAGTCTTCATGAGGTATAGCTGTCGTGGAAGTTTAAAAAGTGTTCATTGTCCTTTTACTTTGGTTTCATTAGTTGAGTCTTTGCTGACGATATGGATGCTGTATCCCGAGAGACATATTAACCTCAATATTGTAAATGTCTTTAATGAATCATACTTATATCGTCGATTGTTTCAGTAGCTCACAACTCACAAAGCCTTCTCTTCTGCATAGAACTCTCTTTGCATATTCTCAGGGCCCATTATTAAAACACGGGAATGCTCCCCTTCTCCCAATTCCACAGCACGATTACAATGGAAGGGTAACCTTCAAGCTTCGCCATCCCGTTTACGAACCGTCTTCAGATCACGGTTATTTATAAATTTAAAATGGAAGAAGCTTCGGATCAAGGTTTCCCGTAACTTTCGCGCGGAAGAAGGTCACAATTTGTTTTCACAACTTGCCACATCCGCCCTCAGCATATGCGTTTTGTTTCCCCGCAGGAATGTATCGTTCCCGAGAATGAGTCACCTTAGTTTTTGCCCATCACGTTCATCCAGCGATCGTTCCTCGTCTTTCACTGCACCCGCGATTGCAATGCGCTGTGAAATCGCAGCTGAACCCACACTCATGTTTCCTTTTCATTGAATCCGAACGCGCCGTCTGGATCGTTTCTCCTCTCGGTTTATTTGAACGCTATTTATCGTTAGCTTTTGCCTCTAGATATCTCAAATATTCCTCTCAGAGCAAATAATTTGGATGATATTTAATCTTCGTTTATTCTTCGGAAATTTATGGCAGCGAGTTTGTTTACGTAATCCGCCCGAGGCGTTGCAGGGCTCGATCTGCAAAACTCCCCTTCCTTTTTTTCGTCATCTTTTTGTCGAAATCGTTACAGAAATGGATATATTTTATATCATGGCGGAATTCAGCGCGGGCCCTGCCCGAAAGAAAATGATTTCTTCGTGAGTGGAAATTCAAATGTTGAAGGAACGCAATATTTCCTCTCTTGGAATGCTGGTTTTTTCTCATTCGTGGTGCTTCAGATCAAAGCTTTCATCCCAACTTTCTCAATATCTCAAGAAATATCTCCGCTGTATAGGTTCAGGGTTTGTTTCCAGTCCGTTAAGTCTGTCTGTTCTTCTTCAAAGTGCGTTCAGACCGAAAGAAATTGAAGGGAATGGTATGGAGACATGATCTGTAATCCAGAACACTTGTTTTTGCATCTGCGTATGTTGTTTACTCGAATAGAATGTAGTTTTTGTTATTTTATTGTCTTAAGTTTTTTTGAAGGGTTAGCTTCATAGCTACTCGTAGCTATTGGAAAGAATTAAGAACAGTGATGAAGGATTTTAATAATCCAGTGATTTTTTCGATCTTTTTATATCAGTTACTGTTTGTTTGTATTTCATAGTACGATTAAATTATTAATATTTTGTAATTAACTTGATTGTCGTGTATTTATAGTTCATATTTTCTACTAAAAAAGGTAACTTTAGTTACTGTAATCTTTTTAGTTAATTTATCTGTTTCTTAAAGTCAGGAGTTAAGTGCTATTCATATTCTTTAAACTGAGAATTAGAATGTGTTACCTCTCGGAAATACGTGAAATGAATTCATTACGATGAAAAATGGAAAAAACTAATACAATGAAGTATTTTCTATAAAAGTTTCTGTGGATGTGTACGAGGAGTTATTTGATTACACTCTTTTGTTTGGATGAACGAGTTCCAGGCAACGAATTTCTCTCCATCTATATCAGAAATAACTAACTCCTTCCACGAAGACTTCGGGTCAAATTGTTTCCATAGCAACACAACAGTCACGTTCGTCAGCGAAATGAAACGTATGATCCTTGCGGGGAGCTTTTTCTCATTCTACGTAGCATCGACACGCAGTATCATCTCGTGCGGCTAATATTTCGTCCTTTACGGGGCGTCGCTCTCGAAACACGCGTAATTCAGCGTCGCACAGTCGAGCGAATTTCCATCTGGCTCTTCCGCACAATAATAGCATGTTTTTGGGCTCCCTCCCGCTGCCACGTCTGAATGACATTTCCCCAACTGTAGCGGCGTTGTTGCTTAGTTCGTTCGTAGAGGGGGTGAGCGTTGAAAGCGACTTAATGAAAATGACATGTTATTCATAAAATCAATTTCATCGCGGCCGTTGTTCGGCTCGATTCTGTGTGGAACTCCCGCCTCCCAGTCGACGTTCGGATCAGCGCCGTCTTTTTTTTTCAATTCTCTCTCCCGGTCTCCCGCGTCTCTCTTTCGAAGTGGTCTATTTTTCGAGGGTTATCAATGTTTGCTACATTAGGGTGATGGAATATAAAAACATCGGAGGTATTTTTAATGCTTTTGTGAAACCAATCAGTGGTACACGTGAGGCAGTTCGTTTCACGAGTACAGGAGTCTTAATTTGGAAGGGGGTTATTGTGGTGGCTACGGAATTATGATACACGTGATAGAGACATAAATAAGTCCGTAAGGGTCACGTTTTAAGGATTGTGAATTGGAGAAGGGTTTAAATAACTCAACGACTACAGTCGTGTCTCTTTCAGGGTGTTGTTGGGTTGTTTTTCGGAAGGGTGAAGTTAGGGTTGCGAATAATAAAGTCTGCAAGAATGGAGTCATTTGGAAGTTCTTATTTTTGTATAATTTATTGTATGTTATTTCTTGAAAGAAAGATTTATAATTGGCAATGTTATAAATATGTTGTACTTACTCAGATATTAGAAGCCTAATCTATCGGCTTATTAGAAGTAGATAATCGTCAGAACGGTATTTTATTTACGGAAGAATATGTTAACAAAACTGCTATGCGACTTATTTTTTAGTAAGTAAAGTTAATTACTTATTATTTAAGTTTTTCCTATTTTTTATGTCGTGGTTTCAAATTTCTTAGGTTGATTAATTACTCTCCAGCATTTAATATTACTTTTTAAGTTATTTCTGAATACGGAATCATTAAGGGCGTGATTCGTGAAAAATCCATTTCACGATCTCGTCAGTAGATCAGTTTCTCAACCCACGGAACCTTTCATAATATTCGCAACGTCCAAGATTCACTCTCTTCTATTCGTGACGCGTACAAACGATAAAGCCCTCATCACGGTTCGTTAGTCCCTCTTCCTTCACGATCCCAAACGATGTACCTCCCGTCTTCACACTCCAAATAGTATCGCGATCGATTCACCACGTCTCGCAATATTTCAATTTCGATCGAGGGAGACATTGCTCATCCGCCTGCAAATAGCGTTGGACAGAGATTCAGATCCATTCCCCCTTTTCGTACGTTTTTCACCCGAGGAAAAAACTCACACGAAGAAAAAAAAACCCACCCGAAGAAAAAAAAAACCCACCCTGCCCATCTCGTCTCCGCTCCCAATTTCCCCTTCTGGTTTCAACTTGCTCGCGTCCAGAAGCTAAGTGGTCGTAGAAAAGGGGAGATTGCGGCTGGACCCCCACCCTCTCCAGCAGCCCTTCCATTTATATCTCGTATCCGTCCTACCCTCATTCCAACCTCCGTGCATCTGGCTAGTCCCAGGCGCCAGCGAGATCGTGAATGGGGGACGAGATGCACTTTTTCCCTCCGCGTATTCAGGATTTTCGAGCGCGTGTAACGGAGATGTTTTCCGGAGTCTGTAGTTCCCGCACGGGTTATTTTGATGGTGGTTTACTTCAAGCGCGAAATTCTATTCGTTCCTCATCTATAGACCTTGTTAGAGCATTGAATGTAAGCGTGATGTAAGAAATGCACGAATGAAAAGGATGATTTTTTGGATACTTTTTCGGATGAAAGGATTCGTATCTTGAATTTAATCTACGTGTCTGGGGTTACATCGCTTTTTTCAGCTTCCCTTAGGGTTTCACTTGCTTTTGTTTGTTTGTTTGTTTCGTGAAAGATTACGTAAGTTCTTATTTATCGAAGAAATATTACCTCAAGAATATTTATTGAAGACGAAGTACGTGTTTTCTTTGATAGCTTTACTTTAACTTATGGTATTATCTTGTCAGTCACCCGAGGTTAATGGAAGTGAAGGCATGTTTTTGTGGTATGAATTTATTCAAATTCTTCGTCTGATGTTTTACGGTCTCCTTCCCATAGCACGCCTTTTTACGAGCATTTTAGTTCACGTTTAGGATATCGGTATTTACACCACAGAAGAGAAAGGCGGACTATATCCTTTTCACGAAGAATTTAATTCACGCAAAAGGCCTTCAAAATGCCTTTGTAGGGAAGTCCCATGCTTTTCTTTACCAACCCTAGGTTTTAACGACATTTTCCAAGTTCCTCGAATAAAGGGGAACTTCACGAGTAAGATTACCTAACTAATTTAAGCAGGCGTCGCGGAAGTGCTTCGGTCTACGAGTAAAATATTTCCGTCTTTGATAGGCCATCAACGTCTTAACGACTCACCGATTGATTTGAAGAGTAGTCAAGAGCGTCGCCAGATGGACCCCATTTCGGGAAATTCTAGACTCAGGGACCAGTATCACGTCTGGGAAGTAATGAAGCCATGCAACGCTTTCGTGCTCCTCTCCTGTCGCCCTCCTTTTTAATTTTCTTCCGTTCCTCCGTCTGCCTCTCTCTTCCGTACAACGCCGTTTTTGCATCCTTTATCCGTATTCCTCCGAGTCTCATCCGGTTGTTATCCCCTTCAGAGTCGTGTCTGTTTAACCTAGAATTCAATTTGGAGAGCCACGAGTTATTTTCTCTCCACGTTACGGTGTAGATGATTCATAGAGGTTCAATTCGCATGTAGAGACGTTATAGACGACGGGATGTTACGTAATTTTTTTCGGGTCCCTAATCCGGGTACGTTTACGCTTGACACCTGCTATGGAGGAACGCGGATTCGATGCCCGAGAAGATAATGGATGGCCGGCGCTCGAGGCAATAAATCCCGCCTCTGATAAGCCCAGTGGTTATTGTTGAGGTCAGCGTGGTCGGGCAACCGTCACTAAGATTGGCCGGATGTCAATTTTTTAAGGTAGCTTCAGTGAAGAGGAGGTAGGCCATCTTTTCGTGTTTAAAGGTGGAATAGGAACCGCGAGTCTTACGAGATTCTAAAAGAGAAGTTTTTTCTCTGCGCTTTTTGTTCGCATTTTAATGAGATAGTTGAGAACTTCCTCTTGAGGAATACGAGGAGAATTTTGCTAGAATTTCTTCAATTAAAATGTTGTGTGTATTTCTCATTTCAGTTTACCCAACGGCATAATTTTGGATGTAGCGTAGCGCACGAATTTCCGCCGTTAGGGTTATTTTTTAATGGTTTTTGTTTTGGTGTAATTCAAGGATTTCTCGAGATGATGAATCCCGCACAGATGTTTGTTAAAGGTTAAATGTAAGGCTAGGTTATGAGCAAGTCTTATTGGGTGTTATTAAATTATGGAAACGTACCCTTGTCCTGGTTTTAATGTTAGAACCTTACACGAGGAGTTACTCTCGCTGACAGATGTCTTTAGGTTACACTTTAGTTACAATTAACTGTTAAGTTAATCAATACAGTTTTCAAGTATTGAGTTAAATCTATTCGTGATTTAGTATGACAGTATTTTCCCGAATTGGTTGTTCTGATTGCTACTGTAAATAGCTTCAAGTTCTTCAACAGCGAGTGAAGAGAATTCTCATAGTGATAAAGAGAGTCACTGAATAAATGCACGATCTCAATTTGGGAACGTTATAGTTCTTTTCCCGGAAAATATAACCGCAGTTCTGTTTGTTAATCTTTAACCCTTCTCTCTCCCTCACTGGTTTTCCTCTCTCCTAGAAGTTTCACTTGTTTTTCGGGGAAAACACAGCTCTGGTTATGCGGCCGTTTGTCTTCGTGGCCATTTCCATCGAGAGGAAACCAAGTTCCTTCAACTGCCCGACTTTCTGAGTGTCAAATGCTATCTTATAGAAGATCACCCCCAAGTTTCGCAGAGGAGGATGGATAAAGAATGCCATCGCTTTCGGATTCCAAAATAACATGGACCTGTGCTATGCGACCACATAGCGTAGCCCATTCTAGTCTCAACACTACGTCATTACATCGTAGTAACTGCAAGCATGTCACTGCTAGACCCTCTCGGTGTTTGTCAAAGCGAGCTATTCGCCACAAGCAAAACACAAACGGATAATTGACTCGTTCTTAGATGGATGTGAATTCAACGGATACTTAGCTTAAACACACGTGATGAGTCGCAATATGACTGGAATATTCGCGTGTATATTTCTCCTTTGTAACAGAAATTTTAGTGTCAATGTGCCATAGTGTAGTGACAATGGTGTAGTTGTTAGCGTATTTGTCGGTTAGTAGGAAAGCTGAGTTTGAGTCATAGCCAATTCGATGGTTTTTCCTCTGTTTAACATTTATTATCATGTTCAGTCATCTTCGCCTTTCTTCAGCTATTATTCGGTACTTAACGACGTCAAGGGGTTTATCGAGGCATTATAGATCGTATAGGTAACAATGTTGACGTGATATTTGCGTACAGGTAGACGTATTGTAATGTATTTTCGGTTTGTTTCGCTCCTAAACAACACTCCCTTTGTAAACCTCCATTTTGTCTCTGCATCTTGCATCGCGACTTGGTTGCATCCACGAAAAATCTCGTTCCGCCTCGTGAATAACGTGGCGAGATTACTTCACCCCCCGCGAAATCCAAGCTCCGCGATGGGGTGTCGCAGCATGCAAGGAGAGACGTATCTCTCTCCAAATCCCGCCCCTCACGTTCCAGCCTCCCGATGATGCCGCTGTCTCCGCCAGAGGCTTTAGGGTTCCCATTTGTGGCGAATCCCCTTTCTTTTCAGTACCACCTTCTGTTCCACCTCTTTTCTATTTATAAGTCCGCATCCATTCCCCCCTTCGGAAAGCGACTCGATCCATTTCGGCAAGGGTGGCATACGAATTCGATTCCACTCTTTACTCTTTTTTATTCGCCGTGCGTTTCCCGCGAGCGCTGTTGTTTCGTCGTAGATTTTTTCTCGTTAGCGCTTTCGGAGAGGACGGCGACATTTTTAGCGTCGGATCACGTGGAGTTCGTCCGTTGCCACGGCATTGTTTCCGATCGGATACGCGATCGCTTTCATCGGTTCATCTGCTTAATATATCACCGTTTTTGGGGCATAAATCCTTCCTTTGACCGGAATATTAGTTATCGCGTTTGGTCCGCGTTGCGAGGCCGAACAATTGGTTAATTTAAAAGCAAAAAGCGGCTGTTTTTTGTTTTTGTTTCGACCGTGAGATGTGATGATACGTATGAATTATATCGCTGATGTTTTTTCGTGTTTAACCAGAGTGTTGTCTTTTGTTTGTAGTTTGGTTCAAGGGTTGGGAATTTGCTTTCGTATTCCGTGGACAAATTGGTATTATTTTCTTTTTTTTGCGTTGAGTTCAATTCATTTTTTTGATGTTGATTACGTGATATTTTCGTCAAATAAACGTTTTTAATCAAGGGAAAGATTAAATTGTAATTATGTTAATGGTGAATCTTGTTGGATGTTTTGGAGCCTTAGGATTTGCACAATAAACTTGGATTAATTTTTATTTATTCGCTTTAATATTCAAATACGAATCGTCAAAGTTCGAGAGTTATAACCCAAGATTTTTCCCCGCATATTTACCCGAAGATAATAGGATTTCGCGTAATCTTCTCCCCCCCAAAACGTCAAAAGGGAAGCTGTCACAAAGATCTTGAAAACATCACTCCGAAAATTAGTTTGTCTTATCTTGGAAAGGTCCTTAAATCATATCTTAAAGGAGAAAAGAAAAAGATGAGAGAGCGGAAGAAACGGTTCTCTCCCTAAAGTGACGTTTATTTAAAAGAACGACAAGACGCTTCCTTCTTTCCGGTGCTCCCATTTCCGAATTTTTCTCGTCCGGCTCCATTTTCTACACCGAGGTTGTTTGCCGTGTTTAGGCAATGTTTGCCCTCGGCAGAGTTCATTCCGAAATGAGATGGCTTTTATGGAAATCGATGCCCTTAAGAGAGACGAATTATCTTCTCGGGATCGACTCTTATAGTTTCACGAAGTTGGCGTTATTGTTTCGGAAGGGTCTTCCCCAGTTTACGTCGCTTTCCTTTCCCTTTCGCAGGCGCCCTTCGATATCCCTTCATCTGGCCAACGCCTTTATGTATGTATTCCTCCCTCCCACGAATCAGCAGCGAGGCTACCTCGCAAGAAAACCGATATCGGCTTCTTTCGATTAGTAAGAGAGTTCTTCTCCAACCCCTGCTCGTTCCTCCTTTCTCAAACTCCGGCAATAACCCAAGATCATCTTTGTCTATCATCGATGTGCACGAAGGTTGTTCACGCGCGAGTTGTGGAGTGGATCTTTCTCCTCTCTCTCTTATCCCCCTGAACCTGTTTTCACGTCATTATTACGTAATGTCCCGAACTTCACGGATCCTTAGTCGTTGCTAGCCCTTTTATCAGTTCAAGTTTCCTGCTGGAAAGCAGGTTTTTCCGGGTGTTTTTACTGTGGAGGAAGCTGGGGTGATTACAATGTCAGTACTTACGTTTTGGTTGTTGAAGTTGTCAGGGTTAGAGTTTCCAGTTCAGTTAAGTTTGATCTATATCTGCAGAAGATGTGTGTAACAGGGTTTTCCATCTCTATTTATTTATTCACTTAGATATCTCTTTCGATATATCTTCATTATTTCTCGAATATCTATATTTACCTTGGTTACCATCTTTTTATATAATAATATAAACATGCTAAATATTTTGGTAAATACGTTAATAATAAACCCTAAATTTACGACGTAATATTATTTTATCTAGGTGAATTCTCTCTAACATAAATTACGTAAAACACGAGTCGTGTGGCCTCTCCTGAAAACTTTAATCCCAGCGAGTAATCTCAGATGTTAGGGCACTGTTTTACGCGAATTTAAATTCTATGCAAGATATGTGTTACTCGTCCATGATGTTACTCTTGCATAGTCAGAGTAGGAAGCCGGTGTAAATTACCCGTACCCAGCAGAACGGAAGGAAATCCGGGTCCAACTGTGTCACAGCGGCCTCTTTTTACGTCCTCAGGTCTTGTTTGTGGCCGGGAGATTTTTATTAACCGGTCTGGAATTCGCTCTCACGACCCAGGATGGAATTTCTTTAATTACGCTAGCATAAATATGCGATGTGGCTCATTCTTGTGCTTTCAAAGTCATTCTACAGGTTATTAAAACACGAAGCTATTCGTTTCATCGAATTGGTTTTAGGTTCGTGTTGGTAATGATATTTAAAATTCAGCTACTTCGAATTCTTTTACCGCTACGCTGAGGATTATATTATTGCGTAATTACAATGTTTTCGGGAAAGCTATTTTCTATTTAAATTTAAAGCTCTGAATCTTCACCGGTTTTTAATCTCGTAATAACGTAATTAATCTAATATATAATGAATTCATCGAAATTCGATTGTAAGTTTGATTAATTTGTTCATTACTTGGTTTGTTTGTAATTAAAGTTTTGCTAATTTCGGAATATTACGTTCTTAATTTAATTGTCGAAGGCTGTAGTGTGAATTTCTCAATTTTTATTTAGTTACGTATGCGTAAAGATAATTACACTGTTGATTCTTTTGTTTTATTATCTAACCAAGATCGTATTCTTTCGCGTTTCAATACTTGAATTTTGTTTTATTTAATTCACGGAAAATCTCATCGTATATTTTTTTATCGCGGAGGAAACTTTTCGATCTTCGTGTTAGTTTTTATTATAAGCGAAGTATTCACTTATTTCGTGTATGAATCGTTGTAGGTCGTGACTCCAGTTTCTCTTCGTGCATCCATCGGTTCCGCTATCATTGTCTTATTATTTTGCGAGGATGTTTCCTTTGTTCCATTTTCCCTTTCGACGGAAGATGTTTCCTTCTCTTTGTGTTCATTGTGAGAGGATTTCAAATCAGCGAAATCCGACGGACTTGGCCGTGCGTGATCTTCCGATAATCCACTCAAAAGGTTGTACTTCCCACGTTTCTCCCGCCTGACGCCCGCTATCTCTCTTTTTTGTTCCTTTATTAATACGTCATCCAGTTCTTGTGAAATCTTCCTAGAAAACTGTATTATTTAAATGATTGCGAGTCAATTAGGATATCCTCTTCTTTGTGAATCAGGAGGGATTTTTTTTCCTAACTCTCAATAGAATTTGCGATGTTTCAAGATGACGAGATTGGATGTCTACGTGTCCTTCAGTTAAGTTTCGTCCTTCCTCCTTCGGAAAGGTTTTATTATCAATTTGGTCCAGAGATATTTTCGTTCATCTTTGTTCTTATTGAGTTTCTTTGGCTGATATAAGAGAGTAAAATTTTCTGTGTTCAATATTGAATAAAATAATCTGACCTTCTATTTAGACTCAACAACAAATTATTGAAGGGGAATGATATAGACGTATTGATCCTTTTCATTTTTAATATTCTTTCGTTGACTGTACGTAATGTTTGAATCGGATGTCGTTTTAATAGGACGTAAGTTTTAAATTACATCGCAATACTTCAGCTCTGTTTTATTCAATTCAAGTCCTTGCTCAATAGCTGTTGATTCAACAAATATCTTCGTCCGAAAACACCGTTGGCATTCATGTACGTAGTGTTAGGAAAGTTTGAATGACGGTCATGAAATCTAGGGAGCAACAAATCACCGCATTGAACGAGTCGATTCAGTGAACCGTAATTATAGGGAATGAAGCCGACACCGTGAGTTGTGCAAGTGGGTTTTGCTCTTGCATTGTTTGATCCCGAACAATTGCTCACGGATCACATACTGCACTGCACGGCACCTCAGCCACGCGTCCATAAATCCTGCGTAGGAGTTAATCTATTGACCCCATTCCATCTCCCGCGGCGTAATTGTTCCCCCAATCCGTACAGTATCGGGCCGTGCGGCAAAACAGATCGTCCTTCGGCGGTGCGCGAGACAACGCCTTAAGCCGGAATCATCCTTTCATAATCCCCGAAATGCTCGCGCCTTAATTTGGCGAGACAATCGTCAACCAAGCGGCGTTTTCCCATAGAAAATCCGGAGCCGCCCGAGAAACAATCCTTTCCCAAAATAGTCATTCCGAAATCTGCGTAATCGTCTTTCAGTTTGCGTAACTCTCCCTTCATCTCAACCCCTCCTGTTCTCTTTTCCCAATCTCAGCTGTTTCTCCAGCTTGTTCTTGTTAATTTCTCGGTCCCGAAGGAGCCGGTGACATCTTCCCGATATCATCCCCTGCTTCAGGATGCCTACGTCATGTCTTTCCACTTTCTCTCCACGAATGCCGCCGAGTCAAAATATCTAGGATCCTAGGTCAGCTGTGCGCAACCTGCGGCCGTACGGCCGCATGCGGCCGTGGGCAAGGACTTTGGCGGCCGTGGACGTCTATATTAAAGTGTACGTAGTGGCGGCCGTGCCGGTGTAGGGTCTCTGGACCCCAGCGAGTACGGGGTCTCAACGCTGCGGAATCTTATTTCTATCTATCTTATCTCTTACTCTGGGTGTTTTCAAACCCAGGAGTAGATTAGAAGTCACGTTAATAGCGGCTAGCTCGGCTTTAACGCGAACGAAGACCAAGACTTCCTGAAACAAATGCTATAACGGTTTTTTGTCCTATATGACGTTACGTAGATATATTTTACATATGTAGACCAGTAAATAGAATATTGTCATATACATCATACTCGTTTTAGTGTATAATCTATAAATTTTTACATAAATCATAAAAAATTATTAAGTGTACTTATTGGCGGCCGTTATTAAAGTAAAAAGTCTGTAGTGCGGCCGTTATTAAAGTAAAAAGTCTGTAGTGCGGCCGTCAATAGCGGAAAGGTTGCGCATCCCTGTCCTAGGTGATGGCTTATTTATTGTATCTGTGTACGGATTGGTTGAATGGTATGCCAAGCTGCCAATCAGATTTTTTCTCGCGAAGATCCCGTATCGCCTCTTTTTGAGAGATCATCAATGCTTTCATTCGTCAATGTCATTTATTTTCCTCGGCTTTTGTCGCTGATCCTTCAAGGTTTTCGTATCCATAAAGACGATATCGATGGGTTCAAGTCTTAAAGAAATGGCTTTTTTTAAAGATAAATCCCGCACCTGCCACGAGTATTCTTCAAAAGATTTTTTTATTTACGAGACGTGCGATAATTGCGTGTCTGTGACGAATATAGAGTTATCGATGGTTTTAAGTTTACCTAGAAGTTTGCATGACTTCTGCGTATTACCGAGCGCTGTCGTCATTTTGTGCATTATACCTCCCCATATCTTAGTATGTTTTGCATGACAAATAGATGTTTTACTTGGTCATGAAAGGAAAAAGTATCATAAGCTGTAGAAACAAATTTTGTCGTTAGTTCTACTAGAAAAATGGAATTGCTGGCGTTGAAGGATTGAGATAACGGTTTTTTTATTTTTAGTATGCAAATCCTTGTAGCAGTGATTCTAGGAATGTATATCTAATCTAAATGGTAATACATTCGTAATTGTATGTTAGATACTCTCGGATCTGTTAGTAATTCCGTAATCTTGATGTGCTACGTTTTTTGTTGGCTTAACTTGGTTACCGTTTCTGCAGTCACTGATTTATTATTTATTACATATTATGGTGCGTTAGTTTTGTTTACCTTAAAATTATGTTGTATCGTATATTAATTTAACTGTAATAAACTTCCTTGTTAATCTAGCCGTCTTAAAGAGCCAATAAAGGTCAGATATTAGCTGTTCTTAGAGGAGTAGACATCGCTTGACCTCCTTACCCAACGTTGTTTTCAAATTTTTCTACATACCCATTCAGTTTCACATTTACGTATTTACGGTTTCTTTCCATGGAAAGAAAAAGGAGAGTGGTTGGAAGTCGTAACTTCAGCACCACCTCTCTTCTTATCTCTCACGCCTTTTAAGCGGGCCTGCCTTTCCCACTTGCGCCTTTTACGCGTTATTATTTATCCTTAGCAACCCCTTTCATTGTGGGCTGCTTTATCTCCAGGGAGCCCACCGCAGAGGTTTTTATTGTTATGGCGATCGACTTGCGATGTTCTCTCCCATTGTCCGTATACGGCGCTCGAATTCGCCACGTACGCGGGATACGACTTTATTCACGTATCGCTCATTCTCCGGTCATAGTTACGCTTCAGAAACGACGCATTCGTAGGAAGAATACTTTATTTCCTAGCGTTTTTGATAGAGCGAGTTTTCACTCGGAAAAGTAAGGATATACAGGAAATCTGATCAAAAGATAATTAGGGTGGAAATGGAAAGGGATTTTGAAATGGGTTGATTACACGAAGAGTGGAGATGGTAAAGATAGTGGAAAGTCGCGCAGTTCGACGTTGCGTAATTACTTAATTGATCATTTTGATCGGTCCGGGTCATGATTATCAAAGGGAGGTCGTTATCCGGTTTTCATCGGCTATTTACCATGCTAAACGACCCAAATAGATAGGAGATAGGGCATGCGTGATACGTCCAAGTAAGGGTTAAAATTCGGCCCATTTCTGTGATTTATCAGCTTAATGGCATAAAACGTTAAGTGTATCATTTATAATTGATGGTATTTACATTTAATCAAGTATCCGGACCCTAATTTTTTTAATAGTTACTTTATTCGTTTAATTTTTACGGTGTTTGGATTTAGTTCGCGGGGTTGATTGGGTGATTAGGTGGATATTTTAATTAAGGTAGGTTTTTTAATTAGGTAGAGTGTTCCTCTTGCTTATATTGGAGCATACTTGCTTTTCGAATTCGTAGGAAATTTGCGTCTTAGAATAATTTCCAGTAAATGTTGACTTCGAAATGTCGGTGTTATTCTATCGTTTCCGGGGAGACGGAGTCGCTTTGGAGACCGTTTCTAGGAAGCGTATGATTCTAGGAACCGCTATATTTCTCTATAAACCGCAGACTGTGTGTTTGAAGATTCATTAATTTCCAGAAAGGGATAATTTAACGACATCCATCTTCATTCCCCCTCAAGACACTACTAGAGGTTATTTCTTTCACACCTGTCTCTGAAGAGAACCCTATTTGCGTAATTTTTTCTCAAAAGCTCCTCGTCAAGGAACAACAACCCGTAAGGGATCACTCGGGGAGGGCGCGCCCTCAAGAAATTCTCACTTTTCAATATACTTAAGAGCAGCTCATGCTAATTGTCTCCCCATTCCGTGCGCTCAAACCCGACACCGTTCCTTCTCACGCAAGCAAACCTAACGAAAGAAAAACACCGTGTAATATCTGCTAATGAAAGTCATTAAGTTGGCTCTTAGCAAAGGTTTCGCTCGAAATTTTTTTTTACCTCCGGATTTTTCGGCGGGGGCATGTTTGTTCTCGTCCTTAATGACTACCAAGAGCGTTGTTTGTTCCTCCTCCAAGGTTTCCTCATTACCACATTCATCTGCGTGAGTAATCCCGCTGCCGCATCCAAACCCTCGATGCGGTCTCTCACCGATGGCCTCACGCGTGATGGAAGACGATTGATTGGTCGATAGCGCCCAGGGCGAGAGACGTAGTCAGTCACGCACAGCCACACCCCTAAACGAGCACGGGCTCCGAAGCACGCTTCTCTCCTATCCCCCGAAATTTCTCCCCGTAACCCGTAGTTTCCCCTTAACCCCGTTTCCCTCTCACACAAGAGCTCACCTTGGGCGTATCTAATATGAAAATGACATCTGCGTCGAAGTGTGGTTTCAGGGGCGATTTTTCGTACATTCCTCTCCCACCTAAGGGCAATGCGGGGTTGAGAGTTTCATACTCGTTTAATCTCGGGAACGATCTACAATCTCCAGGGCACCGGAAAAGAAATAACAAAAATTTGTATTGCGGTTTTCAGATTCCCTTTTTTATACAAGATAGCGTTGCAGTTCGTGTTCCCTGCGGTCTATCTAGAAAGTTTTCTCATACCGTATATACTCGTGTTTTTCGAGGAGTAAAGCGGCAAAGGAAACTAAATTATTACGTATATCTAACAGTCTATGACTTCTATCTAGTTCCTCCTTGTTTTTTCAGCTCAGTGGTTATTTTTTGTTAGTCTGAAGGAGAAAGGGAACTATAATATTTGTGGAGAGTCGAGTAAATTAGCCCTCTTGCGCGCTCGTCTATCGGAATAACCTTTGACTTTTATCGATTTGGGTATATTATGAAAGGTTGGCGTAGCAGCAATAGTCATATTCATTTCGGACTAACAAAGGTTTCAATATCCATTTGTTTTGATTTATAGGTCACCTCCGATGAAGCTTTGATTTAATTATGATACGTTATGCTGTGATTAATATCAATTTCAGATTCATATCGGGTAATCCAGTGTTCGAATTCCGTCATGAAAATATTCAAATACGTTATTTTGGGAGCACGTGTAAATTTTTGTTTGAACTGGGGGTTGATAAAAGTTTTGATTTGCATTTTTTTAGTTGTTGGAATTTATACTGTTATGTTTTACGTCAGATCTGTGGAAAGCCTTGATTGAAATTTCAAATGCGTTGGTTTCCATTGTAAATCAATGGCGAATTCTAACTCAAACAATTCATTTGAATTTTTAAAAAAAGATTTCAAAGTCTTCGGGTTTCTTTGATCATCTCCAGTCTTTCCCAACGTCTCAACTCACGGAATCAATTTCAGTTTGCCCAGGCCCAAGTTCCTTGAACTTTTAACTGCCATCGAATTCTTTAAAATGCGAACAAAGACTTCAAGTCGTCCCGTCAGCAGAAGAAACATACGTGAATGAGTCGTTCCCATCGATCCCCATTGCTTTTAGGTTTGTCAACAAGGCTCTGACATGTGACATGGCGGAGGAATAACCTTCTAAAATATTAACCCTCCCAGTGTCACGAAATCTAAGATCGCGAGACGGTTCCTTTCATCAAATACTCCGTCTCGTAGAACGTTTCTTTTTTTCAGTGCCCCGTAAACATAACCAATACATCATTCCGTTGTATTACACACGGTCGTTTCCGCAGGTCGTTGCGTATTTGATGGATGGTACGTGGCTGAAAGAACGATCAACTTTATTCACATCGTCTTGAGTCCATAATTGATTTCCTCGTTGCGTGGATCTTCCGTCGCCGAGATTTAGGTCGAAACGTTTAGAACGACGAATGTTCAAGGGTTATATAATTTGGGATACGTACCGAGCTTCGACCCTTGGCAGGGTCCTGCCACTAGAGGAGTGTTTCTTCGGCCGTAATTACGGTCGACCCCGGTTCTGGAGAGACGCAGGAAAACGACAAGTAGTCCCTTTCGTAGCGGACGGCTAATCAGTCTCATTGAGAAGTTGTTTAATCCGAAGACGTGACTCTCTGACGGGACCTACTTTCGTGTAAAAGCCGCGCGAATATTTTTTTTAATGCTCGAGCATCAAGGGACGTTTAGTAGCTATTATTTTAAAATAGCAGGCTTAATCATCGTAATTAGTTTTTGTCTATTTTATCGCGTACGTTGAATAAAATTCTAGCGCGATATTTTTTGGGATGTTTCAGTTTTTAAATACGATTCTACATCGTGAAATTTAAAGGTATTTCTTCTATTTTATAAGGATTAAAGAAATAATTTTTTTCGATTTTTCTTTCTATGTCTTCTTATAAATATTATATTCTAATCCTAGCTGTTTTCTAAAGTGTAGTGTGTCTAAATCTAAAGGTGTTTTCACCGATTGCATGACTTTGATACTGACAGGCAATCAATGTCAGTTATTTCAGTGGTTGATCTACCGTATCGCTAGAGAAGGTTTCCATAGGAATATTTTGGCAAACCCGTAATCAATTCGTTTTCCCTAGTGACAGCTCATCTCGAACAGTGTCTACGATTAGAAATCGAAGATTCTTTCTATCGATTAAGAAAGAGTTTGCGCTTTGAAAACTCATCAAGACTAAAAGATTTAAATTGAAAGTCTGATACTGGAATGTAGGTTTTAATTTTATAAAGTTAATTTGACATTTTTAATGTGTTTGAAGCTGTTCTAAAAGTATTCTACTTTAAAGTCCATGTTACGACTTTTCGTGTATCAGCGTAAGTTTTTTTCTTCCAAGCTCTTGTTTACCGATAAAGTTCCGTGAATTTTTTTCTAAGTTTCAAGAGTGAAATATGTTCCGAGATCAGGATTTTTTTATTCTAAACCTCGCTGCTTAATATTCAGTGTTCATCTTATCGAGGTTAAAAAAGTCTCGTAGGTAATAACTCGCAACTCCTAACAGCGATCATTTTAGCGCCGGGTGTTAAGTTAGAAACCCACCTTGATATTTTTGGCGACTTTTTCTCTCTCTTCAGACTGGATCTAGATATCCCGCTTCGCAGCGGACTGGCATTTCGATAAGGTTTTCTCTCCTCTTCGAAAAAAAGCAAGGCTTCCGGAAGAAATAAATTTGCGCCAAAATCATCTCGATCAGCGACCGTCTTTTTTATTCTCCTGAAAAAAAGCTACTCGTTGACGTTTTGAACTCTTCTCGTGCGAATCTACTTTCAAACAGACTCTGAAAATTGTATGTCCGTGTTCATCAAGGGGACGTAACAAGTATTAACGATGCATTGCATGTCATTCTCTAAAGAATTAATCTATACATTACTACATTACCTTTCTGATTTCTAGTAGAATAATAATAATGTAATGACAAAAAAAGAGGTTAAGTTACTTTACCTTTAGCGAAGTGATCGTATTTTTATGTTTAAAGATTAAAAAGAGTTAAAGGAATTTTCTGTACAGAATAAATAGTTTTAACCTTTATAAATACTCAATAAATATTATATTCTAAGTGTCTTAATAGTTATATAGTGTTTATTCAAAGTTTTATCAGGTTTAAAGTTGTTTTTCGTGTATGGGTCTTTTAGGAAAGAGGTTCTTAACGTTGCTATCTAATGATAAAGTATGATCTTTCTACAATTTATTTACAGAACTTCCTCTCATTTCGTAAATATTTGTGCAAATCCTCAAATTACGGCAACATTAACGTTTTCCCTTCCTGTTAGTCTAGCTCGATCGCGATGTTCAGGCGGTGCTAAATTCATTTGGGTCTGGAAAATAGGTGGCGTGATGAAGGAGGATAAAGTTTATCTACTCCTCACGCTCTCGCAGCTCGAAAAGATTAAGGAAAGCAATCCCATCTCCATCGTCAAGCAGACGCGATTCAAAATCCCTCGCTCGGAACCCAAGTTTCGCGAGTCCTAAGAAAGCCATTCGAAAACACTTCCCTAATTCACGGAGAGCGCGGCGATACAGCGGCGACAACAAGAAAGTTATTTGCGGCGAAGGCGTGGTTATATCCACTTCCTGTGCCGCCTCCACCCATCAAACCATACTACCCTCTCTCCACCCTCATATTCGTAAGGCTCCGCAGTGCAAAGGGGAAAGGGCAGCGCGAGTTCAATATTATCTTGGCGTACCAGGCGCTATACGCTGTTCTCCTGCGTGTGGTTCATAGCCACACCCCTTGCGACCCACCCCACAACATCCACTCCATCGATCCGGGAAAACCTGTGACCATAAAGTCCATGGAATAGCATTCAGATTTCCAATGTTTTTTTATAGGCGGTAACAGAATGACCCGAAGATACCCATCGTTTTCTCCTCACGGGGGTTTTTTTACATTATTCGGACCCGGCGTCGAAGGGGTTTTTTCCGAAAGTCGTCGGTGATAAATCGTGGACACGTCGGCGGAGCAGCGCTGTTCCCCGGAAAAGTTTTCGGCTCGAGCAGGTTTCTTTTTTTCGGACGTCCTCTCCAGAAGCGGGTTCTGGTAATACAAGAGCGCTAATTGCTGTCGGATGCAGTCCCCCCTGGTAACGCGTGGATTGCGTCGTTAAAGATTTAGATCGGTAGATTTAATTCGTCCGGGGTCATCAATCATGCATCTTCATCTCGCCGCGTATTTCGTTAAGCCGATAGATAGCCTTTCACACGGGTGGGATATTGCGGAAGGGGGAGGCGTGCTCGCCCTTCCACGCTGCGCGTTGCCACAGCAGGCCAAGGACACCTGTAATCGTAGGGCCCGCTTTGTTTGACGAGTAGTACCTAGCTCTCGCCCGCGCAACGTATGACTTAGGTGTGCCAACGTCCGCTGGTTTTCTTTCGTTCGATGGCTCAATTATCCGTACGTACGTGAACTAGATTCAATTCACGCGGCTCAAGGCAACTAACAATGAGTGGGTTATTTTTTGGTCGTCTAGCTCGTAGAAGAAATTGAATCGTAATGAATAACTCTCGAAGTTCATTAATATTGGTTTTTACGTCTTTCACGCTAAATTAAGTAGCTAAAATGCTTCTTAAGTGCCTCTATATGTACAAGCTGCCTTTCGGGTCGAAAGAATGTCGTTCGTTGCTAATTAAAATGGCGTTCTAAATTGAGAAGTGTTTACCTTCGTCTTTATGAGGGTAACAGATGGCAAATACAAATGGAAACGTAATCTTTCTGAAACGGCGGAGCGTTCTTTTAGGGAAATTGACTACCCTCGCGATACCAGAGGCAAAGGGCGAAATGAATTAGCTTCCCTCACGGCCGTGTGTCTTTTTAATACGCGAGCAAGTCGACTCTCTCACGGTCGGCCAACACCTCATTTATCATTTCATCATTTCCTTTCCGCACCCAATCCACTCTAGGGCGAGCACAATCCCCTTCCAGAACGGAGAACTCTGTCGGGAAAGTTTTTCCGGGAAAAATGGGTCGGAGGAATTGCATCTTGTCGAGGGGCGATGTGTGACAGGAGAATTCCCTTCCGCAGGGGGCACTGCGTCACTCCGTGACCTTTAGGGTTAGGCGCCACCTTTTTACCGCATGTAAATCCGGCACCGAACCACTCCGGAGGTCGGGCAGAGCTCGCGGAAATGGGCATCTTCCGCTGGAAAGGCGTTGACGGAGGGCGTGGCAAAAGGGGTCTCGCTCTCTGGTTGTTAGCGAAGTTGCATGGAAGAGACCCCCCGGATATTGGCCATCGCGTGAGTGCCCGGCACTGTTCCACTATCACCTCTCCGTCCCTCCCACGTAATCGGGGATTTTTACGGAATTTATAAATCATAGCGGGAGGTCTCTAGGTACGATGTTGCTTTTTTGCAACTTTTCGCGAATTTTTTCGCGGCTAGGAATTCGGTGGGAATGCGGAGTTGACGGGCGAGGTGCGACGACGTCCAAGCTGAATTTTTCCAGTGGGTTCCAGCGCGTTTTGTTAGATGTTTTTTGGGTTTTATACGTACTGCTATTTCTCTCTCTCTTTCTCCGTAATGCGGAATTTTGCGTTTTTATTCAAAGCTGCGTTTTAATTGCATTTATATTTGGGGTTCGTTCTTTTGTCTGCCAATGAAATTGACGTACGTTATTCATCATGACAGCCTTCACTACGTGAGCAGTAAATATTCAATGTCGTTTATTGCGAAAATTCCTCGGTTTTTTTACTGTGTGAATTATTGCTTTCGCGTGAATGAGCAGTGAACTGCCAATATTTTTGATTATTTTTGTATTTTTTCTATTATTCTTGGTTTAATATATCGCTTTGAGGGCAGAAATTAAAAGTTCCAGTAATATTTGTATTGATTTACTTCGGTTTTGTTCAGTAAAGGGGTTTTTTTCCACTTGGAATGCGCGGTTGTATGCTCGCTTCTCTTACAAAAAGCGGGATTTTTTGGACGAAAACCTTTTTCAGAAGTCAGGAAAGCATGTTATTAATCATCTGCTTTGTGTAAGTTGAAAAAAGTATTTATTTCTATAGTTGCAATGTCATACTCTAAAAATGACTACACCTTTATCCTAGTTATGGACTTACGTTTAAAATATTGCATATAGTATTCTATTTTAATATGCTGGAGTTATTTCTCATCGAAGCCTCCTTCCTTTCTATCCCACTCATGCGAAATTCACTGTCGCAAGCCTCCTTCAGAACTAATTAATAAACCACTGCACTCGAGTGTTATCCTTCCACCTTTTCTCACACTACGTGACTGCAAACGCATTCATTGTCAGTTTGCGTAGAGCGCTAAGTGCATTTCTCCCGTGGCTGCATCATTAGTGACGGGAAGAGTCAAATGGAACTAGAGTGCATCCGACAGCTTCCCAAATCGACCATTTTGACCCTCCCTCACTTTGCCCGAGTTTCGGCCGCTTTAAGCTATTTCTTAGCCCTAAGCTTATCTGTTTAGGAAAATATGGAGGAGCAAGTTGGCCGTCCCCTAGAAATTGGCGGGGATGAGTTCGGAATCTGACGGTGCATGCCTGCTGACGGCTGTGTGGTATTACTAAAGCGACTTGTTAGTTTCAGTCCAGCGCTCCTTAGTAATGCAGATTATCCTGAAGCCACTAACCGCTCGGGTGCTGTCGCTATTGGATCATATTTTCCGTCCGAGAAACATGCATGCAATTTCCGATGATCGTCTCTTTACTTTGTGTGTTGTTAGATCGTATTTTTCTCCCGTTGCTATTGACGAAGAAGAGGGTTTTTTCCCTTCGTGGTATATAAGTATCTACGTAAGGTGAATTGTCTTAAAGGTTAAGTTGAAGGAATGGTCGTACATCCTTTTAAAGAGTGAGTTTTTTCAGTATTTATATTGCTACATATCTCTTCTAAAATTTGGTAAATATGTGAAATTATTATAAAATATTCTGAGCAGATCTGCTATAAGTTTTATATGACATCCTCAGCTCAATCGGCTAAACTTACTTGTATGGGAAATAATTGTAAATTATGAGAATAAAATACCTGTAGAAAACACCAAATAATAATACTTTTCTTAGGTACAATTTTCATTATATTTTTATATATTCGTTTACATTCACATTCGTTTACCATTATACGAAAGGATAGGACCGAAACAAACTTTATACATCAATATATAAAATACTTCTGTATTATTTAGTCATGTGAGTTCTATGTTCAGTTATTTTCACCAATAAAATGCTTGATTTACGTTCTTCGGCTATTGGTAACGTAAAACTGACTGTCTTGACTGCGTATACTAAAATTTAATAAAGGGGAAACACCGATGGCGAATGATGATTAAAAGTTGGCGTTCATCGTTTGATGCGGACATTTATAGTATCGTTTAAGTAAAATACACGCCGTGGACCAATCCCTTTAACACTGTATTATTAATTATCCGAAAAGTGCGCCATAAGTCGGGTCCGGATCATCTCGCGTTAAGTTACGAGCATTAAGACGCGAAACGGCATCACCTGGGACGTTAACTTCTCTCCGTGGGTTTTATATGCCCGTCCTCCGTGACATCGGTCCAGGAAGGGATAGCATCATATTTGGGAAAGAGCGTAAGAGAGAGAGGGAGAACGTAGCTCGCATCCCCAGGTTTTATCTCTCGAGGGTAGCCCCAAGAGGTCGTGAACCCACCGGGGGTCCGGCCGACTCCAATACCATTTCCGCCCCCAGCCTCCGGAGACGGCCACACCCTCGTCCTAAACATTCCAGCGCGGAAAACTCCCGTATTATTTTCCCTCTCTCATCCCTGTTTGCGTAACGTTAGCGATTACGTTCGTATTCCCTCGTAGAATCGCGATTCTTTTCGGGTGCATTCATGGGCCGCACCTTCGTTTGTTTTCGGAAGTCGAAAGGCGATGAAAAAAAAATCGGGAGTGATAGCGCCCGATCGTTTATTCATTTCCATTTTTAGCCGGCGGAATTGTTATCTTCGGGGGTCGATTTCGTTTTGTTTCCGATGTTTTTTGTTTTTTTTTAATCGGCAGACGAGTGCGGATGGCTGGATCGGGAATTCAAACGTTTTTCTTTTTTTTTCAAATAGACTTCCGAACTCGCGATTCGCTAATTAAGACGTTAGAAACGGAGCGAAAACGACGTCTTTCTTTGATGTTTTTTTTTAGTAGGAACTAACAAGAGATGGGAAATCTGTTTGTTTCTCGAGGAGAATGCTCAACTTGATATTCAAATGGGACATCGATGCAAAAAAATTTTAGCTTTTATAAATGTAATTAACTCGGCTATTAATTCGACAAGGACGGAGATATTTCGTTTTTGTCGAATAAGGGCGATTGGTGTGTTATAAAAGGCTTAAT
This sequence comes from Pantala flavescens, assembly GCA_020796165.1. NCBI lineage: Eukaryota > Metazoa > Arthropoda > Insecta > Odonata > Libellulidae > Pantala > Pantala flavescens. Next base: position 15,953,403 of record CM036881.1, on the reverse strand, counting down.
AGTGAATTTGTAATTATATTCCCGAGTTAATGATACTTTATTATTTTTTCAAAACCCATTAGCCGGAGCTATTAATCATCAATATAATTAGCTAATTAAAATTAGCATATTCCTGTTATTCTTGTTCGAAGCTTCTTGTTAGGAAACAGCGTTTGATTCTACCAACTAATCCTATTTTTATATCTTAAGCTCAACGTAATAATATTAATTATTAATCCCCGGTAATTATTTATTTATTTAATCATTCCCTTGCTCTAATTAGTTCGAATTACTTCTTCGAGTGTGGCAGCACGAGAATATCCCTCTGTTAATTACGTTGATGGAATTAATTCTTTTTAAAATTATTATTCTTCCGTAACGGGTTATTCAAATTAACGTTTATAGAGAGGCTCTAGTCTATGTAACGACACATTTACGGCGAAAATTATCTCTAAAACGTAATACTCTCAGACGCGGTGCAGCGGAGTATGAAACTTCCTTCCCTCATTGATTCGTTCCCATACTCCACCTTGAAGTTACAACGGCTTCCAAAAAGTAGTAATTTCTCAAACGTCTTCTGTTTTAATTAACGACCCGCTCCTGACTTTTATCCACCGCTCATTTTCGCCCGCGATAAAACCCATCGATTTTAGAATATCCGTTTATGACGACCTTAATTCTCACCTCTGCTCCATAACACGTTCCCACTCCACTCACGTCTCCTTCTGGTACGTAACAACGACCCGATGGGATACGTCTTCTCCCACTTCCTCCTTACGACCGATTCGTTTCCTGAAGACCCCGCCGAGTCATCCGAGAAAGGCTCCCGTGACCGCGTATTACGGGTGTTCTCACGTGACAGAAGCAAGAAACTCGGGTGTCCGTAAAACGAGGGTTTTGCCGCATTTCTCTTGACATCAATCTCCCCATCTGATTCCCGGACACATTACACGCTGCATTTTGGAATTATTACGTCTCTCTTCCACCAATTTCTAGTAATTAATGGAACCTTTCCGAGGGTGTTTTGGCTCGAAATGTTTCCCCATTTATTCTTGACACGGTTCCAAATATACCTGTATCTCTCTCTCTCTTCTTGGTCTAGGGAAATTCAGCTGTCACTTCGTGTGTGTGTGGGTGGAGGGCGCAGTAATCGATTGGGCAGTCGGCACGGTTTTTCGGAGACGAATTTAAATATTTAATGTTCGATCCCACGTGGTCGTATTTGTTAACGAATGTATTTGGCGTGGGAATAAATTATTTCGTTTCTGGGTGGTTCGGTTTTGAAATAAAGGCGTAACTGTGTTTGCAGTTAAATTGAGGTGGGTTCAGCAGCGGTTTATGTTAATATAGCCGTGAGGATTTTTAAAAATTATTTTCTTGGTTATGTAAATCTGTACCGTTTATATTTTTGGTAGTTTTCTTTTAATATGGAAAATGGGGTGATTTTGTACGGAATTTCATCCGCGGATTTTGTTTTTTTTCTTTGACTGACAGATTCCTGTTCTTTATTAATTTATCGGAAACGTTTTGACGGATTTTCCTCGTAAAGGGATTTTCATAAGCATTTAATTAATTTCGCTTCAGCCCTTTTTTAATTGGTGCGTTGGTGTATCAACACCCAAAAGTCTCATTTCCTTGTTTGTGGAAACAATTTTCGTGCCGATTTTCAGCCTTCATTCATCTCGAGCTCGAGTGGTTATCATTCGCTATGGATTTAATTTCGCGAACGCTTTCCTCGTGTTCGCCAAGTCCGCCTTCGCATGCATCGAACGTCCATCGCGATTAAAGTCGTCTGGGAAACTCCCCCCCCCCTACTCACAATCCGCTTACCTGCCTAAGTGAGGTTTCACCCTTTACTTTTATATCGAAACGAAAAAAGAGTATATTTTCTTTTTTGATGGAAGGGAACTCGATGGGGTTTTTTTTTATTATCGATGCGGATGGTGGAATGATGAGGTAGTGAAATTGTTCGTGGATCACGACCCACCTTTTTTTCCCGAATATCGCGAGCTAACTTTCCAGGTTCGCGTGCCAAAAGAATACGAATCGATTCAAATTCGCTTTCCAATGGAATTCTCTCCTCTGTCGGCAGCGATGTGAGCTCACGGTGATCAAATGCGGGTCGTAACATGTACGAGTTTTTTTATTAGTTCGTGATTCAATAAAAGGTAGTGCTTTTTAAAGATTTTTCGTCTGCAACAGTATAGCGTTTTGGAAGTAGATTATACTCGTTATTGATTGACGAGGTTAGTAATTTATTACGAGGTATTATTTATTCATTTAGACACGATGCAGAACATACCGAAAGAACGTTCTCTTGTGTCCATTATAATGAAATTAAATTCGTATTTTTATCGTTTCCTCGTTTATTCGTTTATTAGATATCTACGGGAGTATGAATGTGTTAATATGCTCTTAACATCGTAAGAGAATAATCTTCTCAGGCTTGCGGTAGGTTAGTATACCGTATTTAAGTTGCAAATACGTCTGTTCATGTTTGTAGTCGACTCACAATCAATTATATCTCTCCTAGAATATAGGAGAATATTAAAGTGTAGAGTTATTAATCTTCCTATGCTTATCGTATGTTCAATTATTTTCATTTTCGATTACATTTAGCCTTACCGGAGTCTTAAGTCTGTAACAATATTACACCGACGTTACTCGTTTATTTTCAATCCCTGCAAACAATGTTAACAGGCGCGGAGTTGGCGAATTCATACCTCGCTGCAAAACACGGCGTTGTTTAATCAGGTGCAATTTCCACTCTAATTTGTTCGGCATGCAATAATTAATCGCGTAAACAATGGAGCAGCGTAAAGTTCAAAGGGGAACTCTCATTATCTCTCGCCAAACCCATCACGTTTTCAGAAAAGTCATTCCGCACTTGCACAATCGTATCTATGTATTGTTGGATCCCCGAGTAAGTCCGAAACGTCTCGTTTGCGAAACGCTCGCGAGGGAAAGCGTGGAAGAGTGGAAAGATAACATCCGGAAAAGAGAAAGGAAGTAATCGCCTCGGGATGAAGAGATGCTCTCGACTGCTCACGTACGCGTGTGCACGCCAGGTTGACGTGCTCGCGACAGATCTCGGCAGCTTCATTACGGCAGGAGTACTCGAGAAAAGTACTGGTGAATATCAGGGCTTTTCATCTTCGCCTAGAACTTGTTTTCCGCCTTTCGAGATGTGTATAAGGCTTTTATTAAGAGATAAAATTGCGATCCTACGTTTGTCTGAGAGTGAAGGCTTGTTAGGTGATATAGTCTTGAGCCCGAGGCGCATATTTCGTAGATATCTCGCGTGAAATTTGGAAGATAAAGAATGTATCAAGCGTCTTCTTATTTTAATAAATTTAACGATTCTTTTATTGTTTGGGTTTATGTTTTTATTCTATCAACTTTAGCACTAGTATTTTCGTGCTGTTGAAGCAGTAACACTGTGTTGTAATGATGGTTGGGAAGCTATTTGTTTCCTCCCCTTTGAGAATTAATACTATGTAGTTATGTATAACAATATGAACGTAGCATTAATTAAAGTTTATTGTGTAACGTTTAGTCGAAGTATTGCTCTATATCTGCTGCATATTTAAACAATGTTTAAAGAAATGTATTCCGTAGTATGTGATGAAAAACTACAGCAAATGTTTTGAAACGTATCCAAGTATTTAGTGCGAAAATACCGCAAAAAGTTTCTTAAATCAGAGCACTAGGACGTAAGAACGTTCCATCGATACATGCAGATTTGACTTGGAAATTTCGAGAGATTAACTAGCTTTAAAGTACCTCTGTACCGTAAAGTTGATTCACACTAACTCACTAGTGTCCTTTTTTTGTGCAATCCAACGCGCGATTATGTTCAGCCATCGAGGATCCATTCACCATCAAAGTAACTACTCCATTTTGTATTCAGTTCCTCTTACTCGGTCGGCCTAATTGTGGTGTGAATAATTAGGCCTCCGCTCTCGGGTGCAATGTGTTTTTTCAGTCAGTTTGCGTAATACGATGCCTCTGAATCTAGTTGCGGGGCTGTTAACGCTCCGTGATTCACCAAAAGGAATTATTGAAACGTTTAGTGTCCAATTCTATCGTCAAGCGGAGGCCGGGTAACCACAGGGAGTATTTTAATTCGGACCGTATCACTTAAGCGCGCTTCAATATTTCGAAAACGTTACAAAAATAGACTATTTGTGTCTCCTCTGTTGCCCTATCTGGAACCCTTTCGATGCTATATTAGCCCTATAAAAAGATCCTTTGTTTAATGTTTATTTTCTTCAATGTCGGGCTCCATTGATGGAGTATTAATTTTTAGTAAGAAGAGACCGTAACGTTTCTATTGGTCTCTATGGCAGCACTCGTTTGTTACGTCCAATCATGTCCTATGATTTTATACGTGGCACTTCAATGGTTATCGTTTTTTACGCACACATATTATATCTTTTATTCGTTATGTACATTTAGATCTATATGATGTTTTGTATAATTTAATGTCGTATGCTTGTAAAACTTGTTCTAATATATTTTTCTCTCTTTCTTTATAGGTAAGTGATCGAAATTGCAGAGTTGCGTTTCTCTATTTGAATACAAGGCTTCCCTATGATGCTGTTCGAAATAATATCTACGTTACGATAAGTATTAAGTTTTTATATTTGTTTTGTGGATGATTGCTCCCAAGCTATACATAATAGGAAATGGCATGTAAAAAGGAGACGAATTCAGGTTTATAGATTACGAAAAGGTTCTTTTTATTCCGTTTATCAATTTCACGATGTAACTACGGAAATCTCTTACGTATCAGTATATTATTGAACCCTTTTTGTTAGAATTTTTCTCATTATTATTTTATAACTTATTCTATCAGCGAGTTTTTATGACATACATAACCATTATATCTATTCATACTGGTGCAGTGTCTGGCACCGATGGTTTGTAACAGTGTTCCTATGAGGGATACATACTGTACGATGGACTTCCCGCTCTGTTGTATAGCGGTGTTTTGAAAAGAGAACACCAGGATCATAGAAGTCGTAATTTAATTTAATTTAATTTAAATTAAATTAAATTAAATTAAATTACGACTTCTATGATCCTGGTGTTCTCTTTTCAAAACACCGCTATACAACAGAGCGGGAAGTCCATCGTACAGTATGTATCCCTCATAGGAACACTGTTACAAACCATCGGTGCCAGACACTAATTATCTCATTTCCAAGTATTTCCACAGATTTTAAGGTTTTAATTGTTAAATAATTCATCAATTTAGCTGTAAAACATAAATTGTTTGCTTAATTTAATCGTTTTGTACTCTGTTCGGATTTCTAAAAAGAATTATCGTCAAAGTTTCGTTTGAAATAATTGCCCCAGTTCGTTAATGAAGCGAATAGGATTCTATGGATAGGTCACGCGTCTGTTCGCTCGGAAGTGCAGCGTGCGGGTTGCATATCGACCAGGCACGTATGCGAGAAAGTTAATGTATCAGTCGCATCTGAGAAAGTGTAAGGAGGCGTCATACGTTTGAACCCCGCTTCCCGATCCGCTCCGTCAGTTCCCTTCAGCGGCACTCTTCTTCTTTCCGTGCTAGATATACCTCCTCTGCGGCACTATTTTGTTTTTCGCTATATTTTTTGCACGGAGCTCACATCACCAGCCGCTGTTCTCCGGCTTCCACCGCTCCCACGAAGTTGTTGAAGGGGTAGCCGTGGTTTTTTTATTTTGTAACTCTCCGCTAATTCAAGAAGTTTTACGTAATGGGATAGCGACCGTATCTATCTCTCTCTCTCAGTGCAGTTTTAATCTTATTTTTCGCGATGCGCTTCTCTCTCTGTGTGTTTTGACTGCTCCCTTTCGATTGCATACGTCGTTCGATATTCGTCTCCTGCCAAGTAGGCGAGACCTTCAATTAAAACAGTAATCTTGTTAATTTGCGTGTGACTACGGACACGGTCTCCTTTTGTGTTCCTAGCTCTTCTGACCTCTCTCTTTATGTAGACGTCTCTCTTCTCTGATGGCTCGAAATTAGAAGATGAAACGTTCAAAAGTAGCGCATTGGAGTCCTGCAAACTAGTCTTCAGTTTTTTTCCGCGTCGCAGTCCTTTTTAACTGGTGTCTTTCATGGGGATGTCTCTCGCCCTTTTTATAGCCTATTTATATCGTTCCGTTTATGCGCGAAATTTAAAAATATTCAAGGGTTTATGCGAAGGGTTTCTATTTTTTTCTGAAAGGTACGTCCTCGATTTTTCATCTTTTTTCGGAAGGTTTTTAATTTTTTTTTAACTCGATGCGCACAAGGACGCGTGGAAAATATTTCGATTGGTCCTATCGGTGCTAGCTACCTGCTGCCGTTCATGTCGAAAAGTAATCGTAAAAATTGGACTCCTAAGCAAATTAGCATTTTAATGGAATTTTTGTGTTTCGTCGTCTATTCCACGAGCTGTATCGAAGCTCTAGTAGCGGCGTTTAATATTTAAGGTGTAAATGTCATCAGGATGGAAGTAGGTGCACAGTAACCGAGCTATTAATTTTATTTCTCTTTTTTGTTTCTCCGTAGACTAATTAAGGCACGTGTCTGTTGCTAAGTTTATTGTGGATAATGAGGTTTTTTACGTATTCGGTAATTTGGATCGATCTATTGCGTACTATTCTTCTTCCGTAGCTGTTTCATTTATTTCTGAATATCTTTCCATCAGTTCATATCCAGTACTTCGTTGTCCACGTTACCTCTATATCATACTTCCCCTCGTGGCTGCAGTTTGTCTCTCGTCTCTCTATGCCATGGTAATAACAACCCGTTTTTATTAATACAAGCCCTCACGCAGTTCTGTGGTTTTCATCTTTAGCCTTCCCATTTGTTTACATCGGGTCAGAGAGACGGAAGGTCACACTTTCATGTCCCGAATTCACTCGCAGGTATTACCGCGTATCTCGTGCTTTGTTCCCAGCCCTTTCCCATATCGGATTTCCGTTATGAAAATCGCTATCGATTCATTCTTAGGAGTAAAGCGGCGGTGTTGACTCTGTGGAAAAAAATGGGAAAGTCCCGACGTAATTGGTGTGTGAATATTCATTCGAGATCCTATCCGCAGGCCATTTAAGTTGGCGTTTTTTCCCGTAATGGATTTTTTTTCAGGATGGCGTAAAGCGTGTAATGACTAGGGTTCCGCTGTCCCTTTATTGCAGTCCTTTTAATGCGGAATTTCACAAGAAGGTTTCCAATCCCTCAGTTACTTAATTTTCATTTTAATTTCCGCGATTACATCTCTTAATATTCAACGCGGCGATTTATTCATTTTATAAATTTATCACCCGGTCACCGTCAACGTAATTGGGTTTTAGTTTTCGTTTATATTAAAGTTTTATGGACGTAAAAACATTATTTTGCCTCCAGCCGCGTGTTTCAATTTAGGAATAGCAGATATTTTCTATTCGGAAGGAATGTTTTTTTTTATTAAAATATTTTCCCTTAAGCTTGAACGTCATTCATTACTTACGGGCCAACTTTTTTATGCTGCTCCATAATGCAAAATTAATCGATTGGCTTTCTTCGGAGTCCTGGTTTTTTCCTCTGGTTCGTTCGAGGAGATTTTAATCATTCATCTTTTGGTTACCAGGGCAACAAGTACTTTCATTTACATTTTTAAATTATCTGCGATCGGTGCACGGATTCGAGGCGCGTTTGAGAATGAACCGTAATTTACTCGCGTCGATATTTTTTTCGGTCCGCATCAAATTAAAGCGGAGGATTCTAGGAAAGTTACCTTTTTCGGAGAGAAGATAGGTAATCAGTAAAACTGGGTCTAGCCTTAAGGATGCTGATGTAATTGTACGCTTTATGCACACGGTATCCTTATAAAAGTTCGGTGAGTAACTTCATTTCGCGAAGAATCTTTTTTTTTAAATATTAGTAGCTACATACAAAAATGACTTTTCCCCCTCCGGGTTTCGATTTACGGCTTCGCATAGAAGATACTCTTTTTCAAAGATGAATGCAAGAATGACCTTTCCCAATTTTATTTATGTTACGGTGCAGATGTGTCGTCTCAGATAGCCATTGTTTGTGTGAGCGAATAGAGCTTTTAAAAATAGCTCAACACGTTTCTCCGCACGTCTCAATTTACGATGCAGGAAAGTACGTGAGGTCTATTCAGAGCAGGTTTCAGGTGTATCTTTTTCCTCGGGGATCTATGAAAAATGTTGTTGTGCGCTGCCCTTCTCTTATCAGCGATGGGTGTATTAATGTTACTCTAAATTTACTTTCCCCGGAAAAGGAGTAAGGTATTTTATTGAACTATTATTTAATGTTTACTTATTATTCATCATTTTACATTTTTAAACGCGGTGTAGTATACTGGTCTAGAGATATATTTTCCTCTGAAAATTACGATAAATTTTAAGGTAAATTTACTGTATCTTGTCTCGCTATTAGAACCATGCTTCTGTTTCCGCAAATGGATTAATTCTACGTGATATGTAGGTAGTTCTTTTCTTTATCTTAAACGCTAAATTGTCCCTCACGCATGGATGCCCTTAGACGAAGATCCCTAAGGCGTTTTCGATGCTTGCCGTTTGAAGTTGTTTCCATTAAAGTTCAAACATTTTCATCCCCCTTTTACCCACCATTGTCACACTAACAAATATTCATAATAACTTAATTAAAAGTTTATAATTGGAACCGAAGTTGTACAGGAACGGGTGCCGAAAGATGTTTTATTTAAGCATCGAAGAGGACTTCCGGACCCTTGGACTAAAACTTCTAGCAACCCCACGACGTATAAAGCCTCTAAGCTCATTTCATCCATGACTTCCTCTCATCTTTCAAATGACCACTTTCTCTCCAAGAAATTTCTCAACGCGTCCAATTTCCGTTGCATAAATTATGGATTAGCGATCAATAATAGCGTAGCGAATTTTTTTTACGAGTCGATTTAGTTGCGAATAAATCGAAGTCGTTATGTGGTGACTGACAGATTTTTAATGAGAATTATAATGTTCAAAGAACGTAGATATTGTAAACAGAAGTTGATTACTACTCGGTTACCAAGGGAAACGTTTAATGTTATTTATTTGATATTTCGTTTTTTTAATGGCGTTTATACTGATTAAAAGTGGTAAATTTAACTCTTGATAGGTTTAAAAAGCTTTTCTATTCTCATTCTTCCCTTATTTATAAATCTTCAGCATCTTTTGTCTCCCTTTTATATCAAACTGCTTTTTTCTTATCACTTTTTTTCGGACAAATCTCGAATTGAATATGATGCTCGTCCACCGTGTACGTTATGTTCTCGGGTGGTTGCCTTGGATCCATAGCAGACTCCACATGTCATTTATACTCATAAGTCGACGCCCATCTTCCCTTAAGGCATTGTTATAAATCTCTATTTCTTCTTCTCTGGACCACCTTGTCCCCTTTCTTTATCTCGTTAAATTCCTTTTGGGGTTTTATTGTTTGCCTCCACAGAGCAAACCATGGAGGAGTAATAGGTTTACCCTTGGGTCGGAACGACGGGCGTAGTAGGAATTTCGGGAGAAAGGGAAAGGCTTTTATCGTGGTTTGGTTTGATGAGATAAAAATATTGTTGGTACTTTTTTCTACTCGAAGAGCCTGTTTGTGCAGATTCTGCCTTTTTTGCGCAAGAGGAAATAAATTCGCTGACTTTGTCGATTAAAAAGGTCCGAAAGAAAAAAGAAATCGGTCGACCTTGGTCCCCATAGAATCGGGTTTAAGATTATCCTTCCTATTAATTCTTGCAATACCAGAAGTATCGCCGATTTTGGAATAAAATCTCTTACGTGTGCACAATGGATAGAATCTTAAGTAGTTTCGTTCCTCAAAGATTGGGGATTAAGTTTTTTTGATGTATATTTCTGTTAATTACTTTCGTTCAGGATTCATTGTAGGTATATTGGGATATTTGAGTATTTGTGTAGTTATTCTTGTCGTTTTCTTCGTTATTAATACTCGTTTATGGAATGAATTTAACTCGTTTTCGTTCAGTATGCCTTAATCTTTTGTTATTCCTCCGCTAGTGATTTTACGTTAGATAAACTGTACTCTTTTAGCCCATACTTATTTAATATTGGATGGATTTATACATAGTTGACTCCTGTTTTTATTTTCAATCGGAAGTTCTACACTAAAATCAGCGAAGTTTCGGCTAACGATAGAAGAGAATGGTGTGAAATTTCGTGGAAATGTATCTTCGGCTCTCATTTGTTTCTGATCAGCCACGAGTTTCCGGTGGTAATAGTATATTCCGATTTCGGAAACTGAATACCTCACAGAACTCTCATCGATTGCTCTAAGAAGGCCGTTCTATTGTTTGGGAGAATGACGTCTGTTGTGGTGGGAAAGAAACTTGTGAAAGGATCGAGTTTGTATTCCGAATCCTTTTCTCTTGTATAGCTCTTGTCTGCTTCGTCCTAAAGGAAATTAAAATGCTTCTCGCTTCTTTTGCAAGCCCCTTCCTTCTTTTCCTCTTTTCTTCTATTCGCCCACTGAGGAACGTCTTCCGAGACCTCCCACGCGGGTTTCTTTTCATCTCATCCTCTTTTCCCATTCACCAACGTTGCGAGGGGCAAATCATTACGTCGCAGGGCATCACAATGTGTGCGGATTTTTCCGAGACCGCCTTATAATAGTCCATGTCCCAAAGCAATGCCTTGAGGCACTCCTGAAACGTGGATTTATTCTGTTGAACGTAGGTGGCGGTAGGATTTCATCCTATTTTTGGCGCCTCGCAACCAAAGATCTCATCCTCGTGGAGGTTAAATCCGCTTGTTGGACGTTCTCTTCGGTTACGATATCTCAAGCATTCGTCTTCAACTCTGACAGATTTGAATGATTGAGATGGAAGATGTGCTAGAATCCGAGAGATTTGGAGTTATATCTACGCTGCGTAGGCCTAATCAGATTTCATTACGTAATTTTTGGTTAGTGTCCAAGTTTTTCAATTACTGGCTATGGATGTTCGTATTATATTCATTTATTGTTTAATATACGAAATCAGTTTGATTTTTTTCGTTAAATTTATCGATAAAACATTATTAGATATTTTTGCAAATGTACAATGTGAGTGGATGAGTAATGAAGTAAAATTTTTCGCTGAAAAACATTTTTGATCCTACATTATATAAGTTTAAATGCTTTTTGAATCAGTGCATGCCAAGTTCTTTGTTACTCTCCTTAACGAATTCCCGACTCCATTTAGACGCTTTTGTACAACTTGGGAAAAGCACCAGTACGTATATGCGAACATTTCGTAGCGTACCATAGTCCGGGTGATTGAACTACGTTGAATGCAGCGTTTTTGCCCTCAGGTCGAACTGCACCGAATACCAAGGTACCTCGTTCCTCAGAGGATAATGATGCTTTTAGGCGTCATAATAATTTCCTTCCCCCCTCGGTTTTCTGTCCGGCATCTTCCGTATATTTCTTTCAACGAGACATTCAAAGACTTCTCTTCATCACCCCACACTCCCTAGAAGCACTTCTTTTTCTAATTAAAACTGCTGTCTCATTTCTCCAGCCAAGTGTGAACTTCCTCCTGTTCTCCCCTCCCGCCTCATTATTTCGTTTCCAACCCCCTTCTCTTCCCCCCCGTGTGTGCGCAAGCAAACCGTGACTCGTGTTTTTCCCCAATTCCCGTAACGTTTCAGCTCCACTGCGAGATACTCCCGTTGCAATCAACCCTTTCCGCTTTCTTCGGTCTTTAAACGATTGTTGGCGAACTTCTGGGAGGCAAGTTGGAGGAAAATGTCTTCGTCGGAGTGTAGTTTAATCCGTTCTCGGTAGATCGTCTACTTTTGAAGTGAAATATTCAGTAGCGGACGGACGCTTCGTGTTGAGATTTTACGTCTCCGCGGACAAGTTTGATGGCACTTAAGATGCGGAGTTGGTAGGACTTTCGGGTTGTCTAATTACGTGAGATTTGCTATGCAGAATTTCGTTTGGTCATGTTTTTTACGGGTTTGCCCATCTTTGTTTTTTTTTTACCGAATTGGTTGCGTTGAAATATGTGAAGGATGTGGTGTTATTTTTACGAATTTGTATCTCGAAACTTATTTATGATTCGATCTTAATCGATTATTAATTTGGGAACGTCTATTGGTTGTAGAGCTTTTATTTTTGTCTTAAGCTTGCTGTGAAAGGAATCTTTTCAAGCATGGTTAACAGTGACTTAATGGTATACTTGATTCATTATTAGTAATGTCTACGTGTATAGGTCTTGTTATTACATCTCCTAGTTCGGAACTAAATACGTAAAGTATTTGACGAATTGAAGCCAACTTATTGTCTAGCAATCACTCAAAAAGCTTTATTGTATTGAAAACCTAGAGTAATATGCATTCCATAAATTAACCCAGTCATTTCTCCGTCCGGAAATTTGCTTACAATTTAGCTATCGTATTTTTTTCCTTCGAAAGGTTCTATATAAGATTCCCCTCGCTTTCTGGGTCATCCGTTTTTCTCAAGGTAACTTTTATCTTCCTTAATATCAATCAGAATATCGCTCATACACCTTCCGCTCTCCTTCAGTCATACATCGTTAAATAAATTTCCTCTCATTCTTCATACTTTTAATATCCGTACCTTGAAGTCTCATCAAATCGATCCTAATGTATTACCAACTTTTTCTTCATTTGGTAGAAGCCTTACTCTCACTACCTGTCTGGAAATGCTTCATCGGAAGACATATAGGTCTACGGAAGAGAAATTATATTACTGATTATGAATTCAGTATTCAGAAATCAATACTTCTGGTTTCATAGATCAATATATCTTTTATGATAAGATTGCGTGATTTCTACACAATATAGACGTAAAAATTGATCATCATCTAAAATGCTGTAACCGTTAAGGGAAATGTTAAATTCATGAGTGTTAAATATTTATTAAAACAGGTAATTTATGGGCAAACAGCTCCTGTTTTCAGCACTCTGTCAAAGATACGATTCAACGTCGGTTCTGAACCCGAGGTAATATTATCTTACTGTTATTATTCCATTAATTTTATTTAAATGCGTCCACGAGCTAATCGACTTTTTTTCTATTGCAATAATTAATTCAGCGGCCTCGATATTTCAGTTTTGTAGCCTCTGTAAACTTCTTTTCTGCATTGAAAAGTAATTCGGCTGTATTTGAATCGAGTTTGTTTTATATTTCTTTGAAGCCTATCAGTATTCTCACGTAATGATTCATAGTCATTATAATCGATTTAAAGTTTTTATTCTTTTCATCATATTTAAAGCTGGAATTACGTTTACTAACCTGAACCTTTTATACAAGTTAATTTACAGATTCCTACAAGTTAGAACCAATCTCATTTGCTTCCAATTCCAGCGCTCATATGACTAGTTTATTCAATTGCTATTATTATAGCACTTAGATTGATTGTAATTCATAAACTTTCACGGCTTTAAGTCGATAGAGAAAACCGCGTCTCTTTATTAGATGCTCAAATTCATATTCAGCCGTAAAGCGCGTCCAATGTCTCAATTGGGAACCGATTCCAAGAAACTTCTCAAAAGTTCGTTCAAAGCACCGTTCGGTCTTCCCAGAAAACGAAAGGATTTTAGCCATCTGTTATCGTATCAATCGAAGCATTCCTTCCCGACACACGATCGCCTAGGGGCGAAAAGATTCCAGGGTAATTAGGGGACGATTCCGGCTGGAAAACACGTCGCAGATGGCGTGGATGTCAGCTCGTGCCGTTCTTCTTTCCTCTTCTAATCGATGCCACTCCCAGCCTCATTATCCCGTGATTTCTTCCCGCATCGACCAGACGCCTTCCCCACGATCGCTTTCGCACAAACCCACCCTCTCGAGTCGCGACCCTCTCAGCCTCGACGTATTAACGAGGGGACCGCCTTAATGGCACTTAGGAGACCGATCTCCTCTCACCTGATGGACCCCGAAAGATAGGCGGAAGGGTCCGCTTTAAATATGCACGTTTAATTTAAGAATTAGCGGAAGTTACTGGCTGTCGAGGAGGGATCTGCCAGAGGAGAGGGATGAATTGTTGATAACTGATTCGGTAGTCAAGGATTCGATTTAAGAAGCGTTGTATTAGGTATGCAAAGGATTTTCTGTTGTTGATTTGCTCGTTATAAATGTTGAGAGGTTTGGGAAGGCGTCTTGAATTAAGAGTTGTTGTTTTGTTTCATCAAGTGGAAGAACATTTGCGAGTTGGTTCTAAAAGATTGAAGGTTTATATGAATAAAGTTTAGAATGAAAATGTTATATATTCTTCTTATAAAGTCACGACCCTTTTCAATTTGTTTTTAGGAATTACGATCATTAGAACGTAGATTAAGAGTTGTGAAGAGATCCATACGTAAGTAAATGATGGCTGACAAGTATAACATCGTAAATATGATCAAAAATTGTTCTTACCAGTACGACATTTTCACATGACATACCTCCAGAGTATATGGCCCGTTTATTAAAACTTATTCCTGTTTTGGTTTAGGTAAACTTTACGTAATACCGTACGAATCTTCTTTAGTTTTAATGCGAATCGATGATTCCATTCACTCAATGGCTTTCAAACTGCTAAAGGTTCTTCAACGCTCGTATCGGAAATGTACGGGCGAACCTTCGTCGACTTTTAAAAGGTCCTTTTTCCCATCGGTTTTCATCGATTTTGTCGTACCGGCCCTCGAAAGCGTATATTAAGGACTATGCAATAAATCGGCTAGTTAGAGTAATTTTTTAATCCAGAATTAACGCTGTATTTATATTCACAGCGAGCGCTTAAATATTCAAGCCCCACCACCGTCTCAACTATGCACGTGTCTCGTAAAATGTGACTTTTATATAGAATGTTAATTTTTTTCCTCCGAGGCCAGAATTTTTTAACCTGTTAACTTTTTCATGCTTTGAGTTTCCCTTTCGTGCCTGGCAGTCTATTTTCCCTATCGGATATTGAAGTTTTTAATTTCATAGAGCTATGCAAACGAAGGACAGCTACTTCGGGGCTCCGGGTTTATTCACACTTTAAATTGGTTTTAGAGCAAATGTGCTGACGAAGCTCATTTCGGAGCGTCTCGACTATACGTAAAACGCTGCCTTAGCACCTTTTCATTCTAGAGCTGCTCTTTTAGCCGAGGAAATTATAAAAGCTCGAGGTTATATTTCGTTTTGTCTATCGCCTTATTTAAGCGGTTTAAGGTGAAGCTAAATATCGATTGCCATAGCAAAACCGATAGGTCTTTGTACCCAGTCTTATCTGCGTCTACGTACACGGCTCGGAATTCTTCGCGCTAAGCCCCTTGGTAGACGGCAACCCACTCGACACGAGTGTATGCATGTTTGCATACCTTCAAGGAGTCTGGATGTTATGAACCGTTCGTATCAATGACCGTTTCTAATCCTATTACGTTTCTCTTACTGCCAAGTTTTCTTTCGTCTCTCTGCTTATATATATTACTCAGAAATTTTTAGCGTAACTTTATGAATTGATTGTATATTTGTTTAAATTTGTATTGGTGTATTCAGTTACTAAGTTCAGGATGAAACCAATTTAAAGTGATAAGACTAGCGATTTCAATGATGAGATTGTTTAAACAATCGGCAAGGGTAATAAACAATAATGGATAAAAATTCCAATAAATCATTCACGAATTAAACAACAACAGCAAGGAAAACATAGTTATTCATGATTTCAATTATTTTTATGGTTACAATCGATATGGGAAGTTATGTTAGGTTAGTTAAGTTAAAGCCTAATACTTATATTATTTGTTTGTATCTTTTCTAATTTATTTTTTCTTCGCTAAATAATGTATTTTTGATCTGTTATATATTCTCTTTAAATAATAATAATTTAATAAACACAAACAGGTGGCCTATTGCCCGTATTTTATTATAAATAGACGACACAAATGGTAAATAAGTTAGAATTTAAAAATATTTTTAAAAAAAGAAAATTAAAAATAACGTAATTTGAATTCCGGGAATTTTTGTTTGCGTCACCTATTAGTTCGATCCTAGCGTGACGTAAACCGCAAAAGAAATGAATGCATCCGAGGTCGTAGGTTGATCCGCTAATTTAGTTCGAGGCTGTCGTGATGAGGGAGCGAGCATCGAGTTAGCCCCGCCTAATGGGATCTAGAAAGAGAGGTGGGAATTATCGGATAATCTCCCAAGAAGTAGGGTCTAGCAGGACGCGCGGCTTAATTTGCAGAGGGTCGAAGGCGGGATGTTTGTCCGTCCCACCGGATGTTGTCCTCGCCGCCGATGTCCGTTGGAGGAAGTCTCACACCGAACCAACCCGTTTCTCTTATCTGCTTCCCGTGTTACCCTCCGATCTTCTATTTCCTTCGTCTCGTTTCCGTGTGGAAGCTTGTGGACGGAAAGTACTGCGCTGGTTTTCTCCGTTCGGAAGTATTTTTCACTCGCGGTCAGCGTTTCGCAATGCTCCACGAGGGAAAATCCCCTGTGCTTCGGTTGTTATGATGGTTATTCTAATAACGACTCCATGGTGACATGTATACTATTGTTGAAGGAGGTTAGAGGTTTGGAGATGCTGTTTACGTAATAATGGATTGTTAAGTGTTTCTTGTGTACGCGTTAATAAATGATAAAGAGTTACGAACGGAAGATTGAATATATGTTTGCGATAAAATATATTCGTATTATATTTAAGCGTTTGTGATATCAAGATAAAATTAATTAAAGGTGATAAATAGCTGGTTTAAGATTTCAAAACATTCAGTCTACAGTTAAGGAAAACAGACGACAAATAGAATAAATAAATGAAAAAGTTATCTGATGACAAGGTTAGATATATTAACTCGTAGATATTAAATCGAACAAGTGTATTTTGATTGACGTAATTTCTTCGTAATTTAAACTACTTCTCTCTCTCTCATTTTATCTCTTTAAATGTTTAATATCGTTTTGTTTGAAAAAATAACTCGCTGCACATCTATACTATTAGATCGATCAAGAAGCTATAGTAGTTAAGGAAGCTAATAGTAGAGCCTTAATAGTTTCAGTCTAGCTCAGCTGTAAGTATTATCTCTCATAATTCAGTATTTCTTGCTGTCTCATCGCTGCTTAGCGTTAATTCATCCCTGGAAGCCGTCGAAGTAATCGATGCAGACTTATACTTTCATATGGCTGCGTCAAGGTCAGTGAAAATTTCATAATATTTACGGGAACGAAGGTACGAAAAAAAACAGTCTTACGTCCCCTTGAGAGAACGTCCTTATTGCGGAGGCTGAATAATTCATGAGCCAATGGAACAAATTGGATGAATAAACTGAACCGAGCGATGATCACGAATTCGCATCAACGAGTCGTCGGAATGGATTCCGGAGAGGCCGAGGAATTTTAAAAGACTTCTCCTTTTCATATCGTCGCCCAGAAGTTCGTGCGGCATCCCCATGATACTCTCGATGCCATTATCTGAGTCGTTATAGGTTTCCCTTTCGCCCTAGCTTGTGTCTCTTTCGCGTTTATTTGTTCGGCGATGCGTCGTGAATTTGTCGAATCGAATGTCGGCACGTCTTCATCTCGAGCGGTCCCTCTTCGACACTTTTCAACCACATTCTCACGGAGAAGATATGGAAATTACGTCGCGAAACTGCTGTCGAATATGCTGGGGCGGATATTCGGGAAGAGTGTGCCTTAAGGGGGTTTTGAGTTACTCCCTCTCCAAGATGGGGTAGCGTTCTCCGTGCCTCAACTTATCTTCCGATAGGGGTTCCACCAAATGGGTAAGAAGGGGTCGCCCTAACACCACCCCCCTCTGCCTAACGGCTGTCTTTCATACGGAACGAAGCGCAGATACCAGCTGGAACTCCCTCCGAGATGTATTTTATTGGGGATAGTGCGGGAAAAATGCAAGTAGACACTGATGAGAATAAGGGACGAGCTTTAGAGCACAGCGCGCGATGGTGGTTTTGTGGGGAAAAATGTTATCTCCTCCAGAGGTAGATTAAGTTATCCGTTGAAGGGTTGCGTAAGTTAATGCGCGTTGGAGGAATGACTGTGTGTATCAGCGGGCTATTCTTCCTGGTGAGCCAATATCAGGGTGGGATCTAACCTGCATCATCACCCTTTCGGGGTTAACGCCTTTGGAATCTGGAGTTGAGATCATGTTGATAGCGTCACGTGTCCGTCAGATTTTTTTATTTCCTACCGAAATCAGTGCAATCGCGGCCGAAAGTTTTTTCGTTCACTGAAGTTACTTTTTACGTTAGTTAATGTTGGATAGCTATGGTATTTATTATCTAATACGTAGTTCGCATTTGAATGACGAGAGCATATGAAATTAAGTATTGAAATATGTCGAAACATATGGGCAAATCTCGAAGTAAAGTCCAGGAAAATATAAGTCTATAATTTCCTTGTTTAACCTTTTTTTGTCTTTCTATTATGAATGACTTTTTAGCTATTCTCGTACGCTGTTTCAGTCGCAACCGCGTAGGTAGTGAATCCAAGTTCACAGCTTTGTGCAAGTGTTTTCTCAGCTAACATTTTCTTCTCTCCTCTTCTATGAGAAGATGACTTCACACCCTATATATGTCGTCTTATATACGTACGAGTCACCCCCCACTCGACGGTGATCGCTTTCTGATTATCATATGAATAGGAGAAAGCTGATAGCCCATCTACGGAATATTTCTTTTTTTCTGTATCTCTCCATTCCATCGTTATAGATACCGAGAACCTGATCGTCTCTCGCCATTCCACGGCTTCTATTTATATCTACGAGGCCCTCCGATCGTTAAATATGTAAAGGTTTTCCAAAAAGGAATATCGCAAAGATCTCTGCGCGGAATCTGAGTAAACGGAAGTCTGCCGAAGGTTCTTGGAAAAGTGAAAGTCTCTCTATCGTTTAAATTTTTTTCCTCTCGCGCATTCGTGGCTCTTAAACAGCGTTCCGAGGATGAGGGTCATCGAGAACATTTCTTTTCGCATCTTCACTGTTGTGCCTCGCTTTCGAAGAATCGGTTATCATTTCATTTTTTTCGGCTCGAGAAGGTAAGAAGGTTTTATGGCGTAACTCACGCCTAAGATGTCTCCTTTCTTACTCGTCTCCCATTTGTATATTCCGTGTATATTAAATATATCCGTTATATATTCCGTACTTTTATTTACTGTTTGTTTTTATGGAGGAATAGATTCTTATTTGTGTTCATAGGGGTCGTATTTATCTTACAGAAAGTATGTGGTGTTTACGTACGTTGTAGTTCATTCTAGTGTTTAAATAAGGTGATATGGCCAACAGAACTTTAACTTTTAAATATGTAAATTTATGACTGATCTACAGTTCGTCAACTATGTAAACACTTATTTCTTTCCTCTTTCTTTTATAAGCTGCATTCTCAAGATTCTTTCCAAATACCTCATCCGTCCCAAAATGCCATTCATAAATACTTGACTTTCTTATTCCTTTCCCTCTCGTCTTATTAGCTCCCAATTTATTATTTTTTTTCAATTCCTCTCCATCTTTAAGCCACTCTCGTTTTCTTTTTTAGTATCGTTGAGATTTCTCGAAATTTTTCGCCTTCTTCTGTATTTTTAAAAATTTTCTCGCGAATATGCCCTTAAGCGACGCTCTTTCCGTAATGATGTTTTACGTAAATTTCTTTTTTAACCATTTCTTGACATTTATTTTCGTATTTGCAATATTAAAGTTATATTTTTGCTTTGCGATTGCTATTGTCGTTAAAATCTATGTTGGTCAAGGGTTTAGGAAATAAAATTATTAACGATAAAGGACTAGAGTTGTATGTTCATATTATAGATTATTAGTGTCTCAAACTCTCATAAAATTTATTATTTTTATCGTGCTGATGATTCAACTTTTTCCAATAGTATGAGTAGTTCATGTTTGGTGTAGTTTCCTAGCGACGAATATAAATTATGAATCAATAGCTTCTTAATGTCTCATCCCCTCCTTTAATGTTCTCAATCCCCCATAGTTGATAATGGACTTGCTTACGTCTTGTACAGAAGACTAGACCATTCCCATTCTTCCGCATGCAGAATTGCTTGCTCCAGTGAGCGACTTCGTAAACAAGAGTCTGTTTGTTTAGGGATAATCCTAATTGATTTTCCAGAAAGGCACTCTTGAAATGACCTTTTCTGGACCAAAATAAATACCGTCTCTGTTTTCATGGCATCACGGAGCCCAAGCAGTTACTTACTCTGTGTAAAATAAGCGGAACAAGAAATGGAGTTGATGAGGTAATCGGAAAGCGTTTTAAGTGCCTAATTACTCATCCCGAGTATTGTAGATATATCTGGAGTTATTAAACTACTTTTCGCGTACGTCCTTATTTGATTGTTTAACTAGTGCTTGAAGCTTTTTACAGGATTCGTTCGATATGAATAAGGTCACATATCGTAGACTATTCGAATCGTTTTATTTTAGTGTGTATTAATCATGGTTTACGTTTGACTGTTCCAAATGGCAGGGGTTTTAATGGATTACCTTCAATTCATTAGATCAGCTTGGAATTCCCGATGTTATCTGTCCGTAGCACGCAATGCTCGCAACATTTTGAAGACGTTCCAATTTATGTTGTTTCAAGCCGCGTTTCCCGAAAGGTCAGCCCTTATTTAACTCCGTGAATGATTGTACAAGGCCTTCCTGAGCGCTTCGCATTGTCGTCGGTCGTATTGGATTTCTAGTTTTCGCCCTAGAATTCGCTCAAAACATCTTCGTCTTCTCGTTCAACCTAATTTCAAGTCGGGGCGTGCAATTATTCGCCTGCGCCCGAGTTCGCGAGATGAACGATTACGGAGCATGAAATTTTGCGCTATTAATGCGCCTTCAAGTACTTCTAAGATTAAATTTTTTTAAAGTATCAAGTTCCGTTTTGAGTTTTAGATAACTTGTATCTTTGGCTAATTAAAGGAAAAGCGCTGTTTGCTAATGTTTCGCTTTCTTCTTTTTGGTTTCGTATCTAATCAGTTAATTATCTAAGTAGATTGGATTTCCGTCTTAGCTCTTGGTGGTTTCCGGTTGGTTCTTAGGAAATTAGGACCAAAACACTGGGAAAGCTAGAAAGAAAAAGGAAGTTTCATTTCTTTCCTTGAATATTTATGCTGAGTTTTATATAATTCTGCTTAGATTATTCTAGGTTGATTAGTAGTATTTTTGTATTAGGGTTAAGCAGTTTTAGGAGTATTTACGTAAGATAAATGAGCAGATTATTTATGTAGATTATTGTCATGTTATTTTATCGTTATTTTATTGTATATTTCTTTCTAATATGTATTGAAATTCTTTAATAACTACTCTCTTTCGAGTTATTTCAATTTCAAAGTTATTGATTATATTTGTAGTTGATACGTATTGAAAATCATTGGGTAATCTCGTTGCTAGGGAACTGAAATTATCGTGTACAGTTTAACCGTTCTTCAACGCCTTGTCTAGGAAATTCCTCCCATTACGTGACTAAGCAGTTCGCAATTCGGGTGGAGACATTGGTGCATTCCTCATCAGAAGAGCGTCGCACATTCTCAATCGGTTAGCGTGCGCGTGATAAGTCGATTCGGTTACCTGCTCAGCTCATAACTCATTCCCGCCCATCCTTCGTCCTCGTGCGAATAACCCGCTCTCCTGTGTGTTGGCCAAGCCATCCCCACGGCAACGTTCCATCCGTGGGCGTGCATAGACCCTCGATCAACCTTACGAAATCGCTCGTTTCTTGGCCCTGACCCCTTTTCCATCCGTTCGGATTAAAGCTCTCACTTCGCCATTGTTCGTGCCATTACACGGCCGCAGTCGTGGGCTCTTCCCTACCCATCCGCCTGAGAACTCGTGACGCTACCATTTCTTTTCATTCGCGTACACAAATCAAAGATCTCAGCGTTTCCCGATCGCTTGTTTGGGTCGTGTTCTCGGGTCGAAGCACCCAACCCTACGTGACTCCACGGACGAGAATTCGCACGATTCGACTCGATCTTTTCACTTGCGTAGAAAAAGACTTTCTCCCGACGCACGAATCTCTCCGCATCGGCTTGTTTTCGTTACTGTAGTTCGAGAATCGCCCGCGAAAACTTTTGGTGTCGCCACGTGTACTCGCGAATTATAAGGGAATAAAATTCCGTGTACTCTCGCGTTACAGTTTCGTCCAGATTTATCGCGCTAGTTTGCCGGGAATCCCCCGCTTCGCTTTCATCTGAATACTGCACACATCTTCCATGCATGCCTTCTCTTATAAACGGGTTAATTAGTGGGAATTAATGAGTTTTATTTATGGCTCGCGCCGAGCGCGGTATTCGCCCGGTCGTCCTTGTTTGCTCGAGTATTGGATTAGAATTACTCGGGGGATATTAAAGAGGCCGCGTAAGGAATAGTTTCAGGGATGGGTCTTAAGGGAAGAGTTATTGTCCTGTTAGCTTTTGATTGTGATTAAAGTTTTATGAATGGATGATTGATGTGTTTGCATTCAGTTGGTTTTGTGTTAAATTTATGTATAAAGTTGGAGTATGATTATTTTTCTTTGGGTTTTTATCTGGTACTTTAAAGGTCGATCATTGGTTTATAGGTTTAAAGTCAATCAATTTAATGCTTTAGCGAACGGTACGTACGTATCCTGAGTTAATACTCCGATTTTAGAAGATAAAGCCTTTTATCAAATAGTTACGTTGCTATTTCAATTCTCAATTACAAGTTTATGGTCCCGGGTCCGATACAAACCGAACAGGAAATTCCTCGTAAGATATGTATTTTAGTGAACGTCCATTGTTGAAGGTAACCTTAATGTAATTTTCCTATTTATGGAATATTTTGATGCTATGTTTAATAAATTAAATAAAGTTTAGTGCTGAATTATACATGAAATTAGTGGATGGTTAGTTTTCTACAATATTTTACGTAATTATTTATTTTATATTATTTAAGATCATTATTGCGGAGTTTTTCAACCAGTGGCCATGTGAGCTTTTGTTAAACAGAGGTTTTATCATCCTATGTCATTATTCAACGCTCTTACCCTAGCATATCCCAATTTTAGGATAGGAGACAAATTTTTAGAGCGCGATGCATGCATGAGGTGGTGTCCCTTGATGTAAAACGCCATTCCCTACACGCGGTGTCCTGTCAAGAGACGTATATTGCGTAGTAAAGCCCCCGCTGTTACAGTGGCAGGGTGCACAGGACGTTATCCCGAACAGGCGGCCGAAAATCCAAAGGAAAAGTGGGCGCGGCTCGAACGGGCAAGAAAGAGTGATCAAAAGGGTTAATCGAGGACGTAATCGGTAGCTTAATAGGTACTCCGGGGTTTCCACATGTATCTGGGGGATAAGAGTGGTGGTGACGCTCTGTCCATCTGATAAGTGCCCTCACCGAGCCACAGATGCGGATAACTTCTCCATTTTTAATCCACATCGTTCCCATTTTCCCCCCTTTCCCTTTTGTGTGCGTATTTCGTGGTGAAATTGCCTATAGTCTGTTCCACTTTTCTAGGCAGTACGGGGCTTATGGAGAAATCGAATAGCCTCGTACGCCAGGTCATTTTTCCGGAATATCCGCGATATCCACAAAATTTGCCTTCGCAACGGATGAAATTAAGATTTTCAACTAAGTTTGGTGGATTTTTTCCCAGTTTTTTGGTGAAATTTGGATAAGGAAGGATGGTTCTATATATTGACGGAGTTTTTTCAACATTTAAACAAAAGAAATAAATTTTACAGCGGAATTTTAAAAAAATGGTCACCTTACCAGCCGTGAACAATACTAAAACTGCCATTTCTCTCATCCTATCTAACGTAAAGTGCTAGTTTTTTCTTAGATTACTCTTTATACCTTATGAATACATAAAAGTGGACTTAAATTAATCTTTGACTGATAAAATTTTAGTAAAAAATAATTTAAGTGGAACGCAACCTCCGAAAAATTGGATCGTGCAGTCAAATTTATACATCGCCTAAAAATTTTTTGTTTCTTACGTTACGAAAAACTTGTCGCGAGAGAAATTGAGATAA
Source organism: Pantala flavescens (assembly GCA_020796165.1). NCBI lineage: Eukaryota > Metazoa > Arthropoda > Insecta > Odonata > Libellulidae > Pantala > Pantala flavescens. The sequence continues at coordinate 15,929,480 of CM036881.1, read as the reverse complement.
ATGTTGTTATTTTCATTTACAGGTTATTCTGAGTCGATATCTTGAATAGAACTTTAGTTTTTGAATTTTATAACCGAGGGAGTAATTGATTTAGCGCTCCGATTGCTAATCATTGTTACTTTTTGTTCGAGACTAATAGACCCGTAAGCGTAATTCGGATTGATCCGGACCCGCTCTCGGTTATAAAATTCAAAAACTAAAGTTCTATTCAAGATATCGACTCAGAATAACCTGTAAATGAAAATAACAACATTTATCTCAATTTCTCTCGCGACAAGTTTTTCGTAACGTAAGAAACAAAAAATTTTTAGGCGATGTATAAATTTGACTGCACGATCCAATTTTTCGGAGGTTGCGTTCCACTTAAATTATTTTTTACTAAGATATAATCACTCAAAAATTAATACAATTCAACTTTTATGTATTCATAAGGTATAATGAGTAATCTATGAAAAAACTAGCACTTTACGTTAGATAGGATGAGAGAAATAGCAGTTTTAGTATTGTTCACGGATGGTAAGGTGACCATTTTTTTAAAATTCCGCTGTAAAATTTATTTCTTTTGTTTAAATGTTGAAAAAACTCCGTCAATATATAGAACCATCCTTCCTTATCCAAATTTCACCAAAAAACTGGAAAAAAATCCACCAAACTTAGTTGAAAATCTTAATTTCATCCGTAGAAGTAACTCAAAAATAATTAACTGACTCCTTTTGGGAGGCTAGGTTGCTCCCTTATGGGAATTTACGTGCATTTATTTCCCCATAAGCCTCCGTACTGCCAGCTTTTGTGGAACGGACTATAGTAACCGTTAATTGCGGGTGTTCTGTATTTGCGGCGTTCCTATCCATCATCCCCATTGTGGCTTGTTTTCAATTCCGGTGTATTTTTTTCACGGTAAGGTACGCTATTATTTTTTTAAGTATGCCGTATTCTGGTTAATCGCCGGGGAGAAGGATAAAAGCCGGATTTTCACGAAAGCGAAATTGTAGCATGTTCTTTTCAGGGTTTTTAATTTTTACGTTCCATGTTTTTGGGTAAATAGGTTGAATAACGAGTATCAAAAGTATTGTATTCGAAGATGGATTGGTCGTTTGGTATTTCTCTGGGAATATTTTTTTGGGTATATTTTTATATTTGTAGGTAAATTTTTGGGTAAAATAAAGGGTTAAGGGTTTTTTTATCTACGTTACGGTGTCTACTCTTAAAGATTACATAACCAGGAGCTAATGTGTTATTTGTAACATTGGTTTACCACAAGGAATTTTTTATTCTTCGCTATTATCTATGTATATATTTTATTATTATTATACTTTTTAGTGTCAGAAATCAACCGCTATGTCTAAGGGAAACATCTTGTAACTGAAGAAATTTATTAGCCCTAACATATTTGTATTTTTTAAATAGAATTCGTTTCCAGGCCTCGAATTATCCATTCATTCTGTGCTATAAATGGCTAAAAGTTCAGCAAATGAGCTATTACTTGAACTAAAATTATTCATGAAAACGAGTATAAACTAATGAATTATTGCCTTGCGTTATAAGGAACTATCCATCTTTAACGTGAATGTTAATCTTAGACATCATATGTCATAGAAAGGCTTTGTATAAATTATTACCTTTTTCTGCTTTATATTTCGTAGATAATTATTCGGGTCAACTCACAAACTACTAAAGAAAAGGTTTCGTGGTTTTATCGCAGATTATATTCCTGATTTTGTAATTTATTTGATTGAAAGATACGAATTCAATGTGCTAGAGATTTGGATGATACACGGAAGGCATGTTAAAGCTGTGAATGAGGTTGAGATATTAAGGAAATAATCTGTTAATATTTCTCGCGCCCGGCCTTATCTTTATTTACACTCCAAAAGCTACTCGTTTTTAAGTTTTCGTAACGTAGATGATTATTCTGATTTGGGCAATCGTTTCGTGCCATCTAAGCATTTCATTTTCAGCCGTCCAAAATCGCGTTGCATTTTGAAACATCCGCCCGTCGTTTTCAGAAACGGCGCTCGCATTTTCCGTCCAATTGTGTCGTAAGGTTGGAAAAAAGTTTTCCTTTTCTCGCGTAATTCTTTCCGTGGCCCCCATCTTTTGCGGCCAATGTTTTCGCGAGATATTCTCCGACCTAGTTCCCTCACATTGCACGCGTATATTGTAATTTCGGGACGCTCGTCGCGTACGTAGCATACAATCGCCGCATGTCTTTTTGGAGGAAATGGTCTTAGAGTCACGTCTGATTTCGTCATCACTCCAAGGAAACGCTAACCGCATGTACAAGCTCTCTCTGATGTTGTTGTCGGAAAAGCTGCAGGACGTTCTCTATTCCGGAGCATAAATTCCCGTTGCCAGGAACAGTTTGTTAGTGTTAGATCCCGCTTGACTGTTGAAACCAGGTTTAGTTTACCAATTTCGAATTTATGGCAATAATACGACGCGTTCGTCGCTCATGGTTACGGATGCCTTCCTCGGTTTTAGGGGCTGTGAAAATATGTGGATTTGGAGTAGCTTTGTTCCGAAATGATTTCCCCAGAAGCATGCGATTCTCCCGTAAACTGTCGTAATAATAATGGCCCTGATCTCTTTTGTAGATTTTCTCTCTTTTTGGCACCGTAAGATCTCTTTCAGGTGGGCTCTGTTCAATGTAAGAGCTTTTGTTTCGCACGTGCAATTTCGTATGCGTGTTTAGCCCCGAATTCGGGTTCTGCGTTCCCTTTCTTGTCGAAAGAGTATTTATGTTCGTAATTGCATAATTGGCCCACCAAGGCTGTGCTTTTTTAGGTCGATTTGGGTTAAAATTTGATGAATAGCTTCGTGTGAAGTGTGGACTTAAGATTGCGTCGTTATGAGATTAAGTTCTGATTCAGAATAATGCTATTTTAATGTGAAATTAGCATTATTGCTGGTTTTTGAACGTAAGTATTTGTAAATACGCCCTTGTAATGATCTCGATATTGCGCTGAAGGTATCTCTTACCGATTCTAAAACGTATAAAGCTGAATGGAACATTTTGATGCACTATCCATTCCCCAGATTCGAATTTTATCTTCTCATAAACTTCATGAGCTGGCGGTTAACAAATAACACTCCATTTCGATTCAGTTATGAGCTCTGAAACAATATTTAATCTCCCGTAAGGATTTCGACGTGAGGTAGAGCAATCGTCAAACGAATTCACTCCGAATCCGCTAGCCACAACATGCCCTCGCGCCTCTAAATATAGGAAGTGAATCGGCCAAGTTTCGACATCGCTCGTATATATGGAGGTAGGCTTTTCCCGCTCCCCCACCATCCGATGCAATTACAGTTCGACTGGTTTGCTTCGATAAGCTCCCAAAACACTGCGGTCGTCCGAATCATTTTCGAGAATAATTTCGCGTCCCTGATTTTAAGCCCTTTTCTATTTACGGCCAAGCGCTGGGAATATGGTCCCGTTCCAATGGTAATATATTGGCTTAATTAGCCTAATAAATAATGGTATCTAATATTATCGGACAACGGATCGCAGTCGTTTCATTTGTGGCGTTAATTGTGGTATTATTTTGAGAATGTGCTGTGAAAGTGTTTAGGAAGGATAGATGGTCGTGCTGATATGAAATGTTTCGAACTGGGGACATCCTAAAATGAGGTTTATTTAGATCTTTAGGAGTAGTTAATACGAGAAAAGATATGGCAAATCTATTTATTGTTGAACAAAGATGGTTTTCTTCGTTTTTCTGTATTAAATGGAAGTGGCCTGTCCAACACGTACTGGGTTTAATTATGTGTTTCCGGGGAAATTTAACTTGAAATCGTCATCATTTCAATAGTGAAAATTTTTATATATGCTTCTCTTTCGATTCTCAATAATTGGTTATCGGATTTATTTCCTCGCTCCGTTTCCTCGTTTTGGAAAGCCTCTTGAAACGTTTAAGGGATAGTTTCATTTTAAGCGAGAAAGTAGAAAATGCGGTTGCTTCTAAACATGTTAACTAGAATACGTGAGTTGTTTCTATTTGGCCACACTTTCACCGTTTAGCTTTGCTTCCTTGTGGGACTGTATTGCGTTGAAAGGAGTCGAGGTTTGTTAATCAAGTACTTGGTAGCTCTAGGGTATCATGATTAGAAATTTTTTTATATGCACAAAGAAGGTTGATGATAGGTTTTATGGAAAGTTTTCTTAGAATTTTGGAATTGGACTGTAAGGTGCATTTAGCCTGGAGATGTTTACCTTGTATTTTGTAGTTAGTAGGCTTGCGTAATTGGGTTGGATATCAAAATATTCATGGCTATTCCCATCTAAATGTCCTTAAGGATTAATAAATTTAATTACCAAACTTCTCAGCCAGCTACGAAAATCTCCAATTTCTTATCTGTGTGGACCAAGAAAGTTTTCTAGATCCTTATCCAATCCCAGGTCTGTTATCCCTCCAGCTATTTTTGTTTTCTCGAACTTGTAAAAAGTCAGAGGTCTTAATTTCAGCTAGTATGTTAACTTAGCGATCTTGCGTTCAACTTCTTGTTCGCCGTGTATTAGCAAACTTCCCATCCCCGATAGCTCCAAGTTGAGCGTCCGGGCGTTCTTCCCTTGGATGCGAACCGTTGTTCGGTCGGTTTCTTTTATCGGAGGAAACCGGGTCAAAATAACGGAGGGATTGCTTCCTAGCAACCAGATTTCTCGCAATCGGTCAATTTCCTTTATTTATCTGCAAGATATCGGAGTGCATCCCTTTTCAGGGGTTGCTATATCTTAGCTTCGCTTCGTGGCCTACATGACTTGTGTTGATTTAGCTTTATGAAGTATTCACGTATTTTTTAAGTTAAGATTATAAGTAATTTCGAGTCATTTTTCGAAATCATTTTACTTTCTTTTATATTTATTTTATCTTCCCTATGAGGAAATACTGTCTATTGCAACAGTTCACAAGCTAACCACTTGTGATATTTACTCGTTAAATTTCTTTATTTTCGGTAATAATGATAGTATCTTTAAAGGCCTAAGTTTTTATTATGCTCTGAAGGTGGTTACAATTGCTGTAGATAGTTTCTCTTTAAATGTAAAGTTAAGCAGATGTGAATTTCATTCTGTTTGCATTTATTACCGCAATGAAAACTTGCTTACGTTGTACAAAGAACGGAAGTTTTCATTCGAAATCCTTATTTCCAGAGAAGCAGATTTTCTAAAAACGTTGCAAGTCTGTTTCTCGTAACTTGGCTCATTTTTTATTCTAGCATTGCGGAATGATATTCCATTTCAAATGCCATAAATATCGCACGTTGATTTCCGGTAAATTTACTCGACATTACATAACCCATCCTCGTGATGTTTACATCGGCCGTTCGGTGCGATCGTTTGCATTCATTCAGGTCACTCGGCGCTCGGAAAGAATTTAAAAACCGCACGTTTCCATAGAGATTGCTCTCATTGGCGTCTGGCTTTTATTTGCGCCGATCGATGCGCAAACAATAGGCTCGCGTAAATTATGAATCCGCGATGGATGTTTTAATAACTCGATAACTCATGCTCGCGAATCAGAGATGGGGTACATGTCCGTCGTTTTTTCTACTCTTCAAGTCATTAATTGGTTAATAAATTCATCGCTCCCTGGTGATTTTGTTGTATTTATTTGTGTATGTTCTCACGTCAGAGGTTATATTGTAGGAATGAGTGTATTCAGGTAAGCGAGCAAAGTGATAGTTCGTAAAAAATCTGCTTTTATTGTTATTCGTGAAGGAATTTGTTGTAATGAGATGTTAACGAGTGAGAGAAATTTGTTTCCCTACTTAGCGAAACATTCTGGGCATTTAAATTCATTCAGACCTTTAATTTGATAGATTAATATTTTTATTCTCTAATACGACAGATTATATGATTGTTACAACTATCTTGAATCCTCAAAATTTAAAGGTTTTATTTTATATTTAATGTATTTCGGTCGATTTTCGTATAATTATTTATTAATTAATGCTTGGTTTTCACGTATTTCGTAACAGATGCGTCTGTTTTGGCCTAGATAAAGTTTGAAGGTTGGAATGTATATTCCGAACCTCCGAACGAATTTGGACTCATTAACTGCATTCAACGAATCCTCATTTTTTACTCGTGACGGGCAGAGTTTCTTTGTGAATAAAAGCGATAGAAAGTCAGTATCAAATCGTTTCAAGCGGCTACTTCGCTTCAGGCTATAAATCAGTCAGTTACTGTTACGCTCCAGAACTGTTATCCCGAAACAAAAAGTAACTGGTTCATCCTATCCCCCGAGCAGTCGAAAGGGAAAAAAGTAGCAGCCTCATCGCCGGAAACCTTGTCGCCCCGCAAGCAAGCCGATGTCTAAGTGCACCACGTTCCCAACCCACGGCCTTGTTCCCATGGAGGAGAAGGGTTTTTTAAAAAGCGAACCCTCTCAGGATCATTGGTACGGAGTTCCCTTTTTCCTCTCCCCCCCTGAGGCCCTTTTGTTGTGGGTACGTCGGGAGACATCCGCTTTAAATCGTCCCAGGGCCAATTAGCGGAGTGCGTGAGTGCATGGAAAGTCAGAAGGGAGTCGTATCACGCGTGGTTTTTCTCGGTAACCACGCGTTTTCAACGACGTCGTAAAATGAGGTGTTTCTCCCCGAATTGCCTTGGCGAATTTTCGAAAGTCATCTTGTTATTTCGAAGTCAAGTTCATTCGCTATTTTGACGCTCTCTCTCGATTTCAAAAGGGCCCTCTCGGTGGAATTTTTTCGCGGAGTTTTCCGAGATTTTGTTTCTGTTTAAGCGAGTTACTTTTCCCTGCTCTCTCTCTCTCTCTAGTGTTTGTTGTCGTAACGTTGAGTGTTGATTCGGATCGCCTTTAGCGTGTATTTTAACTGTCTGTGCTAGTGTTGTGTTTTAGTAAAGCTTATCGTTGGCTTAGCAAAGTCTTAGTATTAGAAATGGACTGCTGTTCTTACAGTTTCATGCTCGGTTCACTATGCTTGTGGAAATCGCAATTTCGTGGCTAAAAGCGTAAATATAAACTACGATTGTTTTTATGTCAATTCATATCGTTGGTTACGATGTTAGCAGGTAAAACTAGAACAATAGAAAATTTACTGCAGAAGATAAAGTCCTCCAGAAATGGAATACCAAGCAATACCCTTCAGGGATTAATGCATCGCCAGTATCTGTGCATCTCTCTAATTCCCATATTCCTTGGACACTTCCCTCGTTAACCGCAAGACTGTTTCACTGTAATCTCCCTTCCCTCGCAGAGTAGTTTTCCCACAGCGACGCTGATCAGTGGCTATAGATTCGTTCTATTTATCCCCTCAAGTCCCCCAAATCTTAGCGGCGATCTCCGAGTTACAATTGCATAGTCGGCGTTCGCCTCGGGGTGCGAAGAATCACATCTTGCAGGAGTAGGGACTCCTCCTATCTCGCCAACGTAAATGGAGATTGCACCGTCTCTACTTTCAGGAATTCCTCGGGGTGAAATATGCGAGCAGATATCGAGCGGCACTGGCGTAATCGGGAGGTATTGGACATTCCGCCGGCGACAATTTAACGCGGGCACTCTCCTTTCCAGTGATTAATGACGGCGACACAGTGTTCCCGTTGATCCGTACCACGGAATCCTGTCCCGGTAGCTTTTATTGTATCGGAGCATCAGCGCGTATCAGCGGTAGCATAATGAAATTTTATGTCCCCCAGCCGTGCCAACCCAACACGGGCGATTTTTATTTTTCGGTCGGTTATTCCCGCATTTACGTATCGGAGTGTTTTTGAAGTACGCGAAAGAGCGGAAACTGAAGATCGTGACCTTTATGGATTCGGAATTTGTATGCGGAGGTTATTTTTCCGATAGTTTGTTGCCGCAGTTGGCGAGAGATAAATATTTTCTTTTGGGGAGAGGTAAATAATGAGATGTTCCGTACACGTACATGCTCCGAGGAAATATGGACCAGCTGCACTGAGGGTGCATGAATCTCGGATGATGGTTTTTACGAGTGTGAGTTTTGAGCGAATTTTCGGAAGAGTTCCCGAAGTCCCAGATTTAACTTCTGCGCTAGTGTTTTTAACGGAGTGACTCACGATGTGTTTTTGTTTTTGTGGTTTACGCCATGGCGGGCTGAGGTCGCATTTTGTTTTCGATGAATTTCGCTATTGTTTTGTTTCTCGAATATATTCAAATTAGTCCATACGCTATATTGAAGTAGATTTTCGAGGATTCAGCGGTAGATTTAAGTCGCTCAAGTTTTTAGAAATTTTTACGGTTCAGCACTCAGTTTTTTAACTTATTCATTAATATGTATGTGAGTTATGCACTTGAAGTTAACCTATTATTCTAATTGTATATTTTCCACTTTAGATTGTATGTTTGGGATTGCTTGTACTCGTATGTGCTTTAATTCTAAATATTTCCCAATATTCTGTGAATTGATATCGTATTATATTTAAATCGCTCAAAAATTATGGGAAAGCGTGTACCTATATTATATCTTGATTGAGGATTATACTAGTTCAAATTTTTTTTTCTTCCAATGTGCTGTACATAGATAAGTGTGCATCGATGAATACTTTGGAAGTATTAAGGTTTAATCTCTATAGTTATTAAATAAATATCCACAGATTGTGTTGTATAGTTTTGAAGAAGTTAACGTGGTAAAATTTCCGTGAAAATTGCAAGTTCTAACGATTAGTTAAATATTATGTTTTTATTAAATATAAGTACGGTTAGCTTCTAATTCAGTTGCGAACTAGAAAAAATATAGAATGATCTAGAAATAGATACGCAATTATACTTCTATTATCGTAGTTCTTCATTGTTCTAAAATATCATTATCTAAAATCTTTTCAATGCTTTAACTTTAACGCCCAGAAGGTCATCGAACCCCCCCCCCCCGTAACGAATTTAGTTCTAACGAACGACGCTTTTGCATTTTCATCTCCCGGACCATCCATCGCGACATCGTAAACCTAATTCGGCCCTCACTCGCCCGAGGGTCTTCTTTTATCCTCTCGAAGATTCCTCGCAGCATCGTTAAGGATCCGGCCTCACGGCGTCATCAAGATCTTATTCGTCCGTCTTTCGGTGCGAGTTGCGAAGGCCCCGAGGTGACCCTCCTCCACCAATCGGAGAGAGAGAGAGAACCCCTCTCTTTCGGTCGGTTGCCTCGGACCAAATTCTCTCTCATTATTCTGCCCCCACGGTGTCCCACCATTATCCTTTTCTGACCACCCCCGCATCGGTTCCGCTTTTTCATTAGCGTTTCATCTCACGCTACGGGACAGCTTCCCTTCGGTTGCCGAGACGTTTTCGCTGATGAAAAATCCCACCGCCGAATGTTTGACTCGGCGAAACCTTTTTTTATTTTTTCTTTCCGCATTTTTTCTCTTTCCGTATTTTTTTTCGTTTTTTCCGTAGCTCCATTCCTGGATTTGCGTCGGTAAAAAAATCGTTCGATGTTTTCCAGGTCGTGTTTCGCTGGGGTCTTATTTTGTGCGGCACTAATGCAAGGTCGGAGAGTTTAACGATGTACTTAATTCAGGGATGGGTATAATTATGGAGAGATCCGGATGGATCGACGTGGTTGTTTGTGTGTGTGCGAATGGTTGTCTGTCCGTCGTAGCTGCGTGTGGGTGAAATGTTCGATAGGCTGAAATGGTATCTTATCTGCGCTCTTCCGCTATTTGTGCTCGTGATTCTAGTTGCTATGGTTTCTAGCTTTTTAAAGGAAGCGTATCGAGTGGGTTTGTTTTGAAAGCTTTATTCTTTCACGCTTTATTTTTATGTTTACTTTTTATGTTGTAGTTAATTCTCAAGTTGAATCAATCGTGAATTAGTTTCGCTTATCTATTCAAATGAGTTCTATTTGCATTTGCAATTAGAATGCTGATTCTGATAGGCGTAGCGTTGAGATTCATTGATCTATGAATGCACGGCTTGCCATTCCTTCTTTTCTATGCACTCCATGGAAATTGGAATAAAAAAAATAGTCGCCTTTCTGATAGCCCAAAGCTTCTAAATTGCTCAACTTTTGAAACTGCTCCGTTCTCAAAGTTCTCTTTAAATGAAAAGAAAACATCTTTTCCTCGTGGCTCGTGATTTTATTTCGCGCGCAGTTTCCTGTTTGAAGATATCATAAACCTTGGGATGGAGTAGGAAGTTGAATATTTTTCCTGTAGAGAGTTTTTTAGAGAAGCCTTCAAAAACCTCAGCATTTGCGGATTACTCATGCACGTATCCTCGACTTGTTTTTCTTAAAGCGAAGAGTCTTTTCTTTAGGATTTAGAGTAAAGTTTTTTTTTTGAAGATACCGTTAAAGTAGTTGCTCAAGTATCTAGTTTTCGCCACTCTTTCGTAATCCCGCGTCCATGTCACGCATTCAGAGACAGAGAAGGGGTTTTCCAGAGCGTAATTCATTTCCTTCTCGACTCCTGGTGTTCTCTCCCCTTAGAAATGTTCATCCCCAGCAATTTTTGCATTCGTTCCGCCCCCCTTTCTTGGTGGAAATACCAGTCTCACTTCTCCTTGTTAATTTATCTCGGTCCCAAGAGAATCCTTCCTACGGATCCAATCATCTTGCTTGTTAGTATCGGCTGGAGACCTTTTTTCCTACGCCATATTCCGATGAGGCGACACAATGGCAATCCTAAGACAATCTCTCCTAAACAGCCTTTCAACCGGAAACGCGATATCTACAGCTTCCCTTCCGTTCTCGCGTGCATGGCTGGCTGATTGCGATGGGAGTAGTTTCTTTCCTCTCTTTTGTCCAGAGAAATTCCGCTGCTTAAAACTGCTAAGATCTCGCCCGATGCATTCCCAAGGAGTTAATAATTGCGTGGGTGAGGATTTGAATGGTCTGGAAGTCCTCTCTCTAAAGAGCAGTTTCCCAAGGATCGGAGTTGAAGGATATCGATATAACGTTCTTTTTGAAATTCTTCCCCTCGCTTTTGTTCCCGGATTGACTTTTCCCAAGGAACTACTCGTATGCGTCGGTGCGGATAATTTATATCGATTGTACCGCGCGATTAAGTCAATTCTCCGGCTACTTAGTGTATCCCAGGGCTTATTTTTATCTGTCTGGAGACGTATTACGCCTCTGGTTTGTACAATCTTAAGTTAGATCTTCATTTTCCTTAAAACGCCGTGTTGTGTTTTTCCTGTTTAAGAAGTTGAATTCACTCGCGTAGGTTTCTATTGTTTGATAGTTTTCTGCCTTCTAGACGAAGTGATCTGAGATTAAAATGGCAAATATAATACGAATATTTTCTGATATTGTTGTTTGTAGCGTTAATGCTTATTTGTACCATCATTTCCCCAACCGGATATGAAAACAATTCCCTACATAACTGTATGTAATTCTTTCTACAAATTCTGTTTGTAAAAGCGTCCTATTTCAAGCGTGATAAATATCCGTGTTGAACGATTTAAATGTCCATGAATTAAAGTCGTGATTTCAGAATACATTGATTGTTCGTTTTCAATCAAAAGTTATGTATTACCTTCCATTCAGAATCGTGTAAAATTTTCTGTCTTATGTGGTTATGTTCATCATTTATTTCCCCCGTTATTACGACTTTTATCTTCATATTTTACGCATTTTGAAAGTAGTAAATTCTTTCCGCAACGAAAGAGTTCATCGAATGTTCTCGTTTATCCCCTCCCGTTATGTAGGCGGTTTCAAAAGAGGAGAATCGGTAGCTTGCAAATGGCACAACTAATGAATACGGACTCATAATGTGCTTTTAACTAATGCATTAGGAGTAATATCTTGCCCACGAACAGTGCCTGGCTGCCGAGCTTCATGAATAAATGAGAATCGTTTCCAGGTCATTAAACGTTTTTACTCCGTCTGCCTGGACGGATTTTGTAGAATCTTTTATGCATTTATCACTGCCGATCCATAGTGCAGCATGTCTTGAAAGCTAATTACTGCAGACTCCCATAGAAAGAGATTTTAGTGCATTTTTACGCTCTTTATTACTTTCCGAAATTGTTTTACTCCTCTATTGGATGTCTGTTCTGAATTTAAAGTTGTGCATTTATGTATTGGGGAAATTATTATTTTGTTCGTATAATAAATGTTTTTTGATCCATTAAATTTTACTGTGATTTAGAATACGATTGTTTCTATAAAATGTGACGTTTGAGAGTGATGAAGGATGTAAAGTATATTGTACGCGAGTTTGGAGTATGCTTGTTGATACTCGATTTGTTAGAAATAAATAGAAGCCATTCCTTTTCCTAGTGTGATTATTTAAATAATTGAAACCCATACATATCTTTGTGGAAAATATTATAAGCATTGATAATCTTAATTTTTTATTGTATTAATTTTTTATTGTAATCTTACGATTATTGATCGCGTGAAATGGCAACCGTACTTCATTCTTGTTTGAATTTAAGAGGCCGTAAATCGTTGCCATGGGAAGCAATGTAAATGAGATTTAACATGTATAAAAATGTCCCACTCAAGTTCTTGGGACTTTATTTTAATGTGTTTTTCTCTTTTTTCCAGGTAAGTGTCGGCGGTGTTCGCCACATAATGTGGGACAAGCAAGTCTTTAGCTCTAAGCGAGCTTTGGCAGGCGTGTTTTCGGCTGATTGTCAGGTGCCATGTCATTGCCCTCTCTAGCGTGAATCGGCAGGTAAATAAGATACCCATTCACACTTCCTCATCGTGCAGAAGTACTCTCATCCCTGTACCATCGCCCACACATCGTCCCGTCGTCATACGATTTTTATTTTAATCCGTAAAACTTTCTCGCCTCCGAAAATTTATTTGGACAAAGAACACAAAACGTGAAAGTTTTTTTTCTGCGGACATCATTCCATCGCCTGAAACAATGCTCTGGTGGGTTCGTGCACGAATGGAGTTTTATTAGTTTTGAAAGTTTGTCTAGTCCTTCGCTGTAATAGCTGTTAGTATTTGAGGTTGCTTTTCTTCATGTCGGGATTTTAAGTCGTGTGTAGTATACTTGATTCGAAGTTGTGGTGTTGAAGATTTTCGTGCGTGTTTAGAGATATGTATTAAAAAAATTGGGTACCTTTCCTTGTATATTAAAGTCATACGTACACGATAAAGCTTAGTTCTAACTCTCCTTCAGCAACTTTTACTTCGGCTTATATATTAAGTTTAACTTTGTTTGAAAGCAATGCAATTTCATGGTCGTATCACCTTCATATAGACTTATAAGGTCAACTCGTCAGGTGCTTAGAAATTCATTGTCCCCGTTCATCATATCAGCAGATTTATTACCTCAACTCGTACGGACTTTCACAAAGCTTTCTGAGAAATCTACCGCGTTGCTGAACTTGTATGTGCCGAAGTTCCGAGAAGATTCTATTTCATTCCAGAACAGAAAGCTCCGCGTAGCTTTTCTGGCTTCTTAGAGTTTCGTCGATGCATATGACCAAAGGTCGCGTTGCATTTCCTGTGAAGTTTCCGATTCTACATCTTTCCTCCAGCATCAGCGGAATTCGTCCACTCTCACGACCGAGTGCGAAATACACAGTTTCTTTCGCTGCTCCGACAGATATTGTCGACTGGGATTCATTCAAACCCAGCTGTTGAACGCTCATTCTATTATTCATGTTTTCCCGTGTTTGAATTGTCAAATTCACTCGTGTCACTGAACATGAGCACGGGAGCTTATAATTTTTCGATTTGTTTGCGGGACATGTTTGAACGTATTAATATTTTAGTAGCTCGTGAATGATTCACCGTGAAGCTTCGTAGAATGTGAGCTTTCTATTGCAAGAGTGTGTGTGTATTTTAGGTATGATACTGCAATAACCGTTTCATAAATGTTTTATTCGGTCGAGATAGGTTCTTTGAGGTTTTGTTTTTTTAAAAATTTTGGCATTGACTCAAGATTTTTATGCCTGATATTGTGGAAATCCATCTAAAGTAAATACGAATTGCTCTCTTAATTTACGGAAGAATATTTGGTTTCGATGTAAAATTTGAATAACGTAGCGTAAGTGTAAACAAAACATTCTTGCGTATAAATAAAAACGTTTGAGAGAGATTCAGATACGAAACGAATCTAAGAAAGTAATCATTCGAGTTTTGCTGTTAAATATTTACACAACAGGGTTGTATTTTTGTTCGTAAATGTATAAATAATCTCGATTCTGTGGGTTAAAATTCACGCATGGATTAATCATTTCCCATTTAATCACGTCTGATTTCAACACGGGACAGAAATGTTCTCACAACCCAAGAACTTCATTTCGCTTGCGTTATGATCAGTGACACGGATTTACCCTCGTCGGTACACGGCGAGTTCCTTGTTTTTGGCACACGTAAGAGTGAAAGAGATGCCGTGACATTTGACATTTCAGCCCCTCGATGCCACCCGACCACTTTCTTGTACCGGCCATTGTCAGAAAGCATTACCTCTGCACTCGTCCATTCTCCTCGCACTTTCATCTTGGCATTTAGGAAATCCAAAATAAAACTGTCGTTTATCGCATCAATCAAGCGCGTGGGTGCCGGTGGACACTGGAATGTTCAACAGCGAGATTCGGGCGTTTTTTTTGGTTCATTTCCTCCCCGGACCCGTTAGTTCGCTTTCACAAATCTCTGGATGGAAACGACCTCGGTTCATTACTCCCGTTCGGGTATTCCGCAGTCGGAAAAATTTTTGGCTCGATGCCCTCCTGACCGCGAATAGACGAGACTTTGTTTCAAAAATAACTAGCCGGCTTTGTCCATTTTTTAGCTCATTTGCGCACGGGTCTCCCTCTCTCTCTAGTTACGGAGCCCACGGTATGAAGGAGATGCGTTATCGTGTCATCTCCCGTTAAGGATGTTCCCCAGAGTGCATTTGCGTGTGAAACTCCGTCCCGTGAATTCGCAATTCGCTTGGGAAAAGGCCGGACTTAATAATTACGCGTTTTGATGGATGGGACATTGTCTTACTTTTTTGCGGAAAGTTGATAGGCTCTCTCTAAGTCGATTATATCGTGTGCGAACGTCCACTTTTGCACTCAATACATCATTCTCGCTAACGAGGTTCGGGTACTCTGGAGTTGTTTAAGGAATCGTCTTGTATTTTATTTAGGTTGGTCTCTATCAGTACGTGATCTCTGTTCATAAATAAACATTGTTAAGGAAATGGAAGATAATTTATTATGAATTAATATTATGATTAACGAAAGGATATATAGTTTTGTACGCCGTTTTATTTAAATATAATTTTTCTACGATATTTTCTCGTATCGTATAAATCGTCGAAAGTACATGAAGAAATTGTTTCATTGGGAATGTTACGTACTTTCGAAATTTTGCGTTCCACTTATAAACTCATAATTATGCAGTGGTCCTCGAAATCGGTATGCGAATAACTCAATGTCCTTCGATAAGAGAAAGGTACAAGCCAAAACTGATTTTCTTTTATTTATACAACTACGTAGTAAACAAATGAAACCACTCAACCGGATTTATATCGCATCCCGTCACCCGTCGCCCAAAAAAGTATACGATTCAAAAGTTCGATACATATTTTCAATCATCTCCCTATATCGGTCGACATTCACTCTCTCTCTCTTGTTTGGCATCCTATGTTTACTCCACGATCCATCTCGCTCCCGCCCCTCCTTCCGACACGAGGACCACCCGACGCCACAGACTCTTTCTATAACCATGCCAACTCCCCCATCCACGCGAGGGCCTCGCCAATTAGCGACCAGACAGCGACTCTCTCGCTACGTGACGATTCCATTCCGCGCCCCCCAACCAGCAGCTAATTCCGACTTCCAGGAGCACTCGAAAAAGGCTTCCAGAGTGGTTTCAGGGATCATCCAAAGCATTCTTCCGTCAACGGTCGTCATCCGGAAGCCCGTAGCCACTCAACTCCACCACGGAATCGGTGGCGAAGGGTGGCGAGCGGTTCAGAATGATGTATCGGTGCCACAGCGGGTTCTTTTTTGCGAGAGGCGTTGAAAAAATTCATCTCAAAGGCGTCTGAATGTTCTCTCGTACATCGCGACTTGTGGGGCGCCGTTCGCAGGCGTATCAGTGAATGGAACGACTGAGGTTTTGAAGAGATCGGCGTGTGTGGTCCTTCAGAGTTTTAGCTCTCGGATTTTTCTCTGATCTACGTCCGTGTAGAGGGATTCATTTAGTGCTCGAATTAGTTCGCTAAGGGTTGAAGTTTGTTTATGGGTTTTTTCTGTCTAATGGTTTGTTTGCGTAATGGGGATTTAGTTTTATTTTTTTGATGTATCTCTAGCGTCTGTTTCTTGTTCTTTTCGTGGTGGATTAAAAGTGGTATCGAAATGGGTGAATGGTGAAAGGGTTTGTCAGTAGTGTGGCTCGTAAGGTTATTATTCATTTTGGAAGATGGGAGTTGATTTTAAGTGATTAGGCATAACTTTGTAGGAAGCCATAATAAATTATGAACGAACACTTTGTATCTTTTCTACGTTTTAGTATGTGTATAGCATATAATTCTTTAATCTTTTAAGATCGTGGCGTGTTAAGTTTTAAATTAATTAAATGATCACGATAAAATAAATGTAAATAATTTTAAGAATAGCAGGCCTGAACATCTTGAGTTCGTTACGTTTCAATTTTGTTTCATTGTATCAGTTTAATTATGCATCTTTAGTTTTATAATACCTGATACAATTTTTCGTGCTAATTTGGTTTACGTAACTTGCAATTTTGTATCATGTGGTCACGAAAGTGTTTCAATGCAGAGGGCGTGGGTTTCCCGAAATGGCATTCATACGGGAGCCAAAGAAGTCACGAATCAATTTCTTCCTCGTGATGTGTTACTCTGGCGCCAGCATCAATCTACCGCAATCTGCGACGTCGACCACCGCTAATCGGCCAAATGGACTGCTTCCTCTACTCGCAAAACCTATGGAGTTCGTGTTTTTATTGGGATTTATCTCAATTTAATCACGTACTTTATTATCTTGCAAGTAGTTCATTGAATTAGTGGTGTTATAATAGTCAGCGCGTGTTCATATTTCTCAAGAATCGAATTTCCCGTTAACATTTTAGTTTGTGGACGTTGGAAATATTTTCGGGAGTCGTCAATAGAAGCAATTTGGCAAACGCGGGAGCCCTTGTCTAAGTTCTGGGATTTCTTTGTCGCTAAGGACTAAAATTACTCTTCAAAGGAGTATATATCTAAACATTCTTTCCGGAACACTTCATTCCATTTTCACTTGGCCGTTCACCAAAGCTGTCTTGAGCATTTTTGAAACGGTCTAAGAGAAGTTCTAGTTTAGTCTCGTTTTATTTTTCATCTGCCGAAAATAATGAATAAGGAATCCGTGGGAGCAATCCGACGTCCCGTTTTTGCGTAATGTTGCGAAAATTTTACTGCTTCGTAAGAACCCTACAGTATTATTCTGAACGTATAACTACGCCCCCTTAGTCGTGTTGGTACTGCTCACGTATTTTCCACGTGGTGCGTTGGCGTATTTGAAAAAGTGGTTTAGTTTATGTAGCGTTGGCCCCACCTCAGATTCAAACTCTGGTATTGAACCAATCCGGTTTTCGCAAGAACGAGATATGATCTCACGGTTTACGCCTGTGAATCACAGCTTGTTATTGCTTGCGTCAGCGATCTTCAAATGGCCCGCAATTCGTGAGCATAAACTGCGATTTTGAGGGAAAAAGAGGTCTTCAAACACTTCCTCGACACAATCTGGCGTCGATTAGAAAAAACGTGCTGAATAATGTTAGTGGAACGCACGTGTTTTTGTACTGCGTCCCAAATGTTATATCTGAAAGAGTTGTTTTAAAAAAAGTCGGGGTTGTATGTGTTATTTTTATAAGAAAACATGTAAACGCCGTTACTTTATATTTAGTTGAAGTATAAAGCTTAGTCAGAACTTTATTTTCTGGAGAATATGTGAAAATAAAACAATTGTGATGTCATGTTTATGGTAATCCAGTTCACGCACGTATGAGTCATCGTAACCGAGAAAAAATACTCGTCAAGTCACGAATCCTCTGTGTTTTCTATAACTCTTGACCTTTCTAACTCGCGATAAGAAAAATGTGTTCGAAACGTTTCTTACATGAGATAGTGCTTTTTTATTATTCTATAAACAGATGTTTTTCTCAAATTCTCGCGGTTATCAAAAAAAAATGTTAAAAAGAATTTTTTCAACTATCCTTTGTCATTTGTCTGAATGCGATAATATTTACCTCATATTACCTCTTTTAATGTTATTGAATTTATGTATTTATTAATCTATTAGGTGTCGTACGATTATTTCCTCTTCTCACTGTCTAAATTACGTTATATCCTCCTTAACTATCCCAACAATATGCTATCGCCAACAGACTAGTCTGTAGTCTAGTCCTTCTGTCGTTTGTCTCATTGCTTGGCAACGTATTGTTCAATGGAATAGAGCTTGTTTTCCGCTCCATTCGCATCGAGCGTAGGGCGAACGTGTCAGCTCCACTTCATCGTTTCCAAGCGACGAACGTAAACATCTCCGTCTGCTTAATCCGCGTTAGCAACAATCCGTCAGAAGGGCTTTAATATGCTAAAAGAGCCATTGTGAAGGAGGGCCGCCGTGTCGTCTGCCCTCCCACGCTACGTCGCCTTCCGCATCCGAAGTACATGTGTCGGCCCCTCCCACAAAAGGCGCGGATGAATCCCAGCAGTCGTCTGGCGAGATTGCGCCTCATCTGCGCCCTCAATGGAGAGTTTCACTTAAACGCACCTCATATTCATCTCCACGATCGTGTTCGTTCATGCGGAGCTCTCGTCGGCGCCATTTAAGCAGCCGCGTGTTTTTAGAACTGCTTGTCTTCCCTCAAGGGAAAATTTTCTCGGGTTTTCTTGTCCCGTGTACGTCAGTAGAAAGGTTGAAAGTACTCGCAAAAGAGGGGTTTTACCACGTGCACGTCTGCTTGGCAAGATATCGGAATTACGGTGGAGTTGTGCTAACCTCTCTCTTCAGATGCCTTTGTAACGCTGTCATCGTTCCCACACACCCTCCCCCAAAGCTGGAGCTTTGCACAGATTTTTCTCTAGCGAGTACCGTTTTTTCTGGTTATATCTGGATCGTACCGGTGTTTCTTTCGTGCAAGGTTAAGGTTGGGCTTGTTTAGAAGTGATCGTATTGGAATGATATAGCTAATTTATTTCCTTTTTGTATTCCTGGTAGGATTTGTAGATTACCTTTGGAAGTTCTTGTGATGTATTTTTAACTCTCGTTAATGTCGATTTATTGGTTCGGTATCATCAAATACAAGCTTCTCTATGAAGTGTTCCTTATGCAGCCAATTATATCTCTAGGTGTTCTTTTCTATTAAGAATAGGTCTAATTTTTGTTTGCGAAAAGTGTTAAATACGTAATTTTACGTAGTCTTTTTATCTTTTAAGCGTAGTCAACCAAATCTAGCCTTATGAATCCAGTTACGTATTTATAAATGCGATGTTAACGATGATTAATATCTCTTGGTGCGTTATGTTATCTTCATTTTCTTCGGTCATCTAAACATACCTCACCAATTTGACGAGTAGGAAATGGTTCCGATTTTATCCGGTTAAACTTCAAAAGAAAACACCAACTCCAGCACCAATTAGTCACTCAACTCATCCATCAGGTTCACGTTTCCAACACGGGCTAAGATCTGCGCATCCAGGACACGAAATTCCTCAGCGTTTTCCCTTTTTCCCTTTTTCTCTTTCCGTTCGCCACACGTGTTTTCTACCTATTAGGTATCCATCAGGATCCATGCTCGGCTTGTTTTACCTCGTCCTGGAAATATCGCGGATCTCGTAGTCAGAGGATGGTCTCATGTCGCCGTCTACGGGACAGGTGTCTCGTCCGGTCTCTGACATGGGCCTCCATGTCCGAATCGACGTGTCGCTGAATATGGATTACGGCTTGTTATCTCAATCTAAGCCTCTCGTTATGAATCTATTCGTTGCCATGGTACTTGTGTCGTGCGTGTAAGTGCTGCTTCTTACGGAAGGTTTTGCAAATACATGAGTGTTCCTGGATGTAAATACGTAGCGTAGATTCAGGAAGTAGTGCATCATGTAGAATCGATCGTAGTTATATTCTAAGAAGCCTTTTAAAATATGGTAACTCGTGGAATAAATAATCCTGAAAAGTTTATGGATTGGAGAGTATGTGAAAGATTGATTCACCTTATGTTAACTTAGTAGAATCAATAAATATATCACGCATTATCTGGAACGATGTTGGTTTTCTTTGTTAGATTGAAAGGTATGGTAGAGAACTTGTAAATTCGTGGGAGATTCATCATTATGATAAATTAGTCCTTCATTTAATAAATATGATTTAATCGAGCACATAATTAATTAATTAGCTTGAGTATTTAGTATAATTTGAGATCAAGATAGATGACTTTTCTACTTATTCATTCTAAGGTTTTAAAGTTCATATTTTTGTTAAACGTAAGCTTATAGTTTGATTTTTATACCGAAAATCGTTCTAGAAAATACAGAAACAACCCAAGAATGAAAAGTAAAGAACAACAGAAATTTAATTATTATATATTTGTTTAATGATGAAGTCATTTTTAATTGGCATTTTCACGATAGATAATGTCAAAGCGTGTTTAGATCATCCCTCGATTACGTGGTCGTTCTACTATTAAATACAGAATTGAGTCTTCTTTCCTCTACCTATCGAAGCAGAGCTATTATTGAAAAACATCCTCGTAAGCCCCTTCTAAACTTCGTAAAGTGATGTCACACACCTTTCACAATTCGAGCCGTGAAAGCTGTCGTGGGAGGACAACGATAGCATTCACATTTCGAGTTATCGGTGACGTTGGAAAGTTGTCAGTCGTAGGTGCAAATCGCGTCGACCTCACCTCATGCCCTTCAAACATCGCCCGCTAATGCTCCATCGAGTATTTAAATCTCGGTGTCTCGTCTCTTTTAATCCTTCCCCGTGTCGAGATGATCGCGTGATGAAAGGATGTCCCGTGCGGGACGAAAGCTCTGCTCCGTGTCCGGAATTTATCTCCATGGTCGTATATCACATATCGCGTGATTTCGGTACCGCGGACTGCATCCTTGTACAAATTTGTTTACTTCACTTTTTTTTCCCTTCAGGATACGGTCTTGATTCGGTAATCCTTCATAGTTTTGGCTCGTCTGGAACGACTCCTTTTTCCCACGGAATAGAATAAATCTCTCGTGTTCCCCCTGATATTTATTAGCTGATTTGCATTTGTTTGACAACTCTCCGAGAAAGAAATATAATAGGGTGTAAAGGTAATGATATTAATGCGGGAAACTGTAGTGATAAATGGTCCGATACGAGCGTGTCCTTCAGCGATGTCTCAGAAGCCTTCGTAATGCTGTATTTTTCCGTTTTTGGTCGGACAAATGAACGGCTCATGTCCGGTACGCGTATGTGGGTATAGGTGCGATTTTTTACGTAAGTGACATTTTCCCCGGTTTCCATGGACTCGAGGAAAGGGTGAGGTAATGTTTTGACTGTTTGGAGAATTTGTTCTGTGGTCGCGGTCGGTTAGCGTGTTTTCCCTGCATGCGATTTTCTAACGGAGAAAGTTTTATTCAAGGACTCGGTTTCCTTTCTACGTATTTGTCAGGAGTTCATTCCATTAATTTAGTGGTAACGTTTGAATCTGATTAAATGAAGACGTTAATATTCTAGGATTTTTATGTATCTATAATATACACTTTTTACTTCGATGTCTCTTTTAAATTTAGAATTCATTTTTAATGGTGACAGATTCGAGGTTTAATTTTTTCGTGATTAAGTGCAGATTGAATTGATTATTATCTTACGTAACAGAAGGGATATTTTGCCGAATAGTTTAAAATCTCCTTATCAGCTTATTTTTAAAGATGCAGGTAAATGTATACTTTGCAGTAACTGCTAGAAAAAACCGTAAGACGTGAGCTATTTCTGGGATTCTCAAAAGAAATAAAAATATTATTGCTTTCCGTAACATGCTGGGATTACTGGTAAGTCCTCCTCGTGTAAAGTAGTCCTTAAAATGTAATCAAAATGAGGATTGGATCGAATGTAAAAGAAAATATTTCTGTACTCAAGTGGGAGTAGGATTGAGGCATAAATCCGTGTACGTAAAATTTTAAGTATCATTATTTCGCGGTTCGCCATTTTGCTTTGAAAAAATCCCTCCGATTCAAGTCCGCATTCATCGAAGAAGGCTTTCATTCCGAGGTTTACGAGGTCCCCTCTTTGAAGTTAAAACGTAATTCCTGCATAAATAGCTTTCATAGCGTACACACTCCCAGCAGATACTTCGATGTGTATTTATCTCTCTTAAGATTCCTTTCTATTTTCGTAACTTCTTCTCCTTGCTAGCTCAAATTCGCTCATCTTCGTTTGTCCTTCGTCGATACCGGATGTAATCGAAACCGTGTTTCGCGAATGCGATTTATCACAGCTTCTTTTACTTAGATCCTGTGCATCTATTACGGGTTTTTTTTTGTTAGAGAGTCACTTCCCTTTTGGAAAGAGGTTGTCAAATAACCTCCGGTCCTGGGGCGATTAGTCCTCGGCTGCGAACTGCGTCATCAGGGGTTGAATGATGGCGCATCGTGATATTGGTTTTAATGAGTACGCGGATTCTTCAGAGTCTTTATTGTTTCCGGTTGTTAGGGGAGGCATAAGTTTGTCTCATTTGCGTTCGATAACCGCAAATCTTCCGGAGTTTATAACCACGATGTCTATATATACTGTGTTAAAATTACGCAGGATTTTAGGAAACATCTTGTAAATTTAGAATCTACCGATGTTACCCTAAATCAACTGCGGGATGTTTACTTTATTTTGGTCTAAACTCGTTTTTCTTCGGAGTTGAGCTAATGTCTTTACGGCTTGCGGTCGATTAAAGTAAATAGAAATGTACGTTTTTACTGGTAAGGAAAAGAGATATATTCGATGTTTTAATGTTTTGGAAATTAAATTCGTTTGAGAAATAATTCTAGCGGCGTTTTCTCATTTTGTTCTTTAGAAGAAAGTTTAAGGTCACGTGTTTACTGATTACCGGTG
Organism: Pantala flavescens; assembly: GCA_020796165.1. Classification (NCBI taxonomy): domain Eukaryota; kingdom Metazoa; phylum Arthropoda; class Insecta; order Odonata; family Libellulidae; genus Pantala; species Pantala flavescens. The sequence continues at coordinate 15,906,519 of CM036881.1, read as the reverse complement.
GAAGAAATTAATTATTTTTTGTTTAATATGTTAAACTATAATCCATTGTAAAGATGATAGAAATTCTCCAAAATTTAAGCGATAGAAGGATTTGAAATATTTTAAATATCGAGTATAAAATTAGAATATCTTAAATTTAAACTTGGAATGAATTTCTTTGTTATTGTACTTTAGAAATGATGCACCTGTTTTAGACCCAATGTTTTTCTTGTTCGTTGCCAACGCGACTTATTCGTTTCGTTCGTATTCCCTTTTCATTGTTGGGCACGCGCTTTTAATGCATCTGTGCAGATTTGAATAATGCCAATCTTGTGGATTTTCGGTGGGGTTGGTTTCTATTAATAAATCGGCGAGGACATTCACTTGAAACGGAATGCCAGCTGCGGGCCGACGGGGGACGAACGAGAGGCCAGCTGCCGGGTCACGTGTTCCCGCGGAGAAGTGCGATAAGTCAAGTGAAGGGGAAGGCATCGAGGAAAGTGAATGCAGGAGCAGTCCCTTTCAGAGGCGACTCTTTAATGGAAGAGTGAAACAAGGCGAGTCGTCTGTCTGCAGGGAAATATCGCATGTGTCGTGGCTAACGGGAATGCTAGGCAAGATAAATGCTCCACCTCAATTTGCACCCGTCAGAGAATTATGCGCCGTGCAGGTCCTCGATGTTTCTTAACGTGGGGAAGGGTTCGTCGCGATGGAAGCTTTATCCAGTTAAGAGAGAGGGATTCGGTCATCGTGTGTAGTTGTTAGTCGGTTATTTTGATCGGATATGGAGGTCGCAAGCGTTTGCGGGAAAGCGTTCAAAACGTCATTACATCGAGTGGCGAAACTAAATTCGCTGCGGAATCGCTTACGGCTATGGATTTATGCCTCATATCCTCTAGTTCTCCAATGAGGAATGGATGTGAACGTGTAGTTTATCGGGAACTCAATTTGAGCGAATGAATCGCCGTTAATCGGGACTATTTCTGCTCTATGATTTGTGCCTATTGCTCATTTGTGGGGTAGGAAATGGTGGTCACATGCGTTTATGATTTTTATGGTTATTTTTTGAACCGTTGATGAAGTAAGAGCATTGTGTGGATGAGCATAGCTCTGTTGTTTGATGCTTACGTATTAGTACTTCGTAATAGAAAAATATATTCCTCTCACTTTATTGGTATGTTTGTCGTGTTAGTTTTAAGTTTGTTTCCTCCAGCCGATGAAATTTTTCCGGGTTATAAGTTTCATTATAACTTTTTTTATTTATGATACATCATAATATGTAGGTCATATTTTTATCTATTTTATTAGATTGAAGATATTTTGCGAAGTATTGGTTTAAATTCATCATAATTACGCTTTTATAGGTGATAAATAAAGTCATGTAAAACTATCGTAATATTTTTCTTTATTTTAGTATTTCGTTGCGATATTAATTGTAGTATTTAGTATCAAAAAATTCATCCATAATTATAATCATAATGTATTATAGTATCTTATCGTCATTGTTAATTTCACACCATCTTATAATTGTAGTTATTAACGTGCTAAATCTCGTCTCGTTTGCGGAATTACGAGTTGACGTGTAAGACACAGCGCTTCCGCTATTCGCACTCAAGATTTAGCGTCTGCGAGAGTTGATTCCGTCGGTTAATTTCAGATCAAATGGCATCCCTCCTACTCAAGAGGTTTATTAATTTTCGAGGTGCGCCAAAGCGGAATACTCGGTGCGATTAAATATCGATTCCCTAACCCGCAGGGCAAAAAGCTGCTTAAAACCTCCCGAATTTGACGGCACATCTGCCTCCATCCAATTAACCCTTCGATCAACTACCCAACTCCATTCCAGCGAGATTTTTCCCTTAATGCGTCCTTCCCGAACGCAACCCCGTTACTCATCGTTTTTCTTTTGTTTTTTTTTTCATCCCGCCACATTCTTAATCACTTCGCGTGCTAACAGAAGCCGTAACATCGCAGTTGGTTTTTTCATCGGCGATCGTACCCGCAGACGAATGTGTTTACCCGTCTGTTCCCCCCCTTCCACACGAATTACGCCCCCGTTAATTTGCGTGCTTCTCCCCTTACCTTCATCTCTCATTGTTAGCGATCGGTTTTTTTTTTTTCAATAATTTTATAGCCCGGATTCGGAAAGAACCTCATTTGTTTCCCGGAAGCAATTTTTCAAGCCGTTGGAAGGATCATTTTTCACTCGTCGCCCTCTCTCAATGTAATTTGTCGATCCATTTTCGCATGTTTCCCCATCCGAAACGCTCATTCGCGATTGATAATTTAATTAAATGGTCGACGAGGCACGGAAAATTAGCGTCCAATTGTCAGCGATCGAATTCGACGTAAACGCTTCGAGTAATATCGCGCTCAAGAAACGTCGATCTTTTTCTTTTTCCTTTTCGTAGAACGTCAGTTTTTCCTCATTTGCACGCCATCTGCGTTTATTTATATCGCGTCAAATTCAATTTGGAATTTATCTTGCTCGCGTCGCCCGTAACAGATCGTAAATTCCGGGAAGTGATAATTTATTTCCATAGTTCTTATATTTATAAACTTTTGGTTTCCTTATGGTATTCAGTGCTCGCTGAATCTCGGCGCAGTAGAAGTCACGTGAATATTTCTCGCTAACGGATTCTCCCACCCCCGCCTCTGACGTCACCCAACGGTTTCTATCTATGGGACATGACGGCGATGAGACTACAACAAAAGAAGTGCTAAAACTGCTCTCGTTATATGTCATATCGTTCACACTGTCGCTTAAGCCATTACTCATTCCATTCCGTCTCTGGTTTTTCCATCGGAAGTGCTCTTCAGCAAGCGGGAGGGTGTAATTGTTCTACAGCATTATCTATCCCACGGATTGCTCGCATATCTTTAACGGCGCGTGTTTTCGTGCGAAACGTCGCGTCTTTAGATGCGTAGAATTTGTTTTGCTCCTTTTAGTTTGGTCTTAATGTCGATGGGTTACTCTGAAGAAGTGGTAATCGATTAGGACACAATTCTGGGCTTAACCATTTTTTCTAGTAGTCTACGAATATGTATTCATTGTTGTTTTTTGTTGCGTCAATAATTCCGAGTTGTATGCGTTTAGAAAAAGGTAAAGGGTTATTCGTAATGTGATGAATAAAATTTTATGTATTTGTTCTCATGGCAACGAGAGTATGTTGTGTATATGTTATCATATCAAGTCGATTTATCTTTGTGGAATCCCAAATCTCTATCTCTTCCTAAATATCATTTATGAATTATTAAAATGTATTCGAGACAATTGCAATGTCTCGTTTTAACTTAGACTATAGTTACCTTTATATTTAATTTTTACACACGTCACATCAGATCTGCGTTTTAAATTCACTGAATTATGATGCGTAAAATAGCTAGTGATGTACTTCGTTGGCGATGTCAAAATCCACTGCATCACCCTCTACCCTTTTACGAATACATAACCATAAGACCTTTACACTGAAAACCAGTAGCCTGCCAACCGTTACCACTTCCGTCTTCATCCTCTGGTCACCTTTAGAGCGCGTGTTATTCCGCCTTCCCACCTTTTCGCAGAATTCAATAGCGAGGAACCTTGCCCTTAAACCAGTTCAGCTGTTCATAACCCTGCGATGCCTTTTCGCCGAGATAAAAAGGTCAATTCCTTCATCATCGCCATTAAGTCTCACCGTCTTCCTCGAGCCATTAATGACGAAGGTTCAAAATCCTATTTGCCCTTTCTCACCAAGAACAACCCGTCATCCCCTTTATTGGCATTTTTTGGCCAAAAGGTGTACCCCACGTAAAGGTTGGGTCGCCATTTTTTTCACCCTCTTTTCTTCATTTTATCTTCCGGAGTGTGAAGGTGAGAGGTGGTAACCTCCGAGTCATAATGCGCAGTGCTTTCTGATATAGGTTCAAAATGTAGCGTAAATATGCATGCCAGCGGCTCTTCTTAAGGCCTTCCTACAGTACTCATTAAGTTCTGGTGATCGTATCCAATGTTAGGGCGCTAAAGAAGGAATGTAATGAACGATATATCTCGTTTTTTCTTTCCGGATTGCTGGAATTGTTTACACAAGCAGTATCAAAGTTGGAGTGATACCTAGAATTCGATTGTTTTATTTTTTGGATTCGGAAAGGTTAATTAAATTTGGAGTAATTACTTGAGTAATTTTATCTACTTCTAGAATATTAGCCGGAAATTTAGTATAATTTCTTGAGGCTCTTATTTCCAAAGAGGATATAAGTCTTCCGAGAAAGTGTGGATTTAATGGGATTTTCGTTCCTTCATTAAAATGTTCTCTTTTCAATTAATTATAATGACTTTCTATATTTTAATTAGCGAATAGGATTCATAATTAAATCGAATGCTTTTAATTAGTAGTATCGTATTATCGTTCGTAGATCGTAGCTATTGGTTTTCTAGGAAAGCTTTCTGTATTGTTGATATTATCTATCAATTTCTATATTATCTACGAGTTGTAATTGCAACAGAATATGGTAGTTATTAGTAGGAGTTTATTCTGTTTGCATATCGTATTTCATATTTTTCTTATTTTCGATACGTATTCATTTTTAAAATATGTTTCCGATGACTCAGTACAATCGAAAGTCAATCCGCGAACGAGCAGGGTCCAGACAAAAAAATCGAAGAAAGGAATATAAACATAAATAATGTCACGTCACAATATATTCGGCTGTCAAAGGGTCCTGAAATTCCGTTTCCTCCACGGTCATTGTGAATTCAGGTACGCCTTCCCGGTACAACATCCCTTCACGTCCGCCATGAAAGAAAGAAGCGGTCACCGTCCACCGGTCACTGTACGTGTTTTTTAGTTCCAATGCCCTCTGTCACAGGGTCCCAACGAAGTGGATTCCACGAAGGCGTAAGTTCATGACTACAAGAAATCGCAATAAATTTTACGCCTCATACATATCGTCGAATTATTTTGGCACGAAGGATTACTTTTGCGAGGTACTTGACGTGGTCTACACGTAGTGATTCGTCCAATGGTCCATGATAGACTTCCCGGGTGCGAAGTTGGTCTGAAAGGCGTCATCATCTTTTTTATCGGGTCGAGATGTTCGCGCTACCGTTAAAGCCTCGGAGGGATGTAAGTAATTACCGCGGAGTCATCCGATGATTTTCAGCATTCCTCATTAATAAAGGCGAGGGCGTTTCCCAGAATCCCATTCGGGGCGGGAAGCACATTCCGACAAGCGATATTAAAGAGTGCTTTCTCCTCGAGATGGTTCTGCGAGAACGCGAGGGAAACCCCACAGTCGAGGAAGTGGTTATTCGGTTAAATTATCTCGCCGGAAATTGAATCTTCGAAGAGTGCGATTCCGTTTGTATCGTCGAGGGAAATGATTTATGGCAGCGATTCTCCTGCTTGCATCGTCTGGGAGTAGTTTTCTTTTTCCGTACAGCGCTACGTATATAGCGTGCCGTTTTTAATAGTGTTTTCAGGTGTATGGTACAGCTTACATGGTCTTATTTGAGTGTTTGCGGGCAATATAATCCCACAAGTGATGTGAGAGTATTAACAAGAAACTTAAAACCCATTATAGTAATTCATAGTTCGCTGCTTACGTTTCGGTCGGTTGATTTTATCTACGTAATTTAAAGCGAATGCTACCATATTTACGTGATGGGTTCATCTTTGTTTATATACGATAATAAATTTCGTATCTTACCTCTCGTAATTATTACGTGCTTTTTTATAAATACCGTATTTATTTAAATCCAGAGATCGTATATCCATGGAGAACACGAAGATTTTTCCTTTCAGTATTATAAAAAGCCCATCATGCCGTAGCTTCAACAGTCTCTTTTGGGACTATTACAGGAAGACTCCGAAAATTTTTCATCTAGCCCCAGATTTGCTCATCTGCTCGGCGCATATTTTTTTTTTTCATTCGGAAGATTCATCCTTCCGGAAAAACGGAATCCTGGAAATATATGTCGCAAAGTGATTTCTTTTTTTCTCGATACGAATTCACGTAGACGGGAACGGGGTACCTTTCCCTCCTCCGGGAACATCCTCGCCGTCTAACCGCCCCAGACCTTTTCAACACTCGTCACGTCCCATAAGCCCGCTGCAAGAATCCATTAAATGGAGTGTATTATGGTTCCTTTGGGTGAATCCGTTACGCCAGGGACCTTCTTCCAAATGTCATCCTAATGATAAAAGCCAACGGCCGATAGTCTCATTACCCTTTGACGGACTTTTTCACCACCCGTGGCATTTTACCCTTTTTTTTTAATAACAAACCGTACGCGTGCTGGAGAAGGTCTTTGGTCCGTTCGGCGTCCTCGGGTTGACATTTCGGGTTATCTCACGCGTTTCCAACTCTCGTACCCTTTCGGAATTTTTGCTGAATTACGTGAAATGATTTCGATAGGACGTGTCGACTTTTTTACGAGAACGCCTTCCAGAGGGTTTATCCATTTATATTTGTTAATTCTTAACTTGTTATCTTTCCGTATTATGTCAAATATTGGGGAAATATTCACGATAATCTCTTTCTATGTCCTTTCCTGTTTGTTTACGAAGCTTCTTCAATTATTTTTACGTAATTATTTTGACGATTAAATAAATACGTGAATCGAAATTGAATTCAAATTTTGAATTGGTCGTAATATTTCTTCTTTCGGTATAAAGAAAGCGAGACAAACAGTTATTGAAGAAGTTTAGCCCATTTATTTTATCATGCAAAAATTCTTTTTTAAGGTCAACTTAAATTTTAATACCGTAGCTTTTATGTTACAGTTGTATTTACAGCGTGGAAGGTATTCACACTTATGTATATCTTTCAAATCACTCCTTATTAGAAGATAAGTTTACAGAGTATTCATGGAATATAATAACGTATTCTCTAAGGAACTTACTGTCTCGTTTACAGTATTCATCATCTACTAATGAAATGATAGCTAGATAGGCATTTTTTATATTGAAGAAAGAATATTTTTTAAGATACGTTACACCAAAGTTCATGATAAAATTCTTTTGAAAAACGAAACTGGTTTTCGTCGTTAAAAAATATCCTTGTAGCTATTTATTTTCGAGCCACCAAGATGACTCCGTTGAAAGATGATATGCTTAAACGAAAGATATTTTCTCAAATGAGAAAATAATGCCACATGACATTCTGAGAATTCGAAACCAAAGCCTAGAGCGTCTAGTTCTCTTTGGTAAATAAGCGACAGTTGTTTTTCGTCCCACGTTGCGATGCTGTTTGACAAACTAGGAAGATTAGAAAGAGGGACACGAAAATGTTCATTTTTGATATATTAAGACGCTCCAATTAGTAACGTGGATGATTTAGAATATGTGCATAGTCTCAGTGGGTCTTTGAAACCTTAATTATGCGATAGCGTGCACTTCATACGTTTAGCGGTAACGAAGCTCTACCATGGAGCTTTGATGTCTGATACGTAGCCGCATAGAGCATTCCTTTTATCGGGCAGTGGCATCGTTTTAAAGCAAAAGGGATTAAGAGTTTCTCATATAGTATTTTCCTTTCATTCCGTATCTCGGAGCAACTCCGCGAGTGTTTCTTTGCGCCATGGAAACCGAGTTTATTAGCAGGCACAAATTAGTCATTTTGTCGTAGCGAAGGAGTGCTGTATTAGAATAATTATTTCCAGAAGAAGGAACATTATGAGAAATCGTCGTCATGTAACTCTATGCGGTACGTAGTAACTCATAAGGTTTCTTGCATTAATTTCGTACTTTTATGTAAGTATTTTTATGTGAATAGTGTGTCTGAATATATCGTATTGCATTGGAGCGTATGTAATTAGTTTATTGTCGAAACAACGAATTAAAAATCTCGTAGAAGTACTATTCATTATAGTTATTTTCTCCAAGTATTGTGTGCCTCAATACTCTTAGAGAGTTTTATTGGTTGCCTAGACAATGAGAAGAGCCTATGCTGAGACAAATTGCGTTCTTAATATCGATTAATATTTTTCTTCTGTACGAAGGCAATAAATTTACTGCAGTCGCCTCTCGCAGCCAGCGTAGACTACGAATGGGAATGTAATTTTACTGCAAGTACGTATAGCTCATACATGTGCAGCTGAAATATAGATTATGCCCTTTGAGTCGAGCTCCAAATTGGGTCGTGGTTCTCATGCCAGAGCTCATCATCAAATGCTCACGACATTTATGTATTTGGTTGTTAATCAGATTAGTCCATTGGGTGAAGTCACCCCTTTCGATGAAGAGGGAGTAATTTTTCACTAACGCATCTCTCATTCGTTTTATTCGGGCGCATGTCTGACATATTCGACGAAGATAGCAAGCAAGATAAGTCCCATAAAAGTCTGTGTGGCGAAGGTCAGCCGTAAGTCCATTTTTCGTAATGTGCGAAGAGAGGGAGGAGGCGACGTTCATACGTCGTTATCTGTGTTGTTTTCTGAACGAGTGCTGCCAGAAGGTCTTCTTAAGCTGACGCATACCACTCGTCATTCACGACCCTTTGGTATTAATATTTTCTCTCGTATCAGTCAGTACAACTCTCTATATTGAGTTGTCTGTGTTTGAAGTCGAGATGTAAAAGATACGTATTTATTAGTATTATACGTATTAGTATACGTATTGCTTGGAGATCTCTTGTTAGATCGCATTTAAATCTCTCGTTTCTATTTCAATGTGATTTTGATTTTATAAAATGTATTGAGTTTTATTGAAAGATATGTTAAAAGGTTGCTTTTTCATCGTTGTTATCAATAAAAATGTTCGTCGTAAATTACATCTCTTTTCTGTTCATATTATGGTAGTAAATACTTCGTTACTTGTTTCTCTTGTATCATCTTCAATTGAAATCATTCGTAAAAGGATTTATTTTGAAAGAAATATACCCGAAAGTTAAGTTATTAAATCATCCTGGTAATAGGTTAGCTTGTCATTTATTACTAAAAGGTTGTTGTTCTATAAAATGTAATTTATATTACATCAGAGTGGTCCGTTATATGCACCCTTATGTCCCTGCTGCTTTCTCTACACCGCTCTCTCCTGTCTCCTTAGATTTTAGTCCCTTGCGTTACCCAGTGAATTTTTCAAGCCCTCGCCACGTTTCAAGGCTAATTCAGGCTCCCCTCCCATTCCTAATTTGTCCCAAGGAAATTGCTCATCTCTTTCCACTCGTTGTGAAATGCAACCACCCCATCGTTCGACCCCCTTCTTACCGTGCCATCCAATTAACCGATATCTGCAAAAAATGGTCAAGGTCGGATGGTATCACACATCGGTGCCCAGAAGGGCACTTGGTAAATGACATTGGTGAAGAAAGTGTGAGATTAAATAGCGAATAAAGATATTCCGATGTTTATCAGAGTGGAATATTTTTGATCGATTTTGTATAATATTTTAAGGTATACACTAAAAATGGAATTCATGAGATAAGTGGATATTCTAAGTAATCGATGGTATACGTAATATACAAATTACGAAGAATAATTTTCTTATTTCATGACATGAAGTTCCCCTTCAATAGTAATCAGGATATTTTTTACAATTTTATCCCTTTCTTATTCATGTTTGATTCATAAATTATTTCTCCAAATATCCACTGAAGTTTATTTTTTATTTTAACCTCTTGAGGCATCGAAATATTTCCAATATATTTTTGTCATCGTTATGTGAAAGCTTGTGCTCAAAAAGTAACTTCGCAAACATAATCGTCTGTTTACGTTCTACTTGAATTCATCCAAATATTTTTACTTATACGGAGACTGTTTAGTTGCCATGGGTACGTTTCGTAGTTTATTTAGGTCTATCGCCGTCAAATTTTCCATAACATTCCTTCGCATTCCCGAGCTATTTAAATTTAGCTCTTTTCATAAAAATTTCCCCAACTAAAGAAGTTCAGTGCTCATTATTTTTCTGGATCGATCAGTGCCTCGTAAAAGCGTCTTCATTCTGGCGGAATCTCGGGGAAAAAGAACGAGTAGCGCACGTGAGTTCTAACAGACTCGGTTACTTGGCGTTTAAGGACTGTTTCGAAACTCCTAGACTTAGAATCCACCAGTTAATTCGGAAGTTTACGACTACGTAAAATTTTTTACTTCCATTTACTGAAAACCGGAAAAGGAGTCCGTGCTAAATAGGTTCTTGGCAGGAACTTTCAAAAGGCAAGTATTAAATCTAAATCTAGCGCAGAGTTGAATATGAACGAGATTTGGCGCTTTGTAGAAGTTGGGTTTTATTTTTTCGAAGAATGGAGTTTTTGTCGATTTGTTGAAATTCTTTATCTCGTGTTTGGTTGGCTCTGTCGTTTTTGACTTTTCTTCATTGGTGAATTGTGCTTTTGTGAGTAAAGTTGTCCTTTTATGCATTCGTCATTGCTTTTCGAATATAATTTATAATTTTATTGATAAGTTTATTTCGTTATAACTGTGGTTTCAGAACACGATATATTACTTAAAATATGGATATGATAAGTAGTCCATATTCTCGTATTTCAACCTCGATGAGTTCTTTTTAAAATGGATTTCGCGAACAATGATGACAGAGGATTGCGCTCAAATTAAATGGAGATATTTTATCGCAATCATTTATCTTAATTCATCGTAGACTGTGATCGTGTTCAATTATTACTATTAATTATTTAGTTTGGAAGTTATCTTAAATAGGATCAGGAGTTGTGTGTGAATTATCTCAGGAGAACCTCTCATGGATCATTCGTTAACAAGGTGCGAGCAGCATTCTAATTCATATTCAGTCCAGTAGGCGCTATGCAGGGCAAGGCTAGCAACACTTCTATCAGTGTAATGGAGTACTGAATATCGATTGCGATCATGAACCATTGAGAAGTATACTTTATTAGTTGGGCAAGAGAATGGGAGAGGTTATATGTAATCATACCGAGCGTATGATATATTCCTTCCTGCACCATCACGCATTGTCCGACTCATATTGCGATATCCATTCTTCGTATTGGAAATCATTTCCATGCCAATTACAATCCTTTGCCAAGAAGCCGCCCTTCGGTATAAAAAAGAAACGCATCGCTGGCAACCGTCGCGTGCATCCGCTCATTTTGAGGATAACTGCAGATTTCATGGGTGTGACCCGGGATGGCGTCCAAGGTTTCCCGCGCGGGGGCGTTTTTTCCTCCACGCTTCTCATACGGACGCAATTTTTATCGCAAAGGCGGTGCCCCGATCGCGGCTAAATAGGTGTAGCGACGCACCTGTCACGTCTTTTTCACTTGGGAAACACCACCTTCGGTGTCCGACCTTCTATGTCACGTTCCCCCGAAGGCTTAAGAGATCCTTCGCTTCAAATAATGAAAATGCTTCCGCTCTTTCCGGGTTTTGATCCCATCGACTGATGGATCGAGGCGTCAGATCCGTCCGCTTGCGTCGTCGGCGAATGAAATTCCATCACTCGGAGTTTAATTGTGTTAATGGAGGCTTTGGAGTGAATCGTCATTTTGGTGACCTTACGGAGTGTTCTATCTGTTTGGTTTGGATGGATGATGGTGTTTCGCTTTTCGTAATCTGTATCATTAACGTAAGGTGAAATAAACTTAACAAGATGAGTTCTTGCGACGTAATAGCAAATATTAAGCAAGTGAGATTTACAGATGACAGGGACTCGAACCCAGGTCTCTCCCTCTTTCCATTCTCAAGGCTTTGCCTGAAAGAAGTGAAGTTTGCGGCGCTTTTTCTTATAATGATCCGAATATCTAATAGACAAGTGGAGGACCTGAGTTCGACTCCGATCCAAATCGTTATATTTAATTTATTTAACCTCTGTATCATTAATTGACATTCGCCATAGACTTTGGTCGGTATGAACACACGTAAGAACTTACGATTTGCATGAAATTGCGACGTTTGGTAAATTGGATAAGATTTATTTATACTTCAAGGAATGCTAAAAATTTTACCTTTTCTTTGGATTGATCAACATCTGAGTCTCTTGCATATTTATACGTTAATCAGAATGTAGAATAAGTATCCTTAGCAATTAAAAATGCATATCACTGTTCCTAAGCGACATCCTCTCCGTCACACGTGTTGATTAATTCCCAGCAGCTACGAGTATTGCGTATTTATAGTCCCCGACAACAGGCATGGGAACTTCTTTAATTACGAAGAAAAAAGGGGGGAAAGAATTCAATAACACGGGGCCTATTTTAAAGCGGTGAAGTAATTCGTGGAGGGCGCCTTTTTTTTCTCACGTATAAATAAATGTTACCTCCTTGGTTACCGTCTTTCTCTTTTTTTAGGGAATTAAATTTAGATGAACTGAGTCGTTTCCCAGTGTAACCTTGCCAGAAGTGGATCTCCCGAATGATTCTTTTCGTTTCTGGCGGATAACGAACGCTGAATGTATTCATTAGAGTTGTGTTGTTCGAGCTTTTCTTTCTTACACGTAAATGCTTTATGCGATTCGAAACTTGGTGGGATTCAATGTCAGTTTGTTGGTTTCTGTTGGAAGCCAGTTTTTTAATGGAATGTCGGATTGATTAATTTTAAAATGTATGTGCCGTTAATCCAAAAGGATAAAATTCATATAATTACCGTCTGCTTTTTCGTGTATTATATATAATACTGGTCTATGGTATTTAGGTCGTTAGAGTTGACCCTATGGGTGAATTTCGTATATTGAGGTTAATCTTTATCAATACGAGGATTAATATTACTTGCCTGCAGTAAGATTTGCTTGGAGGCTTATCCTTTTTAGATAATGGAAACCTAAAAATTTGGATTAATATTGGTCATATTCAGCTATGTATCAGAACTAAATCCCATCTAGTTTATTTTTTTCAATATTAGTATAAAGTTTTCCACAATTTTTTTCGTGAAAATTTCATCAAGAATAGTTTTACTTGTTTTATCTATCTTTTCACGAAACCTCTGGCGTTTAGCGTGTTTTACTTGATTACTGAATAATAATTATAAATCGTAATGTATACGCGATCTTGTTCAGAACTGTACTTACGTAATTAGAATATGAGGGTTCGAGAAGGGAGATGGTTGTGGGTTCCAGTCCCGTTACTGAGAGAACCTGAACATGTCAGCTTATCTAAAGGAATGTATAGACACCTGAACACTAGTCTACTCACGTATTATATGCATTATAGTATTTGGTAAATGAAACGGAAAGCACACGGACAATACTCGTCGGAACACGTCTTTTGCAACGTTTCTCAACCTCTTTAAAAAATCGGAAAAGCTGTACCGGAGTCGTAAGAATCGATACGAAGCGAGTGTGTTTTGGTATGTAGATCGTCTTTCTCAAGTCCCTGCCTATTTCGCAAACTTCCCTGTCGCACTATTCTCTCCATCATTCCAGAAGGCTTTTATTCCCCAGACGCTTTTTTCCTAATTTCGGGCCGCTATCCGCGGAACTTGCGCCCAAAGTGGAAGACTTTGTTGCCTTCCTTTCATGTTTTCTAATGAATTTAATATAAACACCATCCAACTTTTTAATAAATTCCAGACCCAGCTGGGTGGAAGGGAATGGTTAAAAAAGAGAAAAGCATTTTCTCTTTCGGGAGGGTCCAGTCCTTTTGCCGAGCTCTTTTTTTATGAATCCACGAAAACTTTATCCCTGCGGATCGTTTCAGTTATTCGGGAGGAATTATTCTCTCAGGGTTTTAGCAAAAGGTCCGAATTCAAGGAGACGCGTGCTGGAAGAAGACTTCCGGATCCGTAAACGTATGGGCAGACGTCTTCATAATTGATTGCCGTATTCGGTCGGCGTAAATCCGTTTTCATTATTAAAGGACCACTGTTAATCCTTTTTAAGCCCCACATCGACTGTATCAAAGTGGGTTCTCTATTCCGTAATAGGTCTTAATGGACTGTGTTTTAAATTAATCGCGAAACCAATGTCTATCGTGGAAAGAATTTAGCATTCAATTTACGTTAATACTCGTGATGTGGATGCTTTTGGATTGATTCCGTTCCGCTTAATCTCTCCTGTTAATATTGGTTTCGTTTTGATGGGATTGTTTTGTTGGATATTGTTTTGTGGAGATTATGGACGCTTGATTCCATTGAGGATCTTTGCCGTTGTTTTGGAGGGAATTATACGCTCTTATTTAATTAAATATCTTTTATTTGCCTATATTTTGATCGTGTTTATTGTTTCTAGTACTTCAAATTCTTCAGCGCATCGGGAAGTCATTTATTCGTTTATCTTTAGTGCTTCTTTACTTCAGTTACAGCTTAAGTCACTGTTATTAATAGTGGTAATTTGTTCCTAAGCTATAGTAGTTGGTATTCTATTAGTTCCCCGCTGCTCTTATGTTTATCCTAGCAGTTCTGGGATCCGTGGAGCAATATCGTACCATCGGGAGCATAAATAAATCCGCAGGTATCTTCCTCGGAGCGGTGGTCCGTTATTCATCCCATCTCATTAACTTCTCTCGATCAATCTCGCGATTAATTTATTAAAAGCCGATTTCGAGTATTAGCCGTACACTCACAGGTACCATTCCGTCCAACTTCTCCCTTCATTTTAACCCAATTCCGGGACAAAATACGAGCAAACGTCTGGTTGCTTTCTTTGGTCATTCATCACTCGGAAGCGGCCTTCATTACATAGCAAATTTCCTTCGAGATGATTAAACGAGTCGGGTACGAAAGAAGATATATCGCCTCCGTCGAGGCGATCATCGCTATGAAAATGGAATTCGTTTTCCTCGAGAGGAAGCGTTGCTTTGATCGCGGCGGTTTGCTATCACCCTCGGGACGCATTCTACTTAGTTAGCTTCCGCACTAGATCGTGAGAATGGATGGATGTAGTATATCACACACAAGTGCTGCGCTCTTCGTTCAGCCGTTAAGGGAAAGTCTACGAAACTCTTTCCCGAAGAAGTGGTGCAGTATATAGACGTACTTCTGCACAGCAGCTTACGGTTTTCCGCATAAATACGGGCATAGCAACGGAAATTGTTCGTAAGAAGAGGCGTTGTTGTTGACTAAATGGTTGTTGCTATGCTTCCAGTATCCACGTAGTTTATTTATACTCAAAACTTTAGTGAAGATGAACATGTATTGAATATCCTACTATTACCGCTTTCAACAGCGATTGATCGTGGTAATGAAGGATTTTTTTTCGTCCATGAAATATTTCCGATTGATAAGCTCCTGCTAACGAGACACTTCACGTAAAGCATAGTTCGTTTTTAAATTAGAAAGGTCCGCTCTAATTGGATGGGCGTTAGATTTTTTGTATCAAAAGACCAAATTATACACCGCTCACGTTTTAAATTTTGCCATTTACGTGTGCGAGTCCTGCTTTTAATTAACAATCGTTCGGGCGCTAATTATCAATTGCTAATTGTTAAATTCGGAAGCAATTTAAGTTTTCGAGAACATTTGCGTCCCATTCAAATTGATTTCATCGAACGAATTCGTCCCTATTTATATGGTTAAGCTCCGTTAGTAGCCATTAAGTTTCTCATTGAATGCACTTTATATCGGAAAGGAAGGTTTTTATTTTCATAAAAAGCTCATCAGTCTCGTTCCATCGGCTTAGCCGTATCCATTTTTATTTTCGGGTGTTTTTTTTCAGGTTTCTATTTATAATAACTCCAATTCTGGCTCTCGAAAAACTCCTCTCATATTTTCGCGAAAATCGATTGTAGTTCGCCATTCACGAGGTTTCCAACGAGTGCTTCAGAAGCTTAGAAATCTTTTACGTCGCATTATGTACGAGGAGCTTTTATAGTTCGCTTGTTAGCTGGAAGTCCAATTAGCCTTTCGCGAAAGAACCCTCGTAATTCCATTATTATATCGCTCATAGGAAACCGTTATATCTCACGCTCGCCACATCTCGTTCCGACCCAAGATTAAAGGGAAAATGGTTTTTTAAATAGAGGCAAACTGGAGTGGGCTTACCGAGTCGTTTACGTGCGTGCACATTCTTTCGAGAGACGACAATGGCTCGTTTCCACCACTCCTCGAGAGCATAAGAATCGACCTAAGGGAGTGGCATGGTGCGCCCGGGGCTTCTGGAACACCCCGACCAGCATCCTTTCCTCTATGGACCCCTTTTCTTTCTGGTAGAACCGCAGGATTCGTCTCCCCATTTTCTATTCTCTGGAAAGTTCCCGAGACAGAGCTGTGTCGGGTTATTCGTTTCTTCTCCACGAAAGGCGAATTCTTCTCATCTGCGGTGGAAAAAGGAATGTTTTACCCCCTATCCTCCTCCTCCATAAAGGTTCATTAATGCGTTTCGCTAGAGTCGTCGGCGGAACATAGTGCAGAATACCTGCGATGAATATTCATCCGCGCCTAGAGGAAGGCTGATTCGTTTTTTAAGGTTAAAATCGCACCGTTTTAAACTCGTCGAGGATCGTCGCTTTTAGGGAATTGGGGCGGCTGATGCGGGTGCGCTTTTCGGAGAAGGATCCGAGGGAATTCCAGTGTCGCGATCTGTCGTATTTGTTCTAGAACAGGGGAAGGATGTTGTTACAGCTAGTTCGGGAATGAATTCGGATTCGGATGCTATCTTTTCTATCGCCCCAGTTTTGCGCTCTTCGTCTTTGTACGTTCGCGTATCGTTGCGGAGCTTAATTTCTTGGATAGAGGCGCCCTTTTCAGTCGTGTATTGTGCTTTAATTCGAGGAATCTTTTAGTGAGAGAATTGTATTATAATTTTCGTGTAATCGTGGCTTTAACTTCTTACCTTTTCGTTTGAATTATATGATCGTTTTTACGTATCATATTCCTATTTTAATTTCTATTTATTTTAATTATAACATTCGTATTACAATTCATATGAATTTAGTTATGGTTTTCCTGCTTTATTTCGTAATAGCTTTATCATAATATTCCCATTTAAATAATTTTTGGGTTGATCAATGGTATGATAAAAGAAATGCTATGGCTAAAGACGTTGTGACATCGCTTTTGAGCTATACGCCCTCTAATTTCTATTCGACTATTATCTTTCTTTTGTGAAATCGTAAAGTTCTTTTGACTATTGTTCTCATTTGTAGGGTATAGATTCTTACAAAGATATGAATTATCTGGCTCCAACTCCATGGTGCATGTATAATATCTCTCCTTTGTTTCGTTCTATTTGAAGATTTGGGTGATTTAATGACGAGGAAATCTAGATATATTTTTTTATTTATCTGATCTATCCACTTCCTTTAATAGAAGAAAAGTGCCGAAGGTTCATATCGATTTTCCCACAACCAAAGGGTTTTTTTTTCCTCTCTATTCCAAGCCACACCCTCGCATCAAAGGCTTCTTTCATCAGCTCCTCTACAATAACACTCCGCATCAAGTATTATCTTCTTAAGCTCTTCGTATAAATCCTTGTTATTTCTTTCCTCATCGTTTAATCCCCTCTTTTTTCCGTTTGTTATTACGTAATGCGCATTCTTTATAGATGCATCGAGACGTACTCGTGTTTCCCGATTTCCTAGGAAACGAGCTCTAACGCCTTTGAATATCCAGTGTGGAAATAACATCCGGAGATAAACAGCTCGATAATGCTCGGGATTTGTTGCATATCTCAAGGTAATCCATGCTCTTTTAGTAAATCAGCTTCTAGATTTCGTTCTATTGTTCTATGTGGAGGAGGAATTGTTATGGAATGATTAGTGCAAAGTACGTAATTATCTCTTGTGATCAGTTACTTCCATCATTATGTTAATTATCTTTTAAGTCTGTTGATGATTCATTACTTCTTGGAAGTTTAAAGTGGGAGGTTCCCTCGAGTATATGTTTGCAGAGGTTTATAACTCATTATGAAATGTTTTGTTGGTTTATATCATGTATTTCATCGTATTTTACTTTTATTCACTTATTTATAGATTCTAATGAAATCTATATTCTTCTTTATCTGTTTGCAGTAGCTACATTTTTATTTCAAGTATTTTGAATGAAAAAAAAACGTGTTTAACGTATTCAGATGTCATTTTTTAATTGTTAACGAAAATTTCTCTTCTCTTTTTGAAATACGATTCTTTTTCTTTCCTCGTGAAATATCTGTAATAATTTCCCTTTAATAAGGTTTCCGTTATATCGTGTCGAATTTCTATTATGGAAGTTTCAAATTCTAATTCATGTACGTAATCAAATTCAGCTTTTAAATTGGTGTGAGATGTTAAAAACGTTAGAAAAGGTCGACATTTGGTAATGAATTTTTCCACCCAAAAGGCACCTGTAACGCGTAAAGAGTAATCTACTTCGTACTTCACGGTCAACAAAAATGTAGGGCAATGCAGAGAGGTTAATCAGTTTTAATCTCCCTCCATCCGCACGAGAAGTGTTTTTCAGGCTCGTTCATTCGGACCTCACACCGTCAGCGGAATGAAATATTTAGGGCGAATAGCCGTGCGTCTCCACCATAGTCTCGGGTTCATCTACTTCGCTGAAAGGGCACGGACCCGAGCGACGGATGTTCACACACACACCCCATGCGTCGATGGATTCAGTCGCAACGAACGCAACGTGACAGCGACCCGATTAAGAGGGACTTAAATCGATAGCTTTTGTTTCTCGGAGTCGCCCCTCACGTGCAGACGAAGGCGTCGGGTCGCGTTAATACACTCGCGAATATTTGGTGCGGAAAGAAAGATTATTCAAAAGGGATTAGAGCGTCGAATTGCCCTCGGATTCGAATCGTCCTTCCGCACGTCGTCGATGTTTTTGTGAAGGGGCGTTCGTTACGTTCACCTCGAGGCAGTTTTGTGACGATGAGACGGAGTGTCGTGAACTCCGCACGAATGTTTTTCGCCAGAATACGCATGAATATATGATGAGCGAAAGAGCGTGAATTCTGCGTTGTTGCGATTTGAGAATTACGGCTCGGAGTACGTAATGATCGCGAGGGACTATCCTAATTGTTTTTGTTCTTTGCGAGTGGAAATAGGTGGGTTTTTAGATGTTTTAATGAGCTAAATACCGTTTTTGTTATCGAAGAAAAGGTTTAAGTTAATTAAAATTACAGTATGTTAATTGAGTTGCCTCTAAATTTATTACGTACAATATTAATTGCTCGGTAACATTTAAAGGTCACGAGTTAAGAAGTGCGAGGTAGTTATTTTGTCTCACATCCTTTTTTTCTTTCGGAAAATTTACGTAATTTATGCATTGATATTAAAAGTGTTCATCTTTAACACGTTTAAAAAAAAATTGTTTGTTTTGGGAAGTTTAATCATATCTCGGGTAAAATAATTACGGCGGCAAGCAAAAGCTAGTCTACTTGCTTCTCAATCCTCTAATTTGAGCGCCAATTATGGGGTGTACGCACATGTTGGTGATGTAATCTCTAGGCATATTAGCTTCGCTTAATCTAGTTTGATCCAGGTGGTTTCGGGGATCATCGTGTGGGATCGGGCTACATCTGTGCATGTTAATCCAGAGTATAAGCTCGTCCTAAGACGCCCAAGTCTCTCGATGCGCTTTTTTGTCTCGTAGGTGTAAGAAAGAATGGCCTCAGTTAAGCCGATGTTATTTTTTAATCCATTTTTGCTGCTATAAATTTCATTGCGTTGCTATGGTCACGTTTAACAACTTAAAAGTCGCTAAATTGAATTATATTTACGTATTGCGTTTGCGGATTTAAGATTATGTAGTAGGGACACGTAAATCCTTCAGATTTCAATCTCGGTTTCCATGGTTTACGTTCGTTCTGGTCCATTTCGCAGCTTCCCTTCGCCAAGGAAATTAATCGCGAATTTCTCCAAAAGTCTTCCGATTTTTCTCTCGCGTATTCTTCGCTCCTTTTTAGAGATGCATCTAACGACCCCACCCGCGCCCTCCAAGAGAGCAGACTCTGGATGAAATGAATATTCATCGCGTCCTTGAATCAACACAAATGCTCGAGAAAGCGTCTCGCTCTTGTTTACCCCACGGTTTTCTTTTGTCAACTCAAACACGCGCTCACCAGTACTTCCGCTTTAATGTATCTCATCTGAGCCGGTCCCCGCTCTCGCTACGAATGTCTACTCAGTCCCCCTTCGTAATCAGGGTTAATTGTGCCGGATGTTTAATTCCAAATTCGCTATAATTGCGGCTTAGCGAGATGCATGCGACGAACTTAATGACGGGGAAAGTACGCGCCGTTAATCCTAGTCCATTTCATTATCAATCCATTAATGTCAAACCTGTAACGAGGATAATACGTAGTATTTGCTTCGCCAATCACTATCCGAGTCAATTAGGAGATTGTGTCTACGTCCGCTGATTGATTTATACAATTTGCAGCAACTCCGCGCATTGGTTTATTCGATTAATCATTCGTTCGCATAGAGCAACCATTTCAATGCGATTGGTTGTTTTATACTTCAACTATATAAGTAGCATAGTGCCTAGTCTAGGTGGAGATCTTAGGGTTTTTACGCGACCGAATACACTCTAGCGAGATACATATTTATTTGTCTGCTCACGTCTACTCCTAGCTGAGCTCTTAAAGCATACATTCATTCAAAGTTCAGAACCCTACTGCCTACTTCTTCTCTGCCTATGAAAAATTCGGAGCCTTTCCGAAACGGAATTTTCTATGACGTGAATATGAGAAATAGATCGGGAGCTGAGCTCAGCGTGACAAGTAAATATATTTCGATGGTCTACGTATAGTGTAACGGTTCTAGAGTTTTATTTTTTCGTATTTTTCTGAGATATATATCCGCTGAAGATTATGACGTCTATAGATTTTTAGAAATAGAGTTTAAGAAATATTTTCCGGTGTGGAAAATCGCGAAACACCCTTCGTGCCCCAGTTATTTTATAGGAAATGAACTCAAAACATTTCTCAAGCCTTTATGTGGATATTGCAGAGAGATAGCCCGCAATCTGTGTAATTGACGTACGTTTCTGATCGGGGTGTTAAATGGGTCAACAGATGCCGAAATCGTATCCGAACACGCAACAGCGAGTCAGATAATATCCGCGAATGAGTCCGACTTCAAAATCTTTTGTTTGGTTTCGGAACAAAAATCATTTCACGGTAAAGATAGCATCGCTCAAAATTGTTTCCCGCAGCTTCCAGACGGTTATTGTAGGAAAATACTCTCTTAACTCCGCTACTCACGTGGCTCCCACAGTCCAGCTCCGGATCTTGACCCAAATTCGGAAAAAAAGCGGTCTCGCAACATCTTTTTGTTAGCGCGGAACACGTCCGATTTTTTTTAGCGTGTTTATTTTGCAGTGCTCGTAAATTAGCCGTTTTCGGAAATGTTCCGTTTTCCGCGGTGGGTCGGTCTCCCGCTGCGCTTGTAAAACTGTTTGTTTCCCGAAAAATCACGGCACTAATGCTAAGAAACCCACGCGCGCGTGCCGTAAATGGTAAAGGGAGTGAATTATTTTGGTGTACGTGGGTCTGAAGGCTGTGTAATATATAAAAAATGCAATATATGTGTATATGTTCTGCTTCATTAAAAATATTCAAATGTTATTCGTATAGATTAGTTTGTTAGTGGATTAGTTGTAGGATTAGGTACATATTTGTAGATGTTAATGGGCTTTTTGGTGTATGTCTTGGGTTCGATCCCCAGACAGGGTTCTTTTTATTGAAGTATATCGAACTCGTTGTATCTTCCACAGAATATATTTAAGGGCATGGGTTTTGAATGTATCTACCACTTCTGTTTTAACGTGTATATAAATACGAAACATATTCTTGTGAAGCAATTTGAGTTGTAATTCCTTAAATTATGTATCTACTTTCCAAAGTTGAGCTGGTTTATATTTGATCCTGCACGGTTTTCTTGTTTAATCAGTTATGTATTCAAGATTGTTGGAGTCATTATTGGTAGTCATAACTTGCAAATGATAGTAAGTAAAGGGAGCTATTGTTCTTTAGAGATGCTAGTATTACGTGATCCCGTTAGTAAAATAAAATACAGCTGTTTTCTTTTGTTATGAGTAATAGAAACTTTATGTATTTACTATAAACTGCCGACTATGGTATTCCAAATTGTTTACGTAAAATTATCGCTTCTTATAGTTTCGTTAACCCAATGATATATTTTTAAATTACGTATATCGTGTAAAGCATCGTATATGCTTTGTTTCATTACGAAATCAACTTATAGTCTTCAATCCAGCATGGCAATCTTTCCACGAAGGGTTTGTCAATTTTGATTTAACACGCCCTCTACGTCAAAAGTCGCAGACGTAATCTGCCCCCTCCCCTTCCTTCCCGGCTCCTCGTCAAATTTCGGCACAGTGTATCGACCCTAACGAGCTCATCGTAGGATAACTCTCCACGATTCAACGCCCTCAAAATTTCTCCCCCATCCTTCCCCGCTTAAGCGTACTCGGATGGATGATCATTCGCCACGGAATCTCCGTTGCTTCTTTTGTGACTCAGTGCGCAGCTCTTTTTTTGAAAGAGGCCAAACATACAAGACGAACGATACGCGTTTGCAAAATTAACAAGCGAGGGAAGCAATTCAAGCGTGGATTTTACACTCTTTTCTTCATGCGAAGCGAGTTCCGCGAAGATTGAAAGTAATTTTGAAGTGCTAATGAAAAAAAAGGAAAAGCTCGGTTCACGGAATGTACGCAAGGGTTCGTTTTTAATAAGCCGTAGGAGTGTGTCTCGATCCAAATACGTTTTGCTCCCTTTTTTGATCTAGGATTAGGATGCAGGAAGTTGGCGGAGCTTCGTTGGGAATGGGAAATATGTCGGGGTTAGATTTAATAAGGACGCATGCGTTTCCATGGTTGTGTTTATTTCCCGGAAAAGTCGATATTTTGGCGCATTTTTCCTGGTTGTTCTCAGTACAACTCTAGTGTCCTAATTGAGTGGTATGTTCTAGCTAGTGTTTCCTTGTTTATTGGTCCAATATCGCTGCGCATATGGTGTGTGATATTGTTGTAGTTGGGATATCGACACTCAAGGTTTCTCTTGAAATACTATGTGCTGCTGTATCATTTTTATTAAGTTTACGTCTGGTCTAAACTCAAAATGTTCTGGTGATATTGTTGAAAGCAATCTTAAATAAACGAAGAAAGTAATTCGTAAAACTTAAGGAAAATACGAGCTTTATTTATGTTTTCAAGTATATTAATTTATGTAATTTATTGTTTAAACTTAAAACGTGTGAAATAAAATTTATATCTAAGAATTTAATGTAAATGTATTGTATAGGACCCTTTCCTTACCTTAATAATGAATTTATGTGGTAGTAGTACAGCAATTTTTTCTCGTTCGTAAAAACAGAAAAATACGTAAATATAATTGAATAAAACATATCAAATTTCCCAAGACTGTGGAATAACGTAAAATACATTTCATCATCGTAGATCAAGGCGTAGGATAGTGTTCTTAATTGCTTGACTAGGTATTCGCGTGTCTCCTGCATTCCTTTCGAAATCTATCTTCTTCTCCACGAAACTTTTGAAACACCTCAGCAAGGTGTCGTAGATTCCTTTTCCCTCCCGTTTCGTAAACATGCGGGCTCAGCTTCCAAAGATTTTTTATCCACGAATCCCTCGTGCGTGAGCGGGATCGGTAATGCACGTTCGCAACGCGTTTCCAACTCGATTTTAATCGATCCATCGCACGGACGTGCAAATCGTCACTAATCCGAAGCACACCCAACGGGATAGTCCCCAAGCGTGTTGGCGTTTATATCGGAAATATTGAAAAGAGTCTTTCCTCTACGCCTTTTAGCATTTTTGGAATTTTTTCGCTCCTTCACACGCTGGCGTGTTATGTGACGGGTTCTCAAATATGTGTGTGTTCAGAAAATACGTGATGTATGCATGTATTGAGATGTTTATCGTAAATAAGATTGTGGAAGATGCTATATTGTATAAAGACGAATATTTTTCTCATTTTTATGGTGGTTATTTATTCGTGGAGGTATGATTGCTTTTGATTCAATTCGTCTTCTCTTTTAAGTTGATTTAGCTCAAGAAGATGAATTTTTTGAATTTAAATTTGTATTGTTTGTATTGTATTAAATGCTTCTTAGGGTATATGCATTTAAAGCCAGGGTTAGATTCATTTTCTTTTATTGGAAATTCTTAGTTTTTTACGTGTTAGCTCGTAACATCAGTCGTTCTTAACAGTAGAGCATATTAGCGAAGATCATGGATGTCCGAAAATACACTCGTATGAATTTGCAGATTCATCTAGGATTCTTTTTAGTTCGGTTCGCGGACGGTAGGCGATTTCGAGATAAAAATGGGGCGCCGAGAGTTTCCTCAAATAGGTACAGAGGCATCTCAACGGCCTTTTCCGAACTCCTTTTGTGTGCGGAGAAGTTAGACGGCTTAATTCAATATCCCGAGAGAGGTCCTCGCCTGAATAGGAACGTAATCTTCCGTTTATGTTCGAGTCCGTGGCGTTTGATGCCTTTATTCCATTGATATGCCAAACATCCTTCACAGGTCCGTGATTCGGAGTCGTCTTCAGTTTCCACACAGACGTAATCCGTTTTTGCTTCCTTTCCGTGTCTGTGAATAGCCCTTCAACGTACCAGTCTTTGCGAAGCCGTAGCAGTGTAGCATTGAGCGCATTACCAACTATCAAATGCCGGGTTCAGTGTCCAGTTTCAATTCTACCGTCCTGTTATACTGTTAGTGTTGCAGTCTGAGCTGAAACTATTCGTTTTATTTTGTCGATGTACTCGTACATGTTTATTGGGAATGGATATCAAGTTTTTGTTGGAATATATTTATAGTTACGCTATAGTTTTTTTAATTTAATTTTATATTATATAAAGGTATAGTGCAATCCGGTGACTTTAACGCACGTAATCTGTTTAGGGGATTAGTTGAAGTATTCAGGATGATCGCTTTTTTAAAAGGCTCGCGACGGAGATGAATTTCTTTCGTGTTTCGTAATCCAATCATCATTTCATAACACGATCGAAGTTTCATAAATTACGCATTCATATTTCAATCGTAGAAATTCGAGGCTTCCGGAAGGCTGTGCCAATATCCGACGCTATCCATCAGCTCTTCGGAATTTCGCAAGTAAATCCCCTCCATTCACAATCATCGTGGCTGCGCGCCTCGCCCGTTTGCATCATCCAGTTAATTCGGGAAGAAAAAAAGGGTTCTTTCCAGCCTCCTCTATTTACTTAGGCAGTCAAAGTGTCCGTTTATTCCCGGGATTTTTCCGTAGCAACACGCGACCGCCGACTGGCGTGCGATCCCGCCTCCTTCGCCAAAGTAAATCCACCGCTTTTATCGCACAAAAAGGTATTTCGGGTCGGGATGCAGGTCGCGGAAGACTTCCCCTTTCCACGAAAAACAGTCAGCGTAATGGCATCCTCTCAAACGGACAGAGTGCGTCGACCGTCGACACCTCTCGACTCCCCGAACCGTGATTTTTCTCGCGTATTCATGGTGGACATGCGTCATATAACGACGTTAAAAGTCTGAGGGGGCGGGAACGCGTCGCTATGCGAAAACATACACGCTTCAACGGTCGAGATCCAAGGGTGCGATGACAAGGAGGTCGTAAGCACGCGTGTTTTATTCGGGTTTTATGTTTTTATTTTTTGAAGGATATAGAGTCTAGAAAGGAATCTAGTATTTTGGTTGAAGAGTTGTGTATCTTAGGAGATTCAGGCGATTCCTTTCAGTGTGTTTGTTTGTTTGGGATATGCAGATTTAAGCAGGAATCCTTGTATCATTCGCTATATTTTACACTTGACACTCATGTTTTATCGATCGATGTTTTATTTTTTTGGTAGTTTTTCTTTGAGTGATCCAAGTGGAAGCTGAGGAATTGATGCTGCAAAAATGTGATTTATACTACGTGTATTATTCATGTCTTTAAATATGGAATTCGGTTCTTTGAAGTGTTGAGGATTATGTTAGAGTTTAGAAGTTGTTATGTTACTCTAATGCAATTATCAATGCGATGTTATTAGGCATTGATTCAATAACTTCTATATAAAACTATCTTACGGTACTGGAAATGTGTTATTTAGTGGTAAGGAGTTTGAAATATTGATCATGTATGAATTGTAGTTCATAATCCTATTGAAATTTATACCGATACCTGTTTAGCTTCTCTGTTTTTAAATCTTTCCTCGTAAGACGAAGTATTCGACATTAATAAGATTTCTTTATTTTGGAAATTGATTTACTCATTTATCAACATGGATAACATTGTTCTCGCTGATTACTTATCTACACTATATAAAACCCAGTACCAAACACTTCCAAAACACCGCGGGCGATTAACTTTAAATTTATGTACATATTTCGTCAAATATAGTAAAATAAACGAGAGGGTATTGCGCTGCTATTTTTATTAATTCGGGATGATATTTTAAAGGCTTAAAGTCGGGCGAAAAAGATTCCGATTTCCCGAGGGCTTCTGAAAGAAAGGCGTCGTAGGCGCGAAGTTCTCCTCTATTCGCCTCACTACGACGAAGGCATCTCTTCAAATTTCAACTCATTCGGCACGAAACACGCATCCACGAATTAAAAAAGCGGCGCCCGAAGCCACGGCTCGACAACCGCGAAACACGGCCATAAGGATTGTCGTTAAGGGAACCTTTTTTTGTTTTTTTTCGGGAACCTAAGCTTCCGAGTTCATTCGCCAGAGGGGCTCTCTGTCTCTCTCTGCACCACGAGTTCGCCCTCTTCTTCCTTCAGTTTGTCGCCTTCTCATTTACTCTCTCTTCCCCGTCCCAGTGGAGAGAGAACAAGGAAGATGTACCGTTCACTCCCACGGGTCTCCCCCCCACTTCACCTCCCATTCAAACGGGATTTCTCCCCCCCATCTTTTTCCTCCGCTGCGTTATTTCACAGATGCCGTTTCCTTCTTCTTTCTCGGTTTCGGCGCATCTTCTCTAGTCCGGTTCCGTAGCGAACAAGTCCCGGTCTTTTCCGATCTTTAAAGCGGAGTAATAAGGATCGTTTTGCGGTTGCAGACATCGCGGCTGTTTTACTGTTAATCGGCTGTCAATACGAGTCCGTGATATTTCGATCCAGATACTAAGTTTCCGGAAGCTACTGCAGGATCGCACGGGTTCGGTTGCTAACCGGCTGTTGTCGGGTCGTTTCCTATGTTGGGTCTTCTACTTTAACGGCAGCTCTGTACTTGTTCTACGGAGTCGATACGGCAAGGGAATTCTTCCTTCCTCTTCTCCGGTTAACTTTTAAGTTACTTCTCTGCGGGTAGTTTTGGCTTTAAACTTTCATTGCTCTAAGTCTCTCAATCAAATGAATGTCACGTGGGAAGTTGAGATGCTTCATCGAGTAAAATAGGATTCGAGAAGTTAGCACATCCGATGTCCTTTCACTACTGTTGACATTAAAAAAATATCATGACTGAATTGTGATATTTGTCTCTTAATTGTTTTAAAGTTGGCTGAATAAGGGTGTGTTTCAATATCCATTTTCCCACGTTTGAGTTACTCGTATTCGTCCTTAAAATCCGGGGTAATGATCTCAGATATTTGTTTATGGATAGGTTTTAGTGATATTGCAGATATATTCGGTGCAGACTGTATTGTTGCATCCTTCCACACAAAGATGGCACGTGCTTAATCAATTAAAAATTTCGCCTCAGCAATGCTGCCATCAATAATCGGTATGCGGCATTCGGGGGATATTTACGGCAAGCGAGTTTTCATTTCCCACTCAGACGAATTAGAGGAATAAATAAAGTCATCCCAATGTGATTTTTCCTATAATTGATTCCGCGAAACGATAAACGCAATAAGAGCGCGTTCCTCCAACACACAGAAGAGCCCTACGTTTTTGTTCTCTGCCCAGAGATGCAATTAATGCCTCGCGTTGTCGATTCGACTGGAAGCACTTCTAATTATGGAAATAGAGGGGGGCTCTCCGCTCCAGTTAAAATTACCGATGGACTTTTTTTTAACATAATAGAAATCTTTTCAGGGCGCCAGAATGCACGTATAAAAACGCTTTCCTCCCCAAACCTTCCAATTATCGAAGCTTTCGCCAACAAAACCTTTTAGCGGGTCGATACGTTTTCAACTGCTCCTATTCCAAGTGTTTCCGACAGGAATTCGAGAATTTTTCGTCTCTCTCACCTCCGTCGTCCTATTTAGTTCTCCAGCCAGAGATCATTTACCCCTCGGACGATAATGGCGCAATGGTAATTGTATATCGTCCCCATCGTATCGTATGCCTCGAAAACCTCACTCACCGCGTCTTCTCGAGAGAGTCCGACCATCTCTCCGCCGGTCATTCCTCCTCGTTCCATTTCCGAAGAAAGAAACCGGTGGTTTCTTCCATTCCCACAGCGCGGACGTATCGGTCGTGCCGCTAGGTCGCCTCCCCCTTTCTCCAGGAGATCACAGCACGCTGCAATCGCCCCGTTCCAGGGTAAACTATCATCAGTGACATCAATGCTCGAAGTGGTTGTGTCACAGCGTCGAGAACCTCCTTAGATGTCGACTACCTCACGACTGAAATGGATGCTCGATGGTTGCGTTTGTAATCTACTAGAGGATGTTTGTAACTGTTACTGTGTCCTGTACGTTGTCCTAGGTGGTTGTTGTTGATCGTTTATGGGTTCGTTTTAGATTTTACGTGGTGTATTCCGAGACGCGTGACTTGCAAATCGGAGAGACAGATATATACTTACTTTTAGAATTTAGATAGAATTGTATTTATTAAAGACTACTTTGTATTTCCTTAGGAGAAGATTGTCACGTAATTTTAGAATTTAGTTTCCTATTTGTGACCGTCAGGGTTCGTGTTTTCTGTTCACTAGCTTTTAGTTCAACGAAAAGATGTCTTTCGTTCAAATATAAAGTTAATTGAAGTATTTCGTTTGGTAGTTCGTAATTAGAATGCATTTCAAGGTTTGAACGTCGTATTAAAGTCTATCCTGAAAGGTCGTATATTTTCGTGAAGTAGAAGGACTCGTTGGCGGAATTAAAGTTCGCAAATTTTACGCGATGTTTACCCCAGTCTACGCGACGACCCCTTTATTTAATAAAAAAGGAAGGCGGAGACAGTGTCCTGTTTACGGGAAATAAATGGTAGTACTTCAAGTGGAAGCGGTTATTTGTTTCTGGGAAGACCTCGTCTCTTCATCTCGGAGGGCACTCGGGTGCAAACCGTGCCTAGTGGCACGTGTGAAACCGGCCCCTCTCCCGCGTGCGTGACTGTTTGCCAGAAGGAAGAGTGGGTTCCCCAGGGGTAGCCTAAGCAAGCGTTTCATCTACGACTCTGGCTTAGAAGAGTTAATTCCCCGGTCGCGGTTCGTCATAAAAACCCCTCTTTTCCTCGTGCGGTTCGTTTCGTGTTTTAGAACGAACGTCGGGTTGCGTGGAGAGGCGCGGTTCCGCTCCTCCCCCACTGCGGATTGACTAAGAAAGAGGAGGGATTAGAGAGTAGAGGATTATGTTTTCCTTAGAAACTCCAGGGATCATTGGGTTTTTGGAGATGACGACAAAGGGGGTTTTATTTCAAAGTGGATCGAGGATCAGGTTGTTGTTGGGGATCTTCCCTCCAAAATTCGCCTCGCCTCTCTCTCTAATTTTCTCGTTCAGATTGAAATTAAATGCCTCTCAGTTAACTAGTCGTTGAACCCGGAAATAGTTGTAGAATGGATGGTAGTGTGTGTCTAAGTTTCTGTCCCTTGGCGTCTATTGTTAGGCGTAATTGTCGGTGATGAGTTGGAGGTAATTGTTGCGCTAATGTCTGTTTAAAGCTATGGTGTAGACGTGTGTGAAATCGTGTATTTATTCGTTGTATGCAGTGTTTAATACTGGAAAGTATCATTTGATTTTGTTAGTCTTTTGAATTAATTGGTTTTATTCTTAATTTTGTATATTTGGTTTGGAATTTATGTTGTATTGGTGAAATACTTTCGTGCTGTGAAATCGGAAGCATTTCTTGCGTGAACTTTATCGTAAAAACTTTCCTTTACGATTTACGTAATTTACTTTCCAATTGTTTTTCGGGCCATTGAGCTTAAATATTTATGAATTTCTCCTCTTATTAATCTCGCAATATGTTCTCCGAAATCAACCTATTATTTTCTGGTTGACGAAAATGTTCGTGCAAATTCTTGTTACGAAAGTGTGCTCGCTTAATGAAGATAAAATGAAAATAGATCGTATCCCGGATACAGGGATATTAAGGTAATCTGTTTTATTGTTTAATGCGAACAGATATCTCCTTCAAGTCTCGTTATATTTACGCATTATTTAGCAGCACGATTTTATACCTCCTTATCTCTTGTTCGATCGCCTTTCAACCGGTTGCTTTCAAGCTCGATACATAAGATTTTGGGCGCGTTATCGCTCGTTCCGTGCGGTACCCTCATCCCGCCCATTTTACATATTAAAGGCTAGGTTTCGGTGCAAATCCCTCCAGGGCAACTTCGTAACAGAAGATGGTTAAGAGAGGTGGGTGCGGTGGGGTTGCTCCGAAAGGCCTCCTCGGAAGACGTGCTCGAGGAAAGATGGTCTGAGAACACGAATTATGCGCGGTGAAAGTTTTATGGGTTGTCTTTCGTGAATGATATTCCTGGCTCATGCCATCCCAGAAGGCACGCCTTCGATCTAGACCGTTAATCGCGAATGCCCTTTCGCCCATTTCGATGGATTTTCAGTTCGCGAAATGACTGCGCGCCGTCCGGTTTTTTTTTTCATTCGCGGAGGTAATTGGGTGATTAATGACTCCGAAGGGCGCTGTTCCCGTGGGAACCTCAAGGAAAGGGTGCCTCTACGTCCTGTTGTCGGTTTAGGTAAGGGTTGTTATCCTCGTCGGGTCGTTAATTCTTGGCTTTTAAGGAGACTTTAATAATAGAGGTGATTTTCTCTGTTTAAGACAGTATCGAGATCGTGAACGCAGGTAGAATGTGCTTTCAGTCGGGGTTGTTAGGAACGTTGTTGGATCTTGACTGTTCAAGATAGTTATTATATTTATTTGATGGTTACTAGGTTGTTTACGTTTGTTTTACTCTGCTATTGGTTTAAAATTCGTCTGCTCAATCCTTGATTTATTGTGGTATATTTGAATGCTATCTTGAACTCGATCGTACATTATTGTTCACATCAATGTATATTCAGCTTCAAAGTTATGATGATGTGTTCGATCTCTCATCGCAAATTTAGCCCATAAGAATTGCGTGAAATTGAAAATAACTCGCGTTTATAGCCATAGGGTTATTACGTATTTTTATCTAAGAATTTCCTCCCAAAGTAGTTTTATGCAAAGCCGTTAGCGGTATAACTCCAAGTCTATTTCCGTCTCACGCATGCGAAGTTCATGCGAGCAAGGAACGAAAATGTTCCCTCACGAATCCAAATTCGAACCGGTCGTCGAAAGTTTATTTCAGAATCCAGTCATGCACGCAGTCCATCCACCAAACGAAAGAAGGCATATCTCGTCTATTTCACCGCAAACGTTCCGGGCAAACTTTTCGCGTAGTTTAACTTAAAAACTTTCTCCCCTCTGCGGCAAAGTTCACATCACTACGGGGACCATTCGGAATTGTGCGACAGGCCGCATCCAGCCCCCTTCCTTCCGCCTCAATTTTTTTCCCATCCCATGGAAAAGGGTCCACTTCGAAAACAAGGGACAGCTGGAATGGAGTATATATCTCCGATGACCGGGTTCTCCCCTATCTTCGCCGGCAGATAATCATCACCAAATCGCTATCAATCGATCCACGAAAGGGTCTCTCGTCAACTCGGAAAAGGTTTCGGCGATTACCGCAGAACTGGATGGTAATGGACCAGCTCATTTCTGGCGTTTTATTCCTCCGCAGTTTCGCCATGCGACATCGTGTCACCCGTCTCCCACTGCCACTCCGTTTTCCGCCCCAAAAAACCCCTTCGGTGCACAATGGTTCGCGGGATCAATTCGCATGAATAAGACATCGCTTCGCTCCCAAATTCAGTCCTCTTAAAGGTGCATCATCTCCCCGTATACTTTGGTGGAAAAGCCGCTAGGATTACACCACTCGCGTCTTAGAACAATATTCCGG
This sequence comes from Pantala flavescens, assembly GCA_020796165.1. Taxonomy (NCBI): domain Eukaryota; kingdom Metazoa; phylum Arthropoda; class Insecta; order Odonata; family Libellulidae; genus Pantala; species Pantala flavescens. The sequence continues at coordinate 15,874,663 of CM036881.1, read as the reverse complement.
TGTTATTCGTGGCGACCCGCCATGTTTTTCTCGTTCCAGTTCCCAGCGTATTTCGTCGAACTGTTTGGTATTTTGTTTTTGGTTGGCGGAAGGTTTTTGTCGTCGCCGGCGTCAAAGTTTTGTCCCGGGTTGAGTGATTGTGATCGATGGTCCTGGAATTACAGTGATTACTGCGCGTAACTGTAAAGCGGTATGCTCCTTTTTGTATGGATGGGTCAATCTTTTCTTAGGATAAGAATGAAGTATTGTAACAATACGTTGTTAACGAGGTGACTGAGAGAGTCAATTGTTAGCTGTTAATAATCGATTACGTAATTAAGAAATGTACTGTTACGTGCTGGAATGAGATACAGAACTGAATTGTTTTAATTTCATTATTTTATTTTTATAATTATATTGTTTAAAATTATTGCAAAATGTGTTGCTTAGTTATTAAATTCGTTTGAAAAAATAGTCGTACTGATAAACATTTAGAGACTTAAATTTGTTTGTTTATAAATCACTTACGTTGGTTCGTGAATTTGCTCTCAGCTCAGTGGTCTTTAATCAATTATATAATCACTTTCTAAAGTTCTATATGACGTAACTCATTATTCAAATCAATAGGATAGAGCACTATATTCTCCCTCTTCTGTTCGAGAAAGGCGAATGATTTTTTTATATCCATTCATTATTTTGTCCGCTGGAAATTATATCGTAACTCCAAATATGGGACTAGGAATCGATTTATTCGATTCCCTAGTCGTGATTGTCCGGATTAATATTCAGTTTCATGAATTCAGTAGCGTAGTAATAAATTGAGAAGTCGACTATTATGGTCCGAAATATATCCTCTGGAGCAATCTATCATTACCGTATAGTCTTCGAATGGTTTGGTTCATCATTTGCATGTTACTTAGCATTCTCACCCCCTTATTCTGACTCACATGAAGAGAAAGTGCCTATTAATTCGAGAAATATACCTCCAAGTTTTGTCAAATATCGCTCCTAGACAACTTTTGACTCGCTCAGTCATCAAGATCGCTATCGCGTGAAATTTGCCTTTAATCACTGTTCCGAATCACAGCGCATTTTCCGTCAATTTTCGAATTTTTTCCGATAACACGAAATTGGGTCGAGCGATATTAAAAAATTTTATCTAATTAAATCAATCGAGAAAAAAATCCGATGTTACTGCCAACGTTTTTTCGGTGAACAAGCGGAGTTGGTTTACATAATGGAATCATACAACTCGTTATTTGATACTGGACGGATTTTCATTATATCTAATCCAGCGATATAAAAATAACATTTTAATTGGATGAGAGAGAATTTTTTGAAAAAATGTGTCCCAAATTGCAGAATTGAGAGGCGTATCATCTTTCAATCGACGTTTTTTGAAAAGCTCGTACGATATTTCGAGAATTAAAACTGTAATAACAGCTGAAGGAGTTCATATGATGGGTAATATTTGTTGATCGTTTTGCTCTTCATTAAAATTGCGCCTTTCTGCTGTATTATCTGTCTTTAAGTTCTATCTACGATGTTCTTGAGCCATATACGTAAGTGTGTATGTTTCTTTTTATTTCCTAGCGAAACTTTCTAGTTTTACGTCGTGTGCCACAAGGTAATCTTCTTGCACCGATCTTGTTTCCAAAGACTGGTGTTATGTGTGCATCCAACACACGTCCACTGGCAACTCACGGAGCATAAATCTTGACTTAAAATCAAAATAAAAACCTTTCTTTCAAGTCATTATTGGATTGCAATGTACAGTGGATTTATTCCTGCTCCTATTCTTTCTAAAGGGTCTATTACGTTTAGCGCCAAAAATCGCACTTCACGCGATGTAAGCTTTCACAGTCTATTACTCAATAACCTCTCTGGAATTCGCAATGGATACTCCATCGTCCCATTTAGGTCATCGCGACACACTTTTTCCAACCCCCCGCGTTTCACATGTATGACCAAAGCGCGTGTAATAAATTCCCCTTAGTTTCCGTTGACCTCCCATCGCAAAAAATAGAACAGTTCGCTTTATTTCCGGAGTTTATCGCTCGGAAAATTTTCGCTAGCTCCCGATAGCTTTTCCTTTCTTCTGGGGTGGCAATATTCATTCCTTCAGAATATCGACCAATTGCTTTTATAACTCTTTTTTCTCCCCCAATCCCAGAGCGACTCTTTTCTCGCCCTAATCGACGAAATTATCCCTCCCAGTGATTCCAACGGTTGCCTTGGGTCCAGAATTGCATCTCGTTCCACTTAACGATCTTGCGGACCACACCGTGGACCAAGTAATGGGGATATATTTATCGTCCCATACACGTTTGTGGAACCAACACAAATAGTTTAGGTCGTTTATTATGAGCGTTTACCACGAAATTCCCCGCTACATTTGTTTCTCTTCCGTGTGCATCATTCTTCGTATAAATGCTCGAATTTTTACGTCTGTTTTTCGCGTTCGTATTTTTGCTCTGCAATACGTGGTGCGGCAGAATTAGCTCGTGGAGGTGAAATAAGAAATACAACAACTCCTGAATATATATTTCATAATTTTATTTGCGAAATATTGCGGTTTAATGCATTTATATATATATAAATATTTCCCTGCGAAATTAATGTTAGCGCATAGGAGTTGATTATTTATTCATAGGTTGTGAATTATTGAAGTGATATAGTGAATTTGTCGTATTTTTTAGAATTGAATCGTTTTACTCATTTCATTAAAAATTTATCTTTAAAACATGTATTAGTTAGTCCGAGTAATAGATCAATGTTTGCTTTATTCATGCAATCGATTTTGATAGCATAAAATCCAGTATTTGATTTTTATCTGTATAATATAATGTCTGCGTAAAGTTTATCTTCTGCGTTCTAATATCTATAAAAATTTAATACGCAGAATTCCATCAATCGGATCGACTTTGAGTTATCTTCAGATCGTATCTAATTCAAACGTCCTAAGCTTTAATTTATGCTGATGATTTTCACGGATCGATTTTCATAACAAAGGAATTTCCTCGCAATAACTTCATTCAGCTTTTAAAAAAATAATAAGAAATCGTTCGTTTTTATCGATGGAAAGAATGGCAGTTATTTACGACGGTAATTCAATCAATGGATTACGTCCCGATTCCATTGCGCGAAAGAATAAACGATCAGCTTATCTCGTTTATTCATCGAAGATTAGAAAAAGCTTTCTTTGGTAATGCGATTGCCATAGATGTCTCGAAAAGCCTTCAGTGCCATAATTTTTCTCCGTGAATCAAATTGCCATGGAGATAGTTTAGCGATTGGATTGTCGAGCTGCTATCGACTCGGTACGTTTACGAATTACCGGATTTCGCACTCAGCCTCAGGATATATCGAGAATCTCTTTTCAAGTTTGTCTTTGAGAAATTTACGAGCGCCGCTTCCTATAATACTGTTCTGTCTCACTTATTTTTTTCGCGATAGGTAATAAAGTATTCGTTTCAGAGTAGCCGCAGTGTCGTATGAAAATCCCTAGAAAGAATTTAATGCGTGTTAGTAAGTTTGGAATTGTGATTGCTATTGAGTTGTTAAAGCAAGGCTTTTGTTAGCTTCAAAGAGTCAAACTGTGTGAAATGATAGCGTCTTAGTTTTGTACTTTTTTCTCTCCAGTGTGTTCTTTTTCTTTTCGTAATTGCTTTGAAGAGGAAATGTAGCTCAGTAGGAAAATGTACGTGTCTTTTTATATTATCGTATGGTAAAATCGAATGCTTTGGCGATTTACGTAAAAGGTTTGTGAGTAGGAGTTTTATAATTTGATTTATTTCGTAGGTGCATAAGTTTCAGTTGCTTAATTTGTAGTAGTAGGAAATAAAATCTTCAAATGCGGTGTGGAATTGAATGAAAAAGTTATTTATAAATATTGGATTTATTCTAAATATATGTGCGGGTTTATTTATGTATTCAAAGATCTGGATATCATAGGCAAAGGGAAAAGGTTGCTAATAAACAGTTTCCTTCGCACCAAGGTGATTGTCGTTGTTGACCAATCGATTCCAAAACGTCCAATTCGATACTAACAAATTCATTCCACCGGAAGACATATTTCCTCCTGAGAAAGCAGATGATCAGTCGAAGCTCTATTTAAAGATCCGTACATTGATTGATACATCCTTTAAATTTAGAGCCGACCCAATGCGCTCAGTCGATCTTCGAAAGTTTGACATCGTAGCATTCCTTCTGGAGGAGAGAACGGACATCCTTTCCGAAACTCGGTTCTTATTTCTCATTCTGTGTACTTTCCATTCACAAACGAAGACGTTAGACTAATTGCGATGAGATGCGAAAGGTATTTTTATGCCCCCATCGCCTCTCCTTCGATTTGATTACGTCATTCAGAAAGAATCGCCTTTTTTCCGATGCGTTCGTAAGAATTTTTTCATCCGAAGTTTTTCGTCGCGTTTACTAGGAAATGAGTTCGGAACAGCGTCTTGTAAAGCGAGTGAAAGATCCAAGTTCGATTGCTTCAAGAATACATTCGTTTCCTTGAATCTCCGATAGTTACGTATTTCCTGGATCTTTTTAATCAAACGGAATTCGTGTTACTCTTTGTAAGTGCGTACTTGAGGATTTTCTTGTACGATACTCGTATTTTAATTAATGCGTTGCCTTTAGAGGGGAATAAAGTGAATATTTTTTTATTTACTCTCCCGAGCTTACGATTCCAAGAGATCAATCTGTAATGTAATGCAACGAAAATCTTTTTTTATAGGAACTTATTTTGATTTAAAATAAAGAAAGACGTAATTAAAGAAAGTTCATTCCAAAGTATACTGTGATAGACTATGCTGTGACGTCTACAAATAATTATATTTTCTTTCACTAGTACTCAAATTCACAAAAGTGGAGTTTTTTCGTATTATATTTATATAGAAAAACGTGGTGTTCAAAAAATATTACAAATATGGTTCCAGTGGTTGGAAGTTTGAATAGTTATTTTAATAATCTATGTTCAAATTTCGAAAACAGCCCATGAAAGTTTTACTCGTTGCTCTCGAATATTTCCGCAACAAGATCAATCGAGATTCCGGAGTAATAATCGATTCCATCGAAACGCCGTTATCGCGCGCAAAAATTCCTCACACGTGTATTTTCGCAGATCGACGGCAGTTCCATAACACCGAACGAGCAGCTCGAGTTTAATAGCCTTCTCCCATCGCGAGACGAATCCAAAAAATTCAGTTATTCCGTGCCATCCCGCTCCAAAAGGAGCCGATGAAATACTCCTAATATCACTCCTGCAGGGACATTATCCATCACTTCATCGAGTCGTCACGAGGGTCAAAAAAAAACCCGGTAGCGAAGACGTTTGGCCGTCGTCAGGGCTGCACCGTTAAGACGTCCTCGGCGAGGTGCTTGTCCTCTGAAGAACTGCCCCCATGGCCCCTTCCCCTACCAATTCGGGTCACGCCACTCATCTCTCTCCACAACGGACGATCGAACCGTTCTTTATATGCAGGTGAGCACGGAAATTCTCGCGTGCAAGCAAATGTTCCCTTCCCTAATGTTTTCAGAGTCGCAAGTCTCGTGGAAGGACTTCATACGCATCCGAAGTTTCCCTTCGTGGAAGAAGGATTGCCAAAATCTTCTTCCATCGCGTATTTTTATCCAGGGGTATTGTTCTCTGCTAAAATTTTTGGCTACGTTCGGAAATTTCGCTCTTACGCGATCTTTTCGTTCGTCTATTCTACCCATTATTCGTGGCGGTACTTCTGCAAGCTTTCGTATTCAGTGTTTTTCTTTTTGTGTATCGAGGATGCTATTCACGGATCGCTGCAACGTTTAGTGTTTAATTTTATGGCTCTCGTTGAATTTGAAGTTAATATTTGCCGTTCGATGTTTCCAGACGCGCATAACGTATTTGTTCTAGCCTTTCAAAGGTTGTTATCCGCTGGAATGAGTGTTTGTTCCATTACTGTGCGGAGAATGGTCGAGTTGGATTTTTAACGAAATTCTGTTGCGACATAGTTGCAGTTTGTCTGTGATGTTCGGAGTGTTCCTGTGTTTAATTTTGTGCGAATTCAGCTAACTTTATTGTAAATGATAATTTTTATGCGTTATCGCTTAAAATTGATTTATTCATTTCGATATATTTTAATTCTTCCGCGAACGTTTATGAAATTCTGAAATAACAGTCCTTAAAATTTTATATATCTTAAATTTAACATTGATTATGAATTTTTAAGTGATCATATAATTATTTATGCATAAGAGAATATATCTTGTTTTAATAGATCGTTATTCGGATGAAATTTATTCAATTTACGACGTATTTCTTAAGAAGATTGACATGACATAGCTTCAACAGTAATGGACCATGAACGTCTTATTATTCCGCTAGACGAGAATTACAAAGGGCGAGCATCATCGATAAAGTTTCTTGACTCGGCGGCTATTGAAAGTAAATAAATCTCCTCCCGACAAAGGGAATCGAATAGGACATTATTAATTGATCTCTCAGAATTTCCGCCGGACTGGAAACTCTTTTTTCCCAAAGAGAGTTATTTCCCCTCTTTTACATTCCGTCGACGCTCAAAGGTTATTTCTCCCGATGCCCATGCGTCCTTATCAAAGTAACGGTAACAGATGAATCGCTAGGAGCAGTTTATCTTCATCCTCTCGGACTCGTATAAGAAAACTTGTTGAATTGCCATCTTTTGAATGAGATCTCACGCCATGGAAACGGGAAAGAAGCTATTATGCTATCCTCTTCTTGATCCGCCCGTGTCATTCACCCGTAGAAATCTTTCCGAGCGAAACTCGTTCCCGTCTCGCAGCGGATGCGTCACCGGTCGCCGGTAGCGACGCGCGCTCTCTCTGTCTATTATATCGGAGGTAAACAGCCGTCGAACGAAAGCCACGCCTACAAAATTACAGTGTTTACAGGTGTACTACCCGCATGATAGTTTTGAGGAGACGGAGTAAATATATGGAGCGTTTATCGCAGAACGAAACGGAGGCTTTGGATCGGCCGTTGAAGTTTCTGGATAAAAAATGTCTGACGTTGGAAGGTTTAGTGTTTCTGAATGCGTATGACAAGGAGGAACCTTCTGGTGTTTTATGTTGGGTTCTTGAAGGATCGGGGAGATGGATGGGTGTATATTTGGGGGATGATTTGAAAGAAATTGTATGTTGTGTGTATGAAAGACGGGGATATTGATTTGATAATGGCTGTCCTTAAGCTCTAATTTAAGACGCATTAGGTTGTTGTTGATTTGTAACAAGCAGATTATTTTTTACTTAAAATATTCTCATTTTCTTAAATTTTCCATGTTCCCAATAATGCAATATGCAACAATATTAATAATAATTTATTAATATATCAGAAAACTTTTATCTGTTTATTGCTGCTGATTAGAATGATATATAAGTATATTGAAGTTTTTAAAAATTAAGTTTGAAGAAGTTCTAATAAATAAATTTATTGTTATATCGTTACGGAAGTTAATTTTAATTAATCAGTTGTCATTGTGTGGAAGTTATTTCCGCATAGAAATCTTCAATATTCTTAAACTGCGGAAAAAGTGTTCATTATCACTACTTTCTCTTTTGAATAAGAAAGAAAGCTTTTTATTACACTGATATCTCTTTTTGTCTGATATTAATAAAAAAAACTTCGATGAAAAGAACTCAAAGCGTAACTTTCTCCTACGATCTCCAACCAGCGAAACATTCGTGTAGCACGTATGTAAAGTAGCGAGCTCGATTCTTAGAAATACGTGAAGCTCGTGTTTTCAAGCGATTAACACCGCTATTAAAACCTGCCGTCGTGGGTTGGATTCCCAGAAATTTCTTCCACGGGCTAGCGAGTGGGATTTGCATGCCTTCCTCCCCTTACGTTCGATCTCTTTGTTTAGTCGGATCTAATAGCGACCAAGTGGGAACAATACGGGAACCGAAGTCCGTCTCATCGATCGGTAGCGAAATTTATTGCGAAGCTCTCGCAATTGAACGATGGATGACGATAAGCACTATGTTCTCCCCGTTCAGTCGGTTACATCCGATGTTTGACTATTAACAATCAGCCTCGGGCGCAATCTCGGAATGGAAATCGACGGATAGTTTGCGGTTGTTTAGATAAACATAAGGAGGTTGGCGATTCGTGCCCCCGGACCAGTGCAAGGGAAAAGATGCGGTGGCTGCAGCAGCGGGTCTCAGCACGTCAAACACTGCAGTCCCCATAATGGAAACGCGTTCAGGGTGTGGTGGGTGAAGACTAAAGGATTTTTTCCCCCCAGATGGAGTGGTGTAAAGGGGAGGAAGTATAATTTTATTAATCTCCAGAAGAAGTCCGTCATTGTTTGCAATATAGTAGATGTTTTCTACTTACTTCTACTGAAAGAGTATTTCATTCGTAATAATAAATTTGTTTTTATGGTGTTTTATCGAAGTATTCTGGGAGCTAAATACGAGTGTTATTTATCTTGTTATATCTCGATAGAATTCGTAGTATGTTGTAAATAAACGTTTCGTAGTATATTTACGCTTTAGGTCACGGAGAAATCCAAGTATCATTTTAATTAAAATTATAATAAATATAAATAGAGCTTATTTTTACGTAAACATAATAGTATATTATTGAATTTGATCATCATTTCTAGAGAAATTATATTACGGGTACTGATTTGTTCGTATTCGAACTAAAAGATAATCTTGAAGTATTTTCTGGAGTGAAAGGACTGTTATTATTATAGAATGACTATTATATGTGTATACATACGATTGTGTTTTAAATGTTCAATTACTTTGATTCATTCTGGGTGTACAGTATCTCATACTATCCATTGAAATGGTGAATTTCATTTTTATATCGTTGATGAATATTTATCGTAGTCAATCAACAATCTATTATCCTCTCACCAATGTGTGGGGTTGAAGGGATGAACTACTTTGAGTTAGAATATAAATGCACGTGGATGAATCTATTTTCGAAGTTAAATATTTTATCTCCTGTTATTTAATTCGCGCTCGTAGAAAACGTCATATTTTTCTATCACAAGGGAAATATTGGCAGGGACGGAACAAAGTTGCATCCAAAAAATCGTCTAGTCAATCGGCCTTTGGGGTGAAATAAATGCGGCATACGTTTTTTTTCCACCTCTCCGGAGGTACATCGCTAACAGTTCTTCTTGATCGCGCTTTTTGGTGCATCGAGTTGGCTTCCAACCCAGCCTCGCGAATTTTTGCGAACAACCCTCCGCATTGCGCAAAAGTTTGTTTACATTTTATTTCGCCTGTCACGTCAAACTCGTTTTTAAGGAAATCATTTCAAAGTTTAACTTGCGTGCAAACGCCGGATGCACACTCAATGAAAAAGTCCAATTGCTTTCATTCGGCGGACGTACACTCCCGAAAAAAAAGTCAATTCATTCGTTAGCTCGAAGGGAAGGCTCGGTTCATCCATTGTTAATTTTTCGGGATGAACGTAGTGAACAGCTCTACAACGCATCTCTCCGACGGAAGGTTAGAAAAAAATCGGCGTATTGCAACGTATCCATTTCGTGCCCGTGTAAATAGTAACAGGCGCTCTCTGTTTAACCTTCTGAAATCTATTTTCTTTCACGGACGATGTTTGACATTATGTCCATTCGATTAAATTTTGATGCGATTATGAACGTGCCCTAGTGTTCAGTTAATGAAAGGAAACCCGATGCACGGGATTGATTTACGAGTACTTAGTGTACAATGGCGTAATTGAAACTGCCTTTAATGAAACTTATTTTTATGATGTAGTTGTTGAAATCGAATGTCTATGTTGTCTGACTATAATCGAGGACGGGTTATATTGTTATTATCATAATTTCATAAGCTTTGGTGAAATTAATGTCTCTTTTATCTATTGATGTCCATTTTTAAAAGATGTATTTATTGGAACGTCTCAATTTCGCCCTAAATAAAGACGATATTATTATTATTATTTTGTATTCTTTATCGTCTTTTTCTGAAGATTTGCTTTGGTTTATAATCATAGATTTCTCTTATTTTTGTGATGATTTTTTTATCGTATTCCGTTCGATAAGAGAGACAAAAACTCTCTCTGGAATCCAATTGTATCTCTAGCTACGTAAGCACTTCGCTGCACAATTTTGTTCGTCATTTAAAACCGAGATCATTAATTCAAAACCCAAGAGACCATTTGACATAACAACTCGTTCATTTCGTAATTAAATCCTACCACCATCACTTTCTCCCTCTAGAAGCCCACACAGCGGCGACCACTCTCCCCAAAAGCATTCCAACTGTCCTTCCGTCATATCTCCGAAGTCCTTGCGCCCGTCCGCCATGTTTCCCTTTCATTCCCCCCTCTCACCTTTCCGTCCTCCGCGGTGCCCTCGTGGGCGGTGCGATCTTCCTCTGATTGCGTCCCTCTCTCAGTCGAGAACTTCTTCCGGCGACCTTTTACTGGTGACCCGTTCGTGCAGCCGAGATTGTTTGGTCCAGCTGCATCCGTCCCTTCGCCACTGCATTGTTCGCCTCTCTCCTAGGTCCTATTCCACGTCCCTTGTTAATGTTTAGGCGGCGGAGGCCGTCAAAAGTTGTCCCATCGAGGTTGAAACGACGTATCCTCGTTTTATTTGGGCGTGGGAGTTTTTCCGTTTATGTGGAACGGTATTGGCTGTTAGGGTCGCCTTGCGGAGACGTATAAAGTCCAAAGAATATGGCGTACCGGGACAGTAATTTCTTCTTAGAAGCCTTCTCCAATTCTCCGGAAGTAGTTTTTGTCCGTAAACTGACGGATGTTTTGATCAAAACGAGGAGTTTGTTGCCATGGTTTTCGTTGTTAAGTTGTTCGTGCTTTTTGTTTAATAATAATGTTTTATTTGTCTCAAAAATGTGTAACTACTTATGAAAATTTGGTTTAATGTAAAGACAAATGTGTACATATATTCCTTAACAGGAATATTTTGTATTATCTGAGATTCGAACCCAGAACCTCCGAGTATGAAAGTTAGTCTGCGACATTTTGGCCTCAGCTTTGTTCTCCGAAAGGAAATTAAATTGCTAATAAATTCTTTCAATGGATTATTGGCATAAACATAGATACCTCCATAGAGAAGAATATGGTTACTTGAGAGATGTATAGTTAGAATTTAAAGGTAGTTTGAATTATTCCATAACGTGATCCCGTTTTGATACTATGCAGTTCTTTTTTATTTAAGTTCCGTTTTCTCTTGCTATTTTTATTTCGTTTCTTTCAAAAAGGACTTGAAGAAAATATAGATTTTATTCTCTCTATTTCTTTCTATACTATTCCTTTATTCGTTAGGTTCGTGTCTATAATCGAATTACGTTTAAATTTCTCTCTCCGTAACAAAAATACAATTTGTTGTGTGGAAATCCCATCTGGGCTACGGAGTTTTTTATTTCGCCTTTCCAGATCGATCCATTGAAAGACAGCAAGGGAAGGAAAAGCCGTTTTTTACTCTGGAGGTGTCACGTTATTAGAAGGCCCACCGGAATTGCTATCGAGTAGTTTTCTCCACCGAAATTAATTGCCTCTTTCCCTCCATCGTCGCCCTGTAGTCTTTCGCCCGAAGGTTATCCGACATTTTCCGTTGGGAAAGAGTGGGAAGTTCTGTTCATACGTCCGGCACCTCTCCAAATGCCATTGCAAATCAGGAATGGGGAGAGAAGCAGTGACCCTCCCGGTGTTGGATCTCAAGGTTTGATTCCCCTTACATTGGTCCACAAAGAGATGCTCTCTCCGAAAACGTATAAGTTTGTGATCGTTTCTTTTTCGAGAAGGAAATGGGTGGTTCCCGCGGGAAGAGCTGTCATCTCGAATGGAAGCGTAGTTAAAATTCGAAAGAAACCTCTTTTCTGGGAGGTGCCAAACAAGGAGGTCAGCACGAGATTTACGTATCCCCGAGGAATGGAAGTCGAGTTCCCTCGTTATTTTCGTCTACAAAAATTGGGCTATTCAGCGAATTATTTGACCCAGAACCGTATTTTTACCGCCTCTAAGTGATTCGGTAGCCAATTTACGTCCTTAAGAGTTGCTTGTTTCAAATATAGGCTCCAGTATTCCCACGTGTTTTAATTTTTTTAAGTTGGGTAAGTTTCGTGGATGTTTCGGAATGAATGTATTTATCTAATAGAGATTATATTTGCTGTTACGTTAAGCTATCGTGCCTTTTATACTTTTGAAATACTATTAGTGATCATTTTTATTGCATATTTCAAGGAGTTATGCATAGTGCTTACGTATTACGTACGTTTGATTATGACAACTTTCCTACGTTATGCAAGGGGATGGTTGTACGGAATCGTAAAACTTTATCCAAAGAGAATTTTATATCTTCAGATCAGCTAAAAATTATAGAAAAAAAACTTTCAGATGTTCAAGCGTATATTTTTAAAAAAGTCTACGTAATAATTTTATCATTTCTCTTTGAATTCGGAATCCAAAAGGGGAAAGTCTGGAGGGATTTTAAAAAAATCTCTACTCGCTATAGAAATCCTTTTCTATCTAATTAACACCCTTAATAGAAAACAACAAATGAGAAAAAATACGTTTTGACTTTCTTAATGAGATTTATGAGAAATATTTTCCAGTTAAATTCCTGTCGCCAAGGAAACAGTCCTTATTATTGTTGTCGTAATATACGAAGGATTTGGAGTAATATATTTATAGAATTATACTGCGTATCAGTGTCGTACATTCTAGATTTGTGTAACATAGTTTGACATTAACGTTCAATTCGGTCGAAATCATGTTGTTTATCGATTTATTATCATGTTAAATAGGGAAATGTAATATTATGAGTTCAAGTGGCTGATCTACAAAATATAAGTAAACAGCAAGTTCGTAATCATGATTTCATTGACAATGCAGTTGTGCATACATACGTAACCGATTGGCTATTGATATTTTGCTACTGTTTTCTTAACGTAAGAAAGAAAAGGATTTCGATGTTTTATATTATATTTATATTAGTTGTCAAGGATACGATTGTCTTTACGGAATGTAATTCTTGTTTTTTCCTATTCCTGCCGTCCCACTGCTCCATAGCCGTTTAGTTCAAGTTTATTTGTTTTTATTCCCGCAAGTCTTTTGTTTTTAGGCGATTCTTAGGTTCATCGGACCAGAAACTTCCACGTAGGAGATCGTATTATCGACGAGACGAAATACTCATCTCTCCACTCTTTTTACCGCACCTCTGCAAAGTATACGCGACAAAGTCGTTCTTCGAAAAGCTCTCATTTTTTATCGCCATCCCTCACGGCTTCTGTTTATCACGGAAGAGCAACTGATTTCCGCAAAAGACGTCGTTTACGAGATAGAATCGCCTCGGAGACAAAACCGCATCGGAGGGAAAGAAGTGTCTTCAAGAAAGAGCTCAGCGCGTAGGAGTTTCATGATCCTTGATCTCGTTTATAAGGGTCGCTTGGAAACGGGTTCGAAACCTAGAAACACATATGGGAATATATTTAAGCACTCCGACTGGGCATTGTGCGGACCATTTAGGATCATATGTTTTATGTTGCGATTTAAAGTTTACGTTTCAACGAACACTGCGTTTTGTTAAAGGTGCGATATTTTCTTGCGATTTCTTTTTAACTTTAAATCGATGTTTTAGGAAGGTAAAATTTCGTCTGTTGATGGATCTATTCATACGTATGCTAATGTGTAAATGTACGATGCATACTGTATTTCTAGATTTTTAATATTTTATCATTAATAAATATGTATTCACGTAAATTCTATAATGCAATTCATACGTACGATAATTTAATTGTGCGATGCCTGATACCTTACTAGATTTTTAATATTTTATAGTTACTATTCACATAAATGGATGAATTTCATGCCGTTAAATGAGTTTACTTACGCGTACTTACGTGTAGATTTACTATTAAAACTACCATTACGGGTGTTTATAATGTAATTATTTTCTCTATTTGAAAATCATATCTCCTTCTATTTTTTTCGTTAGCTGAAAGGTATTTCAATTTCAGGACTGTCTTTTTCACATCATTCCTCTGAATTCGTTTCACTTCCAAGTAAACTCCTTCTGTTTCCTTTAAATCAAAAAAAAGGTAAACCTAATTATTTATTCATGTTTTCCACGTCCCTCTCTCGCGTAATTTACTCAAAACAAAAGCGTTATGAAACGCGTGATCGATGCTCTTTGGCGCGAAGCGAACCTTCAAATTCTTGTTCCTCGAACAACGCGACGCGTGTTTATTTTTTGCCCCACGGATTTTTGGCCTTTTAAAAATACACGAGGTTTATATCAGGAACTTGCCGGACCTGTTTGTTTGATATTTCGGCCCAAAGGGTATTTTCTCCTTGATAAAATGCCAAGTATCTCTCATTCGGATATATATCGTTGTATATGCCGCTGCTCGTCGAGATTTGCGAACGCGTTTGGATGCAGAAGCAATTAACCTTCTCGGAATATTGCGTAACTCTTTGTGAGAGTTTGAGATGAGTATGGATGCTGTAAAGTTGTCTTTTGTAACTAAGTGGTTGGAGGTTCATTTTTAGCGTAATATATTTTCACTTTTTCGCTATTTTTAATTCGAAACATCAGCTGGTTAGTATGGAGTATTGCTAAAAAATTATCAATTTTTATGCTGAAATAAAGTCACGTTAACATTTATTTAAAATTTATTTCTTATTCGCATTTTTATCAGGTATTATTCCGCAGAATATCCAGAGATTAGAATCGTACGCCTACGTTCAAGAAGTTACTTCCCGGAGGTTACTCATTTCCATATCGACCTTGATTTCTTTTATCTCGATTTGTAACCATATGTCACTCTCATCAGTGGGAAAGAATGGAAATAAATGCGATCTCTTTGCTTAGAAGCCGCGAAAGTTTTCAAAAGAGGAGCACTTTGAAACATCGTATCACTCACAGTAATTTAAATCGCTGCCGAGTTTTAATTAAACGGCCGTTTGTTTTGTTAATCAAGGGCCTCTCACAGATAGAGCCATCCTCGGAGGTTAAGTGGAAGTAAATCAAGGCTTTTATGACATAGGTTTCGTTCTAATTTCTCCGGTAATAGCTCCGGTAGGTGTTATAAAGCGGTCCTCAAACGCGTAGTATAATTCGGCCTTCGTCTCTCGATGTGGAAACTCCAGAGGAAAGCGTATTCTTTGTGGGCGAACAGGACTCCTCACCCACGGGCTCTTTCAAGGCATTCGAGAGGGAAAAAAAGTAATGCCGAGCGAGTGCTTCGATGGAGATTTGTGGAAATGAAACTAGCTTCGGCGGAGGAACGCGCTTATTTGCATACCCAGTTTCTTTATTCATGAATGAATGCATTTCTCGATTTTTCCTCTATATCGCCTCACGGTTCGTTTGCTCTCATTTCGTACCTCGTGTATCGATTTTTTGCCGCGCTTTTATGACAGGTGAATATGTTAATCCTTAGCCCACACTGGCGCCCCGGAACTTTTTCCCTCCTCTCTACCATCACTACACCCACTAGTTTCTCCCGCCGTTTGACTACGCGCTTCAGAGCATTATAATTGCTACTAACGCCATCGATTTACCTCAATTATCCCAATGTGTTACGGATTATACCCCTTTGGATATCGGTTATAATTCTATTATATCGGCGCGGCTTTATATTTTAATCTTTTTAAATTATTTATCGTTCAGTAATCAATTTCGCGTATTCTTTAACGATCAGGTGCCATTCAAATTAATCTCCCGATAGCTTCGAAAGAATCGGTGCCGCACGTGTGAACATTCGGATTAGTTTTGACTCTTAATTAAAAGTGCTTTGTGTTCGAAATATTATTTGCGGGATGAAATGAACGGTTGAGGAATAAAATGAATACGTAACGTTTCGCTGAGGATTAAAATTTGGAAGAGGATTGGCTCAAGAGGAACTTTTGAAGTTTACCGATGCGTAGATGTATCGGTGTGTTATTCGTTTGTTGTGGAAACTGAAGGGAATTTATATATTTGTGGAATCGGTTTTACGTCTGAATTGTATGTGTAAGGTAATGCAAGATAATTTAGATAATTTTTGGCTTAATCTTGACTGAATTAGCTGCCTGATATACAGAACGTATATTAAAACATTATGTGTACTTAAAATATCAATGACCGTGTTAAATAAGGTGTTCAGTCGTTACCTCCTGGAAAGTAAATAACCGTACTTTTTGTGCCAATATTTCGGGCATCAATTTCTCTCGTATCTCGTAGTGGATTGGGTCAGGTGAATAGCTAATCTAACGGGGTTCCGCAATTGGTCAACCAAGTGAAAACGCACTTTCATAGAAGGCTTATCAATGTTTAAAAAAATCACGAACGCTCTCTGTGCACCCAAAATCGAAACCCTTCGAAAAAACATAATCCCCGGCGGATGATTCAGCCTGGATAATCCCTCTCCAGGGAATCCCGCTTTAATCACCTCTCATAAGCCGGCGAATTCCTCGCAATTCTCATTAGCGCGGGTGGATTTGGAGGACGGTTCCCATTCTGCTCAATTAATTTGTTTTGGCGACATCCGAAGAGGCGCTCGATTGAAGTCCGAGGGTCGAATGGGGCCAGCGGAATGGCCGCATCGAATCGGAATCGAATGAGCCTTTCGGGGAAGCCACGGACGTCGGGGGGTTTCGAGTATTAACTCGGCAGTGGCTTTGAGTCCATCGACTGCGAATTTGCCAATAATCAGGCCGAATCGGAGAGGTCTTTATCGCAGAATATTTTAGATCTCGGATGATTGATCGCTCGAGTTTTCGTCGTCCAGTTCCGATGGAATTCGAGCACGGAATACGCGCTCGGCTACGTAATAAGCTACGGAATGGAAAAAGAGATTTTGGAAGTCGTTTCTGAAATAAACTCGCTCGGAAGTTGCTTTAAGGTTGGTGATGCGATTTTTGATTTAATTGGAAAGGAATCATGTGTTCTTTGAGAAATGTTTAGGTTTGTTCTTTTTCGTTCATGGAGATTTCAACGCGTGATGAATTATGCTGCAATGTTCTTTTTATCATAGTTTTTCTTTGCCAGAAGTGTAGGATGATTTAAAACTTTCTTGAAGGATTCGATTTGCTCTCAGTTATCTAGTATTTAATTCAAAATGTTAAAATTTACCAATGAATATATTTAATTTGAGTTTTTTGGTCTCATAATTTATGTGATGAAATCACCATTGGGTTGCTTCGTAGAAGTGGATGAAATATTAGCATGGAAAAACAACTGACTGATCACCAAACTCAAACGAAGTGTCTCATATGTTTACCGAAATTTTCCATCTCCTCTCTATTTAGGAGATTAATATTTGTCGCGCGAGTTCAAAGTCGATCGCGCGTATCATTTACTTACATTACGTTTGCTGACAAGTCATTTTCTCTAGCGTAATTCACTCCAAAGCTGTCGTGTTCAATCGTTACGGTGACGGTGTACATTTATCTGCGAAGACAATTGTTCATATCCGTAGTCAAGATACGTCGCTTAGCGCTTTGTTTATTCCGACGATCTCCTATCTTATATGCGTAGTCAGGTTTCAGCCTCATATCTTGACAGGTTTCCGCTCGAAGAAAGACGAGCTACTAAGTCGACGTTCCTTTAACGCGGCTACGAATCGATCCGGTGAAAAAAAGGTTGCCCGAGGGTGGAAAATCACTTCCAAGGAATTCGCGAGCTAATTTCAATGATGTCATGGGAAGGGATGCGGAGAAGACGGCGTTGCCATCTCTACGCCTCCCTCGAGAGAAAATACGGCTTAATTTGAGTGCTAAGGATCACTTGTTTTCCTTTTGGAACGCTTTTCATTCCACCGGGACGTCAGTCACCATCCGATCGTGTTTAGACGGGTTCAGAATTCTGTTTGCAGTTCAAAAGACGTGATGCCAAGCAGTGGAAGGTGTAGAAAAATTAGAGATACGCTAATTTGTTCTCAATCCCGTTAAGTTTCACAGCGAGTGTGTTTACCGGATAGCCGCTATCGTTACGAAATTCTTCGTGTCATTGCCCTAGGTAATTGAAAAGGGCGTGAATGTTTTTATCGTAGTTTTTATGCATCCAAGAGTTTCTCGGTCATTATCGAGTTGATAGCTTTAAGTTCCTCCATGATGTAGCTTTAAAACTTTATTGATAAATACTTTCTTGTATTAATTATATGATTCATCGAAAGCATCGAGTGTTGCGAGTCAGTATTTTCTGTATCTATAATCCCTAGTAAGTTAGTTAAAATAATCCTTTCTATCGTGTTAAAAAATATGTTATTGTGTGAAAACTTCTCAGTTTTCCAATTATGGGAATAAAGTTAGATTGATGTAGTTAAATCTATAGGCGTATGGATTTATTATAATCTCTTATCGATCGTAAATAAGAAGAGATGAGTTTCCAATTAATAAACTTGTATTATTCCCAGTTCAAGAAGGGCTATTTCTCTTTAAAAGCGATGTAATAATTCATTGTTAAAAATGTGTAATTTTATAATATCTCTGTTGGAGAGATTCTCAATTTAACTTTCGCAAATCAAATCACTCCAAGTGAATCTGATTGCTTTAGAATCTCATTCCGTGACGAATTTAATTATCGGATTTACAAGCTAACGTAATTTACGAATAGTTTTTTTCGAACGCGAATATAATTTTCTCGAATTCGATTTCAGATTTTGTTGGCATTATTATATTACGAAGTTTTATTATTAACCGGAATCCGAATAAGATTCTTTTGCGTTTAAAGAATAGTGGAAATTTTAATACGTTTGTTTTTTGTTTTAATTTTTGATTCTTTTACTATGTGTCGTATTTTCTTTCTATTTAATTTGTATTCTTTAGATTTTTTTAGTAATGGATCTACTTTATTTTAATTCGCCCTCGACACGACTTCAGTTTTAAAAATAATAATATTTTTTGAGTGACGTTTCTTCCCTTCCTTTTTTCTCATGTAAATTAGAAGCAAGAGTTCGAAATCCGTTCCACTTTGAGAAGGAAACGGATGAGAGAGCTTCTGTTCTCACTCCCTTACTCTGCCTGAAAAGAACTCGACCCGAATTCTTTGTGATCGCCTTATTTATTATTTGCGAGTTATCTCTTTATCCAGCGATAGATCCGGAACGTCAGCTGTGATCAGGAAATTTCCCCGCGAGGTTTTCACTTGAGTACGAAGTATTCTTAGAAAACGAACACTAATGTCGATGGTTGTCATAGAAATCTATTCCGTTTGTTGTTTGAAGAATTACGTTTTATATAATAAATTAATGTAATAGTCATAACTGAAGCCTTAGCGTATTTGTAGTTAACGAAGTTCATATTCCTTTAACTTAATACCAAGGAAATTTGTTTTACCAGATATTTTCCGCATTGTTCAGCAAATAATTTCATTGTACAGCATGATAAAAGAAAGTGGTGTACCTGGGCTCGAGGCTCATTCATCCCGTAATTTTTTACTATCGTTTAACTTTTGTGCTATAAAAGTTTGAACATCTTATATTCGTATTTATTTTCCTTTCTTTCGGCACATTTTTCCCTCTGGGTTTTGTGGTCTTGATTCGCCGTACTCTGGGATGGAGGATTGTTTTCGTTCGTGGTGACCACATCCCTTCCAAAATGCCTGTCCTCTCGCCAATATTATTCCTTCGCGAAAGAGAGTGCAACATCCATCCTCCCTTTCACCCAATGTCACCTCACGTACCTGTTTCGATTTTGTGTCTCGTCACAAAAAAAGAAGAACGACTCCCGCCCTGGATCCCCTTGGTTTCCCGCTAACCCCTTTATTCTTATCCCTTCGCACGCACACAAATCTCCCTCCATTCCTTCTCAACAATTCTCAATTCCTTCAGTTAGAGTGCCGCGTTTCGCGCGCCTAATATATATCAAAAACAAAAAAGAATCGTCGCTGCGGCGGCGTCGATTGTCATAATTCGCGCGCTTGTTTTATCGCCGTCGCCATGATGCGGTCAAATGCCGTTATTTATGCGTTTAATGGAACGGACTCCGTTGGAGTACACATCCGTGTTCGGGACATGATTTGCAGCGCTTTTTTAAAGGATATTTTTGTAGTTTCAACGCGTAAATTAAATTATTGGCTAAATCCATTATCGTGTTTTATAGAGAGAGAAATATAAC
Organism: Pantala flavescens; assembly: GCA_020796165.1. Classification (NCBI taxonomy): domain Eukaryota; kingdom Metazoa; phylum Arthropoda; class Insecta; order Odonata; family Libellulidae; genus Pantala; species Pantala flavescens. The sequence continues at coordinate 15,854,613 of CM036881.1, read as the reverse complement.
TGTAAGAATGCACATTTGAAGTTGGAAATAATCGAAAAATTAACAAAGTTCTACCACATTTTAGATATTTAATCATAGGAATGTTAGATTTACAGTTTTGGATATTTTTTTATTTTGTTTTCTGGCCTTATCATTTACGGGTCAGCATTTTCTCCGTTTAATTCATATAGACGACTTTGTATAATTCTGTAGTATGTTATATTTTCTCCGTTTTGATGTAGGCTTTAGTATTCTTAGTAATAGTTCGCCATTGAGTAAATGAGAATTATGGCCTCTAGATATAGATTAACTTGTCATCTTTGGACAAAATTTCAATTCACTAGATTCTTATGATACTTAGTGTACACTTTGTTTTTGAGTATATTAAATACATCGGTGACATTTGGGGTTTTATTTTGAGAGTATTGTGTAAGTTACACATTTTCAGTGTATCGTTGATCCTTCCAACAGTATTTTTGACTCCATCCGCGTGAAAAATAGAGCTGTATTATTCCTCTTTATCTTTTTTTACGTAGCTGCGCATATTTTCGATGCCTCCGGTTTTAAAAATACCCTCATTTCCATGCCTCTCATTAAAACCACCGCACTCTTTCCTTTGTGTAATGAATTTACTGATGCACTTCCGGCGGAAACGATGCCATGCCGACCTCTCCCGTTCGCATTTTCGAAATTTTATTCACGGCGACGTGATAAGCCGCGGCCTTTACGATGGGGGGCAGAAATTTCAACTTATTATAATCCACGGGAAGAAGGATGCGCGTTGGCACCATTTCCTGTGGGACTCGGAACGCAATCCATTTCCCATCTCCGTGCAATTCGGCCCTCATTTTTTTCACCCTCGAGCATAGCGCATTACTTATACGAGTTGCCGTTCCTCCTCCTCCTCGTGTTCTTTTTAATCCGATCTCTCATTTCTCCTCCACCGATCTTTCTTCCTCTTCGCACGCACTTAGTGCCTCTTTCGACATAAAAGCGTCAATCCTAGCCTCCCTCCCCCCAACTCCCCCCCATTTTACGGCCCTCCCACCAATTTTGTTTTATCCCAGGTCTTTATTTACCCCTCTTACGTCCGTTCCCCTTTCCACTCCCTTTCAATCTATTTTTGCCATAATCTCGCGCCGGTTAAAGCGTTGGGATCAGCCGACCTCAAGTCGCATCCCAGAGAGAGGCGTGCGTTAATCGATTGCGACCCCCTCGCGCGGATTTCAATCGTACTACCCCCAAACACCGTTCCCATTTGACTACGTGAGGGCGCCCCGGTCTAAATTCTGCCACGCTTGGATGGCCATAGGATGTTGATGGAGTTTTTTTATGTTAGAAGACCGCAAGAAGCAATCGGGGGACGTATGAAATCACTACGTCGATCTGAAAGCTTTTAAATGCGTAAAAGAAAGGGTTTTGCTAAGTTAATGGGTTGGTCAGATTTACTGGTGTATATTTTGGACATTTATTAACGTTAATAATAATTAATTTCTTACTATTTTCATTACCTATGACTACAACAATAAACTCGATGTCGATTCGCATCGTATAAATTAAGTTTTCAGTCGATAAACTTCGCTTTTATCCGGTACTAATTGTAAAAGGAGGAGAACAAAGTTCAGTTGTGAACAGGACGAAACAAATCCCGGTACATTACTGCCGTGGAAGATTACCACGATTTACAGCGCGAATTTCGTTCTCTCCTCTATAAGACCGTTCATTAACCCGCACTTTGCTTTGTTCTCCTGTGTCAGGGTATCGTAACGAAGGGGGATGGACCAACAGGTTCAAACGAGGAGGGTGAGAAAGAAATTAAGTGCGTAGGTTGACGGCTACGGGTAAATTGGAAAGGGTGAAATTGAGCTCAAACGTAGCTGAACGAAAGGATCTCTCATTTCGTGCGTAGCCTCGTAAATAGCGAAGCTTTTTATGAAGACGTTTTGCACGTCGAAGTAGTAGGAAATCTTGATTTTGCGAACTTTGTTAAGTTTTTAATCTCATGACGTGTTTTGGTTTATAACGGACTTAATTAAACGATTGGATTTCTAGGATTTTTATCTCGTTGTCAGGGGATATGAAAAGCGGTTGTTTGCTGAACTAGTCTTCAATAATCAGTCATTGATAGCGTAGTTCATTGATATTGAGAAACCAGGAACTTGAGGATGCCAATAGTGTTGATAATTACTTCAAATTAGATGTCACGGATCACGGTTTAGCAAATTCACGCTAAACTTAGTTAAAATGCGTATTAGTCACCAGGTTTTTCTCGGCGTGAATTTCCCATTTTCTATTTTCACGTCATCGCTCTAATTTTTCTCTTTTTCGTCTCCCTACGAAGATTCATCATGCTTTGATGTATCTTCTTTTTTATAACGTACCTTAACTGCTTCTAAAACAGATGTTCCGGGTCATTTGACGAATTTTACGGCAAAAGTCTCACTAAGCGTTGGCCCTCTTTATTAGATTTTATTTCGGATAGAATGAATTTATTCTGCCGCAGTTAGTGTCCCTTAGCGTTGAAATTTTGCGTCCCGTTAATTAATGTGTTGACGTTTACCGAAGGACGTTATTTATGTTCGCGTGCGTAACAGTCATCCAAGAGTAACAGTTTCTTCAAATTAATGTAAAATGTTACATATTGTGGGTATTCTTAGAAATGCTAAGAGAATGGTTACGCCCATTTGCTTTTGTTTTCTTTTTCTTGATTTTATTATTTCGTACAATACTTTTGCCTAATTGTTGGTATACTAACTTGCCAACAATGAAGTCCCGAGTTCGAGTCCCAGCTAATTGGAATTTTTCTGTTTGGGAATAGATATGTTTGTCCATTCATTAACTCACTATTTGTCTGATAAATAAAATGTAATTGTTATTTAGATCGAAATATATTCGTCGTTATGTTAATAATTTTTAAAAAATTACTTGCTCATAGCGTTATGTCTATAAGAATCCTGTTTACAAATAGATAAGGATATATTATTTTAAAATATATTTTTTCGTTAAAGTTCTCTTTAAAACATGTTTCTAAATGGCAATGATGTGTTGTTTTGCTTCCAGTTCTATGTGAATGGTATTGCTAAACAATCTTAAATTTCACTGACTTTTCACTCGCCTCCAAATATTAATTTATCTGAATCGCGAGAATTAATGTAAATGCTATTTCGGCTCAATTAGTTGTAAAGGCGGAGGAACGTGCTTATCGCGACAGCGATGTTCGAGTGTCAACTTTTCATTTCCAACGCCGACATCGAATCGGAACGAGCTGAGTCAGCCAAAGGCCTTCTTTCGAGTGCTAAAAACACCAGAAACTTGCGATCACAAAATAGAATTCGCCTCGGTAAACATTCCGTAACAATGGGGAGTCGGTAAGAAAATATCGGAGATGGCATCTTTCGCGCATTCGTCTTTCCTTTTCGTGGTAGGGATCATTCCCCTCGTGCAGACCCACCCCCTTCTCCGTGCTGCAACGTGACGTCAATGCTCTGGTCTTCTTCAAGTTGTTTCCTGCGGTGGCCCTGTGGGGAAAGGAAGGGTGGGCAAGTGGAGAGAGTTGTCCACCACGTCACTTCTAATGAAGGGAAGAAAGGATGTTTTTTCCCCCCTACCTTTGGCCCTTCAATCTCCCGAATCCTCGGGGATGTGTCGGCCACTCTTCTTTCTTGAAAGTGCCGAATCGGATAGGAGACGGTCGTTGAATGTTTTCTAGAGTAGTCACGTTTGCCTTTGACCAGCGTGAAGAGGGAGTGGATAATCTCACGTGACTTATTATCGAGTTCACGAGTATCATTCTCATTCGCTTCTCGAGCGTTCGGTCCGTTGGGGGATTTTATTTTATCGTCCCGTGCCGATTCACGCCAAGAGAGGTAATTTGTCGAGTTAGCAAATGATACGGAAAGGTTTGCAAGAGTTCAAACCGAGGGGAATTCGTGTTTTAGATTCCAATTGATTAGAAGTCGAAGGAAGTTTTTCATAGATTTGTTTGAGAGATGTTTACTATTTATGATTTGTTGAAATTGTTGTTTTGAGGTCGTCAAATTTTATCAAAATTGGCTGAATGTTGAAATAGCCCTTAGAGCTGTGCCTGATGGCAATAATGGTTATTGCTTATTTTAAAGAATCCATAAACAGCACTAAGCCTTTACTATGGATTATAAATGTGTCATCCTGATGTTTATGATATGCTTATGAGATTATAAGTGTTAAAGAAATTCTCAAAGATCCGTCTCTAATAAAGAATCTCTTTCTTTACAGCAGTTGTTTCGCAATCAACAACAACAGCAGCAACAACAGCAAGCAGTTGCAGCAGCCGCCGCTGCCGCAACCCCTCAACAGATCCAGCTGCTTCAACAGCAACAGCAGTATCTTGCTGCTGCAGCGACTCAACAGCAGCAACAACAGCAACAGCAGCAGCAGCAACAATTAGGTATCAAAAGAAACCATCTCATTTTATCTCGTCAAATTATTCAAATTTGTCATCTATATGCATATAATAATTTACTCCGGCTATTTATCAGTATTTCGTCAATTTAGATTTAAATTATTTTGGAAAAGAATTTTAGGTTTTCCATTACCGTTCCAATATTTAAAGATTCTAAAACAAAATCGTCCTTCATTCTTGTACATGATAAACATATTTACTATTTTCCTTCTGATACAATATTATCTTTTTGTAGAACTATGGCATATATTTAAGTTATTGTTTTATTTTAGCATTTTCAAAATGTAAATTAGATAAAATTTTAATTTTGTAAATAACTAACCTTTAATAATCAACATATGTACAGTGTTGCATGCTTTATCCTTAAATTACCTTCCCAAAGCTGTTAATAATTGTAGTATTTACGTTAATGAAAATTTGCATTTAACTTGTTAATCTGAGTTAAGGAAAGAGGAATGTTCAGAATCGAGCACACATCAAACGATTTAAATATATAATGCTGAAAATATGGAAATTTCCTCTTGTTTGAATTTTTTATTTAGTTTGCAGCTCAAGCTTGTAACAATGAATGCTCAATTTATTTTGATGATGTGCTAAATGTCTGAACTATTTTCTTTCCATCTGCTTTATAGTCACAAAAATGCCTTCAGCACTTCAAATGATGGTAACCTCACTTTTTAATCTTGCTTTCGAAGGGTAGTAAATTTTGTTTTTTAACTCTCTTATAATAAAGATAATTTATTTAAATAAATTATTATAAAGACTTGTCTGTGCAATTCTTTTATTAAATTAATTTTAAATATTATTTTTCATGAATCTCTTATTTTTATTTCATTTTATAGTTTAACCTTGTGTTCCAAATTTTTTCGATATGAGTTTCCTGGAAATATAAACATTGTATTGTATTTACTTCATTTGTCACCCTAGATGTCATGAACTATGGATTTTTTGTGCTCATGAATTTCCTTGTTAAAATTTGATCAAATATCCACAGAGAAAATAAATTTTAATTTGTGTATGCCTATATATTTGTTAATAATAATATTTTTTCTGGCCACTGATCAGTGAGCTACTTGAAGCAAGAATTTTTATTTTAGTTTATTAAGTAAGATATATCTTTTGTAATACCTTTATTAAAATCCTTATTTCTTTATTTTTAATAATTTAAAAATTTCATTATTGGTGGCTGAAATGAAGTAAATACAGCAGTTGCAATTTGCAAAACTAGCAGTTTTTAAGCTTACAGTTGTTTTACAAACCATTTTTTGGTTTAATTTCTTTTTCAGACTCTTTATGTTGAAGGTTTTGAACTAGGTATCTAACCATTATAAAACTGGAAATATAATGAGATATAGAATATGTATTTCGTTGAGGTATTGATATGTCAGCTTAAAGCAAAATATACAATTGAACCAAGTAATTATTATTTTTTCAAAAATGCAATGTGCTTTGCAAACTCCCTTATATATTTAAAGTTAATCAAGTTTCTGGTAATTGTAATATAATGGTTTGATAACCTTGTTTTTTACTCTTCCATTCTTTAGGATTTATTTTTTGTTAGATATCATCAAAGAATTTGTGAATAAATATTTTGCTCTGAACCTGCTAGTTTGCTTTTTGTGTGTGCAGGTGTGTTAGTGGTTGAGTGTGGTTGCATTTCCTTAAAATTGTGTCTATTTGGTTTCCTTACCCCCTCTCCAACCAAAACCACCCTCTCGTTTATCATTCTAGGAATTGCTGCTCCAGCTGCATTCACTAGTGCACCCTATGTGATCAATACACAAGAGCCCCCCTACGTTGGAGCACTAATTGCAGGTACTAGAGTAAATACCAACTGTCCATCTTACGTATTTACAGTGCTTTCCAATTCCATGTTGTATGGAAAGGACGAATCTTCTATATTCGAGGAGGGAATGTAAATTGTTTCAATTTATCTGTAAGAATTTTTGTCAATTGTCAACGATTGTGAATATTCATTCATCTTTATATGATCATCTTGTTCATTTTCCATAATGGTATAAAAAGTGTGAAGATTAATAGGATTAGAAAGCACTGTAAATTAAGGTTGCATGAATTTCTGCTCTCATATCCTGTTAAAAGTATATCCTAGCACAACCTATTGCATGTTGAAAAGTATTAGTCAGTAATGTACCTTCTTATATACATAATAAGATACTTGTTTCTTCTCTTTTGAGATATGATTCCAACACGTGTTCCAATTCAGTAAGGAATTCCAGTTTTCATTTACTTCCTAATTTTATTGTATTAGTAAAAGGTCTATCTGTATATTTGAATTTGTGGTTTTTCCCTAAGTATAACTGTGTATAGTTTTACCTGTAAACTTTAACCTAAGCTGTTAAATGGCTTGCGTTGCATTTTTATCTTCATTTTTGTAACAACTAAAAATTGCCCTCTCAAGAAATTCTTCCCTTTCATTTCCTTTCATTCTATTTTTTCTAACATAAAAATATTAATCATTTTTGGATCGCATTTTCAACTATTTCACTTCTGCTCTTTTGAAGGAGAGAATAAGAAAGTTCAATACCATGAGTCATTCAATAAGCTAGCAAATTTTCAGCTGTTACTCTAAGTTAAAATGGTATCATTGGTTATTTAATGTTAGGATGAAGGTTAGTTAAATTTTAATTATATCATAGAGATAGTATTAACAATACATGGAATTACATAATACATAAATTGTTGAATCCTATTGGTATAATCATTCAGTACTAAATAGATTAAGAAGTATTCTCCATCTATAATATTTAGTAGTGCTTTTGCTTTCAATTATCTAAGTTGTGCTTAAAAGTTTAAATTCATAAAAATTAGCTTAGTATCATCTCACCCTAATGTCATAATGATGTTTAAGATGTTACATTTTATATCTAACAGTTTAAAAAACCATAAAGCTTCCATATATAAAATATACTATTTTAGTAATTCTTTTGTAGTATAAGTTTCACATTGTAAATCTCATAGTATGTACATAACTATATCTTACACTTGTACTTAAAATTTGGTGTATTGTTTATTACTTAATGTATTTTCATGTTAGAAATGATTCTATGTAAATCATATTTAATATGCTTTATGTCAGGCAAATCATAATATTTTTATTCCCTAAAATCAGTCAGTATCGTTGGGTTCCTTTCCATGAGGTATTTTTTTTGTTATAAATTTCTCTGGGTTTGAACACTTGTTGATATTTTTATTCCAGGTCCCCCGGCAGTGGTTCCTCAATACTATGGAGTGGCACCATGGAGTGTTTACCCCACCAATATCATCCAGCAGGGTGCCGCTGCTGCAGCAGTGGCAGCTGTGGCTGCAGCACAGCAACAAAGAGGTAGACCTCTTACTCCTTCCTCTGCTTCAGAGATTAGCAGTGGAACAGGAAACCTCACTCAGGTTGGTGTTTCAGCATTTTCTCATGTCTATTGGATTAAGAGTTGTATAGCACTGAGTATGCACCTTGCATCCCATTTTTAAATTCAAATCAAAACGTTTGCCCTGCATATTTACAGTCTCTTTTACAGAGGAGCATGTTTCATCTAAGTTTAAATTGCTTCTTTTATTATTTACCTAAGGGCATAATTTGATTTTCTACCTATTAAGAATTGGTCTTTATTTTTGGCTTTTATTTCAATTTTTTATTTTTTTCACAAGAAAATAAGTATAAGTACTTATCTATAAATAAGTATTTTAGTCTCCTAAATTGTGGCCATTGAACCAGCATTTACATTAATATTCAGTTTAAAATATTAAAATGTTGTTTCATTGTTCCTCAACTTTAAATTTGCCTGTATTATTAGTAAAGTAATTCTTCAAACAAATCAAAGAGAGACTAAATAATTTGTATGAATAAAATTTTTCAATCACAATTTCAAAACTGAATCACTCAGAAAATTAATCTTTCTTATTCTTAAATGGAATGATATTTGATTATTTTTTGTTTTAAATTTACCATTAATGTACTTTTCTTTCCATCAAGCAGGTTCAAGGGCAGTATCAGGTGATACCCACTTATTACGACCAGAATGGTCCCCTTGTAATGCAAAATGTGAGAGGTATTAGCAGTGGAACACCAATGCGCCTTGTATCTCCTGCACCAGTCATTGTAAATCCTGGTACTCCAGGTAAGATTTTCCCATTTACAATATTTAATATTTGTTTTTTATTGAAATGTTGGTTTCTATTGTCAAAGATTGCAGTTGTAAGGTGTACCTTATTTGCTTCAACATGTAATTTTTGAAAATGTTTAGTATCTTGTTCAAATTTATCCATCTTAAATCTATTGTTTATTAACTATTCATGTTTATAATGAATTGAATATTTCATCACAGGAAATAACATGAGGTTATTGGGCAACCAGCCTCAACAAATCCAAACACCTCCTGCATCCTTGTACAGTGGAAACCAGCAGGCATCTCTATATTCATCCTCAGCCTCAGCTAATGGTGGAACCATAGGTATGTAAAAGTGATAACACCGATTAGTTCATAAACACTGATTCCATGTAATGTGAGTATATGAAAAAAAAAACATTGTGGATATTTCCTGCTCATAATCATCAAATCCCTTCCAATGAGCATGTCTATGAGACATGTGAATTGCATGCTTTATTCATCATAGTTCAGCCCTTTGAGTTGTAATTATATCTCGTAGAATATTGGATGTAATTAACATAAATTAGTTCTCAAAGGGTTGATAGTGGGAAAATCATTTGGCACATGAAAATAAAATGTTGTACCTATGTATTTATGTATAATAATTAAATGTATCAGCATACAAAATCGTCAATGAATCAAATCTTATTTAAAGGGAAGCAAAAGATGTATACAAAGATGTAAAGTCTTTATTTTTAAATATATCTTATTGGCTTTGGTATCACATTAACAAGATGTCCTAAAAACCTCTGTAAACGTTGGCATGACCTTTTGAGAGAAATTGTATTCATGGATTTCATTACATATCAAATGGTGAGGAGAGGTAACTGGTGCTGTGTGGATGTGGGAAAAGTGTGATTGTGTGGCTCATTGATGATGGAATGCTCTTGTTGCCTGCTTAGTTCACTTTTTTTATTTTCTGGTGACTTTTTTTTATACCGGTGGTGTAATTCTACTTTCTCTTCCTTTCTCTTTCCCAACCCAATCTGCCGCCTTGCTCACCTCCCCAATTTTCCATTCCTCTGTATTATTTTAAAATCTTTATTACTGCCTATTTTAAACATGTATCTTGGTATCAAATTTACCCTTCTCCTCATTTCTCCTCTAAAAATTTCTCATCATTTCTCACAATGCCCTTCCTGGAAATTGAATTTCTCTTCAATGATTTCTTCCTTGAAATTCTTTTCATTTATCTGAATTGTTTCATTTGATATGCTCTCGGCCTTTCTTCTTTTATTTTTGATCATCCCTATTCAAACGTTCCATAAACCTACGATTACTTATTGTGATCTCTATTTCAAAAAAACTTCTGCATATATTTTCATTCATTCATCTTTATCTACCAATGATATTTGCCCTTTTCTCCATTCAAAATTCTCTCCTCAAATTTTATTATCTTCTTATGTTTCATCCTTTCAAACTTTTCTCTCTGGAAACTTCAATTTGATTTCTTTCTCCTCCCTAATTGTCTGTCCTAAACTTCCATCTCTCCCCCTATATGTCTTCATCTTCCTACCTCTCATTGTCGCCCTTCCCATAATTCCCCTCCTCGGCAAACAGGCCTTCAGTCCTCCAGCATTGGGGGCGGGGCCGGGTTCAGCTCGCTGGGGGTTGGTGGTGGCGGTGGAGGGGGAGCAGCAGGTGGAGGGGGCGGAGGAGGGGGCGGGGTTGTTGGTGCAGGGAGTGTGGTGAGTGCCCTGCAAGCCCAGCAGCAATCCCAACAGCAGACGACTTCCAGCAGCCTCGGATACGGAAACAGCAGTCTTGGGACCATTGGGTCTCCGGCTCTAGGATCTCTAGGCTCAGGTACAGATAATGCCGAGGTGCCCATTTATATCTGTTTGGCACACTTTCAAAGCAAGTCTATCAACCTTTTGCTGCCTTCTGTGTAGCTCTGCTACTTTGTGCGTGTCCATGTAATATCTGGCAAATGGTGCTGTTGATTTATGTATGTTCTCATGTTTTGTTTTGTATGTATTTTGCTTCTTTTTCTCTCTGATATAAAAGGTTTGCAAATCGATAATTCTCTACTATATTTAAGATCGATATAAATAGCTTCTATGTTGATTTGTTGCTTTGAATTAAGAAGGTTGCTTATTGCTTTAACTTTTGGACCTTTGCCTGTATCGTCATATACATTCAATCATTTTTTCAAATCAATTTTTGAGTTGCTGAACTAGTAGTTCAGGACCTTTTTCAGATGTTTCAACAGTTTCAACTTGAATATAATGATGATCTTATCAATAAAATTAATGGTATATGAACTTGTAATTATCAGTATGGCATCTCCTTTATATATTTTATGTGAAATTGTATTTGAAAGAGGTCCTATACATAACGCAAAAGCTTTTTGTGTCTTTCATACTTTAGATACCATACGTAAAGTATTATTGAGGTCCTTTGGTATTTTCAGTATGTTTTTAATAAGAATTATCATGCTGCATTGCTATAGAAAATTATTGGAGTAGTAATACGTTTTGCAGTAAAATTTGTTGGTATATGTAGGGGATAAGGGATTCAAGAATTTTTTATGCATTCCTAAGATCATTTCTTTTAATTTATTGTGTATTTTAGTTATTATTTACTTCAGTAAACATAGTATGAATCACTAAATTGATAATCAGAAGTAAAGTGCAGCTTTACCTATTATATTATGTTATTAATTGTTATCTTACCCTAAATTTGTTATGATTAAAATTTGAAATCATGACATCTAATACTTCATGTGTGTTGAGTAAGTATCCGGTGAAAGAAAAATTTCATTTCCAGGAGAAAACCTGCTAATTTACTACTGGCTTTTTTCATCCTTGTAAGCCATGCTTTGCTTTATTTGTTAAGATTGTTTCATCTGTTTCATCATTCATTATGTATGTAAATTAATATTCTTAACCACATATATATATATTTGTGAGCACTGTAGTTAACGGGTTTTAAGTTGGTGTATGGCCTTTCTAGCATGTCATAAGGCAGTTTCAGATTGTAAAGTAATCATTGATTTCTGAAATACTACATAAATGATTTCATTATTTATTTTTCTTATTATTCAAATCTAAAAAAATCACCTTTGTGCACTCCTTAAAGTAGAAATATGTCTTGCTTTTTGTGAATCTTAAAGATTATGGTAGTTTTCTGTTGCAAACTTTTTAATGCATTTTTCTGTTTGCAAGCGAATCTTTAGAAATCTGTTTTAGTGAGCCATCATACTTTCTTCTATTTGTTAAAATATCTATGATTCAAATTCTATCACCTTGTTCTAATAAATCTTAAAGGATAACTTTCTAGGAACATAGATTGAAATTACTATGTATTAAACCACTAGAATTTTGTTTGTAAACACTGTAAAAAAACTTCCAATATCTTTGAAATTTGAAATAATCTGTAAAGTATTGATGTAATTTTTGGGAGTGTTTGTATTTACACTTGTGTGTGTGCTGTTAGCTGTATTTCAGTGAGCCACATACTCCCAGTATGTAAGTTCAAAACTGTAGACATAGCATAAAACTTCTAAAATTGTAACATTCACTTTGAAATATGGAGGAGCATGCTCTCTCCTGACTTAATGGTGGTTGGTTTCATCAGCGGGGGCTTATCAATACTCACTGCATGCAAAGGCCCTCATACTTACTTCATTCATCATGGCTCTAGAACCCATTAGGCGGTAGTAAAGTGGGCATATCTGGTACCTAACAATGGCTAAACCATTAGTTTCATTTTTCATCCATTTGTGCAGTCCTATGTCCACGAATTGAGAGTCAGTCTCTTGATGGCCTCGGTTCTCTCTTGGGAACAGGGCTTGGCCTCGGAAGCGGAAGTGCATCAGGTGGAAGGAGAGACTCGTTCGACAGGAGCACATCAGCCTTTTCACCCTCTCTGGACTACAGCCGTGGCAAGTGGCCTCAAAGCTATGGAGCACTTGGTAAGTTAATCACAAGTTATCATGCTAGTTATTCATCTTTATTTTAAGTATTGAACGTAACAGTTAAAAATAAAATGTAAATTGAGATTTGAAAGGGGAAGTTTGTTATGAATATGAGTTCCCTGTTTCATTATAGTGTCGCATCTTTTAAAAACGGTTCATAACTAATTAAGATTGTTTTAAAATTTGGGTTAATTTTCTCTGGTTTCACAAATTATTTAGAATTTCATTAAGTAGGATAATTTTTGTTATTTTCTTTTCTCCAAATTTTTAAATGATAATCAAAATAAAATTTGCAACTGTATAAATAACAGAATTAGGATTCATCTTCCAATTTAATTTTTTTATAAAATTCTACCTAATAAAATATTTGCTTTAAAAAGCAATTGTGTGAAACTTAAGTGTCGTATATTCAAATATAAAACTTTTTTAACCTACTGAAAGAGCGTTGCCATCATTTCTTCGACTTCCAAAATGAAGTGATTACTAACCTTTTCTGATTTCTTCTAGGCACAGTAACAGCATCCCCAAGTCCTCTTGGTCTTGCCTCAGGCTCCATAACTCCTCCTCCGCCACTCGTAGCTGCGCATTCAGCCGCCGCTGCTGTGGTTGCTGCCTCAGGCCTTCAACTTGGTGCCCTCATGTCATCATCATCTCCTTCAAGTTCCTCTCCATCAGGGGGAGCAAGCGGCTCCGTAAGTGGAGGCGGCAGTCGCCTGCTTTCATCCGCAGCACCTGGAGCCGAAGCTGCCAAGTTCCGTAACGGTATGGGAGGTGTTGGAGGAGCCCTTGGTGGTGTTGTTGGATCAGGAGCTGGAGTCACAAGCGTCGGAGGATTGACTCCCAATGGAATGTTTGGTTCAGGTGCATCTCTGTTAGCCAAACTGAACCGTGCCACAACAGGAACTGGGACCACTGGACTTGACAAACCTCCAGGAAGAAGTCGGCTTTTGGAAGACTTCAGGTAAAGTTGCATAACCCACATTTTGTCATTACAACTTATGTTATTGGAGTCGCTTTGATTTCAACATTTACATTTAATTAAAATTTGAAATCAAAATTTCTTTGTTGTTTATTAACTGGCCATTAAGATTATTTTGTCTAAGTTTTGATTGTTTTATCTACCCTAGTGAGTGGTTATCTTTGATGATAAGTAATGAACATACTTAATAAGTTTTTGGGATTTCAGGAATATCTTTACCTGTAAATACAAAAAAAAAATAATTTGAATAATAAATAAGGAACCGTTAACAGGAAACAAAATAATCCCATTTTATAGTTATTAGAAGAAATTAGTTCAAAATGCACTAAAATCTTGTGTTTGTAAATACATTTTTGTAACCAAATTGCTTTTGAGCTTAACAATTTGCATTGCAACTTTCCTTATTATGTTTTCAATTTATCAGTTTCCAATTCTTTTTTTAATACATTTTTGGATGCATTAAATTGTATTGTAATTCTCGTGAAACTTAGAAATCATTTGATGTCAAATATTTTTGTGACAATAAAAATATAGATAACATAAAATAATGATGGGATTTTTCTTGATATTTTTGTTTTTGATTTAATTTGTTCATCTTTTTTATGAATAACCTTCCATACTTCACAGGAATAACCGTTTTCCCAATCTTCAACTTCGTGATCTTGCAAACCATGTTGTTGAGTTCTCACAAGATCAGCATGGGTCACGTTTTATTCAGCAAAAACTGGAGAGAGCAGGTGTTGCTGAGAAACAAATGGTCTTTTCAGAAATCCTTTCAGCTGCATATAATCTTATGACAGATGTCTTTGGCAACTACGTGATCCAAAAGTTTTTCGAGTTTGGAACACCTGAGCAGAAAACAACCTTAGCACAGAAGGTAGGTTTTTCTTCTTATTAAGGGTAATTATGCAAATCAAATCTAAATTTATTACTTTTATAATAATATAATATTCAATCTTGAATTTGTTTATTACCTATTCCATATCAGCTTCTTTTAAGAACATTCTTTGGGTACTTAAGAATCTAAGAGTTGTGTTAATTTATCACCTAGTTTGTGATTTTTCTTTTTATCATGATTTTTATTGTCTATTTCCTAGGTGCGAGGCAATGTCCTACCTCTTGCTCTGCAAATGTACGGATGCAGAGTTATTCAAAAGGCTCTTGAATCCATACCAGCTGAACACCAACAGGAAATAGTGAGAGAACTGGATGGACATGTGCTCAAATGCGTGAAGGATCAGAATGGAAACCATGTACTCCAGAAATGCATTGAATGTGTTGATCCCCATGCTCTACAGTTCATCATTAATGCCTTCCAGGGACAGGTTAGTTTTATTATCTTAACTGATCTGATGGTATTATAGTATATTATATAGTATTATAGCTTACTATAGTAAATGGTATTTAACTCATCTCTGTGAATTGAAGATTTATTTCACTTGTCTTTAAGTTCAAAATTAAATTCTCTTGCTATTATCAAAATTTTAAACCTTATTTACTTGTAAATGACTGTCAGAATATAAGCTTTGAAGTGAATTGTAAAAGTATGATACTAGTATTAACATGTTCTCAAAATATTGTGAAATGACAGCAATCTTCTTTTATGATGTTGAAAATCTGAAAAAATTTTCAACTTTAATTGAAATATTAATGAAAACTTCTCTTGTAGGTGTTTGCTCTTTCAACTCATCCATATGGCTGTAGAGTGATACAGCGCATCCTAGAACACTGCACACCTGAACAGACTGCCCCCATACTTGAAGAACTTCATCAAAATACTGAGCAGCTTATCCAAGATCAGTTTGGCAACTATGTCATTCAACATGTGCTTGGTAAGGAAAATCACTTCTTGACCTGCCTATGACGACCATGTAATCGCTAGATAGAAATATCATAACTAATATAAATAAATAAATTACTCATGAGTCATTTAAAAATAGTTTTATAATTCCTCTTTTAAATTAATGATTATTCTAGAAGTGTTCTTTTTTACTATTTGTTTTTAACCTTTGAAATTTATTTACAGAAAGAGGCAAGCCAGAAGATAAGTCACAAATCATATCTGTTGTACGGGGAAAAGTTTTGCAGTTATCTCAGCATAAATTTGCCTCAAATGTGGTAGAGAAATGCGTAACTCATGCCACAAGAGCTGAACGTGCCTTCCTCATTGAGGAAGTCTGCAGTTTCAATGACAGGTAATATAATTTATATTCACTTCTTTTATGTTCTCTGTAAAAATTATTCCCCTATACTCACTCCTATATTTACATTTTATTGTATTTCTTAATGATTTATTTCAGTTCGTAAGGTTGTTTACGTTAACAAGAGTTAAAATGATTCTTTTCTGTTTGCTGTGCATTTTAATCTTTTAGGTTTGGTCACTTGTTGATATAAGTACAAAATGTCTCTGTCATAAGAACTTATTCTCTATGCTAAATTCCTGTTTCTTCCACAGAAAAATTTTCTGTGGAAATTTACAAAGTTGTTTTTATTCAATACCTCTTTTAAATTTCTTTAAACCTCTTTAAATTTTTTACTAAAAGTACTTAATAGTGAATGAATTTGTTATCACATATTATTGAAGTCTGCATGATCTCAATAGAATTATAATCATCGTATTACACTGAGTAAATTTAAATTTCTCTTTCTCTTTTCTTTCACAAATAGCAACAATCCAAATAGTGCCTTACATGTTATGATGAAGGATCAATTTGCCAACTACGTGGTGCAGAAGATGATTGATGTGGCTGAACCGACTCAGCGAAAGGTTCTCATGCACAAGATCCGGCCACACCTCTCATCTCTGCGCAAGTATACCTATGGTAAGCACATCATTGCCAAGATGGAGAAGTTCTTCATGAAGAGTGCCGCTGCAGGAGGCAGTGGTGGAGGAGGGGGGGATCTTGGTCCAATCGGACCACCAGGGGGGGGAAGTGCAGTTGTGGCGGGAGGACTCTAACCATCGGCATGGCTGCTTGTGGGGGTGGGAGACGGAACAGAGGAATTGTGGGTCCCGAGGTCGACAACAGCAACTGGGGAGAGGAGAACATGGATTTCAAGCACGAGGAGGAATGTCAGAGACCATTTGCAGTCCTTTAGTGCCATTATGGGGAAATAAAAAAAAAACCAGCGCAAGGAATGGTGAAACGTGATGGGAAAACTGTAGGAGTAAATTTCCAAGTAACGGTTGCTGCCTCATGGAAAACTTTGACTACCCACGGTCTCTGAATACGGAATAAGTTGAGGGAGCATGTGATCTGTGGCAATCTTACAAGGGAAACAGAGATGAGGAAATTTCTTCACCAGTTGGGCCATGAAATATCTTTTTCAGACAAACATTAGATGTCTTTTTTGCATTTCCTGTTTTTTTCCAAGGACTGAGTGGGTCCAAAAAGAAACGTTTACATATTCAAAAGGAATGCTCAAAAAAGGAGGCTGTGTTGCCTTTGCCTGTTTCATTGTCAAAGCCAGCAGCCATTTAAGAAGTTGGCAGTCAATTTCTGAAGGCCCATGGTTTGTTATTACCTCACCTCTTACCTTCAGGAAATGAAGGGTGCCTCCGTTAAATCATTCTGTCAAGTGGTATTGGAAGGTGTGCGATAAAAAAGAGGGGTCTCTTTTTTTTAAAAAACTAAAAGTTTGGTTATAGTCGGTTGTGTTCATAGCGACTCTTCTTTGGAGTTCCATGTATTACTGCCAACATATTGACCTTGTGGATTGGGGTTTTAAAATCAAGGAGCTTATTATCAATCGATAGGTCTGAACATAATGTGTACAGCAATCAATGTTAGATGTTCAGTTATAGTGGGAGAAAATGTCAACTAATAGGTCATGAAAAGCTCTATAATGAAGGAAAATAAATGATCAATTTGTGTAGGAGTTGGATTTGGGAGGAGAGAGTCATTAACAATTGGGAGAACTCATCAAAAACAAGTCACTACAAAGAAAAATAATACAGGACTCCACTTTAAAAGATGAATATATTAATAAAAGCCCTGCATCTATTGTGATACCAGCCTCAGGAAGTAGCTGCTAAGAGAATTTATCAAAAAAATTTGATTCAAGGGAAAAAAATTGTAAAAAAAAGAACAGACTCCTTTTATCATGCTATGTTAATACAGTCTTACGTAAAACAGAGTCATCATTAGAATCCAGAGGAAGAAAGTAAACAGTATATTTCTACGGCATCTCAAGCAGTTTTCACCTTCACGAAGATTCAACTGTTCATCTCCAGTTCTTTCCTCTTTTCAAATCACAGTCAAAAGAAGAAGCAATCCCTTTTGTCATTAACTCTCCCTCTCTTTGCCTTCCCCCATAATTAAAGAAAAGGTCAGAACATATTGACGATGGCAGTGGAAGATGACGAATCATAAGGAACATTTGTAAGGAAGTTGTCATTGTTGTGACACTAAATTTGAGGAGGTAAGAGCAACTTAATCTTGTGGCATTTTTAAAAGCAGGGTACCTAAAATTTGAATAGATTTTGTAATAGTGTGATCCCCTTGTCACAGCTGTATGTCGCCTATGCACCCTGCCTGTTCAAAAGATCCTAAATTGCACTCGATTCCTTGCAGTCGTGAAAGGGAAAAATCACACTTGCCCTTTCATCTTCTTCCATGGAATCTCTCCCAGAAAATTTTGTAGCACGATAAAAAGAAAACTTTGCTCTCTCTAATTTGGTCTTAGTCAACCGAACTCCTCGAGCGACTTCCCTTCGTTTTGAGTTTTGTTGTCTCGTAGCTGTTTCCTTAGCAATAGGAGAAAAATGGCACATTCTGAGCTATGTGAAATCTTCTCTGCGTCTCTGCACCATTCCAACTGTGTGGTTAAATTTGTCTGTGGTCTGTTAGTCATGTTTGCACGTAACTGCCACCTTTGAAAACCAGAGCCTCCAGATCCCCTTCCTCTTGACCCAAATAACTGGTAGGAAAGGCAGAACCTGCCTTCTTACCTTGTTCCGTCCCACCTAGGCTTGAACCCCTGTCCTCCAGAGGACAGAAGGTTATTGCTGGTGTCGCCGATCATTCTATCAAAAAGGGATAAATGAAAAACTCTTCTTTTTTTACATTCTAGACTTTATAACGGTTTCAGTATCTTTCCTAATAAAGAATTAAGAGAGATTAGATCTTCCCCTTCCAATTTTAGAGACCAATCGTTTTTTCGGAGGCATTCTACTCGAGACGAAGCAAAGAAGATAATTTAGATCTTAGTGTTTAATGATGGTGTACAGTTTAGAATTGAAGAATATTTTTCTTATTGTAAATCAGGTTGGTAACGAAGAGGCTTTTGCTAAAAAAAAGGCAGATGGGTTAATTTAAATTTTTGAGCACATTGACTACGTGCCACTATGCATTTACAGGGATAATTAAAATTGCACTACTTTTTTTAAGCAAACAATCCAACTGATGTTCTTATCCCTTGGATTCCCCTCCACTATTTTTTGTTTCCTCCCCCATCTCCTTACCCACTCCCCTCTTCTCTAGAATTTTAGGACACGTCAATAAAACTGACTTTGTGTAAAAGCAACCAGATATCATTGAAACATTGTAAAATTACATACTTGCAGGTTCATGTTTATTGTACAGAAGAACATACACATCATGTTTTTTACATTTGTCACTCATGTTTTTTTATATATATACATTATATATACATATTTTTTGTGAGATTCTCAGAATAAGTCGGCAATGAAGCAGATGAGTAGGCATAGGCATGTCCAAGGAAAACCTCTCTCTTTTTATTTTTTTTATATTGCAAGATATGTTTTGATTGCTGCAGTGTAGGGAACATGAAAGTAAACTTCGAAATTAATTCTCTTTCCAGTATCTAAATAGTTTTCTCTGCTTATAATTCTTTTCCTGCACCGTCCATATGATTTGAGTTCAAGTTCCTCCCTCATTTTTTTCGTCTCTTCAGGATCTTCCTTTTGCAGTTATCCTTGCATTGATTGCAATCATATCGATAACTTTCCTTCCCTGCAATTTTCTCATCTTTGCTTTAATCTTTCTCTCATCCATAATAGAATCCCTGCAGCAAAAAAGGCCAACAAAATAAAAGAAACCTTTTCTTGAACAGTCTATTGGTGTTAACACTTCCTGATGAACATTGCCCTCACGTACACAGGATAAACAATACAAAATAAATACACACACACATTGCAAGATTTTGCTTTGTATTGTGTACGGTTCTCCTCATTCTTGAGACATTTGATGAGAAGTTTGGTAGGTTCCACTGTGGTGGTAGCATAATCATGCATTAGATTGGGTGGGGGAAGGGGGACAACATCTGCCTCCTATTTGTGGTAACCAAGTAAGACGTAGCATTGCACGTAGGAATTTTGGGGTGCTACTTTAGTTGACGAGCATTCCACAACTTTTTCATGCGAGTATATATATATAAATATATAAATATGTGTGTATCTTTAATCCCTTCTCATATATGTATAAATATATATATGAGTGTATGTATTTTACTTGTGAACTTCTTTTGTAGGTTTTTGGGACCTGGGGGGTTATTGGAGGATGTTCTCCCCTTTTACTTACTTTTTGGGCCTCCCCTGATCTTCTATCTTAGTAGCAGATCAGGAAAAATGTAAAAAGTTTAAATGTGTAAACAATTCGTCCAATTTTAAAGCAGCAGAATCCTGCCTTGCTAAGGCTGTTTATTGAACCCCTCTCACATCTAATTTGGTGACTGTGTAATAACAAAGAGTATTGTAAAAATGTTTGTAAGAAAAATGAACACTCATGTGAATATACACTAAGCCCCTGATCCTCCAGGGGGAATGTTAATTTTTTGGAGGGCTGAGGGTACCGGGAAGGAAGGGAAAGGACCAAAGGTTGTGTGTGTATTTAAGCCTTTCCTTTCTTCTTATTTCGACATGTTGAAACTCTCTTTACGGCGCATCGTCGTTGTACGTAAACTCCCTTGGACTGTAAAGTATTTTAAGTGGTTTGTTCCCACGGCTTGTTAAATCCATACCGTGTTGTACAGTTGACACTACATGTCCGGAGTAAATTATTTATTTGTAAATTTTGAAAAAAGCATTTTTAAAAGGAAAAAGCTAGTAATTTTATGTGATTTTTGGACTCTCAGATGCTGTAATTTGTAAATACAAAAGAAAACGTGATTGAGGGAGGGGTTCGAATATATTCATAATCTCATTATTTTATGGACGAGGACAAAGTTGCTGCATTCAATCTCTGAGGTTTAAATAGTTGTGTATTTATTTGTTCCCACAACATTTAAAAATTTATTTAATTTCCTTTCTTATTTGTGTGTCTCATAAGGAAACTTATAAAGTTGTGGTTTGCTCCAAAGTGCATCTTATATTTTTCATAATCTGTAATATAATCATACATTGTACTTGTAGTTGTAATTTTCATATTTGCGTGTATTTTCTACTGTGTAGCATATATACATATATACATAGAAGAAGAATATCAGGACCCCTGAGTTATGAGTAAATTAAGATAGTAGGATATGAAGTTAAGAAAGTAAGGAATACAAGATGGTTTGAAAACTAGAATATTGATCTCATGCTTGGATATTTTTTTAAGTTTGGATGGTGATGAGAGAAATATTTTGGAGGTGAAGTGATGGCAAGAAACATGACCTATATATGTGAAGCAAGAAGCCGAACAGCGCCTGAAAGTGGTTGCTAAGCTTTTCTCTTTTTTTCTCTCATTTAAAATTTCATTGTTAGTTTAGAATCCATCTCATATGCTGGGCACTTTGAATGAAGTGAGCACATAAGTTGTGCAATCTTGAGTTGCCCCATGGGTCCTAGTGTTGATTGCTCTCATAATTTTGATTACACTTGTGCTTATTCATCTTTGATCCTTCATTATATCCATGCTAAAATAAATGTAGTACAATCAACACAATGATGAAGGAAGATGAACATTCAAGTTCCTTAATTTAGCAGTTTTTTTATCTCCTACTTTTTCATTGAATCTTTTTTTAGAAAGTAATTAATTTACTGCTGATTTGAATGGCTATCACTTGTGTTTTTTTTAACATCGCTTGCATCGAGTTACTGTTTCTTAGGAACTTTGTTGCCTTATTTGACTAGACATGCTCTTATATAGATATGGCCCTTGCCTATAGGGATTTCTGTAATATTTAGATGAATGAACAAGTTTGTGACCTTTATTTCTTGTATGTTTTTGATGTAAATATGGGGGTCATGCTTTGTAAAGGAGGAAAATATAGCATAGGAAAAGAATTTGAAGCAAGCGATCAGAATGTCCATTTGAATTATTAGAGGGGTTTAATGAGGCAAAAAAAATTGTAGAAGTTTTCAACAAGACTGATGTAAGTAACACTTTTGAAAAATGAATTTGCACAATTTCCTTTTGTGTGTTAATTGCATTCTCCCATGTACATGGAGAAGTAGCAGCTGCTTGTATGCATTGCATTGGTCTTTCAATAATACCTTTCCTATTTCCCGTAAACTTAATTCCTAATCCTATAGACACATGAATCCTTTTTGCAATCCTGTTTATCTCTAACATAGTCAATTTATGAAAACAAGTAACTTTTTAAAATTCTTATTTACCTCAAAAATTTGCTGATTTTGACATTTTGGTCTCTAATTATAAGTATTCTAGTTATTAATTGGACCTGTTAATCTCATTTGTGTTGATAATTATTTTTGAGTTAATTTTTTCTGATTCTATTCAAAATTTAGATTTATTCTAGTTGTAAATTTTCTATATTGGACTTAAAAACAATCTTCCCAACCTATTCCCTAACCTTAAAGACCCTTGTTAATGCTAAAGAAAAATCATTTGTAACATTATTCTTGTCTTAGTCTGTAGCCCCTTGGTGAAATGTGGTTTGTCAAGCTGCTTGTATTTTCGCTTATAAATGAAAGAACAGAATGGTGAGCCCCCTCATGTTGATGAAAGCTAATGCATTGTTTCTAAAGTCTTCCCAAATGGGAGAGGAGAAGCTAATTAAGTTGAACAAGTTAATTTCAAAATTTGTGGTTATTTTTATCTACATGTTTTATTAAGGAAATAGGTTATGTTGTGCCCATTAGCATATTTACCCTTAAATTGAATTTAAAAATTTCCTGCCACTGCTCAGAGATGCTAATCTAGATCACTACTCATTCATTGTGTGAAATATTGTGTATTTAGTCTTCTTTAACATGTATATAAATATTAAGTAGAAAATGGTCATATTTGTGCTTTTAGTTAATGTAATCTTAAAAAAACATTTGTGTTTTTGTGTTTAGAACTGAGAAACTGAATCCCACCCTGAAGCTTTTTAAGCATGTGCACGGTGGAGGATACGACAATATTTTTTGTGCATTTACATGTTTTTAAGTTCAATTGAGGTTTGGTGTAAACATTTTATACTTGTGGGGGAATATTGAGCAGCTGGTCCAGTTTGGAAAGCTAGTTATTCATTGGTCATTGAGGTGGTTGATTTAGAATTTTCAGTTTAAATCTCTTAAATTTTGTTCTTTGGTAATGATTTAGGTAATATCCATTCAAATTTAAAATTATTTTGTAATGCATAATGTTTTACATTACTTTAGTAGTTTGATTTTATTTGAACATCAAACTCACCTGTAAATGAAAACATTTATGTTAATTTTTAACAATTGTACCATGATTGAGTAGTTCAAAAAATGTTCGAAAGAAGCTGTGGAAATATTTTTTACTCTCGGTATGTAATGTGTTTTCATCAGTTTTGATGAGTATGTATGAATGTGTGATTGAGTGTAATGATCCAGTCTGATAAGCATCTCCTTGTTTGGCTCACCTATGTCTTGTCTTTAAGTGCTAAAGAGCCTGGAAAATGATACAGTTTGTTTTGGTTCATTAGGTTTTCGGGTTATCCCAACATTTATATATCTATGTAGAGAAAGAAGTAAAAAATCTTGTATATGGTGTACAAATGTAACAACTACTTGTGAGAATAAACTTTCTGTATGATCATCTATAATTGGGAATTTTTTTTATAGAATCTTTCTATTCCCTCACATAATATTTTGTATAAATGAAATACTTCGTATAACACATTCTAATACCTTATTTTCAATATGCATGTAATACTAAACTGAATTTTATTCTCCCTTGCTCATTAATCATTTGAAAATTTATTATAAAATATTAGTGAAACCATTTGAGATATGTATTAATGAGTCTTCAATAACTCTGAGAGATCTATGATTTACCTCTACATTGGAAACTTTCATTCCATTCATTTTGGAGAATTTCTTTGCAATATCCATTTGTTGTTTCTTTTTTTGATAAGAACATGCTCATTCTTATAAGCTTGAATTATGACTTAACATTTGATCATATTCTGTGCATACAACACTATAAGCATCACTAGCTAATGAATGGAAATCACTCATGTACAGTTGTAAATAATTTTAATGCAACAAATCAGTTTGGATCTCCAAAGCATAAATCCAGTTCTATCTCCTAAGGAAACTGAATTTGTAACTAACAAGTAGTTCTATCAGTCTTCTTATACCTCTTTGAACCAAGTCCCTTTTCCAGGATTTTCAGTTCCAGTGAGAAATAACATTCAAACTTAGCATTTAGATATATTTTTATCTTTTGAGAAGGATTATTCTGATAAAAGAATATTATTTGATGGTGCTATTTATTGATTAAGAAAGACAAACTGTGGATGTGGATAGTCTCATTTGCTTTTTATATCCAACTTGAAATTTATATTATAGTTACATGGGCCATTTCATAATCTATCATGTTTTACATATGAAAATAAATTATCCTTTTATATAAATAAGAGACTCATGTCCCAAAACAGGTTAGATGCAATTATGGAATATACCATGATGGCCTTATCTTCTGTAAATACTGACTAAATGACCAACTCTATTATTTATTTTTCTAATAATTGTATTTACTGACTGAATAGTTTGAAATATTTTTTGTTTCATTTACAATTCAGGATTGATTGAGTTAAAACTAATATTTCTTCACTTTTAATAAATTAATTAAACTGATTAATAAAATATCTTTGTAAATTGGTATTACAGAAAAGTGCCAAGTACAATCATCAATCAAGTCGAACAAAACAAAGTACATTTGCATGTTAGAAAACTATAAGAGTTTTCTCTTATGACTTTAATGAAGGAAAGAATTATGGTTCAGCAGATTCATCTTCATTCTCAGAAGGAATAAATTTAGTGTTTATCAATCAAGATAGTGAAATTAAAAAAAGTCTTCATCTGCTCGTCAATATGCTCTTGCAATATTATTCTAAGGACTTTGCTGAGGATAATCCTGACAGGTAATTTTCTTTCAAAATATTTATGAGCATCTTTTCAATTCTATAAATCATCTTCATGATTACATGTATCCAAAATTCGCAATTTGAGAAATATAGCTGCAAACAGCTTACTTATATTGTTTTTGAGCATTGGTGACTTTGGTGTTAGGTAGATAATAATACTTGGACCTCTCAAGCTTAGCTCAATTTTTTTCTCATAATTTGATTCAAAAAAATTATAATCAAGAGAAATTAAAAAGACACATTAAATGAAAGTATTACTAATGGTTGCCAACTGATGTTTATTATTCTATACTAAAACTTGGATTTGAGTTATATATGATGAGAAATAAACTTGACGATTATTATTGAAACCAAATCTATAACTTAAATCTGATTATCACTCCTAAAAATGTGATCAATAAATTCTTAAAAAAGACATCAGTCAAGCAAAGACAATGAAAAATTTTAGTAAACCATATCATAAACATTTTAAAAACCAGTTATTGAAGCAAAATATCAATGAAATTTTCAAATCTTCTGATTTGGATTGGTAGTAATTTCTGGGTAAAAAAGGATGAGTATTGAAATTGAAATGTATTGTAACTGAAAAACTTGATGTATAATAATAGCTAATAATATATTCAGCATTAATAAACACAAAAGTTGAAAGAAGATAACTATTTGTGGAATAGTTAATACAATGATGAGGTTTCATGATGAAACTATCTTTTGATAAAAGTTCCAAGTCAGACATCAAACAATACTATAGATCTCTCTTATGTTTAATTATCAATTTGTATTCTGTAGAAAAAGTATTTTTTATTGTAGTATTTAATTTAAATATTAAAAATTTAACACATTTATTTTCTTTCTTTTGAAAATTTTCTTAATCTCTTAAAATTCAGTAAATAATTAGTGACAGCACTAATGACAATCAGTAATTCTTTCGAATGCTTGTTAGTTACTACTTATAAGCGTTAGGATTTCATAAATTTTAGAGTGGAATAAAATGATTCACATAAGTCTGTTGTTCCAAATATTGAAATAAATTTCTCAAAACAATCAATGTACCTTCATATGTTTAATCTTTATATAGCTCCTTCATAATAATTACTATTTTAGTTTAAGGAGATTTACTTTATATATATATATATATATATATATATATATTATTTATCTATTTTATAGATATATTACTTTATGCATACTCAATCTTTCATCTAAAATATAAAGCAGTCCTTTTCTAATCTAAATCCTTAGTAGAATTTTTCTCTGAACTACATTTGACAACTATCATACAGTTATCTCCTTCTTTATGAAATAATTATTTCATTATTGGCTATACAGCCTTTTCCCATCAATATGTGAGCTTAACAAGTATTCAAGCCATGTGTTTTCTTAAAGTTAATTATGAATTGATCAGGATAATCAACGTTGTTTAGAATTTTGATGATTTTAAAAATTCTCTACTAATATATCCATATTAACAATGTGCACATTAATTGTTTTATATGCAAACCACTCTCTAAAAATAGAATATTATTTTTTCAATTATAATTAAATAAAACGAACTCTATAAATCTTGTTGCCAGCTTGAGGAATATGTTCCATTTTGTTAAATTAGGTTCTGTTCTGCCATTTTTTAAGAGAAAAAGGATAAAGTATATTGATATTTTATAAATCAACTACCTAAGGGGATTGAACGATCAACATCTTCTCAGAGATTACTTTAAAAGCAACAAAATCCTTAAACTAATGATAGAAAATTCAGAAATGCATAATCATTTATCAATGTTATAATTAATATCAAATTTGAAATCTTTTCTAATCTCATCAATCAAACATCTCTATCATTTTCCACATATTTAAAAATTTCTATCATTAACCAACTTTCATACTTCATTTCAATTTAATATCTTTAGTAATAATTGTAATCTTATACTAAACATCTTTCCTTTTTAGACTATATAATGACACAATTCGCTCATTAAATTAGACTCAATATAAAATACTCAGGAATGTATTTTCTATTTCAATTAAACCATAACATGGTAGTAAAAACAATTGTTAAAACAATTTATCTATTCTAATATGATGTAAAATTGTTTATTTGCAATACTTATAGATAGAGTGAAATAATACGTCAATTGTATATGCCGCTTCAAACGTTGACCAATCGCATACCTCCGAACATTTCTCTCTTCACTTTGATTCCCACATGTTCAAAGCGTATGCTGGTTTCCAAATATCTTGAATGTTACGCTAATTATCTTGTGTTTTGTTCTTATTGATTGGAAATGGACCCGATCAGTGAATCTAGAAGAAGAATCTCCTTAAAGGAACATGCTCTCGCAAATGTAAGTGCTCTATTTAAAACATATATCTTCTATATTGTTTTTCCTGAAGATGTAACTTGTGTTGCTTATCGTTATTTTTTCAAGTTTTGCGTGTAGAATTCTCTTTAAGTTTTTGACCAGTTGCAATCCTAATTAAGATAACTCATGCTACCTAAATAAATGCAGATAAATTAACTTACATGTTTGTGAAGGCGTCATAATGTTCAATGGTAATGGAATATCTCATTCCTGTAAATTTGAAGTGTCCATTTAAGAAAATTCTTAAAATTTGACTACAAATGAAATGTTTACGCATTGCTTACTATATATTCAAGTTTTTAATTGAATATTTTAATATTGACAGGTTTCCTCTCCAAATTATCCCGGTTGTTGTGCGGGATATGATGACACGTTCAATATCAAGAACATGATGGAGGTAAGTTTCATAATACTTTAGAAAATTTTAGTATTAGTGGCTGTTTTTATATAGTATATTATAATAGAAATGAACGATTTTCAGAAAATAAAAATCAGTATTAAAAGATTAGAAGGAAATGAAATGGAGTTTGACATGATTGGTGTGGAACCAGCAATACCAAATGCATTTAGAAGGATACTCCTGGTAGAGGTAAAGTAAATTAGATTGATGGTTATTTATTTTGTAAATCGTCGAATTGTTCCGAAATTTAAGTTTCAATTTTTTTCAGCTTCCTAGTATGGCTATAGAGAAAGTATTCATTTATAATAACACCAGTGTCATTCAAGACGAAGTTTTGGCTCACAGGTTAGGACTCGTACCTCTAAAGGCTGATCCAAGACTTTTTGAGTACAGACAAGAAGGTGAATAATTATTTTAGGATTAAATAATTTATTTAATCTATCAGTTTGGTGTCACTCATAGTTCAAAACACATCACTTAATACGAATTGAACTACTGGATAAAGTATTGTAGCATATTTTGCTATAGATCGTTTGAATTTCTAACTCAAATGACTTACACTCTTTGTCTCCAACCTCTAATCAGGCGAAGATGAAGGAACGGAACAAGATACGCTGGAATTTGAGTTGAAAGTTACTTGTGCAAATAACAAGGCTGCTACCAAAGATTCCTGTGCTCCTAATGATATTTTTGTAGATCACAAAGGTAAGTAACTTGCAGCTTTAGATCTGTTAATTTTTAAATACTATGAATTTTGGCCCTAATAAAAGACAAACAAATGCTACAGTATATACATACTCATACTAGAATAGCTAATTTATTTGTGATAATATTACATAGTAAAGATTCAAAACGTTCATTTCTGTAATTATTATTTATTTTTATTTATAGAAAATGTAATCAACTATTAAACTAAGTGCTATTGTCATGAGAAGTTACAAATTAAGATTAGAAGTTTTGGTATGAAATTAATCTTTCCAACAAATTTGTCTACCTTTAGTTTGTATTTTTTATATTCTCATTTTTCAGTAAGTCATTTATTATTATGTACTTCTTTATGATCAATATCATGTCCATGAGGTTATTATTCGTTTTTGAAAAAATCAGCTATACATTTGTTATAAAATATTATTCCTTTAGTTATTTGAGTCTAATTTATTTAACTATGTTATGCTTTTCTGGGAAATAATAATCATGATTTACTTATTTCCAGTTTGAATTTTAGAAGTGTTATTCTCATAATTAAATACAAAATATGTTTTCATACCGAATCGGATCTTTTTTTAAATAACTTTCTTGTCTGTCAATCTAAAAGATTCCCATGTTTATTTTTTGTGTCCATTTGAACATTCAGAAAAAATGTGTAGCATTTTGACTGAGCTATTAAATATCTTCCATCACCTTTCAACATACAACAGTAATAAATTATTTTACTACTTTGAAATGAGTAGTTAGAGTAATGTTAATCTTATTTCTTGTTAGTGATTATATCAAATTTGATGAAATTCCTAGTGAGGCTATGAAATGATTCAAATGAGTCTTCAGTTTCACAATTCTTTCCTCTCTTTCTTCTTTGTATCAATATTTTCTCCCAAAATCCCCATTGTAAATTAATCTTTTTTGAAAAAATACGGTTTTGACTTCAGTTTACGATTGGGAAATAAACTGTAACATGCAATCAGGGAGCATAATTTAGTGCAAATAATCATACCATGTTCAGAAAAATGCCTGAATTCCTTCTTGATTTTTGCATCTTTACACTTATTTTTGTTTACAATGGATCAATTAGCAATAATGACAATACATACAGTAAAAGTCAGGTTCAGTTCCAATCTTATTTTTGGAGGAGTAGAAATGATATTCATAACTTCTTCAATTACATTGAAATAACCTTTCTTATGCCCATAGGGAAATTTTTAACAGTGCCATATTTTTACCAGAAAAGCTCAGCCTAATTCATCACCAATTCAGGCCTTTTGCAGATGCCAATTATGGATTAATATCCATTTGGCTTATGAATATTAAAGTAGTTCTTGTAAGAAAATATTGTAGCTATTTCTTTGTATAAATTTTTAGGTGTTTGCATTTATTTTGTATTGAATTACAATCATGAATGTACCTCTTGATATCTTGCGATGCAAATCATAACTTGTGATAATGATAATTCATGTAGTGAATTTTCACTTATGGTATGTTATGGTGTGTGTTATTTCAATTGTTAAATTTAAATTAAATTGAATTCTTCAGTTGAGATGGATTTTAACTTTAATAAATGAACCTTCTGAATTGAATTTACCCAAATAAATTAATTAATTTATAACATATTATTAATGTGAATGTGTGTTACTTTGTGGGGAGACATCTTAAAAGAAAACATAAAAAATTTGCAACTTCCACAGGGTTATGGAAGTAACAAAATTTTTTTCTTTTAATTTATAACAATTATAATTAATTGTCAGGCGTGGTTGGATTTACTTGTAAGGATTTATTTATATGTGTCATATCAGCTACCTGAAACAAACCCATAAATTGATGTTTACTTCAGTCCATGCTAGTTTTAAGATGCCTACTCCCGCTGTTCTTTAATTCAAAAATCCTATATTTCAGTATTTTCTGACAGCATAAAGTGGGTTCCTATCGGAAATCAAGCTGATGTATATACGGAGCAAGATGTCGGTCCTGTTCACAAAGATATATTATTAAACTGTCTTCGACCTGGCCATAAGCTTGACATTAAACTATATGCAGTAAAAGGCATAGGACGTGATCATGCCAAATTCTCGCCTGTTGGTAAGATGTATTCCTTATGATAATTATTCTCTTATATCTTTTTGGACCTTAATTATGTATTATTTTTTTTGAACTGTCTTATGAAAATTATTATTCTGTCATATTTTGAGTTTATCTGGCATAATCCTTACCTGACAACTTTTCTATAAAAATATTTGGAAATTTATGAATTTTAAAAGATTTTTACTTATCATTGAATTTACATTTACTGTACAATATTTTCTCATGTAGAAATATTTATTTCATTTTCATCAAAGATATAATTTGCCCAAGCAAAATGTATAAATCCATTTTTAATAATGTTTTTAATTCTTATTCTGGCAATTGACAAGTGAGCACTAATATTCATGAAACCATAGACCAATTTCTAGAGATATTTTCTTAATATTTTATTTAATATATATAATATGTTAGAAACTTTTTTAAAAAATTACATATTTATAATTGTGTCAGTATTTGGTGCATCCCAAAAGTTATTATTTATTTCCTAAAGCACTCATTGCCAGTATCTTTGGTAAAAATTTTTAAAAGTTCATATTGCAATTTTGTCTAACATAAGTTATATATTCTTCATCCTTGATTTTGATCTCAACCACAAGCTTTTATTGTAAAAGATGTTTTTTAGTATGCTCTTAACCTTGTGAATATTAAATGTTCAAAAATGAATCATAGCATATTATGAAATGTTCAAAGTGACAATAAACTTCCAAAACACTTAATTGTTGATCAGAATTTAAAGAAAAAACTAAAAAATTATACCATATTTGACGGCATATAAGACGCACTTTTTTTCCTAAATTAGTTCTCAAAAAATTTACCCGCGTCTTATACGTGAAGGTATTGGTATCGGTGGTTAAAACTATTTGTTTAAAAACATTACCCTCAGATATATGACAGAAGGTAACAAGAGATTAAGCCGCATCATTCAGTATAAAATAGTAGTGTTAAATTACGCTTAATTGAATGGAAACAGAGCAGTATTAAGTCATTATGTTATTGTGGTACCACGCTGTCGCACGAACGATTATAACTTTTTTTACTTGTGCGTAGCTTACTTAATGAGGGTGCGTCTTATATGCCAGTGCGTCTTACAATTCCGTCAAATACGGTAATTATATCTTTTTAGCTAGTTGATGACAGTTCAGAATAAGATTGTTACATCGGTTATATCATGTATCTTATCAATATCATCAGTTAAAAATTTTAAGATGCGATGACAGGATTGCTTAGGCTGAATAAAATAGTTGGTGAGTTTCAGTAGTTATTCTGAATAGTTTTGTGGAGACTGATTGCTTGCCATTTTGACTAGACCTGATTTTTTTGAAAAATGCTGTTGATATATTTCCCTTGTATGAATTGATGTCATTTCTTTGATATCTCTCTAGTATTAATGCCAAATTTAAAGCCTTAAATATTGAGAGATCATTTATGCAATGAGAAGGTTACACATGATTTGGAAGTATTCATAAACTTTCTATTTTCCTGATTTTGAAAGTACACTGATGAGTCTTAATGATATAAGAAATTTACTTCTCAAATGGCTTTAAGAGTAATACTAATATTAAGATTAGTAATTTTTTAGTTTTTACTCTTCAAATGATCATTATGTTAGTTAAGTGGAGGATATTAGTCTTGAGGTTGAACAAGAAGATAATGATATAATGATGCTTATAGTATGATCGTTAATTTAGGGCAGGTAAAGATGTTAAATATTATCTTGCTTACAACTCTAAGTTCTAGCTTACAGTTGTCTTGGTTTTTGGTTCATATTCATAAGTTTTCAATTTTCTCATGATTTCTGCTAAAATCAAAAGATTAATTTATTCAAATGTATTTATTTCAGCGACTGCCTATTATAGACTATTGCCAGAAATCACTTTGACCAGGGAAATAGAGGGAGAAGCTGCTGAAAGATTGCAAAGCTGCTTTACACCTGGTGTTATTAAAGTATCAGAAACTAAGGATGGTATGTATGAATTGATTATTTTGGCAGTCATTTGCTTTGGAATGCACATTATTGCTCTCTTATGAACTTTTTTGTAAGATTAATCACCATGAAGTTTAATAATTTTATTTTACTGGCATATTTCCATTGTGTTTAGTTTCCATGGTGTTAAATACTTATATTTTCAATCTATTTTGTCAAAAATATATCAATACTGATCATAATTAACGATTTATGCTTATTGTAGAATTTAAGCTTAATTTGGATTTTTAAATAATGAATTTTATCTCCTTGTCTCATGGTAATGGATATTTTCAAGCTATTCATTCAATTGTACACCTTTACACAAATGCATTTAATTGTTTTGATTTATGTGTTATAGAGTTGATTTTGCAAATCTATAATTTTATATAATATACTGAAGTTAGTATAATCCTATTTCTTAATCTCAAAATTTATATTCAATAGCAGTTTCACTTTTGTATTACATTAGATTATGAAGAATCAGGAAAAATTAAACGTAGTGTATGCAGATAAAAAAGAACAAACAGTTATAGTTGCAAACAGAAAGTCAACATAAAATATAAATCCATTTATTTTAAGAAAAAGTATGAATAGTGATTTAGTGGAATATTGAATTTAGATAATGAACTTACACAATGCCACTTCAGATAGTTTGATAGGAATTAAGAGGAATTGAGTAACAGAGCCTCATAATATTGGGAATGACTCAAATTGTATTTAAATGAGATGTAGCTCCATAAATTAGACATAGAAATACTATTATTTCTTTAACAAGTCTTAAGTGGTGTAATATTTAGGCTATAGTCTCTTTGCTCTGCAAGTATTAAAATTTAGGATAAGATATCCCTTGTTGTCACTTGCTCTCAAAGCACTGGAAGGTCATAACTCTATTGCTCAAATGTTGGGTGCGTCTATCCTAAAAATTACTCAGTATATAGAAACTGAGACAATTGAGGTTTTAGAATGTTGTATTTTTCAATTATTACTTTTAGTAATATAAAATGTACAATTTAGCTTTTTAATGATTTATATTATAAGCTTTTATTATTGTATGCTAATAGACATTCAGTCAATCAGAATTGAGCTAAAATTTATAATTGCTCATTTTTTTCCTATATCTTTAATTCATGGTAATTTTTTCATAAAAGATATTTAATGATACTTGTATTTATTTATTTAAGGACGAAAAGTAGCCAAAGTAGAAGATGCAAGGTATGATATGTGTAGTCGTAATGTATTCAAGCATAAGGACTTGATTGATGCTGTCAAGTTGGATCGTGTACGAGATCATTTCATATGTAAGTAAATAGTGAATATAATCTATTAAATTCAGAAAAAGTAACCTTTGCAGATTGTTTCAGAGTTATAATAATGTTGACAACCTGTAAAGCTAATCTAAACCTAGATGAGTGAGTTACAAAGAGATATAAGTTTCTGAAAATTGAGTTGATTTTATTATTAGATGTTTTTAAAATACTAGAAAACTGATTCCAGAATCATTAATTTAATGCAAACAAAGACTTGCTTTAAAATTATTTCTTTTGTTTAGATTTTGTTAATGTAATCAAACTAAAAAAAGAGCAAACTTGTTGGTTACAGAAATGAACATCATTCATTTTGTATACTTATTACGTATGGATATTCATGTAATATTAAACTTGAGTTAAAGAAAGCTTCTGTTGCAAAAATTTAATAAATTCTAAGTATTTAATGAAATTCAAATTATTATTTAAGGAATAGTATTCATATTTTTTTTAAATAACGAATTACACTTGCTGGTAAATGATAAGGTCTACATTCGCAGAAGTACCCTGTCATATTCTTGTCCTTTCCTGTTGGCTTCTTGTCCTTTCTTGTCGTCGTCTTAACTTTCCTTCCTTTAGTAATACTAAGCTGTGTGCTGTTTGCATTGCGTTTTCTTCCATTATTCTGTGGCAAAATATATGTTGAGGAACTCTTTTCATTCCATTTCAAATTAGACATTCAGTCTATCAGCACTGAGCTATTCTAAAGTGGGAAAGAGAATCTGGAATCTCTGGAAAAGAAACTGGTTTAGATTATCAGGTATAGTCTCTGAAATTTCTAACATTTTTAATGGTAATTTGATTTGAATGGTGAGGTGATTTCCTAAGATAGGCAACTAAGGATGTTTAGCAAAACCTTTTTCAATGAAATTATAAGTCTTAGACAAGTTCCAGATATCTTCTATTTATGGCCCTTTTGTATCAGAAAATAAGAAAATATTGTCTTGAATACAATTTGCGGTTGGTCATGTCCACATCTTGTGCACATCTAAAGTTAAAAATTTTATTTTCTTTCCAGTTACAGTGGAATCAGTAGGAGCACTTCCTCCAGATGTTCTCTTCATAGAATCAGTAAAGGTGCTGAAAGGAAAATGTACGAAATTTTTAGAGGAATTGAATTCCATCTAAATCTTATTATTAACATTGTGTTAATTTGCCCAGTGAAAGGATATTTCTTGATTTTTACAAGAATAAATTTTGTTAGAAAAAGATTTTCTTCTTTGTTACAAATCATATTTTTATATTCTACCTCTTTTTTATACTGGACGATGTGTTTTACATCTATAAGATATTTTGCATGTAGTTGAATATAAATTATCTTCAATCAAATGGAATGTCGTCTCAACAGGACCCTTGCCCTACTTGTATTTGTTATTGATTCTTTTGGTTGCTTACCTAAAATTCTACCTAATTTGTTTTTAATCAGCTCAATTTAAAATTGACACTTATGAAGCCTATACTATTTTAAGGAAATGATTTTTTTTGAAAAAAATTTCAGTTATTTAAATTTTTAGTTCAATGTTTATCTTTTCATGGTCTTTTCCTTCATTAATCGTAAAAAATTAGTCAAATTTTTCAGTGAATCTAGTTGAAATTCTTTGACTTTCTCAAACAAAAAAGGCTGAAACAAATCTTATCCTCAAGTATCTCCTATTTTAAAAAAATCTATTTTTGTTGCTTTTTTAAGACACTTCTATAATACCATTGCATATACGATATCATCACATCTTCATAATTATTTTCCTTATTGTTGATAGTTTAAATTTTCAAATGTAGTCAGTTCAAATAATTATGAAGGCATGAATTATTCATTGACTATTACTCATGGAGTATTAGAAATGAATCAAGTCTGATATGATGGTAATTCAAGAATGAATCTTCCATTTTCTTGGTTTTTGCCTCACATTAGTCACTATATCTGTTTGAGAATTGTTTAATCTTACTGCTATTTTGGCTCAGATGTCTCTTACCCTTTGTCTAATGTTTTTCAATTGATTAATTTGATAGATTTTTCTCATCAGATTTAAAAAAGAACTGCTTTATATATTGCAAATATGGTGTATCTAGTACCTATTATTATCCATTTAATCATTAATTTAAAATGTGCCAGAAAGGCACATATCATCTATGGATTTGTAGGAATTGAAAATGGTAACTAAAGATAAAGCAAAAGATGATCAAATTTCTACTTTATTAGGCATCATGAAGGTTTTTGTGTACATTTCTATTTGATAATCAGTACTATCCAGTTCTTGTTCTGGGAGGATGCTATGAAATTTTTACTCTTCTATTACTCATATTCCTTAATTAAGTATAATTAAAGTTTGAAATGCTATTATTTTATATGAATTTTGAGAATGGTATATCAAAGTAAAGGATTACACACCTTTTTTGTTGGGAAAATATATTTTCCTAATACATCAGTAGAGGAGTATCTAAAGGTTATCAAAAAAGGATAATATTTGATAATCATATTACGATGATGATTTATATGATTGTACGCTGTATGGAATGAGCAGAAATTTAAACCATTATTTTATATAGATCATCAATGTGTTTCACATCTGTTGTGCTTGCCTCTGGCTCTTTTCATCGCCAAAAATTTGTGAATATCTAAAATGGTTCTCCTAGTATAATCATATGCATCAATTTCAATGTTTTAACATTTATGTATTGATTCCATCCATTATTTGTTACATTTGAATAAGTATAAATCTACAGAAATCCATTCTCTTGCTCTTCTATAATTTTGTTGAGTTATATATGCCTAATTTAAAGAAAAGTTTGGGGCAAATTGAATTGTAGAATGTTAGACCTTATCTTTTTATTTTAATGTTGACTCCTGTCACAATGGGTGAAAGATACTATTAATGTAACAAACACAATTCAAATATCGTTTTGTTATTACTGCAATCTACTCATCAATACCCAATATCATAATACATAAATTATTTACTCTCTATCTGTTTAGTTCTTTTCAAAGAAAGAATCATCTATGATTGAACTATCGGGAATGGCTTGGTTTTAGGTCGATTTATTGGTTGCCTTTCTTTAAAATCATTAAAAAATAAGTAGATAATTGAAGAGCAATAGTAAATGTAGTATTTGTAATATGACATGTTTCGTAACTTTTCAACAATTGCACAGTCAACAAATACTTGTGCCGTGTACGATTTTATTTCTGTAGAAATATTACAACCAATCACGTTTTTCCCTCAGGTGTGAATGAATAATTACATACACTGCAACTCTTGGTGAATTCCTGATAACACCGTTACTGCTTTATGTATTTCTGATCATCCGGTAAGTCTTATTCAATATATGGAATAAAGTTGCTGCAAAAGGTGGTACCCTCTCGATTCATAAACCTGTTAGGTGCATCGAGAGAAACCTTCCACCGATAACGAAATATAAATCCTAACCCTATTGCAACCATGAATTTTCTCCAACTACGAAGCCGTAAAAACCTCGCAGATTTTACCATTTCCTTTTGAAACCAAGGGTTGGAAAATTTTTCATTGGATGATTGAGCCGTCCCACGATTTTCCAAGTGAGAATTAGGTCTTCGTCTATGCTTAATGGCTGTGAGTCACGGTATCTGAAATACCTTTACTTTCGTTTACGAAATCCACTCCTAGGCTTTCGATATAGTTTCGCTGAAACGCGACGACTTCCAAAGATTTCTATCGAATCCCCTGTCTTTCACGAAAACGAGATTCTGTCGATGGGGTTTGGAATCGGGTTTAACTTTCGAACGCATTTTATCCTTCCCAAAACGTCGGCCATCGCTTAAAATGTCATGGTATGTCCTAGAGCTACATTGTCTAGGCTCGCCCTGTTGACACACCTCCATTTTCCTAACGGCACAGCTCTGAAGACACGGGCCGTATGTTTCAACACTCGTGAATCCTAGTTTCTCTTTTAGTGTGTCGTCAGTGGACTGAGATGCGACTCCGTATCCTTCCACGGTGGCATTTGCTGGCGACATATTGTGACTGTTTACGATCCGTAATCAATCACCATCGTGAATGTTTTAAAAATTATCATAATGATCGAAGATTTCTGTCCAACAGGTGGTATAATTCTCGCATTTTTATCCTGAACAAACGGATTTGAAGCCCTTAGAACAAATGACGCTGCTGGTGGAGCAGTTACGTTGCCAAACTGGCGTACATGAGTATTTCAATACGAAAAAATATCGAATGAACTGTATAACGTTGACGAGCAACGTTTCTTAATTTTCTACGAAATGGTTCGTATTATATAACGCATAGAAAAGTTGAAATTTTAATCATATGAAGTCAATTTGAATTTTTAATCAAGTCAAATGATTCGTTACTAACGTATTGTTAGTAATTGGTCGAGTTAGGATTACAAAATAGCACGGGAAAGGAGTCGGTTTACTTCTATGATCAAATTCGTGGCACTTACAGCTGCCAGCAGAGCGACTCGTCTTCAATACGACCTCTCTTTCACTCTCGGAAATAATTTTTTAGTAAATAATCGCCCACTAAACGAGTCCTGCATTACGGAGCATGTTCTTCCAGTGGATACGCTCATTCTCTTCAGGCGCAATATTTTGTGTGCGTTTTTATTTAGGAGGTTCGAGTTATCAATTTTCAAGGGCGCCCATCAACTACGAAGCAAAGCGAGCAGCCCTAAATGCCGAGGGAAGAGAACTTTTTTAATAACGCCGTTTCCCAACGACTCTCGCATTCGAGGCACACGGAATAAAAACCCCTGTTAATTCGTGGCAAACCGATAAATATCGGGTATTAGCGAATCGTATTGGGTAAGGAATTTGCGATGTAGGAATGCGAGGGAACGGTCTCGGATCAAATTAGTGTAACCCGTCGCCTTCGATAGCAAGTCCGCGTCGGAAAGAATTCGACGGCTCAGCTAATTTTTCCGTTTACGGAGACTTCTGGCAAAAATGCCGAAGTCATGTATCACGTGTACTGGGTTGCGAAGTCTCCCTCGTCTTCTACATCCGTACTCATTAGTGAAATGGTTGCACTTTCGTCCGAGGCCGGATTTGGGCTCGGAAACACGGCCGTTAGCATCGATCACGCGTCATTTTCCCAAGCCGCGAAACAATCGCAAGATTGTTTTGCATGGGAGGCGCACGAAAGCGGTATAGGCGTGCCCGTAAGGACCGGTGGGCTCTAAAAAAGCTCTCTGAAAGTTGCAAGAAGATCATGGGAACGCAACCTTTACGATTTTAGCAGCACCGAGTTACTCCCTTAAGGATGAATATGGAGCGACGCGTGCTCGCACGAAATTCAACGTTTTTTTTGAGGGTGGATGTTTTTCTTCCGAACGTACGGGCTTACAATGAGGTTTTAGCTCGGATATATCCAAATTTAACTCGCGATGAATTATTCAGTCCCGGAGTTACCGTTAAATGTTTGACGGAATTCCATTCTCGGCGGATAATTTCGCTTAAAAACGTCCCGTGTCCGTGTAAACATAGAGTAGTATCATTCGAAAACTTTTAAGTTAGGTAAGAATCGTGAGAATGTTGACGAGTTAGCTTTGGACAGGATTCATCTACTTTGTAATAGCGGAAGATTTGAAATTAGTCGCGTAGCCTCGTATATATTACATTCAGGAGAATGGGTTTTTGTTTTTTAGTAGTATTGTTGCGTATAGAAAACAAACTTCATCGATCGATATCAATGCGGATGTATGCTTAAATTACAGGTTGATTAGATTTTTGTGAGTTTGGACAAACCTTCTTGTACGTGGAGGATAAGTACATGAAACGGTTTATATTAACTAAAAAGAAATTTAGTTTCCCAAATGCATATTGTTGGTAAAAGTATCTCAGCAACAATCATTACGTAATATCTCATTCAAGCGGGAAGAAATATTTTAACTGAAATTATATCACGTCTATCCGCATCGCTGGGTATAGTATTCATCAATCCTTAATCGAAAAGTTAATATACCTATGTTAACAGCCATTATATCGACCCGTAATAGTTTCGTAGGGTAACGCAGACTTTCATAATCGATCAATTCACTTCATTCAGTTTCGTGAGAAATATTTCTAGTCCCCAGAGCTCAACTTAACCGCAGACTAAATTAAGTCGTTCCAAGGAAGAGAGAAAAATATTTTCTTTGGGGAAAGGGGGGCACCTGGTCACCTCTGTTTTCCAATCTCCGTACGGCGGAAGTAGCTGATTTCTTGGACTAACATATCCATCCGGGGTGGTAAATATTGGACTTTTTCTACTATCCCTATAACCCTAAATGATACCATAATTGTAGGCGATGGTTTCGGTAACATATGGCGATTAATGGGTAAAAATTTACGCCCGTATCGTATAGCTACCGACCTATGGCCGTATTAGGGCGAAATTTTTGACGGCTGTAGATGGTTATTCTTGGGTCTTCTTGCCTTAAGCGCCAATTTGGAAGAGGATCTTTCTGCCGAACGACACACTTGCGAGACTGTGCAAACCGATTGGGTTGCATACGGTATCCAGAAAAGATATTTCTTTTCGTCTGCACAAAGCAAGCCAGATCTCTTAGTACGATCTGTGAGCGAGACTTCGAAGTCAATAAAGATTTCTTTCTGTCACCGTAATACCTTTAACGCCATGCGATAATGTCTATTTTGTTCAAATATTTGAATTGAAGAAATATTTATTCAATGGTGGAATTTAAGATGCTGGAATGAACATTCCTAACATGACCTCTATGTTGTTCAAGTGGGGTCACTTGCAAAGCGTTTCCGCTTTCCTGAGTAATATCTCTATTTTTTTAGAGGAATGTTTCTCCGTGAAAGATTTTATTTCTATTATGATTGCTGCGAAGGATTTTCGTTACTAGGGAACAACTGGAGTGTTGTTATTTCCTATGGAGATGAGAGTTTGTTGATCAGAATTTAAGAAATCATCAGTTTCTGTTTTATCATCGGCATTCTTAATTTTTTGTCGCATTATTAATATGTGAATTAATAATAATATAGAGCCTAATTTAAACTTTTTATTTATTAACAGCTTATGTCCACTTTCATTAAGTAACCAGGTTAACGAACCCTAATACTATAATACATCGACCTGATTTTTT
The DNA here is from genome assembly GCA_020796165.1 of Pantala flavescens. Taxonomy (NCBI): domain Eukaryota; kingdom Metazoa; phylum Arthropoda; class Insecta; order Odonata; family Libellulidae; genus Pantala; species Pantala flavescens. Next base: position 15,813,952 of record CM036881.1, on the reverse strand, counting down.
TATCTATCACGAAAGAACTTTCAAATAAACAAGCCTTACGTTCATCCGCCACGTCTGTATTTCATCGTTAAGTCTACCGTGAATTTCCGAATGGTCATGAAAATTGTAAAGCAAGCAGCTTTTACTTTCACATTTATTTCCTTTCGAAATGTCGGTAAATAGTGAGAAAAGTTCGAGTACTCAAATATCTCTTTGCTCGCTTAAAAATAAGACGGTTTTTTCTACTCACAAACTGAAGAAGCTGATTCTAGAGGAATGATTGAGTTCCAAAAGGGGATGGATGCATTTTTACTTTTCTTACCTAATGTCGCTTTAGAACATAAAACATCGTGTATTGTGGCCACACATTATGACTGTAAATACCTTTTTACTTCATAAGATGAGTTTATTTCATATCAATACAAATGATCATTTCAAAGTCGAAGTATTTAATTTATTTAACAGCGAACGACATTCAACAATCAGCATGAATTTTATTTGCTAGAAATATCAGGGAATAAGATCATAAAGTATTACCAAAAGAAAAGTTAATGGAAGTTTGACGAAAAAATATAATTACTGTATTGTACGTGGTTGTATACTGTTTCTTCTAATTTAATACATAAAATATCCTAGGGTTTATGGAAGTCCATTTCGTGGAATATTTTTAAAGGTAGCAAGAGTTAATTGCTAACGGACAGACTATATTTCCATGTATTTAAAATTATTTTCTTTCTCTAAGGAGTTTCTTATCGAATTTACCATTGAAATAATATTAGTAGGTTCCCATTTCATTCAAGACGAATACTACTTAAATTAGGTATTTTCACGTAAGTGGAGCATATCAGTTGTGGTAGAGAATATAGAAGACTTACGTACATAGAAGATCGACCTACTTAAGAGTATATCTGCTTCCAAATCTACGGGTTGATCTAGGGTTTTTTTTCATTAAGAATGCCATTCGTGACGTTACGTTTGTTTGTGGACAGATTAAAATATTCGTAAACCTCTAATTGGTTAGCTAATTCTTTTATTGCTTCTAATGATCCTAAATTAAGGTTATTCATTCTTATTACTTTCTCTCATTTTGATCGGTATCTGACGCATTCCGTCTAAAATTAATTCTTAATCACATATTTTCACGGTTGAATTGCTCAATTTAATGCCATTAAGAAATTTAATTAATAATGATGAAAAATTCACTGTTATAGTCCCGATAGGAGAACTTCGTCGTGTTTATTTATTCCTTTGTTTAATTACAATTGATTCGATAGAATTCTTGGGCAACAATCACTCAATCTTCTCAAAAAGCGGAAACTCGTTGAAAGTTCGAGTACATTTCGAAAGGATGGAACTCTGTGCGCAACATGTTACAAACGTATTTATTTATTACCCCAAAACAAGAGCTCTGTGTTTTTCCGAGACAGGAAAAGTGGATATGTCTGTACCAGAAAAAAATACACGCATTCGCTTACGTCGCGTCGGTCATTTAGTGACGCGCTTCTAATTGTTTACGTTGCCATAATTATTCAATTCAGCGCCTACGTATGAGATTTTTTTCTCGAGAATTGCAATATTTCGTATAATAAGGCGTGAATTGTTTTCCTACACGAGCTGGGTTTTACCGCACAAATGCTCACGAAGGGAATTCGATCTATTCTTAAATAATTTTAACCTTTACTCGGGAATTGGAATTTTTCACAAACATGCACGGCACAGAGGTGCTGTTTATATTTTAGGAAGTATTGAATGTGTTGTTAAGGTACAGGATGCACGTGTATACCGATACGATATTCATTCGGCAAATATAAATCTAATTCGATTAGGTCTACTATCTGGGGACTGATTTGAGTTGTGGAAATTGGTGATGTTTTATTGATAATTAGGTTGTCATGGAATATTCGTGTGCTTCTGTGGTATTTGTTGAAGTATATTCCTGATCCATTCTTTTATTCATCATGGAATTGATAGTCTGAAATCGTTTCTACAAAGAACCCAACATAATGGATTGTTTGTTCGTGATTTATGAATTATGTGATGTTTTATAATGTATATTAATTTTTTGAGCATTTTTCTTGGCTAAGTTTGAAGGTGTATATATTAAATAATGTTATGCTGATCTATACTATGCTAGCATACACGTATGTTCTTAAGGATTACGATAGTATGTGCCGTTAAATAATATCGCTGAGTGTAACACGTAGCAATTACGGAAAACAGAGCATACGACTACAATATCTCTAAAGTATTTATCAATCTTATTTAGTGTTCTATGGAATTACTAAAATAACGCTGATATAGCTATATTTAAACAAAATTGCATATTAGCGCGTAATTTCAAAATATATTGCAACCGAAGACCTGTTGATTTTGTCGAATCGTTTGTTTTTCACTTACATTATACAGAGTTGTCTACGATGAAGAATCTACCTAACTGAAGCTAGAGGGAAGAGCGTGAGCTTATACTATCGACGTATTACCTTGAATGTCTTTTTTACGTTTAGCGTTCATTCATTCGACCAACTTGCATTGTGGACTCATCAGAAGAAGGACATCTTGGAACATGACGTATTTAGAACGTTCCTAGTGACCTTTGATTCGTGTGGATTTCAACATTTCTAAGACCCTTAGCCCGAGGTCCCAAGCACATTCGTGTATTCCTAGAAAAGGATTTCACTCCGTTATGTGCCTTTCCAAATATTTTGTGGTAATTTCTATTCTATTCTAAAGGAAATATCCTGAAATAGATTCACTAACTGCGTGCCCTCAAATCTATTGTGTATCTATGAATATAATAGCGATATCATTCATTCCGATTTTTACTTTCTTCGCTCTAAATAGAATATTTCCTTTAGAATGCAATATCAACTCAGATCTATTATTTATCACGAGTTTTATTCGTACTCGTAGTTTTACTCTAGAATTGTATCATAGAGTTGTTTCATATCCCTAAAAATAGCGTATAGGTTCGAATACGTTTCTAGGAGACTAAAAATAAATCATTCACCTTCTAAAATACTCGACTAATATTTATATTTAGAATTTCAAGAATATTGTAGTCATATATAGAATTTATCTACGGCGTATCATGAAAATATCCTCACTCGACTTTTTATTTTCAATTGTTGGACTAAATTACATAATCCTATAGTTATTGTTACGCAGTTTATATCTAATATTAATTTATATTCTAATTCATATCAGGAACTATCCTTCGAAATATTATTCAAGAACCATCAAAAAAATTTATAATTTTCGTCTCAACAAAATGATTATTTGTTGCAAGTTCTTCAAATCTTCTCATACATGAATGTGAAACATTCCATTCACTTCCATTTTCCTAAAAATATTCTCGACAATTACTAAATCCGTATCATATAAAAAGATAGCATCGAACCAAATAACCCAAATGCCTGAAAAATGTTCGTTTTGATGTAATAGTTAATCTTCATAGAATCAGGACTTGTTTCTCATTTTAATGAACTACGTCTGACAAATAAATACTATTAAGGAAGGTTTATTATTAGTAAAGGTTTCTTGTTTTGGTCTTTTATTCATTGGCCCGCATATTCAAACCGAAATGGCACCTTACTGGTATAAATACTCCATTCAATAACGCGAAACGAAACATATAGTTTCTCTCTCATTGTTGTGAATCCGAAATGAAATTGAAATTTCTTTCGATTGTTTGCGAGCGAAACTTACGGTCATTGTCGTCGCATTTTTATCCCTCAATACCTGTCGACTTAACTCGAAAGTTTTGCCACTATAGATTTCCCTTCGCAAAAGCAGTCCCTATATTATCTATTGTCCTCTTGTAGTGGCGGTGTTCAACTTCTTTTCTACGGTGGCTCGCGACCAACCCGAGGCCTCGAGAGGCTGAGGGTAAACTTCTTTTCGGAAAGATAATCTTTTGTTTAGTCGTGTTTTGCCGGGATCTTTTTAAAAACCCTCTTCGGAAGTATTTTGCGGTCGGAGAACCCGAGGTTTACAACTTCTTTAACACCTCCGAAGTTCGTTTACCGATTGACTGCCGAAGCCCAACACCGAGGGACCACCCGTCCTGGAAACGTGACCGCATGTCCCAAAGTGCCGTCCCAAAAGCTCTTTTGTCATCGGGAAGGGAATAATGGCCGTGTGCACTTGAAATCTTTTGTACTGCCATTTAACTCTAGGAAGGTAGCAGGTCTGTTAATGCAGTTAGCGTTAGACAGGCGTTGTAAGGTGCTTTACCTGCGAAGGGTGAACGGGGTGCGGAACCTTTAAAATGGTAACCACCATTCAAAACAAATAGCCCATGTAAAGGGACAACAGCTCAACTATCCTTAGCCTCCGTGACCCGCACAAATGAAGCCTTTCCATTGAGCAAAAAGGTTGTGAAAACAGGTTGTGCGCAGACTTGCAACACCGGGTGTAATTCACTCAAACCCGAGACAAGGGAAGCGTAGGTTAAATTTGGCCGTGAAATTAGATGGAGATAAGATATTTCGGTTTCGTGCGAAAGCATATCGAAACGTTTCAAGTTTTTCTGGTTTAAGGGTAGGAGTTTGCAAAATTACGCGTTCGGAAGGGTGGTTGCTGACAGTTCTAAATGTATTGATCGTGAGAAACTTATTGAAACGTAAAATGGTACTCCTGAATACAAATGAGGACATAAATATAGAGATCAATAATGATGTGTAGTGATAAATAACGTATGATGTCCGAAAATCCGACTTTTAACGGTGTGTATTAATAAACTATGAATTTTAGATGTTTGACAGATTGTTATTGATCGAGGCCATCCCCCGTTGCGGAATTTATGCGCCCGAAGGAAGGGAAACAAGAGTGTGGGGTTATCGCTAACATTGATTTGCCATTAAATAAATAAACTACGTAATTACCGGAACGATGTTATTCTTCTCCTTTGGTTGCTAAGTCTGCTCCTCATCGGAAAGAATGATCTGCCCTAATTCTGACTTTATGAATGAATGGATATTTCAGTTGAAGACTTGGGCGTGTACGAATTGTATAATCACGTCTTACCAGATTATCGTGTCAAGATTAAGGTGATTATCTTGTTTAATGTTAATAACAAGAGGTTTTTGTCATTATAGTTTCAATTTGGACAAGCGTTGATGATGATTTGAACAAATATATAACCTATGATCTGAGAACTGAATTGTATCAACTCTGTTATCGTATCTAAAAATGAATTTTCGTTAGTAGAATTTTGCATTAAATGTCTCTAGAATCTTTTTTGATTTACACTTCTTTATGTCATACAATTACAGGAATTATTTTCATCCATTTCTGACATTGCAAAGTCTTTATTATTCGCAAATTTGCACATGCTTAGACATTCATTCCTGTCCTCACACAACGAGCATCGGTTTATCTCTTAATATCTTTGATGTGCCAAAGTCTTTAGGCAGTTAACATATCAGTAACACCTTGGGTGTGGATAGGCTTCCTAAACAAACGAAAGAAAAAAGTTTCGCTTGTTAGCCCTCCGTAACCTCATCGTCGAGTTTATTAGGGGCACGTGGAAGGGTTGGAAAAGGGCAAAGTCCACCAAGAGGGAGGGACGAACGTCAAGGATTTTGCTAACCTGGGATTCTTCTCTTCTAATTTCCCAAAATTCTTCGACTGTCCCCAAGAACTGCTGGCTCAGCGTCGTGTGACGTATGAGATAAGATTAAAACCTCGTTAATCATTAGTTTCGAGAAATGGCGATGGATACGTACCTCATCGTTTGGATCCTTAAATACTTTTAAGATACCGCACGCGCTAACGATACGATTGCCTCAGAAGAAAACATTCGTATTTTGTTCTTAAATCACGTTCTTCTGAATTTATAGGTTCTCTTTTATTCTACGTGTTATCCTTTGCATGGGATATGTACTCATCTTTCGTAACATCCTGAATTGCAGCTAGTTACGCGCGTCTTAAATAACCCCGTTAAAAAGCTTCCCATTTCCTTTCTGCAATATTACAAACCCTTCTTAAGCTTTCGTTAAGGGTCGGAGAAAGTTAGGTATTTCGAAGCAAGGGATTGAAATATTACCTGGAAGACTAGCTCGAGAGAGATATTCTTACGTTTCCAAGGAGTTTAGAATACTCAACAGATACTCAATACAACAGATATTCAATAAATACATAACCGAGTTTTCAGCTTTGATTTTGCCTAAAATAACGTTGATTTACTGTTCTTGTTAAGGGTAGGTATTAAGTCTTCATGATCAGTATATCCGATACTCTATCAGAATTTCTTTTGTACGATACTAGGAATACTGTTACTGTACAGCGGGTTATAGGTAATGAAATATTACAATTAAACGCTAAACAAACCCCAAAAAGGTTTCGATGAGGGTTTAAAAAATTAATAAAGTCGAGAGTTATATAGCCTCAATGACATCATACGTATATGTACGTCTTATGATATATGTTAATGTTTTCTAATTACAAAAAACTGATTCTATGATATATTTTCTTATTTAGGGGTTCATATTTATCAAACGCTTTTTCCAAGTTCAAAAATCCACCCTTGATCTCAAATTCTGTCGGATTACAGTAAACCCAATCTTAAATTGCGAATTTTACATCGATAATTTTTCGAAAAAATCGCTTCCCCTATTTTATGATTGTTCATATCTTATCGGTTGACGTCAATGTGGCGAATTCACCACTTTAAGGATCCCGGATGTAAAAATACCGCTTAGCCGTACGCGCGTAAATAATTTTTCCTCGGTAACTGTAACTTTTATGGTCCGCACATGTTAGTGAGGTGTCAGAAGCCGAGGAAGAAGCACGAAACCTGATAACGAATGCGATTAATATGTTCTTCAAAGATGTTACAGAGGCCGTAGTTTATAGAAGGATTAGTAAGTTCATAAAAGAAAATGTTAAAGATCCGTTTAGGTGTATTCTTATCGTACTTAATTACATGGGAGATATCATTGGTTATCAATGGATGTATTAATACGTATGAGTCGAATTTTAAGGCGATGATGCACGATAGAGGTATTCAATTTAAAATATTCGTATCTAAGAAACGTGCTCTTAGAAAACGAATCCATATGCTGGAAACTGTAACGGGTGTTGTTATGAAGGGAGAATATATATATTTTTGTTGGATGATTCATCAAATTTTTCGGGTTCAGCATATTGGAATATCCTAAACACAGCTTGTTTTTCAGAATTATTTATAAGTTAGGAAACAAAACAAAAAATATTTCGCTGTTTTTTTCCTGGATCGAGGGACCTTCTTAGAGTTGGTACAGGCTAGCAATATCCTAAAAGATAATCGCAAAAAGTCTCAGAAGATAACGGAACGAATATATCGATTAATTATCGAACATCGAAACATTCGATTTATTATCCTTATAAGATATCGTGTTAATCGATGTTGTTATTTATCGTTACGTATAAATTATAGAATTATAGTATAGTAACCTATAAATGTGATTATGTATTAGTATGTAGAATTTTTTCTCTGTTTTTTGGTAGGATCTTTACGAATTAAACCTCTTGGTTTCATAAAAAAGAAACAAAAGGTTTGTGAGTCACCGCTTTACGCCGCTAGAGGGAAGCGCAGAGATTTCTCACATTCGCAAGGGTTGAGTTTCGAGTTGACAAAAATTTAGCACTTGGCATAGTCTGAGCGGTGACCCTGTTAGAGGAGCATATTTCCCAAATGCACCCGCACGACCAATCAGGAGCCCTCCCCAGTGCTCGCGAACTCCGCATAACTTCTCATGAACCAACCGACACAGATTTTTCGCAAATTTTGAATGCAGAAAAAAAATAAATCGGCCGTGGAGGGAAAAGAATTTTTCTGTCGAAACGTCTGCGCAAAAAAGTTCGCGTTTTTGTTTGAAATTCACATGTGCGCGAAGGCACTGGGTGTCTGGAAGATTCTTTGCGAAATTCGAAGTGAAAATTTCCTCACGGTAAACAAACCTCAGAGTCAAAAGGGTGAATTTTTTAAACCGTTTAAAACGCTAAGGAGTTACGAAGGTTTTGAGTTTTGAGGCGTTTGATTGGTAATAGGATACGTTGATTCGTTTCCAAGCCTTTGGAAAACTAAGGAAATCTAAATCCATTCTCGGGTTGTCTACGATAGTTGTGGCAGACTTAAACTCGTATTTCACCCATCACACACACGAAAGAAAGAATTGCACTCATGTCTATAGTTAATACAGAGTCCTTAGTCATTAACACATTCGGGGAATGAATATATATTCACGCCGCTAATTAAAGCATATCTTGTTGCCGTCATGCGTAGTTTGGTGTGAATCACGTTTCCCTTAAAGTTATGGCTCATCCTTTCGTATGTTTATACATAGCTTTCGATTTTTCCGTACGCAGCATGACGGTTAGTCATGGAAGGCGTGTGTTGAGTTATCGACGAATACCATTGTTTTCGTATCCCTGATTAAGTGATATTCTGCTCGACTATGCTAAAACTTTATCAGAGGACTTGGACCCACAATCGCGCCACTCATTTCCTAATAATGATCTCGGTAACAAAGAATTGAGCAATGAAAGTGTTTTAACAAACGAAATTGAATCAAACTGCTTGACAATGCAATGATAATTGAGGGTAACTCGGGAAGCTAATGATTAACGATTGTTGATTTTTATTAAGGCTACACTTTTCCGAAAACTACTTAAAAATGCCTCATTGTTTGCGAGTTATACCCATTTTTACAAAAAATGTATAAGGTTAATTATCCTAAGAAATATATGCCCATAAATTATGTCCCTTCTGAAGAATATAATGTCAGTTTTCATATTCAATTTATAGGCAATATATTTATTTATTTCATCTCTTCTGATTGTTGAAACGGATCCTCTTAATGCAATTATTCACTGTTAAGTTTTTCTTCGGTTATTATCTTACTTTAGCGACATCTTTCTAGGACCCCAGCAGTAATAGTATTTCTTTGCATCATCATCGAATATGAATATCAAATAAAAACTATTGTAATTTTTATCCACTTCACATTTAAATCTTAATTGAAACAGCACGAGCATAGTATGTGAAAATAAATCCTAAGTTAAAGTTTTTATGAATTCCTCTACAAAGTATCATAAGCAAATGAATGATAACTTGAAGCTAATCCTTAACGCTGACCTTCGAACTTCATTTATAAGGGTTATAGGTTATAAGGGACTATCAGCTGTGGATTCCTCGTTATTCCTTCCTTTTATCTTGCTTTGTAGGTCCGAGAATAAAATTTACGCCACAAGTTTTCAATAGATATCACTTTGTACCAATTTCCCTCCCAAAATTTAGATCAAAAGGAACCCAAAAATATGTATATTGTGAAATAGATGTCTATAAGCTATCATGGCTGGGTTCTTCCTCTCACTATGCAATGTGTGGTTGTATATTGAATGCATTCATTTCTTAGATATTGGGATAGGGTTTGATTTTATCGTTGAATGTATTAAGATTCTATGCTGGGTAAAGATAAGTGTCAATACTCGGTATTTATCGTATTATTCAGACTAATTAAATCACATATTATAGTGATCAATGATTTTATCTGTTTGAAATTACGGTACGTGTTTACTATAGAGTTTCAACTTACTTTATTGACTCGTCATTAAGGGAATTTTTGTAATAGAATACATTAAAGATTTGTAAAAAGTGTAAATGAATATTATCACATTAACTGCAAAAATCCTTAACTAGTTAGACTTCGAATAAGATCGTGTATAAAAATAACTTTAACAGGCAACTAATCCTATGTGGTTTTGAAAACTAGAAATTCATTTTACTCGTACTTTAAAATTCCTTCATCCTGCTATAATGTATGAAGTGAATTTAGTGCTTTAATTCTCTGTTCCCGATTGTAAATTGATTTTTGAAGAGTAAATAATTTGATTTCTTTCGTGTTTAATCAATTTATAAGCAGATTACAATTATTCATCGAACTCCTCTAATTCTTCAACTCCGTCTACCAATATCAATTCCTAAAAAGACATTCGTAGTATTTATAAAGTTTAATCTTTGCATTTAGTGCTCCCTTATTTAATAATCGCATTTCTTTTCATTGAATCCTAAATAGAAAGCTTGCGCGCATGGAATAATGATGTACATTTCCAATTAAATTCTCAATCCACACGCTTTCGATAGCCTTTTCTTATAAAGCGATACCGTCCTAAAAAAACTGACGAGGGCATACTGTATCGAATTCAGTACGTTATAGAATGGTAACAGAATACCCTTATCTTTGGACTCACGTGATGGAACTAAAGTTATCAGAAACGAGCTTTCCAACAGCTCGGAGAGTACAACCCTGTAGAGAAAAAAGGAAAGTCACTCAGAAGTGACGATAATGGCCACTAAATTCACCGACTGCGATGCATCCATGCCCCAAATTTCAAAGTCCAGGGGTTGCTGTTGATAACAGATCTGGCGTTATCATCTAGGTTTCGAATTCTACCCCTAGATGTCATCCGCGTACTCACCACGCGACAAGGTGTAGGATTTTTTCGGTAAAAAACGCGTTGTTTTCGGAGGGTATCTAAGGAATCCAGGACGATAAACAACGTCATCGTTAAGTCGGCCATTTCGGTACGTTTAAAATGGCCGCCTCTTTGCATTCGGGTAAATGAAAATAGCCTATGGGGATTAGAAGCTATTAGGGACGATTTACCCTGTGGAAATCGGGATAATTTTAACTTTGGCTTTCACCCGTTAGAGGGTGCACTAATAATATTGGAGCTAGGGGAGTCGAGACCCCCGGAATCTAAAAAAAAGTTTCCGGCGTTCTGTAAGGACACCCCTGGGTACGTGATCCCGCTTCTACGAGCATTCCCAACAAAACAAAAGGCCCTGCTTCCCCCGCTGCCTTTTTATGAACCCCGTCCACAATCCATTGGGAGAATAACATTTTGGGAAGCATTCCTGCGTAGGATAACGGCATTCGTACAAAGTCCTCTCGTTTCATCCGGAATAAATCGAGGGTAATCACTGTTTATAACTCGTGAATTGAGAGGAATATATTTGAATATCAATTAAAGGACTAATAGCTTGTATTACAATGTTTCTCCCGCGCACAGCTGTAGCATTATTAAGGGAATTTTGTCGTTATCCTGTTGCTCACTTTGACAATCCTTGGTGAAATTGAGAAACGAAGGAAATTATCTCATATCTAGCAGACTTCACGTGTATCGCGGATGAGATAAACCTGCTGCGCTATCTGGTAAAGTCTGGTTTGGGGTTCCGGCGTCTGTTTCTGTAATTTTCACTATCCCTTCCGCTCGTAGAACAAGATCTTTCCAGGGAATTCTTTGTGATCGAATGACCAGAAAAACTTCGGCAGCGAACGTGGATCCTAAACAGATATATCTCGTCTGTGGTTGAGGGATATGTTTCGATAACAGATGTAATTGAGTGCCACAAAAAGCTAACGGTTTAGTATTTAGATAGTCGAGTTTGTTAAATGAGACGATAAATGACGACACTACGTATATTAGATTTTTCTTTTCGCTACGCGAAACCAATTTCGTTAGGTGAATATTCATCTTTACTACGTTAATATAAGCATTCAGACTTTACCTAGTCGATGGAAATGTATGATTAATATGAATCTATAGTTTTCCCAAATATATTCCCAATCCCAGATTTCAGTCACGTATAGGTTCAGCTCTATTTGAAGATTATAATTCGCAGTTGTTTTTTAAAATAATATAACCAAGTGTTAACCGACAAAACTGATAGTAATATTAAAAATTTAAAAAAGAAAAGATTAAAATATATAATATGATACGATCTAGAACACGAGTAGAAGATATTAACACTTAATACGTAATATGTAATACAGTCGTAATAGTATAGAGAACACAATAACTTCCGAAGGAATTTATTTCAAATTATTCGCACAGTTGAAATATTTATGTCTATAGAGGATAGTAAGTGTCCTTGCTTGTTTAATATAGAGCGAGAAGTAAAGTTAAGAGACTCTTAAAAAGAATAGGATGTCAAACTTATATAATTGTTTTCTCGTTAAATCGTCATACGTAATGTCCATTTCTAATTCGATCAGTTATTGACATTATTGAATTAATTCCCTGTTAATGCTCGAATCTCACCTTACGATCTCGAAGCCCTTTCGGACGTATCCGAGTAATTCGTACAACTATAAAAAAAGGGTCAATCAGTCCTTTACTACTCTCCCGTCGGCCGCCCTCGATTCGAGAGGGAATCGTCATTTTCCCTTCTCTAGAGGTCCTCATCCTAGATTGCCATCCATTATCTCGAAGTGCAAACAGCGGCATGTACATTTATTGCGATCCGGTATCGCCCTGGAATACTCCTCCTCCAGGGCCGCCCATTGCCATCCGCGGTCCCCTTTCGACGGGTTGCATCAATCCTTCCCGCAGCCATCTGTGGCCGTGAGGCGGGGACATTTCGCGCAATATTCGTGAGAAGGGAAGAGAACCCTCAACATAACCCTCGCTGCTTTCGGGAGTCGCCCTTGAAGAGCAATCGTTCACCCACGCCTCTCTTATCACTCCCCGCTGATATCCCGATCTCCCAAGCAAATAGAAGCACAAATAAGGAGCAATTGGGGGAAAAAGAAACGCACGCTTCTCATCGTGAAGAGAGCGAAAAAAAATTCCGATTAGATCATTTCCTTCCTCCCTCCGACTAGTAAACACTCTTAAAATGTCATCAAGGTTTATTTTCGGATCCTTATCTCGTTTAGTTTCAGGGTATTCGCGGTAAAAGATATGGAACGAAAACCCAAGTCTCGGTTGCGAAAAGGGCGTTCCGTACGGCGATTGTTAATTTCGAAAATCGAACGAATGCACGCTTTTTGTCCGATCGATACTCGATGAAAGGGGCAGCATCGGTTTCGGGATGCGTTCGCTCCGTTTCGGTCCCGCAGAGGTCTTCAAAAAAGTGCTGCTCCCGCGTCGACTTCAGGGCTCACTCACATTTGGTTTCAAAACGAGTGTCGGGTTGCGGTTTTGTGCTCCTTCCGTCCGAGACTAAGAGTTAGTATTTTTCCGCGGAGTTGAAAATTGTAACTATGGGAGTACACTGAAGGAATGGAGGGGAATTGAGGGGGTATCGGAGAGGATTCAATCGCTACCGAGCCCATTTTCAGCCTTGTGTTGCGTTGTATTACGTCTGAAGGTGTTGCCATACAGTCCAGATCGCCCAACAAGTTTTCTCGGTTTGAACCATCGGATACGTCTTCGTAATTTACGATATTTTCTTACAATAATGCTCGGCTGCGTTGCAGGATTTTCTTACGTTTTATTATTCCGTAATTTTCCGAGCATCGGCGTATTATTCCGATAAAAATTGGACCGTAGAACTCGAAGGCTTTCCGTGCTATCAGATGAGTTACGCCATCTTGAGTCAGGGGGATTTAGAGATATTCCAGCCGCCATTTTGCTTGACCCTGACACACCTGAGAGAGCTCTCCTAAGCCTTGACTTAACGTCCTCTCTCCAACTCTCCTAAGGAATCTGCTGCCAAAGCTTCCGTCCAAGAAGATCCTTGCCTCTGGGTATTCCTGAGCGTAACTTGTGAACCATGTCGCGAGTTCTCCGGTATCCTTTTAGTACCGGTTCAACGGTCCGTAGGACGCTGCATCCGTCGACGGAACTCTCAACACGAAATATCGGTTAACTCAAAACTCATGTCCCATCCCGCCCTCGTTCTCCTCCCGAGCTCTTCTAAAAGGTAAATTTGGTCGTAGCCCACGCCCATCCTCTGCATTTCTAAGCGACGTCGTTTCGCGCACCCGATGCGTCTTTATTTGTTCGCCCACAAAAGGTCGTAATGCGAAAGGAGAAAGAGTCCACCATGTTCTACGTGTCGGCAATTATTCACGGGGTTAATGTCGACATTTCGATACGCGAGGGAGAGGAAGTCGTTCGTGAGTGTGTTTTTTAGCCCCATAAAAGGCGTCCCGAATCCTTTTATACCGCAATTTTTTAAACGAACTGTGTAGCAAAAGGGAGGATTTCTGACATTACGACAAACAAGCGCTTAAAAATATTTATTGAAACGAAGGATAACATATCTCTCGTCTTTTGCGTCACCCTTGAAGAGCAGTGACGTCATCCCTCATGGTGACTAGTCATCCTGATTGAGAATCGCTGCACTCGTCGATGGGTTTCGAGATGTATGCGTCTTCCTTGAAAAACAATCCATTTGCTTTTTATAGGTTCCGATGGATTGCGTTAGTACGAAATAAATTACGGATCTGCGGTACGGAACCCTCAAATCTGACGGAAATGGTTCCAATTAAGATCAATTATTTCCTGTTCGCTCGATAAAAAACCACATCGTGGCGTTCATAGGGGTTCTTCTGGTAATTTGAATATACATCGATTGACGGATGGCCTTGAGAAAAGTTATGATTAAACAGGCCCGTTTCATGAAGCTTTTCAGAGATAAGGGACTCGTATTGTCCCCCATTGTTGTTTAAAAAACGATAAGGTTTGAACGATTATCTCGAACAAAAAAGTTTGTCGAGAATTATTTCGCTTCTCGACGAAAATTTAGGAACGGAACGCGTTTATGTATAATACCTCGAGGCTCGTTGAGAGAAAAGGAATATGATTAAAACTTCCGCTGCATCATCGAACGGAAAGTCATGGCTTAATTTCCCCTTTTTTCACAAGCCGGGTTGAGAAGTGTAAGAAATCATCAGCCCGTTCAGAAACGGGCCTGTCGTTAACCGACGACCCGTAGGCGTTGAGCGTGCGTTTTCAGAGTTCCCTTCCGTCGAACTTTTTCTACCTTCTGGTTATCGCGCACAGCTCGAATCTCCCGTCTCATTACTCCCTCCATCTCAATTTTCACTCGTTTTACGGAATCCACAGCGTGCGTCGGCCGCCATGTCACGTAAAACCCCTTCTTCCTCCATCTCGCATCAAGCACGTCTGTTTGCTGCCTCTCCCCCCACCCACCGCTCCCTCCTCTGCAAATGCACATACATATTTCTCTTTCCCGCTGCAGAGAGATTTTCGCGAAGGTTTTTCACAAGACGTCTTAATGACGAAGACCAACAAGTGGCGTCGTTAATTCCCTTCTCAACGAACGGAAACGAATTCATGTCGATACGCTCCCTGCCCCCTTAGGAAGGAGCTAATCATGTGGTTGTTAACGGGGCGACACGGTAGAGTGTCGCGGTTGAAGAGTACGAAGGTATTCCTCCACGGAATATAGGCTGGAAATGTGTCAATAAGATAAAACCCACGATTGAACACTCGTCGATATTGGGTGATAGGGAAGGGAGTCGGTTCCCTTCCCTACTCGGATGGTTTTTGAGGACAAGCGATCTTTCCGAGATACGTGGACGTAAATACTGATAAAGAGCTATTTATAATCGGTGTACGATATTATCGAGGATTGGTCGCGAATGAGGGTTCATACCTATTAAAGATTAATCCAACTTCGTATAATTTAATTATGTGTTTGTTACGGTAATTAATTCCTCGTATTTCAATGTCTTCATTTCGAAATATATTGTCATCGTTTTGACGTAACGTATTCTATCAACTCATGAAAATTGCATTGGATTATTAAGATAACCAATGACAAATTAACTATTTGTGTACGGCTTCTAATTAATAAGTATATCTATTATATATAGATATGGTTAATGATTAAGGGAAGTGGTTAGCGATGTTTCTATTCTCGCATTGCCAAATTAAATTATGATAAAGAGTACCTCATAGTGGTTAGGCTAAGATAGAGCATAATCGTTAAACATCTTCCAATTAACGAAAAAGTGTTATGTCAGGATTTAATTACACGATTCCTCTACGGTTTTGTAAACAATTATCAATTCTGCATAAGGAAGATTTGAGTTGGAGATTCATCCATCATTCACGTTGAAAATTAATCCTCAGTTATGAACTCTGAGCTTAAATCTTTCGTGTCGTTGAAGTGCCTCAATAAATCTTTATCACTCGCTCTATATCTTTAATTTGATTACGTTCCCGTTCATTGAGTTTCAAGTTCCATTGTATCTCCGCTACAATGTATTTTTATGACTTGCTGATAGGTATAAGGCCTCAATTACAGTTTCTGATATGAATTTCAAGAAATCTGCATGATTCATCATAGTGGATGCGTGCTTTATATCATATGTTCGTTTCGTCCTTTATGAACACAGAACTTTAATAAATATTTCAGTTTTAGAATACTTTATTCGTTGGTCTAAAAGATCTGTTTGCATAGATGTTTCGAAAATTTTTACATGAGTAATATCTTTGTTAGAAAAATAGTGAATTTCTGAGATAACGTTTCGAAGAAATTCTTTGGTCATATGGGAAATATTTAACTACTCAGCAATTTCTAAGTGGGTTGATTCTTATCGTCATTCATACATGCAGTGACGTATGAACAGGATAAAATTAAAGCTGAAAAGAATCACTTCAAACTTCATACAACTCAAATTCATTAGCTGTCATATTAAATCCAAATTAAAGTTTCAGGTTACTAAACTAACAGCCCGCAATTCGTCTTATCGTCGATATTTTTTTAAAGAACCTTTCGACGCGAGATTACAGACCCTAAAATTATATCTCTCGGGTGTTCGCAAGATTAGAGTTTGGAGAATGAGAAAATATCAGGAGATAAGAGAAAATGCTATAATCCTCGAAAGAGCGTAACGGGCGTCTGGAATGATGCCCGAAACTTAAGTGCCAGACATTCGCTCAAATTTTCATTTTCCGTCTGAAACGTCAGCTAATTCAACCCTTTGAAACAACGCACGAACGCTATCTAGTTCGCGGAAGCTACAAAAAACGATTTAGAATCGTCGTAATTATTTTATTTTAAAACCGCCAAAAATCGGGACGGAGAAGTTTCTCTAGAAGCGGTTTCTCTCATCAGGATATGCCACGTAACGCGTAAAAAGATCGTTGGTTAAAGGCTTGGGTTGACTAATTAACACGAGCGATATTTTATTCCATTACGGGTTTTACTAGCGTTTATCGCGAAGGATGAAGGATAAATCGGCGCTGATATCTTGAGGTTTTTGGAGTTTATTAGTCTCAATAAACGTTGTCAGCGCCTAGTCCATCGAGGATTCAAAAATGCACGCTCTCGAGTGCAAGGGAGGAAGCATTCGGACCAGAGACATGAGCGGTCGCTTCTCCGAACACCGTCTCACGAAACGAAAAAACGTTGGATTCATACTCCCTTATCTGGATCCCCTATCGTGGAAAAAGGGGTGGACGCACTCGGATAAGATAAAAAGGAGGCGGTAAGTTCCCTCGAATCGTGGGGAGGAAACTTAGGGAGGGGTGAGTACAGCAATGGGGGCTGGATAAGTAGACGCCACCTATGTGTCCTGGAAGGAGGAGGGAGAGGGTTGTTATATTTGGCGGGTGGGTTGCGTTAGTACCCCTCCCTCCCCTCCGCATGCATACCTCTTCCCTCACAACTCGGCGCAGTACTCCACCAGTTGAACGTCTATCTTCGGAAAGGCGACTCCGCGATCTCTCATTAACACCCTACGCGGAGACGCAAGAGAGAAAAGGGTATCATTTTTTTTCCCGTTCCGTCCGAAGGTGGTGCTTACACCTCTTGGTGGCTTCCTCCCTCCGTCGGTGGCGGGGAAAAGGATTCAGTGACCCCTCGAAAAAACTCGCCCCCCCCTCTTCCCTTCCGTCTTTATCCCTCCGACACCCCACACTCCCGGCCGCTTTCTTGTGAGGTCACACCCCCCCCTCCCCTACCAACCCTTTCTCCTCCACCAAGCTACTATCTGTCACGTGGGATTGTCTCAAGAGAGTTCTCAAGGTTCGTCCGTTTGGGAGTTTGCCGCGTCCGACAGCGAACCGACCACCACATCGGCAGCGACTCCTAGGCTCACTGTTGTGTGAGTGCCGTCGAGAGCGCTATCCCCTTCGCCAGCGGGATCGGAGAGGGAGAGTTGGTGCTGGCCGCGCGGGGTTAGTCCGCTATCGCGCTGCAGGAAGTTTTTAAAAACGCTGGGAAAAAACCACGGTGCCAGTCGGAAGGGGATTCAGATCGTCGCTGGGCCCCCGAGGGAAGGAAGTTCCGAGGTCCCACGTGGATTATAAAAGGGCATACGTGCATCCGGAGGAAGGAGGAGTTGTTGGTGCGTCGACGTCGAACCCAGCACCCTTCGGTGCGATCCACCACCACACTGAGGGAGGACACTCGGAAGGAATATCGTTTTTCAAGAGGATTCGTTTCGTTTAAACCCTTTTTAAATGGTGCACGAGAAGTCATCGGAAGTTAGGACCGGGAGGTGTTGCTGAAGTTCGGGAAGGATGCGGGCTTGAAAAAAAAGGTCAGTGAACCGTCTTATCCTCTTTTGGCCCTTTTGACGCTTCGGAAAAAAAGGAGCACGCTCCGCCCACTTCGCGAGCCTCTCTCAGAGAATCTTTTCTCTCTCTTTTATTTTTCGTGTTTCCATCGCCGAAAAGTTGCGGTTTTCGCGCGCCCCTTTTACACGAGTTCTTCCGTTCGTCCACGTAGCCAGCTGTGTGGCCCCCTTCGCACCTCGTATTTCTCTCGCGCTCCCTCGGGAGTCTCTCTGTTAAGAGGGTGCGGCACTACATACTCATTATCGGCTCTCCTTCTACGTCGCCAAGGTCTCCCTCACCACACACCAGTGGGGGAGAACACCTGCTTCCCTTTCGGCCACGTATGTATCGATTTGGCGGTGCACACACGGTTTTTTGTTTTCGCACCCTTTGTTACGCGGGGGTAGGAAGTGGTGGTATTTTCCGATTGCGAGGACGCGTTTATTTATATTCTCCCCTCTTTTCAGCGGGGTTTACCATCGATGGAAGCGGAAATTTGTGTCGGTTTTCCCGTGCGAGGAGGAGGGGGGGGGAAGGGGGGGTTTTTATTCCTGCGGACGGACCCTTTCCTCCTACGTGAAGGAATTTCCGTTTTGTTCTGCGGGATTGCGTCCGCGGCTGTAATTTTTATACCACCCCTTAGCTGCCCTCTATCGTGGTGGCGCCTCTTCCACATTCATTCAGCACCGAAGCTCTCTCTCTCTCTCTAGCTATAGCATCTCGGTATGCGGAATAAAACCCATCCCGCCCTTACAGACGCGAGCTTTTTCTTCCTCCCTTCCCCTTCTGCCCACCCTAGAGTGGCCTCCTCTCCTCTCCTACGGCCCCTCCAACCCTTTCTTCCCTCCCTATATCCAGGCAACCCTTTCCCCCCTTTCGTTGCGCAATAGTGAAAGCTTGCAGCTCTGTTACGCAAGGCTAGTGTGTGTGTTGGAGGAGAGAATGGACTCCAAATGGTAGAATGGGAGGGAATGAGGGGACTGAGTCTCCTTTATTTTTCTCCAAGAATCCTGCTTAGTTTTCGGGGAGGAATTCCTTCTGGTTATTCGGGAGGTTCAAGGACTCCTTTGTTTTACTGGTGGCTTTACCGATGCTTCGCTATTTCTCAGGCCCAGGTCCTTCCGGGGGGGTGGAGAATTTATTCACTCGACCCTCCCCCCCCCAACCCACCAGTTTTTTTTCCTACTCCCACGAGTCCAGGGACGCGCGAGCCCTGTTCGGAAAAAGTTGCTTCTCGAAAAGAGGCGAGTGACGACTCCGTTCCCCAGAAACCCGAAGGTCTTCTTCCGATGGGAAACGAAGAGGTAGAAAGAAGTGCCGAAGAAGGAAGAGGAACATTCCCTTCTCTCTCACCTCCCACTCTTTCTCTCGGAAAAACGCGCTCTTTTTTTCGGGGTGGGTCACGTGTTCTCCCATTCATTTTGACCGTTCCATCGAAGGACCACCGGACTTCGGCGGTAGGCGGTTTTGGGTTGGGTTTTATATGTATATTTTTTTTCTGGTTTTCTGCGCGGATAGGAATGATAGTCGTTGGGATGGCTAGGATGGGAAAATAGAATTCACCCACGAACGAATTCCGATGGTTTTCGGACCGCAATGTGTTGTTATGGCGACCCTATTTCTTTCGGCGCTCAATTCCACTGCCAACGTCATTCACATTCGATGTTGTTTTATTCATAAAGGATTATACGCAAATACCACGGCGATGTACTCGATTCGTCACCATATAGTTCGTAACAAAGACGTATTATTACCATTATCATTTCAGGGTGCCGGAGCTGTTTTAATGGATTATTTGTTTTTGAAGGTTTATCGTAAGACTCAAAGGGTGTTGTTGTTATCTTTCGTTGTTCATTCAGGTGGCGATATCGAGTTGAAAATGCAATGGAATCGGTACTTACGATGTTCTCATCATCGCCAGCAATATCTCCTGTTGCGTCATGAACCATTGTGCCACAAGCGCACGCTAGGATTAGGGCGAAGTTTTAGATTGTAGGTTAATCGGTTGATGGCCTTCAGGGTTCCGATAGATGTGGAGGGAGGAGGCAGAATTCCGTCCAAAAGAATGCGTAACAGTCATCATTTCTTTAGCAATCGCTCCAGATAATGAAAGGGACATACTCTAATCGATCGTGAAGAAAACCATGCATAGGTAGAGATAAGATTATGAACGACTCGTGCTACGTTGTCCAGTGTTTGGCTATCTTACGAGAAAAAGGATAGATTGCGAGGAATTTTGGTCGGGAGGTGGATGGATAAATACCTTTATCTGGAGGATGCCCCCGGGCTCTGGGTCCCTACATTCCAACCGCGCGATATTTTACGCGTACAATGAACGTTTTCGGGTTCGAAAAACCGCGGCTTTTCGTCATCCACAATTAACGCCCCCATAAGAACGAGATGCGTGTTTGATACGTAACGCCATCCGTGGTGGTCTCAATTCGGTGATTCACCCGTCGAAATTTCCGGAAATCGCCTCTTTCCCTTCGGATGAAAAAAGTCTTTCGTGATTTGTTCGATTCCATGGAACCCCGCAAGCAGCCCGAAATTCCTCCGCTTCCCCTTCCCTCTCCCCCTCCCCTTCTGGTAACTGTGATACTTGGAACGGAACGAATGGAGAGGTGCGAAGGGTAGTCAATTACGAAATGCGCGTGGAATGCGACGAGGTGGTCGTCGAAGCTGTGTGTCAAGGTCTCAAAATCATGGTCGCTCATTAAAATGACCAGGAAGCCGTCTCGCAACGCGTCGCGCGGTTTCGCCAACCCCTTTCTTCCGACGAAGGGGTGTCGCGCGCAAAAATGCAAGTCATTGAGACGCAGTTTATACCCCGGACGCCATCTTGAGGCCGTACTTCGTTTCGTCATTAGCGCGGCATTACCGCGGTGGGAGCGGCGACTTCATGCAGGTTTCGTTTACCAAAGCGGCCCATCGGGAGGTCGTCGACCCCAACCCTAGGCCCTTTCTGAAGGGAGGGAGGGGTGGGGGCGCACCTGCCACGAGGCACGGCTGTGTGAACCCTTTTTTCCCAGGGCCGACCTCGTGGGCCCCACGAATAACGGTGTACATATCATCAGGTGGCCACGCGTTTGGGTAATGCAATGACGGTAACGAGACATTATGTAATGGTGTCGCCCGGTGTATGGTGCGCGTCTGGTAAGGTTCCCTCGCCGGTGGTGGTGGTGATGGATGCCACGTAGTTGGTCCTGTGAGTTTCGATGCCCCCGCGCGAAGAGTCCGTCGTGGAAGTCTTTCTTTCTTTTCTCCTCTTTTTTTTTACAGCCCCTCCGCTCGTTCCTCACGAAGGATGCCGAACGTTGCACAATTAGGAAGCTAATCAGAATTTTTCCGTCTGAGCTTGCATTATGAGGGTTCATTGCTCTCCGAATGACTTAAATGAGACCTACCGTTTCGTCTCCCAGAGACCGAGCGCTTTCGGGAAGGCAAACAAAAATAATGTGGACGATTATCGGAGTGTTTGAAGCCTATTTTTTCTCGTCTCGTGACGTAGGATTGTTCAACCATCGCGTTCGAATGTGGATCAAACTTGTATGTTTTCCAAACCAAAGCGTTATATTCGATTACTGTAAAACCGATGCTTAATAGATGTTATTACGTTTTTCTACGCGATTTCAACAACGTTGGGTACGTTTTAGTTCCATAATAACGCGATCAATTAGGTTTCACAATCGTTATTTTACGTCTACGAGCACGGCAGACGTTTTTCGCGATCATATGTCCCCGAACCGAACGGATGCGCCCCATTTCCCGATGAGAAGGATACGAGCTAGATCTCTCTCTCGCGACGAAAAGGAATCTTCCTATAGCGTTTTTGCATTCGTTATCTACTCGGAGATCTCTTCGACGTCCTTGTTTACCAATAAAATTACGTAACCAACCCTCTTAATGCTTATTCATTTGTTTTGATTCCGTACGAAAAGAGACAGGTTCCATTCATCGATGCGGAACCGAATAGAAATCCAACCTTTTTTGGGGGTTCGTGATTTTTTGGTTCGAAACGTTTCTTTTCTTCTTTCTCTCTTTTTTAGTTTCCGGAGGGTCGTAGGTCGCACCTACGCCCTCCGGAGAGTAGGAAGGTCACCACGCGAACGAGAAGGCTTGGTATGAAAAAGAGCGCGATAGCACACCACTCGTGTGTGATATCCTCTTTCTATCTTTCTCTCTCTCTCTCTTAGCTGTATCTACAACTCACCCCGCCTCTGCGTTAGGTCGTAGATAAAGCTTGTTTAAATATGTGGGGAGTAACCCAGAGAGAGAGGGGGGAGTGGGCGAGGGGGGAGGCGGAGAAGAAGTGAAGGGGTTCGCCTCGGAATGGGGTTATAGGGGTAAGGAGGGCGGGTGGTGTGGGGCCCCGTACACGTGGAAGGACCCAGCGCGCCCTCGTATAGGGAACACTCTGGGCGTACACCGAGGGTATTCACGGAATGCTTGGCTCACAGTAATATCTCGTACCGTTACCAGGAAATTTTCACTATCACGAAAATACTTCTCCCGAACCTCCTTCTCTCTCTCCCCCCGCCCCTCGAGGCGACCGTGCTTTCGCGAGCTTTAGAGGATCCGCCATTTTACACGGAAAAAGACGACACGTGTTTTTCCGCCGAGTTCTTTCCTTTCTTCGTGGTGTGTACGAAGGTGCGCTCATGTCGGGGTGAGGAGTTTCATGGAAAAGCTTTATAAAACGTCCTGAAAGCGTGCCAGGAATGAATTCCTTTTCGTGTGGCAATGATTTCCTTTATCTGCCGTCCTTTGCGGAGCAAGTTTATGAAAACATCCTCCTACCTTGTTTTATCGGGAGTCACGGGTAACGTGGTCTAAAAATAGAACGGGTTGAAATTCGTGGAATTCTGCACGAAAAACGGTGCAAGGCGGAATGACGGGGATGGATTCCATCCTAGTCCCGATATCCTCTAATCAGAACTTCGTAGTGAATCATCATCCATCCTCGGGTATCTTAAATATTTAGCTCGAACTCGGCTACTCTTGCGACCTCGGTTATTCACTTGTTTCATCATCGCGTACATACGTTCTTACGTTACCCGCGCGATTGCCGCGGCGATATTTCATCGTCCCGCAGTAGCTCTGTATGTTCACTTCGCCTTCGGTATCCTTGTGTTCATTTATAATAAACGCGTTTTGGAATATTCATTCGTTTCGTAAACACGGGATGGCAAACGGGGATGGAACTTCCTTCTGTTGACAGACGCCGCGACATGCGCGTGTTAAAATCAGGCAGAGAACCCTTTCGGAGGACGAATTCGACGCGGGACGAAGTTTTCGTATGCGGCAGAAACCAAATCAACATTCGTTTGTTTTGGACGTAACGACCTCGGGGGCGGTCGGAATTACATCGGGAACCTTTCAAGGTTGTGGAAATTCGTTCATTCGGGGGGATTTAAAAGGAGGTCGGTAACCCGCAGAAGCGGCGGCAGACGAAATTTTCCCCCGCACCCCATCCGATATGCTAATGCAATGGTCCGGAACGGGGCCCGCAAACCCTGCGCAAAACATGCAGAACGGGGTGATTTATGGAAGTGGCGTGTTATAACTTCACTTTCAAAAACCAGCGGTGCTTTCCACGAGCGGAGGCCGCCGTCACTTGTTGCCCTCTCTTTTACCCTCCCCCCCTCCTCTTGTTACGTCAACCGCGGACGAATCGGAACGAACACCTATTCCCTGGTTAATGAAAGTTTAATGGTCACGTGTGTCTCCCCAGCCACCTGTTGCTCGCCCCTCATCGCGACGGAAGGGGGCACGGAGTCGTCATGGTTATTTTTCCGGGGAGTCTTTTCTTTTTAATCCCCTTGATGGAAGGATCCGGGCGGCTTCGGATTCGGAAACAGACTTAACGGACTCCGGAGGGAAAACGTTCGGGAAAGCAGTAATGATCGTAGGAACGAGCGTCTACATTTGGGTCATGCGGCCGTGGAACGAGCGGGTAGAGAGAGTTCTCCCGGGGAAATTAAAAAAAAAGTCTTCCTCTCTCACGTACAAAGTGCGCGCTTTTCCCTTTATCGCGGGAAATTTTTCGAGGACGGTTTCGCGGGGGAACGATAAAACTCGCGGGAAGAGGGTACGCTGGCGACATCTGCGTTCGGGGGCCTGAAAACCCTGCCAGCGAGGCGCTTCTCGTGGGGGGGGGGAAATACGTGTCGCAACCGCACCCCGATCGTCATTTTTTTCACGTTTCGTTTCCCCCATTTTTATCTCGCTCGTTCTAATCTGGGTTGGTTTTTAAAAAAAGGGGTGTGTAGAGGGGAAGAGGAAAAGGATTTTTCGGTTCGGCTGAGTCTCTCCGACGCATACAACGCCTCCACAATCAACAAGTGGTTTTAAGTCGACCGAGAGGGGGGGGAGGTGCGGGGTGTATGGTAGGGGGACGTAGGCGTCTGCCGGGTGGGAGAGAACCATACGCAGAGCGGGATAAATACTGGGTCTTATTCGGCCGATAACGATGTCTATTCCTCCTTTTTTTCATTAGTTTTAACCCTCCTTTCACTCCCGGTGCGTTATCGCGTCTTCCGAAGCCCTCGGACGGGCAGGAGGATGTTTTTTTTCGGGAGCGAAACCTTCCAGCTATCGCGACACTCCCGCCCTCCCATTGTCTTTCGACGACCAAGGGTCATTTCCCTTTTCGAAAACACATCCCTCGTTGCACAACGAGGAGGATGTCGTATTTACGTGCCTCCGAAAGGTCGCAGGTTCGACGACCGTCCACAGCAAGTATCGCCATCGAGAGAGATGTCGTCCCCCAAGCGATCGGGTGAAAGGAAAGACAAAGATTTGCTCCTCCGTACGTCCCTCACCCCCTTCCAGCAGCTCTTGACCGTTTGCGAAATTGTTTGCAAAACGGTTCGACGGAATCTTGCTTTTCCCTCAAACGCTGCGTCGTTGAAAACTCCCGATGTCCGCACGCCTACGGAAGGCCTCGAGGGTTAATTTGTACGGGAATCATGCGTGCAAGAAGCTGCGAAGGACAGGTTGGGTGCAGCGTTTTTCCTGCCACACAGCGCTTACTAAGTCCTGACGCACCGTCAGCGGACTTCGTTCCCGGAGCCGCAAGGGCAGCTCTCGAATGTTCCCCAATAGGGAAAATGGATTTAAACCCCGTGCGATGGTATCTCCAAAGCGGAATAGAGACGTCACGGGCGTGGGATGCGGTCGTGCTTTTCCGCGTCATACCCTCGTATTCGGATTTTAACGTGTTTGCGATCGCTAAAATGGATGTCCATGTATTGAAATAAATATATCGAGGGTCTTATATGTATATATATGTCTTTATGATGTTCGGTTGACAGTTTTGAGAAGTTTTCACGAAGTAGATTAACGATTACGATGGCCTACTGGGGATGTATTGCGTAAACGTAAGAGTTTTCATCGTAATCTCAGATGTTTATGTATTTAAATATATGTCGAGGGTAAATATGTGTGTCTAATGTTCGATGAACAGTTTAGAGTAAATTTACGAAGATTAGATGTACGACTACGATGGCCTACTAGGGATATGTATTGCGCAATCATAGAAGTTTTATCGTAATCTCGAATCGATGCGTATCTAATAGAAAAATATCTCTCTCGACACGGTTTTAGCCTCAACTTTATCCTCACCACTTTTCCTCTCGCCGATAGGATACGTAACGTTACGAAGCGCAATCCATTTTCCCTCCCCACGGTCGGTCTACGCAGCGCCATGTTCCTCGTACGCAATTTATGGAAATGTATTTGATCGCGATCATCTCTCGGATTCGCATCTCGCCAATACATCAGCGAACCAATTAGACGCTCGCCATTCGATTAAGACGACGGGTTGTGCAATTTCTTTTTTTTTCCTCCTCTCAGGTTGTCATCTCGGCCCGGAGCTCATTTCCAAAGAGCCACGATTTTTCCGCGCATTTCGTCACGGCCTTTATATCTGACCCCCTTCATGACGGAAAGTTATTTTTGCAACTTCGATCCCCTGTGCAACGCGTAACGAAGCGAGTACTAGCACGCGCGATTTGTTTTGAGAATCGTAGCTAAGGTGTCGCAACGTATACGTAGACCTTGGCTCGCCTATGAATCTTTCGAACAATAGAGAGTCGAAGCCTTAGTTACTTAGAACGGCCTTTTAGGAAGGATCCTTAAACAAATTAGTCAAGCGGGCGCCTGTTCCTCGCTAATGGGGCGTTGACACGGCGTGTTCAAGTTCTTCTCTTGTGGGGAAGGGTCCGAAGAAACTTCCAGATGAATCTGATGCATTCGGTACGTATCCAAGGGTGATTAATGCGTGAAGACCTGTTGCTTTGGCTATGAGTATGCGATCAACACGTACAATAGCTCTCGGGGAGCGGGGGGATTGTTCGAAGAAGGGGGCGATGCAGTAATATTTCGAAACTTCCCCCCTCAACGTCCGCCCGCCACCATTCGGAACGGGAGCACTCCTACATCGCGGGTTCGAAAAAGATTCCATTATTCCAACTTTTATCGGGGAAGGGACGATCTCCCTCGTGCACGCGCGTGCTTTTCCGTAACGTGCGGGCACGGCCGCGGCGGTGTCATCATCGCCGGCCTACGTCAGTGTCGGCGGGGGTACTATTCATCGCAAACAACCCTATCTTTCCCCTTCCCGCGGTGGGATGAAATCATTTTTCCCGCAAGTCGGTGGAAAAAAGAGGTTCCATCACGGAGGGGAGGTTTTTCCTCTCGGCTGTACGTACGCCCACCGCGCATGTACGCTCCGGTTAGAGGGGAGATCGGAAATAGACGAGGGGTTTATATATTTCCACGGAAAAATGGGACGGTTTTGCTACGAGGTTCGGTCGGCCCGCCATTCATCCGCGGGATTCGAAGAGCCGTCACCTGAGTTGATTGCCGAGAACGTGACTCCATTTGGCTCGTAAAGCCCGCGAGGGCTGTACTCCCCCCTTGCGCTTTACGACCCCTCCCACTCCCCTTTTCCCTTCAAAACCACTCCCGACGGCCCCCTCTTCCTCCCCTAGCAAGCCACTTCCTTCCTACCCGTGCGCTAGCCAGCGGCGGATGGGCGTCTACTATATAGAATCCACCCGTGGCATCCATCTGCTATAGAAGAGTGCAGAGGCAGGGAATAGGGTGTGGGGGATGGAGAGCATTTCGTGCCCCTCCCACTCTGACAAAACACTCCCGATGAATTGTGTGTCCCTTTTTCTCTCTCCGCGGGGTAAATGCACTTTCCATTCCCGCCTCGGGATTGCATTATGTTTCCAAAATGGTGGAGCTGATGACGCCCTCTGTGTCATCGTCTCATTACGCGGCGTAACTCGACCGTGTTTTTTTTCCCCACTCCCCTCGCCTCGCGGGTTTCAAAATTCCATCGAGTACCCTTTCGAAGGATGGCGGCGCTGGAAAGGAAAGCGCGGGTCGGAAATCGATGGCTTGTCGACGTGGACAAGAAATAATCCCCGTGGAACGAAAAGGGAGGAATTTTCACGCTCGGAGAAATTCTTCCCGCCCGTCATGGCGGCGCGTATGGGGCGCCTAGCACGATTTTTAAAAATTTCGATCGTCGGCAGGCGGGGAAGACGAGATAAACCCGGTCCATTACGGTTCATTTCCAGCCAACGGTAGCTTTTAGGAGTTCGCCACGGATCCTCGTTTCGTCAGTCTTTTTTTTCTCTCTCCGCTAAGGCGTCAACAATGTGTTCATTAGCGCCCGCGTGGATTGTTGCTTTCGAGCTCGAAGCGGGCTCACGAAGAATGTGGGGAGACTCGGCATAACTCTCCAGTCTCGTTTACCATCTTCGATAGCTCGCGAAGTCCTTTCGCTGCACCTGCGGGCGACGTTTGCGCCCCTTTTTCCGAGGGGACGGGGATCGATTCTCGAAACTCTCTAGTCCTCCGCAGTGGAAAGTGGGCGTCGATCGGGGACGGGGTAAGCGGTCTTTGCCCATGAGGGTGAATGAGGCGGTTCTTCCAGAGGCACCCATCGGAGACAAAATACACACGATTTCTCCAGCCAGGGTGGCGCGCCTGGTGCAACTCCTCTGTGTGAGACTTAAGTAGTTGGTCGTGTGGAAGGGGTTCTCTTCTTCACTTTCCGCCCGGTCATCCACCTTTGGCTGCCTCCTCATGCTAGTTGGTGTGTGGGGTTGCATGGGATGGCTGAGGAAGGGGGAGTCGGAGGAAGGGTATATGTGGGGGCCACGTGGACGATTTTTCCCCCTCGGTTCCCGCCCCCGACGATCCCACATCACCCTACCCTTCCCTCTCCCCATTACTTTTTTTATACTCTCCCCACCATGCTCTCCCCCCACTGTTTCCCATTCTACCCCGCCCCTTGCTTCCCACAAGGTCGAATATTCGAGTTGCCCGGACTGTTTCGGCTTTGGGTGAGCCTCTACGAACCCCTCTGCATCAGGGAGGAAGGTGCCCAAAGGGTTGAAAAATCTAGTCTTTTTTAACCCATTCTGTCTCTCTTCGAGTAATCGATGAAGCTCCCAAACCCCACCTAGCTCTTGGTTCAACAAGTGGTCAACCGAAATTTCATTTCCCCAAACGAGCGTTCAGATTGTTACCTTAATTAAGAGCGGTCTACTCCTTTTTAAATACGTTCCCAACTAGGGAACGATATATCATTCGAGAAAAACGCAGCTATTGGTTTAGGAAAGTTGAGAGAGCCTAAAAAGTTCCGCTTCTCGCGTCCTATAATTGGTGCGTCATTTTTAAAGGGTACCGATATGCGTCGCGAAGTACATTTTCCACCCGCTCGCTATGATGAAACGATCGAATAAAATAGTATTTCAAAAGGCTGCATCGTAATTCTGAAATGGGATTATTTTCGTCGATATAATCAAATTAGAAGCTCAAATACGCCTTTTCTATAAATTTAGATGTTAAAACAAGTCTGCGCACTTCGCTGGGTCCGGAAATGTAATGATGAAAGTTTTTACTTATGGGAAGAAGACCGCACCTCGTTAGCTTTTCCGTTCTCCGACTCAGCACTGGTTCACGTTTTAGACGCAGCGGCGGGTAGGTGCTGACATGGCCGCTTGAAGGTCTGTGTAGAATTCGATCCTTTCGGCTTTCAGCCTCTTCCGATGCCTGGGCAGCCAGGATGTTCAGGTACGTTGGCATAAATCTATTAATGATTATGCGCTGCATCTGTTGCATATTTTTTTGAGTTTTTTCAACGATGGGAATCATTTTTACGTCGATATAATCGTCTTCGCTGTGCGCATAAGATAGGGTGTCGGGTCGTCGACTCCATTTACCCCGAAGAAAATCAATATTATTCTGAAAATCGAGAAAAATAAATCATGTTGAACCTCTTGGTTCCCTGGATATCTATTGATAATACCAAAACATAGTTTTTGTGTATTTTTACATTAATTCTACGTTAAAGAAAATCGAAACATGAAATCTAATTTTCCGTGAATTCGAACTTCGAAGATGAAGGGGTTGCGTGGAATTCGTTCGAAGTGAGGGTGGGTGCGCTCGTCATAAGAGCAACATGGCGGAAGGGCTGGGTTATTAAGTGGAAGGGGTTTGGACACCCTCTAATCAAAATGTAATCGATTAATGTAAGTTTGGCTGCCAGAATCACTTACATTTGCATAATGAGTTTACTTATGAGGATGATTGTGTAATTTTTCAAGTTGACACCTGTGAGATCTTTTATTTAGGAAATTTATGATAAGTATTATTTCTTCAAGAGCTAGACGAGTCGTATATCCTGTGCGTCGAATTATATCGAAAATTTGTAGTGTGAAAGAATATTCTGACGATTTTCCGTGATAAACTTCGTAAATGTTAGACAATTTTTCCTCGATCGAAATTTATAATTAATAATCTAATTTTGTCGTATTTTAAATTAATTTCTGGCCTATTTGTTTCATGAATGAGTTCCGAGCCCGCGGAAGTGATTTATTCTTGTTTACGCTCGTCGAGAACTATTTCAGTTAGGTCAAATGCATGCTTGGTGTAGTGCTATTCAAAGGAAGGTTAGTCGAGTTTTAACACGTTCTAGTAAGGAGTTGGATTTTACGTGTATTCATCGCTGAGGATGGAAAACTAATTATTTCTGAAGAGGAAAATATTTTATTGTGTTTTCTAGACAAATGATTAGTTAATTAGGTGTATCAAGTGGTAGCTCGAGTGTATATGAGACAGTGACCCCTTTAAATGGTGTAAATTTACAGTGAAATGATTTATTGTGTTATTATTTTCATATAGTTTTCTGATTGTTACGTTTTAATGAGAGTTTACGAAATTGTTTAAGATTATATTCTTTAGCATATGATTATATTTGACGGGAGAGTTGTTATTTTTCGTTATTTATGTGCAATACTCTTAAATGTTGCTGTTGTCACAAAAACAGCCGTCGAGTGATTGCTTAGGTAGTAAGTATTACTATGTTGCTTCCTTTCTTTTGGTCCTAGACATAAATTATTTTTCAAGCCCTTCGAATTTGTTACATTGATTTATTTTTTTCTATCGTCATTCAATATCTGCGTGATCTTGAAGCCTTCTTTTGTACTCACATTATGGAAAGTGAGCTTTGAGATTTATTCCGAGAATTTGATTGTAATGACGTGTAGAATATTTATTCATCGGTGAATGGTTTTAACCTAATAAACATTGTGTATGCGATTATAAAGTTTTTAAATGTTTCTTGTGATTAACTATTTAAATTGTTTCAGTAATTTTAATGAACATCCTATTTTAAGTAGGCTATCATAGTGTTATTGGAAACATAAAAAATAATTTATAGCAATTTTATGTTTTATGGGTGGTTTTTAACTTTTGTTGTTAATGCTTGAATGACAATTGAATTTTTCTGTTACCATTTTATTGAATCTAGTCTTAATTCCTTTCAGGATTGTGGCACACAAGAGTACATGATAGAAGATAACACAGCCACTCGGCCTGCCATGAGCTCATCGCAGAGATTTTGTCTGCGGTGGAATAACCACCAGTCGAACTTACTCTCAGTGTTCGACCAACTGCTGCATGATGAGTCATTTGTGGATGTCACCCTTGCAGTGGAGGGCCTCTTCCTCAAGGCGCACAAGATGGTTCTCTCTGCATGCAGTCCGTACTTCCAAACACTTTTCGTGCACAACCCCGATAAGCACCCTATTGTCATTCTCAAGGATGTCCCATATGCGGACATGCGTTCCCTCCTGGACTTCATGTACAGGGGGGAGGTTTCTGTGGACCAGGACAGACTCACTGCGTTTCTCAGGGTCGCAGAGTCACTTCGAATCAAAGGCCTCACCGAGGTAAATGAAGAGAGGTGTGACCTCCCTACAATCACTTCCTCGCTCCTTTCATCTGCAGCGGCTGCAGCAGCATCTTCTGCATCCACGCCCCCTCCCCCAATGCAGCCCCAGACTGCCCCTCCCGCACACCCAGCTGCAGTGTCTACACCACCCGTGATGGCTGCAGCACCTTCTTCCACATCTCCCATTGCCCATACCTCAACTCCTCCTCCTCCTTCATCCCATCCTGGCACCCCCACCCCTCCCTCTTCAGTTCTGGATAGACCCTCTAGGCCTCCGCCCCCTCCAGCAATCCCCCTTCCTCCTAAGCGTTCTGCACCAAGTCCGGTGCCAGGAGCACCACCCAAGAGGAAAAGGGGGCGCCCTAGGAAGCTGTCTGGAGGCGAGCAGGGAACCAAGAGGCCCCAAGGATCAACGAAGGTGGAATCATCGACACCATCAGCAACAGCGACCTCTGAAAGTGGGGCCAGCAGTGGAGGTGATAAGTTGGGCAGGACATCACCATCTGCGGATCGGCCTGAAGGGAAGACCTCTGAAGGCAGTCGGAGTGATAGAGACCATAAACCCAAGGATGCTGCTTTAGCACTTGTAAGTGAACTAAGTTGACTTATTCTTGGTGAAATTTTAAGGCAATTCAAGCAATATACTAGTCAAACTTGGTTATATTTTTGGTAAACATACGTGACATTTTATCATTGATGAAGCTTTGTGATCCAAAAAGAAAATTTAATGTTTATTGTTAATTAAACTGAAAGTCAAGAATTTTCATTCCTCACCATTTTTCTTTTAATACTCACATTAATATGATTAGAAAGAATTGCTTCATCACATATGATTAGTATATTTGTTTATCATTTTCTTGTTATTATTTGAGATTGTCTTATATAATGTTCTTGTATGCTTTTAAAAATCATGACAATTCATTAAGTTTTACTACAAACAGTATTGGCTTGTTAACTGACATCTTCTGTCAATTGAAGTTTTTATATCCAGATTTTTATCTGTGATTAAATTTTATTATTATTACTATTGCTTATCAGTTACAAATATTTGTATTCTATTGTCTTCAGGATGGAAAAGTTAAAGATGATCCTGAACCAACGCCTGGAACATCAACTCAAGGTAACATTCTTTATGTTTTTGAATATTATGAATATTTAAATCTTATCCAATCACCTGGTCTAAATTAATTGGAAATTCGTTCTTGATTTTAGTGTATCTAAATTCACTAGTATTTTAAATACTACTTTATTTTCTTGTATCAATTCAATCTGGAAAATTTGATGAATTTTATTACTTAATTCCTCTCTAAACTCTCTAGAAATAACAAATGACTCTCCAACAGTCGCTAATTATTCTCGATGTTTTAAAAGATATTTTCGATGTATATTAGCTAACTCCTTCATATTTTTGTATAAAATTGAATTTAAGAAGTCTCCAAAAGGACACATAATATTATTGCTGTCTGTTAATTAATTATATTATCCCGTAAAATTCTATCTTTGTGTTCATAGAATTTTATTAAGTCAAGTTGGATATGGTGTCAGGAAGAAATTATCAAATGTAATTTTGTAAGATATCAATATCTATGTTATTGTGGCAAAATTTTTTGAAATATTCAGACTATAGTGTTATTTAAATAAAATTTATAATGCAAGGCAATTAGAGGGAAAATTTCCACAGGAGGTGAAGTTATTAATATTCATTCTCAAACTTTGATTTTGAATTGAGGGGGTGAAATTTTAATCATAAAGATTCAGTGTCAGAGGTAAGGATATTAGAATGAACTATGAAGATAATGTTTTACATTTATATGGATCTGGTGGTGTCATTTTGCAATTGAATTGATACAAGAACTTTAGATTAATTCTTGGACTGAAATTACTATGATTTTTAAAAATTTTATAGTACTTATATATACATATATATACTTACTATATAAAGATATATTTAAATTAATGAATTTCTAACTGACATTTGAAATTAACAAATTTCTTTCTCTCTTTTATATTTGCTTGTCTGTCAACATGAAGATGTGGCACAGGGATACGGTTCCTCAACTGTCACCCCAGATGCTGAAGCTTATGCATCAGGTAGGTGGAACAGTGTTTTACAGATATAATTTTAAATTTTGGAGCATTTGTTCACTTCCCTAAGCAATAATTTCAATTTTAACAGCACAAAATGTTACACTTGATTGGTATTTTTATGTTGCTCCTGTCCTAGCTCAAATTCACTCTATCATTACATTTTAATAATTAATTACTTTCAAGCAAATCATGTAACAAGTCTTTATCGCTAGTTTTCACTCTGTGTAGTTTTCTATCTCTGAACGTGATACTGTCCTCAGTAGTTTGTCTTATCATTCGTACTTAAGTATAGGGAATTGAGCAAACTCCATACTTATTCCATTACTAGTGATTAGTTTTTGCTTACATTATTGAAGAAGTGGGATAATTTCCCATTTTCATTGGTTGGAACTAGCGACAGCAAGTTGGAACTAAAAGGAGTAAGGTAGGATGTTTTCAAAAGGAGTTGCTTAGACCTACTTTACATAGAGTATTTGCTCCCCTGATTTCTTTCATCTATTCAGCATAAACTAACCTCGAGAAGCTTGCCTACTTCTTGATTAACTGACATGAAGGGGTATCAGTTGTATTTCAGAATGTTATTCATGAATACTTTATTTTAGTGTAAGTTCTTATAGTGTGCATTCCTATTCTTGTTCTGACAGAACCCTGTCAGGATGTTACATCTTTCTTCTTCTCTTTCATATCATGTATGCTGTACACTGTTGCATTTAATGAAAAATCTGAGAGTAATGCATATTAGAGTTGCTATTTATACAATCTTTTTTTAGTTATTGAATGTGTTAATTGGGCCAGTAGTGTGATGTTGTTTATTTTGTATCATCATAGAAATGGTTTGGGTTTCTAAATGTAAGGTGTAATTATAACTGCACTGAAAATGATGTTTAATTTTCTTTCTTTGAATTTGAGTATGTAACTGAATTTATGTATTTCATAATTTGTAATTATTTTACATTTAAAGATCCTGTGAAAAATATTTTGAGTATTTATTGATGGAGGACACAGTAAAAAGATTTTGGGATGAAATGATTGATTAGGAAGGAAATGTTTGGTGCAGTAATGTGTTCTTGAAAATGATTACCTATTAGATTTCAGGAAAACATTTGGTCATTATTTGGGTTATATTATTGCATAATAATTTGAAAGAGTAATATATCTGTATCTGAAGTGATATTTAGTGTATGGGTTGTATTCATAGTTATTTTGAAGTATTTATAATCTGAGAATTAAAATAATTATCATGATGGATTGTTGTACCTTTGTGTATGTTAGTGTGAATGAGAGAAAAATGGCGAGGTAGATTGTTTTTTGTATGCGAGGGATTATAATTAAGATCGTTGGATGCCTGAATGTGGAATGCTTGAGGAAGGAATGCAAGGTTGCAGACATGAGTTTGAAAATATATGTATCTGCTCTGGTAATGCACGAAAATTCAGCTCATGAGAGACTTGAGGATTTGCCTCATGAAGATTCCTTTTCCGGATGTCCAGAACAAGAATATTATCTACTTTTTCAAGGTGAGTTATAGTAGATTATTTTTTGAAATGATTGATAAACAATGATTAAAATTAAATATATTTTTGTGGCATTATGTTTTTATTTCGTCCTTTCAAAAAAAGGCTTCTTTATTGACTTGTATGTTCTTTCTGTTTGATTTTCAGATAAGTTATGTGCTCCATCAAGAAATCATCTCAAGGAAGAAGAATTTTTTATTAAAGATGAAGAAGAATTTGATGGCTCAGAATTTGAACTGAACTGTTTGGAAAACGAGGATGTGCAAGATACAGATACTAGTTTAAAGGAAAATTTTAACGTCAAAGAAGTAGATTGGACTGTTAATAACACAGATCCTCAATATCCTTTGCTGAGTTTAGCTCCCCAAGAATCTCTATTATCTGAAGGAGAAAAGTTATGCTGTCACATCTGCAGGCAATCTTTCACTCTGAAGACCAACCTAACAAGACACATCAAATACAAGCACATGATATCGTATCACAATTGTGGAGTGTGTGGTAAAGATTTTCGACGGAAGGACACCTTGAATCGCCATTTGATGACCCACGGAAGATTGAAGCATGTGGATCCACGAAGTTAGTGATATGGGCGACATCTGATAGATTCATTGGAAAGGAGTAAGACATGGTGGGGGCTAATGACGCCACACCTAAGGCAAGTTCCATTGTGTCAGATGGGTATTAATTTGAAACACAACATCCTCTCGGTAAAGCTTTGGTTAACACTTCCCCTGAGTGGGTAGAATAGGAAGCTAAAAAGTCAGTCCAAGCTGTTGAGAGCGGTGTGTTCCTTCCTGAAGTCCCTGCCTCTTTACTTCTCCTGTGGTGTCTTTTTTTTAAGTTGGTCGCAAGCAAAAACGACCACTGTATCCAATTTCCCGCTTTTCATTTTTTCTGATTTTTTTTTCTTTGTCTAATGGTACCATTCCCCTCTACTTAAGAGGGGAAGGAACCCAAAGACTTTGTATCACCACGGTGGCAGGGCACTACAGGAAAGTTCACGCTGTTCTTTTCAGTTGAGGCCGACGGGGAGGATGAGGAGGATGAAGAAGATGAGCGAGGAGAGGTACAGGAGGAGGAGGAGGAGGAAGAAGAAGAGGCAGAAACGAAGGTCCAATTGGCAAACGACTCTCATGGGCATGTCCCCCCTCAGCTGGATGAGGAGGAGGAGTGGAAAGAGTGGAAGGAATGGAAGTCAGGAGGTGGGAACTGGGCGCCACAGATCCCCTGGGAGGACCGCATGAGGGAAGGCAATGCAGCTTCCCTGGTGCAGTCTTCGGCGAGGGGGTCTCTCTCTCTCCCAGCTCCCCCTCCTCTCCTTCCGCTTCCGCCCCCACCAATCCACCTCTATCCGATCCAGCATCCTGCACGCAGGAGGAGGAGGCCAGCGTCCCGCAACGATGTCCCCCTACCACCGCCTTTGAGAGGTCAACCTCAACATACGACCACGGAGGATCCTGCCCATCCGAACCACAATCTCCAAGATGGCAGAGGTGGCGAGACAGGAGAGGCGGACGCATCGGCTCCACAGCCTCAGCAGGTGCAGCCGCGCACCTCAACGGGGGAGAATATCCGCACGTTCAGGACGGCCCTGGGGCAGAACCTGTATCAGTGCTTGGTATGCGGAGTAACTTATAGGCACAGGTCAAATTGCAGTCGTCATTTTACGACGTGTCACCAGATGAGCAATTTTCACCAGTGCCCTCACTGCTCGCGGTCATTCCTAAGAAAGGACAACATGATGGCTCATGTTCGGGGTGTACATAAGTGAGGTTGGCAGAGGGTGTCCCACGGTTGGTGGGGCGCCTATGCCGACGGGTGGCCTTATAGGTGTGTTTTCTATTTTACTGTTAGGGGGAGCTCTGTGCTTATTTTCACAGTGTGCCTCTCTTTGTTGAAGGCATGGGCCTTATCGGGTGGATCTCTTTGTCTTGCCCCTCTCCCGTCCTATCCCGCCTCGGCCCATGCAATATTACCTCCCCCTACTAATCGTTGTGCTGTTGGACCGTTTATGGAGCGCCAGCACATGACTTGACTCTACCTTGGGGCTTGGTGATTTATTTGGTTGGGGTTACGGGTGTTGTTGGTTACTGTGAGAATGGTTACTCACTTTTAAAGTGGTCTTAGTTGAAATGAAGATTATGCCTCTTTGTTGTTGGTCCAAGACAGGGCAGGGTTTATATTTGTGAGTTGTATGCAATACATTTTTTAATAAAGTGTTCTGGTAAATTTATTTTGATTTTGTTTTCTAATCCATCTTCCTTTTTCCCAGATTGTTGTGAATGTGATGTTTGTGTGAATGAAAGGTTTAATTTAACTTATAAAGAATTACGGTTTTAATTTATAGCTCTACATAGTGGTCCTATACTTTCATTTTATGGAATTTTATATGGTACATAAGTATTGATAAAATGATAAATTATTTTAGTGGGTCGAGGGTAATCCAGAGTGAAAATGTATTATTGGTCGATTTTTGGAATATATTGATAGTTATTTTGTTATTTGGAAATATACAATCTAACAAAAGTAATAAAAGAAATCCTCCTGGAATCAGGGAGGATAAAGTATTGGGAATTATGTGTTACCGTTAATGTTATTATTATTA
Organism: Pantala flavescens; assembly: GCA_020796165.1. NCBI lineage: Eukaryota > Metazoa > Arthropoda > Insecta > Odonata > Libellulidae > Pantala > Pantala flavescens. The sequence goes on along the minus strand of CM036881.1, from coordinate 15,776,205 downwards.
TCTAATATCACTTTCGGCAAATAGAATACCTGATCACATTGGAAATTACCTTCAAAAAAATTTTAAATGTCTAAGTTTTGATGGTGAAAAACACAGAAATTCACATTCTAAATTTATGATGCTTATTCTTAATAGTTGGTCTTAGAGATAAGAAAATTCCTTGAATAGGTTTTGAGGTAAAAGACATCAGGATCGGGTGATATCGGAGACTGTCACTCTTCCTCTTTCAGTCCCTGACCATACCCTCTTATACCCTCTCTCAACCTCTCCCATCCCTCCTCCTGGACTCCCAACTCCCATCTGGTACCTACCCATTGGATTTCAACGTTGCGGCCGTACTTCTGCAATGGGGCGCATGAAAGGAGGTGACTCTGGAGAAGTATCATTTGGCCGGGGATGTGAGCAGTGTGGAAGACACTTCACACATGCCTCAACCTACAAGCGTCACATCAAATATGTGCATGGTGCACACAGAGACAACAAATGCGTGTGCAACATATGTGGTGCTGACCTATGTCGACCAGACAACCTTCTGCGGCACAAAAAACTCAGCCATCGGGAGTTAATGTGTTGACTCAATTGCTTTTGGTTTCTTATCTATGTGGTTTCTGCATACCATATAAATGTCAATTTTGATTGATTTGCTATAAGGAATTAGGTACATTTGAGGTGTATCATTTTACTCAGACTTTCGAGGTTGATGTTTAAGTCTATTTCATAAAATCAAGCAAGGCTTTTTGACTTTACTAAGCTTTGAATGACAATTAATTAAATGAATGAGATATCTGTAATTGAGCGAAGAAATGCCTTTTATATTTACTCACCCTCTTGTCGTCCAGATTAGCAATTCTCACAACTTTTCAGGCCGTGTTACTTTATCTTTACCTGGAAAGATTTAATTCATAATATATTTGACTAAGTTTCGTTTCAGTGTAGGTCGGCTATGATATTTTCAAAAAAGACTTAGTTACTTAGGTGACTCTGAAACATTAATTTAGTCAGTATTCAAGAGCTTTCAGTGTTTCTTAAACAATATTGCTGGCTTCTATTGCCTAATATGATGCCTATTGTTTCCTTCATTGAATTATTTGTGCTCTATGTTTACATCAATATATCGGTCAGTTATGATTCTGGATAAGGTATTTCTACCTTAATGAATCCATTGAGTTGATAAGAAAAATGCTTTAGTGATCTATTAACTAAGCATATACTTTTAATTCCCTGCGTTGAAATATGTGTTGCCACTTTTTCTGACTCCTGTCATTTGGCTCATGCATTCAGGGCATGCTTTTTCATTTCATATGGGCTTTGATTAGAAATGCTTATGAAGTTTGTCTTCAAGAACATTATTTGTTATCTAACAGGTACACTTGCAAAGCAAAATTTAGTCACCTATCATGATCTTTATTAATGTTATTTACAAAATTCAAAATTATCGATTTTGTAGGGTGCATGTATGGTGATCACAAAATAGTTTTTGGAGAAGTCGGTGTAATTGATAATACTCTCATACTCAAATATAATTGGTAAAGTAGATTTTAAATTACGGAGGTCACGGTTTTATTCTATACTTCTCACAGTCGGATGGAAAATGTAATAAACATTTTAAGACGACAAATATCACAGTTAGTAGAGCTAAGGTCTCCTATATTTCTCATCACTTCCTCTTCCTACCTGTGTCCTATTCTTTGTCGAACAAAGTTTTATAGGACCAGAATTCAGATAAATGGTGTTGAAGATCATAGCATGGCTCCTGTATCTTGAAAAAGGTAATTCTTCTTGACATACCATTGTTTCTCAAAAATAAATGCCAATGTCATTTAAGTAGTGCTTTATTCTGCCAAATCTTCAAAAGTAATGGGATATATTATGAAGACACCAGAATTATAAATTTATAATATGCATGTACAGTGGCTCTTAATTTATATATTTTGATGATTTCCTTAATTTGATATTAAGTGAAATACAGGCTTATGTAATTTATCGACATGAATTCTGGCTCTGTAATATATCCTCTTTTGATACAAGATGCATATTATTTGTGAAAGCTCATTTGTTATTTCTAGCTTGCTGTTGCTCAAGGCCTGGTAGCTCCTAGAATTGCGGAAAGCAACTAATGGAAAAATTTTGGATGATGTAGCCAAGAGTTATTTTTAAAATAAAGCATTGCGTTATTGTAGAATTGTGCGTTATTTAGACACGCTGCTACGTGTGAAACCCTTTACCTAAGAGGGTTGATTTGGAAAAACCATAGCTCTAAGTATTGTTAGTAAGTAGTAAATTTCATTAATTGCTTTCTAGTTAGAATAAGACTTAATGTGCACGCCAGTCCAACCAGAATGTGAGAAATGATATCAAATTTTTAAGAAAAAGTTCCATTCAGATTCTCTGGAAATGTTCTGGCAGTCATGTGTGTCGTGCAGTCTTAAAGTGAAGCTTCAGCCATAATTTCCTCAGGTGGCGCAGAAATGCACGATTATTGTTGCTGGACAAGTCAATATCTGCATGATCTGGTTTTCCGTGTCTGTGTTATATATTTGTTTCAAGCATAATTTTGGCATGCAACAGTGAGCATTTCTAGAGAACTGGAGATATGTCTCTGAGGTGAGGACTCATCTGACGTTATAGACAATAGTGATACCCTGGTCATATGAGCTATTTCCAATTACTTCCCTAAAAAAATTGTTTTGTTATTTTGTGTTGCGTCACTTTGCATGCTCTCATTTTTGAGTGTTGGGGTGGAAGAGGTGGCAGCAAGAATATTAAGGTTTGCCACTTCCAAACTCCATTTTGCCCATTCACTCCCAATGTTCCTTGACCTCTCCCTTCCTTTTGATAACTATACGATGCCGAGATAACCCAAATGGAAATGGTTGTCATTCGTTTCGTTGCAGTTGCATTGCTGAATCTGCGCTCAGAAGCTGGGCAGTGGGGGGGTGGGAGAGGGGAGGGGGGTGGGTCGAGCATGGGTTTTCTCCCCCCCTCCCCTATGCCCATCCCCCTAGATGGGGGGGATACTATGAAGACCCCTGCACGACCACCTCCAGCTTCCTCGGAGCCTCCCTTGCCTGGCAGTATGCCTCCCTCTTCTTCACGCCCCAAAGCTACCCGTCGCCGTACGCGAAGACGGGCAACAAGCGCTGGCCCAGGGGAGGGAGGGGGGACGGCAGCGGCCACGGTGGGAGTGGACCCAGCCCTGGACCCAGCAGAGCAGCTGACTGAGATGAGCGTGAGGGGACTGAACCTGTTTCGCTATGCATCGGTCTCCTCAGAAGGTGTATACAAGTGCATGGAGTGTGAGAAGGTGGAGGTGACCAAGACTTTCAAGAATAAGTACAGCTTCCAACGTCACGCATTCCTCTACCATGAAGGACTGCACCGGAAGGTATTTCCTTGTCCGGTGTGCGGGAAGGAATTTTCTCGTCCTGACAAGATGAAGAATCACATGAAGACAGTCCATGACTGTTTCATGCCTAAGGACTGCGTGTTTCCACTCGGGTTCTTTCTGCCACCATGAGCAGTTGGTTGGTACAAGAATGGCTGTCTTTGCCCTTTCATATATGCCCATCGGTGCGGGCAGAGTCGTTGGAAAAGGGGAAGGCAGCCTCTCGACTCCTGAGGTTGAGAGATAAATTGTGGTTGGCACAAGAAAAATGCGTCTGGAGTTCTGATTGAACTTCATTGCAAAAAAAATATAAATATATATAACAGAAGGAAGTTAATACAAATGATTTCTTTTAGGTGGAATTCATGCTGGCACTAAACGGTAATGGTGTCATAAGGAGATAGGTAAAGAAAGTTTTTTCTCTTTAAAAAGTTTACCTCATTTTAAATAGAGGTTAACCGTTTTTTGATATAAATAGTTTATAATTGCAATAATTACTTTTTCTTCACAACTTTTTAAGTGGAAGTAGAAATATCAACACTGTGTGTACCTTAGACGATAGCTTTAAGAGAGACTAAAAGAGAAAAATTGGAACTGTTTCAAAATGCATTTTGTGCTTATCTTGCACCAAAACATTTTCCCTATTCATTCCACTCACTGTTCCTCCAATGCTGTGTTGTTTTACTGTGTCCTCCTTGATGATTGCAGTGTTTTCTTACTGAATCTCTATTGTCCTCATCATTTCAGGGATCACGAATTTTATCAAAAGGGAATTCTAGGGGGTCTGAAGTAGGGTTTTGTGTGAAAGGGGGTGGGGCCAATTAGAATTGTTGGCTGTAACAACTTACTAGTTTTTTATCTATTTGTGAATGTGTTCTTAAAGGAGTGAATGTCACTTTGGAGCCTTTGCTCAGAGTGTAGATGGAACTTCAGTCCAGCATGAATGCGAGAGTGAATGAGTAACACAAAATTTCTACTTTTGGGATGTCACATTTTTTCCTGTCCCATTTCTTGGTGCTTTGCCTACCACTGCCTATTGTTCACATGTCAGTGGACTTTAAAGAAAAAAATTGAAAATTCAAATACAAAATGCTAACATTTGATGCTCATTAGTATTACAATTTTTGAACTCCTAATTACTCTTGATAAACATTTCTTATCCAATTTGCCAGATGATGGTTTAAAAAAATATAACATAACGGATAATTGGTATGCACACTGCGTGATTCAAGAGGTTGGTAGATGATGGCCTCAAAAAGAAGTAATTAGGCTGTCACTTGCATTTCCCTTAACACGCAAAACACACACCATTATTCATGCATAACACAAACATTTTTAATGTTGCACTTACAAGTAATGGAGTAAACAGTTTTTAAAAAATATTTGTCAACTCCATTTAAAATTTCAGGAAAATAGCTAGTGTTTGAAATGCTTTTATTAAAATAAGTTTGAAATAATAATAATTATAAAACTATACATATTATACATATATTTTTTTTGTACAAAAATTAGTTCAGCTTTTACAGCAATATCTTCTTCTTACTACAATATGATGTCTAAAAACGTTTGTCGAAGTTTGCAAGAGTAAGATTTTCAATTTGGGTGCATTACAATTTGTCCTTCATATACTTCCATATTCATGTCCATTTGGGACATTAGTAAATAATTCAGGAGTGTTGCAAGGAATCTAGCGAGTGGAAAAAATAAACAGCCAAAGATTAGACTTCTTTGGGTATATCCTTTACTCTTCTATATCTATATACATTTAAAATTTTTACAGTTTTTCATACTGTTTGTTGATATTCTAGATTTAAATTTGGGATTTATCAAGAGAGGTTATGTAGATTTTAAATAAGGTTTTATATGGGAGGGAATACTGCTCACGTTGTAGTGTTGTGAATTTGTTCATTGCCCTTGAGTTTGATCTTTTGGGTTATGGACAGCTCACATGCACTTTGGTTAATCCCAGGTCAGGATACAAGAATATAAATGGTGTTGGTTTCTCTCATTCTCTATGTACATACAAATTTTAAAGATTTTAAAATCAGTTGTATTATCAACAAATTAATCCTAATATTTTTGTTGTCATTTGTGGATTTTAAGATATACACAGATAGTTATCAAGAATTGTACAGAAAGTGGTCTACCTCTTCACATAATTAACGAATAATAGCCAGTGCATAAATGCTTACTGGTGTATGTTACTTTAGCATATTTTCACAGAACATTCATTAGTTAACATTTATAGATCTCATCTATGTATCATTTTTATTATCGGACAGGAAAGAGCATAAACCGGCCGACCGTGGGATGACTATCCATGCCCGACATTCATTTTACTCCAGTAATCAGTGCACGGTTCCATGCCGTAGGTCCAACTAGTCATTATCATTAATAGACCTGAGACACATTCCTTATAATAAAAGTATATTTCTTGTAATTTAATTGTAAATGTACAGATTACTCTTATCCATTGGTCTGTAACGGGTCTTCTCCAAAGCTTTGGGATTCCATTCTGATTGCACCAAAGTCACCCACCTAATGTTATTTTCTTATATTTTCTTTAACTTTTCATATTTCTCTCTAACGAATGTTTATTCCACAGGTTAACACTGTTATTTCTCTTCAGATTATACTATTGACCATTATATCATTGAACGAATAGGTTTATACACATTATTTATTTCTTAAAGTTTGATGGGCCCAATTTATTTAACATATGAGGCTCCCAGTAATAAATGCATTTTTCATTTATTGCTGAAAACAGACTTTGCAAAAGTGAGTTCTTTTATTATATTTCCTGAGCTTTAATTCTACTATATTTTATTCTAAGGAGTGGTGGTAATTGAAGGACTGGAAATGTTTTATCTAATTTTTATTGCATTTTAATGTCTCTTTCTGGTACTCATTTCTCGTAAACAGGTAGGTAAAACTATATGCATTTTAAAAATCCTTTTAAATCAACGAAATTTTCTGGCCTATTAAAAAAGTATGATTCTAATGTGTGGCCATATAATGTTTTACGTAATTCTTTAAGTATAAAATAATAACTTTAATGCATTTATCCCAATGAAAACTTTATCCGTATGATTTATTTTTGTGGTGCTCTTATAAACAAAATGTAGTTATCAGTTACTGGGCATTTATTCTTGAATATAGATTTTATTTGAAACAAATCGGAGTTTCGGGTTATCTTACCATCTTCCTTGATGCATGTCATAAGTCATTGGCAAGCATTACTTTTTCACTTTAGCAATACAAACTCAGTTATGTATAAATATAAGCAAATGTACAATGCAATCTTATAATGGTGTTGGAAGAGGCCAAAAAAGGAAGATTTATAAATATTTTGAAGTTATTTCAAGAGCGAGCTTATCAAATATAAATGTATAAGTCTCCTGTTTTTAAAGGCTGGACATCTTAAACATGCAATAGTCTAATCAGTTACCATTCTGTCACAATAATTAAATAGCCAAAGAGGGAGATTTAAATAATCTATAGCTAAATGTTCACTTTTTTTGGGTAGAGGTTGACTATTGTTACCGGCATTTTTTCTATTTGTATCTAATATTATATGATATAATAATTGATTTCGATTGAGATGAGGAAAAAACTTTCAATAAATCCCTGCTCAACTTGATTAAGTTGGCTCACCACTGTGGTCAAAGACCAACATTGTTACCTGAAAGAGATAGAAATTATCTTAAATAGCTGGATTATCCTGCACCTTGTTGTCAGAAGTTAATTGTTGGCTTTGTGATCTAAAGGATGGCGTGCAAGCATGTCTGACATAGCTGGGTCTCGTCATTCTGCTGTGTGTTGTTATAAAAAAAAAAGATTGGAATTGTTGAATGGTAGGTGTGTTATACCCTTCTACCATAGAGTTGAGGAAGTGATTTGTTAGGTTTTTCTATGAGATGGATTTGAAATTTGTAAGTCTTTGGGTAATTAACATATATATCCAGAAAATTATATTTTTGAATCTAGGGTATTGTACGTGGTACAGAGTTATACCAGAGTGAATTGATTAAAGCTGTGAGAAATACATAGTTGTCTAACAACTTGTAAGAGATAATCGAGGAAGTCCTAGTGCTTGGAAGTTACACATAGTGTTTGGTAATTCTGCAGAGCAATGATCGAGTGAATGGAGTTTGTAAAGATATGAATTGTTTTAATGACCTTGGTTAAAGGGTGGAAGTTAGCATAGGAAGTGGTGTAACAACAGATTAATTAATTTACAATTATTTTTTATTGTAATTCACTATTTAGAAAATGTTTCTTGATGTACCTATTGTCCCTGTAACTAATCAAAAATTTTTTTAACAATTGGGTATGTAAGTGCTGATTGATGCTCAAATATTTTGGAATATGTTCTCAATATTTGGAATGAGTTCCTCTCGTAAAATCGAGAATATACATCGGAAGGGAACAGCCAACGTGTGAAATGGTGTTTTGAATTGCGTCTTTAGAAAATGTATCAGCAGTTTTGTTTAATATCCTATTTTGATGGAATTTTGTTGCTTCATTAATTGTAAATTCTAATTTTAAATGTTAAATGTTCTAAAATTTTGATTACACTGGGGAGCCCAGACATAATCCTTGTATTTTATCACTGATGTTTAAGAAATTATTTGCTTACTAATTATTAAAATATTTTATCACCTGTGGTGTATAGTAGTGTTAACAATCATTTCATCATATATTTTTAGTTAAGATTGTTGGGAAAATTTCTTAACCAATCTAAAAAGAATTGGTGTTTAAATGAAATGGTTAAAAAATCTTTTATTGATTTTCTTTTTGAATATGTGTAACAAATGCTCTATTCTTATTGTTTAACTGTTAAAGAGTTTTGTTATGAGCGTATGAGAATGTAACAAAGTGAATGTTAATATTTGATTTATATACACAAATGTATTCCTGTTGGTGAGAAAATGCCTATTTTTACAAGTTAAAGATGTACAGTGAAATGTTCTGAGTGATTCTTTATGCACGAGAAGTCTCGGTTGGCATTGATATTGTAACTGAATCCTTCATGTAATTTTTCATTAAATAAATCTACCTCCAAGAATAGGAATCAAATGTATCCCTTAGTGTTATTATATAATTGCACCTTTATTTATGTGATAACCCTCTCAAGCTGAATTTTTAGGGTATTTTGCATGCTCAAAACGTGTTCAATTCTAATTCAGTCACCGATCCTGACGTTGTTTCCTCCAGCATTGCCTCGATAAGTTTTGAAGAAATCATTTCGGAATATTTATAAAATTTGTGCATTCAGACATGAAAACATTTCTTGTATTATATATTGCAGTAGGTCTGCTTAAGTGGGATAAATGTTGGTTACAGTTTTCAAAGAAGTACATTATTGCTATCCTGCAAATGTCTTGATTGTTGTCCGGTTATGGAGGACGAGGATACGGAAGGTAAATGCTGAAGTCACAACATAAATGCTGGTCATTGAAGACTAGGTAAGAACAATCAAGATATTCACTAACACTGTTCTCTTTTAAGTTTTCCCTCACACTATTTTTTCTACAGATTAATGAAATACTTACAAATAGAATCAGTTATGGTACATTTTTCTTACATTGAACCACTTCCGTGCTTTGCTTCAAAACTTAATATGAATGAAAAAGAGCGAAAGTACAGCCTCTTTCTATTCTATCGCTGAATGTTGTTAGTTCCTTGAAGGGTTTCTTGATATCCTTAGTCAAGGTAGAATGACTTTTCTTCTGTGAAGTGCACTCTTTCTCTGACTCTTGTAAAACTCTTTCTTGTGATAAAAGCTATGACCAGCCTGGAATTTCTATTCAACCAAAAATGCATACTTTTTCAGAGATGGATTATCAACCTGGTTCTTCCTTTGAAACTTATCAACTTGAAGTACAACCTTCTGAGGATCCAATCCATCAGCTTCCCCAGAAGGGGGAAATTCCTGCTGGTATACATTTCCTCAGCCATGCCCATCCGGTGGAGTTGGGCTTCGAGACTTGCATCCTTCCGGATCGTCCGTCCATTCTACACTTTGCTGCCGACCGCGGCCTCCTTGTGCCAAAAATAGAGGGGATAGATATCGAGGAAGGAGATGAAGAGGTGGTAGGGGTGGAAATAGAAGAAGTGGGTGATGAAGATGGTGAAGATGGCTCCTTGTTTTATGACGATGACACCACTAGCACTAGACAGGGGACTTCAATGACCCTTTCTCCCACCCCAAATGCCCGCCAAGAACTATGGGAGTATGTGTTAAGAGGTGATGGCAGTGTGGTTTGCAAATGGTGTGGTGAGGTGTTACCAAGTCGCACTCATTGGTACAGACACAAGTACAAAGTGCATGCTGTTAATCTCTTCCGTTGTGATCGCTGCAATGTATTCTTTAAGACTAAGAAGGGTTTTGCAGGACATCTTGAAAATAGACATGGTGGTGGATTGGGTGAGTTGTCAGGGAGTGTTATTGTGGAAGGAGACATGCAAGATGGAGATGATGATGTAGGAGGGTCAAATGGTAGAAGAGGTAGGGGTATTGGTAATGGTTCAAGGAGGGAAAGGGGTAGGGGTAGAGAAGGATCTGCGCCTCATGGGGCAGACTGGGCAGAACAGAGGCAGAGGGAGGAGAAACTTGTGGCTGAGATAATTGATAGGGTTAGGAGAGAGTGCGAAGCTCAGGGTGCCACCGTTAGTAGGAGAGGATACTCAAGAAGGTCCACAGTGATGAACTCATCATGAAAAAGCAGATAAAATCGGTTGTCTAGAATGCGAGAACATTCTGTCCATTGCTGTCCTCAGCACGTAAAGTAAGACGACCTTGCATTCAAATTAATTCTTTGGTTCCAATCTTTTTAAAACCATGTTTTTCAAATGAGTTTTTTCCTCTCTCTTTCTCTCTCAAGTGAATACTTCCTAGCTACTACTTGAATTAAAATCAAAGTAACTTGCTAAGGTACATTAAAGGAAGTTAAATGTTATTTTTCCATGCTATCTTGTAGGGTTGCTGTCTTTTCCTATGAAGAAAATTTGATGACCAAGATGCTCTATAAAATCTAGTCTGTTTTAATCTCTCTGTTTCTTTGCTCTTTCGAAGGGTTCTTAGAATGTCTTATTAGGAGTACTTGTACTTAAAAAATTATTCTGGTGAGATTTGGTGTACTTATGGTGAATGATTACATGTATCCATGTGTATTTAAATTACTGAACCTTCCATGAGATTTTGATGTCTTCTGATGTTAGAAAGTTTCTCTTAATTATTGATGTACCATATATTTGGAGAATTCTAGTCTGTCATTCATTTGTGTCAATTTAATGGAGACTTGTATATCATTCTATGATATACGTTTACCAATTCAAACTAGTGAAGATGTGGGTTTGTGAAGAGCTTTTACGCTAGATTGGAAATGTTATGCATGAAAAACTTTAAGGTATTCTCTGTGATTGCATAGTAGTCTTGTCTGTTTTGTATTCAATTTCAAACTTCCAAGTGATCTATCTCTTTGTCTTGTTCGCATCTGTTTAAGCTCAATTATGATTCTATCTCACTTTGCTGAGTTTGAGGACAGTGGACTGATGATTGTCTTGCGTAACACTGATGAGAAAATATGATTCCTAAACTCCTTTCTAAAAATGTGAACAGTTATATGTGGGTATTTTTGGGAGTTTTTATCTGAGTTGCTTATTTTTAAGGTTACTTTGTGATACTGGTATGTTTAGTGTGAAAGTTCCACTAGGATTTCCCATCATCAGGTATGATGGACTTCATTGGGAATTCATTCCCTTCATGTGCCAATTATTTCAGAGAGGGAACTTGAAATTGTTTTGTTTAGTGCCTCTGAACACATCATACATGTGTGCTGTTCTTAAAAAATATGCATTTTGCTTGTACAGGGTTGAGTATTTATAAAAATTGCTTTCAACGTTTAGATATGTAGTAGGCAATACATTTCCCATAATGATTGTTCAACTTTTACAATCCATCCAGAATTGAAATATAAAATGTTTATGTACAGTGGTTCAGCAATAAAGTAATTTTTTATTTCACAATTTATTGTTCACAGAAACTTACTATACATGCATAGATATTTTTATAAAAAAATCAATATATATTTATAATTTAAAATAGCATAGATAACCATGCAAAAATTAGCAAAGTTCCCCCATAAGGAGTGTACTTCCTAACATTGGGATTTCCTGTGAAGGCATAAACGTAACAGGAACCACAGAATATGGACATTCCTGAGATGATAAGTGCACCCACCTAAAAGGTAAGCGTAAATGTCTAATTACCTGAACTACATCTCTAGATTTGTTTTTCCCATTCTATTCATTTACTTACCAGGTGAGGTCTTTTCAGAAGGGGTACTGCCAGTAGTGGAAAGGTATGCAAAAAGTGATAACGGTTGGCAGTTTCAAAGGCTATTTTTAAATCCTCGTTTGTTACCTTCTTGTGAAAGGCTAATTAATAAAATAAGATTTAGTTTCATAAAATATTTACATTACAGCTAAATAACATCTTTGTTAGAGTTACCATGGGCTCCATAAGCTCCCAAGATTACAGCAGAAGCTCCAATAAGACCGGCCAGTCTTATGTAATTTTGGTTGGCTCCAACTAGTTTCCATAACAAGATTTCCTCTTTCTTCACCGGTGGGGGGCTCACCATTGTCGCTGTCTGTAAGTTTACTTAGTGCAGGATACCTTATCTTAAAAAACACTAACTACATAATAATCGGTTACTTACTGAATTAATAGCTGAAACTAATCCGTTTGCTAATGTTCTAGTCACTGTATTATCGTAAAGATAGGTGATATAGGTTGACATCTCAGAAGAAAGAATTAATTTCTCCGAATCCGTCTGATGAAACGGAATTCGTCTAACCTGTCTCCGATGTTCTATCAACTGTTTACTAAGCACAACGTCGCACTTATTCGTGACTATGTGCTGCCATCTATAGGCTTTACCACTTATAATTCACGACTGCCTAACGTTATTTAGATTCGTGATCAGGTGGTAGTGGATTGCGATCCATTTCTGTGGTTATTGAGAGTTAAGGTAGTCTTAGGACCGATTTCTTTCAGAATTGTTCAATTTATCCATGAAAAGTTCACCAGATTTTGTTTACTGAAGATGCATGACTTGGATAGAATTTTTATTTGCATCTATGAAATTGAATATGTCGGTTTTTAATGCTAATCAAGCTCATGATGATATTGGTGCAAGGAACCTAAATTCAGTAAAACGAAAAGATCTCATTTGAGCAATCAGTATTTAGATGTATGGCCGATGAAGAATTTAAGGAATATAGCTAATTTCGTGATCATTGATCTAGGTGTTATGAAGCATCTATGGAAATGTAATGAAGATACATCAATGCAATTCTCGAAAACAGCCACAATATCGATGGTAACTACTTACTTACACTCAGAGATATTTTTACTTGTTTTATATATTCTTGGAATTTTAATGTTTGAGTGATGTATATTAAAGTCTTTTAAATCCATGTTCAACTACTGTCAAGCAAAGAAAAAGAAGATTTGCATAAACAGCATATACATATATAGCATAACAGAGTATAAACAGCGGCGTAGCAATAATTGATTGGTTGAATCTGATGGTTTTTGACACTGATATCTTGATGTAAAAGACGTTTGGGTGAATCAGTCAATGAATTCTAAATACATATTTAAGGGAAAAAGAGTATGCTACCCTCAAGGGTTACAGTATTCCATTAGCCTAAGGGAGGTAAATTTAAAGCAAATAAGTAGATACTAACAGCTATATATCTTTCTTCCTTGGCAGAGAAATTAAAAGAACGGGTAGGGAGAAGAGCTATTTCCAAAGTAATGGAACTTTTAAGGTTCTTTTACCGGAAGGAAAAGTTTGGTTGATTACTAAGGAATGCGGTACGAATTCTTTCTTTTTAGAAACGAGTTCATAATAGAGTGAATCATATGTAAGTAATTGTCACTCGGGGAAAATAACGGTTGAGATTTTTTTGAGCTCATATATTGTGGAGGCAATATATTTTGGTGTAATAATTATTGATGATGATTAAAGAAGTAAATAAGTTGTCTGATAGTGAATAGTGCCCGGTAGATTAGGAAGAATTCATTTTCAATAGAATGTAATGATAATATTGATCACTTATGTATTTATTTACAGAGACTAGCCTTAGTAATAAAATGAAAAATATTTTGGATTTTCTTTCAAACTCAATTATAGGAATTATGCTTTCCAGATCACTTGTTGCTATTACAGTTTCCCACCCACTCGAGTTCGTCTTTGTTGCTGATTGATTGATTAGATTTCTTTATTTATTTTCTGTCTCTTCCAACAATAATTTTTACTGAAGTTAAACTATATAGAAAGCATGGTATTCTTATGCTGAAGAGGGGTCATGTAATCTAAATTGTAAATCTAAATCTTTACACCATTGAATTTCAGCCTTAAGAAAGTTGTGTTATTATAACATTTTTCAATAGTGCTTTGAAGATAATCTTAAATTTTAAATATTTGAGATATGGACATAGAAGATTCTTTGGATGTTGCTGGTGAAAGTGTGTATTAAGCTTTTGAAATATTTAAGAATTATTCATTAATGCATCATGTAGTTAATTAATTAATTACTTTCATAAATGTGTATTATTTTAATCCAACTCTTGACCCAGCTTTATAGTTTATATTATAAAGCTGTCATTTTTCAATTTCCACTTTGTGGTCAATTTTAAAATTTATAAATTTAGTCTAAGTATGCTAGTTTTCTGTTAAAAATCTCTAAAATCTATGTGTGCCATATGAATGTTTCTTAGATTGAAGTAAATTTATATTCCTTTTTTGTGTTCCCTGACTTTATTCTAGCTTTCATAGTAGTATGAGGGCTACCTTGAACATTTCTTTTTATTTTAATCTGGCACAGAACCAAAGTACAACCTATGTTCTCCATTCTGTGCCTCTCTTTGCAGTGTTATACCTGAATACTTGTCTTATATGTCTTTCTTTCGTCTATCCCCTGTACTTCTCCTTGAACTCTTCAGTTATCTTGGAATCCAAATGAGAAGTGTAGATATCCACTGATTATCTTTTATTCTTCTCACATTTCCTCCCCATTATACATTTCAGTGATCTAACTTTTTTGATGGTGTTTGAAATTTGAACTATTGCCATTGTTCTGAACCAAGTATTAATTTTTATATTTTATCTTTAAATCTTGGGCATATAGTGCTTAATAATTCTATGTGCTATTTGCAGTCTTAATATTATTTTTGCCTTTAAAACCAAAGTTTCATATTCGGATATGCACTTTCTCTTCAGTTCAATTGATATTCTTAACTTTAGAATGTGTGCATTAATTACTAATGTGCTTTATCTGAGCATAATCCTTTTGTTAATTTTGTTTATCTTGTTATTTTCTGCTGTTACCAGTTGTCCAAAGTAGATATATTCTGCAAGTATACCTTCGAGTAAAACTGATTCTCCAGCTCCAAAAGAATTATACCTTTCTTTGATTTAGGTCTACTCTTAGACCTGCTGATTTTTTTCTTGATGGTTTGTTGAAAGGTCTTCTGCTTTAACTGCAAAGGGAAATATTTTATCAGCAAAATTTATGCCTGATGTATTCTCCATTTATTTGCCATTATTTATTCCGGGACTGCTTTGAATGAGATTGTTAAAAGGTGGCTGCCTTGCCTAACTCCTGTCTTAATGCTGAATAAGCTTGTCCTCATGCAGAGTTACAGGAGTTGTTGTATGTGTGCAAATATTGTGCATAAGTTGGATGTACTTGATATCCCTAGATCTTTCAGTATAGAGGATATACTGAGTCAACAGTCCACAAAGCATAGTATGAATGGTATCTCTTCTCATATGTACTATTGTATTCTTCTGTAATATGTGAATTTCGTCCTTTGTATTGAATCCCTTTGTTATTCTTATTCTCTGGTCTGGGATAAGATTAATGTTGTGCTCATACATTCAACTAAAATTCTTGTGAGTTTTGTAAACAACAAGAAGGATGTTTTAAACTTATTAATTCTTTTTCATATTTGATAAATTCATAGGAGTAACCAATGAAAGATAGTTGTAATTATGAACATGAATATAAATTATAGGAGTTAAGCCCTTATAGAAATATTTTGTTTTGAATTAAATTAAATGAATTTAACACATAGAAAAAGATGAGAAAACCTATATTTACAATTTCTAGTAGAATTGAAAGTTTGATAACTATAAAATTTGAGCTCATTTCATACTCTTATAGGTTGTCAATAAATAATGAATAATAGAATTAATGGGGGAATTAACTGGCCATGTTTATGGACACAATCTACTGACTGATAAAAATTAGTAATATTTGAAAGATACATTACGAGCTTAATTCATAATTATAAAAATTTTAAAGCTCAGAGAGGGATCTGTATTTTATCAACCTATTTAGTAAAAGACTGAGTGTGTTCTCAAAAAATTTTGAACATTTGTGATAATTTAAAAAATATTCTGCTATTTTTTCTGGTAACTTCATTATTTAGCTTAATTTTTGGAGAAGTTATCAGAATTAAAAAACATTTTTGGTTGAGTGAATCCAAACCTTGATTTCTAAAGACAGAAAATTGAGAAAGATAAAGTAACTTAGAGGGGAATAGTAGATACTTGACAAACCTCTGATAAAATCAGAAAATGGAAAGCTGGTTTAGGTTTTGAGATAATTTCAGTTCTAACTAAAATATAAAGTCAATTTTCTTTGTAAAATATGTAGCTATCTTTAAAGTCTTGTTTTTTGAAAAATTTCTTTATCCTTGAGTAACAGTTATTACTGTATGACAACTATTGAGTAACATTTGTCATGAGGAGGAGAAAGGGAAGATTTTAAAATTTAAAGAATATAGGGTCACCATACTGATTTTTACCTCAAACAACCATGCCCTTTATCTCTACTTATGTGCTTTATGTTTTGCTATGAATAGTATCTAAAATTTGAGTTTTCAGAGAACTCATGTAACCATCTGTGAAGTATAATAGTTGCTGTCCAGAAATTGGGCCTAGTACAAAATGTAGGAAGAGATAAGGTCAACATTTTGTTTAAAGAGTAATGAGTATAATTGTGTTATGAGGGCAAATTAATTAGAGAAAAAGCAGTAAATTTCTGTTACAGACAGTATCAACAAGATCATCATTGTCTTTTACAACAGAGAATATTTATATATGTAAGCTTGAAATTTATTTGTAAATTTGTTATAAAATCTTAGTTAATTGGACTTCATTAGTAGAACAGATTTTTGAAGGTAGAGAATTAATTTCTAGATCCAGGTCTGAATTATGAAACTATTAAAAATTTCAGATATTTGTAATTAAAAATTACAGAAAGATGTCAAATTGAGAAAGAATAACTAATATAGATGAAAATTCATCATTAAACTTGATTATTTCAAGTAATTGATCATCAAGGTGATAAAGAATTGGAGTGCAGGGTTAAGAGATAAAAATTTTGTTTCCAGTTTCTCATATATGTAGACAATTGTGAACATTAATTTGTGAACCTCAAATCGCTTAGAAAAATCTTATAATGTAATTTAATTTCATTCAGTTTGAATGTTATTGTATGTTAGAAGATACTCATTTTCCCCATCATGCTAAAGCCACTTCATTATTAAGTAAAGGGTGACCCTCTAAAGGAGAGAGGGTAGACAAGAAGAGTAAGGTGCTAATAAGTAGGAGGTTAGAACACCTGTTAAGCAATTTTCAAGACAAAATTGTTTTGCTCTAATATAGGTTGTGCATAAAAGAATAGGCATAATCTCCAAAACTAATCTTAAAAGCATTTAATAGTATTTTTACAAACATTAGCTCAGTAATTTTATGTATCATTCAAAATTTTTAAGAGGTAAATTTTTTCAACCATATACTTACTAAGACACAACACGTGGATGAGGTTGTAAATATGTTGGACATATTCAAGTAATTCTACTCTTCAACAAATTTACCCATGTGAAAGATAAACCCTTTCAGTAATACTCAGCAGTCAACTGAATGTATTTATTCAATAATGTCAAAATTTCTTTGATGAGTTAAAACTTGATGATACAGTTTTACACAATGAAAAAAAAAATACACAACTGATGACACTGGTTCTTAAACAAATCTTCTGACATTATCAAACGCTTCGAAAAAGTCTATTTATCAATGCCAAATTAGTGTCTCAATGGAGGCAGACCAAGTTTCGCTCTGAGGGCATTTGCTTCCACAACTTCGTTTGAATCACTTCTTCGTCCTGTCCTTGAATTGCGATCGCTTCTGTGACGATTCCCACTTCCTCCGTGACGATCACTGTCCCTCCTAGCAGAATTCCAATCCTTTCCTGATCTGTTATCATGAGTACCATGTTGATTACGACCATGATCATCATCACGGTGTCTATGCCCTCTCCCTCCTGCAAAAAAATTTCATCAATGCTTCACAAATAGATTTTTAATTTAAGGGAAGAATAAGTTTTTTTACTTAGCACTATAAAGCGTGCACTTTTCACAGAGTGAGAGAGAGCGAGTTAAACATGACTGGGTCTCAGTTGTGTCACTATTTTTTACTTCTGTTTAACTGTGTGTTTATTTTACTATTTGAATTTTAATAATTAACAATCATAGATCAAGGAAGAGTAGTAACTTCAAGCTCTCTAAGTTTTCTTTAAATTCTTTTTGTTACATTATATTTGATGAAAGAAAAGAAAGATAATCAGTGCATTTTCCTGAGAAAGAGAAATTAGTGTACTTAATGGACCCTTGAAGTGGATGTGATTATGTGGATTCCTTTTATACCGTTCTAAGAAAAATCAAGAACAAATGAAAACAAGCATATGCTCTTGTAATTAATTTTGTAGTAAGGATGATAATTTAAGAGATAGAGTTTCGTAGAGTTCTTGATAGAGTTCCGAGTATTAACATAGGAAATTCTGACTACACTTACCAGCAGGTGATTTGGAACGGGACCTATGATGTCTCCTGTCCCAGCTTGGGTTAGATTCCCATTTTCTGTCTCTCTTATCCGAAGGCCGTTCCCTTTCTCGACTTCTATGCCTAAATAAATTATATTCTTTGTAATTACATTTCTCGTTCATATAAATTTCCATGAAAAACTTACGAATAACCAGCGATAGAAAATAATTGCAACAAGTGATGTTATGTCTCAACATTCACATATAGAGATTTTGAATAATCATTTAGAAATGTTGTTTTTTCAGAGATGTTGATGTAGTTACCTCTTGTCTCTCTCCTTCATATCCCTCTCTCTTGAACGTGATCTTCTATTTCTGTTAGCAGGAGCAGGTGACTGCTTTCTACTTTTGTCCTTTGTTGTCTGTCTTTGACTGCTGGAAGTGTTGCTGCTGTGATGATGGTGGTGGTGATGTCTGTGATTTCCTGATGCTCCTGAGGAATCTTTTTGATTACTTCCAGAATCTCTTGATTTGAGAGGAGCAGAATTCCCACCTGACCCAAAGTTTGAGCTTAGGTTGCCATTTGGTGTGTTTCCACTATCTTTCTTAGCTGTATCACCAGGTCCATCAAGATCTCCTTCTTCCTCTGATTCCATTCCTTCATCCAAGTCATCATCAAGAGCAGACACTCTGGGGTCTATCTCGTTATTTTCCTCCAAAACATGCCGTTTCTGAGGATAGTGAAAGCATCACTTAGAATTACCTTTCTTAGAATATCAAATATTGCTCATAAATATGGATGCTTTGCAAACAATTTCAAGTAATTTTAACAATCTAGTTAGGTCGTGCTGTACACCAAGCATATTGTGCATCAGTCATTCTTTATAACTTTGTTTTGGAAGATTAAGCTCTATTATTCATCATTTCACAAAAATGACTCAAATGTTTGAGTAAAGTTTTTCACACAATTGATTTTATGGGTGTCTGATCGCTACGGAAATGTTTATTTTACAAAACCTAATATAGATAAACATTCTGTGAATCATTATAATATATGATAATATGAAAGTTTTAACCAAAAGAAGCCATTAGTTTCTAGTTTAATCATACTAACAGAAATACATTTCCAAAGTATAGTTTATCATGATGATTGAATACAAATAAACACTAGTTATAACTCAATACTTTTGAAATTGTAAGATTTCAAGCTTTTGTTCATAATTGAACTCATAACATGCAATTTCTTAACAATAAAATCTCAACTTATACAAAATAAAAAGGTAACAGATTCAAATTCAAACTAATTGATATAGTATAACAAACCTGCAGTCTGGGTAGAATCACATCACAAATCCTATCCTCTCTGAGTAGTTCATCAATGAACTCATCCACATGAACAAGCTCAAATTCTGAGAATGAAATAATTCTTTCAATGAATACGTATTGATTTCTTGTAAGTGAACGTATAACAATCTAATGTGAAAAATGTTAAAAAAATGATGATAAACTTACGTCCTAGGCGATTTTGTCTTCTCAGTTTTCTGTAGTCATTAAGCAATGGTTCCAAATATTTATAGCAGTCTAGAGACGTTCCCACTAATCTCATATAGAATGCTCCAAGAACTCTTACATATCTAATCAATAAAATAATATCAATTAGTAAAGAATAGTTAATAAATACAACTTAATAATAGTACGTTTTAATGAACAAGAGTATGCCAACATGAACCAATACATCAAGTAAGAAAAATTAATTCTTAAGTAAATACTAACTTGAATTCTTCATTTTTGATGAACTCGACGATTATATCTTTTTCAGGTTGAATCTGTAGCATTTTTAAAATTAAACACAGAAATGGCGATGGCTTAATGTTTCCTCCATATACACCTCCAACATACCTCAGTTCCATAGCCTTATCGACCATAAGTTCAGCTGAAATTCAAGTTCATGATAAAATGACGAGAGAGGATTATCTTATTCTACTTTAGGAGAATGATATAGATGATAAAATTCCCAATATCATTGGATGAATGGTAAACCAGTTTATATATTTCAGAAAGCAGTCACGTATTAAATGTTACGATGATATAAAATAGTTTCACCGAGATGCCCTTACCAGTGAGAGCAAAACATTCTTCCTTCCAATATCTGCTATCATATATTCGAGAACGAATGATTTTTTCAACTAAATATTGAGGATTAGTGCCACGGATGGACTTAGCATCTTTAACTGTGCGATTCGCCATCCTGCAGCAAAATTTATACTTGTTTGATTAGATACGATGTCCTGGGTACAGTCGAGTTATATTCTTAGACGAAAGAAGGAAAACTCATTTTAAAACAGAGAATTCATTTCTCATGTTCAAAACTATCACTACACCATACAAGATAAACCGTAAACATGAAGCATTTCAATAGTCAACTTTTAGTGTGTTCAGAAGGTTAATAAAAAGAGATACTAGATCGCGCTGCAACACCCATGGCGCGTAGATGAGTTTCAGTCGTGATTTGCTTTACGTTAAGAATGGATGTAGAGTTTCTCTCGTGTTAATTCATAGGTATGATAATTATGTAGTTTGTTCGGTATATCGAATTTTAATATTCTCAATTTTATATGTAATTCGACTAAGATATGATTAGGATGTAATTAGGCAAATACTAGGCCACATACTCGAGAAATATTTCTGAGATCGTGATAGAATAATTATTCAATTTTAGCAGTTTTAATTAGAATAATAATATTTTGAAAATAACGGAGGAAATATGGATATTCAATTGCCTTTCTATAAACAAACAACTTTTAATTTTTTTTCTCTCATTTGAGTTCTCCTTTTGCGTTGTGAGAGTTTGCTTAGATCATTTGTGGTATTGAATATGTATGCTTCTTAATCGCATCTTTTATTTTTGTAGTCATAGATGCAACTTCTCAATTTTTCGTTATGATAATTAATTACTTAAATTTAAATTTTTCTTAATTTTTTTTCCTTAAGTCTTTAATGCAACTTTTTTTAGTTAAATAACAACCCTTACAATTTCTATTGAGAGTATTTACAAAACGATCTTTCCATGAGTTCGTACATAACACATAATTTTAATGTGTACCTTCGAAGCTTTCATTGTAAATTGTTTTCATTTCTTGAATTGTATTTTTATTTGACTTTCATTATTTTTATTAGTAGTTACTTTAAATCCTGAATTTTGATTTCTTGTTTTCTTCTAATTTAATTAATCCAGTTACTTGGAAAACATTTAGACCTTAAAGTTTTAAACTTAGGAATAGTGGGATATCTTATTGTGAAGGATTAAGAGATACGTATTTGGAAAAGAGTCGTAAATTGATGTATTAGTTCTATCTCTGATGTTACAAAAATATATGTATCAGTCTTAGCTGATGAACTTTTAAAACAGTATTTCCA
The DNA here is from genome assembly GCA_020796165.1 of Pantala flavescens. Classification (NCBI taxonomy): domain Eukaryota; kingdom Metazoa; phylum Arthropoda; class Insecta; order Odonata; family Libellulidae; genus Pantala; species Pantala flavescens. Next base: position 15,754,496 of record CM036881.1, on the reverse strand, counting down.
TTTAAAAATTCCTTTCCATAAAAGATAATCAATAATTCTCTTTGGCTTATAACTTATAAATGATTGATGTTGGAAACTTTAACCAAAACATCATTTACCAAGTTCAGGAATTGTTTAGTCTCTTTTGAATGCTCAATTTACTGTCAATTTCTTTGAAAGGAACCATGTTAATGTAGCAAAGAATACCTTCTTTCATTGATCCAGTGAGATAATTTTGAGAAATGGCATTTATAATCAAAAGGGGATCTCATTGTCAATTAATGATAAAAAAATAATCACCCTCTTTTTAAATTATGGTCAGAAAAACCTTAATTTTAATTCATTATTCATATATAAATTTCAAAATGGTCAATTAATTTAGTTTTTAAATTTAATTTCTCATTAAATAATGAAAGCCAGTCATACTTTTATACTCATCTGAATCTTACTTTCAGATAATTTCTGGATTATCAGAATTATTATCTATGAGAAACTGAGATTTAAACTCTCTTATAAAGCTCTAAGGTATTGTTTTACTCTTTATATGCTGTAACAGGTTTTGTGTTGGGTTATGGATGTAAACTTCTTCAAGAGTTCAATTAATCATTTGGCTATTAAACGTGAATTCTGTCATTATTAATGACTGGTTTAGGAAATTTCATTATTTCTTTAAAATAATTCCCTCAATATTCATAAGCAAAATTTGAGCCTCATCTAAACTAAATGGTTTTACTCTAGTTATGTAACTCTCAGAACCGTGTAAATATTCCTTTTCCAGCTTAAATGTCTCAAATAAAAAAAACAAAAATTTATGAAAGAGAGGTCATTGAAAAACCCCCAATATCTTAAATTTCTTGGTACATTTCCATAAAACTTTTTGGTTGTGGTGTTTGTTAATTAGTTATGCAAGTATTACTTAACATTCTAAAGCTGTGGATAATTTATGTTTTTGTTAATTGAAGTTATTAGTATTCAAAACCATATATACAAGATAGAATATCTGAAGTATGAAAAATTTCTTATAAAATGTCCTGATAATTTTGGTAAATGGCAATTAATTTTAATAATTTCAAATTTTATTACCTATTGACTTTTTCTGCAAATCACTAGGCTTCATAAGGAGAAAGACATACTCTCTTTTTTGGGGACAATTTTAACTTCATGTTTCTATTTTATTATTCAATTCTTATTTATCTTTTTTGTGTTTTTTCACAAACTTTTCTTTCTGTTTTCTCTGCGTTTCATGGTATAAAATGTTTAAAATCACATGCTTTATTAGGCTTAAATTAAAAACAAATCATTCCCTTATATTAAAGGCATAACTAAATTTTATACGGAAGTTTAGGTAATTGCTGACATTTTCTATATCTATTTTCTCTTGGGAAACAAGAAATAATCATTAAATGCATGTTAAAAAATTTGAAATGAAACATTAATTTTAGGTATGTTAGATCTGCCAAAATTTCAAAAATTGTCTTTTGATTCCTCTGTTAGCTTGATTAAGTTTGAAACAATTTATTATGTCACAGTTTCAGTAGATTGAAAGTATTCACTAGTGATAGTTCTTATTATCAAAGGTTAAACAGGAATGAAAAAGTTGCTTGTCTTATCACAAAAGTTGAAATCTTCCTTCCTTAATCCTAGGCTAAATTTTTTTTTCTAAAATAATTATCTTTTACATTTTAAACCTTAATATATAATGCATTTGAGCAGGCATTTTCTGATAAAGCATGAGGATAGTAAAAATTAAATGCTAAACTTTTTTCAGCTGCCATATTGCCTCATCATATCTTTTATCTATATTATTATCTTTCTTTTGTTCCATTAATTGGAAGAACCTCCAAGAGTATAATTACTGATACTATGAGTGAATGGTTGAATTTTCTTAAGCCTGATACTATGGAATGGTTTGCTACAGTTGCTCATTTTTTTCAAATCAAACATGTTAAATATATACCTGGGTAATTGGATTCTATGAATTCATCTTGATCTACTTTCTAATGTAATAAATTAAAAAAGTAATAATTTTACTATTTATAGATTATCAGTACTTATAATTTGTTGTTGTTTTAAATTGTTCAGTAAACAAGAAAGAGGGTTACTAATGTAAAAGACTGAATTTTAAATAAGTAAAATGAGTAATACACAATATAAAAGTTATATTAAAATATTTAATATGTTTACATAGATTAAAACAACAATGAAAAATATCACAATGAGAAAATGATCCATACCCCTTAGGGGTAGATGGTCTCTAAGTCACATGAATCTGCTTAACATGTTACATATAATATCAATATCAATTCTTATGCAGGGAGAATAGTATCATAAGGAACTGAACCAAGGATTCTGTTGGCAATCTGCTGAATAACAGCACTTGCCGTTTCCTCAATGACTGGGTTGACAATTTCCATGACTTGATCTCTATTTTGCTGGATAAACTGGGTTGAAGATGTGGCTGTTTGGAGTAAAATATCATTGTTATATCTATTTTTGAAAAACTTCCAAAATCCATGTGTATATTACTAAAATTGAGTATTTTCAGCGATGCATGTCTTATTTCTTTAAATTTAGGGCATGAACTAATAGAAATTATACAATATGAAAATTCCTCTACACCAGCTTCATTTTATGATGTAGTATATTATAATACTATATTTATTTATGGATAAAAATATAATATATATTATAAAATAATTGTTAATGTCTGAATTAAATATTACCTCATTCAAAAACAGAAATTCTTGACCAAAATTATGATTTGCTTGTTAAATTAATATATTTCTTTTGTGCAATATTATACTAAAAGAATTATGGAGAAAATAAGTCAGTATATTTTATGGAAGTTAATTTATAATTAAAATTTAATAAAAATTAAATTCCATCAGAACTAATATTTAAAGCTACTTTGGTATACACTCTTATGGTATACTTAAAAACTCTTAAAATTATCAAATATATAAAAAGAATTTGTAATATGTTGACAATTATTAAGCATTAACCAGGTGGTTAGGTATGAAAGATTCAAGTATGGAATATATTTTTTATGAAGACTTTTAGGGATATGAAATGATAATAGTAAATTATGGTGATAATTTTTTGAGAATAAATTTAAGAAACAATTTCATCATTTTATTTCTATTCTTAAAATTCCACTCAGGTCAACCACTCTCAAGATGCATTCTTATGTTCATAAAGCAATAGTCATACTTACAAATGAGATCATTTCCTTTCGCACCTCCGAGGAAATCCATTTTGGAGTCTCCTACTTTGACCTTGGTGACAACGTCTGTTACTTCCAGATATTTGGCACCACGCTTCTCAACAGTCTTTCCAGTGATCTTAAGATCTGCTTTTGTGTTAGCTATTTTTTAAAAGAAAAGTTTAAAATATTGTTAATTTCAAAAGCAGCGGAATACATCATGCATGAAAAATTTAGACAGAATTTTAATGAGGTCCCTTTCCCCTCTACACCATCTTCGATGTTAACGGACGTTTTTAGCCCAAGCTCCAATTATTTAAATTTCATTTAAAAAATCGTTATTGCTGTAGTAATTATGATTTTTATAATGATGGTGATTTATTTATAATTATGAGTAACTTTGAGGGTATATCTAAACAATCACATTATAAAATTTAGTCATATTTTCTCTGTGACAACTTTAGTTCTGTTATGAATTATTCTCAGGGGCCTCACCATGTGAAGGCAATCTGTGCAACAACATTATTGTTTTTGGCTAACATTTTGTTTTGTGTTTATTATTAAGATGTACTCATACGCATGTAGTGAAAAGTGAAAACGTGAAGTATTTGTTATCTTTTTCCCTTAAATTATTTAGAGGAAAATGTTGATTTTTGTTCATAGTTTGACTGAAAGGAATTCTAGGTAGTGCAGTATGATGTATAATTATGTAATATTCGTTAAAGGTAATATAAATTTCTTTGTAAGTATTTTTGAACCTGTATTTTTAACATTGAGTGCAGATTCTAAGCCTATTTCATAAAATCATAATGTTCCAAAGGTTCTTTTCCCTGAAATTATTGGATGACAAAAAATATATTCAAATTGTGTAAAGATTTTTTAAATATTTTCAACTAATTAACATCCATGAGCTCTTTGTAAAGTAAGGTCATAATCAGCCTCTCTCAAGAATTGGGTAATAGTTTTCTTAAATCTTCTATTTCCCTCTTAAGTGTGTAGGATTTTGGTTACTGTGATAATCGTTTTTCGGAAAGCTAGTAGCAACATATTTACGGGTTTATTAGTTGTAAATGAAATTAATCTTCGTGATTATAACTGTTTAAGTAGTACTTCTGCTAATGGTATTAGACTGGTATTACTACATAATTTTACGAGGTCGAAAAGTGTTGATATATAGATCCGTTTGCTGGGTTCTTGCGCCAGGCGTTTTCGCTTGTCGGGGAAGGTTAATAAAATTAATTTCTCCAGCTGCTTGGGAAACATATACTTCTCGTTACCGGAATGTTGCAGAACTGGTCCTTCGGTGCACAAATAGGGCACGAAAACTTCTCGGTGATTTCCAAAGAAATGCATCACTTTAGTCATTTAAGTCTAACCTTTCTTTTGTAAGAGATTATTACCCGCATCTGTTTCACTTTAATGCAAGTTATGTTCGCAGGATTTCCTCACAAAAACTTCAAATATAGAATCCACGGCGGTTCTCAATTGTTGCTATAATTGTCGGAAACCTTGAGATACTTACTGATGTTGCTGACGAAAACTCCTTTTCCGTTGAGGGGTACAAGCAAGAGGCGTCCCTTTACGTCAAATTCAGTGTTGACATCCAAATGTGGAAGGGTGACTGAAAATTCAATCTGGTTGTTCTTGATATCGGTCCTGGGAATAGAGAGAGTGGGGTTCAAGGTTTAAAATGTTATTCTTCAAGAGTCGAACTTCTCGTGAAGTTACATTTTACGAGGAATAGATTTTTAAGTGTATACGAATAATTATTACGCTTTTCTAATTTAATTATAATAATTGTTGTCAAAATTAGAGATAACAATGTAGGCTGCGACAGAGTACGATGGATTTTATGACCGATGTAATATTTATGTGATATATATTACCAATTTTATATACTAAATAGTAGTTATACATTTAATAACTTCAAGGATGTTATAAATTTTATAATGTAATCGATGTTTATAAAACTGTCTCTTAAGTATAAACTGCTTAAAACTTATGGTTCACATAATATGAAAATCGTATGATACGATGTTAAGTATTGAAAAAACTTTCAGTAAAAGCAATTTCCTCCCAAGAAATTCTGCCAACGATCCAGATTACTTACTTGAGTTTGTTTATTTGGAAGGCACTTGCACCTTTAACCTTCAAGTTCTTGAGGATTGCCGTCACCTGAAGAGCGTCGTTGTCCCTTTCCACTTGAAGCACTGGAAGGACGAAGGGCTCTAGGGGAGGGACTTGCATTTGAGGTATTCCTGCAAAATAATGATGTTTCATGCAATTAGAGTCTATTTATGTATATAATGACGAAATATTTTTAGAGAATGATTATTTATCTCTGAAATCTATTCTCCTATTAAATACTACTATTAATACTACTAAATTAAGTCAATTGGTATCGTAGTGTTCTCGAACGGATATAAAATTTAGGACGAATGCTGAAATTTTAATATATTAACGTATTACGTTCTCTGAATTACAACTCAAAGTTCAGAACCCACGAGAGATAACTACACAAAATCATAAATTTAAATTCTAACTTACTTTACCTTTGTTAAAATCCAGCATTTGAACTAACCTACATTTTGAGCAGCTGTGTTTAAAAAAAATCAAAATATTTATTAGTTACGTAATTAATATGAATATTGCGAATAATAACTTCTTTGGTATGTGTGATTACATTTTTTTGCTGAAGAATACGTTTCTAAAGATTTGAAACAAAGCTCAGCTCTACTGTAATTATTAATTTCATTCATTCATATTTTAATATATTCAGCTTTACTTTTTAATGATAAAATTTTACATTGATTCGGATCTGTATTCCAGATATATTGAGTTATGATTCTTTTCCAACTATGAATATAGTTGTTTATTTACCACAATCTTATCACTGTGAAAAATCGACGTAGTTAACAAATCTTTAAATTAAAAATTAAAAAACAAAGTATCAAAGAATTATTGTATGATAGTAACGAAGAACTATCTTTTATATGAAAATTATGTATCGTTTTATATTTGTTTATATTTCCTACGATGTTTTCCTTCACTATTAGGCTATCCAAATGGTCCGTATGGTTTATTCAATGGTATACCTTCTCCTCCATAAAGGATCACTCAAACTTATGCATCCTTCCAGAGTTCTCAATCGGCATAGCTATAATTCCGAGGTCGTACGCAAATGAGGTGGTCAAGTTTCAGTTTTTCGAGTGAGAGAGGTTCTTATGACATCTCAGGTTCTGTTTTGCCTTTAGCAATGCCCTTATGATGGCAATGACCTAATCTCATAATCTTTCGAAGGACCTGCATCTCCTCGTCCAGTCTTAGTTAGATTAAACAAACCGAAAGCTGTTTTAGCGATTACCTCTCGTTCATTCTACCATCTTAACGTCAAGGTTCATTTGTGAGAAAGTTTAAGTTAATCTTTTATAAAATACAAAACTCGTCACAGGTGAAAAAATCGACTATGAATTACTGCGCTATAATAAATGAAATAATTCTTTGTATTTAAGTAGTAACTCGTTATCCGTGCCATGGTAACTTGGTCGAGCGTCATTGGTCTCGAGTTCGATTCCCGGACACTACTTAAAGTATCGTATTTTTGTAGAAAATACTGCTATTACCGGCGTTTGGTCATCATATCGGAAGAAAGTCCTTCAAAGTCACGTTTGGCTTCTCTACAAATTTCGCTCTTTCCTTTTAGTGTCGCGACCTATCTTTTTTTTTCGACAATAGTGTCGGGCCGTGCGAAATGGAATCGTGAACTGTGTCACAGATGAGGAAGAGGTCGTGTAAATATCCATCCTCACTGTCTCGCGTCGATTCCAATCTCTGTTACGTCACGCAAACGCCTCATTACGCAACAACACTTAAGAAAGACCCCCATGTTGTTCTCAATGCGAAAGTGGGCTGTCACAAATCACGACCGTGCCTCAAAGAACACGGGCGTGTAGCGAACACTTAATTTCATTAGAGGTTTCGGATGTATGTAATGTATGAGATTGAGATCCGTTCAGCTGAAGGTATTTTCCATCATCGATGAAAACATATACGTAGTAATAGAAATACGTACGTAGGCTGTGTTCAATTTCATGGAAATGTATTTTACGAGTGCGAGATCGTTTTGGCAATGAGTAGGTTGTCAGGTCACGAATTTGAGGTCGATCCAAACACTATCCGAGCCAAATATCTTCTTAGAGTTTTTATTGAAAGGTATATTAAATATTTCACGAATAAAACAACTTGTTAAATAGTTTCAGTAAATATGCCATTGTCGAAAAATATTAATTATAAAATTAAGTTCCTAGAGATTTCGTAGAATATTGTTTCAAATATTTTTTTCTTTCATTCTTATACGAGTGTATTTCAATTGGAAAAAATAAATGCATTTAAATATTATTCACTTATTTTTTCTATTTGCAAGCCAAAGTGTTTATTTTCTGAGACTTTACGAGGAAAGCGATAGGCGTTACTTCTTTGTGGTTGCTATGATACGACAATCAAAGCGTGAAAAAAAAAACATAATAGCCTCAGGGTTTTATAATAATTGAAGGTTACAGGTATGGTTTTCCCCTCGTATTATTAACCTCTCTCCATCTGCCCTTGCATGTAGACGAGGAAAATAGAATTAAATTGATCAGTTTGTCTTTTAGTTTATAAAATCCGGGAGATGAGGAATTAATATATACGTTTATAGAACAAAATTTGTACTTTATTAATTCCTCTTGTTGATAATAATGTTGAGAAAATCTACTCTTATTTAGTGAAAACTTTTGAATCGCTTTTAATTATATAGGATTTATGAAACGCATCTTCGATGAAGTCTTCGATAAAAACGGTGAATCGTATACATTTACGCAATCCCTAAGTCACTTTTTGCAGTGGTTTCGCACCTCAGCTTTTTTAACGGAATTTTCCACCTCATCATCGCGAGTTCATCTCTTTAGACAAATGCCCTGAAATCGTCGTTGGCATCGACACTTACGTCACAGCTTAAGGAGGAAACTCCGCACTAGCGACCTTGATATCTCATGTCCAATGATGTTACCTCTGTATAATCAAGGGCGACGTTAGAAGATCCCGAGTTTCAAGGTGTGCTGTTTCTCAAAGGAGCGAGGATAACGTCTTATTGGGATTAAGAAGATCGATATTTCAAGTTGTCGTACGTACGTTATACGAGGCACAATATGGATTTATTAAAGACAGTTTGGGCCCCACACGAAGGGGTTACGGAGTTAAAAATTTTCATTCTTTTTCTACGTTAACTATTCATGCTTATTAAGTACTTAAGAAAGTATAAAAACATGGAAATCATTTTGTATAAATTATTAGCGATCCAAACTAACTATACCGTATACTATTTGTGAGAAGTAGGGCACGTAATTATAATTTTGATCGATGTTTCATCGGCATTTTGGAGGTTAGAACTTGTATTGACGAAAAGGGTTCATTTTACGTATGGATTTAGGTATTTTATAAACAAGTATTTGATTTAATAATATTGAAATACATTCATTAAAGTTTAAGTTTTACTATTCATCTACTTTATGAACTCCTGCTGAGTTTATCTTCATAATATTCGTTTAATTTCTTAGCGGCTTACTTTTGTAGAAATAATGACGGTAGGAGTGTATCGTTTCACGAATACTTCGTCCATTTATCGTAAATCAGTAATATTTAGTTAATTGTACTAAATTTCACGGATAGTTTTAATCGATGCTACAAATTACGAGTGAAAATTAGTTTCAGCAAAGAGAATTTTGGATGGTTACCCACAATTACAATACTCATCATAGTTTATAAAATTTATATTCCCAATTAATTAAATAAAATCTCTCTCAATTAATTGCAATTATTTTAATCCAATTTCCCAATCAAGAAAATCATACCAACTGTAAAGAATGGAAAATTTCGCATCGACTGATCTTACAGAATACTTTTTGTGTCTTACATGCATATGAAGCTTGGTAAAGAATTTTACAATCAAGTACAGAAAAGGAATTATTAAATCGAAGTGTATCTCTGTAAGTGAAGAATGAATAAGTGTAACCTAAAATAAAAGTTCCTTGGGAAAGAGGTATTTCATTTTCGACCAAAATAATTAATGACCGGTTCATTTAAAACTTGATTGATTTATTGCATGAGTTCAGTCGAGTAAATTGCAGATAAATATCTATCTAGGACATCACCTAGCATCTATTCGCTATATGAATTTATACATATCGAGTGTTGAATCTAATCGAAAGAATTTGGGTGATTTCAAACCGAATAAAATGTTGCTGCTATAGAATTACAGATGTAGAGCAAATAGACTTTCTCTGCAGTCAACAGTAACTCAACTCCGTGTTCACCTACTTCTATAATCTTTACGCAACTTCGATTCTTGTATTCGGTCACAAATCTCATTGTACTTTCGAATAGAGGAATTCAGATAGAAGGTATTTCTTAATCGATTTGATTTTGGGGTTGGGGATACTTCGTTTCGTGTTGGAGATATCGTGGTTCTCAAAGGGTTGTTAGAGAAGAGTTTGACTCACCTTTAGCCAGTTGAGGACGGATGTTCTCAATTAGCTTCACGGTGCAGGCGTCGTAGTTAGGGTCGGTGCGTTTGCAGAATTGCAGAAACGATGCTGGAAAGAGACAATAGGGAAAGATATCGAATTATTTTACTCTTTCAGGGAAATCAGTCACTGCTTAACAAAGATGTTTATTTTGACATTCTTTCGGTTGAAATCACTTAAAGTTGAACATTCTAAATTTTTATTCCATATTTTCTTAATTCAACTACATTGATCATCCAGATAATATTTCCTTTTGGAAAAATGTATAGGAGAAAATTACATTCATATAAATTTGTAATAGATAATTTAAAATCTTACAAAATTTATGTAAGTAATGAGCTTCTTTAATTATTTAAAGAAGTGTGAGTTCAACTATGTTTTGAAGTTGATTAAATTTGAGTAATAATAATAATTTTTAAAGCTATAAAGTAGTGATTGGGAAGTAAAATAAATTTCTCGTAGGAAAAACCTCGTATTGTTACAATAAATAGAAACATATCGGTGTCACAAAACAAAGTTTATTGTACCAAGGAGAAAAATTTATATGTTCTCCATAGTATTTATAAAATATCATATTAAATTATTCATATATATGATGGTTATTATTATGATGCTTCGACTGATTTCTCCAGTTTTGCTTGTGTGTCGAAATGCGATCTTAAGGGATAATTAATAGAAGTAATTACTTTTTACTCATAAATAATTATAATCCATATGTTTGAGTATTAAAGTAAACATCGATTGAAACATAAATCAATAATCTTTTTCAATTTCGAGTTTTACGAAAGAAATAATCCGAAGTCTATACATCTTTTCGTTGAAGCTCGCGAATCGAACGAAATCATAGCGTTTCCATGGTAACCATAATGTGTATTGTATGAGCGTGAAAAATACACTCCGACGCAGTCAATTCAAAAGCAAACGGAGAACAAAAAGAGACTACACTAATGTTTCGTAATCGCGGAAGTGTAGTCAAGGTGAATTAGCTTCGGTATAATGTTTCGAACTCCAAAGAGTCTTTCATGAAATCCATCAATCGCAGGATATCCATAACGCATTCTATCTAGTTCAAATGGGTGGTGGTATAAAAAAAAGGTTAGAGCCGCATCGGATCGGAGAAAGTGTCGTGCCGGACAATAAATGTGAAGTGAACCAGTGAAGCTTAAGAAAAATAATGTGTACAGAGCACTTTCTCAATTGACTGGGGGATAGAAAACTTTCCCTAGTTTTCCCTTGACGAAGAAAATAAATCCTTTCTTACGATACGCTGGGGATTAGAGTTTTTTACGAGTTTCCTCATTCGATTGTTTTTTATACTGATTTTTAGCGCGGATCTGTTTTCCCTGGAAACAAACATCTAATGGCTAGATTCTTGATAATGTAGGAAATATTTCCCCTTGAACAAGCAATTAAATTATTGGGATTTTCATGTTATGAGGCTATAAACTCTCAGATGGGTGGTCCGAAGGAATGCAATTATTTTGCCTTTTTTAATAGTTGAAATGTAATTGAAATATCGTTTAATTAACTATATTTTAATGAGATAAAATTATCAGTATTTAATGGAACTTTAAGCAGAATTAATCATTTTAATTGAAATAATTTTATTTTTTGGCTTTAAAGTTTCAATATCAGGGTAATTAGAAAAATAATATTGCGTTGAAATGATAATGTATTGTCTACGAGTACATCGACAAATATTACTTTTATGTTATTTTATCTACGACTATTAGGCATAATGAGAGTATTTCTCTGAGATAAACTATATCTCCGGAAATATTAACGTGATTTGAGTTTTTCTCAGCATCGCTTAGATACTTCTGTTATACTTCATTATGGTTAGTATTTCTTATCCTGTCCAATACTATCCTATTATTTAAACTCTTAACCATCCATAATTACATCTCAAAGTTCTTAACTAACTAACGATGGTAAGTTAATAAATGGAACACTGAAATATTTAAATTTTAAAATTTTTTAAAAATAAATGTGAATATTAGAGAAGGGATTAGTTCCCACACTTTGATATTAGCAGATAGAATGGTAAAATGTAATTTTCGAGTTATTTGTAGGCATTGATATAGACTTGAGGAATTACTAAACGACTACACTCATGTGAACGATAAATATATTATTGACTACTTACGTAGTTTCTTGGTGGCACCAAAGGCGGTGGACGCCAAACCCAAGCAGATTAGGATCGTGAAGAATGTCTTCATCGTGGTTGCTGTCACACCCACTCGTTGAAATCACCACTGGTAAATAGGGAAAAAAATCTTAAGTCTCCCGCAGAACACCTTCCGGCAGAGGTTCCCTCAAATCACTCTCCAGTAGCTGCGAAAACGAGTTCAAATTACCTACCACGGAAAAATAGAGGGATACTGGAGTTGGTGGCCTCTTGAATGGACTCTACGAAGTGGATTGGACGCTCAAAAACTCTCTCCTCTCATATATACACAGCTCTGAAGAGGGGGATGGGTGTTCGCTTAGCAATCCCTCCCCACTCGGGTTTACCCCTCCACAATGCTACCCTTCGTCCTTAAACGAATCTTTCCTGTCCCCATCGCCTTTAGCCTTTGGCAGCCCACACCATCGACTTGTCTGGTTACGAGACACCGGTATCGGTCACCGTGTCACCATTTGACGATCATTGCGGATTTCGGAAGGGTCTGATTTGAAACGATGCCTCGTATACCTTTCGTACATTAGTCAATGGCCATGTTTACGAAATTAAGTTTACGTGTCTATGAAGAAATTGAATGACAAAATTTGTTTTTCTATATAGTCTTTTTTTTAGGGACCTAAAAGTTGAATATTGCGTATATTTATGTATAATTAAAGTTATCTAATAATATAATAGTAGATATTTCTCAATCCCTTATATGGCAGATTATCTACGATCTTATGATGTACAAATTATCTCGCATGAGCAACTTCAGAGTTCGAATGATTATGGTAATGATTAAAATGTGATAAAATTACGGGCTATAAATTCTTGAAGGTTAAGAGTTCTTTCGAAATATTTCAGTATAGTCTTTCTACATTTGAGGTCCATGTTTATGTTAATTATTTTAAAATTTTTATTATATTAAAAGTCCATTTTTATATTAATAACTCCAAATCCAAGGAATTTCATAGGTGAAGTAAATCATCATTTTCGAAAATAGCAATTTTTCGAAAGTTAATACATTTGCTATGTATGTGAGTACTAAAGAACAGATTAAAATGATAATTTAAAGAAAAATTTTATTTATATTTTTTATTTTAATCACAGGACTATTTTCTGCTTGAATATAGCAGTCAGGAAATGCCTTTTGTGTTGGTATTAGGTTAACTGAAAGTTTTTAATGATCATAATTAGTATTCAGAAAATCAAAAAGTCAAATATCTAATATGTTCCATGGGGTGAATACAATATCATGAAGTAATAGATCTCAATTGAACATATCCTTGATTGTTTAGTGGTGCCAAGGGTGAATAATGCAGTAGAATCCGTACTGATTGATCGATTGTTTTCCTTGAGATGTTGTTGATTGATATTTTCCTTCACTAATACTATAGATGAAATTTTTAATTGACGTTTTATAAAAGTTTAGTTTCCGGTATTAGCAATAGTCGTTTCTAGTTCGAAAAGGTGCGTTTTATTGACCTTCGTGGAACAACGTGACCGACCACCGCTCTGATATATATTTATTAAGGAGCTGTATTTGAAATTGATATGGTGTAGAAGTTTTCATCAAATGTTTTTGTTAACCATGATTAATTTTCGACAAGATACATTGAAAAATAGAATCAAGATGATCCAGCGGGAGAATTTATTTCCATATATCAAAATTTCTTTAGGTTTTTTATTTTATGTTTCTTTCCCTCAGAATTTAGTTTAAGTAATTGATGGTTAATAGTTTAATAAAATAGTCAATTAAATGATGCAGGGAAACTCTGTTCAAATATGGTAAAAAATTAAGTTACAAATTAATTTGTAATATATATCTATCTAATATCATTACTTACACGGAGTTAGTATCTCAGTGTTTATTATTATTTTCTCAGACTTAATTCCATAGCAGAAGGATTTTTTAACAAATTATTATATTTTACTTTGGTTTAATTGTAAAAAAAACTTAACTTTAACAATTTCAACTGTTATAGGCTCGATTCAGTGTTATAAAGAGATAAATTAAAAATTAAGATTGTGATTCGATATATTGTGAACATTAAATTGTTAGTTATCGTTGCAGAAATTTTCTTTCCATTCATAATTTATCATACTCGGTGTATTGAGGTCTCTGGTCTTGCTTGGGCGATTAAAAAGTAATAAGAGAGAAAATTTTTTCTTGCAAGATGCTTTTCCAGAAATATCACCTAAATTCAGAGAAAGTGCATTTGGTGCAAAAAGTTAATGATGGCCAAACAACGTGGGTGTTGTTTGAGAAAAGTCATCCAAAAATACAATAACTCAAGGATAATCTCGTATACGGCAATTAAACTTTAACTGAGTATTCATACTAAAATCTAGCGATTTTTTATCTATCCCTTGGTGTAATAAAATACCTCATCTCGTAATTTATCAAATAATAAAGTAAACTTCTATTTAAGGCTTTAAAGTAGGTGGGTGAAATTCACCACTGGATAAAAATACTTCAGGAAATGGGCGTTCCACTGAGATGATGCGAGCCTAATGCTGCTTTTGTTGTATATTTCGTTCACCCACCATTTCGCAAGTATTATGACCAGCAGCACTATTGAACCCGAGGGACATTGCATAAAATTTTTAAATCGCCTATGTCCAGCTTATAAGATATCTGACAAAAGACTCGTAAACAATATGTATGCAATTCGATGCAATCTCAAATTTAAGGCAAACGAATGATGTATTAAATCATAAAACGTGAGATAAAAATGGATGATAAATTCCTCGAAAAGAATTAGAGAGCGTAGAATAATTGACAGTGAAATAAGGGAACTGAACTGTTTTGAAAGCAACTACAAGCCATGAAAATTACGATCAATAAAACATAAAACGTCTCATCAAATATTGATTTATAAAAAATACATTCATTATTTATTCATCATCACAGTAATTATATTTAGTTTGGTATAATAATTTTTAACATCAGTCGAAATGTGTCGAGTATAAACACTGACTGCAGCTTTCGTGAAAGGCAGCGAAATCGGTTCTCAGCGTAAGATTTTGAAACCACAAACCCGTCAGGACATTTATTAAAATTCACATATGCCTCGCGATGGTTCCGTATGCGATTGGAATAATGATAATAAAAATTTACGATCGTGACGTGAGAGTTGGTGAAATCTTACGATTGTATTGTGTATGTTGCACCAAATTAATTGCTACGCGTTAGTAAGATCGCACATTCCCTTAACTGTATAATGCAGTGTACCCCGAAGGTACAAATGGAAACTGCAGCACATCACGGAATTAATTCCAGACGGAGTAAGAAGCCGGTTTCTCGTTGGAAGCGATCCATGGAAAGGGAGAGTGGATTTTTAAAGAGGCCGCCAATTGAATAACACAGAACGGCAGCAGCTATTAGAAGCCCACGGAGGAATTCATTAACCCTCAGAATGTGTTTGGGAATGACCCATAGAATTCGCTCGTTCGGGATTTTCCCAGCAATCAAATCTAAACGAATCCTTTCGCGGACTGACGTTTTATGTGGACAAACGACTCTCACCGTACATTTCGCTTCCTGAGATTCGCCACACGGAACCATGTACGTGAAAGCTCTTACGTAACGATGTGAATCACTCGCTATTTATTTGGGTCTCATCGTGGATACGGGGTATTATTTCTAAAGGTCCCTTTTAAAACTTATGTATGGTTAAATATTTTTAAACTACGCGAATTAATGGTTAATAAAAAAGGAACAGATTTTTATGTATTTATTTAGAATTTTACATATCTGATTTCATTAGAAAATACGTAATTTATTGACTATAAAATAGGGCGAAAACCAATGATAGTAATATATAAAATAGCATACATATTTCATGCAATAGAAAAGATTCAGATTTATTTATTTAACATTCTTATGAAATCTTTATTTGACAAGCAATTACAGTGAGGTACTCTACAAAGGATAAACACTTACGTAAAGTACACTGAGAGGAAAATTTACCAATTTCTCCATTCGAACCCGGGTCTTCGACATACAAAGTTATCATGCTAACCACTCTACCACCGAGGAAAAATAATTTGGCAAATGGATTGAAGAGTATAAACCACAATAATCATATATAGATTCAGTTCAATCTTCTTTTTATGCATAGAAATATTAAAGTAGTAATTAAACTAGTTCATAAGAATTTTTTGGAAAGCTAATTTGATTTAAAATTTGAAGTTAAGGTGAGTTTGATCAAAATTAGGGTATCGTATATAAATATCTCTCAGTTGGAACAAGCAGTTTACCAATGACAATAATCGAATGAGCATTCTATCGCAAACGTTACATAAACAATTAAGAAAACACACACAAGGACGAGCAATGATGAATGGTACAAACAGGGGTAATTACCTATCGGTGCGAGATTGGGTAACATTCATCATTAGAGGCTGTTTCAACGAGAAACAATCTCAAAGGAAGTCTTACGATGACAAGCGGTTCATTCTCAGTAAAACAGTCTCCCGACTTTCGTTTTAGCACATAGTTGTCGTTCAGTGTTTTCGTTCGAAACTGCCGGGATTTTCTCGACGTTCTCTCTCAGGAATGGAATAATTAGCACCCATAACGAATATGTGCCTGAATAATCACCTTCATACCTCAAGGAAGTTCGTAAAAATCGACATGTTGAAGTTTTAACCAGTTCTACCACTCAATGGGTCGATTTATCCCTTTTTCGATACTCGATTAGTACTTGATATCGAATCGAATATCGAATTGAATATAATCGAATTCTCGATTTTTTTTTACTTCTTTTTACTTTTTATTTCTTTCGATATCTACAAGAATGATACACAACTATGTCTAAGAGTGATTATGGGTGATGTTTTACGTCTCTAAGGTGGACGAATTCCGTTTCAGAATATTCTCACCGGTGACTCATGCGATCTTCATCTCGTGTCCAAGCGACACGCATTCTTGAAGGTCACTTAAGGAACACGCATCTTCGCTTTTTTTTAAAGTTCCCAGGAGGAAAGATGGTCTGATCTCGACCGAGCCCTCGAAACCGGCTCTAGGGATTTTCAAGATTATGAGACCGCAGTTTCACGCCATTATCATTCAAGCGAAACTTTTTGATCGCTCGTAGTTTTAAGTTGCATTCACGATACTCTGAGCTTATCGAAGTTAAATGTTTCATTATTTAATTAAGCATAGTTATGACCCCAAAATGTATTTTGTTGCAGGAAGGTAAAGACTATAAGTCTGTGTCTACAAATATTATTTAAAAATTAGCCACTAGCTTACATTAGCACGCTCATCCTTATTGATGATCCAGTTTGGATCTGTCCAATTAATAGTCCACAGTATAATATAAGAGTTACTCTAATTTTCTCCAGAATTTATTAATTAACTGTGGCTCGTATATTGATCATTAAAATCTTCTTGTACTCATGACTTGAATAGTAAGAGATGATTTTGTGCAGATTGTCAGAAATATATAACTAACTATACCAGCACGTTTTGCAGTCCATTGTCGCTTGATAGTATGTTTCTTATGAATAAATAATTCGTTAGATTCCATGGCTGTTCAGATGCGTAGTTTACTTACTCTAAAAAGATTATAATTCTCATTTTTTAGGCTAGACAGTCTTAATTCATAGCAAAAAGTCCTATTTTAATATGAACAGAATTTGTTAATTTTACCGTAAATGGGATAGTAGTAGGATATTTTACAAATGACCATTATTTTTATGGTGGAAATAGATAGCTTTAATTTTTAAATGAGTCGTGGAAACATTACTGAGTCGTTTTTAAATTTAGATAAAAATAAGAAATTTAAATTCCTCTTTTATTTGAACACAGTACTAATGCATAAAAAGTTAACACTATTCCGTCCATACGAAATGACATTCTAATGTGTATGCATGTATGAATTTATTGGTTAAACTGACTTTGTAATAAAATTTTACCTTTTACCTGTCTTTAAGTATGGAATGTTTGTTGCATATCTTCATGTCTCCAGTCTCTCTTCTTCACAAGGCTCTAACGATTTTAAAATTATTCCCATCACATTTACAGCACCATAATCTTCGATCTACCTGTGCAAATGTCGTGTCAAACAATCAGCATACATAATGCATTTCATTATGAATAATCGATTGGTAATGCGATAATATATCTCCGATGATGATATTCATTACTCCTCATAAATGTATATTCAATCGTCCTTCTAATAAATGTGAATTCTATCTTTATCCAATCTTCTGTTCACCTTCGTCAGCTCTTAGAAACTTTGAAACTAAAGAATTGTTGTGAATATTCCCTCTGTTGATAAACTGCTCTTGGTTTTCATCTGTTATGCGTTGTTTGAGATACAGACTGTATATCCCGTACAACTTCTTATTAGAGTCGATATATGCTTGAGATTTTCCCATTATTTCCCTCTCCTATAATTTAAATTGTACTAACAGCAAAGCAACAAATTATAATTCAAGTTATTTAGAATAGGATCGATTCATCTTCGAAGGCCACGCTGGTGCGGTTCTTTTTAATCAAGGAAAATTGGATATTTGATCACGATCAATGCAATTTTCACGTGCACTCACATCGACTGGTCCTTCAACCTGCATCTCATCATCATCGAATTGGAAATTTCCGGGTTGTTTGGGTAAAATGGACGATCCAAGGCAAAGCACTTAATATGGATCGGTTGTACACATCGAAGACGTTTATCGGAAGCGAAGATGTCCTTCGATCCAGATCGTGTGAAATGAAAGCAGTTTTTAAAAGGAGTTAAAAAAACTACCGGGAAGTACGCGTGATGCATCACAGAATTAATCCATCGGAAGATGTTATGGCCATCCAAGACGTCAAACTAGACAAAGGAACGGAAAATTTTTAAATAATAACTCAATAATTCTCGTATTTTATTTTATCTCGAGGTTATCCCTAAACCTTCACATCGTAATGTAAGCAACGTTCACATTGATTTTCATGCGCTTGTATGATTTCTCGTCGTAAACGAATTAATTGAGTCTTTGCACTTGATTTGCAATTAGAAATTACCATTCAAATAGTTTAGCTCTTTACGTAAGATCCATCCATGCGTTTTCTATGATACCATTGCTGTCGTTTACTTGGCAAGGGATAAGTATGTTTGGAAAGCGTTGCAAGTTGTACTTCATGCGCAAGATCATGAATCCTTAACCCGCTGTCCTTCAGGTGAACAAACGAAACAACAAGGACGCAAGATTTACGACGGTGGTCCATGGAACAAGCGTGACGACAGTATTTTTTTTACTGCGTCGGGTAAAAGCCGAATTTCAGGAAAGGGAAGAAAACATGGATATGGTTTACCATTTCCTTGTACATTCATCTCAGGGATTTATTTTTTTTATTTGAATATCGACCTGCATTTCTCTTAACCTTATTTAAAAAAGAACTCGTGAACTTAACGTACAAGGCGAAGCGTTGGGAAATTCATTCCGGATTGAATGGGTTTAAAATATTTATGTCGTGATAATACAAAGAGGGTAGTTAATTTTTTTAACGAAATAGATTGTCATATTTATTGAATAAGGAATTCAACTCGAGAAGGGATCTAATCTGAAAACATAGGTGAAAGTCATATAATATAATTTGCCTATTAAATTCACATAACATTCAAAGGGAAGATCAAAGATATTTTAATATGCTTTCCGTAGAGTTACATAAACTTTGAAATAGAAAAAATTCTCCAATCTTAAAAGTAAATTATTTCTAATAAAACAATAAATACACACGAGAGAATCAAATTAATATAATTTTACTACCGAATAAAATGTGTTTTACTAGAAAAATCATCATGTCGTGCAGTTCTAAAATTAAAGACGTAAGTTGTGTTATGCAATGTCAAAATTGCAATCAATTCCATTTCAAATGCTTACTAAATGAAGGGAATTAGTATGGAAAATAATAAATCATGAATAAAACAGTAGATTACATTGGAAAATAAATCATCACTTCCTTGAAGGACTGTTGATTGCATATTCAATTTCTAAATGAATGATTCACCTGTCAAATTAGAAAAGAATCAACCTTTCACTGGATCTAATAACCTGGAAATGACTTGCTCTACAAGAATTTTATCTCTTCATCCTGTCGTATCGTCACCTGCTGGGAAAGGTATTGCTGATTCTCATTTCATGCAGATTTCAATCCAACTAAGGATCTCAGCTTCACAACAATCACCTACGTACGTCACTGTCACTGAAAGTGAATCAATGTTACATAAATTTCCATCGGGAAAAGGGATTGCCAGCATATGTTCTGGTGGTGGGATAATCTTGTGCAATCTAATCTCACTAAGTAACTTTATTAATCATTAACATTATTTACACTCAAGGGTATTTAGTGTTAGTATTCCAATGTACATGTTAATTTTGATTTCTGTCTTTCTTATAGTATTAATATCTACTGTAAAACACAATTTCCCAACCTTTTTTTTATTTATAAATGGGACAGACGTCTCTGGATGTCTCTCTTATTTATCCTGGTGGAAGTTGTTTTAAATTTTTCAATCAATGACGTATTTTTCCTAATATTGTCTTGCTGAAATCCTCCCTCCATTGTATTCAGCTGTATCTTTAAATTTTCTACGAGTTTTTGCTCTCATTTCACTTAAAATTATGAATTATCTAGTATTCAAACTCTAATATATAAGGAGACTTCAATTTTGTAGTCAGTTTGAACACACTTTTATTAGCGGAATCTATTATTAGCCTATTTATTTTCGTTATATAAATAAATAATTAAACTCGAACTGTTAATATGTTGGATCTATACGTATATTTATTTAAAATTATAATGGAATTGAACTATCATCTAGAAACCTTTGTATTTAAATATTATTTTTGAGGTCATTCAATGTTGTTATCATTCGGAAATGTAAACAAGAAATAAACTTCGTTTGATTGCAAGTATTCAATATTAGCATCATTTCTATCATATGATTCATTGAGGCACAGTTTTTCGAGACCCAATACACCTATTCCAACGGAGGTCAAATGAGTAAGTTATTAATGCTCCTTGTTTTTAACGTTTTATCTTATTGCGAATTTCCTTTACGGATCATATTTTTGCCTTCCGCACCGCTCATTGAATAAAGGTGTCACATCGGGTTATTTAGCAAGCACAGCGTGACCATATACCTCACCAGAGCGGAAATGCACTTTCGCCGTCCTAGGTTTGCGGTATTTACTAAGTATCTGTCGATGCAGTGTTTACTGGTTGCGAAGGTAAATTGTTTTTCACTGTGATACGTGATATCGACTTTGATAGGTATTTATTGTTTAGATATAATCGATACTGAAGGCGGTTTCCGAACTTCAAGATCGCCAAATTAGTATATGATGTTTATTAAAAATTAAATTTGGTACTTTACTTTAATGATTTACAATAATCTACGATAAATATGAATATTAAATCTCTGATACTTAGTTACCCAAGTACTTATACTGCTGAGTGGATAACGATGATCTTACTAAGGTATATCTTTACGTAATAACATCCTCAATTTGATTAATACCCCGCACATATTAGCATACCAGCTAGGATCATCTAACAGTTAATTGATAACATTTTTATATACTATCGTAGATGGCATTACTTCAGGCCTTATTTCACATTACAATCAGTATTCGTTTGGTGGAATTAGGCCGTACACATCTGTACTTTACTTCTTGAACTAATGTATTGGTTCCACATATCCTTCTTTATATATTACGAAGGTGCATAAAAAGATTTTAAAAAAAGAATGAAACCAAATAAGAGAATTAAATTCTATGAATAGGGCCTTCTAAAGTCCATGGCCTGTTGGTCTAGGGG
This sequence comes from Pantala flavescens, assembly GCA_020796165.1. NCBI lineage: Eukaryota > Metazoa > Arthropoda > Insecta > Odonata > Libellulidae > Pantala > Pantala flavescens. Next base: position 15,732,771 of record CM036881.1, on the reverse strand, counting down.
TATGATTCTCGCTTCGGGTGCGAGAGGTCCCGGGTTCAAATCCCGGACAGGCCCGAGAAATTTTGCCTCGTTCGCAAGCTCTTTCCTAAACTCATATTTACAATTCGTTTGCTTTGGAAGTGTTAACTTACGTAATTACACACATTTTAGAGATTGTAAGGCTAAGTAGGTAAGTGACAAACTTAATCTTCTCCATATTTAATTATATTTTTATACATTTCCGAAATGTTTTTCGCTTTAAAAATTATTCCTGGGCTCAATCAGTAAATATAAGGTCTAGGTCTTTTTCCGATCACATCTTTTTAGATATATATCTCATCTCTTCTACGTCACAGTAAGGATAGTATTGATGATCATAATAGGATTGCTTTCGAAATATATATGTATTGCATATTATAATCTAATTGTCTGTAGATTAAGGTTTTTCGAAAGTTATCGTCTGTATATTTAAGTATAAGAAAGTTTATAGTTATAGAATACGCTGCATTTGCTGGAAATATTGGAAATTCTTAATTATCAATGTCTTTTACATCCCCTATTTAAAATAGCTAATGTTAATTGATGTTTAATATATAATCTTCATTATTAAAATGGTAGATGATTGGATATTAAATATAAACAAACATATCTAACACCAGATTTATTTCTGTTTGTTCTCAAGAGTGAGTGAACATGGAATCATGATTCAAAAGTAATCACCATCTAAATATTAAACGAAAATATAGATTAAAGTTTGACATATTTATAATATTAGTATTAAAATAAAACTCTTTTGTTTAATCATTTATCTTATCTATTAACTATTTTGTTCACTAAACTAGTGATAGATAAGAGTTCTATGAAAATTCAGTTAATATTTTTCGTAATCTAAGAACTCTCATTTGAATAAGGAACCAGTACAGTAGACAATTGTGTGTATAATGGTTTAGAGTTTTAAAGGAAGAGATTAGCCATTTACTGAGGGAAAGGAGTGAAAGCTTCTGAGAATTGTCATACACGTCACGGGTCATTACCTCTTACTCTGCAGATTTTTATGTAACGGCTTTTGTTCCTTTAGACTCGTCATCTTCGTAATTACGATTCAGTCTAGGAAGTTTCAAGCTATAGGTAAGTTTACTTAGAACTCTATTTATAAATGGAAGATTTCCCAAACGCCTCGAGGGTATGTAAACAGTTTTAATCTTCTGATAAAAAACCATGAATAAATTTATTATTAAATAAGTAAATTTTACCGAAGTATGTAATATTTCTGTTGCATGTTTAAGTTATGAATATGGCTATGTTTTTGCTGTTTAATTGATGTTTTTATACAATATATATTCGCAAATTGGAAGGACAGGTTTTTTTGTTATGAACGTGATTTAATTGCTTTGCATAATTATTTTATTTAGAAATCTCTTTTTCATGCTTCAGATATGGATATTAATATATCAATTTTACAAATAAACATATACCATATAAAGAATGGTTGAACAAAGTTGATATCTAGATTTAAAATCAGAAGGTTTAACAATGTAAGTCACAGTTTAATTCTTTAAAAGGGAGTTGAGCTATTCAATATTATTGTCTCATTTCACTGAAGTTTAATTAACGAAACCGCCATTGTCTTTTCTTGAACAACAATAAGCAACAAACAAATCAATTAATTTAGGATAAACTTGCGATTATGCATATCTCTAGGCAACAAAAGTACGAGTTTTTTAAGAAATAAGTTTGAGGAATTTTGTCAGAGGTTTACTCAATAGAGAAGTGTTACACGAGAAATTTATGTGACGGGAATTTATAAGTGGGTAAAATTCATTTTGAGCACACACGCAGATGTTTGTCTCGTTCGAGCACATTGGAATAACTCTGGAGTTCTTTCGCGAAAGCGTCCTTGAAACCTTCAATTTTCGAGACTCAAATTTGCAGGGATAATTGATACAATCGAGAATAATAAATTTTCTGGGGCACACGTGTGAAATCATGATCAGTAGCGAACTATAGACTCAACCTTTCACACTCCGATAATCTCAAGATCGAGCTTTCTCCATGACAAAGGTATTTCTTCGTGTCAACACGATGCTCCATAGGATTGTTTGTTGTTAAAACAGTACCGAGAACTTCAAGGGGATGTTCAAGGAGTTGCACGCGAAAGCTACCAATCGTCTGAAGAGATTCGCGGAAATCTGACTTCAGCATCCAAGTGTTTCTGTTAACGGACGGAACTTTCGATCAGGGTTTTGCAATGTGTGACTTGCAAATACGGCATCGTGGTAAATAAAGTTGTTATTTACGATTACTCACCGTTCCTCTTCAAAACATAATTCACGCGCGAAAAAAGATGACAGGAATTAATTTTACCGCTGTTCCGAGCGACCTGTCCCAAATCCGATGCGTGAGAGGGATTTTTAAAACCACGTGTATAATTATTTGTGATTTATTGAACTGTCTACGCGTCCTATTTTCTCTTTGAAGTTCTCACAACATGCCTTGCTGTAACGTTAATATAACAGAGGAATTAACACATTTAGGATGAAGGCTACGCGAAAAGATTGGTTTATATTTCTTTCGATAATGAAGCACGAATATTTTACAGTTTCACGTAAATATATCAATTTTATGTATTTTTAACCTGCTGAACATTGTCGCTAAAAACTTTCGGATATATTAGATTTGACAGATTACTCAAATAATGGATATACACGAAAATTCATAACCTGAGAGGAAACTTTTCCTGCTTTGCCGGGATTCGAACCTGTGACCTTACCATATCTTACCTTAGTATACTGGAATATATGATTTTTTGTGTAATTGATATCTGAATATATCAACTTTCCCATGATGTATTATTATCTTACGGATTCTTAAATTTTATGACTGCTTTATTGTATATTAATTTTTAAAAACTCTTAAATTTAATTGGAACTCGGTCCTCGTTTTCAATCAGAAGATCATTATTTTTTGATTGTATGTTACGGATATGTATACTTGTTTTATAAATTAAAACTGCAAGTTTTGTTAGTTTCCGCTCCTCTGCTTAAATTGCTAAATCACTTCTGTTTCAAACCGTCTTCCCAAATGTTTAATTACTCTAAAAAGGTACCATATTTATTTTGATTTGTGTACTATTATAAGGATACAGGAAATGAATTAATGTATGGGAGCATCGCAGCCATTTACGTCATATATTTATGCGAATGACTTGAGGTCGCTAAACTCTCGCAACTAGTTTCCCATCATTCCATAATTCGAAACGGAAGTTACGGCAGTGAAACGTCTGTTAGGACTTGAAGAACTTCCGATGATATAAAACCTTTCTCGTACTTCCGCCCGTAGCTCTTTAAGTAGGAGTGCTCCCTTTAATTTTTTAGATACCAATCGATTAGGTAAACTTCCCGAGCCAATCAGAAGCTTTGGTTTGCTTCCTCACAAATTCCCTAATGATTCCCTTTCACTTTCCTCGGCGCGAATGAAAGTGAAACTGGAAGGGCAAGTGTTGATATAGACCTATAGGTCGAAGAAAACGTGAACTTGGAAGCGGAAGTGGAAAAAGAACGGAAGTAGTACCGCTTTTGTGGAGATGAGATCCACAATATATTTTCTTGGCGCGCATTTCCGTGTGCGAGGTTCGAACGGAGGCTGTCTGCGATAGGAATACCATATGAGATTGATGGTGGCAGTAACCAGTTTAGCTACGTATCTGCCTTATATAGTTGCAGGAATGTTTCCATGGATACAAGCTCTAATGAGTAAACTAGATTATTAGTAACTCTATACGGACATCAATCAGTCCACACCATTTCTCTTTCAACATAAGGGGACGAATGATTGATAAGATATTGATTTAAAATTTTTGCAATATATAATGATTCTGATACTTTAAAATTGATTTTTTTTATGAAGGGGAAGTTTATTTAAAACACGTGGATTAAATAATTGATAAATTTAAATCTCCTTTCCTGAATATTATGTTTAGAGTACGAGATATTGAACGTTTCAATTTTATTCTAAATCTTCTTAATTAACTTTCAACTTTGACGCAGTAAGATTTAAGTTTATAGATTTCTTGAAATTGCATACTCATAATACTATGAATCATCATACGCATACGACTAAAATTATCATCGAATCGTCAATATTATTATTGTTCATATTAAGATAAAAATATAAACATTACATTCAAGAAAACTGGAAGAGTTTGATAATAAGATACAAAGGAATTTAAAGAAACTAATGGATAGGTACTGCGCATTGTAAATTATCGTCATGAAATATTTATTGTTTCATTAAGTATTTCTAACGTTAAAAATTATAGAAGTTGAAATATTAAAACTTTTTACCTCTGAAATTAAAAGAAATTAAGCCTTATATAAAATAATATATTGAAAAATACGAAACGATTTCTTATGGTTTATTATCTATTATTTAGGGTAGACGGTGCTGAAGAAAATAATACGAGTGGAAATAAATTACTTTTATTGATGCAGAGGAAGAAGTAGGGAATTACATCAGTTAAACTCAGTTTTCACCCAGTTATGGAATAATTTCCTTGCACATAGTTTAGTTAATTATAAATATTGAAACTGTGAGAAATGAGTGATTAAACAAGAATTTTTAGCTATGAATCTGTTGATATTTTAGGCAGTAAATCGCTAACGACTATTCTAACGTTCGCAAAAGCAATGATTTTACATTCTGGGACTTCATATCAATTGCATTTTTCGTCAACTCTAGAAAAATTCGCTTTGTATATCTAAGTATACCTACGTAATTCACTTCCTATTAATTAAAAATGCAAATCTGTGATAGTAAACACAAAAAACTCTTTACATAGCAACAGTTGCAAACATTGACATTGTAAATCGATTATATGATTGTATAGTTACAAAACTTTTTATTATAATCATTAATTTAAAGCATTCATAGTTTTTTTATGATTTGGACTCGATTTTATATGCAAAATTTATCATATTTTAAAGTATTTTACTAATTTTTGATCTATCCAATTCTTATCGTATGTTTTTCTATAAAATATATGTTTTCGGTGAAATTTATGTAATGTCATAGTCAATGTCGATGAATGCATAAGTCTCTGTTGATAATACGTCTGAAGCACGTGCTTTTTTTCTACTCCCTACGTAATCGTTGCATTTAACACTTTGGTTTTGAAAGTGGTCTCTCTCTATCACACACTCATACGCGCACACTCACATCTTCATCGCTTCGAATGACTTTCAATTTTCGGGAAACAATTCCTTGTAAGTGAATTTGAGGGTGATCTTGTTTGCTATGTCGGTGAACAGCGTGGCTAAGGTGTCTTCGAGGACCGGGTTGATCTCTTCCAGGAACACCTTGGAGTTGTCATTGAGGATTCGGTTTGTTGCCGCTCCTAGTTTTCGGAAAAAATTTAAATAAGTTAGAGTTATTGTGTGACCCTCCCTGTACATGCCTCTACCTTTCTCATGCTTATATAGTTATTATATATATACGTATTTCCAACTTAAATGCATAGCCGTAATAGATATGAAATGAGTTTTTTGATAAAATATTTATGTAGATTTCAACTTCTGGAGGTATAGAAGTTTATTAGCGGCAAAGTAATTCATAATAATTGCATATTTTTCGTAGTTAAAGTTTCAACTTCACCAAAATATAATTTATTATAACTTCAATTAACGTAATTATATATATTAATTTTTAAAAATTCTTTTGATATAAGATTTACGAATAAAAGTGGCACAATAAATATACGGCGGTAAAACTTTAGCAAGTAATAAGACAATCGTTTTCATTTTTTATAAATCTTACACCGTGGTAAATGCAATTTGATATAAAGGTTGGATTTTCATGATGTTTGTACTTCTAGAGAAATACGTATTGTTAAAAAATGACATTTTGATTTTCAGTACGATGAATTAAAGTTGAATTTGATGGAAGATATATATAATCAAGACATAAAAGGCTGAGAAATCGATTTAAGAAAGCAGTTGTTTACTTTTCTGCCTTGACAATTTTGATTAATAATGAAACAGTTGCCTTTTAACCACCATATGGTTATATCAAAATTTATGGGAAACTCATTGCTATTGAATATTTGAATCATAAATAATAAATAAGTTATAATTTAAAAGATACAATCATTCGAATCCACATAAGATCTTTAAATATACTTTTTATTAGTTGGAGATTAATATTTTGATTAATTGATAGGTTATAGTTTTGTTCATTGAGTTCATAGATAGGACAACATTGATAAAATTAATTATATTCCTAAAAGTTTCAATAGCAGAGTCGTAAAAGTAACGCTAAATGAAATACAAGATTTAATAGCGTAACGTAGTAAGTATGTGGGAATGACATTTACCTAAGACCTCGTCTCCATCGAACAGATTCGAAAGCTGCAGTCTGGACTTTCCAACCGATATCTTCAGCTGCATCTTATCCAATCTGAGAAACTCATCATCGCCACGTTTTACCCTCTTACCAGGCATGTGTACATCAGCCCTGTACTCGGCTGTAAGGAGAGGATGATGCGTATTAAACACATATAATAGAAGTGTTTGAATAGAGCATAAAATTGAATTTTAAAAATATCCCAAATGAAACAATATAGAACCATTCTTCTACATCTACATTATCATTTACAATATCTCATTCTGGAAGCGTTTGTGGTGAAAATGTTACGTGAAAGTTTCATACGAAGACAAAATGCAATCAACATTTAATTACTTACGGTACATTCGTTTGTGAAGTACGATAATTTAAATTAAGGTTTGTTGATAACCTCAATTGTAACGAAAAAAAAGAGATAGTTTCCCATACAGTTATATTACGTAGAAGGAAGTTTAATTTTCGATCATAAACAGGTTTTTATATTCTTTTAAAACCTTCCCTTCTTCATCGTTGCAATGTGGAAGGGAATGGTTCCAAACAGGTTTAATGCTCATCCATTTTTAAAAGGTTGCGGCATTTTTATATCCGGGTTTTCTTACGCACTTTTTCTTGTTTTCTGTTGCTGTACTCTCTGTTTCGTTCCTGGACATTTCTTGCGCGAAAAATATTGGGAAAAAAACGAACTAGGTCATTTGGAAATCCTGTTGTTTTCAAATTTCTTACGACTTGTATTTTGCTGAGAAAAATGTAGTAAAATACAATCTTTCGTGACAGTTTTCCTTTGAAGAAAACTGTTTTATATATAGAAGAAAATTTAATTTTAAAATTTACGGAATTGAGATCTATCAAAATTTTGCGTACTCAACCCAATCATAATCCAGGAGTAATTTCAGTATAAGAGAGCAAGAAAGAATGTACTGTTTTAAAATCTGGAATAAACAGGTCAATTAAATTCTTCGTTGGCTAATGTGCAGGTAGATACCATGTGCAATTCCTAGCACAGTTTGTAGCAAATACCTGTCCTCCATATCTGCCCTTTCCCAGGTAATTCCACTCACTTTTAGTCTCATTTGGCATTTTCGTTGACTTCATTTACATCCATTACGTTTTACCTATCTGAATGTTCTATCTACTTTCGTTTTATAATGCCGTATTCATAGGAATTCACGTATCTATGCATACATTCCTTATCCATTTTATATTTGTTTATTGTTCGGATGGATTGATATATTTGGTTTGAAAACCACCTTACTGATTGTTGGATTAGTTTACGGTATTACAGCTATGAATTTGTTGATTAATTAAGTGAATATTAGGAATTGTAAGGCGATTGTAACAGTAGATGAGTAGTGTAATAGTAATCTGATGGCAGAATGTTGTTAAAAGTTTATCTGTATAACACCAAGGAGATATATTGTTAAAAATTGATCCAATTAAATATTTCATCCTCTTAAAGTATTCATGATAAAATTTTTGGATAAAGTATTCAAAATATCAACTAAAAATCGCATCTGATACACATCTGTACATAATAGTTTCACTCTGGATACTTACAGAAGTTTCCATAAATCTTTCCAGTTCCCTTAATCGGCAGCAAAAGGATATTCACATCCACTTTGTACTCTCCTTCGAAGTTCAATCTCGGGAGAAGTAGCTTAAAATCAAACACGTTGTTATCTAGGTCGGCTCTGTGAAGACAAAAAGTACAAAAACCCCTTAAGAAAGTTTATTTTTTCCATAGGATCCATTACATATACAAGAGACCTTTTGACTGTTCTTATTTTATGACTAGAGTACATTTGTGTTTAATTTATTCATTCATTTATATAAAATGTATGTAAAATGTGTATAATTGTTCACGCTTAGTAAGACGGAAACGAGAAATACGTACAAGCATAGTTTGAATGTATCTGTCGAGATTCTGTGCGTGTGGTTGCCTACGAATCAGGGGTTCACAATAATTCTAAATTACGAAACCTAGCCAATCTGATTGTGTTGTTTCGTGCGGAAGATATGGTTTCCTGCATAATAGTCTTACTGAAACAATATTGCTGCGAAATTTAAATCAAGATGCGGAACCACGCAGTTCTGAAGTCACGCAAAGTTTTCGTATTTGGAAGATTATCAACAAACAGATTTTCAAGCGAGAGTCCGAGCTATGGATTCTCGTCGGCCTTGAAAACGTGCTTTCCGGTTCTCATTCACGACTCTCATGTGACCCATTTTTCAAAGCAAATCTCACGGTGAAGATTTACACGGTGACCGAGCACTTTCTTTGTCTCTTCGTATTTATGCATTTGCAGGCCTTGTCCGAAACTAAGGCACTTGAGGACGAACGAAGGCTATGAGTACCGAATAATCAAATTCACGACTTGTGTTATCACCATGAAAGTTTTGTTTTTTCGTCGTCAAGGAAACGGTTGAATAATATTCTGTTTAACTCTAATGTTCCATTACTTGTTAAAGTTAGCTTAGCTGAAAGATTAAAGGGTGGAGGGTTTATTTAGAAAGATTGAATCAGGTTGTGGTAGTTGTATAGATGCTCTTGTGTAACATACGAAACTTTTTCTCAGATTTTAATTTTGCACAGTATGCATTTATTGTCTGCTAAAATAAATTCATCTAAATTGCTAAATCTTAGGGAAATATCAGGATTAATTCTACGGATTAGAATATATTTTAGAAGTGATAATAAGGTTGGAATGATCAATGGAACAAGCTATCAAATCTTCGTCTTGCATAGATAAATAAAAAGTGGAATTATAATAGGGAAAAAACTTTATTCTTTTACATCACAAAATAAGATAAGTAATGAACCTATGGGAAATCATACATTATAAATTAAAATAATGTAATTTTTGAGGATGATTGGTATCAGACGATCTGAAATTAGGTGGAATATACGTATAGAAATCTTTGGAAACGTTTAATGGAAATCATAAATTGAAGAATAAAGAGCTCAGGAATATTTTATTTGCACAAATTTTTTTCCAATAAACATAGACGTTTTAATGTTATCAAACGAAACTAATAGTGATTATTAGAATGATTTTTGTGTAAAATAAATTATAAAATCCCTATCTTTCTTCATGAAGATATCATATAATGCATCCAATTATTATCACTGTCAAATTGAGAAGTATTTTAATGTCCAAAATAAAAGTAACTCCTTGAACCATAGATTGAAAAAAAGCAAAAAAACACATTCGACAATTTCTTACTTAAGGAGTTTCATTTATATTTGACATCATTCCAACAGCCCTAAATCTTCTCTCTTCCCATCAAGATGGATTATAAAATAAATCTATTCAATTTAATAATGTTGCAAATATATTCTGGAATGAGCTCATTTCTAGATATCCTTCTCATAGATATATCGCTTCCTTTCACCTATTTAATGATACCAATGAATCAGTCGACGTAAAGCGTAACAAATGAAGAGCGTATATCATGAATTCATTGTGAGATAAATAGCAAAACGCGGCTTCTTTACCACTCGCACAAGGCTCAAGATCTAAACCATTAATAAGTCCTAAGGCTCACAAAAGACGGCATTTTCAAAAGGTTCTTCGAAAAGCGGAACGATTAAAAGTGTCAGTTTCTAATTTACATTATCACGCTACCGTAACTTCTCTTTTCATATGCATGTTTCCAATGTGTTCCCATTGAAAGAGGTTAAAGACCAGAGATCCAGGTTTCAGATGAATCGCGAAATACACAGCCGAAGTGTATGGTTGCTATAGACTTCCAAGGTTGTGACCCAAATTTAGGCGGGCGGATTGGATGCAGGGTTACGCTTTAAAAATGAATAAACAGAAATATAAAAAGTGAATCTGAATGAATATTTAATGTAAAAGAGTTCTACTTTCCAAGTAGAATGAAGTTTCTTTTTTCTTAATTCGAACTGACCTTGCTACATTTAAAAATAAAAATATTCGTCGCCAAAACAGCGGGTGAAACTTTGATTTAAGGTGTCTCATGAATGGCTATTATTTTACGTACTTAAGAACTCCAATTGTTCAAACGATCACTGGTGGAAATTATATAAATATATAAATTGTGGGTCCATGGAATATATATATTTTGTGGATTTGTACATGTGATATTTCAAATTTATAGTTCGCAATAAACCTTTTATTTATTTTACGTACTTTAATTGAAAATTTTGCTGTTTTTCAGCATGCTTCAGGTTTAATGTGAAATATAGTACAGATGGTACTAAAGCATACTTGAGCATTAGCTGTTCATATATTTAAAGTATGCATTAAGAATAAATACGATTTTTCGATTGTAATGTAAGCTATATTCCTCGTGAGATCATTACAGTATCAATAAAAAACTGAGCAATTAAAAAAGTTCATAATAGCGTACATTTTTATGTCTGCTTTTTTTAATGATATATAGGAATCGTTTAAGAAAGCCATTAATAATTCTATATTAAATGATTACAGGGTCTTACATATTTCTAATGTACTGTTTAAAATATATTACTAATATAATAAAACTAATAAGTTTTTTTATATTTTCTGACGTATCACAATAGGAAATGAAACGTCAAAAAATCTACGCATAAACACACTATCGTCATTGACTTTTTGCTGTAAATATTTGCTTACGAATTATTTATGTATTTAAGAAAAGAAATGAGGTAATTCCATGTAAACAAAATAGATTCTTTTCACGTAGGAGGCGAACAAAGTGGAAATATTTCAAAATGTCAATATTGTTTACTTATTACGAGTCAATGTTTATGAAGAAGAACTATTTAAGTGTCAAAGGAAGGAGAGTAAATATTCATTCGTGCTTATGAATTTATACAGAGACAGAAGTAAATACCTACAATCGAGAAGTATCTTTTTATTTTTGTTATTGCTTTAGAAATACAAGTGACTTTATTTTAATGCTGAACTTCCAAAAAATAAAATATTCAACGTAGTTGCTTAATATAATGTATACTGAATATATATTTTGATTCATGCATATAAAACAGCTCTCATTTAAAAAAAATATTTCGGAATACGAGAAAGTGTACCTAAATAAAAAGTGATCACCGTAAATTCAATGAATTTAACTTGAGTGCATCAAAAATACATCAAGGCATTATGACAACAAGGCTCGGGAATAGAACAAAAAGATATAAGTAATTTTTCTCTCTATTTTGACAATTCATCACCGCCATGAATAGCTAACCAAGAGGTAATGCTAAGAAAGCTATCTACGCAGTTTTTGTAGCTTAGCTTTTGCAAAAATATGGTATGCAATGCATATAGTAAAGCACTGCATTTTTAAAGGCAGTGAATGGCAATTTTATTCTATCATAGTTCAAGTTATAAATGTATAAGATGAGCTGAATATGTCGTATCCAAATTTATAAAAATCCTCTCTTCAACTAATTTCAATACACTGATTCATTCTAATTTATCGTTAAGTATTTCTCTTTCCTTCGCCTTTGATTAAAAACAGTGGCGAATATAGTAATGGATAAATTTGATATTTTGCCTCTCAGTCAAGAACATTCACCAATAGATTTTAAATGATATTATGTATAATATTTAACTAAAAAATACTGTTATTTCACGAGAATGTTTGCATAAATTTGGAATGCAATATTTTTCTTGTTTTCTCAAAAGTTTCGAATGTATTATTTTCTTCCTAAAAGTTCAATGATTGACGTTCAGTTAAGCACTTTTAAATTCGATTTTGGCAGGAAAAACTTAATGATTTATGAAGGTTTCAATTCTATTGTAAATGTTGGATTATCAACTTCAGAATAATTAACATTTAATATAGTTCTTTTTTGTAAAACAGTTTTATAAAACTTTTCTTTAAGGAAAGGATATAAAAGCAGCTTGTTATATCTTAATGTATCATAGAGGTTTAATTGGGAAACTACAAAAAAATATCCTTGCTAGGACTACCTCGAACAACAATTGCAAGTTCAGAACTGAAATCGTAATTTTCCGCTAATTCTACCATGTTGTTTTGAGAATAGACGTTAGGTGTCTCTAACGTCTCTCGATCCGGAACTATCCCGCCACCTCTGTTAACTTCTGGAAGCAGCGCTCACCTGAGATCCGTGACGATGAAAGATCCAGGTCCGCTCACGGTCATTTTCGAAAGCTCTGCGTCGAATTTAGCAGCCTTCGGTCCGGAACTGAATTTAATCATAGGAATCCTCAGGGGCTCCAGGGCTGGGACATCTAGCTCTGGTATTCCTGCACAACAATGGAAAGTGTCAGTTAATTCTTTCGAATGAATTATTAGCGGGGAATTGTTGCATGTCAAAATTATAGAAATACAATGTTAAAGCATATAACAAACAACAATCCTTGAGTTATAACTCAGGCTGAAAGTGATTATTATATTATTATTCTTATTTTGTAATGAATCTATTAGTTGCAATAATAAATTTTATGATTAATAATTTCTATCATTTATAAAAGGCTGAATCCGGGTTACTTTTAGCTTTTAAAAAGTAAATGCAAATTTAAAGTCCTAAATATTGTGAACATAAACATTTCAGAGTAATCTATGCCCTAAATGAAGGAAGAATAAGGTGTGAATAAACTATAAAAATGACTGATTTTCACTTTTGATAGTATTGTTTTAGACGAAGAGTTCAGAAAACTTTGACAAAATAATTAAATTCAATCACATTCCTTGAAAACCGTATCAGAGGTTTCTTCCTATACTCCACAGTTACTGTTTTATCTCCGTAGATTATTGATTGTAGGTATAAATTCCATTTGAAGAGGAATTTACTTCTTAACAGCGATTACTCCAGATTTACCGCGAATGAAAGAGATAACATTTGAGTACTTCAATAAAAGAGATATGTCTTCTGAGTTATAATAACACCTAAACTAACCAGATGGTATATAGTCGACATCTTTACACGTTGAATGTGCATTACCAGTCTTTCATTATTATTCCTCGAAAAAGGAATTAAACGTAAAAATCGTATTCAGCTTTTATTTTTAAAACATTAAGCGTTATTATCGTTGCCATAGTTCAGTTTTTTTCTCAGCACGATAATCGTAACGATTTATTTTATAGTTTCTTTGCAATTGCTGTTAAAAATATATTGCTCCATTTAGGATTATTACTGGTACGTACAGTTGTTTATTTTAGATCTTAACCTGTGACGGATTATCTTCACTTGGAATAGAGTGGATTTGAAATCTACATATTATCTTCTATCAATTTTCCACCCATTATTGTGAATCTGTGAAACCGTAAACATTCAATTTCAAGCCCGAATAAAAACACGATTTCGAAGGACACTATACGTAGACTTCCTTTCCTTCATCGCAAGGAATTTTAGAGGCGTTTATTCTTCAGTGAAAATATGCTATTATTTACGCTGAGTTATTTTTGGAGTCATTAACTTAGTTAATGGATGATTCCTCAAATTCCTCAAACAGTCTATTCAAAAAACCTTTGATTTTCTGGAGGTTTATATTCGCCGTTACCTTTAGCAAAGGGATGTATTTAGTAAAGAGCGAATTTGCAAGAATAATTCTTATCTGATATCGTCACAGGAATTTCCTACTCTAATAAATATCAACTGCAGAGCTGTTAATTGGGGTCAATAGCTGATAGTATGGAATATAACAGATTTCTCTTTCAATATTTTAGTAACAGAAGAAATTTAGAGTGGCAATGTATGTGTGTTTTAATTAAAAATTCAAGTAAAATAAATAGAGGATTTTAAATTAAATACATCGAACTTAAGAATTAGATGCTAGAGTTACTTTTACAAGATGAGAATTAAATGGTTCCAAAAACGAAGAAATATTTATTACAAAATAGTAGAGCAAGATAAAAATGCACCGTTTTAATAGAAGACGTAGTGGTACCTGATATACATATGTATCTATCTGCCGCGCTTTTCTGGAATCACACATAAACCTTATATTTCATGGCATCAAACATAAACCTCAATCTAAATCCGTAAAGTAATTTATCAATTTTTGATCGATTGAGTGAAAATCCAATTTACTGTGATTAGTTTTACTTACATTATAAAGAACATGATATGTTAACAATTTTTTTCACTCATGAGTATTGAATTGGGAAAGATTTTGAAAATCATAATTTAAATAAGTAATTTAATTAACAATAAATTCGTCTAAACATGATTTAACATTTAAAACTTTAAATAATAGGTACTCTTAGAGTAGGGTAGAATAATTCCATTTCTTTGGCAACATTCCTTCTAAGGGAAAATTCTAAGATAAAAAATTACATTTATAATCAAATTCCCCCTCAATAATACTAAATCATAGACTACTCATTCGTACCTTTGATAAGATAAGGTATTATGTATAAGAATTAGAGTAAATCAAATATTGAGGAAGAAAAATCAATTTGGGGAATTTGGACGCATCTTGAATGATTAAAGATAGTTCCATCTCCCGAATTATTTCACCTTTAGTTTATATTCACTTATAGTTTGTAATTAAGGTATTATTTGATTTTAGAAATAGTACACTCAAGAAATATTTCAGATTAGAGCGGAGTGGTTTTTTGAAGATAAGATAGATTCCTATTAATTCGATGCAATTCCGTGTTTTCATAAAGAATGTTGCATTTAGTAATTTATTAACATACGAGTATGCAAATTTATTTCGCTGACAGCTATTAGTTCAGGATTTCGAAAACCTATGCAGGAAAATTGATTCGACTTCGTAATTAAGTTGCAAAGTATTGATTTCTGAAGGAAAATGCTTACGAGTGGTAATCTAAGGTAACTTGGGACTACGTTTAGCTTACAATTTGTTTTGAAGATCGCTTTTTAATGGAAGAAACAAATTACTATTATAAAGCAAATTTTAGATATTTTATTGAGACGATCAGTTTGTTTCTCGGATTAAACTTTTTATCGTTGTTCGTTTGAACGGTGTAAAATTTTATTCATTTCGTTCTTGTTAACATCTCAGTCATTAGTAACGAAAAGATGTTTACTATAACATCCAACCAGCACACTTAAATATAAAACTCTGTGAAAACTTGGAAATAAACTTGAAAGGAATATACAAATAACCATCGAGATGCGTTTGTAGTTATCAAAGTCCTTTTTCAGCGTGTAATATAATTATATATTCTAGAAAGTTTTGCTGCTCTTTCGTCTCACAATTTTATAACAACTAATCTAACATTATGCAGGTATCTCAAAGATTAATATTGTAAGCGTATCACATAACTTAGAGTAAAAATAAGTCTGTAATGTTTGTGTAAAAAAATCGAGAATAATGAGATGAATTGTCTCTTTACTCATATGCTGAAGTGAGACAGGAGAGATGTATGTCTTACTGACTGCTTAACTCAAATTCCTATCCACTCACCATGAAGTAGTTTAGGCCTCAGCTGTTGTACTGAATTCAGGATACACTGGTTGGACTTGGGGTCGCTCTGCTTACACACCTTTATGTAGTCAGCTGTGGAAATAGGAAATAATATTGTAAAAATTCGGAAAAATATCTTTTACCTAGGATAAAGACCCAAGAAAATGCTAAACTCATCTCTATTTTTTTTGGATAGTGTGGGATGACTTACGAATTGTTCAATCAAATCATTTTTGGTGATAATAAATAATATATTAATGATATTAGCTTCCACAAAGTGTTAAATAAAATATATTGCTCATAAACGTTTATCATTCCACTATTCCTGATATATAAGATTTGTTAATAATATTAGTGAAATGAAAAGATATTGTATTCCCAAAAATGGTTATAATTTTAAATATGCACACATTCATTTCGTATCCTATATTTTTTACTTTCTCTTTCTGTGAAACAATTCTTTAAATAAAAATAAATTAAATATTTTTCGGGAATAAGATAAATAAGCTACTGACTACTGTTGGATGAAAGATTTCGATTTTTAGAAAAATTTTTAGAAATTAGATAATAGAAAAAATTGTTCGCACCTTATGTATACTCTTATATATTTATTTTTTACCTTAGGAGATATTTATGCCGTTGGTATGTGAGAACACAACTTACTGTTAGTTATACCCTTCCCTGATACTTAGTGTTATCTAGGTTAGACTCTTATTATTCCATTACTTTCCATTCTTACGCGTTTTCATTCATTAAAGTAATTCAGCTGTATACATACATTAACATATGTTAGAAAAAGGAAACAATTGAACGTAGATGTATACACGTTATATACATGCGTTTGTGTGTTGGTTTGTACTTAAGAACAGATTTAATTTCAGTCTGAAAGATTCTGGAGAATAACGTATACGTGTCGTATCTCTGTGTCTTATAGATGAATACCTCCTTTTTCATCATGACCCGCCTTTTTATTAATACATATCTTAACACAATACGTTTTCGGAATTCTGATCTGTCAGTGCACGTGAATATCGAGTCACGTGTTTCGGAATAAAACGCATATATAAATTATTGCCCAACAACCCGCAAAATGTCCTCGATCGTGGAAATAAAATTCTCTGCAGTCTCTTTTAAGAGCTCACCATTAAGACGCAAGTTTTTTGCCCTCCTATTCTGGATTCTCTCTTTTTCAAACCACCAATTAAACTAGATCCGACCGAGCGCTCGATCTCGTTACTTAAAAAATGTGGTATAGATAATATCGACTTAGGTATTCAGCTAAGAAAATTATTATAATAAACGACTGCTACTTTTTTATAGCGTATGTTAGTCATGCATTCGTGGCTAGGAGAGGATTTAAATAAAGTCTGGGATGATTAATATGTTCAAGATTTTATGATGGTTAAGTAGAAAAGTTATCGGTTTGGAAACTACAATAATTTCGATTTTAAATCCATTATTACTATTCCATGTCGTATACAACTTGACAACAACTTAATTGAATTTTAATCATCATGGTGTGAACCGGAATTGAAACGATTGCTGATTTAATTTTAAAACATTTTATTGATATGAATTTTATGGAATATTAGGAATATTAAGTCGCTGAATTTCTGAATTGTTTGATAAAGATTAAAGTTATGGACTTATATTCTTAAAAAGTCTTTTCTATTTTCTAAAGGACCCAAGTCAGCACGAAGATTTAAATCGTAAGAAAAATACGTGTGGATAAGTAAATTACTTACTAACATACATAAGGTCTCTAATAAAATATTTACAAACTGTAACTTATCTTGCACTACTCAAGTTTTCCTCTACTCCATTCTAGGGCTATAGAATATTATTTTAGTTCGTACTTTTTAAAGAGAGCAATACGGAATACGAATTTATCTACATTTGAATTTTTTAATAAATTAATTCAAGATGTAACTCGTGGTACGAATTCCATTCCTATATATATATATATATATATATATATATATATATATATATATATATATATATATATATATATATATATATATATATATATATATATATAGCTATTTTTAAACAGATTATGATCAATAATTTTTATCTGTACAGCGTTTAGCATGGTTGCCCGACAAGTGGGAGACCTGGGTTCTAGTCTCGTTCGTGTCGCTATTTTTCGCTTGTTTAATCTTGATGAATACATTGGAAACAAAAAGCCATACATCCCAAACATTGATTCTATTTTCCTTCCATCAAAGACTCGCAAATAGGCGTTCTTGAAGATTTTTCTCATTCATGAAAGGAAAAGTAGGAAACATCTATATCCAGTTAGAATTGGAAGTGAACATGTACGCGATTTTCTGCGAAATTATCGTAATTAATATGCTTTTTATTTAGATCTGTTTTTAGAATATTGCATTGAGAGCTTTGATATGGTTCTTATGATTCCTGGCAATGTCCTACGCCTAGATTAAAAAGAGGTAAAAAATGGATATGACTGGAATTCGAACCCGAGTCCCCTCCAGCATACATTCTAGTAGATGGCTAGTACGTGATGTCGTAATTTTTGCATTTGTATAACCTACAGTACGTAATTAATTCGCGCGAACTCATGAGTGTAAAGTTACACTTTCCTCAATCATGCCGTACGTAGTTTTTAAAAATCTTTGTAAATATCGGAAGGATTCGAGCTTTGAAATACGTAATAAACAACAAAAGAATTGCGTAAAAGAAAAGATATGCATAATGATCTCTCGGTGATCAGACTTCCATCTCATCCTCATTTATGCGATTCGTTTCCTACCTAATTTATGATTCTTTTAAAAGCATTCCGAGATTCAGGTGATCATTTACTTTATTAAGTATTATCTGTTGTCAACCTTCCGAGAAATCAGAAGATTACGTAAGATTTGACAATGCAGATGTTAGATATACGGAAGTAAATAAGGAGTTGGAGAAACAGGAAAATCGAGAAACAATACGTTTTTTTCATCATATACGAGATTGTCTTTCCTATAAGTTATAGAGTGAATATTAACGAGTCAAATTGGTTTTTCCTATCCTTCTCTGGCTGTTGAGTAATATAACTGTTGTTTCAACTTGTACACTTTATTTCGTTGTTTTGTTAAGTAGCTAGTTTTCATCCTAAGTTCCATATTATCCCTCATGTTGTATAATTAATTTTAATTTTTATGTTTTTTGTTTTTGTCGACTGTAATGAATAAAGAACGGGATTCATAACCGATCCATGAGTGCGTTGTTACATTTAAGTGCATTGATTTTAATTTACATCTATTCTGCACGAGTACAATCTATTGGAAATTTAGTTGTTTATAAATTTTTTGTTTGCTCTCTAAAACTCTCGCTCAAATTAGAATGAATTAGAGAAGATCAGAATTTGAGAATATTTAAGAATGAATGACAATATAAATTTCTCTTGATATTTATCTTTAATATTCTTATCCACGCGTGAAGTCAATTGCAAGCGACCGCTTCGTTTTTAATTTATAAAGGGGTTCATAAGCTTTTTTTATATTCATGATAAGCGATAGTTAATTTATCTGCATTTAAACAGACTTGATCTTCAATCCCTCCTCTACCAATATCTATATTAATAAAAAATAATCATAGCGTTTAGACAATCAGCTTACTATCAATAAAGATTGTTTATCTTATCTATTAAGAGTGAAGGAATCCGTTAATTAAGATAAGGATCTATTAGTGTACATATTACAGTTTTTCTCTCTCCCTCTGTGTTCACGTTATTATAATTCAATGATCAATGAATAACAATCTTCATCATATTAAGTAGTATGAGCAAAAGTAAACCAATAATACTATACAGTTTCCTTTATCGTATCATTATATTTACAATTTATACTACATTTGCTAGAATACAGCAACCTGTGTTGAAATAAAAATATTCTCTGGCAAGATAAGGTGTAAGATTTATATATAAATAAGATTTAAGGTTAACTCTGAAGCTTATTAAGTGAAATGCAATAAAATATAAAAGCCTAAGTCGGTAGGAAAGAAAAGCGTGTATTATTATTTAGAAAATTTGATACAAAGTGGAATTAATTTATCTGTTTTTAGATAGAGTATCATACGAGTGGATAATTTTCAAATATATATATATATATATATATATATATATATATATATATATATATATATATAATAAAGTCCATAAATATATGTCCCACATATACCATTCTCATTATATTAAACATTTTGCTACTAGTTGATAGAGAAGTTACGTCTTAGTGTATCAAAACTGTACAACATCAATTCTTCTATTTCACTATATTTGTTTCTATTTTGATAAGTATATATACAATTTAATCTTATACCTATTTAACTATCTAAGGTTACATGTACGGAAATGAGATCCTATCATCGTAAGAAACGATGTGTGACTGTTATTGACGGTGATTTATAAATACGATTCCCGGAAAATTGAAAGACTCGACTCGGAGTAGGAGAAACAATTTTCACCCCCATTTTCGTTACGAAATATCGGCGTGAACTTCGTCGCCTTTGTGACATATCACGAGAAGCTTTCGATGTTAAAAGCATCCATCAGGGACACACGAATCAATCTCCATTTCACCGTCCTCACTGCATGAAACATATCATAATTTCGCGGCGTAAAAAAAAGTCAGAGGATAATTTTTCCGAGAAAATCCCATCGGCGACGCAAAATATGTAGCGAATTACGTCAATACTGTAATTGAGTTCCAAGGTAATATCGCACAAGAGACAAATGCAATTCTTGAAGTAGTTTATCGCCGACGATATCGTATGACCATCTCGAAACCTATTCTTGTACTTACATCCGGTTGTTAAAATGTTAGAATCGAACGTTAAGTTATGAATGAATATGTACTGAATGTTTTGTAGCTATTAATTTCTTTCGTGAAATTGTTACCTCAGATTTGGTTTCGGAATGATGGATTATATGGTGCTTTAAGGAAGCTAGTTATGCTCTATTTTTTATCCTTACCCACGAAATTAATTGCACGCCTTTTATTCCTTTGATTAATTATTTTAGTTGAATGGAAGATTGAAGAATTTGACGATTATAAAGGACTTATAACTCTATGATGATATGTGAAGAAGAAAATTTGATGCATTGTTTTTCATATTTTCAAAAAATAATTCGTTCTTTGAACTTTTTATTCACAATTTGTTATTCTGATGGCTCTCAATTATAATGTTGAATCATGTGTATCCTTGTACTATTTATCATTTAAGAGCATCTATTCTTATATCCATTCAATATCCTAACGAGAAGTAATTGCGAATAATGGGTATCCTTAGGCATCAATTTTATTAAATACGGCATATAGCAGGAGGATAATATTTGACTGCTATACATAATAAAACCCCATTGAGATTTCAATTTGATTTGTCCGGTAGATAAGCCAGTAGAACTAGAACTTTGAACTACTTCGAGAAAATTGTATACGTAATATTTTCCATCTGTTCCGCTTTGGATTTACTTTCTCTTCACTATTCTTTCATAATCCCTTCATCCCGTGCTTATCTCCCTCCATTAAGTTTTGATGGTTTAATTGATTCATTTTCATTCATTCATTACTTCATTACTTACTGCATATCTGGTAGTCATAGGTTACCATTCACATTTATATTCTCTTAAAGTTTCCTGTATTTATTCGTGTCTTCATCACAAGATTGGTATTAATGGAGACAATTATTCATACGTAAGTCTACTTTGATGATTACTAGAATCCCTTTTATTGTTGTTTACCTAACATACCGTTTCCAGGGACGCATTACATTCATTTTCCATTGTCTCAAGCTCTTTTCGTTTGTATAATACGTAATTTGGTTTCGAACTCATTACCTTCTCTCGTAATTCGATTGAAATGTTGAATTAGAGCTATGATCACTGTGTATAACTATACATCATATTATCATACTAAAATCATCACTACTCTTATTGAAAAAGAGGATAGTTCCATTGAAAGAGTAAGGGAACACAACCATACCTATAACTTTTAGCGGCAACGTAAAGATAGGAGATTGCGTTGAGGGTTGTGCAATTATTTCCTGCGAGACCTGCCTCACCGCTGTCGACCTTGTCCTGCGATATCTACCCTTCCCGACAAACACCTCATCCTATGCCTTTCTCGCATATTCCTTCTCTTTTTTCCCTTTCTCCATCGAAACGAGAGTGATGGCATAGATTCGCGCGGAGAATTGCCCTGGAAAGACGTAACACAATGCGTGAATTGGCCCATCCGTATGTACCGCAATTGTCGTTATAGCTCCAGGTGGAAAATGGATAGATGTCGTTACAGCATGAATTACGAATCTCTTTCACTCTCTAACGAGTCAAAGTCAGGCCTCGGGGGCAACGGTCGTAATTCATTTACTTGGCGGGAGTCTGGAAACAGCACTGACATCGGTGCTCGGGTATGATAATTATAAAGGAGCTAATTACGTTTAACAATGAAAGGTTTAATGCAGTGGCGATTAAAACATCAATTTAAATAACAATGGAACTAGTTTTCAATTCTCCTTTAATTGATTGAATGAATAAATTACCTAGATCAAATTAGTGACACGTAATGAGATTATAATTAATTTTATCGATCGATGGAATTTGAATTAATAATCGAATTGTAAAATGTACTTTTTGAACTTAGGTTTTTTAAAAAGGAAGCTATAAAATCTGTTGTATACAATGCAAGTTATTCTGTGATTCTTACTAGGATTTAAGAGTTGGAGCTATTATTCACAATTAAGCTGATTTTTTTAGTAGCTCCAACAGTGACAGGAAACTACAAAGTAAATGCAATATGAACTCTTGTTAGTTCGATTCAATGATTAGCAATTTATTTATCTATTTAAAATGCCGCTGGAGAAAATATATTAGGTAGCTGAAATTTAAACATGTTAGAACTCATATTTCCCAACTTAAAGCGCATCCGTTTTTATAAAAATTAAAGTTTTGTTAATATTACATTATTTAGATTATCCATATGTATTCATTCCCAAGTTTTACTTTAGAGATAACTTTTTAAACATGCTCCAGAAATGAAATATTCTTCGGGAAAACTGATAGGTAATGAAAGCGGAATATAGATGTATCTGAAACTTGAGATTGAGACTTTTTTTGAAAAGATTTATCATTCATTTTGATTATTATAAATGTATTAATGATTTATTTAAATAAAATGAAAATGGCAAATTATTACGACATTTTCGTATGTAAAAAGTGGATTGCATGTGTAAAAGTTCACCTTAAGTATAGACACAAGTGTAAAACATTTTTTTACGCGCTTCACTACTAAATTAGAGTTTTGTACTAATTATAAAACTAAACTTACTTCAAATATGCGTTATGTGTAGATATATATAATGTGTAAAAAATTGCTTTTTTTGCACAATAGAAACGTTATGAAAAGTTTCGGTATCCAAATAAACAAAATCGATGAAATGAATATTATCCACCTTTTTCTTAATCCACTTTCCCTTACGCATCTTCTTCATCACTTTTGATCAATTAATTAGCCGAAATCTTAAAGGAAACACGGAAGAAGAGAAATTAGGATTCATCAAGATGAATGAAACTCCTGTCGAGGAATTACTGATGACCAGTTTTGCTAGTATTCCTCAAAGTAATCTCGAAAGAAGTTTCTCAATACAGTAAGTCGAGTTAAGATCTTGAGTCACCTACACCTTCCGCATTCTGGAGGACTGCTCGCTTACCCAAAAATTTCATACCTCAAGAGAAAATTCTGACCCGTGTGATTTCTCCAATGCTTTA
Source organism: Pantala flavescens (assembly GCA_020796165.1). Taxonomy (NCBI): domain Eukaryota; kingdom Metazoa; phylum Arthropoda; class Insecta; order Odonata; family Libellulidae; genus Pantala; species Pantala flavescens. The sequence goes on along the minus strand of CM036881.1, from coordinate 15,709,278 downwards.
CTAATGTACGTCATTTTGGTGTAAAAATTCTTTAAGATAGGATAGGACTATTGATGAAATGATGAAATAATAGTCCATCTTCTTTTTTGTGTATATTGTAAGCTAGTTTTTTATTTGTTGTAATATTGAAAAGGTTGATTTGCGATCTATTGTGGTAGTATATTTTATATATTACATGATTATTATGCTAACGAATTCCCCAAACAAATATTTGAAGTGTTCAAAGACTCAGTAATGTTTGCTGTAGTAGCATAGCCACGGATAGTTTGTTGAATAAATTTTAGAGGGAGATATCCTATACCAATTTCAGTATCATAGGCTTATATTTTCCAAAAATAAACTTTACTTACCTCCAAAAATAATTCTTGTACCTAATTTTAAGAATTAAAGGATTTACGTAAATAAAAGCTACTATTGCTAGATGAAGTCATAGCCAATAAATAGTTAAGTTATCCTCCCACTAAACGTGAGCCCCTGTGGCCTAATGGATAAGGCATCGGTCTCCTAAACCGGGGATTGGGGGTTCGAGTCCCCCCAGGGGTAAAGTTTTTTGTCGATCCAGATAAACACGAAAGAATTCATTTGCTTCATACAGGCGAGAGCTTTGCTATCCTGTGACGTATGGAATATTTGACATAATAAAATATCAATCTTAATCAATATCCTATAGTATAATCTTCTATGAATTGTAAAGGGGCCATTCTTATAGAGATAGGACTCGTCTATCCTTAAATAGTTTATTTGGATTATTTCTCCTTTTGAAAGAACAGAATGGGTACCTCTCCTTTAAGAGGAATGTGACTGTTCCAGTTAAAATGGATGTTCAAATAGCGCAATCTTCTTTGCTTTTTAAGGACTGGTCGAGACCCTGACAACTGAAGCTCTTCTTTGGCATTGACACGACGGTCGCTTTGGAGAGGATGATGTAAGAGTGGCGGCCAATTTTAGGAATGTGGAGTAGCGTCGTGTAACAGATCAAGGACACCCTACAGAGCAAATGGAAGACCTAGGTAAGTTTCTCGATCAAGTTCCCAACTTACTTTTTTCCTAGAGACACTCTATGGGCTTCCCAATAGTTTCCATTGTTTTGAAACGTGTTTTTATTTTGGAGAACGTTTCTTTGTTTTGGGGGTATTTAAAGCTTTATAAGATTGGTCATGATTGCGATTGTTTGGTCAATGATTTCCGTATTATTGGTGGTAACAAAATGTTTGAATTGTTAGAAAAAGTATATAGATTGTTGCCCTTCCATTCTGTTTGATAATAATGATTCAAGTAATTATTACTATTGAGAAATATTCTTTCTAAAGTAATTTTCTTATTAGGCTGGAAAATTAATAGGTCAGAAGTAAAAACGATGCAAAATATCCATTTAGCAAATTATATAAAGGGAATTAGAGTTTGTCTCTCAACTAGACAATTAAGTGAATAACCACTGTGTAAGTGTCTTTGTACAGAAAAAACTTCCGAAAATTGGGTTATGCAATGTACCAAGTACCTGTTGCTGGAAAGTCTGAATAAAGGTTTTTTATTGCATTTTGTAGTGACAAGCAAAAGATCATCACTCTTAACGCATTTACACTCAAAAGTGTTTTCATATAGGTTCCGCGAACTTTCTCGTCTTATGGGAGTATGAGGAGTCATCGAAATGTTTCCCAAGAATAAAAGAACGATTTCCTATACGTCACGGCTTATAAAGCTAAATGTTAGGACCCCTGGAATTCGATTACTTGTATGACTTGAGAAATGAAAATCGGATCGGACTGTAATGCTGTTGCAAAACGAAATGGAAGTGTTAAGAAATTAGTTTGGCGAATAGATATAAAGCTCGATTATTCATCCTAAACGAATATCTATAATATTTTGTATAATATATATATTTTTAAAATGTGGTAAGATAGGAATATGACGTAGACGAGGAGTTTGTTGTTCATAGAAGTCTTGTTCGTTAGGAGTAAATAATTATTGAAAATACATCTACATATTTACCCTGCAAGCAGCCTTTCGGCGTTTAGCCGGGGATGTACTTTCCTAGGCGATTATTTTCGCATATAGTTCGCGGAAAAAATTAATTATTGAAGCGACTCGTTTGCGCAACTATTTCCTTGATCTTTCGCGCATTATCAGATGGCCCTATAAAACACGGAGGACGCATAATACTTACTACATCATCTTAATTGGAGCTCTCTCTGTTTTTATATAGTAATATTAATTCTTCGTACCAACCTCCTTTCTTCTAACGATTCCCAATATGCGTCCTATATGTATGTATGTGATAAGTACGATGAGTTATTGGAAAGGGATTATTAACAGTTAAAAATTATAGTTTTTGCTCAAAATAAATTTGATTTCTTCCTTGATATTATAATCGTTAAATTAATGGTAGTTTTCTGAAACTTCTTAAAAAGTTTCGGGCCTGTCCGGGATTTGAACCCGGGACCTCTCGCACCCAAAGCGAGAATCATACCCCTAGACCAACAGGCCGTTGAGAGCAATGAGAGTGTTCCTTTAGTAGTTTATTGGATTACTATCTTATAGTATAAGTATTAGCCATTAACTTATTATTTCTATCATACGTAAAAGAACATCTAATATTACATCTTGTCTTATTGGGATCTGGCGTTTTACTTCCCTTGGCTCCCAACTACATCAAGTGAAATAAATATACAATAAAGGTGGTCTTAACACAATAAATATTATTAAATATAAATTATATAAAACTATCTAAAAAAGGACAAAACACCAATATGGTGTAAAAAATCATTAATTCTAAGTTGTACTCGATTTTAGCTTCTTTAATAAAAACGTTTACCATGCCGGGAATCGAACCCGGGCCTTCTGGGTGAAAGCCAGATATCCTAGCCACTAGACCACATGGGAAGTCGAAGTACTTAAAACAAAGTACAAAATTCGTTTCTTTATTTACTATTTATTTTTTGGTATATTTTATGAAAAGTTATTATTGGCAATCACAACTGACTACCTTCGTCAGATACACGCATTGCTGCTTTTTCTATAGCTTCCGATTTTACCCGATCTTTTATAGAAAGGGAAAATAAAATTCTTTTCCAGATAAATCAGGTTTAGATCACGTGTTTTAATTGAAAGTATCTTTAAGCGAATTCCAATATGGAACCCAAGGATATTCAGAGTCATTATGAGGAAGAACTGGATGGTAACTTGTTATTCATTGGTTTTATATTGCATTCCAATCGGATTACCGCCGATTACGATCGAGCGTTTGTCTATTTCCGAATGCGAAATTAATATTTCTTCGACTCCTTTCCTTATGCTTGGAATACGGTCAAATCAGCGCATTTTTTGCTCTAGCCGCGTTTGCGATTTTTTTCAGCAATTACGTATTATTCAGCGAACACAAAAGGGACTGTAAGCAGGTTAAGAACGCGAGGGTATTTTCTACTGGTTCATTTTGTTTTGTCGGACTCGAAGGTAGCTTATTATATTGAAAATATGTCGCAATAAATATATGTGATTATAGTTGGAAAACAACTAGCGAATAGAGTGAGTAATAGTAGTGTAAGACATTTATTGTTACAGCGTACGTAACAAGTTTGAGGAAATGAAGATCTAATATGTTTTAGATTATCTTTACTCATTTCGGTTTTAAGTTAATTTTATAAACACATTACCTTAAAATTTCGGAAATATTCAATATTTACCCATAGTTAATTTCAAACTGATAATTTTGTGATTACCCTCCCTGTAATCTTTTTCATTAAACCTAACAAGGGTTAATATGTCCATAGATAATGAGATTCTTTTTATTCGTTAATTCTGTTTTAAAGTATTATTAACTTGAAGGTAAATGCTTTAATTTTTGAGCTATAATTTTTAGAGAAGGGAGTGTTTCGTCTTATTATTTCATCATTAGATATTTCATACTCTATGGTACTTATGTAAAATCAGCTGCTAGTAATCTCTAAATCCTTCAAATTTTATTTATTCGAGTCCTTAAAACTTAAACGAGAATTTAACTTTGTTGGAAATAGATTTTCATGTAGTACAGATAAAGGATTCCTTCTCTTACGAAAAAGATATTTCTCAAATAAACTCCATTTCAGGTTAAAACCATTTTAAGCTTTTGTAGGTCGCCTTGTTGGTGTTTGTGAAGGTGAAAATGCCGCGCAAATATTGAGCGGCAGAAATGTTATCAAAGCAGATTGCAATTGCCTGCAGACATTACGTGATTCTTAATCCGGTTTCTTTCATCTATAAACATTACGACTTAAATCCCATCTTGGAAGTGCGTAATTATTACTTGGATATTTTTCTCATAAAAATCTTGAATAGGATCTTTATGATGAGACAATAGACGTTTTTGATCAATCTTCTGATTAGGCACCCAACATTAAAACTTACATAAAGGATTCTTTCGTAATTAAACAGAGGTCGTCATGGAAACGTTGCTCAAGAATTTACCTGGTGTTTAAAATGGGTCTGTGATTTCCGAACTAGTTTCTCACACATCCATTTATTATTATCTTGTCGAAAGTAATCTCTAATTAGAACTGTAGTATCTGTTATTACGGATGGACGAATGGCGAAGATGATGAAAAGTGTAAACTATTGCGTCTCTATTATTTTAATTTTTTTACTGGAACTTGAAATGTCAAGGATGACGCATATTAATAGTTTAATCTGTTAATTATATCGAATCTGCTCTGAAATTGCTAAGAGAGATATTTATTAGGCGTCATGTTTTTTATAAGATTGGTAATTCATCAATATTATAACTCTATTTGCCGGCCTCATCGATCAAACTGACATTTTTCTATGACTAATATTACACTTGAAGTCAAATTTCCTATATTATGCATAATTATAAATCTGTGAGAAAAACAATGCAATTATATGCTACTCGTGTACGAAGGATTGCTCAGTTGAGATGAATTTCTCTTAAACTTTAGAGTCATGGAATATGCGATTAATCAACTCCCACGTGTACTCCTGTTTTTAAGTGGAATTAAAATCTTCGAGAATAGTCATAAATGAATTATTCGATATATTCGAGGATTCCACAAAAGGAAGCATTGGTTGCAAGATGATATTTAAGGCAGTGGATTAGAAATTGATGGGGAAAAAGTCCGCAAAACTTATTTTCTAGTGTGCTGTAAGATGTAAACAAGTATGTTGTTGAGATAATTCAAGAATGATCGTGTGCCCCTGTGGCCTAATGGATAAGGCATCGGTCTCCTAAACCGGGGATTGGGGGTTCGAGTCCCCCCAGGGGTAAATTTTTTCGTTTTAACTCGTAATAGGTTTACCATAAGAATATATCTGTTTGGGAATTATGAAAGCATTTTCGAAGGTTGATCTTCAATATACATCGATGTTGTGTTCGAATATTTTACATAATTTTAAGCTGATGATATATCATAATTAGATAATATTTTTAATTGATATGAAATAATTTGTGTGATAGCATTTAATATCTATAGTTTATGGAGCATTATATAATTAAATTTTAGTAAAAATTTTGATATATTACCTCCATGCGTCTTTTCATATTCAAGCAGTTTTTACTTGTAAATTTTTAAAAATATTTTTGATTTCCTTTGATTGTTGAGTTATAATGATTTATCCCCACAATACTGGACCTTGTAAATATAATTTTTGTTATCAGTTCTTTACTTCTTTAATGTGGCAATTCCAGTGGAATAAATTGCATTGAATCATTAGCTTGTTACATCACGAACTGAGAACCTGTTGCTGTAACTAATTCATTCTGTACGTTTCTGTAAGCAAAGGAATTTTCTTATTTCTAGGTCGTCCTTCCAGGATTTTTTTATTCGTTTCCCGAAGGTTTGATTTTTTACAATATTAACTCATAAAGATTTTCTCTTTGTTACATATCCATACATGTAATTTACTCTTATATAACATCACAGATTAATCATTGAGTGAAAAGTTTCAATCTTGATTCAACCTTGGGATTTAAAATATTTTGTTTAGACATATACTGATGATTTTTAAACTTAAAATAGCATTTGTAGTTGATAATATTGAATAAATTATATATTTGGTAATAGGAAGCTGGATATCTACCTCTACGTAATGTTAATCCTTAGATGCTGTATATATATTTGTCTTTGTGTTTCCTAAATGAAAGATTTACCATTTGATATAACACCTTTGGAAAGCTAGATTTGTGGCATTATAAAAATTATCGGGAAGAATGACTCTAGTTTCCCTTGACAACGTAACAGCATTTGAGTAACAATGAATACGAATCTATCGCTACATACGCGCATCTATTAATGCCATCGCTTGACATTACGTTCAGGCGTGAAATCATCTCGATGTGGGATATGAAAAGAACCGAGTCGATGATCCACAGCCGTTTCCTCGATTCATTCGTTGCGTGGAGGAACGGGCGTTGAACCAAAGACGTTCCCTAGAAACCTCGAAGAAGAGACAATGCCCACCGGCGCTGCGAAATCTGCTTGTAATTCAAGGAATCGTCGCCATTCCTCAGCATTAGGACCCGATCCAAGAACAGGTTACGAACTTGCGTATTGTCAGTCCACTGACCCACATTCGCGGTCTATTAATCGTAAAGAGCATATTCTCAAGAGTTGACGTTTTTTCATCCACCCTCGCGAATATGTCTCCGCCTCGAAAATGTGAAAGTGCAACCTTCGTTCGAGATCGTCATAAATGCCCCGAAGGGTGTTGGATAAACGCGTGGTTTTTTTCGTGAAAGTAAACACAATGAGGCGCGATGTCTCAACGAGTGGTACAAAGAGGTTTTTAACTCTCTCTAACTACCCGAGCTAGCGATTTTAATCAGTCGATCGTTCAAACGAGGCTGTTATGTGATGTCAAACAATGTGGAGGTGTTAATGATTGATTTTTGATGGCTACTGAAGAATTAATCGTACTCAAAAGTATCACTTCATTAATCAGCATAAAGATTAAAACTAAACGTATTGGTATTATGATAATTCAGGAATTAGTTAATGCACTAATAGATTTAAAATTTTAAATTAATAACTGTGAATATATTTGGGTACATTGTTGAATGAATAATTAATCGATTTGTAAACTAGAAACGTTTTTCAACAATAATCTGTTGTATAAAAGTCATTGCATAATTGCAGTGTTTTATTGACGGTAGATTAAACGAGGGTTTATTCTTCCAGGCAAAGAAATTAAATTCTTTCTACATTCATAATTGACGTGATTTCTAGTTAATATTGTTGTCACTTCTTTTCTTCACAATAACATTTTATTAATGTGATAAGAGTAACTCTGTCTTCGTCTTCAGTTACAATACGTAAAACGTGCCTTAATTTCAAACATTACAATACTTGCATTTTTCTATTCCCCAAAGATTTGATCTACTATTGATACGTGTTCCGTATTCTTCATGTTTGGAATTGAAATATTTAAAAGATGGATGTGATGGAATGGACATATAATCCACTAGAAACAAGTAGATAAAAGCTCTGCATACGATGTTAAATTTGAGTAAATCTGAGGTGTTATAGATATATTCAATAATTGTTTCTAAAAATCATCGCGAGAGTATTTATTCCTAATGCATCGTGTGAAGTGAATGTATAATTATTTACAACGGAAATTAAACAATATTTAAATTATCAAACAATAAGTAAGGTATGATTTAGGTAAGAAGACATATTAAATATATCTTTTCCTTTCTTCCCTCCAAGAAGGAAGGTCATTTGGTTTGTTTATTCATAATCAATCAGATTATCTTTCATTAGTAGAAACATAGTATGGAGTATCGATAAATTAGCCTGATTAAGCTTATCAGAAAATTAATATTAAAAGAAGAGTCATGTAACAACCTGAAGGAAACGTGTTGATTGCATTGTTATCGAAGGATAACCAAGTTCGTAACAAGGTAACTGAATTGGAAGTAATTGTTTGTTCACTAGGTGACGGGGAAATTCATATTCCGTTCAAGCGTATGAAAGCAAACCCCTAATTGGCCCTATTACGGCTATAGACTCGGAGAGGATCATTACTCCTCATAACGATTATGACATTCATAACTCTAAATTCCGGACGGTAATTCTAGGGAATTTTTAGGACGGTCAACCGCACTGTTAAGTGGTGTTGAGGTAAACGTAAGTGAAAACAGGTTAATTATTCTTCAATATACAGAGAAAGCTCCGTGTAATAGGAGCACAAGATAGGTTTCGCGAAGTTTCCAAGGTCTTTGTCTAATGATGTAAAGTATATCTTAGTTATTCACAACTTACGATCCAAGTAAAAGAGAAAAATTAAAGGAAAGTAGTGGAACATATGTTTTAATTAAAAAGGGAAGATGAAATTTATCTGTAGCAAATGATGATATTTGAACCAGAAAGGGTTAGTTAAAATTATCAAATACTATCAAACGTAATTTTAATACAGTAATCGAGAGTTGAAATTCTTCATTGATTCATTATATAGCTGTTGCTACTTGGTTACGAAAAGTAAATAAATAAGTCAATTTACGAACTTAAAAACAAAATGAAATGAAATTTGAGGAATCTATATAAGGATTCCTTACAGAAATGACTTGTTGTCATTTGTTTTCCTTTCAATACACATCCCATAATACCTAACGTGAAAGTTTTAAAAAAATACGTAGATTTTTTTCCGAGAATAGTAATTAACGTAGAGAAAACCTTCAACTCTTTCCTGTGTGAGTTCAGCCAAACGAGATACGTGAAAAGGTCTCCGTGTCATTGAAATTCCTTATCTGTGCTCACTGGAATTACTTCACCTTTCGACTTTTAAAGATGTTTCGTTGTAAGATTACGTCAGTGTACACGGACTTTCCGAGTCTAAAAGAAGTCGTTGAGTTAATTAAGTTCTAGTTTTGAATTTAATTGAAATTTTCGTCTGTTCCTATGTATCTTATGTGATACGTCATCTACGGAGATGTGAAAGGGAGATGCATTCATAGAAGAAAGTTTTTTTCATTGATGGATTTAAGTTATGGTTATTTTTTGTGTGGACGTTTTTTAGAAGAAAGAGTGAATGGTTTTCGTATTTGAATAAATGTTTATAAAAATTATTTTCTTAATAATCTTTAAGATTTTCGTTTTAATTTGATGATGGCTAGTTTGATTTGTTCAGTTGCTATGTATGGCCATTTCCTGGAAATTTATAATTCTGCAATCGTATCATTTTTTGGCCACAATTAATCCTTAAGCATCCTTTACTTTGAAACTACAATAGGCGGCACATAATCTACGTAATATATACATATATAAAGTGGACTATTCATTGTGTGCGTAAAATTATCGTGTTATTTTAATTTAGGATAATTTAACTTTAATTTTATATAAATAAAATTAATTCAGCGTAATGAATCTAATCTCAGCTAATTTAATCGTCATCGATTTGGAACGTATGGTTCCTTCTTAATTCATAAAAGAACGTTAAAAATACAACTGCTCCGAATTCTATGGACCCTTCCCTTAAAAGACCTTTTTAATTTTGATAACTATACGGTTTTATTCTGTAATATAATATAAATAATAATATAATAAGTATCAAAATAAATACTATGAATCGTATCGTGTACGAAACCACTAGGGATTATCTGTCAAGTATCGATGACGTAATTAACTTACGCTAACTTAACAGCTTTATTTCTCAGAGTACATATCCAGAATATATTTCAAAGAGGGATTGTTAAAATGAATGAAATAATTGATAAAATACGATGTACCTTTAAGAAAAATTCTTTACGAATCTGGACCGAGAAATGCTGCGTAATATCCTATCCGATTACTCAAGTGAAGAACTTCGGCTTGATCTGTTGAGGACTGGAATTGAAATTTCACTCTGGCATAGTAATGAACATTACGACAGGAAATTCGTTTAATAAAATTCGTTTTCAGATGTAAGACTTCTGGTTAACTTGTACTATTAAAAATCTTTATAGTGTAGTATGAACAACAAGATAGAGAGATGCACCATTACCCTACAATTACCACCGTCATCTTCCATTTGATCCATCATGAACCATCATGAACGTTCCAACGACCTTTTGACCTACCGGAGGAGTCTTTCAATGTCGAAAAGTAACTTAGAAGCGCACTTACGGAGGACAGCGTGGACATCAACGGAGATCAGAAGAGGTATCGCCAGTGAAGACAGCAATCGGGAGATGAAACGCAAGATCTCTTCCCTCCCCATCCTTCTTGATCCTCCGGCGTCGATCCTCTTGGTTCTGCAGCAGACTCTCTCACTCCTTCGACTGATCGACGATTAATTAACGCCGCGAAACTTGATGGAAACGGAATACGATCGATCCCTCTTGGATGTCGGCGTTCGCGGTCGTCGGTGGTATTCGCCTGGGGTCGGCTGTCCAAGGGCCTTCAGTTCTGCGGGCAGATCCCCTGTCCACACCCCGCGGTCAGTCGCTTCACTCAGACGGTCCTTGGAGCAGAGTCGGAGGTCCAATGAGCTCCGATGAAGGAGTCCGCACAACTTAAAAGTGGAAATTTAACCCCATTTTCCTTTCTTCGCGGGAGTGGGGGGGCGCCGGCCCCACGCCGAGGGGAACGAACGACTGTTAAGTGCGTATGTGCAAGAGAGGGAACGAAGGGCGTAAAAGCGAATTGCACAAACTATACCACATGCTGGATAGGTGGTTAAATTACCTAAATGAGGTGGTGATATAGGAAGGTTGTTTAAATAGAGGTTTCATGAGTAGGATGGTAGGAGGAAGTATCTAGGGTTACGCTGTTCCAGAAGGATGGTCTATGCGGATATATTTATGAAATTAAAGCAAAATATTTTTTAATAAATTGTATGCGTAATATACACACGAATAACTCCAAAAAAGGAATTATTTTCGATGAAAAAGGTGGTTTCGAATATTCCCATCTACTTGTAACCTCATGAGTGGTATATATTTTATCATAATATTGATTATTCATATATTTATTAGGGAATATAATTTTTGGTAAAAAAAATATTCTTTTCGAAATGCAATATCTTTTCAAATATGATATCTCTATAACTTACTAATACGACAGTAATAATACAGGGGTTGAATAATGTATACATTCTATTGTAATCGAAATGTGTTTATGCGAATGTTCCATTGACTACTTGTCAATGAATAGGGAGCAAATGTTGAGAAGATTCATTTATTCTTCATGTAAGTATATAGGATACGTTACTATGTAAATTGTTATGGTATATATTGTTTAATGATATTATAACCAATTATTACTCTTGCTTCAGTGGGATGCTGTTTTTTATTGATGCTTACCACTAGTTTTAAAATGTCTCCATTTGTGTTAGTATCGTAACGGAAGCATTTTTGGATTATGAATGGTATATTATTTTAGTTATCAATCAAGGATCAAAAAATCCTTTCTAGCAAATTAATTATGTTAGCTAAAGCATCTCATTTCTGTTAGTATACCATTAAGTATACAAGTTTAACGTATATTTCTCAGGAAGAGATATTTCGGTTTTAACTCCGATTCAAAGGGATGAAAATAGATTAAAAATCTCCGAAGAATTCTTGGGCTGTAATGAATTTAGCGCGAGATTGCTGTAGCCTGTTCTGTTTTTGACGAAATATTTGGCGTGTCCAACAGGAATTCTGCAATTTCACGATATTTAATTGCTCTCAAGGTCGGGCATCATAAGGAAGAGAATACTAAGTTTTGTTTTCGAAGGTTTCGTCTGAAGGCCGTAAGTGTATCCCGCTTCCGAAAACAACACTGGAAAAAAATGCATCTGAAAAAACGTGGAGGATGCTTTTGTAAGGAGAGCAAGTTTTCGGTGCGTGTACAGCCTCTCCGATACATCAAATGTCCTTGAAGCACTCGGATATTTAGGAGATGATTTTCCTTAACTTCCATCATCAATTCTTTGTTAACCCTATAAGAATGCAGTGAAGGAGATTTTGATAATGCACGAAAAAATGTGAAGGGATGTACAAAATTTGAAATGTGTTTTCCATCTGTTGATAGTCATTCTAGAATTCACACCGTAGTGCGAATGTGACACGCACCATATATAAGACCTTGAAATTTAAACACGAAAAAGAATATATAAAAAAAACCCTCGCATAGATTGCTTCCTTCTCCTTCAAATATGTGTGGAATTTATTTCCGTAGTATCTTCCCAGAAATCGTAAAAAAGCGTGAAAATAGTGAATTCTAAGTGCGAATTACTTGATAATTTTCGAATTTGATCAGTCAGTTTGGGGAGGATTAATTCGTAAAATGTAGTGCCAATTCGAAATGTAATTTTTATTTAAAGAGTCCAAATTTTGATAGTACACGTTAGATCAAAGTTTTTATATACTTCATTATTCATTATTACGATAATTTAAAGTATATAGTGCTAAAATACCCCATAGGATATGCCTTTTAAAATCAAGAAATTGAGAACTTATGAAATTGATTTGTTTTTTAATTTATTGTAAAGTTTATTTACTTTATTATTACTTTAAATTATTGTTTATTTATCTTTTTATATCATTGTTACTTCATTATATAAATTTAATTCAAAATTTATTTATTACTATCGTATTCAATTGATTTCAAATACGTTCAAGGCACCTATATGACTTATCCCAGTATCCTTTCCTTTCCAAGTATCTATCAGAGTTTCAAAATATGTGTATCACAATTCTCAATAGAAGAGTTTCCTCGAAAACAAATAGCCTTTTCCTGTAATACTCAGAATTCGAGATATGAATGGAGACCGTTGACTAACGAAACGCGGTCGCAGGAAGTGTTCGAGGAAGAAAATTTGGACCACTTTCACTCCTTTCCTCCTGGTCCATGACTGGATTCGTATGAATGAGATCGTTCACCTTTGCAAAAACGGTTACATCATCAGGTGCGATCTTCTCATTGGGTCAGTATGACTCTGACGTCAGCCACTGCTCCTTCGTCGTTGTTGATTTGAAACAAGTGCCGTCGATAATATAAACGTAAGGATATCACTACTTAATGTAGTTGCCATCAAAGTAGTACCAATCTTCGCATTCTGAAGGGGTTAACCTTTTATATAGGAATATAATAAGGAATACCTGGAAATAGTATCTGCCTAGAGAGTTATCTCCCGGAATATTTTTTAAATTATAGTAGTTAACGTGTTTTTAAATGTGTATTTTAATTCCAATAATTATATGAAATATCTAACTTTTCGGGATAATAATAATTATTATTATTATTATTATTATTATTATGGGGAAATAATTATATTGCTAAACTAATTATAAATATTGAATATATTATGCAAAATCTGGAATGATTGCTCCCTTAATTTATTTTGCTCTCTTGCATTAGGAGCAAATTAATGAAATGAGGAAAATCATTCTGTATAACGGATGTGATTAGGATGTATTTATTTTAAATTATTGGAAATATAGTGAATCATTCCTTAAAACTTTTTTCATCCGAATGACCAAAACACCTTTCTCTCAGAAGCATGAGTGATTATTGATTGGTTAACTTAGCAGGATTATCCAACGGTATTTATAATAGTGATACAATCTACATAAAGGCGCCGAGTGGAAATTTATGAAAGTACATATATTATGTAGTCTTTCAAAAATCAATTCAAAATTCATTGAAAAATCTTCCTCCCCTTAGATTTTCATCGTTTAGGGTATAAAATGATTAGTTTGAATCATCGGTTCATCACTATGAAGGAATCGAATAATTCCGGTACTTAACCATTCCCTATTGATATGTTTTCCGCAATTATAGTTAATGTGTAATAAATATAGAAATTTAATTATTCGATATATAAAGACTTATGTACCTAATGTAATACTCGTTAATGAATTACGAGGAAACTTTAGCAAAATTAAACCGTTTAATACCTAATAATATATATGCTGTAAAAAGGCTATAGTACGATGCTCATTTCTGTCTCCAAAAAGGGTTTGCTACTAACCTACTTCCTTCAGTGCATTATAAGTATACGATCTGAATAAATATAATAGCTCATTCACAATATCCTTACTTGAAGGTAGATAACTAATGATACTAATCGTAGATAGTTAAAGGCCGACTCTAAATATCCCGGATATCTATTCGCTTCGTGATTTAACTCGACAGTAGTTACTGCTATAACAATACGGAATTTTTTATCGAATCACAAGAAAGATTAACCGGTCAGCAAGGTTGTATAGCTGTAGTTTTACTGTTATATAAGTAAATTATCAATAACACCTGCATTTATGGATATTATTGTTTAGATGCTTTTGTTTTAACATAATAATACGATTATAGAATAATATTTTCAAATATTAAAGGTTTTAATGCAACTAAATCTTTGATGATATGGTATGATTATTGATATAAATAGGTAGTGCATATTTCTCACAATAATCTCTATGGTAATAGTACATAATCAGCAGAAAAAGAGTGTTATGAAGTTTAAGTATTGGATAATTTAGAGTTGTTTAGAAAATTATCTATGTCCCTGAGGAAGTTGTATACGGGAAAAAGAAAATGGTTAGCATGACTTAGGGCTGCTGGTGTGTGTCGAATTCTCTCTATAAAACTATCCGGAGACTTTCAAGGCTGAAGCAATTTCATATCCGCAAGAAGAATAGAAATCTTAAAATCTTGTTAGCGGAATGGAATTGGCGTCACATATTCAAGAAAAATAGTAAAAAAATATTTGACTCTAAAACTTACTTTGGAAAGTGAATTACTTAACTTCCCGCAGTGCCAAGCACATACAAATTTAAATTTTTTGTCGCATTTTCAATTCTAAGTTCATTTCACAACAGAAGTCTAGGTTTTAAATCGATTATTGAAATAATTGGAGTAAAAAAAAGAACACATAGCCATCATTATATAGGACAAATTATAATATTAAATTCCTTTTACACAAGTAAGAAGCACATGATTAGGTAAAAGTGAATTTAACTTAGCTTACGAACCTGCTGATAATTTTCGGAAGGGATCAGCTACTAAATATTATATTCGTAATCATTGTAATGAAAGTAGAAGTTGGAATTAATATCTCCCCCAAAAATAATCTACCATGTGGTCTAGTGGCTAGGATATCTGGCTTTCACCCAGAAGGCCCGGGTGCGATTCCCGGCATGGGAAGTATTTTTATGGAGAGGCTTATATCGAGTGTAACTTGGAAAGAAACGTTATTATTATCATTTTAGCAACTTCGTCTGTTGCAGACTCCTTTTAAGTTGTAATTAATTACTCTCCACATTTAATTTTTAATTTCCTTTCATCTGAGCAATGTTTTTACGATTGGAGCTTACAAAAGGACAACTCCTGATCCTAATAAGCAAGTAAGTAGTAGTATTATAGTAAGTATATGAGATGATCTCTTACGTGTACCAAAAATGGTAAGATTATTGATCATAGTACATATTTATGCTGTAAGATAGTAACCCTATTAAATACAAGGTATTTAATAGGGTTACTATCTTACATAGGTATTTATATTTTAACTTTTTATATCGCCTTTTTAATAACTCAAAGTACTTAACGAATTTTTCTGTTTACTTGTTCAAATATTCATTTTTCTAGTTATAAATGAACCAAGAAGCTTTGAATTCTCAAATTTTATGCTGAAATTTTCTGTGTTAATTCACTCCCATTTTGCAGGTTAAATATACAACAATTTAAAGTATTATTATTAAATATATTTTAGTAATGTTCAGGAAAATAAAAATTTATGACCTCAGTAAGACAGAATACGTTATAGCTTCTCTAATCTATGCAGAATTAAAATTGAAGAAGAGTATTTTTTCAAAAAAGTTCTCAATTAAAGGCGATTGTGTAAATGTAATTTCAATGGAAGCAACTTGGAAGTTTGTTATCTGCGACTAGGAAATCGTATTACGACATGTATGCAGAGATTTGAAGGGAATATCAGAGCTTTTAAAGTACATCAACAATTAAAAATCACCCGTTCACATCCTGCTTTTTTTATCAGAATAGTAATCACAATGGATGCGAAAATTAATAGCGAGGCCTTCATGGCTGAAAAATTAGGATAATATCTTCTTACGTAGCTTATCTTTTCCTACTTGCTTTCCTATGGTTACGTTCTATAAACAACTCGCCTCGTTATAACGACAGATTTTAGCCTTCAACGAACTTCTATGGAAGTGCAGATCCTGAATGAATTGCATTCGAGTTGTAACTCTGGTATAGTAACACGAAGCTGTTGACACGATGAAACTATAGGGTACATGCGCCTGATCACGTATTGATTCTATTTGTCTTTTGTCATCATGACTTCAATCGCTTCAGGATAGTTTAAATAGTGCTATCAAAAGGAATTATTCGATTAACTAAATTAATTACTCGATTTTAGGTAACTGTTCATTTCGGTTCATCTTCATAACGTATTATAAAGTTAAACTTCAATAGCGATTGAAATCGAAGATAAAGACAATAATTTTTGGTGCCTTCAAATACTTTATTAACTAGAGGATTATTAACTTTGGAAAAATTTTTCATTTTTTAATTGGGAAAAATTAAAAGATACTCTGGAATACTTCTAATTCTTTGTAGGTTTTTTCTTTTTCTATCCATTGCTCGAAATCGTTAATGCTTATTCTTCTCCTCCAAAATATTTTCAAATATCTTACGAAATATGTGCAGAGAATAAACGACCACCTTCAACTGCACAATATATCACAAAAGCTAAAAAAATCAGTTTCTCTTCAAATTGTCCGTGACCGCGAAGTCCTGCTGGTTTACGTGACTCGAAAAATTTATTTGGGAGAGTATGCATCCAGTTTTTTTTATATTATTCCGAAAATGTCACGGCCGCATCTGTAGATTTCACGATAATACGGTTTCGTTGTTGTTAGACATTAATGGTCTGCATTTTTTATCACAACAAACTGTTCCAATATCATTATATTCTCGTAGGATGTTCCTTATGTACATCTGGAACCTGAGGCTATAAAAAATATCTATATAGACCAAGATTGTATAGGAAGAGTTTAATTGAGTACATTAATTATCTTAATTCATGCATCGGATGGATTATAGATGCTATAAACTTGTTTGGACACATTACTACTTTCATTGAAAGCGTCGGTTTTCCTCTTCACCGGGGAACTCCTTATCGGTGACCGACTATTTAGCATGTTCCCTCATTCCTGCAAAACGTAGCCGGAGGATAGCGTCCTCTCTCGGCCTTGAGCCAAGCAAAAATGAGGTTTATATCACAGTCTCATGAAAGGGCAAGTGCGCATTTCAATGGGAGTGTTAGCATTTCGCGCTTCGGTCCCATGGAAACTACGGTTAAATTTTGTTGGTATCGTTCCGGTGTATACCATCCCTTTATCCATACACATTGTCCATACTCTAATCTTTGTAATAGATGCTAATCGAACATCAGCTCCATTTAAACTTCCCCTTTATTTTCTCTGTGATCTGTTACAGATCAATTACAGAACAGCACCCTCTCGTTATTATCGGGTAATATTGAATTCCAGATGGAAACATTTCGAAATATAAGTTTATTATTATACGTTTCGTACATTCTTTCGCGTAACTAACAGCCATAGTTACGTTAGTTTTGTGTTTAGGGAGATAGTTCGTTCTTCGTGTCGTATCATACGTATTTACTAAATATTACGTAAAATTATCTAGAAAGACGGTGGAAACAGCGGGATGATGTTTACGCTATTATTTAAGGAGTGTTTATGTTGCGTCATTATTAAGGGGAAAACTCGCGGTGGTTAATTCTGCTAACGTATGACTGAAACTAAAATTGGAAACTCATCAACTGTCTGTGAACGATACTGTATTCATGGAACGTACATCACGGAGACTTCAATGACTGAATATGTGTGCTAGTGACTCATCATTGAAACAATCGGTAAATCCCAGTTTAGGAATTGAAAATTTAATTTAATTTCGTGGTTTTACGTTATATTTTTTGAAAACTTACATACATACATACCTATACCTCATGCTATAATAAATTCAGTGACATTCGGATCAAAATGGCCAAGTTATATTATTGTTTAAATATTATCCGTTGATTTATTAATACCGTCAAATATTTTCACAGAGAACCTTTTTATGCTCTATACTTACGTAATAGTAACAATTTTTAATTTATAATAACTTATACAATTATAATAAAAGTTGTACCCTTAGATCATATTCATGGATACACAATAATATGGTTTTAACTTTGGTTTCAATGAGTAAGTCTTATTGTGCATGAAATATGTATTGAATAGGTAGTGTTTCTATGATCAAATAATTTTGTTTACATTAAAATTTCAATCAAAACTCTTATAGATGACATGAACATGAATCGCCGCGAGTTTTGATAATCAATGTTTTGACCGTAATGAGAGACGTAAAAGAGCACTAATCACTCATTGTTTGTGTTGTGATATAATAAAGAGATCACTTGAATAGTAATTATACGTAAAGTTTCCCGGAATAGATATTATAATGCGCTTAAACCCTCACTTCTTACCGAGTGAGCTGAAAATGAATGAAAACGAAGGGAGAATTTAAATATGTGTTTCCCAAGAAAAGTCGGACAAGAAATCATGAATAACAATAAGAAGGCAATCCTTCAATGACCAAGTTCCTATATCCATCTATTGGTAAAGGATGAGCATAGAAAAATGAGCTGTCTGCATACGGGAGATTGCGCATTATATTGTAATTTGTGCGTAGAATCGTTAAACGCTGTGAGAAAAACAACTTAATTTGAAGCCATTATTTTAGTGATGGTTTAAATAATTTAAAGTTCAATGAAATACTTTAAAGTGTTTTAAGCTGGAAATGTAATATTAATCCAAAAAGAGGGAACAGATTCTGTTGTCTATGGAGCGTTATAATATAACACTGTTTTCTTTCTTATTTTGGAATAAAAAATGTTTCATCTTCGTGATTCATCAGAGGATATCTAACACTCTTAAATGTGCCGCTAGATTTAACTTTGATTTCAGTTGTTACTTTAGCCACACATTTTACTCAGTGCATGACCACAAATTAAAGTTAATTTCTTCTATTCTAATAATCTTGAATAAAATTTATAATTTCAAAAACGTTTTAGTTTTTGATTTCTCATATTATAATAGTGTTAAACTAATTTCAGATCAGGATAGATAACTCTATTTCGATCCTGGATAGTTCAATTTTAATGTACATTAATTGGAAATATTAGTGATTAAGCTAAAAAAGAGATGTTCAGGTTGAATTGGACTTTGGATTGGATTTATTGATTTTGTTCTCGAATTTATTTTATGATGAAAAGCGTATCTGATGGCTAAAAAAACGAATCAGAATTTGGCGATGAAATAGCCTTACATCCTTCAACATTTATAGGATTACGTGATTAGTTGATATCTGTAAGATAAGTTCATCTCTGATAAATGTGAGACCAGGATAGAACTTTTGAAAGAAGTAAAATTTCTCGGGCCTGTCCGGGATTTGAACCCGGGACCTCTCGCACCCGAAGCGAGAATCATACCCCTAGACCAACAGGCCATGTTTACATGGGGCGTCTTATTGCAATGTCACCTGTGAATCGGGTACAAACAGCTGCAGTTCAATGAATTAAAATCATTATATTTCAAGATTCATTGAAGTATAATTCCATCACATATGCTACTCATTCGAACCGTTGACTAAACCAATCAGCGAGCCTTCGTCCTAATACTGACCCTATGATTCGGAATCCCAATTTAGAAGATTCAAATACTTTTATTCGGAGTGAATTTACCTGAGTACATACAATGACTCGGGCAGAATATCTCCCATATCGTTATTTCCTTTAAAGGTGGGTTTCATATGCGCTATTTAATTTGAATTGAGGGCAGCGTATTTTATTGAATCGATTAGAAGAAAAAATGGTCTAAATCTTTAACTGATCATCGTTTTAAGTTCCTGTGAAATCGATTTTTCACTGTGATATATCGTTTCTTATTTCATTACGGATCCATTCGGAAAGACTATATTATTTCTATCTTTTCACCGATTCTTGAGGTAAGATTTTCAACTTTTTAAGTTTGTTTTAGTTTTTTTTTATCTCTAAGGCTGTATTATATCTTTTATATTTTTCTTATTTCCATGGTACAAAAGGCTAGTCTATCGCATCTCTGTATTCGCGTATTTTGGTAAAATACGGGCCTGTCCGGAATTTGAACCCGGGACCTCTCGCACCCAAAGCAAGAATCTACCTTAAGGTATAAGCATTAACCAGTAGATTATAATTTCTACCATACGCAAAAGAACTTCTCATATTATTTCTTTCCTTACTAGGATCTGGAGTATTACTTCCCTTTGCTACCAACTTTAATACCTTCATCTAGTGTCTTACCTGATAATTTTTTAGTTCGTGAGCCGTAACAAACGATTTAACGAATGAAATATGGAATAAAATTCATACTTTTCAAAAGTCATGAATATCCCATAGAAAAATGCTATCAGATGCTCATTCAGTTCATTCTGTTTTTCTTTTTGGTCATTTATATCAATACCTCATAAGGTAAATGTATTTTCCAATCCAGTTTTTGAACCCAGAACATTTCGTACCAAAGCGTGATTATTCCTGCAGATCATATGCATAGTATAGTATTAACGAGACCATTTTAAATTATTCAGATCTAATTAAAATTGAACATCGGAATGCTCGTGGGAAATAAATTTAGTGTAATCTATAATAATATAAGTTTTATTTAATTCCCTCGTTGTAGATATGGATCATTTGTGCACCATTCCACAGCTACTGAGGATAGAACCATAGGTCCCGAAATGTACATACAGTTCCACTGCGCAGTTGGACTTCCTTTAGGCAGCAGCGGAACCAACCCGGGGTGAGTGATCTTTTTATTTACATTTACCTTGGTTAAATTAACGGCTAACGAGTTTTTTAAAATTTGATTTAATTATAGCTCATTTGAACCAAGAATAGTATTCCAATATAGAGACAAGTGTCCCTTAACCATGGTGAGCATTGATTTCCAATACGAATAACCCATTACGATTTTTTTAGCCGCATATAGTGAACTGAAGTTGATCAGAAATAAGGAGGGATAAATGATAGAAATATAATTGCAGTTTATCGGCATAGAAATGACATGTATGATTTATTATCAAATCGTTTATAGCCATTAAATCCCATGCAATAGTTTCATTGTTAAATCATGTAAAACGAGGGCCTGTCCGGGATTTGAACCCGGGACCTCTCGCACCCAAAGCGAGAAACATTCCCCTAGACCAACAGGCCGTTGGGTGCAATGAAAGAGTGCTCCGTTAGTAACTCATTGGATTGCTATCTTGCGGTATAAGCATTCATCATTAGATTATTATTGTTACCATTCGCAAAAGAACATTTCATATTTTTTCTGGCTTTCTAGGATTTGTACTTCCCTCGGCTCTCAACTTAAAAGCTTCATCAAATGAAATATATGTACATAGAGTGGAAAAGAATGAATTACTACGTTAAGAACGATCTAAAACAGACAAAATGTTGTAAGCAATCTCTAATCTTAAGCTATGCTTGATTTTAAATTTTTTTAAAAATAAATTTCCCATGCCGGGAATCGAACCCGGGCCTTCTGGGTGAAAGCCAGATATCCTAGCCACTAGACCACATGGGATGATGTAAGTGATAGTGTTAGTACTATTCATTGTAAAGGCAATTGCAAAAGAATTCAAAAAGAAAATAATATTTCAATGATGTATTAATCATAAAACGTTATGTGAATGGAGTGGAAATAAAATCATCGGTTTTTTGGCCATAAATATGCTTGAGGAGAATGAATTGCCATCGAAAAGTATCATGTAACTCTATTGAGCTAATTTTGCCAGTGCCCTTACATCAGTCCATATGCAAATTTCCTAATAGTGTGTATCATACATAGTTCTATATAGAGATATTTGATAAAATGCGATTTTCCAAGGAATTGTATGATATAGCTAAAAAAAGTGTTAATTGAAATTTCCATCACTGGAAAGATACGCAATTTCTTTAATACTTGGTTTATTTTTAATTTCTTAATATATTATATAATCTTAATCATAATATTTAAAAATTTGATTTACTACAGAGAAATTAAGCGGAGTGTCTTACATTAATGGACATTGAAAGTTAAATGGCCAAGTAAATGAGCTATGCATTTCAAAAGACTGAATATTTGATTCAATTTGTATTTCTACAAAGGTTTCATAGTAAGTAAGACTGCACTATTACATATAACACCACCCATTTTTCTTGAATTACAATGTTATTTCTGTAATTGTAATTACGCATTAAATTGTAGTCCAGCGATATCTGTCAACGTCGAATTTACGCATATTTTCTCGGAGAGGAAAGCCTTGAAAATCCACTGAATGTACATCCCACTTAAATTAATAGATGTCGTAAAGCAAGGTAATTAGTGGCATGGAATCAACCGATGACGGGTATATTTCTCGATGAGAGTGACTGTGTGTCATCGTGTATAAGATGTCATTGGAAAAAAGACTTGTTTTACGTATATCGTCTCTCAATCACATAACCTCAAACCAAGTACTCCTGGGAATGAAAGTAAATGACTTTGAAATAGTACTTAGTACTACTAAACGTTTCTAATCCCATTCTATATTTATCAACACCCTACACTATCATGTCTTCTATCTAAACCCGAAGTACGTACGAATTTAAGGATGAAAGTTAGGCGCAGTTTTTTGTTCTTATTTATTGTTTAGCCCTTAACTTTTTTCACGCAATCGTTATTCATGAAACTGGGTCATCGAATTCAATTTGGTATTGGGTCAGTTCGTCGAGAATCGTGTTTCACATATACAAGGAAAATGTTAATATTACGGCCTTGAAATATAATCATTAGTCACACGGAGTAATAACATTAAAGGAGGTTAGCATTGATTGGATTTGAAGGACTAGTTCCGATATTTATATTTCCGGAGGGTACCTGATTTACATAGATAAATGTAACGTTCATCAACTCTAAAATTAGCGAAATTGATCGTTTATTGAAATTCGTGTCAAGTTTACGTAATGTATATTAAGTATAATTTTCATAATCGTACATTAACCAATCCTAAATAATCGTAAATTTGTTTCATTAACGTTAATAAAACAGGAGAATGAAATCGTTTGTTGGTACTTAAATTTTACAAGAAAATTTTAGAATATAATTATTATTATGGTGAATATCTTATATTAACTTGAATATAATTTGATTTCTTTTCCATTACATTCGTAACTTTATACTGGAAATAGTGAGAGTAAAAAGTGATGAAACCAATTAAGGATTCAAACTCTTTTCCAATTTTTATGTTATTATTATTGTCTTTTTTAAGGGTGAAATTGTGACTGAAAAGTCTTTTATATTTAACCTTTTTTCCGTTTTTATGTGTAGTAGTAAGTCATTTATATAACACAGGAACGCTTACCGTCTTACGGAAATAATAGATAACCTACTAGGAAATCAAAATTATTTACCTGATGAATTGTGGTTCGAAATATTACAATCAATCGACAATTTTATCACCATGTTATTAAGAGAAGAAATGAAGTTAGTATTATTGGATGCTGCCTTTACACCCTTAGCGAACATTCTGAAAATTTCAACATTTGTTTTTCTTATTGTTCTAATTCTACTCACCTTTTAGTTAGCCTCTCTTTTTAGGTACTGTTTCAAAATAAAATCCATGCACTATGCAACTACAACAGTACTTTAAAGAAATTTCAACCTTCGCAGTCGTTCTACAATATTAAAAATACTTAGGAGTTTGTACTACTTCCTTTATAGATTCAATGCGAATGTCCCACGTTCATCCATTTGCTATCGCCACCTCGCCTCCGCATCAATAGTTATATTCTCTCTGTATAAGAACCTATCTTTAAATTTTTCATTTGCACAAGATCAATATTTTCCTTGAAGTTTTCTTTTGAACAGCTCCGTTAGGCCATCAACGTCTTTCAATCGATTTTCAACATATAGACCTTTTTGTCAATGAAGGAATATGCATAACAGCTGTCTGAAGTTTATCTCATTCATTTTTATCGTTTCTATTGATTTTGCATTAATTTTATCTTCTGTCCCAATAATATTTTCGGCTGAATATTTTGCAAAAGAATTCCTATCTTCTTCTTTTTTCGGTACTTAAATTGGGATAATTATTGCAATTTAAAAATAGAAAGGTAAATATTCAAATATTAAATATTTAACTTTAATTTTCTGTCACGATTTCGATTCAATATGGAGCGGTCTTGCATATAAATCAAATTATTTTTATATTGTTAATTTATTCCACACGACTTCGAAATATATCTTATCTACATCTTCCTACTGAACAACTCGAGCTTATCCGTCTTATTTATTTTTATTACTGACCTCCACAGAACGAACCGAGAAAAAATATATCGGTTTCATTGTAACCTTCAATCGAAGAAGGCTTATAATTTTACTGCAAGTATTATTCTTAATGAAAGAGTGAATTAGTTAATCTTACTTTTTTGGCGTGCAATTTGACTTATTTCTTTTTTCCCTATTCAAATCTTTTCGGTTTTCATGAACTATACATGTAAATAGAGAAGTAAATAAGTTCTAAGTGATAGATGATTTAAAGATAATTTATCATTATGAAGATTATTCTATCATTATCTAATGAGTTCCAATTCCAATAGTTTTAAGTTTGTAAGATTTATATTGTTATGATGACAATCCTAAAATATTCTGGTCAATGACTAAGACAAAATATATTTATATATTCCGTACCTTTTCAACTGTCGAAGGAGAGTATATTCGTGTCCCAGAGAATAGTCTATTGATTATTATTCGCTATTGGAATTTAAAAGAGCCTGCGATACGGTCGGCTCATTCAGTGGATATCGTGTGTTTGGTTTATAATTCATTCGGGCGGTTAGCAAATTCTATTCTTACGATGTTTATTTCTTCGAATTGAATATACATTCCGTGTTTACGAGACAAAATTCAGATATCCAACATTTATTAATCTATATATAAAATAGGATAATTTGTTTAGAAACTTCAAGAAATTTTATTTCCCTTTCTCCAAATGTT
This sequence comes from Pantala flavescens, assembly GCA_020796165.1. Taxonomy (NCBI): domain Eukaryota; kingdom Metazoa; phylum Arthropoda; class Insecta; order Odonata; family Libellulidae; genus Pantala; species Pantala flavescens. The sequence continues at coordinate 15,684,251 of CM036881.1, read as the reverse complement.
TCCATAATATACGTCCGAATATGATAAATTTGAACTTTATTGGTAATTGTTTTCTATTTCATTTATGCAGAAGAAATTAGAAATTTCGTAAAACAATACTTTTACTCGTAATGAAAATTAAGTTCTTGGATGCTTACATACTGTAGTTTGGATGTATTTAAATTTACATCTCACTTTCACGATTGACCTTTGCTCTTTTTCATCATCACTTATATTTCCTCATTCATACGTACCGAATGAAAGCTTCACTTACATCCTCGAACTAATCGTAATATTTCTAATTCGATGGAGGAAATATGGCTAATATGTGTAAGAGTGCACTTATATTAATGGGGAACGCGCATTTACATCGAATAATGGATAATCTTCAATAATACACTCATCTTTTCTTGTGTAATATCTGAAACACTAAATAATTTATGTGATTTTAAATGCTTAAGGATATATTGTCATCGGAAATGATTGCTCGAAATTGTTAATTCCGGAATTAATTCGTTTAAAAGCGGCATAGTTGATGGAATAATATATCTGTAATAACTTGATAGCCAATTGCACTTGATTTAAGATGGTATCTAGATGGCAGAAATGAGGATGAAATTTCGTATTCACGATGGAATACGCGAATGTATGGTTTGATCGAAAACTCATGGTTGCTGCGTAGAAAAAAAAATATATACCGCTTGGTCGAGTCCATCATACCTAAAGGGGTGTGTTGGTGGCTGTTAAGCATATAGACCGATGGCTACCGTACGTACCTTCCCCTCTTGTTGTATACTCTCGCGGTAATAGACCCTACTTTATGCGTAGGCATGGGCCACAAGCTCTGGACGGGACGATGTGGAATAATTTCCAGTAATGCCATGAGCTCCTGCGGATAATATCTGCAGAGATAGTTACGGAGTTGCAACCAGATCGCCTTGAGTCGAACATGATCGTGCGTTCGACCTCAGTTTTCCACGAATCATCGAAGCGAATGGGGCGTGCCAATCTTTAAATTGCACCTATATGCTCTCGATAAATCGATCTTTTAAAATTGTACGCAAACTACCACCGTGACGCAGGTGCTGATCTGAATAGTGCAGAAGAGAATAGAGTACTGATTGACTTCATCTAATACATGCTAAGTACGGTAGAGTTTGTCGAAGGATTACTTTCGTTGACCTTTTGCCTGAAGGTTGAAAGGGTTAACCGTATTTTATTTGTCACTCCTTAATCTCTGAGTGATGAAAGTCTTGTTTTGGATTCTCGAGGAATTTTGGGTTATTTTGAAATTATGTTTTGGATTTTTTAGTGAAACTTTATGGAGTTACGTTGAAAGGCTTTGGGAAAGGAAAGACGTATCTTTTACGAAAGGAAGTTTATCGTAATATACGATAAGTTTCGAACTCCGCTACGGTTTTAGAACGATCAGGTACAAAAATGATACCAATGATTGATGTACAAGATAATTATTTCTACACTTATGAAGGAATTTATATTGATGCAAGATTTTACTTTTACTTTGTAAAATTAAGAACATATGAAAGGAAATGCGGCTAGCGTTGAGTAACATGTTTATTCTTTGGAGAATATTTTTAAAGTATAGGTTAGAGGGATTAAAGTTGAACTAAATTTCTGTGAATGATTTTCGAAAATAATATCAAACTGTATATGTACTAAAATAACTTGTTTCAGTTTCATATTCCCATGTTGTCTAGTGGCTAGGATATCTGGCTTTCACCCAGAAGGCCCGGGTTCGATTCCCGGCATGGAAAAATTTTGCTTCTCTACTCAAAAATCTTTCAAACATATATGAAATGATAATTATTAATTAGTGTTTGAATTTATTATATTTATTTGCGTACTAAAATTAGTTATGAAGAGAGACGGCCTTCAAAGATTTTACTCTTCAAAGAATTTACCAAGTTGAATTGATTGAGTGGAAAGATCAATATACCTTTTCTCTCGCCCTATTTTCCTTGAATTCTATTGTGTAGAAAAGGGATCGATTAATATAAACGCGTTTTTCGCTCAGCGTAAATGATAAATTTCGTACTTTTCATAGAACATTATGAATGAACCTAAAATGAAATGCCGTAATGTAACTTTCTCCATCTGGCAAATATCCTTAAATACATAATGTTAAAGAACTTAAGCTCGTCAAAATATTAAAGCGAGGAAAGATATAGTTGAAGAAACATTTTATACATTTTAGAAGTGTTGCTATCTGTATAAATATAGATATATAAATATTGCAACTTGGAAGTTTAGATCTTCAGGGAGTTTTATACGACTCTTATGTTTTTGAATATTAAGTGCTCAATATCATTTTTGCATGTTGCTTTTGCCAATTGAATTCAATTTGTGAATAGGCACTGAACACTTCCCTCCCTCCGCCGACCCCGTAGTTCGACTCATTACCTTCTTTAGCAAGCCATGTTTGCAAGTTTAGGAATGGAAATATGTCATAGAGAACCTTTTTTTAAGTTCCAACTTACAAGAGCTATGAACCCTCTTGTTAAAACCTGACCTAGATTAATTTATGTAAATTATACATATTCTCTATCTCTTCATCTATTACATTTTAATGTGTTTGATAATTTATCATTCTTACCATCAAGTACATAATCTTTTGCGTTATATATCATTCTAATGAATTTACTGTATCTTGGAGTTTGGTATTTTTACACTTCAGTTAACAAACACCAATATAAAAAAGTCTGTTAAGGCGATTGTATTTCAGCGATTATACTTTGACCAAGTGGCTGCAGTCCATCATTGCAAAGCGCGGATAAAAAATGAACTTGCAAGTTCAACAGCTCGATTGGTTTTTGGTGAGAAGAACGATTCTCTATGAATAGCGAAATTTTCTTATTTTATTCTTCTTGTCGAGTTCGTTAGTCATGCCGCGATATTTTATTTTGACGTTGTAAAGCAAAGAAATGATAAAGAAAAGATGTTGTTGTATAAGGGTGATGCAGTAGAATTTTATCGTAGTAGCCACGATTGTTGAAATGTTGGCCACGATGACTTTCAGGTATATGCAGGTTTATTCTATAATATATAGTAACATATCCATATTTAATTCTTAGGCCCCGGTGGCGGAGTGGTTAGCAAGCTAATCCTCTAACGCCCATGTTTCAATTCCGGCTGAGGATGAAATTTTCCTCACAGCATTTGGACGTTTGTGAACGACGACCGATGCTGAGCTAAGAGCCACACTGCAAAAGTCCAAAAAAAATAAAAAAAGCCGTTTGCCTAAAGTACTCTTGTTTATGTAATTTTATATTTTACATATGTATTATCTTATCCCATATCTTCTTTTTCATTCTCAGGAAAAAAATCATCAGAAACATGAAGAAGCCCCCTTAGAGGAAGGCAGAAGAAGAAAGATGATGAGATGAATATTCTGTAGCAGATGTAAAGAAGCTGGGTGCAGCGGATAGAGAAAGGAGAGAAATGAAGCTGGCTGAAGCAGGAAGCAGAACGTCTTGAGCTGGATTTGTATTAGCAGCGTACGACGAAAAGACTGAGAATGTATAATAATAAGAAATAATAAAGAGTTTTGAAGCACGGTATATAGATTTATTCATTTAATATTATATATTTAGTCCCCACGTTGTAAATGAATGGATTGGAATGAAACGGTGCAGAAAAGCAGCAAGAGACGAATGGAATGTATCGGATCGGATAAGATTCGGGACATAGAATCGGTCACGACAGGTGGGTATCGGTAGCGCCAAAACGGCAAGAGCCAGAAACCAAGTTCATGGATGATCGTATGTAATATTGGTGGGTATCAGCGCCACTGACGGCAAGGGCCAGAAACAGAAATCCACAGATGATCGTATGTAATATTGTTGGGTATCAGCGCCATTGACGGCAAGGGCCAGAACTATGGTTGAGGGAAGAAGATGAATAGATGTCTCCATAGCTTAAAAGTCATAGTCATCGCGGTACGATATATAGGTAGATAAAGATCATGTATTAGGACCCCCATAGGCTCGAAGAGGGGGTTGTGGGTGGGGGAATCCCAGACAAATTTAACGCGTTTCTTAAAAAAAATTTCTCCTTACACTTTCACAATTTTTCGTAATCTTGCGTTTTTAAAATTATGACGATATGGTGATTCCTCAGGTGTCTTAAATTATTTTTCAAATTTTGGCGGGTGTCTTATATTTCGTTCAAAATTCGGTTTGTTCCATTTTCTGGAACGGGAAGTCATGGAGGAGAAATGTACACCGATGTGAATTGGTGTAGCATTTCCTCCATGCCCCCCCAAAAGTTTGGTCCGCTTCTAAATCCTTTTATACCAAGAGGATATTTTCCGTAAATTCGACATATCAACAGAGGCTACGGCGAGGCCTAACTACACGAGAGTACCAAGAGTTGCATTTTGAAAAATTTTGAATCCGGAACTATAAATTGGGATTATTGATAAATGCAATCGATAAAATTTACCTAATTGAACTAAATAGGGGTGATAATTCGAGGAATTTTTCTCTTAATTTTAAATATAACGTAATAAACTTGACAGTTTTGTAAATCAATGTCGTCTGCCATCTAGCGAACACTTTTACGTCAAGCCATAATGAAGAGGGAAAATTCAAATTTGAATGTTAGAAGTGAACTGTAGGCGCCCCTTTAATCGTCATTTATTTGAATTCGTGCTTTAAAAAAACCGAAAATTGCTTGCATTTTATTCAGTCCGCATATAATTAGAGTGAAATTAAACTGTATACGGCAATCGAAAGGTTTAATACTGAGTAAATAAAGATTACCGAGTCTTGTGAACCTCACGTACTGCTCACTGCAACCTTAACATTCCGTGCCTGAGTTTAGAGTTAACTTCTATCTTCCGCCTACTTCTTAGTGCATATTTCTTACCACTAGTACTTACTCTGATACTTACAGGGTACAACCATCAAAAAACAAGTGTCGATATGCATCTGTGCGTGATGTCCGTAAGGCAAAACACTGGTAATCCAGCGGTAGCCTGTATTCTCGCTATCCCTCTTAATAGGGTATACCACGCAGCTTCCAAAGGTAGGACTCAGGATTGGTGCGGGCCATGGCACATCATCCCATAAAAATCCAGCCATCCATGAATTGACAGCCGTACTACTTAGGCCATCCATTCGCAACAAATTGGATGTCTAAGAATGCATGGATATGATTGACAACGAATGTATATATAAAGTCCATAATGCTCACAAGCTAATCAACGTTGATTCAATAACATTACCTAAATTTCATTCAATGTCCAATATACTTCTCAAGGCGTCAATCTTCACTTTGTGTTTATACTCTGATATTATTTACGGGGTACAACCATCACAAAACGGGTCCGGACATGCGTCAGTACGTGATGCTCATAAAGCATAACTCCAGCACCCAGAATCCAAAGCTACCGCTGTGTTCTTGCTGTCTCTCTGAAGAGGATAGACCACGCAGTTTCCAAAGGTCCCCGGGGTGATGCGGTGGATATGATGCGGCTCACGACACATCATATCCAATACCGAACATCCGGTTATCCAGTCTGTCAATCAATTCCCGATTGATGTACCCCGAGAATGTTGAGCAAATTCACGGGTACGTCTTGTTAGTAACACTATTAAGGACCAAAGCGTTGATACCAGTAAGGGCACTATGTCTCGGCCAAGATATCTATCGTAGCGCGGAGACGTTTGCGTATTAAAATTACATACTTTACTGTAAATATTTGATAGGGTTTATACTTGTAGTCTTACTAGGGTCATTATAAATATTAATTTCGCTTAATTTTGACTAATTAATGTGAATTATGCTTGTTTATGTACTGACCGACGTAGAGAGACATCTGTATGACTTCTAAGTAAAACCTTTTGAATATTCGTATTGCCGCGTAATTACGTCACATTATCACGTATCAGTAGACAGCTTAAGTACTATAGGAATTGCTTTTTATTTATCGATTCCAAAGTACTAATGATGATTGAATATTGTTAATTATAGTATAGTAATAGTTGTGCTATACGTTTTTTTCCGTCTCTTTGCTATTGCTTTAATTAAAATTTTATTACGTAATTCAATATGCAAATTACTGCTCATTTTTTATTGACTGTTTTAGAATCATTAAAAATGCACCTGAGCTACAAGATTATATAGAAAGAGTTATAAACTATCAGGGCAGCATAAAAGTAAATTAATTTAATTTTAATTTAATAATCAGCTTTTATTCGATACAGAAACATCTTAAAGGAATATTCAGTGCCATTTATACATTTACAAGCTACGATATAAATTCCTTTATAAGTAGAGTAAGAATATTACAAGTAAACAAATGCAAGTACATTATACAATTACAGAGAAAAACAAGTAAAATGTAAAGAGAAGAGAGAAGTACAATTAAAAATACCCAAGTAAAGAAATACGAGTACATAAGAAGAAATTTATCTTGAACTCTTTTTAATATCATAAAATCCTATTTCTCTCTCGATATTATACAATTAAATACCATTTACTACAATTAAAAAGTACCTCAATACATACATAAAGTAATCCATAAAAACCAACATATATTTTCAGGAATAAAGCACAGGACGTCTTGAATGAAAAACTCATTCAGAATAAGTCTTTGGTTTTATTTGGTGCCGGAAGATCCTAAAAATTCCTGTAGGTATGGATTAAAAAATCGAGATACATCCAAGATCTGGTATCCAAATGAGATATTTTTTCCATTAAATTTTAGGTAATGTGTACACAGTGTTGTGTGCTCTCCTTTTTCAAACATCATTTTCAATATTATCGCTAGCACGTTAATTATAAATCTTTTCCAAATATTCCCAACAAAAGAGTATTTTAAACATATTTTACGATATTCGTACACTATTTCCAAACATTATCTTATTTCAAGAAATTGCAACCTTAATTTGTTAAAATATTTGAAGAAAGCTTGTATTATATAAACATATTTTATATTATTTTCTTACAACGAGTGGAATAATTTCATTGATAATGTCTCAGAAGAATATCTTGAAACCAAAGTTAAAGAGAATAATTGATTTCAAAACTTTAGAAATCAGTCTTAAAATTTATATTTTTTATATGAGAGGATATATTTTTTGCACTCATTATTCCATTAACAAATATGACACTTTGATATCCTCGTTCAAAGCCTAATTTTTCTATAATATACAAAAAACGTATCCACTGGTTAATCGCCCTGGTTTTAATCCACACACGGAGAGAAAGCTAATGCCCAGAATATTACGTTCCACTTACCTTATTTACAAGGGAGCATGATTTCTAAATCTAAAGTTGACAACGGACGAAAAAAAAATAGCGTTTAAAAGTCTTAAAAATTGTATGAATACAAGGTTATCAAGTCTGAGAGAAAAAGTTTATAGTTTATGAGAATACGTGGGAAAAGAGTATAGATATGAATGCTGATATGAAGATAACATTTCACTTTATAGTTCACGACATTCAGTCCTAAGTTATGATCTCCTAATACTAAAGAGTAGAAAGTTGTACAAATTAACGTACTCAGATATATGGCATGTGGTAGAATCTTGAAACACTTGTTACATATAATGGGAACTGATTTGGAAGTATAGTGAAATGATCATGTATACCATTAGTTACTGCATTTCTTATACATGTATTAAAGTAAATTGGTTCTATCCTAAAACTTTCTTAACTTGTTCCTCTGCAGAATGATAATGAATGGTCTCTCGCATAGAATATACTAATAAAGTCTTGTCGTTTTAAAGTTTGCATTTCGCATTTATAAAATTATAATATAATCATAACAACTATGGCATAGATTAACTTGAAGATTGCCCAAAGGTTCGAAATCATGGCCTTCGAATAAGTAAGTTTTGTGGCAACACTAAAAAGTATTCTTTCTTTATCATATATACTCCCTCGCATCATAATTGATCTACTTCTATCATGTACAACTCAAGAAATTCCTCTGAGCTATCTAAGGAAGTCTCTTATTTATCTAGTCCACAATTGTATTCGGTCTACGGCAGACAACTCACATCCAGTAATTAGTATATACACAAATATTGAATTTCTTTATCATAGCGATTAGAATGAGTGATTTTTCCAACCAGTAACACACTTATTAAAGAAAGAGGTTACCTTTTCGATTCCCCTACCGAAACTCATTAAACTTATATCAATCTAAGATGGGAATATCTTCCTTCCAAAAAAGTGGCCATTTTAAGTTTATATGATCAAACGTAACTTTATGGAATGTTAACATAATGAACACATAGCTTCGTACTTTCCAAAGATATTTTAATGGTACCACTTTGATACTTTTAATGCCTCGGCTTCGTTAGCTAACATCAACAAACAGGTTTCATTATTGTATTCATTAAGTAACCGTTTCTAAGCAACTAAGGGAACAACAATCGAAGTGGTTCTATACTTATCCCCACCATATCCTGATCTAACATAAAATATCCCAATATTTCGAACCTAAAAAATTCGATAATTAAACATTAAAAAATCGAGATTTCCCACACTCCGCTAAGTCTTCCTGAAACACTGCGCTTCCGGATGGAAAAACAATCAAAAAGCGAAAGAAACGAGGGCGCTCAAGGTGAGCGAGACACCGTTTGGAAAGAGGAAGTCATTTCTTGAGAAACACAGCAGAAAGTAGTCGCGCGCTATATCAGTAGGATGTTTTGTTAGCGATTTGACACCTGACTGTGTTTTTCCTCTTTCGATAGGGAAGATGCGTGTGGAATAATTTTAGAATATATTTAATCGCTCAGGCATTCTGGAGGGAGTGTTAAGGAAGAGGAACTGAGGGAGGAAAATGTCTCTATAATGAGGACTATTATTAAGATAGAGCGTGATAAGCTTTCGTAAGCCAACTGCACTCAAGATCGTTGGAAAAGAGAAAAAAAATTTTTCATGATTGCTTTTCGATAGAGGGAATAATAGAACGATTTTACTTGCAAGGTAATGGAGTAACAGCAGACGATGCCGCTATGCGGACGAAATCGCAATGGCAGTGCGTACAAAGGATCCTTTACTTCTGTCGAAAAGAAACAGCGTGATTGAATGTTTTTGCTGGTTAGCTCAAAGACTAGGGCTAACGACAAGGAATTGGGAGACTAGGATTCAAGTCTTGGTCCCGTGAGAATTTTTTCAACTCGGTTAATTCCTTGGGATTATACTTTCCATTACAATAAATAATTTATTTCCGTCCAGTACACCTTTAGAACAGAGGAAAGAATAAATAATGTCTAAACATTGAAATTTTAATAAATTTCACGGAGGAAGGCGTAGTTTTGTGGAATTCCATAATACACAAGAATAAGAAAGATCACTTCTTATTCCTGTGTATATTGAAATTGATTAGATTTGAAATTAAATATCTGATTGATATGAGGATAGCTCTAAAAATATTAAAGGTCTCTGGTTTCTGAAAGTATTTTATATATGTACATATGACACTGTATTTCCTTATATTAGTTCTTCCTAGAATTATTATTTACATACTATTAATTATTATTATATTCTAGATTTTTAAATTCACTTTATTGATTATGTATTTCGAAAAAGAAATTAGGAATCATCACAGCCTTTGATAGAAGATAAATCATTAATAGCCTAATTGAAGGGTTATTACTTAATAATATATTCCAATAATTCTAATGATAATTTAAATTTAAGTAGCTCATATAAATCGAAAATATGTTGCCGAATCTTATTTAGAGTATCTATTATCTTAGAATACTGTCAGAATTTCAAGTGTATTTATTCACCAAATTAAAAAGAAACATTATATTGAGATAGGGAATGCACTGTTAAGTCCTTGATTTTATAGAGTATGAGATAACGAAGGTGGATGATATTCTGGAAGCCCAAGGGAGTCTATCATTGTTGACTATTCATTTCCCAATCAAATTTTACTTTTGCTCAATTCGAGTAAGTTTGTAAGAGAACAGGAAATGCAGTCTTCAAAAGTAAGAAATTTTTCAGTTTCTTTAGCGTTTGCAGTATAGTTTTTTCAATGTTTTTTTACCTACTTTCATTCATGATTATCTCCTTAAATCTATAGTATCTTGATTAACTGTTAGTTGAGTTCTCTTAGTAAATTTTAGATATTTATTATAAGCTACATTTACTAACTTATTAATTTTATTCATTTTAATATTATTTGCTTTTATTTATACCCTGATTGGATAATTTAAAATCATACTTTTATGTAAATGTATGACTACAGGATGTATGGCATGTTTAATCATACATTTATTTATACATGGTCTGATCAAAACCTAGGGTGACTTTTTGAATTTCGCGCGTTTGGAGTTTCCTATATTCCAAACATTTTTCTGAATTTTTTTTAAAGTTAAAGGAGTTTTTCCGAAAAAATATTCAAAATATGAGCCAATTGATAGGCCATCATATTCAGAGACTACTCTGATTGTGATTTAGCTATTTTCAAAACGTTTTCTTTAATCTTTCTCTACGTTTTCATCGGTTCGTGGGCGTCTGGGCCGTTAGTAATCTTCAACATATTCACGTCCATCCTATAACCGCTTAAAGCACTCGTAAACTTTTATTTTACTCGTAACGGACACATTATAGTCGTGTGTTAACATCTTTGGTAAACTTTATTTCACATTTTATGAAAAAATTGCAACGATTTCTTTAATTCATTTTTTTTCGACAAATGCAAATCTTCCAGCTTATAGTAACACGTCTTACTGTAGCGGCTGCTTTAAAGTAAACTGCAAACAAAATTGAAAATTTTACCATAAACTAGGGACATATGTAATAACATTTTTTAAAAATGTTGGTAATATTGGACACATCAAACGCGCGAAATTCAAAAAGTCACCTTACGTTTTGATCAAACCACGTACATAAAGTTATTACGGCTGAGCGTTACTTGTTATCATGATAATTAAATAACTTAGTAATTTACTTTTGACAGCGGTGTTAATAATAAAACTGCTTTAATACAGGTTTAATTCCTGAAGATATTAGCTCGTTAACCAAACAGGTCGTATTATAAAAACCTCTGTGGAAAGTACTAAGTTATTTATTTATTATTAATCATTTATACCAGCTCAATTTTTTACGATGATTATAAGCATTTTTACATCCCATCTTCTATTTACCTTTAATATCCTCCAAAATTCCCTAATGTTTTTCAAACTTCATTCAAACCCCATGAATTCTTTATCTCTCTTCCGTTCACTTAGTTCTTGTTTTCTTTGTGACCTCCTTCTCTGACATTACGTCCCATTAGTGTTCTTCGTTATTCTCTGTGTGTCCCTGTCTCCAGTTTCCGTCGATTGTTTACCATCCTGAAATCGATTTTTGCCTAAATCCGTTAAATTTTAGTAGTTTTTCCTAATATCCGTAGCTAAATTTATTCGCAATATTTTTCATTAAATTGAGCATTAATTAGATAATTTTATATATTTCAAATACCTTCTTCTCATTTAGCATAGTTTATTATCCTATTTCCTTGTTGGCCTGCTAAAAATATTCCACCTACTGATATATTTTATTTTATATTTTTTATGGCTCACATATATTACATTTTATCATTCTAATGATCGAAAATTTATTTGTGAGATAGATCATATTCGTAAAATTTTTCTTTAAGATATGAACCGTAGAATTTAAAATTATTAATAGGAACTAATCTAATGTGTAAAAATAACTTTGAAATTTCATTCTTTTTCGATTACTGAATAAAAAGTATACACAAATATAATGGAAAACATGAAAGACGTATTTCACTGAATATTCCTCAGATTTATAGTGATACTCCATTTGGTGTGCTATTTAATTGTTTTCGTAACTTTATCATTATACAATTTCGTATTCGTTATAATGAAAATTTATATTTATAGAATTTCTTATTATGCTATTGATAGTAACACTGAATATTTCAAAACGATATTCAATCCTGAAAATTCAAGTAAAAGAAATTTAGTTCAGCCCTTACGATACACTAATAAAAGAAGGAACAGAATCTTTTCAATACTTCAATTCTACCAGTTGTACTGACCCGTATAATTTTACTTTAAAATCAAGTTTTTCATTCACCGCAAGTGTCGTTCGATCAAGATGCACCGTGATACATCGCAATCGATCCAAACATCGGTCGTTAATTTCAATACTTCCTCCTTTTAGCTCTATCCACCTTTAACGACACGCGGTGAAAGGTGTAATAATAATTTTTTAAGCGAATTAATAGTCGCATATCTGAATAGCTTCCAACGGCATTGGATATAAATATATGAATGTTTCGTCACTTGGTCTTGAAAAGGCAGTTCCTATGCCATATAATAACTTCCGTTTCCTAGCTACAATGGGAACGTAAGAGCAGAAATGAAACGTCTGTACGACGGAGGAACTTAGGAGGCTAAACGCCTTTCTAAAGTCCCCGGTTCGAACCTTGAGAACTTTAGCCTCTTGCGACGTTCAATGGTTTTCGTTCAATAACGAGGAAAACGTGAACTCGTTTCCGATGGTTATGCATAGATTAAATCCTTCTAAATCCTTTCCTATTGCCAAGTGCGAGGCCGGGATTCCATCCTCTATGCTTTTTGCACGGAAAGCTGTTTTCATGCGTAGTTTTACCATTTAATGGCATGGAATCTTTCCTGTGTCGATTGTGCCGCATCCTGTTTTTATTATGCCCTTGTCACTATGGATGAGTTCCACGTGTTCGGAACTTGACGTCTACGAAAACCTTGGTTGTTATGTACAACAAAAGTGGTGGTCTTCCTGAAATAAATTGCCTTTTCTTCGTATTTTGTCTTGCTTGCAAGTTGTGAATTCCTGGATTTCAGAGATATGTTGATATTTTGGATTATAGTCTTACTTTATTGTTAGTTTAGTTTCCGAAGCTTTCTTAGAAGTAGATGAGGAGAACCGACATGTTTTACTTGTTAATTATAACAGTGTCAGCAGAAATTTATAGGTTACTCGAGATCAATAAATACTTTAGAAAGCAAGTCAATTTCTTTTTCAACAATTTTAGATAAACGTAAAAATCAACAAAAACATATTTCTTGGAGAGGAATTGAAAAGAATCATTACAACGACTAGGATAAAATATAACTTAATCTTTACAGAAACTAGTTGAAGTAGTTGAAATATTGTTCCTGTTGAAAAGTGAAGAGATGATATTTTTGGTTTTATACTTAATATTTTTATTCTTGTAAAGCCTTTTATACTAAATGAATTTTTATATTTCCCTCGGTCTGTTTCTATCGAATCCTATCGATAATCGCTAGCAAATATCGTGCATGAGATACTTCGGAATTATGCAGAAAAACTATCTTTAATTTTCTAAAACTATTTGTATATGAATAAATGACTCATACTCGTGAAATTTTTCAGAATAATTATTTTATAATGGCTATGAACCGGAGTTAACTCTAAAAATAGAATTAATTCCTCGTCCTTTTTTGAAAATAGTCAACTATAACATAATTAGAATACTATAAAGAGTAAAAATTAAGCTTAATCAATATATTTATTACCCTATCTCGTATATTAAGCTTTTATATCATTTACAATTCGAGATTAGATTTAGATTAAAGTTTATCTGAGATAGCGTTTAAGAGATGAAAATATCTGTAACTTATAGATATTAATCAATTAATTAATTCAATCTTATATAAATTGAAAATTGAAAAGGGAAAATTTACAAATTGTATCTTTGATAAACATAAAATAAAACCAAGTGATATTCACTCTCTCAATAGATATTGCTGTATTAAAATGCTCGACTATTAGGCATTTCGATAAAATTATTCATAAAGTGGTAGAATATCTTTTCTTTTTATTTATAGAAGGAATTCTATGAGGTCATCAATAATTGTACTTAAAAATCTCTTGAGAATAGATACAAAATCTTACAGGGAAGTAAATATCTGCATCAAAGAAAACTAACGATTAAAATATCTTAAAAATAAATCGTGGTATATTAACGAAGGAGGAAACTGTGCTTTCATTAGATTGTTCCAAGATAGTAGATAATAGCGATCCATTTTCCTAAAGCGTTTTACATAAGGTAATTTATGAAGAATTAATGGAAATAACTGTAGTCAGCAATCATGTTCGTACCTATTATAATATACTTTCCTTTGTGGTGCAAGGTGTAATGATATCTTAGATTTATAGTTAATTATTGGCTATAAGGCTTGCTTAATCATAAGCTATGTACCACGACGAAATCTGAAGACTAAAATGCACTTTCATCGCTTTGCATTATTTGTCTCAAATAGAGTGATATAAACACATAATTCTTCTACTCGGAATAATATGGCTAGTATCCAAGTCGTTCAATCGTAAACAATCGACCGAATTATGGAGTGACGTAATAAATGTGAATGGAAGGCATGTAAAATGTCTAGTAAAAATCTAACCTTTTACTTTAGTGCATTTGTCAATCTAAAAGGAAAATATTTATAATAGTTATATTTCATTACAATTATCACCCTTTTAGTCGTCGGAAATAGTTTCTCTTTCGAGGAATTATTTCAATTAAATTGATAATCGAAACATGCTGAGATACAAGCTAGTTGAAGCATGAATGTAATGGCAAATATAGTCATGGTATTTAGAGTTAATTTAGCTACTCGTAAGAGCGAATATTAAATATTAATAAGGTGATATTTAATTTTTCCCTCTTATTTTTTACAAAGATATTACTTCTTATTCACACCAAGGTACTGCTTGATTTATTTCAGGCACTTAAACGTGCGAAATCAAGACTAGATAATCCCTTCTCATACTTCTCCAAGAAAAATTATTTAAAATTGCACTGGTAATTTTTAAAAAATATACCATAATCGTATGATATTAGATAAATGCTATATTAGAATAAACGATAGTGGAAAAATCAATTCCTATGCCGGAATACTGTCAACATTTTCATTAATTAAGATATCCGTATTTTTTCTATTGTTGAAAATATGGAAATTTCCGTACACAAATACGTAGGCATATGTTTCTCAAATCAGTATTTTAGATTTCTATAGCAAACTTAAATAGCGCACGATAATTGACATAGCTCATTAATCGCTAATTCATCAAGGACACGTTCTGAATCCATCAATGCGATCGAGATATTTTATTAACTAGACTCAAGCGTAATTAACATTTAACATATTACGACCTTAGCGGTTGAGAAATTACCTACCACAAGTGAGGTCTTGGGTTCGAATTCCGCCGAGGCTAAGGATGTACTATGGTAGAGAAGGTTACTGACAAGCCCTTGGCTTACTTAGCTCCATAGGAAAGGTATTCGAGTATGCTCAAAATCTAAGATGAGGATGGCCTTGCTATGCTTCATATTTGCATAATAACTTCAGAAACTGCAGTTTTATGCTGGAAAGGAAACGGCTACTTTTTCCTCGAGATTCTCCTTGCTACACGTTTGAAATGGTACATTCTCTTGTGATGACTACTTTGTTTTAAAAAGACGGGTGCATCCATACTACATTCTAAAAAACAAACTCTAAGTATATAAAATGATGACCTTAATATGTAAGGCTCGAGATACCTAATGAAACACTTTGGAAAAAGTAAAAGTTAAATTTTCATTCTGCCAAGTACTATTAATTTTCATTTTACCTTTAAAAACATCACTAAATTTTATGCGTTTATCGTAAACACTAATCTAATATTGCTGTAATTTTCCGTATAATTCACTGAGGATAAACTGGATTTATAGTCAAGAGCTGATGAATTAAATACCATAAAAAAATGACATCCGATAACCTTCCTGTTCTCAGTTAATTTTTCTCTATTTATTATGACTCATTAGTATGTTGCCATTGGAGAAGAGTTAGTCATCAATATAATTTACATCAAAAATATATTTCTATTATTATTATTATTTCAAATGGATGAAGTAGAAGCAAAAATACTTTGATAATCAGGAAAGGTTAAAGTATTAAAGATACACTACACTTAAGTGTTATTTCCCTGAATATTACACTAGAAAAAAGCTTCCAATTCAATAGGATAGTAAATTTTGAAAAATTTCAATCTATCTCGTATTACTACTTACGGATGCGTATAATTGAAACGTTCTATCTTCATGCTTCGAAAAAATACGGACCTTTTAATTCTGAAATTAATTGTTTTTCTATATTTTTTCGTAAAACATTTGTATATTTTGGATACCCCAAATGGTAGGGATTTTACCGTAAGGTTTCCTAAAAAGAGTTATTTAAGATAACTCATGGAGATGCTATAATAGACCAGATTATGTTTACCGTTTCAAACCTTTTAAATCTTCGCGTCACTCACGTAGTGTAAACATCCCGAAACGTTGAAGACGAGCGTCTTCGATCCAATCCTCGAGCTCCTAAACACGATTCCGAAATTCTTTTCGTACTTCGGAACTTTGACAAAACGATCCAAGTCATATGGCCTTTGGGGTACAATAATCCTAACCAACATTTATCACCCAATTCAACACGGGACACAATATGAGTTTTAATCCTTCTACAGGTACGGTGCCGCAGATTCAGTTTCCTGACCCAGAAACTTCCTTTCCTTCACCGACCTTCCGGGGGCGATCTGCCTATCCCCTGCCGGCGTCCACCACGGAGAACTACTCCTGCAAAATCTCCCCTCGCTGCATCCCCGCCCACCGCGACCTTAGCTTCACCGCGCGACAATCGGCTAAGAAGCCTCGTAATTGCCCTCCCCCCCAACACTCCCCTCCACACTCCCCCGACCCTCATCCTAGCTCCTTTATAACATGTGTGATCGAGGCTCAAGTTACGTTCTCCAGCGTGGATCAACAGAGGTATCAGAACTCTTCTGACAACAGTCCACTCTTAGGAATCGTAGATACCTCTTGTTACCACAAGGAATAGCCATGGGTTCCATCCGCTTCGCATTCTTGCTCCTGGGAGCCGTGTGCTTGCAGATGTGGGCGCCGGTCGCCGCCAAACCAGCAAAACTCCGTAAGTAGGGAGGTGTTGGTGGTTGTCGTGTACGGTGATGATTCTACGGAAAGCAGCTGTATTGCAATAGGAATAACAACTCTACTTCATTTCCGTCACTCATCGTGCCATCGGAATCCGAGCATATTTACTATTTTATTTACGATTCTTCTTAATTCTACGAATATCTTAGTGTCTCTTGGTTACTCTTAGTCTTACAGCATAGAATCCTTCTTATCGTTGTTCAGTTGTACGTCGCTCAATACATCGGATATACATGTTCCTTCGCGCATAAAACTTAATCTATAACAGTACAACTTAAGTCAATACATTCCGAAAAATTAGCTGAGTTTGACATTAATTATGTATCGAAATACTTACCCTTTTTAAAGTTTTTTGGGGTACTCGCTATACCGTCGACAATCATTATTAATAAATATTTTTATCCATATCCATCTATACAAATATATTATATTATAAATATTTCAATAACATGTAAATCTTTTATACTACGAAAAGAATAATATTTTTCCTTCGACATTATTTAAGGATTCTTGCATTTTGTTCATCATAAACATTTATTGGGAATATAGCTAACAACTTTCATTTATTTATGTTTCAATCAGCTTAGTATTATGGACAATATAGCGAGGGAAGGAAACTGGGTACCGCTGAAATATAGTTAGAAATTCTCACCTTTCCAAGTCATCTAGCTTTAAGAACTTCAATTGGTAATTCTAATTAATTGCTAATTTGAACTTAATGACATGTATGTAATGTAATAATGTTAATAATGCGAAAGATTGATAATGTCATTTTAAACTTTCCCAAACAAAGAGAAAATTATTTAAGTTATTATCGTTTGAAATCTGGAAGTAATTTTAAAAAATCCTATTCTAAGTTGTGAAAGCAAAAGATTGAATAAGTAAATCATCACTCATTCACTGTCCCACTATTCCACTGCAGGTAAACGATGGCTTAATTCGTGACGTCAGCTAAAATTTCATTCAGCAAATAATCTATCATGCTATTACTTGGCGCTTTGTCTTTTTCTCAATCGAACTAGATCCTGGATTACAATTTATCTATCCTTATTCATATAATTTTAAAACAAGAATAATACAAGGTGTGCATACTACCGAAATATAATTTACTTTCTTAACTCAAAAATTTGCATGCTTTGATATCTAAATATATAACGGAATAATTTTAAAATAAAAACAAAATACTTTATCATTATTAGATTAATAATTAAATATTTATAAAAAATGAAGGTTGTTTTAACTTTTACGCTAATACTTAATCATAAATACTTTCCCGAGTATATTTAAAGTTCTTCAATCTTTATCTTCAGTAAGAATTTCTAAAAACTCGTTCATCTCATCCGTATGAAACGTATATTGAATGTTTGAAGTCACCTTCTCGGTTATTTCATTGTCATTTCTTTATATAATTCACTCGAGCTTTTCCATTGAGCAACATTGCTACTTGTTTCCGATGAGTCATTTTTTGTTGAAAGCGAATTAACCTACGTCTCTTCTTTCACATCTATACGCATTGCAACCAAGTTAAGTGTATCTAAAGTCCCTTGTACCTTGATCTAAAGAATACGTTATTATATTTAATGGTGTCGAAATCCTACCTAATTTTATTCTTCTAATATTCATATGTTTTGGGACGAGTATTCAATTTCTCCGATTCTGTCATTCTACAAGATCATTTTATGTACCAAATCCTTCAACCCGAAAGCTTAGTAAATACCAATTGTTGCAATATCTGTGCAGTCCAGATATATTCCTAAAGCAGGCTTACATTTTCCATCATCTAGGCGAATGCAACTTTTTATGGTGTAATCCACAGCTTCTAACCACAGAGCGAGCGTCATGAAATATAGAAATAGAACGATAAAAGATTTTATAAACCACAAGCGTTTTTTTCTAATCGCATTGATACATTTCACATAGAAATTCTCACTTATAGTTGAATTCCTTTTGGGAAATAATATGTATCCCTTTCCCTGATTTTCTAAGAATCATTTTCTCATTAACTATGGAACAAGTATTTCGTCGAATATTTTCTGTTCATGAACTCGTAATAAACTCGAACATTTACTTTAATCCCCTTACTGTACATTGAGAAATAAGAAAAATAACATCACGAAAAAGAGACAATATCCTTCAATGAAATAAAGCTCTGAGATTGTATCCATGCACTATTACGAGGAAAACAGGCTTACGAAATTAATCGATACAGTAAAAAATTCTCATATTGAATTGCATCATGAAGGAATTTGATGAATACGTTTACCATTTAAGTTTCTATGTTTTAATCACTACCTCATCTAATTTCATGCGATCTACAGCCAGCTACATCCATGTTTGCAAGAAAAGCGATCCCAATGTGAACGACTGCATCAAGAAGTCCATCGAGGACATGAGACCACAGCTCATCAAAGGTGAGAATTTATGGTTCATGATTAAATAATTTTATTTGAGTCGACATAATACTAATTCTATCGCCTGAAATATTAGTGAAGGCAAGTTTAAAGACAGTTTTTTAAAGAAACATTGGAATTGCAATTTGGGAGGATGTCTAGATTTGGTATACTGGGAAATATATTAATCTATTATAATTATTCAATTCGTAATATATATATCCTTTCACATTATCAAACTAAGTATTTGAATTCCTTTTTGATACTCCAACTAGACTTATAATAGAGTTAATTTTGGAACAATTATAGTCATGACAATACATGTAAATTATGAAATTCATGAATTAGATTATGATTAATATGTATAAATGTAGAAATTCTATAACCTTTTGAAATGGTGTTGTAAATTGTCGTATCTTTACAGCTTTATAATGTTTTTTCTTTTTCAATTATAGGTATCCCTGAAATCAACGTACCTGCCTTCGAGCCTCTGGTTCTACCCGAAGTTGTCGTCAGATCAGGGAACGCAGGAGCTAACTTCAAGGCTACTGGAAAGAATGTAAAAGTTTACGGAGGTGGAGGATTTATTCTCGATTCCGTGCAGTGAGTAAATCATATCTAGATCTAATTTAACTTTGCAGTCACTCTGGCTGGCTTAACCTTTGCCTAGATTTTATAGCTAAGTATATGGGATACAATTTTTAACATTTTCATCACCCGTTCGATTCTTAAAAAGATTTCAGAATAGATTTTAACGCAAAAATTATTTTAAATCACGAATAAATTAATCTCCATAGAATCTGAGAATATATCAAATAAAATTTAGTTCAATTAAATCTTTTAATTTATCATTTATTATTATACTCAAACTATTTTTTCGCTTAAGGCGTGTCAGAAATATTTCTTTGAGTGATCAACACGGTGTTGAATTATTACGGTGCGAAGAAATTATATCAATCCAATCACTGTTGAATATAAAAAATAATCTCATTTAACTTCAAGAGCTCAATAGATGACCAACTTCTACTTGTCTTTGATAATTATTACTCAAGTTTAAAAAGAATGGATACGCAATGGAAACCACGTCTCGACCATACATTCCATAGCAAATTATGCATTACTTAACATTATCAATCAATTATCAAGTAAATGATTTCGAAACCTTTACATGTAACGTTTATCATAATCTTTTTCAGAGCCGACCTCGACAAGAACGAATTTAAGGCAACCCTAACCTTCCCCAACCTCTTCTTCGAATCCGACTATGAAGTAGATGGACAAATTCTTGTTTTGCCTTTGAAAGGAAAAGGTCCTCTCACCGCAAACGCAAGTAAGTCGAAAATATACTCACCACAATCTGGAAAATTTAAGCCCTCCATTTGAACGTTGTTTACTTTAGAATTGAAAGTTGAACTCATAAATGCGAATCATAAGTGGATGAAAATTTTATATTTCCAAGACAAATGAAGCAATAATTTTGCATATTAGATTTAATTTTCTTTGAAAAATAATTTTTTATATACATGAACAAGATTTTCACGAGCAACTTCCATATAAATATCAATGATTAATTATATGAGAAAATACTTATAACTCAATTACCCACGCTACAGAAATATTTCTCGTTTTTTTATTTACTCACTGCTCATTATGAGAAACATACTTTTCAAATAATTCAATGATAACTTCAATTTTTTGCAGCCAACGTGAAAGGAGAAATATTTCTCAAGGGAGAAATCAAGGAGAAAGATGGAGACAAGTATCTCTCATTCGATTCTTTGAATGTTAAAGTTAAGATTGATAACTACAAGATTCATTTGGATGGTCTTTTTGGAGGTGACAAAGTTCTAGGTAAATACAATAAAAGTTTAAGATTTTAGAAACTTACAAGGGTTCCATCCCCAAAAAAATTAAAACTTCAACTTCCTGTTTAATGTAAATTCTTAAAGAAGTCATGAGATCTACATTTATTGATTATATTACTATTATTTTTTTATTCCAAAACTCGTTAATTATCAATTTGAGAATTATTTGCATATTTCTGAGGTTATTGATAATATTCCATATACATTGATTTTAATTCATTGTACTGACAAATCTAGAAGCATTAATTAATGATCAATTAACATTTTGAGAAACAATGCTGAAAATAAGTGTCAATAAAATAAGATATCTCTCTCATAATTCATCCAGTTATTTCCATGGTTTTATCAAAATGTGGTCTACCTCAGAAGAGGTAAACAATAACATAAATGAATACCAAAATTGTTATTTTTATTCATTTTATTTATTTAATTTCTCCAATATTAATCAAATATATTTTAATTATTCTATAGGTGATGCTACAAATGCGGCTCTCAATGAAGGCAATGTTGACTTCATTCGTGCTGTTACACCAGTTGTGGAGGAGACCACTGCTGCAGTCTTATTGAAGATTGCAAATCAGATAGTAGAATCTTTCACTTACGATGAGCTTTTCCCAGAGAAATAAAATTGTACTCAAGAGCTTTTAATCACCAACGAGCAACAACTATATGTGACAAAGCAATGTTCATAATGTGTTATTACTCTGCAAAATTTCCGTTATGGAAGGTATGAATAATTGCAAATGCTGGATTCAATCTCTTAAGAATGACCATTATCTTATTCAAAACATTGGCATCAATTTTTTGAGGAAATTGTTTTAAGAGTTGAAACCTTCCATTCTGCTTTGAACCTCATTTGTTATATTCGTTCAATTTTTCATCAATCAGATAAATATTATTAAGACAACCAAAGAAAAAGAATCACCAAAGTTATCAATAATGTTACTTGCTTTCCCTGATTCTTCAATGATTGTTGAATGTTCTGTACATTTTAAAAATTAAACGTGTTATCTGTTGACCTTACTTACATGAGTATTAATTTCCATGAATCCACTTTCTTTCCGCATCACATTCATCTTCAACTAACTAACTAATAGAATATCTCTTTAATAGTTATATGGAGTCTTAGAGGATGGAATGGAGCAATTTGATTTGTTATATTTTCATTTAATCTCTGAGAAAAACATTACTTTACTTCTAACATACCTTAAATATCAGCTCATTTCTCAAAGAACTATTGGTGGCATAGACCTTGATATATTATAAATACAGAGAATATTTTTAAGAAAGTATTTCAAATATGATATAATCAATTTAAATTTACATTAATAGATACTTTGCCTTATATTTCAAGCTTAATAAAATTTCTTTGATTTTTGTATTTCAAATTTGCACAAGATATCATACAAGGAGAGTATCTATGGGCACACATCAGAGTGTCCTTTATATTTATTAGTCTGCAATCCACAGCAAATTTTTTGCACTTCAACCCCCAAAAAAATTTGTCAAGATTGAGATAAAAGCACTCATTTAAAGAGGTACAGAAATAGAGAGCTGAAATGAAAAACATGTTTTGAATGAGAAATAATTTCATTATTTATAAATAATTATTTACTTAATTTTTTTCTACTCACAATTGAAAGAGAGAAGAAATTTAATTCATTTATTTTGGGAAATCTTCTCCCTACACTTTAATGATCCTTTTCTTCAGTCTTGAATTTAATAAAAATATGTACACTTTTGCTGATACTTCTTAGCTAAAAGTTAAATAAATTTGAATATAATTATGAATATACCTTCCTTATTATTAGAACATATATTTCATAAAGCAAAAAATTAAAAAATATTAATCACATAGTGGTGGACTACTTTTCTGAATCTTCATGCTACAAAATACATTCCTGCACCTCTTCTATTTTCAGTTCTAAAGATGATATAAGTTGGATGAATACCTACTGAAGCTACGAAATCTTTATATCGGGAATCGTATTGGAAGGAAGAAAGTGTAATAATCTTTAAAAGATCGCCTTTCTAAGATTATTAGCATGAATTTACACTAGTATTTTGAATATCGCGGTGTAAATCATCCTAACGTTGCCACCGCACCGCACAGAGGGGGGAAGTAGGGTAGAACGTGGAAGGAGAACTTGTAAATCCTGCACCAGTCGCTAGATGGTAGGGAAGACAGTCACAGAAGTGGTTAAATTTCTCGGACCGGGCTGGTGCGAACGGTGGCTGGGTTTGTAGGAATCAGTAAATATGAAATGTTTAACTTGGGAAGGAAGATGAAGCGAGGGATTCTTCTTGCCATTTGCTTCCTTGCAGGTAAAATTTCTTCTCTTAAGGGTGTAGTGTATTCATTCTTAGTTAAAATTATGTTATTGTAAGCACAATATCGTAACTACTTGTTTTAATAATTAGCAAATGATTAGAAACACGAATAACTTATTCTAGTACTTCTGTACTAGGTACATGATCTCAATGGTATTAAAATCTTCTTGTTTACTTGATCTGCTTGGAAATGTTTTCAAAGCTTATTGTCATTGAATCGAGTGAGCGGCAGTTATTCATTCGGCAGTGACCTTTGCGATCAGACGGCACAAAAAAATCAACATCTCAATTTTACTGAAAGAACAACGATTTCTCCTTGAAAATTTGGGACCTCTTATTGATAAGCTAATACCGTTACATCTCTATCCCAGTTATTTTGCTACTGAGACATCTGACAGTTGAATTATTTAGAAACTAATTCGATACATTTGTATAATGTATAATTATTCAAGTTTCTTTATCTAATCCAGATAACATAATAAAAAGTTACGAATAAACATGTTAAATATGAATTCAAGAACATTGAAATAAGTGGGCCGTTATATGTTTACGTGGGGTTGTGATATAAAATTGATGTTTGTAGTAAATATAATTCGTTCAGAATGATTTTTTCCTATTAAAAATTATTATTAAAATTTCTACAACATTTGAGTGGAATCTCGTAATTGAGAAGAAGATTTTGTCTTTCGGCTATTCAATGAGTTATTGAATGTACAATTTTGTTATCGAAGATTAAACTAGTAGTAATTGATGATGTCTGTACTCCTTTCGTTTTAGTGATATGTATATTTCGGAAATGGGTTTTGAGTGATGAAGTGGGTCATAATGCTGAAACGAAGGCGAATTTAGTGAGCAATAATGTTCCCCAGTTGGCAGATGAAGTAGTCCAAAAGGACATTGATCGTGATATGAACATCAAAGATGTGGATGAAGCAAGGAAGCGCATCAAGGAATTGGAAGCTAAACTCAGGCAACTGGAAGCGAGGATACCGAATAAATTTCCTGATGTTAAATTTTTAGGTTATCGTCAAAGAAAAAGAATATTGGTAAGATTGAATAAATATAATATACCTGTCATTAAAGTCTTATGCAATGATCAAACATGAAAAGAATTAATTATAACTTTAGTTCACTCTTCATATCTGCCTGTGCCTCTATTGATAAATGCTGCTATAATGATAAATGATGATATTATTGCCACTGAATATGTTATTAAATGTTTTATATACTAGGGAATATTAAAAGCATAAATCTTTTCTCGACATATATAACTTGTAAATTGTCTTACATCACATATTGTCATAATATGCCCTAATCAATTTATAAACTGTTATGTCCTTCTTTAGGGTAATATCAGAAGTATGTTATGTTACGTCATTTCCTTTCATGTGTCCACTTTTTATTTTTCTCATTGATTTAAATTATCTTCAACAAGAATAAAAAAATTATACCACTAATTTTTATTTTATGATAGATTTGCAAAATTTTGATTTAAAACAATGCTAATTTTTGATGGATATTGCTTTGGAAATCATGGCTTACTCTGTGAGATGGAAAATAGTATGGCAGTTTAGAACAGATATGATTAAAGTAATTTGGTTTTAAGTATCTCTGTCATTACTGTAATCTATCTGTCCCAAAGTTTCATTGTTTTTGTTTTTGGGAAAATAATTTGGTGCTTGATTCTAAATCTATACTGATAAAAAGGCTTCTTCAAATGAATCATGTTATTATCTCTGTTTTTCATGTATTTTTTATCTCCAGGTAACTGGTGGCGCTGGTTTTGTAGGCTCTCATTTAGTGGACAAGTTAATGCTGGAAGGTCATGAAGTGATAGTGGCTGATAATTTCTTTACGGGTAGCAAAAGGAATGTGGAACATTGGATTGGACATGAAAATTTTGAGTTGATTCATCATGATATTGTTAACCCTCTTTTTATTGAGGTAGATGAGATATATCACCTTGCAAGCCCTGCATCGCCACCTCATTATATGTACAATCCTGTTAAAACCATCAAGACTAATACTGTTGGAACCATCAACATGCTAGGTCAGTTTTATATGCTTTTTTAAATTTGTGAAATAAGAAAATATAAGTCATGAATTGTGGCTTCATTCTGCCCTATTTTTTTTGCGCTATTCTAGTGAACAAGCAATTCAGTCTTATTTCACTCTTTTTAACATTAAATCCTTATGAAAGCTTGATAGCTAACAGTTATGTTTAAAACAAATAATATCCAATAGCGAGTAATATAATGACTCAGAAGTATAAGTTTATTTTTAGCCTATAGATTTTACTTTACTTCAAGGAATTAATATTGAAAACAGTTTATTCTAACTTTTACTCTATTGAAATAATGTAAATACCTGGTTACTTCCCCTAAAATATTTTTCCCTTTTGTAGAGAAACTTAAATCAATAATTTAATCATGTTTTAAAACATGGAAGAAAAGAGTAAACCGTGCACTGCCCGGAAATCACTCACGGTTTTTTGATATAGCTATCAATGATTGCTTTTATAATAAGTGATATGTTGTTTATGAAACCTATAAATGCTAAAAAATCCAAAACCCCCTAGTAGTCACCTTATTCAGAATGTTATGATTCATTTATTGTCATCATAGAGTGATTGGTAGAAATAATTTTGTGTTCCTTTTAAATGTTACCCTAGTGTTTTTTGAGAAACAATATGGCTTTAAATCATCCTGTTACATTTCTTTAATTTAGGACTTGCCAAAAGAGTTGGTGGTCGTGTTCTCATAGCAAGCACATCTGAAGTATATGGTGACCCTGAAGTGCATCCGCAACCTGAGACATACTGGGGCCATGTAAATCCAATAGGTAATCAGCAAATCAATCTGTTTTATTTTTCACTTCATCCTATATTAACTTTTATTGTGATGAAACATTGATTTTTACAATGGAAATTTTGAAATACATCGATGAATTTATTGCTAACATATTAATAATTTATCTACAACTAAAGAAAGATTTTTTGTATTGTTACATTATTAAGTAAAGGTATTAAAGTACCAATTTTTATTTTCTTGCTTTTAGGCCCAAGAGCTTGTTATGATGAAGGGAAGAGAGTTGCTGAGACTTTGAGCTATGCTTATGCAAAGCAGGAAAGGGTGTCTGTTCGTGTTGCTAGAATTTTCAACACTTATGGACCTAGGATGCACATGAATGATGGACGTGTAGTTTCAAACTTCATCCTACAAGCTCTACGTAATGAGACAATTACAGTAAGAATATCCTCTCTGCACTTATTATTAATTTTTGGCCTTTATTAATTCCAGTTTAGGATGTGCATTTGATCCTTTTAGAAATTAAAAATTGTCGAATATAAAATTTTGCCTAGGAATTGCACTTGTTATTAATTTTTCTGGAGGTGGATATGCAAATACCTGTATAGAAATGAAAGGCATTTTTTATATTTTTGTAATATTTTCTTGGTCTTCAGAACATTGTTGTTCTGACTTTTATAATATTTCCTGTTAAATGTAATATCATCTATATGTCTATTAAGAGGATTAGATATTTTTTGGTAATTTAAGGAGAAGATAATATATAAAATCTTTACAGAGTTGATTACCTGTCATTTTTGCAGGAGATTTATTAAAATAATTATTCTCTTTATTGAAAATATACTAAAAGTGAATTTTATTTTAATTGTGCTTTATCCTTATCTTATAGAGGTATTTCTTTTGGAGTGTACCTTAATATATAAAGCACTACGTGAGATTATCAAAAAATTTTCCAAAGACTATAATTTGAGAATTAAATTTATATAACACATAATAAATAAATTAAACTTGTTACCTTTAATCATTGTTTGAATAGGAATAATATTAATTGGAACTAAATATTATAAATTAGTAATGTATTCTGTTTTATTTTGATAAAACTTTAATAGTTTTTTAAATGCCTTTTTTTGGAATACTTTATTTTTTAAAGAAAAGGTATTGTGGATTCTGACATCATTTTACTATGAGTTTGTTTATGGTTTGTTTTGTTTTGGTAGCATCAGCCTGCCAAGTTGAATTTTTAGGTTAAAATAATACCAATATTACTGATCAACAGTATATAGTCTGAGAGGTACACAATTTTCAGATATTAAAGTACCTACTTGTATAACTGAGGAAGTCTACAAAGTGCATTTAATGATATATATGAATTTTCTCTTAAATGGTAATTATCAATATCCATACTCTCTTACAATCAAAACAACATTGACAATAGGTTATCTAGACTTTTGTAATTCAGGAACATATTCTTGACATGTAGTATATCTATTATATTTTAGGGTAAATGGAAGATGGGACTTTTTAGTCCCAATTTCGCCTAATAAAGACCCATGTATGTATGTATGTATGTATTAGATATTTAATGATAATTAGAATGAAAATATTATTATTACAGGTTTATGGCCATGGAAAGCAAACAAGATCATTCCAGTATGTTTCAGATTTAGTTGATGGACTAATTTTGCTTATGGCTTCGAATTATTCTCAACCTGTTAACATTGGAAATCCTATTGAACACACTATTGATGGTGAGTTCCTCTTTGTCTCTTTAGATTTGACTGCAGTGCATTAAAAATTGTCCATTAACCAATGTGAGGTAAACTATGTTGTCATTCAGGCATGTTCAATGCCAGTTTAAGTTATAGTGTTTTGACTGAAGATCACACATTGCTAGAAAATATCAGAAAGATAATTTCTACATAATCATGCATGTCATTTTATTTAAAAAATATTAAGAAATAAAATTATCGTGAGAAAATGAGTGCTATAAAGTCTATATAATTTGATTTTGTGGTCGCATGAAAATCAGATTTGTAAAAGAGAATGTATAATTTTTATTATTCCTTTATTCCTAGGGTAAAAACCTTAGGTATTATACATGTATATAAGGAATATAGTATATAATTCTATCTTATAGTGAAATTATATTCAGCTCTAGATTAATTCATTAACCCTAAATTTTAGAAAAACTAGAATGCATGGAATCATATTCTCTTGTTTTGTTTACTTTTAGTTACAACAGCATTATGTTTTATTAAGTTCTATACAGGAACATTTTCATATCAATGAAGACTTATTTTTCATAACTATTATATTTTAATTGGTTATTATTTTAGTGAAACAATGTTAGATTGCTAAACTTCCTTGAGAATTATTTTTTTGTGATCCTTACTCTAAAATCCCTCTTTTGTAGAATTTGCTTTGTTAATTCGGAAGCTAGTTGGAGGTAACAGTAAAATCAAACGTGTTGCTGCAGTAGAAGATGATCCACAGAGACGGAAACCAGATATTACTCGTGCAAGACAATATCTTGGTTGGGAGCCTAGGGTAAGATTTTTCTGTATTTTATGGAAATCAACAAAATGATTGCATTTTATCTTTAATAGTATGAGTCAAACATTGGAATATTTCTTAAATTTTCTGTGCTCTAATTTTCTATGGCTTTTATAATATGGCATATAATATTATTATTACAATAAGTGAGTCTGCAGATAGGTACAAACCAGGTGGCAGACTGTCTAACAAACAATCATTCGTAGATCAATACATTGCAAAGGGAAACACAGATTCATCACAAAAGAAAATAAAAAAAAGAATAAGTCCTTGCAATAAAAATCATGATCTTGCTAAAAAACACTTATAACTCTTATGAAACTTTTTAAAATGTAGAATTTATAAATCAAACATATTTCCATTTCTAAACCGAACATGGTTTTTTAGGTAAATTTTTTTCTTTTAGTAAAAGATAAATATTTGTACAAGTGATTATTCCTTCCTAAATATTTAGCATCTTTGAGTTTCCAAGCTAAATATTTAGTCCTGACAGGATAGCTCAATGGACAGAGCACCCAACTGGAAATTGGGAAGCCTGTGTTCGATTCCTGATCCTGTCGGACTTTTTTCAAGTCCAATCTATCTTGTGATTTATCCTCGGCGCACAGCGTACCTGTGTAACATCTTTCTCTAGTTCCTTATTCTTGCAGTTTCACCTGTATATATATGATTAAAATACTCCAACCTATTCACCTTTGTTTGCTTTTGTAAGGTGTCCCATTCTAGCTCTCATAACATTACTTTGAAGCTACCATTTGGTTATATTTACTTGTCGTGAATTTAGCTCCTTACCCTGAGCTTCTTTGACATAAGTTAGTTCCTTCATTTTTCCTTAAAATAACTTTTAATGATATGTTTAATAATCCTTTGAATATCTTTTAGGTTTCCTTAGAAGATGGACTCAGAAAGACAATAGATTACTTTCGCAAAGAGTTACAGAGATCTAGTCATGGTGAGCGGAATGTTTATCAACCAGAAGGGACTAAGGAACCTCTATCACAATGGTTAGCTTCTGACCATGGTAACCAATTGCGCTAATGAGAGCGATTTTATGCAAATGGCTGTGTTTGGATTAAAGTTAGATTATTGTAGGCTGACACCCTCTTGATTGGGTTCTAACATAACTTCAGAGAACATCTTTTGTAAAGAAAGCTTTTAATCCAATTAACAAATATTTCAAGAACTTTGTGGAATTTACCTACAAAACAGTGCATTAATGATATTGTGTTGAAAGATACAGAAGAACGAAGAATTGAGTGAGATGCAGAATTGGAATGAATAATTTGAAAGGTAAACACAGAGAAAGAAATTGTGATTATCTGGGGAAACAACTAATCTTATGCAACCCTTTTACTATATAATGCAAATTTAAGGTTTAATAGCTGCTTTTTGAAAAATGTATATACTTCATTTTCTATATTATTGTTGAGTATATGATGTTGTGCTAAATGTGAGAGGAAATTCATTGTAGCAGTGCCTGAAACCTTTTATGTCATCGTCTCTAAGATTATCCCAATGAAATTAATATCACATCCCATAAAATATTTCATTTAAATTTTCTCAAATTGACTGTCTATACCTATGATCCAAAAATATAAATAATTTTACTTTGTTTTATGTTAAAAATCTATTTCTTATATTTTGCTAATAGAATTTATAGTACAGGTGAAGAAGATAACTATCCCAGAATTTATCTGTAATTCTTATCCTGATTTTTATTTCATGAAGCTTATTTGTTATTGTGTAAATTATTCATGTTTAACTTAATGATTCATGTTGAAGGAATCTTTATTTAAGTTGATGTATTCACATTCATTTTCATCACTTTTTGAATGGTTAATGGTGCAGAAGGAAATAATTTTGCTCGCTATTAATTTACAATCCATAATTGTCACATCTTTTGTATTTATAATTTGTGGAGGAAAAAAACAGTAATTTTTCATCATAAAATATTCTGGTATTCTAAGCGTTAATATATGTCTTTATATGTTTGCTGGATTCTTGCTTTTAGTTCCGCTTTCTTATTAATTTATATCTTGCTTAATTAAGTAGTTTTAAGACATGAGGTTCTCATTTAAAGGATTGTTAACTTAAACAGATTAACTTTAACGCTAACGGTATAAGTTTTTCTTAAGGAGTTATTTTAGCCAAACATCTTATGTATATCTTAATATTATGGTCATTGGCTGTAATTATAGAAATAAGCTAATGATGTTACAAATTAATTTGCTCTCTTGTACAAACGATAATATACCATAATAAGTATAGTAATGTTTTGATACTCTTAATGTTGAGCAACATGTCAAGAGGTTAAATGGTTTCCAAGCATTATGTTTTTCTTTGTTTAAAAGAAGCTGTTATACAATCATAAAATACTTTTAAGAAAATGTTTGATCCTCTATACGAATGATATCTGCTTAGCTCTCCTTAAAAATCAAAGAAGCAGCTCTGATTCAAATTTGAAAGAAGTACAAACATTGAAGTATTTAAGAGTTTATATGGTTAAGAAGTTCTTGTAGATGCTTAGAAAGAACAAGTTGTGGGTATATCTTTGAGATGTTTACAGAGAAATACCAGAAATGCCACATTCTTGAAATTTAGTTTATTATATTCTAAGATTTTCAGTTGTTGCCAAGAAGTCTTTGATCTTGATACTTTAATAAGTTTTATTCTTAGTATGGTAACATTTTGGGGATAGACATTTCATTGTGTCCTAAAAGAGGTATAATTATTGCAGTCTTATAGTAATCTAATTTGTGGAAAGTACAAGAGGCTATTTTTGGTACAGTTTATTTGTTTTCGAAGTTGACAATAATGCTGATGGATGATTTTCATTGCTGTTTTGAGTTGATATTAGAATGAGTAAAAAGATCTCTAAAGAATGTTACTGTGTGAAAAGTTTTAGTTTTTACTAAATTTTCTATCTTTATATTAAAAGACAACCCATTTTCTACTATTTGTGTGCCAGAAAATTTTAGCTAGTCTTTTTTGTTGATCGATTATTCTTAGTTTTAATATAGGAAAATGTCAAATAGTGTAGTTTTTGGTGCCTATATTAAATTGTAATACAAGTTACACAAAACAGAAAATTTTGTACTCAAGAAGGCAGAACTAAGAGTGGAATGAAACTTTGTGAACAAATGCTTTAGTGTTCAGGGATATTTGTTGTGATCTTTTTTGTGATAGAAGAGCAATATTTTTTTAAAGGATTAATTTGACCTAGGAATGTTTAAGTGAGCGTATCCTAATTTCTCTGTTCACTGAATGTAAACTTTTGTATGGATTCTGTTATATTCAACTTCTCAGTTTGGACAGTATGACCTGTACTTGTGTTTTTATTTGTATAAGTTTGTGCGGGTGGGATGGGTATATGGTCAATTTTACTGTTGTAGAAAGCAGCTACCTCACTCATCCTGCCTCAATAAAGTTGCTGCTCATAAGCATACAATATTATCAGAAAAGACTGAATTAAAGAATATTGTATGCAAGGTTTTGTAGTTCAATTCAATGCAGTTGTTTTGTGTTACTTTATACATTGATATTGGTGTGAAGTATTTATTTATTTAATTAAAATAGAAAAACAATTTTCATCTATATTATTTTCTAAGTTAAACCTACATCCTTGTATTTAATCATCATAGAAGATTTAATGATTTTAGAAATTTATATTCCAAATGAAATTGATCACTGTTCCTTTGCTTTTGATCGCAAGCAGAATCTAGAGGAAATTTTTCTAATTCTAATTTTTTATTTGTTGTGCTGACATAATTGGGAAAAAATAGCTTTAAAATTTTTTTTACAAAGTCAGTAACTTTCAAAAATCAGAGATTATTAAAACATTATTCAAAAAATTAAAGGAACGTTTGAATGTTAATATTTTGTTGACAATGATTTTGAACTCATAATTTAGTCTTAATGATGAAAGTAAGTTCCTTTAATGAGGTTACTAGTGAATCCAGCGAAGGCCCTAAATTTAAGTTGACAGTTTCATTAGTATATTTTGAAGAATGAAATATTGACATCAGATTTTAAGCTGATCACATGGTAAATTCGGAATATTTTTGCTCTTACTAACTTTTTCACTTCCTCTTGCCCTATCATTGATTAATATTATATAGATGAATCATAAATTGTAATATTACAATGCAAATTCTTTTCCTGGAAATAGTACATTAAATTATGGATATAAATCTTTCTTATATGTTAATGTTGTATGTAATTTTTATTTTTCTTATCTTAGAAGTTTATAAATCCATCGTTTATAAATATTCATCCACTTAATTAGATTTTTCTAATTTAATAGATGAGGAGAAGAGGATATATAAAATTAATAACCAAGACTATTATTGAGACGATTGTCCGATTTTAATTTTTAACATATTAAGAATTAGGGAAAGAATCAGGTAATCATGCTTCCCATTTTTATTCCCATAATTGTTATTTCAGTATTATTTGATGCACAATCGAAATGAAGAATAATAGACCATCAAATTCGAGCAGCTTAATCATCTTGTTTCCTCTTTGAAACATTTTCATCAAACACCGTGAGATGGTGCTTTAGTAGAATTCAAGTTCACAACGGTACATGTCTTTCTTTAAATAGCCGCAGTGTCGCTCTGCTAATAATGACGTCAGGTTTCCAGCGTTGTAAGTCGGTAACACAGTCGGGATTCGTTCTGGCCGAATCGCTTGTAGTGTGTCTACCGGAGGATAATGTGTTGTTTAATTAGGTAGCGGGAAAGCAAAGGGCTTTTTAAAATCCCTGATCTTTTCCCCTCTATTGTTCAACTTCCATTTGTGAGTAGGTATTGACGGCCTGCTCTTCAGTGTTTTGTTCAGCCGAGAATCAAGATGGCGCAACATCTCGCCCCGAGTGTAAATTGCTCTTTAGACGACATTGATTTGAACGCACTCAAGGTAAGATTTTGATTTATTTGGTGTATTACAACAAAATTTATACATTCTTTGACTGGAAGATGTATTGGGTTTTCTCATCGGAGCGACTGTACTAGCGTTAACACTTCCTGGATTTTCATTGACTAACAAGGTCTTTGGCATGAATCATTCACATACTGGCTACTCTCTTCTCATTATTTCAAAAAGTATCGTCTCTATGTATCCGGATATCGATTCTAAGCTCTTAAGTTTGGCATCGAATAAATACAGCTTCCCTTTGTTGATGTTTACGTTGGAGCCAATAACCTATTTTTACCCTTAACTTCTGGTGTCTTAAGTGTAACCAGAACGTTCAGCCTATGAACGATTGGAAATGTTTATAAAATGTTCCCATTAGTGAATAAGTCAAACAAATCAGATGAAGAGAATATAAGTAATCCTTGATCATTCTCTAATAGTACTTTTCATAATCTGAAGGCAACGCTCTCAGTCGCCTATTATTTTTGAATCATGTCTAATTGCAAATTCAATAATTTGCAGGACCCTGCTGGTATTTTCGAGTTGATAGAAGTCGTCGGAAATGGAACTTACGGCCAGGTGTACAAAGTGAGTACCTTCTACCAGAAATGAGTAGAATACCTTTTTGTCTTGTTCGTTTCGTCTCGAAAATTCCAGCAATTATTTCTTCGGTTGGCAAATTGTTCTCCCACAGAAGAGTTCAATAGTTTTAGAACCTAGGAGTGATTCCACCGATAGTTCAACATGTGTTAGTATGGCCACGTTTTTGGTCTCTCCTGCACTACTATTCGGAAAAGTATTTCCTCGTGACGTGTTATTGGAAGTTTTGTTGTTCGTTGTCGATCGGGGGGTTGGGAGATGTCGGGGCACTGACTCTCTGAACTTCATTCGAGTTTTGAGCCATTCTCATCCACGTTAAGTCGCGTGGAATAGAATGATATTATAATGAACGAAGGAATGGTTGGTACGCATAAATAAATTAATCTTTCGTGTGCTGAGGAAGGATCAGTTGCCGGACGTTGCGGTGGTGCGTAGTTTCGCCCGCAAGGCGTCGTCGATTCGTGTAGTTCACACCCAGCGTGGATTGTTTTGGTCTCGCAAAACGGATTCGACCCACCCCTCTTGAATCCGCACGTGAATGTTATCGTTTTGCAACCCCCCGCGTCATCCGTGTCGTTTAGGTGTTAGAGAAGAGGTGGGATGGGCACCCTTAGTCCCTTTAAATCCGTCCCGAGTTTCGGGATTGGTCGAACCCTTAGGGACACTCCCCCTACTTCGCACGTGCATCGCCTTGTCGGCAAGTCATTCCTCGCCGTTGTTTCCCGTCGGTACTTTCGGCCGATCGAAGTGTATGTCGCGGACTCGCATAACGCCCCTAGGGCGACCGTAGTCTTCGCCCTGAAAGGTACCGAGTTCGTTATCGGAAAGATCTGTGAGAATCGAGTCCTAAAAGTACACCTCGCGTTTAGGTTCCAGTAGGCAATTGTACACAACGTGCGGTTTCAGTAGCGCAAGTTTCGAACTTACGTGAAATCTTTTTTTGTTGCACGGTTTACCGCAATCATGAAAGAAATCTAGACTATTAATTCACGTATTCTTCATCTCCCCCAGGAGTGGTTCCAGGCTCCCGAGTGTCGCTTTCACGCTTAAATCGATCGTCAAGGGTCGATAGAGGGTTGTGGTTTATCAGCACCCTTAAGCAGATAGGTCGATTATACCTATAAACGCTCAAATTAACGAGTGCTTATCTCCAAATCTGACGAAGAATGTTCTCAATCGGTCCCAATAATCTTTCATTGTCCATTTTTTCTCACCACGATTTCACCCCGAGCACGTGGCACGAATTCACGCACCCATTCGTCACGGTGGATTAGATCGTCGTGTTAAGAAGTACGTAAAGAGTTATTCTTCACGTTCCCCGCAGCAGTTCTGACTTTCCCGTTGCTCATTGACCCAAGAGATCAACTCACGATGCACCAGCTGTAGAGACACCGCCCCTGCAGCCTTCGGTAGCCAATTCCTCGGCTACGTTCGATAGATATCCTTCTAAACTCGATGTATATCTCTCGCTATTGATTTCGAGTACTTTTTTAATGAGAAACGTTATCTCACCGAACTGTCCATTGCCATAGATAATGTTTGACGTGCGCGTAATTGAATCTGTATGTTTCAATTGTCGCTACGAGGAAGAGGTTTTACTGGCAAGAGGTTTTTATCGTTGAAGTTGAGATAAATTCGTTTAGTTTTGGGATTGCGTTGACATTTGAGGTTGATAGTCGTTTATATTTGCTTGTTTTCGTTTATTTTGGCCTTGTTTTTTATTTTTTGATGTTTTTTTTATCAATTATTGGCATGTTTAAAATATTTTATTGCCTAAAATTGTATTATTAATTTCGTAATAAATAATTCTTTAATGTATTCTAATGTATCACCGATTTCATTTACTTATAGAATTGTGAATGTTATATTGATGCACATTTAATTGTTTTCTTTCCTTTGAAAGCGTACAATTATTTGAAAATTATTCACGATTTCAATCCTTTGTGAACATCATACAATGCATCCTTTATAAATATCATCCATTCATCCCTTACGATTACCATCAAAGAGTTTACACGAATATGTAACACGAGAGCGTATTCTAGTTCAGAAGGTAGTCTGTTATTGTGCATAATGATTGGGAGTATTTATTAATGTCTAATAAACATCTATCATTATCTGGACCACTCACTCGAATAGCATCTCAAGAGGTTAAACGGTTCAGCGGCTTTCAGTTGCCCAAGTTTATCATTGCTCTTGAGGGCGAGGTTATTTTCCTTTTGTATGTTTAGTTGTCAGTCACTCCTTGTCACTGAATGTAATATCTGCATGCATATGTAGTTTTAAATCAAGTTGCATACAAAGAGAATATGAGGTAGATATTGAGTTTTGTTTGCTTTAAAAAATTGATTTTATGTACTAAGAGTTAGTAGTGCAAATTAAATTAATGTTGTAATTAGATTACTAAATTACTCTGTAAATAAAAAACGATAAATGTACTCTAATCTCTGTACTGTAATCCAACGTAAAGCTATCAGTTTACTATGACAGAATGTACTTACTATCAATTTTTATCGAAATAAACGATTGTTTAGAACAGAACAGTTTAAAACTAAAATGAACTTTGTTGTAAGGTTATCTTCCCTTTTAGTTTGTTCGATCAATTACTGTAGAGAATTGCTAATGAAATCAAAATTCCTACGACTAACGGCGAAGTACTTAAATGCATCATTTAAGATCGTTAAAAGTTATCCTTGGTAAAAAGTACAGTTAGCTCGACTTACAATACAAACGTGACTAATCTTAAACATCTTCGATTGCGAGAACGTTTAGCAATATATATATAAAGATAGTAGCTCAATGTTTTGATCTACAAATCATTCAGATCGTGAGCTACGTGCGTGACTTTATTGGTCCTCGACTCGGCTCATTCTCTTCCAGTTGCGCCTTCACGGTTTCTGGTTGCACCCGACCTGTGAGAGTTTTTTCCTTTATTCGATAAGCGTGCAATGGCTTGCATTTCTTGGGCATGTACGAGCAGATCAAGGCGAGGTCAGCCTTTCCGGTTTTGCCCCTGCTAGACATTGTCGTTTTTGCCGAGATATTCTCCGCAGCACATCGCAATTAGGTTTAACGTCTAATTCTTGAATGATTGTAGTAGTCGAGAGGTTTATTGTTGGAGGATGTCTTTTGATTAGATTTTGAGCAGTAGGTCTTTGTTGCCGAAGTCGTGTTTTATTGAAATACGTGGACTGATGTTTTTGGAATTATTTTGTTTAAAATTTATCGTATGTGTAGCTTATTTGTACGTATTTGTTTCATTGAAAGATACCCGCTTAAAGATATAGACAGCTTTTTGTGTGTTGGATCAATGTGCATTATGTATTACCGTCCCATTTGATCTTTTGTTACCTATACATGTAAACTTAATTGAGAACTAAGTGTTCAGTTCTTTTGGAGATACCAAATAGCTTCCCAGACTCGATTTTGTCAGCTGTCAGCGTTAATGCTGTGAATTCAAGTAGCGTTGTAGTTGATGACTTCACGGAGAGACCGTTTTCTAACAATGCCAGCGTTCCTTAATACAAATTCAAGATGCTCGTAGTAATTAATAATGATTAATGAAGGAGAATCCCCATTAGCCGAGTCATTCTCAAGTCAATAAGTCATTTTTAATGTTCGCGTTGAATTAGATTTATGTAT
Organism: Pantala flavescens; assembly: GCA_020796165.1. Lineage (NCBI taxonomy): Eukaryota > Metazoa > Arthropoda > Insecta > Odonata > Libellulidae > Pantala > Pantala flavescens. The sequence continues at coordinate 15,646,186 of CM036881.1, read as the reverse complement.
CTAAGTCGTTCGAGGTTAGTTAACAATGAGCGTAAAGAACGGCAACGCTGTAGGGAAAGACGTCAGAGGGCAGATTGTTTGGAGGATAGCTAGATAGAGCTCTATTTTCATAGTTGGAGTAGATGATAAAAGATCCGATAAAAACGGTTGCTGTCCATCACGCTCACAGACGTGTTAGCATTCCCCTTTCCGCTCCCTACCTTAATTCTGTCGCCTTGACAGATGTAAAAAAATAATGTAGTCTGTTAGTCATCATTTGGCCGCCTGTTCCTGGCCCACATCACCATCATCTCCTCCGCGGCTTTTTCTCCCCTCTCCAAGGACGAGGCAGCAGACTGTTTTGCCCAGTGATGCACGAACCGAATGCCCCCTCCTACCCGCACTTAATCAGAAGGGTATATTTCACATAGTGAACGAAGCTCGTCGTCTCTCCAGATCAGGTTTCTCCCTTTCGGTGCGGGCCTATTTTCGCTGTTTTATATCTATTTACGCTTGCACGAGCAAGGAGACCAGATGATGCCAGTCTCAGGACACACCTGGCCGACTTTGGTTTTGGTCGAAGAAAGGGTGTTACTTCTCGGAGTCTATGAACCCCGTACAAATCCGATACTCATATATAGGGTATCGGTGTTCTTTAGCGGAGGTTTGAAGGTTTAAAAGTTGGTTTCGTTTTATCATTGCTTTTATGAGGGCGATTGTTGAATTTGTTTAGGGTAGCGTCATTGTTAGATGTAAGAGCTAATTGAATAATGACTAATTTGTTTTTAAATAAAAGTAGTTTCATTATTGTCATTATTGTTGTCAGTTTAGACGCTACTGTTATAATTGAAGCGCTTCTATTTGGAACAATGTAAGCCTTTCAAAATATTCTTGTTGGGTTTCATAATGCAGATAGAATGAATTGATTGTAGATAGTTTACTGAGCTAGAATTAATTTTATCAAGAAGATAGAATATCTTTCTAACTGGCCTGTATTCTTATTCATTTAATTGCTGTTGCTAATTATTTACAGCGACTCCTAAGTCATTTAACATCATATAATATTTGCAAATCGTTTTAGTACTGTCTTATTCTTTTAATCTACTTACGTTATATTTAATTTCTGGATTATTTTTGAGTATTTATCTCGTTGGAACGTTCGAGTAAAGTTATGTTATGCAATGGAAAGAAATACATTCTAAGTTGCGTATCATTCTAGTTCAAAAGGAAGCGTTAACACATCCTGTTTACATGCGCATTAGTTACTTTCTTCTTTGGTCCACGAAGCACGTGATAAAAGCGATTTTCTCTCATATCTGAAACGATTCGATCGAAATCTGCTCTCGTGATATCTCTCTCTCTCTAGTCCCAGTTTCTATAGCGGAGATGGTGTGAGAGAGAGATTTTTGGCACGATTCGAAGGCTTCTGGTCGAGCCGAAGTTTTTGAATCCACACCGGAAACGGCCTGGTTTCAGAAGTACCAAAAGAATAGCGCTAATCAAGGTCGAGGTTGGGAAATGCCTCTTTCAACTCTCTCGCTTTCCTAATTAAGATTTCTCAACGAGTTTTTCGCGCGAACATCGCCATCCCAACTCATACGGAAGTGTTTTTTTTCGTCGAATTTCGCGGATATTTGAAATATTCGCCAAAATTTGCGATTTTGATGGATGTTTTCGAGGGAATTTATGCAAATGAATGACTCGATGGCTTTTGGATTATTTGAAGTGGGTAGTGCGTAAATTTTTCGCGAAACTGAATGTATCTATGTTTTTACGATTCTCATACGTTAGTAACGCAAGAATAGGATATCATTTGTTTGATCGAGGCTTCGGTGTTGATTTATCAAAATGTTCTGAGTTGTGTTTGTAAACTATTTGTTTTATTTGTAATATGTTTCTAATGTATTTTCCGAATCAGAATATGGTCGTATTTACTTATGGTTGACTTATATTCCTGGTGATATTTAGGGCTTTAAGGCATGACTATACATAATCAATTAAGTAGAATTTTGAAGGCTATAGAAACCTATTGGTTCTACCTATTCCGAGATCTGGGTTCGAGTCCCGGTCCTGTCTGAACTTTTTCTCGTTTGTTCAAAGTATGGGAGACATAGAGATTGTTTGTTTATTGTTTCGATGGAAATTATTTGTTGCAACCCCCACAGCAGCCAACAATCTCCGCTTTGTCTTCCAACGTCATTCGACTCTTGGAAGTTCGGTTTTAATTACAGCCGCAAACGACTCCGGATTCGCAGCGATCGTCCCGTCCCATTTCCGCCGACCAGGATTGTTCCCGTCTCCAAATTAACTCCCGTGTCCGGCAGTCGAACGTCCCGCGTCGCAAACACTTCTCATTTCCGGGCTCCATCTCTCTTCGGGATTCGGAAAAGGTCGTTGCATTCTGGGATATTTGAATGGAGGAGGGTGGCGCGGCGGGAGGCACTATAGCCGTCAGATCACGCACTCGGCGAAGGCTGAAGGAAGTGGGGGAGGATGTCGCGTGGTTGCATGCGGAGGGATTGAGACGTCTCTAATGGTCGGGAGGGGTGGAATTGTGGGATAGAGATATATAGGGGTTGCGGGAAAGAGGGGTTCTAGTGGTGCAAGTAAACAGAAGTGGTATAGGTTGGTATTATTCAAGCCAACCGGCTTCTATATCCCCCCAGCTTTTATGGCTATTAAAATTAGTATTCCATCCAGCGTGGGATCTACTGAAGTCGATAAGGCTGGAGAGGAACACATTCGGTTTAGATTTCTGGCGTCCTATTCGAGAAGTAGGGTTTATTATGCGTTCCAGTAAGGAGCCCTAATGCAGCTCTCATACTATGATCCTTTTACCCATGTCCATTCGTTAACTTCTTAAACAGCAAGCCATTCTTTACCGATATGATGGAAACGCATTCTCGGAGATGGGTTTTCCATCGCCAGGTCTCTCAGGGGAGGGTGTTTTCGTCATCTGTACATAACTCTTCTTTCTAGGAAGAATGGGGGGAGGAATTTTGTACAAGGCGTTCTTGGTTAGGCGTGGAAATGGGATAGACAAGGTTCGTTTCTTTCTTGTCCATGACCTCACTGTATAGGTTTTTTTAAGAGCAGTTGTGTCCCAGTCAATTAATACCATCTTGAAGATGGGACCCCAAATGTGGGTACGTGGTTGTCTCGAAATGTTTTGTGGGTTTAAAACCAAGTTCAGTTTACGATGTAAATGGTTAATGTAGTAGGATGGAATTCTACGTTGTATGTTGTAAATGGTACATCATTGCTTATTCGAGTATAAGATTTGTGGAGAATTTATGAGTTGTTTTGTGGTTATGAACATTGCTATTTCAATTGTTTGAGTCACAATCTAAATGTATGCATTGACGTAAAGGATTATCTTTCCAAAATAACGTAATTGGTACGCCCTAAAATCTTCCCTATTCCCTTATCAGTATTAATTGCCTTAGTTCGATTCTATCTATGAATAGTGGCCAAGTTTTGCACGTCTATAATACGTTTAAATGCTTAACCAGCGCTGGTGGATGGGATTTTCAAATATAAGGGAACTGGAATGGGATTCTTGGTATGATCAGATGAGTCAAGATAGCAGAGAGGTCGCATTGTAGTAATAGCTAATGGCTGCAACACTCTTAACCTTCTTTTACTCCCAAAGGGCTGTTTATTTGCTTTAAATAGACGGAAGAGAATGTATCCAGATAAGATTGTCGCCTGCGGATTATCTTTCCCTTAACATCTGCGGTTAGAGATTAAGTGAACTCATTCAAAGAGTAGCATACAAAGGGTTATCTTAATAGCATTATAAGGAAGGCTTAAGTCATTCTCGACAGTTGTTAAATGTCGCGTATGACCTCACATTGCGACGTTGGTCTGTGCGATTTCCTCTATAAATTTAGTAGGAGGCGAATTTTTATCGATTCTGGTTCGCCATTATGTAAAACTTCCGCCCAAGCAACTTTTTTTACGAAGAGATTATTTTCGGTGGTTATTTCAGATATCGCTTTTAGCTTGGTCTGAGCTAATAATTGAGAATGATATGAATAAGAACATTTTTATTATTATGTGGTCCAATTTTCTTTCTTTACGCTGTGCATTGTCGGCATAATTTTTATTTCGTCCTCGTTAGACGTGTGTTGTTCCTAGATCATAGAAGACTGAGTTCGTTATTGTATATCTTTTTTATTAAATAAAAATGTGGTTACTTAAATGATGTGTGTTTATTTTCATTACTCTTTGAGCTTTAATTGTATACTTTTGCATTTCCTCCTCGTAATGAATCGTAGTGCAATAGTGCAGTAGGTTCTAATATCATATAGCAAGCTCAGATTGTAAAAGAATCCTTTCTCAATTGAGTCACATTGCGGTGCTTTAAATCTGGATTTGTATTTACTTTTTACGTAAGCTCCTCTATTTACCTATTATTTTGTTTGCCACCTTACAAAAGTATTGCTGAAGCCTTGTAATGAAATAATAATATTCATAATCTTAGAAGCTCTGATCGTTTAAGTTAACATAGACCTATAGATGTATTTGCCTTTTAACTGAATTCGTTTTAAAAGCATGGAATTGAAATAGTGGCTTTGAAACACGTTATGTGTGGTAGCTTCGATTCATTTACCCCTCCATGCTGGTGTATCGGATTCCATAAGTTCTCCGCGATTTTTCATCTCAAAGCAATCACGGCTCATTGATCAGTGCCACAGCATCATCCTCCCCAACTGCACGAATGCTTTCCTAATTGGTACCGTTGCAGCGCGTTTACCGCTCAGGATGCGATTTCTCGGTCGTTAGCAGTCCTAATTGCAGATCGTTACTCCTCGTCAGCCATACCCCCCAAAAAGCCTCCCTTGTTTACATTTGGGGCCTCGCAAGAAATTACTCCGCGGAGGTATGCATTATAAAGCTCCCTTTTATCAGCCGATCTAAATCGCGTCAGGTGATTTCATCCCATAGCTGTTATTCTCCGAACGAAATCTCACGAGAGATCGTGTCGGATACATTAGCATGTTCCGTCATTCATTTATTCCGCATCTGCCCCGTTGCCTAGGAGCAGAGGACAGCAATGGTTATCTTGGACGGTAGATTGCGCACACGATAGGCGATTATCTGGTGCGAGAGTAGGTTCCGATAAGCTTTTAAATGGAAGGAAGCGCGCTAGAGGCAATTATGAGGATTTATTTATTCGGAAAAAGGCGGTGATTGACGTGAATAGCGATTATTCTCGGAAAGTCTAGACCTCTCTCTCTCTCGTTCTTGACGTGATGTAAGGAGGACGGGAGAGCGTTTGCAGAAGTGCGAATCAGTGGACGTTTTAAGAAGAGATTTGTAAAAGATAGGATTCGCTCGAACGATCGCGAAGGATGAGTTGGATTGCGTTATATTAAATGTCGCGTGGTATAAAAAATGTTACGTGTTCGAATCGCCAGTCGGACGGTTTTATCGATGGTTGAGTGGAGATGTCATAGAAGTTTGTGTAAATCGTAAACGGTTTTGATGTATCTCTTGTAATGGGATACCAAAGTAGAGACTTCATGCTTGAAAATGTGCATCAGTTTGTTTTGCTTATCTGGTTAGTTTTTAATTCTGAGGTTAAAGCTTTTTATTGGTGAAGAATTGAACATCAGATCCACCGCCTATTTATTGTTTAACGTACGTCTCTCATTTTACAGTCTGGGCATCATTGAGGAATTAAATGTTTCGTGAATATTTCCTTTCTTAATTTTAATATTCTCCCGAAGCTTCTACTTGTTCAAATAAATTAAATCTGTGTTCGAATTCCAAAGAATATTCTTCCTTGTATTAAATCAATATAACCTATTTTTCGACTTCGATTCAGTGTACCACTTTTTCTTGCTTCGTTTTATCTTAAAATTTAGATAAGATTATATAAGAATCGTCTTACTAAGGACCTAGTCTGTGCACAGGGACTTGATTTTTACATTCTTTAAACGCTCGAATACTTTGTAAAACTACAGTTCTTGCATTAAATTGCATATAATAGAATACTGCCGATCTTTTACAAAAGGGATTTTGAAGCTTTTTAAAATTTCTTTTAGAATTTTTAAAACATTAAAGTTCTTACTGTCTCATAAATTTTTATTCGATATTACTTTTGTTTAAAATGTTTGAATAACTTGAACTCAGTTCGCTCTCTGAATTCGTTTTTCATCCTTACTACTTCTATACTAAAGTTTTTCGCAAGCTTCATCGTGGATCCATTCGTGGTCCAGGGACATCCATACATCTCTTTATGGCATTCCCTTTATTCCTCTTATCATCTCATCACCTCAAGGATCCTCATCGTCCAACCAGCATGTTCTTGGCCTTCTCCACTCCAACAGTCCACTCGTATTCTTTTCACGAGCATTTTTATCTTTCTAGTTCGGTCGGGACCATAGAAATATAGGAAAAAATTAGCATCATCTTGAATAGGAAGCCGCCATAAATTAGGAAGGATTGGATGAAACTGAGGGGGTTGTATGTTTTGATAGACATGTACATGTACGTAATGCATATCCTTGCGGGTTCATAAAAGTACTTCTGGTTCGTTTAAGATTGATATAAATATCTCGTATTTTTACTCGTATCGCCTCGTTTTCCTCTCTCGTGATTTGCTTATCCAACGGGAATGTTTCAAGTCGTTTTGCATACAGCTGTCACGAGTTTTTCGCTCCTTCGTTTGCATCCTAAAACGATAGGACCTTCCTAGAACCCAAAACTCGTAATCTCATTTCCGTTTCCTTGGTTTTTTCTCCACGAAGAATTTTCCGTTTCGTTCCCAGATATGTCCCCGAGATATGTATCTCTCCATGGTTGCACTTCTTCTCTTGTACTGTATCATCCTTTCTCACCATCGCGATATTTCTCATCTCTCGCTCGACGGAATTTTAAGCACTAATCGTAAATGCTAATGGATGTCAAAGAGGAAAAGTCGAGTGAGCGTTTGCCAGTTCTCGTGATGACGTCCCGTATCTTGCTATGGAAACCTGCGTCGATTCAAATCGATTCCGTTAATTTTTCAATCGCCAATTGTGGGAATGATTCTTTCTTTTCTCAGTGAACACGATTCTTCGCGTTGTAGTTCATTCGTTAGCATTGATTTCGCGTTAATAAGGTAGTGGTGGCCAGTTTCAAAGAAAGACTTGGTTACTGAGGAAGTTTGATGTTGTACAGTTGGTTGACGTTGGTTTATTTGCTGGTGATGGTAGTTATTCATGGAATTAGATTAGGTAGTCATGTAATTCTTCTTTTGAATTATTTTACTTTTTCCTCAAGCCTGACGGAAAGGGTGGAATAATATGTTAAGATACGATATTCTTATCATGACGTTTGGGATTTGCTATAAGGCTTCGATATCTTTTCCTTTGATATTCATTCGTTCTTTATTGTTCAGTAGCAAAGCTCCTTATATAGATATCTTTATAATTATATTTGGGATATGGACAAGATTTTAATAGAAAGGTTAATCTTTGTTTAGTAACAAAGCTCATGTTCGTATGTAATAGAATCTCGAATTCTGTTCGGTAAAGAGTGAAACATTGTGTTTGGTTACATTATTGTCGTACCTGTTATTTTGTTTGTAAATCTCTGTTATTAAGAGACAATCTCAATTATTCCTCCAGACTATATTAACGTTTAAATTGCCTAAACGTTGGCATTTCCACAACGAATCGCTGCTTTGAACTCGGATAGTTTCCCTTCCAAAGAGAACGGCTAGCAAGGGCACGTTCGTCACAATTAGCCGTTGCCTCACCTTACCTCCAGACTGATTAGCTTCGATTATCATCCCGTTCCACGCGTAATTTAACTTCCGCACTCCATCTAGGGCGATTGCATTTTCCCAATAGCCTCGCCAGAGCCCTCCCCCTCTTTCCTTCCCATATACCTTCGACAGGACATTCCAGATTAACGGAGAACGGATTATCCGTGTCGGACGTTTAGCCTTAAACGGATTTACGTGCGTCAGCTCGTGAAGCTTGAATGATGTGCCGAAGAAGCCATTCGGTGCGGGATTTCTCTCGAAAGTGGATCGGAAAAGCCCGAGGGGATATGACCATTCTTAGCGCTGGTGAAAAACACGCTAAAGATCGATTATTTTGCTCGTTTTTTTTTCGTTCTCGAACAGCAGTTACGACTCAACGAAGCGTAGCTTGCAGAGGTTTAAATTTTCTTCTCTTACGTAGCTTACGTTATCTTCTACGTAGTCGTGATAAGAATGGCTTTAATCAATTCTTCGTTGCCAACGGTTTCTTGCATTAATACGCGACAGCTCCTCAGATAGATCTATTAATGTATTCGTCCGTGTGCTATCCGGCAGCATAAGATGGCAATTTAGAGATGATGCGAGCTCACCATACGGTGAAATTTATACGTCAATTAATGGGAAAATATATCCAGCGCGCAAGTATACATATTAATCGCTATCGTGACGAGATAAGCAAGCAAATTTCCGGATGATTCACTATTTGCCATCGTGCCCTTGCGCTTGTGTTCTGAAGGAGATATATACGTTCGTCGAATCACGTCTATTGAGGTAAATGGATGCCATTGTTTCGTTTGCAAAGGAAACGTGGTATTCAGTGGTACGTTAGTTAGCTTTGCTGTGCATTTGGGCTATTGTAAATTTGATGTAATAGGAAAGTAATCAGTATATTTTTCTCCTTCGTTAAAAACTTAATTAATTTACATTTATGTATTACATGAATTAATTATACGTATATATTGAATTTTATTATTATTTTGTGTTTTATTTATTATTTATTATATATGTTTTTCGTATATTGAATTTGTTAACTTACGCGTTTTGTTGGGATTATTATGTTACATAATGATACTGATTATAAATACAAGATCCACGTAAGATTAATCATTTTTTATTAATTATGTGTAATTATTCATTCTTTTTTATTGATTATGTATTTCGAAGTTGTATATTTACTCACAGTACAAATTGCAACTAAATTCTGCAAATAAATTCTGTATGGATTTTATCTAGTATTTCATTCTATCTTGCCGTTCTACGAAATTTCGTCTGCCAATTTGATTTCATTCTTTTTATTCAATTGAAGGTGGCTCTTGATATTGTCAATTTCACCTAATTAAGTACGAATGTATTGAATCTGTTTTATTTACGTAAAATGGTGATATGTATATTTTACTCGTTCAGCTATTCCTTTCTTCTTTGTTTAATTTAATCACCTTTCCTTGTATTTGTCACCTGCGCAACATTCCATACGTTCAGGGAAGCGAACAGTAATTTTGGAAGGCCGGATGTAGCACGTAAGCGCTGATGTAACCTCATGTACACTCGGAAAGGTCGATTCATTGTTCCGTAAAGGATATTTAATGTTAAAACCACCACGCATCGCGAATCGCACAGCAGGGGCGCCCTTCCGAAATCAAATCAATTTTCGTTGTTATGTCACCGTTAAAAATACTCCGCATGACACAGGAGCAAGGTGAGGCGGGGGTAAAAGGCCGGCATTCTCGTTTGACGGCATCATTGCGACGGTGAACTCCGCACTCGGCAGATTTATAGTTTCATTCAATTTCTCAGAATCGACTCAATCGCTCCTTTTGTGACGCTTCACTTTTTTTCAGCTCCTTTTGTCCGCTCATGCAGTTAGAAACTTAGTTCGCAGCCGCGTTCGTCTTTTATTTCAGCCCGAGTAAACAAGTGACGTATCTTTTTTATCTTACACGGTCGTAAGGTTTTCAGAGGGACCGAGTCACGGATGGGTTGTAAAGTTGTTTCGGCTCCGTTCTCTCAAAGGTTCTGATTACGTTAGAAAGACAATGTTTAATATTTTGATGCCGGTTATGACTAATTTAATCCGACTTTTATGCCGTGTTTATTCTGTGCCATGCTGCTGTGTTTACGAATTCGGGGATTTTATTTTACGGACTATCTCTCGTATCGTCGGCACTGATGAAAATTGTTTTGAAACTTGGGTTGAGAGCTCTATATGTGATACGTTTAGTATTATTTTTATAGCGATTTTAATTATTTATTTATCTGATAGCTATTAAATGGTTTTAACGGGTCTATTTTGATAGACGTAATTATTATAAGGAAGGGTCGTATAAGTTTAATTATTCAAAATTTATCTTCGTAACGATATAGTATACTTTGTTGTATGGGTCCGATATTATATTTAACGATATAGTATTGCGTAATAGTCCAAAAGGTCTGTCATATATTATGAAAGAATGTAAAGGTATAGAGTCTTCTGGAGCTACAAGTATTACGGCTTAATTTTTCGTACGAATGAATTCGTAACTTCTCTCCCTCAAAGGTATTTACGTATACATGAGTCTATTCTTTGTTTTTTTTCTAATTTTCTTTCCTCAATTCTACACCCATTGTTGTAAGTACTTCGAAAGCCGAGGTCAGTAAAGACGAATGTCCTCGTTCAGGGAATCGAACCCGGTACCGCTTTCACCATCGACGCGTTTTCCCTTTGGAAAATCCTTTTTCATTAGTTCTGTGGGCTCGTTTTATTATCCGACGTACTCTTTCCCCTTGAAGGATGAATTATTGTCGAATAGATTTGCGTCATCATCAGTGAGTAACTCTCATTGTTTTAATGCCTTCATCATTGTCGGATGATTAATCAGCAGAAGAAAGGCTAATTGAAGATTTTCCGGTCTTTCTTTTTAAAAAGAAAAGGCTCTTCGAATTCGTGCGAGAGATCTGTCGATAGTTCCGCAGCGCTTTCTTCGCAAAAATATAATCGAAACGTTCGTATTTCGGTCTCTGGAGCAGTTCCCTCGCTTTAGTTGTTTGCTCGGGTTCAATGCAATTAGAGGAAAACTTAGAAAGTCAACAGACCTTACGTTGAATGGAGTGGATGGAGTCGCAGGGGGGCGGGGGTCGCCGCGGGCGTAGTTTACTCGCTTCGTTTACCACCACCTCTTTCCGCCACACCCTACTTTGCCCCCTCTCCCGATGCCATTGCCAACTTGCGAAGATTTCGCGTTTTCTTTCGCAAGTGGGTAATCCATGAAATCAGAAGGAGATTTCTCATCTCTCAACTGAGTGTGGAAGGGGTTCTCCCCGATTAATCGCAGCAGATCTCTCGGTATTCCCAAGAGAGGAGTAAGGAGTACGTACGAGATGCTGTTGCAGAGACCGTATTAGTTCCTAAGTTGGATCTGTTGCTGGGATTATGTACATGCCCTGAGGAAGTGTTGTTTTGCCGATTGTTTGATGCAATTCTGCTTCCGTTTGGTATAGGGATTATTCTGTGTTTCTCTTTCATTCGAAGAGAATGTTTATAGCATTTTATGTTTCTGATTAATGGAATGGTTCCAAGGGAAAATAAGATAATGATAAAATTTGATATCCTCTGACATATCCCTCTAATTCAACATTAGAAGGTTTTATTTACGAGTAGTAGTAAAGGTTTTAGTGTTTCTTGGCTCATTTTTTATAAGACATCGTTTCTCTAAAATGTGATGATCGTTTGCATCTATACTGTTTGTCGATTAAAAGTTGATATAATTAAAGAGCTGCACCTGTAGAAGCAAAGATTCTTTTCGGTTTTGTTTCTTGAAGTTCTCGAATCGCTTTTGAAATTAATAGGATTAGTATACGTCTATTGTGTTTGAGGAAGAAATTATTATCCTAGGGCTTCATTATTTTATGGTAGTGTTTTATGTAGCCATTACTAACTTTTTGCCTCGTTCGTAATATTTTACTCGTAGATTTATTTAGAGGGGTAAGGAAGTGCGCAGACTTCGTTGGGAAAGGTCAGCATTTCATGTAATTGTTTTTGCTATTTAGTTTTTCGTAACGGTGAATTCCCAATCACCAGCAGATTCAGTAAAAAGAACAGTAATGATTTCTTATAACGGCTCCCGAGAAATTCGTTTTAAGATGAGGTTGTTACTTCGTAACCTAAATGGTCAAAATGATAGTTAACCTTAATAAGATAGCGTGCGATTGGATGTTATTCTCAACAGCATTCAATTTAACTTCGTATACCTCCCGTCCTACATTATACCTATCAAATTATTTTAATTATTGCTAACGGATTTCTCAAGTAGGTTTATGTTCTTGTTCATTAAGTGAGAATGCCGTATCATTACTTTGAGCCTCTCATTTCATCATATAATCGGTTTGCTCTTAAGAATGAAGCCTTTTTAAAAGGCTAAAAGTCGCAATCGTTTTGTCAATATATTTCCTTGAGAATTGTGCAGATGTTTCCTTCAAATCTTGACGTCTAAGAACGAAGATCATTGTTTTGAAATTCGTGTGACATTTACTATTACCTCTTTCTAAACAAAGTGAACTTCGTGGAAATCCTTCGCTTGAAAGGTTACTTTCTCCTGTCAAAAGCTATTTTAGGTCGTTTCTATTTCAGTTGTAAGTCATCACTTAAGTGGAATTTGGGATTTAGGTTTTTTCTCATTTTAGAAATTTTACTCTAAGAGGAACGGAAAGGTTTTCTGGTCGTCGTTGATGGGTTTTCTCTATGCCATTTTGTCTGAGTTTTTTTTACTCTTGCTTGGTTCTTACTATTTTACTCTGCGAAATTTCATCGTTTTACTGTTCAGTTTGATGTCCGCTAAATATTCTGCTTAGTTTTCGATTCCTTAAGTGATACTGTTTTGTTTTCCTTTAGTTTTTTATTGTGATAACATTTGAGCCTTTCTGAGTATTATTTTAAATCCCAATGTTAAAATACTTCGTAGAAAGAGAGGTGGCGAAAAAAGGTGACCTTGCGGGACACACAGTCCATACAATTGAAGAACGTTATACAAAAGTAAATACCTAAGTTCTAGTTCAATTTATGTCCATATTTATCATCAAATCGCATTAAGATGATTTCCTTGGTTTGCCAGAAGCTTTTCTACTGTTTAAGAGAAGTTTTATCTTTTACGAATCACATTTTCCATCGATGATTGACCCGTTAAAGTTTAAATGGGTATTTATATTTTACCGATGGCAGTTAAGCGCATATGGGATTCCCTCTCTCACAGAACGAGTAAATACTTCGCGAAGTACTTCATCGTAATGTTACCGAGGGATCTTTTCGCTGCAGCCTTCGCGAGAGTGCGCCAGGAGCAAGTAATTAAGAATGGAAGACGCTTAGAGTTGGGGATAAAATGTTTATTCTAGTCGAGTTGGCAGCCTTTCCACCCCACGCCCATCTTTCCTGCATCCTCGACTACGAGGACTACTCCGACGTATTCTGCATCCCCCATCTCTTCAGCAACCCCCACCCTCCCCCTTTAACCTAGTCCAGCACCTACCGCATCATACCTTTACATTCTCCTTACCCCATCCACCACACGCTTATTTAGAGTCTGCATTTTCCGCTCGACCCTGGCAGTCCTCGAGACTAAGAGACCTGGTCGTTGACCTCCTTAAGCTCGCCGCATAAATTCCCCCGCCTCTCGTTGTGTTTGCTTCCGTCGATCGGCAGGCACTTTTCATTTCGGTATCGTATGTAGACATAGCCTAATTAGTCCCGTATCGAAGTTAGAATCTGGTACCGGTCTATTCACGGGTTGTCAGAAGGTAAAGAGGAAGTTTAACGTCCTGGGTATTAGGTAGAGGATCTGCGGCTCTCAGGTTGTTCTTATTTGGTGTCCAGAACGTATTTTTTTACGTACGTTTTACGTTCTTCTTTTGTCGCGGATGATGGATTATCGTAATTTGAAAGATCAATTATATTTTTGTTTTGACTCGCTTTTAGAGTATCCATTGCAGAGGAATAAAGAGCGTTGTTTCAACATGACCCAAAAAGTTTAGACTTTTTGATCTCCCGCGGGGTTTTTAAAAGGATTAACTCTCTTTGGAGAGGTTTTTACCTCCAGAACGTCTCTGTTCATAGTCGAGGATTCGACTAATCCTCGCGCGAATTTTTCTCATAGTTCTTCTTTTTGGATTTCTTCCGCGGAAGTTCTGGATTGAAATCTTATTTCTTTTGTCGATGTAAAGCCGTAAGAAGATCTCTCTCAGTCGTTAAATAATAGAATCCCGGAGGCGTAGCGTGTAGCGACGTTGAGCAGTCCTCGCTTTACATGAATTCGTAATATTTCCTTCGTGTCGCCCCCTGGAGGCTGTCGTTATAAACTTGCGTCTTTGGGCGAGATTTTTACGTATTCTTGTTCGCGAAATGTTTTCTTCTGTTTACAGAACTCGAGTTGGTGTTAAAGATGTACGAATTTTTTGATATGGATGGGAGTAGTTGTCTTAATTATCGTGATGGTTGTTGTGCGTTGTTTATTTCTATTTTTGTGTTTTTTATGAATGTCAAACTTATCTGAATAGTTTACATTTTCAGACTGTCGAAGTTTATATTTTACGTCAATTATTTTGAATATATGGCAGAAAACGAATATCACGAGGTTGTTGCTAGAAGTTATTTGTCGAATAAATATATGTTTATGAATTTTATTCATACTTTAATTATAAGTATAAATTAGATAAATGTCAAGGTGATGTAATAGGTTTAGTTTATTAAATATTCATTTCAATTCAGGCTTCAAAGAGAAGATCAATTTACACAATAAATACCTCAATTTACGTAAAAGTAATGTTTATGTTACCTGCCCTTACACTTTTTCTTTCGTTTTCATCTCATATCAAGAATTCCAGGTACCATTTGACAAAGTGAATTATTCGTGTTAAAAACCTCTCCTCTGTGGTCTTGAATCATATCGAAATACAATACGTTTTATTATATTTGCGCTGCTCTTCGTTATTCCACAGGTCTCTTATATCCTCTTTTATTCAATGCTTTCCCAAGTGGAGTTATGTTTATAAACATGGCGAAGTAAATAAGTCGCAAAAATGAACTCGAGATATGAAAAAAATCGTCGCGGATCCCCAATGACGTCAATGGACACATGTGAGTGGGTCAGAGGATGAGAGGAATGCCATAGGAACAAATCCCCTTGCGCTGCAATAAATTAAAAATCCGACGCCCCAACTCTATCTTTAACCCGCTGAGTTGTTTTTTCAGGCTCTCAGCGTCTGTTGATTTAGTCCTGTTATCGAATATTCTGTAATCTTCAAATGTGAGATAGGCCGCATAGCAAGAAAATTATTTATGGTGAGTTTATTTTGTGCCCATCAACTGGTTTTTCATATATGTACGTAAATGTGAATTGCTGAATCGTTACTTTATTTTTTGTGAAGTATTTAAGTTGATAGAGGTATGAGTATTATTTTTTGTTGAGAAGATAATTTAGTTATGGTAGAATTGTACTTGTATTCATATCAGTGGAGAGGTAGTTGATGTATTTTCTTTTTTGTTTCCTAATGCTTCTAGTACTTGATTAAGCTATGGTGATGATAGTAAATATCCTTGATTTTTATGGTTTATTATCAATTATTTTCCTTCGTTCTTTGTAATTGCTCTGTCAAACATTTCCTCTCGATTAAAATGATATCTTTATTCTCTTCTCTTTGTGGAATATCCTTGCATTTTGTTAGATATTGAGAGAGGTTATTTGAATCTTCATATTGTAATTCGAGTAAAATGAACGTTGAAATAGTGCGATGTTTAGAATACGTAATGTATGTATTACTTTATTTTTTATCTTTTTTTGAAGTTTATTCGGAATTTTCTTCAATATTCACGTCAGAACTTGCGGTATTTTTTATGATTTCCAGTTCGCCACGTTTGGAATCCTTGAAAAACACTGTCTCTGGAGTTGGCCACTTAGAAAATCTGGAGTCTTCCAAGTTGAGTAGGAAACGGCTCTGTATTCTTGGCGATCTGGCCAGAGCTCTGGTTGCGATAGTGTCGCCAGTGCCAGAAAGGTCATTAAGTTCGAAGTAGAGGGTTGTTGGTTCCAGCAGCATTTTTCTCAATGAGGGTACTGCGATGAGCATGGCCCCAAGTGATCTTATCAACGAGTGCGCTGTCAAGGAAGGAAACAGGAAGCCATGCCATATTTTTTATGCACGTAACCGGCCCATCCTGTGGAAAGAATTTTCGTATATGGGAGTAATGTAATTAGGCGGTGACTTGAACTTCAGTACATCACGGATGTGTCGATGGATATTTATCTTATTTATTCCATACTTTTTCTATTATCTTTGTCATTTATTCATAATAATTTTATTTTATTTATTCAGCTTTGCAATGTTTTCTATCTCCTATATTGCGTGATAAAATCATTTATCATTGTCGTATCTTGCTGACTTATTAAATGTCTGAAGAGGTAGATTTTTATTGACGCAGCGAAGTTCATCAACATCCGCTTTCCTGTTTGGATTATCTCAAAGAACTGTATTGATATGGTTTTAATTTAATTTAAACGCTAATTAAGAATGATTGAAATAGCTGTTGTTCGAATACATAAATTATGCTGATGCATGCATTAAAATGAGGTTCTTTAAGGGTATCATTTCAAATATGTATGAGGCAAATAATTAGATAGAAAACGTGAATGTGTTTGATTAATATGGAATCTTGATTTCGAATAACTAAATAAAGTAAACTTGAACGATTAAATGAATCGTACTCCATTAATGCAATTACTTTACAAAACATCATGTATTAATGTTTCGTAGCAGAGCAGCAGTATGTTTGGAAATTAATTTCGTAAAAAATTATGTAAAGCATGATATGGATTTCCGTCAAACACTGGACAGTTTCAATAAATTAATTAAAATTTCATAAATGTATTTCAATTTTGATTTGCGTACAATTTTTACGATCAGTCCATAATAAGAAGAGTGATTGTTTGTTGATTTAATCAATTTTTTAGGCGTTAAGGAATTGATAGGAATATTTAAACACTCTAGATATCCATCAACTCCTACGTAATTTTCTACTGTTTTTCATCACACGTTCTGTATAAAGCGCGTCGCTATTTACACAGAATTCCTTTCGAGGGTCTGCTAGAGAAAAAAAGGCCGCTTTTCGGAATCCAGCGAATGGGGTGTGTGCTCGGTCAATGGTGGCAGTTGTGTTTGATTGAAACGCTGCGGTGTAACTCGGCCGAGAACTGCGCACAATGCAGCCTCATTCTCCTTCAATGATCTGGGAAAGGCGGGGAGGGAAAAGGCGCTAATCCGGGGTTCGATTCGATCCATCGCTCTTCAGCGTTCCTCTTCCGCATCATTCCCTGTCCAGAGTCCTTTGAACTTGGCGTAAACTCTCTCATCTCTCCACCTGCTTCACAATGCTCCTCGCAAGTAGCTGCGAGGGTGGGGCGTGGGAGGAGACGACGGTTGCCATGCTGCAGCATAAAGCGATGACGTCACACGTTGTGTGGTGCTCTACAGTGTCCGGAGAGCGTGTGGGAGTCGCCAGGGTGTCGTGTTGTAATGCCGAAGGAACCAGTTTTTCCGAGCTTTTTGTCCACGGTACACTTAGGCGTCGGGAAAACGGCTGTGCCCTAATAAGCGAGGCGGGGTTTAATTCTGGATGTAAATTGTATCGCGCGGTTTTTTTTTGAAGGACGATTAGGTTGGTTTATTGGTTTGCTCGTGGAGTTAAATTGTAATGGATAATAATTGTATAGTATGTATTGTAATGGAAAGATATTTTTCGTAAATGAAAGCAAAAATTTACGATAATTTCGTACTAAATGTAATCTTCTTACATTAAAGTCTTACTTTCTTTATTCTTTGATTGTTGAGTGTATTAATCGTTCGCATAAACGTTAAAATTAATTTGTTTCTTAATATTTTATTATTGATGGATCGATAGGAGATACAAAACTGTTCTTCTTTAATCGAATTTACCACGTTTACCACGAAAGAAAGTTTTTATAAGTTTCGTTGGAATCCAAGGGAATGAGAAAGGGAGCAAAAAAACTGACTTTTTCTCCAATTATTATTTTTTCAGCGGCAAAACGACCGGTTTCGTTGAATGATGGTCATTTTCAAGTCTTTCTAGGTCTAACTGGCGATGGGGATAATTTGCTGAAACCGGTCTCGTCTCTTCTCTAGAAAAAAATTAAATGTAGAGAAAATTGCAACCTTTATTTTCTTTTCAGCTACGTCTTAAATTTTAGCGGTGTAATTGGGTGGCAATGATCTCCAATTGGCTTCCCGAAAATATTATTAGGTTACGTTACGCGAGGAATGAGAACCGCATAGAATCTTTTTCGTTCTTCTTACGAGTGATTAGTTACTTTTATAAGATTTTACTCTGTATCTCCGTCTATAAAGATTAAGTTAAAAAAATAATGAGTTTATGTAGGCCTTACTTCAGAGGAATGTACGTGGTTCGATTCCCTATCTTTAGTTTTTACTTTCTGCTGATGTCCCATGTTTACGATATTGTGTAATTTTAACGTTATATTTCCTCATACGAAGCTTACTGTCCGCTTGACCGAGTTAGCTTTATTAGGCTAATGTTTCTCGTGGCGATGCCGAATGTTTACTCGGAACAAATAGCTCGAAGGTTCGCATTCTATCATGTAAGGCGACTAGTTCAGTTTTAAGGTCTTCCTGTTACATTTACGTCTCAAAGACTTTTTATTACGTGTTTAATAAACTCATAGTAAGGGTAGGTTAAGGATGTATCGCAATCAAAATAAACAGAGCTGTTTCATTATGGATACGTAGACCAATGCACAAGATCTGAATGATGTTTAAAGAGGTTTAATTATTTAGAGCGCTGATGTTTTGACGACTAGAAGGGTTTACTTTTCTTATCGTAAGATGTAGTAGATTCAGCTTTCCAGTGGATGACGAATATAGATATATTCGAGGATTTGTCATTAGAAATTTCACGGACCCCGCTTTCAGGAAGAAGGATCCGGAATAATACAGAAGGGAAAAGGTCTCGAAATATTCAAGGAAATTCAGACGCACGCAAACAGCTCAGTTTCGCAAGGGTTTTTACGTGAAAGAGGAAAAGGAAAAGGTCCTTTTTATGACCATATTCTCAAGGAGCTCCTATAAATAACTAAGGATGGGCCCAAAATATTTACAACTCCTTATTTTTCTTTCCGTATTTAACATACCACTTAGAAGCAGATTTTTAGAGTCGTGCCCCTCAGGCGATTCCGGCGCTCTAGATTTCCACCGAAGCGTTTTTCTTTTGTTTGCACCGCAATCATCGTTCGCTCGTCAAAGAACGTTCTCTCTCGTGCCAATTTCGGGACGATTTATTGTGTCACATTGTCGAAGTATCGAATTTTGGGCGAAGACCTACTTAGCTTCGATCTCGTTCGAATAATGCCTCATTATCGTTGTGAAGTATGTCTAAATACGTATATCAGTTCTGTTTGGATCACAGGGAATGATATCCTACTGGTTGCTATGGGTTTAGTTGTATCGTGCCAGATTGTTTGTTTACTTGCGTTACATCTAACGTGTGGTAGATGTAACTTAGATATTAAATAGGTTTTGAAGCATAAATTTTTACGATTTTTACTGAGCTACGTATTTCATTATGTCGTATGAATTTTCATACGTACGTACTTATCGTAGGGTCAAGTGAATACGAAAGAAGGCTTGAATAATTCGGTATGTACGTCGCGTGTACCCAGTTGCGCATTATTTTACGTTTATTTTAAGTTGCTTGTATCCTACACGTGTATATTATTACGTAAAATATAAGTGAGTAAATACAGTAAACAAAATTTGATATGGATCGGTCTTTTTATTTAATTTATATCGGAACAAATTTCGATGTAATTGTATCTATACTATTTTATTAGGAGTGATATTTATGGAGAATTTGATCGAAAGATTTCCATTCGAGAAGCGATGCTTTACAAAACGTATGAAGAGCTGAAAGGTGTGAACTCCTTCCTCTAATGTCGTAAATTTTTTTTAATACCAGAATATTTTGATAGGAAATTACTTTTAGTTTTTTTTCAATCATCAGAGATGTTCGTCAACGATCGTGTTTCTAATATTCGATATCCAGTTGTCGATTACGCAGTTAAAAAGCCACGATTTTTAACGATCTATTCAATGTCGTCTCGTCTATGGTAAATCAATTCCCCTCGCATCAATGCAGCTTTCTTTCAATCCGTTGATTAAAGGAGGACAATGGAAAATGTTTCAGGAGTGGAACAATGGCGAACAAAGGGAACGGGATAAGCCTGGAAATAAGGCTCTTTCCAAAGGATGACCTCTGGCGAGTGGATTGAACATTCCCATGCACTTGACGTGGCACGTGACGTATTTCAAACATGTATCACCCTATTTTACTGCGTCATATCTAGTTTCTGTACCGCATCTGTCCACTCGCAGCTCGACCAACCTTCTTTTCCATATCAGCTGTGTAGTCGCAAATAAAAATTTCCCGCGAACGGCGATAAATCTATCATAAAGTATATTTTCCTCGGCAGCGATACTTTTTCCATATTCGTCCTTGATTTGAGGTCTCCTTGCGCTTATTTGTGATAAGATTTCCGTCTGGCATGTAAGGTTTTTGATTGTTTTCCCGGAAACCCTCGCTTACGAATATCGGATTTTTTTTTATTCTCAAACTTGGATAAGGTTTGATTAAATTTACAGTTTTAAGTGGAATAGAGTTATAATATAATAGCTCTAATTGTTTATTTTCAAGAAGAAATGGTTTTGTTTAAAGTATTAATACTGTTTCTTTTCTAATAAAAAGAAGACGTGATGTTTTTACGAAAACCTGTGCGAATGTACGCAGGTAATTATGGATACAATCAAATTATTTATGTAGCAGTAAAGTATGCTGTCCTATCCTAAAATGTATATCGTTGAGACGTAATAAATGACTTATTATTTAATTTATTATTTTAAATATTCATTATATTTTAACTTTATTAGTACGGATAGGTGTTTGAATATTTATTCCTCATGTATTCTCATCTTATATTAATTTATTTTCCTGGATAAATTTAACTCTCCTCTATCTCAGTTAGCGGATTAATCAATGAATAGTTAATTTCTTTCTGTATAAGTTAAATCGAATTCCTGAAGTTGATTTGTTGTTAAATACTTCCGTCATGAAAGGATATACGAATGTTTTGCATAAAAAGTTAAGGAATAACTTTATACTAAAGGAATTATCACGATGCATCTACTTTGATTATAAATGTAATTCATTGATTAATAACTGGATATGATGATGATCCTCATTGGGATATTTACCGAGTAAGCATCGTTTAGTACTTAAGCGTGTAAGGTTAGGTGTTTCTTTCCTAATACCACTTTATTTGCTGAGTTTCTTTGAACATCACTGTGATGGATGTCTGTAACGTTTAGTATCAGACCCTGTTATTGACCCAGTAATACCAGAATCGGGAAATGTTTGCTAGCTATTTCATCATGTCCATCTAATGGGGAAAAATCGAACAAACGCCGGCATTTGTTTTCCGTAGAGGCGAGCCCATTGTCCAAACCATGTCCTAGTTCGAAATTAGGTTAACTCCGCGAAATTCGGTGGCCCTAGGCGTGGATCTGTTTACCTCGGGCGCAAACAAATACACCATTGTGTACGTAAGGTCGACATGCTCGTTTCAGCTCCTCAGCAGAACACGTCAACCAACATTCGCCCGCACGGTTAGTTAACTTCGCTCCGTGAGGCGTCTCCAGTTCCCTCTAGCCAAGGATCTAATACGAAACGCTTCCAGCTTCCGCGCAAAACACTTGCGAATGCCTCCTTTGAGTCAGTCCCTCGCCTAAGTCGTTTAGTGCAGTCATTTTCCCCCGAGCGCGAATTTTCGCAAAATCACTCGATTGATTCACGAGTGAAAGCTCCTACGGCGTTGCGTATTTGCATGCTAACGGGATAGAGGAGATGAAGTGCTTCTGGGAAGAAAATGGTGATATTGAGGATGAATTGGCGAGGTGTCGTTTCCACGTAAATGGTTATTTTATGATTATTCTTTTCGCGGTAGAGTGAGTCTCGTGGGATTCCAGAAGTATTATTTAGGTTTTAACCAATCTGTAGTTGTATATTGATGTTCCGTGGCATTTGTTCACGATGGTAATCGTTTTGCCATAGGGCGATTTAATTTTCGTGCTCGCAGTTCGTTTTAATTCGTTAGGCAAGTTGCTTTCGCGGATAATTAACTATTCAGTCTTTGAGCAATCAGCGTTTGTTAATGAAATCGACTGACGTTTTCTATCTTCCGTTGCTGCCTTCCTTTTTGGTACATCAGGCCAATTCTCTTGCACTCAATCAGCGAAGGTAAATTAGTCGCTTGTGTCGCAGAAAGGGGGCGGAACGAAGTGAACCGTTTTTTCGTTTAATTTTTAATGGAGTTTGTTTCTTCGTAATTATAAGAACGTCACGGTGAACGATCGTTTTGTTTTTCTGCTCTATAACGTGTTTACAAATAGTTTTCCATTCTTTTTATTTTTTGGGGAAGGGTTAGAGTTAAAATAGGATTGCTTTTTTCAGGAAGAATTAAATTTAAAATGAACTTCAATTGTTAATGGGAAGAAATGGTTTTTAATTTTAACGCTGAAGTGTCTCTTGGTCGTGTACAATATGCAAAAGTATCATTATTACAGCGTATTTTTGTTGTGTCTCTTTACCTTTTTCATCAAAATTTCCTGTATATATATCAACGAATTTTCATATTCGTGCTTAATTTAGTTCGTCAAGAAATAGGCCTAAAATTTATCTTGCGATTTTAAAATATATTTTCGTAGAATATATTTTTTTTATTACAATCCAAGGTTAAATGTTAAGATACTAATGATATATGACGTTGCTGATGTAATTTATACCTATACTGTCGCATATCCTAAGCATTTGATTGCGTCAGTAGTAAAGTTTTTCTTTTACCAATCAAACATTGTTTATCCTGTCTCCACCTGTTTTGCATTTGCATCGTATTTTGAAATAAAAACAAGGATAGTAGTCGAATGACCGCTGAAGTTCTTGTAATGGCTCTCGTGATAGATCCAGGCAATTAGGTGATCGCATGAGTCAATGAGATGTTTTCCGAGGATCGACACGTAATCTGGATGCGAAGTACGGATTCTCGGATTTACCTCGAAGATTACTTTCTCCGCTCAGTTTTAAAGCCTCGGGTAATCGCTTTTGAGAAGCCATTCTCTACGTTTACCATAAACGGATTCAAACAGACTCATTTCAGGCTATTATAATAGAAAAGGTTTTTCATTTTTCTTCGGCCTATAAGGTTACAGTAAAGGGATTTTCTTAATAGTGTTAAAAATTTGCGGAGAAAGGTTGTTTTTGACTTTGTTTACCGCTAAAAGAATGTTTTAACGTATTTATTTTGTGCGTAATTTAGGCTAAATTGGGGATGTTCTTTAAGTATTTTTATTGTCGATTGTTCTTTGTTTATTGTGAATTTTTAGTCTCGTTGGGGTTCTTAATTATAGCTGTATATGTTTACTGATAATACGTATTAATTGATTGCCTTTTACTTGTTTAATGCACGTATTTTTTACGTATTCTATGTGCTTAAAATACGGATTTCGTGATGCTTTTACTGTTTGTAGTGTGTCTCGAAAAACAGTCGACTGTCGAAATCCATCATGACTAGAAAGTCGTGTTCGTATACGTGCTATTCTTTCTCTGTAATCCCAGGATGAATGTTACGTGTGTAATCTCCGTCAGCGTTTACTCAATTCGCCAAAGTCGCGGAAGTTTTTAGCATTTCCTTTTTTCGAGACATCATTTTCAAGGGTTTTAAAAGGCTATGTTGTTGAGCTTTTACCATTCTGCATTTCCTGCCCTCAAAGGACGCCGCTCACAAATGGCCATTCCACCGTGGCTCTGATCCCATATCCGTTTAGTAACAGCTGCATTGTATTTTTAATGGTTGCTAAATCGGTGGGAATTTTACGGCCGAGCATTTTTGGAGCGTGATATTTTACGTACACATGGCGTACGCACGTAAGAGACGAGATTTTTCCTTTTATAAACGTGAGTTTTTCTGCTGAAGAAGCTAGAATGATTGCATATCCGCAGTGATATTCAATTGACTCTCCTACGTGCGAGATTGGGGTATGAAGTAACCTCTTACATTCAACCTGTAAGTTCATGAATGATAAGGTGGTGTTACCTCTATCTCCTTCAAATCCTTTTCATAGCCTTGTTTGTAGTATTGAGTCGATGTGCATTTATATATCCACTCTCTTGAGATGATGTTGATGGAAGGATTTTAACACCTTGTATATTTGAAAGGCATCCTTGCTAAAATATGCTACTCGAAGGTTTCCTTCGTTTTGTTGCACTTAAATGGTTTTTCTCTACGGCTCATCTTTGTTCCTTATCCTTATTCTGTGTGTGTGCGATGTCTGTTGAAATGTTTGTACGTTGTAATTTTCGTTGTACATATTAAAAAATTGTGGTTTAAATTCATCCTGTCTGCCAGTTTTATTTGAAGCTACCTATATTTAGTTATGTGTCATGTCATTTTTATGCATATTGTTTCATTGTTATGAAATAATTTAAGGATCGTGTGAATTCACGGTGTTTTTTGCGAGAATTATTTATTTTTTGTCGATTTTTGCGGTCACCTGTAATAGGGTCTAAATTCACTCTAGTATTTCCCACGTTCTACTTCGTCACAGTCGAGTTTTCATTTAACTGCCTCTTTCCTTTTATTACCGGCTTTTTTCTAATCAATTCCGAAGGCAACTTTAGCGTCACAGCCAGTTCTCGCGATTCCCGATTGATTTTCATTCTCGGTACTAGAATATTCGCGAATTCCCTCACACCCTCTCTCGTTGCGAAATCGGAATACGCCGTTCAGAATCGCTATTGGAGGAATTCACTGATTCATACGCACTCCCGTCTGTGTCTCTAATGGAAAAACGTCCGCGGGCTGTTTTCGTTAACATTCTTTGACTCATCCGCCGTTTCTCTCTGGCCTTTATCAATTACTAGGAAATGCAGTTATCTTTGTTTTGGCTTCCTCGATTTCGGAAGTGGACCTTCCTGGTTTGGGACGGTAATCGTTATTTTCTGTGATTGGACAGAGAATTGGTGACGTCAGGACGTTCATTTCGAACGGATAGTTGTTTAGTAATTGTTTATTCGTAACCCAGAACGTTCGTTTCATTTGTAGCTTTGTTTTTGTTGAGAGTTTTTTTGCAATACGAGGGGATTAATGCAAAGAAACAATAATGATGTTCTGTGAACGTATTCCCGGTTATTCCTGTTTATTTTGAATGTTGGGTAACCAAAGCAGAAAATTGATATTAAAGAAATGGAATTATAAGAGATATATGGTTGGTTATTAATTTTCTGTGAAAGAAATTAATTTATGAATTGGAATGGTATTTTTATGTTACCGATTGGTTAATTTTGTTTAATAATTTTTTGTCTAGTTTTAGAGTTATTGTTTGAAGGTTATATGACACGAGTAAGAGGAATAGCGATGCCATCATTGGTGCGTATGTCGAAATTTCCAGGGGCTTCCCAGAATATCTATATAAGGGTTGTCCAACATGCGCCCCGTCATGATTTCACCCCAGCCCACCATTCTTTCCGAGGTTTGCTGTATAAGTATCGATTTCAAAAACACGTTCCGTGGGCAAAAGTGGTTCAATTTATCGACCGCCTTAAATAATACCCCGTTGAACTATTTGACGACTTTAACTTTTGTTTTACGTATGCATTACTTTTGTAATCATTAGGTCGTCCTGTGTGTGAATGTGAATACTGCTAAAGGTGAAAGAAGATATTTATTTAGCGTAATAATTTTGATTGTATTTGGAGATTTTTTTTTTTAATGGCTATTGCAAAATTCGATAGACATTTAAGAGTTGTTGGATATGTTTTTGTATACTTTGACATTATTATGTTAATTTTTGTGTGATTTATTAATTACTGTCATTTATTGTTATTTTCGCGTGTTTTTTATCTTTTTCACATGACGAAATCGGCAATTATAGTACGTGCATATGTACACGTACTGTTACTGTCGAGCGCTATTCATTTTACAGTAGAAGTATTTTTTTCTTTTCTAATCCTTCAATAAGCACCAAGCGAATTGTCTCCAAGAGGATTTTCCATTAAGGGCATCAAAAGTACCTTCTAACATTGTTTCCAGTCTATTCGATGAGTCATCTCTTAATCCTTAGAGTAATTAACTTCGCCGCGGCTGCCGCTTTGAAAAAACGCCTTCCATTCTTCTATAACTGTCCCCATCCATATCTCCAAGAAAATTGGAATGTCTGTAGCGATAACAAAAATCACCGCTATCTTCTTTTAAAACAACTGGGTGAATGCGCTCGGCTGAGAATGGATATAACGGGTTACGTGTAGCCGTCGTTTTTCCCAGAGTCGAGGAAACTCGGTTTTCCACGTATTTTCCGCCTAAACGCTCTCTTCGGGAAACTTAATTGGGGCATTTTCTTCCAATTCGAGCGATTCCTCAGACTCACGCATTCCCGTCCTCGGTGCGTATTTACCGAACAGTTACGGAGCGGAGATGCGAATCTGCGGTGTAGCAGTTCTCATGGAACCTCTGCGGTCGACCACGTAAAACCGCAATCTTATTCATCTTGTTTTTTGTTTTCTGGTACAAAGTGGCGTGTCGAAGTTTGAGGAGGGGGGGTGTGGAAATAACAGGTGGTGATCTATGATTTTTCCTGGAAATGAGACCTTATACGTGCGAGGAAATTGATGATGAATATTTGATTATTTTTTACGTTTTTTTTTTTTGGTGGAGGAAAAATTTTAATTTCCTAGAAGGGCGGTGATTCATTTTCTATAGGAATTTATGAAGCTTTCTGTATTTTTCTATGGTATCTTTTATCAGAATTGTGTTACAGTGGTTATTGATCAGAGCAATTAAGAATACGATGATAATTATGCGGTATCAATGAAAGTCTGTATTTTGATGAGGTATCTTTTATCTTAATAGTGTTACAGTGGTTCTTGATCAAGCAATGAATAATGAATTCTACGATAAAGCAATAAATAAATAAAGAATTCTATGATAATTACGTGTATAGCCATACCTCCGACTCGTCCAAGCGAAAGTGGATAATCAAATGCGACTCGGACTTGGACCACGATTAGATTACGGAGGAATCGTAAGAGTTTTCCCTTGTTTTGGTTTCACGTCGATACATGGCGGCCATCCCGCTTTACGATGCTCCAAAAAACAAGGGCAAGAGACCTTGAAAAACCTTGCCCTCGACCGTCTACCATTCTGAGAACAGCTAAGTCTGAAAAGAGAAGAGTTTACGCGCAGTATAATTGCCGAAGAAATGAGAGTAGCCCGGGTTTACGAGCTGGGGTAATGATTTTGGATTTCCCTGCACAACTCCTTAATTATACCGTACGGCAGTGATTAAATTGTTAGGAATATAACTCAACCGTTGAAGTCAATAAGTTTTTTTTTGGGTGCGCAGATATTATCTTTATGTCCTCGTTATCTTTTATTGAATAATGACGCTGCGAAAACAATAAAAAGTATTTCTCGCCCGAAATGAGGAAAGGGTGTTGTCGGTTTTTGCGATATCTTAAAGACGGATTGGCTAAGCTGGTTCAATGATGGCTTGCTATCTTTTGTAATAAATCCATAAAAGTTTTACGTAAGATGGTTAGATCGAAGTTAAAATTTGGTATATTTAACTGCCTGCGGAAGTTTAATTATGTTCGAAGTATTTTCTATCAATGTTGATGTGTAGTTTTATTTGTTTAAGTATCGTAAGGAAAGATGGGAAATAAAAATCCGTCATAGTCTTGTTAATTTTGATGAATTTATCCTCAGTTTTTTGTTTTAAACCAATAAATTTATTTTCCAGATGCAGATTATCCTAAGCTATAAATTGGGATGTTTTATTGTCTGAATATCGATGAATATTGGTATTTCGACAGTCATTTATATAGCGCAAGCATATAGATTCGACTATTATTATAATCATTATAGTATATTATGCTAGATTTTATGAACAGGAACGTTACGGCAGTCCTTATCGGAAATGGTGTATTCAAGTGGTAATTTTCATCGGTCTATCCAAGAAAATCGACATTTTCGATTTTATACGTTTGTATTTTACATTTTTATTACACTCCAGATCTTTTGATGTCCCCGAAAATGGTCGCGCTCCTCTTTCAGTCGTATCTCTCTGGTCGATGATTGTGATTTAAGTGGAAGAAGTAATCTACTACGCAGTAAAATCCAATCGGAAATTCCGGGAAGTCGTCGTCGTGGGGGTGGACGCGTAGAGAGGTCAGCAGCCATCGGTTCGAATAGAGAGATCCCATAGATGTCTACCCATTCATTTGCTCGTCCGATTCTGGGTCTTGCGTGACAGCTCTTTTCTATTCGTTTCCCATTTCCCAGAATTCCACAGAGTTCTGCGGTGGACGCCCTAACAACATTCCTAGCCTTTCCGATTTCGTCGGGACGGAAAGGCGTTTTGGCAGGCTTCCTCGCAAGAGGAGAAAACCTTCCGATTTTCTCGGAATTGATTACAGCTTCAAAGGTCCAATGACATTTTATACGGTGCTATACCCTCAGTGACGCGTCTTGTTCTATGCGCTCGTACTCGTGGAGGATGTTAGAGATCTTTTGCTGTTCGGTTGATTCGTACTTTTTGGAGTGTTTTTTTTAATGCTATATTCGGAATTTAAAAGAGTTATTTTTATTTGATATAGATTGATGGATCTAGGTACGAATAAATTGTTAGTTTCATTAACGTGTGCATTTGTTTATACCCCGAAATCGTGGGTGATTTATTTGTTTGTAGTTAAATATGTGGACTATATTTCCTTCACTCTTAGTACTTAAAGTTCTTTTAATAAAATCTATGAATTGTAATCGTTATTCATTTCTGTTCAGACTGCACTTATGCTATATTCTACCTGCGATAACACGTTCTTATCTTTAGCTAATCTATTTAATAATTGTGATGTATCATCATTGCAATCATATGGTAACACTCTTTATCGATTTGTCTTTGTCGTCAATACTGGAAGCTTTGAATGAGGAAACTGTTGCCAAAATGAAGTATTTTTTTTTCTAATGCATTTGTCATTATAATGTTCATGGTGACGGAATGTATGCGAGAAATTCTTTTTCGAAGGTTCCAGAAATAAATCGGGCGTAGCGGAATTATCTTAGTCGATGTTTGTGGAGTTTTGTTTGTTTCTTTAAAGGAAAGGAATGTTTTGTTGCGAAAGAAAAGGCTGCGTATTTCTTATGTCATTTTGGGACATTATTTTATTTGTATTTGTCGACGAATAATTATTCATTGCCTTAAATGGTAATAAATATATTCGCTTTTCAGAAGTTGTGTCAAAGAATTCGATGCGATTAACATCCTAATTTTTTTGAAGATTCATCAAAGCAATATACAAGTATTATGAAATATTTAAAAGATGATGGGTTCATAAGAGTAAATGGTTTTTGTAAATCCTGCGTAAGTCTCTGGTTTATCCAAAGGTTTATCCAGTGAGTCGAGTAAACCTCCGCGTTTTGCAGATGCTTTATGAGTAACCGAAAACATTAATACAAGTGTCAGACAACTGTCAGATTATATCACACCATATGATGCATGCAACGGCAGAGAATGTCTTTATTTGTTCGTGGAATTAAAAGACACGCTAGAAGCTACAGGCGTATCTAGAGTTCAACGCAAAAAAGATGCGCTATGCGTTATGGCTTAGCAGAGATTTCCGACTTTCTGGAAAATCCGGCTTTCGCAGAAGGGACAAGAATATGATATAGCACCTACAGGTTCGTTGAAGTCAGTTAACTCTCAGCTGGAAACAAATGCGAAGCGTAAACATTTGCACGAATAGATGTTTGTTTTGGAGGAATTTCTATGGAAATGAAGAATTAAAGGTAAACTGAACTAGATCGCAGTTGCTCGCGAACGTTGAGTGATGGTCGGTATGGTTGTGATTCATGTTAAGAGTACGTATATTCGCAAAAATTGTTCTCAAGTCTAAATAACGGTTATTCCAGATTATATATTAAAGAAGAAGCTCCTATTAGCGTGTTTTTTTGTTTTATTTGCGCAAAGAATCAGATGCGATTATTTTTTCGTATTTATTTTTCCATCATCTCGTATTTACCTTTCCTTTATTAATTTATTTCATTAAGTTTTTTCAACCTTTTTCTTCGATGAAACTTTTAAATTACCCTATTAATAAATAAATATTAAATTTATAAATAATTTAGCATTACCTTAACTTTATACGGTATTTGTTTGCAATGATAATCAGTCTCTTTTTAACATGAATAGAGAATTTTGTTAAGTTATGGTTTCCAGAAATTTCGTACTGTTACGGGATGTTGTAAGGGTCACTTTGGTTCCTCTGTCATTAATTAATCGTTAATTATAGTTACAGGCTTCCCGGTCGCTTATATACTTGTATATATCTCATGTCTACATGTTTAAATTTTTTTTTCGTAATCATCGGGACCATTTCCATTACAACCACCGCTAGCGTAATGTGAAACAGATGTTCTACTCAACAAGCCTCTGGTTGGCCTAAGTGAAATGGTAGTAGCGTTTATCACGACCATATGGCCGTAATGGAGGTCTACTCATATCCAACAGTCGATGATTTTTCTTCTTTATGGAGGTTCACAGACGAGAGGGTGCTCGCTAAAGGCATCGATTCGTAACATTTCCTCGAATCCTCCACATCCCGCGTTTGTTCTAACGGGCTTACAGTCCATACTCGACGTAACAATGGAGCGCGTGGGTGCACGCTTAGCACGAGGCAACGAGTACGTGCGGCTATCGGTTCGTTGCCTCGCCGTGCATACTCCTCTTTCATATGCGAAGTCCCAAGGACGTGTTCGTCAGATCCTGAGGCCCGGTCGCCATGCTGGATGGAGACGCCGTCTGCCCCGAGAGGCAGGTGTAGAAGCAAGAGAGGTCGCTGCCCCTTATTTCCCCAAAGATCTTCTCTCAACTGTTACATCTCCCGTTCACCATCATCTCGCCGATCATTCATCAAAGAATGCAGAGGAAGGATATATTCCTAAGCAAACAAGTTGGGCCCAGTCACTCTCCTCTCTCGCGCATAAATTTCCTCTTAGGTTTCGCTCTCGAAGGGTCGAAATGTTTTAGGTTTTCTTTTGTTTTTTTTTTTTAAGTTGTTGTGTTTTGCCGCATGAGCTTGTGTCGTATATCAGTGTTCAATAGTGGATGTAAATTGTTCGGGGTGTTTACGAAATGATTACCGTTGGGTTGAGTTTGTTGTATTGTTACGTTGTGTTGTGGATGTGGAGGTTTTTTGATTGAGTTGTGTTGATGGTTTGTTTTAAGTATTTTAAATTTTTTTAAGGGAAATATGTATGCATATTAGATTATCGCTGTACGGAATTATGGGAATTCTTGTTGATTTTACGTGAATGTTGAAGTATTAATAACTAGCTTCGCTATAATTTTGATTTTATAGTAATTCAATTGATTCATATGAGAACACAAGAATATTTTTTATTTTATTATTTTGATAGAGAAAGCTATATTTATTAACTAGAAAAGTATATTCAGGGAAATTGTTTTCCCGTTATTGTGCTTTTATTACGCACAAAATAGTTCTAAGAATTGAATTTCTATGAAAATCGCGTATTTAATTTTATGAAAGTTGCGAAATTGCGATTTGCACGTTCGCTTTAAGGAAAAATACTCGTTTAGGGAATGAGATCATACATGGAATTTTCGTTGGATATGCGTCATACGCTTTTATAATTTAGTGTATCGGATTTTGATAATTGTTCGTTTAATGTTGTATTGTAATATGCGATTTGAATTGGTCATTGAATACGTGACGAGGTTATTTGTATATTCATCCTAGGAAATCGGTAGAGTAACTCGTAAATTTTAATAAATTCCGTGGGAATCAACAAGTGGTCGAGAGCCAAGTTCCAGTTCGCCAACGCTTTTTTATACGTAGCCCGAAATTGAGTAAATATTTCAGATTGCGTTGGTGAAAGAATATTCGCGAGCGGAGACGTTCGAACCAACTGTCGTCATTTCCCGTAAACCCAATGCAATGAAACTCCCACGAAACCACTTTCTTCTGTGACTCACGATCGTTGGGAAGTATCCAGAACGATTCGTCCTTCAATTTTTTTTTTCGTTCGCATCCAAGGAGATATTCGTTCATAGATCCCCTACGTACGTGGACACAGAAATACGTTCGTTTTAGAGGTACTTTGCTTGAAAAATACGTCGACTCAAGAGATGCACTCGATTATAGATGGGGTAGGATCGCTTTTCATGGTGCATCGCCTCTTCTTCAATCCCTTTGAAGGTTCCCATAATTGGCCATTCGTCGGGGGAAATATTTCAAGGCAGCGGGGTAATCGGTCGCAAAATCTCGCACTTGTGCACTCGGTGTGTGCGCGTGTGGGAGACGCACCTACGTCTCGATGTACTTACCCTCTTTAGTTGGCCGTTTGTCGGCTCATCGGTCTTAAGCCTCGTTCCCTCCGACCATCCCAAGAGGTCATTGCCAAGTCCTCGGGGGTCAAAGTCTCCCTCTATGCCCGGTTGCTCGCGTAGAGGTCGACCTTGGGAGGGGAGTGGTTCTCTTACAGCCCTCCCTTCCCTAACCTCTCCCCGTATGCTCTCACCTCCTCCTACTCCTTCCCCTTATGCTCTATTTGCTCCTACTCTCGTTCACGATTGATGGACACGCATCTGTCCCCAAATTATATACTTTTTAAAGTCCACCGGACGGGAAATGATGGTAAGTTAAAGTTAAAGGTTGCGGTCATCATTATTGGGCTGTTCCGTCCGGAAGGTTTTTGTGATAGCTGCTGCTGGTCTTCGTGCTCCGAAGGTTCGTTATGGAAACACGGTCGTCGTTATTAGGATGCCTCCGGGTCCATATGCTGCAAGATTGCCTACCGAATGTGGTATCCATAGTGACGCGTAACCGATGGTTTCCTTTTGGTCATCCGATACCTTGTTTCTTTCGTCTCTGTTGTCAGATGTGTCTTTCTGTTTTTTTTTGGACTTGGGTCCCGCAATTTCGTTAAGTGTATATTTAGGGTGTTACGAACGTACTACAGATGTATTTTTTTTATTATGATGATAGTATGATTGTGTTTTAGTTAAAAAAAAATCTTGAATTTTAATAATCTACGTAAATTATAGAAGAAAGTGGTCCATTTAGTTGTCTTTTTATGTTTAAGTATAGCGTAGTTTTAAATTAAAAGAAAGTTTGTGACTGATGCTATGCTCAATTTTACATTTCGTAGGATTATTTTTGTCCTATAGTAGCTATCAAGTATTTTAGTCGACGAAATGTTGTTGATAGTTACGGAAATTTAAAATTGGGCTCCAAATCATATTTCTCAAGATTATCTACTAAATATCCGCATTCCAAAATACTTAATGCATCCTAACAGGAAATACGATCGTTATTTTAAAACTAGCAGTATGATGTAATGTTACGAAAGTAGCAAAAATAAATTCGACTCTTTCAGCGATGACTGATGATGGGTAGCAAAATAAACTAATAACAGAAACTTATGCATGCACACGATGGTTGCAGTGCAAGATGTTTGCGCAAATAAAACGTCCTTATTAACATACCATCGCATTATGGTGGCGGTTTAGAAACCAGGAGTCTTGGCTTGGAAAATGTCCACGTTCACTCTCGTGAGTTGCGCGTGCTAATTCAAAATGGAAATAGGCCACACCCTATGCAGCATCGCATGCATTTTCTTTTCAGGTTACCGTGCAAGCATTCGCTCTCGAAAGCGACAGCAGAAATGAAGTAATGGTGTTTACCGTGACACAACACACGGATTTGCGGTGAAATTTCTTCGTATCCGCCATCCCCAAAATCCTCCTACACCGTGTTGAATCACAGCGTAGCAAACAAACGTGGGCTTTCACGTGGAATATGCATAAGGAGTAGCGCGAGGAAAGTTACTTTGATTACTAAGCGTGTTCGGTGCAGATTGGACCATGTCCGAGCATATCTGCGAGAATGCGATGTTTGGAAGGAAATGCCTATAATGGGTTGTGTTGTTGAAGCGTTTCTATTTGTTTTAGTTTTCGTGTTGTTATAGTAATATCAAAATATATATTACTGGCAGCGTTTAGGATTTAGAATGAATTTTCCGAGCGTAATAATTTTCGGTCGAAAATATCTCTATAAGAAAGTAAGAGATGATTGTTTGATATTTCTGACCGAGACTTTAGAATGTAATATAATTGTTCTGTGTATGATGTGGTAAAGTTAAACTTTACTATCTATTGATTGGTTTACCTTTATTTGATGGTTTTGTTCAGGTAGGTTAATGTGGCATATGTATGGATCATTTTCAGAAATAAAAAGTTACTAAATTAAAATTTAAATTTTTATTCTATACTGTCATGATCCTTATAAAATAATATTCATAGAATGAGGAGAAGTTAAAATAACTCTATACCAAAAGTTCGTACTGCATTATTATAAAGATTAAACAAAATTGCAAAATAACGATATAACTGGGATTCGAACCCAAGACCTCGCTCATATTTACATCAATACTTATACATTTGCACTTTTTATCATTTTCTTTTTGATTTGTCCACAAAAAAGCTTGAACGCATTCGTAATAACGTATATTTTATTAATATCGATATAATTAATCATTAAGATAATGGTTGAACAAGATTTAAAAGCAGTGAAGAGTACGTACATAACTGGGATTTGTACCAAGGCCCCAAACTACTATTTACTAACTCCCACTTTTATTTATACTTGTTTTTTTTTTACTTTTCTACGGCCTTCCAGCTAATAAGGCTGATCACTTTGATTATATTAGTTCGTTTATTATCATGGGTGGAAATAGATTTCCCTGTCTTCCTTCTCAGTCATCTGCGTTAGAGCGATGGTTACTTATCCTTCATCGAAACATGTCCAATGTCTTTCACTCAGCGTACATGCACATCTGCAAGGCAATCCAGAGATTTGCGTAATCGTCCCTCGAGTGGATCTGGATGAGTCAGTTGACGGACCTCTCTCTAATAGGGTCCTCTCGACCCCATAGCTTGACCTCGAGGCTTGGTCACCGATTGAGAGAGACATGGCGGAAGTGTCAATTCACTTCCTGTTTTCCCCCAGATGGCGCCCGTTTAGGTTAGTCACGGGCGGATGCCATCTCTTCATGAAACACCTTTGTCCAAAGCCGCTTCGTCTTCATTGCGGACTTTCTCTTCTTTTCATCTCGTATTTTCCCCATTGCTCATCCACTCGAGACTCATCGAGATTCATCCCGATCCGCGTTGGCGAATTGGGAAGTCTACGCTGTCTACTGCGGTATAAGGAGACCTCTATGTGTCATTGTTTCCTGGTTCATAAGGGATGTCGTTTATATTTGCATTCAACCTTCATTGCAGTTAACTGACGTATTTCATAAAAATGATATTCGTTAAGTATGAGTACATTGAAAGATTTGATTAATGAATAGATCATTCCAGCATGTATAATCGGAATATTTTGTGACAATTTAACAGTGATGAAATAAATTTAATAATTGCAACTTTGCTTGTTTTCATTTATTTTATGTAAATTTGTATGTAAATAAATGTATTCCTCAATAAAATAATTTTCAAATTGTGTCAAATATCGATTCCTAGTTTTCGTAATAATTTTCATAGGAATACGGTAACAAACAATGTCTGTCAGGATAGACAAGTACTGATAAAAATATCAAAGGCTGAACTGCTTAATAATTATTATTCCGTAAATTTTTTGACACTCGATGAAATTCTGAGACTTACTTTGACAGTTATTGAAGCCTAATTATAATTATAGATGTATAGTAATGGTAGTTTGCATGATATTATCTTCACTTGACGGAGTCTTTAAACAACTTGTTCTAATATGTTGTTGTATTTTAAAAATATTATGTTTGAAATAAACTTTGATTAGTTTATTTTGTCGCCTTTCATTCGTTATCTTTGGTAAAGCTATTTCTATTTACCCGTTGACATTTATTACTCTGTTCTAATTTCACTCGAAGTCTGCGTACAAACGAATATTCGATAAAGTTTTTTTCTTTGGTTTTTTTACACTCAATTCAACTTCTTAAGATTTTTATTATCAGCCCGAAAACCGCATTGCACGTTCCAGTTCGTTAAGACGACGTGTTCAGTTCAGTCCCATACAATTCAGATCTTACGTTTTGTCCCCCGCGATATTTTTGATCGAATCGGCATTACGCTGTTAAATAAAGCCGCGCGGAATACGTATATAGGTCGTCTTTACTTTGGAATCGCCCCTTTGCAGCGATAAACACGGAAGTCTCCTCCCTCGAGGAATTTAAATATCGTCTTTCTCCACAGATATTTGCGGTTAGTCGTGTTCGTGCTGAATGAATCCTTTTTGCCCGCAACGAGTCTGCGGAATCGCATGAAATCCAGCAGCGACCTTTCCATTTAGCTCACACGCAGTTCTTTCTCTCTCTCCCCCTTTCTTTTCCGTGTTTATTTGCACTCCCGTGCGGTCGCCTACCCCTCGAGTGTTTTGCGGGCCCACGTGACGCGACTGCGGGATTTTTTCACGATTCCGGTTTACTCGTCCGAAAGGAAATTCAATTCCGCGTTTCCTCGCAGAAAGGCGCGCTTTTCGGATCGATTAATCCGGTTCGGAAGCTGGGTGACATTTCGAGCGGAAGGGTGGCGTTTTTAATGGTCTCTTTGAAATATCGCCGTGACCTCTTTTTAAGGTCCTTTTTAGCAAAAGTTTTTTTTTCTATATCGCTTCCATGCAGTCGTAGCACGCGAACGTTTTATGCGGAAAAGCGCCTCGGATTCCTTTCATTGAAAAATTCATGTCAAAGAGCAGGTGTCCTCCAGTGGGAGTTTTGTTTAGGTCCTCCCCGAGAGAGATACGTGGTCTATACGGAAGACCAGTGTTGCCCTAGAGCTGCCGTTTGCCGTTTGGTGGAGGTGGATGTTGCATTTTTAGTGGATAATGCTACTTCAATTTATTCTACGTGTGTTTTTGTTGGGTTGGGTCTTTCTGGATCGCGTTGAGATGGTACCCTTCTGTGTTTCTTTGAGGATTATCTACTGTTTTGGAGTTGCCGGATGCGGAAAAACTAGAGCTTTTTTGTTGAGTTTTAATGTAGAAATAGTCTGGTAATTAAACGTAATAACTCTACCGAAAAATTTATGTGTACACGGGTCTCAAACGGTACTGCAATGCAGTAAGTGAGCTGTATTCTTACTGCTCCCTAATTGTTGATGCTTTAAAGACTTATTTGATCAAATATTTTCCTCTGATTTCGTGAATTAGAAAGACAACGAAAATGACGAAAAACTGAGTAAGTTTTCGTCAGCCTCAATGTATCGAGTTATTTTTTAATAGAGCTGGTACCCGATCACGTATAGCGAGCTGCTTTTACAGTTTTCATTCATTTTAATCGTATTATTAGTGAGTTAGCTCTTTAATGCCCAATTTGGATGCACAACTTGCGTTTCCTACTCTTTCAGCACGGAAAGCTAAATTTTAGCCATAATTTATCGCTCATTTCAGCCAATTTCTCTGTTATATTCTCTTTTTTATACCTTATGATACGAGGACGTTAAATTGTCGCTGAATTTATAAAAAAACGTCCCATTTTGCGGCCTCATACTAAATGTGCAATCCATCACGGGAAGCGAGCCATCCTGCGGAAGTTTTTTAATATTATATGCCAACCGCTCCGCTGTAAAATTTTCCCCGCAACGAATCTCGTCACAAAAAGTAATTGCAAAAAAGGCACGGACCGAATAACCCAACGGGTGTGTGGAGCATTTCTGATGCGAGTCACATCTCTCCGTCTGCGATGATTCTCAGTGATCTATCGTTCTTTGACCTGTGCACCTTTTGTTATTTGACAAGTGACTCGTCTCCGGCGTGTTTATTGCACGCTGTCGCAATCGTTTACCGAGTGAAAATCTGGAGTCTTATTCGTTCGAAGATGATCCCGTGTCACTCGAGGGTGGAGTGACGTCAGAGAAGAACGGGTGAAGAGCATTCGACCGGTCATTGTGCTCTTTATAATCGCTTCAAAGGGACTTGTACGTCTTCGGGAGGACGATGATCTTCTTTCTTGCAAGCCCTCTCAAAGCCCCTTCTTACTATCCCAAGAAGAATTTTAGACCTCGAATTACATTCGGGATCGGTGGTGTGCTTTTTGCACGTACGACGTTGATTTAGAGGTAAATCCGTTCTGGTTTTAAACCTGTACCAGACGAAAAAGGATTTGGTGGTATTAGGAACAGTTTTACGATGTTGCCACGTTGTAACGGCTATCGACCCCTGAATCGTATGCACCCGGTGGTACGCGGTTCGATTTTGTCCAGTAGCTACCCTGGATAAAGGATTGGTAGCTTTTTGGTCAACAGGATGGTATACCCGTGCTGGTTGAATAAAAGGGAATGATATAGAAAGTGCTTTTAGTCCATAAAGTATCGGATTTATCAGTTGAAATTTGTATGTATTAGCTACGTGATAATACTTGAGTAGCAGATACGTAAGGAAATATATTTCAAGTACGAATTCTTTGAAAGAAGATAGGAATTTTGTCAATTTTATAGAGGGCTGTTGTTGTATTCTAAAAGTCATATTATTTCAAGATTGAATCTGTCTTTATTAATCTAACAATGTCCACTTTAATTCGTTTTGTAGGAGCATTGTCGTAAGGCCTCTAATTCATTTGGGCATTATCACGTATTCATTGTTGACATCCGAATGTAATATATTATTCAAGTCAAAGGAGACACCCACCTTTGAGGAAAGGGCTCAATTTGTAGCTGTCGGAGTATCATGTCGTAGAGATTTAGGAATGCAATAAAAGAGCTCTCTCCCCCGTTGAAGGAGCCGTAGGCGAAACCCTCATATGTACACAGATTGTCTTAAAGGTCCTTGCCTCGGGTTTATTTACGTTTGACCTGAAAGAGGCAAGTTTATCTTATCTGAGCGTCAGGAATCGATAATCCTCGGTAGCGATGGAAAGTGTCTATTTTTATCTCGGCTCGGGTTATTTAAACGAAATCCTACGAACTCTCCTCC
Source organism: Pantala flavescens (assembly GCA_020796165.1). Lineage (NCBI taxonomy): Eukaryota > Metazoa > Arthropoda > Insecta > Odonata > Libellulidae > Pantala > Pantala flavescens. The sequence continues at coordinate 15,607,334 of CM036881.1, read as the reverse complement.
GCTTTGCCACCGAAAGTAAATGTTTTGAGTCGATACGTTGTATCGCCTTGTGTCTACGAACTTAGAACTGATAATCTTTGTTAGTTGGGAGATAGTTTTGTCAATATGTACGCGAAAATTTTGTAAATGGACATGGAAAGTTGGGTTTTTACGTTGGAGTTGTACCGAAGCGTTATGTTGAAAGTTTTCTTCGATATGAATGTATGTGATACAAGGTTTTTGTTGTTTATTTGATTTATTTTCATTAGAAAGAATCTTTAGTAACCTAAATCTTAATTGAGAGTTGGCGGAATTGAAAGAATATTGCACATGTAGAGTCCTTTCCTATCGTTTACATTAATCAGTATTTTTCGTGAAGTTGTAGCGTATTTATACCGTAGTGTGTAAGCGGTAAAAGTAATAATAAAAGCTATCAATGAAGGATTGAAATTTCTCTCGTCATTATTTTATCATCAACAATATCCATACTTATTGTTGTTTCCGCTAAGTTTTTCGTATATAGTATGCATTAACAATGGGTGAATATTCAAGTATTTATCACGTAGTTTACCGCTAATGTTCCCATAGAAACAGCCCGTAAAAAGCGGAGCAGTTTCCTCTTAAAGAAGCACACCCAACATCAAGGGATCGATGCTCCGTCTTCCTTATTTATCGGTGGACATAATTGAAAGTGTCGCAGTCATTCTCGATCGAGAATTAGATTCGATCTCGGTCCCCAGATAGAGACCCGCAACCGCACCACCATCGCGGCCACTTCTCTCCAATGCTTTCTTCCCATTTCCCTCGAGATTCCATTCAGTTCGTTCTTAATCCGTAGAGAAATGCGTGGAGCGAATTAAATTTCATCGGTCGCTTTTCTTTATCGAAGGACGTGGAATCTTTTTTTTTTCGCTCCAGAGGGAGGTTTTCTTCATTTCCGCAGCACGGGCCTTTCTTCTCCTCAATCTCTTTCCTTTCTCCTTTCCTATAATCCATCTGCCCGTTCTCATTATTCCGAGTTCGCTTCCGTGGATTTTTCCGCGCCATTTCCTGTCCTCGGGAAATCTTTGTTCCTCTACACTCCATCACGTCGACCCGAAATCGCGATGGTTCGTCTACATCGCGAGTCGTATTAATCCATCGTTTGATAGTTCCATTAACTAATTGATTATCCTAAATCACACTCCCCGTATTTTTTGTTCGAAAATTGGCTTTCCAGAGCGGAAATGCGGAATGGAATACGTATCTCTCTTATTAGATGATTAAATTTTCTCTATCTATCTGTTCTGGCGTAGACCAGAAGTGCTCAATATTCTCGGTGAATATTTAAATAGCGAAGCTACGTTTCGAATCTGATTATCCTAATGGAGATATGATGGATGAAATATTCAGATGCCTATTACTCTGGTGTCTTTCCGCGCAGTATCGAAAGAATGCGTAATGAGGCACGCTTTATGGTATTGGAGATATTTTTCAGTTTTTTTGAGCGTCGTGATTTTGATACGTGGATTTTTTTGACTACCATTAGGGAATATCGCTGTGTTTTTACTGAATACTTACTGGTTTATAATTTATCTTTAACTGTATTCCAGTTTCAGCGTTTGATTGAAGTGGATTTTTGAATAATCGACGTTCAATATCGGTATTGATTTGTCGAACATTTCTTCCAGATTGTTTCTGATATAAATTGCGGGCTATTTTTACGTTTTGGAGATTTTTTTGATCGTACAAAGCTTCATTTTTACGTCGTTTGTCTCACAATCGAAGTACAAGAGGCTTATTCTTAAGTTCTTCCCCTATCGCACCTTAAATGTGGTTTGATGGTATTAATAAAAGCTGTGTATAAAAATACTTTGTTCTGTTGAATCTGTTTGTTAACGAACCATCTATTATAGCAAAAAACTGTTATTAAAGCAGTCTGTAATGGAAACGTCTTTTGTGAAAAGAGAGATTTTTGAAAAGACTTAAAACTTTTCCCCTGTGCCTTAATTAGAAGGGAAGTTCTTAAGCCTCCACATTAATTATTAAGTCATTTGTCTGCTTTCTTTCCCATTTCGCGATGATTTTTAATTGAACGTTCTCTCTTTATTATACGTATTTATTATGATAATTATGATTCATTTTCCAAGAAGTTATCAAGTTCTTAAGAATAGGTAAAACTGCCTATGTTCGATGTACGTGGTGAAATTACAATTTAATTGCGTTGAGAAGTAATTGTTAAAGCAATCAGATTAAAATAAAATGGCGTATAAAGTACGCGGCTTAAGATGATGTATGTGGCGGTAAAGCGAAGTTTATTATTGATCGTTAATAGGAAATAATACGTCAAAATTATATCCATTCTCTATGGAGAAAGTAGAGGAAGTCCGCTATCAAATAATCAAACGAGAGACTAATTATATTTGAACTGCTCGTATGCTTTTCATCATTACAATCCCAGTTTATTTTTCCGCAGTTAAACTCCCTACTAATTATCTTTCATAAATATTTGCTTGTTTCTCGTGACGTCAATAAACTTACCCTTGGAAACGTTCGGGAAGGTCACTCCCGTCAGAAGAACGTTCCATCGTCATGTACGCTTCCTGTTACATTCTTACCTTATTTAGCGATGGATGTTACCTCGGTAAAGCTCGTATTTTTGGGGGGAATCGGTGAGAGGGACATACCTCGTGGAGGTGCAATTTTCCGCCTTGGTTGGCTCGCTCCCCACCCCCCAAAGAAAGCTCCTCATCTTTCACCCCACGATCGATATTGTGTGGAGGATTTCTCACAGACGTCCTATGTATCTCGCTCTCTCGACGTCTGAATTGGAAATAAATTGAAGTCAGGGAATTCTCGGACTCGGAGATAAATTCTTGGGCTCTCCGTATGAATCCCTCCGGTGTAAGGTTTAAGGCTCCCTTACAAGACACGATCTATTGAGATGCCTCGCAAGTTCAGCTTTAAAGGAGTTATTAATGCGAAGCCAGGGAATCGATGGTGTTCGCGAAAGTTTGTGTATCGTGGATGTACGGTTACGTTTGGTTTTTAAAATTTCGATAGTGTTTTGTTTAAGTGTCTAAATTTTCGAGGGCAATATTTTAAGTATTAAGAAGTTAGATGGTTATTTTATTATGTTGTAACTATGGATAAGTGTGCTGTATTATCGATATATTTTTTTTTGTATTTGTTATTCAAAGGAATGAATGAAGTATAGGGTAAATTTTCGTTCGTTTTATTCCAAGAGTGGGTTTAAAATTTTTGTATCGCCTCTAGTTCCTAATAGAGTTTGTTTTCGTCATTATTTTTTATATTTTGCGAGATATTTGTTCTTAAAGTTGTTCGGATAGAAGAGTATGCTCAAAAGTAATTGCTTATGTTTTGATTTATCTCGTGTAGCTGTTTAACTACTAATCAGTTTTTTTTTAAATTTAATATATAACCTGGTTCAGAATTGTAAAAGGAAGCCTTGTAACTGCGAAAGTAAAATACTAAAAAATAGAAAATTGTAAATGAATGTATTTATTAGTTTATAAAGCTGTAAAACTCTTGGAGTTGGTATTTACAAAAAATATTTTTATTGCGTTATAAGAACAGCTATGTCTATATTTTATAATCGTTACGTAAAGTAATGTTTTTTTGTGTAATTTCCCTATCTATATTGTGGTGTTAAGTGCGAAAGATTAATAAAAAATTCAATAAACTTATCGAACGTTAACATGGGGTGCGTTTTATGTGAGATCAGTTTCCTATTTAATAGCTATTAGATTGGTTTCAATTTGAGATGAATCGTTTCATTACCCATAATGGGGAAGTAGGCGGAATATCCCCCCCCCCAATTCACCTTTAATTCGGCAATCGAGAGAGACGACGACGTCAGACCATTTACAACTGCAGGATTTGGCGTGATCCAGTTTCAATCGAGGGAACGATGGAGTAATCTTTTGAAGAGGGATATGACGCGAGGGGAACGAAATGCTCCTGGAGTCATATGTTTGACACTCTTGCCCTATTCCACCGCCCCCTCTTGCTACTCTCCCTCAAGGTCGAGCCGCCTAAAAATAAAGATTCGATGCGATGAATTAACCGTTACAAAAACGCCCTCTCTTCGCGTATTCAAATCCATCTTCGCTTTTCGTAGTTCTTTTTTGCGTAATCCGTTTTCTCGCGTGGGTTTTTGTTACGCGTGCTGGATGTTTTCGTGAGTTTTACGAGTGGTTTACCGGACGAATTTCGTATCCATAGCGTTTTGGTAACTTTCTGCCCCGTTTAGGAAGATTCCGGCTTAATGTTGGTGTATGAAAGTGAGAATAATAGAAGAAATGGCTGTAGTGAACCATCGAATGGCTTTTTAAAGTCGATTTATGTTGTATTACCATGCAAATCTATCTGTGTGTGTAGGTACCAAGCTAGCCGCCTTTCGGCGGTTGGCTGGGGGTGCAAGCACCTTGTCTCTACTTACGTAATCGGTTGTTCTCTCGTATTATTAGGGGGAAGAACGAATTTTTGTAACTAATAGTACGGGGATCTTATTCCCTGATTCTTTTTCTTGTAGTCACAGTGGCCTATCTAACAGGAAGGGCGGATTATATTAGTTACGTCTTCCGAGAAGTTCTCTAATTGGTTAAGCCTTTGTTTAAATTGTTTTTACGTATGTTTATGTAAATTATGGAGGATTAAACCATAATGTTAATTCGCAATTTTTTTAATCATTGAAGTGGAAGCATATATATTCAAGTCATTTCAACCCTTTCTTTCCGAGTACTGATCTTAGGTTGCTCATAATCTCGGTGTTAAAACTCTTTATGATCTTCATTAACGGAGAGTGGGGCGTGAGTTAGCGGTGGGGTTTACTTACTAACGGTCTCTCCATTCAAAGACCGTTCGTGATTTGAAATTGCAGCTGTCCTGGAGATAGCACTCCCAACGCTCTTTTGTTTTTTATAAGTCACGATCTAACATAAGTCACTGTGTTTGTTTTTGGCGCGATTCACAGTTTTAGTTTTGAAGCTATTCGTCGTTGTAGGCTACTCATGTTAGGTTTTTAATCTTTTGTATACTGAATAATAACTTTTCGGATAACATTCTTCGTTGTTGTGATTTACTGCTCTTATTAACTCGCCTGGCAATTATACATAAGTTCAGATGATGGCGAAAGACCTTCTGAAAATAAGTACATGTAAGATTTATAAGTGTAAAGTGTGTAGTTATAACTCGGGAGTTATTCGTCGTTACAAGAGCTTATCACCAGTACACCGTTCCTAAAGCATTACGCACACGCGTGATTGGCTTTAAAGAAGTAACGCCAGGAACGAGGGGTAGTTAAAGACAATTCAAGCCCGGGAAGCCCTACCAAAATCTCTCCCGTGCGCCCCCTGTTTTAAGAACCCCCTGCGAGCGGATGTCGGGTACGACGAGGCAGTTGCGTACACCGCTTTTTATTCCGTGATCGTGCTTTCCTCGTCACCAACCCTTCACGAGGGGGAATAACTCGACCGCGTGGGTCGGAGGATCGAGCATCTCGCGTCCCCTCCGAAACACGCGCCTTCCCAGAAACTTGTCCATGCTCGGAAAGACCCCTTTTCCCCCCGACGCCCTATCGACGCTATTGACCCGGATAGCGCGTTTCCTTGGCCTCCCGCCTCGACGTCTGCCTCGAGGACTTTTCGCGCCTTTTAAGCGAAAATCTCGTCCATGATATCCGTCGGACGCTCGACTACGCTACCTTTTTCGTCACCATGGCCACCGTTTTTTATTTAAAGCGTTGCAAAGAAGTTATTCGAAGAATGGTGGTGAAAAACATGGACCTTGAGGGACACGCGTTTTGGAAATAATTGGCTTAGGCTGACTTGAGACTGTTTTAGTTGTGGGAGTGATTATTTTTTTGATGTGGAATGATTTCATTCCATAGCAACACATTTTTATGTTTATATATAATGATTAAGTGGTGTATTTATGAAGTTAAATTCTTAGTACTAAATCTGGACAGAGATACTAGCAACTTTTCATTAATGGTCATTGCTATAAATAGATGTATTTTGAAATATTTCAGCTGCATTGGGATGTCGTTTAGTGTAGTATATTATCAACGTGACTTAAGTATCTAACTCATTTCAGTGACTGCATTGTGTCTTAATAAGTATCTTGGTATGTAGTTAAGTAGAAAGCTCGAGAGTTAAATCTTTGTTTGAATTCAAGAAGGTTATGTTGGGAAACAGATTGTTGAAGTTGTCTAAATACCATTTTTTATTCTAGCGTAAAAGGGTACAAATTTTAATCTAACTGGGGTAATTTAAATGCATTGAAAGGTGGTAAATATTCTCTATTTTGTTGTTTAAGTAATACTGCGTGTTTTATAAATCAGTGTTACTTGTCCTTCGCCTCAGAATTGCATAATACACCCTTAAAGGAGGCATTCACGTAGATTCATCTCCCCTTGTTTCACCATGGCATTATTAGTACACAAACTCCCAAGGCGTGTCGGTTGTCGGGAATCGGGTGGTATGCGAAGCTGCTCGAGTGTCTTCGTCATCCGCTGGAGGGCGGTGGTGTTGCGGGATGTCACGCCGGCTGGGTCTCGTCTTTCTCCGGCACGCTTTGTTGGCTTCTTGGCCCCGTAACACCCGGTCCTACAGCACGCATACCTCGCCTCCACTCCATCAGGGGCCATATATCCCCTCGCCCGAACGCTACCGATGTGTTTCGGCGGTGTTCGAAGTGTTGTGACCTTCACTTGTTTCAGAAGCGACAGAAATTGGAATCGTATTTTGATGGATGGTGACTCGGAGAATGGTTAAGGGTTGTCGTTTCACAAATGGATCCTCTCGGATGCTGATGCAGGGGAGATGGTTGGATTCGTAGTTGGGATGGGTTTCCATAGAGGGGTAGATGGGGTTGCCGTCGCTGAAGGAGAACACAGATCTATGTCCCAGATACTATAACATAAATGGAGATTTGAAACTATTTTTAAGTTTATATTTGTGTTTTCAATTGTGTTTATTCTAGAGGAAGTTCATCTCCATTATTATATTCTATTTACATAAAAGCATTTGGTAAAATTGATGTTGAAGTTTAGTTTTTACAATTTAAGCTATTTCTCCACGGAACTTTTAAGTAAAGTAAGTAATGGCAAAGTTAATTAATATAATTTCATAATCTACGTTCAATTTAATTACAAAATTCGACAAAAAGGACCAATAAGTTTTGGCACAATTTCCCATCATTACGCACGATGTATACTCTCGTAAATTGAAATGTTTATGCACGATTTTAATAATGTATTTAGAATATATGCTTTTCTAATTTGAAATTCCATGCACCAGTAGAACGCTATCGAAAGTTCAATTCGTGTTTCCAAATATTTCCTTCGTTCCAAATTGTTTTCTGTACTAGCGAAGCATTTTCATTTGTGCACTAGTTCATCAAATGAATCAATTTCTTTTTCGTCTGTTACTTACTAATGATGCAGAGCGAAAAGCTGTTGGAGGCTGTATACTCGTATGCTCTTCGCATTTATACGTAGTTACATTCGAGGAACTTGCGTAAATAGAGAGCTGTGTGCGCTCACTTCGTTTTTTGTCCTTTTGAAACAGGAGTTCTTAACATGTGACGATTCACGTCAGAAGCATCTTTACTCATCACATGCATTCTCAAACATATTACGTGGACTCAAGCGGATCTTCAACCCTCGTCATGTCAAGGCTATGGGAATTTTTTTGTTTTACGAGAAAATTTATTTTCTCTTTTTGTTTACGAGAATTTACGTATTCTATACGTTTGTCTAACGTATTTAACGGATCGATTTAGGTTAGTTTTTATTTGGGAATATTGGAATGAATTATTTAGAGATTGAGATTTGAGAGATGGTTATTCTAATCAAGAATTGAATTTACCTTATATATTTCTTATTTTCAGCGTCGTTACTTGTTAGTAGGAAAGTTACTACGTTGTTGGTAAATCGAGTTGCCATGTATGAAATCCCTAGCTTTCGCAACTTCCATAACTTAGAAATGCGTCCGTATCAATTGCTAGATATCATAGTAATTTTCATCTAATCGTAAATGATTATCAATTCTCAACTTGGTCGTTATTAACTGCTTTGTAATTCATTTGCTCATCAAGCACGAGTTTGCTTCATCGTCTAGTCACGGGAATTTCTATTTTCTTTCGTTTTTCCTTCAACTGCAATATCTCCGCTAATAATTGCTGTTTAATGCGAATTTGATTCACTTGTCAATAATCATCCGTTTCCTGGTAATTAAAGGAACGGTATCGCATGCATTAGCCATTCACTGCGTATAAAAATATGCATGCTAATCGTGATATAGAGTTTCACTTATTCGTTATTTGGTTGCTATTTTCTCTCTCGTTTAGTATGAATGTATGAGAATCCGTTCTCCTTGAATTTAATTATGATATTCTATTTTTATTCTAAGTGGATTTCATTGTTAATTATATATGCGTATGGATGGGCATTTAAATGCGATGAATAATGTATTCTCGTAATGTGCGTTACTCAACATCCGTATTATGTTGTTCAACGCCTTCGCAACCACATCACATTCGGATCATTGGGTTATGAGCTACGTTAGTTTAGCTCGAGCGATGGATAAATTATGCAGAAATTGTGTTACCAGTCATCAGGTTTAAACTTGAAAATTCACGGTTGATAAGCTTTCGTATAAATACTAAAAGGTTGTTTAAAAGAGTACGCATGTGATCTCATTTAGTATTCTCTCTTTGAGTTTCTATTTAGGGAAGTAAATATTGAATCCCTGAAATCGTCATTTACATTTATATTGGTCATGATTGGGGCACGACGTGTACGTTGTTTTGCTGCAGTATCCTAGGTAATGGTTGAATAATATTCGGATCGATCATTAGCCAAGTCGATTCAAATATCGGAGGTGAAATATTTCTTGGAACCGTACTAATCTCCCTAAATGTTTTGGAGTAAGTCCTCGTAATAGAATTAGTCTGCAAACATTTAATCAAAAAATTATCTTCGTAATGACATGTTTAACTGATTTTTTTTGTCATATTATAAAAAAATATTTTGTGTTAAACAAATTTTGCCTCAAGACTTAACTATTTTTTAAGGATGAAGTTAAATGTTTGTCTTAGGCCGAAGACATTTTTTACTATTCAAAAATTTAACTTCGATAGCTTTTAAATTATTATAGGCAGAATAATCCTTTTCTAGCTCATTCGTTTTATTTCTTTGATATAATTATTACTTGCTTCTAGTTCGTGGACTGCGTAGGGTTTGGATACAGCGCGAAAGTTCATGATTGGGAAGCCGTAATAAGAATAATAAGACGTGTTTTGTACGAATGATGTTGTGGTATAGAGTTTGAGTATTGCGTAATATTTTAATGTTTATAGTTCCTGATCGTGTAGCCAGGATTCATATGTTTGCTATAAAATAGGTTCAGACTTTGACAGTAGTGCCTCTAGTCAATAGTTTTTGTTTGTTTTTGAAAACTCTCTTTTTTCGTAACGAGTGTTGCATGATCTGTTTCGTAGAGGCGCGAAAACTACTTAACCAGGTCATTCCTTTCCCACACTTGTATTGCTCCACCTGGAAGCTCATATCTAAATCACTCCCCAGGTCACGGAAGGGAAAAATCTTCGATGCATAACCCAAGCGAAACGCTACGCTTTTAATTGGTTGCGATGGCACATTGGAAGGGAATTCAGAACGTCTCGGTAAGGGTTACAAAAATCTCTCCGCGGTTTCCACGGACTCAGACTCCGTGGAAACCCGCAGACTCCTCTCGCTTCCCAAAGATTTCCACTCTCGATTTCGAAGTGTAACTTTGTAACATGACCTCTTCAAGACTTTTTCGAAAGGCGGTATTTCTCAGGCCTTGACCTTACTACACTCATGCGGTCATTAGTACGTTCCCGTAGTTCCCAGAGGCAGCCATGTGTGGTCGTGGGTTTATGTGCTTGTTCGACACGATCGGCTGGGTGGGAATATGGTAGTCATGGAGGTTCCTAATGGAGTAATTATAAGTGGAATTTTTTTGGCTGTTTTATTCGTGAGGTTTCTCTGGTCTTTTATTTTGGGTCAAATTCTTCTCAGGACGGTGCATAACTGTTTCTTTCTACCGATATGCAAATCTAGCTGATTAAGAAGTGGGGAGGAGTGTTCCTGTCTAGGAAGGTGGATTGTGTATTCATTTAGGACGATAATTTTGGGAAGTTTTTGTGATTGTTGTGATATTGGCTGTAGTTGGTGTGATTGTTCTGATATTGGCAAAGTTGACTTAAAAAAAATCATTTATCAATCGTAATATGTTCGTGCTACGAATTTCGTAATTGCATTACTGAGGTTTAGTCGTTAATTAATTACAGCTCAGAATCCTTAGAAACTCTCTATGACGTTTGGGAAGGGTTAACTAGATGGTTGTAAATCATTGAAGGTTATCAGAATATTATTTCAATTTTAAATTGCGTCAAAGTTCGAGATGAGTATGTCATGGTTACTATTTCAGTCTTCTAATTTTAGTAGTGAAAGTAGATTTACGTTAATTTATTCAATAATAATATTTAAGTTTCTATTTTCGTGAGGCCTTGAATTAGAATCGAGGATTAATTGAAGTTTCCTTATCGATGAAAAGGATATTTCAGGTCAAAATAGCATCGTTTTTTGTTCATTTAAATCATTTATGGTTGGTTCCTTCTTAACATAAAGACGTATTGTGAGCAAAGCTATTATTCAGCCTTTTATTTATCGACCAAATTAATTTTTTCGCCGGACACTTTTTAAAATTAAAATTCGGTTGATATATATCTCTCTTTCAAAAAGTGACAGATTTCCATTTCGTTTCCAGAATGATTTGCAGAAGTTTTTAAGCGATCCGCGTGGGCCTTCACAATCGTCAAACGACACCGTGTCCATTTAAACGTGCAGTGATCCGCGGGTGATGACTCGTAAATAATATTTCATAGCCGGGTCCAGCGCTTTTGAAAAGAGGTTTCACGCCTCTGGAGTTATAATGTAAACAAATAGCGTATCAGCCAAGGATGACCGTGGGCTTTAGCACTCCGACACAAAGATCTCTTTTATTCTTCTCCGCCTTATCGAGAGGGTTCTCCAAATACAGCTGGAAAAGATGATGGTTTACCGAGGAGTGAACCGAATTCGACACTGATAAGAAAGCCATCTATCTCTTCACCTTCCTTTCGTGTGACCTCAAATTCCTTCGCATACTCCCTTTCCCTGGTTAGTTCTCTATGGCCTCAACCTCTGCCGGAATGGCCTCCACCTGCCCCTAAATGGTTCTAACCCTCCCAACAGATTTCCTGCTTACGAATCCGATGTAAAAGCTGCCTTTCTTCTGCCTCCCAAATGCGTTTCCTGTTTTCGTTCCTAGAGTGTTAAGAATGGCAACCTGTTCTCGTAAAGAAAACTGGCAACACTTACTTATGATTATGTTTTAATACAGTCGTCGCTATTGAAGTATGGTGCGATCCTTATACTAAACGTTTCTTCCTTGGTCATCTGTTCTCGTCCAAGGACGTTTTCTAGTATAACTATTTAACAGGATGATTGTATTAGGAGGAAGTACTAAATGTGATAGGAAACCTCCAGGAAGAGGATAAAATTCCAGATTTATGTTAGTTTTCCGCTACGAGGCGACTATGTGTTGTTAGCTATGGATGAAGTAGGGGTGTTTGTCTTTCAAGATTTTATGTTTTTTTTCCTTATCGCGAGTCGAAAAAACATGTGGGTTTTGTTTTCGTCATTAATGTATCCGCCATGCAGCTTTTTTATGCTATGCTTCCCTTGGGAATGTAGGGCTATCATATCAACTGTTTTCGTAAGTCGCGGAAAATTAAAGAAAATAAGTTACTTTGTCCTTTACGCGCATAGTGTATTTTCATTAATTTTTATGGGGATTTTCTTGTTTATGTTGAACACTTTTTTCGCTATGATTGGCGATATGAACTCTCGTATGTTAGATGTGTGTGCTGGTTTTAAAGAAGAAATAAAACTTAGTAAACTGCATCGTAATTATGTTTAATTACGACCGGTTGAGCTGATGATTATGTCGGAAATTGCCTTCCACATACTGTCTAAATATGCTCAGTGTACTCGCTGGTATTTTACTTACTTTGATGGGATGTTTCTTATGTCGGACTTTTTTAAAATTTGTATCGCATATGCCTACTACCATTATCAATTTCTATTCCAAGTGAAATATTCATTAAATCAGTTTATAAAATCCTTTATATTTCATTAAGTTGATCGAATTACCCGTATGATTTCAGAATTTGATACCTATGATATAATCAGTGTTTATAATTGTATGCATTTACATTATAGGAGAGATATTTTTTGACTGTTATTAATGTATTTTTCTCTATCTTTTTTCAGGTAAGTAATCTTCTCCCGAAGTACTGGATCTCGTATCGTAAGTAGTGATTAGTTTTCGGTGGTTACCTCAGCTACGGAATTCGCAATAGCTCAGTAATCTCTTCGTATTCAAGTTTAATTGCGTTTATTATGATTGTTATGTCCTCCTAGCAACGTAATTTTCTTTTTCCTTCAATTAAGAAATGATCCCTTGGCTTTATATCTATCCGAATAATCCATCGTAGAAAGACCATAATGACGTCTCTCATTAAGTTATTATGCCGATAAATTGAAAAGATATCTTAGGAATGATTAAAGAATGCAATTAGATTCTTGTGGCTCAAAAAGCACGTTGTAGCAAACGTCTCGCGATTTAATGAAACCAAGGAGATGTTCAAGGATTCGCAAATATTTTTTAAAGAATAAAGATTCCCTTTGAATGCGGAGAAGTTAAAAAAGGCGACCTTTTTTAACGTATTCGTTCGTTTTACTTTGTGTATTTTTAATTAGTTTCGTCTTTCCCGTCGCCTGTGTACTCTTCAGCTTCTTTTCTGAATCAATGGAGATACTACCCCCTCCCAACTCATAGAGCACCTTTTGATGTAGAAGATCCGTTTGTGTCCATAATACACCGCCTCGTGTTGCTCACAAGAGCAGCAGGGGTCATCCTTTGATTACCATGGCTTTAATTATCGCCGAATGAATGGATACTCAATCCGAAAAGTCCATAGCATTTTCCCATTTAAACTGCGCGCGATCTACAGAATGAAATACAGAAACCAGTTTACACAAAACAAGCTCATAGAACGTCTTCGGAAATGCGCTCTTCGTAGGGCTTACGTTTGTGAAGCGGAGGGGAGTAATTTGGAACTGCTTATTAAAGTTTGCGTAACTATCAAAGGTTCGGTCGGAGTTTAGAGTGGAAGTTTCTATTTACGAGATAACGATCGCCTTATAGCATTTCGTAACTTACGCGTCGATTTGGAATTTACGAGTAGGGGGGAAGGTACTTGTGTCGACGTAGATGCTCCCGTGTTTTGGAGTCTGTAATTAATAGAAACATACGTTTTATGTTAAAATATGAAGATAGGAATGACATAATAGTGCTTATCAATTAATAATTAATGAATAAATGTGTTGAAATTATAAGTATAATAGCGCTACGATTCTTTAATATTTATTTCTCCTATAGTTCCAAATTTATCTTGATTGCGTTCAGTATGACGTATTTTTTGATAATGATCATTCTACCTTATTCATGATTTATAAATTTCATAAATTTTTTTTTGAGTATTAATAAGAATGGTTTTGCTACAATTTCCTTAACCTTTATTTAGTCATACATCTCTCTATTTCACGTTCGTTAAATGTGGAACTCTTTCCATGGAATGACGCTTAGTTTAAATCGAACTTTTTACTGTCTATTGATTATAATTTAATGAAAAAATTTCAATACAGCAATAAAAATACATGACATTAATAAATAATTGTTAGTAACTACCTCTGTCTGAATCAAGACTTTTATAAGTAAAATTAATTGAATAATAATATTTTTTATAAAATATATATGACTGTCTTATCTCCATGAAAGCCCGTCTTCTTACGTTACAGTGCAGTTTTAATCTCTACTATTTGTATCCGCTGCTCGTGATATATACCTTTGTATCCCATAATCATTTCGATCAGGAAAAGTTTTCTATTAATGGGTATCTTACTTTAATTATTAAGCAACCAACTAATGTTATAATAAGTTATAGTTCGTGTCGTGACTTATATCTGCGTTCGTGTTGGGGTACACCGTAACTCATTGTTTGTGGAATAAATGAACAATAGTCACTTTTTCTCCAAGTCGTGAAAGAAGGAGAGACAATGAATGGAAGAAGTCATAATTTCTCGTTCGGTGTGGATGAATAGACACATCCACAGGAACACAATGAAGGGAGTGTATTCTCCTCGAGAGCGAGTCGAAGTTTTTTTTTAAAAAAGCGCCCGTTGGGGACAAGGTTCTCTTCCGCCGGAAACCCCTTGTGGTTTCGCACTCTTTTAGGACATTCCCCGGAAGCATAAATCGCCGCATTGGTCGAAGCATCGATGTTATGCTTCCAACATAAAAAAACCTCTCGTTTATTGCACGCGTCACGCATTCAGAGAGCGTCACACGCGGTTCGTTTTTATGGTCCGCGATAGAATCGTTCTTCTTCGCGAGCTGCATTCGTCATCGCGTGTGCTGTAAAGATCCAGATGTCGTCGATCATCTTCGAGGTTCGATCCCCGCTTTTTATAGGTTATCCGTTTCGCCACGGGTGGGATGCCATCGCACGCTCCACTGCCGATTCATCAAAGGTTGCTCTCTGTATGAAAGACGGGGATGAGTTGCTAATTCGGAGATGGTACTGTTACGCGGTGCCGGGGTCTACTAAAACCGCCCGCTAAGCCTGCTCTTGACCCCTTTGAAGACTCACTCTCTCAGGGCCTTCCGAGGCACCCCTGCTGTCCCGTGGATGAGGAATATAAACGTCTGAATGTTCTTTGGAGTGAGATTGTGTTTAGGATCCGGTTGGTGGTGTTGGAATGCTAGGAATGGAGTGTTTAATTGGTATGAATATGTTGTGGTTTTATAAATGTATATCTAATTAAAAGGATGGTTCTGCAGTTGTTGATTGATTGGTTGATGATTCAGCTTCATCTAGACGAAATAATAGTAATTTTGTCTCGACGAAATAATAATATTAATGTCATTGTCACATCTTCTTATGTGAAGTCGTAACACTTCTTGTAATCATAGTATGGTCTACGAAACAGTTACAGTTAAAATTTAATAATTGTATAATTTTGTGTTTCAATCTTGTAACGTACAGTAATAATTTATAATATTATAAATACAACCAATATTTTACGTTTGATTCGCATTTAAGTTCTCGTATTATGTGAACCATTTTTTTTTTTCGAATTAATTAAAAATATCTCTAGTTCGATTACGCATTGGGATTTATTTTCAAACTAATCTATCTTCTTAGAATATATTAGAATTCTCTATCTTCTTTTTTGGCATCTCTACGTATAATTTATGGGCGACCGATCTTGTAATTTGCATTACATCTTCAATCTTATCGTCATGGCTCCATCGAAGCAGTAACATTACATAGTGGTGGTGTGGTGCTTTATCGTTCTTATAAAGACTTTGAATTAGTTTTTTGAAGTGTGATGGAAATCTTCAAGGCTTATTAAGCGCCTTCCTTTTTTCTAAACCAAGGCACATCATCGATCACATACCCTCACGTAACGGTTTCGTGCTTTTTCTATTATAGAAATTCCAAAATTTCCGAGATGCAATCAGTCACAGCATCTCCCAAATCCCGCATTCAAGATGTTCGTGGACCATAAAGAAAAGCTAAGCGTAAAGGTCACATTATATAATTAAGTTCTTACTCCGGAGAAAGTGAAGGAAGCGGACGCTTAAGAACCGAGTCAATTAACAAGATAGCCGATTAGAATTTGAGTCAGCAATCAGGGGAATGAGTTCCAATCAAGAGGGATTTTTTTTAGCACGATGGCCATTCGGCGTTGCCACGTCTTTTGAAGAAACCCATAGTCCTTTTTGCACCGTCCTTTCACGAGCTTTCGTCTCGTCAGGAAACGCTGGCGAATGTCTATTTTATTGCACACACGGCCCTAATGGCTTATCGCGAAAGGAGAAGCGGTTCGGATTATATTCAGCGAGAGATTTTTAGAGCCAGCGGCTTCACTGTTGATTGGGCCGCATTCATGATTTTTTTCCTATCACAACGGACCTCCTTATCGAAAGATTTCGGTCATGTTTTCCATCAGTTTCCTCCTCTTCTTGTTTTCTTACTCCAGAAGGCTCTCTTATGCAAATTTATTCAACTCAAATATGGCTGAAGCTAGAGCTGAAATTCCTCTAGGCTTAGGAATGTGTAGATGTTGCAATCAAGTATTTGATGGTAGGATATTGTATTCTTCTGGCGTGATAATTATAGAACTAGCGTTAGAGATGCTGTGATTTGTTATTTCATGATACAATGTAGTTGGATTGAAAATATAATTGTTATAAATCGATGTTACATTGTTGATTTGTATGATAATGTGTACATTAAGGTTTTGATATCGTTGTTACATTGGTTCCTTTGTGTCAAAGTGAATTGTGTGCTATAAATTATTATTATCATTGTTTTAAGTAATTTATGCGTGTTCTAGAAGTGAAGGTTGCTTGATGTGAAATATCGTCCCATTTTTATGGTCACAATAATATTTATTGTAAAATGCATTGTTTTATATACGATGGACTTGTACCATCTTGTTATTACCTACTTGTAATGTCTTTTTATGAAATAATAATAATGATATTCGTCTTTGTTCTGGATTAGATTGATGATCGCCTAAGTATCGTCAATTCAAAACTAATATTTTACGTAAGATGCAAAACTCTTTCAGGAATACGACACAGACAGTCGTGAAGGTTCTGATTTACAGTAACAATAAAAGATTCGGTCTAATTCTTAAGTCGACCTTGATAGGTGATCGACTAGAATATCGATTCATACACTGGATTTCATCTTCTTCTGCTCTGTAAGCCCGGAACCCACCCATGAAATTGGCTTTTTTGTTTGTCTCCCCGTAAAACTTTCGTTCGATTCCCGGACCAACTTGTCTCCCTCCCTTTTTTCCATGCGGGTCTTCGTTTGCTCTATCGACCAAAACTTCTTCTTCTTCGCTAAGTCGGAAAGTTGATCGCATTCAATCCCTTCTTCTTTGAACACTCTTTGCGTTCGAACGATTTCATCTTATCTCGATTCGCCACGGCTTCTTCGGGCCGTTTTCCATTTGCGATCGTTGATTTAATCCTATAATTACTTTTGTTCCACCTCTTTGAAATTCCGGGTTACTATCATGCTCGGATATGGACGAATTGGCCTTAAACTTTAGTAAAAATGCAGCATTTTAAATTTTTATTGGATTGGAGAATTATTAGAAGTTCCGGGAAGTTCTGTTTCTATGGAGACCTTTGTCACCTACTGACGTAAAATTTTAACTCGTAATCAGTTTTTGATTAATTTTAAAATAAATTGAAAATTATAGATGTTGTTAAGTTTCCTGCAATAGTGCTTTGACGTCAATTTTAGGCGTTTATGAAGTTTCGGAAAATAAATTAGTTCCTGCTATCTATTATGTTATTGTGTTAATCGAATTTAAATGATTATGGTGGAACGGTTGTATTAAGTTGTTTTGTAAATTTTTAAAGCTTTCCTGCGCATATAATGTTTTTTTTTCATCTCATATTACTCGTTTAGCCATTAGGAAAACTCTGATGTAATGACATAAAAATATCTGCCGTATATCGGCTGCAAGAGGTTCACTTATGTTACGAAATAATTATCAACAGCGTCCCGTAATTCCACACTCGTCCGCAACCCTTTCTTTCCTCGAAAGCGCCCCGAGTTGAGGTGGTTATTTCCGTCCAAGCATTACATTTTTTCGATCATAAAAGAAAACTACCGTCTGTACTCCCTTATCTTCCCACTCTTTCGCTTTTGTTTACGAATCCTCTTCCCCCCCGAGGACCACTTCACATCCGTTTGATTCTCGCCATCTCAGCCTCTTCTCCAAGATCCGAATCTCTCTCTCCGTCCATCGCTTAGAAATTTCACTCTCCTGGATACCACTTTCAGGGCATCGTTTTCGAAAAGCATGGCTGCTGCTTATCTGGTGAATGCCGTGTTTATGTGTAACGTGACGGGCGTCTTTCAACCAACCGAAGGGGTTGCTATGTTTACGCATTGTTCGGGGTGCGGTGGTGCCGATGCTTCAGGGGGTGCAGCGGGAGTGGCCAGAGGGTTTCTCGGGAACTACGATGGGATGCAGAAACCGTGCGTCAGAGGGTCTTGTCGGTTTTTTTTTGCTCCACGGCTGTTCTGCCGGCGCTCATGTTAGGATTACCATCCGGTCGAATTTGGGCCGGCGAAGTAGTGTTGCGGGGGGCTCGGTTAAGCAGGTTCGACGTGGTATCCAGAGCACAATACGCGCTCTATGCCAGGGTTCCCCCTCCTCTTCTGCAGGTTAACTTGGTGTGTGCAAGGGATTGACTCCCAGAACTGGATGCTCCACTAGGGATATGTAGGTCAGCCCTAACAGAGCTCGTTGTAAACGAGGTGTACTTTTTATCGGTGTCCGCACAGTTAAGTTTGTGATGAGTTGGAGCTAACGAGTTTTGTTGTAAGAACGTGTAATGATGATCATACGGTATCTTATTTATAGTGATTACTGTTGATGAAATAATAGAAGCAGCGTCCTTTTATTTGGATAAAATGGTTTAAATGATACGCTGTTTATTTATGCTCGTATTTCTTTTAGTGAATCCGACTGGTACTTCATTTTTAATGGTGATGGATAAACTTATATGCTGCTGTGATATTTTTTGTATCTTTATGCCATAATATGGATCTTTATAGAAATTTATGTCGGTTAAATTGTCTCTATAGAATTGCAAATATTGGAAAAAAGCCATCACGATGAATTAGGAATTCCATATAATTTTTCGTGTCTCCTTTTTCCTCATTTTAGAAAAAAGCCTTTTTATCACTTACCGCTTTTTGTAAGGATTCAAAATTGTAGCAATATTTACAGTCCTATATCTATTACAAAGATATTAATGTTTTGGGAGACGGTCGATCCTACAGAATTCTTTTGCTCAATTTTGGCGTCCTTAATTTAATTGAAAAATACGATGTGTCTTGTTTAAGCTGTTTTCCCATGAATAGCGTAGCGAGAAGGGTGAAGAATTAACATAAAGAGCCGGCGGATGCTCCGAATCAGCCAATTTAAGACACAAAATCAAGAAATTCGAAATTTTTGAGGTTTAAATATAAACGTCCCTATTGCGCCCTTTCTATTTATTATTTTTTTTTTTTCATTTTCATTACTACGAAACGTTTCATTTCATTCTCCCTTTGAGGCTAAAGGTATTCACAGAATGAAATTTCACAAGTGAGACTTCTTATTAGAAATTAAGATGGAAAGAGAAAAAAATGCTTTCAGGATGAATAGCAATAACGGAAGGATTAGGGTTGAATTCATTTTCCAGCGAAGTAATTATGAATTTTAATTTCTCAAAGAAAGTGCTTCTTATCTTTCATCTCGTACAAGTAAAATATGTCCACATTTAATCCTCGTCTTACGTAATTTAAAAATGGAATACATGGGTTATAACGCTATTATTGGAATGTTATTCGTTTTTATTACGTACATGATGGAAAAGTTGATTTTTACGTGAATGATTTCTAGTATTATCTTTTTATGCCGATCTTTTATCGGTATTGTATAATCTTTTGTATTTAAATTGATTGGTCCAGCACGTGAGGGAATCCACACATAATACCTAATTTTTGAAATGAAGTGTATGTAATCAAATGTTTAAGAGAAGTGAAAATAGCAACTGGGATTCGAACCTAGGTCTTCCGCTAGCATTTGTAAACTAGTTGCTCGACTTCACGTGTTAATTTGAAATCTTCTTTCCTTATTCTAGGGTATGTAATTGGTACGATTCACGTTTTTCTCTCGTAATAAGTGAGGATTTCGATGAATTATAGTATTTGTATTCTGTGGAAGTCTAACGTGCTGAGAATCATGGGAGGCAACGATGAAGAAAAAATGGACGATTTCTGCTTTTTTCTTCTTTTTTCGGACTGCGAAACTCGATCAAATTTCAGGTCACTTTCCGAGAGTGGTAGACCAGACATTTTCGATAGAACAATTATTGGAAAACTTCCAACGTTGCTATAGGAACTGGGATTGCAGGACGTAAAAGAAACCCGTGCTTTATAGAACCTCCATAGCTTTTGAATGAAGAGCAGTAATCCAACAGTACATTCTCTTTTGTTTTTTACAAAGAATAGACCCGCGAATGGGCACATGCGAAGTGGCCAGCGTAGAAGAAGATTTTTCCATGAGCTCGCCGTCGGCAGTGGTGCCACGTCGTCCTTCTCTAGGGTATAATTCGGTCTCTTCACATCTTGACCTCTAGCCCCCATCCTCCTCGGGGTGGTCTCTTATCAGACTCCTTCCCTCTTTCCTCTCCAGTGACTCATTTCGCCTTGAGGATCCCTCTTCCGCTCCCAGAAGCGTCCGCTCAGCCAGATAAATCCATGCGGACGCAGGAAGATATACCATGCAACTTTCCCGTTCGGACATCTTTGGACGTAGGAATACTACACACAGTGTGCTGCTCGCTTCCAGCAACTAACATGCCATCTTACGGGTTCTAAAGAAAGCTCAGAGCGATCACGGTTTACTTTTATTGGCTTCTAAATGTATTGATGCTCCAATAGGGGTGTTTGAGTCATGGTTTAAGCGGGAGATCACGTGGTTATGTTCGTATTTTAGAAGTAACGAGGTTTGATTTTATCGTGGTTATTGTTGCTTGGATTTTTGGGTGCTGATTGTTGGATGTTTTATGGGTGTACATTTTACGACTTTTTATCTCGAATTGTAAATGTTTTATGTAATTATCTTAGCGAATTACAATGGAAGAAAGGATGCTAATTCTACGACTATTTAATAGATAAAACCTGAATTTTATATATTATTTATTTATTTATCGATGAAAGTGGTTTACTTTCAAGTTTTATCTTTTCAGTTACGATGAACTCAATATTTAGTATTAACTAATAATAATATTAGTCTTTTCTGGACACGAGTACAGTTTTAAGCGAATTAAATAGTCGCTACTTAATGTTGGTAATATATCTGTAGCATTATTAGGATATTTTGATGTTTTTTTCTTCTTGAATGAATATAGCGAAGAATGAAGTATATAATTGAGTTATTTCGTTCAAAATTTGCCGCTATCAATCGATTATTTGAATGTTGTTGTAGCTGAAACTACGTTGCATTTTATCTCTTTCTTCTTGTAGTATTTCAAAAGTTTTTTTTATTCTGGAAGGAAGTCTTTCGTATAAAATGTCTAACACATTTATAAACTTATAAAGTCTTATCCTTATGTTTCCCATTAAATCGAAGTGTATATACTTTAAAGTAGTTTCTTTCCTCCGTGGAAATGTGACCCTCATCCTTGAAAAAAACGGCGGTTTTTCAAAGGTTTCCGACACAAACCATAGGGAATTGAATAATTAAAGTTAAATTCTAAGTTACAATTGGCTGTCTAGCCGTAGTCCAGGTTACGTTTCCCCACGGTCGTCGTTTTTATTTCCTTTTTAAATAAGTTACTCATCAAGTGAACCGTACGATCTTTCACAATGAGGATGTAGCAGTCAGGAAGACCGCACACACATCCTCGTGTTTAAAGGGAATCCGATTCTGCGTTCGTCTCATGCTCGTCTTGAAAGTAACTAGATATTTCCTCGGCTCGTACTCGGCTAGAGAAAGCTGCTGCAATCGTTGTCATCTTAAACGAATAATCTCCCTAGGCGATAATTTTAGTTTAGCGACTGCTAGGAATCATTTGTATCGTGGTAAATGTTGTGGATATCTATTGAATGTCGTGTAGTCTTAGGAGTAGGAAAAGAAATCTGATTTTGAAAGTGATAAGCGTTGTAAAATGCTGTCATTTTTGGTTCTAAGATTGAGAATTATCCGTATAGAAATTGTATTATTAGTCAATATCATTTCTTACCTTCTTTTTCATCGGGAAATATATATAACCTTATTAACATAAGTAAAATGTGGTTTATTTTTACGATTTTTCCTTTTACTTAAGACTCTACTTACAGAAGAAGCATTGTCTAACTCGAGCGAACTGTTACCGTAAGCTATAAATACGAGAGATTATGCGTATAAATTTATGGCTGTTAATTTACTGGAAAATTTCCCACTTTCATATTATTATTATTAGTGATTTTACATTGCTGATTGGAAAAGAACTAGTTTGATATTCAATGATCTCAGACGATAAACATGAATATATACATATTAATAGAAATGATTTATGCATCGTGAAGTATGCCAAATCGTAGGAAAATTCACATGTCGTCGACTGTAATTGTATGACCAAGTTTTCCTCGTCTACATCTTGTGCCAATTTCTGGTATGAGGAAAGAAAGTATTACACTCGTATCTCGTTGAGTGGTTAATGAATTTTTTTTCCAATATCGAATATTCAGTTCTTCAAAAGCACCTCATTTACCCAAGCATACGTCCCCTTTCGCATTGGTAAGAATGAAATGTCTCCGGCGGATTTCGTGGGCGTAAGCAAATGTCCCCACGGACGGGACCATTACGCGATTTCTCGCGATGGCTGTCACTGCCTAGAAGCCTCGTGTAACTAGTCGCCCTTTCCAAAGCGTGGGTCGGACGTTAATTTTTTCCGCATCACCTTCTTCACCCGTACGGTGTTACACTAGCGCAATCGACCTTTCCGTCCCGTATCCACGCCAACTCGATCCTTCCACTTGCATCTCAGCGATTAGTTCGTTTCTCTCTCTAGATAGACTCCCACTTTCCATATCTCCAAGTGGACAGGTGGTTGGCTATTCTTAGTCAGCCTGTTCAGATTGCAGTCTCGAAGTAATATTTCTGGAATGGCTCAAGGAGGCCGACTTTATTGGTGATAAGGGGTCCTTCAGTAAAAAAGTGTTTATATATATTTTCGCTTGGGTTTGTCGCGGAATTTTGTTCGTTTTTAACTTATGTATGTATTGCTTTTTGAAGTGGGGCGAAGTGAGTTATGCGCTGTTATCAGTCCCTAAGCTGCTTATTGAAAGAGCATTGCCGTCGTAGAAGTTCTCAAATATTTTACGAGTGATGCAGTTGTGGTAGTAGGATTTGCGATAGTTTTTTATGCTATTAGATTCGTCTGTTTTGGTTGTATTGAGTTGCAATGTTTTCTCATAGTTGAATTCTAGGTTATAGGTTTATTCACTCGTATTTTTTCTGAAAAATTATCACTTTTATTTAAACAACTTATCGGTGGAAAAAGATGGAATTATTAAAGAAAAAGAATTGTATTTAATTTATTCCTAAGAGAAATTCAATTTTCGGTTTGGATTTATTTTTTCAGCCAAGGAATATTGGTTGATTGGAAGGTTGAATCAGATGAATGGCAAATATTTTAGAATAATATGCCTGGTAATTGTCCACAGAGTTATCTATGTTTAATTTTATTATATAGATATGTAAGTACGTGAATTATTAAAAGTATATTCTCCCATTCTGGTTTTCCACTAAGTCACGCTATCAATTTTTTACGAAATATTTCAATGTTTATTATTTTAAATACTATTATTAAATTTTTTCCCAAGAATATTTTTAGCAATAAATACCAATATTGATTTGGGTGTGAAATCGATTTTTAATTCAAATTCAACCATTGACTTACGTGTTTTAAAGACATTTCATCTACACCGACAGTTTTCTAAAGAGTTTAACTGGTAATATCGTAACAGCTGCGATGTTTATTAACGACCACGTTTCGGGGTCAATTATTCATTCCCTAGTCACACTCTAGGATTATTTTTCCCATCACTCTCGAGCTATTTGGGTGGCGAAACGTCTCACTTCTCGAAAACATATTTAGCAGCTGTCTCGTCGACCATTTTTCTCGTCGCAAATGTGCGAAATCACTCCGCTATTCCTCCAATCGTAGAAAAGGTCTATATAGAGGGAAAAGAATTAATAAGCCCTCGCTGCATTGATGGCTTGACACTCTTTCTAAAATCAGAACATGGTGAATCGGCATTCTGTACCCATCGCCGTCAACTTCTCCGGTGCTTGGCACCACTATTTTTCTTTCCTTTTACGATTTTCAAGGGCGCCTAACGCGGCGGACTTGAAAAGAGTCTACTCTGTGAATGTGCGATCGAATTCTGTCACCGTTTAGAACGTCGCAGACTCTCTCTCCTACGTCTTTTTTCCTCTAAAAAACCCTCTAACACATCGCGTGAATTCGCGCTTTTAACCCCAATTAGTTTCTCCGCTAGTGCGAGCGTGTTAAATGATAGAGTTTCACTCCCTACGTCTCATCCACTTCTGTCGCTTCCCGTGCATCCTTCTTTTCTACTATGGAAGTATAAATTTAACTGCCTATGGCGGATCTTCGGTGGGTTTTTTTCGAAATGTACTTTGTGGACATAAAATGCGGATATCCTTCCTGTGCTTGTTCATAGCAACGTGATGAAGAATGAAGTTCGTGGTAATTAAACCTACCGATCTAGCGTGTCATGACTGGTGGAATTTTTCTGGTAGCTTTTCATGTGGAAAGAGAGTATTGGTACTTCAAATTGTGGTTCTATTTCATCATTTTAGTCTGCCTGTCTGCAGTGATGATTTTGTTGCTATTTTACTGTTTATTCCGAATTTGGTTCAGCATTTAGTCAATTAATTTTTCAAGAATGCAGTTTGAGTTCATGTAATCGATATTTTTCATACAATTTATCATATAAGTTTGAAATCATGATGGCTCTGTTAGGAAGGGAAGGACATTGCCTCATCTCTCCTCTGGCAGGGTTAAATTACTATACTAGTGATATTGGTAGAGTTATATCTGAGATATATGCTGCGCTAAAGCTGTACTGCAAATGTTTTGTAAAATATTCGTCGATTTTTAAAGATATTTTAATATCTATGATTAATATTTTTTATTTATTTGCCAAGTATAATTTATATTCAAAGGCTAAACACATGTGAAAATGGTGAAACTGAAAATAAGCATATTACAGGGACTCGAACCGGGTTCCTCTTCATGGTGGCAATAATCAGCATCATAGATCTTCTAGGAGGCAGCCATTCTCAAGGCATATTTAAAGGGTGTTCAGGTTAATAGTTAACATAGCAGCTGGAAATTGAAGGTCTTGGGTTCGAGTCCAAGTCGCTATTTTTAGCCTTTATATTCAAGACGTGAAGTCAAGTCAAGTTCACCTATCCAAAATCCTAATATTCACGTTCTGATCTTACCTTTTATTTTGTGTCCAATTGTTCTCTTTTTATCGTAAATTTTGGAAAAGATAACAATAAAAAGATCAAGATTTGATTGGCCGAAACTGACGCAGCAAATTCGGTTGGGAAATTACGTCGTCGTTCCTTTTATAGTGAAAATTACTTACTCGACCATCTCGAAGAGATCAAAATGATAATATCGTCGTTCACTTACTCTGTAAATTAACCTTGAATATTGCCGGTAGGTGTGAGAACGTCACGGGCGAGAAAGCTGTTTATTTCCCTTTCAGCCGATGACTAGCCTTTTATGGGCTTCCAGCAATACGGAAGCTCACACGTCCAACGGGAGATTGTCAGTGTGGAGTTTTTGCGTGAATGTAAAAGTCACTAAAATGAATAAAGGAGATCATTCATTATCAGCCTGAATTGGGGCGGGGATCTGATTTCTATAAATAGCGATGTAGTCGTAAGATTATATACGAATGAAGAAAGTGAAAGGTTTTTTAAGAGAATCTTTGTTTATTTATTGTATAATTACGTGGAAGTCTCACGATGCGTCAGTTGGTGACGAATACTTACGTTAAGTTTACTATACATTTACCTTAAATTGTGTACATACTTGCACAGTGCATTAAATTAAAACTGTTTGTGTACACATTAAAATTAAACTGAATGGAATTTATTGTGTATAGTTTAAATAAAAATGAACTATCTTGAATGTCAGACTTTAATAGTATTAATGATGTAAGATGTAATGATTTTGATGATTATTCATTACCAATATCTCAAATAAATAATATTATACTATATTCCAAGACTTAAATAGAAATGAATTCGTTTTACTTTGATATCTGCTTAATTAAATTTATGAAATTGATCATCATATATGTTTGTTTTATCATTAATGTAAAACGATACTTCTTAGATTCTTAAATACAGATGAATAGCTTTAAAGTTTTAAACAATTCATTTTATAATTTATAGAAGTGTTGTATTATTTATTTAACAACCTCTTCACTGTCATCCAGTTATATAACGGTTACAATCTGTAATGTTTCATTTTATTTATATTTTCTTCGTGTAAGTGTGATTATTTCAATTTACTCAACGCTTCTGCTTATGGATCATTCTTAATCAGGTTAACTGAAGTTTGAACACGTATTAATGTAATAAGTGTAATTGAATTTGAGGATTGTGTCAGCGCGATAAATACCACCCGAAAATAACAAAAGGAGGTACGTCGCAACGTGTTTTTTTTGCGTCATCCACGTGCTGCATAGCGGAGATGGTATGCAACGCGATAGTCGAGTGTCGTATCAGCACGCAAATTATTGTGGGTTCATATCTATTTCATCTCGTTGCGCAACTTTATTCAAAGGCGTCGAAGCGAAGCCGCGTGCGACCTTTTGCATACGGCGATGGGGATTAGTAAGCGCGGGCAGGCCGCATCAAGTGTCCGGAACGCTCCAGAGGGTCGGACAGTCCGTGATCGGTATAGGAAGTCATTAGCAGTTTCCATGTTTCGAAGCATGTCGAAGCGTGTTTCAGAATGGAGGTTCGCGGGATTGAGGTGTTCGATCTATAGCGCGTAATTCGAACTCTTGTTCCGTCATTTGTCACGGTTTCTATGGAAAACGTAGGGTTTCGAATGTTCCATTAGATTTATGGGTCGTCAGGGTCGTCATAGATATGGGAATGGGGAAACGATTTAGATGAAATAATACGATTTTTACGTAAGTTATCTTCAAAGGAATGATCAAAGATGGATTTTATGTGAGCAGGAGAAGTAAATAAGTTTGTAGTATGCTGAATTCCTTGTCTCGGTGTCTCGAGAAATAAATATGTAGCATGCAATGCAGCTCTTGTATAATAAATCAATATCTTTTCACCTTTATGTCATGTGTTTACGATAACCGTCGTGTACTGATAAAACGAACTTCTGTTTTCTAAATCGTAACAGTTGCCAACTTATGACAGATACGGTTTTAAAATTCAATCATATGAAATCAATCAAATGTAATTATCGAACGTATTAACCTGCGTAATTCTGTTCTCCATCACTTATTGTACAGAATATTAATGCTAGAGCTTATAATCGATTGTTTTTTTTTCGAAACCTTTACGTCTTCTCAGAAAACCTGAATATATATGGAATAAAAATAATTTTCAAATTATGTTGAATAAAGCGTTATTTTTTTCTCTAATATTCATTATAAGCTTTACTGTTTCGTGGCTTTAAGGAGTTTCTCTTTCGTCATATTTTTGCTGCGCAAATTTTGACGATGATGAAACAGCTTCCTGTTTTCTATGTACTCCTAGAATCATGTATGTTCTCATGAATCACTTCTTGGAAAGCTTCGTAGATAAGTTATCTAGGAATATAATAGTAGCTAAGTTACCTTATCCTATCCCCCTATCGACCTTATCTATGTCAGTGCAAGCTGTGTATGTATTGTCTTTGAATCAATAGAGGTTTTTGTTTAAGAGTTAATGATGGTTCCGTATTAGTTACTGTGATATTTTGACTGAAATATGTAAATATTTCGACTGAATCAGTTGGCTAAATGAATGGAGGTTTTTGTTTAAGAGTTATTAATGGTTTCGTCATAGTTACTATATAAATATTTCGACTGAATTAGTTCGTTCTTTCATTCCGGAATACCGTAATTTATAGATCGCGAAAGAAAGAATTCTCAGCCTTCCTTCCAATGTAATTAATTCGGTAAAGAACCATTCACGAGCTCCCATCGTTAAGTACCAATCCCTCGTGAAAGGGCTTTCATCAGTTTTCAGGAGGTCTCTTTCGGTTCTTTTTCCTCCCCCTCGGAATGCAAGTGTTCTCGGAAGTGTCTTTCCTTCACTCACGTCCCCACCTCCCGGTCCATCGCCCTGTGGATGTCAGTGACTCGTCGAGGAGACGGCGAGTGACAATTCTTGAAAATCCAACGGCAGCCATCGGCGAGAGTTGCCGGATACGCCCTAGGCGACTATTCTAGGCGAGGAAAGTCTCTATGGGTGGATGGTAGAAGGGGAAATAGTGTTTCGGGAGCCTCCGTAACTCAGGGCAATCCGGCACATAATGCTAGCAGATGGATTCGAAGTTTTTATGGGGTGTAGAGAGATTTGTTCAATATTGACGATCGTTTCTTGTTATCCGGAAGGGTTTGGATCTCTAGCAAGTGCAGCAGAACGATGTTTTTTTTGTTGGAGTGTTTAATTTTGTGCATTGAATGAGTTATTGAGTTTATTTGTGACTGTATGAAGAGGGGTTGTTTTAGTTAATCAGCTGTATAGTTTTATTTTAAATAATACCCATTTGTGTTTAGTTTTGACATTATTAATTTATTCGTTACACATTTTACGTGTTATAATGCTAACGCCGATAAACTATAGCATACTTTCCTATATATCCAGAGTAAATATTGCGTAGATTTGAAGGTTTTATATGATAGCCAATCTTAGTTACCAATTTTGGATACTATTACCTTTAATAGCAAGAAAATTTACTTATTTCTTTATTCAAAGTGCGAATTTAACTCGTAGAAAACGATCTGTTTTGATGATTGCTGCTTTGTTTCGATAAAAGAACTTGTTTTCTTAATGGAATGGAATATAGGTCACAATTCTCGTTTACTTTCAATAATGTTAGAACAAGAAGAGAAGCAACCATCTTAATCAGGATAAAAGGGATGCGAAATTGCCTTTGATACATCGTAAAGCTGAAACACGTCGCATTTCAGAACGTCTTTGTTTTTCTGGTGCATGCTCAAGAATAGAATCAGCGCATCCCTCCGTTCTTGCTACAAGTCGGTGTGGTGGGCTTATAATTCTCGGAGAGTAATCTTTCAAGAAAGTTTTTCTGATTCCTCCCTTCTCCAATGCCGCTAACTAAGGTTCACAGTTATGATTTGTTTTTGCTCCGATGGATCATGTGCTGGTAATTTTAGGTCGGGAATTGTTTTGTCCCTCCTCTGTCCTCATTAGCTCTATTCAGAACTCCTAGGTATTGATTGAAATTATCGAGGTCACTCCAATGATATGGATACCCCCCAATGTAAGTCTCACGCGATATCAGTTGGATGTATTTGGACCTCTAATGTATTACTGATCCTATAATAGCGAGCGGTCGTAATAGGTTGTCTATAATTCACGAGCGGAAGGTTAAGAAGAAGTTAATTATGAAATAGTTTTGCTCATAAAGCTGCTTAAGTATATCGATAAAGTTATTGCAATTTTTTATAGAATTGTTTTCAAGTTGTCGTATCTAAAGGTATACGACTTTGATTTTAGTTAAGTATGTAGTGGTTGAATAAAACGCTGACGGAATACTTCAAGCAAGTGTAGGAATTTTATTCAATAAATTTTGAGTTGATTGAAGTTTTAAAATTTAAAGCCGATAATTTTCATACTCAATTGTGTAAGTAATAAGTGCACTATTATAATAAATGCTATAGATCTGATTCATACGCAGCGTAATGAACTTGAGTTATTAAAATATGCTTTAACTAGGTTTAATTAAAATTTACTAGTGCTTTATGTCTGTAATGTTGTGAATGTAGTCATTGATATTCTCAAGTTATAAACTCGAATATTTTGTAGTAATTAATTGTCTTCTTCATTCTGTGCGATTATGAGTTTGAAAATTTTGTGGTTCAAACATCTTCAGAGTTTGTGAAGTAATTCTTCATCCTAAAACCTCATTAAATGTGGCAGAAATATGAGTTTAAATCAATTGAAGTTTAACAGTAATGATAAGGAAGGCAGAGGTTTCATTTAAATACGTAATACGTTTAAAACTCTTGGTGTAAATAATTAGTGGTTATAGTAATGTAGATAATGAATTTCATCTCAGGATGTAAAAGTTTGTTATCGTAATCGATAAAAGTTTTTAATTTACTAAATTACCGAGATAGAATAAGTATGCAGACGTATTAGGGTCAACGAACCCTGTCATCGCACCAGTTCTTCATATTCTTTTAACGTATCTTTTCCACCTCATGCGAGTGCAAAGGACAGCCCGTTTTGACCGAGTTTCAGGAGAAGTTTCGGGGGTAGAACGCGGGGGGGCGTCTCCGGGGTGAGCTCTCACGGGTCTCTCACGTCACCCCAACGACAACATTTTTATTTTTTTAAATAAGGCATCTCGCAGGCGCACTCGCAGTAATTAAATCGTTTTTTTCGCAAATTACTCGGCGAATATTTCACGGTTAGCGCTCCCACGTGTTGTAGGTTGGGGTTGATTTACGAGTTGACCCTCCGATTTGGTCACGTGTCGCGAAATCAACGTTCGTTTCGTTCGAGGAACGTTCGTAGTTCGTCTCTGCCACGTTCACGGTTCTGCCTCACGACTCGAATTTATCTCTTCGCTCTTTAAATCTTTTTCCGGATTTCGCTCGACCTGATGCGGTAATGAACGAGTAGCAGCGGTGCATGCTCAAGCACTAAGTACGTGTCTAACTGTTGTGTGGATTTTTTTTGCAGAGAATAACACCTGGTTCGTATTAATAATTTAGAGGAACGTTTAGGAGGAAGGTTTAGGATGGTAACGGTGAGAAATGTAGTACTCGGGTTTACGTGTTGTTTTTTATGTTCAGAGTTGCTGGTTTCTAGAAGCCCGAAATTGCTGCGATTAAATTGGGATTAAGTTGTAATTCCGTATGGCGGAAGGTAGTTATATAAAGAGTAATTTGAGGTTAATAGTTTTTACGTAACTCAGA
Source organism: Pantala flavescens (assembly GCA_020796165.1). Taxonomy (NCBI): domain Eukaryota; kingdom Metazoa; phylum Arthropoda; class Insecta; order Odonata; family Libellulidae; genus Pantala; species Pantala flavescens. Next base: position 15,576,392 of record CM036881.1, on the reverse strand, counting down.
TTGGTGTTCGTTATGATCAGGACGTTTTTGATTATTTTTTGGATTTTTTTCTGGGTAAATTAAAAGTATTGAGTGAAATCTTCAACGTTTTCTGGCGTTTATATCTTTCAGGATTTGTTATCGTTAATTTTATTTCGTTTAATTTTGTTTTATTTTCCCAGCCTCTCGCCTATTTTGAGTTTTATCGATTTTTGTAGTACGTGAGTTTTAGCGGAGTTAAAACACAATTTATGGCGGTCGATTAAGGAAGATTGTTCTCAGCGTTTGGAGGCTCGTGCCAACTTTGTCTAGGGACGCCTTCCATCCTTACCGAAACGTTATTCAATGGGTGAGCTACTGTTAAGCGGCTATTTTTGAATCGTGAAATTTTGGCTCTTTTAGACTTGCTTTAATAAGACTGTGATTTAGTTCATTTAAATGGTCTTATTTTATGTCTCAAGTTTCAATTACTTTGGGAAGGTTCGTTACGAAAATGCGGGTGGTTTTACGTAATTTAAACAGAGTTCATCGTCATCTAGCTACCTAACGCTATTTATTCTATTACTCCCGCTTAATGAAAATTCTGGGAATAAGATCCCTTTCTTAGTACGGGTAACTAAGTGCACTTACATCCCAAAATGCATTCAAGCCAACTGCCAGCGTCCCGAAACATCGCGTCGAGTTTCAGTTTTCAAATTATTCTGGAAACCCCATTGTCCCGAAGGCATTTAATTTAAAAATCCATCCGAAAGTAGGGTTTGTTGACTCCGTGGGTATTTTCATATTTTATCCCACGGTTTACTTCCTACAACGAGGTTGTTTTTGTGACCCCGACTTCCGCACCTTCACCGTTCTAGAAAATATTAAAAAGAAAATCTCAAAGGAATATTTTAGAGGCAGGAAATACCGTTTTAAGGCCATTCGTAGTGAATTTAATTCTATCATTATTTACAATTAAAATAAGCATCGGTTTCATTCTCAACCACACCCTGGTTTCTTCATATCAATTCGATCGTGGGAAATTTCGTGGGAGTTGTTATACTTAATTGTGAAAATGCATTGGGAATGAATATGAAAGTCTTAATTAGATATTCAGACACGTATATATGTTCTACGAAGTTTCTCCTCGTACTCTACTGATAGTACCTAATTTACTCGCTAAAATATGTGTATATAAAGGAACCAATTCTGTTCATTATAGATTAATAATTTTCTTCTTTCTCATATAACATGAACGTTGATTTCCAAATTTCTTTCACTCGTTAATGGATACTTAGTTTCAGCTACTTTTGGCTGTATTTGTAAAAAAAACGAATTAAATGTAATATATGTTATCTGGCCATAATCTATGTGTATACTTTTATCAAAAAGGTCTTACTGTATTGATCCATTCCTTTTCTTTTATACGCTTTACAGCTCATTGTGTTAAATTGATTCAGCTTCCATTAATTCTACAGTTTGATTCTTTTAGAGTTAAATTAAATCCATCGGAAGATGTTTCTGTTTATTTTTGTTTGTAGCACACCAAGAGTAGCCTCTTTACTACTAATCAGTGGAAAATAGGCCGTACTTCTTTAATTAAATGCACTTATTCCGTGACGTGCTCTCTCTCAATGGGTGATTTGATAATCACAGTAGCGCAGATTTGTGGCCTTTAGATGGGGCATTGAAAGAGCAGAGGTCCGGCAATCCGCCAGTCAAGTGCACTTTCTCACCACTTCTTCATTCGTTATTGGGCGTAGGATTGGGACACGTGTACCTAGTCTAGACGTCGAACGAACGCATCAATCTCGCCTCTTTTTACAGCGACGAGCATCATGTAGGCAAAGATTGCGACCTGCCAAAGGGCGTGTTGACTTCAAGACATCCATTCATTCCTTTCGTCTCATAATTAATCGGTGATTCTCGCACAATGAAAGGGGATATCTTAGATTATCAGTTTTTGACCTCGGTCTTTTCATTCCTATTGGTTGGAACAATTATTATTGCTATCTATGCACCGATAAAACGTGCTGTTTTCCATTTTGTCAAATCTTTGATCGTGCCGCTGAATAGCGGAGAAAGATTAGATTAAATTTTTCGCGTTTCTTTCGAATTGCTATTCTTGTATGTGGATTGTTAAAAGCACGTAATTTTTGCTCGTGCGGATTGGTTGAAACTCCTTCAGTGGAATTGGTATCTGTGTGTTTGATTTCAAAAAAGGAATTCGATTTATCCTAAGCAGTAAAGTATCTACAACTTCTTAAGTAAAGCGAATTTTATTTGGAGTTCAATGTAATTTGTTCGTGTACCTCAATTAATTCGTTATTAGTGAGTATATTATGCCATATAGCTTTCGTATAAAATAGAAATTTCTATATTTTTCTTAACTATATTGTTCGAGAAATATAATCCAGGAGAATGAGTAATCGATTTTAAATGTCATATATTTTTTTTGTTACCAAGCCGGATTAGAATAATCCTCGCCATGTATCTGTTTATCTTTTTCCCTGTACTTTATCTACCAAAGGTAGGGATGTGCATTTTTCTTGCTCTCATCATTGCCTTTGTCGGTTTCTACGAGCTTATCTTTAGAAGCATTAGGATGTTCACGTCTGATTTGTAAGATCTTGATATAAATTTATATCAATCACTCTCAAAAAACCCGTGCATGAGCCATGTTACCGAGTCGTATATAGATTTATTACGGAGCTATGTTACGAGATAAATTTAGAGCTCTTTTATCGGTAGAGGGAATTAAGATTCATCCAGCGTCTGCGAATTCTTCCGAGGAATTAAATCTTAGATTTTCCTCACGACTTATCGATAGCTTAAGGCAGAGCCTAAGTTAGTTATGAAGTTAGGTTTATCTCACTGCTATTATTTTATCGCGCAGCAAGTTTCTCACTCGGAGAGAATGTTTTATCTCTGAGTGAAACTGTTTACCCATCCTCCTCATGACCTTTCTAGAAAAACGTTTCGTTTTTGTTATTCCCTCGCCCAATGATATAAGAAATGGGGAATTCCAATCTGTGACGTATTTATCAAATGTGACGCTTCTGTAGTAAGGTGACACTTGAGAAAGGATTGTTATTTTCACTATCGAGTAATTAGCCGCAATGTCATGACTTGCGGAAGATTTTATCTCGGAATGAAATGGGCCGACAGAAGTTAGACTTTAACTCGTATAAAGAGCTCAGGAGGTTTAGATGAATCGGTGATTTTTGTCATGGAAAATACGGCCTTGTTCTTCTAAAACGTCCCTGTTCGCCCACATCAGTTCGAAATAGCGTTATTTCAGCCGGTTTGGCAAAATGTCAAGAATATCTTCGTTATGTTTCTTTTTCAGAGTCATTCCGATTTCCTCTTCCCAACAGTTGATTTCCTCTTGGGAAGAAGTTCTTTGAAGGCTTCTACAGCACTTTTTTTAGTAATTTTACAGTCTGTTTTTTGTTTTCGGTAAAAATGTGTTTTTGTTTAGATGGGATTGTATTTAGAATACGTATCATATGCAAATGCATGTTTATCAGTTCTTTTTTTGAGAATTTAAAGAGTACGGACCTGTTAAATTATTATACGTAAAAGTATCTGCTAAAGGTTGTCGTAAATAACACTTTTCCAGATTTCTAGGTATATTATGTTCTGAATCTAAAATATTATTTTGTCTCGAGCGCCTTATTATCCCTTGTCAATACTTCAGAAAATATATTCCGAAGTGAAATACTTTTCTCATCAAATATAGGATGATTACTTGAGAAATAAACGCTCATGTTCCGGTAGAAAATGAGGAATTTAAAGTAATATTTATGTCTATATTTCATGTTATTAACATTTCAGATTTTTGAATGACCTTTTCATCTCTAATTCTGATATGAATCAATAAGATCTTAATTTATAACTGGAAATAGGGTCTTGTTATTTAAGATAACGTCAATTTAATGTATTTCGTCGAATAAGTAAATAGAAGTGAAAAAAGTGACATGAATGGGACTATATGTTTCAGGGTTACGAGTTTGAATCCCAGTCCTGTCGCTATTTTACAATTCTGTTTAACTATTGCGATAAAGTAGCACGAATAATCGTGCCAAGCTAATATCTACCTTTCCTTATTCTTGATTAGATCTGTAAATTGAATGTTTTCGCTTGTTTATACCATGAGGCAGTAGTCTATAAATTATCCTGTATTTCTTGTCTTATCCCCGTCAAAATCGATTTGATTAAGTCGTCATTATTTGACATATACGCAGTAGAAATCGATCCTCAAAGTCAAAAAGGAGAGCGAAAGAAGTATTCAAGTTGCACATCTCCACCGACATCTCCGAAGTCACGATGCGAAACGTATTGCTCGAACGGATTGCAGTTTCTATATCTGTTTTTTGCAATGAAAAATAATGCGTCACGAGCGAATAGGGTTTCTTATATTGCGTTACGGTCGGAAGGCCGAATCTAGTTCCAGCACGTGCGAAATTCGTAAATTGGCAACGATTTCGCAAAAAAAACGTCCCGGAAGTTTTTAGAGGCGTAGCGCTCTTAAGGTCGCGGTAGTGTTTCGAAATTAAAGGAAGAGCCTCCGAAATGGGTCTAGGACGTATTAGCGAGATTTTTCCGGGCGCTTTTGTGAAGATAAGTTTTTGGAGCGGACACTCCTTTTTTATCGCAAGTGTTTCCGTTCCCAGAGAAGTAAATAAGTAAATGGAGCAAAATATTTGCGCCACGAATGGATCGTTTTCTTTTTCTGTGATGGTCTATGGTTGAATAGCTCCCTAACTCGAATTGTGGAAGTAAACTTTTTACATTTCTCTTCGTATTAGGTCATACGATACGACAAGGATATTTTTTTGTAGTTACTAATGTTTTCGGTGTGAATTGGTTGTAATAGTTTTATTTAAAGATATCTCCAAGGTGTGCAGTATGATTTTTTTGTTTAAATTAATCCCTCTAGAGTATATTTTTCAAAATTCTTTTGTTTATATAAGATCACTTTTCACTAAAAAGGTTAAATAGAATTGGATAATGGCGATGTGACTGGGACTCGAATCCAGGCCCCCTTTTTCTGCCTGGAAAGTTGTGGACCATTGCATATATATTCTTATTTAAATCGCTCGAACTCATGGTTTTAAATTATTTTTATCTTTCCGTACTCCTTTCATATGTCGATTCTAATGATCATGACCTTTTTCCTTTTATTTTATTTCGTAAAATCGTACTTTAAAGGGTAATGTTTGATGTATTTAATTTTATGAAATCCTTTACTATATCATTATATATGAGTGGTCTTATGAAACTAACTTTCGCTTTGAATTAATAAAGGCATATTATTATTATTAGGAGTTTGCATTAACCGTTTGAGGATCAGTTTCGAAATATACTTCAGTATGTGACAACATTGTTATTTCTTTTAATTTTAAAAGACGTACAACGTATACTATACATGCTAATTTTTACTATTATTCCAACCCCTATGTCAGGTCTTTTCCAGTTCTACGTGTTTTGTTTTTAGTTTTCTAATTAAACTCTGCAGCTCCATTTTATGTTGGAATGAAGGTTTTTAGCATTGTATAATAGAGTAATGCCAAACATAGTCTCTTCTTATGCTCATTCAATTATGGTAAATGGCACGGCAATGGCTGCCTTAATTCTTGAGTTAGGTTGGTTTTATTTTGGTTGGTATTTATTGGTGGTTCGACCAGTTTTCAGTAGATGAGATGTCTCACGGATAAACTTGTTTCAGTATCGTCTCTTTGGAAAAACGTCCGGAATCGTCTTAAATTCGGATTATAAATGTTTTTATTTTATTTACGTTTCGCTTCATATCGACGCTGAATATTTTTTGTAGCAATTTTTTCTGCAGAACCCAATTCTCGGGAAATTTGCCTTTCGCCAATATTTCGATGCTTCGAGAACGGGAAAATTATTTTTCAAATTATGCTTGCGGACCCTCGGTGACTGTGCCTTCCTTTCTTTATGTCATTCCCTTTATTACCTCATATATAACCCTTCCTCTTTTTTCCTCTCTCTCCCAGATCAATAATCCTCCGTCTCCAACCCTCTCCCCTTCTCATCTTCTTTCTTCCTCAGATCTCCTTTCATCACCACTTGAATCATTCATGCAGCCTCCCTCCCTCCCCCTTCACGTCAAGTCTCCGGCTGTTTCCAAGGAAATGCTCAGTTTTCTCTCGAGCACAGAGAGGAGTAATCTCTTTTATGTAAACATCTATGCGCGCACCGCCCTCCGATGGCATTTAGAAAAGATTCTTCTTTTTTTTCCGTCCCTCTAAGGTTCGCGTAGGCGCAAGGTCGAATTTTTTGCGGATGCGGTCATTAGCTTCAGGCGAGAGAAACGGTTGCTTTGCGTAATTTGCCGTAAGAAAGTCGGCACGTAAATGTGGGAAGTTTTTGAAGACGAATGTTTTGCGAAGGAATTGGACGGTTCATGGGTTATTTAAGAACTTTTTGATGGTTATAAATTACCGCAGAAATTTAGAAAATACGTGCTGTTTTGTGTGAAAGAATGGGATGGATTTTTGGGGATTCAGTGCGTGAAAGCGCGAGCAAGAAGTTTTTCGATTAGTTATTTCCATGCTGCTTTACTCATGTAGGTTAATTCGCAAGGCTTGGTTTTGTACTAAAATCTTGTTCGAATACGGTGTGTTGTAATCATCATCGTCATAAGTTTTCTGGCTTCTGATACGTCTGTGATTTGATGTTAAAACGATCACTCCACTTTTGTATATTTCTGCTAGAGTTTAGAGATCTTAATAACTTTGTTTTGTTTGTTTTTCTTAAGATTTTCCATTATAATTCATCATAATAATAATATTTTGTCTTATATTTAAGAGTAATAGAAGGATCAAGTGATATAAGATAGATGCTAGACCAAGTCGTATTGAAAATTCGTTCCTATCGCGATCTATACGCAATAACTAAAGATTAAGAGGAAAATAGCTCGTATTTTTTCAACCCTTGCCACGTACCGAAGTGGGGAGAACAGGGTTTTTATGTAAATTAAGATATTGTTCCATAAAATTCGCGATATCTTCGAAAAATTGACGCTAAGACCTTGTTCGCTATACGCGATGGGAGGGTTACTTTTTCCCCCTTCACCCTTTCAAAATTCCTGGCTTATATATCGAGGGATCATGCCCCAATTTTTATTTTTACGAGAGTTCGCGACCCAACCCAAAAAGCTTTTCAATTTCGCGAGTAAATTTCGTGTAAAGCTTTTTTCGGAGATTTCCCGCATTCTTTCTTAGAATCAGCGCCGTAGTCCTCGAGAATTATTTGCCAGGGAATCTCCAAATGCTCTCTCACAGAATATTTGAGTGGCCCCTCTCTCTTCAAGATGAATGGAAATGTTATCATACCCACGAGAGCTGTTCAAATTTGGAGGAAAATGCGTCCATTTTATTATCGCGTCTCTCTATTGAATCGGTGGCGAATGTTTGTGGTTTCCAGGGATATTTCCGTGATTAAGTTACGGTCGAGAGATTGATTAGTTATGGATGGCTTAACGTTTGAGGTTTTTTTATAGAGCTGGAAATTCCAGTTTACGTTGAGAGATTCCGAACTCGCCGAATTTTTCGTGGTTTTTTGATAGCCGTTGTATTATTTTCGTATTCGTATTATTACTAAGGTTTTCTCAAAGGGTTTCCAGGCTTTAATGTTTTGGATGAACATTATGATAATGCTCTGGTCTATATTCTCCATGTATCTCTAACTATGTATGTATGTAGCTATACCTATATTATCCATGCCGGGGTATTCTCTCTGGTTTATATCTTGTATATAGTAATACTTACCGGACATTTTTTATGAATTATGAAGAATATACATGTATACTCTCTTATTGATGTGTTTTTCTTGTTTGCTTCTATCCTATGCTTAGAGAGAAACTGAGATATGATTACATATGTAAAATACATATGTAATCATATTACAATTATATATATATATATTACATATGTATTTTATTTGAACTATTGAAAATTTGTGATATAAGAATGATTGTATAAATATAATTATCTTGTAGTTTCTATCTTGCGTTCTTATCTTTTCTCAAATTTTAATTATTTACTCTGTTCCTTAATTAGTGTGAAATAACTGGTAATTGGAATTGGATTGGAAGAGCAATTAAATAAATGATATGTTTTCATCCTTAATGCATTAATGTCTTCCATCCGGGAAATTTTCAATTTTCTCGTTTGGAAAGATTATCGTTACCATGAGAAACCGCTTCAGAGTTTCCTTCTTCTCTTCCCATAAATAAATTGGTTCTTCACTCCAAAATTGCATTGTCTCGAATTTACGGAGGGTAATTCAAGTAAAATGGATGGAAAATCAGGTTGGTTCTTCCTGAAAATAAATTGGTGATTCCGAATTCATTCTTAATCCAATCAGGGCTCCGTTTATTTTCCGAGTCTTACGTAGCTGAAGGTTGAATTTCTCTTCTCAGGTTACTTACTTGTTAATGGAGGATGTTTGGTGTATTTTTATACTTACATGTTTAAATTGTTATTCATTCGTGTTTAATCCGTTGTGAAAGTCAAAGAAAGTGGAAAGTATTTCAATATGACTTAACAGTTCTTGGCATGAATTGACATGAATAGAGGCTGACAAAAGATACGGTGTCTCAAGTTCATTGGATTTTTTTTATTGTGGGAGAAAGGCTGATTGGCTTCATATAATCTCTTTATATACTCTTAAAGGATGGTAGCTTTATTATCGGTGGGTATTTTTACTGTTATCTTAACTCATCTATACTGCCATTGACGTCAGGTGTTTCCAATTTTCAATTCTGTTCGAGTATTATTTCTTAGAGTAGTGATTATGTTCTAGAAGGGTTGGATGAAAATTTTCCTTACTTACATGCATCTGGTCTTATAGCTGTAATTTCGCTGTGGTCCAATTATGCATCTACGATTCTGTAATTCCTTCGTTTCAAATAGAAATGCGCTAAATGGAACTCAAAGAGATAAAGAGTTATCTTCCAAAGCGTTTCGCTAATCGCTCTTAATCTTCCGGGTCAGCCTCGAAATTTTTAATCTATCTTTCCTTTGAAATTGCATTTAACGGGAACATGCAACTCCATTAACACCTCGAGTCGTTATCGGTTCCTCCGCAGATCTTTCCGAAAGCATCGATAAAAAGTAAAATCGCCGGATTAGAAATTTTCATCATTCGCACGAAAAAGTAGTTCGGGTTTAATCGACTCCGGAAACTGTGTCAGAGCAGTAGACGTGCGCTATCGTCATTGTGTCAGCTCCCGATGGAGATTCACCGATGAGCTTAGCGATCCCAAGGTTTTTATTTTTTTTTGATGGATGATTTGACGAGAGCCGTAAAAATTGATGGCTCTGGTTTTTGTATCGGAGCCAAGGGCAGCTTTAGATGGACGTAGAGCGAAATTAGGGGAATTGAAAACCACGACGTCAACCCGAGCACAGTGCCCGTCCGACCTCACTTATTCAGGGGAACATTCCCATGAGCCTTTGCGGATTCAAAAATGGGACGAGTATGCACGAGTTGGCTGGATCCTTACCAACTCTTTTGCATATACGGGGTACGGGGCTCTATCTCTCTCCGTGACAGGGAGTTTATCAACGCTATTTTCAGGAGCGAATAGATGATCCGATGGTGGAATTATTCATTCGGCCTGTAATTATGCCTTTGCTCCAAATTGAGTGTGAACACGGACGAGTTGATGCTGTCCGTGAAGTCGTACGCTATTGGTAATTGTTGATTTTTCAAGCATTAAGGCTCGTAACTGCAGATAAAAATATCTGCTTGATGGTTCAAGGTTAAATATTCCCGTATATGAAGTGAGAAGTATTAAAATTAGTGGAATGATCAGGATAATCATTATGTGAATTACTGAACTTGGATCAATAATTAGCCCAATTATGCCTCATGTTATTTTAGATCCTTCGTATAGTTGCTCTGTAAACTTATTCCAAAGAAAAGGTTGTGAGCTTCCTTGCGGGGTAAATTGTGGGAGTGTTTCCGTGTACAAAAAGGAGTAATTTGAGCTATCTAAATGAAGAGCTAAAAGTATAAATTTTTGTTAACATTTTGCCCCCAATAATTCTCTCAGCAGTTAACTTAACGTTGTTCCTTATTCGTTGTATTATTTGATAAATTTAATGAGTATGAAATCAAAGGAAGTTCGAATTCGTGTAGTGACAAAAAGATTTGTAGACATTTTTGGTCCTGGGAATTGTGGAAGTCAAAAGATGACTTATTAATTTTTCGTGTATTAGAGAAACATTATATTAGGCATTTGTTGTGATGGAAGGTCACTCGTCTATCCTGTTTTTTTACGAAAAATCAATCAATTTTAATCTTAAAATTAGTTTATAGCTCAAAAAGGTCAGTTAAATGAAACCTTTCTTCAAATCCTAAATCCAAACGGAGATAGAAATCGGAGAATGAAAACAGCTGTTCCTGTAAACGTAAAGTTTGATTAACCAAAAGAAGCTACTGTAGCTATTGTTGAGATATCCTTCATAATGAGTCATTCAAATTGGCTCGGCCAACAAACGAAATATAATATCATCGATGCTTATGAATCCGTGGCCTATAATTCGTTCCATCGAGTGCCAAACGCATGGAATGTATATGTATAGATTAGTAGCTCGGCGGGAGTACATTTCCTCACGCCCTCCCGCGGGTCGCCCAGAAGACGTCTTCCGCCTCCTAGGTTGGCATAGTCTGCATCCCGGACGGTCCAAGATACGCCCCCACTCGGTCCCTGCCAAGTGGATTCGGTAGCGCTTAACAAGTTCGTCCTCGAACGCCTCTTCTTTTAGCTAACAGAGTTTTCCCACGCGACTACCATTCTCCAATTCACCCCGCTTTTCTTCGCTCCATTTTCACTAGACTTTAACACTCTTTCCGCTCCCACAATTTACGTCGTCGGACGAAATTTCTCGCTCATCACTTATGCCGTTTTTCATCTGCCAGAGGTACTTCATTGTTTGCACCCGCTAGGTTCCGCAGTAACATTTATCAAGTTTTTATCAAGCGGGGAGAAGCTCGGAATTATTCTTCCCTTAACGCTATCTCTTTTAGGTATCATTTCTCGTGCGCAAGATTTGGATCTTTTCTCTGTAGGATTGAATCGGAATCGTCAAATCTTTTTGCGATTGTATCTCGTAAAATTATCCGTGACTCAATTTTTCTAAATTTCGTCCGAATGAAAAATCTTAGATATTCTAATCTTTCTTTTCATTATGTTTTCATTAGTTTTTGTTTCCTCGAACGTTTCCCACTCGCTGTGGTTTTTTTAATCTTTTTTTCCACGTTGTAATGGGTTTTCATCATTTAAAGTTATGATTCTCTTAATATTTTTAAATTATGCCAATCAAGAAGATAAGTGATTACGTAAATCACTTTCATAGAATATTCTTATGAAATTTTCTATTTTCATGGTTTCTTTATTGAAGTTTCGAATGAAATGATTTGTATCCTTCTTAATGCCTGTATATATTGTATAAGGAGTGTATTATATATTTATATATAAACCTATCTATAGGCTTTTTTATGTTATATCAATGTAGCCGATTGAAAGTACATAGTTATCTAATTAACATTCATATATACATATCATATACCCAAAAATTATGTTCCAAACGCTCTCTCATATACTTTTTTGACAGTTCATCCTGCTCTTTGTGTAGTCCTGCGTAATTTCACTTTGTTCTCCCGTCTTTTCTCATGAACTCTACCTTCAATTACTTTGTTCACCAAAGCATCTCTTTAATTTTTTGACCCACCCATTTCCTCTGGCGTTCTTTATTGCTTCAATCAAAATCCTCTCTCCCATCACGGTCCCAGTGATTTCGCGTTTGTTTTCCCATCAGCGAAGTTTTAGAAGCATTTTTATCCCCACCTGTTCTAACCGTCGAATCTGTCCGCTATTTATACACGTTTTTGTGCCATTGAAGTTTATGTTTGGGATTCGTTAATTATATGAGTGTAATTTTGTTGACTAGAGTTATTTTTTCAAATTTTCATTCTAAATTATATTTCGTAGGTGTAGAAAATGTTTTACGAAACGCTACGTTTCCATAGGAGCACGATGTTTTGGAATGATTGTATACATTCTTTCTGAACTATGCGTCAGTGTAATATCATCCTAATTTGTGTGATCTGTAGCTTCTTATCGCAAAATCTGAATAGCGTTAATAATTATTATTACTTTTAGGAAATACTTTCCTAAAATTCTTCTTCGGCAGTTTTGAAAGTGTTATCTCGTTGTTTTGTTACGAGTGAGAAATTCAGTGGTTAGTGTGCATACGGTCTTAAGATTAAATGGCAAAAAAGCTTTATAGTGCCATTCTTATCCACAATAAGGACATTTATTATTATAGAGAGGGAATACTGTGGTGTTGTTATGAATAGAACCCTTTTCCCCATTTGGAACCCCATTCACTGACATCTATTTTAATATTTCCTTCGTATCGCAGTCAATATTGATAAAAATTGTACCGAACTACCTACAAATCATGTCGGATTTATCGTTTTGGTAAACCGATTCCGAATTCAATTCAACGGAGCTTCTCACGCAAGTGGTACCATTTACAAGACACACGATTCGCATAGGGAAATCCGCACACCTCTCGCACCCCGTCGCGTTAAATTTCAGCCTATCGACCGGTCTTTACCTTCGCTTACAATATCTTATCATAATTCAGTCGTTTCCATTCGCTTTGCCTTGGTTCATCTCTTCCTCAACCATTCCCTTACCTCCTCCTTCTTAGGCATTCTTTACCCCTCGCTTCCTTTGTCGGTGTCTAGTGCTTTGATCGACTCTATTCCCAATATCTCCTCGTACCAATCACTCTTTCGGCCGTGTCCTTCCTTCCTTCTTCAGCCATTCTATCCCGAAGCACGCGCTATAGGACATCGCAATTCGTCACGTCTTCTTATTCATCCGGGTGTTGATTCTTACTATATTTAGTAGCGAGGATGCCTTCCCCAGCGATTTGACCCACTTCAGAACTTTTCCTCTACGTATATTCAATATTGTCGCGTTATTTATAATTTATTCGGCCCGAGAAGTTTATTTTTTTATCTCGTAAAAAATGCAGAGGTGTCTCTCTCTAAAGAGTTTAACGTCGCTCTCTTGAGTTATTTTGTCATGCCGCGAGGGAATTTATTTTGTTTCGTCCTCCTAGAAGTGTTTTTTGGATTTGTCTTTTGAATCGCTATTTTTTGGTGTTGAGTTTCTGTTTTTTTTTTTTATTTTGAATTGTGTGGTGATTGGATGTGTAGTTACGAGTTTGTATCGACGTTTTTCCTCAATCATTTTTTCGTATTTTTTTCTCTTTAAATTACGTAATTTTATCCTGACCTCCACCTTCTTTTATTAACTTTTATGGAAAAGGTGAAATGAGTTGAGGTAGATGGTAGAAATGCACTACGCAGCCTTATCCTCTCACATTAAAGAATCAATCTATTCTGTCCAGAATTACGTGTTAATTTAATCTTCTCCGAGAATTATCCATGCATGCAATAGCAATTTTTAATCTGCCAGAAAGGTTTTCGGATGTAGCATATGCTTATTTTGTATAATTGCTTTCTTTTTCTGGTGTTCATTACTTTAAGTGCGGAAGTTTTATTAATAAGGTTATGAGGAAATGAAAGAGTTCGATCCATGTATGGGAGCGTAATTTTAAAGGAAGGTGAGTAACTGAAATAAGATGGGAATGATTACTTGCTTCGTTATCTCATGATAGGACAACGACCTGAATGTTGATGTTCAATTGTTATATTTCCTTGTAAGTTGCGTGTTATAATATCCTTGTTAGGCGTGGGTGTTACGAAAATGTTATTAATTTTTTAATTGGATGGACTTCATATACTCTCTGGATCTCTGAAAGAAATTGTTGGCTTACTGAAGGTTTATACTGATATGTTTTTAATTAAATTTTCACGAAAAATTGTTTATAATTATCAAAAGGCAAGATTTTTTTCACTTGGTTACACTAAATATTAAAATGTTCAAACAGTTAAAATTTAATGAAAACTTAATGATCAATAATGAATATTAATCATTATTAATCAATATTCAAACAGGGAAAGAACTTTACATGTTATTTATCAGTTAAATTTAATATATCAGCTTGAAATTGTACGAGTAAAGACATTCTTGCGTCTACATTCTTCGCATACCTTTGAGAGTTCATTAAATGTTATTTTTTGCGAAGAATTATCAATCTTTGCATTCCATATCTTCTTTAATTTAAACTCTGTCCTCTGACGTCAAAATCGCGTCGGATAAAAATCGGAATATCGCTGCCTCAGGAGTTGAATCAGACCTTTAAGGTGACACTCGTCTCTGAAGACATTCCACTCAAAGCCAAGAAGAGAAGTTCATTAATAATACATTGGAAATCCTGCTGGATGACGCCCCTTTAAGTTGGAATCTCAGGAGCATCGGAAATCGATGAAGCAGTTGTTTCGCGAAGAGCGTTCGTGCGTAAGTATTAAAGAAGGCATTCTCGGCGAGGAATGAGGAAATTGCATCTCCGTTGTCCGTCCGTTTACGTATTTCCTAATAGAAACCAGAGGAAGCATTCTTATCCCAACCTCATGAATTTAACGCGGGATCGGGTGTACTGTTAGAAGGGCTAGACGGAAAGCAGGAATATTAGTGCCACGATCAAACGTTGGTTTTTACACGTTGATGTAGTCGTATAATAGTTCTTTAGGAATTTTTTAAATGCGTAAAAATTATAATTTATCTTTAGCGTTTTAGAAATATTGTGTATCTATAAAACTGGCTTCTTCCATTTATTTCTGGTTGATATTTTTCCGTTTAATTTCAATTAGATCTACTGTAATACTTAGAACATACTGGGGAATTTACCCTTTCGTATTCAAAGTCGTGTTAGAGAGAGAGAAATTAAATTCGAAATCAATAGTCATAATATCAATTAAAATTATCTTCAGAATAAGAACTTTGCATATGAATAGATTTTTTTGTGAGTTTAGAGAGTCCTTTATACAGCTGTGAGCGAAAACAATCATTTTCAGCTTTAATAATAAGGTTATACAATTATACGAAGTCTAGATATTATGGTCGAACTCAAGAACAATAATATAATAATAAAACAATAGAAATATATTTATCGGCAAGGAAAGCAAGGAACATTATTGAAAATCTATTCCGACGAAATACTAATATATTAGTCGATTATTAATAATGGATAGATTAATTTTGTTTAATATATTCATACCTTTCTATCGGAAGTGTCTAGTAATCAGATATACTTCAGCTACGATCTCATTTTAAATATCCTTATTAATTTTTACTCTGTGAATAGCCAGTTTTAAAAGTAGTATATTTCTTATAATTTGTATTATCTTTCCGCTTTTTCACTTTAATATGCTTTAACAGGTTCTTTTGTTTATGAAATATAAGTGGAGAATCGATTTAATCAATGTCGTTTGTTGATGGAGAAGTTTGTTTCTAACCTTTCGCCATAGAGTCTTCATTGTTTAAAGATCGCAATTGATGACAAAAATATCATAGATTCCCGCGTCCATTAGACACCCAACAATTTCGAATCGATCACAGAGACACTCATTTACGTCACATTAATCAAATTCGAGCGCTCTTAACTCGCTTAAAATATTTCCCTCGAAGGGAAAAAGAAAAGAGAAAAGAGCGCTTCCCCCCGCAAGTAGTAGGTTCGCGATAAAAAGCCCTTGATTGGATCGGAGAGAGAGAGAGTGCCCCGTTTCGGGGCCCCCTTTTGAAAGCCGAACTTTTATTATGCATCGAATCCTATAGAGTGAATCTATTCCTAGCGCACGCATTTACGCTCCTCGTGGAATTGCGTGGAATGTGCGGAGATCACGTGACCGCCTCTGAATCGATGCAGAGATCCCGTGTTTTTCTCCACGAATCGACTGCTCCTTATTGATCTACAGGAGACGTTCAACTCGCCTCCAGAGTAGGGAAAATACGCAGATTACAGTCTCACTGTCGAGTGCTCTAGCTCCTCCTCGATAAACGATTAAGTACTCGGAGCCGAATGTGCGTGTTAAGTGTCTACGGGAGCATCGACCCTTTGACAGCCGCGATGTAAAAAAATGCGCTGTAAATATCCGTTCCTGCATTCGCGTATGGGAACGTGGTAAGGTGTAAAGAGAAGCGGGTGTAAATTGCTCTGAAATCTACCGTGTGAGTTGGTCCGAACGTACTGTGAAAAGGAGTGTTTAAGTTTGGTTATTGTTGTGGGTGTGAATGATGCTGGAAGGGGTAAATTTAATAATGATGTAGTCAAAAATACGATAAGGGTGTTACGTGAGTTTTTAATTGTTTGATTGTTGTAATAATGAGACTTTATTGGTCCAACGAAATGGTTTGCAATATTTTTTATGAAAATCCGTCATCATTTATTTAGTGAATACGATGAGATTAAATGTGCACGTGTATGGTACAATTCAATAAAGTTTTGATGTACCATAATCACGTTGTTGCTCAATATATGCTTGGGACTCGATATTTGTATGAATCCGAGGTTTTCTGCATTTAAACTGAACCTGAAGGTAGAACATGCCTACTAAAATGTGCTGTTAACTAAATTTAAAAATGGGTATGATTATCTCTGACAGAATTCAAGGAAGTAGAAAGACAAACATTTCGAAAAATGTAGATGATGATTAAATCCAATTTGTTTTGCATTCACAATTCCAAAATGTTTTTGTTTAAAAAAGGCTACAGCTATCACTTTCATGTTTGAAAAAATACTTTAACATGCTAAGATGCGGTATTATAATTACGGAATACAAGACAAGCGGATTGTTCCCCATCTATGACAAGATTTTATGGCGAAAGTTCTCATTTCTAAAGTTTATATAAGTTATGAAAACGAGCCTTCGCTATGTTGAGTAAAATATCCCGTTTCCACATTTCGGTAGCTACAGGTTGAGGATACGCGCGTCTTTCATAATTCATCGCGTTAATGATCAAGATGTTACCAAGAGACTCGTTTCTAAAGTTGATTTAAGTCAACAATAAAGCACGAATTTCGTGTAATCAACAATGGGCTGTTAACAAATGTTTCATGATTTTTTTTTGTAATTCGCGTCTCAAAAAAAGAAGGGATAACATGGGCGTGTATACTTAGGCTGACAATTTTTTAAGTGAAATCATTATTTTTCTTGAAACTCCCACGTGCCACTCTATACCATAAGCGTTCTCCTGCCTTTAATCTTTCGGCCTAAGTTCTTAAGAATACGAAGTGCAGGTGGCTCTCTCCGTATGAATAATTTTCGTATCTCTCGCAAAGGACGACTTCGTTTAGGAGTATGCAACGTGTAAAGTTCATCTGCAGAGATGAGCGAAGCGTTTTGTAGGTTTACGTAAGGTTTTGACATTCTTTATGCTGTAAGTAATACAGGGAAAGAAAAAATTAGCTCTAGGTAAATGTAAAGATGGGAATTTTAAATGAAAAGTTAAGTTTTCTGGTGCTTAATGCGGTATTTTATTCATATTTAATTGTGTTATCTGTATTTAAAGTATAATTTTCTTCTGTTAACAGTTTTTACCCAATTACTTTTGTTTAGTTTTGGTTGAGGTACTAATTTCTGATTTTTTAATCGTATTTAATAAGTTTACCTAGAGAATTCATTTTAATTAATAATTGTATTGGAATAACGTAATTATGTTACGAAGAAATACGGCAAGCTTAAAGGGAAGGGTATTATCATTAATTAGGAATTTTTAGTATGAATTATGTTAGATTTTTAAATCTTAAATCATTTAAATAACAGCTGAAGTACATGCTGCGAATGCTTTAGATAATTTTCAACGATTATATCAGTCCTTAAAGCTGATCGATGCACTTTCTTTACTCGTATGTCATACTCTTCGGAGATTATGATCTCAATATTGTCATCTTTTATTAGTTGACCTTCTATATTCGAATCTGTTTGAGTTTTAAACTCGAGTCAACTCGACGGGACCTCAAATTGCTTTTATTGGTGGAATAAGGTTACGCCTTTATTGCCAATTATTGAGCACGAGTCTAAAAATCGAGAAAGGAGAAGTTACGTCGTTTCCCAGAGCGCGATTTTCCGTAAATGAATATTCAAAATAGGGGGATTCCTTCCGCGCCTCGATTCGGACGAAATTAAATCATCCTATCTTTCCGAATGTTTGCTTTCGTCAAAAAAAGGAAACATTTTGTTTCTCCACCGAACGAATTTCCTTCACTTTTTTATCCTCCCGCCATTTACTTCGCGGAAACTTTTCGCCATCGCCATCCCGCCTTCATTTCCTTCTTTCTCATCCCATTTATATCTTTCACGCCGACTCTATCTCCTTAATTTCGTTTTAAAGGGGCGCTCCCATTCGACAGACTCATTCGATTTCCTTCGTGGCGCAGTCTCCAAGGAATAAACGTTCTCTCGTCAGCAATATCCTCAAGCTATTATAAAACAGCGGATGGGTTTATATTGGAACGTTTTTGGCGGATGGGTTGTTGGGTTTTCGGCCAAGGAATAGGATAGTTTTATTTAGAAGACGTGGAAGCAAAAATGCGATCTTTTTCCCTTCGTCCGATAGGGTTCGGTCGCCGATTACGTTTTTGTTTTGCGTAAATGTTTTATGAATCCGAGGACCGCGTTAGTTTCTCGATTTAGAAAGGGTTGAAGTCCTAGGAAATCGATTTTCATGCTTCCTTGCCTCAGATTAGGGTGCGGTCCGTTGTTTGACAACATCTGCGTTTGAGGTTTCTGTAATGAAACTTGCGACACGATGAAATATGCAGCGGAACCTATTGTCGTCTGTGGGCTGATGACATTTATTGTTGGTTAACAATGGTCTAAAATGATGGGGTTTGTCGAACTTACATTGGAAAATTCCTACGGTCCCAGACTACCCAGGAATTGTTGTCTACAATGTTCCGTTATGAATAGATTACTTAAAATAAGGGTTGTTTACTTCTACTCGCGTATGTGATATTGAAATTATCCCTATTGCGTGTGTATTGAATATCTGATAATGAACTATGTATTTTTTGTGTATTTATTTATATGGCTTCGTTTACACGAAAACGTTTTCGAGTTTTAAAAATTATCTTGTTCTTTCAATGTTCATAGCTTGTAAGTTTATTTATATAGCTCTTGAATTTTAAGTACGTAAATTAATTCTTTTTTCTTTTCTTTTTTAGGTAAGTCACAGTGAGATATCCATACCTTAACCTCCCTATCTGTTATTATACGTAAGTACTGTTAAACCACGAGCCTTCGTCGAGGTATGGGTGTCTGGATAAACCGTTGGCAAATAAAACCAAGTATTTTAATCAAACGTTTCATCCGGCTGACTGAAATGACTGTAAGGACTAATGTGGTTGAAATACGAATTACTTCCTTACATCCTATATTTAAACTTCCGTGTTCAGTGATACTAGAATTTAAAACCGAATGGGTCAATAGCGAAGTCTTCGTCCACCAATTACACTATGCACAGTCATTAAAGTTCATTTACGAAATCTATTGGTTGACGTTAAATTGAATCTTCGATCAGTACGTAATTTTTCAGTACGAAGTTATCCATTAAAATTCATGTAATTTGAGCATTATAAGCTTTGAGTTTACATGAAATAGCATTCTAATGTCTTAATAGGATGGATAGAGCTGCGCCCGTATTACCAGGTACATTTGCATATTTTCATCCGTCTTGCGAAACTCAACTCCGCCACTTATTCGAATCTTACGAAGCGAGCGGAGAATGAATTAGCGAGAGATAGTTTCCGGGAAAACCAAAGTTCGCAAGAAAGGCAAAACCGGGAGCATTATTTATTATTTAGCCGCTTTTCGAGAAACTCAAGTCCGAGAGTATCCAGTCATTTAGAAACTTGTATCTGCCCACAGTAGCCTTCATTGTGTCGAGTGCTCGTTAGAGTTTTCGTAGTAATAAATGCGTTACAAATTCGAATATATCAGATGCACTCTTCCGTTAAGAAGCTCTCAAAATTTAATTCGAGAGACTCTCTTAAATGTCCGTCCATTCATCGTACACGTTTTCTTCGCTTCCACTTCTGGAAACATCGAGCCTCGAAACACGTTCTTCCTTTCCCAGTAACGCTTCCTGCTCACGTCATCTCCATTTATTTTCAACGTCTTACTTAACGACCAGCATAGATCAATTTTGTTGTTTTTTCCGTTGCCTTTCCATAGCGTAATCGTCATTCGTACGACCGTAATATTTTCCATGGCCATCGCCAAGGGAGCGTTTCAATACCGTGAAGATATCGCGCATGATGTGACTCACGGATTTCGTAATTCAGGTGTTTTCCGTGGATTCTTTTACGATCGTGCTTGTCGGTTTATAATTGTGTAATCTTCTTTAATTGATAGAAATGATATCTAGATATAGAGGGTGTTAATGTTGTTGTCGTGGAATTGTTTATCTGAATTATGTAGTGAAAATACAAAGTGTTTTCTATGGGTTTCTAGGAATGTATACATATAGGGTATCCTGGTTCGAGTTTCGTTACTTTCGTTAATTATTTCATGCTTATTTTGAATATAGAAAATTAGGTGCAAACCTTTACTTTTAAGTCATTGTTGCGTCACTAACTTTATGTCCTTGTCGTGTAACTAATTTTAAGTCATTGTTGTAACGGGTAATTAATTGTAATCGCTCATCTCGGCAAAGTATTCTTATATCTTTCAAGACTAAAGGTTTCTCTGTAATTGTTACATGTTCTTTAAATTTGCCGGAATTCACATCTTCCGTGAGAAGTTCATTATTATGTAGTTTACTTACGTACGTTCAGTTCAATTCTATCATAGTTCAGAATTGATGAATATTATCCAACTAAAGTTTAGTAAATTAAATTAGTGTTCAGCAAAGTCTCACGATCAGAATAGAAGTACGTATTTTATTCGAGTTCAAGATTTTATAGCTTTCGACCACTGCAGAGGAATTTGTAGAAGAATCGCCAGCCATCAATATCCGTCGTTGAAAATCCTTCTCACTCTTCTAGTGTTAGGTCAGTTCTTTTTGATCCAATTTCCACGAGTAATTACTCCAAACAAAGTGCTCACTTTTCCTTCGTCTGGGCTCACTCGTGTCTAGTCGTAGTTTCGGATATCACGCCTAATTGCCTCTCGCGCGTAGCAGTCGTTTAATTCGCCGCGTGAAAAAATGCACTTCATTCGCAGAGATCCTTACAAAATTCCAACCTATGGTTACTTCCCTCTCCACCGTCACTTCTGCCGTGCCTGTCGTGACCTCCCGTGACCCGGCGTGGCCTAAGGGTTCACGAACTGACGAGAGAGAGAGGTCCAGGGGTGGCGTAGTCACGGCTGAGTGGATGTCACGTTTATGCACCACACCCCATCCTCCCTCCCTCTAAACCCTTCCTCCTCATCCCCGAAATTTCGGTGGCTCCCTAATATCACATGCACTTTTTAGGGGTTCTTTTGTCGTTTGGGAGGGGTTCGTCGTGCTCTGTCCCGCGAATGTTTTGATCTTGGCGTGTTATTTTAGCTGGAGAGAGCTTTTAAATGCATTTTTTCTTCAGTCGACTCTACTCACCTCGGGCGATGGTTTTTTTCTTAACTTCAGGTGTTTATTTGCATTAATTCCCATGCCAAATTTGGGGATTGTGTTAGTATATTTTCCTGACTCGTCATGTATTCAGTCGGTTGTGCATTTCTTAAATTTTTGTGTGTTTATCAATTAAATATCTCTACCGTTCTTTTCTGTTTCTTTTCTATGGTTTAAATTGGTTAAATGAAAGGTATATAAGTTTTATTGTTGTTAATAAAAATTCTTTCCAAAGAAGAGTACAAATTAATATATATTCTGTTCATTTTACTCTTCTATTTCGCGAATGTTATGGAATTTCTTATTGTAAATGACGTCAAATTGTATTCTTTTTGCTATAAAGAGGTTATTCGATAATGAACGTAATATTGTATGATAAAGATAGGTCGAAAAATTCTCGTACGAGTGATTTTTATCGAATTTGGAGTTGAAGTATCGTGCGAATATTTGGCCTGTCTGCCAAAGATAGTATTATTGAATTTGGTGTTGGAATTATGGATTACTATATGGGAAGACTTACCTTTGCAGACTAATATAATGAATTGTTGAGAATTGAGTTGAGTAAGGTGATCTGTAGTTAGGTGGTGAAATGATGGATGTATCATAAAACGTGAGAAAATGACACCTAAGTTTTATTGCTTATAGATTTAGTGATTAGGATGAAACCTGATAGGTGACAGGAATAAGTAAATGTGAAAATTTACAACTTTACAAAATGAGCTGGGTTGTGCCTGAATACAAAGGTTAAACAAGCAAAAAATCGAGACGTTACTGGGACTCGAACCCAGTTCCCCCTACTTTCCTTTATGATTCACTTCTGTTCAACTTTTCCGTAAAGGGTTAATCTCTAGTCTTCTCACTTTCAAATTTTAATCATATTCAACGTCATGTACGTCTCGAGTCACCATTTGGAAGAGATTCTCAAAGGATCCGTCTGCAAGGCGTGGCATTCAGTCGTCATTGAAACGGTCGGAATGCGTTTCTCGGATAAGGGGCAATGATCACGAAGACGGATTTCGCTCGAATCAAACACTCGGTAATCTAGCAAACGAGTGCGTCACTAAGGCAATCGGGAAATTTCTCCCAGTTGAATCATTGCGGCAGAGCCTTTGGCTGTAAATTCCAGTCCCTGCGGAGAACAGAGCCCTGTTAAACGAATTACCCGGTCATTACAACTGCGAAAGTGTTTTATTCCCGTCTGAGTCTAGTTTTCCTCCGTCCGGAATGAGCTTTAACGGCATTTCCCCGCCCTGGAAATTCACTGACAAATAAGCACTTTTGATGTTCTCGGAAAAGATTTTTTTATGTCGTCGTTGACGTTGATTTTTTTGTTTTTAGCGTATTGGGGGCTTTGAGGATTAAAGATGTGTTCTTGGGTGTTTAAGCTATACTTTTAATGGGTCAGATGACTTATTATTTAGGGTGTATGATTGTTTTTTGTGTCCCAATACGGGATTGAAGTCGGAGATGGAAGTAAATGACCTTTTTGTCGCGATTTTGCTGTACTATCTTTAATTGGTAGGATTTGTCGATTATTTCAATTTTATAGAATTTATCCAAGTATTCTTTCGCGCATATTAGGAATAAATAATGGTTGTTAAATTCCATTTGGGCAAAATGAAGAACTACCTTGCCTAATTGATTTTTTATAATGATATATAATGATGGAGTAGTGGTAACTTGTATCAGTTGAAAAACTTTTTAAAATCTGAGGTTCCAAACTTTCTATTAAGGCAATTGCAAACTGAATATTTTCCAAAAAATAATTAACTTGGCCATAGAATTTATTATTTGAATGTACGATTTATTTTCGTCGAATAAACAATTATGAATGATGACGGATGAGACTATGAAGGCGAAGCACGGACGGGTTGGTTTTCATAATTGGACTTATCCATCAGCATTTTTGAGGAAGTTTTCAATTATATATGTGTCGCCTGCGAGATGAAACCCACTTTTATTAAATGTTTTTTTACTTTATATTTAAGAGTCGACTCTTCCAGTTATTATGGAACGTTCTTCTTATTATATCATTTGTGGTTCATGCTACTCCCATGTATGTATTGTCACCATAGATACTGACAGTTTAATATTGTGTTTATTTATTCAGTGCATCTTCCGTAGTAACATATGCTGTCAAAATCAAATGGCAAATATTTATAGCGTCACGTTCTATTTTATAAAATAATTCGGTTTCCTAGGAATGTTATCTTTTCGTTCGCCGAAGCATTTCAAAATGTAGAATGCCCGACACCACTCGGGAAATGTCGCAATTTCCTTTCGAATCAAATACTTCAACCCCAAAATTTTTATTCGGTACGTTCTCCGTCCGTGACGTCACCCAGATGCAGTCAAAAACTTCTAGCGCGGTATTTCCTTAAGAAATCAATTTTCCCCAGTACTGCTTCGTATTTTATGGGAAGGATTCCGATGTAAACTTTCTCGTACTTCTGTGAAGAAACGTTGGCGAAGGGCATCGAGATTTTTTTCTTCCTCGTTCCCTCAACTTGTCGATGGCGATATTTTCGTCGTCGTAAGTTTCCGAAATTACCCACCTCGCGCTAAATGTTCCGTCGAGATGTGTATCGACTGGGTGAAAGCTTTAGGTTTCGACTTTGATAGGTCCGTTGATGGATATTTCCCATGCTCGTATGCACCCGTGTGTACGTATACTTAAGGTTTTGGATTCCTTTCGTATTGGAAGAAATAAGACGATGTATTTCGGAGTGGAATTGGAAGAGAAATCTTTGTTGAGGATGTACTGAGTATTCTGAGTGTTGGGTACTATCGATAAAATGTTGGAAAGGGGTTTTAATAATATATCTTAACATTTTTTGTCTTTTTCTGCATGAGAATTGTTGTGTCTCTAATCTTCGCTCATAATATTTAACATAAGGAATATACTCTGCGGGATTATGCTAAAGGATAATGTAACCGTATTAAAGTTGAGTATTAATCAAGTATGAATATTGTTGACTATTATATTGATGGTGAATCGTTCTTAATTCAATGCTTTTATTTTGAAAATATTTATGTTTAATAGATACGAACAAATCGAATTGCGTTTGGTAATGTTTCTGTTAGAGATACGCTTATCAAACTTTAGTTTTTGTATTACCATCTTAAAGATTAGTATACAAATTGAATTATCTTTAATTCAAATCGAAATATTTTAAGCTTTCGAAATTGTTTTCTAAATCTTCCAATTTTTCCGAAATTCTATATATTCAATTAATTTTGTCTTAGATAGGTGGTGTATGAATGTTAGTTTTTCAATTTGGTAAAATTTTAAATCTTTAAGATTTTAATAAAGGAATAAAATCTAATGAATTCCATTGCTGATAATTATTTCTGTCCTTATCACAAGCAACATCCATAAAATAAATTATTTTTCCCCTCCAGTTGAAAAAAAGAAAAGATTTTAATTAGTATTCCCTGGGTGCTGATAAGAAAGACTTTCGCCTCCAGTTGGTTTTCTTCGTCTCCAAGATCTCTGCCTTGAATCAGATGCTTTAATTAAAATGCGGGTTTCGGACGAATATTGGACCGACTTGTAATTCTGGGAAATAGAGGAGGAATTCGAGAACCACGTGCGTAGACGGTATTCCCCATGGCGACACTGGTCGAAATTTTAATTTTAGTGAACCTCTTTCGCTCCAGGAAATATCACACGCTTTTACCGTGTTTTATAAATAAACGATTCTTCTAACGATGAGCCACGTAGATTAAAAATCTCCATCTAAAAAAATCCCGTTCTTTCGGTTGGGTAAGATTGGTCCTGCTAAGGTTTGATTGTAAGGTGGTAGGAATTTAGAAGGGTTGTTTAATTTAGAAAGCGTAGATGTTTTGCGTGTAATATAAAATTTAATATTCTTAAATTAAGATTTTTGTATTCTAATCATTATCTTAGCGTTAGGTATGAATATAAATGAATATATAGATGAATATTACATGTATTATATTGTGTATTGTACTTTGAATGATTCATTTCTAATCGTTTATTCACAATTTATATCTCATTCAAAAGAACTGTTTCTTTTTTATATACTTATTCTTTGATAAACATCAATTTTATTACCTCGACATTTGTTTGATTTTCTCGTTCCGTTTGAGATTTAAATGAGAAGAGAGTGGTGCATTTTTAATCCCCTATCATGAGTACTTTATAGGACTTAAAATCTTGATTGTAACTGTAATTATAACAACGTTATTATAGTATAAGGTATACCTACATTATTCCCTCAACGGTTTGGAGTATTGTGTAATTAATTCCGATTCTATAATTTTCTTTGCTGGTCATCGTCTTTTTATTTTTATAAAGCATGGTAATGATACGGCGGGGAATGCAAATCGATTTGAATTTTTTATTCGTAATTTATAGGAATAATGTTCATGGTTTAGCTCTGAATAGAGAAGATAAAAGAGCCGCATCATAGCCAAGAATAGTTCGTCCATGGAGGAATCGAATCAGTCGTAAATGACCCGCAACAGCGAAGAGTTTGACACCCATGTCTAATTCAGAATGCATACGTAATCCTCACAAAAGCCCTCACCGCGTCCGTCTACGAAGAAGGTCAATTGGGAACGAGTCTCTCCATTCCACGGAGAGAATTCGTAGGAGTCGAAGTGAAGCGAAGTAGATTTCGCATATTTTTTTTCATCCAAAAAGTGTGTCATCTCCATCCAATCCATACTTGGCATTCAGAATCTCCATTCGCCTCTCTCTCGAAAAGAACAAGATCGATTCATCTTCAACGGGCTTAAAAACCTCACCAATGAGAATGGCCTCAGAATTAATGCCGAAAAGTAAGATACAGGTCCATATATAGCCAGCGTCTCAACGTAGAATTCCGCATCTTTTGGGGTCTCATTTATTCTCCACTGTCGTCTCCCTTACTCCAGAGATCTCTCTTCCTCCACAACCACCCTCGCCTCTTATCTTGCCACCCTCATCATCTCATCTTTCCGAGGAATCCTCCCACACTATATCTCTTTTCCTTGTCCCCAATTTCTACTCAGAATCCTATTCTTCCTGGCCTTCCACTATCCCCCTACCCCCACCCGTATCTCATCTTACCCATTCTGCATTTTCCTCCAACTATACCTTACGTTTTTCCTCCTTAGGTTCACACCGTTTCTCTTATCCACCTCAAAATCTCTTAACACTACATCTTCTTGTTCCCGTCACTTTTCCGCCCCACGTTTTTATTTTTCTCGGAAGAAATTCCGCTTTGATGCGACACTTCTTCTAATGATCGCAGACAAGCGAATTTCACCTGGCCAGAAAGTTTTTTTTCTCCGCCAAGCATTGTGTGGCTAAAATGTGACACCTAGATTTTCTTTCCGAGGAGGAAAAGGATTTCTGAAATTTCTTTTGGTTCTCAAAGGATATGCGGCATCTCGAGTGAGCGGTACGTTTTAACCGCTCCTCGTAAGGTGTAGCGTTTTTAAACATCTTTGAGAATGTTACACTCGCCGGCTCTCCTTGTATTTCACTCTACTTGAATTGTTTTTTTTTTTCAAAGGGACTCTGCTAATTGAATGAATTATTTTATGTTTGAATTGCGCCCCGAACTGCCTTGAACCAGTGACATACATTTCGTGTGTGCATGGTTATTTGTATGGGCGTGTTATGTTTGTATTTTTATATTTGTTTCGTGATTTATTTTTGTTTGTGTAAATATTTTCTCGTGTACTTGCGGATGTGTAATTAATCTCGTTGTTTTAAATTGAGTTTATTGTAAATTTACGTCATTTTTATTATGAATTACAAAGATTATCAAGATACTATATATAGAATATGAATAGAATTTTTTGTTGAAATTGCGTAGTAATCGGTGTTTTTAGATGATTTTAAATAATGACTTCTCTTCCTTTATTGCTGACCCTAACATGAATTCATTCCTAGAATATCATTTTCGTAGCAACGTCGTGTAACTACGTATGAACCATATTTTCTCTACGTATATATTTTATTGCGTAGACCTTCGTGAGGTCGTCCCTGGGCGCACTATAAATACTCGGCTCCAGGAGAAAAATATTATATGATGCGACCTTCTGGTGATCTGTGTATCCGCATCTATTGAAAAACGTCCTCTTTTCCCCAAGGCCCGCTCGCCATATGGTTTTGTTTCCGCGCCTCGACACGCTATTTATTTCTATATCCGCGGCAGTTATTAAAGTATTAAATAATATACGTTCTTTTCATCCCATCTGCTCGAATCAGCTAATTTACGGAACAAAATCCCCTCTGAAATATCGTCATCCGGGTGACAATTAAACTAGAAAATTTTCGTATTTATACGGATCGCTACCCGCACCTTACATTAATTCACCCTACGCCCCTTTCACTTCCACAAATTCCCTTTCACTTTTCCCACTTTCATATCCCCGCTCCTTAACAATTGCCGTTTTCCGAATCCCACCTCGGTTGCCACGACACTTTTCTTTTTGACAATCACCTCGCGGAATTTTTGTGTCGCCCCCTTTTCACAGCATCCCGGAAAAAGGAGTATTTAGAAGATCTCATCTTCCGCGAGACCTATTTTCCCCCATCTTCTGCTTCTCTCCCCCCATAGCCAAGGTCGAGGTCATCCGAGTCATTTCCTTCGATCGCTACTAGGAGAGTGGGTGGAGGGAAGGTTATTCTCACGGAATAGCGATTTCGCGAAAGTCATCAAGACTTTCTTCATCTACGTGACGCGCGTCACGGGCGTCTTGCGTCACCCACCGTGAAAAGGGTCTTCACTCGGTTAATTTTGATCGTCGGCAAGGGATTTTCTTCCCTCGGTGGTGGAAGACGGACTGAAGGTTGTAGGAGAAGTAAGTTTACCGCGCTCCGGTTCAATTACGGACGTGCCAGGATGGGTTTTATTCTGTACGGTGCGGAGACGCGGCTGTCACAGAGGGGTTTTCACGTATTTATAGGTCGAAAACGTCGAAGTTTTTTTTTGGAAGTGTCAATCTACTTGAGTGGGGATCGATTGATTTTTTTTGTTTTATTTTTTGAGGGTTAATTTAGGGTTTTGAAGTGTCTAGGAGAATGGGGGTATAAAAATATTTGTTTTAAATTAAAATTCATTTAAATTTAGTGATAGATAGCGCGTTGGAACTACGTAATATGTTAACGATTCATATTCTTTACAATATTTGAATTAGTTTACGTAATCACTTTACGCACGCGATTTACGCGAACTTTATGTATTTAAGTATTATACGAGTATTTGGCTTCCGTATAATTTAAAATTGGAGCCAAAGATAGGAGAAAGTGTGAGAGTATTTAGAAGGAACGAGATAAAGAATGCAACAGCTTACATTTTGTAAAAAGAAACTATAAAGTAAAAAGTATAAGGACTCGAACCCGGTTATGATGTTCTCCAGGATCGAGTCCCGGTATTGTCAGACTATTTTCATATCCGGTTTTCTCATGGTGTATTGCAACCTTTTCCTTTGTTTTGTTTCAACAGATTTTTGGCGGGGAAAAATATACTATCGTTTCTACATATCGCGTAACTTTCTCGTCTTGCCTCACGAAAGCGCATTCCGTACCCTTGATTGTGCGATGTCGTTATCAACGCCCATTAAGATTCCTCTCTTCACACTCATCAGCTGATAATAACAGTAAAAGTTTCGTGGTATCCGATTTGAGATGCTTTCCCGTGAATCCGCCACATCAAAGAATTCCGTGAATGGATGTGAAATCAATTTTGCGACACAGCATGAAATGTCGCCGTTAATATTTAATGCGCTTTTTATTAGTAACTGTGGATCATAAAAATTGATCTTCCATTGTGTGCTTTTATAGAGCCATGAATTCGATCCTGGGAACAGTGAAAGTGCACGTTTACGTGATATGGCATTACGTAGGTAATATATATGGTATATAAACAAGATATAATTATGTACAATATTTACTGATGCAAATACACTTGTAGAATCTGGAATTAATCGTTTGGTTCATTTTAGTTAGATTAGAAGGATTTTATGGAGAATTAACTAACACAATCGTCTTTCTATTAGGTATGATCAAATCAAATGTTGCTGAAAATAGCTTCTTAATTTTGATTTTGATGAAACCAAACAGTATATTTTAAGCTACATTGCTTCGAAATTAATCATAAAGATATCTGCCATGAATATAAGATTAAATTTAGTTTTCTATTATCCTAATTTTATCTTCTTATCGTTCAGTTGTTTAGATGTCATCCAAATACAAAATGAGACCTTATGGAACCACAGATAGCGTATTATTATCTTACGAAATATTCATTCTATTATTGGTACTCCGCAGCTATAGCGTAAGCCTAATTTCTCATTGTCTCGCACGAATGCGGGGAATAGGCACGTTAGATCGTATCCATGAATTTCCCAACAGCGGGCGAACGTAAATACAACCGAATTCCTCCGTCTCTCTCTGCCGGAGTTTATGAAGTGCATACATTAAATGCGGTAGACACAGAACCGTTTGAGGTCGGATTCGTGCTTCCGTAGTTCATTCCACTTAAATGGGCGTGTGCTAACATCCTCTCCCAATGCATTATCTCCACCCGCAGCGGACCCCATAACTTTATCCCCCAAGTACCCGCCGAGCTTCGGACGTAAAACCAACCACCAGTGCGTAGTAGCCGTCCGACGGGTGGCATTCTTTTCTCCAGATAACCAAACGAACGGCTTTCTTCTGGTTCACCGCGTTCACTTTTTCGGTAGGAGGTCGCTGCATCCACGGAAGTCTGCGAGGCGCAATACTTCGACATTCCTTTCACTTGGATTAACGTCCTCCGATCGCAGCACGTGTAGAGTCTGCAACTTTCTCTCGTTGTCCGGAGGCGGCGTAGGAACCTCACCTCGAACTCTCGATCTCGAAGGACCGGGTGACGTAAACGGGTGTCGTAAAATTCAATCCCGTGAGCCCGATAATCGTTCGTAATACTCGCTGTTTTGTAACAGGCCCGTCAGAGTGCGTTGGTGGCGTTTGGTAGGAAACACTCGAAGGAACGGAATATTTTATGAGTCGAGAGTTGGCCCATGATTTTCACGTTTTTATCGGTCTAGTTCTTTCGTAATTTTATCTAGAGTATCGTTTCTATTCGTTGGTTAAAATGTGTGTTTTGTTGTGGTTTTTCGGTGTCTTTAGTAACGTAACTGTTTGAGGAGAACGTGTAAGAGTACTGAAGTGTATTATGCTGTTCTTTTGTTATAAATAGGAAGTTTATTGGTCATACTGTATTTTTCATCACTTATTTTTTTCTCAGCGTGTTTAATGATCTCGAAATCCAATGTTTTTGAGGTTAATTTTTGTAAAAACTAAAATAAAATTCTTTAATGGTCTATTTGTTTCCTTAAAGTTCACAGTTTGATACTTAATTAACCGTGCGGTTATTTTAGAAGTTATATCTTTTATAGTTACCGCTTTCGAATTCACCTTCTTGAAGTTTATGTTCCGTTCCTGAAGACTTATAGAAGATATGAACTAAATGTAGTTTTTAAGGATGTGATTCAAAGTACGGATGAATTATCATTAATGATGAAATTATTATTATGTGGATACCAAAACGCTGATAGATATATTCATGCTTCTTACCAAGTCATCACTGGACTAAAATACAAACTGCTATTTTGGATAGTGTCCCCTTTCTCAACTCCATCCCTTTCGCCTTGATAACCTTAAAAAAGACTTTGAATAGTCCCCTTTCCAGGCGTTAACATCCATTCGCCGTTGCTTAAGGATCATTTGAGACAGGCATCACGCCCATCGAGCACAATGGTTTCGTAGGGAAAATTTTTTAATTGTAACGGCGAGAAGGCCGTTGGAAGGTTTCCGGCACAGGCGTGTCCCGTCGCCGTAAAATAAGAAGATTCTTCCGTTAATGAGCGTTCAGAATTGGGCCTTTTTTTGTATCCGTAGGTGGCGTCGGATTTAACCCCGATCCTATTCCGAAATCCCTACGTTCGGTGTCTCGGCAGATAAGAGGATTATGCAGATCCGGAGGACAATTAACGCGGGTGAAAGTGCGTCGTAGAATTAAACGTCGCGATCGGAATGTTTTTGGAAGGGGAAGCGTCTTCTAATTAGGGCTTAAACGTTCCCTTTCAGTTGTCTCCAAAGGATGACAAATTCGTCGTCCATGAATATTTATCGTCAGCTCATTATGTGAAGAATGCTGTCTTCAGCTTTTGGCCGTCGACGTCGGATCTGCGCGACCTCCTGCGTTCGACTTTCAAGGGTGTACTATCTACCTTTTTTGTTCGCGAGACGTAGGAGGAACTGTAATTGTCGTTGGTTGTTCAAGGGCTTTGACTCTCTGTCTCTCTATCGCTCTGTTAAGAATGGGTGGATTAGTAAGATGGTTGTGAGTTCATCAATGACCAGAAGCTTTTGGTGATCGTGGGCGAGTGGAGATTTTTGTGTCCTTGGCGATATAATTTTCTTTTTAAAGGTAGTTGTGTCTATAAGTGATTGTTAACAAGGTACAGTTACTATTATAGCCGTATACATCGTATTTCTTATCGTAATATATTTATTATATTAATCCTTAAGATTGAAAAGTCTTAAGATGTCGTTCGTACGTTTTAAAATCACGTTTTCGTAGCCTAAAAATTCTGGTTTGGCTAGTGAACTTGTTTAAACCATATCGCAAATGTCTTTATGAATAATAAAACATTTTGTACCTTAAGAAGCAATTTTTTGTGTCGATCAAGCTAATATCTAAGTTTTGGCAGTTTAAAATGCCAAATAAAAGATCGCAAATTCCATTGAGAGTTACGAAAACAGTGTTGTTTTTAAAGAAGCAATGTCCTGCGGCTATCAAGTTGTTCGGACGGTAAGCCCATTCACATCCGCGTTCCACCGTAATAATCAAAAGAAGCAATTCAAACTTTTCGGAAAGTTTGGCGTATTAGAGCACTCGTAAGTTTTATAATAACACTCTTTAGAGATCTAGAATCTCTTGACGGATTATAGACTTTAAAAATCAAAGTTTTTGAAACTTTCGCTAGTCTCTCTCTTGCTTTAGGATTACGTAGCCTTAGATTCCCGTCTATCCGCTGCTCTGAATGGACGATTAAAGCCTCGGAAGTTGCACCTTTTCCTACTATTACGAACACGTCATCCTTATCGTTTAGTCCGAGATCATCTTTAAAAGTTCCCTTTTAGAAGTTCTTTACGTTCTAATGATAGGGCTGTCCTTCCGCATGCTGAAGCTTCTTTATGTGCGGTCTTCTCCTTTAATTATATGCTTCCCCGTAAACATCCCTCAATTAATCTACGGTGTACTAAACGTCGAGCTCATTTTCCCTTCGTAATTCCTTAATCGGCATGTTTCGTGTTTTCCCGAATACGTAAACTAGACCGTTCCGAATACGTGACACACCCATGAAAAAGCTTCTCGGCTTTTTATTGCTTTCTTCGACGTTTTAACGTGCTTAAAGTATACGATGACAAATAAGGCTTCTATTATTACTCTCCGTGTTTAATCTTTAATCTAAACTTTATTGAGATGAGTTGTTTGTTTTTATCTCTGTTGTCAATGAAACTTAACATGTTCTTTCTTTGAGCTTATGAACGTTTTTCGAGTGATAATACGAATGCTGTTTGTTTAATAATTCTCCTCCTTCCTTCCATTGCATTTAATACCGAAGATTTATTGTTATAAAGATATGAATAAGTAGAAATTACTGAACTTTAATTATCGATTTAGTCCAGCTCTCAACCTTAAATTTGGAAGTGAGAAATAAATTATTTTGGTCATCAGTATATGAATTTGTATCGTTTTTATTTTTCTTTTAGGTATGATATTTATATTTTTTACTATCATAATTGTATTCATAACGATAATCATAAATCATATTATTAATTCGCTGAAATATTTGCAACTACGGTGTTTATATAAATTTATATTATTATTATTTATCATCGATTATCGTTTATGATTAAGTTTATCGGTGCTTTTGAAGGCATTACTGTATGAATGACTTTTTCTCTCTATTTTTCAATATTTTTTTCGTCGTACAGTAAATTTCGAGTTTTAAGTGATTAAATATCGGCAGGAATACTCCCCGGACAGCTACGCGTTCAGTTTGACGTATATCCAAAGCCCTTTGTTCGAACCCAGCCACGTGTACCGTCACTAAACGACAGCACGATAGCGAAGTTACGTACCGAAAATGTCGAAGTCTCTCTCTCTCTATAAAGATGCGGGATTACGACGCCAGAGTACGTGACATCGGCACAAAGGAGAGGGTTACCGGAAAATGCATCGTGGCCACAATTGAGTGAGGTCCAGGAAGTACAGGATGGGAAAATGTAATAGCGAGAGGACGGAATTGATCGCCGCGGGGTAGTTCTATCGGCAGCGCCTCGCGGCCACTGATGCGGGCTTGAGCGTCGCTCCGTAAGGCGCGTGCGTTATTTCCATACACGTGGGAGGGGCAGACTGCCGCGTGGTCGATCTTCCGATTGAAGGGGATGGCGCCGACCAAGAGCGGAAACCACGAGACACACCCTGACACGGATGCCGGAAAGGATCACGGCTCTAATTTTTGTGTAGTAGTAAAAAGACTCCGCCTTATTCGCCAGACTATATGCTGTTTCTACGTTCCGTTCACGATCTTTTAATCGGATGTTTGTTTGTGAGTTCGGAAGGCGTCTTCCGTTTAGTATTGTACTATAGAGTCGGTCTTGAATTGTGTTTAAGGAGTTAAGGAGGTGCGGTTGATACGGTGGTTGCTAAGGGGTGTGGAAGGTTTAATTGTTGGGTGGTTGTTACTCGTAGCTAGTTCTCTGTTTCTAATGCAGTTGAATTAATTAAAATTAGGTTGGAATTTATGAAAATCTCATGTATCATGCCTAACTTATTCTTATCTTACGTCTCCATTGATTTAAGTCGGGAGCTATTTAGGCGTGAATAGGGAATTACTCTTTATGATAGAGAATTTACTCTTTTGTATTCTTGAGAATTGCTGATTCAGTTCAGTTCGCTTAAGGTACAGTGGAAATGACAGGCTAGTAATAGCTTCTGTATTGAATGACAGGAATTTCATATTTGTGATTCTTTTACATACAGTTCGTTGAAAGATATATTTGTTACATAATTATTTGATCTTTATTGAGGATTGTTTTCAGTTGTTTTAATGTCAGGAAAAATGAAAAAACGTATTGTTCGAAGTGAAAATCAATTCTTTTTTCTTCCACAGTCTCTGTGTTTGAGTACTTGATGAACTTTTCTCGTAAAGCATAGTAGTTTATTATATACTCAACATATTTATCAAATCTTACGATTCCGTAAGATTCTCTTTCCACTTTCATTATTCGATAAGAGCAGACGTAGTAATGTATGTATCTCCCTAGACTACGGCCAATCGATTCACGTTTATTTTCGATCGATAAAAGCAGGTATAATCGTATTAAGTATATGATGGTCCCGGTTATTACATTAAAGTAAAAGACATGCTTCAATGGAGGTATCTTAATGGAGTAATACTACGGTAAAAAAGAATTACTTCATTACTTAAAGGTCGGTTTTAGGATTTTTAAAGACTGTGTTTCTACCTCTTGTAGGTAAGGGTATTATTACATTCAGCACTCATGAGCTTATTCGAATATGAATTTGTTGGCAAAATGGTAAGGCATTATTCTCGATGGAATTATATTATGTGTAATATGGTGTAAGAGAATGAATGAATTTATTGCACCTGTTATTTTAGCTTTAAAATGTAACAGGAGGAATAATCGATTCACATTAGCATTAAACGTTTATTCATTTAGAGATATCGTGGGCAATTTCCGACAATCAATTTAAATCACGGCGGTTAAGTGTTCAATTCGATAATTAATATTCTCAAATGTTCTAGCATATGTTCGCGAACGTTGTAAATTGTTTAATATAGTTCGCGAAATAAATTTCCAGTAGGTCAGGATCTGTGAGCTGCAAGAGGATAACACGGATTATCTCCCATCTGAGGTGGGCTCTCTCTAAAATTAGGGCTTTCCCATCGCACGAAATTGAGTTATGGTAATTCAACGGAGGATTACCAATGTTCATCCTCATATTCGCTACTTCGCTTATGGTTTTTCTCTTTTCTTCGATATCGGACGAGAGTTTTTTGGCGTTAACGAAGTTTCAGATTCCAGTGCCGATCGGCTGCTGCATTGCGGATTGAGACCAACGGGTGTCTAATATTTCGCCAAGTTATTACGCGATTTCATGAAGCTTTTGCTATCTAGGTTTTGGACGGAATGAAGAGTTTATATTCAGTGCCCAAAGGTTATTCATTTACTTTTATCTTTAAAAGCGCAGGGTTTGATATGAAAGTTTTTGATACCATTCGAGTTTTTATACGGATTTTACGTAGTGAAGAATTAATCCGATTAATGTTTTATCTAGCATTCCTGTTTTTAGAATAGTAGATCGTCTATAGCAAGTATGAGTTCAAGTATTAGAGAAATCGTACTGTAAGTTGGGATTTTTATCTGGGAAATGGAGTCCGTGTATTGAATATGAACATACACGTATTATGTACTGCATTCCTATATTCAGTACCTCTATATAATGTTATCTTAATTATACATATAATTTTCTTTATTGAGTTATACCCTTCACTCACTTTGTTGTTTGTTCTTCTGTATAACTTACGTTCTGTTTAATAGGATTTTAGAAGATTATCGAACGATTAAATTTATTCAGTGATGTATTGTAAATTCTGACTGTAATAATGTCTGTTATCTATTTCATCTTTTATTTTGATTATGCTCTTAATTTAATAGAAATAATGTTTATCGATTTTTTCAATTTCATACGGCATTTTCTTATTATTACCGTCGCATAGCGTAAAGATTAAAGTAAATGAGGTACCAGGAATCAATTAAGAGTTTTCTGAAGTTTTCAAAGTCCTTAAAGGGAAGAATACAGTCCTATGGATACAACGTAAATATTTTGTGGATATAATGTTATTATCTATAGAGGCTGCAAGTATTCTTTTATTGGGTCTATTTTTTGGAATGATTATTATCCCAAAAGGAAAGGCATGTTAACCCTGAGTTTTGATACAAAACACATTACCGTTCAGCCCTTTTTACTTGGGCTGTTTTTAGACTCTTACCCTCTTAATTTACTTGAGGAGATGCGAAGGTGTTGTGGACGGGAATGGAATCTGTACGAGGCCACGCCTCCTTGTAATGCGTACCTCTTAATCCAGGGAAGTGCTAATTGTGTCCGGGAATCCTTTTAATTCCAAAGGGATGGGAAGTGTTACGTTTCTTTCAGGTAGAGTCCAGCGCTGCGTGCTCAGTGGTGCTAGAAGGGGATATTTATGTTGACCCTCCACTATGAAACTTGGAAAGGATAGTCTCTCGGTTTAACTACCTGAGTGTATAGGAGGGTCAAGATGAACTGTACTCTCGCAACTTTTTAGAATCTACACGATATTTACTCGTATATAATCTTTAGTATTAGATCTCATATATTGAAGTTATGTGAAACTAAAATTATCATATGCATACAAAATTGTTACGTATTATATGAACTAATATTTTCGTAAAAGGTGGTGTAATCTCTCGGAAATTGGAATTTGAATTAAATCGGAATGCAAAGTAAACTTCTTTAACTTTATCCTCGTAAGATTTTTCCTCGTAAGTTGTTTCTATTGTAATTTATATTGTATATCATTAAACGTAACTAGTTATTGTATCGATAAAACTTTATATTAAATATTTTACATATATTATTCACAAGAAAAATTTGATTAGGAATACGAAAGCAAGTTAAGTTCATTCATAAGAGTTTTCAAGATGAAATATGAGATTTCAAATTTGGTTTTTTGTTGACATTTATGATAAGTAAAGTGATAAGACAAGATTTTATAAGTGAAAATTATTTTAAGCTTAAGGATTAAATATTTTATATAGCAATGAATTCTGGAATGTGTGCTTGAAGTTTTGGTTTCAAATTAAGGAAAATTCGATTCATATTAATGATGTAATGCTAAAGGTTTTGTCACCATTCGTTGTGTAATTTGTCTACGAACAGCGGAGAGGATTTAACTGAACCTTTGTCAGCTATTATAGTTTTTTCCACGACTATTCGCTTGAATCGTAAAAGCTCTCTAGCAACTAAGCTTTATGGTACGATAAAGATTGATAAATGGTAGTACTCCTTCCCGAGAACAAACAGGGAACAATGGCGATTCAAGTGCAAAAAGTTGTTGGCACACGAGAGATGAATAGGTAGGATTTTTTGCGTAATTTTAATGTGAACACATTCATCAGACCATATGCTCTCCGGGTCTTCAACCTTTTCTCAATTGGCCAAAAAAATTGGGGGACCCGTTCAAGATGAGGAATTGTAGAGGAGGAGGCAGTTTAAGAATAGGATGTGTGAATAGAGCGCTATGTATGTTCGTATTTTTATTTTCCGGGAATCGAAAGAAGTTAGCGTTTTATCGGAGGGATTTCAAGGAATGAAAACAATGATATCAGTATCCATCTGTTCTCATTTCGTTGTTTTGAATCCATCGAAATAGTTGCTACGTGAGTCATTGTCTCCCGCAACCTCGTCATCATCGGAATGTTGTGATGGGTTGCCTAATCCTTTAAGTAGCGGTCGTTTAGCGGAGTCCTCAATGGCTTCGTCCTTCCGTCGCCAGCCGTGCGGACGTCCAGCGCTGCTTCCAGAGGCGTGCTTAATCCTAAGTTTCGGCGTGGGGACATTCACGGATGCGTGTCTGCTTAGAACTGCGGCAGGGGTATTGATCTGCCGGAACAACGCGTGTGTGCGTGGAATCGGCAAGAATCGCGTGCCACCCCGTTAACACGCCCGTTAAGTCACTCTTTGTTTTCCCACTCCGCAGAATTTTGTTCCGCGAATCGGCGACGCAATTTTTTTTCCGTAATTTCTGCTCCCATCGCAGCTACATCTACGTATTTGGTACTGCGAATACAACATCGTTCGAACGGCTTCATTTTTGAATTTGGGATCGGACTTTTTTGATTAGTTCCCCCGAAGCGAGTTTACCGATGCGGTTTTTACGCCGCGGTCCCCGCGGATACCTTCGCGAGCTAACAAGTAATAAATGCCCAATTTATCGCCGTGATGAGTATCGGCGGCCCGGTGAATTAAAAGGAAGCGGTTCGGTTAAATTAAACCATGAATAAATGGGGTTTGCTGTGTTGTTCGTTTTTTTTTTCGTTCTCTAAAAATGGGTTGCCTCGCAATTCTCAATAATTTCCGATATGAATGATTGAAATTGGTCGTCGGTGTGTTTAACAGCTTTCGTAGTTTTTAGTGTTGTTTTTTTTTTTAATAAACTCGTATGGAATAGGAGAGCAAGGAGTGTGTGTATTGTTCCAAATGTCGCGTGGGAATTGGGATGGGATTGTATTGGAAATGGAGAATGTATTGAAAAGCATTATATCAAAAATATATTACGTACTTTTTTAAACTACCTGGTTCTAAAATCGTCATAATTATGTAACATTTATGCATTTATTAAACGTTGATACGTACATGATATTTACATTTTGCATTAGTTTCTCGTTTTTTGCGATAGTCTTAAAGTATATACTAACAAATTTTCTTAGAATTGTTGTCATTTGTCGAAAGTTGAAATTTTTTTGTTCTAGCAAGTAAAAATACTTCGTAAATTCGTGAAAGTATGCGTCATCGGAATGTTTAAGAGTGGTGTCGTATCATAGCTAGCCATGTGGAAAGGTAGCTGCCGATAAAGGTTTTTTATATATAGCCACCAGCCTTTTTCCTTTAAGTTTTTCTTTTCTTTTGCTTGACAAATCTCGCTGTCTATCGGAAATGTTTTTTCTAAGACGTTCTCCTCGTAACCTTTAAGTCTCGCTGGAAATTTAATACAATACGAATATAAGTTCTGATCATAATAAATATCAAATACATACTGTACTCCTGTACTACTAATTTAGACATTATATCGTATAAAACCTGAAACAAAATTTCACGAAGAATATCGTATCGTATAAATCTAGTAGAAGAAACCTTACGATGGAAAAATAAGAATGCATTTTTCTTCCAGCCAAGTGACTCTTTGATTATTTTACGTTTAATCTATAGGATTTATAGTTCAAATTAGCTTCTCCTTGTGGATCCAAGAAAAGGAAAGTCCTACGAAGTACAGCCGGAGTAGAAGACGGGGAGAAAGTACCTATAGAATTTGGGCATATCGACCAAGGCGTTAGTCTCCCACGCGTTCGTAATTGAGGTTAAATATTCACGTTCGGCGCGGCGGCCTCGAGGGAAGTGGCGGGGAAACTCGGTCTCGTTGACCGAAAGGTGACACGGAGAGGGGAAAGGGGGCGTGGCAGAGTGTACATGGACCCTCGAAGCGAGAGATTCTATAGAAAAGATGAGAGAAAATCGAGAGGAGCTAAAGCGGGAGCTCATATCAGAAGGGGGTATAGAGAAAGAAAGGAGTCGGTTGTGAAGGAGATGGAGAAGAAAGGTGAAAGACGAATGGCGAAAGGAAACGTTTGAAGAGGATAGGGGAAGGCTGAAGGCGAAGAGTTGAATTATTAAGAGTCCTGGCGAAAGATTTTCAGTTTTGTTTAATGAAGCTGTAGGAAATATTATGGATTGTTTTTAATCAAGAGGTTTGTGCGTAAAGAAAGTTATGACGCGTGCAATATTGAGGTTGAAATATATTTATTTTTGTGAATAGATTCTTGAAGTTTAGTGTTGTGGAAGGTAGATTTTAACTTTGAATAAGGATTGCTATAGATCACTAACATTACTAAAGGGCCTGGGTTCGAGTCCCAGAAGCTACTTGTATTTGTCACTTCTGTTTAACCTTTTAGAAGTACGTAATTCACTCTTATTTTGTTTGCTCAATATTTTAATCTCTTATATTTATATATATTTATTTATTAATGAAATTTTTGCTGTTCAGTGAATTATTTTGACTGCTAATTCTTTTTATAATGTTTTAGGTCATAGAACAGTTTCCTACAAATATTAAGAAGCTTTTCTAAGTCGTCAATGCGCGTAAATAATTTGCTTTTCATTTACTGCTGTTGAGTCATGTGCAAATGTCGGAAACGTATCGGTAATCAGGAATGAAAAGGCATTTATTTTAAAGGATATTGAGAATCATCGAAGCGTAAAGTACCGAATTCGTGCCGTTTTGTTTGGCAAGCTGTCCGTGAAATTAGTTTATTTCGCAGTCATTGTCTTCTTTGTAAATTTCTCGTTTTGATTTTTCGATATCGACCTTATTCAGTCGTTTGGTTTATCACGTGACCGTGAAGTTCGCGTTTTTGTGTTTTTAGGGATTTAAATTTATTTTAGGATGAAGGCTACGCCCCTTTAGACAAAGAGAAGTTTTTTGTGATTCATCCGAGTTTGGTTTTGGATTGAAAATATTTTATTCCAAGTTAATTGTTCCTCATTTTAGTGGAAAGAAATACTACGAAGTCATTTCAGGTTCAGTTTCATAGATGAGGTTTATTCTTGAATATGCTTTGATAGTTTTTTATTTATCTATTGTTCTTCCTCTTCTTTATCTAACTTTATATATTTGAAACTAATTTAATGACTCTTGAGAAATGTGATTGGCTTAGAATAACGTGTTTAAATTTCTAGGAATTGATATCTTCGTCGCATTGTAAGAATGTTTCCTATAGTTCTTCAGTAACAAATTCATCGCATTTTTAAATTAATAATATACTTTTTTAATACTTAATATACTGCTTTATGTACTTCATTTTTATATTTCGTGAATTTTGCGTACCTTAACGTATGAAATCAGAGGTAAGGTGTTAGAGATGCTCAAGTGGGCGTAACTTTTCTGAATAAAGGTTTTATACTAATAACAATAAATTTCGTTTTTTATTACACTGTACTTGTTAATGTTATTTTTTCTACACTTAAATGCTGATAAAGCCACTCTAAAACATGTACTGTCATTAAGACAACTTTAAAGTATAGTTTCTTTATAAATTACGAGTGGGTGGGTTGGGTTAAGTTCCCTAGATTTGTGTTTGTTGTCCGTAGCAACGGGGAACGTGTAAAAGCCGTTCCAATGATATCCCGTGATCGCAATGATAATGCATCGGGCGTACGTTAACGTGGCGCAGCTGCGGTCTACCATCTCGTCGAACATAAGCCCGTTTCGAATTTAACAAACAAATTAGTTCGAACGTTTACTTTCCATGTTCACGAGATCGGTATCGCGTACCCGACCGCAGAATAGTCCCATCATTTGGCGCCTGAGGAATCGATCGGAACCCAATGAAGTCTCCCCCTTCACAGATGAGAGACTTCTGTCACCACCCACGCACCGTCTCACCACTTGATTCGCAGCCAAACGACCGAATTCTCAAGTGGTGTCGCTTGCGTGCGTCATTAATCGTACGCCGGCAGTTTAGGCTCTCTCTCTCTCTCTACGGATTCATCCAATTCTCGGAACTAATACGTGCACAAAACCGATCCTACTACTTCAATCGAGTCGAGATGATTTTAGCCTATTGTTTTTCGTTCCCCTGACTTTCAGGTTTTAGAAGGAGTTTTTTATCGGGCCAATAAACTGGGGTTTTTCGCGCTTTCGCGTTCAAGAAGGACTTTTTTACTTACACGCTACGCGGTTGGAATTGAGGGAGATATTATGGTGGGAATGATTTCTGATTGTAGTTATATATGTGGCATTTGCTGGATAAGTAATTGGAGGTGGAGTATCAATAAAGCTGTCTCTTTTATATTTGATTGAATCTACTTGGAGTCTATGAATTATTTAAAGGTTTTATCCTTGTATTCATTTACATCTTAGGTAGATTTGCTGTGATTGCAATAACCTTTACGTCAATCTAGTAGCGATCTATAAAAGTAAATAAAAATTAATGGGATTCTTATATATTCTATAAGTTTAGCATATTTAATTCAATCAATATCGTAAATAATTTTACGCAAAAACGTTCGCGCTTGAAGTATTGAAGAAATGATTACTGTTATCCTCTAAGTTGACCAATATTTACTAAAGTATTTTATAAATCGTTATTGAAATGAAATAAAACTTTTATTTGATGATTATAGTAGATAAATTAAAAATATTCTTTCGTTTATTTATCAATTTCAATAGCGCTTTTACAAAACAAGTAAACGTGTTGATTATGAACATATCATGTTGAAATACGTACGAAATCAATGGTCTTTTATTATCGTATATGATATAATTTCAATAAAGGAAGAAGTTGGTTACAAAATACACGTTTTGATTGAATAACCTATCTCCTTATCGTTTATTTTGTCTCTACGCTTATGAAAATTTAATTACGAAACCTGTTCTATCGAGCGCAAATATGGAAGGATAATTTTTCATCATAGCGTTTGGTAATTCCTTCTTTAATAGGCAATTACCGTTCGATAAATTCCCCGTTAAAGGTCGCACGTATCCTAGATACAGCGAATGATTAATGTATCGAGGATATTTCTCTTTTATCGGCTTTCCAACGGCGAACGTATAATTCTATTTCGTCATCAGTTTCCCGGACGCGAATTTCAGCGCCTCCTGCAACCTGTTTATTCCCTCCTCCCTAATATCATTTTCTTAGGAGGAAATGAAGTTGCGGATGATTTAGTGCGTGGAAAGGCCTCGGAAAGGGTTGGCGAAAGATGAAATTTCGAGAGGCGTCGGTATTAAACATGTTGGCGACGATATTCGAAGGGAAATTCGGATATTAGCCGAGAGTGAGAAGAGTGAAAAAGTCCTTTTCAGAAGGGATTTCTCTCTCATATGGAATATGAAAGCTCGGATGGGGCTTTTTTTTCTAGCGATGCGCAGTGAAACTTACTCGTTTAATTTGGTAGGATGCGGTGGTAGGTAATGAAACCTAGAACTTTTGTGCTGTGTGGGTTTTTTTTTATGAGTACGGTGGGTTTTTTTAGCAGGGCTTTTTTATAGCTGACTGTTCAGATTTTGGATATTTATTTAGAATGATGAACTTTAAAGTTAATAATTGTATTAGAATTGAAATAATCGTAATAAAGTGAAGTTTATTATTCCACTATGGCTTTCCTGGACGTCACTCCTTCCAATATTGATTTCGATATATTTTTTTCGGTTTCACTTTCAGCTGAAATTTCTTATTTGCAGTGAAATCACGAAAACTACAAAATAAATTTATTATTTTTTGAATAAAATTTTAAATTCTGTAATCGGCAAAGGAGATGATTTTCAACGCTATAAAAGAGAGGTTTATGAAGTAAACGAAGAATACTTGGTACCTTCCATAGAAAATATTTTTATTTTACGTTATTTCTTGTTTTTGTGTGATGAAGTCGATATATCGACAAATTAAATTGACTTTTACTAGAATTAATTTATATAGAATTTATTTAGTTCTCTTCGTATGTCGAGTTGGTTTAAATCACGTAATATCGTGTAATGTAAGGCCCTGCAGTTATTTTTCTTTGCGTTTTCGTTTGAATTGTAAAAGGAACTCGTTAGGATCGGATT
This sequence comes from Pantala flavescens, assembly GCA_020796165.1. Lineage (NCBI taxonomy): Eukaryota > Metazoa > Arthropoda > Insecta > Odonata > Libellulidae > Pantala > Pantala flavescens. The sequence goes on along the minus strand of CM036881.1, from coordinate 15,532,399 downwards.
GGTTTCTTTACGGAAGACAGAGAAATGTATATATGCTCAATAAACTTTATCCACGTTGTTAGGCCTATCGTGTACTCAAAGGGATAATGGATGTTCAGATTGTGTACTCAGCTGAGCACGAGATTCAGTACCAAGTTAAGTTTCTTCTAGCAAAGATGCTAACATGGTGTCACCGCATCGGAAATAAGAGACTGTTTCCTGCGCCGTGCACAAAGATGACAGGAGTCGGGGATAATTGGCCCGTGAGGTCACCGCGTTGCCACGACAGCTTATTGACCTCCAGGACGAATTATCCCCATGCTCGCTACCATTCCAGTCGTCTTTGCCAGCGAGACGAGTGCAGAAGAATCTTCAATAATGTTTCGTTATCTCTGGTGCGGAAGCGTGGAAGAATATCGTGTCGTAGGGGGAATCATTTTTTTCTGGCGGAGAAACATCTGGTTCCGTAGATAATGTACGAGACCGTATAATGTATGCGTCTAGGTTCTTGTTTATTTATGTATTATATGTCGTTTGCATTGGGAATTGGAGGATATCTTCTCTGTTTGTCATGTTTGTTATATAGAGCTAAAAGCATATTGTCTCGGATTGGTTTAATGTTCGAAGTTTAATGCCACGAGCGAAATGATCGCTGTCGTACAATTTTCTGAGTTCGAGAAATTTGTGTGTCGCTTAAGTTTTTAGGTTTAACTCTGTGTTATTATTATATTTATTACAGAATTATTAATGGAAGTATTTCGCAATAAAATTGGTTTTAATATTTCGTAATAATTCGTGTTTTTTAACTGTATTAAATTATATTATATTGACATCGTTATGATGGGTATGCTTTCTCAATTCTTTGTCGACTGCAGCTCATTATACGTAAAAGAATCTTAATTTATTGCGCAATATGAGGTATAAGGTGCTGTTAACGTGTCCACATCATCATATTAGTGCGTACGTATGCACTTTTTACGTTTACGTGCACTAGCGTCTTTCCAAGCAGCCCATAGAGGAAGTCTCCTTCCGTCCGTATTTTAAACAACTTGGCTTCCCAAGTTCAATTCGTAGGGTATAGCGGGTTGCCTTCTTCCAGTCGTAGAAGACGACGGAAGTGCGTTTATCGGTAGAGAAGTTGAGCCGCAAAGAAAAAGTTGGCGTGTGGGAATGGGTGTCGCATTGTTCCCGCGGAGCGAGGAAAATTTTTCGGGGAGAGTCGAAGGCTTGAGCAAGGAGAAAATGTGAATTTCATCCGCTTGTTTCTCAAGTCATTTTCATGCGAATCGTGAGAAAAATTTCTCTTCCGTTACCATAGTCATGTTCAACGGTTAATTTAATTTCAGGGATTTTTTTTAGTCGTAAGCTATGCGAAAATTGATCTAAATGGTGCAGTGAATGTAAGGGTCATAACAATTTGTATAAATTACGTATGTAGTAGGAGTACTGGTTATTTAAAGTGACCCCCAACTTATACGTAGGTGCATTATAAGTCGTATATGATGATGGCAACCCTATGAAATAAATGGATTCTAAGTTTGATTTTTTTCTTCCTTTCTTGGATTATTTTGGGCACAATATTATCCTAAATTTACCATTTTATCTGCTTGTATTATATTCCTTCCAAGAGATGACTAATTCGATCTATTTAATTTACTTTTTCTTTGAAATGAATAGGAAATTGAATCCTCGAAAATTAATGAGTTTGTTATTATACTTGAATTAATGGTTTCAATTATTTCATTGAAGAATCCTCCTTCGTTACATATTTTAATTTCTTCCTCATCCCTCTTCTGAAGTCGTCTAAGTTTCATGATTTGGTATGGATCAATTTATGTGTTTAAAGTCCCGCGGCATATTTCAAATCTCAGTCAATTGTTTTCGTCGCAAAACCATTGCGTTGAATGGAGTTGGATAAGAGATGACAAAAGATTTCCAGCCTTTCAAAGTGACAATCTCCCGCAATATATATTCAACGAGTAAAATTGCCTCTCTCTAACTCCGAAGCGACCTCACCCCCTCTCCTACGGAAATGACTTTTGGAGATCTACTATATATAATGTAGGATGATGCGGGTGCTTTCTTTCCCGAATAATCTCGAAACTTTTTGCCGAGAGTGCGACTTTCTCCCAAGACTCTCTCAAGGGATTGCCGCCTCGGAATATTATTTCCTCTCCATCCATGATGAACCACCACCGCCTCTCCGGGCGATCCCCAACTTCGAAATCGAATCTGTTTTCGATTTAATGCTCACGGATTCCGCCGAGGGATTCGGTCGCATTTCCACGATGCAGATTCTCGATCCTCGTGATCTCAAATCGACCAATCAGAATCGCGGATTTTCCGAATTTCACGTCGATTATTCCGAGGATCGATTTCGATGTATCGATCGATACATATCGAATTTAAGTTTTCCAAATGTACGTATCTCTACGCAAAAATGTTGACGTAGACGACCTTACGTGTTGTGCTATAATGAGCGACGTAACTAGGATACAAGTCAATAGTTAAATATGTTTGTCGTTCGGGTGTATTGTGAAAGTGGCTTTATTATTCAAAGACGTGGAATGACATGAAGGAACATGGTTCAGTTTCGCCAGCCTCGGCATTATTTATTATTATATTTTTCCATTACATCACAGTATTGGTTTCGATATGTGTTCTAGTTGGATCATTATACGGAACAGAGATTTATATAACGTCTTGGACATATTTTAAGGTATTTCAGCTGTTTTTTGAGGTATCAAGGGATGCAATACAATGTACAAGATCTTTTACTAAAATAGGAAGTCTCTTAAAGGAAGGTGAATAATTTCATAAATAAATTCTGTAGTATTAGACTTGAATTAATGGTGAACTAGAATAAGAATTAAATAAGGCACTTAGTACAATATTTAAGCTCGGAAATACGAAGTACCTTTTTTAAATGTTATTTATAGGTAAGTGAATGAAGTATTTTCTGATTTTCTCATCAGTTGATACGATATTTAAAAGTATACATAAACTACATATTTATTTATGTGATATATTACTGCAGTGAGACAGTAATCAGGTAGTAGCTGTTACAATTATTTAAAGATATTTTAGCGTTGCTTTTAAGGCTATTGCCAGATCAAGATCCCTTTGTTCTCCTCGCACTTTTATGCCCGGCAACTTTTTCCCCATCGCATCTCGTATGAATGCCCTCAACTTATCCGGCGATCGCCTCCTTCACGGCGCTTACTCATCCCGAATCAAGAATAGCCCTTTTCTGTGCTGGGAGACCAACTCCAATCTTCGGGCTACCCAAACATTTTCGTACGTAAAATTCCGAAAATGACTTCATTTGTTTGCATAACGACGAGAGCACGTTTCGCCGATCGTCCGCCAGGAGGCGACGCCGACCACGTGCCGCAGGGCGGCTTCGGGAGCAACCGAATTTCATCGTGTTTTTAGAGCGCGAAAAAGGTTTCGAAGACGTAAGTCGGCGAAGATGAGCATCTTCTCTCTCTCTCTCTAGTCCGCAGGCTGCTTTCCTTCCGCCATCTACTATTTCTGTACTGCTGGGAAAGCGAGGGTTAGACGGATGCACGTGCGACTTCTCATTGGTTGATGTTTCCATAGGGACGCTCATATGATTATGTTATATCACATGGTGACAACCTATGAAATTTATTCATTTTCATCTATTTCCGTTTTATTGAAGGAGACGAAAATAAAATTATATTCTAAAGGGTTAGGGAGATGTTTTATTACTTTGAGGGGCTTAATAATAGTGTCCCAGGGTATTTTAGGATAATTATTACGTAATTAAGGGCCATATATGCAGATGTATTATATCGAACTTATAAGAAGTGTAAATTGAATGGTCTGGGTACTTTAATAGTGGGATATATCACGCGAGAATTATTTAGAATTTAGAATTTTTATTTATTTACAATTCTCAATAAAAATAATAATAATTGATACGTTTTAAATTCAGAATCATTTTTATGTAAGGCATTCCTGACCTTAATCTGCAAATGATGGGCAAGATAGAGTACAATCAATATTTGTCCCAATTCTCATTTGACCTACTTTATTTGGGGTTTAAGTTTTAAATGTTTTTATCCGGAAAGAATAGTATGATGGTAGATCATATATAATATTTTCTCTCGTATTTAAATTTAATTTTAATCGTTAAGTTTTATCTTACGTAAAGTCTAACCAATGGCAGTGCATTCATACAGAATATACGTTTTATCAGTAGCATTTTACCCCTTTTTTAAAATAGTTAGCATCCAATGTTTTGTTTTCGTGCTTTAATTGAGGCTGAAAATGAGTTTTTGTAGTATTTTTATTTATTTTTAATCGAAGTTAAATTTCTCCATAGTGACGCTGAAACATTAATTCTGTGTTTCAATTTCATGGAGTGGGTTCATTCTCTACAGCTTCCAAACGCACATATAAATTTATTGTGTTTCATCGTTTCAAGACGTATTCCTTTAATAGGAAACTTTTTTTTCGTAACGATCGTCCGTGGCAAGATTAAATCGACCTTGTCACATAAACGCAAGTAAACTTTCGTGTCCTGCCCTTGAAGATGGCAGATTACCCTGTAGCATCCTTCGCAGGCCCTTGGACCAACTTCTAATAACTCTCCGTCAAGTGCCATAGCGTAATGTCCTCCCTCTCCCCTCAGAGAAAGGCAGTGCTTCAAATAGGATGCACTGATCCGTCTTTAGAGACAGCTGATGCGTCGTTTCGAAACTCGAACCAAATTAACTCGTTACCGTCCCTCCCCCGCAACCCATTTAGTCTCCTATCGTCTGCGCCCTCTACGAAGAGTATCTCGCCCTCTGTGAAAGTATCTTGCTCTCAATTGTAGCTGCACTACAAAAGGGCATTAAGAAGATGTTATTCAGTGATCTATGAAACAATTAAATCATATAAAAGTAGTTTTATTCTTGCGTAATTGATTGTTTAGACGTAATCTTCACTGCTTGCAATGTTGGGAATAAATAGACGATAGATTATTCAGTGATCTATGAAACAATTAAATCATATAAAAGTAGTTTTATTCTTGCGTAATTGATTGTTTAGAGTTAATCTTCACTGCTTGCATTGTTGGGAATAAATAGACGATAGATTATTCAGTGATATATGAAACAATTACTTTATATAAGTGCAGTTTTATTCTTGCGCAATTGATCGTTTAGACGTAATCTTCTTCGCTTGCATTGTTGGGAATAAATAGACGATAGCCCCCTGGCATAAGCCTTAACTGAGTGTTTGGTATGGTAAAATAGTCGAATGAATTACTCGAATAAATATTTTTTGATTAATAATTGTTATATTTTTTATTTGGTGAATATTTTTCTTGGATTTATTTCTTTGCTGACATCAAACAGTAATTACGTACTGTTTCACTGAGGAGTATTGCTTGCAAAATGTTTAATATATATAGCTAAAACGAACGTAGTGACGAAAAGTTTCAGTGATTTTAACTTGGAACTTCATTTGAAACAATCGAGCATTATAAAGGACAGGAAAAGGGGTTTGTACGTTCACCCTTCAAAATCTCTCTCTTCAACGAAAGAGATTTTTTCAACCTTTATATCTTCTCTGCATTTTGGTATATTTTAGAAACACTTGAGCTGTATGTAGACAAACTGTAAGAAGTGGTCTTTTAACTCTTTCGTCGAAAACTTTACTTTTTGAAAAGTTGCTGTTCGAAATTCTTGGGTGTAATTCGATATGCCATTGAGAGTGAGATGTCAACGGAAGGGGTTTAGGGAATCACGTATCCGTCAGCGGCTAAAAAAATCGAAGGTCCAGTTCTGTTTCCAATGCGTCATCTGCGGTATCTTCACAAGACAAGCCTTTTGGTTTGAGATAGGAGCGGTGGTTTTATTCATCCATGGAATTTTTGTGGAAATGGAAGTTGGAAGAGTGTGGTTTGGTGAATCGATCATTTCTGAATCAGAAAAAACTATATTTCAATAACTTATCGAGATTTCAATCGCTAAAAAATAATAGGTAATCCAAAGAAACCGAGTTGTGGATTTTTGTGGGTACCGGGAGTCGAACCCAGTTCTCCCTTCATCGAACCTTTATTTAAGTGTTTTTTAAATGCGGAGGAAATTAGTAAAAAAAGCAATTTTAAATCTATCGAATTTTCGTATACTCGGTTTGTTGGACAGTTAATAAGACTTCCGATTGTTATTGGATTCGGTTTAATTAATAATTATTTGACCTTTTCCTTATCTCATGCCAGTTTTTATAATTTTGGTTGTAATAATTTTAAATGGCGTTTTATTAAGATTTGATCAATAAAACATTAGGAAAAAAGTTAATTATACCCCACGCAGACAATTCTCCGTAAGAATACGATAATAATCGGAGGAATTGAACTGTATTAGGTACTGTCCACGATGAATGACTTCTACCAAGCAAAAAACCCAGAAAAATCCTGTTTTGACACAAGTTTAGACGTGTTAACTTCAACACTCGTTTCCACCCTCTCAATTCGTTGTTTCACGGTCTGGTAGAGGCGTTTGCATCTTTTAGATGACGAAGCTAAGGTTCATGCACGTTCTAATTATAGAGCACGTAGCTCATTTGTGTGCATGTAAGATTGGGGAGTTCATCCAGAAGTCAATGCAGCGTCCACTTGATCACGAACCTCTATCGTCCTACCGTAGTCGCCTCTTTTCCGCATATCCTGTTTGGATATAAGCCTACAGTTTATCGAAGGACAGTTAATACGTCTCTGACCCGTTGGTCGGGGTCGCCGGTTCAAGCATATTTGCGGATACGTACGTGGGAACAATTCTCGAGTGGTTGGTATTGATTTATGTGTTTTAGGAAAAGTTACCGTGGGCTCGGCTCTGCATCTTTGTACAAGTTCTCGAAGTTATTTACCGAGATATTCTGTAATAGGAATTTGTCGGAGGCTCAGCTTTCATTTACGTAATACTCGAGAGAAATGTTTAATTCATTCTTTACGCTTGAAGGCTATTGTCGTGAAGGTTATATTGTATTTCTAATTTTGATCAGTGTTATTAATAGATTACAATTAGAGTATTTGTACGGTGACGTCAATTTTATAATTAAAATACAGTATTACTACGTATTGTTGAAGCACAGACATACTAATCGAACTTATTGTTTCGCAAAGTTTTATTACCTTTGTTACGATATATTTTTGTGCACAAAACGCTGCTCGAATATAATAACGCTTTTATTTATTAGCTAAGAACATAATTATAATCTCTTATTTAGTGAAAATGTATTTTAAAAGGGATTAAATTCATTCAGTTTTCTTCTCAGGTTAACAACGAAGGAGTATTATCCATTATCAAGGTTTAAAAGAGTATAAATAGCCTGTAAGCTCGCAAATAAACAGGAAGCCTCATAAGACAAAGTGGTGCATCATTCTATTTTCTTCTGCGATGTCTCACCGGATTATCTACCTTATATTTATCGTTGGTTGCTCTTAAATCCCTAGAGGAAGCCACCTCAAAGCCTTCCTCTTCACTCACAATGAAGAAGGTAACATCTATATAGCCACCATACCTGTGTTACTGCCCAAAATTTTCTTCTTCTGACGCTCATACGTGACGTAATGATTGATAGAAATGGAAGGAAGGAGTTGGTTGGCAGAAATGATTGATTCATTAAGGTAGCCATCCTTTAGGGATTAATTATTGGGATTGTTTGAGTTAATTGTTCATTATTACTTTGTTGAGATATCCAGATTGTCCTATCATCACCTTTTTGGGATTAGTTATTTAAAGCTGTAGTTATAATTCTTTGTGAACGTATTTTTTTAAATATACATCAATAGTGGGTAATTATAGTTAATGTGAGGAACTAGTATGCAATTTAGAATAGCCTTAATTTATTTGAGAGTTAGATGTGAATTCTAATCATCAATATCGCACGGAATAAGAACTATTATATTCTATAGTTTGTTTATTCTGTGCCTTTTTAAAGGTTAATTCGTTCTTATTAATAATTATACACTGAAAGTAGTATTTGATCAATTTTTAGTGTAATTTCTGTAATTGATGAAGTCAATTTATAGGAATGAAGATTTCCTTGCGGGACTTTAATAGATATACGTATTCATAAGCCGTCAAAATATGTAGCCGTCTAGATTTCCTTCCTCAAACTTCTTCTTCGTCATGGAAGTTCGGAAACCCCGCAACTTCTCCGTAAACATTCTTAGAAAGATCTTCCTTCAGTAAGCCATAATCCTTCAAGCCATTTAGGCACTTAATCGTCGTTCAGAGTATTCAAAGACGACAAATAGAAGGGAGGAGGAAAAAAAAACTTTCCGAACTCGTAGATAGCTTAAACGACATCTTTGCGGCGAGCAACAGGTATCTCTCTCTCGCGCGGTTAGTGAAATATGCTAAACGGGAGGAGGGTTAAATGTCACGGCGTCTCTCTCTTAAGTGCGGTCTATCCATCCGAAGGAACGAAGCCCATGCAGACGCCATGACCCGATCCGCCGCTCGAGGGCAAGTCGCCAAGTTGCCGAGAGCTGTGTGGAGGTAATTTTTCGCTCGGTACGAGTTTTCCCCCGACTGCATCCCGCAGTGCCGTAATGAGGACGCTGTAAAAGATGGAGCTACGAGTCCGAGATAGTCCAACGCTCACTTCCGTGTAGAATAATTGGACCCTTTGTATTTCCCTTTGAGCGTAACCTCGCGTTTGTACAATGACGCGAAATTATATTTCCTTTACGTAAGGTGTTTAGGTTCAAAGCGGGTTTTTTATTGCCGAAGTTTTCCTTCGCTCGCGATAACCATACGTATGTTCCATGTCCTTCTGGTCACATGAGCCGTACGTATATACGTAGCGAATTTAATGGTCGTAAATACATCGGGAAATATTTTTTATCTGTTTACGACGTTTAATGTATATTTAAAATTACGATAGCATACACGAACTTCGTTAAAATTCGGGAATAAAGAAAATCTTGATGCTTTTTTCGATTAAATTATCTTCAAGGATTGAAATAATAATTCTTAATTACTGGTTTAGGTGAGGAACAGCGTTTCGATATAATTAGAGAGGCTTAATATTTTAAAAATGTTACGTGAGTTTAATTAAATTCCCGAAAAAGGTGCTGCTAATGTTTTTTTTACGCACGGTGCCTCCATAACTCGGCGTGTCAGCTTTATTAATGAAAAACGTCACACGGCGAAGCTCAGCGAAAGGGCCGTCAGTGAGTAGTTTTGCTTGCGTGTCCTAGCTCTGGGAGAAGTCTGCACGCCACGGAGGCCGGCAGCAATAAACTACTTCTTCACGGTTTCGCTATTTTATTTTCCCGAATTTCCAGTTGCTATTTGCGTATATAATGTCTGCATTTTATGCTGCTGTTGGTGGTGTTGTGAAATGATGGTTGATTAAGAATGGTATTATGACTAGAAATGACTTCTGTATACGTATTTCACGCCCGGAAGCATGTTTCAAAATAACTTTTATTCCTTTTATGTTGTATTATTAATTGCAATGAAATAAAATGATTTAAATGAATTTTATTAATTGCTCGAGGTTATCAAACTTTTGACCTTAAATAACTTTGAAATCAATTGTTTGAGGCGTGTCTTGGTATGGATCAGGAACAAAAATACGATAAACAATTTTTACAGTAACAGAGAATTCAATCTTAATTTACTAAATATTTCCTTTACTTACTTCAGTAGAGTAAAATCTAGTTCTTTAATTATTCATTTCAGAATTGCAAATAATTTTCATGAAAGAATTTAATTGCTGATGAAGAGATGAGGTTTGTTAGAAATACCCATCGCTACTGATCTCGCAACTTGACTGAAAGTTCCATGTGACTGAAAAAAATGAGTAATCAGTGGTAAAGTTTGTCTAAATGACCTTAAAACTTTCCTACGATTTACATCTTGACTTCGTATTGACCAATTTTTTGAGATTTTTGCTTAATTTGTTAGTTTTAGAATTCAGCATTGATGTTTGGCATTAGTTTGCATTTTAATAATATCAGTATCTTATTGGTTCGTTTAGGTATGTTATTCATTCAGAAGTAAAGAGTATACGGGGGTTTCAGGAGGTATTCTTGTGCTATCTGCAGTACGCAAGGTGAGAGCAGCGCATTCCTTCACCTTTTATCGTCGGCATGGCTGTTGTTATTCCTTTTTATTCGAAGTCTTACTGGAATTTCAACCGTAACAATGGAGATGAAATTACGGGAGATCGTAACGTGCCAGAAGTAATATCTCCGTTCGTTTTATCGGCGCGTAATGTCAATGTTACATCTCTTATATAACGTCGGGATATTTTCCGTAGGTTCGCAATCCATTTTCGCGTCTCTTCTTTCCTTCTCCAGTGACGTGTCTGCTCCTTCACCAGTCCCACATTAGCGGGGTTTCCCCACTCGGTCACGTGCTCTTTTTCCGTCTTCTGACGTCTCATAAAACGTTCGTGGATACGCTCCCGTGCCAACTCCCATCGATTTTACTTTTCCGTACGCATCTCGAAGTATTTTTATTAACCACACGCATAAATGACCACCCCGATCACTCTAGATGTCTCGGGCTCTCTTTTTAAAAAGGAGTGGCACTCAAATGAAGGAGGAATGACAAGTCGCTGCAATTGCTCGTAAAGATTTAATAAGCCCACTCAGGTTCATTCGGGGATTTTTACGAGTGCGTAATACGTCCCTGAATGACTCAATCGGATTTAATCACCGAGTGATAGGCATAAAATTTGGTGATGGATCGTAATTAGGATGGTGTCGAGACAAATTTTTGACGCCTCTTGTGATTAAAGTTGTTCTCGGGATTTATTTTGAAGTTCGGTTCGTTGCTGTGAGCTGTCTACGTGTTTATTTGGTATCAAGGCGTGCACGTAATTTGGATCGAGTTTCTGTAATTATATAATTCATTACGTTTCTGTGGTTGTTTTGAATTTAATCAAGGAGATTTTGATCGGAAGTAACTCGAGTGTAAAGATGTTTTTCATAATTAATGGGTTAATTCTGTGGTATGAATTAGTCAATCTTTTATTTATAATTATATTCGAAAGGTTTTAACCCCCTTTACGACATATTTTGCGAATTATTCTATCGGAATATTTCTATATTAATTGTACTATACGAATAAACTTCTACGATATTTACTGTGATATTTTTATACTAATGGGTGACAACGACGATTTTTTGAGCTATATTAATAAAAATCTCCTATCAATTTCATAGGTCAGTTTTATTATGATTCTTGTTTAATGTATGATCTTATTGGATGAAGCAATGAATTAATCTTCTTTGATTAAGAATAAATATCATATTTAGATGGGAAAGTTTCGATTGCTTTTATCTAAATCCTCCAGTACATTATTTTAATAAATTTTATATATTATTAATTTCCCCGATTACTCCTGAATCTCTAACGTTTGTTTTCGATTGTTATTAAATGTCAGGTTTCAAAAGTCAAGTTGAAAAAAGTTGTTAAATGTCAAGGAATGTTTTAATTATAGTCGCAATTTGGTTGCATTTTTCTAACTAAGTTGCTTACTATTTCGTGACAGTAGATACATACTAATGTATGACTTCATCAAACGATCTCGAACGACTTAATGTAGAAAGTTAGTCTGTGTAGTAGAAGCAAAGCCAAACCGAGCTACGAACTATTCTTAGATTAGAAAATCAGCTTAATTAATTCGATCTGATAAAAAGAAATTCAGTTGTGTTTAACCAGGAAATAATGATGAATTACCTATAAATTCTTACAGGTCTTTAGCATGAAAGGAGTTGGTTGTGATGTATTTATTCGATCCGGTTGTCTCACTTGTCAGTATAAATTACGAATTGGTACAAAAAATGTATAAATATGTATAAATTCAATTATCATATCTCTGGGCAGGTAGCCGCACCATATAATTCCCTATCCGAACCTTTTTCCAACTCGATAAATCCTTCCACGAAATCACTCAAACAACCCTCGTCTTCCTATAAATTTCCTACGATTCCTTCCTCCTTATATCTTTCATTGTAAATCATCACAGCATTGACCATCCTCTCTCCTTCGTCTCGTTTTTAACTCCTCAATCAAAACCCCTTCTTCAGTCAGCTCCTCCAGTTCTCGTTATTCCACTCAGCTAACTTTTCCTATCTGCTCCTCACTCACGTCTCGTAGACTTCCAATTTTTTTTTCATCGCCTCGTTCCTTCCTGAAAGTCCTCGTTTCACACTCAAATAGCAAAACAATGCAGACTGAAGAATTTTTACCAGTCCTTCCCCGACACCTCACTCAAGGTCTTAGGCAGCGAGTTCCTCCTCGTCTGGGGAAGACTCCTTTAAGCCCTGTTATTATTCTTCCAGCATTTTTTGTCCATCCCCTACCGAGGAAGAACGTTTCTCTAGTAGGGGAATCGGTCCACCTGTTCCAATTCATCTTCTGTGCTCCAGACGGATAACTTTCAACGGTAATCACTCACCGTTGGATTTAAAAGTGTTCGTTGTTTATTTGGACTTCATCTTCCAATTACATGACTTACGTATTTGAAAGCTGCTTTCCTAAAAGTGTGGCATGAGCAAGATGGTTTTTTACGGGATTAAGGAAAGGAGACGTTGCCTTAACTGGTGATGTAGTAGCTAGTGCTGTGCCTGCTCTGAAAGTTGATCTGAGGGTCTGGGTTCGAGTCCCAGTCATGTCGCAATTTTTAAAATTTGTCAAGCTTTTCTTAAACCTTCATATATTATATTATTAAATTGATGTTTTGGTGAGAAGTTTTCCACAACCTTTCATTGCATGTGTGGCAACCAGAAACGTGGCATTCCTAATTTGTTCGTTGGCATGAGATAGAGAAATGTATCCAAATTTCATTGCTGCCAGGTTTGTTTATTGTCGCAATAACATGTAGTTTGATAGGAATAGGCGATTAAATTTGTTCCAGCAGCTCCCATTTAGGTTATGAATGATGTTCTTACGTTCATTAGCAGTTTAGAGAACTTCTTGACTGTCCCTTTCAGCTTACATTTACCATTCGTAGGATCCTGGTTGTGCGAAGAAAACATATGCAAACTACCTCACTCACGTTAACTCCAAAGCTTTTGGTAACAAACGCCAAGGTTCCAGTCGCCCTCCGCGTTGAAGACTGTTGAGACAGAACAGAGTGAATATATGCATAATTCAGTTTCTTGTCGTCCACTTTCCCTTCTTCATTCAAATTTCCCTGCTCTCGTCTGAAGATTCCCTCACGTCGGTTCTCCAACGTCATACATCAAGTCCGACGTCTTGATGCCCAAATTGCCCTTTCATGGCGGGAGAGCCCTCTAGGAAAGAGGGTGCCATTAGAATTCACAGAGTCCAATTATCTTCCGCACCTGTTCGAATATGAGCAATTAAAGTGCCTGAACGAAGACCCTCCGGAGCGATGGCTGCCGCAGTCCCATTCATCGACTTTAAAGGCGTTCCACGAAGAAGGCGCGCGCCATCTGGGCGTGGAGTCACGTGCTAGTGTCTAAATGGTGTCCCGTAGACTTCGTGTCACAACCGGTTTCAATGGAGCTCGGGTTTCTCCATAGGAGCTCTGGTTTTTTTGCCACATCCTTCGATTTTCACGGATACGTCGGACAAACATTGACATTGCAGGCGAAGTTTCCGTGCCTCGAGGGGTGTGATATTTTTTTTTGTCGTAGAGAAAGTCGAGCTACGCATGCGCTAGCTTTTCAGACTTCGTATGTTTAATGAATTTTCTCTAACCCCTCGCGCCTTTATCCCAAGCGAAATCGCGCCTTGGTAACGTTTTTACGCGGGGAGGCCGCGTGTGAAAGCGTTAAGGTCGCTCGCCCGTATTTTAATCTCGACGTGAAAAGTGTGCATAGGGAAATGAATTCGATGGTCAAATAAGCCGAAGAGAAACAATATCCTCTTGATTTCCATGGAAGATGAGGAAGAGACGCAGATCGGTTTAACGCAGGTTGTTTGTTTGAACTCGTAAACGCCGACGGTAGAAATTGTCAAGCAGTATCATGGGATGCAGAATCTAGATCAGTCTCTCCACGCGTTTAAGTTGAAACTTTTCCGTTGATACTATCTCTGTCCGGGAGATTGTTTGTATTAAAATGTGCATCCCTACATTGCGAAGCAGTGCTTGTAACCTTTATGCACACTCGACACACTTACCTATCAACTCACCCACTTACCGAACAGAATGGAGTGGCGGAGCTAGGAGACTACTTCTTCTAGCTTATGATACAAATTAATTTTGTATAGATTTTGTATGTTAAATGGTTTTTATGCAATAAAGTCTTTTCTTTAGATGAATCCTATTTGTGTACATTTTACTTCTATAGCTCCACTGGTTGTGTATGTGCTTGCCCTATGGTGTACTGTTATATTTTTATTTTCCATGCATTATACACGGTTATATTTTTTCTCTGTATAAAAAAGAATATATTCTATGTTGTAGAATACCTCAATCAACATTTACTTCGACAAAATCCGTCTTATGTAAACATTTTGACTCTTATGGGTGCGCTGGAGAGTCATGATTGTATCTGTATTACGAAAGAGTTGTGATTTCTTATCATCTTGTAATACAGGTTGTAAAATTTATAAGATTATAAAAGATGATTTTAATATCTTACAATATCTCACCTCAGAATAAAATTCAAGGGTAAAATTTTTCGCTTTTTTCTTTATTCTAGAGCTATTACTTTGAGACTTTAGTTATATAGATAGTTTAGGAGATCCTAAAATTTCCCCTTTCGAATTTAGAGTTTAATCTTGCGGATATTTTTGTGCAGTCGCTCAACTTATATCTACTGAATTCAACTAAAAAAGTAATTTTTACTCCTCCTTTTACCGATACAAGTCCAAATTTAGTCTGTTTTCATAATCGATTCAGTGAAATGTCTCGAAATTTCCCGTTCATTCGCGGATAAAGTTCCTCTTGATAGAACTCAATACCGGATATTAGGCGGGACGTGTTCGGATACAAAGGGAGTTAACCGTTGAAGCATACAACATTATTTTCCTCCCCTCCTCGAATCACGTGGTGTGTTGAACGCAGTTTCTGTTCAAGCTTTGTTTCACTCGCAATCAGAGTTGCCTTGATCGCGGCTACATATTGTTCGTTATTTAGTGGAATCCCGCGACTTACAATGTAACACGATTACAATGAATCATTCTAAAACACGTATGTAGTGGAAAGGATGTTGCTATAAATAAATTGTTATCAATTAACCAATGAACGATTAGTATATTTTATCTTGCCTGAAATAGAATGAAGCTGAAATAAACAGAGCCTATTTGCTACTATCTATTTACAAATGGCGTTTCCCGAACGTAATGTTACGAAGATTGTAATCGCTTCAAAGTTACTTCTCCAGACACAAATTCTGTCATGCCGACGTTCAAACTGCGTGACTTTTAAGATAGATGTAGATAAATACTGCTTTTTGTTACGTGTTTGTATTACAACATATATAATAAGCCCTATTTAGGGTTTAATTTTATGTTTTTTTGAGTAATAGTTAAATTTATTTTAAGTATCTCTCAAAGTTATGTCGTTAATTACTACTCCTGAAAATTAGGAGAGTTATTTTGTCCCACAAAACGATATTATCAAAATTTATTACGCTGTAACTATTTCTCTTATTCTTGCTATTGTTGAAAGTTGAGAGTAATGGGCAATTATTGTCTTGGGGCGTGGTGTAGAGCGTGAAGATTATATGCTACTCCCTCTTGGCATTTCATGCATAATGTTTTCCTATTAGCATATGATTCCTTGTAAGGGTTTTAGTGTTGAATTCTACGCATACCTTTCCGTATTAAACGCTGACGGAATAGTGAATGAAAGGATTTTAGTTGCATTCTTTTACAAGAATATTATCTTTCATTGTCAATCGTTGGTTTGATTAACTCTGTTAAACTCTCATTTGAAAGATTATAATTATAGATTCACTATTGCGTATTTGGCGAAAAGCAACTATTTTGAAGGAGTATCAGAGTGAAATTAAGATAAAAGTATAATTTTTATTTTAGTATTCTTAACACACGTGAACTAAAGTTTCTTTTCTCTTTCTTTCTAGGGCCGACACACGAAGACTGGTCAGCTGGCAGCCATCAAGGTCATGGATGTCACAGAAGTAAGCATCTCCGTTTCTGTTATCAAACCTATTACCTGCTCTGCAAAATGCATCGTAAACCGTATGACTTCGCTAAAATGCGTTCCAATTCGGAAGTAATTTTCCAGTTACATGAGTAAACCAATTCTATAAACAATATCTTGGTTTTGTCAGAGATAGATCTATTTAGTTTAACTTCGGTTGTTAATGAAAGAGTTTTAAGATATTTTTAAATAATTTTTATTCATTATTTCATCACAACTTTTGTGGATTACTCATATTATAACAAATAAAACATTTTAATTTACAAAAAGTTTAAATTTTAAACATTTTAATTTGTTCACTACTACACCCAAAAAATTATGTATGACAAATAATTTACCAATGTTGTTATGTATTGGTAATACAACTCTATATCTGAAAGGTATAAAGCTTAATAATAATCTTAATAAACATACTTACACTTCATGTAAGTATGTGACATGATATAATTCAGAATCTAAAATTATCGTAATCTCTTTTTGTAGTACATTAGTATGTATCTTGAGTCACAAGATTTTCGTAACTTATTTAAGTACCAGTTATCAGTGCCTTCTCTACTTTCCTTTTGGTTTAAATTATTTCAATTATAATTCTATTGTGCTCTGCATCTATGCCTTTGAAAGTTAATGTAAAAAAACTTATTAACAATGTTACTTTTTCTAGGATGAAGAGGAAGAAATTAAGTTGGAGATAAATGTATTAAAGAAGGTAACTATCTTCTGAAACAATCATTATTTTTAAAAATATTAAACACTTATTTATTTCAACGTGAGCTTAGTATCACATCTCTCATGATGAACCATCTCTTTCAGTTTTCCAATCATAGAAACATTGCCACATACTATGGGGCCTTCATTAAAAAGAGTCCTCCAGGAAAGGATGACCAACTATGGGTAAGAATCAATGAAACTGTATATATACTACATTGAATTATAGCATGTGTATAAGAATGGTCTAAATCAAAAAATCTTTTACTTTAGCTGGTGATGGAGTATTGTGGAGCAGGATCAGTCACTGATTTAGTCAAATGTAAGTGATCAATTCATTATAATAAGTAATTCCTTACATTTGAATACACTTACTTGTTCAACTTCAGCAGTTTCTTGTCTGATGTTGTAATTTGATCTTAATTAGTTATCTAATGAAAGGGAGAATGATTTTTAACCGTTAATTTTTATTTTCAGCCACAAAGGGTCAGAGTTTAAAAGAGGAATGGATAGCATACATCTCTCGGGAAATTTTGAGAGGTCTCAGTTACCTCCACACGAATAAAGTTATTCACAGAGATATCAAAGGCCAGAATGTACTTCTTACAGATAATGCAGAGGTTAAATTGGGTATGTACAATTTTAGTCCTAGAGTTATCGTTGAATTTACTTTTGATCCACTTGGTTATTAAACCAGTTCTGTTTCATTCCTCGTTGAAACTGTGCATGTATCGTTGCGTTGAGCATGAGTCTTATGAAGTGCTATGTATGATTATGATAGAGAAGCATTAAATGCAGAAGAAACTGAGAATTTGAAGGAAAATAATTTTTTCTTAGGCTGAAAAGTGTGGTGAAATCATGGTGTGAAAAGATCATACTTTTACTCTTGGAATGATTTCTTTATACCTAAATTAAATGCTACACATCTCTTACTCACATCATTTATTTTCATTTTAGCATCCTTCTGCTAATTTATGGGTGAATGAAATCACTGAGTATTATCTTGTTTGGTTTATTTATGCAATTCATTTTTTGTTTTTCTCAACAATGAAATTCAATCCTGTTAGAATAATCTTGGTGTGAATTCAGTTTAAGTCAGTAAGCTGGAAAGAGAATCATGTAAAACAAAACTTCTGTTATGAAAACAGCATTTGTAAACTTTCATTTTTAAAAAATGTTTATGTAATGCTTAAATTGTCTGCAGTAATGTGTTTTTAAATATTATGAAGCCCTATAGTTTGAGCTCTTTTAAAGTTTCTTTCTTGTTTCTCATAAGCTGCATTACTGAAACCTATCAATAGCTACATGAGAACTTTAACGGAGAAATCCTCTTATGATTTCCTCTGTATACTTTAATGATACAGACATTCTTAGTTTAGTCATCTTAGAAAGATTGATGCATAATTTAAAGCAGCTAAACAATGAAACATTTTAATACCTATGTTTCCAAATTGAAATTAGTGATTTAACTGTTGTAATTTTCTTTAATATTATTTTCCCTTGAATTGGAATTCTTAATTGGCAGATTTTGCTAATCCTGTTTGGGATGTTTGTAATTGTAAATTTGCATTTTAATTGTCTGGAAAGTGGCTGTTTGTGAGGTCTTTGGTTAAATAAATAAATAATTTATCTTGCTGTCAAAAATTAATTGTAATTGCTGTTGATAAATTCCATTTCTTTCTATTGCGATTAGTTGATTTTGGTGTAAGTGCACAGCTGGACCGCACAATAGGCAGGCGAAACACATTCATCGGTACTCCATATTGGATGGCGCCAGAAGTCATAGCTTGTGATGAGAACCCTGATGCTACCTATGACAACCGCAGTGACTTATGGTCCCTAGGAATCACAGCCCTAGAGATGGCTGAATCTCAGCCTCCTCTGTGTGATCTCCACCCAATGAGGGCACTTTTTCTTATTCCTAGGAATCCCCCTCCTAGACTCAAATCTAAGAAGTGGGCGAAAAAGTTTCATGGCTTTGTGGAGACAGTTCTTGTGAAGGTAAACCATTCTATTCTTTCTTAACTGTTTCAATATTGTAAAGTCTTAAAAGTGTTGGTTTGAAGAAGTCATTAACGTAAAATCTACTCTCTAGTGAAGGAAATTTGTGAGCAATATGTAAATACATTTGACATAGTATGAGTATGAATATTTAAGTGCCAAAAATTAGCTGATTTTCTTTGAAATTATACATTTTGTAACTTAAGTTTTTGCTATACATTCTGCATTTCAAGTTTGCTAGAGGAGCTAGTATTTGTATAGTTAGTATAGTATATATATTAAATATTCTTTTTATAAAATGAAGAATAGCATAATTTGAATTTTTGATAAATTTTACCAGTTTTTCATTTCTATTGACTATTCCTTCACTGCATCACAATTAAATTAAAATTAAATTAATGCTTTATTCTTTATCAGGACTATCACCAAAGACCCTATACAGAGCAATTACTTAAGCATCCTTTCATCAGGGACCAACCAACAGAAAGACAAGTGCGAATTCAGCTCAAAGATCATATCGACAGATGCAAGAAACGTAAACAAGAAAAGGGTAAGAAATTTTGGTTTGAATCCATATTGTCTGAAGTATCTTACTATTATATGTTTTATTTAGCTTACTATTGAACATTCTTCTATCAGCAATAATTAATATTATTATACATAGGTTATAAAATGATTAAAAATTGCTTATGTTCATGTAATATTGAAAAGAAAATTGTGGGGTACTGTTAGGTAATTATCTTTCAAAATTTATGTCTTTGAGGGCTATGTTAAATTAATAAGTAAATTCTAACAGTTATATCTTTGTTCTATTATTTTTAATTATCCATTTTCTTATTGAGTATATGTTTTTAGTGAGAAATCTTTTACTGACTCCATCTATTTTATTATATTTACAAGATATGTGAATTGGATTTTTTCACATTTCTGTTGTTGTTGTTGATGACCATCTCATCTAATTTACTATAGTATTGATTGTTATAGCTGTGATATTTATTGTCTTTCTTCTTGATTTTTTAGAGAGAGAAGACTATCGGTATAGTGGCTCAGAGAATGAAGAGGAAGAACCTGCTGTGGCAGGTGAGCCATCGTCCATAGTACAGGCTCCTGGTGACAATACTTTACGAAGAAACTTCCAGCAAATTCAAGTAAGTCTATAAGTTCTGGATTAACTAACTAATAATTATTATTTCAATTCTTTTGAATTCATAATTTCACAATGAGTAACAAGAAAATTATTGGCTGTCAAAATTTTTGCAAAATGTATTCAAAATTAAATGCTGTATTGAAAACTAACCAGAGAAAATACTAACACAAAAATGGAAAAGAATCTCATATGTGTTCAAAAGTAAAATTTATTGGGATTGAAGTTAAAGATGTTCATTTTAGTCATTGTAATGATTTTAACCACAATCTTATTTATTCTATATCATCCCAATAAATTCAATATTAATTTTTATTTTTATCAGTGTTTTGTCTTTCATCTTCAATGATATCTTTGAGCTGCTATGGCAGAAATTCAGAAAATATAATTCATGTCTTGACTCATACATTTAAATTTGCTACTAATATTATGTATTCAACTGTTTCTTATTTTTAATTATGAATAGTTAAGACTCTATGCTCTGTAATATCTTCTGGATCAATGTTAAACAAACTTTAAATCATTTCATTGCAGGAGGGAAGGACTCTAAGTCAAAACGAACCTCCGAAAGAGTCTGGAAGGGGTAGGAAAGGGGAAAGGGAAGAGATTCCAGAACCAGGTCCACCAGCAAGACCTCCCATTCCACAGCGCCTCATTGGTGAGTCTTGCATTTTATCTTATGGATGAGTAAGTACTGTCGATATATTGAAGTATGCATTAGATGCAAAAATTTTTCTTTATTATTATTTTATTAGATCTAAGATTACCTCTTAGAAAGATACATTTTTTGATACTTCTGGAAGGTCCAAGCATAATGGAATGAAAATTTTCACTTCATCATATTAATTTTGGAAGAAAGGCTAGATGCAAATCAGTTTATATTCTATCAAATCCTTTTCATTCATCATTTATGTACATTTATTATATTCCTCATTTAAATTAACAGTGAATGTACATCGATGAATTTATGTGATAAATTTTTATTGATTTTACAATGAGTTTTTGAGTGGATCATATCAGAGTTGGGTGTGAGTTTGGGCAATGAGTATACTAGTCTTGATAGGTGGTTCCCTTCTCTATGACGACCCGAAATTTTCGTCTTCATTCACGTTCAAGCCAAGTATACTCGTCGGCTTTTAGTAGTTATTTTTCAAATGCTAGATGATGCTTGTGGACTGAATACTCAGGGTACCTAAAGGGTATTTTTGAAATTATCCTATTCTTACTCTACATAGTATAGGCAACCCCCGTTGCAAATTTCATCCAATTTGTATCAAGAAGAAATTGTAATTATATTTTTCTTGAATTAGGGAGGAAATTCATCTTAAATTGATTACTTTATCTATCACATGATAATAGTGAATGTAATATTTCAGTTATTATTTATAAAATAATGAGTAATGTTGAGAAACTTAAAAGAAATAGTCAAAATTATCAACAAAAAAGCTTAATGATAAATAATTAAATATAAGATTTTAAAAAATACTAAGTACTTCCTTTTAAATTCACTAAATTAAAAGGAAAATCAAATTTAGAAATATGAAAATCCGCTCTCTAGCTTAAATCCTCTACTTTTTAAGGGTATTTAATGTTTTATTTCATTGTCATATGATACCGTTCTCTAACAGTGGTTCCAGATCCCCTTCCTCCCTCTCGTCCTCTTCCCCCACCTCCTCGAGAAGATCTTCGACAAAAACCCGCCACACCTCCAAGTGGAGGCAGCGGGGGTGCTAACGGCTCAAGCAGCAGCAACATCAACAATAACAACAACAACAATGCTGCACTTTCTCATCACCTCAGCAACCAACAGCAACAACAGCAGCGCAACTCTCAGATATTCAAACCCATGGTACGAAAGCCGCCTGATGTGAGTGCCTACCTGCATGGCTTTTGCCTTGCTTTTTTATTTTCTTTTTATCTTATTAAGACCGATTTCATTTGCTCTTCTATAGATACAATTGAATTTTGATGAATGGACTATGAATTTTTTAGCAAAAGCCAGGATATCGTTCGAAGAGGGTAATAAAAGGAATTGAAGTGATGTTCTCTCTTCTATTATTTTATCAAATAAACTTATCAGAAGTCATTTTTCATCATCCTTTCATTTAAAAATTCTTTGGTCAACTTTCTTGTAATTATGAATCAATTTTTAATAATTATCCTTAGGAATAGAAGTGGATTATTTTGCTGTATTACTTGAAAAGAAAAGGCAAGGAGAAATGATTGATCATTTTCAACTTCATATTTATGATATATCAGAATGCTTCATTCATTTCATTTTTCAATCTTCATAGATTCATTTTTTAATCTTTATAATTTGTAAAAACAAAATTGATTCAGCCCACTCCCTGATTCATATTCACGAAAAGAATTAAAATTTAACTTTTTACGTTGTGTGGTATTTGAGAATTAATAATGGATATCATCTTTGTTTCCATGTCTCCAGAATAATGTGGTTGGTTATCTGAAAATTTTACGAGCAAAAGAAATTTACGTTTGCCTTGCTTTTTGTTTTGCTTTGCATGTCTGGGTACTTTTCTGCTTATTATTAAGTGTTTTACTGCAAACATTTACTGTGTATATAAATTTAGGTTTTACTCTTGATCATACAATAGTCACGTGTTTCTTATCCATGAATTTATGATTATAATCAAAATGTAAAATTAGTTTACCCAATGCAGTTTTATTCCTTATCATCCAGGTTGTATAAGAAGTGCATGATTAATTATCAAGTCATCTTATTTTAACTTTACCTTTCTTTTCAATCAAAGTCTCTTTGTCTTAGCAATATAGTCATTATTATTGACTTCAAAATATTAAATTAATCTTTTCAAAAGATATATATAGGGATTTTATTCTATTTATTTACCTTAATAGCTGACATAGTCATTTAAAATTTATTTGTATGTCATCTTTTAAAGAGATCAAATGCAAAAAGAGTCTATGCTAATACTGAAATTGAATGAAAATTACTTTGAAAAATAATTACCAACTAAAGCTTAATATTTGCCTGCTAAGTTCTGCATTGCTTGCTATGTTTAGCATATGGTTATTGTATAACAAGAATAACCTGGATAATTTGGATTCCACTGTGACAATTCCTCTGTATTATGTTCTTGTTATTTAGCATTGAATTGCATGTGATTCATCATCTGTGTAATAGATGTAGTTATTCGATGTAATTATGTGCTTATGTATATGTTATCACATTTGTGCATTGATATTTTTAACAAGAAATGGGCTGTTTACTTCAACCTACCTATTCTCTCAAGAAATGATTTATGTCAATCTTTGCTTATAAAGTATTTGGTATTCATGAATGGTTGGTAAACATTAGCTGCCTTAAAATTTTGGTATTAACATTAAATATTGACTATAAATGTAAATATTAGTGTGTGTATTTTATTCTCTATATATGCACACTTTCATATCACTAAAAGGCACTTAATTTTCATAGTGAATGTTCTAGAATTTAGATATTTTTCTAAGCATTGAAGCTCATTCTTTTGTAAATCATGAGTAGTTTTTGAGTTGATATTATTTTGTTGGCTTTGTTCGTGCTTCACCTAATTCTTTTTCCCATTTTATTTATTTAAGCTTCCTCCACGACGACCTGAGGTAGGCATTGCTTCTTTATTGTTCATTTTTTGGGTGTGATTGTTCTGAAAGGTATGACAAGAAAGCTTATCTTTTGATTAATTTGTGGTCTAAATTTCACAAGAGTCATCCCACTTCAAATTCTTCTAAGAAGGTGTATGATTTTGCCTTGCATGATGACCTTATCAGTGTTGGGCATACAACTCTGCAACTACTTTTATTTTAATATGATCGTACTTCTTAACTCTTCCAAATTCAATAGTTTTTGAAATAGTTTTCATTGAACTTGAAGATTATGCCATTTTTCATTATTTATCACCATGGCATATTCAATTATGGCATTTTATTCGATAGTTTTCATAAGTCTACGTTTTATTAAAAAAAAAATTCATTGCAACTTTGTTGAGTTTCTCATTGATTATTGATATATGTAATCAAGTCATCTGAAAAATTTCATTCAATTTATCATTCATTATTTTCTATAATCTCTATATTGTTCTTGGAGATTTTTCAAAGCACAAAATGCCATAATTTTCTTCATCAATGATCTTTTTTTCAATAAAGAATTTTATTGGAAATCAAGGTAAGTAATAACTAGTAGGCTTTCGTATTTCAAGAACTTAATACTAAACAACTTAATATTTGTTATTTACTTGGATTAAATAAAAATGTTTAAATTGCTTGAATACATTATAAGACATTTCCAATAATCTTGTTTTAAATTAATGAAGCCTGTTAAAAATTTTCATATTGTGTTAGAGCTTTTAGTCTTTTGCCATTGCTAACCTTCATGAATTAAAAAGGAAATCATTAAATTATTCTTAATGGTGAAGACATCCAGATTTCAAATCATTTTATTATTTAAGCCATGATTAACATGAAGTGTTTATTTATCGATATCTTAAGATTTTGACGTATTCAAATTTAATCGAAAAGATAACAATTGTTGCTTCTCCTCTCACTTGCTGAATTTATCAAATTTATATAGGAATATCAATTATTTTAAGTTTAATCAGAATGTTGTTTTTGTTATCCTAATCTTATTACAATTTTCCTTTCTTAAGTTGTTAATGTGTTTTAATTATTTTTCATAATAGAGAAATAATATAAATTGCTAAAGAAAATCATTTCTAATATTTGTCAGAAATTAGTATTTTATTAATGCCATATAAACTAAATTTTTTGTTTGTATTCTGTATTAAATAAAATAATATTTTCTTTATCATTCAGCAAAAATTGAGATTCAATTAAGTTATGAAATTTATTGAAAGGTGAAATGTATGTGCACCTTTTTCTTAAACATATCAATAAAGATATAAGTATACTCATTTGGAACTTGTTAAGGCAGTTCTTTTTTTAATAAAATGGAAATTAGAACTTCTACTTAACCAGTCAATTGTAATCCTTATTATGAATGAGTAATGTTGCAATTTTTGTCTCTAGTGCAGCTGTTCAAAATTAAAATCGTCTTCTATCAATTATTTATCACTGTTATTCTCTCTGTCTTTTCATTGCATTTGCTTCAGTTGGTTTAATACTGTGAGCGTCTTTTGTTTTCTGTTTCATTTCTTTAAGTTTATTTTCAATAATTTTATTTATTTCTGCATTATAATCTAAAAGAATTTTTTTATTGATTATGTTTTATTCCCAATCTTCAGGACTTGGATATGTTGGCTGCTCAGCTCAATGAGTTGGGTGTAGGACATGGCGGAGGAAGTGGTGGAGGCCACGAAAGGAGTCACCAGGAAAGATCAAGAGCTAATGGCAAAAGCACAGAGGTGCCAGTTGCTAGCAATTTGGTTGTTCCATCATCTTCTGGTTTAGTGAGCGCAGCAGGTGGCACTGTTCCTGGAGTGTTGGATGGTGATAGTGATAGCGATGAGGAGGAAGAGGTTGGTCGAGGAGCTAGAAACGATGGCACACTTCTTGCCAGCGATCCTCCTAAGCCTCTGTAAGTCTTGGTTGTCCACTGCAGTTTTTCTACTAATGGAATTTTATGATAGAAGAATTAATTATTTAATTTATTTATGTCTAAGGAATTTCTAAGCTAACAGAACTGGTAGTATTTTTAAAATCTCTGTGGAAAGTACTATAGTATCTATTCATTATGTTACCATTCCACCAAGTAACACACCATATTAACTTTATTTAATTGTAAAAGATTATGCTCACAAAAGAGGAAAGTAAAAGGTATGGGCTATAGACATCAGCTGTTTTTGCCCGTTGATGGCTGATCTTTGTGAGTTTTAAGTTAACCGTTTTTGTTTTTATATGGTTGGTGGAATTTATCATTCATATTCAACCATAGTGTATTGGAAAATATTTCAATTGACTTGATTGTTTTGAGGAGTATTTTACAATTACTTAATTAGATTAGTGTTCCATACATACACATGAATTTGTTTAAAAATCACTTGAATTCATTCAATAAACTTGGCAACTAATGGAATATTTTATGAAATTTATTTCATGTGTTCTTGTGATCATTGATATTGAAATGTAATGAAAAATGCTTACCTTGCAGAAACTTAGGTACTGATATCTTTTTATATGCCAATAAAATATTAATGTATCAATTGTAAATTTCTGCATTTATATTTCCTAGAAAGTTGAATCTGCCTTGGATTTTTGATATAGTTGTATCTGTACATATTTAATGTAATGAAATTATTCATTCCTTGGACTCAAACTTTATAAATGATTATCAAAATTAATATATAAGGAAGTCTGAAGCATGAAGAATTACCTAAATGTGAATATTTACCAACATTATTTTGAAAAGTAAAAAGTTAAGTTTGAAAATGGTTACAATGAATTATTATATAGCAGTGGAATTTTGGTTAATTATTCCCCTTCTGAATTAATAATGTTAATTTTTTATTTTAATGACCCTAATATTGATAGCATGTTAATTAAAGTTATGTTTCCATTTGTGCATTCATGTTTTTCCTTTTATTTATAGACCTCTGGACAATAACCAGGGCCAAACAATGGTTATACATGAAGGTAAGTGACTTTGTATAATCTTTTATTAAACTGGAATCATGAATCATAGTATGTTTTAGCTAAGCTTAACAGTTCAAGATCCGTTCTGGTTAAAGACTTTCTGTCGTTCACTCTCTGTCTTTGCTATACATTCATCAAATAACCATTCAATTCAACTTCTTAGTTTATTAATGCTTACAATTTTAAATTATATTTTAACCCATCTTTTTTATTAAGAAAAAGCAAATATTAAGGAAAACTTCCATATTTTGTGTTAGCTTCTTCTTAAGGGTTTTTTTTTAATCCGAACGAAAATTAATTGTCCAAATGTTTATTAACTCTTTCATTGTGTTCCTTTGTAATTTCTCTTGTGTCCTTAAAGAGATGCTGTTGATCTTTGGAAATTTCTAGCTTCTTAAGAAGTTTTGTACTTTCATATTTCTGATGTTAAAATGTTGTTCTTTATGTAAACAGGTCCTTCATCGAGTAGTGCTCCAAACCGACCTCTCCCTCCCACACCAGATGAGGAAGAGAGTGGAGAGAGAACGCTTGTAATGAAGAGGGTAAGTGGCAATTTTAATTACTTACGTTCAGTATTCTGTTATGCTATTCATAAATTTAATTTTCTATTTATGTTGGTTTTCAGCATGAATTAAATTCATTTATTCAGTCATTCATTCACCTTTCATTTTTTCTTGTCATGTTATCATTTTTCCATTGCTGAGGACCTTTTGATAAATCAATAGAAAATCAGTTTACATTTAAGTAATTATCTTAAGTTTACCATTTAATTTTTATTCAGAAGAATTATGATTTTATTGACTCAATGCAGAATTTTAGAATAATCTAAAAAATATTTTTTATTAAGAAGTTTTATTTAAGTTTTGTTGATTAAATTTTAGATGTACTGCAGAATTGCAATCTTATAGAATGTAGAAGTGATAGATAGATGATTTTTATCTCAATTCTTTCCTTTAGAAGTAGTGAAGCCTGTAAAAGTCCTGAGATAGGCTTGTCTTTTATTCATAGAATATGCTACAACTGTAGAAAATTATGGTGAATATATTTTTATTGCTGCTTTGAGTTTTTTAATGTATGCCAAGATATGTTAGGATTATTTATTTCAGTACACACCTCTTATCATTATCAATCTGATAGCATAATCCCTTTATTGATAAAATACTAATTTTAATTGTTTATTTTGTGGCTTCTTGGAGTAGGATGATT
Source organism: Pantala flavescens (assembly GCA_020796165.1). Classification (NCBI taxonomy): domain Eukaryota; kingdom Metazoa; phylum Arthropoda; class Insecta; order Odonata; family Libellulidae; genus Pantala; species Pantala flavescens. Next base: position 15,504,642 of record CM036881.1, on the reverse strand, counting down.
TATTTAGATCTTTCCTTTTTCTATTAATTTGCATATTATTTTTTAAATTTTGCATTCATTTGGTTAATGAAGTTGGTGGTGGGTGATTAGTTATCTTTGTTACATGGTGCACAGCTTTTATACATTTTTATTCCTATCATATTAGAAAAAATTGGGAAATTATAGCATATGATCATTATCTCACTAGATATATCCCTTCCAAAACCCTAAACAATCTTATCTTACCCTGAAGCTTCCAGTTTACATTCCTAGACCTCTAACATACATCATATGGTCACAGCTTTTCTCCGTGGTAAATCTAGGCTGAGCTTGCTCAATGTAGTGCTTCCTTTATCGTCATTCAGTTTCACAATCAATTACCTTAATTGCATTGCTAAGTCGTGATGAATTAGTTGGCACCATTGCAGTCCCGTATAGCAAATACAGCTATCTATAATACACTACTACAAAAGGGAATCTAAGTCGAAATGTAGAAAGTGAGAGGTGACATCTGTGTGAAATTTGAAAAGAAGATGTTAGGTGATTTAGCGAATTGGCTTATATTCTCTGATCCAATTTTGTGCAAATCAAAATGGGAGGGAGAGAAAGAGAAATGATTGGACTGTTTTGATAGCAGAAGGATGCAGCTTCATCAAAGGTTGCGGGACAGAGCCAGCAGCAGAAACTTCAGCGGTCTAAGCAGAGGCATTCTGATGTGGATGAAAAACTTCTATGGGAGTGGGACATTCACAAGTATTTCCAGGGACTTGGTGGCGATCTGGTTGGGGGTGGTGGTAGTAAGGAAAAGGACAAACCAAAAGGAGACGCTGGTTTGCAAAATGGAACTGGAAAGAGGCTGGGGACAGACAAAAGAAAGACAACTACTGCAGCGGTGTTAGATGAACCTCTACTAAGAAAAGATCAAACTGGGCGTGGGTCGCAGCGTTCTCAGAAACGACCCTCCTCCCATCGTCGGAATGATTCAGACTCTAGAGTCCCTGGCTTCAGGAGGGAATCGACAGACTTTTTCCCCCGTCGTTCTGCGGCTCTTGATGGTGAGACGGGTAACTCGGTGGGGGACAATAGGGGTGGAGTTTTGTTTCGTTCTGGGAGGGCTAAAGGTGGGGAACCAATATTAACTGGTTTTGTAAGAGGTGGTGGAGATGCATTAGGAGTGACTCCTCTAACGCCCACAAGGGCTAGTGATGCCCCAGAACCATGGCCCCGCCGGAGAGAGAAGACTGAAGGAGAACTGTGGGTCCCAAGACGATGGGTGGAATCAGCTGCCCAAGCAACGTCTCAACCCAACAGCAACAACGCCTCCTCCTTTTCCTACACTTCCCAGTCCTCCTCATCCTCTTCCTCAACGAATACTGGCCCGAGGAGAGGGGTAGAACAGGTTAGTGGATAGCCGAGGGTCGGCCAGATTTGTATTGCACAAAGGAAAATTGTTTGAAGGAATTGTATGATGCGAGGTATGAATAGAGCCTTGAATGTCACTTTTCTATGGATGCAAAAGTTAACCACTGCAGAATTCTGAACGATTTGTGAACATCGGGTTCACTATCTGAACTCAGTGATAGAAAACGTTGATTGGCATGAAGTTAATTATTAAAATACTTCTTGAAAGGAAGCTATATTTCTATTTGTGTGACGAAGATGTCCAAAAGATTTCTTTGCTAACTATTTAGTGATGATCTTTTAGGATGAAGAAATGCAGTATTACTGTATTTAAGGCATTTTATTTATATTTAAGACCTTTAAAATGCCTTATTTTCAGAATTATACTGTATGTTTTGCATTTGATGTTATTTTTCTCTTTAGTCTGTGAATTTTAATACAGAAAATCAATTAATTTTTTTATATATTAAAGTTTTAGTTCAATTTTTTATGTATCTTCTGTAGTTATCGATCAGTTTATTTATAATGAAAAATATCTAGTAGATCAAGCTTCCCAAATATTTCAAATATAAAAGAAATAAAATTAACGTATTTCTAAAGCATTGAACATGTAGTCTTCATGCCTTCAATGCCCTTATGTTCAGTTTTATATCTGGCAATGAGCTAGGGTATCCCTGGCATTTTTATTGCCTATTTCCTTGGTTTTGCGTTGATTTTTATTTTATTGCCAATCCATGGAAAGATGACTTCACTAGCTCTTCTTATCTCAAGAATCATATATAATACTTTTTCCGGGGGGAACGGGGCCCATTTATCTGTAATTACTAGATTGTCTTTAATATCCCTCTAATTTCTTGTTTGGACATTGGTCTAATGTCTAAATGTTAAGGAAAGGATTCCTATCTTCAGTTTTTGTATTTATTTTCCAGTAATCTTCCGTAATTTGTCATATGTTGTTTGAATCCACTAACAAACTTTTCAATATAAAAGAAAATGTTATATCATGTTATTAATATTTTTCCTTTTCCTCTGTAATTCATATCTCTCTTATCATCCTCATTAACATATCTCAATAATTAATTTTAGTAATGGACAGATTCTTAATTTTTTTTATTATTCTTATTAGGGGAAACAGTACTACAAAAAAATGCATAGAATATTTTTAAAGTTGCAGATATAGTAATTATTTTCACTACCTTGAAAGTGAATGCTTAGTCACATAAAGCATTTCATCAAATTTGTTTATTTCATGGGTCATAAAAGTAAATTGGGTGCATTTAGTAGCATGCTAAATTTTGTCTTTTCAAATCCTGGTACTGGCTTCTTTTATAGATGGCTATTTACAACTTGATAATCTTTCCCTTGTCAAGTGGATAAATATTTTATCTGCTCAGTTCAAATGTTGCAAGTTTATTGCTAGATAAATACCTCTTTATTTAATCATCATTTGCTTCTGTAAAAGTCTGTTCCATTAGTTCATATAGTATGTTGTTTTGGCTACTTCATTGTATTTTCACACTATCACTATATCCAGAATATTAACTTTATAACTCAGCTTTCAAATAAATTTTAACATTTTGGTGATTTTCTGCTTGGGAATTCTCTACCATTGCATTACGTGTGACTATTAACCCTAGCTCATATTAACCTCCTTTCATTTCATAATTTGGCAAAGGTGGTAAATAGTTTTTGAACGATTTCTTCTAAATTGCTGTTGCCTTCAAAGCCTGTAGAACTGTCCTTCCTAAAATTTACTTTCCTCTGATTCTTTTCATTTAAAAAATAAAAAAGTTATCCATCATTAATCCCTTTGACTGTTCAATATAGAGATTCCTCTATTTTTTTAAACTATAGAGTCATATTTGAATCAATTCAATTCTAGTAATATAAATATAATAAACATTTTGTGCTGTTAGATTAAACCACTGGTATCTCTACTCATCCTTCTAAATTCAAATTATAATTGAGGAATTAAAGCTGTTTTTTCTCGGACACAGATAATATATTTTAAAAAGTGAGAAAAGATTTAATGTAAAAATCTTCAATAGATATTTTCCTAAGAGAGAAAGATAGCAAAACCTCCCCCATTCCTCCCCCTCCTTCTTTTGCCAGCCTACTAACTCATGTGACACCTACTGCCTCTGACTGCATGGAGCTGTGAGAAAACAATAGTGTGCCACACTGTGCAGGGCTTCCTCTTGAAACGCACTCACCCAATGGACACTGCAAGAGTGAATATATAACACTTGGAGACTCATGCACGGAAAATAAACTTTTCGTCAGTGAAGAGGATGAAATTCATCTGATAAGATGAACAAAAATAGCTGTCAAATATGAAGAGGTGATGAAGTTCAGTAGGTGGGGTGGGAATTTAGATTTAATCGAGAAACATAAGCTGCTTAGTAAAACCATAATTCATACTTCGGTCTATATTTCAAACTTGGATTAACATAGCTTATTTCAGAGAAGTTTGTTTTCATAATTCATCCATTTTCCATACAAGATGGATCATTAGGAATTGTGGTTGCTCATTGCATTGTAGGTTTGTATCCTGCTTTAGCCATATACTCATTCAAGTTTGGGTTTTCTATAATAATAAAAATCAAACCTTAAAACAAATTTTACAGAAGTAAACTTATCTCATTATTGATCCTTGGCATTCTTTGTATTTCTTAATCAACTTTCGTTTTGTATGGAGCTACATGGTGCCATTTCCCAAATCCTTATATTTATAATTTACTGCATGTGTCTCATTTAGGTGACTACTTGAAATTTTCTGGTAGCTCTTCTTGTTTAAGTATTGTATTATGAATCTTAAGTTTTGAATCCCATTTTAACACTCGTGTACCTAGGTCACTCGCTTAAATTAATGAGGGAGGGCATTATTCATCAAAATGTTGTTAATTATTTTTGTAGAAAAATATGGAGGTAAATTCTAGTCATGACAACATTTTTTTCCATGATGTCATTGGAAATTTGCCTGTTATTATGTCCATGTTAATTGTTCATCCTTTTCTGCTCTCTGAATTTGTTTTTACCTCGATACTTTGTTTGAATTGGTACTCTTATGTAGTTAACTATCTATTTCATTTTTAGGTGTTGGTAATCCTCTTAAAGATTTCAATTTATCTTGCATGTCTTTTTTTCTATCTTTATTTGTTTGTGACCAAAGTGTGTTATAGGGATGTTTTAAAAAATTTAAATACCCCTTCTTTTAATTCATGTCCAATTGTAAAAGTGAATTAGGTCTATACTGAATTGGTATTGGTTTGGAATAATTAGAAATATTTGAGTCTAATCCCAACTAACTAATCTAAGTATTTTTACATAATCATGTAGTCCCTTTCTAATAGTTTTTTTGTGGTATCATTATTTGTTGTAAGGAATTACTTATCAGTTGGTTCATTGTATCAACAAGTCCAGAGGCTAGTTCTAGAATATTATTGCTATTAATGATTTTGTATTTAAAATTGCCACTCAAGTAGTACACACATACAATGATTTGAGATAAGTAGCAGTTGAAGTAATATTCATAATTCTGTGTACTCTTAATCTTCTAGTAGATGTCATCCATTTCATCTGCATTTCATGATCCTTATTCATCATCTCTATAAGATATTTTTTAACCCAAATTTTATCAGAAGTAGGAAACCACCTATAGAATATATGTTTTAATTAAAGTAAAATTATAAGTAACTTAATCAAAAATTGGAAGTAGCTTTTATTGTATTAAAATAATATTAAATTCAATTATGTTGTGTTGATATTGTATTTGCTTCAAAGTATGGAGTAGGCTAAGAATATATCTTACAGTACAGAATTGGATAAGGGATTTAAATCTTACTTTTATGAATATATTTATAATGTCATTATTTGGCGATTGAAGCTAGAAATTGAAATGCTTTTTATTCAAAAGGAGATAATAATGAATTAATTCAAGACAATGATGCAGTAGAAATAACACACATCATGTCATCCATCATCATTTCATCTGTTTGTCATCTTCATTGCTATATAAATTACACAGATTTTTCATTTTTCTATTAGTAAAAGTATATGAAAGTCAAGACAAGTTCACTTTACAAGAACCATTGGAAGAAAAGGATGTATAATTGTTCTATTGCAGCTCAATTCTTTGCATTTCTTCAATTATTTATTTCAATAATCCTTCTTCAATTTATCAATCTACTGAACTCAATGAAGTGGACAATTTTGGGTGTATGATGCCAATAATTCCGAGAAAGTGGATCTATTTTTATCTTCTAAAGTGTTCATATTTTCTGAAGTATCATATTTTGATTACTATCATCGTCCTTTTTTATTTTCATTTGTGAAATTTTGTAGTTTTTCAAACTTGTGAATCCACATATGCCTGTCAGTTTTATATAATCGTTTAATTGATGATATATCTTCAGCCTATATTGGTATGTAAAATTGTTTCATATTTTTTGTTTTTATTTTATAAAAAGAGGCAATAATTTTTGCTGAGAATGGTGTGGATAATCTATTCACGTGCATATAGTTCTTCACATATCTTATCTATTGTGTCAAAATTGGAAGGAAAAAGTGTTTGATCAATATCACAATATATTGCATTAATTACAATAGGAAGCATTGGTACAAATTGGTCACAAATTGGAAAGTCTTGCATTCCATATTTATAACACCGACACCTTAAAATTTACATCATGCTTTTGTTGATTATCCAAAGTAATAGTTAGTCATGTCATCAAAAATTGCCCATGTTATCCAAGATTTTTAACCTTTAATTGATGAAATCTGTGATTAGTTTTTTATTTGCTGAATAGTTGGTCTGGTTCTCTCTCATGAAGATACTCAGTGCTCTCTTTTTTTAAGCCTTAAACAGTCAATTGATTGAAATCTTATGAGGAAATCTATCACTTTAAAATGTGGGTGGTTGAGGTTTTACCTAAGGATTGTTTACCCCTACATTTAATATCCGTTTCATTTTTACTTCTTATTACATCCATCAGTTTGGCTTGCAAAAGTATATTATTAATATTGATCCAAAAGACCTGTCTGATTTCCATCCTTCTTTCATGGTTTGCATATCTAAATGTACATTATGGTTTCAACCATGTATGCAATGTACACATGTAAATACATTTTCAGTTGCTCCTGTACTCATTCAGTATAAACAGTGACTAGTTAACTGCTTTGTTCTTGATTATATTTGAAGCAAGCTTAGCTATCAATATGTCCTCTAGTTAGTAACATAGTGTAAAATCAAGAAAATGATGGACATAATTTCTTGATATTGTAACAATTTTCATATATACATAATTGAAGTACAAATTGTGTGCTGAAACAGAGGTATATAAAAGAGAAAATGCCCAAATCTTATTCTCTAGCTTCTTTGCCTCTGCTAAGATGTGAGGATAGCTAAGATGTGAGGATGTGAGGATAAATATTAAATTTATTCTTCATTTTTTCCAAACAAATACAGAAACAAAATCCTTCTCTATTTGTCTAAGAATATAATGGAACAAATTTTTCCACATGAGTTTTCATGGGATAAATTTGATTGATAATAATACATATTTAGTTTATATCCTTAATCAAGAAATAAAGCTTGTCAATAGAGGGTCCACAATAATTTTTTGTTCATTGTTGGTGTTGTATGTCAAATGGAAACACTTTGCAAGCGTTTAGTATTATTCTAAATATTGCTCCACATATTCATATGCACTGCTTATTTAGCTATTGGGATTAGTTGTTATTTATTTCACTCTTCTGACATTCATACTGATATCACTTTGGCTCATTCTTGGCTGCAAGTTCATTGTATTTCACTGTCGCTTGCAACATAGTGGTAGTGAAATTGAAAAAACTTTCAATGATTTTCAAATTTCATTTCACTTTGTCCTTTATTGTTGGAGGTAAAAGAACTTGGAAAATATATTGTATTTATAGTGACATTTCTCATTAATAATTAAGTATATTTGATTCTGGTAATTATTATTAACTTATTTTAATTCAGTTGTCACGATTGAAATTTAAATTAATCCTACAGATGTGATCAGTCTTTTTATAACCCATACTTATAATTTGAAAAGTCTCTATTTATATGAATTTCAATAAATTCCACATTGACTATCAATATCATTAAAATAGTTATCTCAGGAAACACAAATTTTTTAGTCCACCTCTATATTCAGAAATCATCATGTCACACTTGTTTCACTTCCCTGTGCTGAGTCATTGTCTTGTAATAGCATATTGATATGTGTTAAATATCAAGAAAGTGGGATCCCAAAGACATCAGGATGTGGAGCTACCTGAAAGACTGAAGAATTTTAATACTCAACATCCTATAAATAATTTAAATATAAACATTTAATTTCTTTCTAATTTTTGATCAGATTTGAATACTTAGAGTTATTTTTGATCTTTCAGCCTCTCCAAAATTGTGATATCTTTGGTTTTTCATTTGCTTTCATCCTTTCACCAAGCAATTTCATTCTTAATGAAAGGAGCAAAATAAAAAGCATTGTTCTTGTGCCCTTAATATGCTTTGTCGCTTCATTTCCAAATAACTATTGTAATAAGCCTAATGCTCAATGAGAAGTTGATGTATTTCTCATTTAACAACTTACAATGTATGCCCTAAAAATTTTTGCTGGAATTCTGACTTGTTGTTTTGATTTAATAATGATTGGCATGATAAAATATTACTGTTGAATGAACTAGCAAATGCAAATTTGATGTATGCTGGTTAAGAAAGCTGAATCATGTGAAATTATTCCTTACACATTCTGGGAATTTAAGCAACTTAAATGAACATCATTGAAAGAGAATTAAATTAGTAATTCTACTGTTGAATTTGCTAAATAGAATTTCAAAATTCATGAGCATTACAGCGGCAACCCATTTTTAACATGGTAGTGGGTGAAAATGAGTCTCCTAACATTTACCAAGAAATAATTATAACAAAATTCATTCAAATATTATTTAATTTTCAATAATTTTTAATCCATCACATGACAGTTGTTTTTTATAAACTTTGATTCTACATTTATAAATGGTTATGTAACTTATCTTAATATTTAGAAATATTTGAACATTGTTGAACAGGCTGTTGAATGCACCTCAATCTTTATGTACCTTTTGCTATATAGACAATTTTTTAAATTATATCTTAATTTTCTCTATATTCATTTGAATGGATAATTATTTTCACTTATTTCTAGTAATTCTAATATGAATCTTCAGATTAGGATGCTAAAGATTTAATTTAATTTTTATTTAAATGTTTTACAGTTAATTCTTTATCTTGATATATTTGTAGAATGAATATAGAAAACTGTAAAGAAAATTAAAATACAGATTTTACTTTATGTGTGAAATAAATCAAATCAGTTTAATGATCTAGGAGATAATGATAATTACGTTTAACTAGCTATTTTTTAGATCTGGGTGCCGCATCATTAATTTAAAAATCATCTTTAATGAAAAGACATAATGAATTTCAATTATAGTCAATATCTTTAAGGAATAATTTCCTTGATAAGGCTTGGGACAAAGTTAAATTGTGCTTAATGGTTGAGTGGTTCATTCTGCCTTCTTATGGGATTTTGTTTGAGGTCACATTGCTTTATGCTATGGAAAAACTATGATCCTAAGGGAGTTGACCTCTCCCATGGTGGCTATATGAACCCAACACAACCATTGTCCCTCTCACTCTGGTAGAGCCGGGAAGAGAGACGAGCTGGTGGCAGTGATTTCCACCGAATGGACTCATCTTCTGGACAACTTAGCACCCCTGGCTCCCGTACCAGCTCAGTACTGCCAGATCTGCTTACACAGGTAATATTTGATTCTTCGCCAAACTCTCTCATATGTGGAGCGTGTGATTGTTAGGATTCATTTTAATCCAAAAGTTGATTTTGGTGAGGATTGAACCCCATATGGTTTAGATGTACTGAAAATGAGATTCGATTTAGAAAAAATTGCTAAATTGAGCATAAGTTATGCTCTCTGGATGAAATTGTCATTTTTAATTAAAATTTATATATGTAGTGTAGAAGGGAATAAGAAAGAGTGAGTAAGTGGTTTGATAACTGATGCAAAATTGTGGTTTTCTTGTTGTTGTGTGGTGAATTTGCTGAGTTCTATTAATAATTGTTCTTTTTCTCCATTGTTTTAAGTAGTCGTTAATAATAATATAAATAATATGTATGCCCTTAACTTAAAAGGGGAATTATCAAATAGAAGTAACATAACTGAATGTATGAAAAGGTTTTTGGATGTATGGAAAGCGTAAAAGGTGTGTTGGGCTAGGAAAGTATTGAGGACAATTGTCAAAACGGGATGCTTTAAAACTTGCTTATTCTATAATGGGAAGAAAATGTTTTATTGTATTGGCATTTAGCTGATAGCTATCTAATTGTTTAACTCAAGTTCCAGATAGCTTTTCCTTGAACTTGTTGAAATTCTCTTTGTGCTCTTCTTCAGGAGAATGCTGAGGAGAAGTATGTGTTACACTGAATGAAATATTGATCAATGATAGGGTCTTCAGCACTAAGGAATACAAATAGGTGTTTTTGCTTATACAATGATTCAATGATCCTCAAGTCTCTCAACTTCCTAAAGTTACACTATGTACCACTTCATTTGGTCTGGTAAATTTTAGATATTCCATTCTATGGATTTGTTATTAGTAATATGGAATATCATTGATAGCTAAGCTATGTTTGGACTGTCATATGGTATCCATTGTAAAGGGCATTGTTACCTCAAAGTTTCTTTCTATTTCCATTCATGAAAGAAAGTTGCCACATGCATAACTCAACTTACTTTGTGAAAATTGTTCTTCTACTATTTTCCTGTAATTTTCTGGTTACTTCTGTGGATTTACTTATCCTCTCATGGTTTATTAATGTTTCAGGTGTATCTCGTTTATGAAATTTTGCCAAAAATTGCTTTTTCATATCTGTACTGATTCTCTTTCTGTAATTAGTCAAAAATTATTCAGTATTTTATTTCATCATTAAATTGAATTGGTTGTATTATTTGAAAGGAAAGGTAATAGAGAAGTTCTGTCTCAGAAAAGTGTTTTATCAACATGGTCAGGTGACTCAGGTTTAGATTAAATCATTTGGGTTTGGTGAAGATGCAGTTAAAATAATATCCCCCTATTATGAATATTTTAAATATATGATTGTAAAGAGTGTGTAAGGTGCTTTAAAAAGTATAATGAAAAATAGGCTATTCTCTTTAACTAGAAGGCAAATTTAGTATTAGAAGGATATTTAGTTGATGAAATGATTCAAAATTGTCTGAATTGGATTTCACACAGTACTTCATTTAAATGGATGTAAATTATCCTGGTTAAGATCAATTGGTATGAGCTCTGTTTTTCATGAATTTCTTTGAAGAGCAAAGTTTTTCTGTGAATTTTTCTCATTTGCTGAACTATTGACACTTATTTGATATTATTAAATTATAAACCAATTGATCACATCAATAAAGATTTTAAGTAGAATATTATTGGCAATAATAATTCTTTTATCAAATATTTTATAAATTCAACCTCACGGTCAGGGAAAATGTGCAGTTAAGTATTTTTTCCTTCTTATGCTTTAAGATGTCTTAAAGTTCTACCAGATTTTTAAACTTAATCTTACCACTCTTTTGAGTTATAAATTAATTATTGATTTTTTAAACACAAAGGTTTTCTATAAAAAAACCTTTATTTCATATAATAAGGATTTCTTTTATTAATTTATTCCTTCTTTTCCATTTGCTAAAAGTGAAGGTATTATTTATCAGATCTTCTTAATAATATTTAAAGCTATTTAATATCTGCAATATAGTTAATATTATTTATTATGGAAGTATAACTCCTGAGTAATCTTTACAGTAATGGAATCAAAAATATTTTTGTTTCCTTTCAATTACTTGTTGGAGTATTAATCTACAATAGATACAGTAATGGAATCAATTCTGTGCTCCATTTCATTGGAAAAAAAATTCCTATCCATCTATTTATTTCCGTTGAGCATGGTTATATTTTACTATTCTATTATTGGATTATAAATATGAAAGGTATGGGATTGAAATATTTATTTTTCATTTGAACATATGAGTTACAAATTTTCTTCTTTGAAGCTCATCTTTAGGAAAATTGTTTAAAAAGTGTTTGTCTTGTGGCACTTCTTTTCTAATGTCTTACATTTTTGATCAAATCCTTTCTTATTTGATTACATAGAGACTGATGATGATGATCTTTGGTCATTTTTTGTTGTTCTTCAGTGGCCTAATAGCGGAAGTTTTGTTTTCTGTAGCTGTATTTCATCTTTGGTTGTGAGCATTTTTGCATACTAAGTATTGTGTTTATTTTACTATATGCTGATGATGTGCTAAAAGTATTTCTAATGGCACCTTAGTTCTAGGCTTAAGCTTTTATTCTTTGTGCATTGTAATTAGAAAAATATTGTGGCTTGATGACTTAATGTTGCAATTTTATTTAGTTTGAAAAAGAATTGTCTCTTCAGAGGTTTTTCTCATGAATTTCTTGGGATTGTCTGAACTAATTCTGAATTTTTCTGATATTCAGGCATCTTCCAGTCCAGGAACACCAAACCAGAGGCAGGACAAATCCACGAGTGAGGAGGTGAGAAATTGCAGTTTGGTTGGACAAGATTGCAAACTTCTGCATCTTTCCATTTTGTATTTTGCTACAAGTGACTCATTCAGTTTTTTTGTGATGAATAGTTCTAGTGACAATTGTAACTTATTAATCTTTCGACTCCAGCCTTGTGATATTCAAGAACAGATGGTTTTCTATGTATTTCAATCTCCACAAATCAAGGCCCTCACTCATTTTTCAGTATTCTACAGAAACATGAATGCTCTTAGGAGGATTAAAAGCATGCCTTAATATTTTTTTATTGGTCATGAATATACGATTTGATGATGTAGCACAATTTTTAATCACATTTAGTAGAATTTTTAAGATGTCTTGTTTGGTATATAATTCAAAATTTATAGACTCACAAATTACATAAGTTGTTTATGATATTAGTATGCACATGGAAGACTTTTATCTTTGTTTTACACACGACGACATTAACTTGGCTTTTTGAATGACCCAGGGAACATTAAATTTTCATTAAAGGTAGGCCTTTGTAAGCTTGTTTTTCCTTCCTGATAAATATCTCATTGCATTGATTAGACATCTGACATTTGTTAGGCAAAGGAAAAGGTGAGATCTTAAGGAAAAGTATCGTTGAGAGAGGAAGATTTTTCAAATAATAACTAAGCATGTACATCTGAGTTCAGAAACAGATATGTATTAAGCATGTAACAAATGAATAAGTTCCTTGCTGCAGTTGAATTCAAGTAGAATTGTCCTAGGTTTTCATTAGTTGCAATTATCACGTATACTGTGATTGTGTTAAGTTCACCAAATTAAAACAGCAACTAATATGACGATGATGTCTTTTTTGGTGCAACTGCATTTCACAATCGACTAATGGGGGCAAGGAACAAGAACGTACTAATGCTATGTGAGTATGCCATTTTTCATTGATGTAGTGTTTTCTTAGTTGATTCATAGGTTAACCATAGAAGAGAACTAATTTATATTTGGAGATCATTTTGGTATTCTAGAAAAGTTGCATGTTTTTCATTTAGTATCTTTGAATGCATGTATGATTGTTTTATTCTCCTTATTTCAATATGCATCCTATCATTTAAGCTTAGCCTAGAAAAAACTATGAGCATACTCTTCTATTAATTCTGTATTTACTTGTGTTCAACAGAAGTTGTGATCATTTTCTTTCCCGAAAGATTTTTAATGTATGCATTAATTTGGCTGGAGGGATCAACTTTAAGTCACAAATGATAATGAAATCTTGATGAGGAAACACAGAGTGTAGCCTCTGAACTATGAAAAGTCTCTCATTGTTATGCTATGTGACAGCTTTAAATATCAGCTTTGGTATTTTATATATGGAGGAAAATTACTGTAAATTTGGTTTTACTCTGTGCTAACATTGTAAGTTTTTAATTTGAACAGGTACCGAAAATTTTATAAATGGTTTGAATGTTAGATGTTGCATATCATACTCTGTGTACTTTGCAACAAGCAGTGTTTGTTGTATTTTAAGTATTTTTTGCTGTACACAATGGTCTGAATTAGTCATTGTATTTCTCATGATATGTTTATTCTGACATTGTCAACTCGTCGAAGTTTAACATTATGAATAGAATTTAATTACCAATGAACTAAATATCAACCTTTTCAAGCACTATCAATTCTCTCAACTGATGCATTTATTGATGTGCTTTCTAATTTTTTATTGTTCTATTGCAATTGAATGATTTTTACCTGAAGTATTATTCTGCCAAATATCTTATCCCAAGTATTTAAAAAATACAGTTTAAAAGAATATTTTTGCTGCAGTAATACTAAAATTTCTTGCTAAAATGGAAATAGTATCATTCTTCACATTCTTTCCCTTCTTAAAATTAAGAATGCTTAATTAACAATTCATAATTATTTTGCAATTTTTATCAGAGATACAGAATACATTTTCATGATCAATTTAATTTTTAATTTGCAAGCTGTCTTATTCAACTTTTTAGCTGAGAAATCATTGAAATAGTCAATTACTACTGAAATGTAATCAATATGCCATAGCTTAACTTGGTGGAATGCCATGATGAAGGAATTATAAAACAATGTTAATGTTATCAGGAAAAAGGTTTTTATTTGCAAGAGGTTTTGATTTTTCATAAATCATTATCTTGTTGAAAGGATTGTAAATAAAAACCTTTCCTGTGGAAACTACCAAGTTTTATATTTCTTTCATTAGTTTTCAATTTGCTTCATGAAAAATATAAATTATGCTTCAATCATTTCAAAGCATTCACATATGCACAATTCATAGATATGGTGTTGGTTTTAGCAAGGGACTAAAGATTAAGATTTAAAATCATTAGTTATCAAATTTAATCATTTGATAAAAAATTTTGTAATGATAATCCAGAAAAAGTAATTGTTACCTTTTTTATTATGAAATCATTTATTATTGTTTTAAATTTTGCTTCAAATATTACTTTTTCCACGCAATTTACTGTGATCATATTTTTAAAAGATAATAAAGTGACTTCCATTTTATCAGTTTGTTAAGAAGTTACATAAAATTTTACTGTTCAGTAGCAGTACCTTAAACAAATCTTTCCCTAAAGATAAATCTTAAATATAATTTTCTATGTTCATAGAGATGGCTGGAATAAATATTTCTTTCTCTTTGCTGAAACTCTTTACTGTTCTCAAGTTTGCATTGTGTTTGAATTTTAACCTCTTTTCTTTTCCCAATCTTGTGTACCTGGCTGTTTTCCTATGGGATGGCCAGCAGTATCGGCAGGCCGTCAGTAAGACCCCTCCTCATCACCTCCAGCAGAAGCAGAGGTCATTCCTGACATTTGGCTTTGGAGCTGGGGGTAGCGGAGGAGGGACGGGTAGCAGTGCTGGCGTGATGGGTGTTGGAGTTGGCTCAGCCGTCATGAGTAGCGGGCAGCCAAGGAGAGAGTCTCATGTCAACGTCAACGTGACCCCAACATCACACGACCTTTCTTCTGACACTCCTGAGATCCGGAAGTACAAGAAGCGTTTCAACTCTGAAATACTTTGTGCTGCTCTTTGGGGTGAGATGTCATTCTTAATTTATTAAATATTAATTTAAATGTAGCCTTCTCTTTTGAGTTGAGAAATACTGGATCAAAATATCCAATGGTCTCATAATTAATTAATCTAGTTTAAAATTTGAAAAGTCTAATTCATCTAGAAAATTTACTTAAGAAGTATTCTACATTATATGTATTAAAGAATATTATTTGTTAGTAATAGAATTAGATGAGTTGGATTTACACATTAGATATGCCAAATGAGAATAAGCTTTCTTTAGTATAACGTTTGTAATGCACCATTTGGATTGTAAAAATTTGTCCTTAAAGATACAATTAATGTTATTTCATTTTAATATTAGTATTTAAATATTATCTGTTGACACTTTTTTCAGGGGTTAATCTGTTAATTGGAACTGAAAATGGTCTGATGCTATTGGATCGCAGTGGTCAGGGAAAAGTTTATCAACTGATCTCAAGGCGTCGGTTTCAACAGATGGAAGTGTTGGAGGGCCAAAATATTTTGGTAACCATATCTGGAAAAAAGAATCGTGTTCGTGTGTACTATCTTTCATGGCTGAAGTCAAAAATTTTACGAACAGATGGAGTTAGTGATGTAAGTAAAAATCCTAAATTTAAGAATCATATCATCTTGATTGGTATGAGTTTTCCTAAATCTTATATCAATTGATTGAACTGTTTGATTTGAGGTTTACTTATTTTGAAGAATTTTTCCTTTATATCATTGTTTTTGCATAATGCCTTAGAAGATTATTTTGTTTACAACAAAAATTAAAAAGGAAGCCTAGTTAATCTACTCTTAAAAATTATCATCAGAAATTGTAGGAATAGCATTGAAGTATGCACCCTTTCTAGAATGAAAGGAACTACTAATACATGCAAGGAAATTCTTTCTTCTAGAAAGAATTCTTTACCTAGAATCTGGTTCTTCATTCTGTCATATCTATTCATTCTAACTCTATTACTAACTAATAGTAAGAACTTAAAATTGAAATGTATTCAGATTGCATTATTGAGATTTTCTTTACTTATCTGAATACCCTGTTTTTATTGTTCAATAAACTTATTAGTTGCTAACCCATGAATATTTCTACTAGTTGCATTTTTGGCACTTAAGTAAAACTTTTGTTAATCCCTATAGCAAGTGGAGAGGAGGAATGGTTGGATCAATGTAGGAGATTTGCAGGGTGCTGTTCACTTTCGCATTGTAAAGTATGAGCGCATCAAGTTCCTTGTAATAGCATTGAGAGAAAGTATTGAAATATATGCTTGGGCACCAAAGCCCTATCACAAGTTTATGGCATTTAAAGTAAGTATGATGAACTTCTATTTACAAGTGTACGTAGAAAATTAAGTGAAGATTTTGTTTATATAAATCATCATCATAGACTTCATGTTATGCAGCAGAGAGGGTAATTTTAGTATTACATTTTGCTTGGTTTTGAATACTAGTTACTAAAAAATGGCCTCTGCATTGTTTTCTGCCTACATGGTATTGATGTTCACAATTTTATGAAAAAAGCAATGTATTTTCTCTCTTAACTTTTAAATGAAAATGAACAAAATACTGGATTTATGGGCACATCTTTTAAAGTCAATCAATAGTTTTTGTTTTTTAGCTTCCACAATAATTTGAATTTTCATTTGATATTATAAAACCTCTTAAATGTACTGATTTCTATTGATGATGGTGATAATTAGTGAAATGTCATTATTTATGTATGAAAGAAATATAAACTTGATGTATATTTTATTTAAAATCCATATAAATCTATGTTTAATTAATAAGATAGATAATAGTTTGTTGATTTTCTTCAAAAAAAGTCTCTTTATATAAAACAATTACATGTTATTTTGAATTCCACCAACATTTAAGTTTTCCAATTTAGTATTTTGGTAAAAATCAATCAAAAATCAACTTATTGAAAATCAATATTTTCTCATCTTTATACAGTCTTAATTTACATTATATTTTAATTTTTACAGTAAATGTTCATCATATTTTATCTTGTAATCAAATATTTTATGTTTTGTCCATGCTTAAATTTTGAAGGAAAGTTATTTATCTTTATTATTTCTCATTCTTCATTTAAAAATTTTTGTAAGATTGTGTATTAATTTACCTAATATTTTACAGTCTTTTGGAGACCTTAGTCACCGTCCACTGTTGGTGGATCTGACAGTTGAGGAAGGAACACGTTTGAAAGTGATTTATGGATCAGCAGATGGTTTCCATGCTGTTGATCTAGATTCAGCATCAGTCTATGATGTCTACCTTCCAAAGCATGTAAGAATAATAGTTAAGATTCTGCCTTGGTGTTGTATTGAACCCTTTTTTTAAGGACCATTGTTCCTCTATGGCTTTTTAACCCATTAACTGAAATACAATAATGTAATACTTGCAAAAAATCATGATTGTAATTTTATTTTAATATAAATGTAATGTTTTCTTTGAATACTTTAAATATTTGTTTGTCAAATGTTAAATCTATTAATATGGTTCAGAAATAACATTGAATAATTTTTTTCAAAATATTGAAACTAATGATTGTGCAAATAACTTGAGCATTTACAAGCATTTTATGGTAATGCTCTTAAAAAACCTCATTTAAATGTCTTCTGACGACCTTTTTTCAAATAATTAATAATGAAGGCATTAAAATAAAAATTACTTTAGCATAAATGCACACCCTTAGTTTAGTGTTTAAACCTCCTTTTCCTTATAATTTTCAGAATCAGGGTCCAATTTCTCCACATTGCATTGTAACACTGCCAAATACCAATGGAATGCAGCTGCTTCTTTGCTATGACAACGAAGGAGTGTATGTGAACACATACGGAAAGGTAAAAGTCAGTACATTATTTTTACCAATTTATTTGCAAGGCAAGCAGAGTCAGATGTTAAATTTTGAATTTGAAATTTATTTTGAGTATTAATCTCTCCATCGCTTTATTTTTTTAATTCTACAAATTAATTTTTTGCTGGTGATTTAATAAATTATTGTAAGAAATGTTTAATCCTAATTTTGAAATTTTTCATCTTGATTTTTCAACAGAAGTTTTCAGTAAGAATTATTTTTCATGATCATTTATGAAATTAAAAAAAATAAGGTGAACTTTATCTTTATTGTATCTTTTTTTGGTTCTAAAAGAGGGTTGTGTTCATTGAGTGTTGAGCTGTAGATCATGCAATCATATTTTATTTACTGCTCATAGCCACTTATAAAATTTGCAATTTAAGCAAAATTATTTTTTGATTTTCAACAAGTCTTCTACCTGCATAGATCTTACTTACTCAGTATGCTTTTTTCTTCAAAACAGGTGTCCAAGAATATAGTTCTTCAGTGGGGTGAGATGCCTACATCTGTGGCATATATTGGAACTGGTCAGATTATGGGTTGGGGCAATAAAGCAATAGAAATCAGAAGTGTGGAGACTGGACACTTGGATGGAGTTTTCATGCACAAAAAGGCTCAGCGACTCAAGTTTCTCTGCGAACGGAATGATAAGGTAATACTGAGTACTTACATCATGGGCAATCCTCAGTTAAGAAAATCCTTAACCCTTTTACTGCCAGCGGGCCGATAAATCGGCCCTCGCTGGTTGTGCGAAAACTGCCAACAGGCTGATATATCGGCCCGACTTATTTCACATTATTCATTTTGTGATTGTGACCTATATATCTTTATAATATATCTTTAGCATTAGGAAAAAATCTAGATGTATTAAATAAAATTATATAGCTGAAATAATTTAGAATCTGAAATCTTGCATATTCTGGAAAATAGCCTTGGCAGTCTTCACACATCCCACCCGAAATGGGCTGGCAGTAAAAGGGTTAATTATTAATGGTAATAGATTCCAAATTCAGTTTAAATTTGATGAAGATTAAACCATCAAATTTTATCATTCAAAGCATTGGTTAGCATTTTCATATTTCCTGAGCATTGCGGATAATAAAGCTTACATGTAATTAATCTATTGTATGAATATTGGAATTTTTTATCTGAGCAGTTTTAATGCATTCTGAATTAATGATGAGGGACTACCAATCAAGAAATTATTTTTATTCTATGAAAAAAATTTAATGAAATGTTTAATAATTATATTGTCTTGTATCTTACATGAAATGCATCTAATCACTTTGTAATCTAATTTTACTGATTGGATTTTTACTTTATTTGGAATTGTTCCAATTCATTCTAATCTTCCAAGACTCCCCTTTTCTATGTCTCTAAAAAGAAATATAATCCCCAAATTTGATCCAACATATTTAAAATAACTGAAAAAAGTATTGAAAATTGTCTAATTACTTTGAAACAGGTATTCTTTTCATCTGCCAAAGGGGGTTCTTCCTGTCAAATATACTTCATGACGCTAAACAAGCCAGGTATGGCAAACTGGTGAGTTGCTGTGTTCCAGCAGCTTGCTGTAAGTTTGCTGGTGCTAGTTGCCATGTCTAGGATTATAAAATGTGAAGACAGTGTGCTGCCTGAAATGGTTAATTGCTACTGGTAACTTTCCTAATGGACCTGCTAAAGTCTAGGAATTTCAACTGAGAAGACAGTGTACTGCCTGAGATGGTCATAGCTACTGGAAACTTCTTCCCAATGGAACTGCTACAGTCTAGGAACATCAAATGAGAAGACAGTGTACTGCCTAAGATGGTTTATTGCTCCTGGTAACTTTCCTAAAGGAATTGCTAAAGTGCCCGTGCCTCTAAAGCACAATGGAATATGACACGCTTTTGAGGATCCAGTGTCTAACCTTTTGGGTTCACACCGATGGAACTGTTTTCCAAGATTTGTAAGAAGTTTTTTTACATAAATATTGCAGTTTTATTTAATGGAATTCATCCTTTTAATGGATGCAAGCTGAGCATAGGGTTAGCTATGCAAAACTGTGGTGCTCTTGTGTTATGTTTCTTGGTATTGCATAAGACAGAGGCCTGACTTTTGAGTGGCACAGAGATGCTGCGTTGTATGCATTTGTACAGTATATGAAAGCCAATCAGTTTCCTTTTCCCTTCTCTAAGTTTAAAGAAAATCTTCCTCTTACAATTGTTTTCTCTCTCTCTCTCCATTTCCCTTGGGAAGCTTCTGTTGTGTAAAAAAGGGATTTGTGCCTGCTGTGAAACTGATGTTGTCGGTCTCATTTTTTATTGAGAAACGGGAAAGAGAGAGAGAAGCTATCAAAGTGCTCAAGGTATTGTTGAAGGACACTGGCATCTGGCATTTTATGCAAAATGATGCAAAAGTCAGAATTTTATACTCCCTGCCTATACAGTAATGTATTGCTTTTTTGTCCTTTATCAATATATTCAAGTGTTTTAATGGGAGTGACACAGATTCTGGGAACTGTTTGTATAGATCATTCTTGAGCAAGTCTTACAGCTATGCTGCATAGTTTTCTAATGTATTCCTTATAAATCAAGGCTACCTAGGTATTTTTAGTGTATTTATGTACCTTCATTATCATATTTTCATTGATCAAGACTCTGAATTACTGGAAGAAAACTGTTAGTCTAAGATTACTGAAACTTAGCTGAAAAGTTTTGAATTGATGGATTCATTTGCTGAAATTTACAGTACTCATTTTACAAGAAACTTGATTTACTTTCATTTTGGATGAATAATTGGAATAACCTTAATGATGAGGTAAGAGTATATTATCTCTAGATTTCTTAAATAATGCTAAGTATATACAGCATTAACCATTATCTCTTACTCATTGATATTGATTTTCATATGTATTCATTATCATCTATAGCAACTCTCTTAAAATATAAACCTACTTTTTCATTTCAACGAAATAAAGTGTTTTTGATTCTTCTGTCACATCAAAGCTCAATAAAAATCATGACATATTTTGGATTTTTGATTATATAAATGTGGCTTAAAGGAAAGAAGACAAATCCTCTGAAAGTAAATTAAAACATCAACTTCCAGAACTGACTTCAGTCCTCCACTTTCCCAAAGTCTATCAAAATTGAACTAACTTTTACTCGCACTAATCTATTAGAAAATTTTTAGAGACTCGATTATTTTTACAAAAAGTGCAAAACTTTTGTTAAGTCAACTAACAAAAATCATCAAGCTATGGTTCAGTATCCATGCTTCATTCACTAAGCTTGCAAGAATTATCTATGCCAACAGTTACTTTGAAACGGAAAATATCTTTTGAAACACTTGTGTATGTATCTCCCAAAGATATTTTGTTCAAAATTTCATTATATTTGTGTGCAAAATTTTCTACATTTTTAAATTGTGAGGAAAAACCTAAATACCTTGTATTTTCTTGGCTGTTCTCTATTGTTGCTTTTTTTGATGGTGATTTACTCTTGTTTATTTTTAAGTATGCACCACATGCATGATTAAATCCTTTTCGAGTGAAAGAGTATGAATGAATGGTGAGATAAGTGAGTGAAGAACTGAAGTGATTGTACCTGTAAATTTTTGTAGGCTGTTTAAAAATGATAAAAGAGAAGATTGAATGGGCACCAATATTAATGGAAGTATATGTAGATTGAAAAAGTTTTGAGTCAAGCTTTATGAGGAGTTGGAAAAATTCTTTTGGATCATGGGTTTCTGTGAAAATAATGAGTATAATGCAAGAGAATTGTAAGTGATGTGAAATTTTCATTCCAAAGTGGAAACTTAGTTTATATGTACAAAAAAATTAAAAAGTGGTTAAATGCTGTATCATATGTCTTGGTGCTGCCTATCAAAGTGTTCTCTTGTATAAAAACTACCTACTGTGTTCCACAAGAAAGTAATCACTTGCAAATATGGAAATTAAACTGAGAAAGAGTGGATGTGACGTATCGCATATAGGAGTGAATGGGTTTCAAATCTTAACCTTTTGGGAAAAAGACTTGCAGCAGAAATAGCGTAAAATACAAGCTGTTGGTGGGATGGTTTTTTCAAGTAATGTACTTCCCATGTTATTTTACAGCCAATACTATTCATTTTGTTATAGTGAATTTTGAATCACATACAGAGCATATATAACCATTTATATTTGATTGATATGTCCTGATGCTGCTTTTATACCTCCCATGATAAATAAAAATAAAATTGCCCTGTTTAAATGTGCTTTATTTTAATAGCCCAATCATTTTTCATTATAGAGTAATAAAGAAACTCTTACCATCTGGATGCAGTAAATACTAAATCCTATTTGTATATATCTTTAAAGAAGATGTTCTTCTCAGACATTTTTGAAACATGAAGAGGAACATTAATGAAGGTTCATAGCTACTATGGAGAGATGAGTTTTATTGTATCTACTTTTTCTTGAAACTTTATTGAAATGGAGCTCAGATCATAGTAAAAGTAGACTTATAATGATGATAGACCTTGATATTTTGTTGATTGTTATTGAATATAACCTTCATAAAGCCACTTATTTTTGTATTAGTTTTACAACTTAAATATGAGTATTGTGTGTAAACTGAATTTCCCTTCCTCCTAACATGCTTGAACAGGTAAAGCATTGATAAATTTTGCTGTCACATTGGAATCTGCAAGCAAGAAGAAGACATTATTTATTTCCTTAGCTCACAAATGATATGTTTAATTAATAATCTAATTTAGCTTTTAATTGCAGAAATGAAAAAACAACATATGAGAGACTACAAATACATATTGTGCCTTTATTCCTTTTATTAAAGATGAATTCCACCTGACATGGTCAATAATGACTTATAGCATATCAACTTTAGATTTTGTGGCAATAAAAATTTCATCCAGGAGATTCTAAAGAGTAGATAGACAGGATCTCTTGGATAACTTAGCCAATATCCATATAGTGTGTGATATTTTACCTTCAAAATACCTACTGTGGTAAAGAAATTTTCTTGTGAAGATCAGAATATACATGGTTTGATAAAAAAAGTGAAATTTATAAATTATCACTGAGCTCATAGGAGCACATCTTACCTTAGGGCAGAGGTTTCCTAACTTTTTTGTGTCATAGACCCCTTGCCATGTTTATCCGTTTTGGGTAGACCATCTATTTACCTTAATTTCTGTAAATTTTTAACTGTGGTGAAGTTTAATGCCAGAAACTTAAAGTAAAAAACACGTGTTAAGTTTTATATATTAGATAATTGAATTTAAATTAAAACTACTCAAAGTAAACACTGTAAAACTGCTCAAAATATACATAAATAATCGATCCGAAATTAATTTTTTGATGACGTAGACCCCTTACAGGTTGTCATAGACCCCTGGGGATCAATATAGACCGCTTTTGGAATCACTGCCTTAGGGGCTGCTACAATTTAAGTAAACTGCAAACAAAATTGAAAATGTTATCATAAACTAGGGACATATGTACCAACAAAAAAAATGTTTGGAATATTGGACACTCCAAACGCGTAAAATTTATTAATTTCACTTTCTTTTGTTCAAATCATGTATATGCATAATTTATTATTGAATTTCCAGAAATTGATCCTGATAATATAGGTAAGATGTGCTTCATTTTTGTAGAAAGAAGTATTAAAAGCCAATGTACATGGAAAATTGAGTCATTTTTATTATTCTTAAGGTATTTATCCCTGGAAATTTTCATATAATTATCCTTTCAACAAATTATAACTACTTACAAGTTACAATAAGTTTTCGTATCACTCATGTTTATAACATGAGCAATATACGACAGATGTGATATGAGACAGATATACTAATAACTCATGCATATTTTAGCTTACGATTTGGAGATTTGTACATTTAAAAATACTCGTAACTCAATCAGGTATTTCATTCACTGTTAGCTTTGTATAAACACTAGAAAAGATTATTTCAATCTTAAAGTATTGAATACAATGCATATGTAAGTTAAATGAATGAAATTAGTTTTTCACCAAGTTTTATAAAAATACAATAATTGTCTTGAACATACTAATATAGACCAATATATTGCATAAAAATGTGGCATTGATCATTGAATATTATTCTCCTAAAATTCCTCCACCTAATATTAAATAGTATTCATAATGCTGAAAGGCATGTTTTAAAAGCAATGCAAACCCCAAAAATGTTATGATGGTGATTTGATTCTACTGATATTTAATGTATATAAGTATCAGTCAAATAATTCTAACATCATACTTTACAGAAAAATTTTCAAGAAAACATGGACATAGAAGATAAAACAGTATTTATAATAGATAGAATGCCTACTTTTGATCTATTCTACTTTTTTTGGTCATGAAGAATTTTAACTATTTTAAATTTTTTTATGAATTCATATAATGATAGTAAGTGAAAAAACATAAAACTTCATACTGCACTTAGTAATAATAAGTACAAGCCAATCTTTTCATTATGAAATTATGTAGTAGAAAAAATTATATTTATATAATATCAAAGTTAAAATACACTTAATAGAGATTATAAACTCGGAATCATATAATTTATACCTGCAAGTGCACATTTGCAAATACAAGGTTAAATATAAATTTATACCATAAGACAGTATAGTGGGCTGAAACTGGATTTTTCATCATTCGATCCTTCTGATACAACATTTGGCTTAATCTCTTTATCTTATGCTTATTCCCTTGTAAGATGGCAGAGAGTTGACTGGACCAAATAATGTCCCATACCACGCACTCCTCCGGGTTCAGCCGCTATGAAATAAGATTTAGAAGAGGAGAAATAGATAATTGCTTATTTTCTTTTATAATGAATGAACAGGTACTTATTTCAACATCATTCTTTATAGTTTACATATAACATGAAAAAAATCCAAAAAATGAAGAAATCATTCTTGAATATCAATTTTTAATAAATTTAAATAATGAAATTAAATTTCAGTAATCTTTGAGTTAAAGTATGTTTTAAAATATTTCAAACCATACATGAAACAAATACCTTTCTTGATTAGACTCTATATTAATGAGCAAAAGAGAATAAAGGAGTATGACTCAACCTTTATCCATCAACTCTCAATTTCTGATCAGGTATGTTCTAACTACTAAATTACCATATTTTATTGCTTCAACTCAGTTTACTTATTTAAAAAATAAGTATAATATGAACCAATTTATGGTTGGAGTAGCTTACTGTAAAGAGGATAACCTGGTTTTGAGTCCCAGTCATGTCATTATTTGATATTTCTGTTTATTCTTGGATTTTCAACAGCAAATCATGTTGTATAATTTTATTTGTATTTACTGTTACTTCAATTTGGATTGTTTGATTATTTACGTAAATTTTACAGGACATAATTAAAATGCAATGATCTGTTTTAGTCTTCTCATTCAAGAATAGTAAAATAAAAGTGAAATAAAAATTCTATACCAACCGGAGAAGTGGGATTTCCAGCAAAGTTTGTGCAGTCAATGAGATAAGTCCACACAGAAGAATTTGTTACTGACATCCTGACAAAATTTGCCAATGTTTGAAGAGAAGTAATTTGAACTTCTTCCGTATGTCTGTAAATTTTAGTGAACCATATGTCCATGAGACAGTCTCTTGCTTGCACAAAATCAATTATGTATCTTGTGCATCGGGCACAAGGAGAGAAGCTGCATATCAAAACAATCTTTCTATAAAACAATAAAAACAGATATTATTAAATCTTCAAATAAATCATATATTGTACAATGATATAATCATTAGATATATTGAAATTTTGAGTTGAATTACTCCAATAATTGCAAATTTAAAAAGTATTTGCCTCTATTATTAAAGATAGGCAGAGTTTTTATTCAATAGGTGATTATCAGTACTTTATGTACTAAGCATAGATTACAACTTTTGTTACTGTGATAAATTGTTAACATTATCAGAAACATTTCATATCAGGTTATATTCTTGGTTTTTCATTATAATGGCCTTAATGCAAACTGAACGATAAATAACTTCAATGAAGTAAATGATCTCACATTCGTAGCCTAATATTTCATTCTTCTTCCAGTGTGATTTCAACAGAATCAGTTAAGAAATGTATTGTAAAACTAATCGTATAGTTTAATCTATTTAAACTTCCTGTGTTTTTGTCTTTTGAATACAGTTTAAAAGCATCAGCTTTCATACGTTAGCTAGTTAAAAACAGGAGTCGGATAGTATATGTAAGCATAGTAGAAAACGCTCATGGAAGGTGATTTGATATGGGTTAACCGATGCTTAAAATGATGAAGAGGTTTTCTTCATCGAGTCGAGGAAATTGTTTGAATTCTCATCGTATATCAGAGATGATATGCGATGTTTATTAATGAATTTACTGAGAATAACTAATTATGATCAAACCGAGTAGTCGAATTTTCTGAGACCTAGATCTTCGGTCATCATAAGCAATAGTTTATTGCGTTTTTAAGTTGCGTTCAAAGTAAACTTTAAATTATAATCGAGAATATTCTCTTCTTCGCCAAAAGTAATATTAATAACAAAACGCATAAAAGTTATGCTTTATAAACATCTGGAAAAAGTATTTAAGGAGAGTTAAAATAAAATTTTTAATGATGTTTTAAAGTTTTCTGCGCATTCACTTATTTTGTTTACTATGTGACGTAAAAATTATTGTAATTATCCCTGAAAACTCAGTTTGATCGTAACTATGTTGTAGCGATATCATAAAAATAGGTAAGAACATTTACTATTTACTATTTATGTACTCAGTGTATAATGTGTCCATTCATAACTATTTATTGCTTTAATTGAAGAGGTCAATTTTAAAGAATGCGAGGTAGATGGGGACAAAAACTTATTGATACTCAGCTGTCGTTATTCAAGCTCATCTTCGTTTTATAGTATATACTATTTCAATATAGTTCTTACCGACAATTTCAAACTCAGAGCTCTTTAAATGAATGATTTAGCCTTAGATTTTTAAAATAAAACTGTATTAATCCCGATCTACCTATTTGCAAAGCCTGAGTTGGGTATTTTAAAAGTGTATTTTTTTAAAACTTTTTACTTTTCACATTTAGGATATTGAGGGAATCAACTTAGTTCACAACACTTTGTGAATTTTGCTTTAAGATACAAAAATTATAATTAGTAGAAAATAAACAATTTTTTAAGTGATTTTGATCACAATAATTGATTGAATTTTAATTACTTTCTTTAATAGTTACTTCATTACAATTAGACTGTATATGTAGAACTGAATTAGGTGAATATCAAATATATAAAATTCAAACATCATGTTTCTTAGTTTCTCATGAAGAAGATGAATGATATTATTTGAAACCATATAGATACTTGGAATATCTATAAGAAGTAAACTGAAGTTTGTTACTTTGCCTTTACAGGCATTATAAAGCAGGTTCAAACATTAAATGTTCATTTTAGTCATGCTTAAAGAAAATAGCTGAATAAATAAAAGTATAAATTAGAAAATATATCAGGTTAATTGATGCAGTGGTAGTGAAAAGATTGTACTAATTAATTATTTGGCTCTGATAACACATTCCATAATCATAATTTCTTTTGCCTTGCTTTTTATTGGAATGACAATAAAACTTGGTTTTTGCTATAATAAGAATTTAATAAGGAATCATCATGTTATAACTTCTTATTTACCCACTTAAAATTTATGATCCATGAAATGTTTTATGTATGAGTAAGCAAAGAAGGCTGCATTATCAGTAAAAAATGAAATGTTAATCAGTGCAGAAGAAAGAGCCAAAAATATAATTCATACTATAAATTGTAGCATATTGAAATAACTATAGAAAATTTATTGCTATCAATATAGTTCAAATTCTGACACAGTTATTTAAGCTTTTAATATATGAAAAATTCAAATAGATAAAATTTTACCTTCTCATTTTATTCTAATGTAATGCAAAATTGCAAAACAAGGATTATGACCACTGTTACTAATAAATAGTAAAATTGTTTTCTTTTCTGATGGTTAATGTATAAAATAGAATGCAAACAAACCATAACAGATTTAAATAAATTTCTCTAATTAGTTATATATCAGTATATTAAGTAGGTTCAACCTATAGCTTTAGACCTAATTCTAATAATTTTATTTTCATTTTACTATGAACTTACAGCCATAAGATCATTTAATGTAAAATTTCAAAGTATAATTTGAGTTGAGGAACGCTGAAATGATACTTGAGTGATTATGAAATTAAATTTATAATTTTCTCTGTATTATTATATCTCTATCAGCAAATATATCATCCTCTTATTTTACCTGTAGTAACTGGAAACATATTTAGATTCAGCTACCCGTAAGACATAAAAGTATTTTCTTCAAAAATAAGAAAAGTATTTATTTGCTGAAATATTTTTCCATTCATCATCAATTTTTTACTTATAGAGAAAACAGATACTCTTATTTCAAGACGTTTATCATAGGTACGTTATATTCTGTCTATTTCTAAATCATGAAAGAGGCTAACTTCTGGAATAGAATAGCAGCAAAATGAATGTTATTGAATACTTTCTCATGACCAGAATTGAGATAAAATAATGATATTACAATTTTGAATATAATGAGCTATTTTTGGAAATGTCTAGAGGAACATATCCGTCAATTACGGATTTGATATACTGGATATTCCCACCAGATATATATATTGTTAATTATAATCATGTATTAAGATCAATTAAATTAGTCTTAAAAATGAATCTTACCTCGCTCTAACCCCGAAACGATTCTCTAGCATCCGAACCGTCTTCAAAGCTTTTACTTCAACGTGGAACCCTGGCTCGCTGACTACAACGAAAGTTTCACCGTTGGCCCCGTCCGGTGTGAAGGAACAGTAGCAGACAGCCACGCATATCCTTCCACGGAACATACCGAAATATGACAATTCTACGGGCGTCATTAACTTGAACATCGGCTGAGGTAAGTCAAATATCGGCTGGTGGTGAATATATGGTCCATATGATGAAAATTCAGGACGATTTGGCGAGGCATATGGCCAATAGCCATTCTGTGGTGGACGGGGCGTCCAAAAGTTGTAGCCTGGGTGGAAAGGCGGTGGCTGGAAGTAGCCCGGGGTGGTGTACTGGGGACATGGGTACTGTGGCCCAGTTAGGTAAGGTGCCTCGTATCCTGTCATCGGTGGAGGATAAGGCGGCGCGTATCCATAAGATGTTGAAGACTGTGGTTGGCGTACACGCGGCTTTCGCACAATCGGAGCTCCGACATAATTGGTAGCTTCGGAGGGTTTGTTTGACGAATCGCAGTCTTGATTCGATTGAGACCAGGAAGCGGTGCTAGATGAAATTTCCGTGAGAGATTGCTCTTGATGGTTGTTCCTCTGGAAAGGCTCTCCAGGAGCTCTTGCTTCGAATTCTCCCGAAGTTTCTGAAGGAAAGGTGTTTCCATCATTCCACGGATCCTGGGCTTCAGGTTGCGGAAATAAGTTGTAGTTGGGTGCTGTAGATTCCATGCTGTGAAATGGATACAAAAAATCCGTAGCTCTTTCCTGATTTTGAAATGGAAATCCTGGAAAGTGGGCCATCTATACTCTTGCACTTGCTCTAGTTGTTTCTTCACTGAAGACTAAGGGTAAACTGAAGGCCCTAACACATCCCAGCAGAGGGCGTACCAGAGAGTCTCTGAGGGGAGATTGCGTAGGTGGAGAAGTTATCTGCCTCTCCGCTCGCGCCATTTGAAATTTGTTTCACCCGTGAATCATCCAGCTTTTCTTGTTGATATAAATTTCAGTATTAAAAAAAACTTTTGTATTTTTAATCTGTGGAAATGGACAATATTCGAGCTACATATGAAAAGTTTTTCTTTTTTTAATATTTAAGTTTGTATGCTTCACATAGAAGTTAATTTGACTTCAGAAATTTATGGGTCTGAACGAAGAACGTCAGTTACTCAATGGATTCATTTAGAAGTTATGCTACGGAATTTTTCCTCGTAATTTTATTAGAATAAATACGATATTGTCTAAATGAAGAATAATTAATTGGAAGTTCATAAACATATCTAATAACATCATCCCCGATATTTGGGTGCTAATACACTAGTTTCAAGATGGTTTTCGTCTTATTTTCAAATATCCAGTGATTGAAGGATCAAATGGCTTTTCTAATGTCTTTAGGGGACCAAATTTCATTTAATCACATCCTCTGATCGCATTCATTTACAACTTTTCCATAATAATTGATCTCATTAAGCATGAATGCAATGTAATTTATGAGTGAAATGTAACATGTCTCGGTATTAAGATTGTAGTCTCTTCGCTTACTATATATCTGTGAATGGAAATATAAATTATTTTAATGGATACAGAACAGATTCATCTTTCAATTTTCTCTTTGACAGATCATCTGGACAGTATATATATATCAGTATACCATAACCGACGGGATTACTCGCGATATTTTCATGAAATGAATGCAATCGTTCTTACTTCACAGTTCTATAAATCCATCCATAGATGTCATCCTGCTAGTCCTTAATATTTAATTGCTCGGAGTCGAACCTGCATCTACCATATTTATCGACGGATAGCACGCACTTATATGCAGGAGTGTGAAAGATAGATTTGCGTGGAATGCCCACAGGCTAGAATAATCTTAGGTATTTCATGAACGTGAAAAAAAAATCTTACAGGACCGGGATTCGAACCCAGGTCTCCTCATGCATACAAATTAATCCTTAACAAGCAATTAAAATTTTCGGCAAGATTGTTCAATGGTCTGAGTAACGGAACAGAAATTGAGATACCTGGGTTCGAATCCCGGTCCTATTAGATATTTTCACGTCTTTTAAATTCACCTGGAAGGGACCTTAATTTTAAGAGAGAAGTTTCAGGAAAAAAAGTAAATTTTAAGTAATGAACTTTGAAACAAATCAGAGGTAGTTGATAAACTTTTAAATTTTCAAGTGATGAATATTTTAGCATTTATACTGGTATATAACGTAAACATAACAATATAACGTAAACATAAAAGTTAAAGCAATTTTTTACCGAAAAATTCTCTTACATGCTATATATCTCAATGCTTTTTATGCATATAAGCATAGAGCACGCACATGCGATTTACATATTATTTCCAAGAAGAAAAACTACTACTTCAATAAATACGCTATTTCAGTTTTGACATAATTGTCTCTTGAAATACAACTCTCTTTAACTTCCGAGAATTGGGATCAATAATCCGAACTTATTAACGCCGTTAATTTTAGTGCGGAAGGAATATGATATGTTGATATAGTTATTATTTAGGTCGAATGCTTAGCGCATTATTTTGCAAGGCGATGAATTGTTGATATCTGTGAATTGCGATAAAAATTATTGCTCTTGCGTTACACGCGGAAATAAACTCATTTCTTATCATTTTTCGGCACTTACATCTAGAAATGTCTGTAAGGGTTAGAAAGAAATGAAATAATTATTTTTGTAACTGTTATATTTGTATTCAAGTCGCAGGAACTCATCTTATAGGGTTATTTAATTTTTTTTTAATGTTGAGTCCGTATAGCATGGGTACGCAACCTGCAGCCGTGGGCAGGGAATTTGGCGGCCGCGGAAGTGTAGTATATTAAATTGTACGTAATGACGGCTCTGATTGACAGCAAAGAAGTAAAAAGCCTGACCAAAATTCTACCCGTCGCTCTTTTCGGGCATTTTAGACGGGCTGTTGCAGGAATTCGCTAACCGTTTTCTAAATTTTAAAAATATTTCAGCAAAAATACGACTCGTTGCTTCTCCTCATCTGTTGGAGACATAAAGTGCACCGTTGCATCAACAAATGGAACTAGTGGAGTTGAAGAACAATGAGAACCTTGTGAAAAGGTTTATCAGGAAAGAATATATCATTCTCTGTTTTAATGTGAAATTTGTAAATTTATACATGAATCATAAAACATTATTATGCTTACTTGGACTTACTGGCGGCCGTTACTGAAGTAAATAGTCTGTTGAGTGGTCGTGAATAGAGGAAATGATGCGCATGTCTGCCGTAGAGTAAATATTTAGAGTAAGGATCGCGACTTCTTTGGCATCAGAATAAAGGAAACTATATTCAAGGATAACATTTGATTGGAGCCAGGAATAAACTGATTTGATTGCAAACTTGTTGTTAATGATTTCTATTCTATCGCTTGACTAATAGATTACTTATAAACCCATTGGGTACCTGACTATAATGACAATGGGATTGATAAGTTATGCACCAGAAGATTTTTAATACATAGTTTTTAGCGCACTAGATGTTTGCTATGCAGATAAGAAAAATCGTCCTATATCTTTACTATATTATTTAGTACAAATGAGATACTCTTTTTATAGAACAACTGCCGTAATTTTGTGCATTATTTGGTTGTCACGAAACTCTTTAATAAGTTTGAATTAAAATTTATAATTTATGAAAGCAGTTATGAATTTTTGAAACCGAAAATTTTGATGTTGATATCAAAGATTTCATAATCTTATATCGTATACGACGAAACATGAGTGAAATGTATACCATTACGGGATTTTCCCTAATATGTACGATTTTACTAATAGGGCATATCTTTTGCCAATAGGCATTGCTTGCGTACATTGTAAGTGTATTGACGAAAGGAAAATAAGGTGAATATTTGTGATTTATCTTTGTATTTAAATTTGATCTTTTAAAGTTCTCAATTGGTCAAAATCTAAGCCTTATCTTTCAAACAAAAGGTTCAAGTTTTGGTTCGCATGTTCTTTTAACACATTTGAAAGTGAGAAAAAATTTAAAATTTTCGAGATATTGAATTCTAATTTGTAACCACCTTCAATTTCTTTTATCAATTATCTAAGATTGAGGAGTGCATTGACTCGCAGTGCGTACGTCTCGTTTACGCCCTCGCCAACGGTGCTAATTATGAATGGAACAGTTGGTGAATGATTTCACTTTACCTATTTCTTACGTCATTCTAGATTTAATAGCCTTAATGTATATATTCGTATATATGTATATGTGTATATATATTATAAGGCCATTTACTTATGTAAGGTTTTGATTAACGCACACTTATGAACACTGTCAACAATTTCAATTTTATTGTCTTAAATTATCCGATGTTCTCTATTAGATGCGTGAACTTATCATGGATGTTATAAACTAATAGAATTCAAAATAGCCATAATTTTGAAAGGAGCTTATGAAAAATAGTCTCAGTGATTTAAAGCAAATCTAAGCAAATAAGACGATCTGATATGATCAAGCTCATCTTCCAGGAAGGGACCCAAATTAAACAAATACAGAACACTCGTAAACATCCGCGAAAATTTCATCGAACTGCAGCGCTGCAAAAAGTTAATCGGGGATGCAAGTCGCCGTTGGATAAAACGGTCTTAAAGGCGCTCTTTGTTCATTTAGCAAATAAGCAGAGTTAATTTACGAATCGAATGACACGACAGAAAAATATTAAATTCTATGCACAGCAATAACACGATAAAATCAAAGCCTTATTATTTAGGAATGTATTCTCTAACCTGTTAAGCGAAGCCAGCAACTCTTATCGCAGATAACACCCGAGTCTTTCGTGGATTAGTCATTCGAAAAATTCATTTCGCGGGCGTATT
The DNA here is from genome assembly GCA_020796165.1 of Pantala flavescens. NCBI lineage: Eukaryota > Metazoa > Arthropoda > Insecta > Odonata > Libellulidae > Pantala > Pantala flavescens. The sequence goes on along the minus strand of CM036881.1, from coordinate 15,471,092 downwards.
GCGCATTTTATTTGTTTCCGACTGCGTCGATGCATCTTATGATAACGTTATCAGCGAATGTTGAAACGATCTCTTTCGTGCTACCAGGTGCATAGATTTATAGAAAAATAGTCTTTTAACCCTTTCCCGACCGCAGCCATTCAGCTAGACTAGTTCTCGAGCCCAGCGCCCGAAACCGTAATAATATTTCCCCTCAAAGTCATCTTCAGCAGAAGTTTATGAGGCGTTTCTCCTAAACAGCTTCTTTCATTTCATCTGTAAACAGTCTGGACATCCCGCACACAGAGCCATAACCACCTCATTTTCTTTTTTGGTTTTTTTCGTTATGAATTCTCCTCGGAATTTTACCATGGATGGTCCGACACGGATGAGAGTGCTTTCGCAATATAGCTATACGGCGATCTTAATGGTTTTTTGTCTGCGGAGAATTGGTTGAGTTGATACCCTCGATTGATGCTCGGGAAGCTTCATATTCATTAGAAAACCAAGGGTCCGTGACAGCATGTTCTCTGGGAGGTGATTTCAAAGATAATATTTAAACCACCTCGAAATCAGCGGACTAGAAGGAATAGTAAATTTTAAGCGTCTAGGATTTCATTGGTGACGCTGGGTTTGGGCGTGATTTATCATCATAAGAAGTAGGTAGTTTTATTATCATAAGCATATCGTAGGATGTGACAATATCTTTAAAATAATAGCTCAAATACAAACAAATATTCCGCATAAAGATAGACTGGCAAAGAAAGCAGACCCAGATTGGTTTAACGCTTGTACAGTTCAGTAGTTCAGAAGTAATGTCTTAGTATATAGTATCTTATGTATTTATACTTATTTATTTGGGCGTGTACCATTTGTAAGAGATGATGGTTTACTGGCACAAAGCTGACATCGAACGTTCGATGATTAACCCTTTCGAGACGAATGCCGGGAAAACCCGGCGGAAATTTTCCAGGCTCAGAATACGAATGCCGGATTTTTCCGTCGGCAGTACATATCGTGCAAGGGTGCTGATGCAAAGGATTATGGTTTATAGTATAACCTTTTCGACCTTTTTCTAGCGAGTTTCAGACCTTTTTCCTTAAAGGAAACCTTGCCTCGGGGGTAATTAAGCCCTTTTCCCAGCATGGTGCCGCTGCAAATTAATTTTTATTGCAATAGTTTTGCTAAATATTTAAATTAAGAAATAATTGTTTATATTGCCTTGGAAAAGAAAACCTTGTAATTTGACGACTTTGTACAATTTTTAAACGAAATTTTATCGCAAATAATAAGGTAGTTAATGAGTAACTCAATTTCATCATTATCATTTAGGTTTCGCGCTATATAGCTTAAAATTGGCGTTAGAATTTCGTTTAAAATTACTACATAGTCAACGAAATGCAAAATTTTAATATTCATTGCAATATTTGCAAGTAGTCCTACAAAAGCTATACGAAAATACTACTGTATTAATTATGGTCAGTCTTCAAAGCAATGCTGTAAAAGAGAAAGTGGATTACCCGCGGAAAGTGTTCATAATTGCCGTTGCTGAGGATAGGCTATGGCACCCCGCTGGGAAAAGGGTACGCTCTATACCTGGCAAATTCAGAGTAGCGAAAACGCTCCGTATCACAGGGAAGATTTTCAGAAAATGTCTCCGTCTCGAAAGGGTTAAAACTGCATGACGTATAAGTGTTATAATAAACTGACGAAGTACTTACTCGTCAGTGATGTTGAGATGGAACAATATAAAGGTTTGACTTAATATAACACTAGTTGTAATAGAGATTTTTCAGAAAAAAATATAGACCAGGGAGAGGAAAGGTAGTAAATGGGGCAATGGTGGCTATCAAGAGGCGTAATCATATCAAATAATAAATAAAGCAACAAAATGGGGAATCAAGGTTTAGGTACTCATTGTGGCTAGGGAATGCTTCTTGGCGGTCTGGTTGTGTTGAATTTAACATTTTTTTGGTTTACACCACTTTGTATACTTTTTCAATATTTTTTCAAGTGTTCAATTTGTAAGGTGTCTCTTGCAAAATAATATTTATGCATGTTCTACTTCTCAGCAAATCTGTAAAAAAAGGCCCAAAGAATTGTTATGGACCAAATATTTAAATCTGAAAAGAGTTGAATACAAATAAATTCAATAGAATGATGTTACAGCAGCGGTCTGTTGATTCATTAAATATATTATAATGAAGTTCTCCGAGAGAAACTTTATTTTTATATATTTTTTTCTCCCCAAGAAAACTTTCCTGCAAGAGAAACTTTTCTGTTGCTATTCTGAAAAGAAAAGCTTTTTTTCAATTTAGATAACGAAATAAAACAGCCAAGTAATGGGCGTACTTTTTGTCATAACATCAAAACCATTATGCGGTTCACGAACAAGGTTTAACGAACCAAAGGGTTATGTTTGTTATGTCTACCACTCAAATTATTAGGTTGAACCATTCAGAACAAAAACGTGCAATAAAACTTCCTCTTGCATGATATATTTGACAGCGTAATTCGAGTAGTAATGAAATGTGCTTCCTCGAAAGATAATGATAGAGATGAGTTATTGTTCAGAAAAAGAATGATGTTATTGTTAAAAAAAATTGCAATGACACCGCGGGAGATAAAGGTTTTACTGACGACGAACACTTTTGCTTTTTTTCTTCAATTTTTATGTCTCAAACGTGACTATCCCTTGCTTTTGCTGAATGTAAAAGTATCCGAGCACATTGGTTGTGTCACCGCATATTTTCCAACTTCCCCCACTCCTAGGAGTTCCTTACTCAGCACAAATAGTTACTTCACAATTTTGCTCTCCCGTCTCCTTTCAGAAATATTTACGATTTCTCGGAAGAATAAATTCGGATTTTTCCTTGTAAATCCATATCCGTATCTAATCAGGCAAAAAATGAAATTTTGCTTAGGTTCTAACGCGAGCGGTTTGCGTTATATTAATGACGATTCATCATCGTGCGGACGAATAAATGTAATTTAATAGGCGAAAAATTAATTATTTTCTATCAGCTGTCTTATTGTGGAGTAATAGAATATTAAGACTCGTATGATAACACTATCTCTCGTAAAATTTGCAGAATTTTAAGTGAGAGGGTTTGAATCTGACGTATCTACGAATATACCGACTTTAATTTACTCTCAGATGTTTAATGTTCACAAAAAATAAGTATAAATAAAATGGAACACGAGGGATTCTTGCTGTGTTGTACCTGGTATACATCCGAAAATTATTTTTCGTAAAAGTCTTAAAGTTATAGCAGCATTCAGAGGTCAAAATTAGGAGGTAAAATAACAAATTTAACACCCTACATTCGTTTTTCGACGATATGACAATTCGTCTGATTTGGAGATAACAGGATATCATAATATGTCGCACATCCCTATTTCAGTTTCAATGCATTACATACGATGTAATTGCCAAAAACATTTTTTATGAAGGCAACCTAGAACAGTCGCTGATATTCATTTCAACTGATAACTCGTTCTTTTACAAGTACAATCTTCGGTTACTAATGGGCAATATTTATTTATTTAATGCTGTAAGTTGGTCAGAGAGAAATTTGAGATGGATATTATCCATATTATTAGTGGAATAACCTTACATGCCCCTCACAAGTTACAGCTCTTTTAGCTCTATCGTATGAGTAGAAAGCGAAGTTTCATCTTAGAGAAGGTGCAGCTGGATGGATCCTCTGCATCATCATCCCCGCTCCTCCAATTACGTCGGAATTCGTCTGCTCGCCACTCGTAAATCCTATGACTCAAACGTCTTTTGGCGAAACAAAAGAGCGTTTTGTTTCCTAAAGAAAAACCTTCATTACACGCTACGTGACTCAGGTTTACGTTCGCTTTCAAAGCGAGACAAGGCGAGCAGATTCTTTTGGAGTGGGAGATAAGGTTAGCAGACGCAGCGATTTGAGTGCCAAGGAATAGCTAAACCACCCTCTCCGTTGATCGGGATGGGAAGATTAGTACGTGAAGGATTCATGTACCACCTTGGGTGCAAAGATTTAACTACTGAACTAAAGACTAACGACTAGGTTTAACTACCGAACTAGACTAAGCTACTCTATCCTGTCGCACTTACGTTAGACATGTAAGAGTAGTTGTAATATTGTAATTGTAAGAAAGACACTAGTTTTATAACCAAGTTTCTCCGAACAGTTATTAATATCAGATATTAATTTTTTTTATCACAACTTTTCTTTTCATTCGTTTTGATAGATTTTCATAAAACTTAGCCTATTTGAGCGAATATTATAATTCGCATCACGTAATTCTTTTATTTTTTCTATAATTACAACCTTTATAAATGTCAAGAGTCATTATACTGGGAATGAATATATCTTTATATCAAAGAATAACTAATGAAGAAACATTAGAAGCATAAAAACGTTCTACAACATCAGAGTAACTCTTTAAGGGCGCCAGGGAACTAATTAATTGACTGAATCCAGCGAAAATTTCTGCTATGGTCTTTCAGTATAAAATTGTCTTCTTGTTATACTTCCTTATTCTGACTTCTGTAGTAAATACATTAGTATTGATTAAAACTTTTCACTAGGACTCTGAATTGATTATTTGAGGAGTAAGGGTAGGTCATAATATATTTGCAGTGAAGGAGAGATTTTCTAGCTTTTTATAAATTTATTGTTTAAGTTTGTAAGTTTTTAATCTTAAGGTTTTGTTAATTTGTATGATATTTGATTAGATTGACCATCCACCATTCTCTGTCTAGATCCCTCATTTCAGATATTATCTAAATAATTTAACCATCTTGATTAATTCTATCTTGTTTCTGCTTTACTAAAAAACATTCAGGATGTATACAGAAATTTATTTAGATTAAACTTGAATTCTTACCTTGAATTTTCACCTTGGATTTGCATGTATCGATCAAAAAATGTATTTACATTTTGATGTTTCCCAGAGAACTTAGATAGAATAAATGGATAGGGTTTCTAATTCAATGGAAAGTCATTTTTAACTTCATACAAAATTTTTATTTGAGCATTATGAAGCATACATTCATGTTAGTATTTGAATAATTCTAGACTATTTAAATTTGTAACCATATTGCATGATATGTATGAGGTATTAACTGATCATAATGGCTAATAGCATTGTACTGGCTTATTTTTTTTTTGCTGCAGCATTTTGGTTATGGATTTTAAGTTCCTAAAAATATGTACTTATTTCAAAATATGGTTTATATACAGCAGAATTTGAACTAAGTTTTCTCAAGACATGACAGTATTTCATTGTGACGGATTTATCCCGTTTTCCAAGATGGAATCATATCAAATCCCATAATAATCAAGTTATTGAGACATAAATCATAACCGATAAATGAATTCAACCAACAATGATGTTATTAGTCCCCCCAAAAACGTAAATGACTAGAAAATGGATCAGTGTTCCTCAATAAAAGAAACAATGATACCTTAAATAATGAAACATTTGCTATGACTAGTTTCAAGCCAAACATCACATTCATGAGCATTGAAGTAAGTAACGGAGAAATTTGAAATGCATCCAAATTTCTGCTTCTGATGGATATCATTACAGATGATATAGTATTGGTTTCCAGAGATCAGGTTCTGCTAGTTAGCTTTGATATGATGATGCGCTAACTTATCAATTAGTTACGGGGTGAAATGGCTCTTTTCACATTGTTGAACCCAGAGTTACTAAGTGTGCGTAGAAATGGACTATCTTGTTTAGGGCAGAGAAATCTTTGAAAGATTGGAAGCATCTGTGATGATTTGTTGCCTGGTTCCTCCAGCATATTATTCCAGAGGAGATTGGCAGCTGCAAAGAAGAAAGTAAATGTTAAGATAAAGAATTCTATGATTTTCAATTATCTTTTACGCTTGACAGTTAGTTATATGAATGTGACAATTATATGAATATGCATTCGACTTCACTCTAGTTTGTTATAAATTTTTTCTGCCATATTTATCATCTATTTGTGAAGTCATATACCATTATGAAATATTTTCTTTAACGAATAAAATATCACTGGAATTATATATAATTGGTTAGAGAAGGATAAGGTACTAATATAACTATGTAGAGACTTTACATTCCATAAAAATACAATATTTGACTATAGTATTGAAAGATTTAAATTTCATTCAAATCATTGGGTGGCTATGAGATTCAAGAATGAAAACATAAAATTTGATTGATTTTCTATCCTCTCTAATTCATTTCTTCCCATTTATTGTTTCATATTCCAACATTTTTAATTTCAAATAACTTTAAAATTCTGTTGAAATGAAATTGATGTTATGAATAAAACTTTATGATTTATTTTAATTCCATTATCATCTATTAATTTGTTTGAGCTCTAAGGAATAGAGACTGAAAACGATGCATTTGGTCGACAAATTTAAAATGTTCCCATAAACTTACCTCTGGCATGAAACTTTTGAGAATAATGAAAACAGTCGAGAGATAAGTAGGTATAATCAGTTGTAAGACTTCCATCAAACTTTTGTTTTGTTGGGAATTCCAAGTTGAGGTAAGTGGGCTGGAATTCAACCGTGAAGTCATCTCTTTGAGCGTATCTTCCACTTGCTACCTGTTGATAGTTGTCAAAGTAAAAAATAATTAAATGATGAATTGTGAAGGATATATGGTGGAAGTGTTCACTTTAAAGTTAATTTTATATTTATAAACTTATAGTTATGTTGAAGAAAATGTGTAATGCTAGGAAATTGATGATCAAATAGATAGAAATTCACAAGTATTTCAGGACTAATAATTTTTATATAATTATTAGAACAATCATAATTGATGGGATATTTTCCATATATTTTAAAACTATTTTAATTTCAGGTCACATTCAATATCATTAATTTCTACTTACAAGTTCCTGCTCTGCTCTTTGATAATCCCTTGTCAACCTTTCCACATGCTTCAGTTTCTCTTGTTCTGTCACTCCAAAAAGACACGAGCAAAGTACCCTTCTGGTAGTGTGGCAGATTGGTTCTAGGTCCCTCAATTTAGTATAAGCAGGAATGTCTGAAAAATAAATCCTTAATTAATATCAGGGCTTAAAGCAATTTATACAAACCTGTATACCTATGGAATAATCTTTTTTTAGATAGAAAATTACTTTATAGCCGAGTATTTCATAAAATACTGCAAGAATTTATTCTGTATTATTAGTTCATTTTTATAAAAACATCTTAAGATTGTTATGTGGTTTCATTATAAAAGAAGTATTTTAGTTATGTTACTTGTTATAGGTTCAAAAGTCAGTAAATTGATTTTGGAGGATTTCCATTTATATTCTAAATTTGATTGTAAGTAATGGTATAGAAACCCACCAATATATCATATTCCATTTCATTATATTATATCACACTTTTTTTGAATATTTTATTAAAATATGTATTACAGAAAATCTTGTTAGTATTTCAGATGCCAGCTTTGTTAGATTTAACTTGTCATTTGCACTCTAAGATTTTTAAGACCAACAAATAAATTTAGTAGCAAAATACAAATAATAATCTATACTCACAAGGGGCTGAGATGAGATTAACAAATGTTCTTGGAAGATTAGCATAGAGGTAGTCAATAGCAAGTTGGAGGTTCATACGGTGTCTCTCAGCTGTTTGGCTTCTGTCATAGCACTCGTCTGAGCAAATGTCATTTGTACCTATCCATACGTTGATGAGCTGAAATAAAATGTCTCACATTTCAGTTATGTTCTCATTAAGTGTATTTGTGAGTTCTGAATGATATCTTTTCTGGATTTATAGCATATTTATTATCTGTAATTAATTGTGTTATAAGTATTATGTTTTTTCATCCACTTCATAATTTTCAATAATTCTCCTAAAGATAAATACTGAACGGTTGAATACTTTATTTGATAGCTATTTGGATTGAAGGGATTTATTTAAATGCCATAGATACCTGTTTATTATATCATAGAATTTCATTATGCATTGAAATTGTGATTTGAATGAATTAAAATATTACCTTTCATACCCTTAATACTATGGTGTACATTTGTACGTTTATACTTAAACATCTCATTATACTTTACTAATTAAATACTTTTGCTTGGTTTTCCACCTCTTTGATTGTACTTGAACCTAATTTATTTCGCCAGTTATTTTATGAATTTACTCATTTGTTATTTTATCAAATTTTAAGTTATAGAAGGTATCAGATATAGGATAACAGTGAGGGATGACTGAAATGCTACATCTGATACTTGTATCCAAATTCTATGTTCCATACTTAGTTTAAGATTCAAATTCTCCACATTTTTAAATAGTTATTATTATAAGTCATAAAAAAATAAAAATATGTTTAATAATACCTTAAAGCTATATGGTTAATGTTTCAAGGAGTACTTTTTCATTTTAGGTAGTGTTTCAATGTCATTAAGAGATCTCACCTTCCAATGACGAGCCATATCAACTCGTGGGTCTCTCTTCATCCTTCGGACCAACTCCTTTGCCTCGTGAAGAAGATCCTGGTCCATAGCCCCACTAACGGCTACATTGAATTGAGCTTTCTTGTTGTTGGATAATCCATCTCCCAAAGAAAATCCTATCAGTCTTGGATTGAATTCCTTGAGAATGTTGGGAAGTGTGAGGTATTGTCTCCAAGATTTTTCTCCTCCTAAATTATATATAATATTAGATAATACACATTTATTTGTTTATTCTATCAGGATAAGAATAAGCACCGAGCTATGTGGTAATTATTAGATGATTTAAACGATTAGATGGATGAATCTGTTCTTTTATTTGTGTTGATACAATTGCAACTTTTTGGCATCAATTCCTGAACATGTATGAAAGGAACTATATTCCAGAAAATAGATTTCATCACATTAGATAAATGAAATAGTATAATTTGAGCTATTTGTAGCCACAGAAAATAAGGAATAATTTAATCAATATATATTAATTGTGTCTTGTAGTTTGAATTCAAATACGGAAATTGAGTATAATATAATTAATTAGACTTTTATTATTATTCTGGCGATTGGTTCTAGATGGTAGCAACGAAAAACAAGAACCCTAATTCATTATTGAATAATTAAGAATTAGATTTATTAGCACATACTTGTAGAAGGTATCTTTTATTCTTATCTCCTGTCAGAATCTTTACTTACTTATCCATATTTTCGAAATTGTAATCTATGGATAATATAAATCGATTCCTAGTTGACAACCCATGGACCTAAAATATGATTAAGTGAAAATGGACTCCAAAACATTTTGTGGAATATCGCGCGTTGATATCACTTATTATTTCGGTATAAAGATGGATTTATATAAATATGTTTTAACTGGGCATTTTATTATTTTTATTATTATTTTATTATTACTTTAAGATTTTCGTTCTATTGGTGTATTTGTCCTCGATTCAAGCAAACACAATCTCGTACCGTACCGACAACCTCGGGCAACACGGATTTAACGAGGGTTTTCGTAATAAATGAAAGTCGTCGACCATCATGTGGGTATTTTTTCCGACTGATAAGTTACCCATAGAGAAAGAGACTCCTCTGTTGTCAAGGGTGAACAGATCGTAAACGGTCTGTCCCAAAGCACTCGTGGCTGCGGTCAGGGAGTCCCCGATAGCTCCGATCACGTCAATGTCTCCAGGACGAAGACTGTGCACGCTAGTCGGAGGGGTGGGGGATCGATGACCACGGACGTCGCATGGAAACGGTATAGAGGGCGGCACCTCCCTCTGAGCCTCGTCCTGTTGGGAAGAGAGCGAGATAAATTTGTTAATTGCATGGTTAGGAATGTTGTTTTAATATTGCAGTGTATATAAATCAAAGTTGTTTAATGCCGGCCTAGATAGCGGAGTGGTTAGCATACTTTCTTATGCTGAGGTCCTGGGTTCGAGTCCCGGCCAATAGTGAAAAATTTTCATTTTTTAGCATTGATAATTAGTTACGTCCATTGTTGATTTGAACATCATTTTATTACATATACATTCCTAATTATCTATTTGATTTATTCTTGGTTATCATTTCTATTTCTATTAACATTTAATTGTTATAGCTTTTTGTTTCGAAATTTGTATATTTTCTTCAAGTCTCGTATATCATCTCTAAATGGGGTTTATACTGGTATGGGTATATCGAATAGATTCGCTGTAATCTATTTACTTTGAAATTTGTATTTCTAAAAGGCTGAAAATGCGTATATTTCCAGTTCAATCTCTTTATTCAAAACAGTTGCATACAGTTCGTTTTTCCCCTTACAGAAGCCCCAAGATCCATGTTCTATCATATGTCATTAATCTCTCCTATGTCATTTAACATTGTTAGAACTTTTCTCAAATAAACACAATGTCATCTTAAATACGTTAATTATGCAAATATATTTGAAATATTTATCGTTTCATAAATATCTTTCCTGTTGGTCTTCTTTTCTAATTAATCTATAGTTATCGTAATTAAAGAATGTAAATGCTTTATTTCCGATATCTTTTATATTGATAATTAGGGATTAAGTAATCGGTATTAGCTACGATTCGTTGTATTAGGCCTCCCCAGGCTATGTTCGAATCTCTTTTACTAAATGATGTATATATATTCCAGTCTCAATTTCGCCCTAAATAAAGACGCTAATATTATTATATATGTATGTATGTATACACAAAAATAAAATGTTTATGCATGTGTAATTTCAATAGTTGTTTTCGAGGAATTACAATAGTGGTTATATGTCTATTTTTGTTCTCAGCTGTACATTCCACTCGAAATCTGCACGTGCTTTTCTTTCGTGTTTACGAATAAAGATAGCGGAATATCGTTTGTTCTTCAAGTTTTAACACCGCAGTAAAAGATAACGCGTTGAATGACTCAGCAACGGTAAATCACCCTGCCGACGATAACTTTCTTCCAACGGAAAACAGGACGCGTCGATCTGCACGTGTCCCGCAACCGTTTCTTTTTTTCTTTCTTTGGGCGCTTTGCATCGTTTTGGACGAGTTACGTGTTGTGGAATGCTGAAAGAATTCGGTCGACCTCTTTGAGGAGGGAGCCTTCAAGTGTGAAAGCACTCGGCTGCGTATCCGAAAAACACGCGGACCAACTTGTGCCGACTGGTGCGATTTTTTTCTTTTGGCGCTCCCTTCAGTTTGAGGATTTATTTATCGTTGTCTATGACAGATGATGAACCAGTACACTTTGGCGAGTTATGCAAAGATTTTTGCACCCATTCGGTTTTTATTCAACATCATACGCTGCACATTCTCTCGTTCAAATCTCCCGCGATATATTCAAATTTTCTATATACATTGACTGAATTCGTCTTGAATAAGGTTCGATTAGTATTCTAAAATTTAATTTTGAAACGTAATTATACTTCAGAAGTTTGTCCAGGTTTGAGTAAATGTACAGATACCGATGGTACGATATATTATATATAGTATAATATGTTTTATAAATTGTATAATATACTGTTAATTTATTACTTTGAGACGTAGAGTTTCGTAGTAATGCTACATATACAGGAATGGTAAAGGTTTTCATTTAGCAGTAGATAACCGTATTTAGAGTAGTAGATGATATTTCAGCTCTTCGGATTTTGAAACCTTTATTTATACTTTTTGAATCACATTTAAAAATATTTTAGGAGGAAATTCGCTATCATTTTTGCTCAAAAGAAATTAACATGTGACTATTATATGAACATACGGTGAACTTCAAGCAAGTCATATTACGAATACATACATATAAAATAATTTGAACGCTAATCGTCAATACGTGGAAGTATAGTGTGGAAGATGTAACTCAAATACGGTAGAGTGAGACACGACCTGTAAACACGAACGGTTTCGCATCCCATTATCCTTAACCTTATGCATCCCGCGCGACACTGTCGATTTCAACCACTCGACCTTAGCAAGAATGCGCTCTTCCGCGATAGGTGCGCCCCCAAGCGGCGGGAGAGAGAATTAATAGGCGGGCGAAATGCCCTTCGGAAGAGAGAAATCCGCCGCAGGGGCCCGCATACCGATCGGAAAGCATAATATCCCAGCGTCAGAGTTAATCTGCCGGACGCCGATGACGCAACGAACACGGCGAGCGTCCGTGAATGAAAGGGAGAAGTTTTTTTTTTAACGATCGGGTGCTCCTTAGAGTCTACTAGAGGATAATCGCCTGCGTCTATAGGAGACCTTGAAACGAGTTAATTACCGATATCGCAAGAGCTATACGATTACTCTAAAAATGGGAAAGTGGCACAAGATGATTCTATTTCTAAATCAGGTGCAATTTTAGAACGAATTGAGATGTTTAGAAGGTTTGTTTCGTTGATTTTTAGAGTGAGATATTTTTTTAAAGGGATTTTTTGTTCTTATTTGGTTTAGGTTCTCGTAGTAGTTTACGAGACTGTTTGGATTTTTTTCATCTCGTTAGAATAGAGTCGTAAGTTGTGTATTCAGGTGAAGGATTGCAGTTACGTGCTTAGGAATCGTAATGGGAATGATATATATTTTATGTTATGATTGTGAAGCTTTACTGTGTTTGCCTTCAATTTTTATCTTTCTCTGTACATTTTGTTTAATTTTTATCGGTAATTTGTTTAAATTTAAGAGTTCACGTCGCGCTTCCCAATCTCACGGAATAAGGGAACAAAGTTATGAAATAAATAGAAATTTAATAACTTTTGATAAGGAATATGTTTCAAACAATTCAAACAGAATTGCTATTTATTCGTATAAAATTTTTAATTGCTTGACGATAAATAATTCATCCTGATCGCAATTTATTTTCTGTATTCTTCACTAATTTATTCTATACTGAGTTCATTTCAATATGTATTCGTAATTAATGAACATTGATAGTGTTACTTATTCGCAATTACGATACATGCATATTTCATCGTATCTAATAAACTAATGGGATTGGTGGTATTTATAGATTACAGTGTGATTTTCTAAGCTATTGGGTTACTTGCGATCATAAGATATCTCTGTCAACGAGACACCTCAGTATTAAATTAATTTTCTAATTATGTATGTATATTCTAGTCCCAAGTTACAAGTAATAACCAATAATCTCTTGATATGTGAGTAATAGAGTACTCAATAGGCGGGTTAATGTCATTGATGGTAATTTAACGATAATTATCACGATATTTTTTTATTAAGGAACAGATAGCCATGTTTATATCATAGATAATAATTTAGGACGATTTTAATGTGAAAATAATTTTTATTTAACGCTAGACTTTAGGGCTCTGTGCATAATTAAATATTTGGTAAACATTTTTGGTTATTCCATGTCAAGGTGACAAAGAATAATGATCAAAAATATTTATTGCTAAACTCATAAGTTTATGTTTAAGATAGGAAATTTTCACTATAGAAAATTAATAAAACTAAAACTTTACGTAAAAATTATCATATTGTATTTTTTGAGCATGAGAAAGGAACATTATAAACAGGGATATCTATTATTATTATTGTTGAAAACTTATGAAATAGGTGTTAAATATTTTCATTTGTTAAACATATTTCCAATTATATTTATGACAATGAATCGACAGCGTCCTCCACTTGAACCACACATCTCTTAATGAGAGGCGTATTTTATAAAACAGATCTTTCTAATGTACATTTGATTTATGCTTTATCCAAAGAATTGAATTTCCTGCTAAGATCGTATAAACGATTGTATATATCTATTTTCTACATCTGTAATATAAATATGTACTAACCTTAATATTGCCGAAAGCTAAACACGGCATGGCTAAGAGGACGATCAAAAACTCCTTCCTGAGAACCATGGTATTGATATCTGCAACAAAAAGAAAAATTGGGATTATTTAAAAACAAGTCGTGCTATAACAAAGTTAAGCTTAAAATAAATTCAGTTCCAACTCGTGGTAGCTTAAAATCCGTGCTTGTGTTGGCCTACTGATGGTAACTTTTTGTATCCTCGTGTAACCCCATTCATCGATAGCACTTATTGGTATGCAGATGAGATTCAATCTAGACAGTCGCCTATTACTCCCATGAGTGAAAGGGATTCACTATTGTTCTATACTTATATACGCCTCCCTCGATTGCATTCGTAAAATGATACATCTGTAAGCATCGGCGGAGTATGGGTTCAGGAGGGGTTCGACCTAATTCAACTGCATCGCAGGCACGTAATTAGTCAGCCTTGCAGGAAAGTGGAAAATAAACATCGGGTCAATACCAACCCTTAATTCGGTGTACAGAGTGCCATATATGATCACTGGTTTAAGACCTCAGATGGTGACACCGTTGAATTGTACGTGTTTTCTCTCTTACTTCTTTTTATAGAAGGTCAGTGTGGATGGATTGCTTCACACGCAAACGATTAAAACGGAAACTGCAAGCTGAACAGTAATGGGGCAGTAAGATTTAATTGGAAACACAAGAGAATGGGATATTCAACCCGTTGGGATGTTATTGGTTTGGAATTTCCTAGATCTAATGTTATAGAATGCATATTATATACATAATACTCATTATATTATAGTTGAACATAAATAGAATGTTTAAAAAACTTAAACTCTCAGAGATTTTTATTGGAAAATAAGAGTACGTTATTATTTCATAGTATTAGACCCGGTACGAACTTTAAAGATATCTAATCAGGAGCTTGAAATCTTGGAGCTGAAACATAACATCTATGATGATCATTGAGTTCAAATTCGAGTTGTAACACTTGTATAAATGAACTTAAAACAGTTGATTTTATGTAAATAACTATTAAGCCCTTAAGCCGATTATTTTACGGCTACTTAAAATTACTTATATTGATAATTTTCTGAAATATCGAATTTTAAACCAATTGATCCACATCGATTGATCAGTAGGATATATGAACGGCAGCTATTTCTTTTCGATCTGTAGCTTGCGTGTTTTAATAAGTAGTGGTTGTAATTTAAGAAAAGAATAAGATAATAAACGATCAGAATTTACGTGCACGTAATGAGCAAATACATTTTTGATAAATCTAAACTCTCTTTTCCTTCGTGGAATGAATTTATCGTTTATTGTGTTTAAAATCACAAGAGATCTCAAAGACTATCGCAATACACACATGTCGATTATCAATAGGCGGATTTATAACTAATTATTTATTGGTCATGAAGATAAAACTTAAAGATTTTACGATCTAAAGATTTTGACTTGATAAAAGGTCAGATCTCAAATCTATTTGCGAAATTCAGACGTTCAAGTGCATGTGAACTCGTATATTGAGAAATTCCAAATTTTTAGAAATAAACTTTTTTAAAAAGTGTGATAGGCGAAATGTCAGCAAAATTAAGCATTTTTGAAATCATATTATGGTTTTCTATTTACAATAACCTTAAATGTTAAACCTCTTCAAGGGTATCATGTTCTTTGACCAAGGACAGGTAGAAGTAAGAAGCGTTCTAGATAACAAACTAAGGGTAACGAGTTTCCTCCCCAAAGTTTTTCTTCGAATTCTCCCATTTTTCTTTTCTTGTTTTTATATTTTTTTTGCATCAAAAATTGTGATTTGGTGAAATGATTAATTTGGCAAAATATGTATTTTCAAAATGTACACTATATGCGTATATATATATACGCATATAGTGCATACGGAAACGATGTAATTCATAGATTTCCTTCGAAAACGCTCAACGAGGAAATGCTAACTTAACCCTTTTCGGAAAAAATTTGCGAGACCAATTGCGCGCACCTTTATCATTATTCAACTTTCTCCATCTAAGCTCTACCTCAGGATAACCTCTTGGATCATTAGGTCCCGAACGGCGGTCAGAAAATCGGTTACATCATCGTGGCACAGAACTTGCTGTTCCAAATCATTTATGCGTTTTGGGCTCCATCAAAACCTGTTTGATAAGGCCGAGGAAAATTCCACAAGAATTCGAGCTAAGATTTTTGAAAGCAATTCGCCCAATTCACGAATAGTGAACGGGTTCTATGGACATCGCATTGTGACATTCAACTGTTTGGCGAAATGGTTTAAAGGGCCGTAGTAGATAGTTAAAGCCCACGGTTGAAATTTTAGCAATAATAAGTGAACGGAAGGATTTCAGGACTTTAAATCAACAAATGATGCAAATTTACTGTTGCTGTATTAGATTGATACGCACAATGTAAAAAATATGAGAAACGTTTCATAACCAACGGTTCGTTTATCAGAACAGAGATGCCCATTTGTAATAATCGTATTAACCTTAATAGAGAAATAATAAAACTATACCAATGAATCCTGTAATTCGATCAAGGGCAAGTAAAAGTAAGAAGAGTTCTAGATAGCAAACGAAGAGTAACGAATCTTTTCTCTCTATATCTGCTTAGGATATTTTTATTTTATTTAAGGTTAAAATTTCACGCCGAGAGTACATTAAAAATAAATCGGAAAATAAGATTTTTATATTTTCTTACAGTAAGTAAAATGAGTTATTAAGTAATAGGATATTATATAATGGTTGCTAATTAAAGAAAATCATTATTGAAGGCTCGAGGAAGCACACAAGGAAAGAAAAAGTTTAGTTTCCTGGATCGTAAAGAACGTCAGTATCTTATGGCTTAAAATCCGTATTAATTGAGAAAATAACCTCTCGATAAGAAGAAAAATTTTGTTCTAATGCGTATGCAAACCAAGGAGTTATTAAGAATCATATCATAAAAATTAGTGAGCAACTATAGAATTTTTCTGTTTTTTAAATATGTATAATGTATTTGATTTGAATTATTATCAAAAACTAGATTTCATTCTTACATTATAGGTCTCATTGATATGTATTCGTCAATTTACAATATGTATATAGTAAAGGCATACATGTACAGTCATCTTTCCCAAAGAGTTTGTTTGTTTACTTTCCAATTCTTAGAAACAAGACATTGTCTCCTATGAGATAAGTAAGACAATGTAATAAAATCGTCAACTCTGAAAGAACGATTCAAATGCAAACAATTATGCAAATTAGGTTGAATTTGAATGCATTCAATCGATAGAAAATTCAGTACTGCGATGGAGTTGGGAAACGTGTTAATCCATTCTGAATGCAAACTGCTTCTAACTTTTCTCTTCGTAATCCAGGATTTAAATCACTACCCCTCAATCTTCAAGTGCCTCTCATACGCGGATATTGATGTAACCGTATGAAGTTCATGCGATGGAAACAGCAGAAGTGGGTTTGTGGGGCATCCTTGTATATTCACACGTTAACGCCACTACACAGAGAAGTCTGAAATTCTTCCTCGAAGGTCGCATCCCCGTTCGTCTAGCGGAAAATTGAAATAAAAGCACCGGAGATAAAGGGTATTACGCTTAATTGTTTCGTGAAAGTAGATTGAATAGCGTCTCGGCGATAAATGGGCTTGTGAAAACGAGAGTGGGCCTAGTTTGCTTAATTTTTTTCGCTCCGCCGGAGATTAAACCATCCCAAAAGTTTTTTTTTCCGAAAAACAGCTGGACGTGAGTTGGTGTAGAAGGTTAGAAAGCATGACTCTTGGGCCTTATCTTTTCTTAGGTGAATTTAATTGCTGGAGTTAATTGTAGGAAGTCTGTATTATAGTTTTCGTGTATATGATACATTTTATGCACTTTTGAGAGACGATTTTGAGAAAAATTGTTTTTTTTTCCCCTTAGTTTTACACCAAGTGAATACTGCTATTCGTTAAGTCCTGGGGTATCATCATTTAAAGGAGCTTTTTCTATGAGTTCGTAAGGGTGACGAATCATTATATATTAGTTAAGAAATATGATTTGTAGACGTCTATATTTCAATTGAAAGTCCCTTTGTGGTTCATTTTCGACGATTCGGAATAAAATTATAATTATTTTAACGTAATATGACACCTAAGGCTCGAAACACTCGTAATAATCATAAACCATTCGTTTTTAAACTACAGTAACATGATTTAATTTTAACGTTAATGTTATCAGATCCTAAATCTGCACTCACAACCATATCCTCCTTTGAATTCGAGGAACACGCTGAATCACTCTATGCCGAAGAGATACTAATTAAGCTTCCGTCACGGAATCGAATGTAATCCCATCATGGAAATGATTCAAATAGCTGCCAGTGACGTAATCATGGTTTGGAATATTATATCAGATAAGAATTATTTTTAGAGAGTTTTGAAAGCGCATCTAATTCGGTTTATGCAATTCTAATGAAATAGCTCCCACGAAAAGACTTATAGATATGGGGACATTCGTAGCCTAAATATTTCGGTGATTTATGTTTGAATTTAATAACGGAAAACGGAAGCTGTAGTATAGAAAAGCCAATTTCGTTATTATGTTTTGAATCCTTTCAATTTTAAAGCATTCACTGCAATTCGCTTAACCTATACAGGACGTATTTTATTCAAGATTTAAAGAATTACTGTGATGACTACGATAAAAAGTCTACGATAACCGTCTATAAATTGTGGTTATTTTTCCTTTTTAATTCATTAAATTATTATGAAAATAATCGTATAAAATACGAAGATCATCAATTCCTTGAAAAGTAACTTCTTCGGAACGAAAATTTTAGTAAAAGTATTTCATTATAGACACGCTATAAAAAGCACGACTGCTTTAGGAATGAAGTATCCTCACCTACTACTAATTAAAGATTTTTAGAGACATAGTTAGTCAATCACTGCCTGTGAAAATGTTTTATTATAAATACTTAATGCAAAGGGAATTAAAGCCGCACGTGTTTATATATTCAAGGTAAAATTTACCTTTAAAAATGTGTCCACGAGTAGAGATGACAGGGTGTATTATGTCGTTATGGGAATCCCGTGTTTCATTACGCATATCTCGCCGTGCTCATTAGTTTGGTATTTTTCCATCCAATCGGATCTTCTCATTGCGACCACCGTCACCTTGAACTGTACCCAATATAGAGCGTGGTATGGAGAAAGCGGGCGTTGGCCAACCATACAGCGGCTTCCACTGTTCCTATCACTTGCCGGCACGCGTACATATTCGTTGACGAGAATTCTTAATGGGCGAACCAACCCATGCAACGGTACATGTATTTTGTCAAGCGGTAACCGCGACATGACTGCGGTGCATGTACCTTAGGTTAGTGTCGTCTCCCGAAGTTTGTTTGCTTTCGGCGGACGAAAGTTTTCGCTCGTATCCTTGATGGGAATCGAACTTGAAGTCCTCGAAGAACCGTAGCAGCTGTTCGAGACATGCCCCACTCCGGTGTTTGGTTTGTTTATTAGCGGGAAAGCTCCGAGTTGGATTTGTTCGGTGATTTCAACGCGTGTTAATTCCCTAATTACTTAGCTCGTTGTGTAGCGGGGTTTGAAAACAATCGTTATTCCATTCTATGTGAATGAGATGATTAATTTATTTTTTATGCAACGATTTTTAATTGGGAAGTTATTTACAATTATAATCCAAAATGTACATTACGTTTTTCAGGAATTTAGTCGGTATTTTTGAGAAAAAAATTCACACAAAAAATTAATACCAAGTATAAGATTTGGAATCTTTTTTACCCTCCGAAAAATATTTTACTCTTCTTCTTATACTGTTTCACTGGAAGGAATAGACGGTGTTTTCCTTTGCGAATTTACAAAAATAATAGCTACTTCAATCACAATAATGTTATTTTAAAAATGTATGTATCTTTTCTTAAGAATACGTATATGATAAGAATACGAACGATCAGAATTTAATATTACTTCGCAATAATTTATGAAATTATAACTTAACACTATGATATATCGAAAATATTATTATTAATAAATTCCTTGTCGAATTTTTGTGTCTTATGTAAATATTTATTGTTTCAATATATTGGAGAGAAATTCAACTACTAATCATATAATTATAAACTAAAGTATATTACTGTAAACTTCATGCAATATGTGTTTAAAAGAAAATCTCTAGACTTCAGTAATTCAGATAAAACTTCAGAAATGCTTCATATTTTTTGTTCTCTAACATTATAACCTTTCCTGAATAAGAAAAGAATTAAATTAATATAAATTAATGATAAATATAGAATAAAAGAAATAAATATATATACCTTTTGTGTACGTATAAATAAATAAAAAGAATATATATATATATTTATTTATTTATTGATACGTACACAAAAGGTATACATCATATCTCTCGATTATAGCTGGGTTAGTAGTATTTGAATATATATTTAATATTTAAACCCTAGGCTCTTGTCTCAAATTATATAGGGAGAAGCAATTTATTTAATAGAAAATATCAACTCGCAAATATTTTGGCTAGTATTACCGATACTTTATAGGATTTTAAAATCGAAGCTAAATAATTTCCCGCATCGTAATTCAATTTAAATGTAATTCCCTAAGGATCCTGAAACACCTTACCTCTGAAAGGAAAATCCCAATCACTATAGTAGTAGTAGAACTCTTTGCTGGGGCCATCGATCGACAAGACACCCACAAACGAACCTCGCAGTTAATATTACTCCAAAACGTGACGATCCTCACTTCACATCGCAACGTATAGACTTCGTATATACCCCCGATTTATCGGGACGCTCCTCCTTAAATCTGCGAGCTGCACACCGCCGCGGTACGACCGCCACTGACTACGTCGACTCTCTCTTCTCTTCTGTAGGTCAGTTTTTTTATTCTTGGCGGTCTGTCAGGACGACCAATCGTCTCCATTACGTAAACGAGCAAAAGAATCCTCTATTATGATTCGACGAAAGGCCTGTCCCGCACGCTATGGTTTTGATTGCATCCTCCGATTGCCGGAGAGAACTTTTAATGGCTTTTGAAGGTCGAAAACTAACTGAAAGAATAACTATCCGGAGCAATTGAAGTGGGAGTGATAAGGGTTTATTATTACGACACGAGTTCGGTTTCGGTTACTATTACCTATCACGAAGACGAATTCAAGCTTGTACTAACTGGTACGATAATGTTAAGGTACTAGTGATTATCTGCCGATATTATTTGACGTAAGTTTATAAAGTTGTCAGAGCCTGACGTTGCTAAGTAAGTAATCTCCTCTTTATATCATGCCTTTCGTAATGATGATGGTGAAAGCTGTAATTTTCCGAATCGGTATCATAAAATGGGAATGCAGGTTTTCCCGTGAATGTTGTTTAATTCTTGCTTCGTTAACGTGCTCGTATGTTTAGATTATAGAGACTAATTTAATAAATTTATAAATTTTTATAGATGCTTTAATTCCTTCTCAAAAATATCGTAAATATTTATACCCTAAAGTTTTGTGGCACTAATATCTATAGTGGTATTGGTATAGCTCATAAATATACATATTTGAAGAAGTTTTAAATTTCAGCTGAGTTTTTATATTTATTTTCGTGGCTAGTTGTAAGATATGAAGTTTCTGTTGAGTGTTAAGATTTGGATCTAATGTAAGATTAAAAGAGAATTGTAACGATAATCTCAAATCGTCATCGGCGGTTGGTAATCTCAAGCGCAAATGTAATTGCCTAATAACAGGTTCTTGGATATTCCCTCTCAATTTCAAGAAGCAAGATGTTGATCCCGTTCATACAGCGTTCTCTTAAATAGGATAATTTTTAATATTTCTTCATTCGTCCAGTGTTACGGTCTAGTTTAGAAAAAAATTTCGTTGATGAGGGAATTAATAAAAAAATATATCAAAAATTCCTACAAATCAATCTTTATATTAGTTAAAATTTTAGTAGAATACTTCTGCTAAGCATTTAATTTAAGGCTGTTCTTTCTGTTAGAAAGATATAATTTCCAGAGGTTCTAATATTTACGAAAGAATTACGATGATAAGTAAGACAGAAATATTTTAGAATGGCCTGTTGTCGCTGATGAATACCAGAGGATATTATTAGATAAACAAAATAGATAATAACGTATAATAGGTTTTAATCGGTTCATTCGAGTTCAGTGACTATATCTATATTCTTAGAAACATCATACTGATCTATGTGCGGGAATTTCAACGCCTGCATATCACTCCTCATAGCTAACAATTTATTATGACTTCATACGTACTCGTATATTAATTACGTAATTGAATAACGAAGCTAATGGACGGGAAAATGACGTACAAGAAGGAAACATCATCATGATGTATCTTTATCAAATGATTGTCAGGTGTCGTGTGTATTAATCGACCTTAACGAAACAATCGTAAGGTTTATTGTTGATTGACGCTTCTTTAACGTGTTGGGACCCTCCATTTAATTTCCACCTATGTCTCAAAGTCGTGAAAACAATAAAGACTTCGAGATGAAGCATTAGTGAGTCATCGTTTTATTAGCGACAGTATCTGCGGGAAATGATGTTCACGTTAAAGCAGTGCCGTTAAGAGCTTATGACTTGACGGTCATCGGGTCATGGTAGTACCACCCTTCAGAGCAAGTATCTTCGTTCTTTCATAATAGGAATATTCCCAAGTTTTGCTTCAAGTCGCGAATGCCAGGGTCTTTGGTGAACGTATATGTGTCGCGGTCATAGCATTCTAATGTGGAATGTCTAACGTTATCTTATTTATTACACCATAACCGGTTTCAGAATTGCCCATCCTACGGGAATTCCTCCACAAAAGTGTTTCTTTCTGCACGTACCCTTCATCATATGTAATATTAGACAAGTTTAGTTGTACCTGAGTCATCGTTGATTCCCGATTAACTAATTCGTGCCTTAAACTCGTTTTGATCTAAATACATTTTTTGCACGAGTGACTTCATCGTTTTCACTTGCAACATTTACGGCTTTAGGCGTTGTGACTAACGAAAAATCCCAGGAAATTTCCCAGGAAACTTAATGAATATCTTTTGAAAATCAGGAGTAGCAGTATTTGAGAAACATCTTAAAACATGACTAACTTCGAGTTAGCACGATCAAAGTTACGCTTATCGATTTAGGAGTACTTTAAATTTTCAACGATTGAGTTTTCATTTATGTTTTTCATATGTTTTGGATGAACTAGAAATTTCAGAAAAAAAGGAAGTTAAGAAAGATGTGTTGAATTTATGAATTCTAAATCTATCTTGGTGAAATTTTATCGAGTGCATTTTTAATTAGAATCAACTTTCTCTATGCTAATTATTACATTTGTATTCTATTTTCTAATGGTAATGAGTGGAATGTGAGATGAATAATAAAGGAGCAATCCTTTGATATAGAAAATAATTCAAAATTTACGTCCTAATCGTTAATTTTTCAGTCAGCATTCATATAAGAAAATTTTTGGTAGAAATACCTCTTGAATAAAATTCGTTTTCTCAAGGATTGGATTTGTACCGAAGAAGATTTGCCTAAAACTCAAATTTTTCATTTGGTTAAATGTTCTTTGAAGTATATGAATAAGTTCTCTGATGTACAAAATAAAGTTAAAATATCTATGAATTAGAAAGTAGGTTTCCTTTCTTTCCAGAAAGAATGAATCATAAATTGAGGAGTGTCATAGATAATCTATGAATGGGTATATACGGATTTGATACTGAAATCTTGCATTCAAACTCCCAGCCACTATCTAGATGTTGGTAAATACTTACTTTGTAGGATATATAGTGGTAAATATGGAATGAAAAAATGGAATAAGAAATCTGCTAAACATGAACTGTAATGAGTATTAACACCAATAAAAACTAAATGAGACTATCTAAAGTTATAAAGGGATGAATTGTACTGAATGAAGAAAGAGTTATGCAATGAAATGTCTGATTTAAGGTCCATAAGTATTGTTTTTGGTGAGATTGACAAAACTAATTCTGAAAAAGACCCTGTATCTGAATAAATTCAGACCTTATAAACTGTAACTTATTTTTAAAGAATGAATTTATTCGGAGGAACTTTAAATTTTGTTATCTCCATAAATATTTGCGGCGTGTTCTGAAATGAATATTGTTGTTCATTGAGACTTCAAACATTACGCCAAGCGGGTCTCTTTGGAAACATTTTCATCTAAAAACCTTCCTTTCACTATCAATACCGCATTTCACAGTTAGCTCATCATCACACCCAATCTTCTTTACGAATAACTGGACAGTTCGTGTGATGGAAGGCCAAAGTTTCCCCTCGTGAATCGTAAGATGGCAAAGATAAGATCAGTGGAAGATCTCTCTCTTCCGTCTTCACCTCCTCCTTTTGTTCCTTCGGTTGATTTAAACCATTTCCACGTTCCTCTAGAGCGATCAAACCCGAACAGGAGGCAGTGACCTAGTTCCATGTTTTCAATCCGCCCTTTGATTTTAACTCTCAATGTTTCGGGGCAATTGCTCGTGACCTGCGGTCGATCTGGAATTCTTTTCACGCAGACATATCGCGCAAACTTTCCGCATTTCAAAGCTTGAGCGTAATATCTGTTTCCCACTTTAAGAGATGCTAATGCGCTGGAACCAAGGTAACTCGATAAAATCGCTTTCCGTCGGATAGGTCCGGTTTTTTGATTTATCGGCTGGAGTGAGGGAATTTGGTATTGAAATGATGGTGGAATTTGGAGCGAGATTTTTGGGCTGCTAAACGTTGGTGTTTTGATTATAATATAGCCCTGTGAGTCATTTACGAATTTATTGTATAGTTATGGAAGTTTTTTTGGCTTGGAGATCTTCAATGTATTTCAATTACGTAATTTTTATTATAACATATAACTATCGTTTAGGGTTTTTCTGTTATCTTCAGGAATAATTTGTTTCGATATTCCGCAGTTTATCTTCATCCTTTTTGATTGATTAAATGAATTTCATACACAATTATGTTAACTCGATTTCACTCACGCATATGCATAATTTACGAGTTGAATAAAATTTGAATTTCCTGCTTATTCATCGTAATTTTCATTCCGATCTGCAATAGGAAAAGGAAACGTCCCGATATGAACAAAAGGAAAACTGCAAACTGGTAGACAATTTTCCCGGTACGAGTTTGGAAACCTAACCTAAATTTGAGTTCGGGTCGTCGAAAGGGAAAAAGATCGCAAAATCACTGGCGAATTCGTAGTGGGCGAGCATCGGAGAAGAAAACGAGTTGCGAATGAAAGCGAATTCGATCGGAGTGAGTCACAGAACCGAGTTTTCGGGTTCGCTGCGTCGGATAGCTGTTAGGTGCCCACTCAGCTGTTCTCTTTCACCGCGGATGTATAGCAAGATACAGATGAACCAGATGCGATAAGGAATGACGTTTCTCAGTCCGGAAAATGGACGATGATATTGCATAATGGATTTATTCATGAGGTTGTGCGAGATGCATTTAAGGTATAGCCTCACTTCTTGATTAAGACCTAAACGACTTCGGTGTATTCGGGACCTGGGTTCGAGTCCCCGTCATTACGCAATTTTTCACTTCTGTTTTAGCATAGTGCTCCAATTGCGCGAATTGATCGTTTAAACGTATTTCTCATTTACTTAATCCTTATATTATCGTGTTATATTTAGTTTGTTTAAATTAATCGTAAATACGGAAAATAAGAACTTAATTTTGCATCCAAAAATTTATTGACAGCTATAAGCATTTTCATTGATGTGCAAGAATGAATACTTTGTGATAAACTAGTTCACTCCGTCATAGAAATCTTCTAATGGAAAACGATTGAACAGTATGTGCCAATTTCGTAATTTTAGCGATGATGTTATCTTTCAAATGTAATCACATTAAAGTAGTGTCGTTCAGTTTGAAATTTTTAATGATATCGTAACTTCATATGAGTCCTTGATCTATTTTCTGTGATATTACGTCATTAGGATAGGATAATTTCACGGTTGCGAATTTCTCATTGTTGGAGTCTATCGGAAGAAATAGTTTGTACGGTAATTCAGTTTCTATCACGACTATGCTATGGAAATCAATTTCGCGAATAAGAAAAAGGTGCATGTAATATTATTTCATAGGATAATAAAAGATCGTTCTATATATCTACTCATGCATATTATTGAGTAATGCCCTAGAATTTTATTTCAAGGCTGTACATCACAAGAAATTCATTGTATGAATCTAGATGAAAAGAAATAAGTAGAGGAAATGGAAAATAATTGGATTTCCACAATAAATGTTCACCTATAACTTTATGGTTTACAGTAACATGTGTGGGTTAGCTTTAATAATCATTCAAATTTATGAATTCGAAAGAATTGATAAACTCTTTGACAATTATCTAATTTTGTGTGTTTAATTATTACTGTTTATTCCTATCGAAATTTATTCATTATCAGTGGTTTAAGTTTGGATATTAATAAACTGCAGTAATAGTTCCATAGCTTACTAAAACTCATATTATAATTTTTAATATTTTAATATATTTTAATTTATAAATTACAGAAATAATGTTTTTTATACCACGAACATCAAGGAGAAAAAAAATCTAGTCGGAGATGATAACAATACCAGTGATGTCTTTGACAAAACTCATCCCAAACCTCTATCTTTCTATTGTACGAAAATAACAAGTCAATTAATTTTCAATGCTTTTACGTATTTAAAGGTGCCCTTGTCTTTGTTTCTCCATCCTTGAGTATTTAGCTTATCTATACGGATTTAATTTCACTTAATTTAATTTATTTTTATTCATTGTTCCTTGACCTTTAGTTAAAATTACAAATTACAATGGAAGGATTCGAAACTTATATCTTAATTTATATTTAAACCTTGATGCATTCTCATACATTTAAGCTCCCTATAAACTTATTTTATATATTTTAAGTAACATAATTTAGAATTAGTGTTGTAGAATTGTTATTGTAGTAGATTTCTAATAATAATCTATGTTCATGAGAACAATATAAATATTATAATAGGACCATTAGAGGATATCGGTGCAAATATTTGGTCCTTTTCTTGTATTTTTAAAGTTATTGGTGAAGTTATTGAATACAAGCTCGTAAATATTCTAAATACTCAAATCATACACTCCTGGTTCCTCTTTATTTGTCAAGTGTCACGTGCAAACAAGTCCATGGCAACCTTGCACGTGGTCCTTGGAGATGAATATGTCGTCAGGCTACCCTTATGGCGATCTATTATAGATTTTTGAAGTGCCAATGAGTATTCAATAGAAAAGTGCAGTGAGTATTCAATATCATAGAAGAGTCATCATTAAAAAAATTTAAACAGTTATTATTGCGTACGTTTCGTTAAGGCAGACGTGGGTGGCTCTAAATAACTTTTTCCTTATCTACTTAACGGATGAGTAACGCGTTTCTAGACTGTTTATATTTTTGTATCTGATATCTACGTAATGCATTCGCTAATGATTCACGTTGGAGCTTTCCTTTGCTCATTCAGCAAACCTTTATCAGCATTATCTTCCACGATACAGCAATGGAGCAAATGAAAAATGATTTGCTGTAATGCATTCAACTCTTGAAATTGATTAATTTTTCTCTTATATCTTGCTTAGATCATCATTAGATTAAATTTCGTTTGGTTCTATATTATCGCAAATTTTGCGTGAAACTTTTAGCAGATATAAACCCTGTTAGAGCTAAAAATATCCTAGGTTCCTACTTAAATATCAGTAATTATATATTATTGATTCGTAGATATCACTTCAAACTTTCACCAAAAGAGAGCTATCATATAAGGAACAAAATATTCCATGATTCATCCTTGGATTACGTATTTACGAAACAAATTTACAGAGGAATCCAATTGTATTACTGATAGATATAGGACCTGGTAGCGCTGGTCACGTATATAACGATTTTTCTCATTCATGTATTCCCGGTACATTTACCTAGTACAAACGTATGCAAATTTTGTTAAGTAAGGCAATAAAATGAACTTCCTGAATATCTTAATAGTTTCCGGTCGTTTGTAACACGAATCCTTCTTTAGGTCCTTTAAATTCATTGCCAGTTTTCTTTTCGTGAGTTAGTTTCCCACGACATTCTTCGCTGTTTGCATTGATGATATCATTTGTCCACAACTTCTCGGAGGTGTATTGGGCTCAAGCGGAACGTAAGAGATAGAGGAAGTCGGTTCCGAGGCCGTCCAATGTCCTCAAAGAGCTAATGTTAAGAGCAAGGGCGGAAGGGACTGAGCGAAAAAATTCGCGGATATCCTTTACGACCTCGGAAGTAAAGATTTGAGTCCGTTCGAGTCCCTTCCAAATATCCCCCGAAAGTGCAAACTTCGGGCACAAGCTTTGGTTTCAGAGGAGTGAGGGATTAGATAGTATCCTTGAGATGAAGAGACCTTTTAGTGTTAGACCTGTTGGTTTTGCGATTTTTTGACGAACTTTGTTTGGACATGTTCAAGTGTGCCGGGTGGAATACTTGAAGTGAATCGTCACTCGTGTCTTCCCGCGTATATATTATTATAAAGGTAATGAATATGTTTTACACCGCCGATGATTTGCGAAGATACGTTCTTAAGAAGTTTTGGGATGAAGAACATAGATGAAAATCGAAAGCTGACGATAATTTTTCGCTGGGAATCAAATTCGGGACGTTTTACGAATATGGAATGCGTTTTCCGCTTGGATATCCTTGACCTAATATTCTACGAATTTATACACGGATATTAACTTGGTTCGCGTAATTTCTGAAGAAGATTTTCCTTTATTAAGATGTACTCTTGGTGGTAAGCCTTGTAAAGTTCTTTTGTATCCAATAGTTGTAACAAAAATCGTATTTTACGATAGATTAACAACACGAAAATTGTGGACGTATTCCGATCGAGCTGTCATGAAGAAATCAATCTCTTGGAGTCTGATTTTGTGGACGGGTAATGGGAGAGGGGAGAAAGGCTGCCCAGAGGACAAATTTCCTCTAACCTCACTGGAATCTTGTTTAGGTCCGCACCGGGAAAAGAAAGTGTTACACGGGGGTCGAGTGTAGTGTAATTTGGATTCCAGAGATGAAAATGGCAACGAAACTCGAGAGAGGTTCAAGTTGGGTAAAACCACGCATTAAGTAGGTCCCAAAACTAAACCGTGCGTCTATCGGAAAAAATCGGCTTGCCAAATAAGAATGAAAACTGTTGAAGAAAAGTGGATAAATGTTTGGGGTACGTGACCTGATGGATTACGTGTCTTCAATGTGAAAAAATCGATAGTTTATGGGTAATTATTACTCGTCTTTATGATGATTTAATTCTCGTAAGCATAAGAACAGATTTGGATTGGGTTCATAACTGTTCCTTTCACTACTTGGTCTGGGTCTTTGGATGAAAAATCGATAAGCAACATTCCATAAATATAAATAAGCAGAATGGATATATGAGAGTTTATTGAAATTCATCAATTGTAATCCTAAGTCTGCTAATTTTAATGGCATAAATGCAACTTTTAATATTACGCAATAAATATTATTATTTAAGATTTAGAATATTGGTCAAATTACTTTTAGTTTTATGTGTTGTTTATCATATAGCTGTTCAAATTCCCCTCCCTTCTTTAATTCGCACACACCAAGTTAAAAAACTGCTCATCTCTTTTACATTAGATTACGAAAGAATGGATGAATTTTCAACATCTACGGGATTTAAATACTTCAATTGTTAGATAAACCTACTTCAGTACTGTGGCTCTAGCTTTACTGGTCTATAATTCTTATTTCAGATCTGATAAGATTTAAATTTGAAGATACTTAGCATACGTAACGTTGAATAATTTTCTGACGTATATTAGGTGTTTACACCCCCTGCCACACGCCGAAAGGCGGTTTGCAGGATACTCATGTAGATGTATAAATATGAGTAAAATTAAATAACTATAGCAACTCTCTTAATAGAGGCTTGATGAAACTTGTGTTGAAATGTTTATGAAGGACATTTTCTTCTCTTTCACGGCATACTTTTACTCATATCAATCGGTTTTAGTTCACGAAAAGAATTTTGTGCCACAGCTAATTGATCCGAGGGATATGTTTCCGCAGAAACCAGAATGAGCTTTTTTACTTTCTCCACCGTGCGATATGCTTCGTATATAAATGGGCGTAGCAAGGCTATTGATCTCGTTTAAGAATTGTTAAATCATAAAACTGGTTTCCAAATTTCCGGCCGCAATTGGTCGAGCGATGGAATTGCATCGTATTGAATATTACATATTGAAAATACCGGTCGTATGAAGAACTGGAACGGAATATTGGAAAGTAATCACCAAAATCGGTCCCTATCTTATTTTTTGACCTTGCTCCATTTAAGGCAGACTTATATATCAGCATTTCATCTGGATAAACTGACAAAGATAGCGAACATTTGTTCGCAAAGAATCACGAATCTGATCATTGTGAAGCGAACTAGCTCAATAATTCACTAGAGTGTATATTATAAGATACATTATAATATAAGATACATTTATTGCTCTTAATTGTTCTGCGTGTAATTAAGAGATTTTTTTGCTGTGATCAAGTTTTCGCACCGTCTTGATCTTCAATAGGCACGAGGTCGGTTTCAGGAATGGCAAGGGCGAAACAACATATCCTTTCTGCTGACCATCATTATGGATGGATTTATCGACCTGTTAGTCCCTGAGATTCATGTTTCGGAGATTTTTTTAAAAAGTATATCACTGAATTTGAAGGTCGGAAGCATGACCAGTCGGACGTGGACTTCTTGGGAGAAAGCGGAACGTCTTAGGAACTGGCGTGATTATTTTTCTGGACAAGAAAAAGAATGATTAATTACAAGAGCTTCTTAAAGACCATTTTAATATTCTTCCGTCATATTTGTTTCATATTTCGGAATTGGAATAAGTTACCATAAGCGGGTTCAACGAAAGCATTAAGCATCCTAGAACAAATACATAAATCTTTGCTTTACAATAAGGATAGAGCCAAATTCATTCTTGAACAAGTCGTTATTGTTTACATTATTTTTCATCCGAAGTTTATAAACTATATTACATTAAGTCATATAAGCTATTAGGTACATTATACTGTATTGAAATTATTCTTGTATTTCTTTATCAACCTCACAAATGTTTCTGTGCCAGGCGTTGAAGTCTCCCAACTTGCTATTACGCCTGTACTCAATTACATTCAAAATATTGCAGATCAATTTAAATTTCGTACAATTACCGCGTTTTTGGCTTTTAAATTGAATTAAGGACATCGAATCAGGAATATTTTACCGGGCTATGCTCAGGTGACCCAATTACTAACAGAAATCCAGGCCATATTACTGAATCGCCATTCTCAGGGGCTTAATTGAGTGAAGGCGTGCCCAGTGACAGTGACGAACAGACAGCTGATAACATAATGCTTGGCAATGATCTTTGATGAAGTTCGAACTATTTTTACTGAAAACGAAAGCCTGTATTACTCATTCACGTCTTAAATGTAATTATTTACAGATTCGCTTAGAATAATTCATCTGGTGCTAAAGTATTTGCTCCATAAGAGTTTTCATTATCTCTTACTTAATATGGGAATAATGACTCGTATAAAATATCGAATTTTAAGGCTATTGGTGAAAGTTATCGTAATGAATTTGTTTTAAGTTTGATGAAAGATTAACGTTATTCTTCCATACAAAATAAAAATTTAACGTAGATTGAGTTACTATATTGGTGAAAGTGATATAAGAACCAGCATAGTAAATAAATTTAAGCCTATTTATATTACTATGGATGTCATTCGTCTGAGATACTTTTTGTTATTATTATGACGAATAATATGATTCAACATCAATTTTTTCAAGTTTGTATGACTTGAATGTTCAATGAAGTCGATGGCGCGATGCATACATCTGCATACGATTAAAGCAGATTTCTCCGTTAACCGTAGAGTCTAAAGCTGAGTCATAAGAAAACGTCAGATGCAGAATACAAATCATCCTAGGAGTTTCTTTGTGATCAATATTGATGTTTGTTTTCGTAATCTGAGTAACAGTTTATTTAGTATATATCACTCACATATCAATGGAAAGAGTTTATATATACTTTTGTATAAAAAAGTGGAATCATATGAAATATACAAGAATTCGTACGATCAATGTTTTTACTATGCATTTTGATCAGTTATATGGCGAGCTCTCTTAGAATTGTAAGGTATCTAATGCTCGAATATATGGGGACTTAATTGAATTTTACAATTCGTTTGCAGTGTCGGACTAAATGAAATCGACCACTTTAGGGAAGATAGTCTTTGTCCAAAATATTTAAGATGTAAGATTTAATCAGTCTGAAACATCAATCATCAACTTAAGCTCGTCCGTTCGTATAGACATAATTGCAAGGTTTCGGGAATACTTTTTTTGTCATCCCGCCGAGCCACGATTGGCCACTTGACCTTCAGATCCCGTTTCGGTAGCACAGGTCTATGGTAATTTGAGTTGTTTGGGTACAGCGTCTTGAGAAATCCTTCCCCAGAGCTATATCTATATAGACTCGTAGACGGGATAGGATCTCGAAACCTTCGATTAATCGAACGAGTTTCGAATTCCTCCGAAACAAGAGTAAGGCTGACCGACTTCATCCAGAAAGACCTGTCTGGATTCGCTTTTTTGATGGTCACCGGATTATTAAGGAAGGACCCACATTTTACGGGCAGCAGCTCTCTATCTCGAGGGCGTGGGAGATCCATTCCACAGGCGACTCTTAAGGTCATGTATTTGGCAACTGGATTTGTCAGAAGCAGCTGTTTTGTAACCCTTCTGACGTCGCGTTGTCCATTCAAACGAGACTACCATTCTTATGGGAGACGCGTCCACGCTTCGACCATGCGTCATGAGGCGGTAAAAGCGGCGTGGCCTTGGATTTCGGATGTCTTACGTCTTCGGTGGTCTTATTCATTCCGCCCTCATTTATAACGGGTAGACATCTTCCTTTCTTTCGACTTTCGATATATATCGATCTCGTTTTTCGAATCGCTTCAAGGACTGTCCCCGAGCCATAACTCATGGAGAGTGTACGAATTATGTGATGGAATTAGTTCCGCGTGGTGTCCAGCTTTTGATTGACGATTAAATTGAGGCTATTGTCTTGGGATTAGGTCCGAATATTTACCATTAATGACGTAACAAATTGAGTTATAAGTTTTATCTTTCGGCAGGCCGAAAGATAAAACTGTCTGCAGGCCGACGGCATTGTGAAGGTGATTTCGATTGTCCAATGCAGACTTGTGGAATGGGAGTTATCGGACATGATCAGCAGATCTTCGCACTTTGATTTCGATCGGTGTTCTATTTTTGGTTCGATTGGAGGCCGACGAGTTATTTACGGACCCTTTCATGCATCGTTAAGTACGAAACATTTTGCGATTTTCCGTCAGATACGATGTATGCATTAGCTGTCCTTAACATTGTCCTAAATATCTCATCGTCATTCAATGTATAGATCTATTTAATTATTCGGAAAGCCTTATTTACGTGCGTGGCTTCGTTTAACTAATTCGTTTAACGAGCGGAAGTCGTTGATTTGAAAATTTCCGTATTTTTCGTTCTTTTATATGAAATTTTATGCCTCTAATTCGCTTATAATTATCGTCACTATCTAATGAAAATATCAATGCTACTTGGAAAGAACTTTGATTGAATTAAAGCAATGGAAGTAGTATATGACTCATATAATTGTGTCTCGTTGATTGAGTATGTATTAAAATTTATGACTAACTATCATGCTAAATAAAGTTTGCTATCTATGCAAGATGGAAGAAAACAATAGAAAAATCACTTATTAATCATTAATTTAATGTTTATCGATATGAATCCTCAAACAAAAACCCCAAAAAGAAATGATACTAAGAAATAAGAATGAAAGAATAAATCTCTGTCGAGTCATAACTTCCTGCATTAAACACGCAAAATATTTAAAGCAAGTTATTCCCCTTCTATCACTTATGTATCTAGTTAATTTTTATGTT
This sequence comes from Pantala flavescens, assembly GCA_020796165.1. Lineage (NCBI taxonomy): Eukaryota > Metazoa > Arthropoda > Insecta > Odonata > Libellulidae > Pantala > Pantala flavescens. The sequence continues at coordinate 15,437,367 of CM036881.1, read as the reverse complement.
AGTAAAAAGTTTTCTATTTCTACCATGAATGTAGGCGAAATATCAGCCTAAATATCTAAAGACAATTCCTTGTTTGGCTATAATAGATTCATCACGGAAAACTAACCAAGGCCAACCATCTACATCCTTATTGACCTAATTGTGGTAAACTAATTCTAAAGAATAATAAAAACGAATTTTGGATCGTTTATTGAGCTCAATTATGAACTATTCTATTATTATATCTTCTCCAATTGAGGCAGGTCATACGTATTGCATCTGTCACCTCGTATCTTCAGTTACGCATGTCTTTTCTCATTGCGTGAAAGGATCGTTCCATTTTTACATATTGTCAAACCCTATGTCCTAATGAACAGACTCATCATATCGTTAAAATAATAGAGTTGATGGATCCACCCACAGCATTTAAGAGCGTAGGTGTTTCTCAATGAGTATGCGTGCTGCCGCTATGGTGCCAAAATACTATTAGCTCAGCGTTTACCATACAGCGCTGGGTCAAGGGGAAACCGTACTCCATCGAGCTGCAGACCAGACGTAGTTGGCGTGATGTCATAAGGGGGATTAGAAGAAATAAATCTTCTTGCACCTGTCTGTTGATAGTCTGTATGTATGTCTTAAATGATGGCAACCATAAATAATTACAGTGAATATTGAAATTCCCCTTTTTGTGAAGAAGTGATGGATTTATATTCTTGAAAATATATAAATTAAATTTCAGTTTTGTTCTGAGGTATACTCGAATAATTTTGAACACTATTTACCTCAAAATAAAGCTTGCATTTCCAGAAACTGTTAATGACTTATATGCGATGTTAATATGCGAATAAATTTAGGGATTTTTCTATATGGATAAAATATCGTTGATCAGGAGAAATGGGATAGTAAAGATATTTTTAATAAAATCATTTTGTAAAAATATACACAAAAGCCGTAGTTATTCGAAACATGAGAGTATTTCTGATGTTTACCAATTACTACTATCCTGGCTTATGATGGATGAATAAAACTTCTATCTTGGACTGAGCGTAAGTCATGATATGCAGATTATACATATGGAATGTTACGTACATGGACATATGAAACGCGGTTATCTTTAGTTTCAAATTACTTTTAGATTCATCAGTTAGTAGAGATAGCTCCTATCTTATATTCCAGCTGTAAGTTCTTTAATTATTCACTCAAGTTCTCCTCACTTTTTTAAAACACTGTTATTTTTTAGATCCTTCTTTACTATTTGTTATCTCTTTGAGTAATAATTCTATTCTCGAAGCTTTTATTCGTTTTACAGGTTTCAATTGAATTATTCAGGAAAATCTCTATGTAGGATATATACTCGTAGGTTTTACCAAAAAAGGTAATAAAACATGGGTATCTCCGTAAATTAATTTTCATGCTTTTTTTGTCTGAATTAACACATCAGAAACTGCCAACAACAAATCCTCAAGTCTTTGATCCTAAGCGGAGAAAACGCGTGGAAAGACATAATCTCGAGCTCGTATATTAATGGAAGTTTCTATGCTATGTTTACGACCGAACTCTTTCATTTGTTTGCGTTCCTTCATTCCTGACTAATTGACTCGAAAAACATTGGTTTTTAGAGTGACTCACGCCATAATTGGCGGAGTTTCCTTATCATTAAGTCCGAAATTTCTTCCCTACAGTAGAGACTAGTAGAGTACTAATATTCCTAAGACATGAAAACCGTCTATTTTACGTTGAATAAACAAATTTTTAGGTTATGAACTACTTGATGTCGTATTTTACTTTCTTGGAACTTTTAGATTGGTAGAACATCAAATTAATAGTTTCAAGATATAACCAATACTCTACCAAATCAGTAATCGCATTCAAAATACTTTAGATAAACCAAACAAAGAACTGTAATTTTTTATATTCTGTTATCTTGCATGAGTTTTTTAATCTATCTTATGTTGAAAGTCTACGAAATTTTCTCGTCCTTTACGCAGTATAGAATATGAATTGTGTCAGAAGGAGAAGTATAATGCTGCATGAAACATATATTTGCGGTTTTGAGAGAGAATTATCGCATCAAAGGTCGTTCAATGTAACTCATTGCTAAGTTCTTAAGTGTCAGAAGTTATCCATGAAATATCACTGCTGAAGTTTTGTCCAATGCCCTTTCCTGTTTTTTCGAAGGTCCAGTAAGGAGTATGCTTGTGCTATATTTTACAAGGTTTACTGCATTATTCAAAGCGACAACTCGATCGAACAAAAACACCAATAAAACAGCTTCTTACATTTTTGTTACGTAAGGCTCTCTACTAAGTACAGTTTTATCTTTCACTCTGTATTCAACGAGTTAAAGTGAGTCTATTAAGGTTGTGCATTAATTAATTAAATATTACCAATATTCTACTTCGCTATTCTAAATATTCAGCACTAATAATTACCTCTTTTTTATTTGAATAGTTATATTTTAATAGAAATTTGTACTTGTACTTATACTATACTTGTACCTCATTCTGAATATAGATTACCATGATTTATTTTTCGACTATTAAACTCTTTGAAGCTATGATATTTAATTCTTCTATTCATCAGTTTCGTCAAAAACTGATTCTAGTATCGTATTATTAACGAAATATTAAACTTTTTCACTGTTGAATGTTACTTCCTTAAAATCTGCATTCACGTATTGGATTTTGCTGTACATCATAGCGAAGTTCGTAGATGTTAATTCGCTCTAATAGGCTAAAAATTAGGAATGCTTCATTATCAACTAGTGCTAATGAATTTTTGAATGGTTCTACCTCGTAACGCACACATATTCAAGGTTAGAGATAAGAGATTTTTTATTCCTGATGTTCTTTTGTTTCAGTCACTCATCCAGCGTACTTTAACGACTTCTATCAATGAATGAAATCAGCGAAGTTTTGAAAATGTAGTATACGGAATCCGCTTAAAATTTCAAATGCGTAAAGAGAAATACCGATCTTTTTATCGTGTAATTAGCGATATTTCCGGGCCGAACAAAATGAGCTTCCTCTTTCTGAGTTTACGCACATGTATTTTGGCACTCTAATTACAGCGGACGTCATTCCGCGCAAAACGATATGCGGATGTTTTTTGGCTGAAAACTGTTTTTATTAAAAAAAATACGAATAGGAATTCCGGAAGGTGTGCTTGGACATTATAAATCTGTCATTTTTGCGAAACGGAGAGCTGTGAAAGGAAGGTCGAAACCGGCGGATGTATTCTTATCTCGAAAGAGATAAGGAAAATTTTATTTCGGGATTTAATTTTGACCGAAACCTTCGAATAGGTGTATTTAAAGTAAAATTATTCTTTTGGCGCGTGTTTTCCCTGGCCCTCCTCGAAAAATTTATTTGCTCGGGATATTTATTGAATGAGGAAATTTATCATTTCGTGTTGAAGAGATTTTCTTGGGAGATATTTCACTTACTTACGCGCAGTTGTGATACAGTAAATCTAATTACTGTATTGTTCACAACATTTATTTTCCTATTGTGATATTAAACGAATTATACAAATGTACAAGAAATTTTTAATGAGTATGTATGGTAAATTACAAATGTGGCGAATTTAACGCTAAAATTGCTTTAATTAACTGTTTATGTAAGTGTTATTTAAAAATGAGCTATAAAATTCTTTTGTGAATTTTGATATATTATACGAGAATACATGTATTTTTAGGTATGTTGTGCTTGGAAGACTGGTTTCAGGTACAATAGCTAGTGTTTGTTAAATGATTAAATTACTAGTCCGTGAATACAATATTTGCGAATTAAAGACGAGATTTTACTAACACTCGATGATTTTAAAATGGGTTGAATAAATAAACGTTCGCATCATTTCCGTTTAGGTTAAGTTTAAATGAAATCTAATGGAAATGGATGAGTTTTATTAGGACGTATAATTTTAATATTTAATCTATGAATACGATGAAGGATGTTTGGATAAATGTGTTGATAAGTGCATAAAAATTTTGACGAGTAAACTATAAATAATCAATTAAGGTGTTTATACCACTAGGTCACCGTTTCATTTTAAATTAATGCTGCCGCATTTTTCCAGAAAGTTCCAAACGAGACATGGCTGACCGACAATTAAATAAAATCAAGGTTAAATTTAAAAGATAATTCGTATATTAAAGATCCTAATTAAATTCGGCTTTTATAAATTATAATTCACCTTGATGTTTTGCTAATGATTAATTATTAATGAATGGAAGAATTCAAATAGTGCATCTATAAGCAATCCTAGTCTTTACTCTATGAATTTCAGTAGTGAACGAATAAAGTTGGGCTATAAAAGAGAGATAACGAGTGAGCCGATCTTTCACCGGTCCATCTCGGAGAGATTCAAGGAAATCTTTCCAAGGCCAAGGAGTATTTGGCGAGCGAGCGTTGATTTCATGAGTGCATGTTTCCCTTGGACTGCAAACACCCAACTGCTGCAACCGGTTCATACGCTTCGGGTGAGTTACGTCTCATTTAATCAAACTGCGATTAATCAAAACTTCGATCGAATATCGGAGCTGTGAGTACATTAATTGATACGGAAGAGCTTCTACAGAAACTGGTCTTTTAAAGCTTAAGGAACTTTTGGAGGCAATGATTAGCATGACACACGCTGAAACAGATGTATTCAAATTCGTTTAAAGATGAACGTACGATGTGAAAATGTACCTCTATATCGGAACAAATATATTGCATTAGATATGCAAAAATATACGCACTTCTCCTAAGTAAAATAGTTCGCACTTCTGATTATCATCGGGAGTGATTTAGCACTGGGCGAATATACGTCACTTTTTTTACGAAAGCACTTGTATTGTTTCCTGTTTGTATGAATTTAACCACACGTAATACTTCGATTTCTGAACTAACTTACGTTTTGATGTTTAAATATTTCTTTTGTTTTTAATATATAATAATATAATATAAATGTAATAAATTAGCTACAAATCCAAATTTTGCGGCATAATAGTCGATTAATAATACGAACTGATTCGAATAAACCGGTTACTAACGAACCGGAAAGGTTACCGCGATAATTCGTACCGGTAGCAGATATTTGTGAGCTTTCTTGTAGTGGAAAAATCTCGTAAACCTACATGTTTTCACGGAGTAGATCCCGTCCGTCGTAACATCTCCCCCGACAACCACATCCTTCTCAAAAACATCCCAAAACTACGAGATATCGAAGTCACTAATCTCCCTGAAAGTTCGTTCACTCACCAAGCAACGAAACGGTTAATCCGGTTAAGCGGCCGCTTTTGAAATCCTTCCGAATCCGCTCCCACAGTGTCGACGGGTCCCTTCCTCTGTATATCTCGCAGGGGGCGAGCACCAGAGAAAAGGGTGCCGGTAAATCTCGCGGACACTGGCGTTCCGTAGGCCGGAAAGGCGAAGCGTTCGGACAAACGCGACGGCCGCTGGGGTCTTCCACGGAGTGCTCTTCCCGTGCGCCGGACGCGGTTTTAAGAAGGCGGAGGGCCGGTGGTGGGGGATTCGCGACCCTGTCGCTCTTTCACGGTCACCTCTCCCGCCCCACGCTTCCCTGTTCCCCGCACATCGCAGTCGGAGGGAGTGGACGCATTTTTTACGTAGACTATTTTTCATCTCGCACGGCGGTCCCTAGAGGATGAGGATTGGTCAAGGGCAGGCTTTCTTACGCCTAGGGAGGGATAGTGGAAATAGGTTCGCTTGAAAGAGAATCGATGGTGTTTTTTTATTCTCTTGCGCTCGATTTCGTCCTTGGATGGTCCATCGCGTTAGGAGAGTGTGGATAGGGGTTTTTGGTGTGTATGGATGGAGAAAGTGCAATTTGCAGATTACGTAGGCTCATATAGAGATGGTAGCTGTTTATGTGTGTAGCTTAATAGTAAGAAGTACGTAAATACGTTGGGGTATTGATAATCAATCGATGACATCATTATAGGTGGAACCTACGATAGGTTTGAAGGTGATTTACTGTCTAGTGGATGTTTATCTAGGTTAAAAAGCTATCCAAAAGGTTGTAAAGGAGGTTTATATATATTGTGAATTGCGTTAATCTTTCCTTAACATACTCTCCTTAAATTTTGTGACATTTATTTCATATCGCGGTTTTAAAAAAACGTTTTAATGGGTTATATAGTTTGTTAAAATGATTTGCCAATAATTCTTAGTACTGTACTGGGTACTGGAGTACTAAGCGAAAGTTATATTTACGTGTACCTTATACTATTTTGAGTACAGGTTTAAATAAACAAATAACGAAAAGTGTGCTTTTAAATTAATTTTTCATTTGACGTGTACGAGTCGTATTATCATCATCGTATGCTATCCCCATCAGAAACACTTCACTTCGTGGGAGTTGAAATTAAGATTACGGTTTTGCATCCTTTTCGTTCCTAGGTCAGTGACAGGCAACCTACAAAGCGGATTATTAAAAGGAACAAGAATTGGAAATCGCTTGGTAACGGATGTACTGAGGTCATATCTTGTAAGTGCATCTATAGATGTAATGGTTTCACGAGACTAGGAATCTGGGTCAAAGCCGTGATAACAAGGAAGTATCTATTGCAGGGATGCAGATTTTGAATAACATCTTCACGTCTCAGGGAAGTGAGGATTAAAAGAATATAATTGCTAGGGAATAATAAAAACATTTCACATTCGAGGAGAATAGTCCAAGATCAGAATGTCAAAGCATCTCGACCTTTGCTACCTTCACACATTCGTATTAATAACTGACGGAATTGTAGTTATTCCATTTGATCTTACCTTGAACAATAGTTCTCTTTAGGAAGAGAAGGCTATGAATCTTAATGAGGAATCCTTTCCCTGTCGTAGAATTAATTATATAAATATGAGCCTGACAAATAGGGTTGGGATATCATATGAATTCTCCCTAATTAATAAACATTGTCAGTAATTAATAGATACTTATATAGTAAATATTTCATTCTAATGGAACATTTCAATATATTTAACGATAATAACGCTTAGTAAAAATCATCTCTGAATTTGTATGATTTATTTTCAGTTTCATTGGTATTATAATTAAGTTTATCTTACTAGAATTATGTTATTGAAGTTTTTTCACAACTGGACTATGATTAAAGTATGAAAATGATACTTTTAGTACGAGATAAAAACATTTACAGATCATTAATCAGTTGATGTTTTGAAAATTGTTGGATAATTAAAATTGTGCTGTTCATTGTACTTTATACCGAGTAACTTTTTTCAATCACGTTACTTAAAGAGAATTTATATTCATGACTTCTTACTTTTCGGCAAAAGATAAATTAAAGATCTAACTATTGAGGGAATGATTAAGATATTGCACACCTTTTTCAAGGATAAAACTGATAAAACTGTAGAAATAATTCTTTCACAAGAGATAGTATTACCCTTTACGGGGACTTTTATTCAAAAAATTACAAATAATCAAGAAACGTTTACTTGGTATACATCCATCTAACCTTCAGAAATCCTTCCATAATTACTCCATACACATATTACATAAAAAACCACTACATATCGCTCTTCATCTCAAATGGAATGCATAGTTTTGTATTGTGTATGCAATGATTAAGATATTGCACACTTTTTCAAGGATCAAATTGATAAAACTGTAGAAATAATTCTTTCGCGATAGATTATCACCTTTATGATTATATTTTTAGGGAACCTTTATTCAAAATATTTCAAAGCATCGAGTATAAATTTTACTTGATATCCATCCACCTCACCTTCAGAAATCCTTCCATAATTACTCCATACACACATTACATAAAAAACCACTACATATCGCTCTTCATCTCAAATGGAATACGTAGTTTGGTATTCCTATACAAATATATATCTGTGAATACTATCCTAACCCTATCATATAGGTTATTAAATGAAGTATTATATACAGTATTTGTTATTAAATGAAGCAATATCTTAAGTCAGTGACGTAAATTCATGTGTCCTCGATTCTGAGACATTTGCCCACTGAAGTGGAACAGAATAAACTCGCATCATTGATTGAAGAGAACAAAAGCGAAGGTGGATGACGCAAATTACTTCCAGTTGATGAAGGTCTGCTTTCTTTTTATCCTTAGAGCTTCTCACTTTATCATTGGAATAGATTTTGGAGACCCTTGAGGTCTTGCTAGAAGGTTCTCCTGTACCTTGGAAATCGTTGTAAGAGTGGGAAGTTAACATGCGGGTCAGCCTACGCACCTTACCTGTTGGACCCTCATTTTTTTCATTGCAACTTTTAGATTCAGAAGAATTAAGTTTGTTTTAGTTTCAGAGTGTTTTATAGTTATGGTATTATAAGTACTTTGTCGTGTGAGTCCAGAATTAATGCTTACTTCTTTCCTTCGTTTAAGTAAGAATATTCCATGGATAGAAACGGTAATTCAATTTGAGCTGATATTTAAATAAATGTCTCTGTGCTTTACAAATGAATGTCATAAGTTACGAAATCCTTTGCATTTAAAACTTTCCGGATCAATTTTTTTATCTAGGGACCTCGAATCTCTTATGGGTTGAAGGATATTATTTTGAAAGCTGACATTAAGTAAAATTGGTATGTATAGAAAAATCATAAATTATTTCATATAATGAGACTTCAAAATTTACCTAATTAAATTTGAGAAAAACAAATGTAAAGCGGATACCAATGCGGAAAAGCTATATGATAAATATACATGATGAATTCTAGGTTAAAATTTGAGAGGTATTGAAGGTTGCATATATTGTAAAATATTATTTAAAAATTAAAGATTTTCGAGGTTATATAAATGATTCATAGGGAGTAGGCATAATTAATTAAAGAAATTAAAGTAGGTTGTTTTATATTTTAAGAGAAAGTAATCACTTACCTACAGAATTATAGAGCAAATGCAAGGATAATGGTGGTCAGAACTGAAATAAATACTGTATTAAGAGAACAAAATATTTAAAGAATGTTTGCGCTCTGTATAGTTGAAATTTTCAAAGTTAAATCTTTAGGTTAGCATACAATTAGTGTGGAATTTATTCCTACTCGAGTAATTTTTTAAATTTTTTTCTAAATTTATCCTATCTTTAAAAGTTACTAAAATTTTTCCGATCCATGTAATACTGCACTCTTTTTACTGCCTTTTTTTAGAGGTGGAGGAAATATGGTTCAATTTAGTCTCGTCTTGTTATACAATTATGTTATTATTATAGTGCGGCAACTTGGATATTTACTATTGTATTCTGCAATGGCTTCATGATGTTCGTTTTCGCATATGTACTGTAGATATTGTGCTGCGAGCATTTTTAGCTTATGCCTATTTTATCTAATTAGTTTAATCAAATTGCCTTTCACAATCGACACAAATATTTCATTAATTAAGATCCAATTGACGTATCGTCAGTTTTCAAGGCAATTCATCAACGTGATTTACATCTGTAAGTCAAACATACGTTTCCGATTCCAATGATATTTAGATCATCGAGACATTTTAATTTGACTGGTCGATGAGAGAGTGATCCCTCAAGGTTGAATAATCAGAGCAATCTCATTTAAAAGTTTCTTAAAGATCCACTTCCTTCGCACAAACTCAACTCTTCGCGTCACAAAAATCACTCTCCCCAAATTAACGACGTCGAGGTCGTATCAATTAAAAAAGTAATTTCAAATGAACAATGGAAATAGAATGCGTCGAAATACTAATATATATTCTCGTGTCTCTTTTTCTCCATCTATCACCCGTGACAACCAAAAATTATTTGTCTCGGCAAAAGTAAGGACCTCAATGTAGACGACCGTGAGACGGAATTATGAGGAATGATTCGTCGGTGTCCTGCGGAGAGTAATTGGAATGTGTGTGCATCGGAGAAAGGGCAATCAAAGCTGATTGGGTCGGGACATATTCCACTCAAAATCATAGAGAACCCTTCCTATTCAAGGACGTATCTAAGAACCCATTCCATTGTTGTCTTCAACACCTGTCTAAGATGCCCGTTGAGAATAGAAATGGCAGATCCGGTTCCTTTGAGGATGTTTGCCGAAAGGTCGTAATCCATTACGATACCGATTCTTTGTTAATGCAAATCTAACGTTCCGACGAAGCGGGAATGAGATGTTATTCTACGGGTTCAGAGGGAGACAAGGCGAAAATTATCGCCGATTTAGAATCGGCGATAATTTTCGCCGTGTCGATGAAGTCATCAAGTTTAAGAAAATAATGAGCCAGCATTTCTTTTACGAAGAATTGTGTAGAATCTCTTCGCAAAAGGTGGGCCAGGGTGTTGTGGATTTAAAGGAACCAGCTACATGATGGAAAGACATTATAGAGTCTTATCTTTGTATTATCATATCATGAGCGGTTCTATGATTAAAAAAATTATCTCGTAGTATACATTTTATGGATGATGCAACTAAGAATCGAAGCAAGAATTTCTACCGATTAAGCTAGCGTTTTATGTATCTTGTTATCTGGATACATCACTTGCTTATTTCTGAATTAAAATACATGTAGACTAGGTCAGGTCGTCATCAGCCTTATCATACTTTCCTTTTCTATGAAAGAGTAAATTTTACCCTCCTAGAAAGCATTGCATTGAAAAGGGAGCGTTATTTTTGTAAAATCCATGTTGGTATAGATAAGATTACAGCAGAAAATCACCTTAGCTCCAAAAATAAAAATCAAATGAATGTTTTAAAGTCCATCAATGAATGACATTGATAAATACCAAGTTTTTATTAAGGTTTATTTCTAAACACTTTTGTATTAGTCGTTTTTTTCAATTATTTTGATTTGATTTCTTTCGAGCTTCCATCTTGTTTATAAACTCATTGAAATAATTAAAGAAAGATTATATGTTAATATTCATACATAAAAATATTCATAAAAACTGTCTAATTTCACGATATTCGAACTAGTGTTCTTAACTTCGAACTTCGAGCCTTTAGTATTTGCTGGTACCAAGAACGATCTTTATCAATTATTTTGACTCTTTGATGCATGCTTTATGGTAACAAATAATTCGCTATATCCGTTCTTTCTTGTGGTCTTAATTTTCAAATCGTCTCTCCATAAGAACTCTGGTTTCTCCGTTGAAATTTAAATGTATTGCCACCATTAAAACTCACGGAAATATAATAAATGAAACCTAGACGATTCCTATATGCATGAACGGCACTTTAGGTTCTGTAGTTTGCTATGCAAATTTTATTTTTGAATGTCAGTTTATCGTTTTTTAAGACCACACCACCCATTAGTACACGGGATAAAATTATCAGTACGGCAGAAACCATTCATTCTTGTTCTTTTTTATAGTATTGAGACATTGAATAATATATATGTGAGGAAGGTTGACGCATTTACGAAGTCAATTACCTCAAATCAAAACCACAAGTTCGGTTATTGAAAATCCCTTCGCTTTTCCTTGATGCTGCAAACAGAATTTGGGAAGTTGAAATCCCTGACCTTACTATTCCGGTTTTAATCTTTGGGCCCATAGCGACCTCCGGTATTCCGGAATTATTTCCGAGTTTCTAGGGGGTATTCAAGGGCTTTGGCCAATATTTGGTGAGAAAAACACTTCCTCGGCGATGGAAAAAGTGGAGGTAGACTGAGATCAACGCTGACCCACTTTAAGTTCGTGGTTTGTTTTGCGTTGTATCAAATTGGATAGCAGCTTCCCTTTTCCTCATATGTCCATATGCCCTCTGCGGATGGAATGGAAATTAAGACGTAGTTTCTATATCCAGCTATGACTGTTCATCTCGTTTTGCTTTTGGTTGCGAAAATTTTTTATTGCATAATATTTTTAGGATTTAGCGTTTAATGATACAGGCGTAATTGAGTTTGGAAAAAGAGTGAATCTTTCCTATGTATTTATGAATGTATTTATCAAATAAAACGAGTAGAATAGATTACGTTTATTTATTATTATTCATGTACAGAGAATGAGCTCAAAAGTTTGATAATTATGGATGATTTAGATTTTCATTTCCATTTCTTAGTCATGCTTTCACGATTTAGGCATAAAAAGTAGAAGTTTTTTTTTGCGGAACGGCCGGATAAGAATAGCCGGAATAAGGAACCCGTATCTTAAAGGATTTTTATCCGTGTGAAAACTCGTTCATCTCATAACTGAACTGACCTTGCATATCGTCTCATTTACAAATGATTTTTATATTTTATCTTATTTTTATCGAAAGCCTTGCATCATAATCAATAAAAATTTTTCTCCATACACTCAAATACTATTCTTTTATCATGAATCATGAATAATTTATCATGAATGTGTTTAATGCATTTTAAAACCTCTGAACTATCTTTTCCATTTCATATAGCTGTAATTATTTATTCACTTATTAATATTTTAAGTAGGTCACTATTAATTTTATGTGATGTCATGTATGTTATATGATGTCTTTAGTTTTATGAAGTTCATTACATCGTATTCGATACTCCTGTCGTTTGATTTCGTTTTATCGTCAAAGTATTGAGATGGATAATTTCTTACGTATGAGAATAGAAATGGATACCTTTTATCAATGGAGAACTCATTAACTAATTTGCTAACCTCAAATCATTTTCTTTCAAAGGTAGGATATGATCCATGAAAAGTGATATATTACAGTTTTTTTAGTAATTTCTATGACGCCTCTATCCTAAGGCAATTATGTGATTCATGACATGATATTGTGGTAATGTTTCCGGCTATAGAGAATTTTAGCGCACAAAAGTGATTCATTGTGAATTTTTTCCTTGAGAAAAAATTTAATCTTGTAGCGAACGGTAACTTCTCTTGCAGTTTGGTATTTTTTATTACTTAAATTCAATGCCTAAGAAAACCTTTCACTAGGCAAATCTCACAAATCAATAACCTGCCGACTCATAAATATTGCGAATGAGTCATTTTCTTTAAGGGTATATTCGGTATGTATAAATGTTTGAATTTGTATTAGATACAGATAAATATATGTTGTCTGGGGGGTTTTCCTTCCCTTTAGGGAGAATGCTAGATAGTAGTACTATATAATATAGTACTGTTGTACTATTCAGTCAATGTATCTATGTATAGGTTGCCACGATATGCCGCATCTAATTGCAATTTATTCGATAATAATAATAATTTTGTCCGTGAATCCCCATAGGAAATTCCGCTGAGATTTATAGTTCAGAAAAAAGTGCTTCGTTTCAAATCACATCTTATCCATGTATTACAAACGACTTTTGCCCTTGTCGATGGATTGTTCCCGCATAACGATTATTAATCATTACCCGCACGAGTTGCATTCGGAAGTAGTTAGCAGCTGTCAATGTAATATGCTCGAATGACTTGATTTTTCTTATTTTTGGAGGTATCCTCACGGAAAACAAACGGAAAATTTTTCCAGATTGTTTCAGGCACACGCAAGGAAGCGGTTGGCCCTTGACCTATCTGGAATCGAGAGGGGGTTCCTTCGTCAAGTTTATCTTTATAGCAAGATATCAGAGAATCCTCGGCTAATGTTACGAAATGGCACTTGACATTCACAAAAGAAATTATTGTGTCGTATTTTTCTGTCCTTTTAAGTCCCATTATGCAAGGATACACAGTCTGGAATGCTTTTGGTGGCCCCAGACCTTTATCTTTATTGTCCTATGCCGTTACTTCCAATGTTCAATTATTTCTTATCTTTTCAATTTATCTAGTTGGTAGTAATACTTCATATTAGATTTTGTAATTTTCAGAAAGCTCTCATCAGAAAGGGTGTAATAATTATCTTTTTAAACTCTGAACTAACCTAAAATACTAAACGAGTATTGCACTTTAAATAAGGAATGCATAAATTTGGTTCTCATACATTGCCGAAAGCGAGTAGTTTTGATTTTAGTTACGTTTCTTCTCGCTATGATTTATTTATAGGATCACTCAGCCCAATGTTTATCTCAGATAATAGGTTATCATGAGGAAGTTCTCTGAGGAGTTTCTCAGAGCTGTGGTATTATTCGATAAGAGTCAATATTTTAACCAAATGGTTTATTACCTCAGCCTATGTATTAATCCATAAAAATGTCACTATCCATGAGACGAAAAGAACTCTCGAAAATCAGTGTCGATTATCAACGGTTGGAAATCAAGGAAAACTCCTCTTTGCCTTCAAATTCCTTCCCTGATGCTTTCCATATCTCTCTCCAATATTAGAATCACCTGATTTACGGAGATGAAACAGAAGCAGAATTTACGATAAGGTACCGTTTTATCCTTAAAATTTCGAACTGGAAGGAGTAGGAAATATTTTGATTAAGACGAGTCATAGGTGATTTAGAATCTTTAGAAGTTGAGTTCCATTTCTTCCAATAAAAAGTACTGAAGTGTGAATAAGAGAGCTTTGCCATGCACTATTAAACCGATTTCGTACCCAGAAAGCAACTTTTTAAGCCATATTATAATAACTTACATTACGGAATAAATAAAGTATTATCTTCTTACGAAATATCATATGGGCATCTTCAGATATTCGGAATTTGGGCAGACCTTCACTCACTTATCGGAACGCCCACCGTCCTCGAATATTTGAATGTCCAGCATTGAGGATTTCATAAAGTTAAGGACTTTAAAGAAATCCAACTCCTCTTTGACCTCAGTTTCCACAGTTTCTCGAAACTTCTTCGAACCTCGGAGACTTCAACGCGTGGGTGCCGTTTCAACCTTCGTTCCTACTGCCCCCAGCATTGTTATCTTCCGTTATCGCGTTCGCAGGGACAAAGGAGGTTTAACTGAATGGAAAACTTAAAATATTTCTCAATGAAAACGGCTGTAATTAAAGAGAATTAAAATTTATAAAAATCGTTGTCTTATTTTGAAGGTTCGTCCCATGGAAAAGAAGCTTTCGTTACGATGTGTTGAGCTCCTAGAGTGAGTGAAATTTATGTATGAGGTTTCAAATGAGCGATTGAATTGAAAATTTAAATTGTAAATGCATTGCCTCGAAGACTGTATGTTTCCTTAGTGAAAGTAGTAAGTGTCGCTAAATCTTAGCCTTGTCATAAAATGTTATAAAAATAATGTGTACATGTAAGTAGATTTTTATGTATTATTGGTCAGATTCTATACGGTCTTTCGAGAAATTATGGAAATAAAAAGCAAGGATTTAATGTGCGCCGCTTTTATAAACTTCATAATTATTCACGATGTTTTCAATTTTTATCTTTAATCAATTTCAATAATGATTATCTAACGAGGGTTGCTAGAAGTGAGAAATTGTAAACTTTTCGGAACATTTTCCTATTCTCTTCTTCTTACGTTCAATATACTTTGGCCATCGGACGATTCCTTATATGTGCTGCTGTGAAATAAGGTCATTTCCCCTAGGTCATCCTGGGTTCGATTAACAACCTCTCCGAAAGTGGAAAGTCTGGTTACAGGTCAAAGAAGCATATACCTCCTCCATTCTCTTGGTCGTAAAGGATACGCGATGCCCTCGGTTAACTACTGAGCACAAAGTTTCTGCATGTATTGAACAATGAATTTGAACTTTAATTTCTCGAATTTAACATTCCTTGATTATTTATGGGCAATGAGATCTCTCTTCCTTATTTTCTTTAACTGGACGTTAGCTCATCTTTCTTAAAATATATCTTCCCTGCTTAATTTACATATATTCTACGTTATCTAATTGTAGTTTAAATCTTTTATTAATTAATTGGTAAAGATTGAAGTTGTGACAAATACGAAAGGATCCAATAATGTAAGTTTGCAAATAACTTTTCTTGCTGCTATTTGCAAATATATATGTCAATCATAGTAAGTTTATAATCTATCACCTTTCATAGAAATTCAGCAATTAATTCTGAAGTATAATATAGATGAGCAATGAGGGTAGTCTAATGCATGATTAATAGAATGTTTCCGATGACTCTTTGCATATATACGTGATATAATGATACAAAACTAGAGGTAATATTTTGAAGAGTCAAGCAGATAAGAATAATTTCACAATCGTATACTTATGTTACGGCAACAAGTTACTCCATACTCTCTGCTAACTCGGCTTTGACTTTGTGATAGTTCTCCATAATGATGGGGAATCAATTAGTTAGTTCTACCTTTACCACAATATTACCACATTATCACAATATTACCACATATTATATACACAGTATTGTGGTACTGTGTAACTAATTATTTACTCTTCAAAATTACTCCATGTCTTGATCTTTATTTAAATTCCTCTTCCAAATATTTGGTGTTATTTCTTGATCTTTTCACTGATTTGCGTACACATAAATGTAAATTGAGATGGAAAATACAATCATTGCGATTCATAGGGAGTAAAAAAATCTCAATTTGAAAGTAGAACGCAGATATATATATAACGGAAACTCCAAAATCGTTTTCCGAAAAGTGCAAGATTGCGTTTCTTGTGGAAATCACCTCAATTACGCCCCATAAAAAAGTACGTACTCTCATTGCATTCCGTACAAAAACACTTTTCTACGTCGCCTTCCGTGACGTGTGAAGCAGGAAGAGGTCCTTTCTTAATCCAATAGCATTCTCAGTCCGCTACGTCATCGCGGCGCACGTCATCAACCCGTACAATTAAAAGCAATCGATTCTTTTGGGCATTATTCGTTTTTCTGCCTCCATTGTCTCGAAAGAGCGAAGAATTGTCCGTTTAGCGGTTAATCTCTGAGTACCGTGTCCCTTTCCTTGATTCACGACCTCCAACGGAAGGAAGAAAGATTTTACTTAGTCTTAAGGTGAGGGAGAGAGCAGTTGCCCTTGGCAATCATTCTTCGTTCTCCAACCTCTATTAAATCGACGCCGAGAAACTTATCGGTTCGTAAGGAGATTTAGTTAGTTTTCTGGCAAAAAGAGCAAAGTGAAAAAGTCTTTGGATCGCTCTATTGTCGCACCTTTCGTCTTCAAAAAGGTCCTTGGGAAGTGTACTTCCTAAGAGAGGTTCGCAAATGACTTTCTAATAACATCCTTTTTTGCTGTTTTGCGCTTTTGGATTGGGCAGTTTTTTTTGATGGAACGGAAGTTAGTCATTTGAGGATTTGATATTAAAGGTCGGGTCAGTATAGTCGCTGTTCCGCTCCAGCTACTGTTAGGGTGTTTCCTCGTATTTTTGGCGTCATTGCTTTCCGGTTGTGCTGTAAAGGGTTGTCGATCTTAAGCTTTAATGCTAAGGTCCATTAACGTTATTGTTTTTTTCTGGTTTGTAATTGGTTGTATGGTATGTTGCTGACTCGATTCATTATTTTGGAGACAGGGACAGGTGCTGTTGGCCTTGAATATCAGGGTCGAAGTAACTTTCATTACCGCCACCACACCACAGTTTACGAGAGATTGAAGACTAGAGGGTTCAACGAAAGTAATGTTTCCTAGTTCAGAGTACAATTACTTGTTTATCTGAAAATTTATATTGTACAATATTGGCTTTTTCATCAGTAGGGATATGCAAATTTTTTTCTCAGAAAATAATTGAAAATGGGGTGCTCTTTTAATAAATTGAAGGATTGAATGAAAGTATCGTAAAATCACAAATATATTTACGATCATATCCTTCTCTCTAAACAGATACCATATTATTAATAGGATTTGAGAAATGTATATATCTTTTTTGGATGTAATCATGTAAACGTTGACACCACATGAAAAATAAAAATCTGCATGAAGTGTTTTATCCACTTAAGTCCTACAAAACAAAAACGATGCATTTGCTTTGTCAGCGGGCTTATACAATTCTCAGAAATAAATGGTCGAATAAGAATGGATGAAGCATTGAGAGGGGTAATCGCCCTAAGGTTTTTAAAGCAAGAAATATTTTCAGGTTGTGACGAAGATGTATTGAGAACCGACCCAAAAAAACAATGGAAAGATCTCTCTCGAAAAATCCGATAAAATTTTCATTTTTGGCATCGTTATTTACAAATACCACTATACTACAACAACTGATACTACAACCTTAGTTTCTATATTTAACTTTCATGATGAACTAGATGAGTTGGACTGTGGTTTCTTGAGGATGAAGATGGGATTAAAAAGGTTAAGGAAAACTGAAAATCTTTTCCAAATATTTTTATCGGTTGTAGATGATATCACTCGCTCTTTTTTATTTAATAATAATTAAGTTTTCGACAAAGTAAATATACATATTCAGTTTCAATTCGTAGTAAAGTTATATCTTATTTGTAGCTCAAAATTATATGGGTTTTACAACCTACCAGAAAATAGTATAACCAGGTTCGTGTATATAGGTCCACTTTATCGTTATTAGTGCCTACTTTTCCTTATGAATTGCAATTTCGTAATAAAATAAACGATTCAAGAAAGATTTCTTTAGCTAAAAATTAAGATTGAATAGTCATTTAATTCGATGATAGTGATTAAATTTTGAATATCCTGCAGGAAACGGAGTTTTTATCTTCATTAAGAATAATATGGTGGTGGTATAGTTTACCAGCACAATGCTTTTTCACCTATCGCATTATCGATAGTAAATGAGTGTTGACTTTGGGCTTATTTTTCTATAAAAGCCTATTAAAGTTCACCTCAAATGTATCATATTAAGAGAAATGTGTACCTCTTCGGTTGTCGAATATTTCTGGATCGTTCACTCTCTACCTAATTGCCTCAGATATTTATTATTAAGATTTATTCACGGGAAGAAGAAATTTCAGAATTGATTCGTCCTCGATGTTAGTCCCTTGAAGTCTTTATCTTCATTTCATCGCTCATTGACCTCCGCGCCTAAAAAATAGTCCGCAATTTCGTAGTCCTTGGAATACAAAGAGAAGAGGACTGCATAGGAAGCAACCCATTATCTACTCCCCTCTAATCTAAATGGGGCGTTTTTAGATTGTCAAAATTACACCCATTGATGATAATGGTGAAATATTATATTGATTTTTGCACCTATTCAGACTTTTATCCATATTTAGTAAACTAAAGCACTACTGTGATGAATTTATAGATTAATTTTATCACTTATGATAGCAATCCTGAAATTATTCTTCTTCATTTATATTTAATCACTTTCAGTAATTTAATTCGGATTTCTTTTACGTTTAAATCGAAGGGAAACGTTCTTCCTGAGCATTTCTAATAAGTGCTATCCTATTCATATGTCTTATGATTGCGATTTTTGAAAATTATCATTATAAATATATTTATTTGTTATATTTAATCTTTGTAATAATTGAAAGCGTTTATTTATACGAATTACGTTGTATGTATTTAATTTACTTTATTACGTAATGGAAAATCATCTCACACCACTTTTAGTGGAAGAAAAATTTACAGTTCTCTCTATATAATCGACTGATTTTAAAATATTTGGTGAACAAACGTCTGAAAAATTTATCCACCTGTCTTCAAACAGTCTTATGATGGCATGTATTTACGTAAGATTCTCTCTCCTGCTTCATGATACAAGTGGATTCTTTCAATTGAAGCTTCATAGTTCATGATGGTGACTTAGGTAAAACACTTGTGCAGCAGATTTGATTGTCATCAAAAAAAGTCTCGATTCTTTTAGGCCTTGAATGTCTTTAAGACGTCTGGTGTTTGCTTCCTTTCCTCTGGAAGGTTGACTCACTGTAATGAGTAGGATATTGTACAGTCATTCTAACATGCCTCCATTATAAGAGGACATTTGCCTCGACACGAATGCTTAAGACTGATCGATGGATATGACGTGCGAAGTTGAGATGTCGTATTGTTCGATTTTTATTGAATAGTGATGGGAATCTATATTATAATACAATCTTTATGGATATTGAGATTTTTGATTATGGTTAATTTGATTTTGTTCACCAATTGACATTTCTGCATTTGGTATTATTATGATCTGGATGTAATGCATTAACAAATTTTCTGTTTATTTTATGTCTATTAACACTTCTGTTTACTTTATAGCAGTTTTCTAAGGTTTTATAAGGGTTCATCGTCAGCCGTGATATGATTATCTAGTGTCTAAACACTCCAAAAACTAAGCACGTACTTAAGTAGTTTCCTACACTTATTAAAGGAAATTAAAAGTTTAGTGTTTAAAAGTTCTAATTCATGAGAATTATCAATATTTACTTCAAATTAGACGGTGATTGTTCGGAATGAATGCTTGTAACGTGCTGTTTGAGATTTTTTGGAATGATCTTGCTCATCCCTAATTTTTTTGGTACTGCTGTCAAAAAGTTTTATCTCGACTAATTGCAGGATAAGATTCTTTTGGAAACTTATTAAAACTTGTTGATTTCTCAGTCGGAGGCTAGTGTTCGTCTGAAGAAGTAAAGATATTGGTTGTTCAGGGAATTTACTTCGACCTTAAGATTCGACCCGGGTTGTGTAATCCTCTCGTAAAAAAACTTGAAAACGGATAAATAAGATAATTCGAAATTATGATTATAGTTATGAATAATTTACCCCGATTCTAAAATTTCTCAGTATTTTCTAGCTTTCAGCCATTTATTAAATTCTATGGTGACTCAATTTATAATTTTGGATGGTTCGTCATTCCTCCATCTTCACTCAAAAGGCAAAATCTTTGATTTACGTTGAAAAGAAGTACAGATATTAAGTTCCTCTACCCGAATTCCACCAAAACGCCCCATGCGTGTTTGTTAAAAAAAATATTGCTGGATTCACAAGGACAACTACTGTCTTATGGCGGGTCTGGAGACAACATGAACGCAACGAAACCTGTAGAGATTCATTTTTTCGTATTATCGTCTTTTGATACGCAACCAAAATAAACTTCGTCCTTGTAGCGCATTCTTATTTAAGGTAAGTTGCCAAATCTGCAGTGCAGTACTTGTAATAAATTATTCCGAAAATATACTATTTACCATTCCACCTATTTTGGTTATTTTAACAGAGTAGTATTAGTAATAAATTATTTTTTATTAAATTTATAGCTAATTTACCTCTAGGAATAACTTTATTGCAATTTAATCTTTTCAATGAATAGTTGTATTGTCTACTCGTATACTGTGGTTATCTGTAATTAATTCATTGACACTTAAATATATAATACGAGAGCTTTCGCGTAATAT
Source organism: Pantala flavescens (assembly GCA_020796165.1). NCBI lineage: Eukaryota > Metazoa > Arthropoda > Insecta > Odonata > Libellulidae > Pantala > Pantala flavescens. The sequence goes on along the minus strand of CM036881.1, from coordinate 15,416,369 downwards.
TTAACGTCTTCAAAAAACCACTCACAATGAAAATAACAACATGCGAAAGTAACCATTAAAGTAAATGGAGTCATTGTACCTCTCTACCTTTCACCGAAAGGCGGCTTGCAGGGTATACACATTGATAGAATATTTCATGCATGTTTCGAAGTAAAGATAAATTATAACCGTGAGAATGTAAGGGAATAAAGAATGTGTACATTATCACGTAAAGGTAAATGTATATCCTTGCTTGCAATGATACGATCGAATATTTTCCATCTGAGTCCATAGTGGTATTTACTCTTCTTGCTACTTTACAACACTTGTACATTGTTACAATGCTGTACATCTACGCTTTTACTTTTGATTGGAAGAAATGCATCTTTTATTTACTTTTTCTTCAGAATCATTCACGACAGACGTGATAAGAAAGGCTGCAGGATAAAGAGTTGAGTTTAGTCATGGTAAAGACCCCTCATGAACCTCTGCAGAAGAGCAAAGATGTGAGAGAAGTATATTTGTGATGTACACTCGGGAAGAATAGCTGGTTGGTGCCGATGAAAACTCAGATGGACGTGTATTAGGGGGTAATTCATCCTCATATCAGTGCCTATTTATGCATCTATCAGATGCTCTTACCAGTATTGATAGGCCATTTTACCTGTTGAAACGTTTGTGATCAACTCTTCGAAGACCGCACGAGTCTAGTACCCAAGAGATATATCACAGATCCATCAGATCGACAACCCTGGTGCTATTCATCTGAAATTACGAAGCAGTTTACGCAGAATTCCCTTCGTCGAAGGAGATGATAGAGGTTAAGGCTTAATTCTGTTCTCCTAAGCCGTCGGTACGTCAGCATACCTCTCTAATTGCACGTCACAGTCAAACCTTTTTGCTTTTTGAACACGTTAAGGTCTTTTAATGGATTTTATGCGAAATCACTCGCAAACGCCTTTCGTTCGTAGTCTCGTGTATTGGCAGGATGACTTGCGATCTATAAAACCCGGAAGCGACTTGTACGTAAGGGTTTTTGATTCGAATTTTCTAGAAAATACTCTTCAATTTTTGTTGTTCAATTGTTTCTTTCTGCTATAGGAATTTGAACGCATTGGTCGAATACTTTATTCTTATTTTTCCTGTACTCTTTCGTCAACTTTTTGAGATGGTGGTGGTGAGGGTAATTGTAGGTTTGTTGCCGGAATCGTGCAAAAACTGCTTTTTTTCGGTGTAAATCAAAACAGAAGCGTGCAGAAATTCTGGCCGGATATTTTGAAAGAGATTTCTGAATGGATTTTGTTTAATTTTTATTTTTATTGCAATTTAAGATATTTCCGATAAGTTTTGGACCTTTTTTCCTGGACGGAGTCGTCGTTCTCTTATGTCTCTTTGCAAATGTCCTTGGAAAAGTGTCAATCATAGGGACCAATTCGTTTATTTTTTTGTGCCCGAAGAGGAAATGACGATATCGGATAAGTTCTTTTATCGGTGTAGAAGGACACGCAATTAGTTTACGCGAGAGAATTTATCCGGATTTAGCGTCCGTAATGTAATGTAATTTAATTGGTTCTTTGGACACTGAAAGGTCGCTCTCGTAGCGATTAATTTATCTCGTAGTTCCTGCTTTCTTGACTGAGGTGATGCATTAATGATTATCTCTGGGAGATAGATGATGCTTGTAGAGCTCGGTTTACAAATCAATCATAGTTGAAATGCGTATCTCTAATTGGAGGCAATTAACAGAGTGTAGATGTAAAATGGATTGATACAAATTATTAGGTAAGGTAAGGGATAATTTATGTTTTTTCATATGCTAAGTTTTCGTACAGAAACAATATATGGAACAATTCTTGCAATGTGAATTTTAAAATAGCTTTCCTCTTTTAAATTGATTCTATTTTAAGTTGATTTCATGTAGGGTTCTTTCACAAATCATTCTGGGAAATTAGCTACCCAGTAAATATATGAAATAATCTGTTTAAATTGGAAATATTCTTTTTCGGAGCCTAGTTAAACGTTTCTAATAGTATGACATACAATATTTGGTGAGATTGATACGCTCTTTCGTGCCTTGAAGATATTTGGAGGTTCATGAATGCTTTGAAATACTTCAGGAAGTTTTTCGTATAGAGGAAATAAGATGGTATTCTACGGAGGATTTTGGATAAGAAACTCAAATTGCTTCAAGGATGGAGTGGAATAAAAATTGAGAAATATTCCAACAGGAAATTTGCGTAAATTCGCGTTGAAATGGAGAATTTTAATTGAATCATATTAAGTATCGTATGACGTTCTGTAAAATACATCGTTTGAATCTGATTAAGTACCGTATGGAGTTCTATAATATACATCGTTTCGTTATTTATACATGTATGATACAATTTTTTGCCGAAGCTACTGTGTTAGAAAAAATATTCATGAATTTCTATTTACTTGAAGGATACCTCAGAAATCTAAGATGGTTCCGATTCAGTCATTTCAGGCAATGACTATTATTTCTTCTGTTTATATGTTGGAATGTTCCTTATAATGAGAGTTATGGTAATTGGAATCATGAATTTAAATATATTTATTTAGAAAATTCGTAAGAAATCTTTCCACAGTTATTAGTTTTACGTATATGAAGCCAAATATTATAGAAACAGGAATGTATGCTGACACCCTTGATTTTTTATGGATTTTCTCAAATTTCTTTCGTAAAAATACTGTTTTCTTTATTTCACGAACTTGTATTAAGTAAAGAGATTGTCTAGATAATACAATTCTTTGTTATGTGAAAATATCATTAAATACCTTGAGAGAATAATATAGTCATCGATTCCAGCGAATCATGCTTTTTTGACGATCGCCAATGTATAATTTTCACGGTCGTAATTCCGACTTTGAAGCTTTTCATGCATAGCAAATTTGAAGGTGAAGCCATAAAGATTTTGGGTAAAGGAAAATTAGGTTTTAATTGATTTATTACACTCGACAGCTGTGAAATGTATGTCGTGGAAGGCGGAATTTGTGTTCAGACCGCTCTATTTGGCAAATTTTACCTCTTTTAGTACTCCTAGTGATGAATGGAACATGTTTATTGTAAGAAGTGTTTCGTTATGGATAAAGTTTCTTTTTTTACAAGATTTTGCGTAGTTTTGAATGGTTGACCGTGAATTAAATTCTGAATTGTTGGATTCCTGAAATGTACTAAAAATGAAACGTCTTTTTATAGCAGAAGTTTTTTTCCTTAATATTCTGAGAAAAGAAGTAGATCACAGTTAAAGATTCTAATATCGATTTGAAAGCTCAGAAAATTTGTTTTCTTTTTTTTTAACTAATTTTAAATGTTGCTGATACATACATGAATTTCCCTAACGTTTGATAATCAGTTTTTTTACTCAAGCGATAATTAATCTCGTTCTATTCCCTTCCGATTCAAAAAGTAGCTCAAAGAATCACTTTCGAAATATACCAATTCCAAGTACTGTTGAGTGCATTTATGGAATTTTTTATTCTTCTGCTAACAAGATTGTGAAATGTAATAGTGGTCTGAATTGGGTCTGTAACAACCAAATGGATTGATTGGCAATTATCACCGTCTTTTTCTACTAAGGTACTTTCGTTATTGAGGACAAGTGAAGTGGTGTGGTACATTTAAACACATAGGTAACTATTTTATCGTGAGGTTATGAAATCATCGGCATAGTCAATCAATTAGAGGAGCAATAAAGAAGGACTTCTGAAAATATCTTTCTTTGTACCCTTGTCAGTCGCTGTCTTTTGGGTTATGTTAATTATTATTTAAACGATTGAAAATATAATGGGATGAATTAATAAAGTCCAGCATGATATTCAGCAAACTCCATAAGTTTGGGAATCTTATCGTACTTATCATATATGTAACGAACTGTACTTGTTTCATAATTAACTTCATTTGCTATTTACTATTCGCATATATTCTATCATGATTCTTGAAACTTTATATAAATTTGTTCTTGTATACTTCTTTTATTGTTGAATTGTATTTATAGCAACAAAAGTTGAAAGTTTTTGAGCCAATTTTGGCTCAATTTACAGCAGTATAACAGTCGATATAAGTTTAGAGAAATATCCCAACGAAATAGAAATACCCAATAAAAATAAAAAAGAAAAAACAATTATTCAAAGAAAAATATGCCCCACCTCTCCAATTTTACCACAGTCCCAACGTTTTTGTAATAAACGTAATGAGACAAGATTCCTTAGTTACTTTCATACGAAAAACGTTTCTCTGTTCGACCAAAATTAACCGAGGAGAAAGTGTTATAGATACGTGATACTATGAACTTTTTCGACACACCATCAAGTTTTTATAAGTTGCATACTCAGTTTTCATTCCATTTTTGGTCGTGGTGTATTACACCAAATAATGTTATAAATTTCTCTCGTCAGTGACGGTGGTAGTATATTTATAAATATAAAATGAACTGGATTTTTTCTTATGCATTTCTTTTATTTTATCGTCTTGTCTATTGTATGGCTACAATAAACACAAATAACTATGGGTTTAAAATTGTAGTTTCTTGTATCTTGTTAGGAATTATTTTATGAAGATAACAACCAATTAGTAGTGTTATATCATAGAGTAAAATATTCTCAAATCTTATTCTAATCACAGTTGTGTACGAATTTTCCGGGATCGGGCGTGATGTAGTGGAAATCCTTCATTATACTGTTACGTATGAAATCATAAGTTTTCTTATGATTCAGTCCGTGTTTCTTTGATTTATTTATCGATTTTTTTTCTCTCATATATTTAAGATAACAATACACGTGTACATAGATTACGATACAGGAATAAATCATAATCGTATTGCATTGGGCAAGGAAAAAAGTATAAATATTTCATTAGAGTGACAGAAATGCTTGATTGAAGAATAAATTTAAAAGCTCATTTAAAATTTTTCATCTGGACCAAGAATTTGGTTTTCAGCCATTATGTAGCTACTATCAGCAACATAATTTACGATTTTTTTTCGCCAACCACGAAACAGGTACTTTTAAAATAAAGGTACATGAGTTTAATTAGGAATTCTTACTAAATTATGCATTGACATGTGCCGAGTGTATGCAACTCTCAATCCTTCCCTTTAGTTTCTAATCCGCGAAATATGATTTAACCTTGATGGTAAAGGATGATTTTACGTTTCAAAACATCGGAACGTGAAGCCATCCAGGAGTGAATGAAGTATGGGACCCGAGTCCAAATTCCCTCGTGTTCAAAGGGAACTCACGTTGCCGTACCTCTCCAAACTCTCCTGCATTGCATCACGCTTCCATATTGATATCTTTATGTCATGGTCACTCTCCCTTTCCAATAGCAAATCGCATAACGAGCTATCCCACGTGGACGTAGCATACCGTACTCATTAGGCTGTTTGTCAACCCTTTCATAGGAATGACGAGTCAACGAGGAGAAGAAATCTGTGACGTATTTAATACGTCGTAGATTATTCGCCAACTCGAAATTGATCGGGTCTGTTTTGATTAATTTGTGGAAAGGCAAAGAAGCTACTCTACCTGACCAAGCTAAGATGTATGTTTAGTTTAGGCGCAAAAATATCTTTTAATCGGGCCCAAACACCGTTTTTGTATTGTTTATACAAATTTATAACTATATTATATTAAAATTATATTTATTACGGATATAGGAGTTTTTAAGGAGATTTTTATAATAAATATATTATTGATATTATTCTGAATGAGTTTTTTTGGGAAATTTCTTACCTTAATGCCTTGCCTTAATCAAGAAATGTTTTAAATACCCTAGAAAATGTATAATTTATCGAATATAAACTACTTAAAAGCATCTAAGGGTCCAAATTAATCTAGGCCTAAAAGAGTTTAAAATAAAGTTGATGTTGGTGATATGTCTATTTATTTTACAACAGTAAACTATAAGCCTTTTAAATATAATTGGTGAAGTTTGCTTTCTTATTAATCTAAAAAGTGCAGAATTGTGAAGATAAATCGTAGATTTAGCGATCTAAAACCTAAGAATTAAATTCAAAGGTGAACAGCATTATGTAATTGGAATGCTAATTTCATATCACTCCTTCTTTAGACTCAATTATCCATTTCATGAGTTATTAAATTGAATCATAAAAGATTTAGAAGAGTGTAATAGCATTATGCAAAAGTGTATACAGCTATGAAAACTGTTTTGGATAAAAATAATCTAAGATGATAAGGATTCTACCAAGGATCTCCAATATGCGTTTCGTTGCTCAAATCAATTAGAGTACCAGTAAAAAGCATGCCTCTAGCGAAAAATGGTTCTTATTGCCATCATGTTCACAATTATTCAAGATAAGGCCGTGGTGTAATAAGTTGTTCAGATAGTTTTTCTTCCTTACTACAATACCCGATTTGGGCTCCGATTTTTAGTGATATTTCGTGTCATATGTGGTACAAATCAACAAATATCAGGGATTAATTCTTGGATGTAAATAAAATTTGCTTCTTCGATATATTTTAATGCATATCTATTGTAATCACCAATTGCTGAAGCTTCTTTCTGTCAAGTACCATCCAGATTCGTTTGATGCAACCCTAAAAGTACCCTCGTTTTTTGCATTGCAGATTAGTCTGCAAAAATCACGCTCATTTGGGTTGACACTTTCAAGGACAACGTTAAAGAGGTTTGATGAATGATTCCCGTGGTCATCTTTGCAAAATATTCGCACAAAAGGGAGCCGAGGTCGAATTCCAAGAACGAGAACGACTGATTCTTGTTTTTTTCTGGGCTGGAACGAACCCGAGGGTGTTTATCTTGTCCAAAAACACATAAAGAAGCATTTGATGGTTAGCGCATTAGGACTGAGAAGGCCGCTGTGTGTTGCGAATCGATGGATTTTGATAGGGTCGTAACCCTCTTCTAACGGGGAAAGTTACCGATGAGGAACAATTGCCTGTCGAGAATCGGGTAAATACCGCCAGAGGGATTTTGATTAGAATACAATGGTTTCGCGTTTACCGTGTAAAGTCAATGAGAGTCAAGTATCTGTCATCCACGTCCCGCTGAGTTTAATCTAATAAAGCTTTTTTAGGGATGGTTATGGCCTCGATTTTTATATGTCTGCCTTGGAACCCTGTGCTAATTTCAAAGCTTCGCTAAGGGCCAATGATGTTAAAGTTAACAAGTTCTCAGCCCAGAGAATACATCACCCTCTCATTGGATAGAGGTATAGATGTTTAACTAATGCAGAATGGTGTCGATTATCTAAGGAGTTGCTTTTGTAGTTAAATTCTATAAAAAGATGTATGTACATTGTTCGAGCTACTGATCTTGAATAAGAAACGTAATACAAACACATTCCTTTTTCTTCCTCAACCTTTTGTAGTCTCATATATGGACTGTGGGAGCTCTTATGCATTATGAAGTACAATAATTCATCGCATTAGCATTATACCCGTTAGTATTCTAGATCACAAGCAATTATAGCAATACTAATCTATTAAACTCCTTTGCCACCAGCACATTGATACAATATATATCAGACATTCAAGTCATATCTACTCTGTACATTCATAATTCGCACAAAAAATATCATGTAATTGGTGTATACATAATCATTGATTATTCAAATTTTGCAACGATTGTCCAACATTTTCGTTAGCGTTAATTTTGGAAACCGTAGATGTCAGGAGGTATATCAAAATTAAATTGAAGGTACTTGCCAATGGGGAGCTAGTTCATCCATCCAGTGTCCATAAAATCAACAAAGACGTATTTTAATAACTTATCATGATGGCCGCTATTCTACCTATGATTTTAATTGCATTTAAATCAATCATTTTTCAACGAAGTTATTTTATGTATAGGTATTTATTACCTTAACTGTTACTTCAATTTAATTAGTATCACAGCAATAAAAGTTCAAGTAATTTTATTGAGAAAGATAGGATTTACTTACGATTAGAGAAATTATTATTCATTCTATTTGTTCCTCCGTTCAGTATTGTTTCGCGATCCAGAATGCAAGTGAATTAGGGGTCTTTATTAACACGTAAAGGAGGTCGTTTCTTGAGAGAATAATTAAGTTGGATAGAAGTGCAGCATTATGGTTCATCAAACAAAATATATCATTTTTAGTAGATAGCTATCGAAAAGCCTGGGAAAAATTTAAGAAAGCTGTTACTATACCCACTCTTTCTTTGGCAAGATCAGTTTATGTAAAGTTTCATATTAGTTATTCTGCTTTAGATTTGCCGTAATAATAGCAAATTGTAACAAGCCTTATCTTATTAAAAGGATAATTAATACTATAAGGAAGTTTAAAACTCCTTTAAGAGCTGATTTGCGTTGGGAGTGAAGAGTGTACCTGGTGTAAGGCAAATTAAAATTCTCCGCGCAGCATCGGAACCGACGACCGTGGCGGAACCTGGAGTTGATACCAACAACTACGTTGAAAGGAAGCGAAAACTTGAATGTATAAAGTTTATCTCTGGAACGATGAGACGAAAGGTGAATTCCCTGGGAAATCATTTAGATTACTTGTATTCATATTATTATTGAAGCAAATCTGGTACTCATATATAACAACTGAGTTACATTTAAGCTTTACTTCTTGTATTTTTACACACTTTGCCAAATTCATGTTATCGTTAAAATTATTCTCATAACTTTGACTACAATCATTCAGTTCATACTGTAGATGGATGGAAATAATTAGAATAGTAATTTAATAACGTTTATTATACTCTATTTATTAGACTACACTAACTTGAATTTTTCTTTCTGACGTGTTTATAATCAGTACAAGTAATTCAGTAATTAATTTTAACTGGCTTTTTACTGACATTTTCAGTTTATTGACTGTACAGTAATGCAAGAAATATATTCTATATATCGCGATGAATACATCTAGATATATAGAATAGCAGTTTAGGGGAAAAACACTTTCATAACATATGAAAAATATGCTCTTCTTTAAACCTTTTTTATTTTGGTTGTTATGCGTAAGATTGAATTTATTATTTTATTATTTTGACTTAAAAATATAAAGTATGTCATTTGTTATTGTTCCTCAAGTCCTCTGATGAATGATTTAACATAGTATATGCCAAACAGTGTTACAAGATTAAGTACATTCAATGATTAATTACATTATTTATGAGCAAATATGTTGAATTTATTAATTTAGAATTATCTAAAATGTAAGTTCATATACTTATCCCGACCTCTCTTTAAGGTATTTCATATTGCTTTATAATATCTCTTTCTTTATTATGAAACATATGTAAGAAGTGTAAATGAGAATTATTTGGGAAAATTTGGTGCAATAATGGATTTGAATTGTACATGAAATTATATTTTCAGAATATTCTAATTATTATACTTGATGCTTGAATTCTAGTTTTAGATTATGGAACATGAAATAGTTAAGTTGATTGGGAATAATTATAGTTCTGATTTATGATACTCAACCTAATAAATGAAATCAGTTCTTTTATTTGCTTAATATACAATAAAAATATTTTATGAAAAATATGAAAAGAAATGGATCTTTTAGCAAAACAGACATCTGTAGAATTGTAAATAGATGTTGTTATATACTTTACATTTAATGTAAAAGAAATTTGGATTAATAACCTTATTAACTAATCAATCTTATCTTAAAACATACTTTTCATGCTTGCTTTCTAGTTTAGAATCACCTCATACATCTAAGATGCATAACTAATTTTTAGAACCTTCATTTTAATATTAAAATGAAGATAGGATAATATTTTTAGAAATTTCACTATTTAATAAAAAAATATTGGAAATTAGCTACATGTTAGTTGTATTAAAATATATTAGCTTGGAAACCAGAGTGACCATAAGTATTTAATTAATTACGATATTTAATACATATATTTGAATAGAAAATTGAAATTATATTCGTATTTTCAGTAGTTAATAATAGAGCAGAAACAATACTTTTGTATAATTTAATTTTTCTATGATACAAATATCTCTATTTTTGAATTCATATACCATAAACAGATTTAATTACTGTGGGTATTTTTCTTATTGGCAGTATGGAAGATGAAAAAAATGCTCATATTATTTGAATACAGAGAAGAACATTCAAAAAACAAGACAATTAAGATATTGAGAGGTATAAATGATTGCCCTGGAGTTGATTGAAATCCATTTTGAAGTATACCTTGCTATTCATGCTGGTGGAATCTATATTATTCTTATTGAAAAGGTCAGTTATATTTATTAAATCATTACTTTGCTGTCATGCAAAAGGATAGCTAAAGTGAGGAAGGTTGACTTACCTCTTCAGTACCAATATTTCTCAATGATTAGTTATTTTCTATTACTTGTTTATAATCTTTTTGTTTACCAAATGGATATTGAAAATGAAAAAATTAAAAGGAGATAAATTTTAGAAAGATATGAGACTCATCCAGGTTTATTTAAGGGAGAAATTCATAACTAATGACAGAATTTTACAAATTGTTGTATAATATTTAGGTCTATCATTTGCTTGGCTAAAGTCTATTTTTGTTTTATTAATCATTAGTATAGGATTAGAATTGCGTTATTTTATGGCAATAATTTTTCTTTCTTGTTGTGAGATTTGTATTTTTACTTTTAGTATACCTTTTTCTTACAAAAAATCTTTTGATTGTTTTTATTGAATATATTTTGATTTCAATTTTTCAATGTTAATAATGGCATCATTTTTAAGTGATCTTAATACTGTATTCCAGTATTTATGATAATTACTATCTATGATTGAAAGTGAAGTTTAAAATATATACATTCAATTCATAATATCCAAAATTTGTAGATTTGATAGTATGGAAACTTGGAAATTAGGGCACTATCAGTGTTTTATTAAATTACTATGTGGGAATTTAAATTTACATTAATAAAGTATAACATAAAATTAAAGGATGGTTTTACTTAGGTAGGTACAATCACTATTACAATGAAAGTCATGTGAAGCAAAAAACCATAAACATTGTTTTTAAATTGTACTTTAGTAGATTAAAACATTTTACCTGCAGTATCTTTGAGCTTTGGCTATATACATCCAATAACAAAATAAAGGCTTTAAAGGTATGATTGTAACAATAAAATGTAAGATGAATGTTATTATGTACTGTGTTTACAGTACAGTATGTACAGTACAGTATGTACAGTACAGTATTTATGTACAGTATTATTAGTTAACACATGTGTCATGTGGTACTTGAAAATCATCCATGTAGATAATATTGGCAAGTAATATAAATTTGTCTCTAAATAATATTTATGATTTCACAGATTATATTTAAGTACAACCAATGAAATTGTGCTATACTTTTAATTTTATCTAGATTAGGGGTTATACTTAACAATATTGTACTTAAATACATTATTTCATGATAATGATAGTAGATGTATCATGGGTTGAGTTTGAATCCCAACCAGCAAAAAGGTTTTGTTGTGATTAAAATGCATAATGATGATTAATGATTCTCATCTAAATATTGAAGTTAATGCAATATAATATAGTCAAATAAATTATGTGTAAATTAGTTCCAATACCTAATGTTCATTTACTTGCATGTGTTTTGATTTCCCTCATAATAGCAAATTATGTAAGAAATAAATTGATAAATCTGTTATAAAAACCAACTGAAATAAGAAAAGTGAATTATCAAAAGAGGAAATTCAGTCCAAAGTACAATGATATACTGTTTTGTATGAATTTAGTCAGAAATTAAAGAATTTTAATTTTAAAGTTGGAAAATTAATATTTTACTGAAAACCATACTTAAATTTTCATATGAACTTAACTGCTAGGTATATTTTTGTATGCAGTTATTTTCTTTTCTTCTATTTCCATTTCTGTATGAAAAAGCTTCTAAGTAAAATTTTCCTACCATCACTTAATTGTACTTGTTGGGAATTCATCTTCTTTGACTGTTTACAGCTCCAATACATGGGCATGAAAATGATTATTAGGATGATTTGAGGTATTAACAGATGTAAATAGAGCTTTGTTTGCTAATTGTTTACTAGCTACATTTAGTTCTTTGAGAGAGATATTTTTTCTTCATTCCTTTTGTAGATAATATTTCACTTTTCTCTTAAGTTTATAGGGTCACCAATTTCATTTCAATTTAATCGGTGACCCTAAAAAAGTATTCAAAGTAAAACAAAGATTCATCCTACAAGTCTAATAAGCAATTAGTATTTATTAACCAAAAGTATTCGGTCAAACTCAATGGGATCACAATTTAAAATATCATTTTTTGTTTTTGTCATATGAATTCAATCTGAGTAATCAATAATTATGGATGATGGTGGTGATTATCTTACTGAAATTTAATATTTCTCTACTATGAATGTTATTCCCTAATGACAACTCTGAGACTGTTTGAATAAATATCCTTTGCTCTGAATATATAATTATTCTGAAATATTATATTATATATTATATATAATATTCTGAATCAATCAATGAATACCACTTTCCAATTTAAATTAAAAGATCAGAAATATTATAAAAATCCTCTGATTCATAACATGAAAATATATTCCAGATTTATTCAAATACACAAACAAATATCAAATATTCCTTACTTGCTTATTTACAGGAATGAAAAATCTGTCTCTTTCTATGAATTATATTTGAAAATAAATAATTTTCCTTAACTTTTAATATTAATACAACATGATTTCTTATCAACTATTTGAATATAATTCAAAATTATCTATACTTATATGGACTAAGATCAAAATTGAGGGCTTTAAGAATATATTTAGAATACATTCCAGTATGATTTTAAGTTTCAAAGGAAAATTTTATGAGGAATATATTTTGAAATTGGCTTATAATAAATATATTTCCCTAAGTATGCTGGTGTAAGTTGGAAATAAAATGCATGTTGATTGATATGCTTGGAAGGAAGTTTGAGTTGAGGAGAATGATTTTGAAACAGAGAAATAGTTTTGGCTTAATTTTTCAACAAGATAAAATTAATTATGGTCATCATTAATCCTTTTGTTGGTAATACTTCTGATATGTACTCTTGGTACTTTGTTACTTATGAGGATATTTATGAGAAATTATCTTAACTGGATAATTTTCTTTGTATTCTTGCTATAATGAAAATGAAATGTTTAAATAAGAAAAAGTGGAAATTGTTAGACTAAATAGAGAAATAAGGCCATAGAGTTAGTTTATTTTACAAGAATACAACATTAAAAACTTTTTGCTGGTAGAGGATAAATGATAAAAATATCATACTATTCTGAATGAACGATTTTCTTCTAGGATCAAATTAAGTAAAATAAAAGTCATTTTTATGTCCATTTGGATTTTACATTGAAGAATGGGATTTAAAAAGAGAATTCTTTTTTGATATAATGACAGAGACAATACATGTTGAGCTGTAAACTGTAGTAACTGTAAATATAAACTGTGATTTTTTTCTGTGGTCACAAGTTTTAAGCAAACCTTAATTTTATATTGATGACTTAAATTTTTGTTGTGATTGTGCAGAAAACTGGATAGAATTATTGTATCAGAAGTAGATATGTCTTTTCAACCGATTTTCAAGCACCTAGAATTGAAATTATTTTCAACATATACAAGAGAAAGACTTGATAGTTAAGACAGCAAAGGTGGATGGGAATTTCTATGTTTATTTTAATCCATGAGGTCTTAAAACTGCTCTCTCTTCTTTAAAGTCCACGACTTTCCTTGTGAATAGAAGGTCAGTGCTATGGGAATTCATTCTGTAGATGAGAATGAAATATAATTGAGAGAGGTAGCATAGATGTAGTGAATACATTCAGAGATCATTGGAAAATTTTTTACAATTCCGTATTGTTAAATATACAATAGACACTTCAAGGAGGTAAGATGGACGAGCCAGCGCTCTAGTGCTTCATTCAGGATTTTTCTCCTATATAGGAGAAAACTATGAAAATATGATTTTTGGGTTAAAGGAAATCTTTCTGTGGTTTGTTACCAAGGAAGATGGCTTTGATAGATAGATTCCTTTTTTAGTTTCTGGACTTTTGGTACCTTTTATAGAGCTGATAAACACTTTATTAGAACGAAGCTACGTGTCATATCTTCATCATTTGATGGATTTTCCACTATCAAATAAAATCGATCGAAACAGGTGCACACTTACTCATAGGCTATTGTACACTTTTTGATTGATAACTTAAGATTCAGTCTGTGATATGTTCGTCATTTTGCGACTTTGTGCCGCCGCGCATCTAATTTTGCTTTTTTAAGAAAATATATTAAAGAGTTCCTGGTGCGAAGATTCAAGTTCACCTTGAATTTTATTTTTCAGTTTCGTCATGGACTATCCGGAATGTTACCGCATTATCAATTGCGAAAGAGCAGATTTAAATCAAGTGAACGAATTGAGTTTCTTTGATCAGCGAATGCTATTTTAGAACTTAACTTTGAATTACCTGATTAGGAAGTAAGAATCTTTTCGAATTGATTACTTAAAATAAACTACGTAGCACATTATATAAAAATTAGGATTCGACGTTATGAAGAAAATATTGCTTTGAGTAAAATTCCATTAGTATTGTTTAAAGGCTTCAGTTTAGTCTTTATTATTCATAAGTATATCAAATTTGATGTGTATAACTAAATTATGACGAATATTTAACTTTATGGACATTAGAGATATATATCTATATCACGGTATCAACTTACATCATATTCGGGGTAATATCTGTTCAAAAGTATTTTATTACTAAATATTAAAAATTCCTTCCCTTGCCGTAATCTTATAAATATGTTAACTAAATATTAGAACAAAGAACTTACGTAAGTCCATTGTTAGGTATTATGATTCAATAAATACCTCTAATACTTCCCGTGGAAACTTCGTTGACCTCTGCTGATAAAACTCATATTCGTCTGCAGCTCTGCTGAGAAATGTGACCCAATGTGGGGATCACATCGATAAGAAATACAAGTATTAGGATAGGAGAGGTGATTCTTTGCACACGGTACTATTTTCCTTTATCAACAGCCATATACCCATCCATCTCTCGTTGCCGAAGTAGAGACGCGATAAACGAATCAAAGTTAGCTTGGGTTTCGAAGAAGTTTACTTCACCCGCCTTTCTTACTTGGAGTTATAATTAGGTTATTATTTGGGGATTGTTGGGAAGTTCGGAAACAATCGGTAATTATAAGCGACAATTTTCTCGGCGATCTAGTAATTAACAGTTGATTATTATAGCGTATTAGCGGGTTAATGTCGCAGCGATGTTTATTTATGGAATTAATAGTAAGCGAACATTTTATAGACGAACGCTCGGCGTTTTAAATGTTCGATTAAGAAATTAAGTTCGGATCGTATAGCTGAAGAGATTATATCAACATTTAATCGTCAGCTCTTTACCATGCTGTTACACCCCGAGTGTTTACTAGACTGAGAACGAGCTGTTTGTTCTTTTCTTGGCAACGACTTAAGTTTCTTTTATATATTTAAGTAGGTAGAGTACTGATCAATATTATTTCAGGTCAGTTGTTATTCATTTTGCTTCATTTGTTTTGTGTTTTCTAATCCGTTGATAGTTTAAACTATTTAACCAATAAGCTGATACGGAAAATAAAAAGTCATGACGAATCATAGAGTTTCGATTTTTTTAGCTGTAATTTATCGAACTCGTTTGTCGAGAAGTCTACAATGAAACGACCTAATGTCTAGGATGAAAAGTTTACATGCAATGCATTTGGGCAATTAATGATGTTCGACTATTCTAATTTACAATTAGAAAATGCATTAATCAAGTTTGAATTATGTGGCAATAATATAGTAAACTTTAAGAAATGTCTATTTTACGTAACAACGATTAATAGAAAACCTAATTGTAGGTCCTTTGCCTCTCATATCTTCATAATTGTTTGTTGCAGCAAAGTAGTCTCAAGAGATCAGATTATCTTTCGTATTTATTCTTCCTTTCATATGAAATTGATCCTTCGAAACAAAAGCGTTTGCTGATAAGCGTGGTTTTTTTTCAGTTCGATATTAAAGTCAATTAGAAGGAAATTCTATCAGCTCTTTTTTTCCCACAACTGTTTCACGTGTCAGACTTTGAAATGACATTGATAAGGGAACAATTTCGAAATGTTATCTGCACTTCTCCGGTTTAATCTGCTACAAAGTTGATATCTTCACAAAATCGAAAGAATTGTATATTTCCTTGTGTGTTTTGCGATGAACGGTAATATTGTTTGATTGTGAGTGCTAAAAGATATATGCAGGGATAGTGCATACTTTTCTACCCATTATTCCCCATTATTATAACGCTCGCTGATTTATTCTACAGGCTTTTTTGAAATCGTTTGGTTTAAAAATATAAAAATTCTTTACTAGTGTTCCGTTATTTTCTCCTGTTTGTGCACTTTTCCCAGGATAGATATATTTTAATGAGAGAATGTATTCTTTTAGCATAGTCCTTTTATACAATAAAAAATTCTTGAATTTTCAGATTCTTCGTGATAGGATGAGAGTTGATAATTATATTTATTAATTAAAGACTACCACTTGGTCAGGTGCCTATTTACAGCCTTATCACAAATAAATGGAATGATCGCAATTAATTGCAGGTCCAAGTGGCATTGCTTCAAAATATATTCCCATGCCGGGAATCGAACCCGGGCCTTCTGGGTGAAAGCCAGATATCCTAGCCACTAGACCACATGGGATACATGTATTGAAAAGGTTTGTAGATATTCCAATTTTCGAGAAAAGATTCTGAAATTGTATGTTCTTCTCGATCTTTGATCACAAACTCTGGTTAAGAAGATCCCTCGAGTCCTCTATAAATAATTCCGCGTTTCGTAACGATATCACGTCCTCTGTCACGTCAACGAACTCGGATGGCATCTCCGCAGCTGAAGATGCACGGATCAGGTGACATCACTTCTCTGTGATCCGTTTTTAAAACTCTCGGTCTAGCCGCGCGACTTAAAAGGTATCTCACGTAACTTTTATTAGGACGTGCGAATGCTGCCGGGCACGTGGGTTGGGCATTTCCCAGCGATTTCGCTACGCGTTTGTTCCATCTTCGCGCGCATTTCTCCATAAGGCGCGCAAGGACAGATGACGAACGATGACCGGAATCACTTTCACCGATTAAGGGAACACATCCAATACCTTTAACGTACACCTCTTCCTTGTTGATTGTAACTCAGGTTAAGGAATGGTAATCCCCTGAGTTAAATTAAAGTTGCGTTTAGGATTCTTTTTCCTCATACATAACCAAATATCATCCTTCTTGGTGGAGGAGATGTTCAATTGGAATGTATATGAATTCTTAATCCGTTTCAAACAAATTCAGCGAACAATTCTAATCCTCAATAGATATTGGGAGGTTGAAGGTTATTCCAAGAACATCTACTTCCTTGAGTTATATTTAATTACGAAAAATATTCTCAAATTCATGCTGTTTTATCGCATCAAGGAATCAACTTTTGCATATTTTACATTTTATTTTGCGCGAATAGGTTTTGTCCTAATGTTAATCTTTTAGAGTTTATGCATACCATTTTACGTCGATATTTTATCCACTACTCAGTATCAACTCTTAATTTTTCGATTTAGAGTACTACTGTCCAACGTTTGGGGATTATAATACGGATTGCTTTACGCTTTAGGAATAAAGAGATATCAGGATGTAGTTAAGTTAGCATAAGATGAAGGGGAATGGAGGGCTTCAGTCAACCAATTTGCGAATTTAATGATCAATGATGGTGGAAAAGATTTAAGAATTTGCTAAAATGTTTCTTGCTATGACTTAAAATATATTTCCGTAATTATAAGACTAGGATGATACATTAGTAGCTTCATGCTAAAAGAAGAGCTACCTTCAAGTACAAAAATGTAAAGATGTTTATGTGAGAAATGAGAGAACGGTAGTCCAACTTAAGAAAATTTTAAGGAGCTGACGATGGCATTCCTAATTCATTCCCTCCCCAGGATATGTTACTCAACCTTGGAATGTAATATGGCTTATTGCCATCAGTAATGTCAATGGACACGAAAAAATAATTGGAGAATAATAATCCGGAAATCCGTGATGTTAAAATTCGAAAAATGTGAAAGCTATATAACCTCCCTCTTTTTATGACTGTAGCCCGTCAAATCTGATAGTGTATGAAACGCGTATGTTTTGTCAACAAGAACTTTCACACCCTGAATTGGCCACAACCCAACTTCGTTCCTGTGTGGATAAAGCCGAAACATCGATGAATCAGCTCGCCTGAATACTTGGGTGTCTTTGTGTGAAGGAAATTTCGTTGGAGGTGTCTCAATCCATTCCAGTGTCGAGGGAGATATGGCACGGTTCATTGCACGTCTGAGATCACACGTCAATATCTACGGCAGTGCATCACGCGAGTCATGACGACTCACGTTTCGTGATAGGAATCATTCGTGAAGGTTCGCTTTGTTAATTTCCAAATTAGAAACTCTCTGTGCCACAAGCAATATGAAGATATCGACTCACACACTATATAGGGAACATACTCAGTGGGGCATATAAGAGTGAAAGCTTTTGATTCATTTACTTCATTGATTTAAGGGTACATTGATAGGTTAGTTTCTGAAAGAAGGAAAGGAATGATTTCGCAGAAGTTTCACCCTGAGATTTTCACAGCTGTTGCACCGTATGCGGGCTTTGAAAACTTTCATATCGTGTATTTCACTCATTCATTTTTAAAGTCCAGAGGTTTCTGTTTCCCTTCACCTCCATTCACATAGGATAATTTTCTATGAACGACACTCATTTCACAATAATTGGCTCCAAGAAAGTATTCACTTATACAAAGATTTACTTGATTAAGGGTAATTAATGTTATGGAATGTTTCTTATATCAAACACCAATAACAAGTACAGAAAAAATGGATATTTCGGCTCCAAAACGTGTCAAGTAGAAGTACTTTCTTGATAATTGCTTGGAATTAATAATAAGTTAACTATCCTATCAGTATCGTATTAGGTTATTACTGCATCTATCCATTTATAATTTGTGCTTGTATCTTTCTTTATATACATCGATTTTTTTAAGTATCTAGTATACACGAAGAATAAACACCATAATATCTAATATAATCAGTTGTTTCAAGCCGTTTTTTTTGGAACAACATATTACTAAAAGTAATGGGAAAAACTTAACAACATTTATAAATGTATAAAATGTTATTTCTCTTATTTTAAATTATAATTTAAGTACTTTACTTATTCAATTCCATAGGATAAGCCGTTTGTATTATCTCATGTTTCCAAACTTCCAGCCAAAAAACTTCGATTGGTATTCGTTCGCGATTCGTAATTCTTAACATTTACCTAGATGTATAATCTCCCCTTAGTAAAATTTTTATTCATTCCTTGTCCGTACTTCTTTAATCAATGCTCGTCACGAGCGTATCCGGAAGAGTCTATCATATCATTCTCCTTTCCTCCAGAAGCGAGTCTCGTCCTATGTAACGGATATGCCCTAAGGAGCTTTGAATGCCTGCGATGTACCTCCATTGCCGATATATTCTGGGATAGATGAATCACCATTACCAGGAGTTGCAATTGAATTTACGGGCTTCATGCTCTTGGACTGCTGAATGTACTCACCGGGAGAAATTCTTAGTAATATCGGTGAGTGGCAGTAAAATTGAACGCTTTTAGTGTATCGGTGCCTAATGATGAATTTTTCATGCGTCTTCTTTGAGTATCCACTTCTGTAAACTTCCCTAGTGCCACATTTTCATTAAGAAGTAAGCGTAATAGTTTCAGAGGAAAGATATCATTTATACAAAAATACAGTTCGAAATGTAGTATCAAAATGTCAAGCGGAAGATATATTTTCTAAAATTTATTTTTAATGATGTTCCGTCGCAACTTGACCATTGACCATAAGGCAACGGTTGAGGGAGTGAATGAATCTACGAACTTTCAGGCATCCGCTCAAAGACGAATGATGAAAACACCACAAAAACCTCTCGCAGGTAGAAAAACGTTTTAAATTTCGTAAATTGTAAATTATAAGCTGAATATACATTATATCTTCATATATTCTTATAATCACGTAGAATAAAATAAGCACCGCCCCCGGGTGGGCTCGAACCACCAACCTTTCGGTTAACAGCCGAACGCGCTAGCCGATTGCGCCACGGAGGCCTTGTATATATTGGTGAGCTTATACGTTATTATTCGCGTAAACTTGTTATTCCGGTATTCACCCATAGTCGTGAGAAAATCCTTCTAAATAAATAAAAATGATTACATACAATATATTGAGAATAATTTTAAAATATATAATTCCAATAAGATTATGAACGAGCTAAGTAAAAATTAATAATATTTAACCTTTCCTTTGAAAATTTTTACGCTCACCACTGTATTATCAAGAACTGCAAACAACATTAAATTGCTAACGTTAATATATCGTTGAAAATAATGTTTTATATTCCCCACTTCGTAAGTTATCAATCTGAAAGACGACGAAAAAATCGTAAATAAAATTGCTGATAAAGGTCAACGAAATTTAAATTTATTAATTGGTTTGATCCTTCATGATGCATCGGCTAATAAACGGAATATATTTATAGACCGATCTTTGAAAAGCCTTCGGGCTATTATCGATTGCGCATTAATATAAAATACGCCTCGATTCTCTTATTAATGGATCACTTTAAAATGTCGCTCGTCTGTCTCAAGACAGCCTTGCCTATAGGGTTGGTATATATCGTACCAATGGGAGCAAATTACCAACATTCATAAACTAGTAGATCCTTGAAGGTACCACTTTAGTAGGACACCGCCTTTTATACGAGCTTTCGCTTTATTCCCTTAACTACGTACACAAAGGCGGCTAAATGCCAAAGGGATTTATGGAAATATCATTCGCGTCAAAGGGAATATATATCCCACCCATTTTCTTCTGCTCAATATGGCTGGGGATATATAAAGAGCAGCCTTAAATAACTGGAATAGTCCTGAAAGGGTTGAAGGACGCTGTTGCTCCAATCCCAAGGACGCATTTTCTTATCTATGAAAGAGAGATGTAGTACTCAGACAGGTGACTGCCACTTTTCTATTTCGCAGTGAAAAGTTAGAAAAGGTCAATGAGAAAATTATGTATAAACTAACTTCTGTTGGATAATCTAGACTACTAAAACATTTGAGAAAAGAATTATTAAGGAATAGAAATATTAAATATCGTTTCAATAACTCATTTTTTCCACTATGATGAGTAATTTTGTAAGAAGATAACGCTCGATTGTATAGCCTGATTACCGCAAGCATAGACATTAAAGGGAGGATTTTAAAGTATGTAGATATTTAAGGAAACAGTTTTTAAATCTCAACCAAGTTTCTGTTACTAATCCATATTTTTCGCATTTCACTTGAATTGGAATAAGAAGAATTAATCAACGAATTCCCGTATCGGACGAAATATATTTCTCATTTGATCCAAATAAATTAAAAAATTTAGTATGTGTCCAGTAGTTAGTTTGTGTAGAAATGTTGCCCTATTCTTTTAAACAATAATTTCTCACTGATATGCATGTACATGTGCGTATATGGATAAATATTTAAATATATTATTAGAAGTGTTTGCTATCCGAGGATGAAAATTCGATCTTAAATATACTTAAGAAAATATTCTTAGGATCCAAGCTTAAGAGTCAAAATATTCCCTTTTTCCCAGTTATCATGATTTCCGTAATTTATCGGGAATATGGGGCGGTATTGATGAAAGTATAGTAGATCCTGTAGTAGATACTTTCTTTAAACCGAAATGCAATTTCTTTTTTTACGTAGACTAAATTTTTCCTTAATTTTTTTAACAGCTAATGATATTTAGAATTAAGAGTATAAAAAATGACATAGTGTCTGGATTTTTTGGGAAACTCAGTTCTATTTTTGTCTAAAAGAATGAGGCGTATATACGATCAGAAAATATCTATATTTTATCCTTGCAGAGAATGGGATGTCTCTTTAATTAAAGTCTGTTCTATTCCAATTTTACTTATAGGTTTAATTCATTCGTCCTTGGTGAAATATTTAGGACTCTTAAGCGATTAACATTATTAGGCAGTGAACTTTTAATTTAGAGGTCATTCCTCAAATCACTTGATGCCTTTTAATAGAAGGAATGAGGTCCTATCTTGCCTTGGGAAAGAAGGCTTTACGTTTAGCTTTGTCTAATTATAATGCATCTGTTTATCAAAGTTCATTTACATTTATTCTTTCATTATATTCTACTTATTATTATTGTATTCTTATTCCTTTAACTTTGAAATTATAAGATTATATTCCCTTCCTAAATTACTATGAAACTTTTATTTCAACTGAATCTTTCTCATGCAAAGTGATAGGAAAATGAATTATAATGAACTTATTTTCCTTGTAATTTAGGAAGTATAATATTTACGTAAGAAACTTTTTACAGCAACAATAGCAGACTAGGGTATTTATGAACTTACATACAAATCAGGTAGATTTTTGTGGCGATATCCTATAATCTAGTAGCATATCAATGTCTGCTTGGAGTTGGCTATATACGCTCTTCCAGCGACCTTTGTTCGGAAGCTTTCTAGGTTCTGAGATCAACTAGTAGTAAGTGGAGGGAATCATATGAACAAGGCACGAAGGTTTCAACTCTCGGGGTCATTGGTTCGCACGCGTGTTTGCAATGGGAAAAGAAATCTTAAGATGATAGAGAAAGGGAAGGCCAAATTGTATACGTAGAGGGGAGGTTCTTCAATCAGACCAAGCTGTACGTATTAAAAGGGCGAGATTAGGTCAGGGAACTGGGGAGAAACTAGCGTATTGAAGGGATTATTAGAAAACGTAGTAAGAAAGTTTGTGAGAATTTAAAGAGGTGAATTTCGATATCGGATATGTGAAGAGGCTTGGAAATTTTTCTTTAGTTTTTTTCTGAAAGTCTTGATTTCAAACTCACCGAATAAATTTTAATTTTTGAACAATATGAATCTTTGTGCTGTTTTAAAGAAAATGTAGAATATTTTTCTCCGAAAGCTACACAAATACGTAATGTTAAATTCATGCTTCCCATCAAAAAGTATTTAATAAATATGGGTAATGTGGTATCTTTAACTAAGCTGTTTTATTTACGATGTATTGGTAACTAAGATAGTATCTGTTTGTTTACGTACGTGTTTTTGCTACCGAGATATTTTTTAGTGATAAATTTAAATTGATAGAGGATTTAAACCCCATTTAAAAGCAGTTTCACATTTGCTGAAGTTCGTAATTTATTCGTACTCTGTCAGTCAGAGATGATAAAGCGCTCCTTTACACCCTGAGGAAAAGAATTCGATTCCCTTTGCTAGGATTGATGATTAACAGATCATGTAAAAACAGTATTTGTGAAAAAGCTAACGGATAAGAACAATACTATTTCTTTTTTATTGTAACTACTTATTTAGGGGTTAAAGGAATGTGAATTCCAAATCTCCCGGTATCCCAGAATGTCATATTGTGATATTATTGGCGATCGAGATATGATCTTAATCAAAGACTGATTGTATCAGAAAGGGTTTCGTTCAGAATCAATGGGAAGCGATTGTTGGTCTCGATGATTGAGTAATTATCGAATCTCGTTCCGTGATGGGGTAATTAGTTTCGGAAAGTCGTTCTGGATTCCAGATAACCCTAAGTTTTCCTTTGGCATTCGCGGATTCGGTATGACCCTAGATTGTCAAAGTTTTAATCGATTTCCGAACATTTTGTGGACGGAAATAGATCTTCATATGTTTAAATATTTCTCGTAAATCGTAAATTATGAACATTTATTTTCCGCCTTCTTTTACACATAGGTAGGATTTAAATTCATATGTTAATAAACTGATACGCATGTTTCATGTTATAAACAAACATAAAGGTCATGTTTTGTAATGTTAGATTTTAAATGGTTGTTTCTATAATAAATGGAACCGAGTAACGTAGCAGAACCATCATAAACCAGCTTACAGAAAGGGATATAATAATTTTTAGAAGATAGTTAAATATCTGTTAATGTCCGTCGGTGAAGTATTAATTCCACAGTTAGGCTGACGTTTTATCTCTACGACTTATAATTAAGTAAAGACGTATAAAAAATGAGGACTTAAAAATTTTCAGAGAAGCATGTCTTATTACTCAAAGTTACGTTTATCAAGACATGATAAGGGTTAAGATGTTTCCTTTTACGTATATCCATAAAAAGACTAGTGTACTATGTATAAGCCTCAATAGCAGTAACTCATTGATTGAAGTAATAAAGAGCTAAATGAAACTTCCTTTACTTTGTTTCATCGAGAAGTTTTTTCGACTTATTTATAGTTTGTAGCTATTTGTACTATTTGGCTCAAATTGTCCATCAGGAGTGATGAGTGTAATCCTCTTGCAATGGTAGAGTGATAAGGATTAACAGTCAAAAAAACTGATGATCACCGGGAAATTTTCCTTCGAAACAGTCAACAAATAGTACTCCTTATTTAGCATGAAAGGAAATCCAAGAATTTCTCTTCAACATGCAAATCTCGTGTCAGGAACGCCTTTGATCACAACCCTCCACGGACCCTTATTGAAATTTCCTTGAACTCGATTATTTCGAAATAGAATCCGATTCCTCACTCAGAACAGATTCAAGTAATTTCATGCATCGGAACTTGGTTCCCCTAAAATGGATCGTTCGAAATGTGTAGATTAGTATCGTTGATCGCAACAGATGGTTCCACGCTTGATGTAATTCTATACGATTAGTTCAAGATATATAATGATAGGTTTGTCGAAATATAAATTTTATGCATTTGAACTATGGAAATGTGATTCCTTATTTCTTAAAATTTAACGTGACTCCGATCGCTTTGAAATTACCGTGCTGGGAAGTGATAGACTTTCGTACGTCACTATGAGTGTAAATGATTCATATCAGGAAAGTTATGAGTGGTTATGTGGAATTTATTGACGTCAAGAGGAAACAAAGAGAAATTATACGGTTCAATGTTGTGATTGGAATATTTTATCGTGGGCTCTATTTCGTGCTGGTGCGATTGAGTGATTTTCTTTGGAAGTAAATGGAATTTCATTATAATTTAAACCTGGTTTTTTTGACATTTACGTGCGAAATTTAATGATTCTTATCCCTAGACTTAAAGGATTAAAGTATGGATGTTAAAGTACTCTGAATATTTTTTAGTAAAGTTTTTTCTGCAATTCGAGTCATTGTCATGGGAAGTAGCTTTTCATTCGATGGAATAAACTAATTTTTGGAATAGAATTTTACTATTACTACTTACTAATGGAAAATGTTCAAAGAAGTAGCCAAACTTAAACATCTGTCTGAAAGGGATTATATTTAAACATTTATTGCGGTATATATTTAACAGTTCGAGGTAGGTAAATATTTTAATGGAATTTGTGAAAAATAATTTAACCCCAGGAAATTAGATACTCTAGGATTATCTTTTAAAATCTCTGATCGTCATTATTTGGTGAAAATAGAAACTTTCTATACATGAACTGTCCATAACTTTAAAATAGGCTTTATCTATCACAAATCATATTACTTCGTCACTGAAACAGTTTTGAAATATGGCCTTTATACTTGAATGAATATAAGATGATTCTAACTGATTTATATATACTAATGATATCCAATAAAATTGTGATTATTATAAGCAAATATTCCTATAAAGAAAATTTTGATGATGATTAATAATGATCTGGAATATATCACTGAATGATAATTTATTAGAGGTGATACTTGTTATTCCAAACGTAGAAAATGATTCTTGTAGTGATATGTGTAATATATCCTCTTGCTAGTAAATGTTAATACGGGCATTGTTTCCTGATTGCGTATCTAGTTTAAAATTTAAACAAAAGAGATCGTGAATTGCATTATTTTCGTATTACAGGTCACTTATTGAGTACTATAATGAATTATGCATAAGTATTGTGTAAAATTTCGTCATTTTTACTATTCGAAAATGAGTCAGTTGTTAGTCATATAATTAGAAAGCTAATGGATATTTCGTTATTATTTTCCTTAACTGATGCAATCTCTTCTTACAGATGCGTAAGGAATAGTTAATTGTGAATATAGTTTGAATAATCCAAGTACGATGTAGAGGTATATAAAGAACAGTAGAATAGAAAAAATAATAACCAACCAATTATTATACTGATTATGTAGAGGCGTAACCTCGTGAAAAGTCAAAACTAATCAAATAATACAAAAATTCGTGATTTCCAAAGAATGAGTATATAAAAGTTTTATTAAAATACATTAATTAAGTCGATTACTACAAAGTTTTCTATCATTTTATTAATGAAATATTTACTTAGAGAGTTTATCAACACTAATCAGTGGCTAAAACATATTTCTGAACCTGTGATTCAATTGTGAGATAGATAAATTTCGTCAGTGTGATTAGTTTTCGAATAATTGTGTTATATTTTCATAATTTTGTCTTATAAATTATAAGAGTAACACATTCCAATTGAATATGTACTTCCCATATATGAATATATTGTTTTTCTACTAATGCTCTAAGACTGACCTGAATATATTTAGAGTATAGACTATGAATAAATTAATAATAAACCGATTTTTCTATAATTAATTTATATGGAAATTCTTTTCTCTGAAATTTTGTTTCACCCTGCCTAGAATTTTATTCTATGGCTATATATTCACATAATAATCTCTGGGAAAATCCTTATTATATTTTATTTTTTACGATAGAACGATGTGGTAAACTTCTTTAAACATTATTTTAGAAAACAGTTTGCTAAAAACAACTTTCTATTGGACTAAATCTTATGTTAGCATTCGCATAGGAGCTTAGTGAATCCTAGAAAACGGAGAGACATCTAAAATCGGCCCAATAAAGGTATCGTTTCCAATCTATATAAACACGCAGTCATTGTATACCACATCATGATCAGAGTAGACAACATCCGTTATTAAAAGATCGACTTGGAAGTAATTAGTTCAGGTAGCAGTAAATGAATCACCCGATTTACTTTCGACCGTTCGTTGGAGATTGGTTATTTGGAAACGAAAGGGAAACGAATCCCAGGAAAATTGAAAGTGCGTTCCGGGTCAGTCGATGCGAAGGGAGAAATGGGAGCCGAAGCATTAAAGATTTCAATTTTTCACGGGTGGCCGTTACAGCGCGTGATTGGTGAATCGGAAATGACCATTTCTCTCCACGACATTCTCTCGATACCTTTCCATGCATTCGACAGCTAATTCGTAAAAAAAGGAGATGTATGAGGATGTAAATGAAGTTCGAAACGTATCGGTTTTTCTGAAAGTTAAACGAGCTAACTTGTTCCAATGTTTTATGAAGCGTAAATTTTTCTAATTAGGAAAATAATTTACGTAGAATTAACTCGACTTTCGAAGCATATTTTATTTATGAAAGGTTTGGTCTGGAGTTCAATCGGCTAGGGTAGTTAAAAATACGGAAAATACTTTTTATGATTGATTTGAAAAGCCGAATTTTCCATAAAAAGCATTTTTTAACTTTCATTGATAACAAAGCAGATGGTTATATCTTTTGTGAATTTCTCTGTCTTGAATAGATTGGAAGATAAGCATAATATAACTTTTAAGTAAATACCGTAATTATATTTTGGAAGTTATAGTTATTGCATAAGTCTACAATTATCATTTTAATAAATAAAGAATTTGTATTACGTATATTTAGAGGGATTTATAAGTATATAGACACATGTTATCAGCTGGACCCTTGTACGTTTACTATCAGGATACTTTTGTATTACTAATGTTTAACTTAATATATCTAGATATAATCTACATTACATGCATGATAAGTATATTAAGACCAAATAAACTAGGTTTTGAAATTGGTTATTTAGATTTAAGGAAACGTTCTTAATTGAAATTCTTCTGAAGGAAAATTTCTTAATATTATTATTAAATATAGATAAACTAATCTGAGAACTTTAAACTAGCTTAAATGTTATTTAGTAAGGAGTAGTAAACATTTTCCCTAATAAAACAATACGAATCAAATGATATGACAATTTCAATGTTTCAAAGGAGTCTGATAAACATCACATGAATGGATTTTATAGATCGAGAGATAAAAGTGCTCATGGTTCTATGCATTCTGAATAAGACTATAAATCTATCAGGTGCATTCCAATACAATCGTGTTTCGTACTTTTATCTCACGGTACCTCATCTTGATTCGATGATATCTCAGTGGTTTGGACCACATGATCCTCCTGATAAGATACAGTGCAGTCAATGATAATTAGATATCGGAATTTAAAATTTATTACCATGTTTGATTATAAAAATATTTATGGCCCTATGGGCTAGGCTTTTGATTATATTATTATGTGTTTATCTTTTGTGTATTTCATTTTGATTCATGCACAAGAAGAAGCAGCCCACTATCTATGATTAGCTAATATCTCTGCCCAATATCTGAATAACAATTTTCCTTTATACAAAGACTATTAGAAAAAAAATTTATATTTTAAAACTTTATATATTGATTAGCGTAATAATAAATCATATAATTTTTTTGAAGTATTTTCCTTTATATTGACATATTTTTTAAAAGTTAACTTCCTTTCTAGAAATATTCAACTGTATTGCATTCGCGGGAAATTTATTTTTTCGTTTATTACGTTTTCTTGTTTCGTAGCTAGGCAACGGAATTACAGCTTATAGAATTAGTGATCATTATATTATTGTTTTCCTAAAACAGAAATGATTAAATAAACGATGTATTCTTAGTTGCTCCACATCAGTACTGTTTTTAATAGTTCTTGAAACGTAGCCTTGTATGATAAAAATTAGCGAAAAGTAACATAATGAACTATAACTTGATTATAACGTAGCAATTTGTACAAAATATATATATTTTTTTCAAAAGACAATGAATGGTGAAATATCTCTTTGTTCTTCGGGAATAAAGAAATGTAACATCAGATACGCGCGTTGGAAAGTTGAATTATTCTTAGGAGTAGAAAACAGGTGCATTTATTTCTTCGTAGATAATTTTTCCTTCTCAGACTTAGCGTGAGTGAAAATTCGAAGAATCAAAGTTTGTCGGTTTCTTCATTGAGTTACAATAATGGGAAATTTCCTATCCTGCAATTCCCATAAGGACTTTGGAGAGAGAGAAAACTTTCGAATAGAAATTTTCTCAACAGGGAGGTACTCGCTAACCGTGACCTTAACTTTGTACGAGCAAAGGTAATGGAATGCAAACCACGCTTAGCCTGGCTAGACTGCCCGTGTGTGTTCTCGCACTACTAAGGATTAGCAACCTACACATGAGACATTTTTACTTCCAAGAAAGCTGTGCGATTTCGAGCATGTTGGAATCATACTTCAAGGAAAGTCTTCACATGCAAAATAAGGTGGAGCACTTCCTTCTAGGGTCGTCCAAGTCTTTTTTTCTAGCTCTTTACCGGGTTTCGATATTCTTCGTACGAAATTCTCTACGTAAACGTGTAATTAATGGGCTTGTTGAGTATCGCAAACGTAGCACTTTTTATAGAGGAATTGGTTAGAAAGTTTAAGGGTAAAGTTGCAATAATAGAGGTAAGGATTAATTAGTAATTAAAGGAAGGAGTAAAAGGAGTTTTTTTATTACCACGATGAGGATTGGACTACCGGTAGGCTGTAAGCTTTGTGACAATGCGATACCTTTATCTTCATAAATAAGTAATATGTTTTGCAGCAATTAAAAAATGATTAAGTACCCGAAAAAAATACATTCATTATTCTTTGAAAATGATGGCACTTTATAATGTAAGGTTCTACGAAACTATTTAAAACTTAAAAAGAGTTGATGTACATATTTCGGAGGTTAGAAAAATAGGTAGTTTTTTGATCTTGTTGACGTCATTAACTTTGGCGTAATATAAGCTTTAAAGGTAAATTTAAAATCAAGATTAAATTACATTTTTGAAGGACAAATGAGAATCGTTTCGTATACAGAGTAGATCATATTTATACTCCGGAAACAGAATTTTTACCATAAGAAAAAATCTACGGAATTTTTTCCAAAAATTTTGAATGGAAATAATTTTAAAACGAGCCTGATGTTTTGTATAAATACCTGAAAATCTTCCTCATAAATTACTCATTCATATTTAAGTTGATCAAGCAAAAATAATTTCAAACTAATCATCAAAAATTTATGAGAGTATATAAAATTATAATATAATGTCGAACATACCTTCCGTTTTCCTCTAAATTGCTATACATGATATTTCTTCTCGGCTTTCTTAGTATGCGATGATATCTTTCCATCTCGAAACTCATAAAAGTAGGATACTGATCTTTGTAAGCGAATCCAGGTAGGATACTCCTGGTTTAATACTTTCACGTATATATACGACATATAAGTACGTTTTCCTCTAGATAATTGTCTATTATTATACATTTGAGGATTAGTATTATATTGTAACTACTTAGTGAATCATTACGCATCTTGAAATACGAGTTAATACCGTGTTGTAATTACGATGCTTTACCTATAATTGAAAAAATATTTATCGTAATATATCCAAGAAATTACATATCTACTCATTTCACTAAAATCATATGATAATTTGCCCACTGAATGTTTAATAAATGTTAAATTTTAACAATGAAACTTCCTTAAGATATATTGTATATAATTTTAGCACCTTTTTATGAATGTGCCGTACAGTGATGTAGCTATCATATCACTATTATTCTTATCTTTGTCTGCCTGTATTTTGAGAATGAGAATGTACGTTCATTTTTATTAACCGACCTCTTTCGTTTAATTTAAAAACTTAAGCTACATTAACCGAACCAGTCTTTTGCATAAACTTAATCCATTAATCGATCTGATATAAAAAATTCAATACATCCTGGTTTTTGGCATCGATTAGAGATTAAGATCGTTCCGCTATGACATTAGTTTATTGCATCAATAGACGACGCGCTTCAGCGATGAAATAAGTTGATTTAACAATCGACATAACACATTTGGAACAAAAAAGTCAATTTCTCCCAATCGAACGGCTGCAATATGACAATCCCTTCAGACACGTGCGACTGATTTCTATGGCAACCGTCTGACTCAAAAAAACAATAAAGTCCGCGAAGACAAATCCTCCGGAACGGTATTTGAAAAGGGAAAACAAGAGATATCCGAGGGAACGCCTTGACGGCAGAAAAGAAAGGGCAGATGTCGAAAAAATCAACTTGGGGTGATGAAAATTCAATCGCCGTAACGCATTCCCAAAGAGTCGCCGTTCGGTAATCCCTGTAGAGATAGGATTATGCGTTGGAAAAAAATGAAGGGCG
Organism: Pantala flavescens; assembly: GCA_020796165.1. Lineage (NCBI taxonomy): Eukaryota > Metazoa > Arthropoda > Insecta > Odonata > Libellulidae > Pantala > Pantala flavescens. Next base: position 15,385,038 of record CM036881.1, on the reverse strand, counting down.
ATGGGGCGAAACTGAAAACAAATAACGGGAGCGGAGCGGGGGAAAATGTAGTTTCGAAGTTTTCTCGGGCGCTGGTTGCAAGTTGGGAAATTAAAATGTCGTATTTCTCCCGGGCTGAAATAGACGTTGGGCCGCGTAGGCGTTCGGTATGTTCTGTAGGGTTTATTCGGAACAAAACAGGACTGGAAAGAATAGCTTTTACTCTTAAATATTATATTTATATCAGTTATATTTAGTTACAATCTCTCAGTATTTAATTATCATCATCTCATGGGTTTTCATACTGTTTAATTAAAGACAGAATGACAGTAACCGTATAAACAAAGTAGAGTAAACAGCTTCGGAACTTGGCGGGATTCATGTTCGATTGGGAAATTAAGTCTCCCGTTTTTTGCATGTGAAACGTCATGTTTATCGATTCAGGATTGCAAAATGAACGCTTTAAGAATAACGTTTGTTGCAATTTCTTTGCAGAAGAGTTATTTTAAGCCTAGTTTGGAATTAACTCGCTTTCAATCAACTGAAATCCTCTCGTGTACTTTCGCCAAATCAATCATCACGGAGTGAAAAAAGCCTTTTTGCTTTAGTATGGAGTTAAGTGATTGCTTAGCATCACTTCTACTCGAAAGCTCTTTAGAGAAATCAGTTCTTCACACGCTACGGTTTGCTATTCTTTTTGAGATTCTGCATCTTTGATAAAGTTCAGTCTTCCCAATATGTTTTAGTACTCTTTAGAGAAATCTATTTTCATATCTCTTAAGACCTTTTTTCTCACTCACTCAAAATATCTCGTTTATTTTTTATTGAAAATATCCAACACAATGTATAGCATTATAATATAGAAAGAGGAAATACATTGAACGATTTTTATCCATTCTTTTGTTTCCATGGTTCCCAAAATCACATATCCGATGAATTTGTCTAATTATTTTCATGAGTGGTAAAATTTTTATATAAAAGGTATTTGGTTTGGCTTTTGATTGATTGTATAGGATTCACTAATTCATACTTTATAAGTAAGTGTTTTGAATGAGCGAAAAACTATAAATTTGTTATAAAGTATACCCCTTTATATTTTGAGGAAAATCGTACGCGAAGATTTGTACGAATAGAATCTTTATAACAAGAATTAACAGCGATGTATATAAAATGCTTTTTTAAAGATTCATATACATTTCTGAATTAGTTGTTCATCTTTAACGTTTAATTTAGTAACCACCATAATATTGGTTTCAAAGATGGAACGTATATCTAGAAACAAAGAATAGACTTAAATTTACTTAGTACTAAAAATAGAAGTACTCGATAAAGAGAAGCATGCCGCCCTGCAAAATTGTACTACGAAGAGAAATAAAAGATGTCCAGTTTTACCTTTTCGATCATCAGCTGACAAATATTAAATTATTATCATTGATTGCGAAAATAATTACTTCCTTATGTTACTTGAATGCATGTAACGATTTTAAACAGCGATAAATATTCCGTTTGGGCAAAGGTATGAAGAATGTTATTCCAGGAAGAGAATTGCTGAAAAATAACCCACTAGACGTGCGTCGAGACAAAGAATGAATCAGCCTATTCTTCCACTTGGTGACAGATGTACTGAATACATACGACGCACTTGAGATGAGACAAGTATGAATATAAGAAGCGTAAATCATGAGGTTGCTTATCTCTCGATTGCATGCGAAATATTAAGTCAGAAGACTGGTTTGCACCTTCCCTGCGCCTCCAGTATCTGTTAGAATGATTGCGAAGCATGTTTGGGATCTTGAATTTTATCTTTCACGTTCCTTTCCTCTGAATAGAAAATTTCAAATTAAGGGCAGTGTTGTCACTGATTGAATTAAAGCTTTCTCTTGTTTATGTGTTGTGACTTACCAGTTGAATGGACTGGTATCTCTCCTATTTAATGCACTGCATCGAATGCGAATTGAAAATATCAAACTCAATCCTCTTAATTTTTAAATTTTAAAACTTGTTTAAAATATCTACTCGCCATTTTATTGATCAAACTTTTAGATATTTTCTGTCAAGATTGCTGTATATTTGTATTACAATTATGTGTATTGAGTATAGAAGTCATTTCTTTCATTAATATCTAATTTTAGAGTAATGCATTTCAGTTATGAGGAACTTTCCAAGCCTTAAAAAAATTCTTCGCTGATCATTAATGGAATGAAACATAAATAAAACAGTTAACAAAATTATCCAACTATGTCGTGTTTAGGGACCTTCACGGATCAATATAATATATTACATTATATAAGGAACTTAGCAAAAATCAAAGTTATACGTTCTATTATTTTAGATTGAATGTTTAAGAGATAGTCTTTTTTACTAAGAAATTGCCTATCATGTCTCTTTAAAGTTATTGAGTTGGAGGTTCGGCGGAGTAAGTTGTGCAATGTTTCTATATTCGGAATATAGGAAAGCCAAAGCTCATTTTCTACCCACGGGAAGATTTAAATAGCTTTACGTAACGTAGAGGTGTATAACAAAACACAATCTAAGCTGGAGAGAACAAAGACAGTAATTTATGCACCTAATTTTTGGTCTGACACATCGCCCTTCTCGGGATTAAAAATGCAAGAAAAAAGCGGTAAATAAAACACAAAAAATTCGGGACTGTGGATGACAAAGCGGAAGGAAATTCTTCTCGTAATCCTCGTTAGAATTTTTATACCCTCTGAAGCTGGCATTGCTTCAAAAGAAGGACTTAGATGGTGAAGATTAACGAATGAATTGCGTCATTAGGTACGATTCATCTCACGAGGAATCCTTAAAGAATATAATTAGCGCTCACGTGCGACAACCCTCCGTACGACCTCCAGGAGGTCACGCTTCGATTCCCAAGCGATGTTTACGATTGTCATAGCGACGTAAAAGTGAAACCCGCATGTGTTGTATTCATGGGGTTTCGAGCGTCGTTTGTCATGTCAGTGTTTCACTTTCACCTGCCATTACGCGTCCGTTATTCAAAGGAATGCGAGGAAAAAAAATCGAATGAAAACAGCGCGTCGTCATATTCAGTGTGGAAAGGAAGGTGTGAAATTTATTCATGTCCATTCCTCGCGTAATTGTTTACGAGTTGCTATCGCTCATCTGCTCTTTTGATGTTTGACTTGTTATCATACGCGTTGGAGATTGCTCATACAATTATGGGCCGAGCGCCATGGCAAGCAAACGTCCTGTTTAACTGAAAGTAAAGCGGGATTGCAGCAGTGGGTTCTTTGATTTGTGACTTCCATAGCCAACCGTGCACGCATCGTAAGAATTGAATCATAAAGAATTATTGTGACAGAATTTTTGATACGAAATTCTCATGTTCTTTTAGCTCCTGAAGAATAGAATATTCTTTGAAAGATGAAATGTTTACCAAACTTTGTTTCATCATCATATCATAAGGCGTACCATAGGTAGACAAAATAGGAAAACTTAGTGATTAGAGTTATCTCTAGTAATAATAATCAGATAAACTCTTCATAGTTGTGTTACCCCTTTTTATTTATTCCATTTTAGATATATTTATCAGAATATCAGACTTAACAATCCTTTCATTTTAATTTTACGAACTATTTCTATCTTGCTATTAAAATATATTTTATAGATTACTTCTATTTGGGAAAGGATATGTGGTTTATTGTAAAGAATGGTTTGCATTGGAAAATAAGATTTATCGAATAAGTTAGTCAGCTATTAAGAATACATGTCTGATTAAATGGTCTCATTGTTGTATGTAATAGTTGCCATTACAATTATTTTTATTAATACATGTAACGAAGACGTTTTTATCCAATGCAGTTCGTTTTATTAGAAATTATAGAATGTTATTAGAAATAATTATATGTTCAATTTTTGAATGAAATGACGCCAAGATAGATTTAAGCGAGGTAATTTTTTGTAATGAGTAAACCAAGCAAAGGGAAAATACTGATAGATTTTGTAATAGATTGAAATATTTTGATTCTTAGAACATTCCCTCATGTTACTTCACCGCAAGGTGGCAATTTTTTCTTTGTTACCGAAGTTTTGAATCATTCACCCCTGACGAAAGAGAATTCAAAAATCCCCTGTTTTGGTCTTAAAATTGCGGTTGCTTTCTGCCATGAGAAAGCTGTTTCGCTATTTTTCCTTTCTCACCAATCCTTCCTACGTTTCAGTGCGAGAGGTTTTACTCAACCATTCTAATTCATTTCAAACTTTTATGTAACTGATGTTGTAATAAAAGTAAAAGAATAGGTAACTCTTGTGAATGTTGCAGAAGTTCGTTCTGCATTACCGAACCCGAATCTGAGTGAAAGTTCTAAATTTTTGCATATAATAATCATTTATTATCCTATATGTCTACTTAAATATAAATTAAATTGTTTTGCCAAATCTATACTTCGGATTTATATGCATCATCATGTCTAACCAGTCTAATTGAGGAGTGTTCCTATACAATTCTATACGTTTATGAGGATTATAATTAGATACGGTTGACAAAATAATTATTATTTCCACATATAAAATACTACTTACCAAATTGGAAATTTTATGAGGCATCACTCCACTCGAAGATCTAGTGTACGTACGAAATTTGATATCTTTAACTGTAGATGTTTGACACTTCCAAAATTAGTTACGTTTTTAGCGAACTTGAAGATCAATAATTTACGATCTGTAAAATTGAAACTTTTGATACATTTTATGCTGTTACAATAACTTTCGTGCAGGCGTTTTTATTCTTAAAAAACAAACATGAGTGGCTAAATTCTTTATGTACCCAAACAAACTTATGATTGAAAATATGCATTATATAAACATTGATATTTATGAATTAGTCTGGGATGTATTTAATACTCGAAACAAACATTTGTTACCATTACCAGGTTGGTTGTTGTAAGTGTACATCTCGTATACAAAGAATTAAAAATAGAAACGATTAAGCTCACTATCAAAATTACCCTTATAATAGAAAAAGCCTTCATTCACAAATACATTCAAATTTATAGGTAACAGTAACCCACATATTGTGAGTTGGAGAATCAATAATTACTTTACGTATTGTTGAGTATTAATATCTGTTATTCTGTTTCATTTGGAGTACGATCATCTCCTCTTCCGGCGAAAATATTTACCTCCCTCGCCAATCTCCCTTCTCTTTATTTAAGGAGGGAAACAAAAGACTGGAGGGATCCGTGAGTCCACGTGACGTGCCTTCGAATGCGTAGGCGGATGTGCGATTGAATAGGCGGCCCACGATTCGCACTGCGTCATCGGTGCACGGCGGTAGGTGACTCTTCGGTAGCTTCCTTTTGAAGCTTCCGTCGCAAAAGGGGGGAATTTTTAAGCAAACAAGGGTATCCATGGAATCAAAGTTCGCATTGCGTTTGAAACCGATTCCACCCTCTGTACGGGAGATGCACTCAAAGCTCGCCCTTTTTAGTATAGGGTTCAACCCAGCGTCAGACGTGACCTTTTCTATCAAAATGCACTTCGTCACCTTAATTGGAATGTCAAGGTTGTTGCACGATTGCGATTATGTAAATGCTGATATTTCTTTAAATATTTATTTGTCTCAGAGTTTGCGTCGTTTGATGATTGTATTTTTTCTTATTCTCTAATTTTAATGATTTTTATTGATTATTTTCGTAAATAAAATGCTAATGTAATGTAAAAATGAAGTAGAATGATGTTTCTTGTAAATTATGCTGGGGTTCATTTAGCAACGTAAGAAAATTAACATTAGTTTATAGTTAATTTCACAGAAGAACGCGTCGTTTTGTGGAATTCCATCTCAAAAACAAACAAGAATAAGACGTAATCGTACATTTTCCACAATTTAATAAGTGAATTTAAATTGTGGAAAAAGTACGATTACGTCTTATTCTTTAGTGTTTTTGATTAGTTTATAGGTTTACTAGATTGTTATACTAGAATGTTACCCACGATGGAATGAAAATTTTCTTTGGCAGTACATGTACAATGTAGTTAATGCGTGTGATAATACAGTGTTTTAAGTCTCGAATCTCGATACTCAATAGTTCGATCTCTTCTTACTTTTGCAATTGAGTAAGTAAGAATATGAATAAAGTCTTTCAAACAAAATTTACTTTTTTATTCGGATTTCTCTTCAACCAGTCACCCCTAAAGAAACTCAGACTTCTAATAGAGATCTGTAAATCCTCAAGGGCATCTATTTTTCATTGTCTTGGTCAATGAATCGATAAGACCTTCAGAGCGTATCGTTGTGAATCAAAACACGATTCCTTGACGTATTAAGAGGGAGCTATTGCTTGACGAATCGCGCCTCTCAAGGGTAAGAAGGTGACCAGTGGGTATTCGTTTCCTAGGAGAAACTTAAACACAGCATCATCAACTTCGACGTTTTTACTTCTAATGAAAAAGAGCGTTTCCAATCGAGGAAAAGTTATGCTAACCTTCATTTACACGACCAATTCGAGTATAAAATATAAATGAACAAGCATTACTTTTACTTGAGGTACTTTCTGAAGAAGTTATTCGTTGTTAGTGAAGTTATTTTATGGAATCGAAGTTTATTAAGGAATGAGTAAGTTCATTAAAGTAATGAAGCTAAAGTAATCGAATGATTCCCGATACTGAGTGACTAAAAATATAAATTAATATATCTCTGAGAAAAAACAAGTAGAAATAATTAAAATATAAGATGGGTTAATATATAGAATCGAATAAAATAACTGTTTATGGTGGAAAAAAGAAAATTGTTAGGGAAACATGTAAATCTTAAATTTTCTGTCATTCCTAGAGATATTAAATCTATGATTTTTTATTAATAAATAACTAAATCGTCTTAAAATGGCAATTTATTATTCATAAAGACTATGAATAGTTTATAAATTTGGGTGTTAGAATAGGAAGTAAAAGTTTAGTAACTATACTAGGAATTCGAGAGAATCCTATTGAATGATTGAGTGTAATATCTCTCGTATAAAGCGATCTTCCTTAGTGAAGATTTATTTGTTGCTGATCTAGAGATGCTTTGGTTTGCAGGAAGTCATGTCACTCTGAATGATTGTGACCGTATTTCTGAATTACAGATTAGGTGCACTTTGCTTGCTTCACTTACATGCTTACTACGAATGAAAAACACTAGTAAGATTAAGAAAAGCAATTGCTTTTGTGATACTAAACGAATTCAAGTTAGGAGTGTCTTCGATTAAGATAGGCAAATGTTCGTCGTACGCCTCTAGAATAATTATGTACAACAACATACGCCAGAATTCAATGTCGGCAGGAGTGGCGGCTCTCTAAAGCGTTTAAACGTTGTGCGGAGTATGCAATGCTTTTCTTGATGGCGACGTAACAGATTTAAAAAATTACATAGCGTAAATAAACCATATATTTATTTGAGCCGTAAATTATTGGTGAAACGATAAGGTAACAGAAAAGAAGTATTTGGTCATCATCTTAGCTCATTTGGTTTAGGCGCAGTGCTAAAAAAAGTTTCTGGAGTTACTAACCTATGGGACACTGTTTTTACCACAAGGCAACGTCATCGGTCCGCTTCTCTTAATTATATACCTATTTTCATGTGACTTTTATGTATTCATACGTACGGAAACATGGAAGATAATACGATTAAAAGAATTAGCTCTCAGTCAATATTATTGGGAAAATCGGTTGTATAACTAAAATATTGCAAACTATTAAGTTATTAATTATATTTTACTCTAATTACTTATAGTTGTTCACGTATACCTTCAAGACAAATAATGGGGTCGAATTTAAAAAAATACAAGTGGAACTTCTTTGGAATCGCCTTAAGAATGGCTTTCTGATTCATAAATATTTGTCAAAAGCTTATTTATTTGTTTTGTTTTTCAATTATTTTACGATTGGAAGAATTTTTCGCTTATTGCGATATGGTTAAAACTGTCTGTTCAAACTGTCTTTTATCTCCTGATGAACTGAATTTTTTTCAATTGTCTTACCAGTGTGATAGAATGAGGAATTAATTTAATTTAATTAATAATAAGGGAAAAAATAAGATTTAGAGCTTGTTTGTAGTAATTGAAGTATAATTGAGTAACAAAATAACTGATAGATCATACTTCATACATCACACGTTTATTTCTCATCCTGTCATCTCTCTGTTATTGCAGACATTGCCTTACGCTGTTATGTTTGAACGTGTGAAAATTCGATTTATACCAGTTATCGCCTTATTCAAATCTATTTCCTTAATTCTTTTCTAGGTATTACAGAAGAAGCCAGACCTTATTTTCGTGCGTTTTGATCTTCCTCTTATCCAATCGCTTTCGTGTGACGTCAAGATGGAGTTTCTGTTATCTTCCTGCTACCTTTTTGTTTGCAGAAAATGGGATCAGATGGATTTTTTTGAGCGGTAGACAAACGCGAAGGTAAATCTTATTCTAGTCATTCCGTTTTCGAATATCTTTTTTTCTACTCTTCCAAAGTTGATCGTCTTCGATCGACGAACATTTCAGTAGCTACACTCAAATAGATTACGAACGAGTAATGGATGGCTTACGATAAGTTTGACCTCTTCTCTACTGCACCAAAGAGTTCAACTCGGCGTTGATCTTTTATTTCGCGAAATGGAATTAGGTAGGAAAATGGATCTGTCTGGTTGCTACGTAGTAGTTTTGAAAATAACTTACTTGGGATATGAATTGAGAAAGATATTTAAAAGAATATAATTATTTTTCAGGTAAGGAAAGGAATAGAAACATATCATACGTAAAATTAAGATAAATCGATCTTTAGGTATTTGAATTATGTATATATTATCTACGGTATACATAGTGAAGTATTATATTTAGTTAAATATGTATTATTTCTCTCTGAAAGCTATTCAGCTGAAGTACAGCCATATAGTATGTAACTTATTCGCTATTTTAAAGTAAAGCTATATATTATGGGTATATTTTTGAAGGTTCATAGATTTAATTACTGCATAGTATAAGAAAAAGTCTTGAAGAAGGAAACGAGAGTTGAAAAATAAAAAAAAAATCCCATCCCATCAGTTTATCGAAAGAAAATAATCTTTTCTCTCTCCAAAAATCTTGTATAATGAGACAAAAGGTACAATTACCTTTTAAAGAATTTTAATGTGTATAAATATCACGAGAATTATTTATTTCTCTTCTAGAAGTTTGTTTAGTAAAGTTTAGATTGTTCAAACACCGAGAGAAAGGATTATATTCTATATATAAATGGTTACTTTCAGCCCTTTGAACGTTCGGAATTGTTATACATTCAACTTTATTTTCTTGTTTGTTTATGGTTACAAAGTTTATGATTACTACACTGAATAATATCTGTTCACCTTACCGACAATATCTGTTGCAGTAAATCAAGCCAAGATGAGTCAATGTTTTGATACTCTGATTGAGAGTGTAATGAATTAGAATATGCAAAGTGGAGGGGATGCTTTTCCATATTTAAATACCCATCTTTGAATTAGCGTACGTAAAGTTGTTTTGTAACGAAGATAATGACTAATATTTCACTACGCTTCAGAGGGAGAATTTCTGTTTCCTCTCACGTTGATATCTGATGCAACTTAACGATACTCAATTGTCATTAGAAGATAGATCTTAAAGGTCACCCTTTCATCTCCCGATTAGATTCATTCTAGATAAAGTAGAATTTATTTTGCTGATATTTTCGGTGTTGTGTCTATCTTTTTGATCATAAGTAACATCCATTAATAAGAGATTTACTGCTTGTATTAATGTAGATGACTGAATAAGCCTTAGATTTAATAAAAATATATAAATTATGAAATAAGAATGAAAAATTTTGGTTTAATATTCTTAAAATTGACTTTCGTGTAAAGTTTAAGAAATATAAAATGATAAAATAAATAGGTTTAATATTTTAATTGATATTACATTATACATAAATTCGTGTTATAACCTGTCAATGATTCGGATAATTGCATATCCTTCCGTGTTAGCTGAATAATTTTTAAACATATATATGTACGTGTACATACATATATTTCTTCCTTATTATTGGGGGAATTAGGGAATTGGCATTCCCGTCTTCCATTTAATCTTAAATATGTACGTACTAAGTAAATAAAGTTGGGAAAATTTGATGTTAATATAAAATTTCAACTAGTTATAAAAAATAATTTCCATGAATTAAAAGCAAGCTCTAGATTATAATGTAAACTTAAAATAATATTCAATATCTAAATATATTAAAATTTTTGCATCGATAGAACATACATACATATAATGATTAATTTAACGAATGTTACTGTATTAATTTTTATTGAATATAATTGTAATACGTCACGTCACACGTAAAGGATATAGCTATAAAGAAGTTCTCAGCAACTCAAAAGGTTAGCAAACACAGACAATAATGGTTGGATAAAACGACACAAAGTTACGAATTCTCCGAATAAGATAAGGATATTGGCATTTCTCAATCAAAAGCTTTTTCGTTAGCAGCAAACATGAAAGGGGAAGGTATATCCGCGTTCCATTGCAATAAAAAGTCATGTAGCACCTTCGTTTAGAATGACGAATCAATCGATATATCCCTTTGAAAGCTTTGTCGTCAAGAGGAGTGATTGGATACGGTAGCCCGCTAATTTCATTCTTCCTCTTTAACCGAGTTTTCCAAAAACCTTTCTCTCTCTTTCTATTTCTTGCGTACGTCTTTTTGATTCCAATCATCTCGTCCTCTCTTTTCAATCGGTTTGTTTGGCACCGTTGTCAAGGGAAAGGGAAAAACGTCAGGAAAAGGTATCGAATCCAGAGATCAAAAGATTAAAGTGAGGAAAATGGGAAGGGTACACACAATACGATGATCCGTATTGGCTGCCTGCATTTGGGGTGTTCTTCTTCAATAGAACGATGGGTCCCTTAAACCTATGGCTGATGACAAAATACATCAATCCTTATTTGTTTATTGTGTGGTATTGATACTGATATGGAATACACTTTAAAGAGACATTCAACGAATCTAATAGCTTGTTCCCATTGGTCTATTACTAACTCGATTTGTGAGCAGGAATTAATCTAAGGAATAAAAAATAATGATAAAAATAAAAAAGAATAAATTATAAATAATAAGATAAATAAAATCAAAAATTTTTGTTGTTTCTCAACATGAAACTGAATAATACTAAATTTTACATTAAAGATTGAATCCTTATTTCCCCTTATAAATTTGTGAGTAATCTATTCGGAAAGGATGGAAACTGTATTAAAAATTTCATATTAAATAGAAAAAATTAGGCCGAGAAATTTATAATTATCTGAGGTATGATTTTAATATAAAAATTATTAATCGAAGATACCAAAGCTATATAATATATCCATAAACTAAAACTTATTGAGAAAAAAAAATCATTGTAGGTTTTCAGAAAAGGATATGTGAAGGCTGATAATAACGTTAATATTTATCTTTTTTTAATGTTTCAAATTCCGAATTCCAACGGGCAGTTCACGTTTTATTAGTTCTAAGCTTAGGCGGAAAATTTGATTCGTCTAGCTAATATGGATCTTTATGCGGAAAATGACCACTTTAAATGTAATCAAAAATACCCAGTGACCTAGTTCACAGGATCTCCACTTATCTGCAACAGTCAGCTGCTTATAAAGCTCTTCTTCCCATCATTTCACACCCTAGGATTGCGTGACTTGTATCTATAATGTGTATTAAACATTGCGCTCCTTCTCCTTAACGTTAAACTTTGTGGGGTATTATCGACTTCTATTTTAAGGGTTTAAATTTCATCGTCTATCTTTTGTTATGGGATACCATATACAAGCTAAATAAAAAAATTGGACCAGAAAAATTGCCTCTCATATTTCGTTATATCAATTCAAAAAGTCCTTTGTTGTCACGTACTGCTAAGCTTTTTATCTTGGGCTGCCACGCAGAAGATATTTTTAAAACACCTTTTTTAACGGCTCCTCACAAACTACTTCAAATATTAGTACGTAACTCCCAAAAAAGAAATTTCAGATTTCCCGATTTAAAAAAGTACTATTCTCATAAGTTTTTTGATATTATTCCTTATTTTTTATTTATTCAGGAGCTTTACATAATCGTAGCAGTTACTGTGAACTTAAATAAACTATTTATTGGGAAAATATAGGTTGATAGAGCAGGTGTTGGTTTTGTAATTGGTTATAAACGAAAAGATGAGAGAGAGAGAGATTTAGGAAAATTTTAGATATTTATTCAGATATTGATAAATAGTAGATGGATTAATAATTCAGTAGACTTCAAGTTGAGTGACATTAATCAAGGATATCGCAATGAGTATTTTCATCAAAACCTATCGCCAGAATCAGTCTTTAAATATATTTTAAAGATGGAATATTATTACTCCTTGAGTTAGAAATAGAAAACGCATGCTATGGTATGTATATATTTAGGCAAACCAAACTCTGCGTATAATATATAAAAATTTCATCATTTAGTAATAAATTTTACTGTTACCAAGCCTTCTGCATATAAATCTTCTATTAATTTCTATTAATGTAATATTCTATGTGAATATACGAGGCACGTAGTTAATAGGAAGGTATCATCGCTTTGTATGTCTAAAAATATCACATCTTTTGTGTATCCCTTCAATAATTCAGTTGCCCAATCCCCAATGTTGTTTACGAACTCCGTTGTTTGTCATCTATATTAATCATTTATAGATGAATCTATTAATTTTTCTAATTTGTGTGGTTAGTAAAACTATAGTCATAAAACCTGGTAATTGATTGGTTTTTAAAAGATATCCTCTTTAGGTTCGATCATAATTTATTAAGAAGAAATTGTGCTATTCTTGTTGGTCCAAATATTAATTCAGATATGTCTATCAATTAAAAGGGTATAATTTTTCTCCATAGAGTTTTAGGTTGTAAAAATAAATAACAGCAATTTTAGATCTTTTTAAGATGACTAAAATGATTTTATGCTCCCAAAATGTCAGCTACATAGCCAAAATATGTTGACAAAAATCTTGTCATGATTACCATCTCCCTTATCAGTGGGTAATATATTTGATGAAAATAGTTAAGCAAAGAGCATCAATTACTAACGGTATCTGACATTTAGTGATCGACGCCTATCATATTTCTGTAGAAATGTGTATTTAGATAAGGAAATGTCTGAATCAAGTCATGCTATAAAGGCCATGCAAGAAATATCTCAGATATGAATTCAGTTGCATAAAACAGGATAGAAATTGGATTAGGACAGTTATATAACCTTGTGCTTGATAAAGATATTTACATAGAATATCAGCCTTAGTTTTTAGAAGGGTTTTATTTAATTTGACAATGAAGCAGTTTCATCAAGTGTTGTTGAAATTCAGTTTCATCACTAGTTAACATCTTTTCAAATAAAATATGGTTATGTAAAAGTTATATTAACATCTTCAAACTATGTTATTAAATTATTTTCCGCTAGTTGAATTACTCAAGAAACAGCTAACCAAGTAGTTTTTGGAGTGATTTGTCATTAATTATGTTAACTGATGGCTGCATACCTCTGTTTGCATACAATTAAGATTTAGAATAAAATAAAACATGAATATCAAACTCCGTAGAACATTTAAATGTTTTTAGTTGCAGGGAATACATTTCACTCCCTTTTTGAGAAACTATTTATAAAGGTGAAATAATTTCTTTAAATCTTTTGTATATGAACACTTAAATACTTTTATTTTCTAGTATTTAATTCCTTTTAGTACTCTCTTTTTAATCAATATTTTTAGGTCATTGAAAGTTCTTACAAATATAATTTGAAAATAAAATTATCAATTAAAGTCTTCATAAGTTAATTAATTAATCAAAAGGCTATTTGAGTAACTTAATTGTATGCATATGTGACATTCACTGCTCGTGATGCATGGCTGGTTTGATGGTTTTAAATTTCTAGAAATGGACCTGAAAAGGGGGTATTTATGGAATATATAAAGTATTATAGGAGATATTTCATAACAATTATAAGTATTAGTGGAGAAAATTATCTGATAGCAATTGATCTATCATTGACAGATTATGTTTCCTTTGATAGTAATTGAAATTTTCAAAGCTTTCGTGATATCCTAGATCGAATTTTTTGCATTCTGACCTTCAAGTTTTTCGTACTCATTTACGAGTAATAAGTTGTGAAAATCTCTCCTTGGTGCTCAGCATTGAAGATATGCCAAGAGATAACGCAAGACATCTTTTCACTTCCCTGTCTCGGGTGACACTGGGATGATAACAGGTGAACGAAGTAAAAAGAATCTCCACGTTCTAAGAGAGATGCATCAAGAAATAGTGGCGCCATCTATTCATATGTATCTATTCCCCACACGCGCATGCGTGGAGATCTGATCTCCGTCTATTTAGACCTAATCTCGGTAAGAAGCTGTCTCTATCCTCTGCACACGGCCCCACCACACACCTCCTTCCCTCGCACAACATATGCTCCAAAAGCGCGAATTACAAAGCGAGTAACCATGGAGTCGACAATCACTGCGCAATTCTCAAGCCCCACTGAACCACCTATGGTTTCAGAATCTTTGGTGGCCAAGTATGTATCCATGTTCATCCTTGGTTTGATCCCTTTCATCTTAGGAATTCTTCCCTGGTTGGTACTTAACTTCTTGGGCCGCAAGAGCCATCGCTTTGCCTTCGACTCCCCCAGTGGCCGTCTGATTACCTCCCTCCTTCTTTGCTTCGGTGGAGGTGTTCTTCTTTGCACCACCTTCTTCCACATCCAACCAGAAGTACGAGAAAGCGTGGAGTACCTTCAGCAGATTGGGAAGCTACCAAGTCAGGAAACCCTGAGGCTACCAGAAGTTTTTCTCTTCCTTGGGTTCTTCTTCGTTTACCTGGTGGAAGAAACCGCCCATGCTTGGCTGCACGGGAGGGTTAGCGCTGAAGATGATGCCATGCACAGGACCGTTGGTGCCAGGAGGTGTTCTGGAGTCTCTGTAAGGTCGGACGTGTGCAGCAAGGAAGTATGCAGTACCATAGATTCCACTGTGGAGATGGTGTGCCCATCGCACGATCATGTTCACGTTGTTGGCGACACTGGAGGCGATCTGAGGTCATCCATCGGGGGTCTTTTGGCGGTACTGGCCCTGTCCTTCCACGCCGTGTTTGAGGGCCTGGCCGTCGGTCTGGAAGCTAAAGCAAGCAGCGTGTGGGTTCTGTGCGGAGCGGTAGCAGCACACAAGTTCGTCATTGCCTTCTGCGTGGGGATCGAACTAGCGACGGCCAGAACAAGGCCTCTACTTCTCGTTGCCTACGTCTTCACCTTTGCATTTGTCACACCTCTTGGAATAGGCATTGGCACAACACTCAGCGAGACTTCGGTGGAAATAGCTAGTTCTTCGGTGGAGGTTGTAATCCTCCAGGGAATGGCTTCTGGAACTCTCATCTACGTCGTGTTCTTCGAGGTTCTTCAGAGGGGTGTCCACAAGGATGAGACTCAGAATCAGTTGCTAGGAAGAATTTCCGGTTTGGCTCACCTGTTCGCTGTACTCTTCGGGTTCATGGTCATGTACGGACTGCAGAGTATCGGTGAGTACACCTCACGGTTTTACGAATATTTTCCAGTAGTGTACAGTAGTTTATATATCTGTTTATTGTATTCAATTACTATGTAATATTGCTACCCTCAAACATCGAATGATAGTTTATGCGTAAGAGATATTTTCTACATTCCAAGACATGTATTTTTTGTTCCATGAGTAGATTGCGTGTACTCTGAAATAGTTTTGCGAATTTTTCCTTTCAAAACATAAATATTTTTTCAAAAAAATTTAAGAATTAATATTTTTGCGTTCCAACATTACAACTTTTAGGTGCCAGATTATAATCTATTAAGTTCGGATTTTTATTCGTGTTCTTTTAAGATATATGCATTATTTATCTCTTAGGATTAAATCTGTATTAATATGATTTTGAAATTCGTAAAAGTATATCTATGCCGTAAGATGCTTACAATTTATTAATCCGGTATAAATGGATTTCATTGATAGCAGAATTTATTGCTTCAATGTACGTTCTTAGTATGACTTTTTCAGCCTCAGATTTCAAAGATAACCCATCAAAAGAGTGTTTTGTAATCTTTCAGAGATAAGAGACACCAGAACCAAGAACTAAGATTATTTGCCTCTCTTTATCAGACAAGGTAAATTGTTCTTCGATAGTATCTCTAGTATCTCTTTCGTGTGCGGAAAGATCCAAAAATAAATTTTATGAAATTGGCACACACAGTCTATCTAGAGCGTGGGTATAAATATGATTGTTCTATAACATTTCTTTGTCTTAGCTTGTGTAAAACATATTTTTATATTAATATTTAGTTTGATTAAGGGACGAAAATCATGCTTTATACAGGCATAGATAATTTACTCATTGATAATTCGAATGATACGATTTCGTGGACTTGGAGATGTAATGCGATTTATTTACATAACTTTAAAAGATGATTACGATGTTTAATGTTTATCGCGGTATTTTTTTGGATCGCTTATAAAACAGTTAGCCTTATCTTCAATTTCATTGGAGGTTCCTACTGTATTATGTTAATAGGTTTTATGTAAATTGTTGTCTTTGGTTACGATGATGTTCTTAAGCAATTGGAGAAAGTAGCTGAATGCTTGAACCTACTGTAGAGGTTATACAAAACATTTTCATCATTCTATGATGTGTAAAATCGAATGGTTAACTGTTCGATTTCTCATCGAATAGTTTACCATTTCAATACAAAATCGTTATACCAATGTTGATAACGAGGCATAATAGATAAATATCATTCGCTTTATCTCTGCACAGGTAACGACTCTGGAAAGAGGTCGCTCTGATATTTATATTTAAAGCGATAAAGATCAGGAAGGGTACCTTCGATAGGAGTACGTAACTAGGGCCAAAGCGGTTAGCGGCACATGTCTTCACTAAACCGTGTTATGTACCCTGACCGTCGTGTGTGCTAATGGACGTGTTCGCTAAGCAAACATGTCTGACCTCGGTGTACTTCGGCGAGCGATCTAAGTGCAAGAGCCAAGCGGATCGAGTACTTAAAGCATTAACGCGTTAAAGGATCGATTCCCAGATTTAATTACCCTTCTCCAACCTTCAGTTCGAAGCACTAGATCCAGAGCTTTATCAACCTGTAGGCGTTACTAAGGAAATGGATGCCTCACCTGTTGCTACCGATCTTCGACAAGCAGTTCTAACGCCTTTCAGACGAAGGGCTCGATTTATGGAGCCCTAACGGTTGCTGACTTTTTATCTTCGCCCGTAAACTAATCTATTTTTGTCGATGGACATCGTACACCTTTGTGATGTAGTCATTGGCAACCGATCACTGTTGCGGTGTATAGGAATTCGTGAGCTCTAAGGCAGCGTATTATAAGTTTTATTGAATGATAAAGTTGATAAGATTTTCCCTTATTCCACAGTTTTACGAAGTACTTTATTTTACAATGGCTTTCCTCGAAGTCACACGTGCCAATATCGGACATATATTAAGCGATTCTTATTTACGAGAAAAATTTGATTTAGATGTTTTGAGAAAAGGTAATCCACGTATAGGATTACGAATCAGAGGCGTACAACAGATGCATGAAATTCAGTTTACAAAAAGGTTAGATAAAACTCAATACTATAGAGAATTGGAAATTTCGTTGGTGACCTAGTCTTAGAATCAGATATTCTGTTGTCCTGAAAAATATTCTATACGTAGAATATTCTTCTATGTATACGAGCTACATAATCAACTTCTAGCATCTAATTTTCCATAATATTTTTGAGTGATTTTCTATAAGAAATAAAGATAAATTGAAATTGAAAGAAAGAAATGAAGTGTAACCTTTTAACTATATCTTTGGATCTTGAATTTTCATATAACCGGAGTTTCAAAGTTTAAATTTTTATCAGATAAGGATATGCACTGACCGTTAAATCTGATAAATAGAGTCTTTGAATTCTACTGAAATATTTATGTTGAAATGTAAGTGAATGATACAAAATTCGTTTACTTTTGTAAAATAGAGTAGAGAAGATGTAATTTTGTCTCTTTATCGATGTAATTGTATAAGATTGATGTTTTTTAATTTTATAAAAACATTTGGAGGGATACAGAGTTAATTTTTAAGGATTTGCTTCGAGTTTTAACTCATACCTTCTTCTTTCATCTGATTTAAAATTAATCCTACTTCATTTTTCTTTATTTATTCTTTTAAATCTGCATTCTATAAAATATGGCTTATGATAAACACAAACAGCATTCGATACAGCCAAGTAATTTATTTTTTGTTTCTTTTTACTCGTTCATTATGTGTGCAATAGCTTTATTCTTCTTCAGAATGTAATTAAATTCTGTTCATGTATGTACAAGCATAAATTAACGTTTGAATCCGTCAAAAAAAAAAACAAGAGATCGTTTAGCTTTGGATTGTCTCGTTTCGTATCAAAATCCGCCCGCATGCGTCGAATGCGTGGAAACTGTAAGCGTGATATCGGACTTCGAGCGACGTGTAATTAAATTCCAGTTAAAAACACGGGAATGTTTTGGATAAAAATCTCCAAAGGGTTGATGGTGGGGGAAAAGGAATTCCAGGGGTCGTCGGCCGTATAACAGAGGTGTACGGGATCAATAGAGTCTGCGGCGAAGAGGATTGAGTTGCCAGAAGAAGACACGCGGTATTTCCGTGACAGTGAACCTTATATCCTTACGTGAACGTATAACTTATACGGAAAAAGGTCGGGGGATAGAGCCATAAATATGCTCGGGAACTGTTTACTTCGTGAAGGAGCTACTTCTCCCGATTGTTGAACAAGGAGTGGATGTCGCGTTAGGAGAGTCGATTTGAATATTAGATGCACCTCCCGAAGAAGTACTGCTGAAGATGTTCCCATGGGGATGGGAAGTTGTCGGCGCTGAAGTCTCTCTCAGAGAGGCGATTATGTATTGTTTTGATCTGTCCTCCATGGGAGTTGCTCTATGTCTATGGGAGTTGCGACAGTTTGTTACTAACATATGTTTGGAACATATGTGTTTGGAACATCTTCATGGCTATATGCTTTATAATATTTAGTTTCTCGTATAATCACGATGGAGGAATTGTCTCATATACCTAAGTTATACTTAATCGATTGTATTATTCGATTATATAGGAGGGCCATGGAGCTTTGTTTTCAAAAATAGGAGTTCTGTTTCCGAAACGATTAGATTTATCTTTCTATAGAGTGAGATGTTTTTATCATAATACATCCAGAATTCCTGTATAGAGAAATATCTAACTGGGCAGAAGTCGAGAACTTAGATAAAAGTATCTGTTTTTATTACAGAGTCGCGAATTCCGAACAAAATAATTCCCATCCTCGATCCCGAATTTGATTGATGTTTCATTCATTACCGATTTGAAGTATTATGAAAACCATATTAGTTATTTTTTAAAGCTAATTAGCCGTGTAGAATCTATATTGTTTAAAATTGACATTAATGTGGAAAATATTCCGATCCTGCAATTTGATATTTCTTCTTTCGTATTAAAATTCATTCCGAAATTTAGTTTGAGTACGTATTATGGAGAAAGCTATACCCAGTGTGTATGTCATAATGTATTAATCTTATAAAGTTGGGTGAAAAATGGAGAATGTGCTCCCATTCCTAATAGAATACATATTAGTCATATTATCATACTGAAGTGAAAAGAATGTATTTTTAATCATCTTAATATGTCCCTTAAAATTTGTCAAATTCTTTTGAAAACATTTTTGCCATTCTCTGGTTCAGAGACGAGAAAATGTCCTTACTAGTGTCAACTGTCTCAAAGAAGCTATATCGGAAATGAAACATCAAAAATTTTATCAATCAGAGATAAAGAAATCATGATTATCAGTGTTCGAGAATGGGAAAAGTTTTCTTTTAAAATTCCTACCATTATTTTTCTGACTGCAACTGATAAGATCGAAGATTTCTTACATTTCTGTCGTCAGTTTTGTTTTTTAGTTTTTACTCGAGTTCCACTGATGTCTGATCTAAAGGAATCAAAGATTTTGTACATTTTTTCCTTATTTACGCACATTAAAATTTTCACCATTACTCCTCTCTCTAAGAACTCTCAAACGCATTCTTGCTTTTCTATTCTCTTTCAATTTCCATAATTGTTATTTATGTGTATAAATGTTGTTTGGAACTTATTACATGTAATTTATGTGTATCACTTATCTCTAACAAATTTTAAATGCGCTTTGGATCCAGTTTCGTATTTAAAGACGAATAAGTTTACGTATATAATACAAATATATTAATTGCTAGCCAAGCGCTCAATCTTATCGCAGCAAAGGTATAATAAACCTCAAAATTTATATTCTGACCTTATTTAGGGTAAACGATTAGGTAAGTGGTTCTACCATTATTCTATGATAATTGGACAATTTTACTTTATCCTTAAAATACTGCTTATGCTTGAAATGTGCTAATTATTTAGAACTTTCGGCGATTCATTATCATTTAGAGAAGATATTAAATATATAATAACATATTACGTAAATTTAGGGCGATATCTCTTTATCTGAAAATAATTGCTATGTAAACAAATTCCCAAACTAACTAAGTATTAAGAAATATTATTTAGAATATATAATGTGGAATTAGGTTAGAGAAGCAGATTATGCGATAAAACTATTATTCTAGGAAATCTACTACCTGTTTGTGATGAAATATGCCCCCAATAGACATACAGGCTTATTTTCAACTCAAGATAGGTGTTTTTGGAATTTGCGAATTTTACTTAATATGAAAGAAATTATACAATCTGATAGAGATTGAGTGAGTTTAGTCTCAATAAATATGAAAAACAAAATAGTAAAATATCTTGAGCTGTTTTCAGAACATTTAAACACTCCCATGCCTCTAATAAGTTATCCACTTTAGATCTCATCTGATCAAAACTTGACTATTAATTTTATTATAGGACTTAATAATTTAATTAAAATGTTTAAAAATTCTAAAATCCGTAATCTTTCTGTAATTTTCTGTATTAATTTTAATTCTGTAAATTAGAGGTACACGTTTTTGAACATTAACAATTATGCTTTGAGTCAACACAAACGTATGGATTAACCTTCTGTTTTAACCCTCAAACTGGAAGTTTTAGAAAATAACCCCAAAAACTGCCAGACGAGTCAACACACAAATATCACCCCTCCCAAGAAATCGGATTCTACCGAATGATGATAGGTTTCAATTTTACTCGTCTCGTTCAGATCTCAGGCTGTCATTCAATTCTCCGAATTTCTCTCTCCAGTTAACGAATGCCCAAAATAGCCTCTCTAATTAACGAGAAAGAGATCTAATCTATCGAGAATCTGATGTTTCACATTGGACCACTTTCTCCCAACCTTTTATTTTCACGATTGAATAAGAGAGAAAACGTCAACCTAATCTTTAAATTCGTTTGCGTAATTTCTTCATTTAACCGAAATCTCCTTTCATTTGGAATCAAATCAACAATGAAGGATAAGTTTAAGAAAGTGGGACCATGGTAACGTGGATAGAATGATTTTTAAACTTACGTAAAATTTCTCTAGGATTTTCTGAAAGATGAACGGAGCAAAAATACACAGATATACTGAACTTTCAAATATATGCACAAGATACACAGAGCTTTCAAATACCTATGAAAACATATCATTATCAGAAGAAAAAGAATAATAATTTTGAGCTCGTGATAATGGAAATTGAATGGGTGTTTTCAAAATTACGTGAATATTAAAGGTACAAGTTCCATTGTACATATTTTAACTCTCTCTATGCTACGGAGGCCTAATCGCGTGAAAGTCTTTCAGGAACTTTAACACGGGCATCAGCGATAAAACTTCGTTTGCGATGGAAAGGAGTTAAGTACTTCGGAATGAATATGCTTTAAAGGTTGTAGACCTAGAAATTTGCATAATAAAGTTTGCTCAAGATAACGTGGTAGAACTTATGCCGAGAACTTAGGTAGTTGCACCTTCCGTAAGAAACCTGTCTCATCTAATGGCTTGAGTTATGCTGAAATTTGGGTATTAGGTCCTTTTACATCGATTTATAAAAATTAATTGGATGGATTACTCTTATTTTTTTAATTAATCCTCAAGAATTAGCTTTTATTTTTGCAGTTCATTGTTGCATTGAATGGAAACGGGTGAATTATATTAAATGATATACAAAACATATTAATGGCGATCAGTTATTATGATATAAAAGATGAGTCTTAAAACTTAAATATTTTTTAAAAATTAAGAATACTTTATTTACATATATAGAAGTTCTCTTTCACTGGGCAGATTATGTACATGTACATCGGCATATATCTTATATTCTGAGTTTAATACAAATATTATGCCTGCTTTAAAATATACGTATTATTATTTTTATAGCACTGACAATTATCAACTTTGCAACTTCTTTTTAACAGCACAAAAACCACCCTTCTGCATTTGGTAGGAATTCAAAAAACTGATATCCTAGCCTTTTCGTAAACTGGTTAAATATCTTGTATCATTCTAAGTAAAAAAGAGTTCTATTTAAAGGGAAACTTTTTCGTAATTTAACTCATTCATTTTTGGCCAATTACATTACAACAATCACTATCAAACTAGCTTATTATAGCATTTCTTTTGGAGAAATCCAGCAGGCGTATAAGAGTATTTTAGTTACGCTTGCTTTTTCATCGTATTATTTGTGATAGGAATCTTCAAGAAGTGTTACAACACGAGAGTGTTGGCTCGTGATCATTGATATTTTCTGTAATTCCTGAGCTTCTTAAAAATTTACTCACATTTTCACCTAATGTATATTCTGATACATATCTTACGCTCAAGATAAATCTAGTAGGCATGTGATAAATTGTCCGTTTATTTCTTGAATATTGGCTCAAGTACACGAGAGCAAGGTTGTTTACTAGCAACGGCCTATTGCGATCGATTTTTTCTTCTTGTTTTTCTCACGTATAAATGCTTTTGTTTACGTTGTTTCTTAATGCTTAAATTTTAAATATTCTAAAGTTTCTTCTTCATTATCTAAAATATTTCTATTTACGGATCCATCTAGCAAAATATACGTAGTTAGAAAGGATTATCACAAAAATGTTTACGTATTTTTTTATATCGTGCTTTCACATTTTTTATCATATTATGAGAGATTCTGTCTGTATTAATATGTTCGTTTTTTGAAGGAAATTGAACTGTAACTAATATGAATGTAATGTAACATTAAGTTATAGTGGATGAAATGAAATTAATTGTTTGCTAGTTAGTTTTCTATTGATAAGTAATGTTTCTAATATTAAAAAAAACATTGGCTAGAGGCCTCAATATAACGGCATTCCATACTGAACAATTTTTCGTATGGCTTTTGCATAAATAAATGTCTCTTTGCAATACGTCTCTTTCGAAATATTCATCGAAACGTTGGGGCTCAATTTGTTAGACAGTGCGAACAGCGAACTTCAGAATTCATCCCAAAAAGGGATTAACATAAACTCCTCTTAGATCTTCTTAAGACTTCCCAAGGGAAGGCGAGACACGTTTTTCACACCCGAGGCGTACATCTTTCGAGTAGAATGGAGCAAAACCCACTGGGGTCGACGTTAGAGGCTTAGCGGGAAGCAAATGGAAGAAGGGGCAAGGACATGCCCCCCGCCTCACCTCAATCAGGTTTCGAGATATTGGACGAGTTAATTAGGAAGGGATGTTTAACAGTATACTCTCTTACGTGTGTGTGGAGAACCACGGTCTGTGAGGCGAAATTAAAGAAAGGAGGAGTATTGGAGAAGGTGGTGGATTTAAGTGAGAAATAGAATTTAAGACTAAGCAGGAGAGAATAGGATTAGGATGCAGGGATGATTAAATCTCAAAAGTGGTAAAGAACCTTGCGAAAGAAGGGTATTTACTTTGTGAAGCGGTTACGCAATATACTTTATAAGCCTCGAAGTTCTTTATTTACGCGCTTTAACAAGTTTCTTCGCCTTTAAATCCTCAGGTTCGAGTAGAGTTGTTCTTTTTCTTTGACTTGGATGGTATTAAAATGAATTGGTCTCTGGGGTGTGTTTCGTAATGTGTAATACTAATAATTGCTCGTAAATGTTTGTTCTGTTGTCTTATAGTTTTCTTACTGAAGTTTGATTAATTAGCTGATTATATTATTTAACCTCGTTTTAGAAAGGTTTAAGTATCACGCAAATGGATTCAAATACTCGAGATTATGATAATACTGCGATGATGATTTATGCATTATTTATTTTATCATCTGCGAGGTTTACACGTTAATCCTTTTATATTTTGATATAATAATATCCATATTACTTTTATGTTTATTATTCTTTTAACACCGAAGGGTTTGGAACAACAATAGATACCTCGCACCGAATGAGAATAGAATTTCGTAAAATGAATTAAGTTTTGACATTAGTGAAGATACTTATGGGCGAAAAAATTTATTTTATCATCTTCAGGGCTAATATATTCAGCTATTGTAAAATGGTTTTAAGAAAATAATGATTAAGTTCTGATTGACATTGAAATATAGATACTTAAAATGAAGACTGGTAATTTTTAATATAACTCGAGAGGTATTCTGAAGTTACATCAGTATATGACTCTAGTAAATATATTAAAATTATAATAGTATTTTATAAATCCATAACTCAAGTTGAATTTATTGAGCGAATATTTTCAGAATGAGAACAAATTTCAGCCATAATTTAGAACGAAGCAATAAATCATGACGTAGTGTGAGTGCATCGTTAGAATTAATAGCGAACGTATTTTACTCTATGATCGTGAACAGGATTTCAACGTATGCCCTTGAATGCTTAATTTCTAAGAGCGGAAATTAATTCCTGAAAGAAGCCAATGGCGTAGCGCTAGGATTATCAGCCATGCCTTTCATGGGATTCCGTGCTAAAATATACTGCCTTTTCCTCCGGGAATAGCCCCTTCGAACGCAACACGCCGTGCACTTCCGCACTTTATTTATGGCACACCCATTTATGTTTCTCTCTTCTCACTCGGTTGAATTTGAAGGTAATGCGAACGCGTAGAGGTGAGCTGTCAAGAAAGATTTATTATCCTAGTTATAACTTGTCGTGTTACTTAGCGTCGACGTGCTTTGAGTATCGTTTCCATGAATGCGGTTATGAAATGATGCATCAATTTAAATATATTGTTCCAAGAAGCAATTTATTCTAAGAAACGAGCCTTTACAAGTGCGTTAAGTATTGGTGAATTTTCTCTCTGTTCTAGCCTCTAAACTTTAGAGTAAAATATTCTCTGAAGTATTCTCAAATTTCCCTAAACCCACGCACCTACTTTGATCCAATTTTATTCCAAAAACTCTTTCTGAACCCCGTTTCCTTTAAAAAATAATAACTTAAATATAAATTAAGGTTATCGGTCATTAAATTGCTCCAATAAAACTTACATTTTTCAATAAAATAGTTAGTATTTTGACGTTTATAAATAATGCAGATAAAAATCTATACCTAAGGAGAAATTTATCTTTTTCTGAATGTAGTTTACCAAAAGTTTTGCTTCAATTTTTATCGATTAGCTATTTGTAAGTTTATTTCCAAACCTCGGACTCCGTATTTGTAAACCTGAATGTTGGAAAATATATCTTCCCAATTACTTTTGGTTTACTTACTTAAGAGCATTTAATTTTAGCTGAAAATGTAGAATAGGAATAGCTTTAAATTACATAAAGGTTCCAGTCCTAATATGTTATGATTATTCTAAATAGCATTCGATTATTTATTACCTTATCACAAAAAATAGGATAAAATTTATTCATAATGATGTATATATATATTTTATGCATATGTCATATTATTATTGGAATCGTGTAATTATTCGGTATATAAAAGGTATCTCAACTAACCAACAGTACCCGAAAAGGTAAACAGGTCGATTAAGATATTTTGGAATAGTTTTTCCTTGAGAATATAAGAATTTATCGGTAATATTTTAAATGAATGTTTCATGAATGCTTTAGCCGTGAATAGAGTATTGAAAGTAGTAAACGATGCAGAATGGAGTATGATAATCCGCTTCGGGAAGTTTGCGGAAACCAAGCCAATGGCGACACAAGAAACCGAGTCGAAATGATAAATGGATCCTATCAAATTTATCTCTATAGGGCCTACGTGACCAGGAGTCCATATGCTTGACGAGCAATCTGATTTTTTGCCAAGCCCATCCCAGGAGGATGGAGTAAAAAGCAAGGAGCCTTCGGATCTGGTTTCGACAGCCTTGGAAAGCAAACGGAAGTTCTATTAACGAAAATTCAGGGGTCGATACAGGACAAACATAAGCGAGCGTTCGTAGAGGAAAAGGAAAACTCCCAACCATCATTTCCTATGTATTTACGCAGTTCAAAGCAAAGCAAAAAGAAGAAACCAAACACAGAAACATCCAATAATATTTCGCGATATTATATCCAAAATAAATTCCAATTTTTGCCTATAGAGGGAAGATGTTTATGACTCAAATGGAAAAGGCAATCATAGATACGTTTATTCCAATATTTTATTTATTGACAAGGATATAGAAATGATTCATTTACAATAACACCGACAAGAAACCATATTATCTTTCGTGCTTAAACATCTTTTTTTACTCCTGCAAAATGAATGAATGAGGATGATATATTCACGAAAATTAATCGATACAATTTCTTGTAATAAGTATCATGAATAAATCGTGAAAGGTTGTTACTTATTAAGCGATTAAGTTATTTTTATAACAATCGAACAATTGTTTATCCATTTTAATTCTCTTAACTGTTACCTTTAAAAGCCGGTCGTAATTTTAGCCATACGCAACAATGCAATCTCATTAGTGAACCGCTGCTTTAAAATTTATCGCCATTCCAAACAAAGCGTACCTTTACATACCATTATCAAGTCGCCGGTGTTGAATATTCACTGCGCTCACATACCTTCTCCTCTGATATATATGCACTCTTGAATTAAATTTGAAAGTATTTTCACCTCTGGAGGGGATAATGAAACTTTTAACTCTTTTTTTATCGCGCCGATCTTGTTTTTTCATCAACGATTTTCCACTCGGTAAAAGTAAATGGCTACCGTTCGTTATATTAGTAACGTTAACGAAATATTAGTTGCACATATATTATTTTCTTCAAACACCCTTACTTTTATCTTTCTCTAATAAAAGTTATGATTATTATAATTGGAAAATAATCAATTAAATTATAATAGTACTAGACTAGTAATTTAATATTCTTTTAATTTAAAGAAAAAGAACAAAATTTGATTGTAGGTCGGTTATAGAAAGATTATTTGATCCTTTCTTAAAATGAGAAATATATCGATTATACATACCAATATATCAAATTGAAATATCTTGCAGTATATTATATGTACAATAAAAATTGGTTTGATATAAGTTGATATAATTTTTCGTAGCCTAGCAACGGTGAAATCGCTTCATTCTAATTTTCAGAGATTATGAAAAATCATTCCGCAATTTGCTTAAAATATATCTGCGTCATGAGTGATGCTTTGTTAGTAATACTTCAACAGCATTGAACGCCACCAACCGATGCATGGGAT
The DNA here is from genome assembly GCA_020796165.1 of Pantala flavescens. Taxonomy (NCBI): domain Eukaryota; kingdom Metazoa; phylum Arthropoda; class Insecta; order Odonata; family Libellulidae; genus Pantala; species Pantala flavescens. Next base: position 15,357,455 of record CM036881.1, on the reverse strand, counting down.
TATCGTTCTTCGTACCGAGTAAAAACATCCGTTGCTATTAACCTGATGCATAAACGCATTCAATATTGGTCTCCGGTGATTCGTTATTATACACGCACAGTGCACAAAGCTAATATACCCACTCTGTGCATCAAACCTATCAACTTCCATAAGCTAGCAAAACTTGATTAGTTCTACTGAGTAACTGGAACCGTATAACATTGAGGGTTGATGTTTTGGGATGCATAACTAACAGGATAAAAACACCGAATTCGTGCTGCGAAAATAATGTGGTGTAGTGTTTCACTAGTAGCTAAGTTAAATTGATTTGTAGATGAATTTAACGGAGAAATAGTAAATAATATTATAAGCGCTTGTTTATTACACCATTTGATTTTCTGCCTCATTTTACTGGATCAAATAGATAAGTAGTTAACGTTAGTACAAGGGTAAAAGTTATTATTTTTTATCAATATATTGAAGTAGAATTGCCCTTTTTACTTTTTCTTTATTATTAGTTAATTTTTCGAGTTTTTACCATACGGTACCAATTATAAATTTCCCTTTTTAAAAAGGAAACATATAAATAAAAACAACCGGTCAAGGAGATTTTGAGCAAAAATTATTGAATTTATAGAATTTGAAATTCTATCGAATTTACAGAACTTTTCCTCTCGCTATTCTAAATTAGGGAAATTTGTAGTTATCAGTGTTTAAAAATAAGTAACATCCTTTTTGTCATTAATTTAAAAATAAATTGCACATTTCGCATTGATTTCATTCTATTACAACTATACGAGTATATCGACAAATAATTGAATATACCTTATAATTTATAAATATATCAGCAATTACTTCTTTTAAGAACGTATAAATTGAGGAATACCTTAATTTTATATTAAAAATAAATGCTTAGACGTATTTCAAAATATCTTAGGTAAATTTATAAATTTAAAGCATCATTATTGATAATATTATCAGCAATTTTGTGAAGTATGTTTCTCTATCAATTTTTAATGGAAATGATTAATGGATATTATCATAACTATCTGTGATTGATGCTGAAATTAAGAAAATCATAAAAAAAGCATGTAGACAAAAAATACAAATATTGACAGGCAGCGCATAAAGAAAGAGAAGTGTGAGATATAACGTGATCGATCCTTAAAGAGTCAAATGGGGTGGAAGAGAAAGAGGATAGAACAAAAGCAACGACTTCATGGATAGGAAAGATTTGTAGGGAAAAGGATGGAGTCTGCTCCGAACGATCCAGACAGGCGGTTTTCACCTAAAACAGGAAAGCGAGGAACACCTGAGCCCCGTAAGAAATTACTTCCCTTGCATTACGCCTACGCGAGAAAAATTCGGGCGACATGGAGAACAGGAATGGACTTTCCAGAGGGATCAGTACGAAAAAGAACGAGTTTTTTGAAAAAAAGAGAGAAATACACCCTCCTACAATGACTTGATACCCTCGTATTCATTTTTTATGGGGTCGTATAACTTTCAGAAATATTAACGCTGCCTGATTAAAGTCGGGACGTGTTGGATTTTTTTTTATACTTTTGGTCTTTACGCGTTGACATCGTGTCGGACCGATGACGTGTTCTTATGACCAAGGGTCGATGAAAGTTTCCGAAATATACAAGTTTTATTTTGGGTTTTTTTTCTGAGCATAGTTTCCATGATTATTTGTCGTTTTAGTATGTTTTATGCTTAAATTATATTTTAGTTTAATTTTCATACTTTTTTTTGCTATGTAAGGTTGATAATATTTTATTTAATAGTGTTTTTTTAAATTAAAGTCGATCCGCATGATTTAATTCATTTTACTGTAAACAACGTGTTTATTTTATAGTCATTGGAAATGATTATTGCTAGCTGTGGGCAATATTTAGAATGATTCATATGAAACTTTTTTTTCTCCAATTTCAAATTCAGTTACATTTAATTTTAAACAGCGAGAACTTTGATACATATTTAATATAAAGCCTAATTTTTTATTATTCAGTACCCCATTTTCAAGTATTGTTTAAAGTTTGAAAGATAATTTCGTATGGCTAGGTTTATTAATTTCATTGTATGAAATATGGGTAAATAGCAAATATTTTGCTACGTATTATATTCTAACTATTTTTGGCTGTTGCAACTATAGGTTGTTCAACAAAATGTTCTACACATAGCGTATTTTCTCGTCATTTTCTATTCGATATTCAAGGACCTAAGAGAATTCAGCGAGTGTGTTCTAAGATGTTACTTTATTATTTATCATCTTTAAGTGTTACCCCTTACAAGTGAGAATATTGTCATTATTTTATATACATAATTATATCATAAAATTATATATTTTACTTCGCTTAATAGGTTTATTCTATACTGTTTTAATCTTTAGTGCATTAAAAGTTCAGAAAACCATAGCAACAAGTTAACAATGAACATATACTCTTCATTAATATGATTAAATAAATAACTTTGAAGAGCTTGAGTGTCTGTTAAATAAAGGTGTTTAGGAAGCATTCAACGCGAAGACAACCAATGGCAGGAGATATAATAGCATCCCAAGCGATGCCAACAGGATCGGATTGCAGAAGGAGACTGTCAAAGGATGACAACAAACGTTGTAGGACGCGTTATGAGAAAGGAAAAGAGATAGATGGGCCTGCCAAAACGACGGGAAAGAATAGGAACCTTTGAGAGGTTTTTAATGGATCGTTGTGATCACATGTAATGTATATCGAAACGTTTGTATTTATTTTATATTTTGTATTTTCTGAAATGTCAAGTGTTTTAGCCAAAACGAATGTGATCACCCAAGCAGGAGTAGGTTAAGAATGTTGCATCTTCTTGGTTATTAAAGTGCGAAACAAATATTATTATTAAATATTTAATAATACATATTTATATTAACTTAAATGCCACTGTATTCTGTTACGGTATTTCCAAAGAGCTGTTCGTTCCATTGATACATAAAATTAAAATGTGTAGCTTAATTTTTTCAGAGTATATGTTCAATTCAGTCGCGTTTACTGTAGTGAATCTACGATAGAAAGGAAAGACAGCTGTGATGAAATATTATATTTGAGTTTTTATGATCTTGTGTGTTATTATAATGAAGTTTAGTTCTTCTAAATATTTATTGTTCACAACTATATAGTGATCTTAATATATACGAAATTGATGATGAAAATCAAAGAAAAGTGATTGAATCGCAAAAATCATATTCATACATAAACATAGCACCTTTTACATTCACGAAAAATACCTCGTAAATCATCCAGTATGAATTGAATGTTGATTGTGGGGTGGATGAGTGTATAGCGGGGTAATTCTCATCCCCTTATGCTAAGGTGTGTTGATATGCATATACATATCACCAACGTGTTAACATACAGATCATCTAGAACAGGGGATGAAAGCTTTCAGGTCTGATGTCATGTTGCAAATTTAATAGGGGTAAACCAATCCACTCATCATCTCGTGCAAAGAGGGTCAGATGCGTGGGTGTATTCCAACCGATAGGGTTTCCTACGTGTAGATGGGAAGGAGAAAGAGCTGTCAGTGGGAACCAAGGCGACACTTTTTGAGCTCTACCAAACCTTCATCGCTTTACTCTCGTGGATAAAATAAAAGCACTTTCTCCGTCGCTTAGAACGTTTCCTGCGAAATGGAGATAGGGGGTGAAAATGTGATTTTAAAGAGATTTCTGAAAGATTTTGAGAGATTTTTACTCCGTGGAGGCAAGCAATCAAGTTATCTTGGTCGTGAGCGAAATTTCTGGGGAAGTAGAGGAATGAAAGGGTCTTCTATCGATGTATAGATACACATTCATGTTGTTATCAGTTCGCAGACATCTCATTTAGTATACGGAACAACATATGCATCTTCTTCTGTTCTCATCATGTTTTATAACAAAAATCAAATGATTAAGCCCGTGGTATGGGTAATGGAATTGTGATGGATAATGGTTTTTTGATTTTTAAGTCTTTAACGTGACAGATGTTGAACTAAGCTCTCTTTGTATTGTGATTAATTCTGTTATTATTTACCCAACTATTCTAATTAGATTCAGCGTACTGTCTAATTTACGAAGTGATATTCAAATTCAAGTACAACTGAAAATATTTATATACTAAATATGATGCATTATTTCCGTTTTTTTCTATTTTAATTTAAATATTTTATAGATAAATAAATAATTAAATATATACAGATATATATATATATAAATATCACAAAAATATATGATAATTAATAATGTTGTACAGCGAAGCATTATAAGTTGTTTAGTATCTCTTGGTTGAGTGTCAGTATTTGTAAGTTTAAAAATGGTATTCATCTCTTTATAAAGTATGTTTAGAATTTAAGGATGTTTAACGTATTCGTTTAAATTCTTACGATGTGCTCTATACAATTTGAACCTTTAGAATTATCATCTTGACTTTTATATACAGCAATATAGGAAAAGCGTATATCTAACTACGCTAAGTGTGTTGTTTATATATGCGGTATTATAAATTGTATTTTACATTCAGTATGAAAGAGAAAAAAGTTCTCATAACTACTTAATAAGAGGAACTATTTAATCAATTCTAAAAAGAGGTTAATTTTACATGGATATAAAACCATTTATCAGAGGTATATTTGTTGAATGCATTTATTAATGCGTTTTTAATTAGATGTATAAGAATTTTAAGGAAAGAATTTGATAGGACATAATGATACGCGTAAAAAAGGGACATCTCCGAATCATTTGAGTGATTCATTTTACGCCTGCATGTTATGCAGCCCACACTACTCTCAGTGGTTCCTATTTTGTCCGCTTCAGCGCTCCAGTCAGTTCACAAGCAAATCTTGAATATCAAACCGTATTATGCAACTAAACTTAGTGACTGAGAGTAACCAGAAGCACAAAAGCTGAAAGATACGAGAATGTTATATTTATACCTCACCGGAGGGTCTTCCTTCGTAAAAAGTCTCTCGAGTTTCGCGCGAATTTGGGGAAGAATCCCGGAAGCGTTATGCTCGATGTCTCACTCTGGGACACAATTCGTCCATTAATGCTTCGGAAATAATTAGACTCGCAAATGGAGGCTTTCAACGAATGAACGGAGCTATATCGAGTGTTTGCTGGATTCCAGTGGCTGCAGGCGAAATAATACGTCACTGGAAGTGTGACAAATGCATTCGGAATATTGACAAACGGATCGTTTTCTGTTCAATCGCTCTGCGCGTTTTAACCAATCGGAAGCGCTTAAAGGGAATTTTTTTCGCGCGGAATTTTGCTTGGATACGGAGCTGTGATTGGAGAGATTCGATAGACTTTGTTGATTGAACAAAATGAGGACTATTGGACTGTTCGATGTCGACTACTAAATCCTTCGGTAGTAATTGTTAGAAACACAACCTGTTACCATGTTAACCTGCGCATTAGACCAATCTAGGGCCTTGTTGCAGAGTGTTTAGTGTGTGTAGTAATGCTTCGTAACTAACGTTACGTTTGGTAGAATTTCTCGTTGATTAGCGTATTGTAAATGCAATACGACTTCTCCTTGTCTAGTATCTGAACTTTAATATAAGGTTGCAACCTTGAAGTTGATTTTCTATATAATACGTATTATTCTTATGAAGCATTATTTCAGTTGAATTTATTAAAGTTTCATTATTCCTTCTTCCAGAAGCCTAATGCGAAAAAATTTAGGACAAATTCAGCCATTTTACCATTTTTATTGTCATATTATTATAGTATTGCTTTGTTTTATTCATAGTACTTCAAGTATAGAAAATTCAACACGACATCAAAAAATGAAAATATTTCGTATAATGAAACTACTTTGAAATACATCGCGTACAGCGAGAACAAAATATTTAAGATTGCGGGTCTATAAGGATGGGTTAATAAGTGTGTCATTGCAGTAAATTTTGTATATATACCCTTTGCTTTTTAAGTGTTATTCATTATTGAATTCTTTAGGAGATTTGAAAGTTGCTTTCTATCTTTTTGATTACTTACGTTTATTTGAAAATGAAATGTGTGTTGCTGCATTTAGCATATGTATAAAAAGTTGATTTATTTATTTAATGAAGTTCCATCGCAATTAGGTCGCTGACCAGGTGGCAACAGTTGTTGGGTGATTGAATAAAACAAACTGTCCGACATTCGTCCTAAATCGTTACGGAAACCCTCCAAGAAAACCTCCCGCAGACAGAAAAAGTTTTCAACTTTCATGAATTACAAGCTGAATATATATTGAATATATGAATATATCCCAAAATTCCTTCCGATAAAAGAATTATCGCCCCCGGGTGGGCTCGAACCACCAACCTTTCGGTTAACAGCCGAACGCGCTAGCCGATTGCGCTACGGAGGCCTTGTATTAGTGAGCATATACGTTATAATTTTTATTAAAGTGTTGTAACTATTGATGAACTTCCTTTGTCCCTTACTTTATGCTCTAAATTGAGTTTTTTCATCTTATCGAGATAGAAAGTTGGATTTATTTGTGGAAAAAAATCCTGATTCCTTATCCTGATAGGAATTGACACTATAGGTGCTACCATTCCGTTGAGTTTAACTTTAGGAGTAATATAAATGCGATTTAATTTTCATCCTGAAAGACATTGTTGAAAAATAATACCAAAAATCAAGGTCATGCATTCCAAAGTTCGTTTCTCATTGAAGTTTCGGTTTCAAAATAGTTTCCGTTTTATTTATTATTGAAATTTATCTTGTTACTTGCCAATTCTTGCCTTCAATGGAAATATTATAATATTTGAAAATTTGCAAACAAATACATTTTTATCGTCACTTTAACTTACGCTTGTTAGACTAGAACATAAGCAAAATTTAATAATAAAACTTTGAGAAAGCAAGATTTGATTGTGCTATTAAAAATATTCGATCATAATCATTTAATTGGCAACTTTTTTGTGGTAGAATTTCACAAACTCTTTCTTAGAAATACATAAACACGAGAATAATTACTAAATTTGAGACTGTTGATTATACAGAATATTCTTGAAATAGTTTCGATCATATCAGTACGTATTGAAATTATTTCAAACAGTTGGACGAAAAAGAAATGCCAAATGATTCCTTAATAAGACTCTACAAACAAGATAATAAGATAAGATGCATTTTGGAGAACGATTTGAGTGATTGAATACTCGAAGATAAACTGGGGTTTCGATGTGATTAATGGAGTAGCATTGTTCTGTAATTCAGTTACAGCGAAACGGGCTTTAGACGTGGCAGCTCTTTCTCGTGGAAAGGAGCTACAGCAGTGGAAGGTTGAAATCGATTGTCGTGGACATAAACGTCACGGGTCCATTAGTAACCATAGCAGTAATTATCATCCATTGGTCAGAGGGAAAATGATAAAAGACTCGACTCTACCCTTTAAAATCATTGAGCGGTTTCGTGAGGTGAGACTCATCTCTCGCTGCCATTTTTTCATCGCTGGGAATGGCAAAACACTGCTATACACACACCTCTCTCCTTTCACCACAGTGGGGATGTCTCGTCTTTTCTAAAGTTAGACACAAATGGAATGTTACGTTCTCCTTGTTTGTGAATGATGAGAGGGGCATTAAAGATGACAAGCTCGTCGACTGTTGGAATGCTCCCGTTTCTTGACGTAATTTTAAATTTGCTGGATTTTCTCTCATATGATTCGCTCCCTTAAAAATTAGGGATGTATCTTTAATATTAGAGTTCACGATGGAATGGAGTAAATTTTACTGGATGTATATTCATGGAAGTTTTAGTGATCAACAAAAATACTACTTAACTATTCTAAAATTTTAATAAGTATATAGATTTTTAATACTGCACTTTTATCGCACTTCTTTAAAAAGTTGCGTGCATGATAGTTGAAGTTGATGAACGACAAATATTGCTTCAGATGTCGTCAAGGTCATCAAGGAATTTTTGTTTGCTAAAATTTTAATGTGCTGCGCATGTTTCAATCATCATGTTTGCGGGAATCCATTTATCGGAGTGTGAAAATTCAAGTACTGATTCAATTAACTATTCTGAAGTGTGTTTAGAGTATGTGATTTAAGGCGCCATAGATCTCATAAACATTTTCGTTTAAATAGTGTTTTTTTGTAGCTTTAATAGCAATTTTATGGATCATAAATGTCTTTGTTATGATCATGGAGTTTTGGATTGCTCGCAACGTAGAGTGATTTTATGACAATAATTATTAATTAGACAAAATGATCTTAAAGACGAATCGTGATGGCGATAACAATCATTGATTAAGTAATAAACAAAGATCAGATGATGGAACGGATGCAATGGATAAATGAGGCAGAAAAATATTACATGCGACTCGTACTAGATCAGGTCGAGAAAAGATCGAATCTAATAAATACGATATTTTCTATATTTTATATATTTTCTACATTATATAAATATATATTATAAATCGTCCTATTTCTGTATACATATATATATATGGCCACATATTGAGGTAGTTAATCATGCAGTCAATCTTCGGCTGGCTAATATGTACGTAACGTACTGTAGAAGTTGTAATTTGTTGAAACTCAGTTACAATATTAAGGGAACTATAAATAGAAATTTTTCCTAGTAACGATATTTCTCATCTTACGAAACTTCTATTAATTGTTGGTACTTAATCTTGAAGGATTTTATCCCTTGCCTTCGACATTATTTCTCTGTAAATAGTTATGTTTTCATCATATTTTACTGTATTTTTATTCCAATTTTTAATAGGAATATCAATGTACTTAAATAAAAAATTCTACAAGGTTATCAATTAAATTATATATCTTAATGGAAAAGAAGTTAAGTTTAAATGCTTTTCATATTCCTATGGATTTTTATTGCTGTCGAGTATTACATATATTTATTGGAAATCTTTTCTATCAGTATAACCTCAAAATTATTTTAATATATCCACAAATAGACATTCAAAATACTTAAGAAGCAAGATTGTCTCAATATTACGCGTCACTCGGCGAATATTTAAGTTCTTAGCGTAATAATTTCAGCAATAATCTTTAACTGGATTTCATCGCAAGAATCCATAAAAAAAACACCGACACAGAAACCTTTCACTCACGACATCTCCCCGAAATCCAATCCGCAAAACCATCTTCATCATCGTCGTATAAAAAGTACAAACACTTCGTCAAACAATAACGCAGCGAAATGTTTGACGTAACAGGAGATCGTGGAACAATAACGCATCGGAATGTTTGACGTAACAGAAGATGGTGGGCGATAGAGTTTTATTTCCTCAATGGAAGCGATTATTTGGCGAGTTCGCCTTGAAAAAAACTTCCGTGGGAAGATGCACACAGCGATAGAGATTGCTTCCATCGGTAGAAAAAAGGGAATTGAAGAAACAGAAGAGATTCGGTGGTGCCTTCTTACGTTTTCCAAATAGGGAGAACCCTCCAGGGGGGGAGGACAACGCCCCCCACCTTTTTAGAGGGTACCCACCTGCTCCCTCCAGGGCAGAAAACATCTTGAAATTTTCACGAAATCGCTACTCTTCCTCAAGCCTTCATTGTCCTTTTCTTCTGTTCTCATGCAGCTCCATTTCCTCCCTGGGTTTTTTTTAATTCTTTCCCATTCACCCTTTCCCACACATTTTTCCGATTTTATTTTTATTTTCCGTCGGCTTGAAAGGCGTGGGTGGATGATCTCTTGGGAAGTTATTGAATCTTTTTCGATAATCGGGGAGATGAAGAGGATATGGCTGTTTTAAATACCGGTAGAGGGAGCCTTTGCGCAGGTTTCTATCACCGCTATTTTGCCTCGGGTTCGAATTTGTTTTTTTTTTAAAGGATTTTCCCATCTAAAATGATCGGTTTCGGTTTGGGAGAGGATTAAGGAACGTGTGTAATGGAGCTTCTATAGTGCTTTATCAAGATCCTCTTCCATGAGATTTGAATTATATTTTAAAGAACTACGTCCTTTTCCATCGTTTAGTATCATACCATAAACGTTTCTCAGTTTTTAAGGACATTTATTCTCTATATAACGTGGCTAAGCCTAGCTCAACAAAAACTATATGAAAGGTTAACTTATATGTTAATTTATTTATTTCATATCTTAAGATAAATATTTTGATGTTCTGGCCTTTCAATAAACGTGGCCATATAATCTACATTCCTTCCATGATAAAATGCATAGTATATTATTGCTTTTCAAGCATGATTTTCAATAAATAATAGCAGTTAATTTTAAGGCAGAAGGATATGGTACTTTGAAATACTAATATATGCGAAGGCACGTGAAATTTAATCATGCAAAACAGTACAGAGCGTTTGCTAAAGTTTATTTCCTAAATAGTATTTGTTAGAACACTAATAAACGGTTCTAGAATATTATGAGGGTTTAAAGTTTCATGACTATAAAACATTATAAATAAAATCTTTTTAAGATGAGTATAGTATTTAATAGTAGAACAAGTACCATAGACGATTGAAATGGAAGATGTTTAGAAATGCTTAGAAATTGTCCCTTTTTTGGTAATTATAATTCTACCATTGTGTTAGGAAAATAATAAAATGTTTAAATTAACCTTATATATCAGTTATTTCTTCAATGCAGAATTTCTCTCAGCTTACATAACGTCATCAGACGCTCCTAAAAATAATTATTTATGCCCATTATACAGCCTGTCTCCGATTCAATCTATGAATTTTCTCCGTCTGTTACCACCCTTTGATAACGGTCTCTTCTCTTTGTAAATGACCCTTAGGACATAATGTAGACAAAAATGATGGACGAACGTTGGAACATAAGAAGAACGTATTCTGAGAAAAGTAAAAAAATATTTTATATTTCCACGATTCTAGGGTTTTTTATTTACAGTAAAAATGCATCGAAAACATCAAAAGAACCTGTCTAGACAGAAATTTATTATTTTCTCGTTCCTTGCATTCTCTAAGTGCGCGCAAAGGAAGATCAAATTCTTTGATCTAAAATTTTATAGAAAGAGTGATTGAAGGGGCATTTTAATTATCGTCACATGGAAAAAGATGCTGGTTGCATGAAACTCACATGCAACAAATTGGAAGTAATGGAAATGGTAAAATTGAAATTATTCCTGAAATTCAACTATATACTCTCAAATCTATAATCTTTATAATATAACATTAGGTAATAGTTTAATAGTAATAACTATCCTTTGTAATGGATCGATAATTCACTACAGATCTATAATATATATATATATATATATAATCTGTAATAAAACGGTTTACTTTCATTTTCGTATGATTCTTTACGTATACGTTTATAATGGAGAGTTATTTCATGAAAATTTTTCCTTTTCTCAATATAAATGAATCGTTTGAGCCATAATTGTATCTTCTTGAAGTAGTATTAAAATAATTCAATACATGAGTATTATTTATAATATCGATTTTACTCTAATAATATAAAGATAATATTCATTTATGAAGATTGAAAAATTATTTTAATTTTTACTTTTTAATTGAGATACCTTGTAGCTTCTTGTCTTACCATTTTATATACATATTTCTGAATTTGTTTCGTAATTATTACGCAAATATCTAGCTATTTTGTTGAAATTTTCTGCAGCAAAAAATCTCTATACAATTAAAATTCTTCGTATTTTAACATCTCTTAAACTTTCCATAGTAACAGATTGATTTTCCAATACCTGATTAACTTTATTTCAACGGATCACGAATCCTCCTTGGGTCACACCTCCCTTTTACCTGCAGCATGGGGAAGAGTATTCTGCAACGCATAGCAAAGGAATCGTGAATGTAAAAGAGCAAAGGGTCTAAACCACGGAAGGTCCCTGTTTCATGCTCGAACAGCGCTAAAAGAGAAAAGCTACGCATGGAATTCCCAAGTACGGTTAGAATATCGGCAAAATCGAGGTTTCATTAAAATTTCGCGTCTCACCGGAGGACCGTGTCGTTATGCGACCGAGGGATGCCGACGACACGTTCCCAATCGATAACTACGCCCGTATCAAACACGTCCCGTTGCGACGCACTGCATGACGGGCTACTTACGTTACTTATCGACTGATTTCACTCACTTTACGTCCACACGTCTGGTTTTGATCATACACCGACAGTTTGATATCCATCCATCCATAACTGGGAGTCGAAGATGCTGATTTGATTTAACGTGAGATAATAATACCTATATACGGTACCGCCATCGTTAGCGATGGAGTTGATTTTCAATGAGATTCAGGATTCTTTTTACAAAGGCTGTTTGTTTGGAATGTGTTTTAATTGCGAAGAATTAGCGATGCTAATTAACCCAACGGTAACAATCGGAAAGATGCGGATAAATTCCAACTGGTTGTGCATTTATTCTGAATAAGATAGTAAATGCAAGAACCGATGCAAAATTTATATTTTTGTGGTTAAATATTTACATTTTAGTATTATATTCTGGTTAATTTTTTGATAGCCAATACTTAAGTTCTGTTATACACCTATCCTTTTCGTTTTTGTATGATTACGCAGTTAAGGTATCTTTAAATTAAGACACAATCAATTTTTATTTAAGAGCCTAGTTACTATGCCCTTTTTACTTTTAAAAATTAAAAGAATTAAAAACTTTTGCTGAACATAAAACTTATAAACCATAAGATTGTAATGTAACTATTTCTTTACTCAAATAATATATATGCATAACTTTAAATTAAGATGAAACAGTCTGTAGTTTATCTTATTGCAAATACTCATTCATATAACTCAAAACCTTTTGCCTATACATGTGTAATTATATATAAGCTCTAATACAAATACAACGTCAAGGACTTCAATTTATTTCTTACATTCGGAGTAAAGTACGTTTCATATTTCTCATTTTTTGATCATCTAAGAAATTAATACTAGAGTTTACTGAAATTATTATTGTAATAGTGAATTATGAGGAATGATTTCACATCCGTAAAAAAGAACTGGCTATTTATTCTCTAACTCGGAAGTTATCATGCAAAGATATGTAGCACAGTAGCTTGATGAAGTTAACACTTTGGAGGTCTCCCATCTCATTCCGCAATCTATCCACGAGCTCTTTTTTCCTTTTTTCTTAACGATTCCATTGATACCGTTTGCACACGTGCGTGAATCGAAGGTCAGGGAAAATAAGGTGAGAATTCTTTCTTTAGTTCAGCAGCAGACTCTGTAAGCCAGTAAGTTGGTAGATTTGCTTTTTTAAAGTTAGAATTAAATTAAATATTCGAATAATCTAATTGGAGAAGTATGGAATCTAATTGTTTAAATCCATCAACAATAATATTACCTTAATTTTCATTTATTATCGTCTTATATTCATCCCATAAACTTAAGGATATAAAAGTAAGAAAGACTAATTTAGTTACTATTAAAGACAATGAAAATATAAATGCAAGCTTACAGTATAGAGAGGAAGAAATTACGTTATTATTTCATATAGTATCATTAGTGTGAATGATACGACATTCGAAATTATAAGATATTAATCGCTTATATCATATTTTGTTTATTTTACGTATCTTTTCTATCAAATATAAATATTATAAATTAATATTGTTATATATATTAAAAATTTCATTTATATACGTTCGAAATCATTTGCTCTTTATTATATATTCAACAGGAACCACCGTAATTTCTATATGATTATCTTAATTAAGCGTCAACTTTAAAATCGATAATTATGGAGCCATCTAAACATGAGCTCATTGAGATAGTTGTACGGAAAACGCATCGCATCTGTTCAAAGCAAAATAAAAAGACCCAAATAAGTCGAAATTGGGCGTAAACAGCTACTTATTTTGGAAAATAACCTCCATAACAGGGCGCTCCATTAAACGTTTGGAATGTGGGATATTTAGAATGGGATCGTAACTCTTTTGCGGGTGATAACGTTTTATTGCTCCGAAAAAAGGACAGCGAGCGAAATTAACTGAATAACGGAGGAAAGCTGATATGCATATTGGAACGTGGGTGTGGAAAATGAGTCGTTTTTTTATTCTTAATGTTGAATTAGTCGGCTTTGTTGCAGAATGGGTAGTAGGAGTATGTGTATTCGATGGTTTGACTTCAAAGTTTATCGTGGGAATGATTTGAATCGAGATATTTAGCGATTCAGAAGTTTAAGATGGAAATTATAAAGCTAGATAACTTTCACCTAATGTTGTAATTGTTATTAAGTTTTAGGTAAGAGTGAATTGAAACAATTAACTGAATACTGTCTTGAAAGTTAAGCCATGGTCTAATATTTTTATTCAACTATTTAAGAGCAAAATTGTTATGAATTTTAAGGATGAAAAGTAGGTTTTGCAGTGTTAGTGAAAGGTATATGTCTGCAGGTAATAATACTTATGATTAAGTCACCTTTTTTAATTAAATATTATCCCTAATTAAAGGCAGAATGTGTTTTCCTCGAGTGAAATGTGGTATTGATTTCTTTATAATCCTTTCAAGATAACTTCTGTGGCGAAAATACGACCCTTTTGTGAGATCAGTTCCTTAATTTAGATAACATTTTGTAATTTAGATTTTATTTGATTTCTCTTCAAGATTGTCGTTTGACTTATCTTATTTGGGAGAGCTTAATTCCCTTTTCTGAAATTTTTTATGGATTTTGCTCAAATGTTTGTCATATTTAATAGTCTGTATTTAATTACGTCTATTCAAAGTAATTGTTTGGTTTAGTCACGGTACTCACTCATGGGTTTCCAAGAAAGTGGTTATGGTAGATTAGCAGTAAAGCATTCTCAAATTGTCCGTTATTGTTCGATTCGTCAGCATACAATAATCGGTATTGCTGGTGCATATTTGTGATTTAATGCTGGAAAAACGCTATAGAATGTTTACTCTTGTACAAGGACAGGTTCTTGCTTCTGTAAAAACTAACAAAAAAAAATTTTATGAAGTAACCTTGGTGGTTTTAGCATTTTTTCCTTGCGAACAATATGCGATAGTAACCAATCTGGAATGCATTGTATTTGTCCTTTACACTTTGGTTATTTCGAAAGGGGAAAACCGGAAAAATTTCTATAATGGTTTTCTGATGTCAAATTATGTTCATTATGACTTATAATTAATTATAGTTGAAGTATTTCTTTGTAAAAATTCCCTTTTGAATAAAAATTGGAATTAAGTTTGTAAAAAGCTTAGTCGTTAAACAAGAACATCCTACTCCCGACAGGAAACTCTTAATTAACCATTGTTTGGTGTGAATATGCATAGATCTTCTAGACATTTCGTTTTGCATATCTAGTCTCTACTACGTACATGAATTCTCTTTATAAATTTATTTTCATTAAGTTTCAAACTATAATTTCACTTAATACTAATGCAATGATTGGATAATTAAATCTTATTATCTGGATAAAATCAAAGTCATCTTTCGTTGAATCAGGAAAAGCTTTTATCAGTTATTACAGAAATCGTCGTACTGTTTACTTTCTTGTCCGTAATTCTATCGAGGCCAGGGTTGGTAGATGGGGAATTCTCTTTTCTTATCGGATTTCCTTCAACTTCAGCGAGACCTTCGATGTACGGAATACCTTACACTTGAAAAAACTCAGTGCTATAGACAAAGAGAAGTTGAAGAACTCGCTAAAGACCTTCATCTGTCAGTGATAGATAAAATTATCGGAGTAGCGACAAGATGTGAGAAAAACCAACACGAAAGACAATGCGTTTTTTTTAAGCAAACAGAAGTGACCCTAAAAAAGAAACGTTTTTTGTACCAAGGCCTTGATTTCCGACTACTGAAGCATTGCAGCGTTATTTTTTTTCAACACCTGTTTTTACCACGCTAATCATTAAGCCTTGGCGAGTGGGAATTTAGCTTAATTAAGCAGCAATCATCGTCGCTTTTGCAATGGTCGCCACAAGAATGCGGAGGAATTCGATCTGCACGAACTTGTACTGAGGTTTCCGAGAAGTCGTACACACCCTTCAACACAGTTTGCATTCATCCACACCTCTGTCCCAAGAAGTCGCGCGTTTAAAATTCATGCACCGGAGAAAACTCGCGGATGTTTACGTTTGGCAGTTCATAAAAGGATCTCTGCGCTGTATGAGATTCTTTCCCACCGATCTCAAATCAAGAGATTCCTTGAAGATAGAGGCCTTGAGACGCTGTAATCTGTCGCGATTCCTAGTCTTCCGCATCTTTGTTAAAAAGGGAAGAATCAGAATTTTCTTCTGTTTACGCGTTGTTGGAACTCTAAAAATGCGACTCGGGAATTATCTCTGTGTCTCACGCGCGTTTACTTTTACGAGGGAAAAATTTTTGTCGTACGTCTGAATGCCACTAAAACAACGAGCTGTCTGCATGTCAATTCACAGATTATGATGCTACTCTTGGACTGTATCATGAAAGAAATGTGTTTAATACCTCAGTTTGATTATGAAGATATATTTTTATAAATATTAAAAAGAAATTTGAAGCCGTTATTTAGGAGGGTGAGAGTTTTAATATTAACATTCTGTCTCCTAGGATGTTTGTAAATAAGTCATCCATAGCAACACATAAAAATTTATTTCTCCCTGGTTATCATTTTGGGAAGCTTACTTATCGTATTGGAAATAAGCAGATATTCTATTAGGTTTTCCATTTGGTACAAAAATGATTCTATTTCCTAACTTTAATGATAACAAATTTAATTTAATTAAAAAAAGGATTTTATTTCGGTATGTTTAACTTATCACAAAGATTATGGTAAGTTAGGTATTTTAGGCGTATTGTAAATACAAATACGGTAAAAATTTTGCAAATCCATTGCATTTTATCACTATTTACTCATTTATGCTAAAACGATTCAATATGGCGTTTTTAAAGATTTTTTTTAGTTCGTGTACATAGTTGTTCATATTCATACAATGGATGCCTTTGTGTTTTCACAGTACATGATTCATGTTCATGATTCAATCGTCTTAATCTTAAGAACGAATTTGTCTTAACTGCTTTACTTTATGCGCGGAGTTACATTGAGCATTAAATTTCACACATACTTTTTGTGTATGCTTCTACGAGTATTCTTTATACTACCTTTCTATGTAATCCTCATCTTATTTCGAAACGTAGAAATAGATAATGATACATTAAACGATTACGAATCATTTTCAGACATGTTTGAGTTTTGTTTCCCAGAATCGAAACAGAATTAGGCCATAGATTTACGATCAATAAAAAAGTTAGGATAAAAAAAAACCTGTTTGATTGGTAAAAGCCTAATTCGTCTGTTTTATGTTTTTGTACGTAATGCTCTACTTCCTATGGGTTAAGACAACGAGACTCAAATTTAATTTATTACATAATGAAACCTTTTTACTTTTTATGATGTCCTTGTGTCACTTTTCTTTCCTGTTTGTTCTCTATCTTTCCTAATTTCTTCTTTTGAACCTAATTTAACGATGAAATTCTGTAATTCTTTAAATCTCAAATGTGTTGATTAATTATTCACGTAAATATTCCATTATATTCTTCACAATTCTTTCTTGAGAAGTTTCTGACGGTTGTCATAGTGATTTGATCGGTTTGTGCGCTTTTTTGTCTTAGATAACTAATGTTTCCAGAAGAATAACTTTGAATAATTATTATAAATAGTTGAATACTTTATTTAGTTGATTAAAGCTCCCACGAGAGAATTCGATTATTCTGATGCTTATTTGTTTTAGAGTATATTGCAGAAACAATTAACTTTTTTCGCTTCCATACGGTTTTTATTTTGCGACGGTTTCGCTAATTTCTTAGCATCTAAACTCAGGCTAAACAAATATATTTTATTATTTGTTCAACTAGCTTCAAATTGAATTGAAAAACATACATTTTTGATGTTGTATACTTTTTCAATCTTTGCGCAATACCAACGTTCAAGGTGTCAATAAAACTGCGTAACTTAGGTGTATTTCCAATTTAGTATTCGAAACAACGTAGCAGCAGATTTATCTCATAATCGCGCAAAGATCTATTCACCACGGGCGTGAAAATAAACATTTTATTTCCCAAGGATAAATTTATCTTTGACATATTTTATTGTCTGCATGGCATATTACATAGCTGTGGAATACGTCCAATTGTATATGTATTGAAACATGCTTAGTAACGGATGGTAGGAGGAGAAATTCGTATTCCTAAATTATAACAAACATCGTATTGGTTAAAAATTGGTCTCACTTTCCTTTTCATATATCGAGTGATATATTATATTATTATTATATATCATGTATCGAGTCGATAAATCGAGTGTATTAATTTCGATATATCGATAATATCGATAGATAATTTGTCGATAATGATCGAAAGTATCGATTTATTGATATATTCTTTAGTGATGTTTTCCTTGCATATCTTCAGGAGTGTCACATCTAAGATTTTCTCCGCTGTAACCTATTGCTTTGACCTCCATGTTTTTCCTCACCAGTTCACGTGAGTAAATGCAAATCACACGGTCGGATTCTCAGCATTTCTTGTTTTCTTCTTTATCTGGCGCCGAGTAATGAGCTGCTCTGGAGCCCTGACGATCCTATTAGCGCCGGAATCCACCTCTTATAAATGACGGACACGCGTGCTAGATAAGGGGAAACGTACGGCACGCGTAGGCACGCGGCTACCGAGAAACGGCCTTCGATTTGCCAAGGCGATTCCACCGCGTGCAGAGTATTCTTTTCCCTTCCGGATGGGCGACTCTTTAAGAGGACTTTGTTGCGTCATAACGATTTGAACCCTTTCCATTTACAATTAGACGCCTTTTACCGACACGTGGATGGAAGTACGGAATAAAATGACCATTGGTGCGGATGTTTGCATTTTCTTTCGAGTGCATGGGTGCTAACTAAGCGAATTTGCTCGTATATTTAGCACCTTCGCTTCCAATGTTGCTGGGTGTTTTATTCAGTGTGACGTTACACGTGATATAGAGATGTTCTTTAGTATCGATAAATTTTACGTAATGTTTGTTCTCCCGTTTCCATAACTGCGTGTTTACTTTATGTTACGAAAATGTTTGCGTAATTTATATAGTGAACTTGCGGAACAATCAATGCGGATTATTCCCAAAATTAGTTATGAAATTTGGGATATTATATTATCACTTTTTATTGAAGTCTTACGTTTTAGAAACAGACTGCAATGCATTCTACAGCAAGGTGATTTGTTAATAATAACTACTCATAAATGTATAAACGCTAAATGCATATCTATTAGTTATATAGATGATACATATGATACTTATTCTTGTATCTATCAAAAGAGAGTTTTTAATATAGTATTTTAAAGAGTAATGTTTTTGAATCGGAAAATAAAGTTATCGGTCGAGGCTTATCTTTCCGCTTTGATAAGCTGCATATTTAAAAATAAAAGTAATATTTTTATTAAATCTATTATAGAGAATTCATGACGTGTGTCATGATTTCATATACGAGGAAAGTAAACGATTAAAAATCAAAATAACGTGAAACGAACACAGTGACTAAATTATCAGGATCTCATTAGCGCTGACTAATGTATTCATGAATTTGAAGATAGGATTAGAAAAGAGATTACGAGATATTTATCGATATAAATTCGTATATTCATTTTTTTAACTCGATCATATATTTTCGATAAAGAAAAAGCATTTACTCGATGTACCTTTCATCGAGGCAATTTTGCTGCGTCATTAAATTAAGCGATTTGAATTAATTTGGGAACAAAATAATAATGAATTTAACTTTCTTATATTCTTTTATTTTCTGGCATTAATTTTCACTATAACGTGCGAAGTTAAAAGTAGTCCTTTTTTCAAGAAGTTAACTTCTTCACTCCTTTTTGATTGTTTCTATTATACTCATTTGAAAAGTTTTACGATAAAAATATCTTGGTGAGTAATCATTGCGAAAGAAACGAAGGAAGCTATACATAATAACAGGCTAATCATATTTAGTGATATCGAACATTTTTCTTTTATTTATGTCGCAATTGGTTCTTTACCAATTCTCGTATCCTATTGAAGGCGTTTGTCAATAATAACTTTCTAAGGCAATTTTGAAAACCAAACAAACCTAATGGTACGCACTATAAGCAGGTTACCTAGGTTAGGACTGTAAACACATATAGCTTTCTTCTTTATCTTTTACTTAACCTAATAGAAAAAAGATTAAATGTAAGTGAAAATGCGCTGATTAGCCACACTTTCATAAATTAGCATTGTTATATTATCTAATTGTAAAACGAAGTACCATTATCAAACGTCCCTTTTTATAGAACTTTAATTATATAATAAAAATAGAAGTTTACTTACTTATTGAATAATTACATTGTTTTAGAGTAATTGAATTTTCATAATGATAATTTATGCATCTCGTCCCTTTGGAAATGTGTAACATTTTAATTAATTATCGAATGATGATGTTACGTGTTTGTTGAGAATAGCTTCGTTACTCGGTAACTTATCTCGTTACGAATTTGTATCTATTAGTCATTCCGTTTCATTGTCATATAATGAAGCGGAAAAGTATATATATCGACTGTCGAGTATGTCCAACGATATCTTTGGGAGAACGTCCGCCAATGAGTCAGCGTTCCACTTTACCCGCGTTTGGGCGCCAAGTGTCACCAAGCAATTGTTTATCGTCCTTGTGACATGGTGGCTGCATGAATGAGTGTAGGCCTTCAATGGAGAGCGAAAGTTCTATCGGAAGTGATTGCGAATGGCCACCACGGAAGGTCATATACACCGTGGGCATTGAAAAAGGGCTTTACATTCATCTGACATTACGGCATCGCAGGTACCGTATCGCATTCCCTTCTAATCACGACGTGGTCACGGCGGGTGCTGAAATCAGGTGGCTTTGGTCACGTGGTCGTTGGAGATAAGTGCACTAGGGTAGTCGTGATTCATTCCTGAATGTACTTGTTAGAAGTTGACTTGTATATAAGTTATGGAATACTCAGGAGAAATATATTTACAAATATAATTATATTGGAAAACGCCTAATATAAGTTTTGGGTTACCTAATACTCCCTTAATATATTTAGAATGGTTTAAATGGAAGAGGAGACTTTTGAGTCTAAATTTCGTCCTCAATAAAGACGTATTATGATTAACATCTTTGGAAGTAATTATGAGAGATTGAGATACTAAAACAAAAATGATCTATTTTTAAAGTCAAAATTAATTCGATAATTCATGGGATATATTCTTAGCCTAGCGTGTCGATCAGTACTTTTTACTATTCAATATTGCTTGCCTTCTAAGAATAAAAGCGTTTTATTTCAGACACATTTGTATTTTGATATAAATTAATTTCTGTTGATAGATTTTTTCACTATAAGTTTGGAACATAAACCATCGTAAAAAATCATGAATTTTCGCCTATAAAATTTCTCGTAATTTATTATAATATAAGGAATACTTTTTGTCGATAAATTATTTCCTATTATTAATATATATTAAAGTGAAACATTTTCAGCTTAGAAAAAATTTACTATTACTTACTTATAATTGTAATTATGATAATATTACAAGAATATTAAGTATACATATGTAACTTAAACTTTTATGAATTTAGAAAGTATTCTAGAAGGAGCAAACGTTAACTACTTTCACACTATTTTATTAATTAATGAATTTTATTATATTTAAACAAAGTTTTTTTCTTTTTACAATATACTCTGAAAGGTCCTTTCACAAATTAACGCCAAAAAATATAAATTTTATTGAATGAATTGGCCTATAAGTAGCTTTAATACAATTATTCATATTATTTTCAAATTAATTTAATAATTTAATCTCATATGGACTTAAATCCTTAAATAATTTTGAGATATACTTCAACATACTCAAGAAAACCGATTTCAAAGATTCGGCTCTACTCTACGATAAAGCTGATGTAATCCACCATCGTTTGTGAGGTTATATAAATAGGGAGTCAAATTTTACGAGAGGTAAAAGAATTGATGTAGTTTACAATTGTTTTCCTTGTCTACTCGGAATTTTAATAGCGACATATTAACGCAATTGGAGAACGAATAATAAATCAGTAGAACAAAATGCATCTCTATACTATTTCAAAAATTTAACTGAATTTATTTTGAGTTAAGCTGCCTTCTTTTTATAATCTAGTGATAATTCTTTTTGAATTATATTTTTGGTATTTGTAGCGTGAAATTCCATTTCCTGCTTGAAAAGGCACGAATTTAAATATGAGGAAGCATCAATTGTGGTGTAGCTATAACAATGATAAAAGTAGTTGTTTTATTTTCCGTAAATTTAAATAATATTTTCAACTTTATTATTGTACCTATGAATTCATGAAAATAATTGACCTTGTGTATGGAACTAAATCATTTAATTTCAAAGGCCAGTACCTACAATGAATTGTTAAATCTTAAAATGCGAATTGACGTTTCCAAGGTGACCGAGAGCAGTTATTTTAATGCGATACAAGAGCAATCATGAACTTTAAAAATATTTTATCCTTGAAAATTCCGTTACCACTGAGGTTATTGAGGTGAAAAATTGACTCATTCTCAGAAATTTCATTTTATTTTAAACAGTTGATTGCAGGCCATCCGATTATATTTGTAATTCTCTTGGTTTGCAAGTATTTATACAAAACTAATTAATTTGAATGTAAATGAAAAACTTACTAAGATTGATGTTTGCGATATAGAAGATAGCAGAAAAAATTATAACCATATTTTTTACCAGCCGAATACTTAATGATGAAAAAAGGTGGAAATATTGAATTTATATATCGATGAGAATTAGCCTTTCACTTACAAAAATATTATAATTAACTTTTGATTAGCATACCATCTAACGATTTTTTAACAATATTATAATATTTATAATAAAATATTATAAGAACTGGTGTGAAATTGATTCGGAAGCTATTAAGATAGCATCTATTACAGTAATAACTTATATGCATGAAATGAAATAAGAAAAATTATAACGAATTTGAAAATTAAAGACTCGTTATTAGATATTTTTGAACCATTATCATTATATCAATATCAAGGACTGTCGAGATTCAAGATTTTGAAATAATATTAGCAAAATTTACAATATTTGGAAACTTCGTATCAAAATAGCTCTTTAGCCGCACGTTAACTTTAGTATCACTAAATTACATGTATGGCCTTTATAGTGAATGTAATATAAATCTAGATCTAAATCTAGAAAAGTAAAAAAATACAAAGTACTAATGGAAATACTGGTTAATACTAATTTTAAGTTGGCAAAATTTGATCCGACGAGCATAAATATTATTAAAATAAAATGAGCCAAAGAGAAACTAAAAATTACTAATAGAATGAGGAATTTTAAAGGCTGGACCGCGATTTTGCGGAAAAAAGCGTAAAGTCATAACAAATGTCAAATACAGAGGAACTTAACCTCTGTGGATTATTACAATAACTAAATGTCATGATATGATAGAAATTTTAATATCGATGCATTAAAGCGGAAACGAATATTAGTAAATTTAATTTCGTTTTAATGTGGGCTCCATTAGGTTATTTTTTATTATAATTGATTTAGTTGAAATAAATACAGAAATATATTAACATTGATTGCGGTACGGTATAGACTAAGTGCTCATTTGATAAATAATTTCGCCTATTATGTTTTAGGATGATGTACCAGTATTTCTACGAAGTCGTTCCACTATGCGGGCATATCAACCACTATATTTGTTGTTGTTTATTTTCCATTTGAGAATAATATAAATCTTAAAATAGTTTGTTCATATGTTGATGACGCGTTTAACCCTTCCGATTGGTGTTATTTCCAAACTAATTATAAATTTGATTCATGGAACGCGTAAAGATATCGTTTACCACATCTTTTTTTATCTTTGCATAATAAAGAGCAATGGACTGATCATTCCAATTTCGTGTGGGTTAATCCTTTTTTAACAGCTCCATGCGGTAAATCGGAAAATGATTCGTTATGATAAGCACAGGACTGCTTTGCATAGCCGTGTTTCTGGATCCAATGTAATCGAGTTTTATTATAAGCTGGCTAATGTTGGGAAACGTTAAATTATTTATGAAAAGAGAGTATATTTATCTTGGGGAAGGTACCTTTTATGTTATAAAATAATTACGAAAAATTTACTCAACAAAATTTTCAAACAACAAATTACGTATTTTTCGTGTCTTAATCGTCTTTAAGGATGGATTTTATGGGTAAAATATTCATAATTGTATTAGTAGCCAATAAATACTTTCATATAAGGATATGTGTATATGCTCGCTTAACCCCTGTATCGGAACAAACACAAAAATGCTACGTATTGATTTTCCTTGACTACGCATGCCGCTCAGGGAGAAGGGTTGAAATTTTCGAAATTAGCGAAGTTGTAACGATAGCCTATGGTTGAAATTACTCGAACCACTTTTATTTGGGTTTCGTAAATGTATACGTAATGGAATTATACGAAACGTAAATTACCTCTTAAAATATTAGATATATTCTACATGTCTCACTACGTTGGTATGCATAGCTTGTAATTAATAAAATATATTTCCTACGTTTTATTTCTCATCGAATACCATTCTTTTCTCATTTACTACATTCATATTCATTCACATATTTAAAGAACGTGTTCGTAATACAAGATGAATATCCTGGAACCTCATCAATGCATTTACATAGTACTGTAGTTAATATGAACAATTTTCCACTCCTCAGGAATTCGTTAATCAATGATTTATTTCATATCGTTGCTTTACTGACCTTTTAAAGGTTCTCTGATTCGAAAGTTCACGTGAACGATGGAGCAACCGACAAAGAGAATGGAAAAATCACTCGTGGTAATGAATAACCAAGTTATCGTATGCAGAACGTAACTATAATTAGCCAGAAATGATTAAACAATTGCAACTCTTGCACTGTCGCCAAAGATTCATTGCAATACAGGAAGAGACACGTAGCGGCGATTCCATTAAGGAATCAACTCAGAGAATATATCTCGAGAAGCGAATCACGTGGTTACCGGAAGTTTGAGGCGCGGCGCCATGGACAACAAAGAAAAATACTCACGAGGCAAGCAATATTCCGAGATAAGATCGCAACCTTTAGGCGTTAAAACTTCATGAGGAAAGTCCATCCAGAGTACAATGTTATCCTCATCCAGGGCTGAGCGTGATCATATAAAAGAGTCGATCAATAAATAAGGTGAGGTTTTTTAAAAATCATATCGGCGTTTGAAAGTAAGACCTTCCTTTAAGAATAGGAAGGTCGAGGAGAAAAGATGGTGTATTAAAAGGTTTACGAGATGCGGTTGTCTGAATGTTAATCCTACGTGGATAGGGTATCCTTGATTCCTAAAATTCACTTTTGAGTACTAATAGTTTTATGAGTGTTAGATATAAATTTAAAACGAAGTACCCGCGTTGTTTTGTGCAGGAGAATTAATTCTCAAATGTTCCAACATTATCATAGATTAGGTTTTCGTTATTCGTATTAGTAAGGATCTTTTGTTTGGTCTAATAAGTTTCAGATTATCGCAAATGTATTTATTTACTTTAATACACCCCACCAATAAAAACTTTGGACAATTACAGCAAGGTATTCAGATCAGTAAATGGACGTACACTAATTTCCATACCCCGGAAGGAAAATTTCCTCCTCGACCGGGATTATTTCTGTATGGTAAAGAAAAGTAGGCCTATCAGGAACCCTGTAAATTATCACAGAAAAAAATATACTAACGCGTGGTGTAGGTAATATAATTATTGCTGTCAGGTTTATACGTACTTGCTTTCATTATGTGTATAAATATTTTTTTATGAATGTAAATGTGTGTTGATTATATTTCATAAGTCGTCACCGGGCTTTAGTCCACTTGTATCAATATTCTATAAAAGACAACGGTAATTTAACAGAAATCATTGGAAGATGTTACTATCCTCGTCTGCCATGCTCTAATGGTTTATTTATTCATTTATTTTTGTAACGTACAGCAACTGGAGCTTATATAACATAGTTTTATTCAACGGAAATGTCAACTCCGTAAAACTTCTACGTCTTATAAGTGGTAGAACTGAAAATGATTCACGTATGAAAAAGGCACCTTTGAGAAGTAGAAAGGAAGTATTGCACTAGAGAATAGAGTTTCGAAATGCAATTGAAATTACGAGTCAAAGAAGATCTTCATCACTTCAACGTGATATAGAGCAGAAAAAGAAAAAGGTGACTGATGACAGAAGTGATGCAATAACGTCTCTTTGCAGCTGAGGATAGTTAATTAAGCCTTCTTTATACGCCTCCCCATCTCAGGGACTGAATTAAGAATCCAGGCTGCGAAATACTCTGAAAACCGTAGCTTATTTATGTCTGTTTATACTTTTGCATAATTTAAATGTGATTGACGTTGATTCCCTATTGATTCCCTATTGATTTTCCATTACATATTGATTCCATTTTTAAATATATGCAAAGTAGTTCTGAATTATTAATTCCTGGTTTCGGAATAATTTAATTTATGTCTTAGGTTCTTAGACAATCGGGAAGTTTTAAATTATTTAACGTATTTATATTTATTTATCGCCTCATCTCATTAAGAATTAAGTTAATTGTTTGTTTATATCTTATACTTAAGTATTACCGAAAAATACAATTTTATACTTTAATCTCATTCTATTATAATTCTTCTGCATTTGATTTTAACTGAAGACATTAAGAGCACTTTATTTATTTGATAATTATATTTTACGAAGGTTACAGTAATTAATCATAGACTTAATTATATACGTATTATTTTATTTATTGAATATTGAATACTTGAATTATTGTATTATACTAGTATTTTGTGATCAGACGATAGAATTATGAGCGGTAAAAATGAGCCTAATTTAACAATTGTTGAATATAAATGATTGTTTTATAATCATGTTAGACTGATCAAGAAATCGTCAAGTTAGTAACTAATAAATAATATTCGTTTCCTTTCCATTTATTTGAGCTTGAGCCATAATTGTCAAAGACACGTAACTATTATTCGAGTAAATTTTGTTTCATATAAATTTAAAAAATATCTTTTCAAAGAATAATGTAAATGAATATTGGTCAAAGTGATACTTTGTAAGGTTTCACTAATTTTTCGATGTAATATCTGATCAAAGAGAATGCCTTTGTTCCGAGTGCCAACTTCGCTATTGCCACCCATTCAATGTCATTTAATGTCATCTGAGGAACGAAAATATTTTGCCGCCTGCTTCTAGGGAATGGTTGGAAATTATTTACATCTGATTTAAAGAGGAATCGTAATTATTCTGTGTGCGATTATATACGACGTGAATCAAAGTACAAGCGCGTCGTGACGTTACGAAAGTATTGCTTTTTAAGGAAGCGAAACGTGAAAATGCCACGGAGCGGTTGAACGCGCAGAAGAAAGGCATCATCTTCTTTATTTAGTATAAAGAGGGACGGGCACAATAACAAACTAAGTGTTTACGAAGTGAATTAAACGAAGTAATTAAATCAATGACTTAATAATCATGTTCAATTATAGAAACTTTACTTCTCAATAATGTGGAAAATCTTAATTAGATAGGAAACGATTGTCGTACTATAATGTGACGTTTAATGATAAAAGGATTAAGAATAGTTAGTACACTATAATACGTAATTATTGTAGTAGAGAACGTTGCTTTGTTAAATACGTACTCCTACTGAAGACCATTGGTGTTATCGTCGAATTGTTATCAGGGTAAAAATATTTATAAAATTAAAACCCTGTAATAGGTAATTCAGTTATGTTGAATTAAAATGAAGGAAGTGTAGTCAACCATAAGGTAACAATTGTTAGCTATAATACGTGTAAGTAATAAGTTTCGTATAATAAGTCTATACATTTACAATGGACTTTACAATCATATTAGAAAATGGATTGAGGATAACCAGTCACTGTAAATCTTTCAATTATTGCACAGATACTCACGAATCATTGGTACGGGAGCTTTCTAAAACTATAAAGTGAGCATTGTTACCTATTATTAAAAGCAATTAGAAGCATATATACTTATCATGGTTTTGTTAATCCAACATTGTTGAAATTCTTCATCCTCCATTTTAAAAATTTAATTTTTTTGCATATTCTGATGTCTGTAAGTTTGACAAATAGTTTTTGAATCAAAATTGGGTCATTCATCACCTCTTGAATTCAAACAGCCTTGGTTTTGTGCGTGAGTATTGAGTGTACGTACGTATATACCTCCTTTCGCACGATTCTTTGAATAGTTATGATAGCATCGCTCACGCCTTTGCTAAAGGTTGTCTGCAATTTGAATCGTGGCATGGACACATATGTACGAAAAGATCTCAGCTTATCGTTTCTTACAACTACACTTCTAATTTGGTAATTAAATTCATATTATGTCGTATATGTTTGTCGTTAGCTGCCCTAATTTTTTTACCTTAACGATTGGTTACAAGGTCTTATTGAGTCGAAGAAATTTGAAAGAAAATAGAATTGATTCTATATGTTTGCATTGACATCTAGCTGAAGAATATACCGAAGCAGGAAACCATTACCCTAAACGGGATTCGAATACAGACGACCTTCTGGAATGGATATAAATAACCCCAGCGGCATATTTAAAGGTTTAAAGCATCGGATAGGACCGCGGTTATCTGGAAATGGAACATTTTAGAGCTGAAAAGTCAACGATAGATTCAGGTAGACCTGTTTTATGGAAAGATCATCCTCTGAAAATCATTTATACCCATTTCGGCTACCGGGCTTCCATCGTCCTACTCTATCGGGACGAGCGAAAGTCTAAAGTGGAGTTCGCCAAGGAAAACCGGTTACATTTGGGTATACCATAACGGAAATATTTAGGTCATTAACGTTCAAGACTACCTGATCTAGTTTCTTTCCCTATAGCATTCCGAATATCGATTCAAAAAGGGTGGATTTGAGGAAAGATTAAAAGTATTCAGAAGTAAACATTTAAAAAAACTGCGCACTCTTTTGATAGTCCTAGAGTAGTGTTGATCCAAGGTGGAGGTTTAGGTACACGTGCCAGCACCCGTTTACAAGTGTACTCTGATTTTTTATGAAGATAGAAAGATTTTTTGCTTCTCTAGGAATGCAGTCATCCTTCGTCTACCATTCCAAGAGCACGGGATGAACTTATGTAACTGACATGTTTGTTTATGTAAGCATGTCGAGGTGTGCCGGGAGAAGCACCTGTTCCAAAAGGTTCCTTTTCGAAATGCAGTCATCCTTATCTTAAATGGTGTGTATTCTCGTCTTCGTAAGGTTATTGTCATGTCGTAAGGTCTTCTGGTTGCTCAGGTGCCACCGATATCTTGAGTCAGAGAAGTAAATAAATAAAGTTGGTTACGTATTATCTGGCATTTACAACCCTAAGGTTCATAATGACTTTTTGGTACATTTTCTTTAAGGTTCCCTCTCTTGTGAGGTACTGAACATAAACTCGTATCCTTATATTTAATATGATACATCACAGCTTAGCTCTCTGATATTGACTTTGTTTGGATCAACATTCTAGCCCAGTAACCCTGGTAACCCAGAATCGAAATCTGGTTATGAAAATTATAGTTTGCGTTAAAAATTAAGAATTATACGAAACATTACCTCTGCAAATCGAATTCCTAGTGTCATCGTATTGAATTATTTTTCTATAACATATTATTTACGTTTTTCTCTGCAAGCTAGCTTTAGGAGTGTGGCGGAGGATGTAAAATACATACATTGCAGAATTAGATAACTTGCATACATTTCGTGTAAATGAATGAAGTCCCGAGTTTTAAGCGCTAGTTTATTTGACTGGGATTATTTCGTTGTGAAGTGATCGAAAATTTATTTTTGATTCCATAACCAAATACAATGAACTCATCGGTTTTGATAACACTGAAACGTCACTATTGTGTTTTCCGGCTCAATCGACAGGAATGAATGATATTATCGTTAAACAACTGGGTTGGATCCGAGTTATCGTACTTAAGAATATAGTATTTAGTGGTGGTGAATATCATATGGTGATTTATACGTAATATGTTTGTAGTATTATGATAATATTGCAGTCAAAATATTAATATTATATTTGTTTTTTTTAACATAATCAGATGGTAAAGCTGAGGTCATTAATGGTTTAATGTGAATCATTGTATCGAGTGGAAAATAGCTATAGGTTTCGAAACTGTGAGTGCTAAGTCTCTATTGCAGAAAGCATCTCCCAGAACCACTTTCTCATATTTTGGGCTAGTAGGTCCGTGAATCATTAAATACTTTCTCACGGTATTTACAAACGGGAACAGTCTGCTATAATTAGCTGCTGAAATATCTTCTCGTCTTTTAGATATTTTTGTTGAATTCCTTCGCTTTGGTTGCCGAATCCAACTCCTCTATATCCCTTGCAAAAATGGTTTTAATATTGAATTATTCGTAAGAGTTATTAGTAAGATGTTAAACTACTTTTAAATATCTTAAAGGAGAAATGATATTCTCTAAAAGGCTATATTCATATTCTGTTAGGAATTTTAATGTATAATCTATCGGTCGAAAGAGTTCATAAGGATTTAAGAGTAGATAATAAGCATAAATTTATTGATTTAAATATTTAAATACTTACCTTATTCATCTACAGGAACCCTCAATCAATATCATAATAAAATCTCCTTTAATTAGAAGAATAACTTTGCTCATTAAAATTCTCTGAATGGTAAATGAAAATTCTACTCTACTCGTTGGATTGAATATCATCTCTTGTATGTAAAACAGGAGATGAATGACTTCTCTGAAGTAGTTGTTTCTTACTTAGCTCTCATAATTTTCTCTTTAGTAATCCGTAAATCCAATCACATTAAGGGATTCATTTTCCTCTGTCTCTTATTGAGACTCAATTGGTTATATTAATTTTTATTAGTTTTAAGAGAGATTACGCTGAGTCTATTAGATCTGAGGCAATTTTAATATGTAATATCTGTTACCTTATTTCAAACGACCAAGCGCTCATTTCCTACGTGCCGAATCTCTTCACTTAGAGGATCTAATTTTAACCATTTAAATTTATTCTCTTTATCTGTGTATCAGGCTCTTACACTGTGTTAGTGATTGCAGTTAAATTTAAAATCAAAAATGTGCGTTAATTTGCTCCTAATTTTAGAGTGACCCATTACGGAAATTGCGTGGATTTCTCGGGAAATAAATTCCGATTACTTGTTGGTGTCCGGAGTTCGATATTGAGTGCAGTGTATTTGCACGATAACTCGATAAGGGATTGAATCTCTCAAAGTAAAATTTGTTAATATCAATTGAATTGATTGCACCTTCAAAGTATATTTGTAATTTTCTCACTGAAATCAATTTTCACTCTATATACTAAATTTGATATTGGAAATAATACGTTTTAAGAACAATAAATTTTTGTGAGATGTATTTGAACTAAAGAAACAATACGATTTGTCTATTACAGTTCTATTGCATTCGATACACGACTACGAGTTTGAATGCGAGTTAAAACAATTCATAACACTGTATTAGTAACTATTGTGGGACTTATAAAGGATATTTTATTTGGGAATAATCCACAGAAGTTTATATCTATCTATTAGATTAAAAAATAAGGTTGACCATCTACATTTTATCGAGATCACAAAGGCATGGAATTAAATATTAACATTGTAATCGCAGAGGAAATTCCAAAGCCAAATTGTTCTCTATGCTGTAGAATATTTGACGTGTACATATACGCGATTTAATCATCTTATACTTCAGAAGATTGGTTTTGTGGCCAAAAAAAGAGCTCCTACTCATGTATAGAATTTAAGAATTCAAGAACACAAAAAATTTGTTTTTCTTTTACTATGAATATTTACAGGCGCAATCATTTTCGACTAACAGAGCCATTAGTTAGTACTTGCTCGTTATCGAGTTTCTCAGTGCTGCGATTTATGCACTTGCCTCGGATTGAACCTTCGATTGTTCTATCAGCAGGAATCCATTCTCATTTCAAAGCACATTACTTACGTTAGATTGGCTTCTCGCTGAGGATCAATGGAGAATCAATGAAGAAAAGACTTTAATTCCGTAACTGATTTTACATTATGCACATGCATTTTTCAAATTTTAGTGGTATAAATGTATGGGTTGTATATTTGTTTCCTTGACACAAGGATTTCTTATAAAATGTACGCGAATATTATCCTTAGATACCTTGGATTCATAACTTAAGAATTCATCTCTCGTTCGAAGGAAGTACAGTAAAGAGGAAGCTTCTAATGACCTTATCATTTAGAGACAAGGGTCTTTCTTGTCACGCAATGCAGATCAACCGGAAGATGACATTTGCAGAAACTCAATCATGGTTAGAAGTCCAAGGTCGCTCATAGGGTTGTCTAATTACTTAATTCAGTCTCGATCGGATGCCATGCACCGCCTAGTACAGCTCCTGACTGGAAAGAAACAGTTTCCATTAACCCTCTTCGAAGTGCAGCTTTGAAAGCATGAAATCCATCGAGATCTTTTCCTTCCGGGAAGTGGATCATTTCGCAACATTTGAAAATGCAGTGATTTAGAGAAAGGTCTTTGTCGTGCCTGATACTTTTGTCTCCTGCGACAAATCTGCTTAGAATACCCTTTCATTTTATGAAGTCATTTATCCTTGGCATTTGCTAGGACCTTGTTACTTTTTGTCTAGCCTAGGATATTGTACTTTTTTCCTAGGATATTGGGTACTTTTTCCGATTTCAAATAGATTGGTAAACGGTAGCTATTTACGTATGAATCACTGGGACATTTTTAATTTTTTTATTATTTCTATTGAAAGCTATTGGTGATTAGTTGATGACTTCACTGTTACTAAGTAAGTCTAGAGCAAAAAGAATTTTCTTTAAAAGATTGTATGAATTGAATTGTTTTATCGATAGTTTAAATTTAATTTCAAAGTATTTGTTATAATTAATTTTTCTCGATTCTAGAATTTGATTTTATTATATAATAATAGAATTCTAGTAGTTATGTGATTAAATTTTAATTTAGTTTAATCTTTCTTTCAATTCAATTACATTAAGGTACTCGATAAATTATACGTGAAATATTTACTTCTCCTAAGGACGTAGATCTAAAATAAAACGTCCGGCATGAAAAACTATGTTTTTATTCCTCAAATATATTTTATGAATTGTATCTCCTGAAAATTGTGGAAGATTTTTGAGAAGTATTGATATGATTTTAAATTAAGCATATTACTCCCTTACATTATTAATATAATTAGTAAAATGACTTTAGTGTATCAAAACGCAGATTATAGAATGTTTCGAAAAAATTTGAACTTATAAACAGTTATTTTTTTATGTATACCCTACCATTCTACTAAGGAGAGCACGACACTATTAAAATCGTACATTTTCTTTCATTTCATTCTTTAAAAATTTCGAATTTTATGAAATCAAAATATAAATATAAGGATTTAAAAAACAAATAGTAATATAAGGATTTGCATATAATATTTCAAACATTGTTGAGAGCTCCATTAATTTAAATCTGTTTCTAAAATATAATAGGAATGATTCAGCTTCTGTTATACAAATTATTTATTAAACCATGTTAATTGAGTATTAACCAAAATTTAAAACTAAGAGAATTAAAAGTTCGCATTCATCACGTCTCGAATCGTATACAATGACATCATAAATTACTTAGCGACGAGGAAGTACTCTATAGGGATAACCCATGTAAGGAATCTTTGTCGTCTTTAAAAGGGAAGCATGCAAAGCAAACACTGGAGGGGAAACACCGAGCTCAGAGGAATAAATTAAAAATTTTTTCGTGATCTCAAGCGGCTCTCTTCGTTAGTTACCGCTGGGGAATCACCGCTGGAACAATCTGTTCTTAAAAAGGTGCAAACATTCTGGAATAGTTCTCGGAAAGGCTTCGAGATTTTTCCCCCTTCATCTCTCCCCCACTCCTATTCCCGGATGCAGCTAGGCTGGAAAAATTCCATTGTGGAGAGAGACCGCTACTGAACCCCGTGCTTTCTCCGCGCTTAAAAACGCGATCTCTTTCCGAGCACGGCGCATGCGTCGTGACGTCACATCCCCACTCCAGCGCCGGGTTACGTCCCTACCACACTCTCTTGGTTACCGCGTCAACTCTGGCTTCCCGAACAGTGGAGGAGAGGCAGCAGAGGTTGTCGGTCAGGGAAAGTTTCGTGTCCTAAACGGTCTCCGGCTCATGAGAGAGTGAAGAACTTCGCGTGAAGTTTCGCACCGAAAAACCTCAGGAAGCCGGTGCCTTTGGAAACAGTAAAAAGTGCAGCGGAAACCGAGTGCTTCCCTTCCGAGAGATAGGTACGTTTTTTTCCTGGTGGTTCGAATCAGCGCCGAGTCCGCTTGTTTCTGTTTACGCTCGAGTTTGTAAACAATCGCGAACCGGCCGGGAGCTCGAGGAAGTTACGCATCTCTCCGGAATGACTTGCGACAAAACCCCGACGACTTCCGAATTCTAGAGAATCCCTTCTCGTAAGAAATACCGAGCGGTCGGGTTTTTTCGATCCAAGGTCGACCACGTCGAATTCCGCTCGCCACCCCAAATGTTGGCGGGAAGGACTGCAGCACCGTTCAGCATCAGCAGTTGTCCTCAGTCCATTTAGTAGTAGTGTTCCTCGTTCGACGACGCCGTTCAACCGGTGTAACAGTGCGATCGCTAAAAAAAACGACTTTTGGTAAACAAAACAAAGTTCGAACATGGCGTCCATAGTTCCTCCAACTTCCGAAGTTCCGGTGGTCGTAGAGACCGCGGAAAGAGACGCTCTCGTGGCGAAAATCGTGTCCATGGCGGTGTTGGGTCTCGTACCGTTTGCCCTCGGCGTCCTGCCCGCCCGGTTGGCCTCTTACCTCGGCTGGAACAGGCACGAGAAAGGAGACGTTGAGTCCAGGCACGGAGTCGGTGGTTTTGCCGTTTCCTTATTGCTATGTTTCGGAGGAGGAGTACTTTTGTGCACAACGTTCTTACACCTTCAGCCCGAAGTGAGGGAGGGAGTCGAGGCATTACAGAACGCCGGAAGGCTTCCGGAGCTCAAGGGAATCCACCTGAGCGAGCTGCTCATCTGCATTGGTTTCTTCTTGGTGTACCTCGCTGAAGAGGTGGTGCATGCGGTGCTGGATTCGAGGCATGAAGAAGAGGAGGCGGCAGCCCTGCACCGTACCGTAAGTCTCAGGAGGTGCACTAGACAGGGCCACGAATCCGGTGGCAGCGGTGGGGCTACGGTGATACCCAGGGTCAGCTTGGGCAACAAGAACACAACCCACTCATCTTCCTCTTCCTCATCAGCCGGCGCCTGCGAAGTCGGCAGCGGGGCTTCGACGCAGATTCTCTTCTACCGGTCCTCTTCGTTCCTCGGCGACAAAAGCTCCGCAGGGTCTCCCCTGGACGCGGAGACCCGAATGACCGGCGGGCCCCTGCCGCACATACACTCCCCAGCGGCTACGGCCACCGTGCGACCAGAAGCTCCATCCCCCGTGTCGACGGTGGGCAACGGACACTCCCACTCGCACATCTCCTACGATACCCTCAGGGCAGATTCTGTCGCTGCTTCCTTGAAGGGTCTACTGGCAGTGTTGGCCCTCTCCTTCCACGCCGTCTTCGAAGGTTTGGCGGTGGGTCTGGAATCGAGCGCGTCAAGCGTATGGGTGCTTTGCGGTGCAATAGCCGCACACAAATTCGTGATCGCCTTCTGCGTGGGTGTGGAACTAGTCTCCTCTAGGACTCGCTCTGCATTGTTGGTGGCTTACGTTGCCACTTTCGCCATGGTGACGCCCCTAGGCATAGGCGCCGGCATAGCAGTGACGGCTGCCGAATCCGGGCAAATCGATGGATTGCCCACGGCGTCTTCTTCAGTGGCGGCGGTGATTCTTCAGGGCATGGCCGCCGGTACGCTCCTCTACGTGGTGTTCTTCGAAGTGTTGCAGAGGGAGAGGGCGGGGTCCCATGCTCCCTCGGCAGGTCTCTGTCATCTGCTGGCCATCCTCGTCGGGTTTGGGCTCATGCTCGGATTGCAGATTCTAAGTAAGTGGGGATTCTTTTCGTTCGGTGGTAGAAGCTTTGGTTTTCGATTTTTCGGAAATGCTAGTTTTCTTGTAGGACTACCATGAAATGCCTTAGCTATATACCATAACTAATGCATTGCGTAGGTTATTGATTTTATTCTGCTCTCCAAGAGGTCGATTACTTTCATTTAAATGATGGAAAATTAAAGATCGTTTCTCCTGTGTCCTTTTACATTAGCACGATATTAATGGTGAAGTTATTTTGTCGTTGAGGATTTTCTCCAAAGATCATGTAGATATATTCTCAGCTTATTAAAACACTTTGGATTTATAATTATATATATATGCGGTGTATTTTCTATAATCACCTCCATGAAACTAGTCTTGAATCCTTAAAATATGGCTGTCTTGTTCGGAAAAGAATTCCTTTTAAATAAGGGAACTATTAATAGGATTTCCTATTTCCATATTTTTATACTTTCTATTTCCGTAAGATTCACCCTTTTTTCGAACGTGATTCTTCCAAAAAACACAAATAATTGAGGATAATCTTTATTTACGTTAGTTAATATAGTATATCCAACAATAAATCTTCTATTTCCTTTGTCATATTAACTTTAAAGTTCTTTCTTTCTATAAATAAGTCATTCCAAGATTAGAATTAAGTAGAGATGGATAGGGTAATTTAAAGGATAAACTTTTATCGTGCTTCAAATCAAAATCGGTTTGAACAGCTTCTTCGTAAAGCACTTCGAATCCTTATTTCCGTCTCAAAAATAATTGAATGGATTTGAAGCGAAATTATCATCCGGAAGAGCCTCATCTTCTTATAAATCTTCATTTCTCGGAAAGTTAATTTTCGTTGATGGAATGTTATCCCTCCAGAAATAAATCGCGCCTCTGTTTATTTAATCGAGAGTGAAAGGAAGCTTCACAATGTATATTTAACCTGCCGCGTCGCGTTATTGAATGAGCAGCGGGATTCTGAGGTCAAATATTTCCTATGTTACTTATTCCTGAGAGTTAAAGTTCCTTGGCCTTATTCCATCGAGTGTTATGTGAATGAGGAAGTGTATAAGGATTCTCTGTGAATGGACTAAACGCGGCTGAAAATAAGACTTCTATTGAAAGAGCTTAATGTACACAAAA
This sequence comes from Pantala flavescens, assembly GCA_020796165.1. NCBI lineage: Eukaryota > Metazoa > Arthropoda > Insecta > Odonata > Libellulidae > Pantala > Pantala flavescens. The sequence continues at coordinate 15,320,340 of CM036881.1, read as the reverse complement.
CAGTGGAGAGCTCTTCGTCTTTATCCATCGTCCGGAAATAATGGATGCGTTCTAATTCCGTCCGCAAATTGTTTTGAGACTGAATGAGTGGTTCAGATATACGGAAAGGAAAATGGGAAGTTTAATCCAGCTCACTTTCAATCACAAGTTTGCTTTGAATGAATAAGAATCTGATTTATTCATCGCGGTGTATTTGCTCAATAGTTATGGGATGAAAAAAAAAGGAAATGATGAAATTCTTACTTCCCATATTATAATTATTTATTTTTATTTCGAAGTACTAAAACTAATTTTATATCTAGTACTTTATAATCTATAGTAGATGTTGTGTACGAGTAACGTGAAAGAACGAAGATATTCCATTAGTTTTTAAATGATAAATTCCTAATATGTATACGTAATGATTAAATTGATTATTTCCTTAAGTCTTTAGTGACTATGTTAAACAAGGAAATGACAACCATTGAAAGAGTAAAGGATTAGTATGAACTTCCGAAAGAAATTTTACGAACTTTTGAAAAATTATCAAGGGTGTATTTGTGAAATAAAAGCAATGTAATGACGGAAATTTAATAATACTTCAATAGCTCGGGAAACTCATCAGAAAATCTGTATTAACTCCCTATGTAGGATAGGTTTATTTTTCCTTCATCCGATTATTGAATTTCTTAAATTCAATAAAAGTCAAATGACTTACCCAAAGTACAAATAAATATCAATTTACAGTATAAGAGGTAGACTACATTTCATCTTGAAATCCCTGATTAGTTCAGATTTAGAAGTTTTTCTTTTCAAAAGGATATTTATGTTTTTTATCGAAACATGAGAGATCAAACGTAATTAAAATAGTATATACAAGTTTTGGGAAAAATTTCCCTTTATTTTCCTAAAATGTGCAAGAAAACTCGTCTCCTTTCTTTAATCTTTCATATCACCCATGACAAAGGATAGAGTTCAAACAGAGTCTATAAAGTCAGAAATTCCACCTGTTTACTGGAGGAGTTTTAGTTACGACATTTATTTTTTACACGAAGAAAACTTTCAATTGAAAAGGGAGTGCTTATCTCTCGTAAGGCTTCAAAGATTGTACCAGCGCACGATAATCGATGCAAATGCGGCGTTAAAAAATGATTCTCCAGTTCGCCTTTGCGATAGAGTATATATACGCATCCTTGCGCGAAGATAAATATGCATCTCTTTGAAGAGTTGTAAATAGCTCTCTCTAAACGCTGCATCTCACAGATTTAGGCTTCGACAGCGTCGATCTATTCCTGAATTGATCTCCCAAATATTTCGCATGATACGCTCCACAAAGCTTGCAAAATGAATTCAAACCCATGGGTTTCAGTCCCGCGTGAAATTGTGCGCTATACTCTCTCGTATTCAGTTCTTCCACCTCTTACTGCTGACTAATATACTTTTTTTCGTTCCGGATGGAAGAAAACTCTCTATTTTTTGCGTGTATTCAATGCCTATTTTGGTGTATATCTTGCCTAAGCTTTTCTATAAAAGGATCATTCTATTACTCAGAGTAACTGTGACGTTTGTAATTCTATATTTTAGATACGTTTATTATTATCAAGAAGACTCCCTGTTTTTTTTCCATTCTTCTCGTCAAAGAGGTTTTTTATCCAAGGATTTTTTGGCATGTATATAAAGTTCAATATATTACAAATATGATATTTTTGTCATATAAGTAGTTTTAGTAAATATTTTCTCATTTTCACTTTGACTAAATGTTTCTTCCGTGATCAATTAATTAAACTACCAGACATCTTAACTGAAATATGTTTTGCTTGAACATATATTAAGTAATAAGTATTAATAGAGAAAAATAATATTTGTAAAATTTAAAAAATCATTCTTAATTATATTTTATCTTTTTTACGGACTTTCTTTAAGAAACTTGGAAGAATGCTAATTCTAGATAAATTCCTGCAACACATAGTATTATTAGGCGTGTTATCGGTTAGGATGTAAAAATTTTCTTTCTATTATTAAAGGAATTCAAGTTCACGGAGCTATTAAAGCTAGGAATAACTGCTTATTTTCTTGAACTGAAGACGTTTTTAAATCCCAAAATTTTATCTGCAACTCAATTTTTTAAAGTTTCCTGAATTACGCTTTCCGAGTCAAGATTATTACAGGGATATTGCATGTGTTATATTGATGAAAATATATTGTTTATTTTCATCTAAGTTCATCGTTATATTTATAAACGAGAGGCAAGATAAATTTGCGAATACATTAAGTATATTTCTACCTTCATGAGAGAAATAGCTGATACATCCATAAATACGCGGAAATGGGAATAATTTAAATTTCGCGTGACGTACCGTTTCACTTTCGAAACTGGATTCAAAAGGAATAATTAATATGATAGGTTACACGATAGTGATTCGCAAATTATGCGCATAAGTGAAATCGTTGTGATAGATGCGTGCCAATTCATATATTCAGTACTAATTGAAGCTGTGATGCATATCGAAGTTTCACTTAAGCAATTTTGCTTTCATGCTTCTGAATAATGCTTATCTAAATATAAAACCTTGTTTTATGTATTCTATGTTATGTGCGACTTTTTGAAAAGACTAATGTGCTCTGTGGAACCGGATAAAAATGTAGTTTAATCACTGGGGCTTAAGTATGTTAGATTATTACTATAACGATCAAAAGGTTTATTTGGCGTCATTTCAATCCTGGGGAAGAATAATATTCCAAGGCTAGGACCTAGAAAAGGGTAGTATTCCCTATACATTTCAAACTGATTTCGAGTAGCATACTTAGTCGGTAAAAATCTTTATTTTCAGAAGTTAATAGTGTTGAAGAAAGGTTATTTATCGGTTCTGGTTAATAATAAAAAATAATACGAGAGAATAAGAGAATAGTAATGTAAGAAAACTGTAGAACTCTATAATACGAATCATGTCAAATAGTAAGCACACACTAGATGTAAGTAAATGTAATTAAGATATGGATATTTCTTAAAATTACATTATAAATTTATTCTTTTATTGAAATTATCGAATAATTGCACTACTGAACAGATGGTTTTTATGGTTATTATATAAAAAAGTTTTTTAGCTTCTGTATTCGAATAAAATATTTTTCCAATTGTAATAATGGAAATGCGTCATTACGTCTATTAAAATGAAAGTTCTCATTCAAGATGGTGCGTAAGTTCAAGGAACTACGATGAGTTTGACCTTCACATTTAAGCCGCATTGTATTTCATATTCCCTACTCGATACAGTGCGTAAAACACAGTGCGAAAGATGCAAATCATCACGAATAAAATGTAGCCGAAAGGCATCCTTAAGTAAACAAAGAAGACCCGAGAGCGCATTGGGAAAAAATCGTGATGCAACGGTTAAGTGATCCGTAAGTAGGTTAAACCATAATCCGTAAAATCGTATTCATCATCATCCAATCCTCATCGTAATTTTTCCTTTCACTTTTTCTGAGAATGTTTTTGAGTGAGATTGGGAAACGCTTCTCAGATGAGCTATTTAAGAGTTGTGGGAGTGTCCCGTGATGCAGCCGTGTCAACATAACACGACCTCCTTCCTGAAGACGTGACGTTGTCCTTACCAGCAACCTTCGAGGGGAAGGCCGGCTGAGTATCACGGGAAAGTTATCAGCGGGAGTCGTATGATTTATGTGCGCATGAAAACCCCATGACTGGTGTGATTCATCGAGGAATGGTTAATGTATATGAAAGCTAATTATAATCTATATAGCGTTGATTTACTCGTCGCTTTTGTTTTTGAAAAATACCGTAATTTATCAGTATTTAGTTTCGAAACGTATATTTAGCTTCAGTGGTAAGGAGCTGGTTAAATTGTCGTACTTACCTACGGATAGAAAAAGTATTTTCTCTCTCTTAATTATTTCTTATTTACTTTTGAACACCCTTTTAATATAATAAGAACATTTAACATTATCAATCTATGCTGATGCAGTGCTGGGATCCTAATGTTGATTGAATATATTTGTTCTGAAATTCTTCTTCCGATTCTACATCTCAGCACGTCCATCCATTCACAGCTTTTCTTTTTAACACCTCATCCCAATTTGTCTTCATCTGTTGGTATACTCTCATCTCTCCTTCCCTAAACAGCCATCTACTCTTGACCCTCTAAACACACTTCCTTTTGTCGTCTATCTTCTCTACTTTCACTTAAGATCGTGTACGCATGCTGCTTACACAATTACAGTTCTGTAAATCAAATTTATGGGTCGACTTATACTTGTTTGATGGGTAGCCATGTTAAATAATCCCTTAAGTTAAAAAGGAAATCAAGTTTCAATAAGCTGAATGATTTAAGGATTTCAAATCGCTTTAAAATAGAAAATTCGAGCTGTTGGCTTAACACGTGTTTCTTCTGACTCAATCAAAACCTCATCCTTCCTGTTTCCGTGTATATCTTTCCTCTATGGTGCGGACACCTTTATCCGGATATCTCCATGGAGAGGTATATTCAATCACAGCCTTTCTCTTGCATTAGAACAGCATATCGTCTTAATTTGAAGGTCACTATGTATTTTCCAAGAAAAATATTCAATTTACTATTATTCTCTCTCGTCTCCGTTATAAATGGGAACTTAGTGAGAGTTATGAGATCTACAATCCTCACTATATTTCTTATTCAAGAGTTTTAATCCTTCAATGTCTCCAGTCTTACGTGGCAGTACTCCTATGAGATCCAGTTGTATCTATAAACGTTTTGTGTTTTGGGAGAACCGGGTTCGAGTCCCGGTCCTTGTAGATTTTATTTCATTTTGTTCAATACCTGGGATACTTACCTTTTTTGGGTTTATATAAGTATGTTTTCATTCTTTATATTATAGGAAAGAATTGTGAAATGAAAAATGAAATTTGAAATGAAAAATGTATGAATTATTTAGAATTTTATATTCGTAGAACATCAATATTATTCGTAGAACTTCATTCGTATCAACTTTTTTAGAAGTTTAGCGTCATATGAAAATTTCTTAACTTTCAACTTTATATTGCAAAAATACGTTTCTATTTCTCAGAAGACTTGATAACGCGTTCTTTTTGTGAGCGAAAGCGTATGCATATAGACTTCTATTGACGCTATAAGTATCCTTCAATCTCCTGTTCACGGCGAAAGATAGGTTCAAATTCCGCGAATGTTTTCCACTACGTCGAGCACCGCCCTTCTGCTTATTAACGCATTCCCAGAAAGAGCAGAAAAGACCCAAATCTCTTAAAGCGAGTTTCCGAAGAGGCGCGTCCAATAAAAGGGGGAATTGTCCCTGCATTATTTATAAGATTTTCACCTGCGAAAAATGACGGGATGCCGTAAAAAAACGGCACGCCCACGCACCTCACGTCGCCCTTCACTCGGTCCTCCAGAGAATCGTGCATAATTTAAGGACTTCAAAGACTTTTGGAGGTTCTTTTTTTGAAGGGCTTTTCTGGACGCCTTCTAGGCCTCGGTTAACTTTTAGCTCGGAGGGTATGAAAGTTGCATTCCCTTTCTTACCTTGGGGATTCCGCGCCAGAGGGCGTGGATTCTTCTAGAGGAGGGAGTACGTAAGATGCATCGTAGGAAACTCAAAGGGCCTTGTTCCCGAAGGTGACGAGGTATTGCTCGTTGGGGAGGGAATGAAGGACCATAAGACAGACGCCTTGGGAGGTTCTGTTTTCGCGGAAGAGAGTTTTATAAAGCGAAGGTTGCGAGGAATTCGCGTAATTTCGTTGCAACGGATTTAGGCCTTTGGTTTTGACTCACGAGATGAAGCTGTAAAGTCATGCGAAGAGCTTTCCAGTAGCGTTCCCTTAAGAGGTGTTTCACCCAAAGTGTTCTTTAGCTGTAGACGGTTTTAGCAAGTGCAGTGCTCCTCTATGTCTTGGAGTTCTTGTCGCCTACGAGGTGGAAGTATTTAGATTGGAAATACACGGTTGTGGAAGAATTCTACGTTAGATTTTTGGTTATAGGTTTTGATTTTCTCGATAGTTTGATGAGGAAAATGTATAGGTTTTTCCAAAATGAATCAATTCAAAAAATGAATTTTAGTAATTTTTTTCTTCTTGTTAGTAAAAGACCTTAATTTAAAACCAATTTTGTTTTCTTTAACTTGTGCTAACAAAAAAAAAACTTGCTCAAGGAATTGATGATGTAATATCGTTGAATGAAAATTTATCTTATATTTTAAATTATAAATTAAATATTTTCTATCTTAGTATATTGTAAATTGGCACCCCATAAACCTTACTCGGAAGATGTATCGACTTAATGTTTTTATAATTTCGAACCTTCTTTATTAATTCTTATTACTTAAAATACCGAATGAGAGAGTCAAGTTTACTTTAAATTTGAAGTCTAAATCCACACCCAACTTTCAACTCAAATAAAAAATAAAAAAGAATTTCACTTTTGTGAGCTCAAGATTATTTGCCTTTCAACCTCGACTCCTTCCTTTTCATTAATTCTCTCCTTTTTTCCTTCCCAGGATGAAAGGTATATCTTTGACCAAGTTTTTACTTGAATTTATAATGTCCACTTCCCTTTATTTTTCAATTCAATTATGCCATTCAACTTAAGCCAATTACCCCGAAAGAAAAGAACTAGCGGGATACGTGTGCGCTAAAGAAACTGAGAAAAATCCGAAAATTGAATTAACTTTTTCTTTTAACTCCGTCATTTTGTTTTATATCAGATTTTCATCCAATTTATAGCTGAATTTTAGAAGGATATAGTAAGAGAGTAAAGCATGTGTTTTCGCTTTGAGTTATGTTTGAAAAGTGTTGTTTCAAAGAAATTGTCTCCAAATGTTTGTGATTGCATTTACATTTACAACTGCGTTTTGTATTTCCATATTATTTTATGACGAGTGCTGGGACTAAGTTGCTACAATTTTAGTTTCGTTTCATCCCTGAATAATGAATATTTTTTTCATTCATGTTTACGTTATATGTTAGATGATGTTTGAATTTGTTAATTTCTCTCTACCTACCGTTTATTTCGAAGTTTGGTATATATCTTCTGAAATTAGTATATGAATGTTCAGCATTTATTGTTTTAATATATAAATTCGCCGTCTAAGAATGGCTAGTATACTTGAAGCGTAATTGCTAGTTTTTAGTTCCCTGAAGTCCCAGGTTCGAGTCCTAGGAGTTTTTTCTAGGATTGGATGTAATTGTATTCGTTATTTGTTAAATGTAAGAGTAGTATCTATGAATTAAATTAATTATTAAAGCAACAATACTTCCTATTAAGCTTATAAATCTGCAAATTTTGAATTTGAGAACAAGAAAAGTTGAGAATTTGATTTAGCAGAACCATTATCAACAGAAACAAGCATTATGAAATCGCAAGATAGAGTATAACACTCAAGTAAAAGTAAATCCGACAAAAAATTTTCGTGACGAAATAAGCGGGCTTTTCGCACGGCGAGCATTTTTTGCATAGTCCGGCATCGAGCGAATTCCCCCATCGAAAGGAATTCGCAGACGCCAGTGGTTTCGATTGAACCGCTCGTCCATTCCCTCGCGGCCTCAGTCGCATCGTAATTACGTAACCCGGGATACGGATCAAAATCCCCAATTGCGTAGCAACGCGGAATACGCTAAAACCTATTTTAAAAGAGTGCGCATAAAACTACGAAGCGATTAAAACAAACCGGATTCCATTAGGGCCGCAGATCTGTGCACGCTTCTTACTTTCGCAGGAAACGAAAGTGGGCGATAGCGAAAACAAGCGCCTCACGAGATACGGATGTAAACATTTCGCGGGAAAAAAAGAGGCCAATAATCCAACACCACGCTACTATCGCGCTTTCTTCTTTTTAGCGGGTTTCCCTCGCGCAATTCCTCAAGGAAGAGCGCGTCCTTTCTCTCTCTATCGCCATCCAAACTTTATTTGTTCTCGAAGAATAACTTCGGTAAGACTTCCAAAACCAATAGGTCTTCGGGAAGAAGCTGAAGAAGATTTCACCGGGCGAAAGTTTTCCACGTGGCCGAGATGAAAAATCGACGAAAGTGGGAGATTCATGTCGATGAGATACTTCGGTGTATCTAATCAATCTCGTTGCTGAATTTTGATGTTTTTTTTGATATAGGTCGATCGTCTGGAAGGGTTACATTCCGTACAGGTCAAAACTCTCTCCCTGTTGCTTTTCACAACTTTGTAAGGAAACGGGAAATCTTCGTAAAGATCGATTTGTAAACTTCGGAAATATTACGATTCTGTAGCTCTGAAACAAATTTGTGATGTGAGGAATTTTCTTGGAATAACATTGAGGATACTTTATTGATTACTTTTGGTTTGGATCGTGCTTTATTCAGCTTATCATCTTTGTTTTGAAATACTTATTTTGAAGTCTATGTGCTATGAACTTTTTTCTTCTTTCGTTATTTTCAATTCGTATGAAAGTTATCGGAATATCTTTTTCGGTTTTCTTAAGTGTAATCTATAAGTATGGGACATTTAAAATTCTGTCTTGAATAAGAAGAGTCAAAGAATATAATATTTACTTTATGTTCATCTATGCTTTAACATTATCTATTAGTATTACTGCTTAATTAGCATATTCCTATGATATTAACGAATCTGATACGATCAACAATCTGATTCTTAACCCGTGAACATGGAGTAACATGCTAGCATGGATTTTTTTTGTGTCTACGGTTACTCGAGATTAGATTCAATGATAATTATTTACTTCCACATATGCTGTCTTTAAGAAGGTTTTTATTAAAGTATTGGTAGGCTATTTATCTATTTGTAAGCAATTTCACGTGCTTGGAACTGTATATTTCGGCGTATTCTACCGTAGTTAATTGAAAAAACTGTTAGATTACTGAATTAATGCTTTTGAGATTTTCCTATCGTCACAGATCTCTATCAAATATGTGTATCAATTTCACTATTTCATTCACCGGTAAATGAAAAGAATAATGCTTCATTAACTTTCATGCGGAGTATATAAATTTATCGAATATTTACTCAGTGGTATCTCCTCAAATATTCTGCCCCCGTCGCGGATATAAATCAAACCTTGAGGGGAAAAGATCGATTTTTGGCAATAGCTTCGATAGCCATGAGCGGAATATTACATTTTTGGCCTTGAATTACGTTCCTATAGCCTTGAACTGTTAAAGATTTACGCGACGGTATTTGGCAAATGCTATCCACTGTCGTTAGGGATTTTTATTAGGTACTTCATCCGCATATATCGATACGAAGACTATTGAACTGGATGGCGATAAAAGTTCTTTTTTCGAGTATAAAAAAATATGTTTAGTGGTAATATTACATCGTTGATGTTGGTTGTTACGTATTGATACGTGTTGCTGATTGATATGTATTAAATTCGTGTTCTTTTCATAAATATAATATTATGTTTTCGTTAGCTTCACAATTAAGCTTTTTAAATCCCGAAAATATAAAATTACGTATAATATTCAGGTAATTCAATGGCTGTATAGGATAAGCGATTTTGTGTTAAATAGTCGAATAAAATGTTATCCAAGCGTACAATAAATAAGATAGTATTTCTACCAATACTGACATGGATGTAAACCTTCATAACCGAACCGTTGATCTGAAAAAAAACTAAAAGAATAAAAGTTATAGCATTTCCTGCTCTTTGTTTGAAACGGTATTTCCATTCTTTTCCAGTGTCTTTAAAGTATTATCCAAGACTCTTCTACTCATCCACGTATTCCTTGCGTAACAACCGATAAATAACAACCACTATACGTAGAGGTTCCACTGATTACGTATCGTGTCTAATCGACCATCTATTCACCCATCTCGTTAACCAAGACGTCATTTTAAGCTGCAAGTAATCACGGAGCACATATATTAGATGCATGCGGAGGCTGAGAACCGATCAAGCACATGCGTCAAGATAGTGCGGTATTAATTGGATTTACTCAAGCGTAGTTGCCATGGTATTTTCCTTAGAACGATAGAAAAGAATGTTGGAGATGGGTTTTCTTTAGCTGTAAATTTATAGGGAGTAATTTGTGAAGAAATAGGAGTGAATTAATAGTTTCTGGCTTCAGTGATAAATATTAGTTTATTTTTATTGATATTTGATATAGATGATGAAAGGAATGAGCGATAAAAGTATCCAAAATTCAGCTATAGTATTGAAAATGATGCTGAATTGAATTATTGTATTGATCTCTGATTTGCGACGTATTAGTATGATTAACTTTATAACTTTATAATTCCAAATAAAGATTTCATAGCTTAAATCCTAATGTATATTTATATTTACCTAGTATTATTCGGGCTATATATTTGTAATAGAAGCTGGGCAAAGCATTAAATTATATTTTGGATATCGTTTTCTTTAAATATTCTATGGAATTCCTATAAAAATAGTTTTCCTAAGAGTGAGCGTGTGTGGAAAAGGGCATCTTTGTGTTCTTACCTCATTATATTTTATGAAATTCTATTAATAAATTTATATGAATAATTTTTGCAATTTGAAAATCCTTGGTGATTATAATTTTAGCAATTTGTTCGATGTTAGAAGATGGAAAGAGAATATTCTCTTCCTTAATCTAGACTCTACATACACAGAATAGAGCTCATTGTTGACGAAACAACCTGTTAAAGTCACCCTTCCGGATAATGTATTTTTAGGCGTTTACGTACTCCTTCGTAGTGGATCATAAAAAGTGAGAAAGAACTGGTTTCTTTGCCAACTTCATCCTTTCAGTTCTGACATCAAAGTCTCGTCTCCTTTGCACGCTTTAATATTTTTTATGCCTCATAATGTGTCATCGGAGGCGTCGCTTCAGAAAATTAAAGCGAGCTATAGAAGCTTCATCGTAAACAGCCTCACATAATCGCGTCTCGTGATGGAATTTTCCGTTTCCACGCTCAATTTCCATGGAAATCAAATACGCATCGGTTTATCCTCGCAGAAAACTCCCACGCGTGTGCCTAGGGAATATTCTCTCGTCAGTTCTGCGTGAATTTCATCCAGCGAGATCCCGTTTTCTTTACTAAGCGTTTTTCGACTCAGAATTTCATGCATGTTCGGATGAATACGTTATCCGAAATTCGCTGGTTGTAGATGGGAATTCCGTGGGATAATATGAGTGTGAGTAGAGACTTGGGTGTTAGGGGTTAGTTCTATTGGGAAATGCTTTCAATGTATCAGCGATTGAAAAAGTATTGCGGATCGTTTAGGACGTAAATTTGATCGATTATAACTCCGACTCGATCGCTTTCAATGCATCATATTTGTAACGGTTAATCTTCAATGTAATCTAAACTCCACATCATAAAATATCATTAAGAGAATCCTACAACTACACATTTACTCATACATTAAATTTTGTATTAAAAATTTTCTTTAGCTTTAGCATTACTTCTACATTTTTCCTTATTTTTTGGTTTCCATTATATAATATAAGGGAATAAAATAGGTATAAACCTTAGCACAAAAAAAGCGTGTGCTTTATTACTGGGTGAAATAGAGAGTTAAGCAGAAGTACCTAAATATAGGCATAATAGACACCCATAGACTATTTGAGATTTAAAGCCCACTTATGTGTGTTGATTTTTACTTCTCTTGGTTAAGTTTTAAATCACGTTTAACACATTATTGTATAAGTTTGAATTTAACCAAGTTCGTGATTTGATGCAAAGAAAAACTAACGTTGTCTTTCCCATTTAAATTGCTTTTTATGCATAAATTTCGACTCATCAGCCACGCAAAATCTGACGAATCAGTTAACTGCACGCGAATACTTAAAATTTGATGTTTAAGATAAATTTGTCTGTTGGTAAGGGAAATTAGATGAAAACTATTATGATACCATTATGATATTCAAATATTTATGTAATACATTCCTCTAGTTCATGATTTAAATACAAGAGACTATGTAATGGGCACATGCAGTTTTGATTTCGAAAATATCAAACAGCATTGACAGCGGATGTCCGTCTACTCATATCATTTCCTCGGCAGATCATTGCACCCTCTTTAAAGATGATAAGTGGTGTTCCAATTCTTATTTCTGTCCGTATCATAGTGATGGCATTAAAAAATATAAAAAATAAGTATTTAGTATAAATAATAAGTGATGTTTCCAGTTATCTCATGAAATGGTTAAATGGACGTGAAGTGAATTTTTCAGCCAATGAAAGCTAGAAAATTGAAAAAAACTGTTTCGGGTTACGAAAAAGGTTACATAGTAAACTATTTTAGTTGTCTACTTATTATATGAATTCGTTAAATCGTTTAATAGTACAATCATTCTAAAAGTTTGATTAAAACTGTAATAATCGTAGTCATATTTCAGCTACTCTATTAAAATAGCGCAATCCTTCCTGTGGAAGTTACGTTTTAGTAAGACAAATTTTATTAGGATTAATTTCGGCAATGAACCAATAATATCGAAAAATAATAGATATTTGATTTGAATAAGTACATAAAATCTTATTTTTTCAACAGAACTGCATAGGATATAGAGAGGATCTACTTTTTATTACTTATGATTATCTATTATAGTAATAGGTATGAATTCTTGGTTGAAAATATTCTTACCTATCGAATTAAAGTTCCCCGCAAGCGAAGGTAGGCCATGGCAACCTTTAAACAATCCGTTTTATTACTTCACACTCATTTTGTGGGAGTACATTTCCCCTCACAAACTTGGCTTCATTTCACGCAAATACGTTTTTATTGGAGCACTTGATGGATAGGAAGATTGAGGAAGCAACTCAGACAAAAGGGAATTAACAGAAACAGTTTATGGCGGCCGATTATCTCGGTTCGCCGCCCTTTTTATTTTCGTAAGGCGCTTGTTATCTGCTGTTCTTTTTTAAGGCGCACTCAAGGGAATCGAGCAGATAGCGGTGCAGCGATTTAATGAACTAGATTTTTCCGCGGAGTCATCCAACAGGATTTCAACAATGAGTCATTGCTCGGAATGTTATGATCATTAAGACTTGGTGGTGCCTTCAATGACTGGAAGGGAATGCGTTGGTGAGAAATTTCTCACGAGACCGGGATTCGAACCCGGATATTCTCTCTATTTGGCCTTGAACGATGAAGCGTTTCCCAAAGGAAGTTGGATTTCTTTGGGATGGTTCATTCGCTGTGAGAGTTTCGTGAGAACGGATCCTAATTATCTGTGGTTTTACTTGAAGAAACCAGAGTACATCGTGGAGAAATCTTTCCATTGAAAACGGCAAAACATTAGCGCTGGAAAACTGTATGGTTGATATTTTTTTGGCGTATGAGGTACTAGTAAGGTTCATGATATTAATATATATATTTCTAATGATTGTTTACTTTTATTTTTAACTGGTTTGAATATCTAAAAGCTATTAGGATGTGATTAAAGTTGAGATTTTTATATTATTTGTTCTTAAGGTTTATTTCGTTTCCCATGATATATTATTTGAAAAATGTTTACAAGAGACAATCTGAGATAAATGTACATCATATTATGACGTGAGACGAATTTTGTGAAATTTTCCTCCATCACGTTAATAGTTTTAAAAGAAAAGGATTTTAATTTTTTTTTAAATTAATTGACGAAAATTATCTAATCCATAATGAATTTAGGTATATCTCGATATTCAAAGAATGAAATTACGTAAAATATTATAGTTTATTACATTTTATTTAGAGGAAACCTTCAGTCAGCAGTAATTTGATCAGTATCCACTGATGCAATATACCTTATTCTTACAAGAGTTCATATTGTGAAGTTTATGTGTTGAGAAGAAATTGTGAATACTCTCCAAACAAATTTTTCATACGTTCAGTCTAGACGTGAGGCTTGTCTTATTTTAGAGGAAAATTCGCCTTAAGGTGAAAAGTGAGGAACCTTAATTTTTCTTCGAAATAAATTTAAAAATTTGGAAATCATTTACAAAGCTTATTTCTATTAGAAATTTAAGGAATTCAAAGAAATCCTAAAGTGATAAAGTTCGAGACGGTTTACGTATGATACGACAAAAAGATCGTCAGAGTCATGATGAGCTCATAACATCACGAAAGTTCAATATTCCTTCCTTACATCATTTAATCTTATCACTCTGCAAGTGATGGTTTCCACTTCACCTTTAAACTTCAGCTCTTCCGTTTCAAGATCCCCATTCCACTTTCTATATAGTTACCTTTCTCCTCTTCAAACTCTTAGTTTCCACTGGTTTCTCATCTTCCAAATTTTGCCCCTCAGCCGTCTTACAGAAGCTGTCGCTCTTAGCGGCTGCAAAGTTCCCATCCTTTCTCTCAACTTCTTCAGCCTCCCTTAGGGTTCGCCGAGGATTTTGATGGGACATGGAGGACTTGTGAGAAAAGTCTGTTGCATTAGGGAACTTTCATCGCAAGGATGTAAGAGAGATTGAGCTTCATCCAATGAACAAAACAACATTAGATATATGGAAGTGAAAATAATTCAATCGTTCCATTATTGTTGCGTAATTGCATTCCGCCAGTTTCCACGAAATTTTATTCCCGATTAACTTCAACTGTAAGAATGGCTATACATGTTCTTCCGGTTGATTTTTTAGGAGTTGGTTGGTTAATGCTGTATTTATAATGTTTTTGGAAAAAATTATTGCAAGGTACAACTGCTCATCAGTGGCGAATTTTATTATGAATTAAAATTAAATGTCCTAATCGTCGTGTTCAAATTCTGAAAGAGTCACATTTCGTATGTTTTTAAAAATAATTATTTATATCTTTGTTGATTTTCATCGGAATAGTCTATAATTTTCTTAAAGTGATTCATTAATTTTTGTAATGTAATAGAAATTTTACTCTCGTATCATTTGACAACTTAGTCTCACATACCCTGCGAGCTGGTTGATTTTGGCCCTGAAAGTTAGGTTTTTTGCGATGAGTATTGTTACACTCCTCTAAGTATAAATAACAATATTCCAATCCGGGCACCAACAAACCATATCCCTCCTTTTCTATTTAGTTGAGCGCATTCTGTTATCTTCTCGGTATCGACTTCTTTCCAGTAGTCAGTATCTTTACAATGAAGTTCCTCTCAGTTAACTAACTAATTGACTGAATTAAGATGCAATTTATCTGCTTCAACGAAATCCTCAGCGTAATTTTATATTTCATTTACACTAGAAATTCCATTAGAAGCCATTATTAGAAGCCAAACTTATATTGGCCTTACTTCTTACCTCTTCTTCACGAAAAAGATATCCGGATATATATAAACTGGATACCACTTTTCCTGAGAATTCATCACAAACACCACACCAATTGGTGGCAACAAAGCCTCTTCCTTCCTCACTAAAAGAGACAATAGTCTTTGTGTCAACTTATCTGTGAGTCTCAAAAGAAATGATATGTGATATTGTCAAGATAACCAAACATCTGTACGTTAGTGATGGAGATTATGGTACAGCTGCACAAGTCGATGAGAATGTATTTAATTTTCTGCCTAAATCGTGGTTTATTTCATGCTAGAAGAGAATGATTACGAGTTTTTATGTTTTCTCAAGCCAAAGACAAAGTTTTACGTGAGAAAAATGCTTTTATATAGCGAAAAGAAACATTATGGTTAGGAGTAATTATTAAAACCTTTTTGAAGTTGAAATTCTGGTATGAAAGTTCCCGGATTGAAAACAAAAATCAATGCCATTGTTCTCAGAATTTGATAGACGAATATTGTTTTTAAATTGTGATATAATAGAAAGTTAAACGGAAGTGAAAAATAGCAATATGACTGGGACTCGAACCCAGGTCCAAATCATGGCGCTATTTTACATATACGTTCTACTTTATGTTTAAGTCTCATGAACTTTATCGTGTTAAGTAATTTCACTTTACTCTAATTATATAGGTAAAGTCTTTGGTAATATTCTTTTTAACCTCTTTCACAGCTTCCATTAAATACCCATTAAAATCCAACGCAGAATAAACCAACAATGACGCATCGATTCGTCGATCGGAGTGGTATTTTTAGTTCGTTCACCCTTCGCGATATGATTGGGAACTCCTTTTGCAGAAGTAATTGCGGATTTTCCTGGTGAGCGTTGCAGGAAGCGGTCCTCGTCGGAAAGAGAACGGGGTCATGGAGGCTGAGGCGATGTTAATCTCTTTTGAGATCCACTAGAACTTTTTTTTCGGCGAAAGCCTTTCTTTTATAACTTTCAAGAGTGATTGCCAGCGTAATGTTTTGGAGCCAAATGGCTCTGTTCAGTGTCTTTGTCCTCAAGAGCTGAAGGGATTGATGATTTGGAGTGCGTTTAAGCGATAAGAGAGCGCTTCTGTAAGTTATAGTGAGGGATTGCATTAGCGTAATACTCAGGAGATAAAAGAGTGAGTAGGTTATAATAAGGAAGATAATATTTACCATTTGATTAAATTATCATTATCATTCCTTTACCTATGATTTATAAAGCTTATATTTCTATACATTAATTGAAAAAAGATAATGCACTTTTAACTATATAACTACTTTTTACTGTATTAGTATTAGCTATGGATTCTATATATGATTATATTATTAATATTATTATGATATTTCTATATATAATATGATTATTAATACGTCTAAATTTGCGTAGCATTTTGTATATTATTATAATTTTTAATATCAATTAATGTTTTTAGAGAATTAAAGCATTTGAAATGTAATTTCATGAGTAAGTGTGCGAAGAGTTTTGGCTAAACTGAAAAAAAAATTAATTTGTCAAAACTCAAGTATCTATATTTTTAATAGATCTTTCTAATTTTGTAACATTCTTAAGCTTTTATAGTTTATTGTTTATGTATATGGAATCGAATTAATAACGAAGAAACAGGAGCGTTGAACCTCAAGGAAAGTTTTGATTATAGGGAATAGTGTCAGTATTCCTTTATCGAGCAGAATATCTTATGCGAAACACACTCGATATGCATCGGTCCAGAAATACTGCTGCGGGTTCGATGGTGCTGAATACGATAGGTGCATCGTGTCAACACGTAACGGTTTCAACCGCATGCTAACAGATGCAGCATGGGAATGATGAACTCGGGTCGACTACAGCATAGAAAAAACTGGGATTTTGCACAGCGTTGCTTTACTTTGGAAAGAGGGCGTGCTAATTCCAAATCCTCCGTAAACATCGACGTTGGATCAAGCGGGGATAGAAAACTGCATTGTCATCTTCTTAAGAGCCAAAGTACTTCCTTTTTCCCGCCTCAAGCTAACCGTAACAGTAAATTTATGTCGTGCGTGAAGTTTCGAAAACATTAAAGGATGTATTTACTCTTCTTTGTCATATGTGTAAAATTTTAGGTCGAATTGAGTTTTTAATATTTTCGATAGTTTATTTGAGAGTGATCAACTATTGATAAAGACTTGCGTCTTAGTAAATAAGTTTTCAATGGGAATTATCATTCGTAGTTTATTATACTACCAATTCTGCGTATGAGGGTGGGTTTCAAAATTTAATTTTCCTTATTTACTTATTGACTTAAGTTTCCTAACCCTCATTAATTGAAGTATTTCTTAGCAAATTCAACTCCTAACAATGTATGATAAGCTAAATTATGAGCCTCACACAATTATATCGAGGTTGTCTTGGTAACCTTAGAAGTTTTAATCATATTAACAATTTAATTCTCTAATATTTGCAAACAATGTGTAATGAATAAATAATTTACACTTGAATATCAAAATATCGAATTATAACATCGATAAAACGAATCGATTGTTTTAAAAGTCGATATATATCGATTGATCGATATCGTTCGATTCGACATGGAAACTGAATGTGTTAAAAACGGTTTTTGGCTTCAAATTTTATTCCATTCATAGTCATTGTTTCTCATTTTCTGCTTTCATTGAATTCTTCCGGCGTAACCACCCATGAATAACAGTGTCACACTTCTGAGAGGAAAATGTATATCGCGTAGAGTTTGAGGCGGTAGGAGGAGAGCATTACAAAGTAACAGGATCGGTGAGCGTAGCTTCATCCCATTATCGAAGATAGGAAACCTTTTAAAATTCACACTGGCAGAAAGGGGATCTGAAAATAATCCTTCTCTACGCGATGAGCGTCGCAAAAATATTGCGGAAAGATTTCATGCATTGCGGATGCGTTCGCTCCAAAAAAATAGCGTGCGGTTACCAGTATCCCAGAAATATCTAGGTCTAGCTTTTTTGCGAGAAATCGGCGTGTTGGAAAGAGCGTGAGCGGTTGAAACAATGAAGGGAAAGATCGGTGTGGAGGTATTGAGTGATGAAATATTAACGGATACTGTTTCTGCTATTTGAGTTATTTTTGGCCGATAAAAACTAATACTCTATGAAAGTTTTACTTTTGAAAGATAGCTCTCCTAAATACCTGTTTGTTGCATACATAGATAACTATACTACTCTATCACAGCAGAAAGACTGTTTGAAGGGCATTTGTTTATATGGTTACCTAGTAATGATTCTTAATTTATCCGTTACTAGGATCAATAATTGGATGAATATAAATATGTATTGATATTTATCTTTTGTCTTATAGGATTCTAAAGGTCTTTTCATGTATATATTCTTGCGAGGTATATAATAGCAGGTTAAATAAATCATGTTTAATATTTTTATTAGTATTTGTAAGCATAGTATTATAAAAGTTCATTCTCTACGAGATATTTTAACGTGAGGTTTCTCAAAAAGCACGTAATCCGTAAACATCTTGCGTATGAATTTAATCGTACGACAATATTATTCGAACGAATATTCATTATAGCTCATTAGAATCTTAGCAAATACATACTGTGTGCACGTTAGTAGCTCATTATTCATCAGAAACACTTGCCAATAAAACTACGATAGAGCTTAAAATAGCTTTTAAAGTTTTTAACTTTAGAAACATAATTCTTTGCTCGTCTCCAAGGAACGGCATAGAAAATCCATAGAAACTATCGCAAAAGAATCGATCCGCAAAATAAAAAAGGGAAAATGGCGTAGCAATCCGTGATCGGGTGCTATCAACCACAGATGTCCTCGCAATCAATGGAAAGAAAAGGAGAGATTGAAAGTTTTGGGCCGAGTAATCCCCGGATTAATTCAAAGAGGACGCCGATCTAAAAAGAGTTCCGTTAATCTGTCTCCGAACTACTGCTCCGAATGTTCTGCGGGTATTAAGCGAAGCTACGAGCAAGAAAATTCTATTCTCTCCTGAGATACGAGCGAAAACGTTTTCTCGATCTATATATACTTAAATCGTATCTCTTAGAAGTGGTTCTTTCTTAGAATTTAATAGTGCACTCATTTGTGGATCGTAAAAATCAAAATTTCAAACTTTTCTTTTTGATTTCTCTAATCGGGTTTCTTATTGGAACGTAATATGTTCATAATCTCTAATATTTTATATTTAGAGTACGAATTAACATCATTATGGCGGGTTAGATGGTTTTAATAGTGTTTTATACTAGGAAAAATGTTTCACCAGCCATTCGTATAACAGCGCTCAGTACTACCTGGTGGTGTAGCCGTTCTGTTAAACCGGTCACATTCTGCGGTTAACTTACGTTTCCGCAGATATATTTAATGTCACATAATTCTACGTTCCCCTGCTTTCAGTAAAGATAATATTAGAAAATTGAGGGTTACATTTTTTGTTAATATATAATTTAATTTGAAACGGGTGATTTATTGCTCTAGTTGCCAAATTTTAGTATAAAGGATATTTAGAACATTTCTTTAGGATATTCTCACTTGTTGTTTTACTTATTAAATTTCAATGTATGTAGTTAAATAGAAGCATCGTCGTCGTAGATATATATTTTATTTCGAAGTTGTAGGTATATTATGTATCGTAATTTTCCGGTATTCGTTTCCAGGGTCACAACTTTTGACATACACATTATCTTTTCTGTATTATATTTGTATATTAAGTGCTTAACATTTCATCTTTCACGAACCTTATCCTGAATACCGAATAGGTATTTCCTTCCGTCCGCTGGTTTAAGTTCCCATCGTTGCAATTCTGGAAGAATGAATATGTATTTCGCACTTCCAAACAATCACATGTCATCCCTTTTTAAAACTGTATCGATTTCCAATAGCAAACCGTGCAAAAATCATTCCTATATCCTTCTATACAACTATCGATGTATCGGAATATCGACTTGAGCGTTCTTATTATAAGCATCGTTTTCCGGTCGCGATCTCGGGATGCGCCCTTAATTCGCATCATCATGCATTCCGCGTCTCGAACTGCATAACGGTTTGACCTTCGACAAGGACATCTCGTTGCTCAAGAGACCTAATGGCACCTTGCTAGCGGTAAGAGGCTAAAAACAAAGAAAAAGAGATGGGAAAACCAGTTCCCTCTCCGGGAGATGTTTAACACTACCTTGTGAAACATCTTCCGTGTTGCCGTACAATTTCTTTTCGACGCAGATAACTTGCTTTCGCATAACTGCTGTTCGTTTAATAGGTCAACCCTTTCCCAGTACTTACGAGGGAAGAGGTTTCATTCAATCTTACGGCGGCGGACACGCGGTCGTATTCACACCGCACTCCAGTCGTTAATAAATAAATTTAAAGGCATTTTTACGCTTACGGAAAACATTGTTTATATTTGTCAGCAATACATGTCTCAGAAATTACTTTCGTAAATAGTTATGATGCTCTTAAAGTTTCTACATTTGCATAATACATTTACAGTATTCCTAGATATAAACTATTATATGGATAAATTGTTGGATTAGATATTATTTGTACACTCGATTGTTTGATTTCTCATAGAATATATCTGTATTTTTTCGAAATTATATTATTATCTCATTAATTATATATTCAGCTTTTTTTCTGTTGTAATTGATTATTCATAATCCATATATATATTCGTACGACTCAAATTTATCGATAGGTCACGTCAATTTCTCGCTATTTTATTTAGTTTAATAATACACCTAATTATTCACACGCGCAAATGTTTTTCTTACGTATTTTTGATTTAACTGAAATGGAAATTCTATACAGTAAATTATCGGTCCATTCAATAATGAATTGATGTTAATAAAGTGGATCAGGGGAATTAAAGTGGCTATATAATTATTAATTTGCCGATAATATGAATAAGTTTTAACGGATATGTAAAATAAACTGGATGATGTGATTAATTTGGTATATAATAGAAATTTTTGAGGTGAATACTTTTTGCTAGTAGCTTTTAATTCATTTCTAAGATTTGTTACTTTCGAGATATAATAGTGATTAGAAAATTTTTTCTATCAAATTCCTCAGGTAACTTAGCAAGTTAATTTCGTTAGAATCACGTAGTATTTATAAAAATCGAGACATTAAATTAGTTGATTTTATAATCTAATTTCAATATAACTCGAACTTACAAATTCTTAAAGAGAAAATATTTTAAATAAGTAATTTCCCGAATTAGATGTGCAAACTATTGTTGCCAAGGCAATAAAACAGTTCCAAACCCGCTATGGGATGATAGAACAACTATCCCCATAAATACACTTTATGTAGGAAGGCAAAATTCGTGCAGTTTTCCCGAAACGCAGAGGGCGGGAATATTAATGGTGTATTCGGAGCGTTCCGTGGAACTCTGAAGGAGTTAGTTCATGCACCGATCAAGCCATTATTTGCCCACGGCAGCAGTTAAATCGATTCACCCTCAATCTCCCTTAAACCGGCCAAGGTAGAGGAAGATTTTCTTAATCTCTCCGCAACTGAACTTCCTCAGAATTCTCCTTCTACAGTTTGTGTGCACCGTCTCCCGCTATTTCTTTTCCTTAACCCCATCCATATTCAAATCAGCCTCTATTTATGGAACTTCTTAATGGTAGATGCAGATTTAAACGGATTAATCTCGATCCATAAATCCAGAGCTAATGTATTCTCGGGTTTATCTTCACGAGGAGAATGAATCTTGCGTTTTTATCAAGTTCCGTTATTTTCTGTGATGAATACTAATAAGGATGGGTAATACATCGATCAAAGGTTAGCTTATCATACAGCAAATAATCAAGCTTTTGTGAGGGAAAGAAAAATGATTATTTTCGTTACGAACTGCCCAGAATGGCCTCAGAAACAGCAACCATCAGCGATTATTTACCTCCGGCGAAATTTATTTCCGGTTCCCTCAGAAAACATTTATTCAGCGCCAAATATTTGATCTTAATAACTTCGATTCGGGGATATTCATTTGAAAGAGGGAAATGAAAGAGAGGAAAAAAAGGCTTCATCCCAAATGACTGGAATATTGAGTGCAGAATTTCATCTCGAGTGGAGTTTTCCACTTTTAAGTATGAATGTTCCCTAGATGGCTTTTTATCAATCGCGGAGGGTTCTGAATTAAGGATGGAGGAGGTATCGTTTTGAGGAAAGATTCACCGCGAGTTGATATGAGATTTTCAGCTAATAAAATAACATAATCTGGGTATTTAATTCTTCATTTCGATTCTTAATCTGGGCTTACAAACATTGTGCATCTCAAAGGTTTTCTGTCAGGGGCATTGCTTCATAAATTGCTTCCATGGATTTTAATTTCAGAGAATATCGTTCCCTACATATAACTCTTATTCAAATGTTTTCGTTTGTTAATTTTGTAGTCAATTTTTAATGGAATCATCATCTAATTTAATTTTATCATTTGATATCTTTTCCTTAGACTTTTCATTCTCAGATTTATTCGAGCTAAGTGAACAAATATTGAATTTATTTGATGTTGTTATTGCAAAAGTTTTCTTTGATATTATATAAATATGATTTATTTTTATGTTCGTATTATAC
Organism: Pantala flavescens; assembly: GCA_020796165.1. Classification (NCBI taxonomy): domain Eukaryota; kingdom Metazoa; phylum Arthropoda; class Insecta; order Odonata; family Libellulidae; genus Pantala; species Pantala flavescens. The sequence continues at coordinate 15,297,620 of CM036881.1, read as the reverse complement.
TCCCTCTCCTATGCTAGAAGGGGTTGTCTTATTCAAGGAGAAATATTGTGCGAAATAAAAATCCTATATGGCGAATGTTCAACGCTTTAAAACCATTAATTCCTTTTAGCTCTCCTTGGGCGTTGTATATAATAAGTGAAGCATAAAATTATCTATGGATTTAATAACGTCGAGTTAATCACTTCGCTAGTGAAAATTGACTTTTAATAAACTTTATAAAATAAATCCGAGGATATTTGCATAAAATATTTTTCTCAGAAGTTTCAGCGTTAATAAAGCTATGATGGTTTGTAAAGTTTATTTTTAAGTAGATATTTTCAGTAGTAATGTGTACCGAAGAAATAAATCATACTGAATTCCATATCTGATATTCTCTTTTCATTTTCGGGTAATTTTCTTTTCGCATATATTTTTTCCGAATTAAGAATCTTTGAGAAATAGGGAAGATTGTGATTTAGAAAGAGAACATTTTCGGATAATTAATTCCAAGAAAAAGCCCATAGAGGAAACATATAACAACCAGCCTCTTAACGTTTTTTAGAACGAGGAAAAATGTTTTGCCTTTCTAAGGAGACTTCACTGTTTCATTTTTTGCTTTACAACTTCGTTGAGGAAATATATAATGGTTCTGTAGAATTCGAAAGAATACATTTCTGTAAAGAGCTGTGATTTAGGAGGATTTTTTTAGTACTCCTCAAAAGTCAGAGTATCTTGTAAAAAAAAGAACTCTTAGGTTAAAGTTAAAGTTAGTTGAGTTCAATTTAGGTTATAGAACTCTCTACAAATTAGGTATTCCTCATCTTAGGGTTTATATTTATATTTAGGCTTGGACAGATATGAGTCAATTGAAGCATTTTGTGACTTTTAAATGTTTTAATGATGGATTCTGTTGTCAGTGAGTCTCTTTTGGAATTGAATACTGTTCATTTTTAATTAAAGCTTATTCTAATACAGAGGGAAACTTATGTTAGAAAAAGATAACATAAAATGGTTGAAGGAGTACAACAATCTACAAAATTTTGGAAAGAGAAATAAGTTGACGAATCAATAAATTAGAAAAGAACAGTTATGGAATATTATCGAGGCTAGGAACATTTTTTCTTAGGATTATAATTAAAAAAGAATTAAACTGTATTTTGGCTGAAAAAAAGAGAACGTACTGACAATATTTATTTGGGGTATTATTTAAAGTTTATCGGTAGCGTTTTAGCGTATTTCAACCTACAACTAAATTGTTATAAATTAAATAATTCGATGTATGTTCTTGTTTCTAAATATTAATGAAAGTCTTATTGAAATAATGGAGCAGCAATAATTGATAATATTCTAATAATTATATTTATCACAATCAGGTGTAACAACGCATTTACTTTTGATATAATTTACGTACGAAAACGTACCTCCATTTCCTTACTGGAAATAATACCATTAGCTGGGCTTCGAACCCGAGACCTTTGCTTCTCAAGTACGATTACTAATATTCTTCTATATAAGAAAAACTTATGCATAAAAAATTTCACGCCTTTTCTGAATTAATATTTATGTAATCACGTAAGAATATATCATAAGAGCTTTCGAATTCACCATTAGGTCGAGCAATCTTTCATAATCTCCGTCCTTTATTTACCGCCTTTCGCTTAGCTTCAGAAAACCCTTTGAACATTCACCATCTGCCCCGTATAGAAATGCGAAAAAATATCTAGCACGGAAACTGCTCGTTGGAAAGAGCGGCTGAAGGGGAAAGAAACCTTTTTCTCATTTCCGGAATGGATACACCTGCGCACGTAACAACAGGCTAATTTCAAAGTGCCTTCCCGTTGCTAATTTTTGCACCGGGACTTCGTTAGAGAATACGACATGCCGTATATATATACGTAATATAATGGTTGCTTAGAAACAGAAAGTTTCTCGAAAAAAACGATTCGTTCCCTTACCGTGGGCGATAAATGTTTTTATTTGTATCCAACGACTCCCTTTCGTTTGGACCTTACGTATAATTGCTCTCGGCATCATGACCACGTGGGAAAAACACTGCCATGGTAACCGGCGAGAATTTTTACGTGGAAATGGAAACGGGAGATAATGTTACAACATTCCCGCTCGATTCGAAAATTCTCTCTCTTTCGTTAACAAAAACACGTCAAAGAGCGGTACACGAAATTAATTCGTAAAGTTTTTAATCGGAAAACATCGCGGGATATTAAAAACTAACGGAAAAAACGTAGAAGAAAATCGCGTTAAGAGAAAAAGTTCGGTAATTGCGGAGGATTCGCTCCGAACGTCTGGTGAGACTAAAGTTTTTCGGATGAAACTAAAAGTTTCCTTCTCCCAGAGTCATTTCGATTAGTTCTTTTATTTTATTCTAGGGTAGGAGTGGAGCGAAGGAATAAATTGCAATCAGACCGAGTTGTTCGGGTATCTCGCTTCTCAGGTTCTGCGAAGTTATCTCGGCTTCATCTGCTTTTTGCTCGTTGCGAGCATTCCTGCGGGAGAAATATATATTATATGAAAAAATTGTAATGTTTTGTGCTTCATGTCGGGAAAAGATGGTCTATAGTTTCCTCGTGAAACGTTTTTCGATGCAACTGAGTCGTTTCTGAAGGGTTTATATGAATTGTGTCTTTTTCATCTCGTTCTAAAGTTGATGACCTTAGGAATAAAAATGAGTCAAATTCAGAAATGTTTTCGAAAATAGAAGCAACAAGTTTTTTTTAAGTATTTCTTCTAATGTTTTGATCTATGTTACTCAGTCTTCTATTCATTTGAAATTCGTCATATTTCTCCGGATTGTATACCACATATTTTTATTATATATTTATATATAGAATTATCCTAATCGTATGATGTGGAATATAATTAAAAATGATAAATTTGTATTTTAATTGCTGATATCCACAGAAATATATGCTTATATATTTTCATAAAAAAAACTTTTAAATTCGTTAGTAAGTGGATCCATCCTTGAATTGCGTACATTTCCAATTAAAAAGGACCCCAATTTTTGGTTCTGACCAAGGTCATCACCTAACTCACTCCTTTTATCATTTAGAGAGCGATAGCCTAAATAGCGTTTTAAACGAGACGAATCGGTCTCGCTTTGTCTCTTGGCACCTAAGGACTAATTGGTACCAGCATGATAACGCCACGTCATTGAGTTTGGCTTTTTTTGTCTTGATTTATTATTGAGCCTCGTGGCTTAAAAAACAGTCTAAAAAACCTTCGGTGAAAGTGAAAACCTTCTTCATTTACTTCATAAGTATTGTTCCTTTTGTTTTTTCCTTATCTTATCTCAGAAATACCTTATTCTTATCGACCAATACTTCCATTTAAATATTAAATGCATTCATTGTATAAGTTCAGAAGGTTAAGCGTAGGCTTTATATATATCGTAAACTTTTACAGGTTATTTTTAGTCCTTCGGTTCCGAAGGCAATTATCCGAGAATCATCAAAAAGAATATGCGAAAAGAATTCATCCGAATCAATGCACTAATTAACGTGCTAATGAAGCTTTAAAATTCATGATTAGTATCTACTGATTGTAGCAGAATAGATTATAATTAACATATCACGTGTATTGCTCTTCCCGTGAACTTGTATAAACTTAAGAGCATAAAGCTTTTCATTATGCTAAAAGAAAGTGTATGATAGATACATAAGCTCTTAAAAAGGCATTTAAAGATTTATAGAAAGATTGTAAATGCCTCTTAACTTTCATTCGTATTTAGAATGTAGATTTATGGGACTAAGGATATGTGGAAATATCTTTACACGTATACTGCTCATTTACATCCATATCAATACCCTAAAAGCTTGTGACAGGAGGTGCGATCGCCGAATGTTTCATTATCATCTATTTATTGCATACTAATTCGTTTGACAGGAGTGAAAAATATATTGTAGTATGACTTGGACTCGAAACCAGGTCCCCCACTTGCTAGGCAAATTTGCTAACATATAGTTTTACCTTAATAGAGTGAATTTATATGACAGCTTGGGACCTGAGTTCGAGTCCCAGTCACCTCACTATTTCTCACTTCTTTTTAACCTTCGTAAATTGAGCTAAATAGGAACTAATTACATGATAATGAAGCTGTTAATAAACGTGATTCTTCCATGTGGATATTATGAAGTCCTTTTTGGTACCAATGTGGGAATTCTGGGATGAAATGTCAGATACCTTTTTGTTAGGGAACTGCAGAATGTACATCCGCATAAAAAGCCTTACCTAATAAACATTCTCAGTAAGAAATCTTCACAGCATCCTCAAGGACTGTCTCCTCCCTAATCTCTCCGTCTATTCAGCTTAATTCCTCATTCCACCTCGTCTTTCCTCGTAACTTTGCCAAGTGTCGTCTCCACGAATTCTACCGCCGCCTCTGGGCTAGTTGTTTTTTCCCGCACGTATACTAAAACCCAGAGAAATATCAATGCACGGCTGAATCAAGCTAAAAACAGCTGCGCTGCGAAACGCGTCCCTCTCTCTCTCGATATAAAAAAATGACGAGCGAAATCGCGTCGCCCTTGAGATCGAATCGCAGCACCCAATCATATCCGTCCGAGGAATTCAGAAGCGAACAGCGGAGGAAATTGCCACTCAGGACACGGAGGGAGACCGGAGGGTCTGCTCGGGAGGGAAGGAGTGGTAGAGAGGGCTCCATTGTTCGACCAAAAATACGCTCCTTTTCGCCTGATTCGCACATTTTTATTTCCTCTTAAATCCCCCCCCAAGGGGTTTGATGTTATCGGTCCGTGAAGAGGTGTCGAGGAATGCTACCGAGTTGCAGAGTTGTTTGTCTGTGGACAGCGTAATTGGGCTTGTTTTCCGGTTCCCTTCTCAAGACGCCTTCTTCTTTATATGGGGAGGTGAAAAAGTCAGAGCGTGTGTGAAGTTATGCTCGAGATGCGAGTCCTGATTGGACGAGGAGACCTTGGTATCGGAACGAAAGTAAATTCGTGCGAACGAATTTTCGCTTTCCCATGTCAGAGATAGCGGAGGAATGTTCGTAAATAAAGCCAAGTAGCACAGTTTTGTAGCGTTTTTATTATTTCAGCGAACTTATTATTAAGGGTAGTTTGCATCGTTTGTTTTGTTTTGTTTGCTTTGGAATTACTATATCAAATATTTAGGTGTAATAGAAAGGTTAAATGGAACTGAATAATTGCAAAGTTACTGAGAGTCGAACTCGGGTCCTAGCCATCGTGTTATGTTTACCTTCCCACAATCAATGTTATATTTCATTTATCAGTTAGTTTTATGATGATATTTTAAAGGATAACTTTGTTTAACATCACCCAAACGATTAATGATTCATAAACCTTTTTCTTTTTTGTTACCTTATATATATAGAGAACTTAATTTAAAGGTTAATTATTCTCATTTTACGTAACTTTAATTCGTTTTACATAATTTAATCAACAGCTAAAATATCTCTCACACTGTTATTAATTCAATAAAATTCTTTTATTAATAAACATTAAGATAAGGTTGATCTAAACGCTATTAATCCATCGTATTAAACTCTATGATGCTCACTGTTGGATCAGATAAATGAGTAATTTTTTATTTGCTTTAATTAAAGGTAACTTTCTTTATAAGTGTCTGGTGTACAATACTAAAATAATTGGGTTCAGTGAACCTCGGAATAAACATGCATGCGTTTTCTCCTTATGAATGACAATAAGAATGCAGTGGTTTCTAATCCCATTCCAACCTGTTGTAGATTATTCAACTTTTGTGAGATTTGTTGAAATGCGCTTGTTGCAGTGTGCTGGTATTTATGTCAGTTGTCCACCGTCTCCGTGGAAAATTTATGACGGAGGCAGATAAGTAGCTTAGACTAACAATGCGGTCGCGAAAATATTTATCGTCGCTTAGTAATCGAAGTCGTCCTGGAAAGTTGCCTAGGCTAACTTCTGCGGCGCTGTGTCGGCGACAATGGATCATTAAGGTTGATTTTTTTAGCTTTTTCTTTTGAAAAGGTATCCTTTGTCAATAGTATACTTCTCATTTCTTTATTTACTGCTGATATTAGGAGAAATCTTTATAAGCTCGAAATAAAATTCATTCGACCTGCAAACAGGATCGTGATTTCAGGTGGGATTAACCGTAACAATGATTTTTGTATAATTTTCTTTAGAAGAAGATAGTTAATACTCGTATCTTAAACCCTTGAATAATTTTAATTAGATTACAGTTTACAAAATTAAAGCTTATTGCTTAAATATTACTTCTTCAATATTACTTGTGTTGTCGTATGAAAACGCACATCCCTATGTTATATTTTATAATCATCTCCGTAGTATAATATCGAGATTAGCCTAATCTAATCAAGGTTTTAATAAATATTCTCTATACATTATTAGTAGCAAAATGACAGCGATCTCTTATAGCCCTATTTTATGAGCTGTTAATAAATCATTTAAAAATAATAATTGTGACATGACAGGGACTCGAACCCAGGTCCTATGTGAAAGAGTCGCAGGACTTTACGTTTACGTCTTACATCATTTAATATTTTTGAAGTTATTCGAAAGAAATAGTAATTATAACTATCAGCTAAAAAGAAACTTCACTTTCCAATCACAATTTATTTATAATAATAAACGAATTCGTGCTGTAAATATTTAAAAGAATACGTATAATTTTCGAGCAATCACCCAAAAATGCATATAGTCGATTTTCTTTGATATAAATCCTTGATCGACTACTTTTTACGTTGTCAACATCAAACACAATCCTCTCAGAGTCCTTCCGCATCCAAAAAATGAGAGCCCTTCAACAAAGGAAACAACGCTCGGACACTCCGAAAAATATCGACCCGTAGTCAAGGGAGAGAGAACGTCCAATCTCATCTCATACCTCGGAAGCATATTCTTTCGGACTCCTGAAGCAGATCGAACGTCTCCATCTACCGCATCCCTTCCGCAATAAAATTACCTCCCGTCCCAAAAGACACGGAGATAACGTCCACCCAATCCTTTTCCGATGGACGAAAATAGGCGATGCAAATAGAAAAAGGGACGAAAAAAAAAGACTGGGATCTGAATACGTCGGTTTTTTATTTCGCTTTGTAAGTCTAAAAACCTTTAAGAACTCTAGGTGAAAGAGTTCTCGGAAGAAGGGACTCCTTTTCCACCTTTTTTCTCGAGGGAGAGATGAAAGAAATTGAATAAAGAAAGGCGAAAGGAAATGCGAACGGAAGGAAAACAGAAGACAGTCAACAGGCGGTATGCAAGGACGATGTGGGGGAACGAATGAGAAGGTGTGTAAGAAGTAGACGTCTTTACCATAAGGAGGGGAACAAACGAGTAAGGGATGGATATTTTCAGTGTTATGCCTTCAAGGGTAGTCCACTCCTTTTATCCGGTGCAGAATAAGGTACCCTCTCTCTGGTTTAGGGAAAGGAAATGAGGAAGTAAAACGGTACGATCCAGAGAGTGCTAGTGATAACCTCTCTGCTTCTTCTTAAGCTGAAGATGGTGGTTATTTCCTCTGTAGATGCTGCATGAACAGCGAGGGCTATGTGTTTGTGACCAAGCGTGTACAAGGTCCAGAAACGTGATGATAAGTTAGAAGTCGTAGACATACACGCACGCTCAGTCGATATAAGTTGAGCATACGAATGAATGAAAGGGAAATTTGGAATGATTGGAATTCATACTTAGTTATTTCCTTTTTGTTTGTAGATATTATAAAAGTATCTTACTCGGTAGCAGATGTTCAAGTCTCGAAAAGATTAGGGTAGCTTACGGCAGTAGTAATGTCCAACTTTCCTCAGGGATTCCGTAACTTTCATAAGTTAATTATATATTTTTATCAATCGATACGAAAATATAAAGAATAGTGATAAGATTTTTTATTTTAATTTATAATAATAATCAAAGCCATCTAAATGCTTCGCCATGCATAAGATTTCGGATTATAGATACACTTAAATTAAATCGATCTGTCAAGGAAAGATTTGTTTAGAAGTTGATAAAGTAATGCATTTTCATATTTTGAAGAATGTTTTGCTTTATATAGTTGTCTTTTATTTACTCTTTGAGAGGTGAAATAGTGTTTCAGTTGGGACATATTTACAAACATTCCATTAAAATGAAATGTTCCGTCATGTTACATATAGGTCAAAAATGATCTTATATAAATGCAAAATTATGACGCTGTTTGACTGGAAACTATGGTTTTTACTAATCTTAATGTTCTTAAAGTCTCAAAAAAGGAAATAAAAAGAAAATAATCCGTTTTACTATGCAATCAATGTTAAGAATATGATTAATGGCTTACTTCTCCTTCCTTTTTGGTTTTGAAGCAACTCTCCCTGCTTGCGATATGCTAAATTGGAGCTCTTCACTGTGTGTCACTCCTATTTAAAAGCGGCAATTATTTCTCGTGAAAATAGCTCTATCTTAATCGTCCAAATACCGGTAGTTAGGAGTGACATGTCCTCCTTTGTTTAGCATTGTTATCATGCGCCAATTATGGATTTTAAGGAAACGGGTTCTTTTACCTAGATGATATGAACCAACCTTTTCTTCAAATGTGTTTGTATTTATTTTGATTTCCAAATAATTGCGTGCGTTTGGACTCATTTCAATATTTTAAGGCGAAGGGTTCCTTTGACATGTAAATTTCGGCATAGATTTTAAATTCAGCCCGCACGTAACGTTTGATCCCTATGTTAATATATGTCGTAATCGTTATTTTAGAAAACGTTCATTGAATTTTAATTTTATGATATACGCATTAATTACACATATTAGAAGCAACACGTAAAATATAGCACTATAATTATCTATTAACCTTATCATAAATGACGAGTTGATATAATATGAACAAAGCATTCAGATACGTTAATTATTTACATTATAGAATACGATAAAATTTGATAAAATACAATTGATTTGTATAATCGATTGATTTCTACTATTTAATAGTAGAAAGTGGTATTTTCGTTATAGCGAGGATTTTATTTGATTTGAATATATAAAAAACATATATTTCAGCAATTCAATATTGTCTAAAGTATGTCTAATTTCCTTATAAAAAGGTATATACCACATTTACGTATTAGTCTTATTTCTGTAGCAATATTTACCCCTTTATCATGCCGAATGGCGATATATCATAGTTGATAATATAGTTAAGATGTGGTTCTTTTATTTAGATTCTCTTATCTTGATGAAGTCTCTAATTACATGATGAATTTACCATAAATACATTTAACGAACATTTCCTCTTCCGTGATATTTGATTGACATTTTAAAACACGCGAGACTATACTCTACATCCTAAAATGTACCATTAACGTCGACATTGCAAAATATATTTCAGCATCTCAGAAGGAGCGACTTCAGTAGTTAATCAGTTTCATTATTCATATCGTCGGAATTTCCCGCAGCCCGATACGTGAGGATAATGCAACCTATGGAGCGGACAGGTGGTACTTCGTTAATATGTGCCACCCATACGGATTATGTCGCCAGAGAGCCTAGGTCTTTTGGCACCCAACACTGGATTAAGGCCTTCGAAGGCCAAGGTCTCTCTCTCTCTCTCTGTCTCTGGGGAAGGAATGATGCTCATTGAAAACGCCCCTGAAGATGAAAGACGATGTTTCTCGCTTATTGCCATAGAGGGAGATTTAATTGTCCCAGGGCTCTGACCGGTATTCGGTATCGCTTTGTATTTCTGTGTGGGTTTACGAGGAATCGAATTCGCTATTACTATATATATTTAAGAGCATCCTTCTATTCCTAATTCTGTTTGATATTTACCTCATTGTTAACTTTATATCAAGCTTATGTTATGAGTATCGATTATCGAAGTATATCGATGTATGATCATTATCTAAACTTATACTAAACATCGATACAGTGCAGTGCATAAATTATGATGCGAAGATGTAGAATAGATATAGCTTGCATATTTATGTTCCGGTATTTTGACGTGGAGATTACCACCGTTTTTGTTATCAAGTCTGTCTTTAAATGTTATCCATCCAACAAAATCAAATATACCATACGTATTTTGATTGAAGACAAGGATACTGTATGGAAATTATGGTCTCACATTATATAATTGGTAAAAAAAGATCTTTTAGAATATTATTGCGCTTCTTTGAATGAATTTTCAGAGAAATAGAATGACTCAACGTAGAAGATAGGACAATTTAGCCAACTTCAGAGTCCTCGTCGTTTAGAAACTTGAGTACTACAAACAGAATTGGTCTCCTTGTTACGTTCTATCTTAGTAGTAGTAACATAAGCTTTTTGTATCGCTAAAATAGATGTATTAAACTTGATGGCAATATTGGAAGAAGTATATTCTGAAAATATAATTCTTTCGAATTTTGCAAACGAAATTGCTATTGAAAATTGCACTGTTCCGTTTCATATTGAGGTAGTATCTTCTTACTGCAAATTTTAATATATTTTGACGGGTAATTGAGTATATAATTAACTTTTAATGTTGGTTTATTCACACGGATAATATGGGGAAATGTCAGTTCTTTTTATTACCAATTCTCCAATCAGAAAATGACATTTGCGGTATCTGTAAATCAAAAATCAATGATTGCGCAAGTGATCAGTAGACTGACGTCAGAGACTCAAATTTTATGGAGAACTCAAATCTTTTATAGAATCTCTAGTAATTTCAGCTCTAAAAGGGAAACGGTTGATTTTGAAATCGCTAATAAAATTTACCTTTCAAAGAACTTCGTCCTATTCCATGATATTGGTTTACGTCAGCTTTTACGCCAAGTTCTAAGAACATAAAATAGAATAATGGTTTGCAGATATCGGGTTGATAAATACAATATACTTATCCAAATAGGTTAAAACCTTGATACTCTTCTTGTGCTATTTTATAGTTCGCGAATTCATACATATACCTTTATACGTTATCTTGTTGTAGATAAGTCTCCTGATTACCAACATTGTACCGCATTTAATTCTTTTTATCGTCTGAAAACTTGTTTGGGGAAAGTTTTATTTAGGAACATAAATTTTCCTACTTTATTGTCACATGGATGTTCTTTATCGAGTTGTCACCATAGGAAATTTATTTTCACATTGCCTTACTATTTAATAATCAGAAGCTGTTTCCTATTACTATTATTTTATCGAAATAATTTAATATGATTTGAGAAACTATTGAAGAATTATTGCTAAGGTATACTTATATATATATATATATATATATATATATATATATATATATATATATATATATATATATATATATTATCGATCAATGAATTCGTTTCGAGCAACATAGACTCTTCTGTCTTAACGTTCAATCGGAACTTTGTTCTAGCTATTAATACAAGTGGAAAGGTATCATTCAACAATGTAAATATTAATGAGTGTACATGTAATTTAATATTTACAATCTATGATATATTTTTCAAAATCATGACCTTCCCTGAAAGCAATATATCTCAGGTCTTAATGATGGATTAGAAAACATTAACAGTGTCTTTGTAAATTAATTTATAAATTTCCAAAAATATTTCTAAAAATCTTTCTAAATACACGATTCTTTGAGAAATGTTCACTATTTTTCTTAATATCTTACTCAGCTCCAATTAATTTATATATTCTGCACGAAAAAATTTGATATTTATAATTCTAGGTGTGTACACGAACAATTGGAAATCATGCTGATTGTATCTCAATTTACACGCCCCTCGCAGAAATTTTCTGCACTACGAAATCTCGTATTTTCACAAATGTGCAGGTAGTTATGAAAAGTAATCGTCAATCCCATTCATGCCCTTCATTAACGCCGCAATATTCCACTTTATTTTCACCACTCCTTCCTTTTAAAACCCCCAAAATTACCAGCCGAGACAATATCCACACCCGTCTAATCCTACAGAAGTACTTCGGGAGACAATTTGCTGTAAACAAATCGTAAAAAAAAATCCGCGCAAAGCTCTCACGTACCGCTTGATACGGCGGTTAAAACCCGACTGTTTGTTCCTCTCGTTGCGAATTTTTTCCCGGGAAGTTTTCCATCGAATTAACTCAATTACGTTGTTTTATGGGAGTGCCTTAGCAAACGTTAAGGGGAAAGAAACGACACGTGCCCCGCGTATGGAATGCCTCCTTCGCCCGAAAAGTATGCCTCCGAGATCGACTATCCAATCTCCGGTAATTTTAATTTTACGGCGCCGAATTCTCATAAAAGATCTCTCGGACTTTAGGGAGAAATATTGAAGGGAAGGGAGGATATAACTGGAATAAAATTCATTCAAGTCACGAGTAGCAATTTTTTTGAAGCAGTTCCACTAGTTCTGTGCCTTCTTCAGCCCTTTAATTTTACGTTTCGAATGGTTTAATGGTTCTAAAGTCGATGAAGGTGATCTTATTATTGGGATAATATAGAGATTAAATTATGCTTTTATTTCTAGTTTGCGGGTTTAATTATGGTGGATAGAGTTATATAATTATTCGCTAGGGATTAGAGATTCAGGAAATGTCTGATTCAACATCATGAGTTTCTGGGAAATTGAATATTTGTGGATCTTCTTTAATTAAATCTGGATATAGTGTATATATAGTAGTATATGATTGCTGAAAATTACGATGAAAAAATGAATTAACAGGACAGATTTCGAAGGATAGAATACGATGCACAATCTTTAATTACCCCGTTGATTATAATCTTCTCTGATAAATTATTTTTCTAAATTTTTATCTTCTTAATTTCATTGATTCATGCTTGTTATTTTATTGAATTCTAAACTAGAAAATGAATTATGTGCTGCTTAATTTTCTGTATTTAACTCACGAAAATGGGGATCAACTGCTGCTAACAATGAGTTTATGAATTTAATTTCCTTTCTATAAATGCATAATTAAATAATAGGAGAATCTCTTACGTATTTTGAATGATGCCAAAAAGTATTTATTAAAATTAGGGAAGAAATTTGAGTAATTTTACGAAAAAATCATTTCAAAAGGGTAACCATCCTTATCGTTAAAAGATTTTCCTTTCAAGTAACAGAAATATTTAGTTGAGGAACACTTAGTTTATATTTCGATTTTTATCCATTCAGATAAACTTGTCGTAGTAGCAAATAAAATTAAAAATATCTCGTAGATAAAACTGCCTTCAAAATTCAAATTATTTTAATTTATTTCCTGTTCAAATTATTATATTTGACGATTATTTAGTATGAGATCAACCGCTTTATCTACCGCAAAATTGTGGTCCTAATAAAAGTAAATAAGTAACGGAAATCTCTATGGTGATAAATCGTCGGAGAAAAGTAAACAAAACAACAAAGCGTAAGTCAAAACAGATTAGTAAACAGATTCGCGAAACGAAAAATACCTCAAAACAGCCTTAACTTAATCACCTCCGATGAAAGCAAACTGATACGCACATAGAACGTGGACAATCCAAATAATGTAAGGCAGATGCTTTTATTTATAGCCCAGAAGCCAATTTCCAGATTGTGATATTGAATCTGCACTGATCTAAAAAAAACCTTCCCTACATTCATTCGTCCCTTCCCAACGTCTGCTCTCCTTCCTTTAATTCTACGCTCGCCCGATTCCTGATCTCCTCCTAAAAGGTTCAGAATAAATAGGAGTTCAGGGATAAAAGGCTAAAGGCAATTAAATGAATAAATGAGGTATCCTTTGGTTGGGAAAGGACCAAAACAGATCCGTTCGCGAAGCTACCGATAAGAAACAACAAGGTTTTCGGATTTAGGATCTTTCGATAGATCGAACTATCGATTGGATCGACCCTTACGTACATCGAACTTGTTCGATTATTACATCGTTTGATAATTTGGTTGAGTTAGGTAAACTTTTGAGGTATTTTCTTATATGGATGATTAGAAAATAACTGAATTAAAATGACATTATATCTGGATCGTTAGAATATGGATTTAATGCGGTGATTCCATTGTTTTTCTGTTTATTTTCAGCATAGATACGTTTTATTTTCATGCAGTAATGTTATCATAGACTACCCAGTATCTATTCATATAAGGAAAGATATTATTTTTAAATTCAATATTAATTGCAATCAAATTTTCTATTTTCACAATTCTTATTTGTATAAATCTTCATAAATGGATGTAATTCACCAGACATGAAGTAGATTAAAGAATACTATGAAATCGATACTAGAAAGTACAACTGTAATAGCTGGAAAGGCAAGTGACCCAGCAGAAAAAATATGGCGATGAAAATAGATTCTCATGACGTCAAAGATTGAATGGAAGATGAGAATCCGTTGTCGCAATCCCGCTCAATAAAAACCGCGTGTATATTGAATGTATGAACGTACTACTCTATTTCACACTGTTATCAAAGCATGGAATCGTATTCTAATTTTTAATTTTATTTGGCTAACGGAAGCCGCTATATAATACGGTTTTATATCATTGTAAATGTTGATTAATGATATGGAAATCATTGGAAAAGTTTCAGTTGAAATAATCACAAGGAATCGATTTAAGCCAAAATTCTACCATCTTCAGTTGTTTTGATGTTAGTCCGTTTTGGTTACTTCTGGAATATAAATCAATTAAAACTTGGAAGTATTATTAATTATTATTATGTTATTCATTACCATGGTTTCTGGATGTATATCATATGAATTTTCAAATGAACCTTTTACCAACGTATGAGATGAAAACTTTGTTAATCCTACATCGTTGGACCTTCAGATTTGGCACACGAAAATCTGCGAAATTTTCGGGTCCCTCGAAACCCATTATTCTCGTCCGATTGAAGGGAAATCAGTTCCGGAAAACATTCGCGTCCATCAATTGCCTCGCGGATGGTTGGATTCGTTCTGAATTGCCGACCTTTTTGAGTCATTCAGAATAATACAAACATTGGCAGGATTTGGCAAAAGAATATCGCATTGCTTTCCAAGGCAAACACGATGCTGCGTAACCAACAAACGTTTCCAATGAAAGCGATATTAAGTAAGATGGATGACCCCTATCGATGACTAATTGCTGTAGTTGTAGCTAGAAGCTTTTTTTATTGTTTGTATTCCGTGTGCGTCATTGCTTATGTGGATTTTGGGATTTGCTACTGTGTGGGAATGGGTGGTTTTATTACGGAGTAGAAGTTGGAGTTGATTTCAGGATCCAAATAAAGAAGTTTGCCGCGAAATAGACTGGTAGAGAATGTATTTTTTGTTGAGGCCTTTCATTTTTATCTTTTTTTAATACTTCTTCTTCCAATCCTTACTAACGGAGCAACTAAGTTGAATTAATATATCATATATCTTCATTTTGCTATAGTGCACAATAGTATCAGTAATAGAATTTCTAAAAAATATCAGATAATTCCATTATTGTACATGTGATATCTGGAATTGTATGGATTTTTCTCTTGTTAAACTCTTATTTCTTTTAATGGATACTAAACTGGACGTATTGAATCGTATTTATAGCGTATGAATGAATCAAAGTTGTGATCCAGAAAGTCTATCATTACTGATTGTTTATGTTATTGCGGTGAGTAACGTACCCATCTTGAGTTAATCTTCATTCACAAAAGCTTTCATCATTTGATGGAGTTAATATTTATTACGAAAATAGACAAATTATCGTCTGATTTTATTTATGAAAAATACACAAACCGCAGTTATTATATCGGTTTTAAGTGGATTTGACGTGCCCCAGTATTATATCTAAATGAGTAAGCACTTAATTTTAGTGAGTTTTATCGATACTTGCCTTGGAAATTTGGGTGAAGGTCTATTTAAATTCAGTATAATTATCCTAAAACGCTACTTAAGATTCACTTATACTATGTGTTTAAATAACGCAATAGATAAAAAAATTGCTCCCTTATCAATCCTAGCCTAAATCTAAACTGCCTTCCACTTTGGTATTTGGAACATTTGCGGGTTATGAAGTACTGAAGGGGTTGAGGTTGCTCGTGTTGTTAAAAGTCCTCCAAAAATGGTACCTGTGAGATAAAGGCCTTCTGAGTCCACGTTTAATCGAGAGAGATCCAGCTCGTTCCAAAATATTTCCGATAGCGGGTGGCCAAATCAATTAACGCCCTAACACCGAGGCTGCTAATGAACCTGGAGGCGAAATTTGAGTCCTTACCAGTTATCCGGGATGGACTGGTTTACATGCCCCAGTGGTGTTTTCCAAAAGCGGGCAAACCCTAGAAGAAAAAGGAAAAAAACAAACGACCATCTAGCTTCTCCATGCTGTAGAGGGGGACACTATCGACAACAATGGCAAACTACCGCCATTTGGACCTTTGCGAGCTATCGTATCTTCACATAATTTCAATCGCATGATTGCAAATACATTTAGCAAACGATAGGATTGCAAAAGAACTGGTCATGTTATTGCTTTTATAATACAGAAAAGCACCCATACGAGCGATTTTTAAAGAAGAATCGTCTTTTTAATTTCGGGAAGCGATGTTCAATTGTCAACAACGATTCGAGCAGGTAGTAAAAAATGGCTGCCATATGAGCGCACAAAAAAAGTAAAATTGTGTCAAAAGTTGGTCGTATGTGAACGCTGATACGATTCTCTCTAGAGCTGTACCTTTTTCCTGCACTCTTCTTCTGTATGCCTCGTTAAAAAAAGGCAAGGGACGATGATTACGTCAGAGATTGTAGATCTTTGTTTCGTATCGACGTCATCGCAGTATAAAAGGCCTCGGTGACATCTCCACTCTGATCGATGCATCGACTTAATTCGATGTTCCGAAGGCTTCGAGTAAATGAGGGTTTTGAATAGTCGGGTAAATGGAATTAGAATTCATGAATGTATCTCCCTGCACGCGGAAGGTAAACGTACCTAAAGAAGGTCAACTAAAATCATTACCGCGATAAGGAGTTTGTGGTTACAGTTGATTGGGATGGTTTAGGTCGATACGTCTGCTTTAGCGAATCGTTACGCTTTTGTCGAGTTTGTTTTGAAGGCGTTATTCTCAGCTCTATGGCGATAAGTGTGGATGTTTATTTTGACAGTTTTCTTAAAGATACGTATAGGAACGTGTTATCTCAATTTCTAAGAGAAAAGAAGCGGAACTTTAAAGTGTTAGTATTTCGTCATTTATAGTTATTTTACAAAATAAAAAGTAAGAAAAGTTATTTATTATTGTTAGTATGCAGATACAGAGCTATTGAGTTGAGAGTTTCAGTTATATTTATAGTTTTAATTACAGTTGAAAACTCTTGACGACACGATCCAATTTTAATTATTAATTATAAAATTTTATCGCCATAGAAGCAGGTAGAAAAATAAATGGTATATTTTACAATAAAAATCGTAAAAATATCTGATTTTCTTAATATATAAAAACTATTTTTATTTGATTAATTCTATGGTTGTCATTGCTTACACGTAATAAAAAGCCATGGACATCTGATGGCTAATTTGAAAGTTTCGTATCTAATTACCAATTTTTTCCTTTATTATTCACAAGTTGTCCTAAGTTTTCTAGCTTTTTTATCATTTTATTTCCTTTTTTTAATCACTCGTTATTTATCCTCGTCAAATCGAGATTTAGCAATCTTAAACCAATAACGCTGTGCCGAATCTGCCAATCATCTCGCTGAAAGAAAATCATATTTTCAAAACGAAGCTAATATTGATACAGTCGTCAAGCACTCAGGTCAGTGTAATGTTGACATATTTCCGTAAACAATACCATGGCAATACAGACCCCGAATTCGTCTCACTCCACAAAAAGTAGGACACCGAGCTTCGAATTCCGTACGGTCGCGTTCCCTTACCACAAAAAAGTAGAGGTAGTGTTCAATACACCTCTACACGATCGGAGAAAAAGACCGATGGAAAAAAATAACCTTTTTGTCATCTGGGACGACTCAAAACGACCGAAACAGAGCGCAATGGAGTATTGGTACGGACCGTTTAAAAAGATATCCACCGCAATTGCCTCTCGAGAAAGGTCTTATTATCCCCGGAATTTTTCCGAAAGGACAGGAAAGGACTAAAAAGGGGACATGGAACGGAATAAAGTCGGAAATTAATTTCCCGATGAAGAAAAAAAAGGTCACCATGACGACGAAAACAAAGATGAGATTATTCCGTTTCCCGGAGGGACAAATCCGAGCTAAACTTTTGAAAAAGTTTTAGGCGTATTGAGGTGACCAACGGCGGAAGAAGGAAAAAGCTCTCTCGGAGTAGAGAAGTCAACCCTTTTCGCGGATGTACGCTTCGTTTGTTTTTTGGCGCGAGAACAAACGAAGGGAGATCTCGCGCGTGTTGGGTTTGGAGCTCCACGGAAGGGCAAAACTTCTGCACTTTTGAGCCTCCGAGTACGAAATGGGAGTTTCCAAGGGTCTCGTTTGGTTATGCCTCTATATATTTATACTTTATACACTGAGATTATTTATTCCTAAGTTCAGGAATATAAAGCATAGATTTGATAATATTATTTTAATCGAAATTTTCGCTCAAGTTAACTTCCTTTTTGGTTATGAAAGAATACGAAGTTGTAATAATATACTGAAATTAACTTCGTTCTCTCGTGATATAATTGATTCCCTACTGCAAAAATAGCTACCGATTTTCAATGATTATTCGTCCTATGTCTTCGTCCAGATTGGTTTTACTCTTCATTTTTTCCTGTAATGTTTACAGGACTAATGGATTTTCATACCCATTATAAGCAACCTATACAGATGTTTATATTTAGCTCAGTTTGTCCTTCATTTCTTTTTTCAAAAGCCAAAATTTATTTATCATTTATTATTTCTTTACGTTTCCTCATTTCTCTACGAAATTGAATCTTTATCGAAGTCAAATTTTCATCTATACTATTCCATTCCATGTATCATTCTCGAAGAAGATTACACACCGTGTGTAGAATTATATATATTCATTGTATACTGTTATACTGATATATAATACTGTTATAATAATAGTAAAATATAATAATATTAATATTGGGCGTTGAATTAAAAAATTTGATCAATTATTATTACTCTTATTGTAGTAAAATAATTGGATGTGAAGTATCTAAATTCGTAAAAGCTAACATTAATAAAGTTCAAATAATGTAATTGACAGTGTAACAAAATAAATCTCGTAGATTTTGGCTCGGAAAGCTTTTCTTTATGTATGATATAAAATGAGGATTTGATAGCCAAGTGTAGGTATATATCGTGTGGCATGCGATGAAGATGAGAGAAAAAATAAGGCGCTTATTTCAATATTATTGATTCCATATTATCATATCTAAATGTAGTAATAAAAGATGGAGAGGAAGTAAGCTACCCACAATAGTATTAGCTTTTTCCTTAAACTATTTCGCATTCAAAAGACCTGCCTTCCGCATCATAACGCACCCATAATTGTGCATTTGGCGAACTCAGTCAATCGTGTAGTCGAGACCCTCTTTCCCTCGGATGGAGACATTGTGTGACCCAAAGGGTCGATGAACCTAACGAGATGCCCTATGCGGCGCCTTAGGACGCCTCTTCCCTATCTTTTCGCCTCCCTCTTAAGATGGGACACCGAGATGAGTTACACACGAACTGCACGAGCGTAAACTCCCTTAGGGCGATGCCCTAATGGTTAGTCACTTCCGATAGTGAACTTACCACAAGTTCCTATGTGAATAGGGTATGTGTTTTGGGAAGATCAAACAGTCTATGAACGGATTGACGGACATGTCTCGTGAAAGTAACAACATTATTAAATTTACGAAGTTAGTTCTTAAATTTATCCTAGAATTCGTGGAATAAATATCTAATCGTCTTAAATAAAATAACGTGTAATGTTTATAAATAATTACAGTTCAATTAACCAATAACATATAGCCAGATAATGTAAATTTGGAGCAATGTTTTGAAAATACTTAGTATTTTATTAATAATGATAGGAAAATTATTATGTTGAGATTAAGATCTTTGAATGAAGATACAATTTGAAAGTTCGATGCATGATTGGTGGTTATCAATTGAATATTTTCTTTGTTATTGTAAAGGGTTTATATAGCTTGTCTATTATACCCTTGTATTTTATATATAATATGAAACTGGTGCTCTTAAAATTCGTCCTCACCAGTTATCTTAAACTTAGTGATATTAATGACGATAAATTTTAAGACGGCAGTTTTGTGAATTCTTATCATATGATTTCGAAATTTATTTTCTCACTAAGATATAGTCTAACTCTGTTTAAAATTAGTGACGAAGAAAAATATTTTAAAAAAGACATCAAATCCTATGATGTAAAATGGATATAAGATCGTGTTTAGAGAGAAGGAAATGAATTATTACCAGGGAATCGAATACCTTAGCGAATAAAAAGTACGATAAAACGTTTAAGGTAATCTTTTAATTATATAAACTGTCAGCTCTGATATTTTTTTATTCTCTTCTAGCTCCTTTATTTTCCCTCCCTATATTTAAGGCTGATAATCGGTTGTTTTTATGTATTTAACCTCGTTCATATAGCACTTTTATAATTATTTCATTGCACGTACACACCTCTTAATTACAACCAAGGAAACTGACGTTGCTATGGTAGGCGCGCTAACCCCAGATCCATATACCATTCCAAACGTGGGTCGAAAAATATGCGTAACGAAAAATGAAGGTAAAAAGGAGGAGATGTAAGAGTAAAACGACACGAGCATTGAGGGAAAAGCATGGAAAGAGTGGGAATGAGAAAGTAAAGAGAGGAAGCGGGGATAGCAATAAAACACACAAGGAGAAAATGAAGACAAACAAGGGTCAGAAAGCAGAGACGAAACACGTCTGCGGTTTCACGCTCTTGTATATTTAAAAATAAACCTCCCAAGAGAAAGGAACTACTGACTTTTCATACATTCGCGGACTTATTTAAAATGCAAGACCCCCGGCGCAAATAAATGCCACATTTCAAGATGAATTAGATTCCTCTTGAGGTTTCGGCCGACGTAAAAATTTAAGTTTTGCGTGAAATTAAATATTTTCCCTGCTATGGATGGGTTGGCTCGAGAGTGAGGTGCCCGTGGCGAGCAAATAAAAAGTTCTGCGCTAAAATATGGATGATTTAATATGTGTGGCGATGGATATTTTTGTGTTAAAAGTTGAAACGGAATTTTCGTTTAAAAATAACCGAATTAAAGTCTTGAGATTCTTATCTCATAATCACCTTACGCTGTTAAAATTTTTATATTGAATTATTTATAGATTAAGTGATGTGAGATAGTGTTTCAATGTTGGTTACTACGTAAATTCAATGTTGGTTACTACGTAAATTCAATGTTGGTTACTACGTAAATTCAATGTTGGTTACTACGTAAATTTAATAACGTATTCGTAATGAAATTAGAGATAAAGCAAAACATATTTTAAAGATAATAATTATTCAACTTTACATTTATATCATGAAATATATTTCAAATAGAATAATTTTGCGATTTTTCCTTTGTATACTCACAAATTATGATATTTCTATGTAGAATATACAGCAAATTCCACATCTCCCACTGAATTATAATATTATTACTTATAATACGCAAAAATTCAAATTCTTCCACTCTTACGTCATATTTACTGATTTGGGTTAATGATTATAATGACCGAATTTCTCCATATTTAAAACTATCCTCCGAAATGAATTTCCCTCATATCTTTTGCCCCATTTTCTGTTTTTTCGTACGACATAAACCGAGTAAAAGAATTTCCCATTAAGAGACAAGCTTCCTCTAGGAAGAATGAATGTAATTGCTTTTCATGAGGACGTTTATGACACAGAATGGGAGTCGAAACGTTTTGTTTCCTTTGTAAACGTCTTCTCCGTTCCGCTTTAATTCAGAATCAAAGAAAATTTAGCGCTGTAATATTCGAGAAACATTATTTTGGCATCTGGCGCGACCCGTAGTTTTTTCCGAAGAATCTCTGAGGAAGACTTGTGCTATTTTATGCGATGGTTGTTATTTTTTTCTCCGTTACGTAGAAGGCCTTAACGGAAGAATAATTTCCCATATTCTTTTCATAATATCTCATTTGAGCTGATTATTTACAAGTGATGAAACAACTTGAAACGAATCTAGAACGACGTAATATTTTCTAAATGGACATATTTCTACTATTCCTTACGTTTTAATTTTTACATTTGCAAATATCGTTTAAATCATCTTTAAATTAATATATGGTATTTTAATTATCATTTATTTAGCATAATTACGCCTATTTTCAGTTCAAAACTCTTATTTTATTATGAGTAGAAGAATGAATTTATTATAGACCTCGTAAATACAAAGTATCGTAACGGTAAATCATAGAGCTAAGTCGTGAAATATATATATCAAGCACTTAAATAACGTTATACTTCCTGACAGAGATAGTTTTTTTTTAATATCAAGTGGTAAAACAACAACTCCACGTATTGTTTCTTCTTGTTCTGATTAATTTCCGAAAGTCTTAAATCTCGGACGTATTTCGTGACCATTCCTTCACCGTCACTCGCGTGATCTCCGTGAATTTGAAAGTCAGGCACGTAAAGGTCACGGATACTCTTCCCTCCTCTCACGTCGATGTTATTTTTAAGGACGTAAACGTCAAGGAACTAACGTTGTCATCCCTTCCTCAAGATCGGACGTAAATTATGCGTATATGTGCACACGATAAGGATCGCAAACAATTCTTCTTCCACGTACTTTAACGCATAGCCTTGGATTCGAATGAAAAATTCGGTAATAGTACTCGAATCGACAAAACGACAAATATTCAATGACACGGAGTGTCTCTCCTTGAAGTCGCACGTGTGTGGGAAGGAATTCTGTATCCTCGAACATGACGCGAGCGAAAACAAACATCGTGTACATAGTAAATAAAAGGGCATGATCGAACTGAACAAATACGATCGTAAAAATAATACGTAAGTAGTAGTTATCGTGACAATTATTATAGTAAAAATAAAGATGATAATAGTGATAAAAAATTTGGGAAACTTCCTAATCTACATCGTGTTCCAATTGTATATCATGTCTTTTCCTCCGTTAATGATTTGTTTTTTTTTTTTAATTGTAAATTCTTAAGTGAAATCATAAGTACTTCTTCACGCATTCATTCTGGGCTAAAAGATAGGATCTTGTTCCTACTCATGATGGCGAATTTTACGAACCTATTTACTATTCAATCCTACTCGTTTCTTGTTTGAATGAAATTTGAGGAAATCTTTGTAGACAAAATATTCTTACAGTAACTTATTTCTTTGTATCTAGCTGATAGAAAACTGTGATGCACTTCCTTTTACAATTCCTTAAAGTCTCTTACATATCCAACTTTCGATCTCAGTCGTTATTATTGGTTAGATACATAATTTTAAAGGGAAATGGATTATGAAAACTGTATCAAGATTCAATGAATAGTACTCAGACTCCGTCTTTAAATCGTGGAATTACTCAGAGGGCAATTATAGAGGGTTTAAGAATGGCCGTTAATGTTTCTCGTGGCATTGTAATGTGCGGTTGAATTTAGTCATTGTCTCTTGTACTTGTCAACCAACCTACGTTCAACTTAAGCAAAGTTCGAGTTACGCAGTGGGTTTGGAAACGGCCACTTACGTAAGTCGCGCTTTGTCTGAAGTTACTCCGACGGTTCCCAGCTTCAAAAAGCATTTATAGTTTCGACAATGGGAGACTGTGGCAGTCTTCGGCAGCACTTCGGCTTCAAGATAGCGACGGGATGAATGGTAAAAAAGGCTGAAGAGGTGAAGGATTTTGAGGGAAAAGATGGTCAAATGGAGGATCGGGTGAAAGGGAACGTGTGGCAGGTTTTGCGAAAAGGTTGACGTGAAAAGTGGAGGAAAGGGTTGATTAATGCATTGAGGGTCTGAAGAGCGAAGGAAGGAATAGAAAATGGTGGAAAATGGATGTAAAATGAGATAGAGAAAAGAGAAAGTTTTGAGGCACCCTGATGCAGATGATGAATGGGTAGGTTTAAAAGGCTGCCGAACGGAACGTCGTCTATAGGAACTAACTCATCCAGGATTTTGGTTACACAGCGTTACAGACGTGTTGTCGAATGCAGATGTGGCTGAAGAAGTAATTTATCTCGGGTGCGTTTTTCTAGCACTAGAAGGATGAATTTAAGTCTCTAAATTAATCGGTCACTGTGAGTTATTGTTTTAGGCAGGAAATGAACAGCGCAAAGATAAAGGAAGTAGGAAGCTTTATTAATTATTATGTTTTGTTTTGAAGAGTTAGGAGGTTTCACAGTAAGGTGAAGTATATGTAATTTTAAATGTTTACAGTGAAACAAAATTTACGCTTATATTGTACTAATTCTGCTAAAGTAATCCACGTCTCTAATATTATAATTTAGTTATAGAGTAAAAGACTTTAAAGATAATGAAAATGAAAAATAATAATCCTAATTTTACGTAATATAGATTAATCAAAATTCATGTGTACCATTTTTTTCGATAGAAATTTTTTGTAGGGCCTAAACATTTTAATTTTACTTACGTGCATTTTAAATTGAAATCATCTATATTTTTGATCAAACTAACGAATTTTTTTCTTTTCTTTACAGGTAAGAAATTTTTCTTATATCTCCCCTTCCCTAAGATATTGAGATTTAGCCTGTATATGAGTAAGTACAGTAAATATATTTTATATTTATCACCTGTAACTTCTTATATCTACCGTGAAACATGTGTAGGAATATTATTTCTTCTCTATAGTTGTTAAATGTTTATTGTGCATGAACAAGAAAGGGAAATATGTAGTATTAAATTACTTCACAAAATTTCTTTTCAAAAGTTATATTTAAATCAAATGAACTGTTTTATCTAATTAACACTTTTTTATTTTTACTATGAACGTAAGATTTAACTTAAAATTAGAAATCATATTTTGTGTTAGTCGTAGAGACGTTTATGATTCTTAAGCTATTGCATAAGCTAACGTGTATTATTATGAATATCGAAAGCTTAATTCTCTATGAATATGTCGTATGTTCCATATTCGATCATTCTTCAAAAATCCTTTATAGAGATTCTTTTACTATTTCTTTGTTTTTTTTTTCGCTTCGATTCCCTTATCTCTTCGCTCAATGTTTTTCTCTCCCCCTGTCGAAGTCTCCTGGAAACTTTCATCCATTCACTGAAAGGCTTCATTAGTCTCCCAATCCTTTTATTTTCACCATTATTCCAGTGCACCCATTGTCTTCGCTGATAATCTTCTTTCCTCCACTTCGACTTACAGTTGAGGATCCTCTGGAAAGACTCCTTAAGTATTCCCAACAAAAACTTTCTTCGGATGGCGTACGCTGTTTTGATTAATGGTTAAGAGCGTTACAGTTCAGTGCTAAGTCCGTTGGAAGGGAATTTACGCACTGTAGTTTCGTTTTTGTTTTCGTAAACTTTTATTGTTTGTTTTATTATTACGTTTGTCATTTACTGAAATTCTGAGCACGTAATGTATTGATGATCTCGATTCATTTTCTTTAGTAAATAAATTAACTTTAATAGCGGAATTACCTTTGACGTCTCGCTAATATGATTTCTCTCTTTTTAAATGATTTATTGTAGTTCTGTATCCCTTTCTAGAAGGGAAGGTCATGATTTGTTATCCTTTTATGGAATTTCATCGTACTCAAACTCCAGAAATATCGCTGAAAAATATACATGTCATTAAGTTTTTTTAAAAACTATTATTAAGTTTAATTATTTATAAATTCATGTAGATAGATATTTTCTTCATATTCTATTAAACTTTATACATTGTGTAATTAAAATTTCGATCACCTTTTCCGTACGTACTTATAGGTCGTGATTTTTGGTGATTGGTGGAATTCTGCTCAAAAATTTCCACAGTGTTTGTATGAATGCAAATTTTCCCACCTAACTGTTTAGTATACGCAATCCACTGCAGAAGCGTTCTATTCCCACTGAGCCGGTTACCATATTGGCCTTCGGATACTACTAAACGTTCGAGACGTATATTTTACGGGGAATGGTTATGGTCCTGTCGATATTGCCTTACCATCGGGTACCTAACTGCACCAGCAATAACGACCTGTATTTATGTGTATTACGTACCGTAGAAAGGAATTGGTACCTGAGAAAAGTGATGGTAAAGGTGAACATGTGTGTGTTATATGCTTTGTAATGTTCTTTCGTATCTTGAAGAGGATTATTAGAAGTTTTAATAAGCCGAAGTAGTGTATAGTATATTAACGTTGTCTTAGAAGAAGGATATATTATTTTGTGCGGGTAATAATGTCACCTTTCGTCTTAAATATGAGTATGTGGAGGTTTTTTAAGTTAAAGTAGTGTATGATACATTTACGTTGTCTTAGATGAAGGATATATACTTTGGTTGCCAAGGAAAACAATGTCAACTCTTGTATCAAATAGGATTATTAAAGGTTACTTTTAGTTGAAGTAGTTTATCATACATTTACGTTGTTTTAGGTAAAGGATAAACAGTTCTGTTGCTAAGGGTTACGGTATCGAAGAAAATTAGATTTTTATTTCATTCAACCCCCAAGCCTTAGTTTTTCTTTAGCTCAGCTAAGTTTAGCTTTGTCTCGTAATGCCCAATACCTCATCGAATCACTCCCACGGACAAAGAACGGAGTAACCGAATTCTGCTTCGATGAGTAGACGACTCCCAATCGGTCTATCTATCGAATTTAATCCAGTCTTTTTTCTTCGACGTCAGAAGCCAAGGGTCAACCGTAGCCCTCGGGGAGTTTAAGCCACCGGTTTTTTTCTCTTGTCGATGGGGAGTGCGGGACGAAGCCGCTGAGACTAGGGACAAATATCTGGAAATTTTAATTGGGAGAAAATCCACGTCGTGCCGAAAACTCGCCGGAATCATTAATAATTCCGTAAAAAATAACGAGATGGCTGGGAGAAGTAATTTCGCAGCGTAACTGTTGGCTTTCGCTGGTTTGAAGCGTCGTTAATAACTGCGGGAAATGCGTTTTTTTCTTTATTTTTGTCGAGGCGACACAAAAGTGCTCTTTCGTCGAACGGGACTGCATACGCGAAAGCGCGTCTATAATTAAGGTCTTTCGGGAGACATCGGTGCCTTAATTAAATCGACTGACCGTGGAATGCGGGTGGAGAATGGGTTTCTAGGCGCAGGATACGGATTCAACGGGATGAATTGCTATGGAATAACTTCCTTGATTCAGGAACGTAAATATCTCTCATGCATGATGTTCTTGCGGTCGCTATGGAATGAAAGCTTTCATTAGAAACGATTCAACACCAGGCAGAGAATACGCGACAAACTGGGGTGTTTTGGATTAAGGGATGACCGCAATCTTGCGAAACAGTGAGATTACAATTTTATTTATTTTTCGGGTTTAATTGAAGTTTATTCCAGGCTGTACTAGAGAGATTAGTATTGAAATATTTTTTTAGTTTGAAAATCATTTTTTAGGTTTTTTTGATGAATTTTCGCCCTAAATATTACGTGTTTTACGTAAGTAGGCAATGCTATGTAATGAACCATTTTATACGTAATTATGCTCAAAAAAGATAGTTGTTTTTCGTATTGTTAATTGTGACTTAGTAGGCATGTACATCCTAAAATTTCAGAGTTATTATCGTATACTTGAAAAGCAACTGAAAATCTTTCTGTAGTTTTATATAGACCGACGTTTAATTTATAAAGAAATAACAAGAATTTGGGGTGTAATATTTAGTAAAGCCTCTCTTAAGAATCTTATCTAATTTTTTTATTTTGCCTTTAGATTCATTAAAAACATTTCTTATTGAAAACGTAGTATTAATTCCGAAAGTAAATTGAAAACTTCAAGGATATAAAGAATTAAGTATAGTACGGTGAAGATTATTTCTACTTTAAGTTGTTAAATGAAAGGAAAGTCAATGCTTATAATATTATCAGTATTATGTTACTTGATACCTAAGTTTATCTTGTTGATGTAATTTATAAGTGAAATTCATCTATACTTTCTCTGTTTACATCTTAACACTGAACTTATTATAATTGCTACAGAACATACTCTATTTAGTTCTATCTTTGAACGCTTCGAGTGGATGGGAATCGCTAAGGGATCAAATGAAACGAAGAAATAGTTCACCCAAACAGAGAAATTTCCTATTGGAACATCTGAAGACTCAAAGTATATGTTCCGGAAAAGTTTGGGAAACGAATGACGAGAAACTAATTAAGTACGTTCAAAAAGTTCGCTCTCAAATGATGCGCGTCTAAGGGAGAATAGTTTTAGGAAGGGTTCACTTGTGACTTGACTTGGCAATCGTAATGTAAACAACGCATCTGAAAACATTCTTTCTCTAAGATAAAACCGAAGATCGTAAGATATTAAGGGAAAACAACTTCTTTCCATAGTTACCAATAATTTAAGTGATGTTTTATTTAGTGCATAATTCTTTGATACAGCCATTAAAATCGTACATACGTAAATAAATAGTGATACACGAATCGATAACTCAATGCGTGTTCATACCCTTAAACTTTCGACATTAGAATTACAAAAAGTGCTGGAAAATATGGAAATTCTTGTTACGAACGAAAAAGACCGATGTAGTTAGGTTCATGAAACTTATGGACTTATTAAGGCTACGGGAAATTACATAGAGAAATACAATGGCGAGACCAAGGGATCACTTTCTGATAAATCTTTTGTATTGTATTTTACTATTATTAATCTAAATTATTACCATTAATGCGTAGAATCCAGAATTTTCTGTTTTTCACAAAATCATCTTCGTGTTGGAAGATATATATTTTCACTATAAAATGACGGTTCAGTAAGACTATGTTTCAGGTTGCGATTTGTTTCTATTAACATTCATATCAAAATTTATGATAATTTATTAATCATTATATTAAAATGATCGATTCATGAAGATATGGCGATGAGCATATAGCTAAGGTAAAAAGTAGAGGCAACTTATCGTAAAAATATACACGGTTCGTAGTAGTCTCAGAAATCAACGGATGTACCAAAAGTCTGATAGAACCGGGACTCGAACCCGTTAGCCCAAAAATTGATCGATTACTCTAGCCTTAGAGCTATCCTATCAAAATATCCCAGTATGTTGTAAGGTAATCAATAATATCTTTTTATGAAATTTGTTTCGATCCAAGATAAAAACCACCACTATAAATTGTGAAGGACGGATTGCTTATAGTGAAAGGACATAAATCCAGGGATACGTGGTGAATGGTTAAGGAAAGGATGAGACAGCGAAGCGGATATATCGAACAGAAGGGCTGCCCGCGGCGAGAGATGATTCTACGCATCTGAGTTCAGCAGAAGTAGTTGACAAAGAGAGAACTTGTCATTTTTTTGAAACTTACGAAAGGTCGGATTTATAACCAGAATTTCGAGCTGGAAAAAGATTCTTTCCTTTGTCACGAATTCTTTTGTTGTTCGCTTAACGACACAGTCTCTTTGCGTAGACTGTGCGCAAAGTCTGGAGGCTTTTTCTCTTCGGAGGCTTCGGCTGTTCTGCGTTCTTATTATTTCTGCATGTTGGGAATGATAAAAGGTCACGTGTGATTTCATAGCGAAGGTATCGAGTTGAAGGCATCAGTTGCTTAACATGAATGAGATCTGTGACAGGTTCTTTTTTTATTCCCTCATATCTCGAGTGAATAATCTCGTAGTTTTTGTTGGTCTTTTGCTTAGGATCGTACTATTTTGGGAATGTTTTAATATGAGGGAATTGAAATTTATACGCGTACATAAATGTGATTGTTTTCTTGATACTTAAATCATTTTCTAAAGATTTTTTTGTCATAAAGAGATTTTAGAGTCCCGTATGACTTCCAATCTATACAAAATAACACAAAATGTATTGATATAAATAGAAAAAATATATAAGTAAAATAAATAGGTAAATAATTCGCAAAAGATTAAAGATATGAGATTGTTAGATATACGAATGTAGGATATATAAAAAATTGCGATATTTAGTTCGTAAATGTTTGATTGCGTTAAGTTTTATGTAAAATAACAATCTAGAGCGTAGTTATATTCATAAAACCCCTGAAATTAGTTCACTTCTACGTGTAAGATATACTTTTCTGATATCTAAAGGAGAAATTAAAGTATCCACGAATAATTAATGAAATTGATGGAGAAGAAACGATTTTGCAAGAACTTTTTTGAACGGCTGAATTCCTGTCATATGATATGATATGATTTACACTTAAAATAGACCTTAATATATCATAGGTGCTTTGGACATAAAGTTACAATACAACTATCTTTGGAAGCAATACTTTAAGATCATTTCTTAATATACCAAGAACGAGCTTGAAAGAAACAATGCTAGAATAAGTGTTATCGCGTTCGTGTCTACGATACAAACACCAAATATATATATCAGAGATTTCTG
Source organism: Pantala flavescens (assembly GCA_020796165.1). Classification (NCBI taxonomy): domain Eukaryota; kingdom Metazoa; phylum Arthropoda; class Insecta; order Odonata; family Libellulidae; genus Pantala; species Pantala flavescens. The sequence goes on along the minus strand of CM036881.1, from coordinate 15,267,292 downwards.
ACGAAAACGTTCGTGCGTAGATTCTTCCGCTGTTAAATCTAATAATTTCCATCCTCGACTTATTAGGTCAACGAAGAAAGCCGTCCATTGCCCCACTGACCGGTGCAGCGGATTCTATTTGAGAATGGCAGCTTACATAAATAAGGAGGTTATGTCGCAACTTCTCACTTCCCGACGCATCCACCAAACAAACACTTATCGTTCGCAAATATATTTTTATTGGCTTCTGTTTACATGTCTGGTCAATTGTGTCCGGAGTGCATTTAGACGAATGGTTGTGCGTCGTATGAGAAGCTGCTGTCATTCGGATGGTATAACTTCAGAAACTTCGATTAACATATTTGTCTTGATAGCCTTAACGAATGAAACTATCTCGTTTCATTAAATAATCTCTCAGTTGACCTTTTATATTCTTGTATTATAACATTGACCACTTCTAAGCGTGATCTTTCTTAAAAAATACCTTAGGTAAATGTATTGATATCTTACTCTATTGTTATTCCAATTCACTGATCATTAACGAGCATACATTAGCACTGGACTGTATTAATTAACTAGAAATAATTTTTTAAGTATCTCAGCTACATATGTGTATACATGAAAGGATTTTTTATATAGAGGGTTAATCGTAATTAGCCAACCATTTGGCTACAAAGAGAGAAGCGATTTGTGAAGTCGAATATAGATCATTTAAAATCTATTATCATCATTATTATCAAGAAGTGTTCTTTTTTATTCATTAATTAATTGAAAATAAATTTCGTGCAGGTATGGGAAAAGTTGGGGATCTGGGTTCGAGTCCCAGTTATATCGCTATTTTTCGTTTCTGTTTAACCTTATTGCACGTAACTGTACATTTGTAAGGTCAAGTCCAAAGTCAGATCACTTGTAACTGTGATCTAGCTGGTGATGTTAGAACCTTTCCCATTATCTTAACGTATCTTAATGTATCTTAATGTAATTTAGAAAATTTATGCGATATTCTTACTCTGAAATAAACACAACGTTCATTACCAACCAACGCTCCTTGTGACAATCATTTTGGCAAAACTTAGTATTAAAACATAGTACTACTTCTGAGATCACACTGTGAATGAACGGTATAAGGGATTTGCAATTTAATTTACGTTACAAGATTTTCCTTGCATGACAGGAAACCATCTATTATCGAATATAAATCTACTCTAATTGTCAGTTTGAACCTCCGTATGAATCAGTTTTCCTTTCGTTTAACTAATCTCGTTTGCAGGAAATTACTCATTACATTCCACGATTTCCTGTATACGATCGTTCGGAGAAATATTTGGCGTGCGAGAATGTACATTTTTTCTGAGTGTTGAGGGACATTTCGTCACGCCACGGCACACTTAGTTAATCGCGGTGTTTATAAAGGGAGAAAAACATGATAACTCAAACTTCAGGTATTCTGGTCTAGCTTTGTGGAACGCTTTCTAAAATTCTCACACAAAAAAGATCGCTTTATAATTCTACAGATATCTCCTAGAAAATATGAATGGGTCAAAAAATGAATACGTAATTTTTAGTATTTATATTACTCATTGAATTTATTAATGGTCTTCACAGTTATTTTATAATTTAATTTGATTTAAGATAGACATTTATCGTTACCTGGAACATTGATTTTATTCTATCGAGGTATTTTCATTGTTCTTCCGAAATCGCGCCTCATAGGATTATTTCTGTAAACCTCGGACCGGCCGCACCCAGTTCAAAGAGGACCGGTGAATGTTGAGGCCAAATTCCTCATCAGATTAAGCCTTTTCCTCTCTCTGCAATGCTTTGAGCCTTGATCGGGAAGCTACGAGCTATTTCCGAAATTCTTTCGACCTAGAATACCTTCTTGATTTCATTGTATTGACTCTGAAAAGTAAAGATCGATATCTTTCGTATGAAACATATTACGTAGTTATATAGTTAAGTATTTATGGAATTCACAGTCTCCTATTCGCCTTACAATTAGTTTAATAATCCAATGTGAAATTAACATTTAAATACGTTTATGTCTATAGAACAATTGCAGTATATTTTAAGTGATTTTCTTTATAAATGGGACCGTAAAGAGATTAGAGAGGTGAATGTAATATTTAAAAATTAACGCTAAGAGATGTTTTCTAGGGTTCGATCGTTTGATGTATTCGTTTTATTATCCCAAAAACGTTATTTGAATACTAAATGTATTTGCCCTTTCAATTTTATAATTTATTTAAATAGTGTTTTTCGTATATTCATTACAAAATGAGGCATCGTACGTAGAATCTAATCCTCCTCTGTACTCTGGAGCAATGACCTCTTTGAGTCTATTTAACATGTTTGCTATCTATACTAAACTCGCGTCAAACATCATCCGCTACGGAGTGTAAAAATCGGCAGTTTTTCCAAGAGCAAAGTTTCAAAGTACTTCGTATAGAAGGAAATCGCTTTTTACTTCCTCACGTCGTTGGCAAGCATCTCTATCGCCGTCAACGACATCGTGACGCAGTCTGACGTCTTCGTAGGCGTGTAAAAGCGACTTCAAAAGAATAAAGAAATGCAATATTCAGTCCGGAAGGAGTGACGATACGGTGAAGTAAAATAGAGTGGTTTACACCCGCTCTCTACGTTTTTATCTCGTACGAAGGTGGCTTTATTCATCCCACGCACATACGAAAAGGAGATCAACTCGTAGAGATATTCTCGAGTAGGAACTGAATCCCTTGGTGAAGCTACCGTTATGGGATTTTTGTATACACGGAATAGGAATAACTTTTTGTTCGCCCTACGCACGAATAGAAGGTTCTGTAGTAATCATGAATGAAACGACTTTGGTCACATCCATTCTTTCGAGAATAAGAAGTCGTTCTATAAAAGATATCGATGTATAGATATGTATAACACGTAATTTTTTTTAAGGTTTTATTTCTTAAATTGGTTCTAAAGGTTCTGTCGTATCACAAAGGAATCTTATATTGAAAAATATGCTATTCGTACTATTCCTATTATCTACGATATTTGCTATATTACTATCTTATATACTATAATACTACTTGTACTTTATAATTATGCATATTATCTCTCAATTTATTCCTTAATTAAAACATATCTTATATAATTTTTATTACAGATATACGACTTATTATAGACTTACTTTATCATATTCTTTAAATATTCCGACAGTCTTTTAGTTTCAATCCGTTTTTGTTATCCGTTATTTCCTGAGAATTGCATTGTGCTTCCTTACATAGATTAAAGGTCATCGTAGAGGAATTAACTTGGAGCTTGACAATAGATGCGTAACGTTAGAAGAGAGACCTTTCAGATTCAGATACTAATCATTTTTATCTGAAATGTTTTTTGCTGTTGAAACGGTTGAGTGGTTCGGAAAAGAAGCTGTGAATTAGGAGTTATCTGCCGCTGTCCTTGTCTTGGAATAGAATGGGTAGTATCTTTTATGAGGTGAATCAAAAGTTGGAATTCCCTGCCTTGTCCTTCGTTTCATGGTCAACGCTATGTAGACTGTTTGCTTTGTCGGATGCAAGAAATGATTTTGTAAAGGATTAAAAATCTATTTAGAAGGACTGTTCGTCTATCTAGGGAAATAAAATGAAGAAAAAAAGGTTGGTGAGGAATCCTTTGTTAGTCTCCGAAAAAGGAGCGCAGAATAATCTTCTTTAGTCATCTTTCATCCAAACCATCTTGGGATGTACAGAAAGCCTTGATTTCCTCAAAGAAAATGTCCTTCTGTTAATCAGTGGAGAATCTGTGAAATTACTTTTGCCTTATAAGTCGAGATAACTTTATCTACCTCTTATCTGGTGAGTTGATAATGATTACGAGAAAAAGGGTGATTGTCATGAGAAAATTATGTTCAAGTTACCTACAAGATGCACGAATTCGTGGTTGTATGAATATAAATGTAGAATTAGGTATAAAGTTTACGTATTTTCCCATAAGTTATTTTCATAAATATTTCCCAAATCATTCAAAATGAAAATTAAATAGAAAAGGCTTTCATCTGTCCTGGCTTAAGTTGACATCTTTTTATAAGAGGAAAACGTCAAAAAAATACGTCAACCTAAAGTTCCACGAGTTGCGATGAATAATGAATTCTTTAAATTTCGGTAATTTTGTTCCGCGTATTTCCATTATTAATTTTCCATCATTAATATATATTCTAGACTCACAAAGCCACGAAATAATAATTAATACGCTATCGGACGTAATTTAATTTCTTCTAAAGTCATTAGTCTTAATTATTAATCCAATTTCTTAGTACTTAAATTCGCGGAAGAGGCCGATGTAAATCAGAAGAACAGAGGGCAGGCCAAACCGCCCTAAAAACGTCTACGAGGAATCCTATTTGTGCTAACAAGCGACGGAATTGTTAGAAAAAAATCCCTATCCAATTAGGATACCGCGTGACGTCACTACGCGGGAAATATTCCACAAAATCTTAGCGAGCGTTTGTGCCCTGGAGATGGGAAGAGCTGCTTTAATACAGACGACATTTGATGTGTCCGCTGCGTTGGGTACGTGACCTTCCCAGGCCCTCATTTTGAACTCCTTTTCCACGCATCTCTGCAGGAGACACGCCTTCCTTCAGAGAAACAATGGAGTGAGGGAATTGGAAGAGAAAATACCTCAAGGGGTAGAAAAAAAAAGACGGTAGAAGGTACGCTACGGGAAGACGAAAATTAAAGTACGCGTGGGCGAATTAAGAACTTGTCAATATACCCAGGAATTGCCTCCTTTGTTAAGCTTTGTTACGTTAAGGATGGGTTTAGTATATTAGCGATGAGAAGGGTTATTATAAGTGAGTTTGTGATGCAGGCGAGGTCTTAAATGATTTAATTTAAGTGTACATAACAAGAAGGGCCACTTCAGGGTTTAGTGGGTTAAAATAGTACGCCTCTTGGGGAATATAAAGTCGTAACTCCCTTGCCTTAAATATATATAGCAAGCTTAAGCTTAAAAATATATTTTTGTGTCAATTTTACGGAGTTTTAGTTTTAATGATTATGAGGATGGGGAACACAAGAGTAATGAACTTCTAACGAATTTATTTACGTAAAATTTCCGTGTATAATTATTTATATGGTTAACTACGTATATATTAAATACCGTCCTAAATGTTGATTATATCTAAACTCAATTTACGAATGAAATTACCTGTATTGTTCCCTAAGGAAAGCTTATAAAAGTAAGAGTATTATCTGTATAAAATAATTACAACTGTACACAGATATTTCTGTTCATGAATGACGCAAAAATCCATTCAATATTTCATTCCAATCATTCATGATCCAGCAACAGGTGCTCCTCCATACAGCACGCAGATGAATCCGTATTCCGTAGCTCAATCAAATAAATCATAGCCTTTGAGAATCTCCGGTCGAAAGCACTGGACGGTGTGTTGCTAGGTGTCAGCTGTACCTTTGACCGCTCGTGAATAGATACGGCGGGAGTGGGGACGCGTGAAAGCCGGTTTCCCAATGCCACAAGAGCAACTTTTACAGCTGTAAAAAATTAAGAGATCACTTTCATTTTGGATACGTGTAATTTGCGTGTTAACGATTTAGGAATATAATGGTTTCGGGAATGTATAATTTTATCTTGAATGAATGCTTCAAGAATTTTTAGGGATAGATGATCAATATTTATGCAGAATATTGCATTAATTATACAGTTAAAGCTTGCATAGTGTTATAAAAGTCTACCGAAATTGAAACGTCTTTTATGTTTAGAAATTCCACCCATTAGATTGCAGAAGTTTAACGAAAACTCTCTATATCGTTTATTATGTAATTTGATAATATTTGAGCATAGATGTTTAATTTTATTGTACTTAGTTGCTCGGTCACGGATTTACTAGCATCTTAGTCAAGGTAAATCATCAAAGAAAATTTATAAGCTAGTTATTTATATGAATTAATGTCTTATTCTTTTGTAAACTCTCGGCAGAGAGTATTTAGCCAATATGATTAACTATTAGGTTTTGATTTTTATTCTATAGCTAGAAGCAAAATGATAAATTCTCGATAATTCTATTAATAATTGGAAATCAACTTCCGAAATCGTAACAAGTTGTGACTCAATTTGAAAGAGTGCACGTAAGAATGTGCTTAAAAGTGTATTTAATGATATGGATTGACGTTTGTTTCCGGAATTATATCTCACTAAAATTGAGGACACTCAGTAATTACGCGCAATTATATTGTATCGCTGGTTTTTTATATGCATCCCAATCAACTGGACGGTATCTTTTTCTTTCTAGTATTTAAGCTGACGCCTGCAATTATGTATTCGCGCTAAATGGGTCATTATGCATAAATGGGATATTGAGATACGAATAGGCTATTTAGATCTTTATAAAGTAAATAATAGACAGGGAACACGTATCTTATCTCCCATTTCAGCTAAATTGTGAGTTTTTCATTATACTATGGCTTTCCACGAAGTAACGCCTTCTAATATTGATTTTTAGGATGACTTTACAACTTATTATTCTATAATTTATTTAGTATATTTATGTGCTATCATTTTAGCAGATAAAACTGGAATATATCGAGGGATGCTTTTGAAAATATACTCCTTTTTTATAAATATATTTTTTTCGAATTTCCGATATCTTTGCTGTTCTTTTTTTAGTCTTAAGTGAGGAAAAAACTGCCATCTTATTAAATATGCGTCATAATTCTTTCTTAGTTCCTTACATCTTACCTGAGTTGCGTACCTTCGCAAGCGATACATAGCGATAACTTTCCGATATATACTTCGCTATCTCATACATATGAATATTTTAGTAAGAATAACAAATGCTTATAGCTACAGAGAAACCAACTGCTAAGTCAAGTCCGGAGTCGAACAAAATATACGAGATATTCATGAACACCTTAGAACGAGAAATATATGAAAGCAACCATCGATAACAAGCATGGTATATGAGCAAGAAGGGAAAGGAAAAACAGGGAAGGTAGAAGCGAGAATGTATGGATACGGAGGGGGAGAGAGAGTGTATATGCTCCTGAAAAGAGAGGATATTGGTTGGGAAGAAAGGGGTTAGTGTAGGGATGTTGGAAACCGGAAGTTAGAAGCCGCGAGAGGAAGGAAAAGGCGTGTTTGATATTGGTTGAGGTTGAAAATATTGCCCAATAGGGAAGATTTAAGAAGGTAGACGCTTCAAGTTGTGAAACTTACTAGAGATATCGAAACGGAGGGAAGAAGGGGTTTTGGGTGGAAATAAAGGGAGCGGCGTGGTACAGAACATCCTTATCGAAGAGTATAGAAGAGGAAAATTAGCATCGGAAAATTATAGAGAAATTAAAATAGGAAAATATAACGTTTTACTATGAGGGTGCTTCAATTTAACCCAATACTTCTGTACTGTTTTTATATTTTATTTATGTACAAATTAATGTAAGTTTTCCTGAAGCCTTTTAACCGGAAATTTATATATGAATTCTTGCTTTTGGTACATAACGAGTTTTCAAATTTAGGTCTTGATTCTTGAAGATCTTTCGTGATAACTATAATACTCTTAATTTTAATAGGACTTAAAGTAAATATCTATTCATGAATTAAGCATTTTGATGTTGAAGAGTCGATGGTTTTTAATATAAAACAGAATATGGTATTTCTTTTTCAATTTGTTCAGCTTATATCTGAGAAAAGAAATTTTCAGATTTTGTGATCTCAAATATGTTTGTATAGTATATATTTATATTTCATTTTTAGATCAATATTTATAGAATGAATAGCTATTAAAATGCAGTGAAAGTGATTTTACTCGTTTGATATTTAATGTAGGTAATTAACGTAAAAGTGTCAATAAACAGAGAACAATAATAATAGCGACATAACTGGGATTCGAACCCAGCGCCTATGCTTAACTTTTTCAAAATGTTGCGTCAAGTTCATTAATCTTCTATTGAGTTTACCCGGGAAAGTAGGTGCCTGGGTTTCAGGACCCACTGATATTACTCTTTTCATTGTTTTCTGTTTAACCTTTGTTGTCAGGTCGAAGTATCAAAACAATAACATCAAAATAATTGTTAGCAATAGTTAATCGTACGATTATGAAATATTTAAATTTATACAATGTTGAACTAAATGTATGCATGAGATAGTAATGAGAAAGTTTAAGAAAAAAAAGAGGCCTTTTACTTCATGAACTATTGCCCTAATTCATTTTATATTTTGATGAATTAAATGGATATCTCTGAATCATATAGTTGTCAAACCACATCATTGTTGAGCTGCTACTTGTACTACTTTAGCTATGTGATTTTGTTGCAAGAGTGGGACATGGGAAAGATGAACTTCGCAAAGGAATAATGATCAAGTTTTAAAGATATTTTTACGACATCGAATATTTCCGAGAATGAGTCTCAAAGGAGTAGTTTATCACTAACTTTTCCCTAGCGTAAAGAAAGTTTCTTTTATCTTTGCTATCGGAAAAGATGATCATTTTACGACCCAGTTTCTCCACTTTACTGTTATCCTGCTCCTGAAAAGTGCCTCATAAGATGTTCCAAACTCACAGTGATTTCCAGTCGATGTTATGTCCAAGTGTAAGAGTGAGTGAGAATTCGAGGGTCGTATCCACAATCATTCTGTCTTTTACGACAGTTGAAGAAAAATCAATCTGAACCGAACGCTCTCGTTTAGTTGGTAGTGATTATAAAACTTCGTCCTTTTCAATTTCACAGTTTTCGTGAGTTAAATTTCGCGTGAACATTAAATGGCTAGGTTTAACTTCAATGGAAAGTCATAGTAAGGATAGAAGAGAAAATGTTTTATAATTTATGCAATGATTTGTATGTAATGCGAAATAAATATTGCTGAGGCATCAACGTTTTACCTCTTTAATTTAAATTTTATTTACGGTTCATTTCCTAATAAATATCTGAAAAAATTCTAAATAAAATTAATGTATTTTGCAGAGGCACCTGTATAACTGTGATAAGTTATGAAGAATTGAAAAAAGGAACAGTTATCCATAAATAGATAAATATAAAACCAATTAAAATTAAATGGAGAAAAATATCTGTATATCACTTATAAAATTATACACTATTGTATAATGCCGCATGTATATTTAATATATTTACGGGAGAGAGTTTTCATGAGGTTTAAATATTTTTGCCGCAAAATTTTCAATTTAAAATGGATAGTTTCATATGCAAAGTCAAATAGAATTCCGTGAGCTACTGAATTAAATCATTCTATTAATATTTATTATTTTTAAACGATGAGTATCCTGATAATGTAATTTTAAGTAGAATTCTTTCAAATCAATCCGCTCTTAGGTATTTATGTACTGAAAATAATGGAAGGAAATTTATTGATTGTTTTTATCGTATCATGTTATAATAATCAAAGTTGTTACATTTTATAAATCAACTATGTATCAACAAGAGTTTATAATGCTATAAAATTAGTGGGAATGCGTAATTTTTACGTAAATTTTACGATATAGGTGAGTAATGCTGTAATCATTCTAAATCGTTTGCAAACATCTCCTTTAAAGATAGTTTCGAGTTCAAGAGAAGCAACCTTGGTAACGGACGCTAACTCTTGGTAGCCTCATCACTAAACCTCATGAATAAAACATACCTCTTCAGCATTATTCATCTAATTTAAACGCCGTTGCATAATTCTCGTTTAAGTTTCACGGAGAAAAAATTGCTTATTCCGTTTTTTTTTCAATTGATGTGAACTTTTATTTATTTCTCAGAGTCATAGGATATAGCTATTGTTCATCTTTATACCTTTAAGCTCATACATGTAAATGGGATAATAGTTTTCCCTAGTTTTAGCCTACTTTATGTAGATTTATTCGAGGTCAAAGGAAGAATTTGACCTTGTATCGTTTTTACGTGCATTAAAAAGTAAGGTAAGGTAATTTCATGTATCTTCTCCGTTGTCATAGCAACTCTTTATTGGACGCAAAACGTAACATATGACAGTTATATGCAGTTTACATTATGGAACCGTTTCTAAGGTTTCACGTAAACCGTATTTAGCTGATCCGCAACTGAAACTATTCGTCGAAGAAATATGGCTCATTTCTTTTGATTTTACGATGTGATATTTATATTTTACGATACGATAATAGGATGCGAAGAGCTCGTACCTAACCTTGAAGCTTGAGCAGAAAATCAATTGTGTTCATGGACTGTACACATTATTACCTCAACGTATTATTATTTCGTCAAAACTAAAACATTTAGAGACTTAGAGATCAAAGACAAAATAGGAATTTATTTATACAAAGTGAAAAGTACAATTATTTCACACCGTTATCTTAATGTACGAAAATACTTCTAAATAAATATTCGAATTATAAATTTCTCCTTAATGAAATACTTCTTGAAAAAGGGATTGTGTTTATAGAAATCATTATTGTTATTGATTATAGAAATATTTAGTGTATTTTATCTCAGAATTTTTTGCTGTTTACTTATAATATTTTCTTTCTCCTTTCAGGTAAGTTTCCGTACTGTTTCTTCATTTATGTATGAGAGTGACTTATCTTACTCTGTGTAAGTACCATTTATAAATATTTCTAATTATTCTTTTCGGTAAAACAGTTCAAAATTCCTTAAGTTCTTAGACGCTGTTGTGAGTTTTAATGACCATGCCATTTAAGGTATTTACTGTATTCATTATGTAAGTGATGCCAAATTTGGTTTAATATTTGCTTTAGTTTATCATTTATGTTATCAATGGTAAAACGAGCTTGTTTACTTGTTTAATAAATGTTTAAACGTCATTATTCATATATGACGATATTTCGAGCAAATTTGTGTACCTAATTATCAATATTTGAGGATTTATGTTTGAACATAATAATTCCAATAACGTATTAGAATACTGTAATTTATTCACATAATTATTGCTCCGCTAGTTTGAACTGACACGTAATGCTTAGTAGTGTATTTCGATCTTATTCTGATAAACGTATTGAACACATAATGATTAGTTTAATGTGATTATGTGAAATGATAATAAAAAAACGATACTCTAGGGAATAGGGAACTTTTTAGTTGATTTCCCTTTCTGCGAATGATCGTCTTTTATTATTTTTATTCTAAATTTAGAATTTATAGTCGATGTCCTATAGTTTATCATAATGTACTAGCCCAAAAGATCTAGTCGCGATCATAAACCAATGCAATTTATCATCAATATTTTACAAAATGATAGCACGGTTTGAGACATAATTTTGAGTAATTATTAATTAAATATATTCCGCTTCACAGATATACATTTAAGTTAAATGAACTCAAGTTATAAATACACCTACGGATCGATAATTAATTATCGGATTCCGTAAATTAATCCACATATATATCCAGGGGGGAAAGGAGAGCACGTAAATGGTCGCATCCGAAGGACGAACAAAACAAAACAATCTCGAAATGGGGAATCTCGAGGCACCGCCCACGCCGTTGTTCCCCACGACCTCTCCATGGAACTCTTCTCCTTAATAACTGAACTCATTTTTTCGCAATGCCATCTTACCCTTCTTCGGGTTCATTAAGCAACCCCACGGGATCCTTGTAAAAGCGCAACGGGGCTCAGAATACAATTAAAATACCGGGAAGACGTGGGAGTGTATATTCGGAAGGACTTCCCTAAAAAAAGGACGGCAAAGGGGACGGTGGAGGAAGCTTAATGAACATTCAGTCGCGGTTTCGAAGGCGGAAAAATCGGTAAAAAGGACGTATTGCCGCCAACCACTTCACGCGACAGGTTATAATTAGCCCGAGAGGTATTTCCAGCCGATATTGATAAGCAGAACTATAAGGTTTTGGAATTAAATTAGAGTTCAGTATATTAATAAAATATTTCTTAAGATGTCAGATTTGTAGGAATATGTTTGATAGTTTTTTAGTTGCGTAGAAATAGTTTTGAGATCCTAGAAGTACAATAAGATTTATCCTATTTAAAATGTACGTTTAAAATACCTCAATCCTTAACGAACATTTCCTTATAATGTTTTTGATAACAGCTATAATACTATGCTTGGTGATGATATTCCTTCTAAATATAAATTTCATGTGTTCTAGTCGACTTGTGAAATTTTAAAGTATCTCGGTGTTTTATAAAGGATATAGAACTTTTTCTTTTCGTAATTACGAAATAATTTTTATATTTTTATTTATATATATCTTATGCCATGTTATTTGAAATATATATGGGAATTTTTATTCTTAAATTATCTTGATAAACTGCTCTATTTTGGCTGCATCGCCAATACAAAAACTTTATCGTCGGAATTTTGTTTGTATGGGTATAAAGTTACCTATAAGATGCTAAAATATTGTTAGAATCTCCCGATATTTAATAAACCAATCGAAGATGTAACAATGCATAGCTCATAACAAAAAATCTTCGGTGGTTCACCTATGGACGAATTGGCATCTCATCATAGCACAGAGATATGCACAATGTTAAAAATTGTAGAATAGTATCGTCATTCTTTCATTTCGGTCGTCAGGGGGCGTTACTATAGCATCCGAAAGACAACGAGTTTTTTCGGCGGTGACAAAGTATTCCTAGGTCAATCTGAGGACATTCGCATCCCTTTTGGAAGAGAAGGGACGTCTGCAAGAAAGAGATTAGAAGCGGAAAAGAATGATGCGCTGTTGTTACTTTTCTTCTCCAGAGAGAGAGATTTATCTCAGGGGACAAATAATGGGATCTGCGCATTCAGCTGAGGGAAGCGTCTTTGATGAAAGTCTAAAGGATTAGGGATATTAGAGTGGGAAGTGTTATTGCTTTCGGGAAGTTCATTGGAGAGATGATGTTGATGAAGTCCCGGCCATAAGAAGCTAATGTGGTTGAGTTATTGCTGTATTTCAATGAGTTTAATGCGAGATAAAGGGTTAAAGGTGACTGTACGTGAAAATTTATGTGGCTCGGATTAAATTCAGCTATTCATGGGCGTGTGAAAATCAGATAGGACCGGGATTCGAACCCGGGGCTCCCGATTTTCAATTGGTTGCTCTAGGGATGAGATATGGATATTCAATCCTGATCCAATTTCATCCTAAGAGCACCCGAATGGAAATTGGAAGATCTGGGTTCGATTCCAGGTCCTATCAAACTTCTTTTACGTCCGTTGATTCCTCGAGTGGAAAATGACTTGCTTATCTATTCGTTTAGGATTGAGAAAACTTAATTTTATTCTCCTTAGTGTTATGCATAAGTGTGTTCCTTTAGAAGTTGTAATTAATTCTTTCTGAAGAGCGCAGATCTTTTTTTGTTCTACTAAGGGCTACATTAAGAGCCATTCCCTTTTCTTTCCTTGGGTTCATCTTACACCGCTCTGGCTCAGCAGGAATCAACAGATGCGTCCTTCCACCACCGTCAGGTGGTTTTCTACTCACTAAGAGAATGTGAAATGATGAGAGGGGAATTTAAATGGGAAAGTACAATTCTTTCGCTGTTTTATTAGCTTCGAATTTCAACTCTTAATCTTTCTTACTTCTTAGTGCATAATCTCATCTGTGCGTGTATTTTTAAATCGGCAATTTAACTTCCAAATTGAAGTTTCATTCGTTTTATACTAGATGAAAAGTGATTGTTAGCACTGATTAAAAGGTCCATTTCATTAGACATTTCATAGATTAAGATTTATTTCATGGAGATCAAGGGTTATTTCGTTCAGCAAACGATTTGCTATTTAGATATCAGATTATCTTCAGGGTCCAGGTAACGCCAACATCTATAACGTCCTAAATTCCTTAGGTTTATTTCGTAGTTTTATTATAAAAATTGATGTTTGAATCGTACGTTATTTTGAAGAAAGGATAAACATATATAGCCTAGTTTAACTGCGTATTATTGCTGTAAAAATATCTTCTCTTTTACTAGCTCATTTAGCCGTTACTGATATATATATCTTAGCCTAATTTTCCCATTACTCATTCCATAATCGCTACTTTCCAATAATTCGCTTATCATAGCCCACTCTAACGTTATACCTTCCTTCTCATCTCATAATCTCCTTTCATTCAGCGAGATATCGTTTCCGAACTTAGAGTTATGCTCATTCCTCTTTCCTTACGATAAGGATACGTAATTAAAACCTCTCGATCATCCCCTCTCCATCTCAGAGGATCTTCTAAATCTCATCCTCACCCTTAAGAAGATCCGTAGAACTCCTTCAAGAGCAAGCGATCGATCAAGCAGGAAAAAAAAAAACAAAAGAAAGGTCAGACGCGCGATCTTTTTGCTTCCAAACACATTTAAAACGTGCTTCGAATTCAGCGGTGGTGTAAGAAGCACTGCGGGTGGCATAAGAACACCCCCAGATCCCAAGGGGCAGACTAGAGAAAAAGACGAACCTAAAGGTTTACCCACTTATTTCAGGGGCTTAATAAGTGGAGACTTATTGGGTCGATGTGAGGGAAGAGAGCCGGCATCGTTTTCCCTTGATGATAGAACAAGGAGGAGATTAAGGGGAAGAAAAAATTTGTTTTGCGGAGTTCGGGAAGAAAGGGATTTTATCGCAAAGGATTTTGAGTGTGGAATTATTATTATATAGAGGGCTTTGATTGGTACGGAGAAGAAAACAGTGTTTGCGGCACGTTTTTGGGAAGTGTGTGGTGTGGTGTGCGTATATATTTTTTTATGGGATCGGTTGAATGTTCCGATGTGAATGACCGAAACACGAGATGTATTTCTGGATAATGTGATACATTTTGGGAGCCCCGCTTTGGTGAATTGAGAGCTCTCTCCTTTTGTTAGGTTGTCAGTGTGTGTGAGTCGCAGCTGGGTACACTTTTATATTTCTGCCAAATCTGGATGTATAGATGGAGTGAGAAGGGATCATTAGGTGTAAGGTTGTTGTGAGGGTATTGTGTTGTGTATGAAAGTAGATGAAGTAAAGTTGTGGAGAGAGTGAAGTTTTTTATAGTCGCTGCAAATGTCCGGAACTGAGTGATTTGTTGAAATAAATTATTTATTCTCAAAGAATTTTATGAGGTATGATTAAATGTATTTATAAGTCTTTTAAAATCCATGTATTGATTCACATAGTAACTTTAAAATCACTTTGAATGACATTACTTATTTAATTTCTTCTTCGTAAATTCATTCGGTTAGTGAAATTCAGATTTATAGTGTATTGTGAGTGATAGAAGGTATATTTTTATGCGTTCCTTAACTTAACACCGAATCAAACACTTAAGTCGTAAAATAATTGTATTATTTAGAAAATATTTCGAATTAAATGGAAATGATGGAAAATTTACGAAATTATGACAATCACATTTTTTTTGTACGTAAAAGTCGATTTTGTTTTCGTGATACCTAAATTACTATCAAACTACGATAGTTTTTGCCTTTACGTAAAATTGAAAGATTTCTGTCTTATTATATATTCTCTTAATCTTCCCTTTCATTACCTCTTAAATGTACTATTAAATTTCTTAGCTAATCGTTCTCTTGAAATATAATGGTCATTTATCAATTCACTTAAGAAATCGATACTCAAATGCACCCTATTGAGTTAACCGCAGAACAATCTGAGATGTCGTAGTTCGTATTTGTACGTAATCTATACGTGATCGTACGCACGTGAAATATAATCTCCAAGTATCTCAACCAGTGGTGTAAGTCTCCTCAAGTTTACCTTCTCCGCAGTTGTTTACAAACACCGGTTTCCTGTGCAGAACGACGACCTTTCTCCCAAACCATTTCGGAATCAGTGGAAAAACTTCACGGAATTTCGTACGACTCATCCTTCTCGGATGGCGACAGGAGTAAGAGAGAGAATATACGAGTACATTTCTTGTAGAAGAAGAAATACCAAGAAGATGGGCCGTTTTTCACCATTAACGCCCTTCCCAAGACTACTTTCCCGTCACTCTACTTTAACTCATCCTGTCTCTCCTTAGGGTCACGCCCGTATATCGGTCACAACAAGTTGATTTATGAAGGAAACCAAAGCTTTACGAGCGCGTCACCACGAGGGGTGGTGAATCAAGCGATCTGACCACTATACGTATCCACCTGACATTTATCCGGGGCCAGTAACCTTTTACGAAAGGTGCCTCTCCTGGATTTTCCCTTTCCCCGTAAATCCGGTGACAGTAGAGGAGCGTCCTTGGCCTGCATGAGCCGCTCGCCCGTTCGTACCTGGAAGGAGAAAAAAAGACTTAAATAAAAACCAGATTTGGAACGTTCTTTTTTGAGCAATGCCCTTGGGGATGGTGCGACGGGGCCCTGGAACACACCGGCGCCAATTAGTGACTTGCTGGTACAAGGGGAATTTTTGATACGATGAAAATTTCACCACGGGCGTTTTACTGGCGTGAATTCGATGCCGACGAAGCGAGGCTGCGGTTTTTATGTTTTAGGTTATTTATTTTCCGTGTTGCCTAGCGACGGAGTCGGGCTCGTTATAGAATCGCCGCTGTTTTCCAGTGCTGGTGAAAAGTTGTTATATTTATCTTGTTAATTGAGAAAATAGTACGAATTTTTGTGAAAGGACGCATGGGGACGTGTAATTAACACCTGTCTTTTGTGTGCATTGTGAATTCTAGTATAGTTCGTGTAAGCGGGTTTCAAAATTCGAATCAAAAAGACTAATTGTTCTATCTTGCAGAAAAATTGCTGACACAAGTTATAGGATAGCTTATTTTTTCTCTCTCAAATTCTAAAACTTTATGGAGAAAGATTATAATTCATCTTAAGTTTCTTAAATTAAACTAATTTAATTGAACTAAGTTATAAATCATGATTTCTACGAACCTCTATATTTTCAACGGACTATAATATTTCTCCATCTTATTTAGACAATATATCATATACTATATTAACACGTATCGGATTCATAAGTACACCCCACGTTATTCGGAATTATGAAGAAGTATCATTCTCCATATATATAATCTATAATGAATCTTTTGGTTACATTTTTAGTAAAGTTAAAGGAATAAAATGTTTTGAATATTAGGTTAAAGTATGTATCACGTTCCGTAGGCAGTCATATTGAAATATATTTTCCACTGAGTTGATTTTTTTGCGTCGAAATTCCTGAACTTTGATTTCCCTTTCAGTAATGATCGCAGATATTCATAAGTATTCATTAAGGTCGATTTCGAAAAAAATTACAAAGTATTTTATTACTTTTCATCGAATAAAAGTGAGGAAAGAGATTGAGTTTCCTTCTTGTGCCTATCTTAACCAAGGTAATTACTTGAACGAATCCATAATATCATCGCTTTTTCTGGAATCGTGAATTAATGGTAATTCTGTGATAAATTTTTGGTTATTTTTTATGTAAATGATTGGGGAAAAATACGAAAAATAATTGTATACGAAAATGCAAGGAATCAACATCGTATGGCTTTCGTTTCATAAAAAAAAAGAATATTATACATGGATGAGGTGTATACGTGATTTTTGCCGACAACAAGAGGTTTAGCATCATTATCATTTGCGTATTTATTGTGATATTTATGGAGCTAGTCGCGTAGTAGAGTATTACCTGGAAGTCCTTGGAGTATTATTAGTACGAAATCTTGTACATATTCAAGACATGAGGAATTAGCAGTTGAAGAAGGAAATTATCGGACGTTCCTTAAAATAGCACTGCTTCAGGGAAATTCCCTTTACTTATTCAGTTTTTAAAATCATAATTAAGGAATAAAGGTGTACGTATTTAAAAATTGAAATTTATGTTTACAAATTCACTTCAAACAGTATTTTTATCCCAATGGTGAATTGAAAACAAATATCAGAGATTAAAACAACAAGAGTGTGAGGAGAAATATTCTATTCTATTTAAATATTCTATTTTTGCAGCAGTTTTAATTATTAAAACTTAGACATTTTCTTCATGCACATACTCCCTTCTTTACTTTCTAAGAATACTCCGTAATTATTTCCATTAGTTCCACTTGGAAGGACCCGCACTCGCTGTTAAAGGAGAACGTTGTCAAGACAATTTCATTGTCTCGATCGGAAGGCGTATTCAAGGGTAGAGTTCTCAGGATGTTTAATAGGTATTGAATTTTGCATGCACGTCATTTTCAAGGTGAACCACTTCGGAATGGAATGTCATCTGGCGATAAAGTGTGACGTTTTTAAAGGGTTCAGTAGGAATTTTTATCGTTTTATTGAAAGCGAACGTCGGTACAGACACTTCAACCTCAGGAATGCGTGTCTCAGAGTAGAGAATGAAACAGCGGATAACTTTCACCTGTTCGCTAGAAATTCATTCGCAGTCATCCCTAGCTGATGCTGGATACATTGGATAAGTTTTTGTCGGATTTAATTCAAGCTATTCTGTATGATTGTGTAAAACGAAAAAATGCTAGGAAAAGAGGAGAATAGTGTGATATCCCTTTTGATTCAAACCTAAGACTTGTTTAACCCTAGTGTATGTTTTGGACTATGGATTATAAAAATTAATCTCGTGTTATTCTTTTGGAAAAGCTAAAATTTCAATTTATCCTATCGTCAATATAAGTTAGTGGATAATCAGCATCATTCTGTTGAGATTATGAAAATTCATTTATGTTAACAATTTAGGCTCATTATGCATAACGTTGAATATTTAATAGCTTATAGTTACATTCTAACATTGGTACATTTTCTTCTCTTTGAATTTAATTAAAATCTGAATCTTAATAAAACTAAAACTAGACCTGAGATGGCGTTCGTAATGAGCAATAATCTTCAATTCCACTTGTATTTCCTCGTAACACTGTCTTTTATTTCTCGGTATCTAAATCCAATAAATTCATAGATAATTGAAATATTTGCACTTAAATCTTAAATGTATCTCCCAGGGAATGTATCAATGAGGATTTCTTGGAAAATAACGTTTCAGAAAGCGTTCTATCGGAGGAATTTTTCATCGGAATTCTTCCATCGGCTTTTGTTTTCCTATGAAACGTAATTTACGAAAATAAAAAATTGAAAAGCGATTATTAATTCGTCTTTTACATCTAAAGTTATTTTTGGAATTTCCTATTTTATAAAAGAAATGACGCGTTATAGAATCTCCTTATAAAAGAATGTATTTAATGAAAGGCGAAGAATTTTCAAGGAATCGATGCTATATTTCCTTATTTCCAAGGAAATGTGAAACAGATGCGAATAAAAATCGCAGTTTAAATTAAAAATATATTGAGCCATATGAGCTTTCCTTTCATCCTTAAGTACAGCAATGCCTTTCAAACGGAAGGCAATTGCGTGAGAATTTTTAAACAGCAAATCCTTCGTTTCCTAAAAATTTATGGGTCATTATGGATTTAATTTTGTAATGAAATTCTTCATTTTTAGTCGAGCAAAAACAAATACATAAATTGATTATATTATTGACGTATATATTAGCTAATTTTTTGTTGCTAATTTTTTATTGAATGAACAAATATTAATATTAGTTTTAATTTCTCTACTAAAAAAAGAATTTCTTACACTTTTGAGAGGCATTATTCATGATAATTAATGTGTTCTAAGTTGAAATATAGTTACCAATTGCGTCATTGAATATTAAACTAAACAAAATATTTATTGTATTATTCAATTAAATTTTGAATTCCACTCTTATCATTATTTTCTGTATCTAAAATCAATAAAAAAGAGAAAAATTGTAATAGAATCGTTGGCTTGAAGAGAAATAAGGGCCTAACCAACAGCTTCCGTAGATATTCTCATTTTATTCACCTTGTTCCGTAGGCCTCTTCAAGGGGCTGGACTCGTATTACCTTCAAGGACATCTAAATATATCCCATCTCCGAATTTATTGTTCGATATCAGTATAAGTTTGAATCTTTCTTCCTACCTCCCGTCTTAAAGCTTCAGAGTTACGGCAAACGATTTTCGCTAACGATCCTTGACGAAATTTATCGTCATATAGTATGATATTCATTTAATTTTAAAATATTCTGTCGTCTGTACGTTTCCTTACGTAATTTATGCTAGTATTTATACTCGATGCATACAATACAAGTAGAATATATTTTACGTCATTCTAATGAGTGGGTATATTATTTATTACGAGGTGGATGTGTATCCTTTACCAGAGCATACTCTTTGCCATCGTTTTTGCGCTCTTTTATCTCAATTAATATGCAAAGACAGTACGTATCAAGTATGTAGCCGAATAGTAATCAATCGGAAATTCTTACGTGAAACCTTCTCAGAAAAAGACGTCAATAAGAATGAGGAAGAACGGGGTAGAGTAAGTTGAGCTGTAATTCGTAGTCAACCACGTAGCAGGATAAATAAAAGGAAGAATATAAATCCCAAGGTTGAAACGATAAGGAACACAACTCTAAAATAGTTTTGCTTTATTTTTAGGGTTTATTTTTTCGCGAGCGGTTGTCAGAATGCATCGGTGCGACTGTTAGCATGCTAAGGGGAGTGTGTGTGCAGGAGAGGGTTGGTTGGACGACGTCCTTCGGATAAAAAGGGGATAAAATAAGCCGCTCGTGCGAGTGGCACGTGGAATAGATAATGGAGCGAGTTCCCTGAGCTAAGAGGAGATTACTCACGGGAAGCTTTCTTTCCAAGTTTCCATTCATTGAACTCGAATCAATTTCGCATGAGCGCACTCTTCGGAAAGTTTCCGAATAATCCGCGTTTTTGAATCGGAAAAGTACGCCACGAGATGGATGTGAGTTCAACCCTAAGGATGGTGCGTAATGGTGCAGTATAGAGACCGTTTCAAGCATTGGTTTTACGTAGGTTATTCCGCGTTGCTATGTATAAATTACGGGCATAGCGACTGTTGCTGTAAGCTACATAAGTGCGAGTACTATATTAATATTGATATTACGATTAAAATCGATGTCCGGAGCTTCGATTCATTTATCAATGTTATGATTGTTTCTTTTCAATTAAACTTTCCAAACTGTGACCCTAGCAAGTTTCCTCTGCGTATAAAAATCGCTTATGTATATTTATTATGATTGCTTATTTATATATTTATCAACGAGGCATCAATATACAGCCCGAGGCCAATTACAGATGATGATAAGCTACATTAATAATAATAATAATGATAATATGTTATTATTATTATTTATTATTAATTTGCTTCTCATGATTCAATTTTTTAATCATCTAGTAATTTTTATAATCTCCTGTAACTTAGAATGAGCTTCAATGTTCATTTATATTTTAATCTATGAAGTTATGAAACTAGAAAGCATTTTATTTTCTTACGAGAATATTTTTCGCTAATAAATATCGGAAAGAAAATTAAAGGGAAAAAAATAATACTAGAATGTTACTTCACGTAAAATTCACTCTTTATAATCAATAATTGACTTTCGAAATAGTTCAAAGACCTTTTGAAAGTAAAAAAACATCAATTATTTTTATGAATCGAATCTAATTTATTTTACGATTTTCTAATTTTACGTGTTCGAACCAACACAATAGCACGCTTATACCCAATTTCAACATCGATCGACCGTTTCCAATCAGACGGCTAAAGAGAGGCGAGAAAGTTTTTTTTCCATCGACGCACGTGTCCGATTAGAACTGTCATTCCCATTTTGCCATCAGTTTCATACTTTTCCGTGGCAGTTTCCTTCCTCAAGGCAATTTCTTTCGCCTCACTCCAGAGGGAGACACATGGGCAATCCTTTTACAGCTTCACTCGCCCATAAACCGCAGAATGTTAGGACCTTAAAAGGCTTGGATCGTTTGTGTGAGAGACGGGAAAATAAAGGGAAAATACCTCAATGTTAGAATCGGAGTAAATAATGATTTATATAAAGGGTTAATCCGCGTCGCTATGAAAAGGTTTATTTTGGTTGGAGACAATAAGGCTGGTGCTGATGAAATGCCATTTGAGGAAGAGAAAGGCAATTCGTGGCTTTCCTATCACTTCCAATTTGGATCGTGGGAAAAGGGACTTGGGTGGGACCGATCGGGATATATCTATCAGTGTTCTTGCTGTTATCTATCAAACTGATTCCATACGCTCACCACTAAGGGTACAGAATATTTTTTAAAGTTTAGGTGAGCAGTTTTTTGTTTACGTAAAATTTTCCCCGTAATGTAGTACAGGTTAGTAACAGCGTGCATAAAAAATGCTCAAGGTTACTAATCAACATTATTCGTTCCCCTTAGTTACGAATGGATACTAATTTAAAGAACCGGGACTCAAACCCACATATTCTAATTACGTAATATAAATGAGATAATGCCTGTATATTTTAGTTTAATTATGGGTTTAATGTAATACGGTTCTGTTTAAACACTAATCTTTCCTGTTATTAAAAACTATTTGTAGCTATTGTGAAATGTCAATATTTTTGAAATATTTTAATGTCATTAGAACCTTGTGTAATGCAATAAGTTTAATTTCCTTTATTAAATTGATAATTCCTTTTGATTTATGACTTCGCCAATTTCATGTCTATTCGTCTATTCTATAGTCTAGGGTATAAAAATATTTATTTTTATTTCCACTAAATTATTTCCGCTGTCCTTTGTTGAACAACTGATTTCCTAAAACAGTTGTATTCAAAGTTAATTATGGAGGTTTATTTTCAAGCTTTCATGACCTGATGCATTGATCCGGAATGAAAGAGAGTGAGTTCGTAGAACTTAGAATAAAACCGTTCAATTTACGTTTTAATATTGCAGTAAAATTAATATCTCGGGAAAAAAGTTTTAGAACATCCCATTTAATGTCATTCCTGGAATATCATTTCAGAGATATTCCTAAACTACCCGCTCATAAAAGAATAATACACTCAGTAAATTCCACACATATAACTGTTGAATATTTCCTCGTACATTATTATATAATGGCTTTCCACGAACTAACGCCCACGTTAATGCGTTTTGTATTATTTTAAAGCTACTCATATCGTTACAATTCAGGTTTAATTATAAAATTGTTGTTTTTATTCCTAAATGAGGTTTTTTGATAGTCATGTATCCGTCCTTCATCGTTGAACAGTTTAGAGAATTATTCAAACCGGAAATTAATCTAAATTGAATCCTCCATGTTTTCCACTCATGGAGCTCATTATTTCAAACTTTCTTGTTCGCCTCTAACACTTCTACGTGCCCTCTGACCCTCTCCGCACCATCACTGTCCTCTTCCAACCGCACACACGCTTCCGTATCTCCTCCGTAAAAAGGGTAAAATGGGACCTAAAGGGTTAGAGGATAAAATGGGACCTCACGAAGCGAATTTCCATTCTGTGGAGGGAACGCGTACTATGGGATTATGGGAAGGGAAATTGCATAGAAAAGGAACGGAACGGTTACGTCTGCTTCCCGTTGCTCTTTTTGCTTCATTCGAAAGACGTTGTGCTGCCTTTCTCAAAGTCCTTTTGCGTTTCCTAGGAAACCTCGAATTCTCGGCTAATTTCCAGACATTACAGGAGGTTAATTTTCTTATTTCCCGTGAAATGGTTCGTGGAATTGCTAGATACATCGTTGCACGACCTTAAGTCATTCGTGATTAATTCTTCTGCTTTATGTAATATATGTTAAGTGTATGAAAACTATGGTGATGAAGGCTTTAAAGATTAGAAACCCTCGGAATTGATGAGAGAGCATGTTTTATTTTAGATTGAAATGTAATCTATGATCATCAGAATGTGAGTCAAATTAACTTAAAATACTCTTTTTAGACGCAGAATAATTATGCACAATAATTCACTATACATGGAATATTATATATTTTGGGCGTGAAATATTAGCTAAAAAGTTAGTATTAGTAAGTCATTGAACTCTCAAAGCTTTTCAGCTTAATAATACTCCGTACAATTTTTTATAATTAAGTTTTTGTTTTTGGTTTCACTTTTCCTTCACTTCGTTTTCATCTTGTTAGTGGCTAGAATAATGCACAAATAGGCCAGGTTGAATTTTGAATTTATTTATTCAATACTGCCGTAACAATGCAGTGATTTTCGTAATATGAGTAAATAAACCTTAAAAACGTACTCTTTTGTACACGTAGATAATATGCTCCTCATCATGATCGGTTAAAAAGCATCTCCCCATCAGCACATTTTTTTGTGGAAGCAAGAATTTGCGGCTGAAGTACCTTCTACAGGCAGGATATCTTTCTTTTGTGTCCTGTTTATAAAAAGGTGTTGACTCGTTCCTTACGTAATTTGTCCAGGTACCGCACTGTTTAACGGATGCCTCTTTCATAACGTTTGTCTCACACTTTCGCGCCCGCGAGTTCTTTTTTCACGCGAGTTCTTTTTTTCTCGCGCGTTACCGATCCGTTGAGCGAGAAAGAAACTTCTCCTCTCTGGGGACATTCGGGATGCTGTGAAAATTGCCTTAGAGACAAAAGGAAAATAAATTTGCACGCAACACTCGGATTCAGTCAGCCCCCGTTTACATCATCTGGAAACTATTGGGGATCGAAAAAGTTGGCGATAAACAGCGATAGGATCGATCTCTCGGCGTTCGATTCTAACCATCCGCTGTGAAGCGATAAACCCATTCGTCGATGCAATGTGTTTTTTACTTTTCTCGATGGAAAAAATTTCGCAGTTGATTAGAGAAGAAAGGGTGGAAACGAGGGAGTTGGTGTCGTTAAAGAGGGTGGGACGAACGTATTGCCATTAAATTGAATTCAGAAAAAATCGCTGATTCGATACTATTGTATTTGCGATATTATTGCTCATTCGATACTATCGCACAATCGATACTATTTTTCATTCGATCCTATCGCACAATCGATACTATCGCTGATTCGATTCTATCGATCAATCGAATTTAGACTTCGAGCAAAGCATCATCTCTCCAATCGAAAATATTTGTTACGTGACGCAGTGATGCCTTCGAACTTTGGTGTTTTACGCATGTTAGGTTTAGGTGAAGAAATTCGATACACTGCGGATGAATGGTCAAGGAAAGTAAACATTACGTAAGCTACCTTTTTCTCACAAAAACATCGTAAAGCGATCTCAGGCTAGCCATGAATACATCGGATTTATATTATACAACAATATGTGGCAGAGATCAAGATTGAAAGGAAGGATTTATCGTATATTTTAGCAGTAGATTTTCTAGAATTGATAGAAAAAAGAGACAAGGATAATATCTTAAAGTTAAGAGTGTTTATGTTGCATGAGAAATCTTAAAGACTTAGAATATTAGTTAGATGTTTCTGGCATATTATTGAAATATTAGATTAGAGAAATACGGTATACAGTGCTATGAATGTGTAGATAGGTACTCAATATCATTGGTACTTGGAGCAACCAATTTCTGGTTCGATTCCTCGTGACTTAATGTCTCTGCTTAATGTTTTTAGTTGTCACATCGTTATCAATAATACTATCACTTCGTCCATCAAAGTTTCCCGATGGACATTAATTAAAAGCTCTTTTCGTAGATAATACTCAATAGAATACAAATTCATTCGCTCAACTGAGACATCACATTGTCTTTCAACCCCTAGTCGTAATATTCGAGAAGGAAAACGATGCAGAACAACCCGAAGTCTGAAAACTGAACTCTTTTTTCGTTGAAGAGAGGAGAAAAAAAATTTAAAAAAACCGTGAGAGAGAAAGGTATAAAAAAAGAAAAACTTCGGTCTCTTAATATTCTTCTCAGGTTATTAAAAAAAAAACTTGTCTCGGAGATCTCTCCTGCTCTCTCGGTTGGCATTCTTAGAGGCGCTAGAGGGAGGGCGGGAATTTTTGCCGAAGCGAAAAGAAATTGGTAAAAATGAGCGATTTTGGAAAAGAATTAATTAGAAAGGGAATGAATGGAACTCAACCGCGTTTTGGTACTGACACACACCACCTTCATTTCTCGAGTAAGTGTACGTCGCGAGAGCGAAAATTCTCGAGAAAAATTCAAAATAGGCAATCTTGACGAGGAGACGAAGAAAAAAAATTCGTCTCATTGTAAGAAAGGGTTCGGTAAAAAAAAGGTGGGTGGGTTTCTAGGGAGAGAGGAGAACTGGTCGTATGAATAATTCATGGGAGAAGTCTTTCTTACCCCTCAAGGAGGGATGGTAAGGGAAAATTATTACGGGCTATGCTGAGAATGAGGAATTCGATGGGAAGGAATTTTATAACCGGTTGAAATTCAAGTGTGTGAGAGACTCAAGTTTTTTTTATTTTTTTTACTTTTTTATTTTAATTCTGCGTTTTCGATATTCTTCTCCCGCTGTTGGGTTAGTCCAAAACTAATTAAATTCCCCATAATAACTTTCCCCCGAAGTTAACTTAAGTATTAAAATGAGGTGATCGTTTTCATTCCGAAGGTCGCTTTTTATATCGTTCTATTTCCATTAGAATGATGTTGGAAAAGTTTCCTTTTCGCTGTTATTTTTTTATTTGCGTTTTTCAGAGTTAGATTTATTATAGGTCCGCTTAAGTAAGTTGTTTTGGTGTATACATACGTAAGATATTTATTTCTGATGTGTTTTGTGGCCCAGATTTTTTGTTGCCTACAAAATCTGATGAATACAAGTCTAAAAAACTTATGTATGCATAAACTGAAATCTTAAACCCCCATTAGAATTGTGATATTTTGTTTTGGCGAGTCTACTTTTCAAGAAATTAATGAAGAGGGATTATGTGTTACTATGAACCAATAGCATCAGTGAAATGGTCCCTAGCATACTTCCATAGGGATAAATTAATTTCACATAATAGGCTTTAATATTTGTCCTTATTAATGTGCACCAGAGGCCAATAAGACTAATCTTTCACGTATTTTTCTTACCGTCATTACTTGAGTAATAATATATAAGCCCTGCTATGCATATACATATTGAGTACAAAATAGGTAAACAAAAATATCTTTGGCGATGACCCTAACGATAGAAATTACGTACCATGAATACTAAAAAGGATAAATTAAAAGTATATTTATTATTATATTTTTTCACTTACTGAAGTGTATATACGTACGTATACTATACTGTTTGTGTATATACATGTATGTGTAGAACATTAACGGAATATCTCAAAAATAATTTAAGTGAAAATTGCATCCAAGCTTACGTATATAAAAAGGCAAATTTTGAGAAATCACCTTTAACGAAACGTTATCTAATAATAGATACAAACTTTCTCTAATTAAAACCTCTCAGACTTTAATTAATTATCATTTTTTTACTTTCCTTGATAGTGGTATAATTTACGAGCATTCATTACGTTTGATCCATCTACTCACACACGAATAACATACATTTTGAAAAACTGGCTTATCTTCCTCTAATTAAACCGAACATCACGACACTAATCTTTTGCAGAATAAGTTTTAAGCTCCTCACCCCGTCTTTTCTGAATTTCTCGTACACGAACGCTGCCAGGATTTCGCTGATGGCGCACCAATAGAAAAAAAATCGGATGTTTCAAAAGAGGGCAAGATAGAGTAGCAGTTTTCCCTTATCGCCCGAAAAAGGTAATCCCCCTACTCTGCATAGTTATAGAGGAATAAATTTGTGGAGCGTTTAATTGCTGAGAGGTCTAACGTTGGCCAATGAATGAATTTTAACAAGTTCAGAGTTCGCATTAACTTTCACGAATGTAATTAAATCTCGCTTTACGGAATTTTCCATTTCTGATTTTAATTCCGAAAAGAGATTCGCCAGCGGAAATCGTGTCGAAGTTCGTCGAACCAATTAAAATTAAGCAACTCATTAAATGATTCCATTCCTTGTTTTGTTTACGTTATCAAACATCGTTTCCCAGGTGATGAAAGTAAATTACTGTCGGTCGCTGGGACACCTTTCCGTTGGTAATTTATATGGATCATTAGTAATCCTTGTTTTTGAAAGCTTCTAAGTATGAGTAATTTAGCCGGTTTATTTTGCATTCAAAAGCTTCATCTTCCCTTTAAGTGACTTATACAAGACTTATGAACTTATGAAAATAAATATGTCGCCTATGATGATATTGAGCAGTGGTTTAGTATATTTCATTGCAAAAGAGGTAAGAATGAATAAGCAAAGATAGGTAAACGTATGGATTGAAAATTCCGATGCAATGTAATCATAAAAGAACATTATGAATAAAAAAAATTTATTTTGAATCATTGCTTCTTGGATGCTGAAATGATGATTGCAACTTTTATTAATAATATTTAAAAACTATGTATTTCATTAAGATTTTGTATAAAATCTAGGTAAAATCTTATCTTACAAATCTTTTAAAATGTAATTGATTATCATTTTCATACTAATATACTATGAATGTGTTAACAATTAAAAGAATTTAAATCTTACGTGTAGGAGAAATTAAGTTTTAAGTTATTGCAGACATTCATTAGTTTATAGGTTTCTTGTGTGCGTACGATATAGCTATTCTTATAGATTTAATACCTATAGACAGAATACTATAATTTCTCAATTTTAAGATCACTTTATCCTTTGGTTAAGCTTTTGTAACCTTAAAAATCATATTTACCTAGCAACACTTCCATTCGGTGATATATAAATAAGCAACTGCTGTTGCTATATGCAGAAAACGATCGATTTTCGAGGCCTTAATCTCTACGTCCAGGAAACGTATACAAAAAGAAAATAAGTGGCCAAGAGCCAAAAACCACACAAAATCGCCACAATAGGAAGTGAGCAAAGGCGGTGTTGGCAGCGTGTGACAACACTCTTACGCATGCGCTCATATGCATTCGAGAGATTTCAATGCAGCGTCTGTCTGCAGATGGCCATCGATTCAAAGAAGAGGGCAGACGGTTTGGAGGATGGGGTGGAATGGGTGGAGAGGTTAAAGGGGAAATTAAGGAATAAAGTGGCATGCCACACCCTGTAGCTCCCCCACTCTTCCGGTAGTAGTAGTACCCCTTCACTCACTCCGTAACCCTTCGCAGAATTTTCACGTTGTCTCCCGCTTGTTCCAGAGATTGGATGGGGAGAGTTCGCATCTGCGTGATTGATAGTTGTAAACTAAGGGTTCCTTAGATTTCAGCACGAGCAGAGTTAAGCTGTGACATTAATCAACATCTCTTTCTTGGAAAGATGTGTCTTTACCTGCTGAGGTCGTAGACGAAGGTAGTTAGTTAGACCGTCCTAATCCTTGTTCACGCAGTTATAGGCCTTCGAAAGTTTGGCGAAAGGTTTTTGATTTTATTTTTCTGGTTGGAATTATTATAGGTTACTCTATATTCTTCTAGATACTCTAATAGGCCCCGTAAATATCATATTTGTTTACTTATTAAATAAAATTCCTTTTCAGTTAATTGATGTACTTTTAAGCATAACGTTTATGTTTCCTTAAAATAAGGGATTGGGAAATTAGGTCGTTTTATTATTTTTTCTCTTAATACTTTAGTTTGAAAGATTGCTATTTCGTTTTCATTTTAGAAAATATTATATTAACCTTCTCATTTTTAGCTTCTAAGTATATTTGTATCATCATTAGCTATAGTTCGTGAAAAGAGTTTGAGAAAGGTGAATCGTTAAGAAAAAACACTTCAGGATTTCTATAAGATGTAATCTAGCATCTGGTTTCACTTTGGAAACCAAATGCGATTGCTCTGTTACCTAATACTTGGAAGCTTTCTATAAGCTTTAATTATTTTTTATATTACGTAAATGGCTTTGTGACACGGATGAACGAAATACTGCAACAGGCATTATTAGATGTGATAGACATAATTAGACATTTATTTCCAAGTAACTTTGCTAAAATTTACGTTTTGCAGCATACACCTTTCTACACTCATATGTAGAAACTCTGAGGATGAATTCCTCTTCGTGGCATGTTATTGACGTAATATTTCGTTTTTAAAAATAACTCCGTTTCCCTATTATCGAATCCGGAAATACGTTCCAGTACCTCACGTCATTGTTTAAATGATTCATCTACCTGCAGATACAGCAGTGCCCTTTTATATCTCCTAACACCTCTACAATAGATCCAATCGTTTGTTGACTCTCAAAGGACGAAATTATGGAACGCGGGTGCCATAGGAACATTCCGAGGGCAAACTATTACATCGAAAGGCGAAATCGAGACGTTTCTAAATTTGGCTAATGAGAAAGGCACACACTGCAGTGGCAGGAATGAGTCGAGGGTTCTGAAGGGTGAAGAAGAAGAAGAAGTGAAGGCACACACGGAGAGATCCCATCAAGAGCTTCGCAAACAATCTGAAAATCAGATTCCCTAACTCTCGCTTCGCAAGACGCCGTTTGGGATTCGAAAGGATTTTTTTTTCTTATTTAGCTTCGAAGGACTTCCCAATTTGCTCTTTGTTCTTCGGCCATGTCCGCGCGAGTGCCCTTCCGCAGTATGCTCTTTCTCGATTTAGCACCTGGGACGCGACGGAGTGTCAAAACAAGGCCAATGCATAGGAGATTAGAGTGTAGCCTTTTACTCGAACCGCTTCCGAGTCAATTCGCTGATGAAGAGGATTCGGCAATGCGCTTTACGTTGCTCTCATGTTTGCCTTTATCGGAAAAAGCGGTTGTAAGCTGAGTTACGTATTCAGGGGCCTAGTGAGTTGCTATGTTACTGTCATTGTTGTATAAACGTTTAGTGTGTGGTCTATTAATGGGAATAATTGTGATCAATAAGCTTTTCTTGAAGTTTTATCTCACTAATATTACTCGGAAAATATCCTACGGGCTATTTTTAACATATTTATTTCGTAAATGAGTAACGAAATTCGTGATATAAAATTTTAATTTTGGACGTACGAAATAAATGTCGCAATATGCAGCGGAAATAGCGTTATTCTATAAGGAAAAAATGCAATAAAGTTACGCCGCGAAATGTTTTACATTATAATGTTCTCATGGGAAATTTAATAACCGTGGAGGCATTTAAAAATATTCAGGATGATAATTAATATCCCCGAACGCTTATCCTGAGGGAAATTTATGATAATTTATTTGGTTTTTCAAATTTAAATTTATCCATTTAATTATAAGGGGTGTAATGAAGAATAAATATTTTTATTTTAAATGGGGAATTTTAATTTAAATGAAATTGTGAGTATAAGTGAATCTGGAATGATATAATATCGATATTGATACGTTAATATTAATGATGATAGCAAGAAGAAAAAAATGTTCAAGGTAGATACACTCGTATATGACTGTAGTACGACATTTACGACAGTAATACGATATTATTATCTTTCATTATTTTGTTTTTTTTTTCACTTCCCATTCTTTTGTTATACATATCGATAATATATATACTATATCGGAGTTAATATGAACGAAAACGGTGAGCTAATTTTCAGTTTAAATTAATATATATTTACGAAAACAGTTATATTTACGTTTATATGAACTTTACTGTGATTGTAGTACCTCTCGAAACTTATAATACGTCACAAACGTTCCATTAGTTAACTAGCGAAGAATTACGTAGAATTATAACTCTAAAACTCATCAGGAGCTCGTAATTATCAGCGTATGAGATGATAAATGCTTCTAAATCATTTTCCAAGACACTCTCATAGCCTGGAGTCACGCAAGAACACCACCGGAAACGGAAACAAACAAGCGGAGATGGCAGGCAAACGCAATGCGGGAGTCAAGGATATGTGGGCTGAAAGGATGATGAGACAAGAGATTCATGAAAACTTAAGAAATGATGACATCACAGCGCCACCATAGTGATAAGGACGGGTTATGCGTATGGCAACGAATGATATACAAAGTTAGGAGCGTAAGATTTCTAAACTATGGCTTTCATGTGTTGTTGCATTGTTCCGCATGACGGGCGAACAGGAAAGTTTGTAAGTGCGTAGTAGGATGAAATTTCTGCTTCGCAAACAAGGAACTCTTTAGAATGATATATGGCGTGTTAATTCCATAATCGAAATATCCGCTTGCCCTGTGGTACTAGATTTAGGTTTGTATATGGGTCTTAAACTGTTTATTTTAATTTATCTATTTTGCATGAGAATTTATGTTTCTGACGGACATATTAAAATGTTTCAATTCTATTCATAATCATCTAATTACACAATTTTTATTCGTAATTTTAAAAATCAATAGACTAAGAGATTCATGTAGGCTTCTTTTTAGTTAATTTATGGAAAAGTTTGAATAATATAGAAGTTATAAATAGGTGAATTTATTTTCTTAAGTTTAAATATTTGTTAGTTAACAAAAGGAAAACTAGTTTAACTTAATATTAATTCTATGGAACATTTATTACCTCGTTTTCCTAAGATAAGAGTATGGGAGATATGAAGATTTCTAAGAGAAATCTACATATTACTTACATATACATACATCAGTACATATGATTGCCTATAATGTAACTTTATGAAAATCCACGTAATTATCGATGTAATTATAAACAATATATATTTAAATTTTATTCTTAGCAATACACAACAGGAAACAGTTACTGCGTATGTATTTTAGGAATTCTTGGCTAAGAATTGTATCATTGCATTCTAACGCTTTCGTCGTAGTAAGTGAAGAAAGAAAGTAAAGGAAACGAGTGTAGACAATGGCGCAGAAAGAGTCAGCAGAAAATGATCAATGCTTGGAAATTGGGTTATGAGAGAGGGAGAGATACATCTTACGTAGTCCGGAGATGAATGGAGAAAAGAAAACAGATGAGAAATGCGCACGAAGCAATGAAAAGACACGAGAATGGATTGCAAGATTTTCTTTCATTGTCGTAATAGAATTGCAAAATCGGAAAGAGATATAAATTGTTTCACGAAAATAATAAGAAAGCTTCTGAATCAAATTGAAACCATCCAAAATCGTACTCATTGTATATATGTTATTTCTTCGAATTGTATACATTTGTAGATCTATCCTCCCTATTTGAGGATATGTTTCGGTAAATTATGCTGTAATGAGGACCACAACATAACTGTCGGAAAATGTTACGAGTCTCTTGTATCATAAAAGATGTAGTGCCCCCGTTTTCCCGAGTGGATCGATACAGAATAAATTTTTTGGAAATTTCTTGGGAATACGATGGAATCCTACGTGATTGGATACGCTTACGTAGGATGTAGTTGGTGAATGTATTATACTGATATAAGACTTTTGTTATCATTAATAAATATGGTTAATAAGGTCAAAAACAAGAATTAATAATAAAACCTACGTAGGAAAGTTATTATTATTCTATAATAAAAAATTAAAGGACAGGAAATGAATACGAAAGGAAACAGTGAGCGGATGAGTTTATTGACGAACTCGATTACTTAATTATTACTCAGTCTCTTGCGCTAGTAAATATGTTATTTATTGATTATTTATTGTCTCTTTTATTCTGTTTTAAATAACTAAATAGAAAAAATGGATACGGTTGAATATGAAATACAGTTTTGGAATATTGAATTTATGATTCCCTATTCCGGAAAATCTATTCAAAAAATTCGCTATTCGATCAAATCAGAATGATTTTTTATTTCGCTACAAAAGTTTCAAACTTATTTACGCATCAATTCGCTTGGGATAGGACCTTCAAATTCCCTAAGGTTTAGCGTATTTCCGGCTCCCAGACGCAGTCAAAACACTCTACGAACAAGTCTCATGTAGTTTCCTCTAAAAAAGGAAAGATAACCCTCGAGTTTTGGAGGAGGCAAACTTTTCACTTTTCACAAGCGACGTTCACTCTGTCCCTTCCGGGTGATTCTGCTTCAAATGCACGAGGGACGGAGTCGCGAAATTTTTTGGCGCAGAATTTTAAGTTTAGAACGTGGAAGAAGTAGGGGGACTTATCCTTTGAGCGAAATGCATTTTATTTAGAATGTCTCTTTTTGAGTCATGGAAACTCTGGGTCTGAATGTGACCGGAAGACAAATCAAGAACTTCGGTACGGAAACGTTTTTAGGAATATTCACTTTTCTCCTTCCGTAAGAAGTACTGCAGAAAACCTTAACTTTTGCTGGTCTCGAAACATACGCAAATTTTGATTTAGCATTCTTAATTTTGAGAAAGGAACGTTGGCTTAATTGAAAGCTAAGAAAGGATTCGAATCTGTTAATCAGAGTGGAGTGATTAGTTATGAGAAGAAGTTCTTGCAGTTTCCTAGCGAATCTAGATCAAGTATTCTCGAGGTGGAGATGCATTAGGAGCGGGAGTCCTTGCGGATGAGTAAATAGGGAAACGAAGGTTAAGTTAAGAAGTTGTCGAATTTACGAATTTGAAAAGTAGAGCATGTAAAGAAAGAAGTGGGATTAAATTTAAAATCTCATTTGTTTATCTATTAAAGGAACCTCTTATGTAAAAGATGAATGTAGAGAATTATAATATCTTTATTGTTTGTTATAAATTGTTAAAAGATAGAAAATAAAATTAACTTAACTTTTAAAGGAGCTATTGAATTAGAGCTATAAGACATTAGTATATAGAAATTAATGAATAAAGTTCATTAATTAATCGTTTAAAAGAGTGTTAAATTCGTCCGATCATCTGGTAGAAGAATAGGTTGGTTGGATCGAACTTATATAGTTCGATTTATTTGTGTTGACTTTATAAATGTATCTAAGTGTTTTTTTACTAAATAACGATCACTAAAATAAACCCTTTGACATTCATGCAAAAAATAATATTTCAATTGCAGTTCCAGAAGGAATAAATATTATCAGTATGATACAGATTAATGTATGCAGATATTCTATAAAGCATTCCTGTAATCAAAAAATATATGTCGAAGCAGTTTAGAATTTAATAAATTTATCTTTTTGGGTTCTGATTTTCTTTGGTAGAAAAGAAATTGAAGTAGCTGCGATTGACAAGGAAATGAAGAGTTTATCTCATATTAGAGTCACACAATTTCCTTACTCACTTTTATTCCGTTCACGATGTTTAGCAACTCTTTTGAATTCGTAAACCTGCACATTGATCAAAAGGACTTAAAATATCTTCACTTCTAAATATAAGATCGTTGAACATATACTGCCTTATTTTCCTTTACCAGCAGTCACATTTTCCTCGACCGCTTCTTTTCAGAAAAGGGAACAAAATAAACTCATGGATAATCCCAACTTATTCCATCCGGAATCGCATTAAAACATCAGACATTCCGCCCTTTTTATAATATCCCTTCCTTCCGAAGCTTTTTGCACAACTCTTTTTTTTATTCCCCATATTACTGCATACCCTCCGTTGAAAATATCCCCATCTACCGAACGTCACTTCCACGAATGCACGCATTTCATACGAATCGTCGTTTTGTGGCCTTTTTTACATCCCGAGAGAGCAAAATACGTACAGCGAAGGGAGCGGGATCAAAACGTCTCGCATGGGTTGACGCCAAAGGTTTTCGTTCGCGAACTTTATTATTTACATTTTTTTCAAAACGTTCCTACTCCAAGAGAGGTTCCGTTAAAAAAAATGTACCGACCGGGGAATCCGAAAAAAACATAAAAATAAAGGGAAAGTAAGACGTAAATAAAGGTTTTTTTGAAGAGAAGTTCTTCATCCGCTGGGCGGATTCGACTGCCGTCGTGCGGGTGGCTGAGTTTTTTTATTTTTTAAACCCTTTTTCAGCAATTAGAGACCATTCACGAAAGTGGACTGCCATTACACGAGACTGCACTCTGTTCGGGTGGGTTACGTGTTTCTCGAACGCTCTTTCTGAATGAATTTTCCTCGGGGTTCCTAGATGTGCCGTACCGGTTCGCTGGGCGGATCCAAAAGAAGTTATTCTTGTGGAGGGACGCGGGAGGAATTTATCTTCACGAAAGGGTTTTTTCCGCGGAATAATGGAGTTCTTAATAATGTACTAAGCCTGGGTTTGGAATATATCCTTCGTTGTTAGGCGGTGTCCGAGCTAACAATCGGGGATTGTTGCTTGAAAAGAGTTTTTTTTGGAGCTCGATTACTCGTTGTGGAGCAAGTGGATGCAGTTATTGTTTATGTTAATGTATACAGTCATTATTATCCACCATATAATTTCAGTTTAATTTTTATTGAATAGTGAAATAAATGCTTTGTAGAGAGAGGAAATATTTAATGTTATCAATGCTCGTTAAATTCTTTTTTGATGATTGTTATGCATAAAATTTTTATCCGTATTTCAGTTTATTTATATAAAGAAAACTTTACGCTTTTAATTAGATATAACTTAAATAAACCAGTCTTATTTTGTCTTTATTTCTGCTTTACTTTGTTCGTTATACGTTAGTAACTGAATTCGCACAGTCGGAGATAATTCTGAAGGACTTCGTTACTCTGAAAGCGTTGTTTGGGGCTTAAAACGAACTCTAGAGCATTGCAAGAATGGAATGAATCAATTCTACTTCCTAAATTAAGCGGATTCTAGCCACGAGTAAATTTAATCTCCCTGCCAATTGTTACCGAAAATCTGCCATCAACAGGTGGAAAGAATTTACAACGAGGCAAAAACAAGTGAACGTTTTATTTTCCACTGGAACTTTATACTACGTCTATTTTAGGAGGGAATGTTTCAAAGAGGTGGAGGACGTGGGCGGAAAGTTTGCGACAACTTCCCCAAACTCCACTCGAGAAATTAGGTGCTTGGCATGGTTATTTCTGTCGCCACACATCTTGTGTTTCGACTGAGAGATATTATACGAGAAGCTGACGAAGAAGAAGATCAAAAGAGGATGTCGTTTTCATAATTCGAATTATTTTATTTATTAGTGTGGAAGTGTTTCAGAGGGCTTAGTATAATTTAACTGGGCCTTTTTAGATATGTATGTATTCAAAGACTTTTATTATTCATTTCATTTTGTGACGAATACACATTCCATCGTCAGTAGGAAATATGTAGTTGTATGTGATCATTTCTGACTTGTGAAGAAATGAGGTTGGATATGAAACAAGTTCATTGCAATTTTATATCGTGCTATAAGCTTTTGCTAATTGGAAAGAAAGACTGATTAACATTTAGTGACAATTTTTATTGCTGCAAGGATTTACACCTTTTACTTTATCGTGCCTTTCTGAAGATTTTAAGATTAACTTAATATTTCTTGTGTTAATTTCAAAGTGGTTCTAATGGCAGAAATGTATTAAATTAATTATTATTTTCCCTCAAGGCTGGTGGTGTATTACTTTTGCTGTATTATTGATCGTAATCTATAAAGATGCTCAGACACGAGGAGCATTTTAATCATCCATGTTATTCTATTAGTTCGATACATTTGATTCACAGATCATTTACGCATAAACTACGATCGTGGATAAACTTAAAGTTTTGATTAGATTATCTGGAAACGCTGGACCTGACAATGATTCTAACTTTAGCCGTCTGCCTATACTCAAGGGGTTAAGATAACCTCGCCCCAAGGGACATGAGGAGCTTGTTTAGAGATCTCTGTGGTTAGATATGAATTGAGTAGATATTCATATTTAGGAGTTCCAAAAATAGCTTCTTCTGTTGTTTTTTTGTAATAATTTTGTATTTTTACAATATTTATACCGAACTTTGGATAATGACTGATGCTGTATTACGTAACTTAATTGTTTATGAAGTTCATTATCAAGGATAATTGTGTTCTTTAATAATGAAAATGACTGTTTTAGCAATCAATATTGATAGCAATTATGATCAGAAAATTTCGTCAGTATATAAATCAAAATACCACTTACTCATGGATACACTATATTCCTGTAGTTATTATTCGTAACGGAAATATATTTTTATTCATATTCTCTTCTTATATTAGCTTACGTAAATATATCTGCTCTCAATATCTCTGCTGTTTATCAAGCACAAGAGAGTGCAAGAACCTTTCGAACGATATTGAAGTCAAATGTATTCAAAGGTAGCTCGTTGAAGATCTTTTACGAAGTACGAAAATTTTCCTCTCGTCTCACACTCGATGCATTGAACTTCCACACTCGAGAAGATGCAATTTTTTTTCCCTCTTCGTTAATCTCTCGCTCTGGGCGTGGAAAATCTTTTATATGGGAATCCCTCGGATTTTTCAACTCCGAAGTTCGATACGTCTTTGTTTTTTTATCGTTCGGACAAAACGCTCGAGCTCTGGTCTAATGAGGTTGAAGACGTTCTCTAGTGTGGACAGAGGCCACGAGGGAGCGTCTGTTTACCCCTTCCCTTCTGCAACCACCCGTGCCGACGAACTATCGATCAGTCCAAACGTACTCCCAGACTGTGAATGCCGAAGAACAAAAGTTCCACTCGTGATCTTTGAAAGGGGACACAAAGGAATTTTTTCATATACCCCTCGTCGAATTTCACGGTAATGTGTTCCTTTTAAAAAAAGAGGCAATGGAATTCAGTGCTATTGGGCTTTTTTTTAAAACCACTTGCGCTCAAAGTAAGGGCTATTATAAGCTCTATTATCTTCGTTTGTATTTTCGTTGCTATGGATGTGTTTAGAACGATTCCAACGATCGAGTAGGTTCATATTCTGGACGTTGATACGATATATTTTGTCGATATTTAGGTTTTATGGAAGAGTCTTCGGTTACCAGACAAAGTTTCTTGTTACTTCATAAATTGATGTATTTAAAAGTGTATTTGAATGTTAAAATGCTGAAACTCCTTAAATCTATCTAAGCATTATCTTTATTAAGTTTCAAAGTTTTATTTTCAGTTTTATCTAGGAGTTTTATTTCCTTTAGCGTAAATAAGCTAATGTAAATATATGGTTACATAAACAGCTTCTTTTTGATAAATGCATCAGCTCTTATTAAAATTTAACGATTTAGGTTAATTATGTTTTAATTCGATTAATGTGTTATCAATCTAAGTTAGAAATTAATAGACCAAGTGTTTTTTTATCAATAACAGCATACTTTAATAAATACACAGATTCCTTTCTAATATTCCGTGCAAATAATAGAAAGCGATTACATTATTGTTTTATAACTGTTCCCATATATTTTTACGTGTTATTCATAATCAGTATTTCATAATCAAATATAATCTTTAAAGCTTCTTTAGGGAACATCCACGATGTAGTTACGTTATAGACACAGCTACTGCAGTAGAATAAAGTTTAAATGATTCATTGAAAGACGGATTTTTATTTCCACTTCAATTAACTCAACACGCTATTAATTTGGTAACTTATTTCTGTAATTGGATTTTAATCAAATCTCGATACATTTCATAAAAAGTTATTCCCTAGAGCTATTACTAAGTTTTAATTTAATTCTCGTTGAGAAATCCGATGTATAACAACAAAGGTTCAGTCTTGTTGGAAGGCTTCATTAGAATTAATTTAATTTTCTGGCACTCGCTGAGAATTCTATCCTTTTTAACGTTTTCAGAAGTATACACGCCATCGGAAAAGATTGGAGGAAAAAAATCCTGTCTGCGATGTTGAAGGATTGGTGCAAAGCTGGACTTAATTAAATTTCTTTCCCTTAACAAGCTCGTTATTGTCCCGTCGCCAAGGAAAAATAAGACACTTGGCCGAAAAACATTCCTCGATAGAATACAAGATGACTCTCCAATTAAAAATACTCGTTTCGTTCGAGAGAAAAAAAAAACATCGGGAATACATCGAGCCTAATTGATGCCTCGATAGGAATTTCAATTAGAATTAAGCGCATGGAAAATGCGGCCTTGGGAAATGAGATGGGAATTGATCAATAATGCGATTAGAAAGTGCCAAGTTTTAGTTACTGTAAGAGGATCGCGAAGGATTATTGTAAATGAAGGAGGCACCATTTCGTTAAGAGTTACAATTAGATGTAAGATAATAACTTCAAGTGGGGAAGAGGATGTTTATTCGAATACACACATATCTTGAGTGGTACCCTTTTAGATAGTTTCGTATTGATTCTACGTTGTACAGGAATATACAAATGAATATAAAGTCTGTAGATTTTATTTTGTTAGTTCAATATGAATTTTACGAAAAACATTGTTACAGTTCTGTGAATTTTATATTTTAATCGAAGAAATTTTAATGATAGCTATATTTCTAACTAATATACTAAAAATAAATTAATGACAATTCGAACTTAATGTTTATCATGATATTATTCGTTTTAGTTACTTTCAAGACAAGTAACGAGCAATTTTTCAAAGTAAAATATAATGCATTTTAGTGTACTAGTAACTATCATCCGTATCATAAAAAATCTTCGATTCATTTTAGTTAATAATGGTTACAATATAAAGCTTTGTCAACATATTGGTACTATTTAATTTTAAAAAATTGTTATACCATTAAATTCACTCAATATTTAAGACAGCCTTAGATAAAAAACGAGACTTTTGATTTTAAAATTATCACTAGTGTTGTTATAATAAAATAAAATGGAACATAAATCAATGACTTGGAATTGAGTACTATCCGATTACATCATTAGAGCTTAAATCAAACTTTTCTCTGCTTAAATATAAAAAGAATAAGGTTTATCTTTCGAAATATTTTCTCCCTCTTAAACCACGACAAAAATTGGCATTTATTCCTTACAGCATTATAGATATAATTATAAAAACTCTGACTAAGTGTAGTTATTGAAAAAAATTTAAATGGGGTCATATAAAAACTTTGAAATGCGGCGTGGAGCTCAGTCGTAACTAGATTTTTCTCACTAAAACTTCCGTAGTGGTTTTGTTGCGAAGGAAACGTCAAAATCGTCGCACACGCCGTCTCTAAGGAGTATTTCTGACATTGGATGGAAATTCGGAAAATTTTTCTTCCGAACGAAATCCAAACACGAAACTCGAATCCTTTTTTAATCGTTTTCCGTGTGTTCTATTACCGGAGTTAAAAGTTGGCGAGACGTTTACGAAGAAGCCCTTAAACGATAAAACTTTGATGAAAGGACGTTTTCCGCTTAAAGATGAGGAAAGAAAAGGGAGATTAGAGGAGAAGAAGGGAATTCGTGGATCCCATTTCAATGGGGGACTTTATTTTAGATTGGCAACTTCCGTTAAAAATTTGGACCCTTCTGGGAAACAGCATCTTTCTTCCTTTAAAAGGCTTTCATATAGAATA
This sequence comes from Pantala flavescens, assembly GCA_020796165.1. Taxonomy (NCBI): domain Eukaryota; kingdom Metazoa; phylum Arthropoda; class Insecta; order Odonata; family Libellulidae; genus Pantala; species Pantala flavescens. The sequence continues at coordinate 15,226,474 of CM036881.1, read as the reverse complement.
TTTGGATTCAGAATTAGATTAATCGGTGACGTCAACAAGGAGTTTTGACCATAGACTCAACTCCGTAAACTGGTTGAGAATTATAGATCTTTTACTAAAATTATACACAATAATGTTAGTAGTGTAACTGTTTTTTATGTTTCGACACGTAAATTTTCTTTCATAATTCTTATTATTTTCTTATAAGGACTCCTTGATTTATCAGTGTTACTACCAGAGTACCTCATAAATTAATAATTATTTTACCATGGTTTTGCAGTCTTGCTGCATATTCATACTTTTAATTAATCTTAAATAATCTTAAATAATGGAGTTTTTAAAATTTATAAGCAGCTCAAGCCAACTCAGTTTCTTTTATCATATCTATATCCTCAATCTTATGCAGCCCGCAAAACGCGTTCGAAAATTCGAGCCGCCCTCAATGAGACAAGATATGATCGACTACGTACGACGACATTATCTATTATGGCCTATAAAAATTATCGAATGTTGTGAAAGGAAAACATAATTTCGTACCATTATGTAAGCGAAAGTTTTTTAATCGAATTTTTAAATCAACACGATATCTTAATTGCATCCATTGGTATTTCAGAAAAATGATTTTTAAATGTGGATATTTATGGACTTAGTAAATTTATATTACATATAGAATATTTTTAAAAATGATTTTTCATCATTTAAGAACACCATTGCTGTTAAAAACAGAATTATATGTCTTTTGTTTTCAAGCTATTTTAAAGATATCGTTCTATAATTAACGAGTTTCATTCGCGAGGAAGCTGTAACCTTTTTCTTTTCCTGCAAACCAATTCGGTATTTATAAAGAACGAATCCAATCGGCATGAAATTTCTACTTTCCATCATCGTAGTTGAATACGATTCGAGTTCCAAAAATGTTCGATCACGTGCTGTGCCACGCCCGTATTTCGCGGAACGGATAATGTTAAACGCGCTTCAACTGTTTATCGGAGGCAATCACGGATATGGCCTCATGCGCACCGCAATTCGAATGTCGTAAACTGTTAACAAATCGTAAAGTGGAGGGAATAAGAGCACGTGGGCGAACTTTATGTCCCAGCGGAAGAATTCTGACGTCACTGTTACGACCGGAAGGGAAATAAATGTCGCTGGAATTTTTTATTTCGCACAAAACGTTTTCTCTCTGCCAATTCCCACGTATGTTATGTTTGGGAAAACAATTATGTAGTGATACTCTTACATTTATCTCATAATATCTCGGATAATGCGAGAGATTAAATTATAATGGTGGTTTAGTCATTTAAGATTCCTCGAGTAAAATATTAATTCGGAAACCAAGTGTAACTTTCAGAATTCGGCAATGTAGTTCGACCAATTTAAAGATAAATGTTTGGTAATAATAATGACAAATAATTTATTATTGAATTTCATTATTATTCTAGAGCAAAATCGAAGTGTTTAATTATTTAGGATTAGTTCCTCAACATCTTGCTCTTGATTTCTTTATAATTAATGTACCTATGAATTATTATTGCTTTTCATGATAGTGATTGTTATATTGATTAATAATTAAAATGGAAAAATAAGCAAATTTGTCTCAAATCAAATGCATTGTGCAAAAATACTTGCAAAAGAAGTGAAAGTTTCGAGTTGAAATCTATTCTATGAAATTATTCTAAACGCTCTGGGTTGTTCTCAAAATTTCGAATCAGAGATGAGTTTTAGTATTTTGTTAATTATTTGAATAAACTCTGTATGTCAAAAGAGTAAAAGGAACGTTAGATGAATGGCAAATGAAAGATATTTCGTAATCATGAAGCATAAATGGTCTTTATCTCATCTTAGAAACTAAAAGTCTTATGCACTGAATGGATATCATAATAAAATGCATCATAGACTGAAGAAAATATGCTATTTATAATTGTTTTAAAATCTGTTTTTATAAATATAAATAACCATTTTTATATTTTAACATTGTTTCACTTGATATTTGTCAGAATTTCCTAACATTTTTTTTTCTTTTCTTCCAGGTAAGTTGCGTAAGCCAGATCAGTAACCTCTTCCATTGCAGAGTAGTGGTGAGTGTGATTAGCAGAGCAAATAAGTAGATTACATCGAAACGATAAGAATCAGTTTTCAATTAAGCCGCAGAAAACTGATTAGCAGCTAAAATGTTTCCTGTTTCTTTTTTTGCACTTACGCAATTACATCTAACTATGGAAAGTTAATGAACTCTCCTATTTATATATATGGTTCATTTATATTGATTACATTTCGTTATATTGGGAGTTAATTAATTTTTATTTTAATTAATATTTCAGTGAATTTAACAGAAAAGTAACGAAAATAGAATAACCGTATATTTCGGAAGATTATACGCATCCCACTGTATAACACGTACTTCAAATATTTCGTCATTTTTTTATGCGGGGATAACGTGTAAAAATTAATAGTAGACGTAAGAAAAACAAGATTTTTTCATACTGATACTCATAAAGAATTTGTTGGACTTTAATAATGGAATTTTTTATAATTGACGTACTGAAATTCCACGATAAGTTTTAAATTAAACGTAATTCACTTCATGAACGCACGACTTATACGTATGTATTGAGAAATACGATATATTGTATGGATATGTTTCTTTTAAGTACCATTAATATCCCGCATTTCCATTCCTCAATGTCTCAAATAAGATGCTAATGAATGCAGAAACGGGACAGGGAGTTGCGTCGTCGCCAGGGATACGTAAACCAGAATCGCAGGATTCCTTCGTGTGATTTATCGTTGAAAAGAAAGGCGGGACCTTTGTATTCTTCAAATCACCGGTTACAGTTACGACAATTACGCCACCTCTTGGACAGTTAAAGGGCAAACGGAATACCATCCGATTGATCTCGTACTCGTGTTGCGGTACGTGCGCTGATTAAAATAGAATTGCCGGGCGCGTGATCTCCCTTCACGTGCCAGTTAGTCGTCGAAATGTTTGCATAAGATGAAGGATAAAAGGTGGAGGATATCTTTAACTTTCACCGCACGGAGCTTCTGATTCCTCCACAGAATGATCTTTCATTATATCGCTCGTATATCTTGGCGGAATGTGATGGATTGCCTTCCGTCCGTGGCTCCATAAGAACGTCGTGCAAAACGGAATGAATATCTCGCAGAGGAAAGTGTTTTTCTCGTCTTAATTGGATTCGGAACGGGGTCTCATTGTTTGGTTTTCAATGCTTTAATTTCAATCTACACGCAAGCTGATGTTATGATACCGAGCATGCCATTCCCTTTCGTGTTGCGAGCCTTATTTACTTCCTTAGTTTCTTTTCTGCGCTCTCATTGTGTTTGAGGAATTAGCCTATCTTTTGTTGTCGTGGTTTGGAGAGGAAATTCATGTCTCACTAAGGATGTTTATAGTTGTGATTCTTTGATTAGTTTAGTTCGAGCCTTAATGTATTTCATTGTATACATATTATAGCCTGCAGGGTTCATATTGTAGATAATTTATATCAAAATATATGTTTGAGATCATCCTTAAATGATAAAGAATGTAGCTAAAATGACAATCTTATTCGTTGACGTATAAGTGTACAATATACACCTATATTATTCTAATAATTGGATTTATTTGGAAGTATAGTATGTTTCCTCGAGCGGAAAATCTCGGAAGTAATTTATATTATGTAATTTTATCGATGGTTAGACAAGGACGGGTTAGCCTGGTGGTAACGCCTCCGATTCCAAAACTAAAGGTCCAGGGTTCAAATCCAGAAGATTCCAAAAGTTCTAACGCAGCCGATTCCAAATCAAAGGTCAAAACTCAAGATTCCAAAAGTCTTCCGAAGTCCAAATTAATTTTATTTTTTTGGTCTATTTGTTATTTATAAATATATTTTAATAATTCAGTACGATATTAATTGAGAAATTACGATATTAATTTCTCAATTAATACGATAAATCTTGTAAATTCTGACAAGGTTGTAGTTATTCCTTACCTTAAAAGCTTAGATCTGTTTATCAAAATATGATGTAAATCCCCTGCAGGAAAACAAGTTTCCGAGAATCTTTATAATGTAGCGGTGTTCTAATACTAAGAAGCCTTATAAAAACAGCTCACATCGATTCCACAAGGCGGTGTTTGACATAAATCTGACGAAACGCTTCCTTGGTAAATATCAAAACCCTTTTCCGTATCACCCCGAGCCATAAGATCATTTTCGTTCTGATATTCCTCAAGGCCGATACGTTCACCTGATTGGCTACACTGCTTCCTCTTGGATAAACCTTCGTATTTGCAGGAGGATTGTAGAAATCCGGTCTTACGAGCCTTATTTATTCTCATTTACGAAGCTCTCCATGTTCCCCCTGAAATATAAAGGGCAGGTACCCTGGTTTATACCCTCTCTCCCGTGGAAAATTTACCCGATGGCTTCCTTTAAAAATGATCTTCCAATATATCCTTCAAGTTCCCCCAATCTTTGCCCGTTTGTCGTGCGGAAGGATCCCTTGTTCCTCTTATTAATCGGGATTATTATTCTTTCAGCGGATTTTTCCTTCAATTTTTTCCCCACTAAATGCCTGTCGTAACTATACAGAAGGGTAGGCCATATCTTGTAAATTGATGAGGGGATATGGTCCTTAATGGGTTATATCCTCGTTCGTTATTGAATATTAGTATCGATGTATTGAATCTAAAACTGCTCTTAAGTACTACCAGCGGGGTGCTCTATCTTTATCGTAGAATGAAATTTCCCAGCATCATTTCCTTTCATTCCTAGCGCAATTTATTCCGGCCTTGATATCATAAGTAGCTTGCGCTTCTGAATAATGCATACGTAGGTGTATTACTTGCTGCGTTTCATGCGGTTGTCATTTGTTGGCGTATAGTTGAGATTTTATTTCCTAAGTAGCTTTTATTAGAAAGTTACTGTCATAATGTCCATGTTAAATTCATTCTGATAATGTTGCCGTTGGAGAAGTGGAGTTTTTTGATTCATTTATTGTGCATTTATTTGTTTATCATATACTGTATTTAATTTGATTTTATATCGATTTTTCATTTCGTTTCATTGTTTACGATCAGTAAGCTGCAGGCCGAAAAAAGTGTGCAATTATTTCTACCGATTATTATTTATAGTATAAATTAGACATTTTGTATGATACAAAAATATATAAGATTATAATATTTGAGGATATTGTTTTGGATGAGTTTTATGTATTCCTTAAACTATTTTTTCATTTACATTCACTTGAAAGTATACTTCCTATACAAACACACTTAAAGATGAATTTGCATTAACATTTAATTTTTTACCCATATATTTTACTCATATATATTTTAAGGTTTAATTGTCGTCAGAATATATTTATTATTATTTGATATATTACGACATAATTTATGAGTTGATGATTTATATGATTCAGAACGATTCAAGATTCATGATAATTCTTATTAATCGGTGTGGAAAGATTTTAATTAATATTTCATCGGAGTTAGGATAGTTTATCATTCGGTTTTCGAACTCTTGGTTGGGTTATTTATCAAATTCTATTATTGGATTAATCTTCCGATTTTTTCCATTAAACTTAATTGGCCTTGGTTCGACCCATTCCATCATATACCGGAAATCATGTAATATAATCCTGATTGATAAGATTATTGATGAATGAGTTTTGGATCTCATCTTCGGAACGGTTTCAGATTAATGACTTCGATTCGATTTAATATTCGATAATCGATTTTGAAGAATTCGATGTATCGGAGGTCGAGGTCGATTTGAATTACGCGAAGCTTTGGAAGAAATTGAATTTACGCTCGAAAATTGATCGATTTAATTAACCAGACGAAAATTTTATTAAAAAACGTATACAATCATTCACTTAGGAGTTAAATACACTGCATTATTACTCAACGTACGTAACGGAACGAATTAATTGGATTAATTAAGTTTAAGTTTTATGATTTTATAATATAATTGGATATAATTATAAAGATTAATTATGGACGAAATTTACGACTTTGCTTGCATACTCAATTAAGCTTTTCATTTTCAAGATTTTATTTCCAGAATTACATGTGCAAAATAGCAATCTTTGAACTGACTAGGTATAAACATTATTTTATTATCATTTTTTCCACACCATTGAATTGTTTTATAAGAAGTTTCATTATAAAATAAAGCTTCTAATCTATCTGAATCATTGCTTAATTCATTGACCAATATGCGTTTATCACTTATAATCAATTAAAGAAACTCTGCAAGGATTATAGTGTATCCTTTAATAATTCGTAAATCTATATCAATTTCGCCTCTGTATGCATACACTCGTATTATTATATTAAAGGATAAGATTTCGTATAGGATAAGAAGTATATATGCATACATATACTATTGGCTGTAATATTGTATGAGAATACTATTCAAGTACTAAATATGAGAGTTGCGTTTTCATATTTCTCTATATTCCATTTTCATACTTACGTAAACCCATCGAAGATGCTTGATTTGGAATGGTAATCCTGCAGGATATTTCGCTCTGTTCCTTAACGTCCCACTGCCAGCTAATTCCACACAGCCCGAGACATTCGACGGAATCTCTTCCCTTCACGAAAGTGAATATTACTCTATCTCGCCTCGTCTATTAATGCAAGGCGACGGAACACGGCACTTCTGCCTCGCTGAATACAGCTTATCGCAGCAGAACTACTTCTCGGAGTCTGGGCGCTTTCTGGTTTCCGAATGATAACCGCCTTTGGACAGCTTAAGGGTTCACTTCCCAAACCCTAACCTGGGACATTTTTCCGATGCCTTCTTTTGTTTTTATCTCGATCGCCCTCAGAAAGGGCAATGGCGAGACTTTCAATCCCTTCATTGCCTTTGGCCAAAGCCTTTATTCGTTGGCAGAAACCCTTTTCTCTACTGAAACCCTTTTCTCTCCAAACTTCCGCTATCCCCTTTCTCCAAGCCTTGTTTGCTTTCCCCGGCGAACAAGAGCCTTTCACGAGGTGACGATGACTATCAAAAAAGAAGGGAAACTGCCTCCCAAAGTGTGGGACATTGCTTGCTATCCGAAATCGCCCTTCCCTTTGCACGAGATAAGCTTTGTCGTACTTTCTTAGGCTTGATGATTTTTTTCGCATTTGGTTCCATACTAATTTAATGTGCTGTAAGGTTTTCGTATCTGATTAAAATTGATTGTTTATCTTATACGATGTTTTTGGTTTCATCTGTTCATTATTGTGTGGGAATTCGTTATGGGTTCTAGTGACTAAGTTGTTCTGAATTGCAATCACTAATAAAGGAGTAAGTTTTGGGTTTTTAGAGTTTAAAATTTTTTCTTTAAGTATAAATTCTGCTAAAGTTGAAGATGTTATTATCCAGAGACCTTATTGTTACAGTTATTTAATTTCGGAATATAATTATTTATTTATACAAGTATAAATTTTAATTTTTCACTATTTATTTGTATAATATATTTATGATTTTTCGTACATAAGATTAGCATATTGATATTAGTTAAATTATATAATTATTTCTAAATCTTTCTTACCCATTATTTCCAACATTTCGTCTTTTTCGAAAATTGAGTGTTTATCCTACCTTCATTTGAACATATATTTTAGTTCAACCAACTTGTTTGGTTATATCATTGCTGATTCTATAATATTCATCAAAAGTCTTTGTTTATAATATAATAATTAAACTTTATTTTAAGTTATTTATTTGTATGGAGCATTTATTTAAACATTATGTAATAGAAAACTTCAAGTTCTTCTGTTCTTCCTAAAACTTCTATTCCAATTCCCAATTCAATTCGTTCACGAATAAAAAAAGTTTTATGATTGGAAGTATTTTGTAAGAAGTTGCACATTCATTCAGACTCGTACATTCTTGTAGTTCCCTTATATACAAAACCGTACTCACGCTTTTAATTCTTTATGAAAACACAAAGCTAGAGTTTCTGTTTCGAAATTCCTTGCGATTGCTCAAAGTTTATGTCCTGAGGATTGAAAAGTGCAGCTGGCCACGGAAGATAGAATGGTATCTTTTCTTTTATTCACTGCGTGTACTTTAAATTCACGAGCATTTTTTATTCCCTTCTGCGTCATAGAATTGCATTTACTTCCTCCTAAACTCATTAAAAACTTTTCTCTCAGCGTAACGTTATTCATGGTGAAATAACAAAGAATTACTTCGCGCCTTGGGATGCATTTGTCGTATTTTCTCTTTTTTCAACTGTCGTAAGTTTTGAATCAAGGCGAGCACTGTTATTATCCTTACGTGTGTTATGTTCTGCCTTTTGTGGGCTCGTGGTTACGCTCAGGGGTTGCAGTGTGCCTTCGAGGATACAGCTGTGAATTAAATTATATTTATTGTTACCCCAATGCATCATTCTTCTCTTCGCTATGGAATTGTTCGGAAAGCAGCGGAATTTTCCGTTCTTCTATAGGTTCGTTTATATGAGATGCATCGATTTGTTTTTTATCCTTCGAGCAGATGTACGAAATGAGTTCAGAATTTAGATTTTTATGGCTATCTATGAATGAGCCTTATTTTCCAAGTCTTCCTCATCTTCTATTTTGTATATGCGTACTGTTTTAACGATAAGAATATTGTTAGAAAGTATTGATAACTGAATTAAGTTTTACTAGTGGAGTATGTCATTGATTGCTTAAAATCAATCCTTATTTTGTTAGTAACTAGTTATCACCACAATATAGTTTAATGATTAAAATAAAGTGATCACTCTCGTTTTCGATTAAAATGAATGTAATAATTATGAGTTATAATATAGGAATCATCATTCGAACGATATTTTCATCTCGAGATAGATTTGACCTTTTTCTTATAAAAAAAGTAAGAGTAGTGTTTTCATACGTATCAATGAAAACATAGTACATGTAGATATTATTTTTCAATGTATTGTTATAATTTTAATATCGCTGAACCTTATGAGTATTCTATTTATGACTATATTCTATTTATGATTTTCAATTGATCTTAAAACTATCACATTCTTTGAAATGAAGAATTTAGAAAAAAAAATAATCTATTTATGCTTAAAATATACCTAAATAATCATTAATGTAAAATCTGTATATAAAAAAGTTCATAAAATTCATGAGGTTCAGACATTTTGGATTCAGCACGTAAGAAATCGAATAGCGTTGGCATGGTGATCAGCATTGAAGATCAGGTCAATACTCTATAACATATGCTAAAACCTCTTTGAGATATCTCTCCTTTACATATCAAATCATCCCTTTATGCCCCACCTGCACTATCATCAGACGATATCTTCTAAGCAATTTCCTTCCAAAGAAATAAAAAAAGCCGCAGCCTCGAAATATCTTCCCCTCATACCAGTACGTCTTTTCCTTTGAGTCCGTCGCATGACTTGATCCAATGCGAGCCGCAATTTTCTTTTGTTTCTTTTCTGAGGTCTTTGGTAGCTCGTTTCATGCTAGGCACAAGAGCATTAGGGAGAGAGTGGGATATTTGGAATGCCTCCTTTCTCTCGAATCTTCCCTCTTAAGTAGCGATAAAGCCACGCCTTATGTGGCCAATTTGAATCTTTCCGGACTCGCATACCTGAGAACGCTCTTTCGCTACGTTCCAAGGGAAATAAACGTGGATATAAGGTGGGTTGCGGTTTGGGAGATTTCTTTGCTGCGAGAGGTGGAATTTTCTAGTGGAGTTAATGAGATGAAAAGGTACGCTTAAGTGGGATTTTTTTCTTAGTTTTTCATAGTCTGCACTCTCTGTCTTCTACGGAGTGCGCACATATCCCGAACGTTGCGGTAGAAACAAAGGTTTTGTCTATCTCAGAATGAATTTGTCTCGAAGTTAGGTAGGAGGTTTTAAACATTTTGAAGTTCTGCCGGAAACATCCTTGTAGAAAACCATAAAATTTGACTTGTATATCGTTGAACAATACTATACTATCTCATCATATTAAATTGTCCTGTTTTGTACTAGCTTTCCTTTCTTCTAACCCACTGTGATTCGTAAGGAAATATCTGCCTTGGACTGGAATTTTGATCTTCCACGTTCCTCGAAGAAATCAATGAGATGACCCTTATGGAAAATACGTTCTCAAATCTTGTACATTCGTAGCAGTTATAGGTTCAAGATAGTACACATTATGAGCGTATCTAATAGAATATGATTATTTTTGTGCTTTAAAATGTAATATAATTTACTATCTATATGTTTCGATCATTCAAAATACTAGTTGATAATTTTAGGTGGCTTATTAAGGTACTCATTAACTTCTTATAAATATGGTCTCACATTGAATGCATTTTATAGAAAGAAATGGATAAGTTCTGACTATATTTTCTCTCATTATGGTGTACACTTAATTTAAATTTAATTACAATTCAAATCTGTATGATATAATGTCAAAATTAAGTCGAAATGAAATTAAAAGAGATGGTCTGATTAGATTCTTTTAAAGTAATTATGGTGCATAGTAATGAGTCAATGTTCAGCGTTATTTCGTCTAATATACCTCATTCTTCTCTACTATTCTTTGACCTACATCCATATACTGGCTTTCGATATATTGATCCGTTTCGAAGGTACCTTTTCGTAATATTTGTGGAAGTTCGTTTGCCTCTTGACATTGAAAACCAACAGACTATCGCTGCAAACGTAAAAATGTAGGCAAACATAGAGGAATCGGAATTTCTGTCGCTTTTCTTGGTGACTCATCCATCAACCTATATTATATGAAAGAGGGTACAGCTAAATATTTTTTCAGATATATGTACACAATAAAGTAAATTTTTGAGTGAAAATAGTTTCGTATCTGCAAGATATAGAAATTAAATAAAGTATTTCTATATCCATTCTATATCATCCCATAATCAAAAGTCAATGATAATTTATTCTGAAAGAAAATCGATAATAAAAATAAACGGTATCGTAGCCTAATTATTTTTAGATCAAGTACGGAAAATCGAACGTTAAATCTTCCAAAACCCAAAGAACATCAATTCAGCTAAACTTGAAACTGTTTAAAGCAAAGAAAAAGTATTATTATTTGTTTTTAATTCGAAAAGATAACTGACGATGACTTTTATTTTCGTCCTGTGTACTTAAAATTTTCATCTTATTTTTCATTACTTAAGATATCATTTTCTTTTATTCTTAGTTATCCTTTTACTATGTATCGTTATAACGTATAAGGATTTCTTATTTATGCGTATAAGATGAAAATATATTTTGTAAGCTTCACCATGACTTTTCCTTGACTTAATATAATATATATGATTTTTTCGGGGATATCATGTATATCTAATTCTCTTAAGCCATGCTTATAATAATTCTTTGATTTAAATTTCATTTAGTACTTTCAAAAATTGTGCATAGAATCATATTACTGATATTATTAGAAAAGACCAGTTTGGGGTCAAAGCTGGTTCTAAACTAAACCGTATTGAGACAAAACCCTATTTACTCGGAGCATCAGAACAATAAACCGCAACGTTAAGGATATCAAATTGATATAGAAACAGAAATCGAATCTTACGGATGCATCTCACGGAAACTTTTCAGATCCAATGTCTCTCGAAATGCATACAGCCTTGCAGTCGACGTTCTTCTATAAAAACAAACCCAAATCGTAACGACATTCGGACCGTATCTCTAAGCCTGCGTGTTCTCGGAAATAGTAGACCTTCGTCTCGAAAAAAAAAAGCACATCGGATGTTCTTACTGGGAAAATTCACCGGAAGCCCCCTTCTGAACGGTAGAGATGATATTTAAGGAAGGCATATGACCCGATTCCGTGGTTTTTCGACTACCATCCGAACCGAATCCTTACAAAAAGTGGCACGCGAATCTTTTGCGGGAGATCGACGCAAATAGTTGGCCGGAATACTGTCTCGGTCGACGGAGTGTTAACTTCGTTTCCCTTATTGCCGCAGGCGGGCAATACTCCATGCGCGTCCATGAGAAAATTCCACGGAGAAATATGCACTCGGAGAGAAGAAAATGCCTCGGAACACCACCAAGTTGTTTATACCTCGCTTTTTTTTATTTTCTCTCCCCGGAGTTGCGAAATCCTCCAGGGAGACTACGTCGAATACGAGCTATTTTTTGCCGTATCCTGCGGAGGTATGCTACCAGCCCAATTCGTCCTTGGTTTTTTTGTTTTAATTCCTCGGGGAACTAAGTTTATAAGTCTGGCTGCAGGATGAGGGATATGTGGTGATGAGCTTAAGTTACGTGCTTTTCTTGAATTCGCCGTTTACCTCTTTTGTGTTTTTGTGAAGACGGAGGAATTCCCGTTGTTTTTTTTCGTGGCCCTGAGTCCACATTGTTGCAATTTTGAACTCCGTATTCAGTTCCATTTCAAGCATGCAAGTTATAATATTTTTGACGATAGTTCTAGTTATTATCAAGGAAACTATTTATAAAGATTTGAAACGTAGTATTGTTAAATATTTTTAAATAATTACAATTAAAATTGACGATCATTCTTTTTAAAATTACGTGTTATATTCAGATCATATTATTTCAATGATTATAACAATATACTTACATTTCATGATTGAATTTATTTTTAATAATGAAATTTTCATATATAAAAGAACCTAACGTAAGTTAAAAACACCTTGAAGTAGGTATAAGAAAGTTATTATGTGCTTTAATGTTTGATAATGTTGCGGTTGACAAATTGAATCAAATTATTGTTCAAGAATTTGAGAAAGCATCGTAAAAGAAGTAGCTGTGTATTAAGTTGATTTTTGTCCTAACTTCGTATTTAATTTTTTAACATTTATATTAGTCTTGCAAGTCCTAACTATTACGATTTACACTCCTGTACACTAATTGTAGAACTCGATCCTCCACCTAATCCGCGGTGATTGTTACGCCGTGAGATGTTCAGATTCTCGTTAGGCAACCCTATTCGAAACCATTCCGAGATCAACGAGGTTAATTTTCAACCCCTCCCCTCCTCACCCGATTAACACGCGTTAATGGAAACGTGACTGTTAACTTTTGAAGGGAAACCCTATGCGTATTTTTTCACGTTCATCCAATCTACGATAGACGCTATCTGTCTCGGTAGACTGTCTTTTTTAGGGGTGTCCTTTTTTTAGCTCGAATTCGACAAGATTGCGGAAATACTTCGCCTCCAAGGTGAGCGAATCTCATTTTGGGATTAAGAATCCCTTTCTCGCGATCCTACTCATCTTCATTTCTCCCGTTTAAAACCCTTTCTCTCCGCGACACGCAATTTCTGCTAAAAAGGGCGAAACGAACCAAGAATACAGAGGGGGCATAAATTGGTGGTGAATGGGGAAATTACATCAATAGTGTGGGGGTATGAGAAGCAGGGAAAGTGGATAACTCTATCCCTTCTGTGTTAAAAGAGAACGAAGCAACCCTCTTAGAGAAAGAGGTTCGCTTAATTCCATCGGCCGGATCGATTCTGACTGAGAATCCTGAAGATTTGCACGTTGTGGGGAATGTAGCGTTGTAACTGTGCGTACTAAATGTGAAGAGTTTGTTTGTTTGTGGTTGCTGTTAGATTTATCCTTGTTTACGTACAATTGCGTGTTGCTATGGTTATTATTAAATGGTTAGGTTCTGGAATGGAATTCTATGATTGTTTCACGTTGCGAGAGAATTTTCGTGTATATTCAAATTAAATACCGCAATGCAAAATATTTGTATGATTAATTACGTAGGTTTATATGAATGCATTTCAGAGCATTTAAGGTGAATAACTTGATAATTCAATGACTTTCATGATCGAAACATCGTGTGGAGTCGTGGAAAAAAAATACGTAAACTATGAGAATTCACACATTAGGAAGTGTTAATTCTCATAGTTTACGTATTTTTTTTCTTTAATGTATATTGTGTCAGCACTGCAGTCCTTTTTCTCCCATTATCTGTATTATATTGATTTTAGTTTCTTTTCTATCCTCTTAGAATGTTTCTTGATATTACATTAGGCTTCAGAAACAATAATTTTGAGTGTTAGAACGTTATATAATTTTAAAAATACCTATTATTCTTTATAGAATCAAAATCGTAGACCTTAATCTCTTCTATACGTGTTATCTCTGTGTTAAGAAGCATTTGATTGGCTAGAGAGCTCCGGAACAGTAAGACATTGGGAGTAAAACTGCAATAAAGCCCCAGGAAACCTTTTCATCAGCACACTTGATTCGAATTCTCCTACTTAATTAAAGCGACTCTGCTAAAGACGGGATGATTATGTCAAAAGTTCTCCGCAGTCGTGGAATCTATATCTCCCAGGGCTCCGCCAATGAGAGTGTGCAAAAGCGGAAGTTAGCGATTATTCATTTCCTGCGACGAGAACACCGACGGAGATATAGCGTTATATTTCTCCTTCAAATGATAAGCAGAACGAGTTAACGGTTCATTTACCGAATCGAATACCGTTTTGGGGAATTTGAGGGTCTTTTTTATCAGCAAAACGCTTATGAAAGCTCTCACAACAAGTATTATGCTTTAAGGGGATGTAAGAGTTAGAGTTACGAGCGTTACGACGAATTTGAACGGAAACTGAGAATGATTTAGCTCTTACATAATACTAAGCATGTGAATGGTTTGATTTTGTCTTCCTTGAGTTTTATGCTTTTTAAGTCGTTTTCAATGGTTATTTATGTTCTTTTTTATAATAGATTCATTTATTTTCAGTGTTTATTTGTAGTAAATAGTTGAAATTTATGTTATTCATATGAAGTAATTCATTATTTTTCTGTTTACGCACTTTATTTTCATTTATTGAAATTTCTTCACGATGAAATTCAGTCCTTTTCAACGCTTAATTAGCTATTATTAGTATGACAAACATCTGATAAACAAGGATAATTTTTGTTGAATCATCTTTGATTACACTTAAGAAATATCGCTTCAGGTGCTTTTAGAAATAGTGTTCAAAATTTCTTCCTTTTCTTAGAGTATGATTTGCTCTTATGCTTAGACTTCTGAGTAATCTTATCTAAGGAGTTCCATTATGTACACGTAAAATATCTAAGAATATATCGTAAAACTTAAATCAATGAAAAAAGTATTCCTTTAATTGTTTGATAGCGTATGTATCCCAATTTATACATCGTTAACATTTATATCTCTGAAATCGATTTTAAAAGGCAGTAACTACGAATTATAGCTCTTGCAGTCTATAAAAAGTGATGCACTATAAAACCTCCATTGAATTCATGGTATCGATGTTGAATTAATCACCTTTGATCATACGCCGTATCAAATTGCGTTCTTGGAAATTACTCTCCGTTGCAAAACACTTGTAATTGCTTCACATTTTACGAGGGACCGTGGAGGGAGGGTGGAATCAATTAACTTGCACAGAGCAACGCCTTAATAATGATTGATGAAGAGGTGACGTATTACGTATCGCTAACGGTCGTTAAGAAGCGAAGTTGTTTTAACAACGGAACTGTCATTCTGCGTATAAAAGGAGTGAGTATCCTTGGCGCTGTGCCACCAAGTTGTACAGTGCCCATTTCACATTACTCGAAATCGACATTGTCAAGGCTGTAACGGAATGAAACGCTGTTGAGTTGAGGTAATGAATCTCAGCTTTATGATAATCTATGCAAGTGAGAGGAGTTTAGCACACTTCCTATGGTACTATCACGTGGATCTAAGAATTACAATATCACTTTAAGGCAGGTTTATACGATGGAATAATTGACTTATGATGTTTATCCTTCTATGATTGCAGTGGTAGTCTATTAATTTTTTATGTTTGTGATCTATAGCTGCAGAAAAATGCAGTTTCTCAATCCAGGGAGAGGTAATATAAATATTTGGATAGACGTGCATTTATTGCGCAAATTATTTCAAGGTTATATCCTCAATCTTATGCAACCCGCGATACTGCGTTCCAAAGACTGCTTGTTGATGGCTAAGCTTCACGTGGATAGAGATTTTTTGTGTTTTCGACCATCTTTTATAGGAATAGGTTGATACAGAGTTTATATATTTAAATAAATATATAAATATTCTTTCGGATTTTAAAGATATGGATTCATTTACTATTTTATGCAGTTTTTTGAAGCATATGCCAAAATTTTGTATTAGAAATCTCGAATTGTAAATTATCCAGTACCAGAAAATAATCGATTCCGTTAGAACTTATACTTAGAATAGCACAAGGATTTCGTATTTTTATAATAACACTTACATATTCAAATATAATATAATTGTGTTCAACTATTCTGTAGATCATCTCGAAGAATTCCCTCCGTATCTATTCATGACGTAAGGAAATAGTTTTAATGATGGATGAAATTTTCAAACACTTAATTTGGAAGCCCTTTTAACGTTCCTTTAAAGGAATAAAAAATAAGATTAAAAACTCTTTGATGATTGAAGTGCAACTGTTACTAACGTAAATGCCTTCGGAAATCCTTTTAAAGGAGACTTGATTCCTTTTAAATTGAAGTTAAAATAACGTAATATTTTTAAAGATTCAACAATGTCTTTGATTATATCCTGAGCTATTTGAAATGAAGAATCAAAATATTTTAGTTACAGCATAACGTGCTGAAGAATTTTTTGGTTTTTCGTAATTTTAAGCATAAACTAAAATTAAAAAAATGCAAATATTTGAGCTTCCATACTATCCTAGAAGTGAACGTTGCATATACATCCAAGGTCATATGTACCGAGATGTTTATAAATCCACATGTCCAAATACACGTCTGATTCATCGAGTGTACATTCCTTGAAGAACCTTGAAAGCGGCTCTCCCTTTGATAGTTTCGAGCGGAAAGGAAGGAGTTATTTATCCATGCAAATTTCCTCGTGGGAAGGGATTTGTTTCCTGGAAATAAAAGGAGCCATCTTCTTTGGACGAGCGAAAGACTGCAATTACCGACGTCGACTACAGAGGATTCTTCAAAGCTCCTCTACACGCCGACGTGCATACGTTCGCGACAAAAGACGAACGACGAGGCGTTCATAGGCTTTTCTCTTTTTCCGCCTCTGCAACGCGGAGATGCATTTCTCACGGCGAACAATGAAGACGTTACGTAACTCGTTGCGTGGGAGCGACGCTTAGATGTGATGTATGGACCGCTTCTGCTGAGGATTGTTCTAGGGAAGAAGGTGCGAGTTTTACCTTTTCCGTCGATTGGGCGGAGTCCGTTTATTAATCGTCGTCCTCGTCGGATGCGAAAGTTTTCTTTGTTTAGTTTGTCTATGCGTCACGTTATGGAGGCGTGTGGGTGGGATGAAGCAACTTAGAGTAGACTTATGCTAGTTCCTAGCTCCTTAGATTAATGGCCCTTTTTTATTTTTAGTAAAAGCTTTCTTACGCCCTAATATGTTACTTATTAACTTAATATCAGCTATCAATTGTTTATCTGACTAGTTTATTTATAGTGTTTTCCAGGTTACGAGTCTTTTAAATGAGCCTTTATAACATTTTTTCTTGTTCTTTTCTTCTATCAACTATAACTCATTACGTTTCTCAAAAATTTAAGTATTATATTTTATTTTTTAGGCTATGTAGAACATTTTAGTATTTATGAATATCTTATTATTGGAATGGAGAGTGGAGGAACTGGGCTCTAGTCCGAGTCATGTTGCAATTTTTCACTTTCTTGTAATTTATATATTCTCTACGGATCAAATTATCGCGTAATAATATTCTTAATTTTCGTTAAAGTATAAATCTATTTTTCTGCGAAATATAAAGTGTTTTCACAACAGAAATCTGCAACTAACTATTATTTAAAGTATTATGTCGTGATTGTAGTATATACTAATGACATGGACTTCCTTTATCTATCAAATCATACAAGTAAAATAAAAAAGCCTAGATTATCTACAGGTAATTTATTAAAACTAATTTATTAAAACTGTTACTATGATTTGGGAATGGTAGTCATTAAAAATCCTGATAACTCCACTAATTGAAATATTTTTTCAAATATATACAGATTATACCATACGTAGAGTTGAATTACGATAATAAAATCTAGAGGGCTGAAAAATTAATATTAAGAGATGAATGCGAGACCATATTGATTTAAACCGCTTTATCTTTCTGGCATTTTGGAGTAGATATCATTCAAATAATTTACGTCCGCTAAAATATAATTTCCCTATACATATGTATGAATATCTGGAAAGTTTGATTAAAACGTATTTACCATAACGGTCTGGTGGGTTGATACGTAGCAACAGACCTCGAAGAGAATTTCATCTCCTATTTAATCAAAAAAAGCGGAATTTTCTCGCGGTAAATATGATGAATATAAAAAAAGAACGGAGAAAAAGCGAGAACAAAAGAACCATAATCGGCTGAAATTTTCATCAAACGGCTCTGGCGACAACACCCCCGCATCCGAATAGAATTGAGAACTCTAAAAAGGGAAAGGTGGAGATAAACAACTACTGCCTTTTACAGAATCCAGAAAGAGCACCGTCCTATTGTCATTCAAATGAGCTCACCAAAAACGGAGCGCAATGCGGACTCAAAAATCAACCGCATTATTTTTTTTCGGTTATGAAAAAGAAAATGGTCCGCTAGATTTGCCACTCCACCCCCCAAAATGCCCTTTGTATTCACGTAGACTTCTTCTTCGTCTTCTTATTCGGAGTGTATTTATCTCGATTTAACGCTTCGTTTGCCATCAGATCGGATTCTGAAAGGATTCTCGTAGGAAGAATTTTTCAATTCGTCTTTGGGGTTGAGGACGATTAAGTGACGGTATTTTTGGGACAAAGGATCTGTGCTAAGTTTTTCTTGGATTGTTTCCTCAATTTCCCGCGACTTTTGTTCGTTTTGTGGAGCGTCTTTTGATTAATTGAATCTTTAATCTTTTCATTGTTTTAGCGTATTGAGGAGTGTAGCGTTCATTTTATTTTCTTCTTAGCCAACGCAATAGCATTAAGTTCACCGATATTTTAATTGAAATTTCATTAAAACATTTATAAAATTAGCGCATCATTTTCTGATCTTATACTTTTATTGTTGTAATTGAAAATTATAGCATTAATCCTTAAAAATATTCTACCATTTAAAATTTATTGATTGTATTAATTAAAGGTCAACTTATTTAAGGGAAATAATAATATTTTAAATTCCTCCCGCGTAAAATTCTTTGAGAAGGTGATGAATGATGCCTAAATTGATTCACATGCATGCGTGTGAGACTTAAACAATATTGGCTTATAGAAAAATGTTTATTTCTTACTCTATTGTAGATCCAAAAGTTTTTCCGTTATGAATGAGTATGCTCATGTTATAATAATGATCTTTGTTCATGGGATATGATATCGTCAGTTTTACTTATTTCAAGAGAAAATTACAGTATAGATAAGAATGTAAACGAGACTAAGAAAATATACATTTCTAACGAAAATCAATATTAGCGTGATCTTCAACAAATTTTTAACTTTTACGTCGTTCAGTAAGATGTAAGTGTAAAAATTGTACCTTTACTCTTTGGTAGATTTAACCATTTCGTATACAGAGTTAAATATCTTACGATAAAGCTTTTTCTTTTACGGTTGTCATAAGGCTCCCTTAGGTTGTGTTAATGATGTTTTGACTTGTTTTAAAGTTAATAATGCTTTCTTCAATTTCAATTTTTTTTTAATTAGAGGTATATGCAGTCTTTAATTTATCTTAATGCTCGGAAGTTCTTGAATATTTATCATTTTACTCGTATGTTACTTGCATATTAAGTAAGATTAAATATCATTACTGACATTAATATACCTTGAGTAAGGTAAAATAAGTATACTCTCCAATACTATGAAGTCTAGATGAACTGATCACTTTCGAATGCTATCTTCATTCCGAAAGAATTGTACCAATGTACTCACGCATTGGAAGCTGTTTTAGTGCTTGCTTTTAGCACTAATGCTGTGTAGTAGCTTCCGCGACCTTTTGTGTTCATCCTCATTACTCCAGCAAGTGCGCATGAATCCTCACTTTAGTGCACACCGCCACTCTAGAAATGTAATTTTGGTGCACAATAGATACGTATTTTGGACATGGCCCGCCCACCATTTGCCCCTATGACCTGGATATCCCTGGGAATTCGCCCACGTCTTACTCACCTTCGATTTGTTCTTTCTCTATGCTTAGGAAGAAAAATGCGGTTTCTACGAAATTTCACGACCGCAAAAGCCAAAACGTCATTACAGCAACGCAAGTGTTTTTGAACGTATTGCGCGAAAAATATATAGGTTTAACGCATTTAAGAACGATAGGGAATTACGGTTCTTAATTTTAAGCTGTGGAAATCCTGTTTTAATTACGATATTTTACAGATTTTTTCATTATTACTACGTCAAAATATTTAAAACTCTCTTAGATTCATAAATACAGTCAACGAAACGTAACAGATACACACAGGTGTAACTGTCACTATCATTTGATGAAATTACAGCCTATGACATCCCAGAATGAGGCGTAATTCACAAGAAGTCTATTCTTTTATAGGCTTGAATATAAAAAGATCAATTATCCCACCTTTATTGGGAAATTTTTGTTTTAATACATAATTTAGAACAGATAATTACTTTAAAACTGAATGGAAATAAGTCACAATATCTATAGATTATCATTTTATTATTAAACTTTGAAAAAGGATACAATTTTATTTTTTTTATTAAAGATTAAATTCGTTTTTCGTTCGATCGAGTACTCTTAAAAATTATTTTACATGTAAGAAACAATTTTTCGTTTCAAGTGCTAATTATCTACTTTAGTACGGTGCTATATGTGAAGAAATTGGGTTCAATAAACCAGGAACGAACCCGGTTCCATATAAGGATAGTAAACGTACCCAATCATTCCTATAAATTCCCGCTAAACCGCTCTGCACAATCGGAGACGTTTTCCATCGAAAGGAGAAGTCATTTGTCCACTTTCTGTGACATAAGACTCGCAAGTTGCCTCTCGTGAGGACTTCTTTTCCATCGACGCAGTGTCCGCGTGGGAACCCATGTTGACCACATTCCAAAACGTACGTTTCATACGTTTCCCAATCTCACTTTCGGATTCACTGCCCCTCTTTCCACTACTCGTGATCGTGACTTAGTCTTTCCGCCTTCGCTAATCTACACAGATGTTCCAAAAGGTGAATGGACCCTTGGGAGTGGATGAATTTCACACCCGTGCTGTATTCAGAGATAACTATGGTCATTCAAATATATATATAGATATATGTATTAGGTCTATTTCTTTTAGATTGTAGATCGATATGAGTTTTATTTATTACGTAATGATTTTAAATCAGTCTATTTTGTTTATGGTTGCTTTGATACTAATTTTACTTCGATACGAGTTTGGGCAAATAGTAAAAAGATGTTTTTCAATATAATTAAAAATTGTAAATTTATAAAGTCATTTTTATATTTGATAATAAATTATTCTTCTTTAATTTAAATAGTGCTTTACATCTTTTCTAGAATGTCATAGTTTTCATCGAAGTAATTTAAGTTAGAACAAAATAAATTCAGTAAGAAAGGAATATCTTTCATATTTAGCAAATCATTTATTTATCTATCATCAAACTAAATATCGAAGGAATATGCGAATATTTAGGTTCAGTTACAAAATTACGACTACTTCTTTAAGTCAAGCTTGAATACATCAGTTTATGAATAATATTGACTAAAAATTCAGTATCTAACTAATTTTTTCTCAGAGAATTCAGATAAAAGTGTAGTTGGTCAAATACTAACAGAGTAATCTCAGAAATAATTACGAGCTATATTTACTAGTTTATACATTTTAGGATACAATGAGTGAACTTATTTTCATCTGCATCTAGGTAACTGATTAAATGCAAGATCCTTAAACTTTAATTTAAATGTCTATTGATTGAAATTAGTGTCACCTAATAGATTTTAACTCAGGGTTGGATGTCAGGGATCAGGGATGGACAAGACACTAAGTCTCAAATATTCCTTAAAATTAAGGATGTCGTGAGCGTATGTAATTGTTAGAAAAATAAACAACATATAAAGGACTAAAAAGGTCTTGATTTGAGGACGACCTTTCTAAGTAAACCTCAGCACAATCTAAACGGCAGCAGACGTATTACTTTCACCAATGGCGTGAGAAAGGGAAAAAGATAGCATCTTCTTTTCGCCGAAGCGACTGTAACATTTCGCAAACTTTCCAATCGAATGAAAGTGGAAAATCAGGCGTTCGATCTCCGTTTGTGGATATCCCTTTAGCCCTTCAAGACGAATCTTTTTTTCACTTCCATACAATCCCTCATAATGTTTCTTGAGGTACAAGAAGTATTTGTTTGGACTTTATCGTCTAACGTATTTGTTGTTGTATGACTCAGAGATTTTGTGTAATATTTTATAGATATTGTGATAATTGTGAGAGATAATTTTGAGAGTTAAAAATAGGTATTGCGTATTTTCAATGCAAAATATACCATATATTTTCCATCCCCGATGATGAAGTCAGCTGCAACTAGTTACATTTAGTATTTGAGCTAGCAAGATTATACTATATACCAGAAGGCTTATACATTTCGTAGACAAAGTATATGAATACTGATAAAAAACCACTGAAGGAATGCGAAGCTAAATTTATTACACCTAAAATTTCCTTTTAGAAAATTCTCGACATTTCCATTAGCGTTAATTTCTAACCATGTTGGTGTTAATCAAGAAAAATTCACTTTCCCCGGATAACTTCATTAATTTATATCCTGAAAGCCGTAAGAGTTGCTAATGATTTTATTTTCCACTTTCTAAACTTTTTCACTGCGAATAAATACTTGTCTTATTGTGATCACGTAAGCTTTCCATCTAAAAGAGAGCTTGCTCATCCAAAGAAATTAACATACGATATTAACATATAAGTTATAGGTGACTGTGAACATTAAGGTGTTAAATGAAAAATGTTTTCTGGAAAAGAAAGACTGAATACCTGATAAGGCTGGTACTGGTAATACTTTATCTTCCACATTAACTCGGCAGAAATAAAATATTTGTTTAAGTTCCTTGAATCACGTTACTTTAAATTGACGCATAATTGCGTATGACGATTGAGTTTTCTTCAGTCTCATAGTTGGAGGTTTTTCGGACGTATTTGCTCATTTATTTGATAAAATCGACCCCAATAAATTATCGTTGTTTTGTCCACATTTTTAATCACTCTTTACAATAGCTCGCGTGAGAAGTAAGCTGTAGAAAATTTGAGCTATCATCTTTAAATTTTTGAATGAAGGACGAATGAGGAAGTTCTAATGCGTGACCCGCCAGTTGGCAACGCAAACTTAGCCCTGAGAAAATATTTGACTTATCCGATACGATCTGTAAACTACACTAAATCGAGAGGGAAAAGTTAGATTCAGCATCATCACGACTCAAAGTAGACGCGAAAATTAGTGCTGTAAAGGTAAACATGTTTATTTCTAGAGCGTTGTTAGTTATGTAACAACTTCGTACCTGAAGGATATGATAATCAGCTTCGTGAGTGATTTGGTTATCGATCATCTATTTTAATTATGCTTCATACACGAATTTGTTCATTAAAATAAAGATCAGATTAATAATCAGGAAAATAAGTACCATTTTTAATCAATGTACAAATTATGGTACTATTCAAATAATTAACTATCTATAACCCTCCATTTTTTGTAATATTCATAATTTTTTTCTCATTTATTACCTGTTGATATTTAGTGTCAATGTGAAGGGGTAGCTAGTTAGATATTTGCATACGATCCCTAAACTATTTATAACGTAACCTAGGTGATATTCTAGATTATAATTTAAAGTTGAACTTAAGCGATAAATTATGGACGAAAGAAACATATTACTTGAGAAAGACCCAGAAATACATGATCGAAATTTTAAAGCAAAATTAAATTGAAATAAAGGACGGTTTATAATTTTTTCATGAATAGAGCAATTTAATTTCACCACGCATACTCAAACATTATATTCTAATACAAGCTATGCAGATAAATTGCATCGATTTTATATAAATACGTAACTTAAACAAAAACTCGTTATATTACATCGTGTGAGTTATTCCAAAAATAGGACTCGATAGAATTGAAAATCATGACGTTCAGTACATCTACATCTACATATTTACCCTGCGAGCCGCCTTTCGGCGTTTGGCAGGGGGTGCATGCACCATGACTTTATTTCACTATGCGATTATTTTCGCGAATAGTCCGCGGAAAAAATGAATTTTTAAAACGCTCCGTTCGCGCATCTATTTCTCTGATCTTTCTCGCATTATCCGATCGGCCTATATAACAAGGTGGACGCATTATACTTTCCACGTCTTCTATAAAGGAGCTCTCCCTGAATTTATCTAATAATTTAATTCTTTGGCTCGACCTTCTCTCTTCTAGTAATTCCCACCCGGGGTCCTTTAGCATTTGCGTTACGCTCGCTGTTTTATCATATGAATTTTTTACAAAGCGTATCGCCTTACGCTGGACCTTTTCTAATTCCCGAATGCAGTCTTTATTTGCAGGGTCCCATATGCTGCACGCGTACTCGAGGTGAGGCCTAACTAACGTGAAGTAACATCGTTCGCGAACCATTTCATCGCTCCTACCGACTATTCTTTTGACGAAACCGAGTTTTCTTAGTGCTCGACCACATATGTTACGGATGTGGGCACTCCAATTTAAGTTATTCGTCAGCGTAACTCCCAGATATTTTACAGATTCCCCTATTGCTATATTTTTTCCTTGAATGCTATATAGAAAGTCTTCGGTAGTGGACTTTTTCTTAAAGAAGTTAACTACTGAGCATTTATGAATATTGAGCTCTAATTCCCAGTCATCGCACCATTTCCCGATGATATCTAAATCTTTCGATAGAGCTAACCTGTCCTCTCTACTTTCTATTTTTCTGTAAATAACCGTATCGTCTGCAAATAGTCTAACGTTACTGTTAATGAGACTACCAAGATCGTTAATGTAAACTAAAAAGAGTAAGGGCCCTATTACGCTACCCTGTGGTACTCCCGATGTCACTTTAACGGGGTTAGAGCTGACCCCATCTATCACTACTCGCTGTTCTCTATCGGAGAGAAAATTTTTTATCCAGTTTATTACTTCGACATTTATTCCAGCAACTTTTAATTTGTATAGCAACTTCTGATGAGGGACCTTGTCAAACGCTTTTCGAAAATCTAAAAATATTGCATCCACTTGCTTATTCTTTTCGGCCGATGTTAAAATGTCGTGGACCAATAATGCAAGCTGAGTCTCACAAGATCGCGTCTTACGAAAACCGTGTTGGTTCCTAAAAATGAATTTAGAAGTTTCAAGGAATCCCATTAAAGAACTAACGATTATATGCTCCATTACCTTACCGTTTAGTGACGTTAGTGATATTGGTCTGTAATTCGATGGGTCATCCTTTTCTCCGCTTTTAAATATTGGAGTGACGTTCGCGATTTTCCAATCATTTGGGACCCTACCTTCACTAAGAGATTTCTCAAATACTATTTTAAGAAAAGGAGCGACGCTTACCGCAACTTCTTTTAATATCCGGGCTGGTATATCTTCAGGACCAGGAGATTTATCGGACTTAATGTTGCGCAGAAGCTTAGTGATGCCGTCTTCACTGAAGGTGATTTTAGACATTTTTTCAGGCGCGTCTAAATTTTGCATGGTACGCGATGAACAATTGGGCGTAAATACACTATGGAAAAATTCATTTAAAATATTGGCTTTGCCCTTAGCATCGTTAACTACTTTTCCGTTGTTACTTTTTAAGGAACCTACCGTTTCCACTTTGCCTTGAACCTCCCTAACGTAGGACCAAAAGGCTTTAGGGTCGTTGTCTAGGTGTTCGCATAAAATTTTCTCCTTGAACTGACGGAGCGCATCTCGCATGATGCGTTTAGTTTTTGATTTGGCTAATTTGTACTCGCTCAGGAATTTATTTGAATCGATCTTGTTCGGAATCCTCTCAGTGGATTTTATTTTAGAATGTAAGCGCCTCTGTTTCTTAAGTGCTTTTCTGGTTTCTTTATTGTACCATCTGGGTTCGTTATTGTGATTACAGTATTTTGAGGGCACATGTTTAACTATTAAATCACGCATTATACTAATGAACGAGTTCCAAGTGTCCTCGGTATTTAAAGACATCGCGTGTGTTTCGAATGAGAGAAAGTTTGCTAACAGGTCATTACGGAACCCCTCAAAGTCCGCTCTTGAGTAGAGATATATTTTTCGTTTAGGTTTACGGTGCTTCACCAAATTAACATCAAGATTTATTATAATGGACTTATGATCGGATAGTCCTTCACATACCGCGATATTTGATATTCGCTCGGGCGTATTGGTGAGAAGAAGATCTAATACACTTTGTTCCCTAGTGGGCTCTTTGACCATCTGACACAACGAATTTCTTTGCGCTATACTTAGTAACTTTCTACAAGAATCACTATCCCGAGCTCGCTTTTTAACTATGTTATTCAGCCAGTCTATGTCCGGAAGATTGAAGTCTCCACCTATTAAAGTTATGCTATTATTATTTTTTCGCGAGTAAGAGTTTATTTAATCATTTAGATTGCGTAACAACTGACGTGGCGAGTTTGGTGGCCGGTAAAAAGCGCATACATCTAAATTTGGTTTGTTTGACTGACTAATTGTGCACCAAACGCTCTCGATGCTATCGAAAGAAGACGTGCGTGAACTACTGTGGAGGGAACTTTTTACCGCGATGAATACTCCACCGCCCGTTTTATCTACCCGGTCCTTTCGATATACCTTAAAATCTTTAGGAAACACTTCGTTATCGTTTATATCCTCTGTAAGCCAGCTCTCAGTGCCTATAATTATGTCTAAACCGTTACTGCGTATTAAATGCTCAAGGTCAGTTACCTTGTTTTTGATGCTCCGACAATTAACAATTGCAATCGATAAATTATTTATACTGGGGGAAGCCCGAGTAACGCGTTGTGATTTGTCTTGGACTGGTTCGGGAACTGACACGCGGCTGGATGGTTTAAAATTATACCTCGAATTTAAATTTATTGTCGTCGGAGCATTCCTAACTATAGACGAGCCCTTTATTCTAAAAAATGCCTACAATGCTCGTAAATCCTATGAGCCACCCTGCCCGCCGCTTCGGCAGTATAGTGGACCCCAGAGCCGTTTAAGGCGAGGGAGCACGATCGGAGAGTCGGCCGAAGGTCCACGAAATCAGCTCCCATGCCCTGACAGAAATCACGCAGCCTCGAATTCAGTCCTTCAATCTTCCTCCGAATTCGATGACCGCGGTCAGTCCGCGGGACAACGCTGCAAATGGAGAGCCGAACATCGACGCCAAGCGACGCCCGCACTCGCCCAACCTCAGAATTCAGGTCCTTAAAAGAACGCAGAATATCCTCGGTGGAGCGGTTACAAGCGTCGTTGACCCCAGCGTGGGCAACCACCCGCAACTTGGAACAACCCGTGCCCTTGGCCGCCGCGCCCAAAGCACTCGTGACATTGGGCACACACCCTGATGGAATACACCAGGACGTAGTGCTCAAGTCACCTCCCTTCCTCTCCACCTTTCGCCGCAAAGGAGCCACTATCCGCTTCACGTTCGAGCTCCCTATCAAAACAATCCCCCCTCCCTGACTTCCTTTAGGGACTGGCACTCTAGAGGGCAGAGACGCAAGTGTCGCCGCCCGAACAGGTTCAGCAACACTTTGCAGTGTTGCGAACCTATTGCGGACAGGAATAGGGTTCGGCTTCACCTCCCTAGCGCCCAGGCCAGCTCGCGCTGCTCCGCCACTCCTCGTAACCATCCTCCACTCAGGCTCAAGTCGAGGTACCGACACCGGATGGACGGGCGTGGGCCGCACCAGCTCCGGGACTGCACGGCCAGCGTTCACTATCGGGCGAGCCCTAATCAGTGGCGCTGTACGAACAGGCCCAGAGCTGGGCGACCCCCTTCCGACCATCGGAGCAATTCCTATTCTCATCACCACAGAGCGAAGCTCCTCCAGGGCTTTCTCCAGGTAGTGGATCCGTGCCCACAGGGGGTCGGTAGCCACATGCCTTTCGAAAGACCCAAGCGAAGACCTATAGGAAGCCATTCTAAAACTAAGGAATTTACTCTAACTTAAAAATAAAGAGAACTAGTGTTGGAAACTATTTACGAAGAGCGCAATTTACCACCCGCTGGGCTTTACCTGAGGAGCGAAATGGGCAAGAAGAGAGTCTAAAATTTAAACTTGAGGAGTTTCTTAAGATACGGTTACTGTTAAAGGAAGAAAATATAAAGTTTAACAAGAAATAATATCTATATTATTAGGATTCTAAGCAAAAAATAAAACTAGATATTTGAATACAAGACTAGATGTAAAGTAAAGGCCTTGTGGAGTTACTTGCGTGAGGAATCTGAAGTTGAAAGTCTATATGTGCGAATTAAAGATTCTACTTACACTAAAGAAAAATACAGGTAATCAACTTAGGAGGGAAGTATATAAAAATATAAGAAAAAAGAAGAGAAAATAGGAATATGGGTGTGTTGTACTTAACGCTCGCACGGTCCGGAAACTCTGCTATGAGGATCTCCTTCAAATTCCTCTAAATTACGACACTAAGCACTGTTATAAGCAAAAACTAAGCACTACACTGCACTATAAACTAACACTATATATACTAAATAAGCACTATAACTAAGAATTATAAGGCAGGAAAAGAGGTAATTCTAAAAAGCGCAGGTAGAAACTTCTGCGACTGCAAAGAAGCAGGTGCACTCAGGAGCGAGTGAAAGGTACGTCCGTCTCCTGTGACAGGCAGGCCAAGAGTGAGATAGAGATAGAGATACATTTCAGATATCTCAGTATCTTTACGGAACTTTTTTAAATAATTCCACAAAAATGATGTCCCCTCTTAGGTTTATCTTTCATAATTTAATCCAACACGTTAAATCTTCGTGCGTCCATAATTTTATAAGCATCCAAGCGATATCGCGAAAATTAAATTCCCCGCATCGAGGTTGTAATCCCACTCAAATTATACGTCGTTTTAGAGACGAGATAACCTCGTAGGATTACGTTAAGGCTCGAAAACTTTTACCGAGGCGATAAAACGTTAAGTCCGAGTAATCGACCGTTCATTAGGGTCCCCTAAAAGGAAACCAATCGGCGATAAAGAGACCGTTCGAACGTTTTACTCGCGGTTTCTCAGATCTTATCTGAGACGCCGAAATGCATAAGCCTGCGGTTACGGGTCCTTTCCAAACTGTAAAAAGGTTACGTATTTATCTTCGGCGCTCACGAGCAGATGCGCCGTGTGACCTTTGAATTACCGAGTGGCACTTTCTACCGGAATGTATAATATTTAAGCCGCTAAGGTCGGTGGTCGTGCGAAGAAAGGCTGCACGAGAATCGTAAATGAACTCTCCGGGGACCTGAAACTTTGTTGGTGGCGTTACTGGGTAAGCAGGACCAGGGCTGTGTAGGCTATGAGAATAGAATGAGAGTTTGTTTGGGGAGGTTGGGACTGTTGTTGTATTGTTCCCTATCGCGTCTTTTCATTTTAGATTCTAAAAAGAAGAGAGTGGGCAAGAAGGAAATCATGCGATAAAAAGAGACGAAGTTGCGGAGGAACTAATGCATAGAATAAGAGCGAAGTTGAGTAGGGTGTCTTCTAATCCAAGGAAGAGCCTTTGAAGAAGAAATTGGTTGGGATATTGTGTAAAAAGAAGCGCTGCCCTGAGTTACGTAGTTTTATGCATACAATTATAGAAGAGTATTGATTAATTATTTGGTTGCTATCTATTGAATTATATTGTTATGTATTAATATCTTTTGTATATGATTAACTGTTTTATATCGTGGTAGTACTATACTATATTTATCTATATATATAAGAGATCGAAGTTTTTCTTTTCATACACATAGGTTTATTTATATGTAAAGATGTCACTCTGTTTGCTTAATGTTCTATTGTAAGATTTGCATTGGGAATTTTGTCTATAAGTGAAATACGTTAACTTAATTCGATTTAAAGCTTCAAATAAGCAAGTAAATTAACAGTGGCAGAGTTTCAGCAAGCATATGTTGGCGGTCAGCGTATCTTTCTTCCGATACAAGTTTTATGTACTGAGTTAAAGTCTTCGCTAAATCTACCATACTTTTACGTTGGTTTTAGGAGTTCAAAAGCTAGAATTATAGTCCGGAAAAGTTACCAAAAAGGTTCAAAATTCTTCAATTATACATCCACTAATGTTTTATTGTATATATGTGTTTGTATATACAGTGCTGTATTGTACATTTGACTCGGACCACTTTTTTAAACACATCACTCACACAGAGGGTATGATTCTAGTTAATACTACTAGTTAATTGTCTCCCACAAAAGACTGTGTTTTAATCACAAGAACCTCGTCTATTTGAAGCTCACAAATGAAATCTGCAACGGATACGTCTATTTGGATCGATTTGATAGAGCGACGTATCACGAAAAGGTACAAAGACTGTATTTAGACCGTAAACATTTCCTCAAATTCCCTCGAGACCAATGTTTGCAACTCAAAGTTTGCGTCAGTAATTTAAGCAGATTCGAAACGATTAGATTATCGCCGACTCTCGACGGTTGAGCTTCGTTAGGAAAAATTTCGGCTCAGTTGCTATGGGAACGAGATTCGGTCCAGGGGTCACTTTTTTTCGGTTGAAAAAATACGCGAGCGATAAGGACATTCGCTTTATCACGGTAGAATAAACATTTCGCAACGAATATCTGAATAAATAAATAAAAACAGCCATTTTTGGACACCTGAAATTTATGAAAACTTTCGGGCGGAAATTTGAGTCTTAATTTTGGAGTTGAGAATGATTATAAGAATTTAAGTTTTTTCGTGATTAATTTATTTATCAAGGAAATATAAAAAAGGGAGTTTTATTTTTGTTTTTAAAATGTATGAATATTTATAAATCATAAGGCTCTTACGTTGGGAGAAAGTAATGGGTGATTTTCTCTCCCTTCTATAGGACCAATATCTGATAGTCTACTGTAGTTTCCAACTATACATGTATCTTTATATACGCTACCATCAGGTACCACAACATCTTGCAGTGCATTTTTATTATTATTACCTAAAGTACGCTACGACTACAGTGAGCGTACACCGCTGTTACTTTCCTATTATGCGTTGCACTAATTACTTTAATTATTTCAAGAAATAGTTAATGCGTTTTAAATTGATAATTATCAATAAGAGTGAAGATAATACTTCTTAATGTAATATCGTAAGAATTGGAACAAGTCGAGATACATCTTAGGTTAAAATCGTTCTCTACTCTCAGATACGAGACTGTTTTTCAATAGACAACATACGTTGCTATGCTACCAGAATAAGAGTAAGCAGAGAAATTTTTAATATAGATTCCATATCTTATAAATTTAAATAATCATCATACACCACTTAGCCTGATTAATTTCAAATAAAATTCAAAAACTGATGGTTTTCTATGATTGTATTCCCTTCACTTTCTCCTAAGGATGTGTACCACCAATTAAGTCATTCGAATCAAAATACTTTATCGAAATTATCATCGAGTGCATTTACGTAAGGATGTGTGTAACCCAATTAGTCCTTATTGCATGGGTTAATTATCTGCGTAAGAGTAATTAAGCACGAGTTTCCTAACGCGTCTATTTTGCATCTTATAAATGAATATTCAGAAGCTTTGCATGCGCTGATTAATGGATCAGTAGATTGAGGTAGCGTTCCTCTAAGACTCCACTGACGGATGTCAAGCTATCTCCGTCGTGTTTCACGCAAGGACAATCCATAACACCACCAACCGCTCCTTGTCCATTTTAATTTCTTGGCCAACTTGTCTACCTACGCATTATGCGAACCTTATCCTGCCAAGAAGTTCCATTTATAATCTCTCCTATCAGAGTTGTTTTACTAAGTTGTTCTCACTTCGATAATCCTACCTTTCGATCAAGTTTATACATTATTTATTTATTGTATATTAGGGCTACAAATAGGCATCAGGCCAGGTGGTAGCTCTACATTTACAGTGGAATTGTTTTATATTTAATAAAGATTATTTTACATTAAATTCGATTATTACCTGAGCTAAGGTAAAATATTAGAAAGACAGTGATTATGTCTGAGGATATCCTAGATATATTTTATGATTATAAGGGATTTAAAACTTTTATTTCCGAAAACTAAACGGAAAAGTCTCTGTACGAAATATTTTAGGGTAATATATATGTATCTTAAAATATTTTATTAATTCAATAGGTGGTAATCTGTCAATAGTTAATCAATTAAACCAGTTTTTATTTTTATTCGTAACTTTTCCAAATACTCAGTTGCCATGATCTATCTCTAAAAAATAATTTCATACCTTTAAGATTACAAATTTATATTTTGCGTTCCTCTCGTAGTAGTTATGAATTAATTAAACACACCATAACGATACAAAGAAGACAAGACTGTTTTTGGAGTTTAATTGAAAGAAATGGTGTTTGGGTATTGTATTTTGCGAATATAACATTAATTATTACATAAAGTTGTAGTAATTAATTATCTAAGTTCGATTATTTTCTATTTTAAACTTGGAGAAATCGAGATTTTCTCGAATGATTATATGTTTTCGAAACGTTTCGCATTTTAGAAAATAGATTTCCGTAAAGGTTTCATTGGAACCCTTTCTCTATTCCAAGAATAAGACTTTTGAATAAGAATTTTGAGATGAAAGTTCCTTTTGATTTAATTTCGGAATCTTATTAACTTGATAAACTATCCCACGAATTTCAATGTCAAAGCTTCAAAGTAACGAAAAGCTGTTGAATAGTAATCCATTTTAAATTTAAATATCAAAACTCCACTACTTGGTCTTGGAGAGGGGAAATATGGATTTAAGTACACTCAAACAGTCATTTAATTTAATATTATGACACCTTGCTGATATTAAACATGATGGATATGATGATGAATTGATTTCTTAAATTAAAAATGAGTTGTTGTGTCGTATGCAGTTTGGAATGTTGTGATTGCGAAACTAAGGAAAGAATCGTGATATATCTACTCGAGGCTTTAACATTACGTCAGATGGCATGGAACATTATTTAATGGCCTTAGTAAAAGAAAGATATACGTGATAGATGGCATCGCATTAACGATGTTCCTTAATGATACATTCACTTTCTTTCGTCCGAAAAATTAAGTGAGGACAAAAGCTGATTTAAGGTTCCTATCAACATTCTACCACGAGAATCATCATATTACGAAATCTCATATAAATCTCTCACGAAATAAATTATTTCGATCGAATCAAATTGAAACTGATTTGTATTTAAATTGGATTCGATATTTATGTATCCCTTTTCGTTTTTCATTTTTTACTGATTTTTTAGTCGTGACAGTAAACAAACAGCACTCTAAAGCTAAATTTACAGTTCTCTTAACTGGAATAGAAATGTTCGCCTACTCTGGTATCTGTGTGCTCTTTCTAGAATAGAGTTATAATGAACGCCTTTTTGTGAATTTGCAGAGATGAGACAATTCTGCGTGTGACAATAATAACTGCAAACACGCCGTATTTACCTTCGTCGATCGTTACGCTCCGACAATGAAATCGCTACCGAGTTTGAGATGAATTTCATTTACGCAGCTGTAATTTCGCTCTCGTCTAACTTGCTGGATTAAATCATTATTTGGAATTTGCTTAGGTGTATATATGATTTTTACAGGCTTTACTATTATATGGATAATTTTTATGACGCTATTGACTTCAACATTTGATTAAATTTGAAATTAATAAACGAATTTAATAATAATTCGATTAAGCTCGTAAAAATTATTCCTAATAAAGGTTTTAAGGTGTTAGAAAGGTTAAAAAAATGAGAAAAATATTGAAAAGAGTGGGACTCGAACCCAGGTGTAGGGAAAGAGAAGGGCCCTGGGTACGAGTCCCAGTAATACAGTTATTTTTTTACTTCTTTGTAACCTGGTATTCCATTCACACGGACTGATATTGTGACGTTATTAATACTTTCCTTAATCAAGTTGGTAACGGATTACGTAAATGGTACCTCGAATTTACGTCGGTTTTCTGAAATTTAGAGTCGAAATTCATGCACAAACAATTCCAAAATCATACTCAAATTGCAGTGTTTACGACCACAATATAAATTCGTTACGTATGGACTCCGTTCTCCCTAGAATGGTAATCGCCTTGTTTGGCTTACGAAAACAGACTGAAATCTGTCATTTCCTCGGCTGTTCGACTCATAAACATCGATCAATCGATTGTATGCGATATGAACATTCGATATTCCCACCCTCGTTCGCTAAAAGAGAAATCGATCTTTTTACGCGTACGGAAACTTTTTCGGAACGTGAGAAAATGTTTTTGCGATAATCTCATCGTCATATAAGGCAGTGATATCAGATGGGAATGAAGATTCACCCGTTGGAAAGAAATTCTCGAGGCGATGGGTCGAGCGAAAAAAAAGTTCAGCGAAAGGGAAACGTGAGCAAAGAAAGGTCGAGTGTGTTGTAAAACCAGAATCTCTCGACCTTTATATGGTCTGATGGCGCAAACGATTGTGTTTTGTGCATTAAAACGAGATCCACTCAAGTGAATAAAAACAGCGTAGAACGAATCGTCGCCAGAGGGCCTCTTTATAGTTCTTTCTCTATCGCGAGTTCATATATAAAAAAAATCTGGGGCTAATTCAGTGGAATAGAAAGGCGAAAGGTACTTAAATCACGTATCGGCTTTAAATTAGCCAATGGATGTTTGTGGTAACAGACTTTTCGACTAGATGGAGTTGTTAATTGAAATTAGGTACCAAAAGGTCATACGTTCAGCTTCTATTTCATCAGTTCATAAAAATTTAGTGAGTCAAATTAAATTCTTTCGTATTTTATACTCGTCATTTACGTGTTAATTAATTTGGGTTAAATACTATTTCTTTTTGGTTATGTACTCTAATAAAGTTGTAATTAGGCATCATCTTAATTGATAAGTATTTTGAATAATTAGGGCTAAAACTCTCTAATTTAAAAAATTGAAATTTTAGTGACATTTTTTATAATTAAAAGTTTTTATAACAAAGGAATATTACGGAATATCATTTATATGAGGAGTTTTGTCACCGATGGATCTCATAATAACATTGAGATTTATATTAAGAACTTTTTCGTATATCAATAGTACAACATTTTGTTTCGGGTGCCATTAGAAGATAACATTTTTGTCTTGCTCTATCTTTAGAGAATTATAATAAAAAGGTAGATGGATATCATAGGCATATATTTTTCTTTTTTCTCTTCAAATATCAAAATACCAAACCGGGCTTCAGGCAGAATACTCTTTGCTCCGGATGTATCTATAAATAGAAGGGAGTCAGTGCCTTGAAATATAACGAAGGGCTTGATGTTTTTGGAAATAAGAAGGTTGTAGGAGGTTTGATACATGCCTTTGCTACATCTACTACTGTAATAATGTTACAACATGGCAACGGAAAGATAATGAACATAGAAAAGTACAAATAAATTGAATATCATGCGTCTTCTGTTAACCTCTCAGATAGATAGAATGGACTTTTTATTATAATAATCCTGTTAATGATAACGTAATTCTGGATTTAAAAATTCGTTATTAATTGGGGCTCTTTATTATCATTGAATTAAAGCTAAAGGTTATTGGGACATCAGTGAGTGGAGAAGAAAGAATACCGTAAAAAATAAACGTTTTAAAAAATTGTTCAATTAATAATAAAGTCAAATTCTCCGTATGATATTTATTATTCTAGTTTATTTTAACCTCCATTAAGTTTCATTTATCCGTAGCGAATCATTCGGAAACTTCCGTACGTAAACATAAACAAATGAATTATTATAATCCGACCGCAAAATTCCGATAGCATAACAACACTCGATTCTATAGTTCGCTTATCACTCGCATCTAATCATCCGCATCAAGGAACACTAGCGCAACAGATGTTAGCGACACCATCCGTGCCTACGATACAACCGTTCCGTACCGCGAGTGGACGTAACTAATTGGGCAACCGATACGCGCGTGTTTCGGTAGATTTTTTAAATTTTTCCGTCGGCGTTTAACGAACGAGAGATTTGATGGATCGAACTGAAACAAATCAAATGCCAAAAATTCCCTCACGTCCCGCATAAGCCCTTTTGTTTCGAACCTCTACTTTCTTCTGTTTTTCCCTCGATCCGGGTGACGCGCTTTTGACCTTTTCCCATAATTCCCCGGGAGAAATTTTGGGAGGGAAAAACAGAGAGGAACAAACATTTCCATCATCGTCAGTCCCTTACTCCTCCTTCGGAATTAGCTCCCCACCCCCACCCCAAATCCCCCTATCTGCAGACCCCCCCCCCTACCCCATCCCCAAATCTGCAGACCCCCCCAACCCTTCGACACCTTCCCCATGGGGCCGACCCCCCCTCCACACCCCTCCATGACCTCTTCACCTCCCTTTCAATCGATCCCAGGACCCATTTACAGATATGTGTGTATCTCCGGTCAATCCCGGAATTTCCCGATGAAAAAATTGCTTATAATACGTAGTCATCCGTTTATCCGTGGTCGGTCGGTCGTTCGGTGGGATTAATCGCGGTCGAATTAGGGTGATATTTCCAAACTCTCTTAAGGGGTCCCAAATAGCGATTTGAATGGAAGGATATTGGATAATTGGAGGCGTTTTGCGGACTCAATTGTTGGATGGGGGACCGAAAATCGAGTTGTACCCTCAGAGCAGTCCCGTCGATGTGTATGCCCTACGTAGTGGACCGATGGAGTTTTTTTTTAAATTGGGCGGATTTATGGGTTGAATAAAAAATTTGAGTTTTAAAATCGAAGCTGAGATCGTTTATATATTTTATTCGTACGGATTTTTTTTATATACCAATTAGCTGAACAGTACTGAAAGCCTTCCTAGGAAGATCGATGTATTATTGATATTTACATTGTCTATGATTCTGTATTATTTACCTAAAAGTACCGCAAAAACTTTAGAAAGTCTTCTGCATTAGAGGAGCACAAATAATTTACGGTATCTTATTTGTTTTTCCTACTCCTTAGTGATCTTTTTTGTTTTTAAAAATCCATTACATTTTTGGGTATATGGGAATAGTAAAGGGAACAACTTAAGGATGTAAGTTTTTTTTTAATTACTCAATTCCACCTCTAGTATAATATTTGCTCCTAATGGAAACTCAATTTATCTTACGCTGATCTTATTTAAATGTTGTTTTTCTATCCATTTTATTTATTTGAAATTTATCGGAATTTTAATTTTGTGTCTCTTTTCTATTTTCAGGTAAGTCTCCATTTTCTCTGTACATGTTGCTATTTTGGGAACTGATTTACTGGACTACTAGCAGTATTTGTAAGTAATATGCATATTCATTGCCAGAAATCGCGTTTTCAAGTTCATAAAGCCTCAAATTTTATTGATCATCAACGTTGAACGAACCTTCCGGAACGTTTACCAAAGTAAAAATTGGTTTCAATTTTTGTAAATTACACTTAAATAGGTAAAGCAATTAATAAATTAGGACACGGTTAGGAATTATTATTTAGCAAAAAGTTAAAGCAAAGGATCAATTTGAATTTAAATTGATTTCTAAAAATCACTCTCACTAATATTTATCCAAAATCATGAGCTATTTGGCTACATTTGACGTCGAAACAATTCGTGTAAAATTAAATTAATAGATTTAAAAAAGAAGCGCCTTAAAATGCATTTCTTTCCGTAGATAATAAGGGAAAATAATCAATTAGGCTAGTTGAGTTGGTATTACAAAATCCTTACCAAACGCCAAAATACGTCTTGCTGGTTACTTACGTACTCGTAGATGTAAAAGATCGGTGTATTTTGTACGAACTACAATGTATTTTGATCGCTGTTTATTTATGGTAACCAATAAACAAACTTCGCGTTGATTAAGTTCTATATAACAGAAAGCATCCAAATATACATTATTATGTCGATTTAGAGTCACATTAATTCCTCTTACTCAAGGCGGTTTTATTATTTGTGCATAAAATCAGAATAATTTTTTCATCAAACACTCTTGGACTCTTGGTATGCCCTCCATGGTTCGATTATTAATATCTCAATCATTAAGTACCTCCAAAGATCGAGTATATATTCCATCCGCGTCTTTTCTTGAAGTGCCGCAAAGAATTATGGGTCCCGAGGAGATGTGAAGGGAGACTTTATGAAGTTCCGAAAAAGGGAGGATTGAATCTGTTCGCAGCACGCGTCGTGAATATTTAATGCGTCTGCCTTCCAGGAAATCCCGCGAGTTCTCTCCGCATCGATTGTTTTTATTTTTATCTCGTGTTCGGCAAGTTCTTCTTCATGTACTCGTCTTCTTATGGGAGTAATTTCTTTAAAGATTAGCTTCATGATTTTCCCGCTAGGGGAGGTGTAAACAAAGTTGAAGGTAATTTTTTTTCTTCTTGAAAGATTGCTATGGAAACGAGTACGTACACGTGGCATCATCATGTTATGCTTTGCTGAAAATTGTCTTTTTTTGAGTGTTTTATTATTTATTTACGTGAAGATGAACAGTACGAATTGAATCGCAATAGTATTTTAGGTAAACATTATTCGTTTTCTTTTCATTTTGATACTTAATAGAATTTAATTTACGTATTTTACGATCGACAACACATATATCTATTTTATCCTCATAAAATATTTCGTCTTCCTTGTTTATATATGCATAATTGTAAGGAGAAACTAATTGTAGAGTTAAGTAGTAATGATTTCTTTTTATGTTGATTCGTACGAAGAATCTGTTGGACCTAAATACTCAGATATTTAAAGTATGATGAATAGAAATTCCACCGTTATTGCATTGGAGTTACTTCATACCTCTCTTAAATATATATCTTTATAAATTTCGTAAAAATTATTATTATATCTTATTCATATATATATCGCTTATCTATGAAATATCGTTTCTAGTCTAAGGCGGAGATTGAAAGATAAAATTTGTCTTATTATAAATGAAATCTTTTATTTAATCATCCTTAAAACGAGCTATTCAACGCGATGAATATGAATATTAAGTAGATGATTCCAAATTTATCATTTTATCGCCCTTATTTTTCATTATTTTGTATACTTAAAAATTTAGATATTGTTTCATTTGACCCTATGCGAATAGATTAACGTTTAAAATAAACCGCTTCCCAATATCGCTCTTCATCTGTCTGCGACATCCCGAAACCAAAATCAAAGAAAACGATTTGAATATTAAGCCTCGAGGTAGATTATCTCCGAGTTTCACAAATGAGCATATTTTTTTAGCGAAGTAAATTAATGGGAGACGGGAGTATCACGATGTCTCGCGGGCTTCTCTGCAATGGAATTGGAAATGAAACGACATCAAAAGAGAAAAAATGATAATTGTGATACTTTTAATGTGAAATATGGAGAAAGCCTTGTTGTCGATGCTGTAATTATACAGAGACACGGATGAAATTAATCAGAACAGTGATAATTGAAAAATTATGTACGCAACTTCGTCCGCTTTTTATGTTGTGTTTTTGTCGTGACATTTAAAATCGTCCCAAAGTGAAAAAGTACAATTAAACATAGGGCCTTATTAAAAAGGGAGTGATAGTCAAATAAAGTTTAATTGGAGTCTAAAAGTAGGAAAGGATGAACTTGAATTTGCAACAAATATGTTTAAAAGGAACATGGCTCGTAGTTGAACTCTTTTTTTCATCATTCTCATAACACTTTCTAATGTGACTGTAAAATATCCATCCAAATTAATTATAATATAAAATACGTGTGCTAAATTTTATATTATACACTTTTTATATTATTTGCGATGTCTTTTGATGGGAATCGATGACGTTATAAATTCCTATTTTCTATAATTTATTGAACGATTTTTAAAAGCTCATAAAACCACTGAATTTACTCTCCTCTAATTCACTGTCCTCTTGAATTACGCAAATAGCTTTTATATGAGTCTATACTTGCGTTTCTGAACTGTTCTTTCCAAAAGGATTTTTTCTTTGTCTAAAGTTGGTAGATATTGTCAAAAAATGGCTATGAAAATTGAAATATGTCGTGAAAACCTAAATTTCATATATTCATGAATTTAAATCCAATATGGTTTTGAAATGTTTACTATTTACCATTTGATATAAGATAATCACTGCTATATAATCGATAAACCTATCTTCCTTCATAAACAATTGTTCGATTTTATACCGTAAATTTGTGATTTTTAGTGGTTTATTTAACTTTGTTTATTCACAGTTTAATATATTGTGTAATTGTCGTTTAATATAATAACAACTTAGTTTAATTATTACCGTTATTTACCATTTTCCCATCATTTCGTGGTTCATCGTTGAAATATCCTATTATATATTATATTAACTCAATTTTCTAATTTCAAAGTCCGGATCGAAACTCAAACTCCCTCCCAATCGATTATAATGCTTTTTCCTATCGCATTGGCCTCATCAGAAAACCTAAAGAAAATATGAGGCACCGATACGCTTTATCATGGGCAACAGGGAGAATCAAAGCTCCTATCTTTCCCATAAGATTCCACACACTTTCTCCCCATTTTTTGTAGATCAACCTCCCTAATGATCAAGGAGTTTTAATCTATTTAAAGTTAAAAAATGTGAAAAATAGTGAAAATTATATGGATTCAATAGAATTTAGATAGTTTTTAAAATTATTCGAACATAGATTTTATTCGATTATCATTATATTAATAAAAGGATGATAATTATAAGTAAGGGGAAACATATGGCACCATTCATAGTGTGATATAACCTCGATAAAGGTGTTTATTTTCTCTAAAATCCATTACAAGAGATAAACAGTCCATGAAGTAGATTTCGGTAAAAGTTTATTTATATTGCGAAGACAGTATTCACCTTACGATAAATTTATGAAATTACAGGTGTAAAGAATTGAAACTGGTTGGTACGTATTTCCTTTCTTGTTTTCAATAAATATAATGAGCCAGTAAATAGCGAAAATTAGGAAAAATTCAAGAACAAATGTAATGTCAAATAAAATTTCGCCAAAGAAGTTGAATAGAATAGTTTGTTATAATTATGAATTTGTTGATAGTAAAACTATAAAAAGAATAGACTAACAGTAAAGTTACTTCCAGGTAAACACGTAATGGGCACCGATTTCTTTTATGCCACTCATGCCCGCACACAAACCGGCTTATTAACCCTTTATCCACCATCTGTTTGCGCTGAAATTCCTCTTGGTGGGCATCATCAAAACATTTACGTCTCTCGTGCGCAGGTGTTTCGCGAAAAACAATGTCCTCCGTTCCATTGTTTACCCAAACGCCATATGGAGTGCCTCCTGGCGGCGGAATTCTGTTTTAAATTATCCGAAGAAAAAAAAAAGAATTGCAAGGTGAAGGCGATGATGAGAGATCGTGCAAAGTTTCGTGCAGCGTGTCTCGTGATGCACGAAGCACATGTGTGGGAGAGTGCGTAGGGAGAGTCCCCGTGGGAAGTACTATCCCCAGGGAAGCGATGACGGTACGCGATCACATGATGGTTATATTTGTACAAGGTTACGTTAGGTATGTTCGAAGTAGGTGTTGTTTCATGGATGACTGTTTTTTGTAAAAGGGTATTTAAAACGAGATGTAGAAGAAATGATTGTATGGTGCAGGAACAGGAATTTTACTGTTTTCGAATTATTTAAATTAATTTATTTTATTGGTTTAATGGCAGATGAGACTTTTCAGTCATTATTTGGCAAAATAAATTCGAAATGCATTTATCTTAGTGATACGTTCTTAAAGAATAATTGTGTGTCTATAAGAACAAGTTAATCTGATGTTAATTTGAAAGAAAATTAACCCTTAGACAAGTTAGAATCAAGTTGCTTTATACCTATAAATTCTTTAATTAGCTTTGCTCATATATTCACTGTTTAATACCTCCTAAGTTGTAATATGAACTAAGTGTTCACGTAGGAGTACGATTAGAACCTAATTCCCTGTAATATAGGCTACCATAATTCAAGAGTATGTATGTAAGCTTATAAGGTAGGATGAAAAGTGAGTAATTATTATTTGTTGCCTAAAAAAGAAATAATATACCTGTGAGTTTCTTTAATAACAGCTGCGCGAAGTGTTCTAAATTTATTCATACCAGAGTGAGTAAGTTCAGTTTACATTTATGGAGCTAAATGTGTGCATCATCCTACGAGGAAAACACGTCTCCGCTTCTTTTAAAGCGAAGAATTACTCGTTCCTCTGTTTTGATCTTGAAATATCATTTTTCCTTCTTGTTTGACTTCTTTTGACATTGATGTCTTCTTTATTCTTGAGCTCTTACTCATCCTTTTGAGTTACGTATTTTAATTCTGCTGCTTGTTTATTATTTAGTCTTAATCATTTTCTTTTATTTATCTAGTGGAAATGTGTTTATCAAGTAAGGTATATTACACGTGACACAATACTGAGATGTAGATTACGCTCTTAATATTTTATTTTTAATATTTAAAGTAAACTGTATGACAGTGACAGAAATCTATTTTCGTCAATTTGTTGTCATGGTTCTGAGGGATAGATCATGTAATTTACTCGATAAACAATGTATTAATGCTGTCCGGGTTGAATCTTACAATAACATAATACCAATGTTTTCGCAATCATGGAACTAAATTCATTATGAAGGATTTTAAGGATTTGTTTGTTTTATGAACTGTATATTTACGAAATCATCTATTAGAGTCTTAATATAAAAATTATTTTAAATATTTTTTTATTTTTGAGTCAGAAAATGAACTTTTTCCAAAGTTTGCTTTCCAAGTTAGCAATTTCCGTAAAATATCTCAATTACAGGACATGGCGACTCGATTCGTTTCGAATCCGGCAATTAGCATTAGGCTGTCAATCGAGCCTTGTTTTCAATCAACAACAGGAACGAAAGCTATCATCTCCCACTGTCTCAATTTCCTCTGCTTATTAACCCGCCTCTGAATCTCTGTTTGTCCCTTCCTTTTGTTGCCTAGGAGAAGCTGTAATGAAACGATAATAAACTCAGGGTAGTCAAAACACCTTATTTACCGGAAACCATTTACTTTTCCGGAAATGTAAGAGCTATTATTCTCTGGATCTCTACTCTTCGGAGCACTTTAATGTTGATAAATACGGACGATATTCGTGCCAACTTCATCTAAGTAAATCTAGTTACGCTCATACGAGCGTCTGCTTCGAGATGCCCTTTTATCTTAATTTCCCACGCTATCCTTACGTGTAGGCATCCCGCAACACTCAGCTGAGGTCATGTGGGTAGGTA
Organism: Pantala flavescens; assembly: GCA_020796165.1. Taxonomy (NCBI): domain Eukaryota; kingdom Metazoa; phylum Arthropoda; class Insecta; order Odonata; family Libellulidae; genus Pantala; species Pantala flavescens. Next base: position 15,183,190 of record CM036881.1, on the reverse strand, counting down.
ATAGCTGCTGTGCTGTTACGTATCCAAGATCGATGCTAATCATCAGCATTGTCGCCCACTGTTGATGAGGATATTTGTCTCCCTGTGTATTAATATACTGCTAGTTTACTCTGTGGGAGCACACTCCTGGGAGTGTAACTAAATAGTGCACTGAAATTTGATGTGGATTATTTTAAGCGAGTAAATTTGAGTAGCGAGACAATTTGAGAGATGTTTATAGAGGTTTATCCACAGTATATTATTCCTATTTTACCTTAAATTAAATTTTTTGATGGCGATAATAATCAACTCTTGTTTCCCTCTCGTATTTTTCATTAATATATTAATACGTTTGTAAAATTTGTATTAACTATAGAAGTAAACATCAAGTGCTCGATAACTACTTCCATATTTCTCACGGATACAGTTTACTATATCTTGGGTGTATTAATGTATTTTAATGTAATTCATCAACTTTTTGTATATATTTAAATATATTAAAGCTAGATGTCATTGGAAGAATTTATATTACTCATGAAACTTATTTTTCGTTCATTTTATCTATCACTTAATACATTGAAATAGTTTTCCAAGTAAAAAGAGATATCTGTGATTCCACTGAAAACTATGAAAGATCATTTACGAAAAATACGAAAAACTGGTGAAGTATTACTTGGTCGGATTATTTCAGTTCCTCCGATATCGTAAAAAGATAATTATAAGAAAAAATTGGAGCTTTCCGCCAAGGTTATCCGATTCTCAACAAGAATTCCATAAGAAGTTACTCCAGAGGAAAATAGATATTGAAACCCGTTGGAGAAGTTAGCAAAATCCCGAGTTCACTTGGCAAAGATAAGAACGTTTTCGAATTCAGAGTAATGCAGAAGTTAGAATGATTTTCAACGGAAGAAAGAATTTATTTCGGGGAACTAGGTTGAATGGAAATTTATCGGGAGTAAGATTTTCTAATAGAATTTCGGATGATGAAGAATTGAAATAAGAATTCCTTGGCTCCTTTGAATGGGAGTTTTCAGTTGAAGTATTCCAGGCGTAATTGTGGATTAGGAATAAAGAAATTGGGTCTAAACAGAAGGACAGATTTACCTTAATTATTATCTTAGTTACAGAATGTTTTATTTTCAGTTTTGGGGAAAAATTAGAGATTTATTCAATTTAAATAATCTTTTAATTCATTCGAAATGTAATCAATTCGAAAGATTATTTCATCAGACAAAATTCTGCTCTTTCACAAAAAAAATTCCGTCTTGTTCTTAGCTGTCTAATCTTTAATTTAATCTACATCTTACACATATCCCTAAAAAGTAATCAAGGAATGGTCAATTACATCCACCCAACATTACCAAGGTCGTGAGCTGTAGTGTTATTAAAGAGTGAAAACGTTTGCTAGAGTATGGACTGATGAGTATTGCGAATTTAACAACTCATATATAAATAATATATACTATTTCATTTTATTTATAAGATAATTATAACACTCTTTAATTCTATGATAAATAGGATTCTAATCATCAGTTAACATTTTACATATTGCTTCCATACGAGGGAAAGTCCTACCTTTACGTAAGCACTCCCTTTGTTTTCCTGTACTCGTTCTATAGCTGTCCTATCACCGTCGGACCACGCGTCGCTCTATTTCGCTCGCTAAGAACCTCCCTTCTCACCTGCTCAAATGGGTCTTTAGCTCCCGTCACATTAGTATGCAGAGACGGCTCATTAGCGACACAAAATGGCCGCTCACGAGAAGAAAATGGACGCATAAAACTGCGCGTCCACGTGGCTGAGTGAACTTTATCTCGTACTCCCTGCGAGGGTTCGTCCCACGCTCATGACTTCCCCGGATAGAAAAGGATTTGTGCAGAGCAGAAATACGTACTCATTACGAAAAATGAATCCTGTTTCTGTGCCTTTTTTTCTTTCGATTACCGTGCATCCGAGTCTTTTAAAGTATAGGGAAATGGAGCTAATTACGAGCTCGGATATTAACCGAATTGCGTTGCCTTGGTGATGGAACGCGTTTGAGTTCTTAATGCCATGCTATTAATCCGCATAAAAACGTGTTCTATCTCTATAGCGTATCCTTCCTAGTGCTTTTTTTCTCTCTTAGAGGTTTATGAGTGGGCTAATAGACGCACTTTACTTCGTCGCGGAGTTTAGCTCTTCAGTTGTTGCGTAAAAATGGCGGTTATATTTTATTGTGGCGGAATGATACATTACTGTGTATGAATATACGTAAAAGGATAACGGAATTTTTCAAAAGTGATAATTATAAAAAATATAAGATATGACTATCTTGGTTGTACTTTAATCATGCATCTGTTTGAGATAAAATTAAATTCTGTGGAAGTTGGAAATGGGAAAAAATAGGCATTATTTTATTCAATCGTATATTTTAAACCCTACGTAAATAGTAAGTCATCTTAAACATGACAAATATATGCTAAATTCTATTTTCTAATTTCTTGAAACTTTTTCTGGCGCTTAAATTTTTAAAAATTTCGACTTATAATTATTTCGTTGAATTTTTTGAAGCTATAGATCGAAGAAGTTTTTTATACTCTATGGGAATGCAGATATTAAAGACCTTATGGATGAAGTTAATATCACAATAATAATATATTGAAGATAATAATCAGTTGTATTGATTCTTTAATAAAATTTCACGAATAAATCATCCAAATCTTTGTTTAATAGGTATCAGTGAATAATTTGATAGATTTCATCTACAGAATGTGCAATATCACGTTAAATTTTAATGTCGATTTTAGATTTGTTTGAATTAGGTGAAGCTTAAAACGACAAAGATTAATGGAACATACAAAGTAACATCATAGCGTTTTAAATTGCGATTGATTCAGACAGATTCGGGGAAAGAATACAATTAATACTCACTCGTTTCTATTAAGAAGCGTCCCTAGGCAACGCTCTAGTCTCAGCGAATCTTTTTTAAAGCCCTCTTGATTTATGAATCTACATCCCCCCTTATTTCCAACCCCATCGAAGGAGATGTTTTGACTCCCTTCAAGATTTCGAATTCTCCCAGACAATGGAGCATTCTGATCTCATAAAGATATCGTCTGTCTCTCTGCAGCATCCTCTCCAATTAATCACGCGCCATATCTCACCGTTTCGGAAGACGGCAGCTCCTTAATCGGGCAGATATGAACTCAAACAATGAAAAATGGTCCCCAGACTTCAAAGAGAACCTCTGAAAATCGATTTGCTAAAAAGGAAGGCAGACGTTCGCAGTTTTTGGGTGAAAATGCAGACCCTCTCTCCAAGCTACAAATCAAATTTTTCTGGCCCTTTCGCAGGGTCGTAATTCACCTCTCTTTTTTTGCCAGGCTCATTATCCCTTTGGATAGGATTAGACTCTAATTAGGACGGCGGTAAACAGCTAAATACCCCCCCCCCCCCGATCGTGTCGCTGATACGATGGCTACCAGTTCTTTTTTTTGAGCTAACGTCAGCAATTCCATTAAAATTCCCCGCTTTTCGTGTTTCCTAGGAGACGTTTCGGAGTAAGATGGAGTGTCTCTCGCGTCATTTCTCATCTCTACATTGTCCGAGGCTGTCAAGAGTAGCACGCTACTAGCACTAGGGAGGGAGGAATGCAGAAAAATCCACTTTAAGCAAATGAGAAAGTTTCCATTCTGCTGGACTACGTTACCCTCGTATTTTTTAGTATGAAAGTAGAATGTGTGGGATGAGTTTCGGTGATTAATTTTTCAGAAATTGCCTTGTTTAAATGGTCGGTTGAGTAGTTAATATAGTTCTGCTACGAGATTATTACCTTTTGTACGAAACATTTGGGTCCGGGATGAATTCGGAATGTTTTTAGCCACTTATAAGTAAAAGTAGGGCTCATTAAAGTTGTAACGTTTAACAATCATCATGAAAAATTGAAATGGAATGAATTTTTAATATCGGCAGCGCAAGATTAGCTGCATAAAATTTTAAAATTTTGTTACCTAAATGCTGTTATACGTTGGTTCAGTTGCCGAGCAACGGAATATTGCTGAAGCAGTTGTCTGTCATATAATCGTATCGTATAGCATGTTTGAAATTAAAATTCATTACTAAATTTATTAATCTTAAAGTAAAATTCGGAAGTTATTCGATTTAAACTATAGAATTCTAATTTTAATCTAGATTCCGTTTTATTGTGTTTGTTGTAATTACGTTCGTGAATTTCACATCTAAATTTCGTTAGAGCATGAATAGGGCCACTTTTATAAGTCTCATATAATAAAGCATATTTTTTTCACAGTTTTATCCTTTAAATTGCTTTCTAGTATATTTTTTTATTATAATACTACCAATCATGTGATATTATGTCAATTAGCTGGGTGATAGGATCTCATACAGTGCCCATTCGTCTATTCCTCATCTGCAACGGTTCTGATATTCTATTTTAATATTACCCTGTTATTCTTCTGCCAATTGTAGATGGCGAAGATACAATCCGACCTTGAATAGCTTTCAAATCGCACCCTCGCAGAACCTTGTGTAGAAAAAAAGATGTCGACAAGCGCTATTGGAAAATTGCTTCAAAGGACGCACAGCTGAGCCGAGGAATAAATCAACGGCTTCGGGTGTTCACCATGATGCCCTTGCGAAAAGGGAAATATTCATAAGCACTCATTGTCAGCAGCTGCGACCTCGCGTGGGCGACACGCGACTCATCATTAGATGCGTGTGACGAGAACACGGGTTGGGTCTGAAGAGAAGGCAAAATAGTATGGGACGAGAATCCTTATTTGAAACTAGGGTGGATATAGGACGTATGGAAATAGTACACTGTTTACTCTAATAGGTTGATGATCATCATGAATTATTGGTTCTCCTAACCATATGTTTTACTTTTCGACTTTGCATCCGTTCACGTAAAAAATAATGAATATAAATTGTTTATAAATGATGATTAAGAGAGTAATTTTTGTTTTGGTGGATGTGAATACGTTTCGGGCGTGTCAAAATAATAATTAATTTATAAAGGTATTGATTAGTTTCTCTATTTTCCAATTTATGAGTTTCCTCTGATTTGCATGAAAGTTTTAGCGTTGGCACCTGTTTTTTTGCTGCTTCTAACTTTACTGTTACCAGTTTTCTGTAACTTTTAATTATATTTTTATTCGTATTTTATGTCGAAGCGATGGTTTATGTTTCAATTCATCATAATTGTATCTTCGGTTCCTTTGGATTTCCGTTTTTATTAAAACAACTAGATCAATAATAACGAAAACTTTTCTACAAAATAGAGTGATTTTTCTCTCTTAGTATTTTGTGAGATTTTATCGTAGGTCGAAGTTTATATTTAAAGTCAGTGAATGTAGGTCATATGTAAGGTGAATTTTCTCTTTGAGAATTTATTCATTTTTGCCACGTACGGTTACATCAGTGGCCCTTAAGATATGACCCATCTCAAAGAAAAGGTTGACCAGCCTTCCGTGCCGTACTTCCGAAGAACCACTGAAGTATACACACTCAGCAAGGGTTTGGGGCAAATTTAAGGACCCGATAGAAACTATAAATTCCGCAAGACTCTATCCATCCCTTGTCCCTTCCTTAATTGATGCGGCTTAAAAGTGTACTCGAAGGCATTTTTACGGCCTTCGGGAAAGACCCCGCCTCGTCTCCCAATTTCTGTTTAATCTTTCAAGAAAAACGCACCGTAAGTCTCCTGTGGATGCGATCCTCTATTTTGTTGGCCGACGTTTAATTTAATGAAGGCCGTAGGATCTTTAAAAAAATTAGACTTTCACTATTTTTTCTTGGTAAGGATACGTTAGGCTATATAATATACGAGGATAAGTTTACAACATAATTTATTACATTCACAAAAGTCGATGTAAAAAGCGAGTGATATAAGAAAGGGGCTCTAAAATTTACTTCGTAAAAGATAAGAAATACCTTAATTTAACAAATTTTTATAATTTCAATTTAAAAATCGAATTCCTTTATTTATCTTCATTTTTTTAAGATAGATCCCACAGACATACACTTTTGGATAATTACAGTGTGATATTTAAATCAGCAATGGACGTACTAACCTCCATACATTAATAGAAGAATTTCCTCCTTTGCCGGGATTCGAACCTAGGACCTTATCCTCTCGAAGGAACTGTTCCAAAATTACTTTCCTTATAAACTGGTTCTAGTCATTGAAAGTAACACCTCGGAGCTGATTCAGTTACCTTGGTGACGTTAAATTAGGCTAAAACAGTGTCTTTATGGATGATATCAGCGAGCACTCGGAACCACGTAATAAGTAATAAAATGCACGGTGACTACCGTAAGACGTAACGACCCCAAAGCCAAAAGATTAAATACGCTGATAAGTTACTTTTAATGAACGCCCAGGTCTTTGACGACGGTCAACGAAACATCATCAGCGAGGTGGTGGTGTTATCAAAGGAGACAAAGCAGATCAATTTGGCGCTGTTCTTTAACACTTCAATTACTCAGGGAAGCCGCTCGACATGATGAGGTCGTGTCTGCGCATGGTGAAGGCCTCGTAAAGTCATCCCTGCGAGATTAAACTGCAAGGAAAGGAGGGACAAGGAGTTGTTTCGGCTCAAATGACTTTTTGTACAAGTAACAATGGATGAATTTATTACGGAATATTTCCATTCATTGTTGCCGGAGTTGGTTAATTGTTAATTTGAATAATTGACTTTATGAGGGGAAACAATGGGTTGGTTTAAGGCTTTTTAAGAAGAAAAAGGTGTGAAATGAGTTAGTCTGTAAGCTAAGAATATTCCCTAGGTACCTCAACGTATAGGAAGTTGATAGTAGGAGTTACGGTACGGTCGGACGATGCGCAGCTTTCGCGTACAAATCGTAAGCCGCCAAAAACCCAAGGTCCGAATTTTACGGGTAAATGATTTGATCAGTTTAGGCGTCCGACCGGAAATTGTACATCAAAATTCTGATTTAGAACCCATTAGGCACTTCCCATGTGCGATCCTATTTTGAGATTCAGGGAATCTGCTATATTTTTTTAATCCTTGATGAATCTCCGTACGTGTGAACTTCGTTTATGAAAAGTATGACGTTAGTATATGTAGAAACAGTTAATTGATTGATTAACGATTTTATTACGTATGATTATTTCATTTAAGACTAATATTAAATAATTTTAATGCGCTCCTAATGGAAAAATGTGTCCACATTGATTAGTGAATCTTCTATCTGGTAGAATATTTAATTACGTAATGAAAGCGTTATGTCGAATCGACAAAAACGAAAAGGAATGAGTTTCCTAACGAACACGTACAACGCTTGCCTATAACTAAGTTATCCAAATCAGTGATTCTTCCTTCAGCCAGGCAAAATTCTGGAATAGGATGATTCCGCCCGAATTAATAATCAGTTAAATATCACGATGTTCTCGTTTTTTATTCATTATGTAGTGTAATTTTCCAGGTCGAAATTATCTACTTTTTATTAGGGATTAAATGTTATCTAATACCATATAAGTATTTATAAGAAGTATTCTGTTAATTGCTAATACAACTACGTTGTGAAAAGTAGATTGAAGTATCTAGTGATTATTAATTATATTTTTATTTATAGTATATTTAATTATGTACCCTCTACGTAAAGTATTTATTCTTTTAATGCCTTCGTATATTTTTAGCGACATCCTAAATTCCTTTACTTATTAATATTAATTTTATTCATTTAACCTTCAACACCTTTTCCAGTATAAGCTAACCATTTATTAATGTTTTAATTGGCCAAAATCAATCATTTATTTTATTGATCATTTTCACCATTTATATTTCTAGCTTTTAATTAAAATAGCGATGACTTAGACAGGCAAAAATATATAAGTGCACTTCTCTGTGCCTTAAGATGTTTTGCCATTAATTCAGCACACACATTAATTCCAATTCCCTTGCTACTCGTTCATGAGAATGACCATTAAACGGGTTACCTCCACCTGGATTCAACGAAGTAGCTCGTACGAGGCGCATTGCAGTAAGGCTTCATTGGGGTATTGAGTTAAATATATATCTAATCGAAGCCATAAGGGTTTATTGCAAGATGGTAACACTCGATACTCCACTCGTACATACTCGTACCAGTAACTTAGAGAAAAAATAGTACTTACGACTCTCAATTGCACAAATAAATTCCGAATGGACGGTTCCACGCTTCCACTATTACTCCGTTCTCCAAGCAACTACACGCATTACATCCTCTGGAGAGACCAATGGAGTTTAAAAGGAGCTGAATGTTAAATGAAGCGGATGGTACTTAACGTAGACAATACGAATGGGGGGTCGCCAAGTTAGGCATCCTTATAAAGATTGGATTGTTCACTGTGAGGCATGTTGAGGAAGGTTGGAGGGATTATTTTTCTCACGAAACGACATCAGTTTCGCGTTCCAATTGGACTTAAGACGTAATGTTTTTCTTTTCGGACGGATGATAATCTTCTTGGTCCATTGACCAGGCTTTCTCTTACGTAATGTTTCGTAGGAAGTCAATGAAGCAGAAGTAGTTAGTGAATCGATTTCAGTAGCTTATTTCTAGCGTAGGAAATAGACGTAATTTTGTACTAATACACAAATTAATTAGTTGTTATGGATACGGTACATAATATCCATAATGGGGATGAAAAATAATGTTCAGGTTATCATTTCGGATTGACAGTCGGGGATTACTAAATTATGCAATTTAAAACTGAATCGGGGCAGATTTTTGGGATATTTATTATTTGAAATTTTTAAAATTATGTTAAGTTTATTTTTCTTTCTTATTTAAGTCAAAGACGACACGATGTCGATCTGTAAATGTTAGCAACCGTGTCAACCAGGTTTTAAACCGATCCCTCACTATTATGGGCGAAAGTAACAAATCTTCGTATAAAAGTATATTAATAATATTTCAGGTCTTTCTGGAATGTTTTGATATAACAGGAACACTCAGGTAATATCTATAAAATCAGGCATAAAAATATGGATAAAATTTGCTAATATTTTTCTCGACTGCATGTTTTTTAAACAGCAATCCTTGCAGATTTTATTATCCGAGTCTTTTGCCAATTGGGTGTGTATGCATATCTATGATAATTACTCAATTCATTGTTTCAATGGCTGTTTTTGTCATTCATACTTCGACCCTGGGAAGTTAATTGAATTCCTTTGTAGCCGACACGTTTTTCAGATGAGTTCGATTGTGAAATTTCGCTCAGAAACGTTCAAAGAAACGGAAGAAGTAAACAGATGTACACTCGAGAAACCAATCGAGGGCTGGAAAAAGTCCTTCTTGGATGTCTTTCGCCTTCCTTGGAACCGCCTTTTAGTGCAATCGCTGTTTCCGTTCGACCTGTAAAAAAAAGGCGAATCGTTAAGTGTAATTGTTTGTTCGGTCGTATCCTCCGGCAAAGAATGCCTTGCGACAGAACGTGGTGCAATGAGAATCTATCTATCCATGGATTAGGAAACGTTTTAGAAGTTTGTAGTGTTAGGTTTTTGTAGCGCCCATCGATGTTAAATGGTGAGAAAAGAGCTAACCGATCCCATGATTTTCAAAGTTTATCCAAGTGGAGAATAATCGGTGAGACTTCGAAAGAATGAAGAATTATGGAATGCGGAATTAAAAAGGCATTTTACGTAATAATATAATCGTTTAAATAATAGCCATGATCAGTAATAATAGCAGGATTTGGTAAAAAAAAATACTTTTAACGAGAATTGAATTATTACTAGAAATTTAAGCTCATAAACGTTTCAATTTCGTAATCAGACATAATAAGCATTTAGACACTCAAGAAGTAAATACTTAGATAAGATATTATATTAAATAATTAATGACATTCATATTAGAACATTATATTATCCTTAATGATGTGGTGTTTTAATAAACTAAAATATTCATGGCTAAATGCTTTAAAATATTTATGAAAATTATTTGTTTCGAATGTTCGTCTCCCTTCATTCAAATTGCTTACTTTCTTCCTTACTAATTGTATTGATGAATATTTACATAAAATATTAATCGTTTTCTATTTATGAAAGACCTGTTATTATTTTTACTTAAGAATAAATACATAAATTACCCTCCTCAAAGAATTTTATGACTTTCAATATATGAAACGATGAACTGTGTATTTGATTCTCGATAAAGCTGTTATGATATATAGGTGAGAAGCATGAAAGATATTTGCGTAAATACCCTTTCTTTCTTATTAATCATAATTCACGGTTGATTATCTCCGTAGATTACAAGGCCAGATAAATTTTTTTATTCGGAACGAGAATCTATGCAAAATATTTCGATCGTTGTTAGATATTTATTCTTCCTAAATTTCGACTATGAAAACGACAGTTTCAAGGAAAGTGATATCGAGAATTTCGCTGAAACAGAATCCCTCTCTTCGAGCCAATGAATGTTATTCTACGTAAAATCAATATGGGAACAAGTCTGGGAAAGCTCGATTAACATCTCATTAAGTGTGTTTGCGAATTCTTTCTGCATTGCCATTAAGTTTCACCATTAAAGCTTATGGATCGAATATCCCATCCATACTTTTAGTACCGTCAATTTTACCTGTTTTTAATCTATGAAATTATGGTGATATTTTAAAATCTTTAAATAATAGCTTTCAAGGTTTACGTCTACATTACGTAGATCGTGTCATAAACACAATAACCTTTTAGTCGAGTATTTACTAAATACCATTTGCATATCAATATGCATAAGACCATCAGAGACTATTTTAACGCGACTTCGAATACGTTGATACAAAACTTCTAATATGGCTACGATTTTCAGTCTCATAAGAACTAGATTTCAGAATTAATCCTTTAAATTCAAACAAATTCATCAATATAATGCGTTAAAATTGGTTGATACTGACTGTTTTTTTATACGTACGTAATACTGCTTATCATATTATATTATCAACTTAAAGGTCATTTTATCATTTATTTTCATAATTTACATTATTTGAAAAGTTAGAGGTAAAATCATACGTAAGATATCACGGAAAGTCCTAATTCATATTTGTAGTACCCGCCCCCGTAAGACATTGTGTGTTTAGGGATTACTAAATTAGGTTACATTCATCCTCAAACATAAACATGCGGTCGGTAGCTGTTTATTGGGATGAATGAAGGAGGCAAATTAATGAAGCCTTGCTGTAGGAGAAGATGGGTAACCGGAGGGAATGACTGAAGGTTGAGGGTTTGAATCAAAAGACTCCAAGGTGTTACCATTCCGAAATTAACCAGGAAAACTTTGGTGAAAGGGGATCTTGCAATCAAGGGTAATTTGAAAATTATCAAGGTAGCTCTTTTGGAAGAAGATACTCGTATTTTCTGATATATTCGCAAAAGAATGAAAGTATATATATATTTTTTTAAATAATCGTCTTGAAATTATAATCTAAGGATTTTCATACTTCGAGCAATTTCTGATCTAATAAAATATGATACTCGAATAAATTAGTATCTCGAAGGAGTAACTCTCGTATTTTTAGACCAATAATTGTCGAAGTTATGCATGTTTATCTTGTTTATTTTTTTATCTCGTATATTAATAAGTTTAAATTTCACAGATACGTAATTTACTCGTATAAATTACACATATGTCGAGTGTACATAGAGCCAAAATTCTATTTGATATTCGCCCTCAAGTACAAGTTTGAACGACAACTTCTGTCATCTTGACGTATGGTAGTGATGTTTCGTTCCTTGACCGATTTCCACAGGATTCGCCCGCGAATTGGCGGTGGCTGTCTCGTGGTATCCGCGGAAAACAAACACTGCAAGTTCTGACGCCTTCGGTCGATTCACCACATAAAAGGCCGATACGAGGCCGCATAAACACGTCCTATATTCGCTCTCACAGACCTCAAAAAACCACCGAACGTTCGTCACTTTTTTACGAACACCGCGAAGACACAACAACCTTGGCCTCGAGCAGCCAAATGCAGTTCCGATTGGAAGACTTTATGGAATGGGAGGTGTTTATCGGTCCGGAACTTTCAAACAAAATTCGAGGGGATATTTTCGTCCACAACTGGGTTACTGTAACGCAAATCAACTTGTGTTAATTTTCCCTCATCCTTGGAAATACAGTTTTAGCGCTCATGTCGTATCCCTTCTGAATCCTATCCTTTGACTTCTGGCTAATAGAACGGTATTATAATATAATACGAAGTTTTTCTTTCCTTCAACTTAGAATGTCATTCCACGAAGTGCGGCCATCCACGATAGATTTTACACTTCAATTTTGTTGGAGAACTCATGTTAAATGAGAGAAAGCCAAATTACCTCCCTTTTTATCTTTTAAAACAGATTACTATTCTTTTTTCGGATGTTTTTGGCGTGTATGACACTTTTTGCTTGCAATATAAGAATTAAGCTCAAAATTCATTCTATTTCGTCTTTGAGGAAGCAAACATTAGAATGCCACTTTATACTCGTTACTCAAACATTATAATTCTATTTTATATAATTATATTTTATATTCGTCTCTCAAGTTTTTTTTACTTCAAAAATTCACTTTCATATGAACTGTCTTCTGTTATTATTTCTAGACTCCTATTTTTAGTTTGTAAATTATATCTCACATTTATCTCCTCATATTTGCTTATACATGACAACGGATGCAAACCACCTCACTTCTTATCTGGACTAGTAAACTTCATTCTATCTCCCAAAGGCTTTTAGGGGCTGATGAGAGAAGGGATACAGGTTCAAACTTGCCTATGGATGCTACTTAGGTGCTACATAACGTAACGTTTGCGCTTACCTCATCAAGAAAAGGCTACCTTCCCTATTGCAACCCCCGCGATAAACACGTGATGAGCAAATTCACTCAGCGCAAGATAAGATATTCAGCGACACCCTACTCTTAAAGGAACTGTCCTCACCTACTCTTGAGAGAGATTCGCATCACTTACTCAACGAGGTCCAGAGTACTCCCCTCCCATCCTCCGGTGCGAAGTCATTCACCGCCAAAACATTGGGAAAACCTCCTCAAAGCGTTTAATGGACTCCCAAAGCCATCCCTTTATTAATCTATCTTCCACTTCAAAGGATGAAAGGAAAATAAGCGAGTCAATTGGCAAGCGGTGGATGGGCAAACCGACGGCGTTAAATCGACTGAATCCGGGAGATGTTTGCAAATTTTGTTTCCCGTCTATTTCTGGGAGAAATTCAGTCAGTGGCCACTGAGGCCGCTTCAATGGAGTTGGTTAAAGAGGAGAGAGTGATATTCTGCTTGAAAGGTGCGTGGACAGTAATGATGTTCCAAGACACTCCGCAGTTTAGGCAGAGTTTAGTTTTGAAGTGAGGTTTGATTTATGGTTCTAATTATTAGGGCGTCTCTCTTTTGATATTCTGCCATTTATTGATCTCGTAAAATATTTTATTGCTCATTCCGATTTGTTTTTAAATTACTTTAGGTTTCTTTTTATTTTACGCTTTATTATTTTCGTTCTACACTTGTAAATTGGTTTGTAGATTAAAAATTACATTTAATACCCTCGAACTGAGTTACTGATATCATCATATGGGGTAAATATTGGTAGAACGAGTTTTTTATACGCGATTTTCATTGTTTTCTATAGATAAATATACCTTCTCTATGGAGAAGTCTCAACCTCTGTTGGCAGTCCTGGGTTCGAGTCCCGGGAATCAGGAATTTTCCGCTTCCACAACGAGATTATCCGTCTAGACTTAGAGGCTAATAAATCTACACGTAAGGAATTTTATCGTTAGCAGTAAATCACGTAGTTAAGGATCTCGGGACGCAATACGAATCACGTTTCTTCCGAAATTCGCCAGTCATTTGTCACCACTTCCTTCCTTCCTCGGTGTACTAGACGTCGCGGTGTTGATAGCGTGACAAAGTGCGTTTGGCTATTCCGCTCTTTTATGGGGGAACCCTTTTGGCATAGGCAAAGCGGCGAAAGTGAAAGGAAACGTATCAGCCGATGGACGAATTGACCGTGTTTTCTCCCACGAATGAGAAATGCGCGTTTTATACGGAAATGGGAGAGATGAAGAGCCATCAGGCGAATGGGATGCTAGCTGTTGGGTCCCATCGATCATAGGCACGGGGAAATGTTTAATTCCTCGCCACTTTTTTACGGTCCCCATTTTCGGAGAGGAAATTGAAAGTGTCACAGGACTTCGATTGATATTGATGGCAGAGGTAGCGCTCGAATAACCAGATGTCTGTTCCCAGACGGAGATGAGTTACTGCAGTTTGCCCTTCGTTGAGGATCGCTACGATTTCCAGTCTCAATCGTATCTCGGAAGGCTGAAATTCGTTTTGAAGATTCCATGTGATGTATGAATGTAGGGAGTAATGATTGAAGTAGTTCAAACCCAACTGTTATTTTAATATTGCGTAGTTCATGATAGGCTGATTCCAAATTTAGATTCTAAAAACACTATTTTTTTGAAGTGTTTTGCGAAATAAATATAATTGGGCACAGATGTTTGACAACTCTCTTATTTAGCATTCGATTTAGAGTTCTAATTATCTAGCACTGTATCCCTAAGTGGTTATATAAACTTGATCCATAAAAATAAAATTTTCCCACTTGTGCGCTTAACATAAATTCATCGAGCTATGATTTTGCAGAATTCATCCATTGTGCGTGACGTATGGATTGATAAATCCTTAAGTTTTCAAAACTTATACTGTTCTAGCTATGAACGAAATATGACTCAAGGCTGTAGTATGCTTTTAACTCTAGTTAGGGTCTTACAGATTTCTTTTCGATATTTGTTATTGCAAGCCAAAGAAATAATTTAAAGCATAAGTTCCGCTACTTTTGTTCATTTAATTATTTACGAACTTTCTTAATTTCGTTACTCTTGTGCCGTTGAATAGAGGTTTTTATTCCTTATCATTAAAATTTCGAGGTACCTCTAATCTGAATAAATAAAAAATAATGAAAAAAAATCTTTCACTCTATTGGATATAAATTTAGGAATTTAAAATCACATTTCTCTTGTTTCTAAGTTTTTTTTTAAATATATAATATTTCTTTCGAAAAATTGTTCTTTTCTTATCTTTTATTCAGGTTCTCGCAGCCTCTATAGTCTATACATTCGTCGCTCTCACCTGAAAGACGAAATTTCTTTTTTATTTTAATTTCACGCTATGAAGCGACGTCTCATATTGTTTGATCCACTAGCGCACCCTTGACCTACTTTTCCCATCTTCCCTTTTCAAAGTTCATTTTGGGCTGTCGCGGTCCAATTTCGATCAAAAGAAATCCAATATCTCTCTCGGAAATTCGAGTGGTCGTACCAAATTAGCGACGGCAAAAATAAACTCATCGCCTCTCAAAAAAATCTCTCTTTTTTTCTTTAGAGTGAGGTGGGATGGAGAGGAAAAAAAGGTGTGAAACCCCCTCTCAAAGGTCCTTAATAAGCCTCGATTCCAACTTTTCATTTTCTCTTCCCGCGATGGAAAGTTTTAGATGGTGCTCGGAGACGTAAAAAAGAAAAGTGCGAAAAATGACGATTTTCGCGAGTTCTCCGACGGAATAAGATGAGAAAAGATAGTGTGTTTTTTTGCATTGAGGTTGCGTGCTAAAAATTTTTCGCTCGGAGACGTAGAGAGCTTTCTTCCGCGAACGTGTTGTGACTCAGTATGGAAATATGCGGCCGCAAAATGGAAATTTCGGCGGAAGTCCGTGTTCTTTTGTTCGCGTATCGAGCTTTATTCTTGGGGTTGCTTGCGTGTCGTTTACCGCTCGTATTGTTCACTCCACCTTTTGTGGTTTGCGAATCTGAATTTGTAATTTTGCCGAATTAAGCGAATATTACAATGATTTACCTTACGAAAGAGCAATCTTGATATACTGATGTTTAATTTACTTCATTATTTGCTGCGTTCAAACTAGTATATATTAGAGGATATATCTATAAGGATATGTATATATGATTATTATTTATAATATGGTTCCTTTTAATAGTCAAAGATGAATAATTTCATTTTTTATGATTAAATAGTGGACAGATTTTTCAGATACAAATCTATATGACAATAACATCTGACAAGTAACGTAGTGCAAAAAGACGATTCTATGAATAATATGCATCATTTAACAATTATCTAGTTCTAGAAGTATTATTTGATCAGAGATAAAGCATCTGATTTCTTCCTTGAAGGAAGAATTAAAATATTGATTCTCTATGCATTAAGTCCATTTTATTTCATCTTTCATTCTTTAATCCAGAGCCATTATATAGATAAGATTTTCGAGTTTCATTTCTTTCCATCTAATAACTTAGGCTTTACTATCACTAAAATTATTTTTTCGGAAAAATACGTAGTTGGTACGGGCGCTAATTGTTTACTACACTTGTACTTATTGAATGTACACTAATAGATCTTGATATTATCGGGAGAAGTTTGATTTAAATCTAAGCTGGATTGAAGATGAAAAATTTCTTTGGAATTCCGAGCCCTAGTTTGAAATTACGCTAGGTATAGTAACTTCATATGAAAATATACGAGTCAATATTGAGATAAAATCTTGACCTACACCGAGTAAATTTCTAATATCAAAATGTCTCCGTAAGCCATTCATTTATAACTATAAATCATACGCATGAATTTCTGAATCATAGGCTATTTAAATCATTATGCGACTTATATTTGAGGACTCGACACAAAATTTAATTCACTCCTACGAACATCTCAGTTATTGGGATCAGAATATCAGAATATCAGAATAAGATCAGAATAACCACGGGCGGTCTGAATCTTGAGGTAGAGGGTCCTTGTACATAAAAAGGTGGAAAGATTCTTAAGACGAGGGTCTGAAGAATAATGTGCAAACCCCTTAAAGGTATGCAAAACAGGCCGAAGGGCATGGCACGTCGCAGGAGTTGGAAACCATCCAGAATTGCTCCCATTGCAGTTAACATTTATCGCACGAATGATTCGGTTTAACTAATGTAGTGAAACAGGAATCGGTTTCCCAAGAGATGTAGTGCATTTGTGAAGGCAATATATCTAGGAGATGCTGTTATAAGCATTGGAATTCACTGTAGGCGATTCAGCTTGTTTGTGCACATAATGGAATGTCGATGGATACATACTCAGAATTCTTGTGTATTGTGCATTGAAATTAAATTGTTGTACATCGAAGAGGTATTCAAATATTGAACCTCTTTTGGCATCGAGATGGCTCATGGAATTTATGCGAATTAGTTTTTAAACAGCTAGTACGATACGGAAACCTATTTTAATATTCATTTTTCCTTAGTCAGGTTTCTTTTATCAGATAACTAGTTATAAACAAAATATAAACATTTGATATTTTAATTCAGTAAAAGAGATATTTTATAGCGTTTGTTTGTTGTTCAAAATAATCATTAATTTTATGATTTCATTGCTCTAAATTCAAAAAAGTGATTTTTTTATTTATTTTATAGATGAATGTTATGATTATTATTCTGCTAGATACTTCAGTACTTTGTAAATCAATTTGCTATTATTATAACTCAATTTCAAGTCACCTGTAAGGAATTTTTTCAAGGAGGGCTGAGACTAATTTAATTTACATATTTGAAATAATAGTAATGTTTAATTTGAGAGCACATGTTCATACGTCTTATAAAATATGATAACAAATTTGAACGCATTCCATTTACAGATGCGAAAGTTCACTGTGAAAATGTTTGAGAGATAACAGTTACCTTAAAATTTCCCCATGAAGGATTAATTCAATTATTATTATTAAGTTTTCTGTATTTTTCGTGTTTGTAGTGTCAGTATTCTTCTACTTTTCTATTATTACATTGCAAAGAGAAAATGATCAAAATTTTCAGTCTCTGGTTCCAATTGCCACGTAGAAAATATGAAATGTCATCACTTTCACTTCACAAGGACGCTGTCTCTGAAATGTGATTAACTGTGGAAATTCATGACCTAGGATTTACGACAATTCGCTAGAAGCAAGCTCACCATCGACTGGATTTCTCTACAGCGCGACCTACGCATGAGTAAGCAACATAATTGAGTTTTCCGGAAAATTTATGGATCTTGCTCTGCCAGGAATGGGTCTGTTTGAAAAATCATTGCTTGGTGAAAGGGTTCGCTTGCAAAATTGGACCCTTTTATAATCATATAGGGTTATACTGTACTGCAAGGAATGTTTTTCTTTAATTTTACCCATTATGTTGATCGAATTCGAATTATTTTCAATCGTAATTTACTTTAGATACGATAACCACACCATTTTCTAATATTTTGAAAGTGCAAATCTGATATACGTATCAAGCATTTGTTTTAAACAGTATTGATAATATGTTACAGATAGAACTCTATTTGAGATTCATATTACCATTCTACCGCCTGATCCTTTCCATGTTCCATCAGCACGTCAGCATGACGTCATCGTATCTCTTCCTGTTACATCTCCCTTCGCCACTAGGTTCGGGACCATCAAGCAACGATGAATTATTAAGGATCGCGGAGATGGGAGTTGTGAATGAAAGACGGTTTCCATGGAAGCGAATACAACGTGAGAACGAAAGGGAACGTCTGTGAATTAGATGGGATAGTTAGATCTTCGTCATTAGTTTGCAACGATTTAAGAGAATGAGATGTACAGGAACCTATTTACTAAAGCACGTGTTTTCTCGGAAAGTCTTATTATTAATCTTATTTCCAAGAAGCTAGGATGTATAGGGAGTAATTAGGTATCATGATGTTGAAATTAGAAAGGGATGTAAGTTCTAAGAAGAAATTACACTAGATGTTTATGATATTAGGTATTCATACTCAACCCGTAAATATTCTTTGGATTTTATATATTCTTTGGATTTTTTAATGATAGGAATAATTGTATTCAAGATGTAATTTATATTCTAAAAAATATATTTAAGATAAATTATTTGGGGATGTAATTCGTTTATGGTTTCTTTTAATTCTTATATTTTTAAATTTATGTTCAATCTGAATTTTCATAATTACTTAAATGAGATGAAAAATGAGCAAAGCTTTACTTCTTCTGCAATAAATATCTTCCTTTGTTGATGGTTATTAATCGCCGAAACTAGTCGTATAAAATAAATTTTTGTTTTCTTGAAAATTATGCTTGAAAAAATTAATTTATTATTCTTCATTTCATTCTTAAGTAATTTGTTGCTAAGAGAAATACGAACTTTGTTCCCAAGATACATTCCTATTATTTCAACTATCCCCACGAAGAATGATAAACTTTTCGTATGTATTCTTTCCCTCATTACCAAACCGTTGTGTGGGATGGAATGGGGTTTTTTCCAAATCCAGAGGAGAAATGATGGAGAACAAGGTACAGGTGCGAAGAGGGGGGATTTGATATGGGAATCGGAGAATGGTATGGAAGGAATCCTAAAAAGATGCATGCAAAAGGGAGAGAAAAAATTGTCTTAAAGAGGAAAAGTTTAGGTGTAGAAGTAGATGTGGATTTTCAGATTTAGAGGTGGGAAAGAGTGATAAGTTCTATAATAATTCCTTACGTTATTTCTGGAAGGGTAATGTAGCAATGAGAGTGAAAATATCTGTCAATTTACAAAAAAGTTTTTGGTTATAATATTTATGAATTTTAAGGAATTGAGTCCAAAAGAACAGCTAGTGTTTCTTTACCTGTTTCATGAATTTATAATTATGTATCAAAATGTATGCGATTATGTTTATTCGAATAATCTCTTTGATATAAGAAGGAACAGTGATAAAACTACAGATATATATCCATTAAATTGTAACTAACCTTATTACAGTTCTCATATTCTGTTGGGTAAATTTTAATTTTTTCCTGTAAATATCGCAGTTTTTATTGCTACGTATTTGATGAGTATTTATCTAAAGGTTCCAATGTAAGCCATAATAAATTATTTTTTAGAGTTTCATCTCATCAACTTATCTTCAAAGAATGCCATTATTTACAGAGATAGTAAATTAATTAAGTTTTTTTAGATTTAATCAATTATATGGAAGAAAAATTCAGGCGTATGGAATGATATATTAATGCAGCTTAAGTCAGATGGTGAAAGTGAAGGACAAATAACAACGAAAGAGACGAATTACTCGCGAAAAAAATCTTGACGAATATAACTCAAGTTTCTCTTCTAAAAATTTATCATGCTATGAATAAGATCTCGCGAGTATTAAGTGAATTATTTTAACGAAAGTTTGAAAACATAATTTGCAATAACTTTGCATCGAACTTTTATTCAACGCAATCAATAATTATTCAATTTCGAACACGTACGTCAATTTATACATCCATTTGATATTCTGAGGGTGAGCCACGATAAGTAAATTAAAAAACTTTAATAAATTCCCTATTTTGCGTGCGTACAGAAGTATAGCTGGGAAGGAAACAAAGGAACGAGCGTCGGGGTTTCGAGACAGGAAGGGAGTCTGTGGAGAGGTAGTGATTTATTCAAGTTGGTGGAAAAATGCGTGGGAGAGTGAAATATGTAGAGTGTATAAGGCGAGAAAGGGGGAAGGTTGACGTACGGGAGTGGTTAGGTAAGGGGTGGTAGAGAAAAGTAAAGGGAATGACGTGATGTTATGAGAATACAGGATAGAATTATAGCCAATGATTCATAGCTAAACGTGGAGTATGAACCAAAGTGAAAAACTGCCACGAAGAGTATTACGCGCTGCAAAATATCTTTCGATTACGAGGGAGAATATTCTGGTGCCATTTTGATTTACTCCCGAGTAAATTAAATTATGCTGGGAAACTGTTTAATAAAACCACATTATTAAGTGTTTAAAAAAGCATCCGAGTGGGAGAATATAATATATGTTCAGAAATGGTGTAGTGTTCTATAAATTCTCTGGATTTTTTATGATATTTTAATGTAAACTAGATTGCAATTATTTCCTGCGAAAGTTTGGATCATTTTGACAAAGATATATTGATAGATAATTGGTTACTATGTTTAAATTCATTTCAGTCATTTAGTAAACATATTTAAATTAAAAAATCCAACTACCTTTTTTTATCTCTGATACGATTTGTCTCTCTGAATTGATTTCATTTAACAATTGAGGCAATATTTAATTCTAGAAGTAACTTAATCGTTTCTATTTATGTTCTTTGAGCCTTTCGATCGTCATCTATTATCAACACCATCTCAAGCAATTTTTTGGTATCTTCTCTTTTGTCATTATATTTTTTTTAACATTTAAAGTTATTGTACGGATTGGCTCGTTCTGATTACATCTAACTTCAACAAAAACGTTATAACGGTAAAGTTTCACCTTTAAACCTTCCTGGACAGTGACAAGTAATACTTCCTCGTTACCATGGTAATCAATCTCAAAACCTAGAAACAGAATTTCATTCGGAGAGAGTTGTTTTGCTGCTTCCCCTAATTGAAGGCATTCTTTCAGTCGGGAGAAAAAAAGACACGTGCAGACAATTTCCGCGAAAGCAATTATGACTACGGAGGGACGTATTGCAGAGAGCGCGTGGTCTGAGAGAGTAATTAAAAGACGTGAAAAATGAAGAGGTTACGGGATAAGGAATGGGGAGTAATGAAAATGGATTACGAACGCCAATTTGGCAAATGCAGTGGCCCTGAAACATGCAGACAAGGGTATTACATCCAGGGGGATGGGCTCTCTAGAGGTAGGTTCTTGGTCAAGGTCCCTGTGGGGTCTTCTAAAAAGGGCCTTGAGAAATCGATCTTGGTTCCATTTCGAAATGGAAAGGGACATATCGACAAGAAGATTGATGGTGCCTTTTTTGTTACGACTAATTTTACTCTCACCGAGATGTTACGAACGTCTGCAAGGTCAGAGGGACTTCTTCCCAATAATGTCTCTTCGGTGAAACGTCGGATGACTGAACTTTTTTAGACTCTGGAAAGAGTATATCCCTTTCCACGGAGGATTTCGTGCGTGTCTTATATTATATCCGGACTTTTATAGTATTTACTCTAACCGGAGGCAGGATATACGAGAATCACTGAATACCATAATAGACTGAATGTTGCGATAAATTAGGTAAATTTGAATTTTATGAAAAATACGATTTTACGATGAAAATAGTTCATGGAAATTCCGATTTATTTACAATGCTATGGTTACTATTGTCATGGATATAATGATTGAAAAAATGAGGGTATTTTGCTTGAGAAAGAATAAGAATATTAATAAATCTAAAGAAAATGTTTGTAGCTATCTTTACCGAGACGTGATTTTCTCGTATGCTCAATCGTATTAATATAATTGGAGAAGAATAGCCAAATGAAAGATTGAAAAAAAGAATACAGAAATGATTATTTTAAGAACTCATATATTCTTTAACTTGATAAAAGAGTAATAGTTCTCGAAAAATTAGAATCTCAACGAAAATAATTCAGTCGTAAACTTATTTTTATCATGGAAAATGTCGTAAAATTAAATTGAAATTTGAATCTAGATGTATTGTTACTTGTTTTTTTTTAATTTCTCTTTCAAACACCAATCTTTATCATCATTCTTTTATTAAACTGTTTTAAATAATTTGTGTTGAATTCCATAGACGAAGAATGGCATAATCACCCTACGAATATTCATCTACGAAACGTTTTTAAATTCTCAAAAATTCAACTTTTTGCGATCGAATTCCTTCCGCGCGACGCTTGAATTAAATCGCTTTTATTCTGTTTTCAAAGGATAGCTTTCTCCGCACAAGGAAGTCTGAAAGTCCTCGGATCGAGATGCATAAACCACCATTCCCTTTGATCGTTCATCAAAGTGGAATTTCCTAAAAAAAGGCCTCTCTCTCGATTGAGATCCATCCAGCGCGACGCTGTCCTAAAAAAGCCATCCACATCTAATGGCCTAGCGCGTTAGCAACGAAGATATAATCCGAGTTAAGTCACAAAGGAGTTCTTTTGCAGAGGCGTTGATAATTGGTTGGCGATAATCGACATCATCCCGTACATTCTGGATCGTAGTTGATGAAACGACATTTACCACTGCCCTATTAGTGGAAGGTACGGCGTGAAAAAGTTTTTTTTTTGTTGTTGTTTGATGAAATAAGTGAAAGGAAATTTCCCGACGGAGCGATTATTTTATCTATATCAGCAACTTATGAATATTACATTATT
Source organism: Pantala flavescens (assembly GCA_020796165.1). Classification (NCBI taxonomy): domain Eukaryota; kingdom Metazoa; phylum Arthropoda; class Insecta; order Odonata; family Libellulidae; genus Pantala; species Pantala flavescens. Next base: position 15,160,103 of record CM036881.1, on the reverse strand, counting down.
ACATAATATTAAGTTTTAAGTTGTTTATGAATTCGCTTATTACCTGCGTTAATTATTCGGTTAGTGTTGTGAATGCTGGAATACGTTGAGACGTGGTTTCTGTTATGATAGAAAATAAATTATGAACGCTCTCTACTCCTAATGCTAAGAATGGCGTTTTGAATGTATTTCTATGGATAAGTGAATGATTCCACTTAATTCTATTCATCACTTTAAAAATATTAGATGATATTTTTCACGTGAATAATTTTTAATTATATATTTGAAGAGGTTTCTATCTATAATCTAGAGAAATAATTATTTCTTCAGATTTTTTAATAATTAAAGATTATTTAAAGCTCTTTTTCTTTGTACTGATTTTAGTTAATTATACAGACTCTCTGAATTATTTCCTTTTCTGTGGTGTAGTAACATATACAGTTTATCATTCTTATATTAGTAATTTTATGTTAAATCGAGGATAGGAATAGACATAAGTTACGTAAGGCACGGATGGATGGCCATAAGAAACAGAATGTTAGATCTACACATATGCTGAATTTTTCCACATTAAAAGACACGTAATTTCAAAAAAAAAAATAATAAAAAAATCCACGTCCTTGACGAATTTACGAGAAAAACCTCAATGACGAAATAATCAACCTGTCATAAATCGAGGGCTTCTAAGGTTGAACAACAAGGGGAAATACCTCAATTACATGAAAGAGAGCCGATGGAAAATTTCCAGGTACAGCTGCATCTTTGGTCGAATCCTTCGGTTGTGAAAGGCGGTTGCACGTCTCAGCGGTGACTCAGAGGAAGGACACCGTCACGTTTGCAGATCAGAGTCATCTCCGCGAGCCCTTTCGCACGGCGCCGGCCAATCAAGGCGAGACGGAGTCGGCTCCCGTCCAATCAGGCGTGAAGCCGACGAATACGTCACCGGATCTTCTTTCACTTTCTCCCGCCGAGGTTAAAGGGGGCGTGGGATCATCCAGGGCTCAGAGGTCAGAGTCGTAAAGGTCTTTTTAAGCGTGTCTTTCATCTCGCCCACAGCACGGATTATGCCTCTTCATAAGTAGGCACGATTTCATGGGCAAAGTCATTGAGGAAAGTCACACCCCTTGGGGAAAATGTGGGAAAGGTACGATGCAGGAAAAGTATAGATTGCGTCAATAGGAAGTGGCCAGAAAATTTATATTTCTAATAATTTTTCTGCTATTTATTCAAGTTCCTACATCTTACTTAGAGAAGTTTTCAATTCAGAATCGCTCACTCGCAACTTATAATTTTCTTGTGGTAACAAATCATTATTTTTACTATTCGCCTTTATAGAATTCATCTCATTCATTTTTATCTAATACAATCCAAAAAAGCAAAGAAGAATTAATGAAGTTATAACTAGACAGTTAAGTTCGTGAACCGTAGATACGATACGTTATGTTTATTCGAAGGAATTTACAGAGTTTCACCGAATTAGTGGCCCCTGAGTAACCCTAACGTTAAAGAAAGAGATAGTATCTTTTATATTTATGTAGGTAATTAAATTTGCTTTTTACCATATATTATTATTATTAATTATTTTAACATCTCATAATGATTTAATGCCGAGAAGCTTTCCCAATCCATACGCATCTTATCCCAGTACAATCTGAAATAAATCAAAGTCACAAAACCAGTTAAACTTCATTTTCTCCCTCAATTAACACGCATCTCCGGGGAGAAACTGCTGCTAAGGACGGGAAATAAATTACCGATTAAGATCGTACACGAAAATGAAGAGATTTCAATGCACGGTGACGTCAACTCCTCGAAATCCACGGTTCTCTTCAATAAAACAAGAAGTAAAAGGAACCTTGGGAAAAGTCATATTCTTCTTTCGACCTTCCCAGAATCCCTCCACTTCCTAGTATCCTTCTGGAAGATGAGAAACAGGATCTTCATCCCGACAACTTTCTACTCATCTTCGTCCTGTTTAACCTTCATAAGCTCTTGTGGTTGCCAAGGGAATTTTGTTTTTTTTGAGATGTATGCACGTTCATATCGTTATGTAGGCGTCTTAATTGTCAATAAAATTAACATAATCGGTATTGTCCTTCACGGTACAATACCCAGTCATGCTTAACTTTAATAGGAAGCGTGCTGTTCCATCAAGAGCGGGACAATTGCGATAAAGTTCTCCATAAGGAAACCTGAATCCAATTGTATTCCTACATCACCTTCTGAATTTAGAAATTATCAACTCACGTACTCATTTATGGCTGCAAATTCAAAGAAAACCCATAATTTCTTTGCGGGCCTTTTTTCTTACGTCAGAATCATTCGTGCGTGCTCTATGTCACGTTCAACACTTAGAAGCAGGGCCGTTAAAGAAGGATTTCCTTAAACATGTACGTGAGGAACCTGTCTACTGTTTTATACATTGAGAGAAGAGGTGCTAAGGTGCGTTCTGGGATACGTGAGAAAGCACATCTGGAAAATATAGATGATCAGATTATCTGGAATCGTCCAAAAAGAATGGGATTATTGGAATAGCGGTGGGAGAGCCATATTTTCTTAGGATGCGAAGGGCAGTGGACATTCGCAGTGACGGAATAAATTTCAGGAGAACCTTTGGGTTTAAGGATGACCCCCACCAAAGACGGATGTTTCGCAAATATCTTCAGATGCCATGAGCAGATTGGGTAAAATTCTGACCGTGAAAGAACAACAAAAATTTTGGGTTTCACATAAGTGCGATTATTTGGTGACGTTTGATAAAGTGAACAATGAATTCCAGTTTTTTTAAATATTCAATTTTCTGTGATAGGTAAAAATATCCTTTCATTCGATTGTAAAGCAATTGAATTTCGCTTTGACGATTCGTTTGTCAAATGCAGAAATAGAGGCAGTTATATTGATTCATGATAAACGTTTGTAGTAAATGCATCAAGTATATTTTATATAATTTTTTCCCTTATACATATAACAGTACGAAATATCCAGCTTTGAGGGTCGGTTATCCTAAAAGATAGAAGAAAAACTTTAGAACTTTTTTACTTAAGAGATTAGAAATATAAACACAATAATTTTCATTCAAATATCATAATGTTAATTTCATAAATCAATAGTATAATTTCAAGACGTAACAATTAATAAAGATCATTCTATGCAATAATTCTCTAAGAATCACACCTAACCTGGCGTGAACACACAAATAAATACAAAATTATGTAAGAATTTTCGTTGTTTTCTGAAAATTATATTAGATACCGTGACATGCATAAGTTATACCGTATTCCTCCAGTCAGATTATAATAAACTGAAACCCAGTAAAACGCATCCGGAAAAAGTAGGTCTTTAAAAATCTCTATATTTTTATTACATAAATATTACCTTAGCCCACAATAGCGCATCCGTACACTTCAGGATGTCCGGGTTTCTAAAATACCAAACAAATATCCGGCAGACGTTTTTAACGATAAAAGAAAACTCAGCTATAAAATAGACTTATTAGACGAGCCATCCCAAACCGAATAGGATTTCCCCAGAAAGAAATTCAATAGTAGAAGTCACTTTCTTCGTGTCATTTCCCGGTATCCAAACACCACACTCTCGAGCGAACGAATTTCTCCATCAACCTCCCGAAGGATCCAGCTTCCGAAAACAAAAGCCGCTTTTCCCAAAGAGGCAGTTGTGAGTCACCGTCCAAAGCACGCCTCCTCACGCTATTGAAAGAAACGGGACGGTATACGTAGATTAGGTAAACGGATCTACTATGCACCCTTTCCAAACCAATTAGAGACGAGGTCATGGGTTTTTCCAGAAGGAAAATCCTAGAACGATTCAACGGAACCCCAAACATTCTTTTCGTTCTTCAATTCTCCGAAACGGCTATCGGTGGAGAGGTAAAGAAGGCTTTCAGTGGGAAAACACGTTTGAAAGAGGCGTTTAGTCAGAATCGTCTAAGTATGTACGTGAGGCTAATTGCGTTGAGGGATGAAGTAGTGACCCAAGAAGGCTGTTGTATTCTTATGCCGATCTTCGATATATCGATTCCCGTTATCTTGTGTTGTTTATTGCTGGATTAATTTACAAGTTAAGAAAATTCGTCATTGATTAATAATTGTATTTCCGAACGAACATTTACGATTCCAGTTTTTTTCATTTGGTCTTTTCATTTAGTGATAACGATGTTATGAATTTCGAAATATTCACTTAAAATAGTAAATAATTAATAATTTAATTTGTATAATATTTTTTATTTTAATTTGTCTTTCACATAGAAGATATATATATATATATATATATATATATATATATATATATAATTTCAGATAGCTGTGTTCGTAACGTAAAACGTAAAGTAGATTATCAAGCACCTAACTTCTTAAGAAATTTTATGTCTTCTAAGAAAATTCTTTTTACGCGTTTACTTCGGAGTGATATTTTCCTAAGGAATTTTTCATTATTATCTAGGCAGTAAAATTCTTATTTTCAGTAAAAGAACGAAATATTTGATAACATTATTTCCCTAGCATAATCTTTATAGCTAACTTTCGAGAAAGTATAGAAGAAATAGGTGGATATCTTTAAAATGGTAAGTCATCCTGTACTTTACGACGAAATAGATTTTTATGAATATAAACAGCTCGTATAAAGAATAAATCGGAGGAACAAACGCTGTAAACTCGTTCAACAAGCAGCACGGAATGACTATTCCATCCTGGAATTACTGCTGCAAATGTCAAGGCAGTGAAAGTAGTAGATAATAAAATATATGCTTTGATTGCGGTGAGCGTTCAATATTCGCAGCATTTTCTACAGCGTCATTCATACTTCTGCATCCTCGAGTCTCGGCCTTAATTTCATGAGTTTCTAGCTTTTATAAAGATTCTCTTACAGACGTACCGGAATGCATACGATTTCTCGTAAAGAAAACCTATGTATACATGAACAGAGATATTAAGTATGAGAGTGCATATGTCCAGCCATTAATAACTTTAAGATGTTCAAATTATCTAGTTGAAAATGTATCGTACCTAATTATAAGTTAAGGATTGAATTTGGACAAATAATATCGAATTCTCTAGGGTTTTTAATTTAAGGAAATTTGCACAGTATTTCAATCATAATTTCTGCAATAAGTTCTTTGAAAACTTACGGTTTAAACAATTATGGTCTAAGTTTATCTTAAGAGATACGGTTTAAAGTTCATCCCTAAATAAACATTTTAATTTACCTATCGTTTAAATTAGTACCCGCTACTCTCTAATGGTGAGATTTTAACCTATTCTTTCCTGTCTACAGAAACACATCCTTCTCATAGCATCGGAACTATTCCTGTGACTTCAACTCAATCACCCCTCACGACAGAAAATGTTATCCATGGGGTCATCGCACTTCAATTACAAGGACTTGTTACACTAATGACGCTTTGACTCAAAGCAATGACAAACTTCCTCATCTTGCTTAGTTACGATCCCCCTGTCGAGATATTGGAAGCTAACGGTGGAGGTTTTCATTATACGACCTGAATTCGTATGTTGTTCGTAACATTCATTCTTCCTTGAACGCTTTACAACGGAGATGAATTAAGGAGGGCTTCTTCAATCCTTATCTTGCATAGTTTTCTTTATTATCTATCTTGAGCGTAATAAGTGCCCTTTTGAAAGATTTAGACCGTAATGCTTTAATATCGTACATATAAATCTGAACTGTATGGTATAGTAACGAGGAATATTAGTGGTAAACGCTTCAAGATTATATTAAGTGCAATTTTAGATTAGCGTCCACAGACATCTCGTTTCTTCTTCATCTCTTCACGTATCCACGGTTCCGTCTGATCGGTCGTCGTATCCATGACAAGCGGAAACGAACTCCGAATACGTTGCCGTGAAAAGTTGACGCTTCATTTGCATGGCTCTCGCATGTCGGTTACTCATAGGTGCAGCGTATCCGGATCACTGCCCTGAGGATGACCTTCTTTAGGGGAAAACTCCAGACACCGCCCTCCCCCCGCCTCCTGCGCGCAGCCTCCCGTGACCTAGTGATGATTTTTTTTCCTTCGAAGTGAGAGTGAGTCAGACTGCGGTAGGAGGAGGCGGTGAAGGTGAAGTTGTTGGGAAGGTGTTTGTTGTTTATTCGATCAACAACGTGGGAAAGATACTTTTTGTCATGGGAATGGACTTGTTCTTTCCATCTGTTGGATTATTCATAACGATAATGTGTTATAGGAGCAGTCCCCGTATCTAGTTACTTAGTACATCGAAAGACGAAAGAATGATTTGAAGGTATTAAGTAGAACCCATCGAGAAATATTACGTCAGAAATTTTATCGCATTTATATGTTATATCCTTGTATCTCATGAATGAATGCTATTTTGAATTTACTAGAAGTATCAGTTTGTCCCGGATTTGCAGATGATAGTAATCATATAGTTTATTTCTTACGTAAGTGGAATGCGTAGTTCAGGTTTATCTTTTTCTGGAGATTTTTAGAAGCTAATAAGAAAATTTTATTTATTTACTATAGTTAAGGTGCCTCAGGTAATTCTAAGCATGTATTTATCATGCCTTTAATTAGGATTAAACCATAAACCTCACCGTAGTTAGCTAAATAGTAATTGAGGTAATTTATAAAGAGATAAATATAGACATCAGAAACTTATCAGTCTTTTAATCACCCGAAAAGTATTGATTATTTTGATTGTTAAATGTTATTCAATTGAAATTATTCAGCCCCTCACTTACTAATGATATAGGTCCACGAAATCATCTTAAATTCACGACACACGAATCTAAGCAAATGAATAATTAACTACGTACGTAACCATGGATTTTTATTGACAAAGAGGAACGATTTTTTTCTCCAAAACCGAAATTTTTGAATGCCAAATGTACGTAATTGCAATGTTAATGGAGAAAGGATAAACGACGTTTCGACGGGCGTTTAGATGAGAAATAAATGCCATGCGTTGGAAAAATATCCCTAGGCAATGGGAAATTCCCATCAATGGGGATATTACCACGCAATCGAAAATAATTTTCGGAAAAAATTCGGTCGAATCAATCTACAGAGGCGGACATTTCAGTTGGTGTTTTTAGAAAACCAATTCCAGGGAAGCGAATAGCCACGCGTGTCATTTTTTTATCACCAGGGGGCATTCCTGTATCATCATCGTCGATTAAAATCATGTACTATTTTTTTTAATGTGCCGGATTGAAATACATCGCCCCAGGGTGTGGGTAAATCTGATGATTTGATAGGTTAATGAAATTATTTAATCTAGTTCAGTCACCCAATTCGTTCCACGTTAGCTAATCTGAATTATAAAAATAACTCGGACTTCGCAGTACTGTGAACGAGCTATTTTCGTATTTATCAGAATGTTTTTATTGTGAACTGCGTTCGTTGCTAGGGAATGTTGTGAGGTGGGGTTATATGTACGTTAGTTGCTTCATAATTGGGATTTAAATTCAGTCTATGCTCATAGTTCTTGATATTTGCTTACTCTCCATCATCATTAAATATAAATGTGTTTATTTATGCAAGAATGTGATTTATATAATGATAAACAGAAATATTTTGAATACATATAAAAAATAATTTTTGAATTGACAAATATACAGACGTATTTATTACGTGTGTATAATACTTGTAAATTTCGAGCCATATTTATTGGTGTGGTTATCTCAATGCAGTTCATTGTCAAGATCCGTGGTTCAAACTGTTTCTTGATTTTAAGAATTCATAACTGAATCAACATTGATGCTCTTCTTATGATAAAAATCAATTCCAAGTGTCTATTAAATTTGTTGAAATAAGGTGTTAGGTACTTAAGCAATTCAGTATTAGGTTTTAGAACGATAATTACATATATTATGTACCTAATGATATATTTTCTAAAACTTTCAACTCTCTAAAATTATTAATTATATTTCCAGTTCAAAATGATCTAACAACATTGCATATTTAGAATTCGAAAACTAATTGAATACTAATGCGGAAGTATGGAGTCAATGCATTTCAAAACGTTTTATGTCATCTGTTTATTACGCGTATAATGAATAAGGCCTCGGTTAAACTTAGTGGCCTCGTTAAGTAATAATTCCCACTCACGATCAGGTGATTAGAACGTAACTTCTTCGCATGCTGATGAGCGGATATGCCATTTCGTCGAATCACGTAAATATTCGTTGCGTCTGCAAACATGTGGCTGCAGAAACGAACCGGTGTTGCAGTTACTTCTATGATGCACAAAACAAAGCTAAGGTTCAATATGGGTCAGAAGAAAGCTGTTTTGAAATCGACAGTACAGGCAGCGTACCTTAGGAATGTATATCTAAACGTCTTCCCTTTCGCGTGCAGATTTTAACTAGGCCATGGAAGGCGCGATTTTTTGTTTTCAAGTTGTGGTGGTGTCTAAATGATAAACTTCTTTTCTTAGTGGACCAGCGCGAATTTTGGAGTTGAAAAGGGAGATGATACGCGGTACGATACAAATGATGCGTTTTACACGTCAGGGACAATAACTAGAAAACAACATATTCATTCCTGAAGTCTTTCTGAGACGTAAAAATGTTCTCTTAATCTTGAATATAAGTTTCAGAATAACCGTCATCTCAATTACTTCTTGAAAGCCCAAACATAAGTGAAAGTACCAAAATGACTGGCACTCGAACCCAGGTCCCCCACTTTTTCATTTAGCGTTTCCTGGAAAATAAGTAACAGTATTAAGGTAAGGTTCATACAACTTCACACGACGATTCAGTGCAAATAATATAATGATAACACAATTAAACTTAGGTCACTTTCAGGGCAGGTATGCTGAATTGAAAATTGGGCGACCTGGGTTCGAGTCCGAGTCGTGTCGAATTTTTAAATTCTGTTTAACCTTTCATCCGCAATCCGCAAAATCAATCCGCACTAATACATCGTCTGAAGTCATCGTCAACTTTATTAAATCGTGTTAGTTATCTTACTCGTATGTGTTTATCCTTTCATTTCCATGGAAACGAGTTCCTCCCGATTTGAGTCTGAATAGATACCCGATGCACACGAGCGGTTTTTCCCAGCACCTTTACACTTTTTTCATAAGGCGACCCCGTCATAAAATGGGAGATATGATAAAAAAAATGAACCCCGCGGGGCGTCGGCCCGAGAACGAGTCCTAAGGAGGCACAAAACGTCGCCTCGAGTGTGAGAAAAGAGAAAAATGGTCCTAAAGAAGGGTATATCACGGGAAACATGGCGTTGACGCGCAACGAGACTTGTTAGCAGCTTTCTAGTCCGTAGAGCATGTTTCCAAGGAGATGCCGGAGAAGCAACCGAGCAGAATAGAGTCGACGGAAATGTCCTGCTGCGATAAGGCGACGGGCAGAAGTTATTTGTTAAAAAAAAAGAAAAGTATAAAAGGAAAGGTGAGGTGTATCGTGACCGACAATAATGGAAGATAAATTAGGTTTAGCGGAAGATATCTTTCTCTAGTAACAAAAAGCAATCAGTATCTTATCGTGCTTCAGAAAGTACTCTACGGCGTGGAAGAATCTCTATCTTAGATTCTATCGGAGATAGGTCATCCTGCAGTGATACTATTATTTCTTATTTATAAACTAATATCGTGAAATAGTTATGGGTTCAGTGATTACGACATAACAACCTGGAGATGGGTACAATACAATTATTATTGATTACAATACAATATAACATAGATAATAACTATCATTCCGTATCACAACGTTATTTACTATATATTAATTATTTTGGGTGGATTATTAATAATAAAAGATTTTATATTTGTTCATAATGTCCAGATTTGATGGCGATAAATGAATTAATTTAGAGATTTTAATAGATAACCGTGTTATATTTACCTCTAAACAAATTTCACTTGCAATTTTTCTTGCTCTTTGCTTTTAAGACGGTATCTTCTAAATTTTCTGTTTCTTTATGTGAAATAAATCTTATAACTTTATAAATCCATGAATTGAATGTATATCATTATTATTTTTAATTAATACTTGTAATATTCAATTAAAAATACAGTTATTTGAATGTATCTAGTTAGTTATCTTTATGTTTACTTCTTAATCACGCTTTTTCTCATTAACTTACTCATATCTCCTTTAATCATTTATAATTCTTGTCATTTGTTCACCCTTCTCTATTATCTTTATTGATTTCTTGGATTTTGCCCTAGTTAATGTTAGACTCATACTCAGCAACCATTACTGTAATAAGAAGAAAGAATGAACTGATTCTTGAAACGTATTCAGGTTAATCTTCTTACAACCTTCTTATACTACTGGACGGTGTACGTAGAGGTTGCAGTGAGAACCAATCCTCTTGATTGGATATACCTTACGAACAGGTAAATCACGCGCGATACCTCACGCCGAAATTTTTTCCCCATACGCAACGGAAACATTCCTCTCTGAGTAGCCGAACCATTGAAGCTAACTGGTCGCCTTTTTAGTCATCAAACCCCTACACCATTCACCTTCCCGACCTAGGGAAAGGAAGTCTAGGGAGGGTCAAAGCACCTCCATTAACCTGGGAAAGCTTCCGCTACTCTTCGGATAAACCTCCATTGAGGATACGTACACGTTGCGAAAAAAATTATATACCTTTTTCCCAAGAGAGAACGCCCTGTTGGGGAAGTTCTCGGAATTAAATATTGACGGAGATGAACTTCGCGGTTACGGCATTATCTTGAGGTCGCGTCGTATCTCCGGAGAGATGGGAACATCCGTCTCAGAGACTGTGAAGAGGAAGGGAGTGGTAGGGTCACTGGAGGAAACATCGCTTCACGGGTCACCCCTAGTGATTTCTGTTCTTTTCTATTCAGGATACCGACTATTAATGCAATTAACCAGTATGGTGGTGAGGAGGAGGACGTGACTGCGCGGTTATGTAAATGAGCCGTCGTACGCTCCAATTCGGGTTTTGGGAAGCAGCCCGTTGTTTTTTATTGGTTTTGGCGCTCGAAAGTTTTCGTCGCGATGTGTTGGACGCGAGATAACAATTACATTATCGTTACGAGCAAATTTCGTTGTTTGAAAAAATGCTATGGAGGTTACCCTGATTGGCTAGAATTCTAGGAATCAAAAAACAATGAAATGAATGTGATTAATGGAAATTATTGTTCGATTTTTTGCTTGAAATGAATTCTTTTAAGGTTTCGATTATCTTTTCGGAAAGTTTGCTGCCAAATTCTGTGCTAATGAAATAAATTATTACAAATTTCGAAATGCGAATATTCCCGAAGTGGAGGATTGATAATTGACTAAATGAGGTTTTAAATTTTATCTAAAGATGTTATTTATGTGTAGAGTGCGTGTACTTTGGATTAATCTCTTGGATGCTATGATTAAATATGTCATAATTTGGCCCATCTTGTAAAATGTGCGTAATCTTATTGAAGCATTGTGTTATTACTTGTTCGTTTTATATATTCATTGTATTTATTTGCGAATTTATAATTTTATCTTCGCTCATGTCTTTATTTTGAGTTGTTTATGAGTCTATTCTGACTATGAAAGATTAGATAGTTTACGTAAATTTAAATAAAAACAAATACCTAAAAAGGATGGTATTAGTTTACTGAAATGTGATTCTTTGTCTCATATGTATATCCATAAGGATAATTTTTCTTTCCTTTATCATTTTTAATATTAAAAATTTTTAAAAATGAAATGCGCGAATAGAATGTGCGATTTCTTCTCGATATATCCTCCAAAATGTACTACAATAGTTGACGATAGTTTGCAATAATTAGAATACAATACATGCGATTTCCTTGTTCCACTCATCTGTAATATCCATGGGAATCTGAGAAAAGATAAGTCACCTGAATTTCCCATTCGCTCTAGGAAAGTGCGTCATCTAGGTCACCGCCTGATGGCCTTTCTTTCGTTCACGTCACGAGGGCATGTTCTTCAATTGTGCGTGCTAACGAATCCATTCGAAGGCTGTCTACCAAACGGTGGTCATTTACGGGATAAAGTGCGAGGTAATTTGAACGAAGAGAATGCCATCAAGAGAGACCGTTTTGCCTAAACACATCGCGCCCTGAATGGGAAATGTTATACTCCCCTAGGCGATGTATCCATAGCTATCGCCATGGGTGGCGAAACACTTGTAATTCACTCCTTCCTATACCACGCATCGATTAATGGGTGTAATGTTCAGAGACGCAGTACTTCCACGTATATTATAGCGAAGGAAAGCGTTTCTGAAATAATTTTCGTATAGTAAAGACCCTATAGTCAGGAGCATCTATGTGTATCAGTGATTATAGAATTTATCTGCTACTTACGTAATTCATCATTTCCTCTCGTGTATATACATGCAGCAATATACGTATTTCCGCTTTAACGTTCTTTGAGTATTATATCTTTTCTTTTACAAATTTAATTTACCCGTAAAATTATTTACTGTAAGATTTAATCATTATAATCACTACTTATCGAATACGTTATCTTATTTGAACCATTTCTCTGGAGTCTTAAATCTACCTTGTTTCTCATTTTAAGCGAACAATTGTATAGCTAACTGCGCTATACTCTTTATCATTCATTAATTTGCAATAAGGGAACATTTTGTGCGATTCCTCTGGTGTGAAACCACAAGGAAAACTTATAGACTAGTATAACAGTACCATATTCAGGCTGAAAAGAAATGAGGAAAAGTAAAGCTTCATAGAATTATCATAAGTGCGAGATAATTTCAAGATAATGGATGCTTTCCTTGTTAATGAATGGTAATGTAGAATGGTATGCGTTGTGTACGTAGCTCTCGATACATGTTTTGCGGTAGTCGCTCCGTTGTTTAAAGAGTTTTCTTTGTATCGTCATGGTAACTTAGGAGAGCTTAACCGTTAGCAATACTATACGTAGCCTTTGTTTTTTGTTTCGATGACGAGTGTATTTGTAGAAGGAACTTCCTTGAAATCGCTATTCCTTGCTTGTGAGAGGCCTTACTAGAAATTTGCCGAAAGAAACCAAACTTCCTCCTAGTGCAGTACAATAGCACTTTGGTTAATGATACTAAGTAAATATGGGTGATGTGCTTAAACTAAATGAGCAATATCATGCATACTTACTTAGACCAGTTTTATGAAACTCATGCACAAGTCCGATAATGAATTCAACGACATGCATCTTTTTTACTCAGAATATTTACTTCCTCGCTAGCCTTTAATATTTAGTTAATTTTGGCCAGATGATTTCAATTTATCATCACCAAAACTAAGTATAAGAGAGTAGCGAAACAAATTACTGTACAAAGATATGCATGTCAACAGCAGTATCATTTTGAATGACGTTACTTTACTGCTAGATGTAGACAGCCTGATGATTAAGGTGAAGATTTAGGCGAACAGATACATTGATTTGTACTCGTAGTTTAAATCTGTTAGCATCATCATATGTTCGTAACGAAACGATTTTAATTCTATTCGAAGTTAGAGGAAGCTTATGTATCACGGAAACAAATCTACGGTATCAATGTATTAGATAGCTGATCGTAAAGGGTAGCTTATTTCACTCTAAGTAAGAAAAAGGAAACATCCAATGCAATATTCCCTTTGAATCAATGAGAAATAGCATTTTCCCTCCTTAGTTACGAGGAAATGATAATGAAGGCTTCGGAAGGCTCGCAGATTCCTGCGGTAGAAAGCTAATACAATTGCCGCCCACTGTGCAGAGTGCTACTCGGTCATCAAGCCTTATTCATGGCCATCCTTTCTGTCCCCAAAAGGCTGGCACTGGAGTGATTTAAAGCGAGTAATTTTCGTTCCCTTGAGACGGGATTAGTCAAAACTTCACGCGTGGCGTCAGAAGAGAGTGTCTGAGGAAGCAATAAATACCTCTTAATGGCGGAGGAATTGTGGGGGTTCATTTCGCTACCAACATGGAACCGTCTCTTACATCTCTTGGCGGAATGCTAATACACGTGGAATGCGTAGAAGTCGAACTTCGGATTAAAATACGTGATGAATTTAAGTTGGATATTTGAGAGATGTTGAGTAGTTTTATTGGTACTTTTTTCTTTCCCTCTTTTGGCTTTTATTTCTTTTCTATATTTAAGGTAATTTAAAAACAATTATCCATATTTGGGAGGTGAAATTGTAATTATTAAATATCAGTAATTCAATACTATTTCCAAATAGTATTATGTACTGAAATACGTCTTTACAATACATATATCTTTGCAAATTCAAATATCACAAGTACATTTATATGGTATATTTTTATAAAGTATATTTCCTGCAAGTGTGAAACATTCATAACAGAAGAATGAAGAATTTATTTGTTGTAGCTAATAGACCACATACGTCATTAATCTTCACCGCCATTTATATTTAAATCGAAGAGAATTCCTGTTCATAGATATATCTTTCTATCAAATATAATACCTTTTGATTTTGAATGCCAGTAATTATATCATAAAATAGAGTCGAATGTACTAAATGATACATATGTTTTCATCAGGAAAATCTCTTTAGTGTTGATAACGAAAAATTTCTTTATATTTAAACTTATTGTATTCACTTACCACTAGAGCGATGTATTTTAGTTACAAGTTTAAAATGAAGTTAATTCATAAATTACATTTTTCCGTTGTTTAGTGATGCCGATTTAATTATAAATTGATATATTCCTAAAGTTACCGAATATTTCAAAGGAAATATAGCTAATTGCAAAGAGGCGTGAGTGATTAAGAAAGACACGGACGTCGGACAAGGCAAATGTGGCAGAGTTATTACCTTTCACGTTGTGAAAAAGAGCCTCCTGGAATTACTACCCTTTGAACATCAGCAGTAGATTTAGACCGTCCCCTTAAGGGATGAGAATTACCCTGGGAGTATGAGCAGTTTTTTCCGCAGATTTCGGGTCATTTTTTAACCATACGCGAGCAAAAACAAATACTCTCTTTTACGATGCCCAAAAAATGGGAATACATCAATCTTTGCCTTTGAAAGAACCTTAAGCGTCACAGAGTGTACAGTTCTAATTTTTCGAGGCGGTACAGGGTTTAATTGCCTTAGGGAATTTGAGGTATTACGCTGTTTCTAATTGCAGAACTAATATTTAAAACTAATACGGCTCAAAAGAAGTTGGTAAATATCTTTTGTTTTAAATTTTTCCTTGCTGTAATTAGAATTTTACCTTTTAATTGCCTGTAATTGGGTTTTTAGTTTATCCAAATAGAATATAGACTCTTGCTATTCTCAGAGAAGTGTGTTCCAATAGCTGGCAATTAAGTCTATCGTATTATTCTCACTTGATTTACGATGAATAAATCAAGACCTTGGAAACGTTTATACATATTTGAATATGTATGTGGTCAGTTGCTGGTTTACAAACTCCTTACCGGATACTATAATCTCTAGATCATTATCAACATCATCATTTTTACAGATTACGTATTTATTGCTTTTATGATTTTAACAAATACGAATGTATGTTGTTTACGTGTTTTAATTTGATACAACTTTATTTCAATTATCTTAAAATGCCAACTGCCTAAGGAATTCATTTGAAAATTATAGTTAGATGAATATCATGAATAAAATATAGACTTCTAATCCAGGAATATAAAGATGATAAGTGAAACCATTAAAATAAGAAAAAGAACTCTGGAAAAGGATTGGAGATTCGTAAAAACTTCGTATTTTTAATACACAGGGTATTAATGACTAGGGTTTGGAAAAAATAATATGAAGTTTATGCCTTTTTTGGATTTAGATAGAGACAGATAAGACTCCTCTTGATTTTTATTTCTTAGGCAAAATTGAACCCTTATCTTTCGAAATAAAATTCTCACGAAATTATAAATTATGACATTTATTGCCTATAGTATTCCACGCAATTGATTCCAATTCATATTCCGGAAATCGTAAATTTCGCGAACACCGATTAACCGTGTAATTTGAGTCCCATTCACCCCATCTCCGGGCACCCATCTGATAATCCAGATTAGATAAGGGATGCATATATTCCAGGATACTCGTGGAGATAACTCGATGATCCTATGAGGAGGGGCTCGTGCGAGACCGTTTCCATTTCTCCTTAATGCCTCTTCACCACATCCTCTCACATAACTTTCCACACGTAAGTACCAAGAGAGAGAAACATACCCGTCTCCAGAGACCAGCTACCCATTGCTGTAATTTTGCTAATCCCGGAGAGGAATTTCTCCAGAAGGAAAATTAAGGACTCCTCCACTCCCTCGGAGGCCGTGAATTATGTTTTGACTCCTTTAAACTGACAGTTTTCACCCCGATCGGTTTCCAACCCAGAGTCGATTAATCTCGCGTCTCTACCCCCAATCCCATAAGGCTCTCTCCGAAAAACTTCGTATTTTCGAAGTCTATCACGAAACAGCTTTTTTGCCTACTTCGTCTGGTCCCTAGACCCCTGAATTGAACGCTTTTTAGGTTCTTCTACATCCAGTAGACAGGTTTAGAATGAAATATGTATCAGTAGTGTATAGTTTCGGGATGGAGATGTCCACCCCCTTTCGTTTTTGCCCAAAATACGTAATTTAGTGCGGAGTGAACGAACCTAAGCTATGGGGTTTTGTCTCGGTGCTTTTTGAGGAGAAACTGCTAATAAATTTAGCGATTTGATCACTTTACCGGTGTGTTATCTTCTTGTTAAATCATTATGATATGGAGAAGATAGCTGTACTGTTTCTTGATAGGCTCTCCAAGACTTTATTATCAATTTTCATGGCACAACTGTAGTCTTCGTGATGATTTTCGAACGTAGAAAAATACTATTTCATTTTATACGACAAAAAGTGTTAAATATTCGCCAATAATAGATTTAATTTATAGCCGTCTAAAGCCGAAGATTATGCGTGCAATACGTGTTATCTTAGCGATTGAATTATGAATGATTCTACTTGATGTATCATTAAACCAACGAGGTTACGTCTGCAGGTTTACTAACACCTTATTAAATAATATAAATTAAGCAGATTACTATATGCTCTCATCAAACTTCACCGGATTGTAATATGTATTATAATGATATTTGATGAACGTATTTTTAAGATTGTATGGTATCAGCTTCTCTAAAAAATGTTTCAATGGCTTAAAATAGCACTTCGAGGAAAACCTTAACCGTGTTTGTTCCTTAAAGTTCGTTTAAAGCTGTTTAAGGTATCACAAACTCCAAAACACTCGGGCTATCAGTTACTTATCATTCCTTATTAATAACAGCTAATTAGAGTAAAGGAATTCTTCCTCGTACCTAAAATTGGATGCCAGTACAAGGCGCTAACATAACAAATTACAAACATTCGAAATACATTTGTTGGGCCCGTAAAACGAATGCATGAACAGAGAAATTTTGGTCTAATTATATGACTTTCACTTCGAAAGATTTCAAGACCCTTTATTAAGTTGTAGCAAACGAAACATTGCCACCGTAATGTAAAAGAGATTGAGAATATTCCACGAGAATGTGTAATTTCATCCTCGCAAAAAAGACGTACTTCCCACCCTGATACCGCTGCCAGATTCGGATATAAATTTTAAAAGGATTTTGTGCAATCTCATCTCCTGCATCTTTGGAGCGACACAATGGCGAAGGGAAGAGTTTAAAAAGATAATGGGAGAGTGATCTTCCATTATTGAAGGCGCGAGGATGGGGAGAGATTGGCTTCACAATGGCGTGTTAGGGCGTGCTCATTAGTGGAGTAACAGATTGGTGGGCAAGAAACACGACCCTCTTTGCGAGATACGCAGTTTCCACAAGAGGTCGCGATGTGTCTCATAAAGGAAATATTTTTCATTTATCACGTGATCGGGTTCTTAAACCAATGGAAAACAGTGGCTGCGTTGTTATTATTTTTATAATATTGGCTGAATGATACATTATACATTACATGATGTATTTTCATTGTTATGAATGTATCAATCGATTACTAAACACAAGTGTATTTCTTTTGCCTTAGCCAAAATGAAATACATTTTCAAGTTTTAGTAAAAGTCAAGTTTTCTAGTTCTTGTAATTTTCCATAGAAGTTTTTAATATAATAAATTCTTTATTTATTGCTTTGGATTATGGAAATATCTTTAGTTAGAACGATTTACACTTCCTTAAGTCTAATTCCGAGCTTTTTCCTGAATTCAGAGTGGGTTTTTACCAATTTTACGTAGCTTTTCTGCTATATGAAATTATTAGTGTTATTATTATTGATTTTTTTATTTTTTGGTTGATTAAATTGTGTTTCAATCAAAAATTATGAATGAATTAGATTATTTGCTAAATACAATAAATATACATAAATATGCCTCTTCGATAATGTATTTAAACATCAGAATAAATTTTAATTCGATAAATGGATATACAAAATTACTTTAGAAAATTAATTGTTATCTTATTTTAAAATTAACTTTATTATCCAGTTTTGACTTATTGATTTCTGGACAATAAAATTTTGTTTTATCGGAACTTTTAACCTTGTTGATTTTTTTGTTGCCATGAAGACATACGTTTTCAGCTATCACAGTAAGCTATTGGCAATCGTAGTAAGTTACGTCATCCCAGTGTGTGTGCAGTGTTCTGTAACTTTCAACACGGTAAGGGACTACACCATGTTCTCTTCGATAACTGGAAACGATTTCCTTGAAGGGCCTTGCATTTCCCGCATGGCCAAAATAAAACTTCCGAGGAAAAGAGATATATATCTCCCAATCTTAAACGATGGTATCAGCTCCTGTAGGAGATGCTTCCCTTAGGAGAAAATGCTATTTATTTAACGGGAATAATACTTTCTCCGGCTCCATTCTTTCCAAAAGGAAGAATAGAGAAAAGATAAGGGCACAAAAGGAAGAAATATGGTTGGAAAACAGTGGTAAAAAGGATAGGATATCGTAGTTTCTAAGGTAACTATGAGACGGGCCTCGCATCCGAGCCTACGTTTGTTCTCAATCATGGTCTCAAGGGGATGGGAATGTAAGTGTGGTGGACAGAAAAGAAAGGATGGTAAAATGAGTAGTAAGGCTATAATACGAAATGAATGGGAGCCATTTCTAGTAGCTTCTTCAAATGGATGGGAATATAAAACAATGGATAGATAGATGACCCAATGCGTGTTTATCGTAGTTACTGTGTCTTTTTTTGTTCTGTGAGAGAATGTTTGTGGTAGGTTTCTGATGAGGATTTATTACAAATCAGCATTTTACTTAAATAACAGCACATTGAATCATTACTAGTATTATTTAATACCGAAACTATATATTTAGCTATTCAATTAAATCTTCTTCAAAATACTTTATAATTAAGATAATATGGTGATTTTCCTATAAAATATTGCTAATAATATACATGGTTAGTACTTTTAATGTAGTTTGAAATTTCTCAATAGTATTTTTACATTTAGTTTGTATTTAACTTAATATAGGTATTATCGAATTATTTTATCTATCATATTATATTTTCCATTTTTAATTATTTTACGTGATACTTTAACCTTTAAATGCAAAATTGATATGTTTTTGAGGTCTCTCTTCTTGAATTTGTACGTTAAAACATCAATTCTATTAGATAATCATGATTCAACGAAAGTTTACTAGAAATGCTATTACTTTTTTCATTTGGAATTCATTATCAATAGTCATTATACGCTTGTATTCTTTGTCAAAAACTACCAATCCAAGTTTCCATTAATTTTAATTATTCTTCCATTTATAATTGCAAGGTTCAAATCTTCGTAATATTTCTGAATTAATATCTTATGATGAGTTCGCGAAAAGATTAAGAACACCTGCGCTAGCTATAAATAGAATCCTAGTGTCGTAAAAAAAAGTCCGCACGTATTTATGTAACGGTAGGTTAGTAAACATTGGCAAGAGCCTCGTTGCGCGATGTCAAGTTTTCCCACAGAATGAATCCTCCACGTACTAGAATTAAGTATTCAAGGATTGGGACGACTGAATAATATATATGTCAGTGAAGGGAGAAGATTTGAATGCAGAAACAGCCTCTAGGAATTGGCAAAACGATGAATTTCAGATTAAGGGGATGTTTAAAAAGTAGGAAATTATTTTAATGCGATATGTGCAACGATTTGAAGATGCAAAATGTATTAAAATTGTAAATATGTATTATTTCGCCTTCTACTTGAAGAGAACAATAACTTTTGTTAATATGAATATGCATGTAGTATATATTAAATGTTTACAAAAATTAATTCTTTTTTGTCATTGCGTATTACTTGTATATCTGTTCTCAATTCATCTATTCAAACTTAACTTAATTGATTTTCCTTTTTCATCTATATCTGTAAACAATCCAATTAATTTGAAAGTTTTTTCTCTTTAAACAAGTATGACAATTTTAAATTCTGAAATAGATTTAATTCTTTTAATTAAAATTATTATTAGTTATTATTTGACATAGACTTATTGGATCTCATATTAACCTCGGATAAAACTAGGTAATATTTATTCGACAAAGACTTGATATTATTTTAATCCGTTACATAGAAAGCCATTATGTAATTAAAGAAGTTAATAATAATTTAGGCTAGCTTTTCACTTTATTTTGGACGGAAATATGTCGCATCAGTCTATTATTATATTGGTGTTTGGATGAAAGAATGATTCTACACTATCTCTCTTAGCAATGATGACGACTATGCTCCTATTTAAAGCACATAATCGCATATCCGAAATTTTATTTTCCATTTTTGTAAAATTCACATCCTTAACGTAAGCTTCATCCCGTAAAATATCGCTCTAAATACAGCCATCGTCACCTCGAAAATTATTCCAAACGAAGGGACAAATATTAACCAAGACCTCGGGTAGTTTTTAAGCTTTGTCTCTATGCACATACAAAGAACACAAGAAGGCTTTGCGCATACGAATTAGTCGTTGGAAGATAAAGAGGTCTTGTATTTGAGGAGAAAAGTACGAAAGTGGTGTGCGGCATTGAAGCTCGTTAGTCAAGGCGTCTTTTTTCTCATCCGAGTCGACTTTGATGCATGTGGAACGCTTAACTACAGTCGGAAAGACATATACCATCGGCTACGAGAGAATAATTTACGGGCGAGGGCAAATGAGTTTTTAAAAAATGTGAAAGCGGAAAAGTATAAAAGGTTTAGTAGATGATAATTTTTAGAGAGTGAATGTGTCCTACCATCGATGTATCGCTAATTTTTCGAAACGGATGTGAATGTGAAAACGGATGTTTCGGTTCAATTTTATTTCACTGCAGAAGTGTCGTTCTAATTGGTTTAGCTTGGTCGCCTAGCGAAGAATATTAAATAATTTAAGCGGGTCAGAGAGAGTTCATTTACTAAATCGTATTCGATGTAATTATAAAAACTGTGAAAATTTAATCACGAATTTAAATTGAAATAAAATAAACCCTTAATTTGATTGCAATTGAACTTTAAAATAAATATTATTACTATGTGAATTGAATTCCTTGATTTGAACTTATTATTCTGGCTCGATTAAATATAAGTGTTTCAATGATATTAATCATTCAGTAATTGAAAATTATGGATGTTAAAAATCTAAATGATTATATTAAAACCATAAAATCCTTTCTAGTGAATATTACCTTATGAATCTTATATTTCTAGGTTTTCTGATTGGCATAGTCAAGCAAATTTGTGCTATACTTTACCTTCCATCACCAATTATACTAGTATATTGTCAATAAGTAGAAGTGAAAGGAATAAAACCTATTGGTACGTACAATGGGTTATATAACGTAACATAAATGATGATCATTGCACTTAAAGTAGTAACTACGGTGATATGTAATCACCATGGATTCACGTAACGAAATTCCAATAAAAATACACACAACCTTTCATAGCGGAAATGAGGAATAAAACAAGACCATATCGCATACAAATCGCACTGTAGGGAAGGGAAATCGGGAATGGGAAGAGGTTGCAGAACAATATACCATCGCTCTATCACTTTCTCGGCCAATGACACCCAGTCGTGTCACGGAATGACAAACATCACAGCGCTGACGTTGATTGGCTGAAAGACACGAGAGCGTCACGTGATTGGAGTAGCAGTGGTGAATGAATGAAGGAGGCGCGAATTTTTTTATTTCGGCTGTATCTACTTGGCCCTCTTTCCAGTTCGCTCTCTCTCTCCACATCTCAGATCGTTGCATCATTTATAAGCACGTGGATGGATTTAAAAGGCTTCGGGAAGTTTTATTTTGCGTTTCTCTGTAGAAAGACCTTGGTTCGAGTACCGCTGCAGAATAGTGTACCGAGGATCAAAGGAATTGCACAATGCCTCTCAATGTAAGGATGCAGTTTAATTGCTGCTTGTGCAACAAAGGATAAGCTTGAAATTAAAGAAAGGAACCAAAAGTAGGAAGCGTTCTTTTATGGCTGAAATTTCAGATGTATTCTTAAAAAGAATACGGGCATGTATTACGTAAATGTCTTCAATTGAGGATTATATTCAGAGTTTAATTAGATCTATATTGAATGGTAATATAATTGGTTAAATATATATCAGAATATGGTTGTAAATCCTGATAGTTTTGTTCTAGGTTTATTATTATTCCGATTTATATAATTTTTATTCGTATCAGCTGGTAGCTAAAAATCTCTTTCAATACAATTTATCTAAATTTATAATTTAGATATTATTATATTTAAATTTTACAATAATTTATATTATATATATATATTAAACATTATTGTGTGGAGAATGTTTTGTAAATAAATTCCTTTGACCACCAAGATTCATTTCAATCATTTTTTACACTGAATTTTACGTTGTTCACGTATTTAATTATCGTGTCCCACTTACAATAGACATCTGCATACATTCAACTTCTTTGTAGAGTTCAGAAATTTTAGTTTCAACGACTATAAGGTAAAAATTGTCATTACAAAACACGATTTTCACCTCCAATAAGAATTGAGAGAAATGGGAAATGACACTCAGCTAAAGTTCATCAACCCTCAAGAAGTTAACCTATACAAATGCTTCCTCTTCAGACATGGAGACACTCCAGTGATGTCACCTGTGCTTTGTAAGAGTTTCAATGGTGAAACTCTTCACACATGTGAGAATGTTCCTCGACTCCTCAGCAGACTTCCTCAGACGCTCTTTTCCCTCAACAGACTTTGAATTCGTTTTTTGAAAGATGAACTGTGATTCATGATTTTTAAAAATCGGGTTATCTGCAGAAGTACCTTTTCCTTTACAGTAACAAGAACTTTTGACTTACCAAGCTGTATAGATTTCGTTAGATATTTAAGTCTTTCAGGAACTAGGTGTCTTATAATCGAGTCTGTCTGCCTTTAAGTTAAACTTTCAAAATTTTAATTGCTTGCTAAGTTGAACAGAAAAAGAACGATTTTATTAATGTAAAACTTAATGATCGAAAAGCAAAGTAATGATTGTATACGGAAATATCTAGTTTTTACGTCAGAATAAGAGTTAGAGAGTATAGTTATAAGTGCTTTAATAAATATTTTGAAAAATAATTTTAAATGTATAAGGGCTTCTCTGGAAAAAAACCTTCAAAAATCTTTTCAATTCCATAAGAAATCATTCAACTACGATGTTAGCACTATCTAACTGTCAAAACATAAACTCAAACTTATAATTTTATTATCAAATCTCTTTCGCATGTAGATATACAAATAGAATATTTTAATGCTATCACATAGCTGAAGAGGGAAGTGTACTGGCAAAGTAATTTAATCCCCAAATGTAGGATAATGTATTTTAATAGAGTCCCTGATTCGTACTCTTTTCTACCCTCTATTGGCCTATATTCGCAAGCAAAAAATCCCATCCTTCCATTACACTCTGAGATTCGTCCAACCTTCACCACAATTCATTTGAAGAGGCCAAGATAAGATTCAATTTTTTTCCCCGGCCTCTCTCTCAGTCTTGGCAGAGTCTAAAGCTTGGCAAGGAAGGAGACCCTGCTTTGAGAACACGCAAATTAGTTATCTCCGCCATCGAGACAGTTCTCCGTTGTCAGTCGATCATGTTGCGGTGATGTACCGATCGATCTGGTGCAAATCCTGGCTTCCGAGAACAGCTGGAGACCCTGAGAGACAAACCCCATCCCACGCGCTATACCACATATGCGTGCGAAAGTCATTCGTTTCCTTTAGGCCGTATTCAGTTGGGTTCATAGTACAGTGGCCGCGGTAATGAAATGAGTCCCAGAGGATGAACCAGAACAACGGAACCTTATATAGGTTGAGAACAGTACCTTGTACCGAAGTGTACATAAACCCATCCACCATTGTCTGCTATGCAATGATAAAACGGTAAACTATGACGGAAGTTTATTATTTAAACGCTACTGAATGCTGAGTAATATTTAGATTTTCTGGATGATTTTTTGTCTTCAAATGTTCACTATTTTTCAAACTACAACGTTGTTGGCGTTGGTTGATGAACACGGATGTAGACATTCTACACGAAAAACTGTGGTTGTTTGATTTTTCCGCATACTACTATTGTATATGCAGAATACGATACTCATCTTTTTTGCGACTGCAAAGCGTGAGCTAGATCAAATATCGATTGGGGAAATTAATTTCGGTACTTCATCTGTCGCGGAATATATCCATTCCAAAGATATTATCTTCATCTGATACTGCAAAATGTGACGCAGAAGCAATTATGCTGTTTGAGGGAGATTAATATTCTCTTCCATATGAGAATTACTTCCTAGAAATTCCTGTTTAGAGAATGAGGGGAACGTGTTAAAATTGGAGGATTACGGAGAATTGAATTTCGCATTGAGGAAGGATCGTTGTTCATTTTTAGAATTCCTTAAAATATGACTTCTGTTGAATATTGTTATACGTTTCCAAAAATTCTAGATAAATGTTCTTGTTCAGAGAAATAAATTCTTTGAAATTCATCCTACACGTCATACGGTTATAACAGGATATTTTAATAATTCATGGCGCCAGATTTTGATCATTTCATTTCTCTTTTAATACGGATGATTCTAATTAGTTCCGAGAATGAGATTACATTTCAAGTCCCTACTTTATTGAACATTAACATTTAAACTTCTTTCATGTTCAGATTGAAACAATTGCTTCTGCGAGCAATTAGCAATCGAGAGCTTTATATTCTATTTCTAGTTTATTTCTGACGTAATTCTGAAAGCTAATATTAGAATGGTTTCAATTTTTGTGTTTAGGTAATTCGTTGCTAATTCTTTATTTCTATCATTTATCTTCATTCTACGAAATCGAAATTATCGAAATAAAAATAGTAACACTAGAAAATCTAGCTTTTTGTCGTAAATCGTCACCAACAAAATTTGAAGACGAATTTTCCTTCAAGGCCTATTATATGATGAATACGAAAGTATTGGAAAACCTCGTAAAATTTAAAAGGTGGTTTCTTCTCCGAATGACTCATATATCGTTGAATATTTCTAATTTAGCGTTCCCTCGCTAAGTACACAATCCATCCAACTCGCGAAACCTTTCCGATACCGAACATTGATCTGCGACAGCTGTACTCCGCACGAATCTTTTTTTTCGCGAAATATCTCGAATAAGAGTTTTCGAAGGCGGCCGTTCGTCGTTTAGTCGGTACCGTTACCATGTCACTCAGCTGCGTCGTCAAGGTCTCTCCAATGTAAATGTCCCGGAGCCGAATAACGGCCGAAAGAGATATTTCCTACGGGAATAACGAGAGGAGGAAATCGCGCGGAATTCCATGGAAATCCGCGATGTTTTCCAAAGAGCTCCACTCCGTTCCAATGCTATTTTCGCAAGGACGGAAATGGGCACATCGTGGGAATTTCTCCCAAAAAAACGCGATGCGCAGTTCTACAGTCATGCAGGAAGAGATTATTTCGGGCGTATCGATTTTCAACTCTTGGAGCAACCTAAATGTTAGTCATAACCGGGACTATTATTACGAAGGTGATTAGTGAAAAGTAATGCGAGGTTCTATGGATGAGAGAGTTGAATATGTGTGTTTTAATACGCTGAATCACATCCGTTGACGTAGTACTAAATTTTGATTAATGATTCTGGGAATTATTTTTTAATCAATGAATGCGATGTGAAGTAGAGCATTTTATGCAATTCGTAGTGTATTTAATATTTTAGTTGTTCTCGTTTTATAAGGTTCTATTACGTTTCCTGAGTCATTTAAGTTCTGGTAATTTCTGTCGATTGTATTTTAAATACAAAAATGAGTTACATTGATTCTAACAAACATTGTTGCTCGTTATTTGCGACTTTTAATTTTGTCATTTACCAAAATAGTTTCATGAGAAACTTCTGATACCTTTATGTGAAAAATTGGATGGTAGCTTGCTTAAATAAAGTTTATTACAATGTATAACTTTCATTCAAAGATAAATTCTTTTTTAAATTTTACGAAGTTATCCAAAGTGGAAAGAAGTTTATCTTATTCATCAAACAGTAGTCCTTGTAGATTTTTATAATAGCCTCCGAACAATATATTGATCTATTCATTCTACTTTCGTTTCAAAGCTTTCAGTGTAGACAGAGTTTTAAATTTGAAAGTAACTTTTGAATATTTATAGAATATCGAATTTCATCGAATTTCAGTGGTTAATTTTGCATTGAAGCCATGACTTTTAGAGTATAAAAGTGAAGAACTATAATCAACTATTTCTACTTTAAAGTTGCAAACTTCTAAGAAAATTATTTCTTTATAAGTTGGAGCTAAATATATTTAAACAGCTACTACCTTCAAAACTCATATTGTTAAATCCCCAATGAATATTACTATAGTTTAGTATAGCTACTTTGCATATCGGTGTCTTTGGGTTGATAGCTTTCTCACAAATCGGTTTTTACGACATTCTCTCGTTGTAAATGCGCAACGTTCATACCCTAAAGGCTTCTTATGACTTCTTGCGGTTATGTATAGACGCATTCGGCCAACACTGAGTCCCCTCAGCTATGACAGCGTCATCTGGGTTCCGTTATCGGAATGTGAACGCAGAACATTGGCCTTAAACAGATTTCCGATGCGATCATGCAAATAACGGAGTTAATGACGGATAGCTATTCGAGGAAAGACCACTACCCTACGCCGTTCATTCACTCGTAACAACTAATGGACGTTGAAATTCGATAGTATTAGGTGCGGAAATGATGAACAATCTGCATTTTCTAACCTCATACATTTGTTAGAATCACCCCATTTTCTGTTGGCATTATCGTACATCCTGTTGCGAATTTTATCGGTTGCTTTTTTGCCAGCAACTTACTATATATATAGCTGATAGTTGCTGTGTGGTAAGAGTTGAAGAAACTACTAATGATGAGGCATATTTGTATGCTGTTGGGAATTCTGTTTGGTAACCAGGCAACTAATTAACAGTGCTTACTTGTTCTGTAAGCGCTATTAAATTGCCATATTTCTACAGATATATTAATATTACATACGTACATATATTTCTGAGGAATCCTCAATTACCAGTAGAATGGCTAAATTTGGTAGTTACGAGTTATTCTAGGTAAAGGGGTAAAGGTTAATTTTATGTGATTAGGTCAGGCGGCAGGTATATTTCCTTATGACAAGAAAACTCAATGGTTAGAGCAACTAACCAGCAGTTGGGATATCCGGGTTCGAGTCCCGGTCATGTATTATTAAGATAATAGAATTTCTGTTTATTTAGTAACTGCTCGTAATTTTTTGTATTTAATATTGTATTATAATCTAATAAGAAATTCTGTGTACTAAAACCTTCCTTCTTTCTTTCTTTTTAGGTAAGTTAAACATCGGTGTCAAATCATTGCAGTGTGTCGTACCTAACCACAGGTAGTAAGTATGTAACCATTTTGTGTACATTTGATATTTTAGTTATCATTAATGACTAGCTTGGATCCTATCTACATCCAATATTTTAATTATACAGTATTGTAATGGATTCTTTGATAAAACTAACTCGTACTCCAACCGTGATTAAGAATGGAATATGTTACCGATCGAATAAATCCTCTCGAAGCGTGCCTAACTTTCTAACGCAGAAATGACCTATGTTATAAATGCGAGTGGGTACACGGACTGGAGCTATACCACGAATGAAAAAAACCTTTGACCCTCTTAAGTAGCTCACCACCTACTTAGGCAACGTTCGAAACAGTGCGCCAATTTTGAAAAACCCATTGTTTTACTTCGGAAGGCGAAAAAATTGCGGGAAATGCAACTTACGAGGTTGATACGTTTGTTAAGAAAGCGAGACGGATCTTATAAATAACGCGAACAGGGAAAGGAAACCTTTTTCTAACGAGTCTAAAGATCGGGTAACTAACTCTATTCCGTTTTGCTGGATCTCTCAAGTCGTCCGTGAGAACGATGTTGTCGTAGCTGGAGGGAGATCGTTTGTGACATCCGGTGACAAATGACGGTGTAATCAATTAATGCGAAGTTTATCCTCGGAGCAGGTGCATCGTCGGGAGTAAATGTCTACGACGAAGTGAAGGATGGAAGTATATCTATTCGAAAAGCTAAGTTATCTGACAAGTGAAAGTAACTGCCGGATGGGGGGATAAAAAAAATACGTTCTTTTGTTTTAGATGTTGACTTTGTCGTGATGGAAATGGTGACAGATGTTATGATACTTTTTAAAAATCGTATTTTACGTTGGAAATCGTTGGTGTAGGTTTATAAAAGAAAGTAAGTGTATAAGGTTGGTAATTGTGCTCCTACGTGTTGATATCTACACTGTTCTTTAAGTAATGAATGAAATTTTATATTTACGACTGCAAATTTTGAATTTAGTATTCTTTATCGGAAGTTTAATAGTACTTAATGCCATTAAATTTCTCTTATTCAAGTTAAATTAAATAAGAAATAAGTAAAGACTTTAACTTACACTTACGATCTATATTCGAGGAAAAGATTTTTGGATCTTATTCGCGATACAATATTCAATCTCTTGATTGCAGTAAGAATACGAAGATTCCTTTTTAGAAAACAAACTCAAAGACCTATTTCCCAATGGCATGTGCAAGACAAAAGAAATTCTCTATCTACTGTCGAAATTGATGAGTTAAGATTGATACAAATCATACGAATAAGATAAAACAATCAAAATTTTGGCTCCATTTTGAAAATTATTTGAGACCTTGAGTGTTGAACACAATTCTCTCTTTTGCCTTGAAAATACAAAAGCCTTTCTGAATGGAATCGTTGATGATCGTAAATATGCATCTTTATCTTTGCCTTGTTCTTTTATCTTTGAAATATCTTCTGTTGATACCCTTCCCATTGGAGAGGTAAATATCACAACTCAATTCTATAGAAGAATCGGTATAACAGTAGTTGATTCTGGTTCCATGTAATTTGTAGATGAGTTAGATTAATATTATCCCGAGTATTTTCCCTCAACATTGTGTCCTGTTTCTATCAGCGAAAATGCTAATATTAGAAAAAAATTCTATTATATATAACTCTTGAAATTTCGTATTTTAAACCAAATAGAAAATCATTTTGCATACGACAAAAGCTACGTTTTAAGGATATTCACATAGTATATTGCACGTTGTGTCATGTGCGCAAATCGTTTACGAATTTAAAGTTGCGTATAAATAATTTAAAAGGAAATGTAATTCGATTCGAACACGCTCTTTTCATCGAATATATTTCAGCGAATTAATTCAAACTGAACTAAAATGTTTTACAATTTAAATCCCTGGAAAGTTATTAACTTTTGAATTTTATGGTACTTCTTATTCATTCTTTTGAATATTCATCTCAAAATTGCTTCTATGAGCCTGAATTTTGAAATGTGTGAATGTATATTTGGATACAACGATGGTTTAGGTTAATATTTCTCCTTATCTCGTATAAATACGACATAGATGTAAATTGTTCCGTATAATTCATCCATCAGCTGATATATTGTTTTCTAGATATATTTATTGACAAAATTTTCATTGAAAAAATCTATACGACAAAGATAAATGCAAATCTATATACGAATAAATGTTTTTTTAGTGCCCTGCCATGAAATAGAAATGTTTTTGCATTGAATGACGAAGAATCTTCGACTACACGTTCGCTTTTGTTGTTTAACTATTAAGGAAATAACAAGGATCTATATGTGTATGTATATTTATCTGAGAAAGCCCTATTTTTACCTCTCGTAATGTATAATTAAAGAAACTTTGATGTGCAATTGGTAATATCCTCCTCCATTTAAATATTCGCCTAAGAAATATATCCTTATATACATTCTATTAAGTTTTTCCAATCTATCTTCGTTAGCTAACTGTAGAAATTACCTCGTGTCCATCTGCGGAATAGAAAAATGTCGTTTTAAATCGCCAACTATCCACTTCTTAATAAAAGTTTCTCTGGCGCGAACTCATTGTTTCAGATTTGTCGTAAAATTCCCCTCTTTTAACGATTCACATTGTTGGGAGAAAGCGGTATTACTCCCATCGTATTCCACTTGTGAGAGAAGATGAAAAAACGAGTCGAATCCGACAATGTTGCAGACACGCTAGACGGACTTTTTTTTCGCATGGCTAGACGGTTTTTCACCTCCGACATTCAGAATAGGCCATCTCTCTCTCGCCTGTGGGAGAGTTGATCTAGGGAAAGTCATGAAATGGGATTCCCCATTTGGTGCGGAGGAGGGGAAAGAGAAACTTCTGGGTCAAGATCAGGGCGTCTCAACCACTCGATTGACCTCTCAGGTTCATGGGAACAGTGGGGGAGGCGGGGAACTTGTTTTCGAGGTGCGCCTACGCGCTCGTCACGGATAAAGGGAAGGAATGGAGGCGAATGTAACGAGGAAGCGGTGTTCAGAGTTGCTGAATTATATTAACGCGTCACATGTCCCTTATGTTCGTCGTAACTTATAAAGTGTGTACGATTAACTTCCTGGAAATGGGTAAATGATGACTGTTATATTTCCTCTTTAGTTATACCAACAATACAATTAAACGATTAAATTAATAGGCTAATTATTATATTTTCAACGGTCTTACAACAATGATAGTTATAAGATTCGTTGCTATGAATAGACCTTTGGATTGTTTACGTAAACTTTAATTGTCGTAGGATGGTGATATTGTATAGCTCCTAGTAGCCTCGAAGTGAATTTTTTGCTTATGTATTCAAATGGTTATATGTGGAAGATATTGCATCATTTGTTATTACATTCTTCGTCCTTCACTATGTATGGAAGTTAGTATAATGGACCCTACATATCCTAAGTTAAGCATAAGAAAGAATGTATGAATAATTTATATAGGACAGTAGATGAATTTTCTTATTTTGTACGAATTATTCATACTTAACTAAGCTAAAATAGCAATAGCTAAAATGATATTTTTATTAATTTAAGTACTAAGTATGAAACATAACTGAATGGATGATCTTGCATAAATATTTTTGGCCTCTTAAAGTATGAGTGGATAAAAATCATCCATATTGATATTAAAGTAACAATAATACATGATTACATTCCTATATCCTAACAATATGATTCTCTATTTAGAAAATATTTCTTTATTTAGTTCTACTAATTTAGAAGTTCGTATTTGATGATTGTATGATTTTAGATATTATTTGTTAATTATCATAATATAAGATAAGAGAGGAATATTCTTAGAAAAGTTTTAAATATTTACTCTTTGCAGATATGAAATGGAAGCGTAGTTCTATTCTGCCGTATGTTTTCTGTTACGTGACATTTCTGCGTCGTCCTTGCGATATTTTATTTGCGATATCAAAAAAACCTCGAGGAATACTATTACGAGTAATGGTCGTGCAAAAATAAACCAGAAACATCGGACACGAATGACGAGACTTGTTTTTCTTTTGTGGAATGACGATAAAATGGATGGGAAATTTTCAATTTTCAGAATATTTTACCATCATCTTAGTAGCATTAAAAGAGGAAAATTTCCAACGAAATTTGCGAATTTTGGACAATTTGCGAAATTCGTGAGAATCTTCCCTTTGGAAAAATTGCTTTCCTTGATGGAAGAAGAAGATATATACCAATCGTTTCATCTCATCTGGATGGATGGCATCCAAATGGAAGGTTTTCCTGTAGAAATTAAACTTTCCATTCTTTGATGATATACCTCACCCGTTCTTCTTTAGACATCTCATTTTTGGTGATTATTCATAATTTATTCTTTTGAATTCGATTTAAGTAATCAATTTACAATCTCTATTTTCTTTCAAATCTAAATAAAATTTTATTTTTTCAATTTCGAGAGGAGATGTTAAGTTATTTTAATTAGCAGTGAAATAAAAAGCTGCCACGAGCGGTTCTATATTTCAAAAGCTTCGGAAAGAATATTTTCGAGTTTCTTCTTATTCTTTTATATCGTAAGAATCTACACTTATTTATGAAGAATTCTCGAGAGATCAATTTTTCTATTTTAAATTCATTTTGAATCTATCAAAGGTTATTTTCCAAAATAAAATATACCTGAATAATTTGTGTTCAAAGAGTAATTGAATTTTAATTATAATAATTCCGATTACTTCAAACGACCTATTATTAAAGATATTTTTCTCCTAAATATTTCAAAATGTGAAATTCAGCTTACATTTCGGAAATACATGCAAAGATATTGAATTCTACGTGACTAAGAGTATTTAGTTTAAATTTGTCTTGTAAAGAAATGAGAATGATAATCTTTGCATTATATCTGTAAGATTTTTGTAAGATTCCATATATCAATTACAATTCACATTATTTGTTTATTATTTATTTATTAGCTGTCCATAGACTTCAATTTTTTTACTTTTCAAAAACTATCGAAAATAGCATTATCCTTCTATATTTTAGAAAATAATCCATTTCATTTCGTTTTAGAACACTAATTTTTATTTGAAGTGAATTTCTAACAAAATATTTTCTTATTAAATTTCAGTACTTAATCATAAAGAGAATAATTTCAACATCTTTTACTGAAAATTCGATTTGCTATTCCTAACGGTACGTCAGAGAATATCCGGGGACTCGGAATTCAAATTTACAAGAGAAATTGCTGAACGTAGTTTCTCGTAGGATAATGGATACTTCACATTCCTCGAAATTTCTAAATGGTAAATACGTTAAAGGATCCGTCCCTTGGGGCTAAAACTTCTAGTATTCCTCTCCCGACGTGTACACAACGAAATTTCTCCTCCGTGCCTCGGATGGCAATCGCACTGCGAAAGACGCATCGATCCTTACGAAGGAGAGAACACCAAACAAAAGTACCATTTCGGCATTCGAAATGAGCAGATGGCGTCCATGCCGATATCGGTCTCCGTTCCTAACCTTGTTAACGCGCCGTACTTAACCTACGTCAATCCATCGCGAAAGAAAAGTGCCGTGGACTCGTGTTATCACCGTGACCCAGTTTTAAAACGCAAGGCGCGTCCGCCGATTTCGTGACCTAGAAATGGTAATCGCGAAAGGAAAAGCTGCGAGGGAATTAGTTTTTTTTTTAAACTTCGGGAAACGAAACCAACTTTTCTCACTTTTGGTGTCCGCGGAGATTCGCCAGAGCTTTTTGCATCGTACGAAGTTCGCCGTTGGTCAAAGCCCTTGACCGTGAGTTCTAAAAGGTCCACGGACTTACAGGACAAGTCCATTAAGGCCGAGTAGTGGATGGACACATCCAGTCCGTTCTGGTTTATGCCCGTCTTGAGATGAATAGGGAGTTGTTATCAGAGGAGGATGTAGAGAGTTATTTTTCTGCTACGAGATGCCATTATCGTGAACCTTTCGTCCGATGGAAGTCGACTTCGATTCTACGAGAAGTGGATGAAGTCGACCGCGAGATGGGTTGGCCGTTCATGAGATTGAGTTGATCCTAGGATGTAGTTATTATGATCCGTATTCATGGAGTTTGAGTTAGGAATTTTACGCCAGTATTGTTACAATTTATTGATTGGCATGGGCAGGGATGTGAGTAGTTGTAAGATTATGCGAAATTTTGTATATAAATATGAAGTTTATGTACATAGAGGGATTAAGTAATGTAATACAGGTATCTGAGTGAATTTTAACATAAGGAAAGTTCTCTCATATTACTCTCGTATTGTAAGAGTAAAAATAAATATTTGAGAAACCAATATTTGATAAATATATATCGTTATCTTCTCTAGACCTACGAAATTATATTCGTGCATGGAACTGTTGATGAATTACCTGTTAATCTGAAATGAATGTATCATCTTAGTTCATCGCCTTTCTTCGATTATAATCTACTATAATCTAATACATTTCAAGGAAAACTCTCAAGGGTTATCAAAATCTGATATCCTCAATGATTTCGATGATGTCTTTTTAAATTTCGAATAGCTCATAAATTAATTTATTTTAGAATCTTTTACATCGCGTAGTAAATATATTATGGCTTGATGTTCACTGAAGCTACAAAAGTTCGATAAAATATTAGAATAATTAATAAATATATGGTGCTGATTATATTTTAATGTATGCTTTGATATTTATAGCACTAATTTGTTATACTTTTTCTCTCAGATAATTATAATAATAAAAATAACTTAGTAAATTTCCACAGAAAATTTTCTGTGGAAATTTACTAAGTTATTTTTATTACTATGGCATTCCACGAAGTCACGCCTTCTCACATTGATTTCACTCAGATAATTATTTTCGTCTCCAGGCTAAAGATAGATTTTTATCGTAAGGTTTAAATTCCCTCTAAAAATCACTATTCAATGACGAAGGTTTTGAGATCTCAGACTACAAAACATCTTCAATGAAAAAAATTATCTAGCACGTGAATATGCCTCTGAAAATACACAAGGATTACTAGAAGAACGTTAAGTAAAACAAGGTAATACCTCAGTGTCCATGAAGAGAGATTATGATTTTAAGCAGCTCTGTGATAATCCCAAGGTATAACCAACGGAGATTTCGTGAAGGATGTCTTAACTGGCATCCAGTTATCAAATATGTACGTCAACTCTTTGATACTTCTTTAATCAACGAAGGTGAATATTTAGAAGGAGAAATCTGAAGAAGTAAACATGCCTACGGCGGGACTCGAATGGGCAACCTTGTTCCCTTTCCTTAGGAGGATTTGCAGTAGTGTTTGCTTATTAATAACCTTTGAAGAATAAGTTAGCGTAAATTATTTATAAATAGCTTCTCGAGCTGAAAGCTTAGGAAGAAAGTACATGGATGAAATTACGTAAATTTGTCTTGCATCTATTCAAATCTCGATGTTATTGTAAATTTTCGTCATCAAATACTTAGGTGATGAATATTATGTTCTAACCAGATCTTTTGATGTTTGTAGGATTTTTAAATTATATACTTAACAAATAAAATATCAAGTAATCATGTCAAAACAACTTGACAAACTCACGGTCGATTACAGCAGATATTTTAGTAAAACATTACCTTTCCTTGGCATTATCACGAAGGTAAACGTACAGCAATGTTATGCCTTCAGTGCGTTGTTTTTCATGCTATACAAACGGCCTACTTCATGCTTCCACTCTTAACGCAATGTGACAATGGATCTCGTGCATTAGAACCTGTAGGGAAGTTTTTTTTTCCTTTTGCCCTCTGGGTGAAACAGTCAATGAAAAAAACTGTGCGAGATTTATGACCCAGAAAACGAACTCCTATAGTTTCCCATGAGATCCTAACATTTTGTCCCCACGTTAAAACCCTTCCGTTGTCATCGCAGATTCAAGGATAGCTTTTGTAACATCCCTTCATTTGGATGTTAAAGAGCGGATATGATAAACTCTGCAGGAGAAATATTAGCTCACGATGTAGCATGCAAGTGAATTTGTGATTTAATGGATGGAAATTTTTTGTATATTTACGTAAAAGAAGTGATTGAGATTTTCATCCAGGTGTTCATCAAGGTATTATCTTAGGTGATACACTTTTATGGTTTTCATCAGATGTTCCATCTTTCTCTAAGAGTTACTCAGTGACCTGGATTACTTATTATTGATCCATTATTCACCTTTAATAGGTCGTACGTACTCTAATGTTTTCATTGGTAGATTTGATGAGGTATCTAAGAAACGGATTGGTTCATCATTCTTTAAATTTTAAATAGATTATGAGAAATAGAAACGAAGCAAAAATTAAAATAATTTATGTTTATATATGAAAACGTTCTTATAGTAGGCATCAGAATTCATCGTTTAGAATTTTTCAAGGAATTATTTTTCGATTCAAAATTTAGATTTTCCTATCGTTTTTGGAGATCCTATATAAAATTGTGTTAATTTATGTTACATTTATTTTAAATTTTGGTAGTTCTAGATTCCAAATAGTTTCCTTACTCTCCATTACGTACTTCTTACCCATCATTAGTGGAAAGTGTTTAATAAATAAAGGAATAATCTTAGAGGACCAGTAATTCGAAACAAATAACTTTATTATGTAAGTCATACTATGTTCATTCCATTATTTGCCATAATGCATCGATTAAAGTAAACCCTTACAATAACACAAAGAATTTGATAAAATCTGGAACTTTTAGTACAATTTTATAGTCAATAAATCTAGTTCGTAAAGATATTTATGGTTCAATTTAATAATATAGAATATCAGTGGACATGCTTCATAGATCAATTCGTACAGTTGTATATGTTCCTTGGATTTTGACTCCTGTAATCCTTACGTACTTGTTCTACATATCTGCTCAGCCTCTCTGGCAACGTACCAGCTCCATCTCAAACCTCAACACGTTACCCCGGAGATGAGAAAAATATAAATCTCTGTATGAATAAAAAAATTCGTCCCGGAACCAACCCCTGTGCGATTCGCGAACGCAGCTTCCAATCAGAAAGTCACTTCAACTGAAGAAA
This sequence comes from Pantala flavescens, assembly GCA_020796165.1. NCBI lineage: Eukaryota > Metazoa > Arthropoda > Insecta > Odonata > Libellulidae > Pantala > Pantala flavescens. The sequence goes on along the minus strand of CM036881.1, from coordinate 15,123,330 downwards.
ATATTTACCGAACCAAGAAAAAGGATATGGAACCATAAAGAGGTATGAAGTCACCCTTAAACACCACGGCTTCGGAAGAGAGGGTTCGAAAACTTCGAAGGGAGGAAGCGTAAGTTCGGATGAAGCAACCCCTCGCACCAATTTTTATGGCTCACTAAATTCAGAGCGTTTCTTTAGATCGAAAACTTTTCCCCCAAATCTTTCGAACATCGATGATAGGTTTTTATGACCCTGCGGGATTTGGCGTGCTTCTCGAGTAATAGGATCGTTTCGCAATAAAATTGTCACTTTATGTTTTCGGATAATGGTTTACGGAATGACCTGCAGTTTTAGTACAAAGTTTTCGTTCACAGTGGTGTCGACACAGATAAAAAGTATGCGAGCTTGATACTATCTATAATCGGTATTAGAACTTTTCAAATAACCCTAGATGCCTGCGTATATTACTGCTTAAGGGCAAGGCACAATTAAAGTTTGCAATAGTAACTATTCCTCAGCTCTTCTACGAATTCTATATATTCTAGATATCGTATACCGAGAATTGGTATCAGTTCTGAACATGGAGGTTTTCTAACGGAAATTTCTTACACACAGGAACCGGTGAGATCAGTTGTTGAGTGAGGGAGTTCTTCCGCAGATCTTATGACTCTTTACTGAGGAATTTAAACTAAAAGCATGGGAGTGAATTCGTTCCACCGCACGTGGAGGAATTCTGAAATGTAAACAGTGGTTGAAGAGTCTTAACTCGATGACTTATTCATTGCAGTTTGGGTGGTGATTCATTAGTTGCTAAGTATATATTTGTATATCTTATCAACCGTTCATTTTGAAGGCATTTCTTGATTCCAAAACGTAACACATATCGGTTTAACTCTCTAGTAACTAGTAACGAAACATAAACTTAATCACTATCATTAGGTAACAGATCGTAACATTCAGAAAAGAAGAATTATAAAATTATATCGTTGCTTAGCTATCTTAAGTATCTGTATGTGCCTGAAGATGAGGCTAATCTATGCTATCCATTTTTTATATTTTTCTTTGGTTTAAATGTAGTAAAATATTGATTCTTGTGGAGTTCATGGTTTTCGTTTCTTAAGGATATTTAATTTGGCCAATGTTTATATTTAAATAGAGTAATTTTAATTCGACAACAGTAACTGAAGGTGCCATAGTGTTAATTTTTACTTTATTTTCTATATTATAATTTCTGTAGCTGTTATTTGTCGTCAGATTTACTTTAAAAAGACGGTATGAATGTTATGAATCTCATAAGACATTTATATATATTGAATGTACACTCAAAGTCTCACGCATCCTTAACTTCGTGCAAAAAATTCTTAACAATTCGGAAAATAATCATTAGGGTTTGCTAATTGTGCGAGGTATTGCATAAAATTTTAAAAAAAGAGTGAACTTACATAAATGTCTTGATGAGTAACTTTTTGTGTATTCATTCCGGTGAACATGATATAATATCTCGTATTAAATCAATCGAACGTTTCTTTTCGAAAATAATCATAATCGAACAATTAATTAACATAATACGAAAAGTTTTCTCTGCTTTTTCCAGCGGCATCCTCAACAGAATGAGATTTAATGGTCCGTGGAAACAGAATTTGCATTTTTACTCTCCGCACGCGCAACTTTCGGAAAATACGAGCGAATTTCGTTTAGCATTTCACATATTTCTCGAAACTTTTTAATATTTACGCGGCGAGAGATTTTGCTGAAAATTCGATTAAGGGAAAGCGGACGAACGCTCTCTCGGCCATTTAAAAAAAAAGAAGGACGTATTTATCACAGCGTCATGCGGACGGGGGCTCTGCATTTCCGTGATGGAATAGCGTCTGAAAATTGAATCATGAAACTGTGACGATGTGTTTACGATTTTGGGATTGGACAGGATATGACTATTCAGCGGTTTTATACTACGGAAGCAATTAATACTCAATCATCTTATTATACCAACTTTAATTTGCTGAATTAAAAATTTATATCTTTTAATAGCTAAACTGAATTGATTGAATTTTAAAATAACATAATCTCAATCCAGTTAATACGTAATAATCTCGATTTTATACAGTGATGTATTGCTGTATCATTTTCTGGTAGTTATATTGTTAATATTACAGTATTTCTTTCTTTATATTCTTGCAATTGGACTACAAAGTTTCATGTAGTAATAGGGGATAGGGAATTAAATAAATAAAATACCTTATTGATGCATACTTTAGTCAGGAAATAAGCCTACCGAAACCTGAAAAAGACGAATTTATTATTTAACTAGAACTAATAATTTAAATCTAATATTTTTGATCATTAATTTCTACTTTTTTACCAAGAAAGATGGAATTACATCATTCCTTGCGTTGCTTAATCACCTCATCCCAATCAAACCTTCCCATCCCTCTATAGTTCTTTCCTACAGCCGATGGAGGTGAGTAGGTATCAACCAACCTTCGCAGATATCCCCATAGAAACTCACACGCATACTTTATCGTGCCAATGCCCTCTGCCATCCACTTATTAGGGAATGACGCAGGTTTGGGCAAACGTCCCTGGCAGATGAATTTTTCATAAGTTGTTGACTCATAATTGGAATCTTCAGGGAGAGTGGAGGCCTGCGATATGTTTGAGTTACCCAGCTTTTTGGTATGAATCATGAGGGATACGTAAATTAGGATACTGATTGGATAGATTTTCTAGTGGTGGTTATCTAGTAATTAGAATGTTCTAACTACACTTGTAGATTCTAGTTCTGTATTGTGATTAGCGATTATTGAATCCAAATGGTACATGTGTTCATGATTACAAATGTACTTATATATCATCATCTCTTACCCTACATTAAACGAGTATTCATAGTAGATACAACTCTTCTACGAATTACTTTTCAGCTTTGAATTATCACTAATTTAGAGAGAATTAAATGTACAAGTTTCAACAGCGTGTCCATCAATCATTAATGGGTAAACGTTTTCCATGTCCAACGAAGCACAAAGCAAATTCCATTCATAATTAATACTTATTACCGATGCGGTACAAAGTGGATCAATTTTGACATCTTAATTGAATAGTCATCCCGACAAAATATTTTAGTTCCCAAGGATTGAATCTTGATAAGTCTAAGCTTACGTCTATATTACGTAAATACAGGTTGACAACCCGCATCCAACATAAAGAACTTATGGAGTTATAAAACATTCAAGGTCTCCTTGGAAATATGGAATTGTTATTCTGTCATTCCTCCCTGTTGATGACGAAAGAGAAAAAAAGAAATGACTGTCATTGGCTAAGAGATTAATCTGTCATTTTAATATCTCCAAATCTGGGTCGATGGCTCTAACACAGCGGTTGATTTGAGGACTTTCGCTTGAAATTTTGTCGATGCAGCCTTGAAATGCGTGAGGAAGTTACGTAAGATAATATGTGGGAAACGTTTTCCTTGGCACATAATTTGAAACCTGGGTTTTTAAATTTTGATGGATAGCTTTCTATAGGGTTTTATACATGTATTAGTATGCGATAGATTCAATACATTTACCTATTAAAGTGGAATATTTATTAATTATTTGTGCGATTATAAGACATTTTCTTTCCTTTTCTTTAATAACAATTTCGCTTTGAATTTGAAGTTTGAATCTATAATACAATATAATATAACGTAATATAATATAACGTATTATAATATGCTGTATTATAATGCAATAATTATATTCGTATTGTTTATTTAAACTCAGTCTTTCTATGGAAACTCAGAATGATGCCTCTCATTATTGTGTTGGTCCTGGTGAAAGTGCTTCTACGGCTGGGATCATTTCCCCTTTATTGACCCCGCCTGGTATCGAACCCGTAACTACTTTCACCTCCTTTCAAAAGCTCATCTCCCATAGCCTACATAAAATATTATCGTAGACCTCTGTAGATTGCATAGAGATTGCTTCAGAAAAATGGTTCTACTTCATATTTTTATAGGCTTTAGGAAATGGGAATATTTAAAGATACCGTGCTTTATTGGTAGATTGATGGATATAAATTTTAGATTTTGAAAAATTTAGGTTCAGGCCAATTTGCTTTTAAATAGAACCGCAAACTATAAAAGCTTATACTAACGTTTATATATATAGTCTACATAAATAGTAATGTATTTATAGTTGCGAGTCTATATGCTGTATATACAATTTTATTCCTTTGCGAATATATGAATTTAAGTATTAGAAAAAAATTGGATTTCTTACCGTAAAGGAATAATTGTATCGTTACCTAAAGGTCTATTTCATATGCAAAAATTCCAACCCTTTCTTTATATTTTATTCATTTCATTCTGAATGAAATTACTAAACTAATTCTCAAATAAACGTATGCATTTGAAAGTAATTCTAGATTCTGATTGCTATCAATGTAGATGTTTCGAAAAAGTCGTATCGTTTTATCGTGAATGAAAGGAAGGCGTACTCGTCGTTTCCGAAAGTGCATTCCGTGTGCAATCTCATGGTCTGATTGCTCGCAATTAGAATACTTTCTCTATGCCATTTACGTGGGGAAAGTAAAAATTCTCTATTCAAATTGTTCGTGACTCTAATTATGAGAGTATTATGGAGATTTTTTGTAACCTAGATTCATCCTATTGATTCCAGCCTATTTCCAGCAAAGTATTATTGGCTGCGCGTTTATGAGATTGTTCCGTAAATTAATGGAATGAAGTTGACGTTAAATTTGAACTGAGGGTATATTTAGAAAGGTACGGAATTCAACTCTTGTCAAAAAAGTTTCACGATATGTGATAATAATAAAAAAATGATATCACAAATATGCGTTTATAATTCATATTTCTGTATCATTTGTATCAAATAGAACTACGTTTATAGTACGAATTACTATCATGAATTAGATGGCCTTCCACGAAATCATGCTTGAACATCTTGAGTTTAGTATAATTATTTTATAATCAAAGATAATGGTAAATAATAAATAAATAAACAAATATGTATGTTAAACTCGTACATCTTTATTACTTCTTTAAAATAAAACTGTAGAAAATACGAAGTACTAATTTAATGCTTAATTATTTCAGATGAGTTTCCACATTATCAGATCTGGACATTTTTAGATTATATATCTTTTACGTAGAATTTTTAAAAATTTTAATGGTTTTTTCTTTCTTATTTTCATGGTTTTCGAATTAAATTTTATTCAGTTTATTTATGCATATTAAATCTTGTTATTTTATAATTACTCGAGTTCTTACTATCAAATGATTCACTTATAATTATTCGAATCGAAAAAATACGTAACAAAATTTAATCAAACGTAATATTATAAGGAACGACGTACTTCTGTGCGGTACAATAAAATTATATTGTTTCGCAACTGCCCTCTCTCGGTAAGTCCTCAAAGTACTGAGCGCAAAAAGATTAATCATTTAACTCCCCCTTTACGAAGGAGGAGAGTCACCCCAAAACAATGAGAGCTAATAGCTTTAATTCTCGATATTCGCTCAGGAAATTCCTTTGAAAGCAGTCGAAACAAAAGGAATTATCTCAAAGCTTCTTCGTTCCGAACAAAAGGTTTCGCCCAATATTTCGTGCGGTTAATTTCGATTTTCGACGTCCGAAGATTAGGAGTTCGTAATTATTACCTCTCCTGGCTAATTTCTCTACATCGCTATTACAGAAGGGATTACAGTTGGATTTGTACGATGTGGAAAAGACGTCGGATGTGACAGTTCAGTGCGCATTTTTTATTTCGTAAATTCGTCGTAAGAAGTTAAATTTTTGTTTACGGTAACCATGGAGAAGAAATGATGTTGTTTAGTTATTTATCTTCGATACAATGGCTTTTTTATTATATTTAGGGTTGAATTACTAAATACTCCTTTTTGGTACACTTAATTCGGTATTTTACCCATTTCATACATCGGGCATTTGTAGCTTTTAGGTACGATTAATTTGAGAAATTTACATGACGTTTATTTTCGCTTTACTTCCTCATTTTTTTCTTTTACCAAATTAAATAAACATCACTGGAAACTACGGATTTTTTTATCTTCGATATGCTAAAGTTTAGAAACTTAATTATATTCTAAATTTAAACTACTTTGAAAAACAAAATTTTTATGATATTAAAATTTACAAAAAATATTTTTGAAGTTTCAAATCTTTTCTCAAGTTTTAAATAGACTCTAAATACCAAATCTATATATCCTATCAATTTTATCGTTTGTTTTTTCATCTTTATGTAATTTATTGTATCCTATATCAACATTGGTATCTGATGCTTTAAGTCCCATGATTATATGAAATGTGCCCAGAAAAACGTACTAACTCTAATGGAACAAATTAATGCATTAATATCCTCTTCAGGAGGTAATTGGGGTCTGATCATTAGAGGATATTAAAAGCATATTCTTGGTAAAACCAAGAATAGTATAGGAATTCATATGTACTCTCAAACTGCTTAAATCCTCCTCCAGACAATCCATACACGTGTGCCGTGGGGATACTAATCTAAGCTGCCCTCAAACTAAACTGAGTATCTAACAATATTAATGATCATGTCTCATGTCAAGGCCAAACCTTCAGGAGGAAAAACATAGATTTTCTCTTCTATAAAAAATATTAAACGTTTCCTCACGGGAAATATTTCCATCATTTCTGACAACATATGTCACAATGATTATGATTTTGGCGCTTAAATACTTATCAGCCACGATTGGAAACGTAAGGCTATTACATAATAACAGAATCGTCGGTTTCCACAGCAACAGAAAGGTGCATTTCCCAATCTATCTTTGAGTTCCAATGTCTCCGTTCCGAGACTTGTATTATCTTTATATTGTTCTATAGCATCAATTGAAGTCCCTTTAAGATCAGCTATAAGATTTATAATGGGTAACTTTACTTAGTTGCGGATAGTTGAACGAAACTCTGCTGTGTGTACGTCCAGGAAGCGACTGTTCCGAACCGCGACAAGCAACTTTCTAATTTCGAACGCCATATCCCTTTCTCGTGAGATAGCTTTAGTATAGTTCGTCGACCCGAAAACAAACAACGAGCACCAATGCTCGTCTTTCACCATCTTCGCAGACGTCAATTAAGGCCGATTTTTTTTTAATCCCCTGCTTGGATAGTTGCAGGGCAATTACGAGGCTAGTTCGCGAACCGGTCGGCTATCGAACAAGTTTGTCCGTACTTCGGTTCCAATTATCCGGAGCGGGTGTGATTTCTTCACAATGATTACACTCCGACTGTTGGCAGGGCATGCAATTGATGCGTGGAGAGAGGAAAAATAATTGTTTTCATACTGGAAGAAAATATTTCAGATCGATGTTTCACACCACTGCTAGGTTGACCGTTCAGTACGTAGAAAGACCCTAGATATGTTTGTTAAGAGAGAGTTTGATGATACATGCGTTACTATGGAAGATTTTTACGTTTTTCCTTGGAAACCATGGTTGTATGCTAAAGAAATTTGACGATCATGCTGTATTTATTTATTTCATTCGAATTTTTCATCACAGAAATGAGAAATGTAGCTTCTTATTTATCTGCTTATTCTTTACGTACCTTTTTCAATGATTTTGTAATCTTGAAGGAAACTTATTGGATATTTCTCATACATTTTAGGAGCTTTTAAGTTAACCTTTTTTCGACAGAAATTAGCTAACTCATCAATGGAAGGGAATTTACTTTCGTTTTTTGGCATGTTTGAATAACCTAATTTCAGCAAATGTAGTGTCTTTCATTTCCTTCTCTTTTCATGTAAGTGTTGTGGTTTGTTTTCAATGATTACTTAATTACTTTCCATTTTCATGATTACGAAAGTACTTTATATTCTGGTGATTATATATTACTCTGATTTATATGTATATTATTATACGAAAAGCCACTTGTACCTTTACTGTAATGTATAGCTGTAATGAATTGATTTCGTAAGTATAAGTAAGATGTTCCATCGTAAGATTAATTGATTTTAACCCTTTGCTAAAGAATGATTTCATAAATCTTTCTGGTTTGTGCGTAAAAATTTCAAAAACTTTCATTTTCCATTATCATCTTAAAACATCTTTCGAAAACTGGAAAAAGTGCAGTGGCATTAATTGCTTAACGTTGCCGAGTTTCTTCATTATCTCAGTGAGTCATCCACGGGTTTCATTCACTCTCTCCATCTTCTAGTTTCAAAAGGATGCTAAATCGCATCAAAAGACCATCGTCAGCTGTCCTTTCATCTTGGTAAAGCACTCTCAAAAAACCAAGTCTTGTCAACACCATTGTGTGCTTTACCTTTGCACCGTGCATAGATACTCTCGCGTGGTTTTTAACACTCTTTGACAAAATGGTTCTTCAAAGGAAAAGCGGTGTAGAGTACGTGAAATGAAAAAACCACGCCAGAGGCCGTCGTCTCTGGAATTGGTTTTCCTTTCCCCCGCTGTCGATGGCCTGCTGAAGAGCACCCGGAGGACATAGGTGTCAGCACCATCGGGAGGCCCTCGACCATCGGCTTTTGTTTTCACTCCTCGAGGGCGCATTCGTCCGAAAGACATTGCGCAAATTCGCACGGTCCAAGAGCCGCGACAAAATGCCCCGTCTTCGTATGATTTTTTTCGCTTTATTTGGAAAGGCGACTACCTCTGGAAACGGAGCTTTACCTCCCGAAACGGGTTCGCAAACGGAGCGTTGAGAGATTTGATGGTGTAACGCGTTTTTACTGGAGCTTTTACTGGAGAGCCATTCGAAGGGGTTTTTTTCCTTCCAGTATCCACGCTCGTTACTCAAAAGAGGTTTTGCGCTGACTGTGGGAACCGTTGTTAGGCAACGAAAGAAAATGCGCCGGAGTATTTTTGGTTTTCTTTTTGACTCCATTTGGTAGAGTGATTTTCTTTACGGGTTGTGAATGCGTTTTGTGGATGGAAGAAAATGTGCACGCGATCTCTCCGGTTCTATTTGTTTTGTAAGAGAACGGTGCCTTAGTCTTTATTGTCGTCCTTATATTGATTGTGAAGACGTATTCAATATAGTTCATGCGTAAAGTACTTTTATCTCTTGTAATTATACTCGTTAGTATCACAACAAATACGATTAAATATCTGTTCTCAGTGGTTGAAGGTTTAACGAATTGTCTAAGCCTCTAATTAAATTAGTTACTCTAAAGTCTCTGGTTCGAGTCCTGGATATTTTTGATTATATGAATTGACTATAGAAAATGATTTCAAGTGTTCATTAGTCGTGAAGTTCGTTGGTGTGATTGTTTACTATAAATCGTGGTTGGCCTATTTGCTGATTGTTGACGAAATATGAAATAAACAAAGTAATTATGTGTTTCCTGCTATAATTTCCTATTAATCTATTACTGATTGCTTTATTTTATTTTAATTTAAAACTTTTTAGATTGTAATTTAAAATTAAAGGTTATCATAAGGTTTATGACGCTCGTTACAGCTAAATTTCCGCGAAACTTAATCACCCTCCTTCAAAAAAAGAACTTTCTTTTAAGTAATGCTACTCTCTTCAGAGGTGGGTGTCTTCCAGATTGACTCACATCACAGGGATAAAACTGGTCGTACGTAAATCCTGCGAGAGTAGATGAAATCGCAGTGCTGGAGGAAGTGTCTACGGCTTTAAAGGGAGAAACAGTTTTTATTCCGCGACTGGATGGAGAGAGAGAAAATAAGAGAGAATTCTCGAGAAAGGAGGATCTTCTTTGAAGAGCCTCGAGTGATACAGCTCTTGAAGGACTCAGCACCTTCTCAGCATCAGTTGAGAACGTACCACATCCTTACCTCCATTTCCAACGCCTTCCCCCCTCCGTCCACTCTCCGTTGATTGTTACATCGTCCATTCTTGTTCCTAATTAAATCCTTTCTACAATGAAGAATCGATAAAGGTTGCACCTCATTGGCTGAGATTATATGCTACGACCCGCAGCTCAAATTTAATATTATATTTAGTTTCTAGCAATTATCCGCTAGTAAGATGTCTCTTTGTATGTCAATCGGTTTGTAAGATTACTTATATTTTTTTGGGCATGTTTTTTTGTTTTAGAATTTTGCTGAGTTTTCCTCAAATGTTTTACGTATTTTTCAAATATTATTCCTGTTGCTTATTGGATTGATTCTATGTTCAAATATTGTTACGTTTATGTATATACAAATAACTATACACGCGGGTAAATATTTCAGCTCATTTTCATTCTTTTCAATTACGTAACAGCAAAATTTTTACGATGTATATTCATGTTTTCTTTCGTCAAATCCGTATTCTAATTTATTCGTATTTGTTGGTTATCCAACAGTAATGCAAGAGAACTATATTTCCTGTTTTTGTTTTCCCTATGATTATTATTGGTAATATAAACTCTCAGATTTTGTCAATTATTATGCAAGGATAATAGATATTCTCGTCTTAGTCTTCTTTCAGGTTAGAGCTTTAATTTGATTGTTGGTCATAATTGTTAATCTTAAAGAAATATTTTTTCTTCATTATAAATCAATTAATCATCAATTTAAATGATAAATTTTAAGTTAAATATTTTCGGCGATCGATTTTTGTTTTGGTATAGAATAGGATTTTTCTTGGCGATTTTTAAACGTAGGTATACATTATAATATATAAATATTAGATAGGAGAAACTCATTCTCTAAAAACTTATATGTCCTTGTTAGAATTTTTCTTTTTGAATGTTTTTTGTTAGATGGTAATTAACTCCAAACTCACTCACTTTTAATAAGTAATAAGCGGAAACTTTGACAGTCCCAGAATCCAAATTTCAGGGATTCTGAAGAGAAAAATTTAGGAAAAAAATTCGATTAAGTTGTGTTTGAATGGAATTATTTCCTGCTCTTTCGGGGATTTAAGTGTTCCCTTAATAATCATCGGAGTTTCCATCTTTCCTCTAAAACTTTTAAATACATTTGTTTGCTTAAAAAATAACCCTCACCTAACATCTCACAGTTTGGAACTTTCGAATTAAATATGCTCAATAATTAAATTAAGCTTCAAATTAGCTATTCAGGGACTCGATTGTTGAGCTCAGTTTATCTTGATCACACTCCGAACTAATTGTTTCCCTTTATATTCGGTTTACATTGTTGATGAGAGTTCCGGTGGCTTATTGTTTCTGAATTAACCCGATTCAAAATGCGTAAATAATGGATCTATGATTAGAGATACGATTGCTTAATTTTGAAAGATTGAAATATAAAAAGCATTAACAATATGAAATAATTAATTATAATTAATAATTGACGTAAAAATCAAGGAAATATAGTGAAATATTATACCAATAAATTATAGATAAGAATTTTATTGCTGATACCATTTCAATATTAATGATAATATTATTAAAAATTGTTCAAATTGTAAAATTAACCTTTCTTAGAAGTTTCCTTTGATTTCTCATATAATTTGTTTTGCTTATTAATGACGTAGATTACTATATACGTAGCGATCTAATCTTAAAGTACAGTTTTCAGAAAATTACGCATTTCTTTCCAATCAATCTTCCTTCAACGTCTCGTAGCACAATTAAGTTCCAGAGTGTCTCGAAACCTTTCAAACGATCCGCCTTTTTCAAAAGAATCAGCGCAGAACTCATAAAAGGTAATTTAACTTCGTCGTCGTGCTTGGAAAGTTGCAAAACTCGCTTTAGCGTTATGCTAAATTAGTCGCTCCTTGAAATTTTTCTTAATGAAAGCACCGACTCTCGTCACATGACCGTAATATAAATAGAAGATTACCTCAAGAACCGGAATGGTTTTACAACGCGATCGTCATTCCAGTTGATAACTTTCACTCGGTGATATGGCGATATTCTAATATCTGGAACATTACGAGCAAATTGAGTACGGTGATAAAAAAAGTACTTAAATGTGCAAACTAGTCCAAAATATTAATCGATTATCGAATGTGGGATTGCGGGAATATATTTTGAATTGAACTGTCGAATGATATTATACACGAGATTTTATTTAAAAAATAACATCATAAGAAAAATCAACTAACAAGCTAATACTTAATGATAAGTTTAATAGCTAATATAGTCTTATCGTGTCTTATGATATGACAGATAATGATTAAAATATCTATGCAATATGGTAACCAAAATATTCCATCTGTAAGGTTTAATTTCTCCCAAACCAACTCTTTAATCACTTCCCCGAATTACGCACGATATCAATTCGTTCGAAATGTACGCAGTTAAACGGAGAATTTTTTCCTCGCATTGTGTGTCGAAAAACAACTTAATAATACCCGACAGAATTAATTAAAGCTTTTTCCACAACGCTCTGTTTTTTTTTTAATTCCCCCGGCACATTCACTTCATCTGGGCTGAAGAGTGCTTCAGACGAGACCAGAGGACAGCTGCCTGTTGAACACGACCCTTGGCACTTCAGAGAAATGAGTGGAGAGCGAACGTACCATATAAATTGCGAGAGAAATGGATAAAATGTTTTAGGGGATGAAAATAAATCCTGAACGAATTCCACGTGCTGAAGTGATGGCGTTTGTTTCGGCCGTGATGTTTTGATCAATCCGCGATATTTTGTGTGTGAAAGGATGGCAACCAGTATGTCGTGAAACCAGTATGACGTATGTGACGGAAGGATGGAATTTGAACTTTTTAAAATTCGCGCCATTTTTGTTGATATATTTGTTTACGTATCCATTAGTTCGTTTATCAATACCCCTTAGCAACACCTCATGGTTGACATACCTTGGGCTGTTATGTTGTGGCTGTTGTTTAACCATGTCTTGGCCAGGAAAAACTACATATAAATAATCATAAATTCCTTTTTTAAATAAATATATATGTGAATGATATAAGACTCTTCTCATGAACTGTTCTTTCAATTATAACCGTCTGTCCTATAATATCGTGAAAAATATGAAAGAATCCGTATAAAGTCGTAATTTAAAAGTAAATATTGATGAAGAAGCTAGACTATACAATTATTTATATAACTGTTGAATGTTAACCTGAATCAGTAACTTAACTGATAAAAATTGTGGAGGTTATATAAGCTGTTACGTCTGCAATTAGAATCAATAACAATAACTTCAGCTATTCAATTCTTGTCTAGAAAAATTTTCAATTTGTCTTTTATGGCATGAATAAGTCTATCTGTAACTGTAGTAAGTTTGGGTATCGTTTTATTTAGTACTAAAATCACACGTAGTTTATACATAGTATTCTTTAAATGATACAGCTATATAATTCGTTACGCATCATTGTTATAATCTGAACTGATCAAAGTCTCCGACCCATACTTCATCGCAGCTACTCTACACATTGTAGTCAACATCTTCTCGACTCACGATGTAATATATTCGAGAGCATCGAACGCAATTAAAATGGGACATACTCTTGATGTCATCCTTTAGACGCATCGGTGTACACGGGAAAGTTTTTTTTCAGACTCGTTTGCGAATCGGTGCAGATTTTCCGCGAATCTAGAGCAAAGAAGAGAGAATCCGTAGTTTTTTTTTCGAGCGCTTTTGGCATCGCTGTCCCTATTTCGAGAAGACCGGATCTTTCTGCTCCATGAAGTTACATTCTGAATCCATTCTGCGAAGAGTCGCTTTATATTCCCAGCTGAAGTAAGCTTTTTTCCACTTTCAAATCGACGAATAGCGTTTTTACGAACTTGAAATTAAAGACGTTATTAAAAGAGGTGAAATTGAGAGTTTTATTCTTTAAATAACTAAAAATTAAATTAAAATGTGCAAAATATCACTTTCTGGATTCATTCAGGCGAAATATAATCGTGTATTCATCTTTTTACGTAAATTATTCGCAATGCCATCTCAAGTGGGCAATGTTCAAAATGAAAGCTTTTGGAACTTTATTTATTATATATAATATTTACAATATTTAATTGTTCATAACCAAAATCTGATTTATTGTCACTCATTTTTTTCATCCTCTTAACTCATAATTGATTATTTTCTGAGTTCTGCGTATAAACTATACTATTCCCAAAGTATTGGCAAGTTTTAAGTTTACTCTGATTGATACTCTTTATGATATCTTAAAAGAAATTTTAACTATCTTAAGACTTACTGTTTCCTACTTTATATGATAATAATCCAAATATATATTTTATATCTATATTTCTTGTTACAAGTAGAAATTTCGAAATTGGACGATTTTTCTATTACTCCTCACAATATATACAATACAATAATTATTATAGCCATAGTGAGATTGATTGCACTTGTCTTAAAGTCTTCACACACTAACTCAAAAATACAAAAGATGTAATGAAAGCTAATTATGTTTATAATGATTTGAAATGCAAAATTTATTTTAAGGAACAATGAAACTTAATTCGTATTTTAATATTTTCTAGATAAAACGTAAAACGGTATTATCCGACATTGAAATTTATTTTCGTTTATACACAAGTAGATATCCCGCACATTAAAATTAAGTCTTATGAGTATAACCCTATATATAGACTACAAACTATACAGCACGAAAAAGTATTGCAACCTCATTTCTCGGAAAGTGATTCACGTAATACGAAAGGGAATCCCGAAAAAAGTGAAGGTGTGGATCGAACGACGGATTTCTGAGTTAAAACCAGAGATTGTTACGCAATTTCTCGAACACTCATTCATAGATTGTGTCGTCACCAACTTACGAAATATATTATAATGCTGTCATTGAATTCACTTGAAATTAAATTTCGGTTAAATCGCGGTAGGATAGAAGGCAGCCTGTCCTGGAACCACTTTCTTAAGAACTAGGCCTTTGATCGGTATTTCTGAGAATCGTCTTTCAATCGGTGATGTAGAATATACTCTCCACCCGAAGATTGACCCTTAGCATGTTCCTTTGTTCCTAAGACAGATTTGTCCATTCTCTTTAAGGTACAAAGTAAGGTTGTAAAGCTACTTTGGAATACTACGTAAAACTTCCAAAATACAAATAGATTGATAGTGATAACACATATTTTATTATTAGTTTCTCCATTTATTCTGCAACAATGTCAATTTCAAGAGCCAACAATTAAATGTAACGCAATGAAACTGTAACCGACTTTTCTATTCGTTACATTATTGATCTGAGCATTGTTACGATATTGAACGACCCAACAAGTCGTATAGCTTCTCATTTCTTTTCTACGACTTGAACATAAAACAATTACAATTCCGTACAAGCTTTTACGGCCCTAACTTTCACACGGAACTGCATCGTATTATGGAATCTGGAACACTAGCTGATCTGCATACGCGATTCAGGCTCTTTGAATCCAATCCCATACAGTCCTCGCTGTTCTTCTCCTATGGAAATGCAATTTCATCCATGATTTTCTGATTAAAAATAGCTTATATCATTACGATGATGATAATGAAAAAGAGATATTCACTAGCAGTATAAAATGACAATACTGATAAAAGTTAATTAGATAGGAAATGACAGAGGATTTAACCCCAGAATTATACTCGAGTTTTATAGAAAAAAGACTGAATTACGTCTGAGCAAAAATATTTTCCGGATAGAAATATTCGTTTGTATAGGAACGTTAATTTATCCCTAAACCCGAATTTAGAGCAGAAAATTCTGCTCACCAGAAATACGGAAGAGGTTTTCTCATGTAATTATTCTTTTACTACGTATATGACGAACAGTTTTCATTTATATATTTAGCCTCTATTTACACGTATAAGTACGCGACTTACGCTATAAGGAACAATGGTTTTTACGCGCCACATGCGACCGGAAGCACGGCTCTCGTTTCGCTGTCGGACAGCACCTAATGCCACTCACAGAGCCCATACATCTGCTGGATGCGTCATCCAAGGTTATCACAGTTAAGTTCTCTGGAAGCGGGAAATAAGGGCGTAATATCATCCGGAAGGCAGAAATCAGTTACAGTCATTTAAACTCCACGTGTAACTCGAGATTCGTATCTCGCGCTGGACAATGTTGCACCGAACTATGAAAGTTTTGCTATAAGGGTATATGGATGGGACGTAGAAGCTTTATCATTGGTTTGTATTAAGCATGGAGGTTATTTAACCATTGTAAAAAAGCGTATATATGTAAATTTACCCTCTGAAAGAATTTCTGGCAATGAAGGTCTTTAAGTTTTTCTTCTAGTTTGATCTAACAGTAGCCAGGTATTCCTAGACCTTAAACAGGAAGCAGCGTAATGAAAACAGATATAATTTATATACTAATGTCTCGCTTTCCTTCTTCCAGGTGGCCATGAGCATCATCATCATCATGAAGAGGAAGGCTCAGACCATGATCACGACGAATTTCACTCACACCTGACAGACGCAGTGACAACGACGGTGAAAGGAGTCACGGAGGCCGTCCTGCACGCGACCGTCGGTACCCACAACCACCCTCACGAGCATAGATAGAAAGTAACGACAACTCTGCACCAGGGCCTTGGCACGCACAATTTGGCAAACAGTTTCATCCATTGTTGAAATTTGGCGCCATCACCAGAAATTGGACCCGCCAAAGAATTCTATGAACAATGGAGAATGTGATAAACGGTGTGTTCCGACCGATGTAACGAAGAAATGAAGAGGAAGACCCTGTTATTTGTTTTAGACACTTGTAAGAAACATGTTTCCTTTTTGTGATGGGTCATTATGTCAAGTTGACCGATGATTTATATATATACCATGACGGATGGATACGTCGTCCGAGGACTGTCTTCCGAGGATGTGCTACTAGATCCTTTGTAATAAATTTATGAGAAGTTAACAAGTTTTATTCAGTCTTCCCGAACGAGGAATGACTTAATTATCGAGACATTAGTTTGAACACACACATTCCGTAACTGCCTCTCAAGATTTTTTTTTTTAAACGTACGTCGCCGGTTAGAGCGACTCGTGTTCACTGATTAACTAAGCAGGAGAACATTCGAATTTTTGGACACAAAAACAATAAAGCGTTTGTTACGTTAACCGAACTGTAAAGTACTTAGAGAAGTAGCTTTTGGAACCTTGCCGCCGGTTTGATCGAATTCCTTTTCCTGAAAAACAGGCAACTTCGTTAGGAGAGATTTTTTGATGGCTGCACAATTAAAAAATTATCTAATAAGAATAGAGAATATATATATATATATATTATGAATTTAGTGATGAGAGTTATACATATATTGAATCACGAAAGTGGTTTTGTAAATATAACTGGAGAGAACGGGATATTTTCATCCCGGTAATCCTGAATGCGATAATTCTAACTTAATTTATGCTCATGGATCGAGAAGATGATCTGTCAACTTGAAAGTTGCTGATGATTTCTCGATGAAAAAACTTAACTGCTTAAAATTTTGACTTTCCATAGAGAAAAGAGAAGTATAACTATAAGTAGTGAAGATAATTAAAACCCCTGGGGATAACCTGTTTTTTCCCAGAAGAATAGCAAGTGTGATAACTCCTTTTAACTATTCTCATCTATTTTTCTCTAAGAATTGCAGTCTATACCAGTATAGTAAATCGATAGCGGAAGAAAGATACTTATTCAGCTACTTTACCAAATTCAATAAATCAGTGTTTAATAAACTTGAGATAAACAGTTTCAACTTTGGGGAATCATTCCAAAGATGAATGTTCCTTTGTCATTCGATGTCACTAAAGTAGAGAGGGGCTTGTCGGTTCAATCCAGCAGGTCTTGTAGTACTAACAACAAAGTTTCTCTTTGTATGAAAATTTTTTATATTTATAATTAAAAATCTCTTGATGATTCATTAGTTCCATGCTAAAATGGTGTCAAACATTTCAAATTTGAATAAACCATTCGCCGATTGGCCAATCAAACTTTTACTATAGGACCAAAAAAATTGATGTGATATTTTTTTGATTGTATATGTTCTCTGTACCCACTAAGTGGAGTATTTTATTAAATAATTATCATGTAACTTGATATCTGAAAGAAAATACATTGTCTTTGAGCTTTGAATATTTTTTTACTCCCTTCACTTACAAGGTTCGAGAAATTATGAAATTATTCATCATAACAATGTTGAAGATTCTGGAATATTTTTTCTGATTCTTGATTCACAAAAATGGTGATAAAAATTCAAAATATCATTAATTATATTTTAATTTTATGAATTAATATCATTAATATCATACTTATCATTAATGATATTTTGAATTTATTCATAAAATTGATCAGAAAGATCAGTTGGATAAATTATACAAGTTTATGAATTAAATAATTATTTCAGAAATTATAAAATTGATTTTTGCAAGAACTCTTTCTTGTCATTGTAGTAAAATTTGGCAACAATTCATTTGAAAACTATTGAAAATTCATATATTTTAAACATATAGGTGTTAAAATAAAATTGTGAACTTTATACCCTTTACTATAAATAGTATCATTATTAAAATATAAGAAATTATTTTCTGATGTCTGATATTTAGAACTTAAGTAAAAGAATAGAATGAATATGTGATGAACTTTCTCATTGTGTTCTTCAAATTAACATAGAGATTAACTATTGGCTACATAATGTATACTTTATTTTACGTAATTTATAAATCGCATGAATACGTCAATCAACATTCCTCACCAGTTCAAACTCCAACAAGAAGTTATATAATACAATGTATGTGAAATGGAAACAACAAGATATTAAATAAATTGGCAATTATTTTGAATAAAAAGTAAATAAGTAGATGTAACTGATCTAATAAAATATACACAATCCTACACAACTTTGGAATAGGTAAATATGTAGATAAAGCTGTAAATAGTTTTTTACTGTTAGCTACATGATATGTTTCAATGATCACACATAAATAATATATGGTAATAATATACTACTTTGTTGATTGATTGTGATAAATGATCACCTACCAACTTAAATGGTAGTAAATGCAGACTATAGTACAATTAATAATATAAAATTATTTCACTATAAAATTAGAAGTAACTGATATTGAATATGAATATTATTAAACATAGTAAAATAACTGATCTTCAGTATAATTATTGGTGGATAATTCGGTTTACACTCGGCAAATCAAAGGTTACGTATAACAGAGATAGGTATCAACTGTATATAAATTAATCCCTTGCTACAAGTTAGAGTTATTTTTAATTATATTAAACTTGCTTTAGAATTCTACGATTAAAGCGAACGGCGGGAACAAGGATAACTACTGGGGCTGGGAAACTCTCTTAAAGACCACTGTGGCGCTGTCGCTCGTCCGCGATTTTTGCGCCACCAATGCCAAACTATCTAGAGTCTTTCTGAAGAGAGCAGTTGGTTTACAAGATGGCCGAAACTGCTGTCGATACAAAGAATTGCTCTGCCGATAAAGTCGAAATGGTATCAATTAAGCAGGAGAAAACATCCGATAGTCCTAATCCGGACACGAAAACAACTGCCGATAATGAAGATGTTGAATCTGTGGAAGAACAACCTCTAGATATCGGCGAGCATTATTTAGTGCGACGCTCGGACGGCTCCTGGCGTAAGACATTGTTTGAGTTCACGTTTATTTTTATTTTACGGGATAATTTAATCTAAATAAATTATTTTATCTCTATAGATCCGGCAGAAATAATTCAAACCCGTTACAATGACCAAGAGAGTCATTTTGAGTACTATGTGCATTATGAGGGTTACAACAGACGTTTGGATGAATGGGTGGCGCGAGATCGGTAAGTTAAACTCAAACCGGCGTGTCCTAGTTATTTCTGATAGTAACTCTTTCAAGTTATGCGCTATCAATATTTTCTTTGGAAAATCTGTTTAATTGAGAAATCTAGACTTTTCGATCTAAAATACACCAGTTAATTGTTAATGACGCAATAATGTTTACACTAGATTTCTCAGCATCAACAATGGTGTAAAGTATCAATGTGATCATTATTTAATATATTATAATATATTTTTGCTAATATTTTTATCATTCTTTCCCAATATTATTTATTATTCGTATTTTTGTTTCAGGATAATGAATTCCAGATTTGAAATGTCGGATCAACAGAGAAAGAATGAGATAAAACCAGCAGGTGATCTTCTCTCTGATCAGTCTGACAGAAAAATAACTCGTAATCAGAAAAGGAGGCATGATGAAATCAACCATATACAAAAGGTAATAATGCTATGAATGTTATCGTTTTAACTTAGAATTCTCAGCATTATCTGTGACATCCTATTATAACGGTATGCCTCACTAGGAGTGATAAGATTAATTAAATATGCGATATTTTTTGCGGTATTTATGTACCTATCAGAATATGATAGCGATAATAAGATATTATTTAGATATCTTATGTCAATTTCTTCATTTAGACGTATGCTGAGATGGATCCCACTACAGCTGCTCTGGAGAAAGAACATGAAGCCATTACCAAAGTCAAATACATCGACAGAGTGCAGATTGGAAGATACGAAATCGACACCTGGTATTTCAGTCCTTATCCTGATGAGTATGGGAAACAGCCAAAGTTATGGATCTGTGAATTCTGTTTGAAATACATGCGTTTGGAGAAAACTTACCGATACCACATGGTAAGGAGCTAATGTGGCCTACGGTTGTGTTTCTTTCGTTTAGTTTTTACTTAATCGTCAAATTATCCTAATCAATTGAACTAATTGTGTAGTGCTGCTAAAATTTGGTGCGTC
Source organism: Pantala flavescens (assembly GCA_020796165.1). Classification (NCBI taxonomy): domain Eukaryota; kingdom Metazoa; phylum Arthropoda; class Insecta; order Odonata; family Libellulidae; genus Pantala; species Pantala flavescens. Next base: position 15,102,716 of record CM036881.1, on the reverse strand, counting down.
TGATGTGCTACTAATATGTTCACTTAAAAAATTGGTGAGGAAGAATGAAGATGAATAGTGCATATTCGCGAAAGGTTATTATATATTTTTTTAATGAATGTGCTCCGATTTGCTGTTTCTCAATTATATTATTCATTTAGAATTGTTCAATTGGAGTTCGTTTGCCTATGAGCTAGCCCAAGAGTGGAAATTGAGATTGAAATGTGCTTGAATGGAAACTGAAAGGGATTTTGCTAGAATTATTTGACGGTTTTAGCCACAATAGTACTACCTAAGTTTGCTCACAAATGTATCAAAGGAATTGTGCAGTTTCTTATACTGTTAAAAGTTCAACTTTTATGTCACTCCTTTTGTTCAGATCCCTGCCTGAAAAAATGTCATGCAAACTGAAAGTAAGTTCGTAGCTTTTCTTTGATTGCTTTTCTACAAGGTATAGAATAATAGGAAACAGTGTTATTAAGCAGCCAACAGCAGTACATATTATAGTGAAATTGAGATTAAGATAGGTCATTTGAAGTGGTATGGTATGATGCAACCATTCTTCTTGTCCATCACAACATCTACTTGTTGAAAATTTTTAGGAGTGTACCTGTGCTTTATGATTTCGTGTGAACAAAGGAGTCTAATCTCCTTGTTTTCTTTTCAGAGTGAATGTACATGGAGACATCCCCCTGGGAAGGAAATTTACAGGGTTGGAACTCTTTCTGTTTATGAAGTTGATGGGAAAGATCATAAAATATACTGCCAGAACCTTTGCCTCTTGGCAAAGTTATTTCTTGACCACAAAACTCTATATTTTGATGTTGAACCATTTTTATTTTACATCCTCTGTGAAGTGGATAAATACGGATATCACATAGTAGGATATTTCTCAAAAGTAAGTGAAAGCATCTCTATTCCCATTAAAGTAATTAATGTATGAGGCTCTAAATATTTACCAGTTTCAAGATGGGTATATTGTTTTACTTGTATTGAATAAGATATATTTAAATATTAGAAAGTTATATTTATGAGATAAGTCTGTTTTCCTACCTACTTTCTCAAATTATTATTACTACTATAATTCATTACTCTAATTTTGTTCTTGGATAGTTAATCAGCTGAAATCAAATTTCTCACTTCTTAGAGGACATAAATGTATTCATCTTGAAAACAGAAATTAGTACAAACAGATCATAAAAGAGATAATATTATAACCTAATGTAGAATGGCACAAAAGCAAATCTTATTCATCATATCATCAATTGATAGTATTCTTGTTATAAATGTACAAGAATTTATGTGTACATTATTCAGAATGCTAATAAATTCATCCATATTTCAGGAAAAAGAATCGCCAGATGGGAACAATGTGGCTTGTATTCTTACATTACCGCCTTACCAAAGACAGGGTTATGGAAAGCTTCTTATAGCCTTTAGCTATGAGTTATCAAAGAGAGAGAGTGCAGTTGGCAGTCCAGAAAAACCATTATCTGATCTAGGAAAGTTAAGCTATCGCTCATACTGGTCTTGGGTTCTTCTAGAAATACTGAGGGACTTCAGAGGAACTGTTTCCATCAAAGATTTGAGGTGAATAATTAACTAGTCCAAATATTACTGTAAATTAGTATTACAGATCCTTTTTATTCAATAATTAAGAAAATAATCCTATTAATGCATTCACTTTTTGATTATTTTGAGAACTAGTCGTTAATTTTTGTATTACTTTTTTTTGTTACAGTCAGATGACAAGCATCACACAAACTGACATCATCTCTACGCTTCAGTCTATGAATATGGTGAAATACTGGAAAGGACAACATGTAATATGCGTAACGCCAAAACTTGTGGAGGAACACATTCGCTCGTCACACTTTAAAAGACCCCGGCTCACCGTTGATGCTGACCAGCTGAATTGGACTCCCCCTAGAAAAACACAAGGCAAAACAGGGAAGAAGTAGATGGCCCTATTTCAGCAATTCAATTGCTTTGATGTTTTCCAATATAAATGGTAGTGGGGTACACTGCCATTACTGCATGCTTCTTTGCGTGCATTTTGGTAACAGATTCACAGAATCTCAGTTGCGGTTAATCTCATTCCAACAATAGCTATGAATTGAGATTTTAAAACATGAAGAAGTAAGAATAACTTATTGTATCAAACGGTAGGTGTTTGTTAAGGTGAGATTGATTCCTGCCTTACTTGATGGGAAGCCGTAGAGAAATAAAATAATTGTATAGATTCCACCAACAAGCACAAAGTGGAACTATCTAATAATTATCTGAAATGTTCAACATTTAAGATAATCAATAATACAGAATTCTTTATTTATAATTTTCTCTCTAACTCGGGCCTATGTTGTCAGAACCTGATTCAATTTCTGATGAACTTAGTTATACTTCCTAATAAACACAGCTCATGATTTTCCAGAACATCGATTTGAAATAATATCATACATATCTAAGTATGTACTGTACAAAAGACAAAACATCTTTGTTATGAAAGGAGCTAAACAGGGTGATGGACAGCTTATTCAGCTGAGAAGTAGTGACCTTAACTTCGTTTCTACCATGACTTTTGTAAATGGAATTATAATGTGCAATATCCGTTCAGACTTGTCAACTTACAAATAATATTTTTCCAAGTCTCAGAAATGTTATTTCAAGAACCAATACTTTCCAACATGAAATAAAGGCTAAATAAAATTAAAATGTCTGCCTTATTATTTGGGCTGTTATTCTTGTGGTAAGACCATCTCTTGGTATCAATTTTAATAACAATCACTACATCCTATCCCTCACCTGGAAACCCATAATCAGTTAAAATTGAATGGCATGAATTATAATAACGAGACAGTTCATTAACTACATTTTTTGTACTTTATCCTAATTTCCTTCCCTTCTACCAATTTAAATCCATATCTTTCTTAACAGTTCCTATGATAGTATTTTTCAAAGGGAACAGTATGATTAACCAGATTGCCATAGCTAAGAATATTTAATAAATATTATACATGGAACCTAATGAAAGAATATATGATAAGGGAGAAGCATTGCTCAACACAAATTAAAAACACACTAAAAACCTGGGGTTTACAAATTGTAGTGCAACAGGAGAGGTGTAATCTTCTGGAAATGTCACTCAACCCACTGATAAGAACTGAAGAACACCAGCTGATAGTCTTAAAAGGTTTCCACAAATATTATCAAATAAAAAGTTTTTGAAAAACAAGCAACCACCTCTCATTCATTCTACCTTTTTAAATTAACAATCAAGAGGCGTCAATTCAGATTACCTGGAACTAGCGTAAGTAATAATTCACAAATAATACAGCCATTCACTAGAACAGAAGGAAATAAAAGAAATTATATGGAAGTGAATAATGTAAATAAATTATTATTACGTAGTATATTATATATTTTTATTGTCTCTGCACATTTTTCATTACAGAACGATTCCTTTTTATTGCTTGATTCCACCGCCGAACTCTAAATTCGATAGGCATTTTGTTTGAGAATAGGTGGCGCCACTTTTCATTTCACCCGCCATATATAGACCTCATTCTGCTTATTTCAGTCTTTTGATTGCCGATTCGGGTTGGTGAAGGAGAAACGCTACTTAGAGAGGGTCGTAGAAATCAATAGCACGTGTCTCTTGGGACTACCGAACGAAGAGAGAATGGTAGTATTTAACTTTAAATTTTCGCGAAGCATAATTAGATTTGAAATTTCTTTATAATTGTGACCGCTCATATGTTACCGTTTGTCGTATTCTCCACGAATCGAATTATGTTCAGATTTATTTTAATTATTATCGTATGATTTCTATGGTTTTATATTTTCTTAGTTTTGCGCGAGTGAAAATTTAGCAGCCTTTCCGATATTCGAGTCCATTGGAGTCTACTGACCGAATTGCAGGTATTAGATTTTTTGTAATTTCCGTGCTGTTTAATTTGATTTTAGTAATGACCATTGAGATTTACCAAGTGTGTGTCATACTTGCTACTTCCGAAGTGATATGATCATTTTCATCATATGACTAGTTAAGAATTTTATTAAGTATAGAAAATTAAATTCTTTCGATACTGAATTTAGTTATTACCGCGTACTGATACTACGTGTCGTTCATGCTCTTCCTGGAATCAAATGAAGCTTGTGTGCGTTTAACTATGTATCAGAGGGTTCCTTTGGTGAAGGTGAATTTCGTGTGGTATAAAGTAAATAGCAGCGATTGCCACGTGCTCTTTTTGTAATTCACATGATTTATTTTCGCCATTTATATTTTGCAAGCTTCACGTTGAGAATTTTGAACTAGACCGAATAATAATTCTAGGAAGTAAAATTTTAATGAAATCAAAGTAAATTAACCTTTGAAGCACCTTGAGTTGGCATCCTGTTAAAGCGGTCAGTTTCCAGGTTTGTATTCGGAAGCATTTCATTTTAACAAAGTCATTTGTTTTTTCATAATATTCCATTATTTCCAAGTACCGGTCCGTTGGTTATAATAACCTTGTAGGAATGTAGTGATTATGACTTATCTTTTTTGCTACTTCAATCAATATTCGATTTGGATTTTTTATATTTACGAGGTGAATAAAATTCCTCTAGAAAAAATATTGAAGAAGCTTTTGTTCCCTAATTTTTCTCTAAAAAAATTCATCGCCGTAATTATTGGCTATTTTGATTTTCCTAAGCCAATTTCAGATCAAAGACTATTTTGCAAACGTGCGTTATTAAGTTATGTACGTAGGAGGGTTTCGGTATTATATTTCGCAAAATATTTAGCAAGTTCTCAGTGCTTCTATCTATTGCTCATTTAAAATGGTAAATTTCCCAGAGCTGATCAAATCTTTTGCAAAAACTTGTTTTGACAAATATTAACTAAATTTTAATTAAATTTAGTTTTTATTATGTGCGAAAATTCAACAAGCAATTTCAAATCGGCACTCAATCGTTAGCGAAATAATTTGTCAAAAGAGTAATTTTATTACTTCTTTAAAATAGTACAAATTTTGACTATTTATGAGATATTAAAAAATTCAATTGACGCGTTTTATCTACGTTGAGCATTTTTGGTTTTACCGTTCAAATTGTTGTTTAAAGCCGTGTAAATTTTTTTTGTATTAGTTCAAACAACTCAGGGTAAAAACTTTAAAAAGTAAGAATAACCGGTAATAATAATAATAAATCTAATCGTAGGCCCAGAAATCAAAGTAAAAATAGTTGACTTAGAAAAAAACGAAACGCGAGTATATAAATATTTAAAAAGATATTGATACTTTGTAATTTTCAAATTCATATCCTTGTCTCTAATATTTTGCGAAATATAATTTCGGAACAAAATAAATCAATATGACATTTCAAGACATCTTTTATTATATTTTTCAGGGGAGGTAGGGTTTTTACATTATGGTATGTATTTTCTTTCTCCTTCACAGTTCTTCTATTTTCATTTCTATTCAGTATCTTCTTTTTCTTCAACTTCGCTTTTCTTCTTCACATCTTTCGTTTACTTTCTACTTTCTTTCGCTTCAATCTTTCCTATTTCTTTGGTCTATATTCTTACCCTTCTTTCTCTACCATCTACCCTTCCCTTCTGTAATTAGAAGGGAACGGTAGATGTCTCTGACCACCCTCCCTTGCACCTTTCCCTTCCGCACCCTTTCTCCTTTACCTTCCACTCCCGCACCCTCCCTTACCATCTACTATTACTTTCCCGGAAGGGACGGAGGGTGCGGGAAGGGAGGATACTAAATAAAATAAAATTTTTCGCCTTCTACGTTCTTTCCCTCCCGCTTTCTTTCCCCTGCACCCCCCCACCGGGTCTACCCTCCCCCCCCCGGGTCTACCCTCCCCTCTCCTGGGGCTCCCCTCCCCTCCCTGGGGGCTCCCCTCCCCTCACCGGGGCTCCCCTCCCCCCCCCCGGGGGCTACCCTACCCAACTCCCAAAGCCAAAAAGAAAGGATCGAGAGATGGGAGTAGTACAGGAAGAAGGAATAATAGGGAAAGTAAGGAAGTATGAATTGGAGGGGGGGAAAGGATGGTGACTAAATAAAGGAAAAATGGAAAAGGAATAAATGGAGTAAGCAAACAGAAGATTCTCTTGAAGAGAGAAGACAGAAGAAAAAACAGCTACAAGACAACCCTACCTCCCGCTAATTGAAAATTAAATTTATATTCGTGAAAATAGTGATTAAACGTTACTTAATAAAAAAATTTGGAAGATTCATTATTCCATTTAATCCCTCTTTAATTCTGAAGTGGAGTTGAATCGACTTAAGTAAATTATAATTGAATAACTTTTAGTATTTTTAATTTGAATTCTTCAAGAAATTCTTTTTCTCTTATGGAAGTTTTTTTTAATACGGCTGGGGATTTAGAAAATGATTTATGCGTGAAAAGGAATACTTAAAAAAGACACAATTAAAAATTAAATTAAATTCTGCTTTTCAAATAATTTAAGTGATAAGTTTTAATTTTTAAAGATTAATTAAGGTTTAATATTTCCATTTGACTGAGCTACATTCAATATTAATAAAATAACAGGAACTAAAACTTTCGTTTAAGTTTAATTTCGGTATATATTACGTCAAAACTATAGTTATTGATATTATACTATTTACCAATTCCTTTTCTCGATTAATTGACACATCAAAGTACACACAATTATTTTCATTTATTTACTTAAAGTCGATTTAAACCAAAATTCGCAAAATTATGTGAAAAGGGTTAATAGCTGTTTTTTTCTTGCAAATAAAGATATTCCTTATATTGAAATATAAATAAAAGATTTTATTGAAGAAAATGAGAAAAGCTTTGTTAACTCGGTGGTTTTCAGGAAACCCGAGAGAGAGATTTTGAATTAAGTCGAGAATTTGATTCGAGTTACATGATAAAAGGTATCCTTCACGAAGTACGAAACGAATTAAATTAATTAAACAAAAATCATTATATTGTTTTTAAATTATTGTATTTAGTATAATTATATTCAGTAGATCATGGTTAATTTAATGTGAAGCTAAAAGATCAGTTTCGGTATAAATAAGTGATATGCATTTTGGCAGAGCATGAACGACGTGTGGTTTTCGTACGCGTAAAAAGTAAATCCCGTAGAAAAACGATTCAATTCTCTTAATTCATTTTAATAATAAAATATAATATTCGTCAAATGATTATTTCACAAAAGGAGCAAGTACAACAGTCGCGAGTTAATTCTCAAGGGTTATTAGAATTACTCCACAACAAATATTTTTGAAAATCAAATACTTCGATCACTTGATGCCAAAAGACGTTATTACTGGAGAGCATTTATAACTCACGAGAGGTCATAGAAACTGAATTTCACTCGTTCAAAACTACGTTCTGTCTAACAAAATATAACGCTTGGGAGATTATAAAAAATAAGTAATACTTACATTCCATTCCTGAAGAGCACGAATTAGAGCGGTGGTCATAGTAAGTATTGAAAATCAAAACGTATTTCGCGAAGATTTTAAGAATTGCAGAAAAATTACTCTTTGTTCGGTAATCTCAATTCACTCGAGCATTTGAATACTGAAATCCTCCCCATATAATGTCTGTTCATTCTAACCCGGCAGGACAATCAAACTGGAATGACGATTACAGAAAAAAACTTCGTAAATTCTATCAAACGGACCCGAGCTTCATTTGATTTATAAACGACAAGATACATATATGCGGTAATAACTAAATTCGGTATCGAGCAACTTCAATTAACTATTAACAATAAAATAGTAAACTCGTCAAAAGATCATTTCCCTTCAGGAGAAGTAAATACGACAGTCACGTGGTGATTCTTGATGGTAATTATTGAAATCAAGTAATACTGCGCGAAAATTAAAAAATCTAATACCTGCAATTAGACTTCGATCACTAGACACCAAAGAACTCGAGGAACGGAGGGCTGCAAATTATCACTCATTCAAATTACGAATCGAAAATTATAAAACCATAGAAATCATTAGATAATTATTAAAATGAAACAAAATTATTCGAATCTTTAAGAATACGTCATACGGTAACTTATCAATTATAAAGAAATTTCAAATCTAAGTAATCGAAAATTTAAAGTTACATACTACCATTTGCTCGGTAGTCTCAATTGACTCGTGCTTATGAATTCTCCGACCCTCTCTAACAAGGAGACCTTTAGGACTGCGGCACGGGAAATTGGATAAGACCGGTATGGAAATATTACTTTGATATTACTATAGTATGGTATAGTGTAGATATTACTTAGATATTACTTATAACAACCTGAAAATACTAGGGGCCAACGCTCCCTCGTTTCTTTGTAATTAATGTTTAAAAATCGTCAATTCTAGCCGCTTCTAATATAACCCCCGCGGCAACTCAATATTTACGAGTAAATGGTGGCGTGATAATAGCGTTCTAGACTCATTATGCTGCTATACATGATTCGAATCCGGTGTATACTTTTCGTTTTTTTTTTCTTCATTCACTTTCTTTTTTTGGCAAAATTTTAATCAATTTAAATGCTGTCTCATTATTTTATTTTTCATGGCTGATATAATTTAAACATTTAAAATGCAAAAGTTTTAAAGGACCTTAGCTGATAGATGTCAACGTTTTAAATGTGTTTCATAAAGGGTCGTTGGAGATACCAAATCAAAAGGAAAATTATCTCCAATTATAATCCCAACCCAACCTGTCATTAAATTAAATATCATGTAAACAATACTAATTTTTGGATAGCAGGAAATTCTTGGTCACTTCAAAATTATACTATAAATATTTTTTTAAATTATTTAAATTGTTAAGCGGAAATGTTACTCTTTGATTCGTGTGATCCTGGCACCGGAAGAAAATTTCGTCTTAAATGTGTTTTACTGAAAAATATGCTCTTGGTTTTGCGTGTTCATCATTAGCACTCGAAATTCACATTTTGCATTAAACGAAGATCGTTCTGAACTCGAAATAAACACACGTTACCTTTTTTTAATTTTGGTTGAGCAGTGCTTCATAAACTTACGGAGAACTTTATTGACTCATTATGAAACGTATCAACCATTCGTATGCAATTTTAAAGATAAATTTTAGTGTTATTACGTACGGTTATAAGTAAATAGTAGTAGAATATATAAATATTTTCGTTTAAGTCTATTTCGTTTAGTCATTAAAATACTATGGAAATCGTCGATTAAACAAAGATTAATTATAAATTCTATTGTCTTTAGTAGTTCATTGTATTTAAATGTATTTCAATGTATAAAAATGTGTATATATATGTATGTATGTTTACTGTACATCATACAAATCTAATGGAATATAAATAAATTTTTTCGAGTTTATTGGTGTATTTATTTTCGTATATTGAAATATTTTTTGTCATTTCTCTTTTTAGGTTGAGCAATATATGAAGCTAATAAAACTTTCGGAAAAACTTTATTTAGTGATTTTTAAATATATCAACCATTATCTTGCAGTTTGCTTGAAGTTTAATTTTACTCATATACTGTAAGGATGGAAATAAAGTCAAAAATTTTTCTCTTTCTTTAAAGCGTGAATTAAAAGACTTTAAATTTAAAGGAAGACTTAAGAGCCACCTGCAAAACTCTTCTGGTATCTACATTGAATTTTGAATTTCCCCCTTTATTATGAATTGGTTAAAATTACGTGGAAACGATCGCGAGATGGCTCCTGACACACATTTGCAAAACATCTACTATTTTTGCGATTTATTTCGAATTTAGAGAATCATTCCTTCAAATTCAACCTCTGTTTGGACAAATTTGGTATATTTTATCGATACACTATTCCATAATTTCGAATTTTAGCTTCGCATTCATAATATCTCAAAATACAACCCTTGGCCCTCTCGTATAGACAGACCTCGCCGTAGCCTCCCTTGATTTCTCGCATTCACGGAGGATACCTTGTGGGTATATAATGTTTAGGACGGGGACCCAATTTTTGGGGGGAGCATGGAGGAAATGCTACACCAAATCACATCGGTGTACATTTCCTCAACATGCCCTCCCGTTCCAGATAATGGAACAAACCAAATTTTGAACGTAACAGAAGACACCCGCCAAATTTCGAAAATAATTTAAGACACCTGGGGAATCACCATTTCGTCATATTTTAAATGACGCAATTTAAGACACTTAAGGAATGAAAATTTTCATAATGAAACGAATTTTTTTTTTATAGAAACGCGATTTTGAAATGGAGTCGCCCCACCCTCATGCCCCTAAAGCCTAGGGGGTTCAGTGTTAGTTGATCTATTACTGTCACTACGGTATACTCGATGACTAAAGGTCAAAATCCCAGAGACATCTATTCTCCCAACGCTGTAATTTCCACTTATTCCCTCTTCGTCGAGCCTTACCTATCCCTCGATAAATTTAGTTCATTACCTTTCCGTCTTGGCGCTGATACCCGCGATCTTTTCTTCGTCCAGTCTTACCTATACCTAGATAAATTTAGTTCATTACCTTTCCGTCGAGGCGCTAATACCTACCGATTCCATCTACCGAGAACATTCTTTGAACAGTATCTTTGAGCCGTTGAGGCGCTGATACCCAATTTCTCTCTTCATCACGTCTTCATACTCACCTTTCAACTAGGATTCTAGCCATTGTCGTTCACTGATACCTACCGATATTAAGTCCCGAATATTATTAGCCGATACCAATACTCTATTCTATGAATTCGAAAAAATCATGGAATACGTCTTTATCAATTACTACTTTTTATTGAAAAATACTCATCCACATTCTTTTAATTCTCTAGGCAGGCAGATCAACCTTAAGCCTTCATTTTGCCCACCGATATTATCTACCGGATATTAGAATCCGATGAATTTTGTACCTCATTCATCCCCATACTTTTTGCTTTTCTGCATCACTATTTACCCATGATAATTACGCCTACAACGCGGGGAGTACTGGACTAAATAAATAAAAAACCAAATACCATGATTAGAAACTCTTTAATATTTCTCTAATTATCTCTCTAATTCTGTCTTACTTTAAAGGGATTCCTTCATGTTTATAATGACTTTTTTCTCTAAGAAGGTTCCTGGTCCACTATAACTTTCAGTTCGTTATTATTACTGTCCAATGAACATATCCATACTCATTTTACCAAGGGCTGTTTGCCTAAAGGTCCCTTTGTGAGAGGTAAAATCGCCTCCAAAGATGAGATGCGGATTGCTTCGCTATATCTTATTGTTTCTTTTCAGGAATTAAGTCATCACAAACACAAAGAAGAATCCCTATAGATCTAGACAGAAGAAGAATGGTAATGGCGGTAAAGATTACTTAAAAAATATTGGTTTACCAAATGAAACAGACATTCGGCTAAAGCGGGTTGCGACACATATGGGGACTAGCAAAATGTTCATCGTAAGTGGCAAGTAGAATGTCTTAAGCTGTATTTTTATCATATGATTCATGTGGTTAAGACAGACACGGGAAGAAAATTTTGTCTTAAGCAGATTTTACTGTATTTGGTAGGACCGATTTTCTTCCTACCCTATATCACCAACCTGGAGTTAATGATATCCAACTTAAATAGAGACGGAGGAATAATTCATCTAAAAATAAATGTAATCTTATATTTTAAGTTTATCTTGGAATTTTTCCAATATCCTGCAAGAATGTTTTACATAATGCATTAAATTAATTCCAGTTGTTCTAGGTAAGATCCATTTTATATTCCTAAAGCAAATTTATTATTTTCAACTCATTAACTGAACTATATTTCTGATCTGTACTATCAGCAAAAATACAGCGAGTCATGGCTCATTTAATCATGCATTTGGTCAGTATGACTATTTTATCTTCCATCAGTACAATGCTCTTTCTTACAAGGGGACCTTTAGGACTGCGGCACGGGATATTGGATGAGACCGGTTTGCTTCAGTACTTGCAGCCACCGCAAGCCTTAATAGTGGAATATTATTGTATTATCACTTTTACAAGAATTTCACACAACAGGTAACATTGGATTAGATTCAAAATAGTTCTACCTTCTTTAATAAGTATTTAAAACTAATTTCCTCTGAAGTATATCAATTGCATGTATATACGTGTTTTATGATTTACCGTATAGGATAGAAAAGATCAGTCAGTCATAGGGTATCAAATTGTGAATGAATTATGCATACTCCATTCACAATATGATACATTTTTTATAAGCACACAATGGATGTTGCATTTACATTTTGAAGTAAATAAAACTTGTTTATAGCTAGTTTTGATTGTTAAAAATCAGATATCTTACTCTCAAAACTGTAAGATGGAAGTCAGCCAATTAAACTAAAATCTATTTTGGTTATTTCATCTTCTGTAACTGGATTGTGAAATACTTTCGTTATCAGGCACAAACCATATGAAGCAATCTCACACACATCAAAATTTCAAGTAAGATAAAGTCAAGACCGGTGTAAATTGCAGTCAAAGGACAGAGGAGGATACCGTACAAGCAGGTGAAAGGGAGCAGATTCACGATGGATATTAGTAGTATGATACTGAAGTAAGCAATTTTATACTTGAAAATAAATAAGTAATACTTAATATTTGAAAATCATCAAATTATTTTACTCATATTGTAGTTTTAACTCTTTACATGTATGGAGAATTTCCTTTCTAGACAATTTTAGTCTGTTTTTTGACAATTTTTCCTTTAAGATAGTTAATCATATTGTCTTTAAGATGTTTTTGTGTAATCTATCTCTTTAAAAATTGTAATAGTTAAATATTTGATTTCTTAAATTAAAGTTAAACAAGACTGGCTTTTAGTTTCTTAATTATTACTTATTATATGATTTATTGTATTTATTCAAACATGAAAATATATTTGATATATAAAATTTTTAAAATACATAATTAAAGTTTTACAAAATATTACATATTAGAGGAAAAGGCTGAATTTATACAAAATTATTTTATCAAAGAAATGTTGAATAAAAGGTTAGGATTTAAAGTTAAAGTTTACAACCTCTCAGCTGATTTTTGCTAATCACCTTGTTTAATTCCTTACTGTTTTAACAAACATCTCTTAACTTATTACAAATAAAAGATCGGAATAATCATGTGATATATTCTATATTATAATTAAAACACTAGAAATTATACCAGGTTTTGTGCACTTCCAAGAGAATAATAAATAAAGAAATCTTGACTATCTTATCTGTTGGTTTATTTGTTCTTCATAATTTGGCTGAAATTGAAATGAAACAGTGAAAGATCTGAAAGTAATCACCTTCAATATATTCAATTCAATTGAAAGAATTTATATAAAATTACTTGAAAAATAAATGAATATGATTTTAAATTCCCATGAAAATTATATTTAAGCTAGTAAAGTATTTACCTCAAACTGGAAACTGGTTCTCTATATCCCTTCAGTTTTTCTATAACAACCCATGACCAGTAAGAGCAATAACTTTATTTTCCTAGATCAGATAATATTTGTTCTTGACCGACAACTTCACACTCACTCTTAGCTGAATGTAATTTGAAGCTTCCATAAAACTTTGATTATTCAAACTGTAATTTTTCTCATGGCATCAAATCTCATAACGAATTAATCTTCAATCATTTCATCTTATCCACTTCTTGGAGCACCACAGTCAGTTGAAAATCCACTAATCAACCGTATAATTTGTATAACAATAGAATTCATTAGCTAAATTGTTCTTATGCTTTGGCTCAAATTTAATTTTCTTCACCTTTAACAAACTTCCAGCTAAGTCTTCCATAATAGCACCTTTAATAGAAAACACATTAATAAAATGGAATAAATCACAATTATCATAAAATACACTGAAACAATAAATGATGTAATTACCTGTGCAGAGAATTATTTTTTTGGAAGTAAGAAATTTCACAGTTTCGGCTACTTTACTAAGGCACTCTTCTGATAAAAATGGAGGATCCAACATTACAACATCAAATATCTGGGAAAAATCCTTTGGTACACCCAAAGGTTCTTTGTAGTCATACACTATAAAATCTTCTCCATACTTTGAAAATCTTTCATCATATTCAAATAAATATACTGAAATGTAGAATCATTAACAATTGATATTCTTTTACTAGGAAACATAAATAGTCATCTGTAATGAATCTAGATTCAGTTATAATTCAAGAATTATGCGACAATATAAACAAATACTTTGAATTCTTAACCTAATGCTTAACTAAGGCAATATTTCAAAGAAGATAGTATTTGAAAATCATGAATAATGAACATAACTAGAATAATATGATTGATTTTCCATGATATATTGCAATACAAAACAATTTATAGGCATTAGATTAAATCACAATTATTTATAAATTAACATACATGCAAAGAGAATTAAATTTTATGGATTAAAATCATCAAGGTTTATCTGTACATTCAAGGAGTTTGATATAAATGACAATTTCTAAGATATATAAAATTTAATAATAATAGCATTTTTATAATTTTTTAAGTCTTCCAATGTAATCAAAATCTATATACCTTTTTGCTTTAGCCATTGTGAATTATAAGAAATATTGTTGAACTAAATACAGATACACACACAAAGTTATGAGATGAAATTTTTCGAGTTTTTCAAATTGCAATGAATGTAAATAATTACTAGGACAAATATTATTTAAAATAACTTGCTCTACTTAGGAATAAATCATTCATAAGTAAAACTAGTTTATGCATTCAATCACCTTTATTATCCGAAGATATACGGGATTTGATGGCAGGGTATACAGTGGGACATGATAAAAGAGCTATTTTTCCATTTGGCCCCGCTGCTTTCAATACCAAGTCAGCGAGATATTCTGTGGTTTCTTCATCGTACCAGAACTGACTTAGTTGCTACAAATTAAATAGAAAATTGTAGAAAAACAAAATTTCATGAAAAGGAATATCTAAATCATATACTGACCCAGTTCTCATCGATATCGTTTTTCTCCGAAACTTCCCGATCTCTTTCTGCATAAAATTCATTCAAAGCCGCTAAAGTTTCCTTCGAAAGCTTGGGTATATCATCATCTGAATCTGACATGATTCAGACGAAACAGAATAAAGATGAAGTTTATTTATATTTAACCAACTAGCAAATGTTTTGATAACACCTGTCACATAAATGCACCAACACTATAGTTCAGGTTAAACTTCACCATGTGCTAGATGTGATAAACTGTTCAAAATTGAGCGACGTAATACCGTCTGTTAGAGCCAGATAGCGCTAACGTTCGGAAAATAGCCCGCGATGGGAAGACCGCAGAACTTTGAATCAACATATATGATATTCATCATATCTACGGCAAGAGAGCCACCCAATCAAGGAGCTGTATACGCTCAATTTTCATTATATACATATCATATCTACTCATTCAAATATGATATCATCGTTTGCCAGGTTCAGGCATTCCCTTAGGAAAGAATCCGTAGAGGAAAATAATGAGAGAACATAAAAAAAAACAATTCAAAGATGAGTCTCTTTATCTCTGCCTTAATCTTATTAGCATTAAGAGATACAACGAATTCCTCTGAGGAATGAAATATCACGGAATTTAATTTGAAACTAAATTATTTATTAATCATAATTTTAATCTAAGAAATCAAGATTCAAATAATAAATAGAAAATAACACTAATATACCAACTATTACAAATATGCAGCCATTTCTGAAACTCTCTCATATGCTTTAAGTTTCATCATACTATACTGTACAAACGCAGACACATTTTAACATATAATCAATTTAATAACCTAATTTCAAAGACAATAAAAATTAAAAACTAAGCAAAATATAAAAAATATTTAAAATCCAATTCAACTGATGAAGGTTTTAAAATAATATTTGTGACTTTTTCTTTTATTGGAACGCGATGTGCGGAAGACTTTTCTTCTTAAGTTATAGGTATAAGTGGGGAGAATTTGATGACGTATTAGGCTCAAGCCCTCATGAGTGAAACTGTAGCTCTTTATTCACGACAATTATCGTTTGATTACTCTCTACATATTTACAAACATGAATACATACCTTCCAATAAGAAATATAAAATACAAAGATAATAGAAAATTAGATGATTTAGAACATTTAAATTTTAATTCACTGCTTGGGAAATGCTCTTTCATGAAATTGAGTTTTATGCCCTTATCGTAGATAACTGACATAGCCCATAATAATTTATGGGAAATTTTGGATAGGAAAAACGAAGCAATCTCACGAACATGATTAATTCAATAACAATCACCATTCTCTTCAATTCTGTTATTCTTTTTTTCCTCAACTTGCACTACTGATCCATCAAAAAGATAGCAAGATAGATTTCGTGGATGTTCAATAAAAAAATTTCATTTACAATATTTTTCAGTAGATTTAATCTCAATTGACACCATATTGTATACCTGATCAATATTTCTCGAAAACTTAGTTGAAAATAAATTTTGAAATTATTTACTTAAAAATTAATAGAATAAATAATAAACAGAATAATTTTTGCATTATCAAAGTTGAACAGCAACTAAAATTAAGAATTTGGCATCTACAAAACCAGGGTTCAAACTGGACCAGTATTAATTATGACATTGCAATGCTGATCAATTGCTCTTCTAATTTAGTTTCCTGAATTGAATGCAGCCTACAGAAGATACTGACAGTAGGCCACAACTAAATGTGGTAGTGTAGTCTTTTATTCAGTTGTGTGACTGTAAATTATCAATACAGCTTAAAAAGTTACGAGCTTTAGATGATGACAGAAAGAACAGAATCATGCACAAATATATTTAACTAAGAAGGTAATACACAAAATATGAGTAATATATTAAAATGTGCTGTCTTAAAAATAAACGCTATAACTACTTCAATAAAACTTTTATTTTCACAAAATAGGCACAACAACAATTAAAAGGCAATTGTAAAATCCAAAAAGATTTTCACAACCAGAACATTCACAGTCTCCTAGGATACATTTTTATGGATATGAAATTTAAATAACCACAATATCAATACTTAAATATAGAACTTCAGCAAATTAATAATCTGCTATAGGTCACTTAAAATTAAAAATAATCACAGCAACGATAAAAAGCTCACAGCTCACAAAGATTATGACATCATACTTTCAAATGGAAAGCTATTAAATACATAACAAGGATGTTTTTATCCTTTCTTTCAAACAAATTACCTCTCAAAAGAGCATAAAACTTACTTTCTCTTCTTTTTTCAGCTTCACTTAATCAAGGCCTACAAAATCTATGTTCTCTTAGTGCATATTTAAGCAGGTTAAATATCCCATGAAGAAATGTATGCTACTTTTTGTAAGAATGGGAACGTCTTTCTCTAGAATATTTTTCACTTGATCTTTTTTTATTCCTGTTACTCTTAGATATAGATCTAGATCTGGACCTAGTCCTTTCTCTAGACCTTGACTTTGCTCTTTCCCTAGATGATGACTTAGATCTTTCTTTAAGATTTCTTTCCCTATGTTTTCTCTCTCTAATGGAACTTCTATTTTTGGACTCGCTCTTCTCATGGTAAGAAATTCTTTCCCTAGATCTGGATCTTCTTGATCCTCTCCAAGACTTGTCATACGATAATTTCCTATTTTCCCTGGATTCATATCTCCTCCTTTCTTGGGATCTAGATCTCCTGGTACGGTGACTATATTTTGGTTGCCTATCTCTTGATCTTTGCCTATGTCTTTTGTGTTTGTGTTTTCTATGTTCATCAGATGATCTTGAGGACAGTGAATCATCTCTTGATCGCTTCCGAAAAGGGGATCTCTGTCCACAATCTTGCCCTACATCTTTTGGGAAAGTAACATTAATATTTGCATATATGAGAACTTTCTTGCTATCATCTGTAAAGAAAGTGAACAAGTGTTTTCCCCTACAAGTAAGCCATTGAAATATTAATTCTCAAAGCTCATTTTGATCAGTTTAAAAATAATGTATTTCATCTTGAGAATTTATGAATTAGAAAAAGTCTGTCATCCATATTTTTAATACCACTGAGTGTTAATTTTAATGATTTTATTTCGTTCAAATACTGTAATTATAAGGAATTAAGTCTCCAAAATGTCACCTGAGTTTTTTTCCCCTAAAGCTTCTTGACATGCCGCTTCAATCAAGCTTGAGGCCAATCTGTTTATCACAACTCCATTAAAGATAACATCCATGGATTTCTCAATTGCATGCACTGAATGGTAAACTCTGAAAGAATACTTTTATCATCACAAGTTAGACTGAGAGATTTCCATAACTGATAGATTTCATTGCTTAATAAATCATTCAATAATGTACATTACAAGAGGTATATCAAAGATTGTGTGTTAAAAACAGCAATAAAATAAATAGATTATAAATACTATTTTAAATTTTCTTTATACCAGTAAATGCACCATCCACCTGTTACTATTGAATACATACTTGATTTTTCTTCCCTCGACGATTTCCGAGTTATTCAATTTCAGGCTTGGAACAATAGACTCATACTTGCTGAATTCAACAAGACAGCAGAATTGTCCGTCGCTATTTCTCTTACAGAATCTAACATACTTCACCTCTCCAACCTTTGAGAAATGGTCTAATATTTGCTGACCTGATATCTGTGATGAGAAAGATTTGATTTTCAACAATACACAAATTCGATATAGTTTGATAAAAAAATAATGGATGATGCAAATTATAAATATAATGCAATATATTTATACAAACTGATTCATCCAAGTTGCTGACAACTATGGTTCTCCGAATTTCTTCTACTTGAGAAGCGTTACAATTGAACGGTAAAGATGGATATGGTGGTAAACCATTTCTCTGCAACTCCAATGCAACCTTTTCTATGTCAGACATTAATTCTCCCTCTCTCTGTGAATAGCAGGGATGTATTAACAAATAACAAGTTATGGTCTTAAAGTGATAGTGACTTAACGCAATGCTTTCAGTGAGCCATACTTCCATTGCATCAAAAGGAAAAAAATTATTTAACAACAATTGTTACTCTATAGCTACTGATTTTAAAAATTAGCTAAATATCCTTCATGAATTACAATGACATTTTTTAATAATTCTAGTATATGTATATCATTTCTAAGATCCTACCTTAATCAAAATCTCAAAATTAAATTATCTTCAAATATGTCCAAATCAATAAAAATTAAAATTAATAACACTAAAATCTTCCAATTATATGATTGACAGGACATTGATTATTATCAAAAAAATTAAAAAAGACAAATACCATAACACCAAATAGGCTATCATCCAGGAAAAGCATATCAAAAGAAGTTTATAAAAACTGTTCCAAATTCTCCATTTACCTCAACTACATTAGAATTCATGTGACAATTGTCGTTCATCAACATCTCCAATGCCTTCTTCTCACTGGGAATTTCATCTCTTTTACCTGAAAAATATATTAAACAGTACTATTTATTCAACTTAATTAATAACAGTATGATTAATTAATGATGAAATGGTATTACATTATTCATCTATTTCATTTCCCAAGTAATAAAGGAATAAAAATCCAAAATTACTTTACTTAACATATAAAGTGAGGTTAAACATATAACATCATAGATGCTAGGTACTAAAAGATGACAATCGTAAGAAAACATCAAATGAAACTTGCATATGAATATCATTAATGGCCAAACTCATTCCTAAGAGTGAATAAAACTTTAAACAAATAAAAAAGCTATCAGTAAAATTATAAACAAAATCATCAAATGTTACAACAACTACAAATTAAATATGATATGTTAAGTGCCATATTCAAAGAAAAAATAGGTAGCCAGCAGATCCTTTGAAGAGCTTGTACAAATGGATAAAGAAGTCAATCCTCATTTACAAAAAGGATTCCAAAGCAATAGCTCAAAAGATATAATAAACTTACCCTTATAGAAAGGAGATATTTGAAGCAGTCGATCCATTAAATGTGTGTCATTCAGGTAATAAGCAAGCTCAACACTTTTGCTTGACAAGAACTTAATGAAGCATATTCTTGAATGAAATGAGGTGGACCTTCTATTTGATGTAAAAGGTAAATTAGATGAGCAAAACATTAGACTTAAATTATATTTGTAGTAATATGTCTTACTTTTTAGGATACAGTTGAATATCTTCAATATCTCCAATGCATTCAAACATTGCATACATCTGATCTTTTGTTACTTGGATAGGTATATTTGAAATTTGGATAATTTTTGGTCCACCCATGTCTTTTAATTTCAGGAATCACCATTCCATAATTTAGAAGATAACTGAAAATTCCTGAAAGGTAAGAGAAAGAAAATAATTGTTTCAAATAAGTAATGCACTTAAAATATTTCAACCCACAACAAAATGTCTCTATTTGATTCAATTGAGTAATTTACATTAACACTTAATAATGAGACAAACCAGAAAATTGAGAGAGATAAGATAATATCCACAAAAGACTTCATCAACTTCTGACTTTCACAAGTTTCCCATTTTTAAGAACTATATTTTACCAACTTTTATCAGAATTATATCTTCCATGACTCCTAAATTTTGTTGGTTCCTTTCATCTATCCACCAGCTGTTATGTGAGGACTGTAAGTATTGATATCATCTATCATCAAACCAATGCTTCCTAACAAAACCATGATAAGAAGTATATTTATTTATATCCTATCATCAAAAATTTTCTTACTGATTGACACTAACGAAATTAGCAAAAATGAATGGGTACTTGAACAAATAGTAATTAAAACTTCACATATAAATGTATCCCATTAAACCTTTTCTGATTTATATCACTATTTAAGTTCAAATAGAGTTATCTGATGTAATACACGATTATGATAAATTTCCTCATAAATTGGTACATCCTCCTTTTCATACACCTTCCCTATCTGTTCAAAAGAATTTTTTCGATGACATGAGATACTTTTCATTCACTTTAACGCAACATTACATATTTACATTAAAACATTCTTACGTGGATAGTGGAGGTAACGGGATCCATTCCTTGCCTACTCAGTTTCGAATAGAAAGAAACGTTTAATATTTCAGAAATTATCTCCAACCTTTGACAATTATACTCAACTACACGATAAATATTCATGAAATACGTTCTATACTCAGGATCTAAAGGGCTTAAGATTAATGATGAAATAAATCTTCTTCGAATAAAGTACATCTATTACCAAAATTGGAAGGAATTACAAGTGGAAAAGAGAGGCACAAGAGAAAAAAATCACCTTATAAACATTACGATCATGAATATACGAAAAAATTTATGACATATTCATTTTGACCCAATTAAATTAATACCTCATTTATCCTCCTTTCAAAAATCCTAAAGAGAAGTGAATCCGAGAATCATATTCGCCTATCGCTGTATCAACCATTGGAAACGTAGCGCTCAAACATAACACTGATATAAACAATCGACACCAAAGATTTTCGACATCGATGGATTTCGCGTCATTTTTCAAATAACTCACGTCCAATTTAGATATTTTCCTGAATCGTACAATTATCATAAAATTTCGAATATTCTAAATTCCTGATTTTTTTTCATTTACAATAAAAATAATCAAATTCAATAATTGAATAAAGATATATAGCGATAGAATGCGAACAGAACGCAAAGATTTTTCTCGCTAACTTAAAAATATGTCATTAAGATATCTTATTCATGTCATATAAATGATTTAAAGAAAGATGCACTTTTCATACTAGGACTCTTGTTCGTGTTAAAAGGGAATTTTTAAAAGATTCATTCATCTTGGAATAAAATATTCAGTGAATGATGAAATACTTGCATAGAAAATCGAAGTTATGGGGAACATAGAGATGAATTCACATCCTCGACGATAATTATTTCTTGATTTCATGTAGAAGTCCATTTAAAGTTCTCCTGCAGCAACTTGCTATGTGCGCTATCTAGTGATTTCACGATTTAACAAAACACTTTCGATTTAGATTTAACTTCCGTGAACGTACCTAATTCTTATTCTGTCTAGTCAGACTGTGAAAATCTATATCTTTCCGGAAATTAAACCTTTGTTAACGTTCTGATCTCACTCGATACTTTTATTATGACGACCCCAACCTATCACCCAGATAGAGATTTGGATTTATCGAATGCAGATAGAGGAGTTTGGCTTGTCAAGGTATGTTGTCATAATTTTTGTACTCAATGTAATCCCTAATTTAATACTTTAGATAGTATTGCTTACTCCTTCTTAAATCATTAATTTTATCTTTATTTATAATATTTAATGATATAAAATTGTAGGTACCTAAATACATTGCCAACAAATGGGAGAAAGCCCCAGGAAATATAGATGTAGGGAAACTGAAGATTTCAAGGTAGTATTAATAATAAATTTTTGCCTGCGTAATGTTTCATGTTAGTTTTCATTTATTAAATTATTTTTAATTCTTAGAGCACCAGGACAGAAAGCACAGGTGTCTCTTACCCTGTCAGAATCCGTATTATGTATGAAAGAGCCAAACGAAGAAACTATTCCTAAAGAACATCGACTTGATGTTTCTACTGTCACTCGCTTGACCCTTGGAGTATTTTCTCATGTAGTTCGTGCGTATAAGCTCAATTCGAAATTTAATTCAATTTTTAATTATTGTATTATGATTTACTAATTGAAGAAATCGACTTTGTATTACAGCTTCACCAAACTCAGATGCCATAATTCCTGAGACTGAGAAATTGTGTATGGAAGGCAGGATTGTTCAAAAATTAGAATGTCGACCTTATGGTATACTTATTTCTATTACTATTTTGATGTAAAATTATTTTCGTTCTGGTTTCAATAATCGATTATTCCCCGAACAGCCGATAATTGTTACATGAAGTTAAAATTGGAGTCGATTAGAAAGGCTTCATTGCCTACAAGACAAGTACAGCAGCTGGATCGTATTGTTCAAAATTACAAACCAGTATCAGATCACAAGCATAATGTAAGTTATTGTATTCTATCGATCTCTTGTATTTTGCTGCGCAAGTATGTTAATCATATTTTAATTTGATTGTTAACTATGTAGATCGAATATGAGGAGAGAAAGAAGGCTGAAGGAAAGAAGGCTCGTGACGATAAGGACGCTGTGCTCGAGATGCTGTTTGCAGCTTTTGAGAAGCATCAGTATTATAACATTAAGGATTTGGTCAAGATAACACGACAACCCATTGTAAGTAGTGCATAGTGCATTCTACTCAAACTTAGCTGTAATGAGATGTATTGGTTATGAAAAATATTCACTATATGGATATAAAAATATAATGTGTTCAGAACTCTGACTCTCAACTTTTGTTAAACTAAAGGATTTTATGCATTTAATTGTTTGTATCCTGATTTTTGTAGCAATTAATATTCTACCAGTTCATCAAAATTATTTTAAATCTATGTAAATAATATATAAAAATTATTAATAACATACTATTATCTTATATTAACATTTTAATTTTGATTCATATTATAATAAAAGAATTGAAGATTTAAGTTGCATTTTCTACTTTCTTAGGTCTACCTCAAAGAGATACTTAAAGAAGTCTGTAACTATAATTTAAAGAATCCTCACAAAAATATGTGGGAATTGAAACCTGAATATAGACATTATAAGGAACCAGAAGCAGCTGAATAAATGAATAAACAGTACAAAACTGAAATAATCATGTATGGAAATCACATTTTCAACCTTCTGAAGTCAGAGTAATAAAGTTAATAATCTAAGTGCTAATTTTATATGTTGACATTGCATTCTGTTTAGTTTCTGTGGAAATTGTGGTTTGTAAATAAAAGCAAGTTTGTTAAATAAATTATTTTGGATACATATAATATTTTAAATTCCTAATTTCTTGAGGAAAAATGCTGAACCACACAATGATTATAATGTAAGAGATTTTAATGCAAGAACTTACACATCATAAAGGTAAAAAATGGATTGCATTAATTTGATTTCCTTTCAATTTTTGCAAGACAATAACTGAAATATTCATAATGATAACAAGTCGATAGAAGCTTATCTGGTAGTAGGGTTTAGTCATCTAGTTATGATTGCTTACATTCTAGGACAAAAAAGTGAGCCTATTTCAATTTTTTTCACTATTATTTCAAAGCAGGAAATCTGGAAGTCTTACCAATCAATACTCAATTGTACATAATTCTTTACATTATCTTCTAAAATCTGTGGAAATTGCAATAATCAACATTAAAGCAAGTCAATTTGAAATTCTCATTGAAAATATCCCTACTTTGTCTACTCTAAAGTTGTCTTTGTAACATCCTTATCTAAAATAAGTTCAATACCCTTTCCTAAGTTCATCTCCTACTTTATCCACACCAAGAATATTATAAGCTACAGACCAATCCTCCTGTGCCAAGTAATCAGAAAATCCTTAAAACTGCACTTGTGACGACTATGAATATAATAATGGTATTTTATAATACAAAAATCACAGAGCAGTTCCATTGAAAATGTTTAGTTGACTGAAAGCCTCTAAATTCTTTGAGTGACAAAAGAACTTCGGATAGAATAAGTTTACTGTTAGAAGAGAAAAAAAATCTAGCCCTCTATGATAATCATTATCAAGTGGTATGTTTGAAAAAGTAATTAGATGCATAATTGTGAACAAGTAGACATCCACGTGGAGAATTGAATCCATCAGGTGAGATTTGGAAGAAGTAATAACGTGTACCACGAAGTTATAGGTCGCCATTAATCAGAATATTAGAAAAGTGAGATTTAGATATGAGTGTTTGTGCAATGAGATTAAAATAGAGTACAACACTAAGGAACGCTATATTTACAGATCATACTTACGGAGGTACACATGCATCTCCTTTTTAAATGAATACATACACTTGTTCAATCTTTGAACAGTGAAAAGATAAAACCATAGAATAATATTTTGCTTAAGAAATACAAGCGACTTCCTTATGATTGCTAAAGAGAAGGAAAATTCCAACGAATCGAAATTATGCCCAAAAAACTACTTTCAGTAACCTAAACTTGCCTTGTTATGGTCGCCCTAGAAGCATTCGCTGACTGGCCAAATCATCACAGAAGCGAAGAAACAACAAGTTGCTTTACAGAAAGCTCCAAAACTTCATTATTTTCCAAGAACAATTTTCCTGGAACATGAGATTTATTCTTTCCATGGATGCATAATAGTCACGCTTTTCTTCTCTTCATCATTTGTCCAAGACCATCGCGAGACACAAAGTTCTTCGTTTTGTAGTTGCTGTTCGTTAATAATGTATGTCAAAAGCTTATCCATATATAATCCTTGTAATAATCACACTTAATTATCCTTTCAGTCGCATGGATTTCTTAAAGAACTACGCACCGATTAATAAGAACGTAATGTTAGAAGTTTCAGTCGACATTCAAAGACCAATATTACAAAATCTTCGTGGAAACCTAGAGCCGAGGTGAACGTATGCTATGGTGCTCTCCGCGTAAAATATTACTGGTTCAACCCTCTGTGAGGAATAATCCCAACTACGATTTATCTTCAATGAAATAATAAGGAAAGCGCAGAGGCGGTTGTATGTTGGGACTTCTGAAAAATTACACATGACATTTGCAAATCAATGGGCAACACTCGGTTAACTACTTTGGTAATCTTACACTTAAGCAAATCGTTCGATTAAATTCATATTGAAAATACAGCTGAACTTGAAATGATGCATTTTTCTAAACTTAAGGTGGAGTGGTTCATATCCTTCCACCATTACCGTCAACGTAGAGTAATCTCAAATTCTAGGAATAGTGAAATCGATTGTGCTGTCCCACAATAGTCAATTTTTGATCTTTATTACTCTATATTAAAGACTGCGTAGAAGGAGCTATGCAGTGCAATTGACATCATTATTCTAAGAATACATACAGATCAAGGTAACTGAAATTTCATTAATTTCATTAATTTCATAATCACTTAAACCACGATACAACCAAAATTACCTAATAGAGCAACAAATACCATACTACCATCAATCCCTAAAAAATATCACTAAGTCAAGAGTTATTGGAAACACCTAATTATGAAGTGGCATCAGAAAAAACATTCAGATGTCCCAACCCCAAGTGATAAAGATAATCAACACAAATAATCAATATTATTACAACCAATAACTATAAGAAAGTACAGGACCTTTTTTAAAGTCCTTACTGATAGCCCCCTTTTTGTTTGAAATGGAAATTTTATCTTCCACAATAGAATTGACAAATTAACTTCACTTGTCCTAGGCACATCGCTCTTAGAAGTATTCAAATCAATAGACTGGGAAGACAGGGGATAGATATTTTATATCAGTCACCTGAGTTATGAGGAACAGTTCTCTCCTCTGCAAATGCAGAAGACCAAATTTCATGACTTCAAGAACTAAGAACAGAGGAACCAAAGAGAGAACTAAGAGTACACCTAATTAGAAACAAAGTAAAATGAATTTACAAATAAAGTTAAGGATAAATCATTTCTATAAATTTATTCTTCATATAAATGAGAGTATATAAATGATCTTGAAATAAATAGACACTTCTTGAAATATTCCTAATAATGGTAGAAAGAAAGAGAAAATTAAAACATACATAATCAGTGAGAGCAAAATGATAATTCTAATGATGTTTTACTGCTTTACTCTTTGAATTCTGTAGGAAATGATAATAAAAACAGAGTCTTTTTGAATGGTCAGAATCACTCTGGAGCATCATAATCATCATCCTCACGTTTCCTTTTTACTCCAGTAGTTTCTGATGTTGCTGTTGTTGCCAAAACTGTGGCACTTGGAGCTATGCTAGTTGATAAAGTGGTTGAGATGTTAGGCATAGCCCCAGTAGAGATCTGTATTTTTGGCATCACAGATGATGTTGGTGCCCCTGCAATATACCAAAAACAAATTCAATTTATATTCACGAATCCAAACAAAAAAGAATGAGAGCTAAGGTGAAAATATTCTCTAATGAAGAGAAAAGGGGCATATTTAAAAAATATTGGAAATAATTTATACTGTATGATCATGTTAAGATAAATAAGGATCATAATGAATACATTAGTTCCAGTGCTGACTACAAGAAACATAAGAACCAATATGAAATTAGACTAACAGTTACTCTTCTTGGTAAATAAAGAGAGATTATGAATTCTATAAAAAGTATCATAATCTCAAGGTTAAAAAAATGTACATCATCTTGTAGCAATTGGTTTTAGCCTATAACATATCAATTAAAATTTAACATCAAGGTTAAAGAAGATGTTTGTAAGACATGTTGAAGTGTATTATAGTTGAATATAGTTACAGACTGGATCTCAATTCATATCATTATATGAAGGTATGTTGAATAAAAGGCTATCCTTAATTAGAAACAAACAAATTCATCTGCTTTTACCAAATGATGGAATGAACACTTTAATTTCACTCATGAATTGATAATTTCTGTTTGAAAAAAAGTCATTATTATACTTTCCAAAATTACAAATGAATTGAAAAGCAAAAATAAATTTAGGACCAAATAAAGTTAATCGTAGACATCCAAAGTTTACTATCATTCTATAAAATTGACAATACATTTTAAAATAATGAAAAATTGGTCTCATGATTAAGTACCATATATTTTATTTTCTTAAACAAATTGACAACTGTTTGGATGGTAATTCTAAATCAAATTCATTCAATAATAGGACAAAAATGAATTTAATGTTATTGTAAATAGTTATTTGAAAGATAAATTTAATGCAATTGCATATTATTTGAATAAATGTATAGCAGCCTCATGATAAGTACAATTCGAGGTATGAAATTATGGTAGGATCAATGTCCTGGAACCTAATTAACTGACTGTAAGAATTAATACATGCAAAAATGTTGGGTATGAGAGATACCTGCAGAACATAGCAGGTATTTATAAGTTTCAGAAGACTTACCAGAAGAGAATTTGATAACTGGCTTCGGCACAGTGATGACTTTATGAGTTTGCTGAACAGTTTGCGGTTTACTCATCAATGCCACAGTTCGGCCCTGACCACTGGAATTGACAATGGATACAGATGATGAAGAGACTGAGGAAGATGATTTGTTAATGGAGCTCTGAACATTGGTTATTAACTGATGCATCTTGACTGTTGAGGCAGAGCTTGCTATCACACCTCCTTGGGTAAGCTGGATTCGAGGATGGCCGGATAAAGATATTGGAGTACCCAAAGGATTCTGCTT
The DNA here is from genome assembly GCA_020796165.1 of Pantala flavescens. NCBI lineage: Eukaryota > Metazoa > Arthropoda > Insecta > Odonata > Libellulidae > Pantala > Pantala flavescens. Next base: position 15,074,541 of record CM036881.1, on the reverse strand, counting down.
GGTTAATTGCTGAAAAGTGAATGAATCACTGATAATTACTAATGTACTTTTATACTGATAGTATTACAAAATATCTTATCTGATTCTTATCAGTCATAAGCTGAAATTTTTCATAACACTTATAGAGGTTACACCCTAAAATAATTCTTTGCTTTGGTGGAATTTGTTTGAAGAAAATGTCTAGGGACTATGAGGTCATTCATATGAATATGTCTTACTAAATGATTATCTGAACCAACAATTTTGAATATTCAAGAAATCACACTTTAAAATTGAGATCTGCCAATCATAATCGAGAGATGAATTACCTCATATATTTTCCAAATTATGTTTTAATAAAAAGTAATTACATTTATCATTCTATGAAAATACAAAGCAAAATTTTCTATTTTTATGTTTTCCAGAAAATTTTATTAACATTTTCATAGGATTCATAATCCTTGAATGATACCTTCTTTGGTTAATTACATTCAATAAAAGGTATGTGTTCAGGCATTACCTTGTGGAAGGACATCTCAGACAAGTTCAGAAATGAAGTACTTTGTTTTCTTCCACACAACTTTATTTTTACAACCGGTTTCCCAATGTTACAAGCATCATCAACAAGTACTTAATTTCTGAACCAGACCAATTACATTCAAATTTACAGGATTAATTTAAATTTGAAAATTTTTAATATTTCACAATGAAAGTATGTTTTTAATTTTGGGGTTTATACTGAAATTGACATTCAAGATATATTGACAGCATGAAAGAAATATATATTCCATTAACCTTTAGATACTATTGACATCAAAGACTGAATAAATAAATAAAAACATTTTGTAGCAGAGAACAATACCTTTTTGTAATTCCTCAATCTGTAATTGCAGGAGTTGAGACTGTAGCGGTCAGGAGGAAGCCTAATACCACAATGAGGTTTAATTAGTGGTAACGGAATGCTGTTTTTGGTTCGTGAAACATCCAAAAGTATCTAAAGAAAAAAAAATCAACATTAGTTCATCATTGTGCCACAAAGACCTATGTTGACAATTTTAAAAACAAATGATGGCAGAAAATTGGTATTTGATTTCAAACAACCAAAACTACTCTTTGACACTAACATGTAAGATATTAGTTGATAACAACTAATACCATGGTATTTCTTGAAGTTCATAAACCGAATGATGTAAATGCAGCATCATTTACTTCATTCTTTTTTTAAATATTATTTTATCACTTTTGATAGATTTATGAAAACTTAAAAATACAATATGAAACTTACATCACGTGATGGTGGATTTGTAAATCTTCTATCTAGCTGCAACTGAACAGCTAAAGTAACGTCATCGAGGTCCAGCGTTTTCTTCTTTGCGTGGTTAGCGAACACTCTAGCGTCATCCAAGGTACAAGTTACATATCCTATGAACATAACGTTTTTTAAATACAGATCCATAAAGATTAGTTAGTATAAAGCTTAAATTACACAAGGGCAAAACATACTGTAGGTGAATTCAAGAAGCTGGTTCACAACGCGCGGTTCATATTCATTGATTCCCATATCTTTTAGCATTGATATGATCACTTGCGCATCCTTGGGTATGTGTTTTGTTTGAGAAGCCATTCTACTAAAATTATAACTTTCTGTAGTGTTGAAAGGAGTCAAATAAATCGGAACTGTAACATACACGCTATAAGCCTACCACATCTACACCACTGTGAAGCGGTTTCGATTATCTTTTGTCGTATGTTTGGGTTGAGCTTTGAGGGGAGGTCGTCTTGTCGCCACCTGTAACCCATATGAGGCGCGCATTCGAAGAAATTCGACATGATAATCAACTTCCCATTAGGTAGCAAGATGTGTTGTGTGTTACACCAATCCATTAGATAGTATTTCAGAAGTAAATTTTTAATTCTCTCTTAACATTCTTGAAATGTAAAATAAGATTTATTTTAACTGAACACTGAAAAAATCTTGGATATATTCGTAACAAGTCTTGCAATATATAAAAGTAATTTTCACATCCTGTTACTTGCCGTCTAAGAGAAATACTAACGGAAATTATCCTCTGTAATGAAAGAAATGAAATGAGTATACGACAAATTATATTACTATATATGATATAATTAAGGTTGCGATAAATTATATTGTAATAATTAAAGATACATGGATATTAGATTGTCCATGGTTTATGAAAGAACCGACTCAGAGTGATGCTGTGAATCTACATAATCTTCTTCGATGAATAATAGTTACATTAAGCGGAGGTAAATGTATCAGTTAATTAATTTGTATATAATAATTTGTAAATAATGACACCGACCCAATAACTTTTAAATAATAAATTTTTAGGTATTGTTTGAATTAAATTTAATCAATTGTAATATTATTATTGTTACAGTCAATAAAACCTAAATTTACCTAAAAATTTGATCTTCCACTCCACGAGTATATGTAAATATATCGAGCAATCCATTTAAAAATAAATACGACTAGTTTTTTCGCCCATCATCATTCTATGAGTCTCAAACAAATTAAACATTTCACAGACCTTCATTAAAAGAATATAACAAAAAATCGGTTAATGTAAACAAAATGTACGTACATTAAGGGTAAACATATCAATCAATATTCAGCCGGCATATGAGTGACGAAAACTACGCAGGGGAGTCATAAGTACAACCTGACGCATAAGATTCAGGGGCTGATTGCTTCTCGGCTCTTTTTCCAGGCGGTTTTCCCCTCATTCACAACGGGAAAATATGGACCTTCGTAGAAATGCAATGATGAATGGCGATGAGGATTTTTATTGCACATTAAATTGGGTATTTTCTTTTGTGACAGGAAACATAATGAGGAATAAGGAACCGCTTTTGAGGTATTATTAAGCTCGATTGGAACGAGTGAATAACTCGAGGTGAAATTTCAAGACAATATTATTCCTTTTTCTTAAGATCCCAATTTTCATTTATCAATAAGAAAACATTTGGATTCAGATTCTTTACTATATAATAAACTTTATAATCTTATTCTTCCCAAGAAATTGTATGTGTAGAATCAAGTATCTTATGCGATTCGTACAATAATGAATATTATAATTTTTAATACCAACATTAATTAAAATACATCTGTATGTCATACCAAAGATACTCCGTCTAATTAACTACATTTTCTACTCAACCGTTCGCGTAATATTTTAGAAGAATCTTTTTCTTTTTTCACCCTCATAAATGTTGATTATGTTTGGATTACTTTGTTCATAACCTCATACTACAAATATTTATTATTTTTGAAGAGGCGAATATAATAAAAATACAATATTTTCAATTACAGCCGAAATAATAGAATCGAACACGGTTCAGTAAACCAGTTTATGTACCATTAATGCTCCAGTGTTAGTCGTACCCTCTTTTTAGGGTAATTTAGAGAAACTTGTGTTAGACATCAAGAATAAAAATTATTTATTCTTGGAACATGTAAATAAAATCTAGGCTAGCATTACGTTGCTGCTTAATTTCTGAACATGTCAGAAAATTTATATGCTAAAAGTTCATTTATTGAATGTAATATGGAAAAAGTATAGCGATCAGAATAAAAATAAAATATGTTATGATAAGGCAAAAATTTAATATAATAACATTATAATTCAAACGAATATTAAGAAGAGTTACTCAGATAGATAGCGACCTGAGGGTACCATCTGTAGCAGTTATTACTTCTCGTAAGATTAAAATACGTTGAATCAAAATCCTTTGTACACTTGTGCTACTCCTAATTTAAAACGAATTTCAGAATTGACAGATAGTGAATAGATGTGCTCATATAGTTTTATAGCACTCCTGACACGCATTCTTTTTTGCCTCCAAAGTCGGAAACTTCTTGACTTAAACTAAAAAAAAACAGATTGTAACTTTCTTATCATACGCTTTTCAACTGTAAAAATCGGTTACAGTAGCTAAGTTACTAAATCAGGCAAATTTTGTGCATACTAAGAGCAATGTAGCTTTGGTATGAGATGATTGGCAGAATAGACAACAAATTAAAGTATATTTTTTCAGCTTTTCGAAAATAGATTTTCTAGCTATCAAGTAAATCATTTAAGCTCTTCATAGAAAAAACTATGGCGCATTATGGAAGGAAAGGAAATGTTTCCAAATATTGTCATAGGAATACAGTCATTGTCCTTGAAGTTGAAGAAAAGGTGATTGACTCAAGCGTGAATGAACTCTGAAAGAAATTTTCCCCTTCTCTCAAAATCTCGTCTCCATAAAATCAACACTTAGAATGACACGCGAAATTTTTAATGAATCATCGGAAATTCCTCTCGATTCAATAGCGTTTGGGAGTGCCAAGCATCCTTCCTCGTTGCCACCCTCGAAAATAAAACTATGACAACAGTGGAGCCGGGAGTTTAGAATTCTATGGAAAGAGGATTAGCTTCTATTTGTTTTCTGGTAATTCCAGATCGTTCTGAAACACAAACAGCGCGCGTATGATAGTTTTAATTGGGAATACTAGGGTTCCTAAAGAGACTATCTGGCAGCAAAAAATAAATATGCCGAATCATTTCCGATACAAAAACGGAAGATAAAATATAACGTGTGTAGTTAGTTTAGTGCGGTAGATTAATACTTTTCGGACTAAAGATACAGGATATGCCCAATGCGTTATGCATGAGTAACAATAGGTCTTAATATCTCGCTTTCACAGCTTCCCCAGAAACACGGAGGAAATAATACGAATAGAAGAAACAAATATAATTATTCTTACGAATGGTTACAATTGTTTCTTGATGTTTTACTTGAAATTCAATTTTAGCTGTTCAGCATTATTTATAAATGAGAAAAGTGAAAGTAATAAAAGTACAATTGATAAAAATTATACATTTAATGGATGATTTTGTATAATTGATGATAGTTATTTTTGATTTGTACATCCACTTTCATAACAAATGTCTCACAATCATAATTCATAATAAATGTTCAATAATAAATGTCTTATATATTAAAAAAAACTACTTTGAGAAGTATACAACGCAAATTACTGTTGAAAACTTTTGTATTTTCTGTAAAGGGCTTTAAAAGTGATCGAAGTAATTTACATTCCTTTCCCACCATATGCATCCGCGTTGACCGGCATTTTCATTAAGGGGTGTTAGATTTTTCTCCCATGAGTCAAAATGCTCGCTCGTTTAATTCCCATCCACCCTTCCGCTCAGAAATATGTTCAGCTATAAATAAATATGCATCATCAAAACAAGATTAAACATAATGAACTAACTTAGCATGCTTCCGTCTAACTTTGATTTATAGCAATCAAATAATTCTACTTATTATTGATATTTATCACGCATTTATCTCCGAAGATGCAATAACATAAACAAAATACATTACCAGCGATATTTTTGGAATTAACTCCTACCTCCATCCAGGAAAATGTGCAAAAACATTAAGTATCACAATGAAAACGAATAAATCTGGAATCTAATACATCAGAGCAAAACTATGGACATTTAAGGTATTGTCATGGACTATGACAGCCTTTATTACTATTGCCTGCTGACGTAATTCATTCTTGACGTTTTTGAAAGGATACTTATGCTTAATTGTAATTTTGAATCTATCAATTACAATTTTAAATTCGCAAAACTATATTTCATCTCATATATTAACTAATTAAATCACTACATTAATCTTTAATGTTCAATTAAGGAGCTTAAGATTAATGATATAGCTAGGAAACAATAAGAAAATTAGTAACAATCATGTTTTTTATTGGTCATTCATTCGATCTAGCGCAAAGTTAATGACCCTACCCAGATTCTTTAAAAAACAGCTAACAAAATTAAAGGTATGGGTAGGTATTTTCTTTATTTGCGTAATTGACTCTGGCCAATCCACCTGGGAGCATGACTAGTGCTTCAGCAAGTGTACAATCCCTCTACTTAAACCCTTAACCGAAGGAACGCCTGTTTATATTACATATTTTTTAAAGCTTCTGTACACAAGTCTATCAAATCTTTCAAAAAACAATGAGTGGAGCTCTATCTGAAAATAGATGTTACTTCCAATTCCAAATAGCAGTTAGGAATTATAATAATCGTTGAGTTTTATCATTTAACAAATTATCTACTGATTAATTTTGCTCTTATTAATTCATGTACTATAAAATCAATTTAATTAAGTTTTCAGTGAATAATGAGATTAAAACCGAGCCATTTATCGATCGATTGTTAAATCAGCCTATAATTCTTAATTAATTATTAAATTAATGATTATTAAATTATATAATCTATGCATGAACGCGCAGAAAACAATGTATCATGATATCAAATCAATCAACCATTCAAAATAATACTCAGAGCGCTGATGTAATGATAATTACGAACACTTAATTAATTTTCAAATTACGTTCTCCATCGAGCATGCTTTCCTATGAGTATTTTTCACAACATATTCGTACAATAGTATCGAATTCACGTATGCATAAAAATAGCATCGAGTTTACTTCATAAACGTCCTAAAGTTAGTATGATCTTGATATTTCATCAACATATCATTCGCAATAATGATCGAAAAAGCATCATGAGGCTTGTCTTGATTCGTAACTATTAATATTTAGTCAGGGATGACGTTTCTGATTGTATCTTCAAGGATACTTATGAGTCATACTAAATTCAATAGCATATGGCTGAACATAGTATCCGTCTATCAGATCATGATATTTCTCTAAAATCTATAACACGTGGAAGTCGATACGCAAAAGATATTTACGTTTGCGTAATATTTCACAATGGACCCAAGATACATCAAATCCGGCGCTACCGCAGTTTCCCACGACGAGGAAATTTTCCTTTTCTGGCATCCCAATTTTTCAACTGACGTAGCAACGAAGCGCGCACAAATTTTGGTGAAACGGGGTAATTTTATTATTCATAATAATTCGCCATGTTACGACACCCAAAACAATTACTTGACGTGTTTAAAGGTGTTTTCCCGACCCCTTGCAACATTGTTATACCGAGAAATTCGTGACGTACGATATCAAGAAGGAGGTTTGTGATGAAATTATGCAACAATAAAACGTGCGAATAATCTTAGATCTTGGTTTGTTGCGAAACTTCTCTCCTCCGATGTGCCTTCCCGTGTTTTTCTCCGAATTCTAGTAGAGTAGGTCACGGGCCGGAAAGAGCTGCCCCAGGCGTCCACTTCCTTCACGAAAATTAAATTGTCTTGGATCTTTTTGGAATCGATACACCTTTTCGTATGCATGATATATGGCTATCCGAAAAACCGGACTTTCCAGTTCTCATCTTCCATTTTTTTCGTGTTATTTTTGTTGATAAAGAGAGAAACAAGAGTACGTAACATCTTCCATTGTTGACGTGTCTACTATTTCGATTCTTAGAAGTAAATAAATATCATAACTATGGTAAACCCCAGCTTGTAAAGTAAATTTTAATTGTTAACACACGTAGAAGAATGGAAGAACGTTTATTATGATGATCCTGAATTAAAATCATCAACTGAGAACATACGTTTCATATTGATAAGTTTTTATAGAATACCAATACAGATTAAAGATGTGAAAACCTATATAAGTAATGTGCTCCCAAGTATTAAAAATAATGATAAAGTATAACTTCGATTCTATTCGAACTTACGACGAAATTTTCCGCTAATCGCGAGGCTAATAGGCTAAAATTTACGAGTATAGATTTTATCGAGAGAATTCACAAAGCAGTAAGAATATAAAAATAATAAAAAGTGATTTTTATAATAACGTATGTAATTGTAACCAACACTAAGCACCTTAAGTATTTATAGTTATACTCCACTTTAAATACGCTAATGAAGCAAAACTTCGTCTCACTATAACTTTAAACTGGAAGATGCAATCCTAGAAAATTAGATGATTTTACAAACAAAATAAGAACATATGTTATAAAAATGTCATATGTTTTCTTTAGCAGTAAGAAATACTTTCAATTTGCTTAAAAACGCAAATTACATTTTCATATATCAATTATAAATATAAACATTATATAAATATTTATTAATCCAATTTTTGTTTAACTACTCTGATATGTATTTTTTAACCGATAAATAGAGAACATGTACATTATTCTATGCAAAAACACTATCCTTGAATTTGATCCTAATGCACCGTTCTCCAAGTTTTAAATGCTATGATTTTCATTGTTTCAATCAATGCAAAATTTGCGCATTTAAAATTTTAATTTTAAAATTCCCATTTTGTCATTGTTGTAATTCAATCATATAAATTAATAGAGGCTGACACAGAAATCATATGAGAACTTGTTTATAAGGGAAATAAAACGTTCAGATGATGGATTTCTTAAAAGAATAGATTCTAGGCAATCAAGAGCCGTTTTACATTAGCTGATAATGTTAACGATTACTTGCACAACTCTACTATAGTCTTAAAATTAAAACTATTAACTACATTTTAGAAAATTGGATGAAAATTGTAATTTTAATTTATAATTTATCGGGTTAAAGCCATTATTCAATTATTATCCAAAAGGTTTCGACTTTACGAAGTGTATTCTGTTCAACTCAATAAGTTTAAATCATCTTGTCTCATTAAGAAAATATTGTTATAGTTAATCATTTAAGATAGAGCTTAAGACTCCAAATTTAGCAAAGAACATTAATCGAACAAGGTGTGTCGAATTTGTCGAATCATCGTTCATTGCAGAAGCCACCTCGGAGGTGAAAAAACACACTACCAGGGTAAGTAGGAAACAATCGTGATTGTGAAGTAATGGGTAAATCATGCCGTCACCTCCTCGAGGAACAAGTAGCCCTCTTACAAGTAAAGTGCTTCGCTACATTATTATTTCCGAGTAGCCAATTCTTTTGATAGTCACTGTTGTCTTTCCCCGTTCCGATCTGAAGAGCATACCCACACCCCATGCAAACACTCGAGGAAACCCCTTGCCCCTTCCACCACTCGCCTCTGACACCTCTGCGAAATTCCCGATTGCCTCAAAAGGGCACATATATATAACAGGCCCTCTGAGCCTTTACATTCGCAGTTCTCTCAGCACCATGGAAGTACTAGTGCTTTTCTTTGCCTTCTTGGCTGTGGGTGCAACTTCCCCGAAGAAGGGAAAAGAAGCCATCGACAATTCACCTGGACAACCCTTGACTTGGGAAGACTTCGAGAACGGGGATCAATTAGGTGAGCTCGAACAATTCAAAAGCGAAGGCGCACTTCTATTCGTACAGAAAAATAGAGGAATAACGTAAAATTTTTATTATACCATTTAAATTCATTCTTTATGGGATTTGAGTTCGTGAAACCGTGGTGGATTAACTTTTCTTTCCTTCTGAATTGACAAATGTAGTTTTCGTTAACTTTTGAGTTGGTCTTCTTTGCTCCTAGAATATATTGCTGCTGTATGAGTTACGTTGAATAATAGCAGCAAACATGCTAATATTTATTGGACGTAATGAAGTATAAATAATTATAATTATTAATATCTTTAATGGGAAAATATTTACCTAAACTGTAAGAATAGCATATCTATCACATACGAAAAAAAGAAGTTTAGGTATTCGAATCAGACATCAATTCTAACAAGAATGATTATTTTAAAATTTTTAAACTATTATATTACAATAATTATAATAATAATATAATATTGAATAATAAAAAGTGTGGGGAACTTAAGTTCATTTCCTTGAGAACTATCAGATTAATTTTTCTTTAGACAGATTAGATCGATACCGAATATTTTATTTAAATAATGCATGCCAAAAAATAATAAAAGTTGATGCAATTCATGAAAAAAGAATGCAATACCTCATTCAACTTCCTTAAAAGCATAATTATACGGTGGGAAGCATGGAAATCAACACGGAAAAACATTCAACTCATTCTTCCCGAAAGACCAATATATTATTATTCCATATATTCACAATGAATCATACGCGGTAACGCCTGAACAATATCTCACGAATCTTACGCTACGAGTTTTATTGCTTCCTTGTTGCGTAAAAATAGATCTCTATCTTCTCATGTGGAACTGAATGAACGGCTTTTATTGGAAACCCATTTTCCTTGATTCGTTTTTTCAATACACCACCGAATCATTCCTGGGGATTTTTCCATCGCCTTTTACTTCACGAATACTCTCTTTTTCTTTAGAATGAGGTGAATCAATTTTTTCTTAAGCATGTGCTCGCTTTAACGGTATTGGCCGAACATTTGGCACGAGACAAAGACGTTAAACGACAAAACCGCGTGGAAACACTTTTAGGCCGAATTAAGTCAATTCCAAGAAGGAAAACTAATTCATAGATCCAAGCCAATGCAGTGTTTAATGTTTCAAAGTCCTGCATTTCTTACAATGTACCTTTCACTTATTAAAAAACTAAGATATTACTCATTCATTCTTAACAATCTAGGGAAAAGTAATTTCATTGTTAGATATCGTAAACAATTACTGCGTGAAAATATTCCCCAACATGAATCCTGCATTAAGCGTTTTAGGATATCTACCAAGGTCTTTTATCCATATATATCCATAGAACTTTGCTTTCATGTGAATTAAACTAATCCTCAATGTATTATTTAGAATTAAAATTTTAAGGGTATTATGAAAACTGAGTTTTGAATACGGGAAGAGATAGAGTATCTCCTTACCTAATACTATGGCGACGATGACTCGATGAGGTGGACGCTATCCATTCATTATATCCTGGTTTCGAGATTACGACAAAGAGGCGAGCTAGCTTCATTTCATACTGATTTCCATTAACTCTTCAGAGCTGATAATACCTTATTAAGGTTCGAACTAGTCACCAAGATAGCTGCTGTATAGAATAAAAGTGCCTCAGATAACAACATGGATGTATAATATTTAAAACAGTGGTTTGAAATCTATCAAATACATTTCCTCATTAAAAAGACTTACTTAATTTTCTCATAACCTATGGATCTTCTTTCAGTTGAAATGATGACATCGAGTATGTTTTTCATTCCAGGGTCTCTACAAACAAAAGGTCCTCCACCTTCACCGACACTGCCACCAGTGGAGAATGCAGAACTCTTTGAGGGAGATATATCTGGTGTGGCAGGCGTTGCAGCAGAAAAACTGGTTTCAGCAACCAGAGGATCTTCACTTGTGGAGGCTGATGTCAAAAATGCCATCAGATCTGAACAGCTCCTTTGGCCTGGAGGAGTGGTACCCTACGTCATTTCAGCTGCTTTTGGTACATTTAGCTCTTCAACTGAACTAAATATCATTCTTAAAAATAGTAGATTAGTTAACCTCCAAAAGAATTAAGCATCATGGATTTATTCACTTTAAATTGAATCTTTTAAAATACTATAGAAACGACAAATATGGCTGTTATTTATTATCTATAATAGCAGACAGTAAAAATTAAGTATACATTTATATAAAGATCTTAAACAAGAGAATAATAAAAACAACATATTCTATTAAATTAACAGCTCCAATTATAATCAAATAATGAAACTTTGGATGCCATAAAATTACAACATCTCAATATAAATAACCAGTTCCTATTAAACTTAAGTTTATTATTTATAATTATGTCATCATATTCTATTAATCATGATTGATCTTTATTTCCTTGTCCATTTTGCAGATGAATATGAGAGAAGTGCAATTGCAGCAGCAATCCTTGAATTCCACAGGAGGAGCTGTATTCGATTTGTACCCAGATCAAACCAAAAAGATTATGTTTTTATTTTAAAAGGAGAAGGGTGAGTTTGCTGTTACTGAATATTAGTAAATACCTTAATATAAGTAATTCATACATTAATTAAGTAAAATTAACATAAACTAGCTTCTCTGATTTTTAACAACCTTTTCCTTAGTTTAGTAATTAACCTATTGAATTGAAGCTCTTGCTCTTGATGATGGTATGATACAATAAAAAAAAACTATTACCTAAAGAATATATATATTTGTGAACAGTCATTCTTTGAAATGTCAGTGTAATAACTGCTTGTTTAACACAAAAAAGATCCTTTATGGCATCCCTCGGAAGAGTTTTATAGAGGGAAAATATTTTGAATACACCTAGAGGAAATAAATTTTTCAGGTAGCTAAATAGAACAATCAAAATTTCTGCAGGTGCAGCAGCATGGTTGGCCGTTCAGGATATGGTCCTCAAGCATTGTCTCTTGGTTATGGTTGTGCTCAAAGAGGTGTCATCATCCATGAGCTACTACACGCTGTCGGATTCTGGCATGAACACAGCAGAGCAGACAGAGATGATCATGTTACCATCTACTGGAATAACATTCTTAAAGGTTGGTATCCAACATTACTGGAAACAGTTTCCATTTGGATTTAGGTGGTTGCTTCTTTTAGAGATCAACCTCAATAAATTTGATTTTTAAGATCTTGAGAATCAATAGTGAAAATTTATTAATATTATATCCAACCCATTAGACTTAGCCTAAATAATAGTTTTGATTATGACAATAATTTCAGAAACAGATAATAAACTACAATTTCCTCTCTCTTCAGGAATGGAATACAACTTCCAGAGGCTGAGTTGGCAGTATGTGACAAATCTTGGAGCACCTTATGATACTGGTTAGTGATATCAATATTGTTTTATAATTATCTTATGTTGTTAGAGCAACAATACTTATAATGTACATGGAAAATAAGGCTAAAAATTTACCTGTCACATTTTCCTTTTCAAATGGATGGATTTTCTTTACCTCTTTGATACATGCAATTCACAGTCATCATTATAGACCCAAACATCTGTTTATTGGATCTATTATCTATTGTATTAGGATTGTATTCCTTGGCTAAAGATGTAATAATACTTCAACAGAATAGTTTTTAATTGAGAAATCAACTTAGAATTTCCTATTCTGATGGAGGTATTCCATAAATATAAACAACTCTTTTATTAATAATTAAGTTAACATTAGCACAAAAAAATAATGGCAAAGAAGCTTCTTAATGTACTATTTTTTCATTCACTGTTTAAAAACTTTCTTACAGGATCCATTATGCACTATGACCCATATTCCTTCTCCAAGGATGGAGCATCACCAACAATTCTCCCCAAGAGGAGAGGAGTATCAATTGGACAGCGTTTTGGTTTTAGTGAGGTATAGCACCTAATTCTCCTTAGTTTTACAATTTATGACTCCAAACCATAAATTTTCATGCTCTGTACTCGTGGCTTAGAAAGTTGATTGAACTTTAAACTCTATGTAATTATCAGTAAATGTAATATTTTATGCATAAATATTGTTTTGAAATTGGTAGGAGGAAGCCCTCACAATTATTTATACTGAGCATATGTTTCAGCCAGTCACAAATTACAATAACATTGATAAGAACAAAACAATTATAAAAATTATTTCTTCACCCACAGATTGATCTCTGGAAGCTGAATCGTCTGTATCAGTGCCGCCATCCAGGATATTCTTTTAGTGATGAGCCTGTTGGAAACTCAGTCAGCAAAGATAAAGGTGAGTTGAATCTATTTATGATAAGCTCTAATTTGGTTTCTCTCATTTTGAAATATGTATTTTAAGGAAAGATTAATTTTAATTGTATATATAATATAGTTAACAATTTTATACTATATATATAATTTAAGATTAATTACACCACTAATTTATAGTTTTTGTTAAAATAATTTTTAGTCAAAAAATTTGTGGTTTCTAAATTTATAAATATATTTCAAATGATTCCTCTTCAAATTTGTTCTATTTTTTACATTATGAATTCAAGCATTATTTCACAATCCTTAATCAATAAAACAGGGTTAAATGTTTGACTAAAATTATTATTTTGACAATAATTTAAACCTGCAACCCATTATTGATTTTATTTCTACTTCTTTTTAGTGCCAGTTCCAGCATTTCAATGCAAGGATCGCCATATATACTGCAAAACATGGGCCAAATCAGGAGAGTGCTACGGTAACTGGCCGTTTATGAGTGCAATGTGTGCTAAGTCTTGCGGTGCCTGCACGTGAAATTTCAGACCAATGAACACTTTTGTATTAAATATTCTAAAAGACAAATTCTCTCAGCACTACATACAAGATTATTTGTGGAGATAAAAATTGTTCTCTATTATTTATAAAATGGTTTTTCATAAATTATATTATTTAACTGTACACTCATAATTTATTAATATAAAATCAAATGTTCATATAAATCTCTAAAAAATGTTTTTTATCATACTATGAAATTTTGTAATATTCATCTTATATATTTATATAATAAATCATTCAAACAAATACAATGAGTTCTATTCTTCTGAAAGTTTATTAAGAATCCTAAAGAATAGGTTTACTACTGAAGTTATTGAAATTAAGTAATGATTAACTCCAATGTATATGATATTGTAATACAATGCAGATACTGAAAAACATATCAGCTCAAACTAATAAACAAAATACCAGCTGAAACTGGACAAGGAACTTTTTTTGAAAATTAAATTTTTGAATTACTTGATAACTCAAATAGTAATTTTCTTGAACAATTAAAAGGAAATCAAAAAACATACAATCAATAAATACTTGAATTATTACATAATTTTGAGATGCAAGGCACTTCAAAATAGCCTTGAATTCTAAGTCATTCAATTTAAATAACAATAAATCAAATATCTCATTTTGAGTCTAATACAAAGAAAGGATACATCTTCTGAACTCAACATATGAAACATCATTCTAAGTAACTCACTCTGATTAAGTGCACCTAAAGAAATTTAACTAATCCATCCAACATTTAATAATCCAACAAATCAATCTCTGACCGTGCTGCTTGGTGAAATTCCTTTTCTATAATACTTACATATCAATTTGACATATTTCTCTCAACAATAAGTATAAAATAAAAGAGAGAAAGAAAACCTGGTTATGATAAGATATTAGAGAAAAGTCCAAACATTTACTTTTACATCCAAAATAGAAGCTTCTTTCACGTACTGATTACCAATAATATTGAAGACCATTGCTCTATGATAATCATTGGAGGACTCAAATTTGCAGGTGAGCAATCATCAACAGTTATTTTTGAGCAAAATAACAGCTGTTTGGAAAATTCTCAACTGTAATGGGTATAGAGAAAAATAACTTGGTTGTAGAAGTCTGTATTACAGCTGTTTAAGAATACTTTTTATTACTTCACCCAAGAAAACTAGAGAAAATAACTGTTGATGAAGATGAGGAAAACATAGAGGGAGACGCAAGATTTTGAAGAGGCAGCATGTTTTACTGTATCCAGTGTGGAATTAGGGATTATATAGTCAGAGAGCCAAGACAACTTTTTGGACAGCTTCCAGTAATGTTATGTAAGGCCTCCAGCAACATTCAAAGAGAATAAGAGTTCAAAAAAAGAAAAATTAAGAATAACAATTATGCATCCTTTTTCCATAATCAGCAATAAAAAAAATAAATGTTACTGTTTTATGAGGCTATTATACTACTAAATGCTAAATAAACTTATAGACATCTAAATACTTTTTCAAATTATAACAAGAAAATAATCTTTAATAATAGTCAATTTAATTATTTAGAATTTTTGTATTTTTCAGAGACACCTATTTTTAATAAAAGGATTTCAATAGTATCTTTTTATTTTTAACAAAACAAGTGGTAGGATACAGGCATTAATCTGTCAATGTTTTCATTTAATATCACATTCGTAAACACTCACACACATACATATTAAGAACATTTGTGTAACAAACAATTAGATATGTGACTTTGGTTGGGAAGACCAAATTATTATTATTAAATCACTTGAATTTGATATGGAAAAAATTTTTCTTATGATGTATAATAACATTTATACATGAAACATATAAACAGACTCATGCAACTGATGAGTAGTAAAACATCAAAAGAACAATTAATGAGCCATTGAGACACAGTCAATATCCATATCCAGAAGTTCTATGTATTTCATCTCAAAACATACCTTACTTTACCAAAGAACTGCATACAATGATGGGAAAGGATCAACATTTTTAGATTATAGAACATGCCAGAAACTTCTATGATGCAATAGAATGAAACCTATCATTAAACATAGCGGGAAGAGACTGAAAATTCTGTTACCTGTCAGAAAGATTTAGTATACAGGCTCTATAATGTTTGATGTAACTTTATCCATTAGCTAAATTGTAAACATCCTTTATTTTAATTTAATAATAGTCAAAATTTTTATTTATTAAAACGTGAAAATTAGCATTACAAGCATTTTAAACGTGATTTAAGCAAAATTTTCCTTTACTGAGTTGCATCAGCAGTTAGCTCTCTCTACTCATAAACGGATAAGCAATCATGAGATCCTAAAAGATAAGAGTGTCAAAGTCATTCATAAATCAGAATTTTCAAAGGATTTGAACTAAATTTTATAAAATCCTAAATGATGATAATACACTTTCTCTGACTCTTGAGCATTTAATACAATATTCCTAGTTCTTAGGAACAAGAATTATTCCCTTCTATTTTAAAAGAGCAGGGTAGCACTCATATAGGAAAGTTATAATTGCAGTGTTAATGAACTAATATTTAGATTTGAAAACGTAAAATAATAAATGAAACTTAAATCAAGAGTTTTTGAGACGGAGAAAATATTTCTTAATAGATTATTAAATTCATTGAACCAACAGTTTGTTATAACACTAAATTGTAACTTTCAGAAAATTTTTTCCATTTAAATATTCTGCCGATTAATTTCAAGAAAGGTCATCTATCTTAAAGAAAATAAATTACATTTGAAGACAGACCCTGATAATTCATTGCAGTATTCATCAATCAAGTTTGTTTTAATTTTACTATTATTACTCTCCATACTTTATTTTCTTCTATCATCTATTTTAAACAAATGGATTAAATTTTATTTATTTACAATTCATATGAGTGCAGTTGGACATCAAAACTGAGTTGGTAATGCATTGTTATATTATATTTCAAAATAATAAATCTTGATTTAATCACTCAACATTTGGTCTCAATTTTAATTTTGAGTACCATTTAAATCAATTTTCACACCAATGCATTTTCCTCTCTTTTTCCATCATGTATTTTGATAGTGATGCCAATAATATTTCTTTAGGTGTAAAATTCCTGTTTCATATAGAGAGTCTGACTGTAGCATTGGATTAGGCAATAAAACTATACCTGCAGAATTTATGTTAAACTAAGTCAGAAACTACATTCTGATTGTCATATAGAACTATGAGTATAGAGAAAGGAAGAACATTTATCAGATTGGAGAATAGAGAGTAATTATTGCTGCGTTGTCCAGTGAAATGAATAGAGTTTTGAAAACTTATCTGCTCTAATATTTAGAAATGTAACAAGAAAAAGGGATTATGGGATGAAGAACTCATTTGTGCTGATCCCAGCCAAGAACTGTTGCGTTGATTAGCAATAATTCAATTAGAGCATTGTGCTAGATTATATCTCTAACTCATGTGATAATAGGGCATACCCCAAAACCTTGTACACGAATAAATGAACTAGCCATCCTTTCCCAAAATCATATGCAGTTAAATAAATTACAAGCTATCACACTCATCACATTCCTTCAGAATTTAAGTCACACAAGAATACATACCCTTATAGTAGAATACTTTTGACAACAGTCTTACCAGATTGTCTAGTGAAGCAGAAGACAAAGGTGAGTATTACTTTGATACAAAGTATTTCCTTTCATGTCGACTGTATTCAGTTCGTATGTTTTCAAATCGGCGACTGATTTTCACAGAAAATTTGTTTTCCGATGAGTCTTGTAAGAAATAATTGAAAGCTTCTTTGCCGAATGAACTGTATCCTAGTATAAAAAATAATCGTGCATTCATTTCTGAGATTAAGTTACAGTTATCATTTTGCATTGAATTATATTACAATTATCCGATTGGAAATGAGGCATATCGTAGAGAAGAACAGGGAATGTTCATTTTTTATATCTGCCTTACTTTAAACTATTTCCGCACGTAATAATTTATTTTTAAATAAATTGTCAATTTCGTTTCGTCCATAAATAGAGCCTCGAAACATGCAAAATATTAACAAAGTTCAGTTTGTTGTCAATGTATAGATATCACATTTCACTTCCCTTGTAAAAGGATACTTGACTGATACGTATTTTTGGATTAGAAAATGACATCTCTTCCTAGGTGTCATCCAACACTGCTTATCCATTCGGCGGTTGATCCTTGAGCTAAATCACTGGAGAACCATCTCATAGTACTTGGTGGCGTCGTATCCGAACATTTTGAAATCAATCTGATAGATGTCATACAGAGCGTCCAATTGCTCTCTCCTTAGCGTCCTGTAATATCGCGGAAGGAGATCTTCAGTTCGACCTCCAACCGCCGCGTTCACGGCCTCCCTGGGACGGGTATGCCTTCCCTGCCTGGTTCTGCCCAGGGCCGGCCCGATCCCAGTCTTCTCGATTATATACTCTTCGTCTTCGGCCAGAGTTTCCGTCTTAGCAATCACGGTGAAGTTGACGGCACAGGGTGTGCAGAACCGGAAATAAGGTGCCCAGTGCTCGTCGAAACCTGGAATACCCGAATACGCACCGGATTTGCTAGAGGGAACTTTTTTGGCGCAGGAAATCACCCAGGAAACAAACTCGGAAAAAGTAGGACTCTTCTCGATTCCCGAACTCTGGAATAGGAAATTAAATAAGGCATGAGATTCGTTCGACAGCAGACAGAAAAAGTTGCAGCACTATGTCCGTTATTTAGTTACTTTTTGTTACTAAGTATTGCGTCGTACCCGAAAAGAACTCTTTGATGCGGGATGAAGAACTTTGAAGTTACGCTCGATCACATTAATTTTATCTTTCATGCATAACATGATTTTTAAATTCATTGCTCACATTGCATGAGTAAACAATTTCTGGAACCTTTTAAAATAAACAAAACATTACCCTATGCGCTCCTGGTGCTGGTGTAGTTTTCAGTCTGAACTTTGCGATCATTTCTCTGGCCACCTTCCGGTAGAACTTGTGCCTGAATCCCTCAATTTTGTTCCTGTATGCGGAGAGTAACCTCTCGAAGGGATCTCGAACTATGAGGAAGGATAAGGATTTGGGCAGAGCAGCCTTCAGCTGCTGAACCGTGGGCCTAGGAAAACGGGCTCTTGCCAAGGTTAGAGGAGACTTCCTGGATTTTCGCAGATATCCTTCCTTGTACCCACCTGCAAAGGACAAAATTAGGAATATAAGAATTGTATATCAATATACATTTTTGAAGAACTAATTACCCATGGTTTTTTCCGCATGATAGGATATCAAATTGGCCTGAGAGAATTACATTTCAGTTCGACACTGATCGGAACCGAAGAAATATTAAGTTACTGTTACTAAAGGAACAATTTTTCTACATCGCTACCGACATGAAACGTGGTTTCTCATAAAAGTAATACAATATTGAATAACAAAATTAATTGCTTAGGAAGATATACGGTTAAGTTTGGAAATCAATGGAACAACACTACTCTACAGGCTCTTTTTCCTTTTTCAAAACATTCTGTTAATTCTCGGATAAATGAAAAACCACTAAATATTAATGCTGGTCATTTACCATTGCGAATATAATGAGATTTATCTTATTTAGTACTTGATACTTCATGTCCTGAAATCTTTAACAAAGTACGAAATTATGAGCATCAAGTTTATGATTACTTCAGGGTTAGGAATACTCACCCAGAAGGTTAAAGTTATACATCCAGGAGGAGCTGGCAGCCTTAAAGACGTTGCACCATACCAAGTGGTGTCTTTCGTCGATGAAGAACTCCCAGGCGTTGGGCTCTGTCTTGCTGGTGCCGTCCTCGGACACCAAACCGCTCGCCTTGCAGACCTCCCACACCCTCTCCCTCCTCCTGCCCAGTTCTTCCTCCAACTCCCAATCCACGGTACCACCTCCGTCTTCTTCCACCCCTGTTTTAGGTGTCTCGCCCTCTTCATCTTTAACCTGAGGGCTATGGATGAACTGTAAACGGTAAATGTTTAAAGGATTAGTAGCAGATATTGTAGTGTGACTCCTTTCAACCTAATTGTCTATGCTTTCAACGACTAACGGAAAAATACTGATTGAATCGTTAATTTATAGTTACTTTGAACGCTTAAATGATTAATATTAAGTTAGTGAACGCTTTAAATGGTATCAGAAAACATAAGGTGTGCATGTAGAAGATTTGACTTAATTGACGAACTTTATATAGTCGGAATGAAGTCAGTTCGAGATATTGTTGATAGGGCAAACGATACCTCTATTGTTAGAAAGAATGGACGCTCATTAAAATTTTAGACAATGTTACATAATTTAATACATTTAGTTTCAAAAAGAACTTCCTGTTGGTCACTTGTTTTCTGGTCGTTAATGTGAGCAAATTAATGAGTCGATTGTTCGTGAATGCAATGCTGGAAGCGTTTCCTATTACATATCAAATATAATTGATTGTGAAAAGGTTATATTATACTGTTGTTTGTTTCAAAAGAAAGGGTCATCGATATGTTTTAATGAAATATTTAATTTCTAACTTTAGAACTTGCATCTCTCTCGCTTAAAATTCTTGGAGCAACAGAGTATGGTTATAAATATGTTTCTCGAAATAGAATTATCAGAATACAGAATCTAATTTTGTCATTCATTTCGTATATTAACTAAGTGTTCTTCTGTAAATCTTCTACTTCAAGCGTAATTAAAATTTTAACACACTCTAACCACAAGAGATTTTTTGTTCGTGTTTGCATTCGGGGAGTGTTCGTGAAATACGCTTCGAACGAAGTGTTTCCAGGACATCGGGACAATGGGTCAAACGCGGACATCGTCGATGTAAAATTTATGATCGCGTGTGTAGCACGTGCAATCGGAGAAACAGATGAGCATCGCGATGCGAATGAGGATTTCTGTCTCTCTTTAAGGTCAATTCACTTGACTGCAATCGATGCTTCGTTCACTCCTTAGTACGTCACAAACCTTTGAATGGAATCAAATGCGTTCTGTATGGTTACAGAAGTGGTATCGCTAAACTGTTCTTTGATAATAATCACTCTATCACCATGGCTCTGTAAACAAAGGAAAGGAAAGCGGATATTTTCTTCCTATATCAAAAGAAAGTCCTTAAATACCTCCTTATACTTTCCACCGATCTTTTAATTAACTAATCACAAACACCACAATAAAATAAGCATATTGAAGTTATGAGGAAGGTTGTGAGCAGCGATTAATTTTTAATTATAAAGTCCTTTAATGATTGTTTTCTTTTCGGAATGAATTAGCGAGTGATATTTATAATGCCTTATTTCTTAAGTGTTCAAGTTCGTTTTTCATTCAACTATAATGACCCAAAAGAGTATTTTAGTCAAAGAAAATATTTGTTATAAATACTGTGAGAGTTAAATTTTGCTTCTCTTAAAAATCCATTAAACTTTTTAATGACAATTACTTCTATTGATGCAAAACTAATAAATATTAGTGTTAAGAATTTCCAATAGTGTAACTATAATAATAACAAAAAATACTAATTGTTATATTTGTATTTTAATTACTTAATTACATTTCTTAAATAATAATCCGAATCTTATCAAGATTTTTATAAATATCTGAAAAAGGCTGCTTCGAAATATTAAATATATAAATATTTTTATAGTCAATCAAATGAAATTAGATACAAAATAAATCGATGAAGTAGTTTTTAAACAGCTTGAATTTCAGAATGCTCTGAAATCCCCGTTTCATCCACAACAATGATTTGTTTACACCACGAAACAACCATTTGCCAATAATAAATTATTAACTATATTAAAAAGCACGATATTACCCAAAAATCAAACTCCTTCCATGAAGCATCGTATCAATAATGTAAATATCCCAAGTTTACTGAACTCCTATGCAAACTATGTCAATCGAATAAAACCAAGGAAGCTTTTGCTCGGTCAAGAGGTACCCAAAATCGCTCGCTTGCATGGAATAATATAGATCTGAAGATATTTCGAGATTTCTTGATTCAGTTGGCATGCCGGGACTCTATCGTGATACGTAGGGATAGCTCGAGCTCGTAAGTGGCCTAGAGTAACATATAATACAAAAAGAGACCCGGGTTCGATTCCCTTTCGTGTTAGACTACTTTTCTTTCTCTTTGAGCACAATGTCACCAAGTTGTTCTTCACGAAAATAATAAGTATAGCTTACGTAAGAAAAAGTTCTCTTATTCATAACTATAGCTCAAGATAAATTTTGTGTATAAGAATAGTATATAATATAATGTAGTATATGTTCCGCTTGATACGTCTTTCGGTAAACATCAAAGGAAAAAATAAATCAACCAATCAAAATCCAGATAATATGTACCACCCTATCACACGGAAGTAAAGTAAGTTTCAGCGTAAAATTTTACCTGTTAACCGATATTAGATATTCACGAATTCTAGGATATAGGAAGAAACACTTTTACTTCTGAAAATTTCGGGTTTATTTCGGTGAATAAATTTCACTTCCGTGTCGGTTGGAACTTGATCGATCGTCTGCCGAGCTTATTTTCACTTTTCAGAGCAAAGATAAGAGAGAAGTTGCGATGAAATTAAAAGCGTGGGATGAAGAGAGGAAAGAAGGGCGTAGATTATTCAATGAAGGTCATTCGAGCAAATTAATTCAAATTCGTTAAGCGGAAAGAGATTCCGTATGAGGAAAACTTCGAAGAAAAGCGTTTGTAAATAATCCTGTTCAAAAGGGCTTTGATTATATGTATAGGAACTACAGACCTACTTGTGAAGATGCTAACACTTTATTATTCATATATCAGCTTTTATTTTATTATAAACTATACTTTATTTTATCATTACCTTATTAAATATACATATGTATTGTATTAAGTTATGTATATATAATCTATAAGATAATATTTCGCTTTGAATACGGAATCGGAAGAAGAATTATATTAATTCAATTAATTGATATTTGTAATCCATAGCGACTAAAGAATTTCATTGGGATTTGGTATCCATAGAGACTAAAGTGAGAGATATTTTAAATAAACAAAATCCTTCGCGTAGCATGAAAGGTTGCGGTTCCCTGTCATTGGACTAATCTTGTCAGTATTAAAATGTTCCCAAAAAGCGTCCTGCACGTCATTCTTGAGGGCACTCGGCGAAATATCATTTTCGTCGACAGATTAGTATTAACAAGGTGATCTCTTAAAAAGGTTTACTTTCCCCGAATCGTCCTTCCCGGAAAAACACATTTCGGTCCGTTGGCGTGCTTACGTGACAGTACGTGCGTGTCCGCTGTTCTTTTATTTTCGAGTATGGGAAGATGGCACAATTAATTTCACACTTGTTTGTTCCTCACTCGCTCAAGATTACGGCTCCCAACGTTGATTTGGTAGTTAAATTTGTTGAAAATATGCGAAAAAGAAGAGTTTTGTATGTGTAAGATTTTTCCCAAGATTCAATGAAAATTACGCAATGTAAATAATACTCTAATCAATACTATAAAACGATTTGTGACATTCGGTTTTCATTATGAGCTATATCCTCGATTCATATGATATGCGCAATTATTCTTAGGCTGCATTTACATATATTTGAAGCTGAGGATCATTCTCAGAAATAAAAGGTCAAAATCTTCCAAAATTATAATTATAGACGTATTATTATTAAATTCCCTTTTTATAATTGAACACATTATTCACAAACGGTGAACTAAAGATGTGAATATATAAACTTCAACGTACCTTATGAAGATGATGTTCTTAAGAATAAATACGATAATTACCGAAAATATAACGGAATATATAATACAACTTGTTAAAAAGTTACCTCTAGCTGTTGTAGATTACCCAGATTCAGAATGTCTCCAACTAGAAAAAATAATAATCAACAAGCTCCTTGGATACCAGGTCATAAAACAATTAAAATCATTTTTCATCAATCAACGTTTCTAAATATAAGTTACTATACCAGAGCTATGTATACTTCCTAATTGATATGTTGAGGCTTTGGTCGGTATAATGCAACTTCACAGAAGCATAATACAACTGTATAAATCTCGGGTACCTACAAAGTTTAGTTTTATTTTTGATTCCATTAATACGTAAAGTTTAATTACACACAATCCTACCAAAGAAAATTCATCCTTATTTACAACACAAGATACGAATCAAGATAAGGGTTCAAGAAAGCCGGGAAAATTAAGATGACAAGGCCATTACGCGAAAAACTAACAACCTCGCGAAAGACTTTTACCATATCTTTCGGATCTGATTTATTTCCTGTCCTCTCTCGTTTACGCTTCGGTGGTCTCAGAAGGGGAGTCAACGGTGATGAATCGAGCTATGAAAGTTCATCTTGGAGAGATAATCCTCAAGACTTTTCGGGGAAAAGAGAGGAAAATAAATCCTCGCGAAAAAAATAAAGGGAAAGAAAGTTCGCAAATCTGCGGGAGGGGTGTTTTCATTTAGCGGGTCAATTTGCATCCGAGGGTGATGGCAGAGACCGCTGATGAGGAGCCAAAGATCGCTAAAGAGTCGGAAGTTTTCGTGAAAAGGAACCCATTAGGAAAGAGGATCCGCCCTTAAGATTTTCGACGGTGTTGTCAGGAGAAACTGCGGCCGACAGATCGGAAAGCATCCGCAATCGCTACAGCCATTAACGTATAAACTATTCTCGGCAAAACCTTTGAAACTTCTTCGGTGGAAATGCTATTATACGAAGTCTTTCTCGCCAAGGTTTGCCATTATGTGAAATTTCGATGGTGCGCGAAACTTGACTGTACTCTATTTTTATTGTTGTTGATTTCTATTTCATTGTTTACTAAGATGAACTGAGCTGTTGTTTTATTTATATTTACATAAATACCACGCTTTGGAGTATGGTACGGGTAACCGCTTTGTGAAGTGTAGTAGGGGATGTCAAGTCACCGAAGTCATTATCTACTCTTTAAATTCACGCATCTAACACTATCAGGAAAGAAAGACGAGTACTAACCTTCCGTTCACAATGAAAACAATTCAGTGTCGAATCGCTCAAGTTCCGTATCATTATCGTTACGTTGCATTGTGATTATTTATAAATTCTATCAATTTTTAGTTCAGTTTACTTCCACTTGTTCCGAATTATTAATAATGAATACATTAGGTGAATGGTTAAGGGTAGCATCGGATGAAAATTCACGCGGCTCGGACCCAGTGCATAAAAGAAGTGGAAAATGTCAGAGAGTATCAGGACTCGAACCTGGGTCTCTCGTTAATTCTGTCCTGTTACTTCCGTGTTACATTATTGAAAAAGCATGCAAACATGAACGAAGGGTAAGGTAATATTATATGTGTTTATTATTTCTTGAGTCATGCCTAAATTAAAATACATTAATACTGATATGTATTCAAGATCCTTTTATTGTAAAATTTCTAAAGATTTAATAATATAATGTAGGGTTTCTCTCATCATCAAATGATATTACATATCCCAACAAACCGGACCTCTTGTTATTTACTGTGCAAGAAGAATAATCACGGACAGCGAAGATAGAAATTTGCCATTTTCATCTGTTTGCAACAGCCAGTAAAATAATTTGAACTGCTAATATAATTTTTGATTACCTATTTTTATTATAAATATACCTGAAGGGAAAAAATCAGCATACTATTATTGCGGACAGAAGGAAGAAATCATTCTGTGATCAACTACTCATCAAATGACTTTCGGAGCTCAGGGATACCATGACGCGTGAGTTTATTCGAGGTTGATTAATTATTTATTTATTTATCATTAAAAATAAATATAATACCAAAATTTTAATTATCATATATTACATTTAAATTTTAAACAAAAATAACAATAAAGAAAGGTTTTAAATGATTTAAGTTTATATTTTAACGAAATTGAATTAAAAACCTTATGCATGTGACGTCAAATTTACCTTAGCAACCACAACAATGCCTTGGCCATAGCAACTATTATTCTGGAAATCGCTTTGGCCAAAATGGGTATCATATCAGCTGAATATTTACAGGGCGCAGTATATATTGGAATTATGGCAATAATATGGTTCGTTATGGTGGTCGGCATCATAGCGTACGGTATGTCAAGAGCATTTGGAGAAACATTTGAGGAAAATGAAGGGTAAACAGTAAATATACTTGTTTAAACTTCTTGTAATCAATGGGTTACAGTATATTTCGACTTATAATTATCGAGTCAAATACCTCAATAAATTATAAAGCTTATCAAGTATATGCATGGATTTGTATTATTATTGTGGAATTATAGCATTGATATTATATCTTTTACCGTATAGCACACATTTTCCCTGCTGTACCAATGACCCGGAAAGATTTGTTAATCTCTATTATCGGAGAAGACGAAGAATATTAGGATGTGAGGAATGTATGAGGCAATTGGGTGAGAACTTTTACTCAATACTACAATCTATATACACTCTTGATATTGGAGATATATTTAAGTGATAGGAATGTACCTGAAACCTTTAAATTTGCACTAAAGTAATTTTCATTCTTATTTCTGTATAGGTGGACCGAATTCCAGTACAAATTAGAAAATAAATCATCCAGTACCCGGCATGAATAATTTCAGCGTACAAGAGTGCCTTTAATTTCACTATTTCCACGACTAAATTTTTTGCTAGTCTAGGTTAAATAATTCTTTCATTACGATTTGTATTACTTTGAAATAAAATCCTCTTAAATAAAGTGCTTTATTAGTTCTTCATGTATCTTATTTTTTCTAAAAATCGAATATAGAGTCTTCCGCATGCATACGACATCTTTCTTTATAGTCAAATATTTATCTACGTATTAAATCAGTTTCCCTGCTAATAGAGAATTCTTCCAATATATCTTTCTATTTAAAGTTTATTCTTCATCCTAAAGACAGCGTTAATTCTATATTCAATTTTCCTTACTTTCCCTCAATGAATTTCATTCCTCAAAAATTCTCTGTATCATAAATTATTCAATTATTCAATTCAAGTTTATTTAAAAAATTAATCATAATCTACCTTCTTCTAACCTAACCACAATTTACGATCTGAAACCTTACCTCTTTCTTAAAGGATATATATTATTTAAATAACCCCATTTTTGTCATAAAAATACATATCTTAGAAAATGCTGTAAAACAATTCTTTGTAAATGCTTTAACGTATTTATTCAATGGAAATTTGTAGCTATAGAGCGAACTAATAAATCACGTAGGTGATTGTTGCTAACGATGCCTGTTTCTCCAAGAGAATATATCGTCCATTTTAAAAGAAGAATACTTTTAAGCTAATGACGCATTAGGGCGTATAAATTTACAGCAGATGAAAATTTATATGAGAGTTTCTGAATCAGGGAAAGTATCATATACCTCGACATTAAATCACTGCTAACATCCTTCATTTAAGAATTAAAAAATACTATGATATACCACAGCTAGAATAATAATTATTTTTAAAATACTAAAACATAACATTAATATTTTCAGAAGAGTTAAAATCGTATTCATTCGTAAATTAATACGCAAAAATTACACGGTTACGTCAAATAGAATACAATCAACATATTTGTGAATACGAATACAAAAACGAACTAATAACCCGAAAACAAACATACCCAAGAAATTTCACGAAAGGGATTTATTTTCATTCACCAACAAACTTGGGATAACATTATTGAGATAAATTTCTATGTTATTTCTACTAAGGGATAACATAATTTGGAGGTATGAAATCTTACTAAGGAATCGATACGAAACGATATATTAAATAAGTTATTATTTTTGATTATTCCTAAACTTATGAAAATGACGTATTTATTCATTACTTTCAATTTCTTAAATATATATAAATAAATAAATGCAGAACAAGACACATCACACGATATGCTTTACGATTAACGAATACGAAAATTGACTAAATTTTAATAATAATAATTATTCATCATAAAGAGAAGACGAGAAGAAGATTTACCCAAATGCATGTTATTAAATAGGATATTTCAATAAGGGTATTTTAAAGAATAGGGACGACATATATATTTGGTACGTATTTATATTAAATTTTAAAAATAATGTTTTTCAATATTCATGATAAAAACAGAAGAAATATTGAATAATTTTAATTCTTTCCGATAGTTTTGATAATTTATTGGATGGAAATATTCAAAGTGGTTCAATAATAATTCCAAGTCAACATTTGTTGATACATGGAGTAATTACCCATTTAAGAAGCGTATGTCCTAATGAAAATCCGTTTTAAAATATTTTATAGAAGAAAATGGAGAGCTTTCAGTTTCATAATATCTAAAATGAGATTTTAAGAAATGAATTTAAGTTCCAACACATTTAAACTTCTAAGTATCTATTATCCTAATAACATGGAAAATTCATCGTTATCCTACGGGTTTAAATAATATCCTTAGAGACCTAAACAGAAGTTAAATCAGCCTTGTTTTTGCATCCATTGAATTTAAATCGCTCGTTTTACATTATCGATATTCAACCGTCACCGACGGGATATCCCAATCCCATTGGTGCTCGCAGAATCGAATTGTATTAAAAGTTTGGAGATGCAAAATGACAATATTTTCGGAAGGTACGTAACAGAGTACGGGGAACATCTGTTCACCTCCTTCATCTCACCACTCATCTTACCCCCCCCGCATGGCTCGATAAATCGACCGTCGCCCCCTCTGTCTGCGGCGACCCCAGAGCCACTCTCTCTCGGGCGGCGGAAAAGAGAAGCTCCGTCTCGATATGCTTTCGTCGACCCGTTCCGAATCGGAAAATTATCGAAACCCGTGCTATTTTCAAGGATCCCCCTCTTGATCGCGGGTGGAGAGACTCTCTCTCGAAAAGTTCGTCTTTCGGCGGTATCTCATGGTAAAGGAAATGCGGATTGACGTAGCGCTCCACGACTGCGGTAAACGATGGCTTTTTTTTTCCTCAAAGGACTTGCGGATATCTATGTTCAACTATTTTACATCTGAAAAAGATGCCAGACGATTCAAGGGAATAGTTAGGCTGTTATAAAACGAATGACGCGATTGAGTTTAGAATTTTATAGATTTAGCGCCCAACCAGGACTTAGTTTTACGTAAATATATAGACTAACAATACAACTTATAATACAAAGAGCTAAATGTAGGTCAAATTACCTTTAAATGAGGGAAAAAACCAATGGAATCTTTGGTGCTTGATCTTTTTAATTCATTACTTAAAATCTTGAGTGCTAATTCACATTAGAGGTTATTTTTTATAAATCAACGCTTATTCTACATTCTGTTTTATTACATCTATCACGACTAGAGAGGATGATATTAGAGTTATCTTTTTCCTCACATTACGAAAGTTATTAACTTTAAAAAAAATAAGCTTATACAGCATCATATTTTATCAGAAAGGCAGATAAAATTTCTTGATAAATGAGTTTAACATAAGTGAAAAATTGTCCATGATTTCTCGTATTTAATTCATACTTGATTTCGTAATGAATTCTTCATCAAAATTTTCATTTCGAGTGATATGGAATGCATTGAAAATGAAGCAATTTAAAATATTCCTGAAAAATATCACTTTAAGAGCTAAAGAAGATTTTTTTGCAAGATATATTTTGTTTTTCTAAAATTCGTAAATTATTCTGATTTCACTTTTTTCACTCACACATACACATTTACACGGAGACTGATTAGAGAGAAAATAATGATATTCCGATATAATTAAGATGATAGAGATAAGTTTCATTTAATCTATCAATGCTAGTCTTAGAGTGAGCCGGAAAGCTAACATTCCTTCTTAGTAGAGTATTTGTGGACAAAGACACCCATCGGTTCAAGATTGATGGAAGAATCATTTGGGTTTTGGAAGAGAGATTTCTGAACTGATTGACCGAAGGAAAGGTATACCAGATTTAAGGGACTGGTTCTTGATAGATTTATATAAACCTCCAATTATATTACATTGGGCTCATTCAGTTACAATACTGCCTGATACTGTCACATAATACCCTTATTTATTTCCTTGAAAAATCTTTAATCGTAGTTTAAAATAAGTAATGATTATATAAAAGAGAATAGTGTTCAACCTAGCAGTGTTCTTTAAAAATGTATGGATAAGGTTATAATTTTACCGAAATATCAATCCTATCCCAATACCAAGCAATAAAGTGGTTACATACTTAAATTTTGTCTACTTTACCATGAATGGTGCAAGTTTGAATTGCTCTAGCGATACGGCAATACTCTACAGAATTTAAAAATGGTTAAATGTACATGAACTACATATAAAGTAGAAAAATTTTATCAAAGAATAAAACCTCACAGAATTCTGTGAAATAAAACAGAAAAGAATAATCCATGGGGAAGGAACGATAGAAGTTCTGAAGGCCAGAAAGAACGATCAAAAATGAGTCACAACGCTTTGCGTGATCCAAATAGGCTCTACACGCATATCATAATAAAAATTTAGAAGTGTCGCCATAGTAATCGAACTGTTTATAAGCGGATCGGTCCGTTCCGACGAAAAACCGATCGCTTTCTTATTTTCTCGGGCCGTGTAAACGTTACTTCTTAACGCCCTTCTGGAGTTGTGCCGCATTCAGGTAGCGATGGCCCCTTGAGATAGGCAACCCACATTTCGTAGGTGTATTCACTTTAACGGCAAATTGGGTAAACTAAATAAATCACATCTTTTTATGTATTTTTCACTCGTGGTGTCATCGGGACTTTAATGATTCAGCAATAAAGGTTGACAGACCATCACTAAAGATAGCATAACGTATAATTTAAGTTCATAACATAAGATTTTTATCAATCACTACTGTGGTGCTAATTCATTCAAACTCTCATTTTAAACAACCTTAGAAAAACCAATTTGTTTCCTCACAATGAACAAAACAAAAGTATTTAAATAACTAGCGATGTGAATATTATATGACGTAATGTGAACCCCTGATAATTACGTCTATGAATATATTTCTTATTTCTTTAATGATCCCTGCTGGAAACAGAAATCAAACATTCATTATTAACTCTTCATTCCTCAAAAAATATCACGAACCATATACTTTATCATGGCATTCAATTTTTACAAAGAAAATTTATTGTGTTTTTTATATAAATACCGTATTTAAATTGCATATAAAACGCACTGACGCAACCTCATTAAGTTGGCCACACACAAGGAAAAAACATTTAAATTGTTCGTGCAACAGTACCACAATAACATAATGACTTACTACTGCCCTGTTTACATTCATTTTAGCTTAATTTTATTCTCCTAGTTTATACAGAATGGTGTGGCTTAATCTCTTGTTTCCTTCAGTCAGTTCCTTCAGTTTCAGTTTGAGGATAATTTATTCAAACAAATAGTTTTAAGCACCAATACTTATACCTTCACATATAAGGCGCGAGAAACTAATTCGAGAATTAATTTAGAAAGAAGTACGTCTTACATCCCGTCAAATACGGTATATAGTTCTCATAATTACATGGTAACGTTCAACCGCAAAAGCATATAAACAATCAAACAAGATCTAAGCCATGGAGTTTGAAGTTAATGAGGGGATCAGTGAAATGATGGGCGTATAAAGACCTCGGGAACATATACATTTGATGGTTAGAGGCTGCGAGTCTATTACAATGTGAAGGGCATCCGAATAAAGCAAGGAGATGTACCGCGGCGAAGATTAAAAGAGAGGTGGAAAGGATGTAATTAAAAGAGACGATAGTTAGAGTGAGGAACGGTGAAAGATACGGTGGGCATATGGAACAATTTGGAGCTCGCTAAAGCTCGGGAATAATTTACTGACAATCCAGAAGATAGAAGGATTGACTTTGATGGTGATTTGCCACAGTTTCCTATCTTACACAATAGCGAGGAGCATTTGCTAAGATTATTGCTAGAAATAGGTATAACTCAGTAATAAAAATAGATCGTGATTTTATATTTTAGTTTGTTTCATTGATATTTGAGAGAGTAAAGTTATTTATAATCCTCATCGTCTTATATTAATATGAATGTTGCTCCACCATACTCGGAGATTATAGCAGCTGAAGATACAATGAAGTTTAGATACCATAACAATAATTTTTCAGTTTAAAAAATTTTGTTTGTTCCATTGATATAAGAAAGATTAATACTATATATATTTCTTATCGTATTTGTATTAATGTTGTCCACCATATTCGAAGACCATAGAAGCAGAAGATACAGTGAATTATTCGCATTATAACGATATTTATCGTTAAAATGTCCCCAACATGAGTTGATTTTGCAAATTTTCATGTATGAAATATTTAAATAAGTCAAAATTTAGTTGAAGCATATTTACAGGTCCAACACGCGATATAATTCATACATTCAACAAAAAACAGTCGCTATACCATACTCGGAGATCAAAGCAGCTGAAGATACAATAAAGAATTAATATAATAACGATATTTTTCCTTTAAACTGTCCCAAAAGTGAGATATTCTCTCTAATTTTAATATACAAAATATTTGAAATAAGTTAAATTATATTTGTAGCAGATTTACAAGTCTAACACGCGATATAATCCATATATTTCGCGATTAAAAGTTTACACTCATCAATGAATGGCATTATAAAACATCGCTCTCCGTAACAAAAAAGTTCTCTAGCTCCCGCAAGAGCAATTCTCTCGCAAGCTCCTTCACTTAGCGATTCAACAAAAGAGTTCATGCCTTCTGATTACGCCACCGAGATGTAACGGATGGATACACACGGAGACAATCTCGACCAAAATTAAACGCAAGGATGTTTCCAAAGAATCCTCAGTTTCGAATCCCTGTCTTCCCTTGAGAAGTCGATATTTACTCTCGTACTCTCTCTACCGAATCGAAAGACAAAGCAGAGAATCTTGAGGAAAACAATGACGTTGCCAAGGTTATTTGTCATGAAGAAGTCAATAAGTCCGCCATTGGTGAATTCTCGACATTATGCGAAATCAGTGGAGTTTCTGGTTGCACACTAAAGACGACGAAACTAATGGAAAGGTTTATTAATAACTCGCGGGTTAATTAACTTACATTCTTACTTCTACCACTATATTCTAGAAACTTTACGAAAGTAGTTAACTAAAACTGAGTCTAAAATTTACGTAACATTAGATCTTAGTTAAAATTCTGATTGGTCCTAGACTCAAAAAGTTATCAGAATTTTATTCGAGTTCTATTGACTTTCCGAAGTATTAAGGATGGAATAATTCTTAAATTTAACATTTTTAGAGAAAATGAAATTTAAAACCTGGAGAAAAATATAAATACACCTGGAGAAATATAAAAGTGATATGAATGAAAAACTTTGTCATATCCACAGAAAATTTGATTTACTCGCGACCGGTTTCGTAATTTTATATTAAATATTCAGGCATATACATAATCTATCAATAATATTGATTTCATACCTAAGTGTTATTTATTAATATATAATCTTGAATAGTAAGCTATTACATCACCGAATTTCATAAAGTTAAATATTCATAAACTCATATACGGAAATGATCGTCACATTCTAAAATTTAGCCTAGCACATTTTAATAATAATTAAATAAATTGATTAAAATAGAAATGTATTAAATATCTCTCTTGTTAATGTATTCTTTTCACTATTCTGTAGATCAAGTCACCAAAAAGTTAGACCTCATTAAAAAGTTCAAGACCAACGGAAAGTCTACATTTTAATACGTTCGCTACAGTTATTTAAATTTATTCGGTGAAATTTAAGTGGAGGCGACTGAAGCTCCAATTATATCACTTGTTACGCTGAACGATGGGCAGTCAGTGGAACACATATATCCTCATTAGTGAGCTAAAATTCCAAAAGCTTGTGTTACGGATAGATTTAACTCCCTTCGCCTATAGTTTTATCGATAATGGAGAAACGTCGTGATTAAATGCTTTAGTATCTCATCGAATCCGGGAAATGTTTCAAAGTTAACGTGTTTGGTGTACTGCAAATTAGTTTCAGTGATTGACAATCCTTAACTGGAATTTTAAATCAATAAAATCGGTCTAAATGTTCTGAAATTCTATATATGTGTACTGTACATTACTCTAGTATCCTACAGTGTTATCCTATTATGTACTTATAAGAATTAAGACTATTATTTATTCATAACGGGAGAAATCAATGTATACATCGTAATTTTCACGGAGATATTTTACATTGATTATTTATTCATCAGCGTTTGAGATTAAAAAAGCTTAATTTTTAATAAATTTTACCGAATTAAAAATCATTAATCTAAATTCTTAATCTCTCTCAGTAAAGAACGTGAAATTCAAAGTGAGTATGACGTTTGCTACTTGGCTTCTGCCACCAGAAGTTTCGATGGAAGCGTAAATACACGTAGGAATTCTCCCTTTATTTATCCCTCATTTCATTTCACTTCCAGCAATGCGCTTTCGTTATTCTTTTTTTTGGAAAGCTATAAAATCCGTGAGGGTCATGAATGAGCGCGGGATGAAATTAGAAAAACTCCGCGATATTTTTACTTGGCAACTTTTCTACCCAGCTCTTTTATTCAGACGATCCAGAAATAAAAGTAACGATTATAAAAGATAGGCTTTCACGCATTACGGTGAAATAAAACTGGAATGTTTGGAGGGTTGCTAGGGTAAACAACTCCCTCTACAATATCGCTTGTGAGTTGTATTCTGTATAATACACATTCACATTCCTCTATAGATATAAAATGCCATTTACTTTCACGATTATACGTTCATATAAGCAGAAAAATAGCGATCCAAGTTCAATTTAATGCTATGGATGTATAAAAATGTAATTTTTAAATTTAAAGTTCAGCATTACGTAAACTTCCTTTACTATAAAATATCCATGGAGCTGTGTTAAATCAACTCTAGTTTTTTTGGTTATAATCGTACTATTTCCATTCCATCTATTTATTTGGTTTAACTTCAACAAGTAAGTATTATTAATGAGTTGAATTAATTGCGTTGTCAATACAAATACTCAGGATTTAATATGTATTATTCTAATCCTTTTAATTTATTTTAATCTCAAGAATCACCGAAAATATATTCTGAATCTATTTCTTTTTCTTTCAATTCTATAAGTTATTAATTGACAGCATACTTTTAAACTGCCTTAGTTAATTGTCTCAATTTTAAATATAGTATAATTTTATTTATTTAGCATGGAAACCATTGGTTACAGTCGTTATATTTACCATTAAATTTCTTTAATATACACTTAATACCCATCTTCTCTTACTTTAAAAGAAAGTTATTTTATTACTGCTACATGGTTCCCAATATGTAGGACTTCTTAACCCTATGCTTACTATACCCACGGATTATTATCCCCCGTCTTAGGTACCGCTGCATTTAATGTTCCGGTAGATCGTTCCTTCAGCCCACCCTTTCCTCGTCAAATAGATCCTTTTCCCAGTCAAATGCGGCATTTCCGCCCCTTTCTCCGAACACCCGTTCGACTGAAACTTTTTGACGGTGTGAAATCCCACGAGCGATTTCCAATCGAGGGCTACGGACGCCAGTGACTCCTGCAATCCATCGTCATCATTCAGGGAGAGAGATCTCTCACCATCCGTGTCGTTCGAACCGAGAATTTATCTTGGGAAACCATCGGAATGGTTTCACGGATCGATAACTGTTTCACACGCTCAGCTGTAGTTCCGGTCCTCGAAAATTTTTGGGAAACCTGAATATTTTTCTTCGTAATAATGAGCAGTCGCCAAGGGAAAAGAATGCATTTCTAACTTTCGTCTCCTTAGATTTGATACGTGTATACTTATATTAAGATATATGTATACGTACGTATGTATATTTATACCATTCTTCCACTTTTTGGGTAATTTATATTTAGATTTTTATTTACAATAAATGATTTCTAAAATCAGTAACAGTATTCATAAAACGAAATAGTGTGACTAGAGTGTATTTATAAATACGGAATATATACTCATAAATTGATATTATTAATTTCAAGCTATTTTCAATATACATTACGTATTGTACATGTGAATGGTTACAGTTCTCTCGTTTGACTAGGAAATAACGTACTCTTTCGTGATTATTCAACTGAAATTGCATATAAACTGGAAATGAACCATGAATACCGGATATAAAAATTTAGGTAACAAAAATTGTGAGAATTCCAAGTGAAAAAGATGCTGAAACGTAGTATTGATTTTGGTTTTTCTTGATTTAATTCTATTAGAAGTTTCCGACTATTGAGAGCATGTGTAGGCGAATTCAACTAAATCATTTGTGCAAATAATACGATTCTTTGAAATATTTAATCAAGAGTACCAAAAATATTTGAGCCTTAATATACTCATGAGAGTATAAATTATGGATAAACTTTATTATAAACGAGGAATGAAAAACATAATAACTGCCGGCTAAAATAAAGGTATTAAATCAGACCTTGAAAACATCCGTAATACAATAAATAAATTAATATATCTAATAAATAAATTTCAACTTTAACGCCCAGACGAAAAAGCATATCGCTATTAAAAATCCTCTATTTAAAATTTAATCTAGAACTCATTCAAGGATGACGTAAATCGATTATACACAATCGAATTAAAATTAACCTAACATTTGATTAATTCATTATTGCATTTGAATGAGTTTAATATCATAGTAGAGGTTCTCATGAATATATTAATATAATTATATGGGATATCGGCGTAGTCAATTGGAGAGGAAATTATATTCAATCAAACGGAAAACAATGGAATAGATAATAGCAACTTACATACGCATTTCTCGTAACTGTTTAAGATATATATCGACTATTCAAGTAAATGAAACCTAAACAATAGGTTTTTCACTGTATGATAATCCGGTTAAAACAATGTAGTGACAATTCTATAAAAGAAATAAAATAATTCAAATAATAATACATTTATAAAAGACTTAATTAATTGTTTAACGATTATTATTAATTGTTTGACTCAATTTCTCAATCGAGAATAGCAAATTTAATCAGCACGTATATCTCCATATTTAACCACTCCTACTCAGAATAATCATATTCCCGAAAACACTCATAAAAGCATGGAAATCCGTAAAAGTGAATAATTTCCGAAAGCAGAAGAATCTGTCTCCGTCGACATTTTTAAATCCTGAGATTTGCGAAGAAAAGGAAAATAATAATAAAACATCCATCTGCGTAATAGGATTTGAAGCATCTCGCACGAGATATTCTTCTCTGAGAGACAAAAAAAAACACGGCATTGGAGGGATCCATTTGCATTGGGCACGTTAAGGGTTGAACGGTATGGGATTAAGCAGAGGTCAGAGGTCAGATTGGAGGGGCAGATGCGTAAGCTAAAGAGGGAACGGTCTGTTGGGAGATTACATCTCCGTAACTAGATGAGAAGTTGAAATGATGAAACGGCAAAAGGATATGAGAGACCCAAATACTCTTCCATGAAGTTCTTTGTTATGAAGTGCATGGGATATTATAGAATGGGAAAGAAGCAGGATGAGGTTTGCATAAAAAAACGACTGAAGGATTTTGAAAGAACAAAAGAATATAACTATCTTTCTTTAACGAACTTTCTTTAGAATAAAAGCTAATTTAAAAGTGCCAAACTATTCAATCGTCTATTACTTAGAAGAGACGTATGTAAACATACGTTATTAAAATTGCAAAAATAAACAAAATTACTTTTACTGAGCGAACTTATAAAAAGAGAGTACTAAGTTTTTTATAACGGAATCAATATCTGTAAAGCATAAGGAAAACCAAAGTTCTAATCTAATTAACTATACGTGTAAATTTAATTTTTCTATTTTTTTCTATTTAATATATTGGCATTAACACGAATTAATTGTAGAATTAAGCGATAAGTTGGGGTTCATTGAAACACAATTAATCGCTATAATTTTATAATTCCTTTCTTTATTTGCAAGCCAATTGGTGCTAAAGGTTTCTTAAATAATCAGGAATGTCCAGAATCCAAAAAATTGGTAATTATCAATAGGGAAATGAATTAATTTTCTTCCTCGATTTTAAAATCTATACCGCATCATTTGAATGGTACATATTTAAATTCACAGTTAGGATCGATGTTTTTAATCATGTTACAATAAATTTACGTGAATTTTCAAACTTATACCACTAAGTATAAAGTTTATTTTTAAGTATTGTTATACGTTTTAATACTGAATGTAACACTTCATCATAAACTATTTTATCCTTTGGCCATCAACAAATCAATTGAGTAATATATTACGATGAATAAAGCCAAAGAGCGAATATACTTATATTATCTTATGAATTCCTTACACACGTACGTAAAGAGATTCAAATTATTATATTTTAATGTTTCAAAACTACACTTCCTTTCGCCTCTATTCACTTCTTAAATTGTTCCTACTCAAGACTTCTAGTATTTATTTTCAGTAAGCTTTTCACCAGAAAGATAGCCCCTTTTACTCGATCCATAAACACCCATTACTCTTTGAAGCCATTGATACAAATGCAGATCAGCGACATCTCCGCCCCTGGAGGATCCTCGATGTTCCCGAAGGGCGGACGTCCAAATGAGGTCAACAGGTTCGTATATTTAAGGTCAGTAATCGCACGTGCTATCTACACGCCGTCTCTCCAAAGATGAGGGGTCATTTAAGAGTGGTTACAAATTTAGAATGTCGTGGACTGGAACGAACGTTAACCGCTATCTCCTCCGATATTGATCGTTAAACTCATAAAAAAACCTAAAAAAGGAAACGGAAAACTTGAGCTTTCCTGGCTCTATCTTTGATGATGCAAATGGAAAATTCTTCGCTTGGCCCAACGAGGACCATATGATGGCCTGGTGGCGTTAATGTGTTTACATTCAAGTGGTTTATAAAGCACCCGATCTCATCTATCAATAGCTCAATCACCTCAAAATTCGGGTAGCTACCGCATCCATCACCTTCCAGAGTGAGAAATATCACGTTTGTTGACAGGAACGGGTAATCGAATGCAGAACAGCTTTTAGTGTAGTATTACTACACTGCCGTTCATTAGCAGTTTTCTCATATGGTTGAATAAGTCTCTATAAATTTCCAGGTATTAATACAAAGGGTATTGCGAATAAAGAGGTATATACTACAAACGACATAAGACAGGTTGTATACGACATGGAGGATTGGCAAAAACTAGAAGAATATAATGCTGAAATCAGTAAATGGAACCAACAGTAGTGAATAGTAGTAGATAGAACGTTCACAGAATAAATTTTCTTTGGAACTACAGATAACAAGAAGGAAACAATGTTTCCTGTGGATGTTACAAAGTTTATTTTACTTCTTGAAAATGTCCTTCCACAAGGTGACGCTTGATCACATTGATTTCATAATAGATAACATTTGGTGAACTGGTAACCGTAAAGCTTCCCAATGCGCTCTGCGGTGAAACGTTACATAGAAGAGAAAACCAATACGCATGCGCGGGCCCTGACGGTTTCAATTTACTACTTGCAGACACGTGCTTTCACTTAGCCGTAAAAGAGAGTAGGTGGTGAATGCAACGCTAAAAATAGATGGAACGAACACAATCGGTATGCCATTGTCTGCCAGCAGAGACGAACTGCTACAAATTGTGCACATTGGATTCAAAGTAAGATCTTTACAAAGAAAACTCAATACGAAAAGACCTTGTGGAGAGCATTACAATTAAATAACCTTAGCTAGACTTTAACCATAATTGATGCAATATTTTTCACCAGTGTGCTGGCATCATCAGCCTGGTTGAAAGTGTCCTATCAATAAAGGTTTCTGTGTAACTGTTTTAAATATTGGTTCATGTTACAGAGTGATTCTTTGTCACTTACTTTAGCCGCGATGGTACTGCTGTTGTCCCTGATGGCCGTCAGAGTTCGCGACCTGTTCCCAGGTCCTGATGACAGTCTCAGGTGTGGGGGCGGCGGCGGTGGCAAGTCTGAGATGTGCTGCTGGTGAATGATGAGGCAGTAAACCCCGACAGCAAGCAGAACTAGGGCCAGAAGTCTCCTTGGGGGCACTGTAGAGTCGGCGTTCTTCTTCCTCCTGCGGACTTTGAACTCCATCTCAGCGCATAGCACCTGCAAGAAACGGCCTCGTCATTCATCTTCAGGAGGTTGCATATTTCATCAACCCTCATCAAAGGGGTTAGGGTATTCATGTCGCTGTGCATGTACTCTGCGATCCGTGGATGTGAAAGACCATACCGGAGCTGCCAATTTGGCATTTTTTACGCCCCACGTAGCAGTTCTGTATGTTTTTCTGTATTCCAGAAGGGGTCGTGAAGCATGGGTTCATATGAGGGAGATGTAAAGGGTAGAAAGGTTCCTCTTGATGACATTTGCATGCTAACAATGTACCGAGGGTATTTGGAGATGAAATATGAAAGATCAAAGTTAAAAATTTACTGATTCTTAAGTAGTGGAATATTCCTTTAATTGTATATACGTGTAGAGTTTAAAATGAATTCTTAAATTTTCCGATCGTACGTTTATTAGCAAAACAGCCCTCTGCTACTTACCATAGATTATGAAAATTTTAATAATTTATTTATTTTTTTAATAATTATCACTTATTGAACTCCAATTTTAAAGTTCTTCTCGAAGAAAAATGTATCTATATCATATAAACATTTTTATTACTTATCATAAAGAATATTGATTTATAAATAAAAGGAAAATGTAGTTAATTAAGCTGAGTTTTGCTTTATTAACCATCAATTTTATTATTATAAGATTAAAAATATATGAATGTAGTTTGCCTTGTGAAGAGTATATTGATTTTTAAAGCATTATTCAAATATTATATTACGAAAAATAAATAATTTCTTTACTATCTAAATTCTTAAACTTATAACGCTCATTTTATTTACTATTTAAATACTTCAAAGACTTTTAAATATCATGAATAATTGTAAACATTAGATCGAATTTAAAACATTTCCCGTCATAGCGATATGCGTAAACTATTCATAGTTCCTCATAGAAGAGTGTTATGTTTAGGCATCCCCTATTCATCAACATCCCTCGGGAGGCCGACAAGGCCGCTTTGATTGGCACATACTGAAGGCGTCCATCCGTTGTTTAAAATATGCACTCAGAGGCGCCCTACGTTTGGCCGCACCCCGAAGCCGTCGGTTTGCCAGTCCCTTTGGTCAACCGGACTTTCGCCCGAACCGCTTACGATGTAAATAAGAGCGATGTTTCGGAAGGTTCCCAAACATACGTCGGGGTGCCTATGAATGCGGAGAAGTGAGGAAAAGTGAGTTGAAAGGGAGTGATTAGCGTGGAAGGGATTTCCAAGAAACGGCCCCTTTTAGGACCGTAAACAAAGCGGACCCTCGGAAACTATTTTGTTTAAAATTCCTCGCACTCCGAACGTCCAAAGTTCCAGTCTCAGAGAAGCAGAACTTGCAGACGAGAGAATATCGTATTCAGCGATGATGCTCTGTCATAAATCATCTCTTGCTTTTGTTGAAAACTAGTATAATAATTTAATAATAAATATATAATTAACTTTCAACATTAGAGACGAGAAAATGAA
This sequence comes from Pantala flavescens, assembly GCA_020796165.1. NCBI lineage: Eukaryota > Metazoa > Arthropoda > Insecta > Odonata > Libellulidae > Pantala > Pantala flavescens. The sequence continues at coordinate 15,033,003 of CM036881.1, read as the reverse complement.
TATATATGTGAAAGAGCCTATATCGTTAAAAGTGTTAGCACATGTAGCTTGGTAACAATAAAAGGCTACACTGTTGAATCATAAAAGACGGTTTCATTATGGAAAAGATTTCGCTAAGTAACATATAGTAACGAATTTTTAGTTAAAAAGATATATGTTGAAGACAGCACTAGGCCCTTGTACTCTTATTAAGCAAAAGTTTATAGTTCTGAATATTATACCTTCTACAACAGAATAATCTATCTTGGCTTCTCCTCAAGTTGTTCTAACAGTATGAACTAATTAGCCATGTTGAGCGAGGCATTATTCATTATAAAATTTACTCAAAATACTTTATATTTCATGGTATAATTACTATATGCAAAATTACTCTTCAACTTTAGAAAAACTTATCTATAACGTATGCATATTTTATAATAAACTTATCTTGGTTTATTAATTAAGAGTTAGTTAATTAAATATAACTGACAAATAATATCAACTACGTATTATTCTACATAATAGATAATAATGTAAAAGTATCCTTTACTTAATATGATATTAGCATTAAATTTCAGTTGGAAGGTAATATTTGATATTATACAGAAATGTGTAAATAAATATTCATATCAAAAGGTCCTATAAAACCTATTTTTCTCGTAATTCGACGTTCAAATCTTGAAAAGAAACCATTTGGCTGAACTCCTATTTAGCCACTCTTAAATTCCATATAAAATTCCATTTAATCCCATATATTTTTCTGATTCTAATCCAGTAATCATCACTACAAGATTTACGTGGATGAAAAGTAGGGCCACTCTAATTAAAAACAGCTTTGTCCACCTCTCGTAGTGTAAGCAGGAGGGAGAGAGAGAGAACACCTCACTAGCTAACCACTTAAAGCCGGAGCCGTGTCCTTACGAATAATTTAACGTGGGATATTTGTGAGGCGGTACACTCAAGAAATTCCGTTTCGTCAAGTGTGCTTTCGTTGGAAGCGATGAAAAAGTCCGTAACCGTGGCTCCTATACGCTCTTTTATCCCATCTGAAGTATGCATACGGAGCATAGTGCAAATGAGACGTGCATTCGCGAATTAGAGTGAATTTCCTTCTTCAATTTATGAGGAAGTAGAGTTGGTACCAGGTAAAGAAAGAGATATGATGTCAAATGGGTTTCGTAGCGCAAACTGTCCAAAAAGAGGATGTGGTACCGGTAAGTTATTAAACTCGTAGGTATATGTGCGTTTATAAATAGGATTAAATGCAGAAGAACTTGATATTTCAGCCCATATGTAAAAAAAATTTGATGAATAGATGAGAATATAAGTTGTTTATACAGCTCCTTCCTCCCTCGAACGATGTGTCATAGTTACAATACAGAGAAATATCTCTTTCCTTAGTTACCACTTTCTACCACACTATAACTAGTGGCTGGCAGGATTCCAACGTAAATAAAGAGATAAATCATAGAAGTTTATGTTTTTATATAAACAGTATTGCTCAAATTTAAATACCTAAGATCGAGATGCATAAAAATCATAACTGTAAAAGAAAGATTATTCTATAAAGGTAATGTTTAAGAGTAGAAAATTTTCATACCTTTAATTCCACATGGAGATATTTTAAAATCTATCTTGGACACATACATCTTTATTTCTTGCAATATGATTAATAGTTTATGATTAAAATCAACAAATAGGATGTAGAAGGCACAGAAAACATTTATTTCATTCGTTAAGGGCTTCTCGTATATGAGTATGAGTATATAGGATATAAGGAACAGTTCGCCTAGGAAGATCCAAACTCGCAGGTTATCTCGTAATATGGAAAGCAATTTCTAAACATAAAATCTAACCTCATTGAAAAGCGATTTAAAGCTTAAAGATACCCATCTTAAATTGCAAACACAATGTGATAACTTTCGAAAGCATTTGATTTAATTTTACGGTTCAATCTGTTCGACTTTGAAATAACAATATCAATCAATCATTAGCTCATTGTTGAATCCCTTATTGTGAGATAAGCAGAACTTGGCTATTGGTTGTTCCCTCAATAATGAGTCCACGTAAAATTACTATTCTTATGCAGAGACTATGGACAGTGCTGTATTAAACTATATACGAACAACTCTCGAACCACAACGAATTTTTGTTTCGTAATAGACTCGAAAAATATCTCGTTATTCCCTTCGGGTAGTCTTTATAGAGTACTGAGTTTAAAAAGCTCAACAATCAAAAACGTCCCAAAAATAATCTATTCGGTATCTGCTATTAAAACGTTGTGGAAAACTTTCGCTTTATGCATAAAATTTAACAAAAAAACGTCCTAAAATTTTAACTGGTCAAAAGTGGAGACAAAAGAGGTTTCGAAAACAGACCTGGATATTCAAGGCATAGCTCTCTACTCCGATTCCAAAGGATAAAAGCGGAAATTGCCCATACCACACGAGATTTCGCTAAGACCTTTATTCCATCTTTTTAAAAAGCAGAAAAGGGGAATGCCGTGCTTTACCTTTAAAAGCATAAAGGCACTCAAAGAGCGAGGATGTGAAAGTTAACAGAAAAACTCAAAAATTATATCATTGAGGCAACTCGAAATAAAAAATTCGGGAGCTGAAGAAGAAGAGTTTTCATCTCAAAACTTCAAAGGCTCAGTCTTTTCAACTATTCCCGAAATGATTTTGTAAAAAGACTTCCTCTTGTAGCGGGAGAAAAGTACCCAGCTACGGAATTTGAATGGTTTTATCCTCCAATCAAGTTATCTCTCTATGCTGCTGTTTGTTACGAGAGTTCTTAGTTCAGTCTAAGGGAGAGAAGTGCACATATCTCTGTTTTATATTTAATTTATTTCAGCTATAGACGCTAATTGCATAGTTCAGAATAAATTTCAAGAGAGAAAAGGTTAATTTATTCTTGAGTGCTGTTATCTACCCATTAAAAGGTTTATTTTCTATTATATCTATCCATAATTGCAAACCTTCGAACTTATTCGATGAATTAATTATATAGCGAATTAAATCCGAACTTCATCCAGGCTTTTCTTTCTTAATTTTCAATAAAAGCTGAAAAAAGCTTCAAAGAGCAAAACATTTAGTTACGATTGTTGAATTGTTTGTTGAAGAGACTGAGCTCTCAAAGTCTTGAATTAAAAAATAGTTTAATGTTCTTTTACTCAGACTAAGTTAAAGATATCGGTAAAACATCGCTTCTTTCAACCTTTGATTCCTTGAAAAAATTAAAGTAAAGGCTAAAAAAAAGTTATTTTGTTCTTTTAAAAATTAGCTTGAAGAATCCAATACTTGAAAAAATAGTTTAAATTATAATTGGATTCTTTATAATGAAAGCCAATATTGTTTACTTCCGATACAAATGATGAAACATACGCAATGCTATACTGCTTTATTGGGATTGTAAGGTTTTGATAAAACGCCTAATGATATAAATCCAGCTATCTGCAACCTAAACATAGTCAATAGTAGGATAATTGATGTTTGGAAATGTCATTAAGAGTTGCATTGTTGAATTTATGTACAAACAAACATTCTCGAATTAGAATTAATGCATAGCGTAAGCAGCTTCATAAAGATCACTGTTTACTTAGAATCCATTTCATTGTTGAGTTGGATGATTCGAATAAAATTGTCAACTAATTTAATTTCAATATTTCCATTATTAAATCAACAGTGCTCAATTATAAAGTACAATAGGCATTGAATACGCGAGTTATTGTCTCCCAAGTGAATGAGATATGAGTTACATTTATCTGGTAAATTGATTAACGAGGATTGAATACAGAATGTATAGCATTACTCCCAGCTTTACGTAATTCACTCCGGTAATTAATTGCCTTGCAAAAGCGATTGAATACATCCAGTCATCAAAGAGAGTAATGCGCAGATGAAATGAATTATTAATCCCAGTTTTCTACTAAAATTCTTCCCGTATAGCGTATCTTCTTTGCGATAAGAATTTATTGGTACATAAATAATCAGCCTGAGTTATTTAATCATAGGATGAATATTTAAATAAGGGTAAATTATTCAGGGCTTGTCCTCGCAAAATTTTGGACTTCATCATTGAATACTGCTCATATTTCCTGCTTTCCTCTGAAGCTTATAATTCACCAAATAAAATTCAAATTTACATATAAAAAATTCCATATTTGGCTCTTTCTATAGAACTCCAATTAAAACTGAGCACAAGCGTAAATTCAGTTTGTGATTTTCGTAGATTTATTTATATATTTTTAAAGTAAAGAAAATAAATATATATATATAAGATGAATCAATGTTTATATTCACTTGACGTTATTAAACAACGTTTATGAAAGACTAAGTTTGATCGCTAGTAACAAATTTATTTCTGCTACACGCAACTCATATACACAACAAAGTATTCTTTATGGCTTAAAATAAATATGTTGCTAAACGAAAGAATGTGTCGATTATAGTTTATGTCTATTGGAAAAGAAAGCAATTCAAGTTAAAAAATTTAAAATTAATTAAGAATTAAATTAATTAAAGCGCCTAATACCAATACATAAGCATACATATTTATTAACTGAGATTAATTAGGAAATAGTTACTGGAAGAAAAAGAAAATGTCAACATAGAAGAAATTACCTGGAGAAGTTCTCTTACCAATGCCGAAAAATGTAAAAACTTTTAGAAATAGGTTAAAATCTAATAGTTAACTATAGCCTAAAATAACGATTAAACTTTACTTTTATGTTTTATACATGTATTAAGTATAATGCATGTACATATATGTATTAAGTATAACGTATATTGAATTGTATGTATTGTATAGTGTATTTTGTTAAATGTGTATTGTATAATGTATATTGTATGGAGTATATTGTGTAATGTATATTGTATAGTGTATATTGTATGGTGTATATTGTATAATGTATATTGTATGGTGTTTATTGTATAATGTAACTACAAATTGCCTGCGGGAGGTTTTTTTGGAGGGGTTTTCCTCCCGTCTTCGGGCGAATGCCAGGCAATACCTTGTAATATATCCCCCTACACCACCGCTGCCACCTGGTCGAATGATCAAATTGCAGTGTTCATGATATTAAATTAAATTATTAAATAAATTTGTTTCGAAACTGTATTTTTATTATCGGAATACGTCACAGAATTATTCCAAACTATTCTTTTGCTGAATAAAAAGTATGACAAATGAATTTCGCTTTGAAAATTCGATTTAAAATTTTTATAAATCCATTTTGTAACCAGTAATATTCCAGCATTTTCCGCGAGTAATTTATTTCTCCCACACCAATTAAGCCAGTTTGGAAATTACATCCAATTTCAAATAATCAAGTTTCAATCTTTTTTGACAGATTTAAACGCACGCTAGAGACGGAAACAACAGCTTGACGAAATACAAATTACGAAAGCCGTGCCCATGAATTTGATTCGGACGATCCAATTACCTATTTCGATATTTCATTATTGCAAAGCGACGCTCTTGATGGACTATGGCAGTCGCACGAGTTTTTGTATTATTTCCATTTTTCGTAATCTGATTGAATCGTCAAAAAACATCGCTTTTTGAAGCTTCCTCTTTGCACTTAATTCCGTAAGCTTATCTCCCTCTGGTTTGATTCTGGTTTTTTTACATCCTGGATGGAATGAAATGAGGGATACATATTGCTCTTAATGACCGAATCATTTCTGGTCAATCAGTATAAAGCGAGGTTTTTTTAAACTTTCAGTGTTACCCCTCAAAAGAAACAGGATAATTCCATTAATTTGATGATGACCCCTTTATGGAATGGATATCTAAATTTTTTACGACTTATAATCCACTTGTCATTTCACTTAAAATTCCTATACCTCATTAACGTGTAATAACAATATATTTTTGTCATAAAACAACAATAATAATAAATTAAACTTAATTTCCAATTGAATTCGTAAATTAAACATAAATACAAAGCCAATCTATCATTTATAAAAGCTCAATTACGGCTTTAATTAAATTCTAGTTAATTTATCCTGATTCATTATTTTCCTCATTGTATTCAATAAAATCCTTATCCACTTATAAGACTATACATTATGTTATTCTGATATTATGAATATAAACGATAATATTCGCCTTTAATCCTGCTACTGTTTCCAAAAAAGCTTACAATTCTCCATAGAATTTACCGAGATATCTTGCACAATTAAAAAAAATCCTTTCCTCGATATTAGAATGCATTGTTAACCTCATAAACTTTGAAAAATTGCATATAAACCCATTTTCATAATTGAGTCGCTTTAATTAACGACCTGATTGCATTATTTCCGTAATTCTATTTTCAGACAGGAAATGCATTCGGTTTTTTATCTAGACCTACATCCTATCCTTCTAGTTCTTTGTTCTCCGAGCTCAAAGAAAACTTTAGATTCGAGTCGTTATGCACTTTAATGGGTAAACGTTTCCCCTAACTGTTGCATTAGGTTGCCCGCCAACTCGTTTGCGATGTTACATGCATTTAATTGCATTGCATTCGTTAATATTTGTCATTCGTTAAGCGATGTAATGGGATTTTTTAGTACTGAAACTTTCGGCCGCAAGCTATTTGAAGATGCAGGTCACAATTGATTATGAACATATATTTCATACTTCGTATATAGTCAAAAAATAAAATAGAAATAATATGGACTAATATGTTTCAGTTTTAAAGATCATAAAGATATAGAGTTATTCATTTTTCAACAAATTGTAGAAACATTGATTGAAATTAGAATTATTGAACTCACTAACTTATCATTTTCGATTATTAGTAATGTTTCATTTGGCTGAGTAACTAATAAAACAATGAATATGATTAAAATATTCAATTGAATAATTCAATTATATTTATTGATTTATTAAAATATTCGATTGAATGTGTTTATAAAAATCAAATGAATTAATGATTTAAAATAAGAATGGAATTAAATGAATTATTATATTATTATGGATTATCATAGAAGTGACACAATAAGCGGGATTCTTAAGTAAATTTTTTAACATTTGTTTACGAGGATTAGTAACAATCTATAATTCCACGAAAACTATGAACAGTAATTCAATTTTGCTCTTACTTCATTGGTATCTCCAATGTCATGTCTACTTATATGGATGGATTGATACAGGATTGAGTTCCAGTTCTAATTCCATCTTAATCCAACTGACTGAGGAACTCTTACTAGTTATACTTCAATGATACTTTTAATTGGCAAAGAAATGGAAAATTAAGCTTCACCGATAAGGTGCTATTGAATAAGTTAAACTGCATTAAAATCTGTTTTAATCAATTCCATTAGGAGCTGTCCATAATCTGCATACATTTAAATCGTGATAAAAATTAAGGAAATATGAACTAAAACTAAAATTACGGGATTACTATTTATGTACAAACTTCTAACCGGTTTTGATCGGCCCTTTTAGAGGCTAAAATTTAATAAACTTTCCCATTGTTGGCGCGATAACATTAAAAATATCATTTACGAAACCATTGACTGTTAACAATGTGTTTATCACAATAGAAAGGATTAGTGTGTAATCGCGGGAAATAATTATAGCGTTCATTATTGGAATACGTTAATGATGGGCTTATGTTTAAATACTGAATTAATTACCATATAATTTCATCAGAAAACATTTTTATGTACCTCAATGCTTAAATTGAATTTAATTGGACATTATACTCGATCAGTTGAGCGCTTAAAAGTCTAATTTAAAGCTAAATGAAGCAGCGTGCTTAATCAATTCAACCACTACGCGATTGTAGTGAGCATACACGAGAGAGGATTTCGATAATGAATATCACCTCTAAAACAATATGCAGTAGATTACTTTGGACAATAAACTTTTAGTAATATGGTGTATGTGAAATACGGGCAATTGAAAAACTTTCATTTTTTTACGGAAAGCAAATGCTAACTAATATTCTAATGCATGCATATTCAAGAAAGACATATTTTAGCTAACAGTAAGTATTTCAGTTTCAGTTTAAGATAAAAATATTAAAGTACATAGAGCCATTACCTATATCAATCCCAATATTTGTACTTGTATATACAAACATTCAATAAACCTCATAAACATGGTTTAAACGTTGCTAGGGAGAAACAGAGCTATATAGTTCGACAACTTACAGGAAGGTTTCAATCGACGTTTTAAGCAATTGATTTGATAGATTCTATTAAAGGTAATGTATAAGAACGCTATCCGGTGGGGCTCCTTTACACACACTGGAAGTTACTGGTATATAAATACACAGTGAAAAGAGATCAAATTAAATCTAATGACATTTCTGAAATGGAGCAATACACATACATGAAATAAATAAATAACTAGATACAGAATAATTTGTGAAAGTACAAGAAGAGATTCCAGACCATATCATGCTAATATGATATATTTTCACGTGAAATTTATCTTGAATCGTAAATATCAAGAATATTATAATCCTGAAAAAGAAAATCTAGGGACGTACGGTAAATTTATCACTCAAACATACCTAATAGATTAAATTATTTAAGCAAACTACACCAACTATGTATTGAATTACGAATTTACGAAGGCTTGTAGCTACGATACGATAATTACTATGAAGAGCATCTTTAACGAACATCTCCATTTTAAGTCCCTTTAACCAAGTTCATAGAGACATAGCCATGTGTATCATGATGTAAACCTTGTTTGACGAGATGAATTGTTAAATAAAAGAATAAAAAGGCAACATTACAGCTCCGGTGGGAAATCATACAAGTTGCTCGTTATAAAACCGCCGCATTTCTGCAATCACTATAAATAAGCCAGTTTATGGGAAAATAGCTCATTTTGGGGAATCAAGGAACGTATTTCGAACCTACAGCCGGCGGTTAACCCAAACTTGCACAGCGCATTGACTATCCGCCTTCGAACTAAACATTCCAGGGAATATTACGAAGCAAGAACGCGTCTTCATACATTCCAGCACCGCGAATTTACTTCCTTCACCTTAAACACGCCAGCATCTGCACTACCTTGATCGTAACTCTAATGCAATCACACCTGCACACCTAATAACGCGATTCGTCAAACCCGGCGAGCCTCGCCCGCACTCCAACCCGCTAGTAGTAACCCCGGTTGGCCGCCCGGGAGCCAAGCAGTCTGCCCAGAGAGCATAAACAAACAACCCCACGCCGTACGACCGCACCCTATAGCGGGTTCATCTCCTCACGTGTCGACATTTTCACCTCATCGACCGAACCAAACCGCTCCCATTAAACAAAGGTACTTGCCTCTGCTTCCTCATGCTCCCCCACTAGCCGAACACATAGTCTCTGCAGGTCAGTCCCAAGAGCTCACCATCGCCTCGTTCCTGGGGAAGGCGGTGGGGCAAATACGCGGAGGTGCGCCTCCGGAAGGCATCTCGCTAGCCGTCCCTCTCTCGGAATGAGGTGCGGGGCCCCAGTCCGGGCATCTTCCCCTCACTGCGGGCACGCGCAGTGTCAAGGAGATGTGATGGAGGTCAGTGATGCGCGCAGCCCTGGGCGCGTGTTTCAATTTTGCCCGTCTTACGGAAGTTTATGGTCTGGAGGATTAGACGCCGTAATCGGTGCAGACTACAGCCACTGGTGTCGCTCCGTGTCAAAGGTTTGCTCAATAAATGATGGCCCGGAACACTAGAGGTGGTTTGATGGCTTAAGCTGGAGTGTTGCGTACGTCTCCGTAGCTAGTCAAAGGCTTCGTTGGCTGAGACCGTTTCTGATTTATGCATCGCGTGAAACAAAAGAAGGTTTTCGTAGCGAATTCGCTCCCGTCGCAGTTTTTCCGAGTTTCGAAAAAGGCGGGTTGTTTACAGGGAATTTTATCCCGCGAAGTTGCTAACTGCGTTCCTCTTTGGTGAGGAGGCTTGACCCAAATATGCACTCGCCGAGTCTTTAGTCTTTTGTCTTTCGCTGAAATGAATTTTCGCTGGGATTGAATGGGTGGGAGCGAATGAAAATACTCTGCAGTGCTTATGAGTGGGAAATGGAAATGAACTGTATTATTAAATTGGATTTTTTTTCTTTGGATATGAATTACTGAGGTCATAAATTAACTGTTCACTTTATTAGGTCGTTGGTAATATTCATTGAGAAAGTTTTTCATGAAGTTCTTGAGACTGATTACATAAATAAAACGTCTATCTTCACTCAACTTATAGAATAATTAGTCTAATTTTTAAGTTTACAAATGTTAAATACGAAAGAAATAAGGATAGAATATTCTAAGTACATACTTGTAATTGACAAAGAAAAAATCTTAAAAACTTAAAAGTCAATTTTTGCACTAAAAAATTAAAAATCCTACGGATAAACCAGCAGAAAATAGCCTTACGAATGAATGTATGAAATCCAATTGAAATCTTCAGAGGTAAATATAAAAACATTATGCAGTTAAATGAAACTAACCGAGGAAAGTAGAAGATTAATTTAGATCAGAAATAATAGTTTCCAAAATAATTTTTTCCTTAGACACTTTCTAGAAGCATAATATTTTATTTTAATAATAATTATTTGTACTGTATGTATTTTGTACAAACAAGGATGAGTCTAATGTTTAGGATGTTTTCCTGTTTCAAATATCTAAGTATAGATTTCATTAGTTATTTCTCTCATTTGATATGAGTTATTTTAGATTATTTTTCAAATGATATTAGCAAATAAACATACAGAAGCCGGAATGTTAAATAGGTAAATGTTCTCTAATCTCCATTAATGATTAAAATCAGATAATATTCCATTATAGCTGAAGCTTTTACGTAAACAAATACCTGTGCATAGATTAACTGTTGTACAATCGAATTTTACAGGCTTCACTGAGTTAAATATGAATTAATTTTCAATTAGATAATAAACGAAGCACAAGTGAAGTGAGAATACACAACTCTACATCTAGCTTTTCAATGAAACCGTAGAATACTATTAAGGCTTCAAATATTCCTAACCAATGACTATTTGCAGACTTCTATTACTTATAGCGATACGAGAAATTAATTCAAAGCTCACTAATCGTAGAAGGTTTCCTTAAGCACACATTTAATTACCCTAATCGTATGAGAAAGTTGAATGCGTGAAACTACTTCGTTTAATTGTTTGGAGCGCTGATTTTCAGAGTGAATGTTCCATTGAAGAGAATTAGAAGTCAGTGTAGCTGTTAAAGTACTTTCTCGAAGAGTAGAGCATAACTTAAATCCCCAGTAAGTACACGTTAGGTAATCCAGAGCTAAGTTTACGAATCCGAGTTGAAAATTAAATCTCCCAGCTTAACCCTACTTTAATTGTTCTAAACTCAAATTTAAAGAGAAAGTTTACATTCTGGAAGATTTATTTAATTCATCTTGAACGTGCAAACTTTTTAACACCATCAAGGAATTTATTTTCAAGTATCCTTTAAGTGACTATGGATTAAGTACATGGATTCTTTTACAAAATTCAATCAAGTATACAACTCCATCTAATCAATGACAAGGAAACTTTAAGAACGAGGGATTAGTTTCAAAATAATAATTTATTTTAACCAGTCGAATTAATATGATCAATAGATATATCAAGAATCTAAATTTAAACTCTAATATTATTAATATTTTAGTTTGACTCCATGAAAAGAATTATTTGACTTATTCACGGGTTTATTTTATTTTCAGTTATAAAATAAAATAAATTAAATGCAAGTATTGAGTAAAATAAGTATATACATAGTATTTATATCTAAGGAATTCATATAATGACTGTTACGCTAAGGAGAAATGAGTCAACAATGACAGTAAATATTTTGATTATAATGCATCAGTGACGAAGTCAATGACTTTTATTGATGTTTGTTTATATCGAGAATAGTGATTGTTTAATTTTTTCATTAACGCTAATTAAAATTACAAAAATATAACAACATGCAAGCGATAGTATATAGTATATGTTCAATTTCCTGTAAAAGATATTTAACTTACAGATTTGTGTACTTTTTTAAAAATAAAGTAAAAGTCTATTTCGTGAATTATTTTATAGATTACATTCTTTAAACTTTTGGAAAGAATGAATTCGTTTATCTAGTATGACTTTCAGTATTTTCACATAGTTCATAAGCTACATAATATTTTATTTAAAAATTAAATAGAAGTGAAAATTATTGGTATTTGATATTAGACAACAATTTCCATTGTAAATACACAATTTTTAATTTCTTTCTTGCAATTCTTTGGAAATTTAAAACAATTTACGTACTTGGCAAAATATCGAAATTTTGACTCACAATCAGATGAGTCGCAAAAAATTGTATTTTAGCTTATCGAAAACTTTAGCCGGACGAAAAAAATTAACAAGTGGTGGTCGCATTTCAAAGTTAGTGCCATCTGTTAGTGCTAAGTGCATGTGTCCGAGAACGTAAAAGTTATCTGGTTCCATTTAACAAGACGTCCCTGGGAAAGGTACAAAATATATATCCCAACTTTAGAAGCCCTGTAAGAAGGATCCTTAAGTAAGGATACTACTTTGGATATGTTTGGCCACACCTGCGATAACCACAAGTGCACTTGGGCGTACGGTTGGGACGCGTACTTTGCGACAGAATCGAGGCGATGTGGGTGATATTCGCTTCCACCGAAAGGTCAACTATCTCTTCAGATGAAAATTCTAAGAAAATTCGAACTAGTTTTTCAGCAAAGGAATTTTCAATATGGGAAAGAAGAAAGAGTGGTTTCATTAGTATTTGAATTAAACATACCATATATATTTAAACGATATAAGGCATTTAAATTTGGCGATTTAATTACTAATAAATCCACTTTAAAAAATTGAATATTGAAATATTTCACGTTGTTATGTATTAATGTTTGGCAGGAAAAGTACAAGAAGAATATTTTTCAGGATGTGATCGAAAGTGATCAAAACCTAGTATTATGCAACAAAGAAACGCATGTATGAAAAATCACGATTTGGACAATCACCATTTCCTTTAAGAAAGCATTTAATTTTGGCTTCGTAGCGTAATAGTAGGAATCTCTTTCTTTGATTAAATGCATTGTCAGTGGCTATTGTAATACTGAATAGCATTGTTTCGATATTGGAATCATTGTTCTTGGATTGTTCCATGTGTAATGGAACAATAGAATGGAAGCATTGTCAATACTTGTAATTGAATCCGAGAAGAAACTTCATATTATCAACAAATTATCGACGACTTTAAATCGGATTATCAATTGAAATATAAGGTTCGTACATTTTAATATAATTTACACTACAATAATAAAGATACTGAATAATAATACAGCTAATTATACAGTTGGAAATAAAAACGATATTGCCTCGAGAATTTACGATTAATTAATTAGTCAATTGAATCGAAAAGTTTAAAGCTACACAGCGGGGCAAACCTGTTGACATAAATTCCTCTAAAACTGTAACTGTATAAGTACCAAAGTTCACAGAAAGTGCACTTCTTGCCAAATGATACATCTCCTGCTACATTTCGTGCTGAGTGAGTTTCACTGTTAGCGCTTTCGAGTGTTATCCTAGAACAGTTTAACCGACCTCTTCCATTATCCGATATGAGTTGGGAGCGGTTTTACAAATAGTTGAATAAATAATTTCCCGGGAGACACAGCCGAAGGTCATTGCAACTTTGGGAAGAGTAAGGAGACATGGGAATACCTCGACAACAGCTATTTCGGAAAGGCTGATGACTATCGGATGGAACTGCAACGTTATTTCGAAAGCGAGAACATCCCAATATCCTGGTGCGAAACAAACGAAGTGCGACGAGCGACGCGCGAATTACAACCCGCAAATGTGCGGTGGGAACAGAAATTTCAATTTAACATTTGCGGTTTAAACAAGATGTTTTGTGCCTAAAAACAACTTAACGGCGAACACTCAATGATCTGTTTTACTTCTCGAGAACAATCCGAAGCAAATAACATAAAAAGATATTGTAAATTAGATAAATTCCGTAATTTACGGATAATACATCTTCTATCTGAGCTATTTTACGTCGTATATACATTTATAAGAGCTCTATTTCGTTATAAATATTGCTGATATCTTCTGTGATACGGTAAAGGTTGTATTCACACATTTTAGGACATTATAACACGAATAACAACTACCAAATATAAATACCAAAAAGACAGTTAATTAAAAGGCCGAAAAATACGGTCAGAAATGAATGTAAGTGGATTGTTACTATGGTCATTATTGTTGCATAGTTGTTTTACGTAAAATGAAGTCAATTATATAGTACAGGAGGAATCATTGTATTCCTTAATTGTACTGTCTCTATCAAGAGCCGCAAGTACATAGAAAAGACTTTTACGTTGGTGTTAGAGTTATCCTGACAACTTCCAAATTTTTATTCGACAAAAACATCACGTACTATATGAATTTATAGAGAGTAAAGAATCATAATCACATTCTCGACAGCTACTAAAGTATATTTTGATCTATTAAAATCTCTAATTCTAAAACTGTAATGCTTTGGGATTGAGAAATTTCAAGTTTCTATTATCAATTATCAAAACCTGGATATCTCTAGGGGATGGATCGATAAAATACTTAACCGTTGTAAAGTTAAAAAAATTGGGTTTAGAATAGAAAAAGAATCAAATATTTCTCTAATATTAATTGGAATTTTAATTAAAGAAGGAAGGTGAAGGTAAATAAACAAGGTTAAATATTAATTGTCCTCTATCATATCTTCTTAATTAAAAAAGAAAACCAATCCCAAACAAATAGAACAACAACAATGGCAGTAAACAACACGATAACGAACGCATTCACCCATACAACTCCAGAAACAATCATTAACGACACACTCCACAGATTCCAAAATTCCCTCATCTAAACATACCGATCCGTACTCCGTAGCGAGAGACGAGAAAAACAGATCCCGTCGGTCAATGGAATGCAAATATACGGGCTATCGGAGAAAGAGAGGGGAGGGGACACAACCCCTGCCATACGCCTATAGCGATCCGATCTCGTGTCGCATCCTTTTCGAACGCCCACTCAAGTGTGGCCACTCGACGGTGAAATCCTGCGGCCGAAATTTCAGGATCCCAATCGATAGGCGTTCGACAGGACACGGGCGTGCCCGGTTCACGACACGATGCGACAGTGTGCTCTCGTGCGCGCGTCGGCAAAATTTCGGGTGAATCCTCCTTTTATAGAAGAGGTTGCGTTAAGATTAGGGCCGAGATTTTCCTGATCCGAGGGGAAAGCACATTCTCCGTCCACTCACGTTTGCATCCGTACGGGCTAACGTAGTTTAGGACGGAAATCGGGCCCCGCTAATACGTAAACTTTAGTATACTCTTTCGTGGAAGCGATTCTATCCATTTTATCGTTGAATTTTTATGGATGTTTCTTTAATTCAAGCGTATCTTAGAAGTTGTTCTTTCTTTTTCTTAATTCCGCTTTGGTTGGACGTAAACTTCTGGCGTTTATTGAAATCAATATGAGAAGGCGTGACTTTGTGGAATGCCATAACAATAAAAAACTTTATTAATTTCCACAGAAAATATGCTATATTACCGACCGGTCTCGTAATATAAAATTACATACTCAGGTCTGAATCATCAGGCCTGGTTTTATTATTTCGGCATTTAATTACGCATAATAGTTTCATATTACGTACGAAATTTCCAAAGTGAAAATCTCTCTGAAGTACGTAAGAGGCACAAATAGATCAAATACTTCCATAACTTTATCCAGAAGATCGCTATGAAAATATGTCGAGAAAACTTCTCATAATTTTACCTTAAAAAACAATAATTCAAACAAAATACCAAAAGAATAGTACTTTAGCATTCATTATACCCTCTGGTTTGAGTATTTCACGAATTCACGTCGGCTTGTCAATACAAAAACACCCGCACACAACAAAACTAAACGTTGATTCAATCATTCAAGTCTAAGAGTGGTAAACGTTAATATTAAAATGACGAATACTTTTCTCTTTTAAAAAATGATCCCATGCATATTAACGTAAACTAAGTGGGAGGTAAAAATTCATGAGCACGCTTTCAGAGTGTTTTTCTCTTACAATATGTATCTCTCTCAAAAATGTCTGGAAACGTATGTTTCGTGTACATGTATACAAACACGACGCTTTATTCGCACTGAATTTTTGTGCACTGTGATATTTTAGTTCTTTTACCGCCTTGGTATCGCTGACTCATTCTTCCTTTCATTTCTGCCTCCGTTCACTCCACCACTCGTAAGTACGTACCACACAAGGGATAGAGGGCATAGCTTCCTTCCCCCAAAAACGCACTCTCTCACTACACGTTCATTCGTCATTGCTAACTCCGTCTCTGCCATTAATTGTGTGCGTGAAAGACACAAGGAAGAGGGGGAAAGGTCTATGTACCCACATACAGTAATGGTCCAAGGTATTTTAGCTATTTAGCGAAGTCTTTTGATCTTCAATTACGATATATTACTGTCTCAGTAGATAATAGATATATAATAAGCATAATACCACATTAATTGTACACAACTGAATACTTTTATGGAATATTAGTACGAAAACTTCGTATAAAATACTCGTTATAGACGAAGGATGGTTTCCAAGCAACAGTAAACAATCAAACGATTCAATTAATTGACAAAATAGTGTTATAGTATCACCGATCATACTAATTTCACGCATTAATTTCAATTTAAATTTCACTTCATTTCCCCAAGCAACGAAAAAACAATCAATTAAATCGACTAATCAATAAAATAGTGATTAAAATCCTACCGATTAAACTAATAATTTCACGCATTAATTTCAATTTACGTTCACGATATTTTCTCTCGACAAAATATTGAAGATCTATGTTGGCTATCAACGAGTCTTTAAGCATATTAAACTTTAAATTTAATTACTTACGTTTTGGGGGAAGTATTCTGAAACCATCGACGAAAAACTCATTTCCGATTACAACCAATTGCACAGCATCTTCTGTAGGCAGCCTTTTATTGATTTAGTTCACACTTTCACGAGTAATTTTCAAACATCACTCATCACCGAATAAAGCCACTACGTTTTGTCGACAATTTGAGCTCTTTTCTATCACTGATGTATTTAGAAACTAAATATTTTGTAACACCCCTTACCACACGCGACTATCGCGCTTTTCCGGCGAGAGGTTCCTCACGGAGCGCGACTCCGGGAAGTGCCTGCGCTCATATGCGACCGTTCGTCGCCGAGGAAATGTGTGTAACAAAAGAGAAACTTGGGAAAAGATGGGAGGTCTGAGGAAGTAGATATAACAGGAAGGCAAAGGACCTGGGCTAAGTCTATAGATAGCTACCACCTGGGAATGTTATGAAAACACTCATCCAGCACGGTGTATTTTGACGTGGCCATCAGGAATCAACGGGGAGTAACAATTGCTTTTTTTAAAAGATGCTTAATTCGTTATTTATAATAGAACTTCCTTCCATTTTGGGGTCGCGTTCCAGCAGTTGTTCACATTCGTCTTTTTAGGAGGAGGAAGATGTATCTGCTATAAAATTCAGTGTCTGTCTTCATTATGACTCTGTTGATGTCTATAATATACCTAAAATAATAATAGGCTACGTAAGTATGGGTGACGTTGAAGCAAAAAGGTTTCCCACGATTGATGCTTTGTAAATTGAAAGTCATCATGGCGCGCAACTCAAGGGAACTGTTTCACAGACAGATTTTTGGCACAAAGAGCAATCTAGCCAAAGTATCTCTGTTCTATTTTGGCTTGAGTCTCATTTCCTCTTCAGATTCTAAGGCAGAATAAAATTTAGAATCATCTAGCCTCTATAGACTGACAGAGGCAATAATAACGGTAAGCAAACAATAACGAAATTAAACTTGACGGAAAAATTGTTTTCTCCGCGAGTCTTAACCAATATCTATTCAAATTTTAATGATTATTTGTGATAGTAATTGAATTTATACTCTGATTGAGTGCTAAAAGATAGTGATATAGGTTCTTCATAAATGATTGAATACGATAAT
This sequence comes from Pantala flavescens, assembly GCA_020796165.1. Classification (NCBI taxonomy): domain Eukaryota; kingdom Metazoa; phylum Arthropoda; class Insecta; order Odonata; family Libellulidae; genus Pantala; species Pantala flavescens. Next base: position 15,015,027 of record CM036881.1, on the reverse strand, counting down.
TGTATACATTCGCTCTTAATAAAGACATTATTATTATTATTAAGATATAAAGATACGTAGATAAAAATTTCCTTCTCATAAAATTTTAAAAAAACATTTAAATTATACTTAATCAATTAACTGCTCAGATTCAAACTTAATATTTAAAATGAGAATTATTCTGACAAATAAAAATTTTAGGACATTATAGTTTGGAATAATTAACATTTAATTCAAAAGTTTACGTAAAAAATTTAATGATTTTTTAGTTACATTTTCTAACACTGCGTTAACAGAGTGCAAGACTTATTTTGATCACAACAAATTTGCATGAAATACTCTTTACACGAGTAGGATGGTATCCCAGATACGGAATACAATCAAATAATACGATTAATTACAAAATAGGTGATTAAAATACCACGGATACTCGACTTATGATAAAAAATCATTCATCCACCAAAAATTCTCATTACGTATCGCCGAAGTGTACGCCTAACCAAACTTCTACAGAGTTTTTAATCCGCTCCGACATATTGTACGTAACCCGAATCAACTTCTCACGTAGAGCACAAGATTGTAATGCAGATGGCGATGGGAAAATGGAGCGTTTAATGAGTGAAAACTCCCACGTGATATGAAAGTCTAGTTGACGTGAAATACAACCGTGCGGTACCATAAATCACTTAACGCGGGAAAATTTTGTTTGGCTTTCCCGTGGCGGAATATGGGAGCGCACGGTTGCATAGAGAAATTCGTCATGGTGATGCCTCATTCACAATAAAAAGGTATTTGGCGAATCTGCCACTCATCAAACCCATAAAACGTTTGTTATGATGCATATCGATGTGGCATTTGCAACTGTCGTATCCGCAAACACTCGCGCAAACAGCCCAAATCTTTTTTGGAATAAGCATGGCAGCGAAGAGGTCTATGTTCTATGTTCGCTGTTTATGAATCGTTAATTAGTGTCAACCACGCGGTCTTGTCGCAGATTGCTATAGTATGTACACGTTCCGAAGCGGTTTCGCATACCACTGCGGGCTTACGCGAGATCTGGAGCCAGATGAATAATTCTTGGAGCTAGAGTCGCTTAAATTACAATTTTGAATATTAAACTTTATACTCGAGTCTTGTGTCACGGCATAGTAAACACTCCTAAGTACATAGCGACCAAAATACGTCATTTGTTTGGTGTGTTGGAATACGATTTTAATCAACTAAATTAAATTAACTAAGCGCATAGGATTATTTTTGAGAGAAAAATTACCCTTATATTATTATTGATTATCGTTTTCTTTTTATATACTGTACTCGTTCATGGAATGCATAATAATTTATTTCCAAATCAATAATATTACGGATTAGAGCAATTAAGTCTTAAAATACGCTGTAAATCAATTAGCTGGGTAAAAAGAAATACCACGTTTGTTATTTGGATGAAAATATCTTCTCTCACGTGTATGCGAAACAATTTTTTCTAATGAATATGCGGCAGGGTCCTTGAGTAAGTTTGACGTTTAATTATCCTAATATTAAACATTAGAGTAATATGAAACCTGCAAATCTTCACAGTGTCCTTACGTATGAGTATTGAGAAATCTACTAATCAATTATGCAGAATCGAACATTAAATGCAGATATCTAAATGCATGTTCTTCACTTTTTTTGCGCAATGTTATTTAATATATTACAGCAGTCTAACATTTGCTCGGAAAAAGTAACACTTCCTGCTTTTTATATCGAATTGTATAACTCCGTGCATTTCCTATCTGAAGCCAAGAAGTTTTTATCCACAGTTTCAATCGACAATAAATTCATCGCAATATCTCGCTAGGAATGTATGAACGACTGATTAATCGCAGTAAAATTTTGTTCCCTCTTTCGATAAGGAAGAAATTTATTCTTAGGTTAGGATTATTTCAATTTTACCCGACTGATATATGTAGAATGAAATTCAACTGATATATTGATCTAGTCAATTAGTATTATGATCATAATTGCCATTTATATTAAAGCAAATGGAATACCGATAACATATACGAAGAGTGACATATAAGAAACTGGATCTCTCATTACTATCTACTATTACTATTAATATATACATGTATGTATTGTTTTATGGTCTACTTTAATCTAAATTAATGCAACATTCAATGTTACTTAGTTAATTCCAAAGGTATGCATCTAAATGTTGTATAAATACACTTACTTTCTCGTCACGTGGTTACCTTGAATTGGGAATGTGCATCTTGAAAAAACACGAGATATTATACGTCATGCGACCGTGAACACTTGAATGAATCCTTGGGAGAACCATGACCTTTAACTGATGAGAATACTTATCACATTGCTTCCGCTACCTTATTTGAATTGGCAATTGTTCATAATTTTATAATTGAATCTTCTTACATGAAGTAAGATATAAAATGCTTCACTGAACCGTATATTTGAGCCCAAAATCGGTCACATCACATGTTTACTACGCCTACAATTATATCTTACGATTCATTTCTTTGGTGCTAATTTACTTTATGAGTAACTATTATCATCTTATTATCAAAGTGTTCTCGATGCATAAAAACTATGCATACGTTTTTGTGATGTAATATACTGAAACCATATCATACCCTTTTCTAGAAGCTATTAGAAACTCAGTAGGTATCATCTAGGTATGCTATCGAGCACATATTCTATGTTGTTTTTAACCGAGAATTTAAATCACTATTTGATTTTCAGATATCCTCTTACTTTCACTTAAGCCACTTCTTATAACGGTACACGACGGGATTTAGACTGAGGAACTAATGGAAATCAGGATCATTTTCAAAAATTGGATGAATCATTCATTGCATCCATTACAATAACCGACAGTGGGAAATTGTATTTAATGTAATGCGAAAAGCGTTAATTATTATTAATAAAGTAATTCAAGGTATTATCACGATAACTTTTACCCTTAAATAATTATAAAACTGTGTTTCGATACTAACTACTCAAGAAAAATAATGAAGAAAAGACAAATGAAGATAAAGCATTCTTATGTATTCGTATACGACGAAAGATTTAGTGAGAACTTTTATCAAAAATCACCCTTAAACTCTCCTTCCCCAAAAAGTTTAGAAAAGATCTCACACTTAGAATTCATAAATATAGTGCCAAAGAAATCATTCAATGATTTCATCAATATTCCATTATTTACCAATGTACTGCGGAAGGTATTTCAAGGTAGTAACAATAAACTCTTTGGAATCATTCTTATTTAAAATCATGCGTTTCGAAACTAATGAACGTTCTGCATAAGAATTTTTATAGGGATTAAGAAAACCTGATCTTTGGATCTTATTCTACTTTTTACTATATAGTGACAAATATTTCTCTACTTATTATTATGGCTTCGTTATTCGTCTAGTCTTTCACCTTCTTTATAAATTTATGAATTGTTTCACGATTCATCTTTCAAAGCACTTCTTGTAAGCTTTACTTTAATATAATGATACTTGAAAACGTAACTACTTGTGCAGGATAAAAATCCTTCATTCCTAGAGTTCTTGCGTTTCCTTTTTTCTTTCACAAGCTCATCTACGTATGCTATTGAGCTCATATTTTACATTGATGATTAATATAGATTTACTACAGTATTTTATATTGAAATGTCCTCTTACTTTCATTTTAGGTAATGCAAATGACAATTCACCTAGAATTCGACTGAGGAACGAACGAAGAGCTTGGATATTTTTTGGAATTTGACAAATGATTCGTTGCATCTGATAGAGCACATAGAGAAAATATGTATACTAAATTCTATGCTTAAAAACACGTATTACAAGTACTACTTAATGATAATTAATAAAGTACTAATAAGTGTTACAATAAATTTCATCTACTGAAATCTAAGGAATTGTGATTTCATCTTCACTATTCAAAAATATTTGGAAGAGAAAACCAGGAAACTTTGAATCTATACATATTCTCGGCCAGTTACATTTTTTTTAAATTAAGAGACGACATTCTTGTATTTTCGACTACTGCAAAAGATTTCGTGATTTAAAATTTCATTTTTTTTCAAAGAATCTCTAATTTTCTCAAAAATTTATCGAAAAATCTTCCCATAAACCATAATTCCTCGATCAGCATTGAAAGTATATCATAAGCTGTAGAAAATCGTACAAATAGTTTTCATTTCTTTTGATTTCTGCAAATCATTTCAATGCACTCCTATTATTTATCCCAATATTACAAAAGATACTTCTTATAATCATAATTTTATCTAAATTTTAAATTGATGTAAAAATTCTTTTATTTTATCGTAACGCAGTTTCCTTGAATAGGGAAATGTACATCTTGAAACTAAATCGTAGTAGACGCACGACACGCGTCCGTGAACACCTGAATAAGGCCTTCGGTGAACCATGACCTTTATCTGATGAGAATGCTCATCAACGAAGATGTCCTTGCGGGAGATCCGCGTTGCGTAATTACCTTTTTAGGATGTGCACTTTAAAGAAAAAACGCCTGGGGAATGGAAGGTAATAAACGGAAAAAAGAACTCTGTAATGCGGGTATGTATAAGATCAAGGATACTTTAGCTACGAAGAAGAGGGGAATAGTGTATACACGTATTTAATGCACATTGCTTCCGCTACCTCATGTAAATTGGCAATTGTTCGTGATTTTATAATCGAATTTGCTAGCAGAAAGTAAGGTATCAAATGCATATGTAAACCAAAGATATAAGCTTAAGAATTTGGCCAGCGTCTATACAGATAGATTCAGATAATAGACTGGAATGAAATATCTAAAATAAAACTATAGTTCGAATAGATTTTATAAAATCGGACTAAATTTTTACGTATAGTAACTATGTATGACAACCAGTTGTTTTCTCGTTATTATTTTTAGTATGAGGTGCTTTTAAATTAATATAGCTTAAATAATAGTATTATTACAGACTAAGTTTAACCATATAATCTGTGCAGATCCATAAGAGATTAATATTCTTTAAGTTTTGTCCATTAACATCTAATTAATTATGTCTCAAATAAATGAAGAAATACGAATAAATTTCCATCTTCATTGATCCAAGTTCCATTTTCTTATCGAAAAGTAAATGAAAGAAAAAAATCTTAGATTACTTTCCATTTTATAAATACATATAGCCAAACTATTCAAATTTAATGGCATATTAAAACCGTACTTTTCAAATCAGCTCTTAAAACGTAAGGAAACGAATTTTAGCTCCAGATATTAACTTTATTATTCCCCTTGGTTTATATTTTGTATTTCTCGGAACATACTTATTCTCAGTTTATTTTTACTTCGTTGCTTTGAAGATATCCTTCATCCATTTGAAATAAACTTTCATTCTCTTCCGAACCATTTAAAACGCTCCTGGAACGAATCCAAAGGTACTGTGGGCAAAAGTAAATTATATTTTTATCGCATCTATCTTTAACTTCTTCGTAAACAAAATTTTATGACCATTGCTCTGTGGTATCCGAGATTTTTTATGCAAGAGTGAGTATTTTGGATATGAACGCTTTAATGTATCCATACGATAGTTTTGATTGGAACGTATAATATAAAAGGTTGTAAACCGTTACTTTCTCTTCGTTAATAATAAAATTCTTCTATGAATGTATAATACGTTGATAAATTTACGGAGGGAAAATAGCCTTTCTCAAAATGTTAAATCGGTTTCGGTTAAAAGAGGAAGAACCACTTTTAAATATCATTATATTTAAGCTATATTTGTATATTGACTTAATTTAAATTTTTTAATGAAAACTGAGTTTGGAGAAACTTGGAAAGAATTGCATCTATAAGAATTATGATCACGATTGTTACTGTAATAATACAATTATCCTGTCGATAATATGGGTGGGGCAATGAACATAAGCATAATGTATTTTCTTGATTATTTTACAATAAGATTATAAATAATTGATCAAATACGAATGAGGAAATTCAATTTTTTTAATCATCAAAATATAAATCTCATTCTCTTATTATTGCGAGGTACCCTGACTTGATAGACATTTAAAACATATATTGTTGATTTTTTATTAATTAAAGCTAACCGTTGCCACCTGGTAACTAAATAAATATCAATAATCAAAAAAATAAACATAGATGTGAGGGAAAATACTTAGACCCTTATGAAGGCACAAAACCAACTATACAAGTTAATGCCACCTACATTATGGGAGTTGTAGAAGAATCCATCGTTTTTGTGAGATTATATGATGTTGTGACTAATATTTTAATCAGAATGACAAAATTTTATATCTCAATAAATAAAAAAAGACATACTGAAACATTCCATATTTACCTGCAACATGAAATATATTTATGGCTGTTCACAAACGGTAATTGCTTTGATTTCTCTGACAGGCCAACCAAAAGCCGCACTTTTAGACGTGAACATGCTTATCACGCCCCAGGCAGACCATCGGCCCTTTCAATTTAAAAGGAATTTAATATGTACCGGCTTTGAGTTCAGCTGTTATTTTCGTTCATTCGAAATTCGTCAAACAAATCAACAGTTCCGTAATACTTGGTTCGCTGGATTTAAATTTTACGAGAGAAAAATAATCTTAAAAAATGAATGGTGTTTGATTTTTATTGAAAAAGGGAGCAGAATCAATGAGTTTCTATTATTTAATCCCTCAAGACATTTCTACAACTGCGTCAAAGCTATGAATGGCTTCAGAGCAGACAGGAAAATCGAAATTATAGATCACTTGTGAATCATAGATGTACACAAACGAATGCAGTTGTACCAGCAGGGAGTAGAGATAACTCCATTACTGATTATGGGGAATTTCAAAACCTAGTCAATGCTGTAGTTGTTAATTTTTTATAACAAGATTGTTCTGATAGCATTTAGAATCCTATAAAGTTTGGTTGCTTTGCTTCTTTTCTTAGCTCAAGTTCTTTTTTACAAGATAGCAGAGACATTTTTGACTCCAATCATAAATTTTAAAGATTCGTGCCGTGATTCCAGTCCCCGTAGCACTATAACACGTATATATATTCTGAGATGGAGTCGAGGCTAAGGTTTACTGCACAATATCCATGGAGATGAAATTTCAAAGTAAATAAAGGCGTTGTGCATCCAACGCATATGGCCCATCTTGGAGATCCGTGTGCAAGCGGAACTAGGTTGCGAAGAAAGCAGTTTTATTAAGCAGTATTTTCCCAATATAGCCATCGTAATCTACACACTCATGTACGTGGCGGTAAATCTATGGGTAGATATGGCCCTGTAGTCGAGAGATAAATTTCAAGAGGGAAATGTAGGATGATAAAAGCTGTTGGGTTAAAAAGACGATATCCTACCCTATGCATTTCTGAGAAAAAAATTCATCTCTAAAGAGGAATTTACAATGTACCCATAGGTAAATATTTAACCTAGACATTGACGAAAAATAATTTGGTCTCAGAATATTCATACTCACAGAAATATCATTTTAAACTACTAAGTCGATTTAAATGTACATATTTCAACTTTTTCAACATCTATGTGCAAAACGATAATCTCGCGGTAAATATTCTGGGTTATTCTACTTTTAGGAATTTGTTTCTTTGCATATATTTCAAACTTCGATAATTTAAGTATTGGTTTTATAATTCAATTTTAGTTTATGTACTATTTTAGGGAATTATCTGAATTTAAATTTAATTATTTTATAAGCTCATTGATGCAAAAACGTACTTGACTTTTAAAAAACTTTTAACATTCTCATTTTAAGTTGAAACAAATTAAGTTTATTGGGAGTATCTTTAGTCTTCCAATTGAGAAACTCATAATCAATGTAGCAACTACAACCCTTAATTTTTTCACATTATTCCCAAAAAAAGCTGAAATAAATGTTAAGTTGTTTTCAGCATCATTATTAACAAATATCACAAAGAACATTAATATAAAGAAATTGATAGATAGATATAAACTTTATCGACAAAACCCTGGCGTCATTCCAGACAGTTCTTGCGCAGAATCTAAATTTTGCACCACTACCACGAAAAAATATTTTAGGTATGTGGTATCGGCCTTTTCAAAAACTTTGCTGATAACTTACAGCAGTAAGATTTAAAACTTGAAGAAATACATTGACTTATTACTATACATTATGAAGTAGATAACAATGTAATATAAAAAAGTATTCGAAACGTGAATAGAATTAAATAATCGTTAATTTTATGCAGACAATCAAATAATTATCCTTAATTGACCCCTTTGAATTGGAGCTCTATCTCTAATTACACTCCATGTATTGTTATAGTTTAATTTAGTTACGAAGTTTATTCATAATTTCTTAAAACATTGTAGTCAACTGGAAGTTATTTAATTGTCCAGAAATTCTTTTGGAGTTAACAAACAAAGTGATGATTTATTCGTTACAAAGTATACTTTTATTCAGCTAACAATAAGAATGTATAATTTCAGAACTAATTAATGCTCGATTCACTTCATTGGTTTAAGAATTTTTTATTGTTATTGAGCGATTACTAATTAAAACCTCCCTTATATATAACTATGACTACAAATAAGAATATAGAACGTACTGGTAACTGTTCAAGCATACACTTTTTTGATGCATGGCCCAGATTTTTTGCCATAAAAATCCGATATATATATCTGCTTCCAGTTCCCAATTTTTTCAAAGGTTATATCCTTATGCTTTTTTAACCAGATTTTCCCCGTCTCCGTCCGCAATGCGCCGCGTGGATCCGTCTCCCCACCCACACTGCGACATCTATCACCGTCCTGCACATGGTTTCTTATTACTCCCTCTATGGGAGGCCACATGAAACTGTCATGGCCCACTCCCGATTAACATTTAAACCACTTGACCTTCTGCGACGGATATCGACGCCACGGAGTACAGAGTGGCGCACTTTTACTGCTCGGAGTCGTAAAGTTCTTGCGCGGGTTGCCACTTCCCTCTCCGAAAACTCTAATGCTGGCACAAAATGGCCTAAGAGAGTTTTTCCGGTTTATCAAGACGCTCAGGCGGTTCCTTTACATTCTCTCTCTTTTTCCATTAGAAAGGCTCGCGTCCCAGAGATCCAATTCGGTTTGTTTATTTATACTATATTCGCCCTTTTCACAGAATGGACTGTACGTACATATATATTTCCGGGAAAAGAAAGAGACTCAAGTTTTTCGAGAGGAAGGTCTATTAGCCTCAACATTATGTCAACATGCGATATCATTCATACTGGAAAGTTTATACATATTTTCATGTTTTATTTAAACATAATTTTGGTTTTTTAGTCTTTGATATAGTCGTATGTTTTTATGAATATTGAATTATACGCTTATAATTTCTTATATCTGTAGATTAAATAAACTGAGCTTACTAATAAATTATAAATGTTATTTCAGGTTATATTTTAATATATTCGGTATATCGCTAAATAAATTACATAACTTTATTAAATCATGTATGATGAATGTCTAAATATATAATTTTATAACATGAATTTCATTATATCTTATGATAATAAAAATAAATAATAAAAAACAATACAAAAGAATAAAAATATATTAACTCTGAAAGGCTAACAGTTAAATTGCATAAAATAAATGGTTTTCTGCCATAAAACTAGCTTTTAGTATAGTTAAAATAAAAAGTATCGAGCTAAGAAATAGATCAAGAATTGCTGAGTAATTTGGCATAAGTTAAACAAATATATTTCCTTGAATTTTTGCTATCCATAATAAAAACTCTAATGATTTGCATGATTACATTTTGAATTAATTTTAAATTTATTATCTTTAATCTTCAACGAATACAATTAAATCACGCATAAACCTCTATACCTGAATTAAATTTTCCTTGGTCGTATTTATTATTAAGAAAAATGTTAATTTATTAAATTTATAACAGCGATTCAAAACAAAGCGCATATAATGTGTTCATTATTTAACTTGGGAATAATCCTTTAAATATCATATTTAACTATTTCATCGTTTCGGTGTGTTCTTTTAGTGGAATCAAATTTAAATGAGAAGTACATCAATCTAATGGTACTCCTTATTCCCAGTAAACCTGATGTTATCGAACCATCAAAGATATAGGTCATGTTATATAAAATAAATTTCGCAGAAGTACGAAGCGTTCGCAGTTTATTAGTGTAGAATGAGACATCAAAAACTTCTATGGAACATATTGCTTTTCATTTCTGAAACAAACTCTGAAAAAGGTGGGTTTTTTTGGCCAAAGCTTCACTCCTCTTCAGTCACACACTCTTCATTAAATCGCTAATTTTATCTTGATCAAATAGTATAGAATCCTCTAAAAAATGCGATAGAAACTGATTCTCAACAATCAAAACCCCCACACCTAATCGCAAACCAATAAAAATCCCTATTCGTCATGCCTCAGCTTTAGCTCCGATTTTATCCTCTCAAAACATATACCTACTTCCCAAAAAAATAAAAAACCTCACTCCTCATCTTTTAGAAGGAGGAGCACACCCTCTTCGAGGCGACTTCCGTAAATAATAGCAGGGCGGATTCGAGCAACCGATGACTTCGCAGATAGATACGATCCATCCATCATTCCCCAATCCATCATCTCTCAAAGAGAGCAATAACTTATGCAAAAAAAACGCTTCCCTTTTGACGTCCCGGTCAATACAAATATTTGCCGAGTAAGAATCACATTCACAAGATGGAGAGACCTGTTGAAAGAGGGAACAAGGAATTTCCGGAATGCATTTGACGGACACTTTTCCTTCCATATCCGATTAAACGTGAGAGAGAACAGCCCTCGTATCTGAAGGCCTCTTCGCCTCGGATGCACTTTTGAAGGGCCTTTATTTACCGCAGATTTTATCCTGAAGAGGGAACTAAAAATATATAAGGACGTACTCGGAGATTTTTTACGTCATCGAGTTGTTTTATCTATACATGTTTGGGACGCTAGTTCAGTTCAGAGTGCATCGACAGACATAAGAGTGTATAAACGTATGAGGCAACTGTGTCTAGACGTATTTGGAATTGTTTCCAGATTATCGATGTAACAAAATCAACATTCTAAATAAAAATTCGTTCCCTCCAGGGTACACGAATATCGTAAGTTGTTAAAGATGAAATATGAATCTCGTTGACTTTTAGACAGGAAAACCTTTGCAACAAAATATAAATGTGTCGTATATTTTTACTTATAATTTCTTGTATATTTATTTTATTTAAATATTTCTCCCCTATCACACACTAGAAGGCGGCTATATATATATTTCATGTCCCTTCACGTTACTCTAAGTAATGATATTCTAAAAACTATACTCAGCTTTAAAACAAACCGTAAAATTCATATCAGTAGGTCAGGGATGCAGAATTTAGAATCAGGTCGCTAAATTTGCATTCCAAATTCATGTTAAAAAACTAAGTTTTTTGAGCAGATACATATTCTTTTTCGTTTTACATTCAAGTCACGTTCGTGTATCCAAAAAGCCATACAAGTATTGCAAATCTGAATTTAGTATGTCCCTATGTCTCTTGTTTTTCATTTTTGGTTGATTCCTTCGTACAAAAGTTTTGCTCGAAGCATATACTACTGCCTTCGGGAGGTTTTGGGGGGTTTTCCTCTCGACTAGGGCGAATGCCAGGCAGCATTACTAAGTTCCCCCTTAAATGTAGAGCTACCACCTGGCCTGGTGCCTATTTGTAGTTCTGATATAAAAAAATAAATAAAAAAAAAAAAAATAAATAAATATGTTTTAGCACGCGTTATGCACTAACTATAGATGTTTACCTTTTTTTAACATATGAGAGACACTGTTTTGGAGATTCCTAGATTACTGCACGCAATGTAACCTTAGTGACCTTTGACATATTTTAGGAAAGCACCTCCAAGCATAACTTAAGTAATAAAATAACAAATACAGTGCGCGAATATTAATAGCTATTTCAGAAAATATATTGGAGGATTGCTTTTTATTGTACATAGCAAAATATAAGTTGAATTCTCTCCATCAATATTTATTAAAGCTATTAACCTATTTAAAATATCCAATTTTCTTAGTTATCTATCCGGTTTTATCTATTATCCATTAATAATTCTTCTAATAATTTTTCTCAATTCCTGTTTTTATCATTCAATAATCCACGTTTCTATGTTAAATTTAAAACTGAATATCATAAGAAAACCAGACACAAGTTGATGATAGTATTACATCTAATATATGCAGATCGATTAAATATTTTAAAAAATTTCTTTAGGGTAGAGAAGGTACATTGATATCTTTTCATATTCTTAACACAAACATGAAGTAGAGGTCACTTTTATCCATTCAATTTCCTGGTTTTGAAAATTCCATTACGATTTTATGCGAAATATCAATAAATTCATTCATTTTAAAACGTAGATACATATAGATAGAATGTAAGATATATTAGTGAATTTACATAATGAAATTTATTTAAAATTGTACATTATATGATTTGACTGGAGATGAATTCATATGAAAACTGTTCCCAGACCCCACGATGTATATTTCTTACATCCATGAATACCGTAAGATATCAATTTAATCTATCATATTTAATATAATTTAAAACTTAAGTTTTTTCAGCTAACGCAGTGAAATACTCCTGAATCTTGCATGAGGCACAAATTAGATCCCGGACATTGAATCCAGCCCTTTATAACCCATCGATATACACCCACAAATCTCTCGCATTTCCCGAGGAAACGATCCGAAGGATAATTTCCCGTCTGATTTCCTTCCGAAGCCAAAAACCAGCAATAATTCTCATTTCCAAACTTTCGATGTTCTTTTTACGACGCATTCGTGATAAGCGGAGAAAATATGAAACTGGGTCCGAGACACCTGAAGCTACCTTCGGTCGGCTCCGGCTTCTAAAGGGAAGAAGCATTCCCTAGCCGACACTTTATTACGATGGCCGACAGTAAAAAAAGCATTTCCTTCGGCGTAAAAAGGATGCGTAAATTCTTTAAAGGACTAGAAGCGTGGCGTTCTGGAATTGGAAGGAGCTGCACCCTGTCGGGAGGTTCCAGCATCCTAGGGAGGGGGACCTCTACCGGGAGAAGGTACTACTAGGAAAAAAAAGTGTACCCTGTTTTATTCAGACCCCTTTTCCGAGTAAATAAAATAGTCTTTTAAGTGCGGATAAGGTGCTATGCAAACGGAGGAGAACGCGGGGGATGGAGGAGGATTTTTTAGCAGGAGGATGTGTACTTTAGGAATATAATGGAATTATAATCAGGGGTCTGTTTTTGTTATGGAAGAATTATTTTACATATTTTTCCCCTTACGTGTAGAAGCACCCACAAGTAAGTTTTTTCTTTATCTTATCAAAATGCAGTTATTTCTGAGATGTTTCAATTTTTTACATGTTTGAAATTTAAATATTTCTCCCGTAAGCTTTCTTCTTAACTTTTAATAATTAAAAGATTTGTTATAAGAGATGCATTCTTCTATATTTTCCTTGTTTCACGAAAAAAATAATACATTATGTTACATATATTTATATTGTACTATAATTATTGAATATAGATCTCGCAAATATTTTCTTGTATATCTTACGCTATTAATTAATAGTTCAAGGCCTAATTTCAAATGAAAGATTTTAGTTTAATATTTATAGTTTAAATAACATTTGTAGTTTATAATAAATTATTTTCCTTTGAAAATATTATGAAGTATGGTCTGCGTAAAGTGATAAAGGTAATATCATTTGATGCTTATAGAAATCTAAGATATAGGTCTGGAATTTATTTCTCATGCCATTTGCTTAAATTTAGCATTAAATTCTCACAAAATATATCGTAAATAACTTTTCTATCATGAGAAATAAATTTAAAAAACAATGAATATTGACAATGACGAAATTATCTTTCATTAAAACTTACCAATAATTTTCTTTTCACACTCATGAACTAAAATACCTTTCAGTCACAAAATCAATTATATATACACATAGACTTCTTTGGATTGCCAATTAGTACATCACAACACATCTCCCATAGCTACAGTATACAGGTCATCATAGAGACGAGCGACTGGAATGAAATGCAACATACGTAAATCAATGTTTTATGATCGGAAGACGTCCAAACATGCAGCGATGGTAAACAGCTGACGCAAGCACGGCGTGTTCAAAGTGATTCTGGGCACGATTCCTGTAAAATTTGGCCCTCCGCATATTTTTTGCCTCCATATGCACTCGGCATTGAAAACAAGCAAATTGGTTGGTGTTGCAAACCGCGGATCCAGCTGGCGACCAAAGAATACTTATATCAGATCTGCTTTATGATTCTGATTGAAGCTGATACCGTTTTCAAGAATGTTTAGTTATGCCCACCTTGCATTTCGATATAAACTACGCATTCTGAATCTATATGTAAAGTGGTATAAAAACACCGTTTCTCCATCCATTGTTAATAGCCTATATTTGATATAAATATCGAAAGATTTATCTATTTTAAAGGCATTAATACGTAAATTAATCAAATTGACTCCCGACACAATAATATTGACCATTCTTTTGGCAGCACAGTTTGGAATAAATCCCTAAGGTTATCCACGGCTAAAAATATGTCTTTATTGGAAGGAATCCCGCTGAAATATTTTGAGAGAGAGAGATTTTATTCTTGGATGAACTTTTGATTTAAAGCGTTTATATATGCTGTATTTATAAAGCGATTCTTCGTATTATTTCGTACTATATATTTTACGTATTTTCTTATAGCTAGAGTTTTTCTTTTTTAAGGCTCTGTTAATTCTATATATTTTTATGCCTATGTTCCTGTAATATTTTTAGAATTATTACATTTTCAGATTACCTATTTCCTTTAGAAGGTATAACTAATTAATCCAGATAAACAACTACTTAACTTTTTATTGAACAACTAAGGCGTAAAATCAATATATCTTATCTTCTACTTCTATCACGTATTTTAGAAGTCAATTGTTTCCTTCCCATTGTCAAAAACTCCTCCTTTATATTTTTATTTATTAATATAAATCAACACGACATTATACCCTAGAATTATATTATCTTTCATATCG